>OW052037.1:5468333-8202500 GCA_932526305.1 Epicampocera succincta | reverse complement strand
TTATGCTTCTTAAGCAAAATATATGTATGTTGTATCGAAACTCAAAGCGGCAAGTTTTTAATAAATATGCGTACCTTGAACATGACCATTAATGTCTTCCACGAGAACAGAACAGAAGAAAGAAGAAGTGAAACGAAACGAAACGGAATGTATTTGAATTTCCTATTTCTTTTACCTCGAATTTATCTAGTATGAAAGAATTTAAATGCTTTTTTACATGTTGCGAACGTTTGTTTTAATGAATTGTTTGCATATTGGCCCCAAAGAACGCTACATAATCTGTAAACGTGTCAAACGTAGAACAATGCGTGCGTGCAAGTGTGTGTGTGTGTGCGTGTGTGTGTGTGTGTGTGTGTACTAAAATGTAGCATGTGGCAAAATGGAAAAAAATATGGAAATATTCTTGGCCTTTACAAGAAAAAAGGAAATATTTTTCATTTAATGTGTTAAGAAGATTATGCGAAGATTGTTATTAATAATCAAATGGGGGTGCATGAACAAACATGATTTTGGGCGGACCCTTCGGCACTCACACATGTATAATTTTGTTACCTACACTTGTACGCAAGATTGTATATCTAGTCACCACTTCGTCATACGTCATACGTAAATATACTTGTTTTATTTAAATGGTGTTCATCGTGTAAAACACTTCACGATTAATAGAATTTTTTAGGTTTTTTTTTTTTTTTTTTTTTTTTTTTTTTTTTTTTTTTTTTTTTTTTTTTTTTTTTTTGGCAAATGACAGTAACAGCCGGTAGGAAAAAGTGTGTTTAAAAAATAAATTGCTTGAAATTTATCACGAATCCCTGCAATGACGTACACTCAAAGAAAAAGTGTCACTCGCAAAAGCTTTCACTTAACTATATAGCCATATATTTTACTTTCACCTGTAAATAATATTCTTGTCACCATTTTACTTATTTAGTTCATTAATTCGTTGAGTGTCTTGTCAAACAGGTTCTTAACATTCCACTTGTTTAAGGCTGTTTAGAAAATTTTATACAAATCAATTTAAATAACAGCAAACAGAAAATAATTCAGCATATCACAAGTTTATCTGAGGATGAACATGCGACTAAATACACATGCCACACACATTACTTGAGAAGCACTTACGGTTCAGTACATTTTAATCATTCAATTTAAAGACTTGTTAAGTTGCTTAAAGTAAGTGAAACAGGCGGAACAGGAAATTATTTACGCTTCTTATATTAAGTTTTAGATCCGGAATATTTAACAAACTATTGACTCAAGCAAAGTTGCCGCTATTGGCGCAAACAACACATTCTGCGTGGATTTTTATTCAGCCCCGCTCGGCACAGATTTGCAAACTTGGCTTAATTTATTTTTAGTACTTGCATTATCAACTCAAAAGGGGAATATTTTTTGCTTTACAACAGCCTTAACTCAATTTCGACAATAATCGATGCCACATGGCCACACTGTCATGCAAATTAAATCACGCAAACGATTACATCGTCAAAAAATTCACTAAGATTCTATTTTTTAAGATAATTGAATATAAAGTTGAACATATTTTGCAAAGATTTTCAAGTCAAGACACAAAAAACACACAAAAAAATAACTATATATTTAGTTTTTTAACTGTATAACTTTAAAGCGATTAAATAAATTCGTTTGTTTTAATATATTAAAGTATAAAAAAAAATTCTTCTAGCGCGTAATATTTCATAATTATTGTAATGTAAACAGTTGTTTTCAAACCAGGGATGAAAAAATCGCCACAACTACCATTATTTGGTGAAAGCAACGGTGTACATCAACTTTTAGTTGCTCTGATATTTAGAAATCCATTGGGGCAATTTCAAAATTCGTTTTATCATCCCTGGTATTAGAGCTGCTGGTCGACTGCACATATTTTCTTATTTCATTGCGCGATATTAAGCAAACGAATTTTCACATTATTGGCGCGACAAGATTTATTCCGATGGTCCATAAGCAGCGCGATTTGAGCCCCATTTCATACGTTTCAAAATAAATATTGGTTGAAATTTTTTGTATTCTTTTCTTCGAATATATTAAAAATTCTACCTGTAACTAAAATTTTTATTATTTTACACTAAAAACAAATTAATAACATGAGCCCCATGTTATCACTTGCAGTTTCGCACTTTTGACTTCCGAAAATGTTTAATTTGTATTGCAGAAAATTTGGATATAGTTGATATGCTTCATAATCAGTGAAAAACTCGATTTTTTTTTTAGTTACGTTGCTCTGAATTTCAGCCAACCATATGCGATACAGAAATACTATTTATGACAGTGTATAATTTTAATTTTCTTTTTCAGGAATAAATACTTTAACATTCTCCTCTAAACTGGCATAAAATCAGGTAAGTTCTGTGTGCTTTTTTTACTATTTCAAGTCACAGGATATGAGGCAATTTGTCGCCAATGGTGTAAAATAGTGGTTAAACTGTCACATGTTACGTGAAAAGTGATGTATGTTTCTAGTTGCCCGTGTTGTAAGTTTCTAGTTGCAGCCACTTTGTAATCAAGAGTTTGATTTAATAATTTAAAAATTTTTGTCTAAACAATTTCGCTCAAAGAACAAAACATTTTGCTCAAATAATTTAAAGTATTTGTCTTTTAATCGCCTTTTGTGCGCAGCAGCAAATATTTTAGCTGAAGTTTAATTTAAACATCTTAATAATAAATTGTATAGTCACATGGAAATGTGTTGCCACCGTAAACTTTTTGGCCACATTTAAATGCTTTAGTGAAACTTTCAAATACAGTAGACGTTCAGAATTTAGAACCATTTTGTACCTGGCGTGGTTCTAATTCACAAGAAGTTCTTATTTCCAGAAATTTGTCTTTCTTAATAAAAACAGCATAAGATTAGATTCGATTAGATTAGATTAGAAAATAAAATTTTTAATTTTATTGTAAAACTATGGAAAAACTACTAAAACTTACATAAATAACATGGGCTCCTCCTATTTTGCCCCCCAAGACGACAAACAAAAGCTAAAAAGATAATTTTCTAATATTAAAAACAAACGAGAAATATTTACAAATGCTCAGAAATTGGATTCATTAGTTGCGAGTTTGCGTTGATTCTAATTTTCGAAAGATTCGAATATCGCAATTCCTAATTTCCGAGCGTCCACTTTAATAATGTCTTTTACTTTCTTAATGATATATTTTCTTTAATTAAAATTGCTGGAACACAAACTTTGGGCAACTTAGAAGCCCGAAAGCGAACGGAATATGAATTAGGAAATTAAATTAGTTTTATAATGCCCAGAATATTAAGGAAACTGAATATGGGCAATTGCGGGACGTGCGGCACAGACATTTGCTTATGTTTTCACGAAATCAGCTACTTTTTTTTTTATAACAAACTCTCTGTTATATATAGACGAGAGTTATCAGGGCAATCCTGATAGTTTTGTGGCAATGGATATAAAAAATATTTAACGTCGAACGTTCGCCAACATTTTGAACAACGAAAAATTTATATATGGGGTTCATTAATGTGACTGGCTACATGCTTTTAGTAAAGCAAATCTTAAGGGGCATTCACACTAGGCAATTCTTTCGGCTAAGCTGATTAGCTGTTAGGCATGGGGGTAAGGGGGAACATAAGATGAACACAGACTTGCTTACTTTATTAGTTCTATTCGGCAAAAAGCACGAGTGTGTGTAAATGTGTGTTTTAACACGATACAAGCAATAAGACTTGCGCGGTGTAAACAAGAATAAGAATTGACCAGTGTAAATTGTGACTTATAAGTAGTTTTTACATCTATTGTAATCTCCTTTTTTTTTTTTTTGCTAAAATAGAACGTTAACGGACGATATTGTGCAACAGGCGACAATAGTTTTGTACTTATTGTTGCCCAAGTTGTGTCCAGGTCATGTCATGGATATAAGACCAGCTGGTTGTAATAAGTTTTGTTGTTAAAACTAGACACCCAGCCCAGCCGCTTCATAGCTTGGCTTTCTGCATTAGTATTGCTTTGTTCTGCGGCTTTATTATATGTGTGTGGATATGCAGCAAAAATGTTCCATCCATATATAAGACATTTGCTGTTATACAGATCTTTTTTATTCTGTTTTTGTAAATCGCTTAACCTTTCAGCAACATGACTGTCTAATTATCGGTCATTTATTTTGCTTGTTTTTGTCTTCGCAGCGAAGCAGTTTTTGTAATTTTTCATTTCTTATCCGTTCGTGCCGCTCGTTAATACTCAATATGACAAATATGCCGTATATTTTCTGTGCATTTTTTTCTGATGTTGGCGCACTCCTTCATTTTATTACAATTTTTAGTTGGTTTTCTCTTCTCAATGAATGCCAGCCCTACTGTGTGCGTTGCGGAAAAATTCGCTATTCGGTTTTTTTTTGTTCCGTTTCGTTTTGTTTTGTTTTGTGCTTTTCGGTTTTCGCTTTTAATTCGCACTTTTAAATCAATTTCATGCACTATAATGTAGTACCTGCATGATGTGGCAGTTTTATTTATGTTCAATTGAGAGTTGCACAAGGTGTGCAAAAGATTTGCTTCGTCATGTGCGTCATGTTTGCGAAAAGGGGTAACTGTAGATGTGGGAGGATGTGCACATTTAAAAACAGAAGAGTTGTTGTCGTTGAAATCGGAAGTTTTTTCAAACCATTTTTGTTTGTTTGTTTTTTTTTTTTTTTGTGAGCTGTAGATGGTGTTTTCTTATAGCAAAAACTTGTAAAATTCAATTCAATCCAAAGCGATTTAATTCTATTTTGTTGGTTTTGTTGTCGGCAAAAAATATTCTTTTGAAATTTTTTTACAATTAAGAGAAATTGCTTTGTAAGTTCAATCATTATTTAATAAAAACCAAACTTGACACTTTTGAACGGAGGGCCACCTTTCGGTAGCAGGGGCAAAGTGTTATTTAATTAAGGCACTCGCCAAGAATAAGAGCATTTCCATTAAATGCTTTGTTATTTCACTCATTTCACTATTCACCCCCAACCCCCCTTTTGACCCACCCATCCATAAACATGCTGTCAATAACATGTGCGCTGCAATTTCGTTTCCATGGCAAATCCCACGCACGCATAATTCTAAATGCATGTTTTCAATTATATCCGAGAGTATTTTTGCTCTCTAAGCCAAAACCAAACGCATTTCTTTAGCTGTCAGTTGTGCTCCATATGCCATTTTGTAGTTTAAAAAGCGTTGCTGCTGACGTTTACAAACCATTTAGCAAACTTCGTAGACTTCAAATCTCCGGTGACGTTTGCCAGCCAAACAAAAAACCCAAAGAAAAAGAGATAGAGAGACACAAGTGCTTGCAAAGAAAATGTGAAGCAAAATGGTGATTATGTGTGTCCAATGCCAGGAAAGAAGCGATGAAAATAAATGGCAGGAAATTATTTGAACTTTCAGGGTGCGAGAGCAGCGTTACTATCATTTGCCAAGAGAAAATTTTTTGCTGGCTCGACTTCTCAGTAGAATAGGGAAACCTAAAAGGAACCTCATTACTCTGGTATAAAAAGTATTAAAAAAAATATTCTTTTTGAGCAGGTTGTGCTTTGGCCTATATCAAGCCGGGAGGCTTTGCTTGCAGAGATAGAGAGATATAGAAAGTTCATGTATGACTTGGCTTCTGCAAGTTCTTCTCCCAATTAGCAGAGCAGAGACCAACGTGTCCCTAGAATGTTTTTCGGCATTCTGATGTTGGTAACCATGCGGCCTATTGAGCGCTTCAAGTCATCATCACGACTACTTTTTCTTGTCTGCAAAATAAATGCATTAAGCTGATACAGGTAACTCTGCTATAATACGGTTTTGCATGAGGCAGCTTCACTCTAAGAAAAATTAAAAAATGCGCCAACCTCAACTTAAGTCCAAGCCACCAACAAAATTGTTAAGCGTTTCTTTTTTACATATAAAATAATGTAGTGAAATTAATACAGGTAACTTGTCTATAACAGATTTCCCATAACGCGGTTTCACTGTAACACGATTTGGAAAATATGAATACTTTACTTGAAATGGGTAGAAATTAAAAAATTTCCACAAACGAACAAAATTAGAAACATTTTTATTTCACAAAAAAAAAAAAAAAATCTTCAATGTGGTATTAAGCGCCGCCTTAATTCTCATCATATTGATCACGATATTTGGCAGGTGTATTTGTGTGCTGGGGCAACAAACAGGTTAAAACACCTTTAGTCTTGTTTGCCTCAAGTGGCTATTAGACGGTTATTGATGTTTTGGTGCTGTCCTGTCACCATCATACTCGTCTACTAGCGATTCGGTTACACACTGCGCGAATTTCATTTGTATATTCATCAGCAGAAGTAAAAATGACTGCATAAGAGTTCTCCTTTTTAAAAGACTTTATTGGACGAGTACTATGGCTCGTTAAAAATGACATGCTATAAATACATATAAAAAACAAAGGTTTCTATAAAAATTTCTACGAATGTAAAAAACAAGCCATTCACCAAAGTGGCAACTAAATAAAGCGCCATCATATACAAGACCTTGAACATTCAGTGTTTATTTCGTAGCACCGTTGCCATAGTTTTTTTTTCACAATATGGACGTACACATTTGGAATAAAAAATCTGCTCTTCAAAAGAAGCTAAACACAAAAAAAAAAAATATTTTGTTTTATACATATTTATATATATATAAAATATGTATATAAATAAACGAAAAGCAATTATTTTATATTTAAAAACCATCAAATTAGATTCAATGTAGAAAAACACAAATCTTTGCAGTTAATCAGTGTTGGAAAAAAAACTGACTGTTTCACAAATAATAGGATAAAATTTAAATTTGAGAAACAAAAAACTTTAATATTAAAAAATGTACAACAAAAACTGCAACATCTTTAGAATTTGCGTAAAACCTGATTTTTAGCACCAAAAACTACAAAACTGTTCAATGCTTCGCAAAATTACAAAATGCAGATAAATCTTCACATTTATCAACGCTGTTTCGTAGTGAAATATGATTTACGTGATATATCTATCATTTCCTCCCTCTGAATATTTCAAATACGATCGTCTGATGGCATCATCCGTTAATGTGGTTTCACACAAACTCCTGACCTTTTTAAAATGTCATGATTATAGAAGGATTTCTTGTTCTAGAAGAATTGCGCATATAACCGATTGAAAGTTTTATAAGAGGTAAGTATTTCGCCTGAAGTTGCTATATCTTTGCATGGCTTAAGTCTGGTGTATACTTGTACTATCATCATTGAAAAGTCGGCAGCAGAGTTGTGAGAGAGGTCAAAACACTTGTGTAGGACTTGGTACTCGCTCGCTCGCTCGGTGTTGCTTAAATGACATCTGCCTGCACTCAGAGTTTTTGTATTGAATTCTACTGATTCCTTGTTCTATGGTATCAAAAGTTTCTGCGGCTGACAACTTTCTATTATGTTGCATTATGTTAAAAGTGTTGGCTTCACATTTCTAATCACTAACTTGAGGTGTTAAAATTTGCAAAAATTTGCTTTAACCCATAAACTGTACAGCTTTAGGTTGACAAATTTTGTAGCCTGATATATTTTGCAAGAATACAGTTGTTTGTAACAATTCGTATGTATGTGTGTATGTTTGGCCCCCGGAACACACAGCAACCAACAGTTTCGTTTGTTTTCCCCTCTGTAATTCGAAAAGTTGAAAATTCCTGGCCTGACATTTTATACTCGTACAAGTTTTGCTGTTATTTCTGTGCTTGTAATTTTTGTTGCCTTTTACTTCGTGTGTGTGTGTGTGTGTGTGACTTTTTTGCGTTTTTAATGATAAAACATAATGCTGGTTATCATGACATTTATATTTTTTCAGTGCCATCTTTTTCTTGTGTTTATCTTTTTCTTTTTTATTTCTTTCCGGCGCTCGATGTGTTGTATGTGAATGAATGTGCATTAATGTAAGGGTGTGTGTGTGTGCGTGTGTGTGTGTGTGTGTGTGTGTGTGTGTGTGTGTGTGTGTGTGTGTGTGTGTGTGTGTGTGTGTGTGTAACGGGAATGATAAGATAGATTCTGTTTCGTTTTATTATTTAAATTCTTATTTTCAGGGCTGGCAGCACTTGTACTGGAAATATCTGTATTCGAAATACTTGTCTCTGAATTACTTGCATTTGAAAGACTTGTACTTGAAGTAATTGTAAATATTTGAATTTGAAATATTTTCATTTGAAATATTTGTACTGTACTTGCATTGAAAACAATTATATTTGATATGCTTCTATTTAAAATACTTGTATTTTAAGCACTTGCATTGGAAATACTTGTATTTAAAATAGTTGTATATAAAATACTTGAAGTACTTGTATTTGAAATATTCTACATGTGTTGGAAATACCTGCATTTGAAGTACTTTTATTTGAAAGATTTCTAAGTGAAGTACTTGTATTTAAAATACTTGTATTTTAAGTACTTATATTTGAAATAATTGTAGATACGCTTGTCCTTGAAAAACTTATGTTGGAAATATTTCCATTTGAAGAAGTTGTATTTGAAAGACTTGAATTTGAATTTCTTGTATTGGAAATACTTGTATTTAAAATAGTTGTATATGAAATATTCTACATGTGTTGGAAATACCTGCATTTGAAGTACTTTTATTTGAAAGATTTCTAAGTGCAGTACTTGTATTTAAAATACTTGTATTTGAAGTACTTATATTTGAAATAATTATAGATAATACGCTTGTCCTTGAAAAACTTATGTTGGAAATATTTCCATTTCAAGTAGTTGTATTTGAAAGACTTGAATTTGAATTTAGTTGTATTTAATGAACTACTTAAAGTACTTTTATTTGGAGCAATTGTATTCTAAATACTTGAACGTGTAGTACTTGTATTGAAACTAATTGCATTTAAAATACTTGTATTTGAATACTTCTATTTGATATACTTGTATTTGAAATACTTGTATTTGAAATACTTGCATTTGATATACTTGTATTTGAAGGACTTTTATTCGAAATAGTTGTATTTGAAATACGTGCATTTATATAACTTTTTTATAAAATACATGTATTTGCTATACTTTTTCTCTGAAATACGTCTATCGGTAGTACTTGTATTAATTTAAAATACCTGGTATCAAGTACTTGTATTTTAAATGCTTGAACTTGAAACACAAGTACTTAATTTCCTTTTATATATTAAATACATGAATTGAACGCAACATTAGCGTTTTTCTCCTTATATTTGAAACATTTACTAGGCCCAGCTCCGCTTAGTTTCTACCTTGTTTCTCCCCCATACACATACCATACCAGCATACTCAAATTACGATAACATTAAAATTTACGGCGAAAAAGAAGAGAAATTAAAACAACAACGCAAAACAACACAATATTTAAGTCAAAGGAAAAACTTTTTCACTTCATCTCTCAGCTTAATATTTCTTTTTTTTTCCTTTTTTTCCTGCTTTGTTTTCATTTCAACATTTTCTTGTGCGGTGCAGATGAATCAGTTAAGCTCGGTTGCCATTAGGTAAATAGGTTTTGAGGACAATAACGGATTCGAGAAGAATTTTGCCAACAAAAACCGAGGCAACTCACATTTTGTTGTCAGAACAGAGTGTGTGCCCGCCTGCTTGTCTGACTGCCACATGTCGTCATCAGTATCCTGTGCATATATTTATTTTTGTCGCTTGACTGAATTAAAATTCTTTTTATTAAGAAGAATGTAAAAAAGTCCATATTGTCGAAGTGACTTTTTGATCCCTCTTATAAAAGTTTTTTCATTTGCATTTTCCAGCCTGCTTATTTGTGCAGACTGTTTAAAAGATTATTTAAAATTTCTTTTTCTGCTGTTGCAAATATTTGTTCAAGATTTGAAAAAAAAACCTCTATTTTTATAGTACAGTTTGGCGCTGGGATACAACTATTTAAGGGGATTTTTCTAGCCAGGCATAGCTGCAACAGAGTTGTGGTTAGGCCACCGAAATGGGGAGTGGGAACTGGCAAACAATATTTCATTGGAGCAGGCTGCTGCATGCACTCTCATGCAGCATATTATTAGTCATTTTAGCGCAGACGACTTATAAAATTGCCAACTTTTACACGTTTTTGTGAACCATTCCGCTTGCCAACGAACCTCTACAATGTCAAGTTGGCGCTGAGGTACCAAATTGCCTAACTTTTCGAATATAATTAATATATTCTAATAAATAAATAAATAAAACAAATTAATCGAATGTATGCGAAAATTGACAATTCGCCTAATTTTGTGAACAGACCTTTTAGTTTGAGGCGCTGCACTGTAAAAAACTTTAATTCTGTTTGTAACTCAGAACTTTCTTTGCAAATCATAGGACTTATAACTAATTTATGAAGAAAAAATTTATAAAAAAAAATTTGGACAAAAACAATTTTATGCCACAAATTAAACAAAGTGTTAAGGAGCGCACGTTAACACAAAACTACAAGATAAATTGTGGTAAAGAAAACGAAACTGTTCTTATTATATTTTCCATAAATGGCAATAAATTTGCAACTCATTTGAATTTTCAACATTTTAGTTGCCACATTTAGTGCCAGCAAAAAAATTTTATCAAACTTTTTCAACTTGAAAAATTATTGTTTTTTTCCCTCCGCAAAAACAAGAACAGGCAAAGGACTAAACCTTTTCTCGCCTGTATAATAACTTGCCACTGTAGCCGTATGTTTGAAAAATAAGTTTATACATGTCCATATGTATGTCTATATTTACATTATACACATGTATGTAGGTATGTACGTGCATGGCTATGAAGAAATTCGGTAACGGAGTCATACAAATTGGTTCATTGTTGTGCGAAATATTAAAAAAAAAGAGAAAGAACGAAAGAAACAAACAAACAAAATTAACATACCAGCCCAGTCACAAAAGGCATACTTTGCATTTTTTCTTTATCTTTGTATAAAAGAAAATGAAAATAAATATATAAAAAAAATTGGAGTATAAAAAACTAAAAAAAAGAAGAAAAAAAGAAACAGGAAAACTTTTTATCGAAATATATTTTTGGTAGTGCTTTACATACTGTCGTCCTTGTTACTTTCATTGCGCACTATGATCTACAAAAATCACTTAAATTAATTATCTGAAAGAATCTACATAAGTTGATGTTGTTTCATTATAAATAATTCAATTACCAACAGAAGTGTGGGGGGATGCCGTGATCCCCGTGATAAGCAATTTGAGCAAAGAAATGGAAGTTCAGCAGCACCATGTGCTCAGAAAACGTACACAAATATTTCACATTTCACCTATTTCAATCAGTACCGATCGAATGTCTAGCTACGAAGGCAAAAAATATACCAGCTGACATTTCAATTCCATTTAATTTTTATTAATTTTTATTAAATGAAATTGAAATTACCACAAATATAATAATATTTTACTTTAAAAGAAAACAACACAGAATAAATTACACACATACATGTAACGTTTCATGACTGTATTATTCACATTTAAGACATCGGTTGTGAATGGAAAAAGTTTACCCTGAGCTGCAATATTTGTATTGCGCAATATTTCATATTTCATTGAACACTTTTTTTTTTGTTTGTTTGCTTTTAGTGAACAATTAATTGGTTTGGAAAGAAATTTGCCGCACGGCCACTCAAACGAAAATATTAAAAAACCAAGATCAAAGTATTGACCCCCACCAAAAAAAGAAAGTTTTTTAAAAATGTATTCAAAAAAGAATTGAAATTCTTTAAATATAGTACAGCGGAGAGAGCAGCATGTGCGTTAATATAATTAAAACAACCAGACCAGCAACAACAAAGAAACAGCGAATTTCTTTTCCATTTTATTTATTTAATTTTTTTTTTTTTTTGTAAAAAGATAAAAGCAACTTTCTCGGCAATTTTCTTTGTAGGCAGTTATTTAGCTGCGTAATTATGTGTGTCTGTTTATGCAGGACGTTGACGGCAGCAAAGACAGAGGCAGAGAGAGAGAGTGGGAGAGAGAGAAATTGCGAGCCTTTTATAAGGCCCAAGAATAAGACCACATGAACGCTGTCGTCTCGATTCAGTCTAGATTTTTCGTTTCCTAAAATTAATCAGCTTCAGTGATATTTAGTTCCAGCATGATGGATGTGCCCCAACTTGCCATACCAGAGCGCTTAATAATCATTTTGTTGCACTAACAACTGTCTTTCAAGGTAATGGTGCTATTCACTGACCCTGTCGTTCGCATGATTTAAGACCTGTGGTTTACTCTTGCTAAGTCATTGGCTTATGTTGATCTTCCAGCAACTCCTGAAGCATTGAAAGATAATATTCAAGCCACCATTGTTGCCATACTGGGTGACTTGCTTTCCCCCTGGGCCGGTTACTCTGCTTTCCACGGAATAGAGGGGAAGGGGTTCGGTTGACACGGCAACACCAAAACTCTAGGAAGTTCATGTCTGACTTCAGTTATGTATTTTCTGCCGAAACCTTCACCACAGGCCAACTGGCAGAACGGGGACCGCCACGCCCACAGAATGCCTTTTGGCGTTCTGATTCGGTCATTGGTTGAGGAGCCTATTATTGGCTGAAACGTTCTAGTTGTGGTTGAAACCTAAAGACGCAGCAGGTAGAAGAAAATCTTCGAGGTGCTGTTGCCTTGCGACAGGTCTTAAAACTTATATCAAATCTCTATTGATTTATTTTATAAATAATTCAAAACAGCGACTTTTGTGCTATTTGGCAAGGCCTCATAACTTTAACTGCTAGATTTGTCTAAAAAAAAGTAAAAAGTTAATAATTTATTTAATGAATCCTGTTGTGGAACTTTCTAGAAAAATTTTTTTATATGTTTTTCTGTTGTATAAAGTTTTTTTTCTTATATTCTTTTTATTTTACAATCTTCTGCCTTTTTTCTCTCTTGCATTCCAAGAAAAAAGAAGGCAAAACAAATTCTTAAGACCTGAACTGTAAGAAAATGTAAGAAAGTAAAAACCTTCAACAGCGACGCGAAAAAAAGTCTACCAAAACTTAAGTATTTAAAACGATGTCAGTAGTCGCTAATTGTGGGAGTCAGGCAACTGAAATGTGTGTGTGTGTGTGTGTGTGAGGGTTTGTTTAGTTAAAGACTGGTGCTGTTGGGTGCTTGTTTTTCTTCTTGTTGTTGCTGTTGTTTTTCTCTTTTGCTTTGTGCAGCAAAGCAAAAGTTGTAGCTGTACTAGTAGTTATTGTATCAGTTTGTTAAAATCAGGTGGCCGAGAATGTCAAGTATTTTATTATATTTTCTTTTTTTCTTCACAGCCTTTTTTTTACTACTTCTTCGTTTTGCTTTTGTTTTTGCCCGTGTAACGTAATTTGTTTTTTTTTTAATTATGAATAAATTGTTGAGCCTTTTGTCTTTTGCAAATAACACATTGTCTGCAGCTTAATTAAAATTTTAATAAAAAAATTTACACTTTGTCCTCCAAGTCTTAATTAGTGGCGCTGGCATGAGCTTAATTTTTTTCGCTTGTCATAATTATCATTGGAACTTTTGTCACAAATTATAAGCAGATTTTATAAGTTTTCCCTCTTTATGACTTTTTGTTTTTAAACGTTTTTGGCCTCAAACCGATGACCGTTTTTTTTTTTTGTTAATAAAGTTGAATTTTGAGAATTATGTGCATATTAAAATTAGCAGAAATATGTTTCTATAATTGGAAATCTATTTGCATTGTGTGTGAACTCAATGTTTTCTGTAATGGGTGAACCGATTTGATTTCTGAAAACTTCCTAGAAAAGGTAAAGTCAATACCAAGGTGTTGGCTACCGCGTTATGGTAATTTCAAGGGATATATCTTTTTCATATAAATAATACAATTGTTTTCTTGGAAAAAGATCTCTAACTTTTGAATGGTACTTCAAATAGCCAATATGTACATAGTACAGGGCGCTGCCATACAATAAACAGTTTTCCCTGTTTGAACAATTTTTGAGGTTAGGGAGAATGACACTGAACATGATATCACTGTACGTGTTCTTTTTAATTGAAGCGGGGAAGGTGTCGCTAATTTCCCGCCCCCACTAATTGGCTAATAAGTGTAAAATACCTCAAAGCGAGAAGTGTGCAGGAATTGGGTTTTATATTGCTCTTTCATAAAAGCCAACTAGTTGACGGATGCTCACCACTAATATTTCTACAAAGTACACATTAGCCGGGGCCTACTGTAGTTGGTATGTATCAATAATATATTCATTTTACAACTGCATATTCATAAAAGACAACAATTTGACCCGATTTGAGCCCACCACTATCAATTTTAGTTAATAGCTATTAGCGGGGGGCCACTGTAGTTGGGATATATGATTGATACATTCATCTTACAATTTCCGATTTATGTATATATAACAACGATATGAGGAAAGTCAACATTTGCATTTTTAATTACTAGACATTATCGAGAGTGCACCGTACATTTCGAACCCAAACCGTAAAGTTCTTTTTCCCCACCAAAAACCGGAACTTTGCATATAAAACAGTTCAATAAATATAAAATATAAAGTATTTTTGAAATATATGAGGTAGCACGCCCACTTCAGCTGCGCTTAACAATGTCCGAGACACAAACAAACAAATACATGTACTCACAGAAACATTTCTGTGGCATTTTGTTACAACAGCTTAAGTAGAATTTTAAAATTGCAAAAAGTCCATCTAATTTAATACAATTGAGGACTCACTGGATTTATGTTTGTTGGCAAAACTCTTTTTCGTATTATTAATGATTTTCTGCTTGTGTAATTTTAGTTTAATAAAATTTATTACTAAATGCAGTTTTTTTTTAATGAAATATCTGGCTAAAAATTTATGTTCACATTATCTTAACTTAAGCTGTCATGATAAAACTGTACAGATTAATGCAACATCCTGAGTTAACATTCATATGCCGCCAGTACGTATAAGCTTTTTCATCATTCAAAAACATCAAGCATACGCTACAGGTTTCCTTGTCATGAAAATGTATATACAATTGCCATGCACACGCACACACACACACATACATACATATACAATTGATATAAATGCTGTACAGCAACAATAAATGTCAAATATTTATTTAACCACAACAAACCACTTTCCCAGCGACTTGAGCTAAAACTTTTCCCAAAGTTTGTTTCGTATTCATTCGTTGTTCATGCTCGCATTTTAGCACAATTTGTTAAAAACTCTTGTAAACGATTAAGAGCTTTTGTCCTAAAGAAGCTCAACATTAAACAATTACATTTAGTTGCAAGAAATTTCTGTTCAAAATTTTCCATTTTTAAGAACAATTGATTGTTGAAGGGGAAAATTCACTTTAATCGCTGTTTTTTTTTTCTCTCTTTTCTGCTTCTTCAGTATCATACAACATTTGTGTACGAGTATTTAATTTAATTACTACTGGCACTTTTTTGCCGCTTCTAGCAAAAAAAAATTTCAAGACAGTTTTCGAATGATGAAGTAGAAAATACATATATTATTTCCCAGTAATTTTGTAAGTGTTTGCTTTATTTTAGGCAATAAATTAAAATGTCTGCTACAGCCGGCGGCAGCAGCTGCAAAAGAAATTATTACTTAAAGCCAAGAAAATTAGAACTCAGTTTTGTGTTGGCGGTGTGTGCGGGTGGGTGAATGTTTGCAGCTTTGAAGTTGATAATTAATCACATAAATTTGTTTAAAAAGGCTGCAAAGTTTATGCCATCGCCATCGCAATCCGACACTGGTTTCTATATTTAGTTAATAAGATTGGAAATAAGTTTTTTTCAAAAATAATTATTGATTGTTGTAGTATGACTAATTGAAAGCAAAAGATTTCGTGGTTTATGGTTTGCATAAGTGTAGATTTGGCGCGGTTATTATTAACAATTAAGTTTAGACACCAAAAAACATGACAATATAATGATTGAAAATGATGTATTTTTGGTTTAAAATATTTAAACATTATTTCCAATACATGTGAAGTACAAATTGTTTGCGGTATCAACCACTTCCCTTGTAGAATATTCAGGATCTCACGGCCTGCTTATTTAATTATTTAAGCCAATGGAATGGATTCTTACAGGCCATAATAATCTAAAATTTTTTTAATAAATCGTTATTATCTAGAATAAATTTATATACATATATAAATACATATATTCGAATATCTATTTTGTTGCTGTTGTTGTTGTTGTTGTTGCTGTTGAGACACTCTTCTCTCAGTTTCAGCTATTTATCACATTTAGTTTGTTTGAGGCATAACAGTTGCAACTTTTTTTGCGCGTTCGATTAATTTCTGCTGTTGCCCAAAAATGCTACAAAATATTTGCCCAAAATTTTTGTAAAAAAATGGAATTAAATAACCAAAACACGCTAAGAAGCTACACCAGCATAAGACAATTGTAACCTGAGTCACAATAAAATGTTTGTGGGCAGTAAAGCTTTTCAGAGCAGGTGCAAAAGATGTCAGTGACGACACTTGGCCCTGTTCGTACCAGCACATCAACAGCCAATTAAAATGTTGGAGAAAGTAAAGAAAATTGCTGTGAAGAATTTTCAAATTACTATTAGAGCAGATGCTGAGAGTGTCTGGGTATCACTTGGCTCATGTCAAGCAACTTTTTTTGGTTGGTTTTTGGCGAAGTTTTGTCCAAAATTGCCGAACATTGTTGAAGGAATTGTTGACTAAAGTCAACGACAATGCCTCAGCCACCGTCTACACCGGATTTGGCTCCTTCCGGCTTTTTCCTGCTCCCCAGATTGAAGGCAGTCGCCATATGGAGCCGATAATACCAAAATCGCAACATCAATTTTAGTTGTTTTATTTATGTTTTGTTTTAAACTAATTGTTTAGAGTTTTTCGTGTTTATTTTTATGAAAATTTTATTTATTAATGAAATTGTTTTGAGTTCAAACCAAAGAAAATATATATAAACTTTTTACATAATTTATTTTTCCATATAAGAACGCTGGCACGTGTGTGTTACACCAAATAGAAATTAATGGAAAAAATAAATATTTTGGAGAAAAATTAAAACTTAACTTGTATTTTAAAGCAGGCCAGAACTGAAATTTACTAACTCTGAACATCCTCTAGTGATAATAAACCATAAATATGAGTGAAAATTCTTAGTGTTAGATAACACTAAAGGCCTGGCACAAACACCCGGTTATTGCATAAATAAATAAAATAATAATTAAGATTTAGCAGCAGCTCAACATGAACAACATTTCTAACGCTCTTGGAAAATGTTCTCAAACAATTTTAGTAACAAAAATAAAGACATTTAAGCCATGCATTTAAAGCACTTATTCTTCAGCTAAAAGGACTTTTAAAATTTCAATGCACGTAGTACTTCACAATATTCGCCATTAAAAAATATGTTTACGCAGAATATTTTCTTATGAGGAACAAGAATGAAAGAAATAAAGCGAAAGAAAAGAAATTACTTTTTAAAGTTAAATAAAAATATATTAACAGTGCGGCCTTCAACTGAGATAAATGTACAAAGTACAGCCTTTCTTCGCAGCCACACATGTCTCCTTTTATCGAGCTGAGAATAGTTAAAGACATGCAATTTTTTTCTTCTTTTTTCAAGCAATTTCTTCACTTTTTCCTCCCCACTCTTCTTCAGAAACATTTCTTTTAGTTGAGTAGATTATATCTGGGTTAAACATAAAATAAGTAAACTACTCTTTATTTAGACGCTGTCATTTTCAGAACATCATCAGCTGTGTGTGGAAAGGATTCGTTTTTGTGTATAGAATTGACAAGAGGTTGTGTTTGTGTGTGTGTGTGTGTGGGTGTGTGGGTGTGGGTGGGTGTGTGCTGGAGTATAGAAAAAGGTATACAATTACATGTCATGGTTGAATAGAGGGAGCAAAATTCGTAAATGAATGACTAGAAGAATAAATGAATGACAGCAGGAATGAATGCGAACTTTTGCTAAAATCTTACACTTTTTTCTATGAATATCAAATAGCGTTTAAAAGTACACTCTAGCTTTCTCTCTCTCTCCCTCTCTTTTCTTTTTTTGAGTATTGTGGATTGTATTTGTTGTTGTTGTTGTTATTGTTGTTGAAGTAATTCAACACATCTTCTACGAAATTTAATCCATTGTACTCCGTACATTTAGACAGACATTTTGAACAGCATAGAGTGTATAGTTTGGATATGATAAATTTGCATATGGTTTTGTCTTCTCATGGCATAATGTGAAAGCCAGCATACGAGGGTGGTTTTGAGTAACATAATGGCATGCATAGGCAGGCACATGCTAAGGCATATATTAAGCCCCAAAATTAAATACTTATTTTATATAAATATAAGAAAAGCGTTTATTCTGGAAAATTATTTTTTTTATTTCATTTATTATAATTAAAATTAGAATAAATCCCAAAGCTAAAAGCACTAACAACAATGAATTTACACGAAGTCAGTTATTCCAGCGATTTTCAATACTAGATTAATAGAAATTAAGGTTTATCTGCAGCACTGGCCTCGTGTACTATAATTACCATTTTGGGACATCCAACTGCCCCCCTCCCCCCTCCACCGGTTCTGTTGGCTTACAACAGATCTCTATTGCAGCAAGGAACTCGATAGTAGAGAACATTGCGTGACTCCGTTGAAAAGCTCATGTTCTTCTGAATGGCTTTGGCCAGGAAGACTTAAAATTAAATGTATTTTCTCGTGTTGCCAAGACTAATTTTACTTCCTCTAACCTCGTTTTAAGAAACACCATCGTACACACCAGCAATAACCAACATTTACTATACACTACACATTTTCTTTATTGCAAATAGGTTTTGAGACCCATTTACTTGCCGAAAACTCACATCCACACCAGCACATATTTTTTGATCAATGTCGATGCTATTTGTTTTTTGCGTGTGTTTCTTTTTTGCATCTTAAAAATACTTATTTTTCTTAAGTTGCAAATGATTTTTGTTCTTTGCTGGCTGCAGTTTATTCACGCACATGTTGCAAGCCACAGAGTGGTTCAAACAAAAATATCATTTCAAATATTGTAACTCTAGCAAATTTCTTTTCAATTCTTATCCCAATAATTATAATTTTTAATTCAAGTATAAACCCGTTCAGCGGCTGCTCAGTTAAATAGATGAGGTGGTACAGACTACAAGAACTCTGATGATGGGTACCTTAGTTTTAACTCCAAGTCAGTGATTTCGTGTTTTTTCTTCTCTTAATAATTATATTTTTTTTTAATTAGAATAAATTAAAGAAAATTAGATGTCTAAATAATTAAATTTTAGACAAAAATTAACCAGAATTTAATTTTGTTTAATGAGAACTTTAATAGATGCCAATCACTTATGGAAGACGATTTCATTTATGTCATTATTGTGAATGGCTTCATGGGAAAGAGTTTAACTGCTCAGCTTAATTTTCCCTGACTTGTTCTGCTGAAAGTTTATGGTTCTTGCTTACAAATAATGCGAACGACATAAGACATTGTTTTTGGATTTCTGGCCAAGCATTTGCTCTTAAGAACTCGGCACAAGAGAAAAGCTGAGAGCGTTAAAGGCCAACCTTGTGGCAACCAATTGAGAGCGGTAAGATGGCTGATAACACGATTACCGAGCTTTAAATCTCAAAATATTTAATATTTGATTATCCATGCGGCAAAGTTGCCTTCGGAAAATTATTCCCATTCATATACACAATTTCAGTATATAATATCTCCAAAGTTATTCCTAAAAAAATTCACTATTTGTTAAGATGCACCAACCTCCTTAGGTCAGGGATTACTCATCTTCAGTTCCATAATTTTAGCTATGGCTCCCCAAAAAATATTCGTTATTTGATAAGCCATGCGGCAAAGTGCATCATGCTACTTAAACCTAAGTTAAAAAATGCGACGATTGCCGCATGATGGATTCAATGGGCCTCAGCGTTTATATTAAATATACAGGTTTTAGTAACGACATTCTTTTATAAAACAAAGTTGCCAACGGTGTTTGCGAATAAGATCAACCAGCATTGCCGCCATCTTACAATCATGGAAGAATCGGTCACTTTCTGTAAATGCTTCACGACAATAAAATGAGGTTTTCCAATCCCCTAATGCGATCCTAAAACCCCCAAAATCATGCTGCTTCCAGCAGCATCTCTGCCACAAAGGAGAATTCTTCGATACCCAAATGGTAAAATTTAGTTTGTAAAGAAAACCAGGGGCATGAATGTACCCAGTTCCATGAAAAGATGGGTTCTCTGGTCTTTAGAGGGTTTCAGCTTTCGCCTTCGGTCCCCACAATCTTTTTTTTTTGAGTTGGTTAAGGATTTTATGTATCAGATATATTTTAGGCGGTATGAATAATTTTTTTTTCTGAACCGGATGGAAAACAGGAGCCATCCCCAACAAGAATGCCTTAGCCAGAGCAAAGCACCAGCATACCAGCCAGTCCCAGTTGCCTTGTTTCTGTATAATATTATTAATTTTCTGTCACGAAATTATATTAAGGCAGAAAATAATCACAATTATGACATAAAATCATGGCTGTGTATATTTGGGTCACCCTGTTCTCCATACTTATCAAACCACACACTCGCTCTTACGCTGCATACTTGCACTTTTTGCAACTTATGCGCTTAACTGAAAGAGGTTTGTATGATTTTTCAAAGCAAAGTCGTTTGGAACAGCATTAAAAGTCTATGAGTGATTACGTGCAACATTTTTTCCATTGTGCTTGTACAATTAGTCAGACCCGCACATACCCATGCAAATGTTTTTCTGTGTCTATAGTTGCCATAAGTCTTTGAAAAATCAACACTAATAAGGAAAGCTGCTGGTTTGCTGACAACGAAATTAAAAGGTTACTTGGCAAGACGGCAACGATTTCCTGTTATTCTTGTTTGATGTTTGTGCGAAAAATAATTGTGCTGCATGTGAAATTAATTGCTCAACTTGTACGGAAACTTGCAGTATGTGGAGGGGCAAACAGCTGATTTGGAGATACTGCGAGTATACGAACTATAATTTGTCAAGTTCATTTATCGGTGTGATAAAAAATACTATGATTTTAATTATTTATTGTATTTATTTTTTTTTTTTTTTTTTTTTTTGTGATATTCTGTAAAGAAAAGTAGCGACTGGACGAACTAAATGAAAAAAAAAACATTGTCAATGACAAATTGTCTATAAAATTTAATAAATCCCTATAAAAATTAATAATATAATTGTTGTGCTAAGACATGATTAGTCATGCTGATGCCATGATTGATTGATACAGTAATATGGTTGTTTATGACCATATATTATTGTCATTAGCAATATTTTCATTAGTTGGCATTTCACTATTTCTGAACTAGACAATAGTCGATTAAAGATAAAATTTGTTTAAACAAATACAAAATACATTTCAAAAATACGATGAGTTTTAATTTTTCTCAAAAATATATGTATATTCTTTTATTTATCAGTAGTTTTACTCGTATTTATGGACTAGATGATGTTCAGAAGTTTCAGTTATACTTAAGAGCAGCAGACGAGGTCTGTTTTAAAATATAAGTTATATAAACATTTTTCTCAAAAAATATTTATTTATCCCTCAATTTATATTTTGTTGCCTTCAAAATAGTCCCCTCCGATGCAACACATTCGTGCCAGCGTTCTGATATGGAAAAAAGGGTGGGCGGAGGTGGGGGAGGCAAAACAAAAGAAATATCTAAGTGTATAGTGCTGAGAATTATAATGTACTTTTAAAATAAAACTGAGATTTTTCTTTATACCTGATTTCAGAAATTCTTTTCTGATTCAAAGAACATCAATAATGATGTGGGAGAAAATTACAAATGACTGTTTCCAGCTCGACCCTTTTGAGCTATTAGTGCCTTAAAGTCACCACTGGCTTACGGCTAAAACTTCAAAACACAATCACGTTTAAAGCATTTAAACTTCTTTGCATAGATGATGAACCACTCAAAGTTATAAAGCTTTTTTTTTACGTCGTTACTTTAAGTCCTCGTCTGCTTTTCTTTCTTTTTTTGTTTGGTATTTTATTATCTTTCAAAAGTATTTAATTTCATATCAAATTAAGGACATGTTCATTTGCTGCGTCTTTTTATTTGATTTGGGTAAGCGCAGAAAAATTTTTTGTTGGAATTATTTAAAGTTGTCTAAGAACGTCTCTCGCTGGTAGACAGACAGCATCGTGAACAGCCACCATTTAAATCCAACAAACAGAAAAGAATTATCAAATAAAAATTACTTTTTTTTAAGTTTAAACAGACAAAACATTGGAGCAGAAAACAAAACGACTTGTCTGCTTAAATGTAAGTGTGTCTGTAACGGTACAGTGACAAAAAAAATTTAAATGTCACCCGCCATAAATAAAGAACTATTTTTTTAAATACAATAAAATGGCTCTATTGTTATTTTTACTGATAATTCTTAAACAAAAATGCTTTAATAATATTGTAAGAAATTTTCTAAATAATTTATTTATACTCGTAGTTTTATTAAAAGTTATAAGGCGTAAAAATTTTAAAAAATACTCTGTAGAAAATTGTAAATTTTTTGTAAAATTTGTCGAAATTTTTTCATATAAAATTTGTATAAATTTTTCCCTAAAAAAAATCTGTTGAATTTCGTCAAAAGTTTTATTTAATTAAAATTTGTCATAAAAGAAATTTTTCTTAAATTTTTTTTATTTAAAACCAACGCTTCTATTTATTCAATTTGAATTTCTTCGTGGCAAATTTATACTTTAAAAGATTTTTAAAATTTAAAAAAAAAGTTTGTTCTGAATTTTGTTAAAAGTTTTATTTAATTAAAATTTGTCATGAAAAATATTTGAAAACTATTTTTCTTCAAAATTTTTCATTTAAAACCAACGTTTCTGACGTTGAATTTCTCTATGAAAAAGAATTTTTACAATTTTTTAAAATTTAAAAAACATCTGTTTTGAATTTTCTTTCATTTAATTAAAAATTGTCATAAAAAAATATTTGAAAGATATTGTTCTTAAAATATTTGAAAAAAAATTTTCTTAAAATTTTTTTATTTAAAACCTATTTTTCTATTTGTATTTTATTTGGAAAATCAATTTTTTCATGGAAAAAATATCAAAAAATTTTTGAAATTTAAAAAAATTGTTTTGATTTTTGCAAAAAGTTTTAATAATTAAAAAATTTTCCTTAAAAAAATATTTTTGAAATACTTTTCTTGATCATTTTTCCTGTAAAGCCAAAGTGTCTATTTGTTGTTTAAACATTTTTGAAAATTTAAAAACCCAACGTTTCTGCCTAAATTTTTTCATAGAAAATTTATCGCTTCAAAACTTTGGAAAGTTTGAAAAAAAAAAATGTCTCTTAAATTGTCGAAAGTTTGATTAAAAACAAATTTTTCATATAAAAAATAAAAAAACCTTTCATATAAAAACAGCGTTTCTATTTATAAATTTTATTTGAAAAATCCTGTGCCAGACGCTGAATCATATGGAAACGTTTTCTACAGAAAACTGACAACTCATTTGTGAACAAATACTTCCTGTTGAATAAGATTCTCGTGAACATAATTCGAATGCGAAATGAAAAATAGTTTTCACAAAAAAAAAAACAAATGTGTTAAATTTTGGCCTGATGGCCGACTTTTTCACTTAATCTTACGCCCAGTTTAATTCCACGTTAAGCAGGAGTTTAGCCGTTACTTAGTTTTTACGCTGGTGTTGTTTTTGCTGTTGTATTTTTTTAGTTAACGTTTATACACTAAACAACATTTTTTACATTTTGTGCCAGCAACCATCCTTAAGTGGCAATTTATATTCCTTTTTTGACTTCAGCTTTAGCACTTTAGAAACAAAACACACACGCACGCACACAAAGCAAAACTCATAAGACTAGGACTCACACTTGTGCATCTGGTTTCCAGCAGTCGCCTCCTGCGTGCCATGGCTTATCTCTTACACATTTCCCTGTTTTCTGTCCATTATGTATCCACAAGGCATTATTACCACTATCACTTCAGTTGTAGCGTTTTTATGTAGCAGCACAGTGACGCACTCACAACTCGTTCTGTTGAAGTTGGCAAATGTTTGAATATGTGTTGCCGTGTTTGCGTTTCTGTGTTGGTGTGTTGGTGTGGCAACACAATCTGTAACACTTGCTTTTTTGTTTTTTTCCCAGCCAGTGCTCGAGTAAGCGGGAGTACAATACGCCTGCCCTGATAATTTGTGTGTCTTGTAAGCTGAGAACTGCCCTTAATTTTGTCACTCGATGAGGCAAAATTTATTCAAAAGTCCTGACGGTCGAAACAAACTTTAATTGGCAAATATACATACATACATATGTAAATTATTTACTTCCGTGCAGAGAAATTAATAAATGGCGATTAAATTTCAGCTGGCAGGCTGAATTCTTAAAGAAATGTGGACTGTTGAAATTTAAGATTTATTAGGTTTCGCGTTCGAATTTTCTTTGTAAACTCCTTATTTAAGTGACGGAATTAAATTGCCAGTGGCGTCTTTTCTTATAGTGAGAGAAATAAATTTCTTGAAAAATTTTTTCGAATAAAAATCTTCACCCCGAAAATTTGTCATGTGCAAAATTTTTCTACAGAAAAATAGTTCTATGGCAAAAGTTTTTACACAGAAAATTTGTCCAAAAGTCTTTCCACAGAAAATTTTTGGAAGGAAAATGGTTTGGCCAGAAAATTTGTTATTAGGTGAAATTTATTTCCATAGAATAAACAAAAATTTATAAAAATTTTGTCGTATGAAAATGTTTTGTCACATGGAAATTTTTTATAGAAAGCAAATTTCAAAATTTTCTCATATGAAAATTTTGTCTACAAAAAGTTGTTCTACTAAAATCTTCGTCGTATATAAAATATTTTTAAAAATAAATTTGTCACATGAAAATTTTTGTATCAAAAATTTTTCCTTGAAAAGATTTTTAATAAGATTTTGGTCTTATGAAAAATTTGTCAATACAAAATTTGTCATACCAAAAATTGTGGGTAAAAAAAATTTTCATAGGAAAAATATTTATACTGTAAATTTGTAATAAAAAGATTGTTACATTGAAATATCAGCATAAAAATGTTTTCTAGCAAAAATTTATTATAAAAGTGCCCTCAGTAATGAGGCAAAATAACTTGTGAATTTTATTACCTTTTTCATTAGTAAGTTTTATAAATTTATATATGAAAATTATATATATTATAAATTATGAAAAATTTTTCATATAAGAAACTTTTCGATAGAAAATTTTTTCTTTAGAAAATATGTTACATCAAACATTTTTGTATACAAAATGGGTCATCTAAACATTATTTTATAGAAAACGTAACAAAAAAATGTATCGGAAAATATTATTGTAAAGAAAATTTATCACAAAAAAACATTTTGTCCTGAAAATTTGTCGTAAGAAAAACTTTTGTACTGAAACTTTGACCCATGAAAAAATGTTTAGTGGAATTTGTCAGAGAAAAACTTTTGGATAGAAAAATTTTGTCACATGGATATATTTTGCTATAGGAAATTTGTAATTTTTTGTATTGAAAATTTGTCAAATGAAAGTTTTTTGTAAATTTTTAGATCTGAAAATGTTTATTATAAATATTTTTAAAGAAAACTTGTTATATGAAAAATTTTAGGTACATGAAAAATTCGCGTCACATGGATATATTTTGCTATAGGAAATTTGTAATTTTTTGTATTGAAAATCTGTCAAATGAATTTTTTTTTGTAAATTTTTAGATCTGAAAATGTTTATTATAAATATTTTTAAAGAAAACTTGTTATATGAAAAATTTTAGGTACATGAAAAATTCGCGTATAGGAAATTTGTTAAATGAAAAAGTTGTCAGCAGTAAATTTTAAAAACAAAATCTTGTTCTATAAAAAATGGTCACGTGACAACTAATGAAACGTATATTTTCGTGGTAGTTTATGGCCGGAATAATTTACTATAGGAAATTTGTCACTTACAGGCTTATTTTTTTGGTAATTGGTTTGTAGAAGGCAATTTTCGAATTGGCAATGACGAACTCTATAGCCAATAATGGCATAAATGATCATTAATTTTATTTCTGGCCATTCACTTTCTCCCATTTATTTCTCTTGTTTATTATTTTGGTTTTTTTTTTTCTTTAATAAAAGTTTATGATTTTATTATTACACGCCACACATTTATCTATGACTTTTAAAATGTTTCTATACACTTTTATGGCTAGTGTTTGTAAGTTTGAAAGCATTTTGTGCATTTTCATTTCCTCATCCGTTTATCATTAAGGATACTAACTAAAAATTAGCTTCCTTGTTGTTCGTGTTTATGTGTTGCCTTTATTATCAAATGCCTACTCCCACATGATGTTTAAAACTGTGAACAGAGGCGTTTTTAAGTGCAGTTAGGACACATTAAGGAGCCGTCATAAAAATACAATCATATACATAAAATGCCTAAATGCGTTGGAATGGAATTTTAAATATCGCTTTCCTTTTGCAGGCTCTGGCCATTAGCTCGGTGCGGTAAGAGGTTATAAAAGTATGTGACCTGAGCTTTTGTCAGCTATTCTTTGATATTCTTTTGTGATATAATAAGGACTTTTGCCCAAAAGCTGAACAGCATTTTCTCTTACAAAAGTTCGGGCTGTGGCGGGGTCCTTAATAAAGATTTTTGCTTTTCATGCTTAACTTTTTTTCTCTTTTCTTTTCTTTTCTTTTGTTTTGTTTTGTTTGCTTTAAACTAGGAAAAGAAAGTAAGAAAAAAAAATTGTAAACAAGATTTCTAGTAGCAAAAAATAAAGACGTATTGAAAGTCTATGCCAGCATGTTCGTTTTATGGCTCTTGAATCTCTCCTACTCCTCCACCCTCTTAACGTATTCCATTAGTTAATTATCGTGGAAATCAATGATACTCCTCAATTTAGCTCTAAATTAAGCTATTAAGAAACTTGCGCAATTTAGATCTTAATTGAGCTCAATTTATACGGCAAATATTCATATAATTAATGGAGCCATCAATACAAAATTGCATCATAAGCTGAGTACAACGCACTGAACACCCTTCACTATAATGGGTGTGACAGAGGGCTGTGGCGGGGTCCTTAATAAAGATTTTTGCTTTTCATGCTTAACTTTTTTTCTCTTTTCTTTTCTTTTCTTTTGTTTTGTTTTGTTTGCTTTAAACTAGGAAAAGAAAGTAAGAAAAAAAAATTGTAAACAAGATTTCTAGTAGCAAAAAATAAAGACGTATTGAAAGTCTATGCCAGCATGTTCGTTTTATGGCTCTTGAATCTCTCCTACTCCTCCACCCTCTTAACGTATTCCATTAGTTAATTATCGTGGAAATCAATGATACTCCTCAATTTAGCTCTAAATTAAGCTATTAAGAAACTTGCGCAATTTAGATCTTAATTGAGCTCAATTTATACGGCAAATATTCATATAATTAATGGAGCCATCAATACAAAATTGCATCATAAGCTGAGTACAACGCACTGAACACCCTTCACTATAATGGGTGTGACAGAGAGAGAGAGAGAGAGTGGGCAATTATCAGAAGAACCATCTAAACAATGGCAAAAAGTAATTATAAAGTCATAGAAAAACAAAGTAAGAGCGAGAGAGAGAGAGACAGAGAGAGTAATTAAATTTTTGATTCTTTTATTTAGCAAAATTGCACTTTAAATTATACATTTATTTCTTTTGGAAATTTTATTGCTGCAATTAAAATTCATGTCTGAACGGGCTGTTTTCCCAAATTGTTTCAATCAACATCTTTTTTTTTTGTTTTTGTTTTCTCTTTATAATTTTATTCTATTGTTCATTCTAAATTCTAATTCTAACAACTTTTGGAAACTACTTTGTTTTATTTTTGCTTTCTAAAAAAATACTATTACAACATTTTTCATTTTATACTTATTGTTTTTTTTTCAAGACAATTGAATATGGGAACATATTTTTCAAAGGTTTTGAAATCCACTAGCGAATAGCTTGACATGTACAAAATGTCACCACATAGACAGCTGGAAAACATTCACAAAAAACACTTTTTTGGCAGTCAAAAGAAACATTAAAATATTTGTTGTAATCTGGTTATAGGTCGTCCTCCACTCGTACCTTCGTTAGTACAACTTGTTTCTACATTAACACCCTTTTGGCCATTGGCAGCTTCCAACATAATGCCAGGAATAATATTTCACATGAATTACCCATAAACTACAAAGGAAAATGTAATAACGAATTCATGTTATTTTCATTATAATCAAAAAGCAACAAAGAACCCTGCACCCGTATTCCAAAGAAAAGTGGCGCTTGTTCATTCCTTGCCCACAACTAGTTAATGTAATTGGCAGCAGATGTCAAACGTCCAACAATATTAAAACCGGTGAAGGTTTGTCATTTCGATTGCGAACCTGTGGGACAACGCATTAGAGGACGCCTACGGAACCGATGGCGCGCACAAGTGGAGAGGGACCTCAACCAACTTGGTGTGCAAAATTGGAGGATGCTGGCTAAAGACCGTGCCAGCTGGATAAGTTTGTTGGTTGAGGCCCAGGTTCACCACGGACTGTAGCGCCAAAAGAAGAAGAAGAAGAAGGTTTGTCATTACAGCTGGAGTCAAGAAAAAACCAAAATAAATTTCCAGCAGATATTTCTACTGGACTTAAAAATAAATTTTATGTAGCCAAGATTTAAACAAGAATTCGTCAATAATATGAAAAAGATTTTTTCCAAACAAAACCTGTGATATTTTCTCAAATTAATAATATCACTTGCAAATTTTTGTAAACATAAAATTCGAAATAAATAATTGTACAGGCCGGGGTCTCAACTCAACATCAACAGTTAATTTCAGGACGATGACAACACTTGAGTAGAGAGGAATGGCCAGTAGTTTATCAATCGAGTGCAACTTCAAGCAGACAAGCTGCGATCCAAAGTTAAGTACATTTCTATGACAAAGTACTCAATTTCGAAGCTAGTGAGTTGCCCCCATCGGCTGTTAAAAAAAAAAACTTCAAACCTAGGACTTTAGTATTGGGATCTGATCTTGAAACTTTGCCACGAGCAACTGATGCTTAGATGACAGCCCAACAATTGCTGAGACATTGAATCTTTGGGTTTACACCAGAATCTGATTAACAAACTTTTTGTGGGAACCCCCTTTTTATGATCTCTATTCTCTGTCGCTGGAAACTGTAATTGCGTAAAAACCCCCCCAACCGAACTTCATAATAAATGAAGTTATTGTACATAAAACGACGAGTATTTTAGGCCATTTAAACGTTTGCCCTCCAGCGGCTTTAATATCAAATACTACCCTACATTTAAAATTTTCCTGCTTTTTTGTGACAAACATAAATATTAAATAAAAATAAAAATAAAAACAAACAAAAAGCACTCAACTTTTGTGCTCTTAAATACCATAATTTTTGGCGAAAAATTCTTTTATCTTTTCTACGGTAGCGTTACATCGAGCAACAAATCCCCAAAAACCTCCCCGGGTTAAAATAAACACTATTTTGGAGTTTTTGTTTAATTCCTTTTGCAATTTATGCATCTCTTCACTTCGCCGTTTTACTCTTAAAAATAATTTTATTATGCGTATAAATTGTACAACCACAAAGGATTTCATTATTATATTTAGTTGGGCTGTTGGTTGGAACTTTTGGCTGGATGGCTGTATGAAAGCATGATTATTATTGCTGTTGTAGTTGTTGTTGTTGTTGTTGTTCTATGCTGCTTATCCTGCCGTTATATGTGAATGTTATAATGAGACTTAAAACAAACAAAAATAAAAACTCTGTGGTTTATGTTTTTCTATGAAGTTGACTGAACAAAAAAACACTAAAATATATAGATAGAAAAGAGTAGAGGGTGAAGAGAAAAAATTACGAAAATTATTATAAATGGACTCGAGGTTATTTGCCCCTTCCTTTATAGTTTAGCTCAAAGTTTTGCTTTTTTTTCTGCAGCTTAGCAAACACCTTTATGCAACTCATTCTGCCTCCGCTAATCAACTTCATAATGGACTCGTTCCTAAATACGTTGTTCTCATAATACTCGTATTAACGTGTCTACAATATTTTTCCTAAATACTTACATATATATACTATATATAGGAGGCAGGTTTCAAATGGTATTTATGGTTTTGGAAACTGTTTTAGCGGAACGAAACTATTCAGTTTTATTCAGATATACATACGAGTAAGTGCCAGTTTAGGGTTATGGAATTTCTTTAGTTCTTTTGCATTATGCAAACGAGCAGAAGAACGCTTTCGATATCCGTAAACTGACACTGATTTTATTGCCGACCAAGTCTTACAAGGCATCCTGATTACACAGTCCGCAGCTGTATAACTCTTGGTGTCAAAGGATCTGTCATCTGTTTTGCTGTTATAGTCCCTCAACCAAGTCATACAAATTTCTCTTCCATTCTGTACAAAATTTCATATACTCGGTCGCCATAATAAATATAATCTTATATTTCGCTGTATATTTTTTATATATATATATAAATCATTCTAATTTAAATATCAAAAAAAAATTATTACTTAAAATCACAAATCCGTTTCGCAAAATTTTGTATTTCTCTAATCAGAACGAAAATAAAAAACTTTAAATTTGTTTAATAAAAGTTTTTACTGAATACTTGTATCAAAAATTTGTTTAATATGATTTTATTTTTGACTATATACAGGGTGTTTTTTATAGAGTGGCACAAGGAAATATATTTTGAATATCAATAAAACGGGCTTTATTGGAAAGAAGATTTTATAAAATTAATGTTTAAATATGATTTCTGTCATGTTCAATGTTCAACAACTTTTCGCAGCATTTTTGGCCACATTCAAAATCAATATCAATTATTTTGAATAAAAATTTTAACAATTTGCACGCGTTGCTCTGGTGTAAGTCGATTCATAATGAAAGTTCAAAGCAAACTAAACAAAAAGCAACTATCAGCTGTTAAATGGGTGCTTAAATAAAGCAGTGATGCCAACGCAAAGTTATGACACTTTAATAAAACACGCTTTATTAATTAAGATGGAAAAAATCTAATTTAAGTGATAAAAAAAATTTTTTCTATAAAAATGTTTCTATAAAATTTTTTTTTTTTAATATTTTTTTTATAAATTTTATTCTTCAATTTATATTTTATATTTTTCTATAAAATTTTTGTTTTCTATCTATCAAATTTTTTTCGGGTAATTTTATTTTTCTTTATATCGGATTTATAGAAATTTTTTGTTATTTCATATTCTCTTCGAAGCAGTAATTTCCGTCGTTGTGCCCTGCTGATTGATGGATGGAAAAGTATTAAATATTCTTTACGAACAAATCATGTTGCTGTTGCTATAACTTCAAAATACGAATACTGAAACAGTCCTTTATAAAAAGGATGAGCACTCTGTCTGTCGCTCAATATTAAATGCAGCTGTAATCAAACAGTTATTGCTTGTATGTGAAGGGGCAGCAATTATAATATCTTGCACGTATCGAATACCTGATTAAATTATGCAATAACGGGGGTTCTGCAGCAGCAGGTGTGTTTTTCGCAAAAGTCCTTTTGGAACACATATAGAACTTTTCGTTCACAGACATTTATAGATATGTACGAGTAGGTGTGTGTTCCTAGTTTTATGGTTTGCTTATTTCCTGTTTAAACACTATTGTCATAAATTATTCAAATGTAAATATCAACAACTGCTGGAGCGCTTCAATCTATTTTTATTTTCCAAAGAGGGTCTGCATACTCTATACAACAAAAACAATAAAAGTACAAACATAAATCCTGTGTATCATCACATACATTTAAATATTAATACATGTGTTAGAAAGATGCCCTCATACAGCCGTATTAGGCCGTACCCAACCCAACACACACACACACACACACAAACACACACAAACACACACACCTGCACTGCAGTAGACTTGTGTCCTTTGTATAATTGTATATCCAACAACAAACACAGCATAAGAAACTATAACCACAAGCCACTCGTTAGTTGCAATTGTAGTCAGGCAACTTAACAACAAATTCGCATACGCACGTGTATGTGTGTGAGTGTCCTTCTTGGTCGTTGCCTTCATCACATCATTATTTTCATCATAACAAACTTTTACATGAAATAATAAGAAGAAAAGGGTAGCAAAAAAACTAAGATTTCTAAACAACAGCAACAACAACTACATACAACTTCAATAACAAATACTGTTAGTTTTTCATATGAATATAGTGAGTGTGTCGTACTCCTTTTTACCTGTATTTCCTGTATTTTCTTGTTACTTTTCTTCAATGTTGGCTGCCGCAATAGCAGCATTAGATAAAGTACTATCAAATGCTGATATTAACAATTTTGTTTGCTTTTCTTTATAGCCTTAAAGAGTCAGTGCTAGATTTATGATTCCATTAGCAATAATTGAATGCAGATATATAACAGGAATGATTTTAATAAATGCACAGCAGTGCATTAAGCGGGCTCCAGTGTTAAAAAAAGGAAGGGGGGCGGGGCTGCTGAGAGGTAGGGGAAATTAGCTGCAAATCAATGGGAATATAACCATAAATTTATTTAACAATACAGTTCTCTCCGCAAAAATCATGCTTAAAATTAAATGCATACTGTTAAATATGCCACTAGCAGTTGTCACGTAACCGGTCACATTTGCACCTAATTATGGCGACAACATTTTCGTTCATACCACAAAATATGTCTCTGAAAACTGACTGTAACATCTCTCTAAATAAACCAGCGTGTTTTTTTCTCCAAAAATTTTGCCTCCCACATAAAGAAAATAAGGCTGTTATAACGTTGTCCATATATCAATTTAAAATCATGAAAAAACTATATGGGCCAACAAGATCTCTTTGCTATACTTAAGGCACTTGAGTGCCCCAAAATGATCACTTATTATCTGATATTTAATGGCTATCAGTAGCCATAATCTTGAAGTCATATATATAAAAATGGATATCATTTATTTAGATATATATTTACAATGAACACAACAGTATAAGGATTTTTGATCGTCTGGAAAAAGATATACAGTCTTTGGCAGCCAACGAACTGGTGACCTCATTCGACCAACTTATGTATGTCCGGGGCTTCGATATTCCAGAACACGTGTAATCGATGAAATTGTTTAATCCAAATAGCTGTTCAGCTTCTAACGTTCCGATACGTGCATTTCACGCCATAAACGTCCTAATCGATAGAATTTTTCGCAGTGCGCTGCATAAATTTTAGCTCACTGGTTCGATAAACAATAAACCAATATGTACACCTGGGTAAAACAGTGAAATCTGTCATAGACATCAACGTTTTCCTATTTCATTTAACAACTTCCCCTATTTGCCAAAAAAAAAATCTTCTTCAACGATGTCTGCAATATCTGAATAAATTTGTACGTCCACAAACCAAATTGACGAATTTGGGACGACCCAAAGGCACCTAAAGTTCAATAGCGATCTCAATACATCGCAAAAAAGTCAAAAGTTTGATGTGGATTTTTTGTCCGCCGGCATCTTTGATTCATACTTCTGTAATAGCGGAATTGGTCAAGCCATCTTCCGCCCTGCCATGTACAACTTTTTAAATGAAAATTTTGTGATATAAATACCAAGGACATGTATTTTGCCAAGCCCGCTACTCCCTCGAAAATCATTTGAAAAGCGTTCAATTTTACATAAAAAATTTGTTTGATTCTGTTCTTTGGCTGTTGCAGTTCTATGAGAACAAATCTCAGTGATCCTCAAAGCCGACATAATTCATGCCATCAGTCGCGTAATGTCTACTTAAGTCACCTGATCTAGGGAAAATTGTCCATTGCGTGCGACTGACATTTGTTCTTCTTCCTCTTCTTCTTTTGGCGCTACAGTCCGCGGTGAACCTTGGCCTCCACCAACAAGCTTTTCCAGCTGACACGATCATTGGCCAGCAGCCTCCAATTTTACACACCAAGTTGGTTGAGGTCCCTCTCCACTTGCTTGCGCCATCGGTTCCATGGGCCTCTCCTTTATTGCTTTTTGTCCCACTGGTTCAGAGTCGAAGATTCTACGGTTTGGAGCAGTACAACTCGTACAGTTGCACGATTGAATCGTTTTCTCCAGAAAACATCAACGCAAACAGGGCCAAAGATTGAACGCATAACTTTTCTCTCGGAAAATACCAAAGAATTACTCATCCGCCTTCGATATTGTTCACGCTTCCACGCCATAGAGAAGGACTTGGATGATCAAAGTGACTGACATTTGCAGGATATTATATTCCATTGAATAAAACTTTTCAATTACATCTAAAATACGCTTTTGTTTTATTTACACTTTGCAGGAAAATGAAAGCTGCTGCCGGCAACTGGTTTAATTTTTTTTTCAGATTTAAACAAACTTTGAATTTGGAATAAAAAAACCTGAAAAACTTTCAAAACTCCCTAAAAAGAAAATCAATAGCTCTATCAAATTTAATGCACTCTTAAATTAATTGAATTTTATTCTGTTCATTAAATTTGAAAATAACTGCTTCGCTTATTTCCATCGACAATAATGCACAATAATCATTAAACTCTTTACGACTTTGCCCAGCATTTCCCCATTTTCTCATAAGATCTGTCTGTCTATGAAATGTGAACTTGCTTTGCAATGTATTGAAATTTTACAGCCCTTTTTTGCAAGACTCAACGACTGGCGGCTTTTGTTTTAAAATTTTATTGTTTTTTAAAACAAGCAACAGCGCATGAATAAGACTGTGAAAGCTGTAGTTACAATATTGTGTACAAAATATTGTCAGTTGTGAAATTTCATGCCTTTAAAGCTGCTGTCAGACATTAAATTTATTTTCATTCAACGGAAGAGTGAACAAGAAAAATAAACCAGCACGAAACCGGCAGTTGTATTCCCGGCATTATATTTGGCTGTTAAGACATCTTGGCAAGATTTGCAAGTTCCGGCAGAGTATTTTGGCATGAAACGATTTCATATGAGTTGTTATATTAAAAAATATACAACTTGAACTGATATTGAGAAGCGAATAGAGGTCGCCAAAAATTTTCTAATCAGTCTATTCCAAAAAAAAAAAAAAAACAGCCAGAAATTAATAATTTTTTTAATTGAATTAATTAACTAAACAGGGAGTAATTTTTTTTTTTCAAAATGGCAGCAATAAACAATTTTTTTACCTGAATTAATTACATAAACAAAAACATTTAAATCTAATTATATTAAACATAATTATAAAATAAATATTTCTTTAAATTGCAAACTTGGAAAATAAGAACTATATTTTGGCTCCCCTTAAAACTTGACTCAACATTAAAAAGTACATGAAACATAATTGATTTCCAATCTAGAAGATCAGATATTGCTTTCTTAACTAACTGAAACAAAAGCTGAGACCTAAAAATATGTTTTTTCATAAACTTTTTTGATGCTTAAACCTTTTGAAAAGTGATATCAATTAATTCGTGTTGCAATTGAAACCCATAAACTGAAAACTTTCATACGGGAGGGATAATATTCACAATAAGAAATTGATACACTACTGTCGTATATCATGAAAGATTAACACAGTAATACAATAAGATATTAACATCATATTGTAAGAAGGCAAAATGGCAAGAATATCGTAAGAAAATTGCCTAAAGAATACAATTAGAAGTAATACAAAAATCCAATAAGACAGTGATACAACAATACTAGAATACAATGGAACAATAGAATAAGAATAAAACAATACAAATATACAATTAGAAAATTATATAAAAATACAATAATATAATAATACAAGAGACAATTAAGCAAGATCATAATGACAATTATACAATAATGAATTAATACAATATTGTAATAATGGAATACAATAATAGATTAATAAAATGTTGTAATACTAATTGGACTATAATACAAAATTACAAGAAACATATAGACATATTGTAATAATGCAATAGCACAATATAATTCTAATACAACAAACAACAATATAAAATATTTGGATCATCATTTTCTATTTATTGAGATCGCAGAGCGCTGATCTCAACTCTAGATCGCTATTTTCGATTTCGATCCTACACAAAGTCGTTGATAGAAACTCATTATTTCAATTCGGCTGAAAATTTTCTGTCAATTTTATATATAGTTTTCCATTCCTGGATTTTGAAAAATCAACAAATATCATTTGAAGTTAATAAAAATATTCCTCATTTGAATATTTTAAATGAAATGTATTTCAAATTTGCCAAAGTAATGCAAAAATCACTTATGACACAAAATTCCTTCACTTGTGATTGTGACAAAGTAATGCAAAAATCACTTATGACACAAAATTCATTCACTTGTGATTGTGACAAAGTAATGCAAAAATCACTTATGACACAAAATTCCTTCACTTGTGATTGTGACAAAGTAATGCAAAAATCACTTATGACACAAAATTCCTTCACTTGTGATTATGACAAAGTAATGCAAAAATCACTTATGACACAAAATTCCTTCACTTGTGATAGCAAATACTAAAAATAAGTTGTGCCAATAATTATGAATATTTACTCACACAGACGCATAAACTAAATACAATAACATTTACCACAAATACATGCTTTAGTATTTTTTCTATATTTAGTATATTTTCTACATTGTAAACGCGTACTATGAGTAAATTAATTGGTTTTTCTTATATTTCAGTTTTTCCTTTCACATGTTGGCGTTGAAATTAATTAAAACAGTCAAACTCAGGCCGTTAATTTATTCCTGTAGTCAAAAGATTTTATGTGTAAATAGTGTTGAATTATGATTTTAGCTTGTTTGCAATTTGCATTTATTTATTCAAGTCGACTTATTTAGACGATACAGACTTGCGTTGTGCTACTCATTCGTTGTAACATTTTACTTATTTGCGCTTAATAGCAAAAAAAAAACTAACAAAAATAAGTGAAAGCGCTTCGGATGGCGGGCACAGGCGAAGAACTTTGTTGGCTGCTAACGTCTGCAGCAGGACAACTTCCCCATGAAAACATACATAGTCAACTTTTTACATCATCATACAGCTTGTAGGGACTGCATCGTTATTCACAAGGACCTTAAGCGTTTATTGCGAGTTTTTTGTTGGTTTCGTTGTTTTTTTTTTTCAAAAATGGTTTTATGCGTGTTTAATTATTACCTCGTGCCGTCACGTACTTTTCTCGTATATTTTATGCGCACACAGGCTTAATTTTATAAATTTATGTATATGTATGTAGATGCATGCATGTGCAGGCTTTTCTGCGAACACAAAATGTGTTGCCAAACAGTTTTGTTCCTTAATTCCTGTATGACATTTGAATTACAATGAAAAGAGTTTTTTTCTTTCCCCAATTGCTGTCTAGCAGAGAGTTAATTTTAATATGGAGTAAAGAAAGTGGTAGGCTTGGCCGACCTTCTGTTTGACATCATTTGTTGCTTAATGTTCAACACCAGTCTGGGCTGTTAAATCAATTTGTTTTTGAATTATTCGAAGGTGGGTAGGTGCGAGTACAATTTAAACTTATTGCCGCTCGCTGGTTGCTCGTTTTAGTCATTTTAGTCACATTAAGAAGATTTAAAGTTTATTGGGCTTAAATAAGTCGAATTTAATCAGATAATATTTATAATGAGAGAAAATAATAATTGAAATAATTGAAAAACAAACTAGTAGAGTCGCTTAAAAAATAATTCTGTTTTTTTTTCAAAAAAAAAACTATACTAGGCAAATTTTTTCAATCAAATAATTTGTTAAATCAACAAAATTTGTGTCTGAATATACAGTTCAGTGAATCTGCAAACATTTTTATAGCAAAAACTAAAATTTTTTTTATTATACAGATGTAAGAGATTGTTCTGAAAATATTTTCACCGAATTGTTTTGAGGTTCTGCTTGTCTGTTAACCCCACCCTTAAATAAAGTTCCCGCTGGGAAGATCAAAATGTTATGACCTTCTCATAGAAATCCTTCATTTACTCTAATTGTCTGCATGAATTTACATACTTAATGTGTCTTAATAAATTTATTGTATAACTTTGTGGCAATATTTTTCTTAATTTTCTACACATTGTTGACCTGGTAATTTAACGCTTGATAACCGAAATAAAGAACATATTTACAACTTTTTTGCTTCTGTTGTTTTTATTCATAAATATGTAAATACGTACTCAACCAGCAGTACCCAGTGAATATGGAATTGTAAATGTGTTAATGTGGTTTTGTGTGTCTGTTGGATGTGATTGTTTATCTGCTTTCAGTCGGAATATTTTAAGAATTTGTTTCCATTTATGTTAATTTTTTCTACTAATGCGTCTCTAAAGATGTTGTAAGGTTTGTTGGCGATGGGCTGTATTTATGTATTTATAAGTGTTGAGGGATGGTTTGAAATATGAAAAGTTTGTGTCTTCTTCTTGTGGTACCTAAATATATTAATTTGGGTTTTTTTTCCAACAAAAGTGGCGGGCGCCATATAAGGGACTTCGAGATATTGAAAACGATTTTTTGTTAGTTTGGCTTTCAACTTATAGAAATCTGTTAAACAAACAACACACACACTAGACACTTTCTAAGGAGTTCGTTATGAAATGATTTGCATGTCAACTCATATCAGGTTCCATCACCCAAGCACCACACCTGTGACCAGTTCTTTCTTCTGGCTTATCTGGCCCATGGTAGGACAATTGAAATAACGTTTTTTTTTTTGGCGTTATTCGAAAATATAGATAAGAAAACATTTGCTGTTGCAAACCCTGGCCCCAAATACAACTCTGTCTGGCCGTATGACAAATCATTTTAATTTTGTTAAAAACAAACGTTATCATCGAATTATCATTTTTGTGAAAAAAACCGGGTTGCCTCAAATATATGCCACAATTAAAATGGATAAAAATTTAAAATTCTGGTCATATGCAAAATAATCTTAATTTGTTTATATCATACAAATCCTTATGGCTGTGTCACCAAAGCACCATTCCGGTCACCAGTTCTGGCTCCTAAATTGCTGGTAACCGGGTAGACAATTAAAATAACGGCTTGAACTATTTTCTACAATAAAAATAGAAATAAATTTTCTACTCTGAACGATGTTTTTATAACTTGAATCACAATCCATCTTTCTGGTTATAAGAAATATAATTTTAATTTGCTGTATAAAAACTCGTATCAGATTCTGTCAACAAACTACCAGTTCTGCCTTTTGGACTCACAAGTCTATATGAAAAATAACTTCAGTTTGTTGTATATGAGTTGTATTGATTTGGTCAGCAAAGCACCAATTCAGTGACCAGTTCTATTCTCTGGGTTGTTGGGCCCTGAATAGCCATTAAAATAACATTAAAGTTTTCGTAAATACTGGCAAAATATTTTAAGTTTCAAATCTGGTTTTTATGGGTGGAAATACAACGCTGTCCAGCCATACATATGTCCACATCAGCTTTACTAAATTCTACCAAAATGTTAAACAAAACTATTCACAATAAAATTTATATAATCTGTTTTATTTTTTTTTAGTTTAATATAAACATTTCCATTAATCCCATTTTCTTTTTTACCTCTTATTTCCCCAACTTCACTCATCTTATTGTACCCTCTCCAGCACTCTTTCAAATCATTTCATAACATACGAAGGACTCTTTATTCCGCAGTTAAAACAAAACTAAACAATTTTTATTGGAAACCTGTTTTCATTATTTAAACAAGCTTTTAATTCATAACGTCGGTTATATATTGAAGTTAAATGATAATTTGAATACCATAAACTAAATTAAATGGTATTTTTTTATGGCAAATTTTCTTTAGTCAGACTAAACGCTTCGCTTCAACGTGGTGCTGCCAAATGACTTTGACTTTCAAAGACATATAGATACTGGCTCGTATTTGGCTAAAAGCAGAGGATTGCTAAATGTATTTGGTATGATATAAATTTTGTAGAAAACGTTAATGGACTATTAAAATATATATTTTTGCCATAACCATAAGGATTAATATCAGCATCTTTTTTTTTTTTTTTGAGAATTTCTAACAACTCAGCAGTTGTTTTGAGCTAATAAATGTTTAAGGCAATTAGAAAATAAAGGAAAAAACGGGCGGCCTTAACAGACATAAAAATAGATTAGATTTAAGCAATTCAGCTTTTGACATAAGTTAGACTCTGGCGAACAGCAGAAAATGAGGTTAGACAAGGGCTTCTGGCTGTGCCTTTGTTTAAATCCGAATCACAAATGATTCAATTTACCTTTTAGCCTCTTGAGTTAATTTATTTACTTTAAGATAATGAGTAATTTAGTGCTGTCACATTTACCTGAATCACGAAATACATAATTAATCGTCCTGCTTATTGTTGCACGTATTTTTTTCGGACTAGTACTCACGGCTCAGCCCCTACATATTCAGTGCATTGTACCAGAACTGGGTTGAGGAGGTAAAAAAAAGGAGTAGTGTTTTGCTATTTGTCTATTACATTGCAGGGGTGAGTAAGTTGTCAGAATTTTAACATTAAGGCGGCGCTCTAAGAAGTTAAGTCCTTAATAGTCCAGGAAGACTTGACTTTTAAGTACAGTAGAATTTCGAAAATTCATCCTGTTACAGCATTAACGTGCTACTCTAAGGAGTAGCTGGACTTTGTATAAGTACAGTAGAATCTCGAAAAAGTTAATTGAGGAAAAAAGTTAATAAACGTTTAAATCTTTAAGTGGTTTAGCATAATCAACTGGTAGCAGTACAGTAGAATCTCGTTAAAGTAAACTGGCGTAAACATTAAAAGCTCGCTTAATACTAAGAGTATTGCGAAATTAACGTGACACCCACCCTAAAGAGGCAACTCTTTCATTAATTTAGCATATTGTAAGTACAGTAGAATCTCGAAAAATTTAACTCACATAAAACCACAAACTTTTTTAATATTAAGCATATTTCGGCTGTAAATGAGCCACTCTTAAACATTAAGTCATCAATTAATTCAGCTTTTCCATTCATTAAAACGGCATCTCGACAATTATTGGCAACAGCTGTAATTTCGTTTGTCATATGATGATATTTACCGAACTCCTTTACAATTTTAAGCAGCATTACAATTATTTGCCCTAAATCAAGCTAAGCAGAGCAAATTATATCAATTCTGGTTGAATATGTAGCAGAAAGTGGATTGAACGAGAACTTAAGTCAATGAAATTTTGCAGATCATGTCTTAAAATCTCAAAATGTACAATAATTTTAAGCAAAAAAGTTCATAGTGTCAATGAAATACTTCAGTTAATTTTGAAGAAATTCTCCAAACTTTGGAAAAAAAAAACTAAACTATAACTATTTCTTCAGGTCAGCAAGAATAAAACAGTGTTCCAGAGTAATTTAAGATCACGATCCATTCGCTGACTCTAAGGACTAATCGTCTGTCTCAACATGACGTTGAATATTACTGTTTGCCGTTCAGTGTTCATCGGCAGTTTGAGGGGCAAAAAATCCACTTTAGACTCCATTTATGAACGTTATTGTACCAGAGCCATCCATCGCTTAGTTTAAAGACCTCCTTTCCGTATCCTGACAATGAGGTCATTTCATTAACCCTGCCTGTTGTGTAAAAAAATATTATTAAACTATAAAACGTTCCAGTCCAAGCGTTTCACAAGTGTCTGGCAGAATCTTCAAGCAAGAGAATCAATTTATTCATTATCTTTAATATACAGTATTTTTTATTAATATTAAATTGAAAATTATACTCTCTTATGCCAAAACACACACTCGCAACACGTACATATCCACATACACAATCTCATAAAATACGCAATTGAATTCTATGCATATTTAGCCAGTAGCCGGCGGAAAAGTGCAGAAGGCCTTCTAACTTCTGGCCTTGTTGGTGGCCCATTAGAAGGGCTGCCTTACATGCACAGAAGGCCTGAGCACTTGCGTATTGCAGATAAGATACTAATTTCATATATCCTACTGTGCCGGGGGTTGAAGAGAAAACTTTATTACATCAATCCGTGGAAGAGCGCTCAGAATCTGTGGCAATAGAATCCAAAATGGAAGGCTTGCAAGCCCGCAGCGCAACTTCATAATTTTTAAAAAATATGTATATGAAGATTTAATGAATGAAGCCGGTATCTTATATCCAAAAGGAGTACCAAGGCTTTGCTGAAGGCCACCATATTCCTTCGTTTTGCCTCTGTCTAATATCTGTTCATGTATATATATAAATGTATGTATGTAGTTTTTCTGGTATAATATTATTTATGTACAATATATTAGGGGGAGTCGCTTTGCTTAAGAAAATTAACTGTCTGTCACACAACATAAACTGTTAACGTTCTCGTATCATTTCGAATGTCAAAATAATGCTTCAGAAATTGCAATATTTAAAAACTGTCGTATGTAAAATTAATTATCGTTCGCATTTGCTATCTACCATATATCTGTAGGTTATATGTTAAATGGTCTTTTAGGTTTTCGATACTTGTGGTCTGAAAAACTTGCTTCGAGTTCCATATATCTGTAGGTTATATGTTAAATGGTCTTTTAGGTTTTCGATACTTGTGGTCTGAAAAACTTGCTTCGAGTTCTGGGAGTGGCAGGCCTTAAAATGTCAGTAACCAAAATGCCTATAAATTTGAGCAAAAACATAAAATCAAGATATCTGCCATATAGAATCGTTCTCATATATTAAAAAAAAATATGCTTTTGCAATAATGAAATTTTTTTAAGATTTTATTATAAATTGTAATTGGTTTAAACATTTTTTTCCTGGCATTTTATACTGTTAGACAGTCATACAACTGTTACAGTTTATAACCAATAATATGATTGTCATGGTATAGCAAATCATATTATAGTTGCGGCCAAACATTTTTTAAATTACCAACCAAATTGTTGTTGTGCACAATTGTTTAGTATTCATTTAATTTTTTCTTTATTTATTTAAGTTTGTTGATATATAGTTTTATATGCCCTGCAAACAATAAATCTTCTATACAAGTATGTTTGTTTAAAAAATCAAAAACTGTCCCACTATGTCGAACAGTAACTTTCTATAGCAAGCGATGTCAATATATCGGCAATCTTTAATGTAAACAACCAATCGCAATTTTAAGTTCATAAATAGCCTGGAAATCAATTTTTATCACTTCAAAATGCTGATGCACCTTAATGTTCGATATCGGGGGACAGGCAAAACAGGTTTCTTTATAAAAACAAATTTTGACTAGGAAAAAACACAATTAAAAAGTACATATTTTCATTTATAAAGAACAAAGTTTTAAAACAATTCAATCCAGATCTTCAAAATTGAAGTTTCTGAATTGCGTGGCGCTGCTAATTATTTGCTAACTATGAGGCAGATAAGTCAAGATGCTTTTATCATTGCCAGCCAAATTTTATTATTAGCACCGAACATGTTACTGTCTTGAACAACTTTCCCCCCTAAACCGAGACATTCTATTGTATTATTTGTGCTAAGCAAATATACAAGTAACTAACATGGCCCGTCCATCTTAAAATGAGGGACCTTGGTAGAAAATTCTAAATCCTCTATAGTTTCTATATAGGGCAGCCGCCCTAATACAAATCGTACATGTGTCAGTTAAAGCAAATTTAAATTTTTTTGGTTAAACATTTTTTGTTGTAGATTTTTTGTTACAGCATAAAAAAGTATTGGCAAAATGAATAAAAACAAAACAGAATCTTGAAATGCCATCAAAATAAACCAGGAAACATAAATTTTACATAAAATTTGAATTCATAAGCTTCCTTTCGTTATTGTTATTTGCTAAAGCATAAAACAACAATAAACAAATTTCAAAAAAACGTAGCAAAATATTCAAGCACATACACATAAATATGAACATGAACATGCACGAACATGCTTTATACACATACACATTTACGTACGCGTACAATACACACACAAACAGGTCGACGTACAAACCCATAAAAGCGAATTTAAATTTAATAAAATACACTCTTTAAATACCACTTAATTGTGTCGTCATTTGAAGTTGTTTTTCCTTTATTTATTATTATGAGGAGGTTTTTTGAAAAACCGACTAATATAAAAAAATTAGCGCTTAAACTGGTAGTTATATTTTTGGGCCCATTAAAATATCCTGTACGAAAAATTTTCCAAATTTTATTTTTTAACGCTTAAAATTTTTTATGGCAAATCAATTTCAATTAGAGAGGGCTCTATAAAAAATCGCCAAAAATCCAACTAAAGAAAAAAAATTATTTTTTACACGATTACAAAAGTTTTTTGTTTTTAATTAACTTAAATTAAAAAGATTTGAAAATAAAACGCCAAGCAAATTTTGACGATTTTTTGGTGAGTATTACTTTTGTTTTGCATTTTTTGTAACCTGAAAAAAATAACGAAATAATTTAGGCATTTAGCTGAATGTGCACCAGATATACAATATAATTCGTTTATAGACATTTTTTTAAATTTTTTAATATTTTTTTATACTTTTCAGTTCGGCTTTAGGTCAAATAATTAAAAAAAAGCAAATGATTTTTCTTACATTTTGTTTAGTGACCAATATTTCGATCAACGTTGTTGATCATCCTCAACGTTTAATAAAATATTTACATTTACATATATCAAAATTAAAACTATTAAAGCGTCTATTTATAAATATAACAAATGTATCCCGTCAACATTGATAATACGCCCAAAGGGCGCAAGTAAAGCCTTAATTTAATATTCCGTGAAGTTTAAAAGCCATAAAATAATGGCACCAGGTCTATATAATGAAAAACTGGAAATTATGAATAAAGGCCGTCAGCCTGAAATTATATGAGTCTGAAATTATCCGAAAAATGATGATACTGTTAAATTTGTGTATATTTCTATACACAAGTTTTGTTAATTTTTTGGGTTGGGTTTTTAAACAAAGAAATAAGATTTAAATTGAGTTTTAGAATTTTCAAACAAATGTTTTACGTGAATTTTGGCATTTTAATCGGACTTTGCATCTATAAGAGGTTCTTTAATATTTTTCTTTTAATACTTTTCTTTTGTGAATGGCAGCTCATGTAGAAGGTTTTTTAGTTTAACATATAAAAATTAATGAAGTCAAATCAATAATAAAAAAAAATTGTTAAATCAACATGATTTTAGTTCTTTTAACTTTTTTACTATTATTATTTTTTTCGCTTGTTCTGCATGTAAGTCTTGTCTAGACTCCTAACCAAATATGTATCATGTATGTATGTGTGTAATTTAAATCGAATATATTTATCTTCCCCTGTGTCATCTACTAAATAAATCCCCTAAAAACAATATAAATCACTATCTATTTGATTGCATTAAATCGATCACACATTTGATATATTATTTATGAATGTTACTTCTTTAAGCCAACATAAGCGCAAATTTATGGTTTGCCAGCGACTTGAAATTTTCTTATCTAAATCGTACATAAATAATATTCATATTTTGCAAATAAAAATCAAAAAAAAAAACTAAAAAATACTGACTGACTGGTTGTTAACTTTAAAACCAACCAATGAGCAAAGCAAAAAAGAAACAATCTCTCGCACCACATTTCCGTGGAATTTTATCTCGTAAAGATACTGGATCAAAACAGCTACACAAGAATATAATCGTAAAATAAAATGTTTCGTAATTCCTGAGAGTCATGCAGGATATAGTAACAAACAGAGCAGAAGGAAACCGTGCAACTGCTGCTGATGTGGCTGCTGATACCTCAGTTCTCTCCAGGTTTTAAGGCATCTTGTTGATTTTGTTCCAAGCGAAAGAAGTTGTTAAGAGTGATTTCAGAGGAGGTACATTTTAAAACTTCAAGTATGAAGTAAATGAAAAGTTTTTCTTAATTAAAATTATGTCATTGCAATTTACCATTCATTGAATGGTACCTCGATGCGTGACTTTAGAAACCTGCATGAAAACGATGGCCTGTCCCACAATGTCGCACGCAGCGGAGCAGCGCTGCTTGCGCCAGACCTTACATTTTGTTATTGTTCATTGCTTACTGAACTAGTTCTCAGCTATTTATTTGGCAGCCAGCCAATAATTCTATCAATAATATTGCACGATTTAGAAAACATATTTTCATCTCTGATAATTTTAAAGCACCTTTTGGAATAACCCCTAATATGACAAAGCAGTTGAGGCAACGTTTCCTTAAAATATTATTTGATCTGGCCATGAACTAAATTCTTATAATTTTTATCAATAATAAACTGGAATACACAATAAATATACTAATAATAACTATAACGTTGTGTCTGAATTATCAAACTGTTGGTATTTATTGTGAATATTGCAGTGATTTACATCAGCGCCTGCCCTGAAGGCCTCACCTGATGCTGGACCGATTCCGTGTGGTAAATTTCTCAATATTTCACCATCGTTTCCAAATGACTTGAGGCTTAAATTTATTGTTATATATTAGACATGAATAGAATAGACAAGAAAATCGAGAGCCGGAGATCCTTAAAAATATATTAGGCCTTAACCAGATTCGGAAGATGTTTCCCACCGCCTAGTTTTATAACGTAAGCAAGAGACTATTGTAAGACAACGGACCCTCGATGAGATTTGGATATCCACAAATGGATCCAGCACCAACTCTCCATCATAAGGATATGCCAAGGTCAAAACTAAAACCCTTTCAGCTTAGTTAGGTACCTTTGCCAGTTTTACAAGACCAGGATTCATTTACAAGGCATCTCAACTGCTGCCAACTAATGCTGGGTAAAGGTTTCACAAGTCCCTGAGCCCCTAAAATCATGCATTTCCCTGCTGTACCTGTGGAGGAGGCCTTAAAACTTCATGCCCCACGAAATACGCTATTGGAGTTAGGAATTTATCAAGCTGAGCCCTGACTATTTTTGATCAAATGTTTGCAAATATTTTAATCTTTGCTGCATAGCCCATGGATACAGATAAATTAATCATTATTTTTTTTCAATGAGTCCTTGAGTTCGACTTTACTTTGTTTCGTGTGTTATAAGAAAAAAGTTGGAAAAGTAGTCCGCTGCGTAATATTTCCTTAAGTGCAGGTAATACATGTTTCATAAGTCTCTCCTTAGGACTCACGCATTCGCAGCACTGGAAGTCTTGCATTTACATGGCAACAACAGCAACACTTATACATTGACACGAACATGTGGGTGGAAACGTGCGAATAAATATTTTATGTAAAAGTGTACGAGCAAGTATATGTGAGAAAAGTCAACAAGATACATTAAGCAGAATGTGTATTTCTTCATGAGAAACTCGTAGAAAGCAGACAACATAAAATTTTGCTTAGAATAAGATATAAACCACCAACAACCCAAGAAGAAGAAACTTCCCAATATTCTCTTTTATTTTCTTCAGTTTAGGCGATGACACGTACCCACTGAGTCAGCAGTCATTCATTTTACTTCTTGTTTCGTAAGTTCATAGGAAAAAGTAAATTTATTTGCTCTGGCTCCCCGTTTTAAGACCAGTCTATTAAGTTGAACCAAAAACAAAAAGTTGGGTTAAGTTTTCTTTTCTTTTCATTTCTTGAAAAAAAAAAAAAACATTATACAATATTAAGAAATAAAAATGAAAAAAAGGGGTAGAAACGCATGTGGAAAGTTATTTTAATGTAAGAAATTTATATTAATCGCATTACCTAGAAAGTTATTTAGAAATGTAAGCAATTAAAGCAATAAATATCAATTGCAGCACTTATACGCACTTTTATGGAGTCCAGAAGTCTGTCATGATTCCACAGGTTTATTGTCTGTTAGAGAAAATCATTTTAAAATTCTGCTGGCGTAAGTAAACGTAAAATTGAGGAACATTAAAAGAGATTATCTTGTTAAAGTGGTAATAAAAAAAATGCTAAGTAGGACTACGCGTACAAAAGAAAAAGCAAAAAGGTTCTTGTCATCACTTTTTTGGATTTTGTAAGAGCCAGGCAGATAGATGTACATACGTGTAAGTTTAGGCAATTTGTGTATTCTTACTTCTGCTAAAATTACAATATTGTAATGGATATTATTAGTCAGCGTCAGCCAACTTTTAGTGAGAAGGACAATGCATGCACAGGAACAAGGATTACCAGGAAGTTTGCCCAACAATCTAAGCAATTTTTCTGTTCTTATTTTTAGCTAAAATTGTAATAGTATAGTGGACATTATTACTCAATTTCAGCCAACTTATTAGTGATAAGAACAATGCATGCACATGAACACTGATGAGGAGGAACTTGGCAAACTATTAGAGCAGCTCTGTTCTCTTCTGTTCTGCTCTGCTCTGCTCTATTAAAACTGAAAGTATATTATATTTGTTTCTCGTAAAACTTAAATATGTCTTAAGCTGCAGCCTAGTAGATACCAAGTTTAGTCTAAAAGGAAAGTTTTTGATGAAGAACAACAACAAAAACTTATAGCAAGTCATTTACTTTTGGCTGTCATAGTAAAAATTTATTAGCTTTGATATTTGTAGGCGAATTTAAATTTAAATTGAAAGGAACAAGTTGATTAATTCATTTAACTACAACAAAATCCCTCTTAAGAGAATTATTTTTGTGCAGACATTTTTCCTACGAGTGATTTCACAACACGAATGAATGACATGACCATTAAATTTTTATAAAAAGCTCACACTTTTTGCCACTGCCAGGCCAAAACAATATTTTTGTTTTTATGCAGACTCTCAGAAATGGGTTTTTTCAACCAAAACACACGTTTTTAACTAAAATGCTTTTTTCCCTTCCAAAATTAAATTATCCTGCTGCTCTTGTTATTTGCATTCTATTTTTGGTTTTTTGTATTCTGCACAGTTTTGCTGTTTTATTGTCGTTGGATTTTATTTAGGCTTTTTATTTTAATTTCTACTGCCTGATAAATCACACACAATCACATTACGGACTCATGCAAATAAACTTTCCAGTTCATACGTGCATTGACACGTGACGATACCGACTCAGGCACTCTCTTCTGTTCACATATATTTTGCTGACAGTGGCCGAAGAGCTTCTGGAATATTTATTCTTTAATTAGATTTCTGTTTGAGCATCAAAATTAAAATCAGTACAAATACAAAATGTGAACATGTAATCTGATTTGATAGGACTTTATTAGATTTGGCTTTATATTAAATTTTTGTTCATTGTTCTTTTGATTACGATTTAATGTATTGCAGCAAATTAAGTGACGTTGTTTTCTGTTCACAGTCTACGCGTTGGTTAAACAATTAATAGTTTTAACTTTTAGTTGGACAGATTGTTATCTGGGGCAGCGAGTAGATAGATTTTAAAATCCAGAAAAGTATTAAGCACTTGGCCGTGAGTTAATCGTAATAACGATAAAATCGTTTAATAAACTCTTTTTTGTTTAACAGCTGTTATATTAATTTTTTGTAAATGCACGAACGAAACTAAAGCCCATAACCAATATTTTTAAACTGGCCGCCAGAAACCCCCTTAAAATCACCTAAACTGGATCCAGACTGTAAACGACCTGTCTGATACCATCTTAATGTTCGAATGTAACTGATAATGAAATAGTGTCTTTATTTCTACTCCTACAATATTATGCTTAAAACCAATTGGGTGCCGAAGAATCAGTTGTGTACCAGTTCATTTGGGTTAGACTTGTGTTGTTGTTATACAAGTTCGCCAGTTTTGTGTTCAACTGCGCCTGTTCTTATACTATCGAAAATAAGTTATCGAAATATTGTATTTATTTAAACTGTGCTAAGAATGGCTAAAATGTTTCTTTACATCAAGGCAGGCAACAATATGTGAAATAGAAAATTATATTAAAACAAACAGCTGCTGATGTGTTCTGTTGCAGAAAAATTCTATCATTCTATTCTTAACACTCCAATAGTTTGATATAAAAATCTTAAGTCTTTTTGTACTGACGCCTACTGGAGTAGTCGCTCTCACAAAGACCGCCCCAAAATCCTTAACACTTTTTTTATCTGTTGGCAATAACCTTCCTTTTAATATATTTCACCTTAATAAATGAAAATATGTCGATATGAGAATTACGGTGGCTTATGACACATCATTCAAAATGTATCAACGACTTTTTGACTTTAAAGTTTTGTTTGTCCAAATAGACTTTGATAAAAATGTTTTCATAATAAATTTCCTGTTAAAAGTCATTCTGTTCATGTCAAAAGAATCATATGAAAACAATTCACATGAAGGTGAAGGTTGTGCAGAGATTAATGAAGGCAAATATGCCCCCCGTGGCATATTTTCTTAACATTTTATTTTTCTTTTTCACTTTCTTTACTCTTTATTCTTTATTTTCGTTACAGGTTAATTTCTTTTTTTTTCAAACTCCCGACAGAATTTTCCATACGAATGTACATACGTACGCACGTGTGCGTAGTCCGCTAAATAATTTCTGTTTGTTATATTATTATGATTAGTTTTCTATTTCATTATTTGCTGTAGCCGCATAAAAAATTCATGAGGTTTCTTTTTCAATATAATTTGTTTTCTTTTTTAATTTTTTGTTTCTTTATTTGAAATGTTTGTGCCAACAAACTGAGGCACGCCAGCAAATTTGTGTGCTAGAAAATAATCATATGTATTATGTATGAATGTTGGACATGCTTCGGCATGCTTTGCTACTATATCGTGTTTACTCCAATGAGTAATTTCCCTTATTTAAATAATAAAATTCACAATTTATTTTCATGCTCATTTAGCTGAGTATGAAAAATAAAGAAGATCAAAGTTCGAGCCTGGTCGAGTATTAATGGCATTGTTGATGTCAATGTTAATGTCAGCGTTAGTGTTAGTGTTTAATTATTCGTAGTAATGTTAATGTCAGTATTAGTGTCAGTTTTAGTGTGCCAGTTTTACAGTAATAATAGCCTTAATACTAGTATTAATGTCAGCCATAATGTTAAAACTCATGTTTAATGTCAGTGTTAGTGTTTAAGTATTTATGGTAACCTTAATGTTAGTATTAATGGCAATGTTAATGCCGATGTTAGAATTAATGCCAGTATTAGATTTTAATTAATCATACCATAAATAATTACACAATAGCACTCTAACATTAACAATGTCAATGTAAATGTCAGTGTCAGTGTTAATGTCTAACTATTGACATTAATTTTAATATAAGGTGTGTATTAAAAGTAAAGTGAATAACAGTTTTAGGGCTCCTGTTAATATTATAGTCAATGTTGGTGTTTAATTATTCATAGTAAAGTTCATGTCAGTATTAAGGCCCATGTTAATGCTGATGTTAATGACCAGTGTTACTGTTTAAGTGTTTATAGTAACATTAATGTTAGTATTAAAGACAAAGTTAAATGCTATATGTTAATGCCAAAGTTAATAGCAATGTCAGTATTAATGTCAATGTTAATAATTATGTTAATTTTAATATTAATACTAGTGCCAATATGTATGTTAACGTTACTGTTTATTGGTAAACTGGTAAATCTTATCGCGTTTAATTTTTCAATTTTATTTTTCTCTATTCTACTTTCTCCCGCATTCGCATAAAACTCTTTTGTATATTAATTTTTAAGTTTCCCAGCAGGTTTCCTGCTCCATTAATAAGTTTTCCTTCGCACGCCATATTTTCCTCGCAAATGAATTTAATGTTTCAACAATTTTAATCCGTTTTTTTTATTAACGAAATTTATTCTTGAAAACTTCTACCGTCCGCCCACTTGGCCAGAAACCACGTGTCCAAATGGAATGACCTTGTTCAGTTTGCAACTTGTGAAATGAAATTTTGTGTGGAATTAAAACACACAGATTTCTATTATTATTATTTGACAAATTCTAAACAGTTCAGACAATTGCCGCACAATTTATTTAAATGTTTTGCTTCCCTGTTGTTGTTCGCAGTGTTTCAGAACTTTTTGTTGTTGTCGTTGTCGTTGTCGTTGTTGCTGTTGTTGTTGCAGCCAACCAACCACCACCAGGTCACGTATAATTTATATTTGTCTTGTGCTACAACTCATAAATGAAAAACTGAAATAAAAATGTTACAATTTATTTATATAGTTTTTGTTTTAGTTGTTGTTTTTTTTTCTTTTCTGTACTCTCTCTCTCCCTCTTTCTATAAATATATTGTATATACGTATATATCTATCTCTGTCGCACTCTCGTCAACCTTTAATATAATCATATGCTTTTTTGACCTTTATGGTTAGTTAAGCCTGATTTTGTGCCATCATAATTTTTATGCGAAAACTTTCATAAGTACCAGCTCATACATAAATGCATGCACACACACACACACATATACATGTGTACATACATATATAGTGGCTTATAAATACGCCACATTTTTCTTAAGTTTCTTACATTTTTTCTCTTCATATTTTAATACACTTAACATTTATACAGAATCTTAAGTATTTGAAGAACTTGGTTGGAAAAATTCGCAAATTACGTGTTTTCTAGTTGAAACGCACACCCATATTTTCCTAATTTTGTGTCACTAAAAAAGATTTGTTCTTCTTCTTTGTTTTGTTGTTGTTGTTGTTGTTGTTGTTGTTGTTGCTGTTGGTGCACTCACAAACTCAGTCGTATGCGAAAATGTTACAATTTAAAGTTTGAGGCGAAAAAATACAAGTAGAAAAATTTTTGTAAAAGTTTTAAACAAAGCGAAGAAAAACGCTAAGCTGCAACACTCAATTTAAACTGTGTCACTTGCAACAATAATTCTGATAAATATGTACAATAATTTAAATATGTTGCGTTCGAGGTCTTTCCCTCAGGCACAGAGCACATTTAAATTAATTAAATTCAAGGTTTTTTGTGTTTTTGGCTTTACGGAGAGCTGGCAACATACTGTGAATTTGATTTACTTCGGCAATTGTCATGCTGATGATGGACCAATTGCACTTCGTGAACTTGTCAAAGGCTCGCCTTCGCCCACCATTTGGCTGGCCAGGGAATTTATTAGCGAACTGTGACTATTTACTCCCTCTTAGCAGTGATTCCCTAAAGAGTCGATTAAGTCGAGAAACTTGAGTTGGTGATATGAAATTCCAAAGGCACGGCAGGCCTCAAACAGGCTCCCCAACGAACAAGAGGACTGCCCTAAATAAAACCTTGTTTTCTGTTGTTTATTTATCGATTCTCTTAAATATATAACAAAGCAAAAAATTCAAATATATGTTAGAAATATTAACCTGCAGCTAACTTCGCGCATATAATTCAACTGAGTTTCTCCATACTAGCAAGTAGTCCGTAACAATTACCTCTTTCCTAAACACTCAAAAGTTGAAACCTCTGAACAGCGACTTACAGAGTTGTTTGTATTAACGATTCCTTCTCTTCTCATATTTGTAATGTCAAAAAGAACATAAATGTACCTACACTCATAAAAAATTAGCACAATTTAGGCACTGAAATTTATGCTGTGTGAACACAAAAGAAAGTCCAAGTGTGAAACAGTAAAAAATGGTAGTTTTTACTTGAATTAGCCGCCTTTATTTGCCTACGTAAGAAAATCAAACGTCAATCAGAACAGCTGATTACCCCACCCGTAGTCGCCTGCCGCTTTCACTGCCTGTGATAGTTGTTTTGTTTCATCACTGTTAACTTTGTGCCTCAATTGGATTTTGTGCACATGACCAACTGGGTTGACTGCCCCTCAAAACTAATTGTTTAAACAAGAAAATGTATCGCGTTTTAAGCAATTTTCAAATTCAACTTTTTTTTTTCTTTTACTAAATAAACGAAATTAGTGTAAGTCACCGCTTTTAAAGGAAGAATTATCCAGCTGTGTTTTGTTTTGATTAAAAACTGTGCTCTGTTTGAGCCCACAAAACAATTTAAATTGATTTTGTTAACAAACCATAAAGAGGATTATAAAGACTAAGTAAAAAGTATGAAGTACTTTTAGAATTGCGTAAAACGGCAAAACTAGATGACAACATCTCTTTTGTGTGTTCATTTGTAAACCCGTTTTAATCTTGTTGTTACTTCAAAAACGTCATACTAGACCACGATAAGTGAAAATATCAACAAAGGTTTCGTAGTTTTTGTTGTTGTTTGTCGCAATGCAAAAGTCAGCTTTAAATTTGGATATATTTGCACTACAAGTGGCCACAGCAAAGCTGATTTAAAAAAAAAAAGAACGAGGTTAAGGCTTTTCGAAATTAATTCCAAAAAAAAATTGTTTATTAAAGTGAGTTGAAAAGTTATTCAATTTCAATCACATTTTCGAAGCCAGCCTCCCATCAGTGTACAAATAAAAAATAAATCATTCAACTGAAAATCCTACTCAATAGTGCAGTTGAAATTGAATATATTTACTCGAAGGCTGGAATTGTTTTTACGTTTATGGAAAACAATTTGCGCTACTTGGTCTCACCGGTGATTGATTTTCAACACTTTCCTGCTGGGAATATAAAACTGTTCAACTCAACTGTTTATTGGAAAGTTTGTTGTTTGAATCCGCGAACTCCTTCACAAGTCTCTGTTCGAATGATGACATGCGTTAACGTTGGGCTTTGTGGGACAGGCCTTTATCTATTTAAACGGTGCTGAGCGCTGGCGTGTTTTTTCGTAGCCCTATTACAAAAGCAGCATTCCATCTACTTTGTCCAGAATATTGAATTTTTTCTGCCCCCATTTTGCGTAAACACTCATTTTCCTTAAACAACCGCTACAAAACTGAATTATTTCGACATCCACTACATAAATTCATATCACATTTTGGCGAAAATACCGGTACCAAAAACCTTGTTATTTTTATGCAGTTTCTTGATCGAGAGCTCCACCTATTTAATCGCTTCTGCCACCAAATCGAACTAGAACTCTAAGCACCTGAGCTGGTAGCCCAAAATCCCTTAACCAAACTCAGCTAGTTTCTGACGAAGAACGCAAGTCTGTACCAAGACAACCCCTTGTGGACTTTCCGATCACCGAGCGTAGACTCTGTATATATCAAAGGCCCTACCCACATTTCTTTTTGTTTAAAACACAGCCAGAATGTCTCAGTGAGGTTAGGAACCTCAACTTATGAGTAGCATCAGGATCTCTCTCTCAGGGTATCGCAGGAATACGTTGCTTTGCCTTTCGCCAATTGACTTTTGATGAAGGTTGCAGAAGTCACATATGAGCATTTTAGAGTTTTGGTTGCCGTGCCAGCCCAGGAATGCTTTCCCATCTTTAGCTAGAAAAGTAAAGCCAACCAAAAAACCTGCTCCCCGGGGGGTTTAAAGTAGTGACCGAAAAACAATTAAAGGCAAGTCTTGGAATTATCCATTTGCTGTTATTTTAAGCTAAAAATTGTTTAAAAGACACATTCACAGCCATTAGTTAAACTTTAGTTAACTAAAATCTATAAGCAGTTAACTTAGAACTGAGCACTTCAACCTCAAACGATCACCCGTTGAAGCTTAAAACTACTGCATTTATTTGCCCTGAGCATTTTAGATCATAAATCGTTGCGTTTGATTGTTCGCAAATTAAATTAAACCACAAAATTTGAAGAGGCATCTGCCATGTTTCACAAACCACAACATTTGACATACGGACAGATTTGTTTCGATATGAAATATCATGATTTCTTTTTTGGCAAAACTTCAATTGTTCCAAACTTTGAAATTTAAAATGATAATGAATAAATTAATGAAACAAATCGCAATTGACTAATCAATGCTTTTCGGCAAAACATATCTATTGACCAAATATTGGTATGGCCGCAAATTTGGGGTAAAGGCCCATTTCTTGCCATATTCCCAAAAATAAAACCTTTATCAAAATTGATTGATTTTACTTTATTTGCGAGTTAACAAAAGCACAACATGATTGAATTGATCAAAACAAACATAAATTGTGAACTCAACAACGCCTATTTACACTCGTACAACCAGAGGTGTGTGAACTGATTGAATTATAAAAGTTTGACCCTGAAACTCAGGCTTTTAGCCGTGACAATCATTAAACAAATATTTGCTTGTATTGAATTAAAGGACTTGTTCAGACAGAGCAATAAATTAAATGATAGTGTCATGGACGGCATGAAAGTGATATTGTGTTTAAACCAATATTTATTTAAAATAAAAATCTTGTATGCTGAAACACACGTACACTGAAAAAAAAGTAATAAAAATACCCTGTGCATTTTGGACAGAAATTTAAATCTGCCGTTAAGGTGGTAAGTAATTTTTTCGCTCTACTTTAAAACCTGTGGGTTGATTAAAACCTATTTTAAACATGTATTTTTTTCAGTACATAACACATTATTATTTGTATTCTATCCTGCCAAGGGACAAAATCTGTATGTTTTTCTCATTCTGGAGTCATATTTAAAATAAAAATATATTTTCTTACACATTTGCCCATACACTGAAAATAAACACCATAAATTTATAAGCAGTGGCATCAAGAATATTATGACCTCAATTTGAGTTAAAAACTCTATGATTAAAGAGGAAAAAGGATTCTTCGCTCTGTCTCACAACCTGTGCTTGGAATAAAATCTATTTTAAAAGCGTATTTCTTTCAGTGTATAAAACATTTTTTATTGTGTGCTGCGCAAATCAGGGGTTTTCTCATTTTTATTCATGTTTAAAATGAAAATCATTTACGCTTATTTATATGTACACTGAAAAAAATTCAAAATGTTTAAAGCACAGAACTGCTCAGAATTTTTAATAAAAACTAATTGATTAGAGTTGCAAATAAGTTATTTGCGCAGCCGCAAAATCAGCTGTTCTTGTTAAAAATCTATTTTGAGACGATATTTTTGCCAGTGTATAATATATTTTTTTTAGCCTACCGAGCGACCAAATCAACTCTTTAATCTTTTCTTATCTTGCTGGGATCATATTGAAAACCAAAATTAATTACGATAATTTTTGTATACACTGAAAAAAAGATTTAAGTAATGTTGCCCAGGACATTTTAAAACAATTCGATTAAAATTACGTGGCTGAAGTAACAAATAAATCTTTTGCTTTAACTCAAAACCTGTGTCTTGTTTCAAATCTACTTGCGAGTTGTGAGTTTTTTTCAGTGTTTATTACATTTTGCTCCGTTTTTTAAGGTTTCCTGCCAACGGATCAAATCAGGTTTCTTTTCTTCCTGCAATCACAGGCTAAAAGTTTAAAATGATTTTATTTCACTGCATTTTATGCAATTTGATTTGATATTTTTCCATAAAGAATTGAACGTGTAATATTATTAAACACACTATCAAATGGCCGAGCACGTATTTTATTGTATTGACACTGATAATGGTGGCAACGAAAAAGGCAACGAAAGTTTACTGGCGTTGAATAAATAATAAAATTTTGTAAATAATTGTTTACTTTGCTAAGAAAGCACAATCAAGGTTTGCTGCTGGTTGGAATGGCCGACGTTAGAGGTTCAATTACATTTTGCATTTTGTGGTCCCCCTTGGCTGGCGGAATCTGCATTATAATTTTTTTCTAATGATACATTTAAAATGTCCAAATTTTTCGCACTACAAAATGTGCGCCTAAAAAAGAAACAATTCCAAACAGATGCTTTCAAATTATTTAAGTGAAATGTTCGCAGTTTGAAAACGTAAAATTAACTATTTTCAAACACACAAATTCTAAACTTTTTCCTATATAACTCTTCTATACCAGTTCGGTGACATGTCATAAAAGGTGTGAAGAACTTAAACTTTTCCCGTTTGGTTTAACTCCAGAAAACAAAATCAGCAGAAATTATATCACAAAGTTCAAATAAGAACATTAACTCTTCCTTCGAACACTGCGACCAGCACAGCAACATATTCCTCGTAATGGCATTATGCCACATTCGAACACCAAAAATTGCACTCAAAACTTTTTCTCGCAAAATCTTTTTGCACAGTTTCCGTGACATATTGCAAAGTATACGAAAGACGGAAATTGTTTGCACCAAAAAAAAAATAAACGAAAGGAAAGGAAAAGGAAAAGTTGCTGGCTGACCAACACCCCTTCTCCCTATAAAGCCATTATTCAGGGCACCGCCTGCGCCCAAGTATTTCCTATTCGGCTCCTAACGTCCTCAGTATTTGTTTTCTTCTTTTGTTTTGTTTTGGTCAGTATTTAGGCAATCCACTGTATTCCAAAGCAGATAAACAAACTCGAACCTTTTACTCAATTAGCTATAGTAGACTGGTTGTGTGACAGGTCTCAAAGTGATATGTCACAAAGAGTGTGATATTCCTAATAGGTTTCTCCGTCCCCCTCTATATTTAAAGAAAAACATGAAAGTTCCAAAAGACACAAGTTTGCCAGTTGGTACGTTCGAAACGCAAAATTAGCTGGCCTGCAAAATCATTTCTCCAGATAACTATTGATGCGGACACTGCCTGCAACATTTATATTCTCTTTTGCGCTTTCATAGCAAATAAACATAAACACATTTCTTACTCCAGTAGCCGTTCCAGACTGGTGCTGTGATGCGTCACAGGGTGAGTGAAAACTTTAAGCTGGTGTCATTTCTATAAGCCAAACCCACTTCCAAACGAAACTTATTACAACACAGACAAAATATCGACACTCCAACTTTGATTGTACAAACTTTCATTACACTTAAAATTTAATAACCACCAAAGCGTCCATGTTGTTAGATAATGCATTTGAATGCTACCCTCTCAACACTAACACATTATTTGTAAGCACACAACACCGATAATACTATAATTTCATTTGTGCCGCAAAACTAAATAATCATTAATGCTGGTCATATTTTCGTTTCGGTTTTAGCCAAACTCAACTACGCACAACACACCCCTGCCAAACACGTCTCACAGCCGTTTCAAATGTGTAAACAAAATACACTCAGTTGTAGCAAAATTAGCCTGCCATTGACACCACAGATTCACACTTTTGTTCAATTTGTGACACCAATTGTTTGGGTTTTTATTACAATCGCTGCTTACCCATTAACAATCTTAATAAGTGCGAGCGTTCAACAGCGATTGTAACCTCAACACGTGTCAAATAAAGCCCTCTTAAAAATACTTTGGGCCGTGCATACATACATACGTATAAAAAATTTAAGTCATGTGCTAAAACATTTTATTTCTCTGGTCGTTTTTGTTGCTGTTATTGTTGCCAGCTCAAAGCTGGTAAACTGAGCAGCACAAGTATTTTTAGGAAAGGAAAGAAACGTGTCACACGCTTGTCTCTTAAAGTGTTACCTGTAAGGCGCTTGATGAACATTAAATTTATCCTTTTTTATGCGTTTTTTTTCTTGTTTTTGTTCAATCACAACTTAAAACTAAGACTTCGGCTTTTGTTAGGAACCTGGTTACATATACTTCAAGACATGCTTAAGCATGTCTCAGCTTTAAGTTTCCATGCAGTCGAGTTAACAGATGAGGGTTATTTAAATAAATAATTTTAATTTAGAACCCTTATTCTGGGCACTGTGAATAGCAAGACAAAGTCTTGGTCTTGCTTTCTCTTATACAAGTATTTTGGGCAGTCCACCACACACACAAAAAACTCAAGTCACAAGGTCATATACATATTTCAAAGTTATATATTACAGAGTGATACATTACCAGATGGTATGTTCCAAAGTGATATGCCACAATGTGATATGTTACGACGTGATGGGTCACAAAACAATATATTACAAACTGATGTCACACAAAATAAGACGTCACACAAGGATATGTCACAAAATCATATGACACAAAGTGACATTTTATACTGGTTCTGTGATATGTCACAAAATGACATGTCAGTGAGATTGTTAAAAGTTTTATATTTTCGGTCCCACTTTGAGTGAAAAAACGTTTATTCACTTAGTCTATTTCAATCAGTGTTATTTTAGCGTTATTAAATATTACACAGATTTCAGGAACAGGAAGATAAAATCACCGTCAAACCATTTGGATTCAAGCAAATTCAAACACTGCCAAAACATTCTAAAACACACAATTAAATCAATTTAAAAATCTGTCAATTTAATGTGTTTTCAACAATTTTAATTCAATCGTTAAACATGTTAAATTAATATATCTTTTCTGTTTTCAAGGAAAATCTTAATTGAATCCAGGGAAAAAAATCATAAGATTTTCTATCCAAAAGAAATATTTCCAAACGTAATTTACTTTACGTTGACCTATTTTTTCCCAGTGTCAAGTTCCTTATTAAAGTCATGCTTGAGGAAATAAATGAAATGATTTTTGTTTTTGGGCTTGTCCCACAATATCGAACGTAAATGTTTCTTTGTATTTAATAAAAAACAAACTAATTGGCCAGCATTTAAGACCTTTCTTTTGACAAGTTCAACGATCACTCACGACATGTCACCAATAAGTCAGTTAATTTGCTCCTTTTTCTTGCTCTTGCGGCACCGACCTTTAGTTTTGTTTTCTCATATAGCAATTTTTGACTTCACATTTTTTACTACGCATTTTGCTTTTATTTATCAAAAAAAAAAAAAAAAAACTTCATTACCATTCATGGCCATATAATTTTAATGAGAATTATGATTTTTTTTTTAATTCTCAGCCCCGTAAACTGTTTATTGCTGACCGGCAAATATCGCTTTGGTTATTTATATCTTCAAGGTTTTCAATAAAAACTCAACTCATAAAAAATAATAAAAATCGAATTCATGCTCATAAATCACGGGCAATTTTGTGGCAAAATTTTAATATGCCATAGCGTTACCTGAAAGAAGAAAACCTTTAACGGCTTATTTATTGGTTACCAATGCAGAGGTTCACTTACTCGCCGCACCTTCCACCAGCCAGCATTAAACTACTCGTATATCCCAAACTTGATTTTACAATAATAGTGACTTGCAACGTGTTTATTTTCAAGCAACGATACACTTTAATTTCATTGTATCTTCTGCTGGCACTTAACGAGAAAAATGTTAAAATATTTTGCGTGTCCTTAAATCCTCTTATTTACTTATTAAAACAGCATTTAAAAAGTAATAGCTTTATGGCTTAACGCAGCAGCGCCCGATTTTGAGATGTGCAGTACAAGTATTTGCGAATGTGAGTGTAAATGATTTCGTTATGAAATATTTTGCTCACTTCTTTAAAAGTTCTGTTCACTTATATTTGCCGCACTTATATATTCCCAGCTCATTAAAATTAAACAAAACAACAGAAAAGAACAGATCTGATTAATTTTCTTTGGCTGAGCTGTGGCACGCCGGCAAACAGACAAGTCTGTACGGCAGAGAATACTCGTTGCTCTGTGTACTCACACTCAAGTGTATCAATTTATATGTAGAATAATGTATCTATGAAAGTTCATGTGTGTGTGTGTGTGTGTGTGTGTGTGGGTTAGTGTGTGTTTGGTCAACGTCACTGTATTAAGCAACAACATTATTAAAGGTAAATAATTTTTATTCTCATTGGTCATGTATATTTAATTTAACAGTTACTACTAAATAAACACGGGCTCAAACAGTGTTAAACAAAAGTATAAATACACACACACAAACACACACACACACGCGCTAGTTATATTTTTATATTTATTATGAATGCACAAATAAAATGTTTGATGTACCAAACATTTTATCCTCATACAAACATTAAATAAAATGAGTACTTTGTTTTTTTGATTTCAACTTGACACTTTGATCATCATTCCAAGACTGAATTTTATTCTTTCTTTAATTCTTAAACTAAGCGACATCACGAACTCTTAAAATATAACCGTTACTTAAAAACTAAAATAGTAACAACAAAATATAAGAATTAAATAATGATGTTCAGTTAACCGTTATTTAAAACTAAAATAATAACAACAAAATATAAGAACTGAATAATGATGCAGCTGCGATATTTAAAAACTAAAATAGTAACAACAAAATATAAGAATTAAATAATGATGTTCAGCTAACCGTTATTTAAAAGCTAAAATAGCAACAACAAAATATAAGAATTAAATAATGATGCAGCTGCAATATTTACTTTAGAGAATAAAGAAAACATTAAAATTGGGAGTTCATAATTGACATTAATCCAATTGTAATAAAAGTAAAGAAACTGTTAGGTAATATATAACTCGCCTCCCCTTATAAAATTCGAGTCCCAGCGAATTAATATTAATATACATATAATTTATTATTAATTTATTTATTATTATTATCTTTTTTTTCCTTCTTTTTCAAATCTAAAATCATTTTAATAATGTATTAAGATATAGTAAAAAAAAATTAAAAAAGGCTTTTACAATTTCAATGATAATTTTTTTTTTAAAGCAAATTTAAGTGAAGTGAAAATGATTTTTCTCAGTATATCGATAAAAGGTAAGAAATAATATTTCCTTTATTTTATGCACCTTAGTGGTCTTCGAATTTGGCTTATATCTATTTTATTTGGATTGCTGTAATGGTATTTGGTGAATCTTTTTGCAATTTTTTGCCTAACAGCAGCTGGGTTTTTTATATAAATATTTGGTTCTCTTAAATTTATGCTTGTTTCTTCTCTTTTCTCGTTGGCCCTGTCAATTGCCTTTCTTTTATTAGTTTCTATTCTGTCCTTTATATCTTTTATATTTAAATCTAATTTATTTATAAAATCAATTGGTTTTACTTTCGTTGCACTGTGAATTGTATTATTGTAAAAATTTACTGCTTTTAACACCAATTCCTCAGAGTCATTCACACCCTCAGAGTTCTTAATTATTCTTATATGCTCTAATAGTGTTGAGTGCAACCTTTCTACATCCGAATTTCCCGTGTGCGAATTCGGTGTCGTAAAATGGGTCTCAATGCTATTTTCCTGACAAAATAATCTAATAAGTGCGTTGTTAAATTCATTATCCATAATTAATTTTTCAGGTTTACCTAAAAATGCTATTCTTTCCTCAATTTTTGTTTTAACAGTAACCATATTCTTATCACTAAGTTTATGTGCCGTACATAATTTTGAAAATTTATCTATTGTTGTTAAAAAATATGTCTTTTGGATTTGAAAAATATCTATATGAACTATTTCATTCGGTTTATCTGGAGTAATGGTATATTGAAATTGTTTATTTATTGGCTTTCTGTCATATTTATTTTCGTTACAAATTCTACAGTTATTGCAATATCTATTTATTAATTTAAATAATTTTGGATTAAAGAATTCGTCGCGCATTTCCTCAAAGTTCTCTTGTATACCTCTATGGTTACCTTTTATATGAATATCATTGATGATATTCAATAAAGATTCCTCGGATTCAATATCAATCGCAATTTTATTACATTTTATAAAATTAAATTCGCTACTATCGGAGAATAATTCAATAAATTTATTTTTAACAATATTAAATATGTTGTCAATTTCCACATAAATTCCAATTTTTCCTTTTCTAAGTTCTCGCCTAAATAAATCATTCAAATAATGTGTGTTCGACAAATCATCTTCGGCTAAGTATATTATTTTATATTTTCTAAAAAGTATTTCAATTTCCTTAGTTTTCCTTCTAATAATTCGAATCTGTGTTCTATATTTATTTACAATTTTGTCTACAACCCAAAAATTTTCATTCGTGTTCTCTTTTTGACTTGGAACTGAATCTATAGAAGTTTGATTTAATTGTACTCTGCTTAAAAAATCGGCCACTTTGTTCTCCTTTCCTTTAAGATATTCGATATCAAAATAAAACTCATCTAGTAAAATCTTCCACCTTATAATTCTAGAATTTGGGTCCTTTAATGAATATAGCCATTTCAACGGTTGATGATCCGTTTGAACCAGAAATTTTCGGCCATAAAGGTAAGGACGATAGTATTTTACTGCCCACACGATTGCCAACAGCTCTTTTTCCAAAGTTGAATAATTTTTCTCATGACCGTTCAAGGTTCTACTGGCATAACTTACTGGTTTTCCTTCCTGGCTCAGCACAGCTCCTATGGCTAAATTGCTGGCATCAGTGGTCAAAACGAATTGCTTATTAAAATCCGGATAACATAACAAGGGTGGATTGACTAATATTCTCTTCAATTTTTCAAATCCTTCTACATATTCTTTATCATTTAAATCAATTTTGCTATCTTTTTTCAAATATTTTATAATTGGACTAGCTAAAAACGAATAATTTTTAATAAATTTTCTGTAATATCCAGTTAAGCCTAAAAATGATTTTATTTCCTTTACTGTTTTTGGTAACCTTAAGCTTTGTATGGCATTAATTTTCTCCGGATTTGGTCTTATACCCTTATCTGTAATCATGTGACCAAGAAAATCTGTTTGTTTTGACAAGAATTTACACTTATCAATTTGCACTTTTAAGTTGTATTCATTCAACTTATTAAATATTTTCCGCAAACTTTCCATATGCTCTGTTAGGGAGGTTGAAAAAACTAATATATCATCCATATATATTATACAAATTTTATTTATATACTCGGCTAAAACATAATTTAACATTCTCTGAAATGTTGCAGGCGCGTTTTTAAGACCAAAAGGCATTCGAATGAACTCAAAGTGACCTCTTGACGTAGAAAATGCCGTTTTTTCAATGTCAGCTTCATCCATTAAAACTTGATGAAAACCCTTAGCCAGGTCTAATGACGAGAAATATTGCGCTTTGCCTAGTTTATCGAACAATGACTCTATATTTGGCAGTGGAAATTTATCGTCCACAGTCACCTCATTTAATTTTCTAAAATCAATTACTAGACGCCATTTTTGTTCATTCAAATTATTTGATTTTTTTCTGACAATCCATAAAGGAGAGTTATACGGCGATCTACTAGGGCGTATTATATTTTGTTGCAACATTTCATTTATCTGTTTCTCAATTTCACTTTCCAATATTTGCGGATGCCTATAATTTCTACAATATATGGGTTTATTAGATGTCGTAATTATTTTATGACGCACACAATTGGTCGCTGTTAACTTCTGGCCCTCAATGTAAAAGGTTTTTTTTATTCCGTACAAAAACTTTTCCAACAGTTTATTTTCTTCCTTATTTAAATTTTCAGGTATTAAATTTTTAAATCTATTTATTTCAAATTTGTTTAAATAATTTATTTCTTCATACGATATATTAAAAGTGTCATCAAAAAGTTTTATTTCATTATTATTTATTTTAAGCATATTTTTCCTAAAATCTATACAGGCTCCAATAGGGCGCAAAATATTTATTCCTATTATACAATCAAAACTCTTATTATTAAAATTAGTAAGCTTAACTGACATTGTATTGTTTTCCTCTTTAAATTCTTCGGGCACACCAACTATCACTTCATCTGTTACAATGTTTTCACCTCCTAAGTTGTTCAATATTAAAGGTCTAGTTAATTTTTGTCTAACTCCTAACTTGGAAAAGAAATCATAACTACCTAGTGTAGTAGCTGCACCGCTATCAATTAAACATTTTGCCTTCCTATTATCTATTGTTAAAGTCACTATTGGTAACGATGATTGGGAGGCCGTAAATGAAAAATTTCCTGTGGCATTAATGGCATCAACCTCCATTGGCTCCTGATTATTGGCATTAAAATTTCTATTTAAATTATACTGGCTATGTCCAAAGTTTCCATTATTATAATTAGAATTTTGCCTTCTATTATTGCGAGGCAAAAATTGGTTATCAAAATTTCCTGCATGTCTATTATTGTTGCTATCATTATTAAATCTAGCATGTCTAAAAAAGGATTCACCAAAATTTCCATTTGAATTTGAAAACTGTGGATTATTATTATAATTTAAATTATTATTACTCCTTGTAGTTCTATTAAACCGTAAATTATTAGAACTTGTAAGTTGTGGATTATTGTTATTATTTCTTCCTTTATTAACCTGAGAACTATCTCTTTCATTTAATAATCTTATATCTTTTAATAAATTATTTTCTAAAAAGAAACTATACGATGTACTAATTGATCTAATATTATTCTGAATTAATAGTGTTTTAATACTAATTGGTATATGATTAATATAAATCTCAAATATAATTTTTTCGTTATTTTCCGGTGTATACAACACATCCGGTTCAAAGCTATATTTAGTATTCATCAAGCTCAAAATTTTACCTAACTTATGGTTCAACTCCTCTATGTTGTTGGCCTCTACGTTTAGCGCATCGCTTCTTAGGTTGAAAAAACTTCGCTTTACTCCAAATTCTTCTTTTAGTTTATTTAAAATGTTGTCCCAAGTAGGGTTCATTAACGTCTCTACAGCTCTTAATGCTCTTCCCTGCAGTCTATTGCTTAGCACTGTCTTAATTGTACTTTCATGTTCTGCCGGCGTCAGCTGCAACACCGTAGTGACGTCCCTCAAATAATTGCTAAGCTTGTAATCATTGTCGCCATTGAAAGCAGGTAAACTGCGCGCTTCGCATAAGCTCTCTGCTAATGACAACGCCATGTTGTGGTTTTTATTTAATTTTTCAACGTCACCGCTTCTTAATATTTGTTTTAATATTTCTTTAAGTTTATATGTTGTGTTTGACCGTTTTTGTGTCTTTGAATTATTATTTATTTAAAAAAATGTTCTTCTTTTATTTTAATATTTGAAGTTAATAAGTTTATTTATTAAATTTCAATTAATTGTTTTGGATTCGTTCGGGTTTTTACAAAAAATTTCCTTTTAATACCGAATTTAATGTTTCTTTAAGTTTATATGTTGTGCTTGACCGTTTGTGTGTCTTTGATTTATTATTTATTTAAAAAAATGTTCTTCCTTTTTTTTTTTAATATTTGAAGTTAATAAGTTTATTTTTTTTTAATTTCCAATTAATTATTTTGGATTTGTTCAGCTTTTACAAAAAATTTCTTTTTAATACCGAATTGTCACTGGATATGTTTTTTCACCACATATTCCATCAATTGTTTTGGATTCGTTCAGCTTTTACAAAAAATTTCTTTTTAATACTGAATTATCACTGGATATGTTTTTTCACCACATATCCCATCCTCGTCGCCAGTTATATTTTTTATATATTTCATTGAATGCACAAATAAAATGTTTGATGTACCAAACATTTTATCTTCGCACAAACATTAAATAAAATGAGTACTTTGTTTTTCAGACTTCAACTTAACACGTGGACCATCTTTGAAAGACTCCAACTTAATACGTTGATCATCTTTCAAAGACTCCAACTTAATACGTTGAGCTTCATTCAAAGATTCCAACTTTATACGTTGATCATCTTTCAAAGACTGAATTTTATTCTTTCTTTAATTCTTAAACTAAACGACATCACGAACTCTTAAAATATAACCGTTACTTAAAAACTAAAATAGTAACAACAAAATATAAGAAGTAAATAATGATGTTCAGTTAACCGTTATTTAAAACTAAAATAATAACAACAAAATATAAGAACTGAATAATGATGCAGCTGCGATATTTAAAAACTAAAATAGTAACAACAAAATATAAGAATTAAATAATGATGTTCAGCTAACCGTTATTTAAAAGCTAAAATAGCAACAACAAAATATAAGAATTAAATAATGATGCAGCTGCAATATTTACTTTAGAGAATAAAGAAAACATTAAAATTGGGAGTTCATAATTGACATTAATCCAATTGTAATAAAAGTAAAGAAACTGTTAGGTAATATATAACTCGCTCAACCGTCCTCAGATTCATGTCAATTTAAATTGTATTAATGGTTTCATAGTGCTTTTCATATTTATAACGTCACTTCTTTTAAGCAGCTGTGAAAGGATTAAAGTTTTGATTTTTCTCTGACTTTGTAATCTTTTGGAACATTGTGATCACGAAAGGGTTGTTTGAAAGATTTCAGTTGTCACCGCAACCAAAACTCTAGCAAGTTCATGTATGACTTCGTTTATGCAGGTTTTGCTGAAAATTTCACAAAAAATTTAATCGGAGAACAAGTATCAACATGAGCCCCGGATGCCTTCGGTATTCACGCGTTAGTCATAGGATGCGGCGGCTACTGCAGCTGAAACGTTCTGTACTGCAGTTTAAGCCTAAAGACGCGGAAATAGGTTTGGTAGTTACTGGGCCTGGAAACCTATATTGGTAATCCCTGTGCTTCTGTTCTTCCAACCAACTAAATATTGGTGAATGTAAAGACGAGGTCTGGGTCTGATATTTTTCGTGGATTTCGGGCTACCAACTCAGTAGATTAGTCCTTGTTGAAGGAAGGAAATACCAAAATTTTGACTCTGGCTCACAAATTCCAAGGCATTTAATGTTTAAAAATATTTTCTGCATCCCAGAAGCGCCATTCCACATCCCTTTTTCGTATATATCCGTTCTTAATTCATCCACAGCATAACGAATGAAGGCTCATAAGGATTAAGTTTTCGTTCACCCATTTTCAGTCTCTTTCGAAAAACAACAATTCCGCTTGTTTACATACCCCTTAAGCCAGAATCTGTGCTGAATAAGCCTTTTCTGGGAAGTTGATTAAACGATAAATATACAATTCTTGGATTTAAAGACTACGTCCTGAATGTAACCTTCGGCAGGTGAAACGTACCAAATACTGATTTTTTCGCTACATAATGGAGTCTCATAAGCCCTTTGCTCTCTCTATCTCTCTCTCTCGCTTTCTTTCTATCACGAAAAACGCCAGTTCCGCCTTTTTTACATACTGGTTAAGCCACAAATGAGCCACTATTCACAAGATGATTGGAAAATAAAAATCGAACTTAACTTCCAATTGATTTTCAATCCGCTTTTATTTTTGCTTCAAATAGATCTTATATGATGATCTTTATTTTTTTGTAATTTCTTAATTTCAATGTTGACAATTTCTTGTCATATTCAACAACACAATTCACTAAATCAATTAATAAATTGTTTGAATACGAATCTGTTGAATAATTCTCGATTACACACAACAATTTTACTTTCAGTTTTTAAAGAAAAAAAAAACAACAACAAAGAAAATATAATAAGCAAAATTATTATTTGTCAAACTTCAATGCATTTTCGAGCAAAAAATGGCTGAATTTTTGTTTCTTTTAAATTTCCTTAAATAAATATTAAAACATGTTGTAAGATTCGTTTCATTTCTTTGCATTAAAAAAAAAAAAAACTTTTATTGAAAAATAAACAACTTTTTAGGCAGAAAAGTTTGTTGTGTGGTACCATTTGATAAAAACAAAAAACAAATAAATTAAATTCATTTTTAAAACAAACTTGAAGTCATTAACATAAAACGCAGTTTAATAGACGATGTACAAAAAAAAACAGCCATAAATTCCAATGAGAGCGGGAATGTTTAAAGCTGCCTCATTTGTGTTTGTTGTTTTAAATACTTTTGAGATTAAAGTAATCGCATATATTTGTATTTTAGCTTAAGCGGTAGTTGATTAAAATGTCACATTAATTGTGTAGATGTATATTTGGAAGAACAGCAGCAAAGTGTGCCCGGGAATGGTTGGCACATTCGCTTAAAGCCGTGGAGAAGACGGCAGCAATAAAAGTTTCAACAATATGATTTTGATAAATCAAATTTAAATTTTATAACAATAAAACAATTTAAAACAGTAAATAATTATGTAAAGCAAAAGTGACTCGATCATCCGTGCAAACGTTGGATCTGGAGCAGGTGTTGGGGCTTCGTATACATACATAGACTAAACGGGATAATGGACACAGGTGTAAGTAATCTGGTACATCATCTCAGTACGAATGGGTCCAGTATTTTTAAAATAAAATAAATTTATATATTTACGATTACAATACTATCGCAATGAAAAGCAGAATTGGATATAACATGGAGTCAAGAATCGTTCTTGCTGGGCAATGGCTGATTATTCGAGAAATAGAACTCAAAATTCTATACGTCAACAGTTGGCTTGTTTGAAAGCTGATGTTGCCGGCTGATATTACCAAAAATGACAACATTTCTAAAAGACTATTAAATTGCAAAACAACATCTAATCGATTACAGAATTTGGCGAATAATTTTGCCGGAGGGCAGCTGAGTGCATTTTCCATCATTTTACTGCAACAGGAGTCTCATAATCAAATCTTGAGCAAATACTTGAACGATTGCTAAAATTGAATATCAAAAACCTAAACACTCACGCGACATTATGCCTGCTATATAGACGGGCCACAAACAATAAAGACACTTGCAGATTCTGCGGTGAATGGTAGCCTAGATTACCATGTGCCTGCCAGTGGGACTACTTCATATTTATGTGCCGGCTAAACGGGACTTCTTAAACCGCCCTTTGAAGAAACTAATCCGGTTTCTTTACGTATTCAAATATTTATTCGAATAAATTTTACGAATAATATTATTTGAATAATAATTATATATAAAATATTAACATTATGCTGGCAACACAACTGAGACGCATGACGAATTTCGCCCATCGCGATAAATTCGCCAGTAAATATTCGCTTAACACTAAACAACTTCTTATTATTGTGATTCTCTTAATTATAATTAGTATTACAACAATTAATTAAGACTAAGCAAAAATCGAGTCCCAAAAAGGTGCTGAATGTATTTTCGTCATTATAAATTTCCTACTACTTGAAATAATATAATAATAAATAGTATTATTCCATAACAAACCTGGTCACCTGATAATGTTTCGCTTGTCATTGGCCGGCGAAAAACTTAGCAATAAATGTATTTCAACTATTGCCAAATATGACGAATTTCGACCAATGCCAACGATTATGGGCGTTTTCATATACACTAATATGTTTTATTTTAGGCGAAGAAAATTCGCCCGTCGTTGCAATTGTGTTCCTAGCATTAGTGTATCAAAACTATTCGAATGGGTATTCGCATAAATAAATTGAATATATTTTCAAATTATTATTATTATTTTACTCACTATCATTTCCCCTTGAGGCGAATGGGAAAGCACAAATACATCAATGATGATCAAAGAACCATTCCGGGCCAGATGCCCACTTTTGCTCATTCATTCATTCAATTTATGAATTTATTATGCCATTGTTCCAAACAAACAAGTGTAAACGCTTAAAACCTTTTAAAGAAATACCAATAGAGAAGAACAAAATATGCTTTTCATTTGGAGAGAGATTATCCTACATAAATTATTTCAAATGTTGCCGGCAAACAAATGTCTCCGGCATCAACTCAACACCTGTGTTCGTGAAGGCTATAACTTATTTAGCACTAAGCGATTACAGCTCCATAGCCAGCAACTTCATGAAAAAGTTACGCTTTTCTTAAGGGACCACAATTACGGTGTACTCGTACACAAAACACACGCGCTCACACAAAGTTCTTATATTTCGTAGATTCTATTCTACACGTTTTTGTTTGCTCCCATTTTGTTTTTCTACTTTAACTCCTTTGGCTCTTGTCATGTTGTTGTTTTAGTCTCTCTTGATTTGTTTTCCGTTATGTATTTAACATGAAGATAAAATTACTTTTTGCCAAACTGTATTCACGGCACGTGTGTTTGAAACTTAGCAGCCAGCAAAGCCATCGACGAATGTATTTTGCCTATAAAATCTACTTACACAAATTGCAGACACAACTACAACTACTTGCATACATGTTATACAAGGGTATGTTGCAGCAACGTGTTTAAATATTAAATGAAACTACTGCAAGTCAAAAAAAAAAAAAAAAAGAAAAAAGACGCCCCATTGCCTTTTACCCATTCCCGGTTATTTGCGAAACTCAAGCCAAATAAAGCGAAACAAAATCAAACCGAAACGATACCAAAAACTTCATCAAATAATAAATGTTATTAGACTTTTGTTTTGTGCAAATCACTGCATGTTCCAGTCACTGCCGTGACTGCCGTCTAGAAATCCAACCGTTTCGTTTACTGACACATGACATTTTGATTTTTAGAATGTTGCCTGTGAAAACCATGATTAATGCACGAGTAACTCGTTTGTAGCTATTTTTTTTTCTTTCTCTTCTTTTATTTTTTTGGTTTGTTCGTTTTAAATGACAAAGCTGTAAATTTATTTGAGAATAAAAGGCTGGACGAAATATCGCCTAAAGTACAAAAGAACCAAAAGTCCCAAAAGGAAACATTTAATATAATATTTAAGTGATTTTGTGACAGAGTTTCTTTTGTTTTACGGGCTTTTTGTAAAAGATTAATTAGTTATAAATAAAAGTCTGTTGAAATTATTTTTGTTTCGTCAGTATCACGTTTCTGTATTTTCCACACAAATCATTCCATTCAGAATAAAGAAGATTTCTGTAAAGAAGCCTAAATCGATAACAGCTTAAGCCCCCCAGGCCTACATACTGTGAGGATTGTAAACAAAATTCCCAAGTGTGGAAAGTGAACTCCTTTGCCTTAAAAGTGACCCTTATGGCTGATGATTATTTGATGGCAAATTAAGGACAGTTTCAAGGCTCTTCAGGAACCAAAAATACAAATTGTATTGGTAAATCGCTCAATAGTGCCATTGAACGATTTATCGCAGTGAGTCTGGCTAGACTTATTTACTTTAATTCCCTATTTTATTACACAACAAAAAGTACCAACTGTAGATATTGGTACCCCTATACTGCACAGTAGTGTACACTACTGTACACTTTAGGGTACACTACTGTACAGTACAATAAAACAAAGTATCTGTTTCAATAATTTTTTTGTTTACAAATACGTTTGAAATGTCAAAAACTTCTATATTATATTTTCTTTGTTGAAAAAATGTCTGTTTTCATTTATTTTGGTTTTTGCTAAATTATCGTTTGAAAGCGCCAATTCGTACTCACAGCAAACCGGGACTTTTACGAGTTGTATTTTAAAAGTTTTACATATTATCTACATATATAAGTTTGACTGATGGCAGCTTCGCTGGGCAGATTAATGAAGTTGTATTTAAATAAATTAATAATAATAAGAAATAGAAGGAGAGAGTAATTTAAAGGAAATTGGTACTTAAATGTGCCGCTCAAATTTGGCAACACTCTGCGTATACTATTATAAAAAAGTTGAAAGCAAAACTTTGCCTTGATTTTCTGGGCCAGTGAAGAGACATACGTAATAGCTTCATAAAGGCCACCGCGAAATAACAGTACGGAAAATTATGCACTGCTGGTTTTAAGCTGACTTGTCCCAACGGATATAGAGCGACCCGTTTTAAATTATAATTTCTAAAACCAGAAGTAGATATATTCAATAGTTCTCACTTAAGTGCGCTGGCCAGTTCAAAAAGAAATAGAGCAACGAATTCTAAGTTGTGAAAGCTGAAACAAAAACTAAATATGCAGCAATAATTATCACAAAAATTATGCATAAAAACCCGCAAACATTTTCCCTGTTTCAATCAAATATTCTTATTGAATATTTAAAAACTAATGTTTATTTTCTCAACATAAATAATATGATATAAGACGAAAAATACCTGGCATGTGACGTTTTAGGTCTTTTACGGGTCCGCATTTAGCAAAAACACAGCAAAAACGACCATAATGTGTTTCTGTATAAAGTAGTTTTCGCTTAAGTGCACCGGGTAATATGTAAAACTTTTCTCTCATCTCCGATAAATGCATATTTTGTTCCGATTGTTCTGAATTTAATTGCTGCATAACAAATAAAAATTTAAAATGACAAATCAATTTTGAATTGCGATTTGGCAAATTTTCGAGATACAATAGTCCGACTGATGACTATATGACACTATGGCACTGAAACTGTAAAGTTGTCTCACAATCGTTTGAACTGACAAACTACTCTCCGGATAGAATATTTCGTTGTGGGTACATTTAAGCGTATAAATTTTTTTCAGCTGTTTTTAATATTATTGCTTTAAAAAATAGTCTTTCAAGCGGAGTAGCCTTTGAAACGGAAGTGCATTTAAATAATTTTTTCCTGCGTTCCGATTCCATATTGTTATTGTAGAAGCCTTAAAATTTCCGCTTTAAAACGAGAAAATCATTAAAACTCGAAGCATTTTCATTAAATATAAAATCATCTTGTGTTCAACTGCACGCAGCTGCATTAATTTCACCGCTGGTTCATGCTATTTTCACTGCTGGGCTTTTAAAGTTTCATAGAGTACTCGTTGTTGTTGTATTAATTCTAACAATTGCATTCTTAATTTAATAATGTGACTTTGACTGTGTTTAGTTTTTGATTGCTATTCAATTACCGTGATATATTTTTGATGTGCTTTTCTTCAGTCGTGTGAAATCAATTCGTTTGAGTTTCTAATTTACATGAAGTATCATTTATGAAAATTAACTGAAATGGCAGACAAAAAAAAATGAAATAATGGTCTGATAAGACAAATTTTTATGACAGTTTTTTTCATACATCCAGGAAAAACGGATTTTTTTTTTTTGGAAAATAAAATATAAAAATTGAATTTCTTATTAACTCTCTAATGTTTCCGTTTATTTCTAAATGATAAAGTGCTGACACGTTCCACTGGAACACAGCAAGAAATATGTTTTTTGAGGACTTTGAATGTTCTTGTTTAAGATAAAGAAGACACAAATTTTAAATTTTAAAAAAAAATTTCCAAGTTGATAGGACCTGGACTACTCCTTGGCAGTGTTCATGTGATGCCTTATTTTTCCGCCTCATTATATGGATTATGTTACTTAATATGGCATCTACACAGTGAAAAATTATTGTAAAAAAAAAAATGTTATCACATAAAAAAATTATGTGTTTATTTTTTAATAACTAATTTTACTGATTCAAAATGTACGTACCGTGTGTTTGAGGTTCATTTAAAGAAACAATAAAACAAAGTATCTGTCTGGGGGGGGGGGGGGGGGTAATGCTTCACATGAACACTCATTAAGTGGAAGTTCGGTTGCAACCGAATCGATTGAAATTTCACTTTGCAAAATTCCTAAAATTTTATTTTATACACAATAGAAATTCTCTAAAGTATTTTTAAATTCAATAGTAATAATTGATTTATTTGCGCTGTAGTCGTATAAAAATTAACCAAAAATAATTGTAAAGAAATTCCAACCACAATTTTTTATTGTTATGGTTTCTACTTTATGCCCATAAAAACAAATTATAATAGACCTATAAATTTTGAAATGTTGACTGTGAGAAAATTTTTATTAAATTCAATTTTTCCACCTTTCGAAAAATTCTTACCGCCAGCTTGCAAACGAGATACGTGTTTTATATATTTAATGTTTTCAGTTTTACTTTTCTCCTCTCAGCTGTTTTTCTTTTTTTGTTGCATTTCATAGAAAAGTCTAGTGAATATTTTCTCCATTCACACATCAAAAGTATTAATAACGAACAACAGGAAAGGGAACACGCGGAGATAAAAGTCTATTTACTTGAACATAAAATTCGCCAGCGATAATAAACAGACGTGCATATCGCGCATATATTGGCGCGTGCAATATTTTATGAGTTTTGTTCGTATTCGTATTTGACTTTGAAAATTTATGCGCAGCACAAATAAAGTAAAAATATAATCAGTGAATTTAAAACATTTTTGCTTAAAATGTATTTCCTTTCTCATCTTCTTTTATGAAATAAACGCTACAATAAAAATTTAGTTTAGAAGAGAGAAGAAAATTTCGTTCATTCGAAATTGAATAAGTCCACTTTGATAAGTGGAGGCTTGAATTCGTAAGAATTTAGTTCAGAAAATAGGGCTTGTTACGATAAAAGAACGAGAGATTTTTGTTAGTTGTGCGGCCATCCACAATTTCTATATTTTATTATACTTATTTGAAATTTTATAATTATAAGTGATAAAAACTATTTTGCGCTTTTCGGTTTTCTGACTGACAAATATCTGCAAAAAAATATAAACCTAAAATTTAGCGCAACAGACTTAAAACGTTCCTCAAACCATTCTATAGGAAAATGTAACGTAAAACTCGCTTAAACGACTTATGGCCGTGAAAAGGTGGCCGCGAAAAGAACGAAAATGCCTAATTTTTTCCAATAATAATATATAAGTTTCACGATTATTGTTCTATTTCTAAGCTTTAATTTATTTTCAAATAAAATTTTTTTATCAACTTTTTAAATTTATTATTTGAATCAGTGAATTTCTTTACTATTCAGCATTCAACTAATTTATTAACCGGTTTGGCGAGTATCAACGTTTTATTAAAATTGTAAAGAAATTGTGTTTAACTTATAGAATTAGTCGATTTAAATAAAATTTAATCAAGGCGAAAAGCAGTGCATCACATGAACGCTGTTAAAGAAGAAGTTGACAGCAGTGACAGCCAAAATTAATTAAATATTTCAGTTGTTAATTAAAAATTTGAATTAAATGAAACTGGCAAGTGGAAAGTTTTGTAATATTCATTCGTTGAAATAATTAGGAGGAGCAGTACATCACATGAACACTCATCAAGAAATCGTTTGTTCTGTATGTTTTTGTAAACTTTTTTTTTTTTTGACATATCAAAAATTGTAATAAAATTAAAGTTTATTTCATAGAATACAAACTTAATAACTGCAATTTGTCCAGGCTTTCAATTTTAAATAACAATTTATATAAATGGCGCTTTTTTAACGTTGTGCATCTCTAAATACTAGATACGTTCAAATATGGAGCACAAACAGCTAAATAAATTGTAAACTCGAGTTTGTAGTGGGCAAAATTATGCAACAAATTATTTAATTTTTTTTAGCAAAATAAATATAAAGCAGATATTGTCACTGGCACATGAGCCAGTTATGCATTTTAGTTGCTCGGAACGAAAAAAAAAAAAATATATCTATAAATAAATGAGGTTTTAGCTGTTTGTAGGAGCCATTCTTTTAAGAATATAATGATTTTGTTTATTTTTTTTTCTTTTTTTTCCAAACGCCACAGCCAATTTAAGTATATATGTATGTATATATATATATATATATGTATGTGTTTGTATGTATGTTTTTAAACCGAAATGCATTTCATGCGAAATGTGTGTTTTAATGGCACAAAACAGCATTTTAGCCAACACAAAGCAGCAGTAAAAATAAACTATTTAATTGAAATTTTACACATGAAAAAATAAATTCATGTTTTTAATCTTTTTTCTATAGTTTTATTTAACAGGAATAATAATATTTTCAGATAAATTTAACAAATACACACACAAACACACACATATTTATTTAGCTTAAACCCGAAACACATGTGCAGATGATGGTCGTTAACACTTTTGTTTTATACCAACTTGTATGCGAGGTCTGTTCACAAAAAAGTTCCCAGGCGATGTATGGACATGCGATAATTGTTTTTGGTTTTTGATTTTACCGGTTGGTACCCCTGCCTCGAATATGTGTTTACAGTATCAGCTGTTTGGCAGGTTTGCTGTGTTTGCTAGAGCCATGAAATTTAGAAGTGTACAAAAAGTGGCATTAAGCGAAAAAAGTGAAAAGCATTTGAAATGTCAACAGTGTTAGAGCCTGAGTCCGTAAAATGCTTACAAGTAATACCAGCTTTTGAAGGTGGATAAAGAAAACTTGAATTTCCATCTTAATTTACAAATTTGACACCTCTGCAACTTTTGCCAGTTGCCCAAAACTGAAGAGACCCACGTGAGAACAAAGTTTTACTACTACTGAGGCGACAAACACAAAACGCTGACAGAGACAACTCCAGGACATAATATAATAGTTTATGTCAAAATAAAATTCATAATTGCAATTGACGAAAACTACTTTAAAGGGAACAAACAACAAATTTTTGAATATTATAATTAGATTTTGAGAGAGAAAAATATAAATTTACCTAATTTTTCTGAACAGACTTCGCATGCCAGCAACATACGAGCATACAGTTTTTTTAGGGTTTGTTGAAGTTTATTTGAACTTAATAATAAAATGAAAATGTTGTTTAATATACTAAAAGTCTCACCAACACCAGCAGACTTGCGCCTGTATGTGTTGATGTCCAAAGTTGAGTTTTCTACAGCACATTATAAAATTGCAACACACACTTGAATTCCCTTTTCATTATATTCATATGTACATATATTGTCTCTTTTGGTTTTGCTTTAATAAATTTTTCATTCTACTTTTCTTTTTATTTCACTCCTAAAATGATTTTCCTTTTGAATTCCTTTCCTTGTTGCCTACAATTTCTTACAATTCCCACAACTTCTTTGGAAATTTTAAGGTGAAAAGTATTAAATGACATGACAAATATAGTTTAAGAATGGCAAATATTTCTTTTAAAGAAGCCAAGATTTCAGGACATTCATAAGGATTGATTGAATGTGGCTTAAATCCTTAAGCCGATGAAAGAAGGAATTTACGGCAATAGAAAAGTATTTTTAGTTTCAATCATGAAAATATATAATGAGATTTAAAACAAAACTATTTACAGTATATTCGAATACAAAAGCTGAGCGATCTCATCTTAAATATTAAACTTTGTGCAAAAATCAAGCGAAAAAAAACTCTTACTAGTCTTTAGTAAAAACACAAAGTTTTTTTTTTATAATAATATCCAATCTGGCAACCTCGATTCTGATTACAGAGTTACCATTAATCGCCAGCATTTACCTGAAGCTGAGACCAACATTCAAGTTTCCCAACTAAGAGTCTGATAACAATTCGAAAATTTAATGTATCAGCGTAAAGTAGAATACATTGAGTGTTGCCAATTTAGAATATTTTCATAACATTTTGCAAAGTGATTTGTATGAATATCCCCAAACTTGCTTGAACCCCAGTTTCTAGTGATTTCTGTTTTTTTTTTTGTTGTTTTTGACATATTTTAAAAACTTATCAATTTAGTATCAAGAAATCCGAAAAAAATACTGATAAACTATTAAACAATATTTTTATTTATATGTTAATTTAATTATTTGCTTCTTATATGTTTATTTATTTATTTGTTTTTTTTTTTTGCGTTATTTAATTATTTCATGATTTATTTATTTATTGCATATTTTTAGTTATTTATTTATATTTTTACTTACTTATTTAATCGTTTATTAAATTAATATATTAATTCTTTCAGTTTTACACGCAAGACTTAAAATCTCTAATTACACTATAGAACACTTTAGAAACATGAATTTTTCATAGAAAATTAAAAAAGAATAATTTATATATTATTTTATTATGTTATTAATATTGAAATAAATAATTTTTTAAGACAAGACAATGTTAACTTGCTGTCTGTTAAAATATTCGCTGTTGCAGCAAGAGAACGCACAGGAACACTTATGTATGGGCATCATGACAAAAATGTTAATACTAGTCTATTATGGCAAATATTTTTAAGCTTTAGGTTTTCAGTGAAATATTCAGAACAACTGCTGGCCGGGTAGAAGATTTGGAAAATATTTTGTTTTTCCTATTAAATCAAAAAAGCCATTGCTGACCATAATACTGTTTGCTCCCCCCTTCCCACCAGAAAACCAACTTCAATACAATAAAACATATTTTTTAATTTTTTTTTTCTGCTTTGAGTCGCTTTAATGCCCACACAGGCTCACCCTCAGTTGCGCTTTAAAGCCACAGCAACGGAAACCATACTTTTTGCGCCCATACATTTGTTCTATAATCACAAGAAATGTAATTATAATTTCAAACTACAAACGGCTTTTGAAATCATTAAATATGCATTTTACAGCAGCGGCTCACAACATCCAACCAACTAATGTCGAAAATGAAATTCAAGAATATTTTTTTTAAAGGCGAAAAGGAAAACACACACCCGTACGCACACGCCCACACACATCATACACAAAATTAATTAAAGAAAGAAAAATAAATTTTGTGAAAACAAACACATATGTATGTAGCATAAAGCAATTACTAACTAAAAGGGAAAAAACATCACATGTAATTTTGTTTCTTTTAGTCGAACGAAAGCAAAAGAAAAAAAATTACACACTCTCATATCAATTATATTATTCCATATATTTACAAAGAAACAAAAAAAAACGAATTGGAAAGCTTAAAAAATTGTATAATACCAAGAACATTTGAATGATTACAAAGACTTTTTGTATGTATGGGTGTGTGTGTGCTGGCATGGACGCATACACAAATATATACGAGTATATCTCGAGCTCGACATTTCTATATGCGTAAGACCAGCGAGCATTTGGGTAGTAAATTGAACAAAGCTGTCGGCCCACAACGAGATCACTTTTTGCTGTTCCCTAAAGAGACGAATACTAATAAGTCCAATGCGGAGACAGCCCCAAGAACACACCCAGTTGTCCATATCAGCACTGCTTCGTACATTTTTCATTTAAATGGCAAATAATTTTTTAGTGCCATCATTTTCAGGTCGTCTGTAAGTCTTTCTGACCACGTACATTTTGATTTATTTTAATTTAAAAAGATTTTACAATTAAAATTGTATTCTAACAAACCATAGAATAAAAGCGCTAAATTTAATTAAATTTTTACTAAACTATTTAAAATGTTTGTTTTTAAAACAGTTTTATTAATGTTTTTCTTCAAATTGTGGCTATATTTTCCTAACATTAGTGTCATTGGTGGCTTACAATATACAGGGCTTAAATTAAACTTTTCAAAATCGTGTATTTTGTTCATTTTGATGCACAAAAGTAATAAAATGTTTTGCCTGTTTTTATTGATATTTGTTTGAAAAATTTACGGATTTTATGAAGTTTGTTCTTTGCTTGCAAAGTAACAAATAATAAAATTACAGCCTTTTTATATTAAGCTTTCGATATATTAGCAATTATATGTTATTTATTGTTTAATCATTTAAATTAGTGATCAATTTTAAATTGCATCACGCCAGCTGTTTGGGAAATATATATGTATATGCTCATATGTGAATCCCCTTTCAATCACTTAAATTATAAATCAGTTTTTAATGTGAAAAGACACATTAAAGCGATTTTTGAACAAGTCATGAGCCAATTGTTGGCTGGGAAAGCATTAGTCCTGAAACAATAGCATAAAAGAACATTCACATTAATATAAGAAAACATATATATGTACAAAGAGACGCACATTCGTTTTCAAAATAAACATTATCCAATTGATAAATAAGAATAATATAAATGTTATATTGCCTTTAGCTAGCAACGGCTACGATTGCAACGCTATATCCGTTTCCGCTTACTTTTCCTGCTCTTTAACGTGTGTGTTTGTGTGTGTATGTGTGTATAGTTGTCAGAGCCGGCGTTCACGTGTGTTTGTGCCTGTGAGTGTGTGTGAGAACGGAAATATTGATTGATTTATTGTTGTGTTGTTTAACAGCTCGGAATACGTGCTTATAAGATCTCAACGAAATGAAAAACAGGACACTATTAAAAGTTCGTGTCTTCAATATAAATTAACAATGGAGAAAAGTTAACAAACAAGTAATCATTTCCAGCTTACTTTTAAAGTTAAACAAATGTTTGTTTAACATGAAATAAGACTTTGAACAATGAGCCTAATAAATTTGTTATAATGAACATGAAAATAATTGCCAGCCCTTGAGGTCTTACGGAGCATGAGGGCAGTTTGTTAAATTTCAGACTTTTTTCAACAAAGGGAAATAAAATTTCAAGTCCATGTTAATTCAGTTCAAGGACATTTCTATGGGAACAAGAGAAATATAGAACCGCTTACTGTCCAACATTCCAGTTACCATATAAAGGCGGTTTTCTCATTCTTGCCCTAGCAATTAAGAAACGTAAAATGTATACTCCCTGTCTGGGAGTATTGAAGGACATTTCTATTGGCACAAAAGAAACATAGACCCGGTTATTGTCCAACATGCCAGTTACCATATAAAGGCGGCTTTCATTAAAGGAAAATTACACAGTAATGAAAAAAAAAGTACAAGGTACACTCCCTGTCTGGGCAGTTGTAAATTGAATTCAAGGATTTTTGTATTGGGACCAAAAAACTATTTTTCAGCATTCCAGTTCCTACACGGAGGAAAATTATCTCAATAGTAGTGTCATCCTTGTCACACTAATAGAAAACTTTGCATTCAACAAAAAGAAACAATTTATTCTGACGACTTTGATTTGAAAATGTATAAGAAAAATAATTTAAAAAAATTATATATAGTTTTTATTACTACTACTTTAATTCTTAAGAATAAGTATTATTATAATTTTAGGATATTAAAAAAAAATAGCAAATAAACAAATATTTTGTAGGTTTTTTGGCTCTAGAAGACTGCAGATGAATGACGGAATTGTTTGCGTTTCGCACTGAAATCATCTCAAATTGTTACATGTTTTCACCAATCCGAGATTTTTTTAATTGTTTGTCATTTCGATTGCAATCATTGCAGTATAACTTCATCACTGTCACCATAATAAATTGCGTTGTGGCACAGTGGCACTTAGAAGTCTACTTTATTAAGCTTAATATTACGGAAGTGGTGATGGCATCCTTCCCCAAAAAAAATCTAAATTGGCTACTAGTCGGATTATTCTGATTAAAAAATATATCTGGCTCAGTCTGCTGCAAAAATTGTTATTAAATTGTTGGAGTTTCTGAAATATCTGAACAATAGTATAGAGTCAAGTTTTCTCAAAACAATAGCAGCCTCGTTAAAGGGACACTTACACTAAAGGCGGAAATTTCATACCGGCCTCGTTAATCATAAGAATTATTCACACAGATTTTTGTTTCTTCCGTGCATTGACAGGGCAGATTTTCTTTTTTATTTATGATTTAAAAATGATTTTGAAGTAATTTGTGTCGTATGATTTATCTGCAGCGAAATCAATCATAGTAAAATATCACTCATACGCCAGATATAATCGTTATTCTTCATGTTGTTGCAATACAGATTTAATAGAGAATGTCAGTTCGTCACATGCCAATATTAGAAAAAATCATATTATTTTCAATACAAAATGTCTTTACATATACAAATGATATAATTTATGTCAGTATCTTTCCGACTTGAGAGAGATTGAAGCAATTTTTTTGTTTCTTCCTCTCTAATATTTATGTATGTATGTATGTATGTACATAATGCCAGCAATATATCACCAAGTAAAACGAAAAAAATCGAAAAGTTAAGTGGTCGTACCACCTGCCGTACAAACTGAATCAATATAAATATACAAATATTAATAAAAAGATGCTGGTATGACACATCAAGACTTGAGAAAGACCGGACAGATTGGACACATGATACGTTTATCTCAATGCAAATAAAAAATTGTAAATCATATATAAATAGTAAAAAGACAATTTTTCAAATAATAGCCTTCCAATAGAAAATTTGTAATTCACAAAAAAAAATTTAAACAATTTTACAAATATAAAAATTTTTCAAGAGTTTCTCATATGAAAACTATTTCTACCCAAGATTTATTGTATGAAAAATTCTGCCATTCTGCCAAAAGTTTTTTTCTTTTTAAAAAATTTTTCGCTTGAAAAATGTTCAATCGGACAAATTCTTCTGTAGAAAAATTTTTCATCAAAACAAAATTTTTCTGCAAGAAATTTGAATTTCTTATAAAAAAAAGGTCTCTTATATATTTCTAATAGAATTTTTGTAGAAAATCGGTCTAGAGTAAAGTTTTTTTTATAGCATAAGAAAAATTTGTTTTAAGAAAAAAAGAAAAATTTATCATATGAAAAAATTGTTATGAGAAAAAAATTGTCTTAGGAAGAATTTGTTGTAAGAAAAATTTATCAAATGAAAAATTTTTTATAACAAAACTCAGTTATAGGAGAATTTTTCATATGAAAATTTTTGGGCAAAATTTGTTGTAAGAAAAGTTCGTTATGAAAAAAATTGTCATATGAAAAATTTTTTATAAAAAAAAAATTTTTTATAAAAAATAATTTTGATAAAAAAAATTTGTCATAATAAAAACTTGTCATATGAAAAATCTGTTATGTGAAAATTTTTTTATAAGAAAAATTTGTCTTGGGCAAAATTTGTTATAAGAAAAATTCGTTAGAAAAAAATTGTGATATGAAAAATTTTATAGGTGAAAATTTTTTTTTTCCAAAAAATTTGTCATGATAAAAACTTGTCATATGAAAAATCTTCTATAAACAAATTTGCCATGTAAAGAAAGTTAATCTCTTCTATTAGGCACAAACTGGAGGTGCATAACACACTTTTGCTGACTATTCGAAATTATTTTCCCAAACCTTAAAGCTTGAAACAAATCAATAACAAACGTTTATTTGTCTAACTTTTTGTTTACTAAACAAACAGGGGAAAATGAAATATTTAAGAAACCTCATAGTACAACTTGTTTGAGATAAAGTTTTGTTTTCTTTTTAAATATTTATATATTCCTTGCAATAAAAAATGCATGTAAATAATTTGCTGAGTCCGCAATTTCGTTTGTTTGAGCCATTTCCTTAAAAATTTCAAAGTTTTATTTACGTACCGATGGCAAAGGAGGAGCTGTGCACAAGTGTTTTAGAACAACAAGCAATTGCCTAGTTTTCGTATTCATCTGCTTAATCTGGCTAAACTAAATATTTGGTAAGATTAAACACAAACTGCCTCAATTTGGAAAGAATTTTTATAATTAAAACTGGTTTATATTAATTTCCAAAGTCCTTTTCTTTTAAACAGGATTTTATGCTCCATCAGCTGCAATAGAAAATTTTACTTAAATTATTTCTTAAGTTTTTCCACTTCAACACTTCTGCTGGAAAACTTGCTCCGCAATAAAATATTATGCCACAAAAAAGTTGAAAAAAAATATGAAAGCAAATAAATTGCTTATGTAGGACCCATAATATGAAGAGCAACAAATAAAAATGTAAATATTTATTTAAAATATTAAATTTTTGCCATGCTCAAGCCATGGGGCCATAAAATGAAAATTCTCCAACAAATGAAAACAAGACTAAAGCAAAATAAATATTCAAATTGAATACAAAACCACTTGTAAGGGAAATATGGTCAACTAGTTTTATGTTCACCACTGTATATGCCCAGGAGACAATCTTTTTTTCTTTTTGCTCTTTATTGCCAATAAAATATGCATTCATTTTAAATATTTTATTATATTTTTATTTATTGTATATCATTCTAAATAGAAGCTCGAATATATGAGGCCCAAAACAACACTCACAAAAACGTAACACTTTCGCAACGTCTGTCCGGTTTTGGTTTGGGTGAAAGTGTGTGAGCGTGTGTTGGTATGCCTTTTTATAAATCCATATATGTCAGTAGCTTGCTATCTCCCCTGGCGTGTGTTACTGTGTAAAATTACTCGTATTTTTTAATGTTTGTATCATGTGTCAACCCCCTTTTCTTGGCGTTTTCATTTTTATAATGTTGAATGTAATTGAAATTGTAAAATATTTTCCTCCCGCCCTGCCCCTACGTTTTCTTGTAAACCAGCATGAAGCTCTAAGTGTTTTCATTTGCCATATTTTTATAAAAAAAACAAAATATTATACAATTTAAGATGAAGAAGAAGCATTTTTTTTCTTTATAATGAAAAAAAAAAATTGTTTTCAAATTCACTAGAATGATAAAAAAATATTTATTTATATTTTTTTATTTATACATTTAAAATCATTGCTCGATATAAATCACAACCGCATAAAAAATGTGAATGTTTTTGTTTTTGTAGTTGCAGACAAAAAGAACAACAACAAAAAAGCTCAACAAGAGCAACTTAAAAAATTCTGTAGATACGAGTACAAGTTGCATACAAACACATGACCGAAACATATTTTTAGTCTAATTTCTGGGTTACTGTTTGATAAACATTCTGGCAAAACACACACAGACCCACGCACATACACACACACACACATATATATATATATTTATACTAACAAAATACTTGTGCAAAAAAACAGTTTATGCTGGGAAAATGTTTGCCACAAAGAAACACTGTTTACTGATATGGAAAACGTTGTAAAATATCATTTCTTCTTGTTTTTCCAAACGCCTCAAAGATAAAAGAAAATTGCCATAAAAAAAATGGCAAAGAATTTGTTTGTGATGCTCGGAAGGCAATTTAAAATTGTCTGTCACACTAACGAAGAGCTTTAATTACAGATTTAACGTTAAAGCATTTTACTTTGCTGCTCATAGAGAAAAATATATGATTGGGGGAACAATAGTCGGACACGAATATGCTGTTTTTGAATTATATGGCTGCTGACAACAAATTAATATGTTTATAATATAATATTTTTTTATATGTGACATTTCAATGACATATTAAGACTTAAAATAGTATTATTTTCAACCATGTTCTCTGCTATATTGTGACATTTCAACAATGGCACCGGGTATTATTAAGCTTTAACGCACTATTATCCTCTGCTATCTTGTTACAGTCATTTCTTTTACATGTAACATTTGAATAAACCGTGATATTATTAAGACCTACAATAATATTATTGCCTGTAATCATGTTAAAAATTCATTTCTTTTACATGTGACAATTCGAAAGCAGCCAATATTAAGGTTCAACATACTATTATGTCTAGCCAATCATGTTAAGGTCATGATGCACTCTATTATGTTGTTCATGGCAATACTAATATATCGCCCAACTATGTTATTGTTGCTGTTGAAGCTCAATCTAAGCTCGTAGTCACTGCTATCCAATTCGATATTATAAAGAATATTTAACATATACTAGAGTAATTCTTATCATTGGTGGCATCTTTGTTCACAGCCATATTTTACACAATCTGATTAAACTTCGTATAACCCTAATTCACTATTTGTAATTGTCCCTGTCAAATATCAAATCAATTTAATTACGCCTTTAATGCCAGTTAAATATATAATTTAAATTTTTTTATTTGTCACTTGGCGAAACAAATTCCGTTTAAGAACATATTTTTGTACAAACGAACTGGAAAAACTAAAGCTTGCATCCAGTATTGATTGTAACGTTGATCGACGAAAGTCGTTTTATTACTCCAGAAGCAAAAGACTTAATTCTTGCCCTAAAATAGAATTAATTTGTAAAAGACAACTATTTTAGTATTTGTAAAAAAAACCATTAAATATTGTTTCGTTGAAAAATATATTCTATATTTTTCTATAACATGAAAAAAAAAAGAAAACGAGTTGGATCGTGTGAACGACGTGGTTGCCGCGCAACTTTTGACGGAATTGCATCCGCATTTTATCAATAACTACTCGAATATTGACTTCCCCTTCATTAAATGACTCTTGCCGGTAGATTTTCTTTCTGCAGCAAAGAGGATTTTGTTGTATACGACCATCGCACTCCTGACATGTTTTTACAAAAGTTTTGGTCACTGGCTGAAATATGCTCCTCAGCTGAAACCTTCTGACTGTGGCTTAAACTTAAAGATGCAGGGATCGCATTGTCCCCAGGGATCAGATGCCTAATATTCGTAAAGGCGAGATGGTGGCAAATGATCATGCCAATCTATTTAAAGCCTAATGAGACGTAGCAGTATCGAACTAGCAACCCTGGACATGCGATTTGCTCTACTATCCTTAGAATTACGGGCAAAAAAATAACATATCCCGAGCTCTCGAGCAGGCAGTTTGTGTTATGTGCCACTTTTTACATTTCACTGTTCTATATATGTCTATCTTTTGCAAGCTATATGGGAGCCCAGGTAAACCTCTGAAAACTTTACCAAGTGGAAATGCATGGAATTTATCATCATCATCAGTATAGGGCAGCTGATGATGTAAATCAATTTCATAATGTTTAATTGCCTGCAGGTTACTGGTGTAGGTGAATGAATGTACAATGGAGTTAATGTATTCATTCATTAAAAGTTATAAACTTTAAGGGATATATTAATAACAAATTACGTTTCAGAACAAAAAGGAATATAAATCAAACTTAAAAAGCACAAGTTTGTCACTAATGAGGATATAAAATTTATTACAAACTAAAATAAAATATTTGCTCAAATTGCAAAATATAAAAACTAATGCTGTCTTTTGTGTGCTTTCCAGCTGTCTATTAGCCGACAATTCGTTTGCTTAAAAAATTATGTTCAAATATATAATTTTATTTGCTGATTTTAGTAAAAGCCTGATACTCTTTCACAATTCAATTCAAGTTGGCTTTCAGCTGGTGTGATGAAAAGGCCACAGATTTTAGTTTTTCCACCAAAATAAGTTTTAATACTCGGAAAAAGCATCACAAAAACTTTAAAACAGAAACCAAAACCAAAACCAAAGCCTTTTAAATAATAAATCCCAGTATAATAAAAATTCCCTAAATATTTACATAATTGTATTAATTTCTACTCCTTAAATTTCGTATGAATTAAATATGTGCAGGCTTTATTATTTTTAACAGCTAAAGTGTTACTCTAAATTGGCCGGCAGCATTTTAGGGCACAATTAAACAGCAGGACACAAACTGACACACTCATAGTTTAAATACTAATATATAAAAAAATTACACATACACATATTATTTTTAACATATTATTAAGTGTCAAGCAAAAATGTATGCTTAGATGAGAAGAAAACCCAGCCCTGGTATTTGTCATGCCATTGAGCAGAAGGTAAAAAAAAATACAAGTAATAAAAAATGAGATACATAATTTCTACCCAATTTCAGCTTAAATTCTTTTACACAATTGCTGAAATGTGTTGGTAATTGCATAATAAAAAAAATTAATGTTCATTTTACTTTTATGTTGATGTGGGGAGCTATAAACGAGGGTAAGCAGGGCAGAGTCTAACAGCTGCCATAATGAGCACACGTTGCTAAAATGATGCAGGTGCAACGAATTATGTTTTTGTAGCAAAAACCAATAAGGAAAAATCATTGAACGCTAAATTTTGCTTTAAAAAAGAAAATGGTTGCAAAAAAAATGCTTTGGCGAAAAACTGGTTTCTAACAACCCTCGTGTTTTCTATTTTTTTTTTTTTTTTTTTTTAAGGACTGTTCTAGTTTGTTTATGCAATGGCAACAAAATGCGCTTTGCCATGCAAAGAACTTGCATTACAAAACAACGGTTACACTGCAGTAAAAATTGCTTGCATATGACAACAATCGCACACACACACACACACACACAAACACACACACACTTACACATGCATTTGTAAACATACTTGAATGCATGGGATAGCAGCACCAATTTTCTATACGTCTATTTGACTTTGTGTTATCAGACAAATGTATTCTCGTATACAGGCATCTGCCATTCTTTATTTATGGCTATACTTGTACTTATGTGTGTAAATATGTACAAATGTATGTGTGTGTGTATTTGTTGAAAGAAAAATGTTCACATACTCTGCTATCATTCAACCATAAAGAGACTTACAGAGAAATATGTATGTATGTATCATAGAAGTAGAAGACAATCAATATAATAGACGCACACGTACTCGTATACACATACATACATATTTATAAACAACAACAATAGACAATAAGATTGACAGAATATTGTCGTTATTGAAACGCATACGTTTTCAAATTCAGCACATAGACATGCACGAGCATGCATAAGTAATAATGGCTTATAAAGGGTATTTCATTAAGCTCTTTCCAGCTTTAAATTTAAATCAACAATTTTCATATACATACATAATATTCTACAAAATAAATTGCCATGATGCAGGGTTGGGCTACATCTACGAATCAGCTGGGTTTAAGAAAACATCACAGCCAAAAGTTTGAGTCGTTTGATAACGATGAAGACAGTTGAGATCTTCTCCAGGTGAAACGGCTCTGAGTAAAATGAACTCTTATTATCGTGTAATTGTATCCACATTTCGTTATCATCCAACGCAGGCCAAAACAGGGGGATATTCATCGACCTCTAGGTTTCGCCATTGATGAGAACTGTTGGATTCTCAAAGAAACATGGACAGCTAAAGTTGCCAGCCAGCTCAAAATCCACACCAAACATTGACTTTTAGGGACTTACAGGTTGCTTTTGGACGTCATATGAATTGTCATTGTGGCAAATCCACACCAAACATTGACTTTTAGGGACTTACAGGTTGCTTTTGGACGTCATATGAATTGTCATTGTGGCAAATCCACATCAAACATTGACTTTTAGGGACTTACAGGTTGCTTTTGGACGTCATATGAATTTTCATTGTGGCAAATCCACACCAAACATTGACTTTTAGGGACTTACAGGTTGCTTTGGACGTCATATGAATTTTCATTGCGGCAAATCCACACCAAACATTGACTTTTAGGGACTCACAGGTTGCTTTTGGACGTCATATGAATTGTCATTGTGGCAAATCCACACCAAACATTGACTTTTAGGAATTCATGGGACGCTTTCGGCTATCGTATGAATTGTCATTGTAGGAAATTCGCTAAGTTTGTCATTTTATCTCTCAACGCTGAAAGATGACTCTATTCACCGAACACAAGTTTATGTCTACGGTAATTTGTCTTCAGCTTCCAGGTTTATTAAATTTTATAGGTGTGCAGGTCTAAGTTTATCGTACGAAGTTCTGATCTGCGTAGTGCCATATAAAATCCATTGTTTTGGCTTTTTCTCTATGTGTATCTTTTCATCGTCACATGCATGTTGGTTTATTGTTTACTGGCCAGGTGGACCACACCGCGATTAGTTCTCTCAGTGGGGTGATTATAAAGACGTTATGGTGGACGCAGTGGCCACAATATTATCCAGTTAGGACAGCAGTTTAAATAAAATAAATATTATAACTTGCCCGCTGATGATTCATTGTAGCAAAACGAACTGACTTTTAACACATGAACCTTCAATCGTATCTTGTGTTATCAAACGTCACTAATTTATAAGTCTCCATTGGATGGAAGCTTCCAATGCATGCTTAGGCTTGCTTTTGCATGCATATGGTCCATAGTCAAAGATAGGGAAAGAGTATTGGAAATTGGTCCACTGATAACTAAACAATTAATTAATACAATATAGCCACAAGGAGATAAATCCTGAGAGTATGAAATGTGAGATAACAGATCATAACTCAATTCAGGATCTCTATAAATGCACTCTCTCTTCGTTAAGTGACATCGGTTTTAGTTTCAATCAATATTTATCCTGCTTAAAGGCTGGCATTCGTAAATGTACGCAAATGACAACCAACTGCAGCTATAAGCTGGAGGGCTGACGGTACTACCGTGTCCTGCTTTGAAACACATCCACCCGAAGAAGTTCTCTTCGATCTCTGATATTCTGCGTTGCGTCCTTAGTTACAAAACATGGCAAAATCTTGTACTTTTACAAGTTGTCAAACACTTCTTTTAGGTCATCTGTTCCAATCGACATGTCGGCGCGAAGCTTTGCTTTCAAAAATTAAACCTCATGCGCTCAGGTGCAATTGATTTTGACATGCAAAACAAAATAAGAACAGAAAATTTTTCAAAGCGAATTGAACTGACACCAGCTGTTATGAATTTGCCTTGGCTTTAATGTCCTTTCAAATTTTCTAAAAATGTTCTTTGTAAACTACCTGTTTTAAATTAAAATCCAATTTATCCATAAAATCGGTGATATGGCGCTTTTGTACAAATGCATTTGTTCAAACGTAAATGGTCAATGAGCCAAAGTTCCACAGAAAAATGTCAAGTTCAATTGAACTTAAATACAGAAAAGTTTAGTTGGTTTTCTGCCGCATGTACATTTCTATTTCAGCATGATTCATTGCTGCTGTTTTCTTCTTTTTGTTTTATTCGAAAAAAAAATTTCATTCTCTGTTTTCCACTCAGGGAGAGCCATAAGAGAATGTATTAATGGTTAAATATGAATGATCATATCCTTCAAAAAAGTTTTTATGTTTTAAAATTAAAAATTGGACAATAAAAATGTATTCTTAATAGTCATATTTTTTTCTTACACTGGCTCGAAAATATTTTCATACACTGCCAAGCTAATGGCTTCTTCAAAATAGATAAGGAAAACTTTAAGACTAAAATAGATTTAATGATGTCGACAACGGGCTGTATCTGCTATAAAAAAAAACTAAGTTTCTATATTGGTTTAATCTCCAGCTACTATTTAGATGCAACATATTTCCATTAAAATAGACAAAGTGATGGATGCCACATTAAAAAGTAATTTTGACATCCATTTTTACATATAACATTAAATGTCACAGTAATGCAAGAATTAATTGTCAACAATATATGAAACGATTCAAGAATGCGGATTTATTTCAGTTCACAAGTTGTAAGTCTGAATCTCATTTTCATTTGTCTCGAATCAAAGAGAATTTTTTGCTGATCACATCATATAAACTGTTACTATTACAGATATAGTAAAATGTAATTGGCTTCCGATTTCTTATATTTGTCGTATAAACGAGAGTACCCCCCCTATTACCAACAATATTATAGAGAATCCACGAGATGATAAAGCGCTCAATTACTCACAAATAGATACAGATACCACACCAGGTCACCGGCCTACTATTCCTCATCTAGGCGAGAATACCTCTGCTGTTGCCAAGGACATCATTCGACAATCCACAAACGATGCCCACAATTACGCTGGGCATTGCAATGAATTTTAGAAAATATTTTCCCCGACCCGAACAAAAATTGTTAAAGAATTGCTCAACTTGCTTCTGTACTGAATTGAACTTGTTGTACGAACGGGAACGAGTTCACGAATCACCATCTGTCTGCTGACCATCGGACAAAATTAACTTATTGCGATACTGGGTTAAAATTTTTGCCAGAATGGAATGGCTTGCGAATAGCCCGTCCAAATTGATTGCCATACCTTGTAAATCTCGGTGCAAGAAGGGAATGGTCAACTTGCTGCCATACAAAGATAAACTTGTTGCAAGAATGGCATGATTGCTTATACAGAATCATAATGAGCGGCGGCAATTATGTGATTAGGTTAAATGATCATGTTAAGTGATACTGTTAAGTGATTATGCGAACTGTTTAAGTTCAGTGACTATGTTAGGCAACGGCCCTACTGGGGCACCGAAAGTGCACCTAAAATTATTGATTTATTTACATTTCCAAAACAAAAACTATTCACTCACCCATTACATTTTCGTTCATTGCCAACAAAATGTTAGGCAATTTATGTTATGGCATAATAACAGCAATTTCTCAAGACACCAAATGTTTCGACAAAAGTATGTATGGTGGGGAAAAGAAAGAGGTAAAAGAACAAAACAAAGCAAAGCAAAGCAACAAGAATTCATTACTTTACAGCGCTGCTTATAAATATTCAATGGTTTTTTGTTAGTCAATACATATTTGATTGTGATTGTGATATGGACGTGTGTCTGTTTGTCGGCTTCGGTATGTACATATTTACGTGTATGTGTAAATACGCCAAGCACTTGCACTTGAGTGGAGCCCCAGCCAGTGCTCTTGGGTGATGCTTCATCAATGATTGTGATTTTGCTATTCGATATTTGATATCATGGCTGTTATTGTTTGTGTCACTTTGAATTAAATTACTTGCCACTATTTAAAGCACAATTTGGCGTTGTAGCATGTTGTCTGTTCAAACATATTACATCGCTCTAGTTAAATATAATTTTTCCTTTTTTTTTTGCTTTGCTCTTCGCTCTTTTCTCACTCATTTATTTCATAGTCTACGTGGGTTTTTTTCATCTTTCTAATTTATGCACGAGTGTGTATTTTTGCACGATTTTTGTTTTCCTTTTTATTTTTTTTGGTCCGATTTTTTGCTGCCAATGAAACACCAACTTTTATTTAAGCACAAATACTGTCTTTTGGTACGAGCATTTGCTTGTTTGTCTTAGTAAAATGCCAACATTTTTACCTCTAAGTAAGTTTAAGTTTGTGTTTTCAAGGAACATGGAAAATTGGTTGAAAAATCAACAACTTGAGAGCAGACTTTGCAATTGAATTGGTTTGGGGAGGGGGCACAGAGGTTGAAATTAAATTAGGAGATTTGTTGAAACTTCAAGGACTTTTAAATGAATACACTTCAATGACAGCAATCGGTTGTTGGGGAATTGCTGTTTTATTTATTCTAACAACTAACGAGTTGAAATTCAAGGCAATCCATTGCATTTTTTTGGCATATAAAAATGGTTTTTCGTTATTCGCCAGGCGAACTGATATTGGTTTTTTATTGTGTCTCGAATTCATTGTTGTTGTGAAATGCACTTACCAAAAAAAAAAAAAAAAACTGAAGGACAATTATATTTAATAAGTATTTGTCAAAAAAAGAACAGAAATATTTTTAACCAAGAACTTAAGAAAGAGGCAAGAAATCATGCTTGACACAAAGAAATGCTTACAAGTCCGCTTAAACTATTTTGTTCTACTTCAACAACTTGATCAATTGACAAGAACTAATGAAAAGAACAAGCAACTCAAGAAATCTTAATAAAATGGCTAGAAAATAATTTAAACTTAAAAATAAAATTAACAAACTGAACACGTGCTTTGCCCACGAACTGTAGGAAAAATTTTCAATAAAAGTTGCGTCACAGCGTAATTCTTAAAAGAAATCATGGTCTAACATTATGACCAGCATAATTCTTCAATTAATATTGGCCGATGATGATGCAATTCTTAGCAAAATGATATTTGGAATGGAATGTATAAAGTAAAAAGGTGGCATTCACAGCACATGGTGCATCTTTCCAAAACGGTTTATGTTTTTAATAACTTACATATATTTCATTTCGAAGGCTACTCAGCCATGGTTTATTTTTACTAAGTTTATATTTACTAAGGATGTAAAGTTTTGCTTTACTTTTTGAATGTATAAAAAGAATGCCCACGTGGCCCAGGGTTGCCTAACCCAGCTAATGGCGTATGTGTTGCTCCAGTTTCAAGGTACGAAAGATTTAACATTTAAGACAAAGATCGCCAAAGAAAGTTCCAACAGCTAGAATTGAAGGCATTATGCCATAAAGATGAAAGTCAAGCTCAACAGGGGCTGGCAGAGTTGCCCAACTTTGCAAATTTTGTTTTCAATTTGCATTTTTGCTCAAAGAAAACTCCGATTACTTTGTTTACTCAACTTCTTGGGAGTTTCCAATCGAGCTGATGGCCAGACTTTAAATAATACAATAACAACAATTTATATTCTTCTCTCCTGCTTCCAAGGCAACTTAACAACTCACTTGTGCCAAGATTTATGGTACAATTTCTTAATTTCTGGCAGCTCAGTTTCTGTTTGATGGCAGCTTTTTTTTCGTAAGCAAACACTGAAATATTAAAAAACTCCCAACACCTGTTTAGTGCACTGAAACAAAAAATCTGCTTATAAAATAGTAAAAAAAAAAAGAAGAATCAAAACTTTCGCACAGACTCTTCCAAACGCTACAACGACACACTGGTCGTTCAAACTTCTGCTGATCACAGACTGGTGTGTTGCCGTAATCAAAAAATTTCATCGTTTTTTTTTCCAGTTGCCTGATGCTTTTGTTTATTGCAGACCCCGTCTGGGGCTGTATCTATTCATGGCAAACTGAACAAAAACAAAAAACGACTTTTAACACTCTCGAACAATATTCCAACTAACCGAGCAAAACTTTTTTCACTCTTGAGTGCACAAACACACTTTCCCATATATTTTGCACTTAAATCAAGCAAAAAAAAATGTAAAAGTTGAAAAATTTTATGGAAAAGTTAAAAAGAAGCAACAAAATGAGCAGCTCACATATTTTAAAATACTCGTAAAGTTTTAAAACATTCCACTGCATTCGTTCCATTGACATACTCGTTGCACTGTCATAATTTTAGTGCAAACAATGTGTAACAACAGTGGATCCTCTTTGAGTGCGACTGAGAGTGCAAAAACAATTAAACTTTGGCCAGCTTGAAATTCAAAATTAAACAAGATTATTTGCTTATAGACAAACTGCTGAAGAAAGCAAAGCTTTTTAGGAAGGTGCAGTTTTATAGTCACTACAATAAAACTCAGCAAAATTAAAGAAACATCTAAAAAGGCAAACTTCCCCTCTTAGCAACCTTCCTGTCTTATTTAGTTCAATAATTTTTATAAGCCGCTAAACTTTAATTAGAATTTTTAAACACATGGACAAATTCATTCAAAATGACAAAGTACAAAAATTATATCGACGACAAACATTTCGAATTTTAATAAAGCTTATAGAAGGCAGTACAATTTAGATGAAAATTGGAAAATAGGTGCGAGATTCCGCTTCAAAAAAAAAAATTACAGAAAGCAGCATTTCGAATGTGACAAAAATTAATGGTGTTCCATAGAAAAGCAGAAATTCAGTGCCACTGAACATAGTTTTTTAACGCTATTAACATGGTTGTGTGTTTTTTAAAACTACAATTTGGACCGCTATGTGACATAACGAACGTGACATTGTTGCCATAATCATATAACTGGGTAAAGATCAGAAACTGTAACGATATAACTGTAGAACAACTAGTAATTTTAAAAAATTAAAGGTTATTCTTAAAAGTAGAAAATTATTAATATAAATAAAATAAATTTTTGAAGAAAAATATCCCCTCTGAACTGTTTTTGTCATGTGGCACAATAAACTGAATAGCCTGAAAAATCGTGTGCTTTTGTAATTATAACCATAACCTGGATATATAACGAACGTGACATTACCAACGTGGCATTATTATCATAATATTTCAAATTTATTCTCAAAACTAAAAAATAACATAAATTAAATTAATTACGAGAGTCCAAACTACTTTTATTTGGTGCCCCTGGAGTGAAAAATATGAGTAGAGTTTTTAAATGCGTAGAAAAAACTATCACAAAGTTTATCTTGATTCTAGTTCGTTGACCTTTTTTAATTGTTATATTTATAATATTCTTTAAGCGCACGGAGTTTGTGTTTTGCTTTGGAAAATTTCCTCAGGAATTATATTAATAAATGAAAACAAAAAAATTATAATATTTTTCCCGAAGAAGTTTCCTTAAGAAAAGCGATATATTTGGCAAATATTGCTAAATTTTTTATAAAATAAAATAAAGAGACCTGGAACTTAAACTTTATTATAATTTTAATATCACAGAGATTTTTCCGAAAAGCTGTTTGTTGAGAAGGCTATCGGCCGAGCCAGCAATTTCCACGGGATTTTGAATAAATTATAAATACGTAATAAAAGGCTTGATTTATTACGCAATAACCTTTATTAAAATTCTTTTTGGTATGGAAATTCCTGGTAATTTCTATTATAGATTTAAGGACAATCACGTCTGAACCGCTTCACAGTTAAGCTCCTACCAAATGGCGAAGGCGGTAAGACGCTTCTAGACAGTATATTCGTTAAAAAAATGTATGTACATGTTGGAATTCTTATTCGTTATTCTTTCGAAATTGCTTTAGTGCTACCAGATGGCAAAAGAATCATGAGGATTTTGGAAGTCGCGTTAACACTGTTTTCCAAATATTTCACTCCCAAAAATTTTAGAAATCCTGTTCGAACAAAAATGTTGCTGATTTATGTAACTATTTGATGGAAAGTATTTGAAAATAAGTTTATGTTGAGGAAGAAATGTTGTTGACTTTCCTCAAAAATTGTTTGCTTTCTCTGAAATCTGTTAATTGTTTCGGTAAACAATTTTCTTCAATAAAAAATGTTATGATTTCAAACAAAAAACTTTGTTGAATGCGAGAAACCCATTGAAACAAAATCGCTCTTAATGTTTTGTGTTTTCCCAGGATTAAAAAAAAAATCATACAATAAAACATGGTCAGAAATTCGCAATCTGTTTTTTATTCCTAGAGCTGGAGTGGAGCTGGATAGTTAAATTTATTATATTAATACAATCTAAATGCTTCTCTATAACAATATGATCGAGTAGAAAGTTTTCACCACTTTTTAGTTCTTCTTCAAAATGCTGGTTTTAATGGAAATGCCCATTTTTTTAACCACTATTTATTTACCACTTGTCTTTTCATTTTATGGCCCCAAAATAACTTCACAGTTCTTTGGCTCTCTTTTGCTCTCCGGTTGACACATAATTCTAGGTTTTTAAAAAGAATGTTCAAGAATTGCACAGAAAATCAAAGTGTCTTGCCTCAACAGTGGCATCTGTTAAGCAAAATAAATACGGGTATTTGCAACAATTGTTACATTTTAACATAAATTTGTAGGTCTTATGTTTTTTTTTTGTTTTCTTAGAAGATTTTGTTCTTCTTTTCATTTTTTTACTAAAGTTTTTTCGTTTCTTCTTTAATGATTTTCAGTTTTATGTAGATTATATTTTTGCCTCGTTTTCCATACTAATAGTTCTCGTGCTTGTTTCTTCCGAGTCTTTTGGAGCAGAGCAACAAAAAAAAAGTACAATAAATATTTTTTTTTTATAATTTTATGAACAAAAGCTGCATAAAAAGTAACAAAACCAAAGGCAAGCAATACTTAAAAATGGAGGAAACAAAACCGAACAAGTGAAAACAAAAAAGCAAAACAAAAAACTGCATCATGTAACTTTATGTTTTGCTGCTTCTGTCTGATGCTTTAACTTGTGTAAATAGAACAAGAAAAAGTTTTGCTAGTTATCGTTTTTCTTGTTGTTGTTGTTGATGCTATTGTTTGTGCACAAACAGCAGAGGACTGAACAAATGATATGAACGAATGAAGAAGTATTTGCACTATGGGTTTGAACACAAATAAACTTTCGCATTCCTTATAAGTCCTTTGATATGACCCTCTTGCAGCCTCATCTTTAGTGTTTCACTTACACACACGCACACAATTCGTATTAAATTGTTAGTTGTTGCATTAAAAGGATTCGGTTTTGCTTTTCTATAATTGTTTCAATTCAAAAGTCAAATTTATGTTTAAGATTTAACACAATTGTTATAGCATTCGAGGATACAAGTAGAAAAAAAACACATGTATGTATTTACATATATTTGTATGGGCAAAACCTACGCTTCCAAGTCATAAGGTAACTTTTATATTGCATTTATTATGAAGTACAGGCGAAGTTTTAACAAATGGAAATAAAACTGCCCATTCTTTGGAAAGCCAGACTTCAGCCATTAATGGGCAGTCTTTTTTTTTCAAATCAAGGTAAAAATTTGGCTCTGCCTTAAAATATTTTATTTTTTTATTTATTAATAATTAATTACAATAATACACTTGGAGTAGTTAAAAGGAAAACGGGGTATAGCTGCGAAGGCTTTCGTCTCGTTCTGTTAAACTATTTATACTTTTATATAATAAAATGTTTTGAATAAAATTCAGTTCAGAAAATTTTCCGGTGGCGGCAACACTTATCTAGCTGGCAATTGCTTAGACATCTTGTCTAAAATTTCATCAAACTAGTTAATCAGCAACAGCGGGCGTTTGACGGCGTCATAGGAGCAACATTTCAAAAGTTACCTTATCACTACTATGCGCATCGACGTCTATATGAGTTGGAATGTTGTGGTATTTTGTTTACAAATTGATATGGCTTTTGTTGTCAAAGATACAGAAAAGCCAATTGCTTTGGAGAACGATATTGGATATTGCAGCTTGTTTTTTTAGCAGCTTTTTATTTGAGAATATAATTTAACGATTTCAAATTAAAGTCTTGTGACCAGAAACCGATAAAAGATAAGAGCAGCTACTGTTTATGCCACAAGACCGTAGAGATCTGAAAAAAAACATTTTAACAGGCCAGAAATTTATGAATTTTATATTTTTATTTAACAGCTGGTCTGCTCAATAAAATATCTCATTTGAAAGGACCTCATTTGCAAGTTGCTTTTATTTACTATTTCTTTTTTTCTTTCCCTTTTCGTTCGTTCAATTTAAACACAAATTGAACCACAAAACTTAAAAATGCTCACCCTCGAAAGCTCTTCAAGCAAAAAGAAGCAAAAGAAAAAACAAACTTTACCATCGTAAAACTTATAATTTTCGGGTTCCAATAAATTCAAAAAGTTGTTTTTCTTTGCCTTAAACAAGTGGTCATCGCCTTTTAGAGCACATAAAGCACGTAAATTTCGCAACCAAGTTAATGAAGGCAACAACCGCAAAACCCACCAACAACTTCAGACTGCAGGAAGAAGTTGTTGCATACAAAAAAAGGTGATTGTGGGTGAAAAATCTTAAAAGTTTTTTTATTCGTTTTGTGATTAAAGTTTTCGTTTATTTGTGCGCTCTTTCCTTTTCATTGGACGAATCTAACCAATTGGAAGAAAATCTACGTGAATTAAAATTTATATACATTTGCTTTGTTAAGAAGAAAAATTGGTTGCATGTTTAAGAAGTGGTGGAAATTTACAAGTGTGAAAAGTTTATGAGAAATGCATTCAGTTGGTTCAAGTTACTTATGATTATGATTAAAAAAGTGGGAAAGTTATTTAAAACATTATTGCTGCCTCGCTGTAAATGCTTATTGAAATAATTTCGCTTATTTAAAAAAAAAAAAACATCGTGCCTGCCCAATCACGTCTTTGTATGATATGATGCAAATTTAAAATATCGCAAAATCTTCTACGAGCTGCAGTTTCTCATTTTCTAGACATCGTGCTGCATGCCCAATCAAGTCATAGCATGACTGTGCTAACTTAAGATATTGGAAAATCTTCTAAACGCTGCAGTTGCGCAGAATGCGCACTTCACAGTAACTCCACTTCGCCCTTGAATTTCTTTAATAATCATTTCCTAATATTTTATTCTCGTTTAAAGGTTCTTCCCAAAGACTTGTCCGAATTTTGACAGTTGACAGCGCAGTTTTATCTGTCAAATGGCCTGTCACCTCTAAATCATTCAATAACACGTGCAAACGAACAAATTTCCCAGCGCTTCCTTTATATTCTTTTTCTATATTCTATTCGCTGTCTGTAAGAAACAGAAACAGAAGATTTTTCTTTGCTAAATAGAACGGAGCTTTCCTCTAAAACATTGTGATAAATTATGCATCTTCTATTGGACCTGCATCCCTAAGATCCAGGAACAGAAAGTGTTCGCCGAATGCAAATCAAAAAAGCATCTCCAGCGATAAAGCCGACATAACGAAATTTTCGAATTAAGGACGTTGTCTATCTACTTGAGACCCAAGGGGATTCAATATAAGCCAAAAGTCAGGGTTTGGTGTACATATTAAGCTGGTGACCACATCAGTCTATATGTGTTTGGTGCCAGCTACTTTTAGCCGGATAAAAACACTAACAACATGTGGTTATCACCAAACGGCACTAGATATCAGGAATATCTTGGCAAACTGGACATTAGTTCAAAATAATTTGAGGACAATGGGGGGGTGATGTGAATTGTTCGACCCTCATGCAGCATAGTTTTCTAGCGTTAAAACAACAACAATGGTTTCTTTCTTATCCTCATTCGAAGAAAACCTTCTAAGGGAGACCAAGCCGTTTTCATTAGCAAAGCTGGAGAATTTCCAGAACTCAATCTGTCTCTTAGGATCTAATAAAGATCATAGATTATGTGAGACGAAATATGTGGGACCCTAGAGTCAACTTCTTTCAACAAATACTCAGGGAATGACCCCTACAAATGCAGTGCATTGTACCAGAACTAAGGAAATAGGTTATGGAAAATAGGAAAGTGGCCACTTGCGTGTGGAAAGTTTACCACTGCAGAAGTGGTGAATGTATGAAGAAATTGAAGGTCTAATTGGAATTTTAGGGTCAATTTTGAATGTCTGGCCATCTCATTTAAGGATGCCACTTATTCCTGTATGTCTTATAAATTCAGTTTATATTCCAGTCAGGGGTTTTAGTTTAGCAGTTTACGATCATATTATCTCCGGAGAGAGACTCTTTTTGAGCCAAATTCACAGTAATTTAGATTTTTTAGCAATCAATAACTTTAAAATCCAAACTTAAATAATTTAATTCGTTTAATACTCGTATTCTTTTTCTTTTTTTGTCAATGATACTGTTTAAAAAACTTTCTTTCTTCATTTTTGTGGAAAAGCAAAGCTGTTTGCAAATTTGTTTTTAATTCTCTTAAAACACAACAACAATCTCATATTTTTGTTCCGTTTTTTTTTATCTTCTTTGTCCAGGCTGATGTGCAAAATGACTAAAGTTTCAGTCTGCTCAGGCAGCAGGACGAGCAGGCGAAAGAACCGTACAAAGAAAAACTAAAACTAAACAATTTTATAACTTTAAACTTTTCATAATGCTGACTGAGTAGAAGTAAAAATGCTATTTAATGTTAACTTTTAAAGTCGGCAAGTTTTAATGTTTTGTTGTTTTTGCGTGTTTTTTTTTCTTTTTCTTTTATTACGCTAAAAGAGACACTCGTATATTTAGCAAATTTGAAAAAGATGAAAAAATATTTTTATTACATTCTCATTCAGTTTTTTGTTTTTGTTTCTTTTTTCTTTGCATCTTAATGCTGCTGACTTCTTTTTTGCGTTTAAATTGGTAATTAAAACATGTGTAATTAATGAGCACTTTTTGCGAAAGTCATAATTTAAATTACGAAAGTTTCTCGCTTTATGTTCAGCGTCCTTCTACACCAACTCCCTCTCTGTCACTCTCTCGCTCTCTTTATCTCTTTTGCTTTTCGCTTTTGTAATTCACATTGTTCAACATTAATTTATAAATTTATTATAAATTAAATCTGTTGTTGTAGGGAGGTGATGGAATCAGTTGGTTGGTTGGCTGGTCGGTATTTAACAGCCAACTGTGAAGGGCGAAAAGGAACTGCTAGATGGAAAATGACTGTAGTGGTTGATTAATCATTTTATATATGGAAATAGCTGCTGATAAAAAAAATATGATAATAGAAGAAAAGTTGGTCAACATGAAAATGAAGTGGAATATTTTTTGTTGTAATTAATGCGATTTTTAATGTTCATTAAAAAGCAACTAGTTGTTCTGATAGTCAGGCTTTCAAAGATGCTATTTTTAAAGGTTGAGTTATGCTGAAGTGGCAGGATATTAACACTTAAATACTAAAACCACAAAAAACAGAAAAAGTATCTATTAATAAATTCCATTTGAAGCCCGAGTAAATGGACTGGAAGCCAAAGCGTTTTGCTTTTCGTTTTGTTTGCAAACAAACTTAAGTTATTATTAGTTTTAGAAAATGTTTTCTATAAAACTTAATACCTCAGGAACTAATCCGTTTCATATAGTATTTGATGTGGTTTTAACTTTAAAACTATAATCAGAGGACTTTGTGGCAATACTTTTTTTCTAACATATTGTTTAACAGCGGTTTTTATTTGATCTGAAAAACTACAGCGGTAAAATACATGCCAAACATTCAAGACGTCATGATCAACGAAGCCAGCATGCAGAGTTTGCCTTAATTTTAAATATTTTTTAGTCAGAGTAAGATTTTAAGATATTTTTCAAAAATAAATTTTTTTTATTTCTAGACGAGGCAGCATCAACCCTGCAACAGAACTTCACTATATAATAAATTTTTGGTTTTTATGTATTTACATACATATGTACATATGTATGTATATACATATATACCAACATATAAGTCTGATAAAATATGAATTCTTTCTATTACATATAATAAAAAAAATTTTAATATATTTAAAAAAAAATTTTTTCTAAAATTCAATTTTTTGGTTTTGAAAATAAAGATTTTTTATTGAAAATTTCTGACACCAGAAAATCAATTGTACTGTAAGGCAGAGTTTTCTTTCTCTTTTGGCAACATACTGAGTAAATTTAATTAAATTCTTTCAACTCTACAATTCGTTTAAGGATTCCCTCCCAGCTATAAAGCCTTTGAAAGCAACAGACAAATTTAATTTGTTCCTTCTTGTATTCATATACTTGGACAGTCATTCTTACAAATACTGTTACTATTTTGCAACTGACCATAAGTATTCATAAATGTTCAACTTTCTGAAAAGATTTCTCCCTCTGCCGCCTGTCGCCTGTCACGACTCATAACTCTCATCACATGCCGAAACTACGAACCAAACTGAATAGTCTTTCAGCAATTTGCCGCAAACTCCCCACAGGGATGGTTTGACATTTGACGCTTCCATCCAGCACAAGAAGCAAGAAAAATGGCAGCATATTTTTGCAAAAAAAAAAAAACCAAACCATTAAATCAAAAGTAATTTTTCCATAATCTAGAATATTACCTAAACAAAAAACTTTATGATTGTTATTTAAACAAGATGAAATATTTTGTGTTCTTCTGCCAGCAAAAGCTCCTAAAACAAAATTTAGTTTGAAACTTTTTTGCCAATTAAATTTACTGGTAAAAAAAACTTTAAAAATTTCCATTGTGGTATCAATCGCAATCTCTTCTCCAGGCTTCTTTAAATAATAAAGTTATATTGCAAGATTTCGAAAGCTTTCTAAGCACAAATACACTAACAAAATGTTATAAAACTTTGCTTAAAAAAACAATATAACAAAACCAACAGTTGTGTGCAACTATGAAGCAGAGATAAAATTTACAGATACCTCAACAAGAAGTTGGAAAGAAAATGATTTAAAAAAAAACTAAATCGAAAGTTCAACCAAAGTTTTGTCATGTAATTTTGATAAAACCAATTATTTTCTATGCTGCAGCAGATCCATGCCATCAATCGAATTTTTGTTATTACGGTTAATAGACATGCAATTTTTGTGATCAACCATTTTAAAGTCTTAAAGAACCATATTATTTGTACTGGTCAAGTAAATTATTATCGTTATACGACTAACAACATTATTGTATAGACCAATCATGAAGTCCTTGGTATTTTCGAGAGAAAAGTACTGCGTTCAATCTTCGGCCCTGTTTGCGTTGATGGTTTCTGGAGAAGAAGATTCAATCATAAACTGTACGGGTTGTACAGCGACATGAGCCTAACCAGGCGCCTACGGATCCAACGGCTAAGATGGTTGGGCCATGTAGAGCGCATGGAGAATACTGATCCGACCCGTAGAATCTTCGATTCCGAACCTGTGGGACAACGCAGTAGAGGACGCCCACGGAACCGATGGCGCACACAAGTGGAGAGGGACCTCAACCAACTTGGTGTGCAAAATTGGAAGCTGCTGGCTAAAGACCGTGCCAGCTGGAAAACTTTGTTGGTTGAGGCCCAGGTTCACCTCGGACTGTAGCGCCAAAAGAAGAAGAAGAAGAAGAATCATGAACCTAACATTATTATTAGCATTATCATTATCACGAGTAACAAAAATATTATTGCCAAGACCATTCTAATGATTGAAACTATTGCCGTTAGCATTATCAAGGCCTAAAAGTCACAATTTTCAACCAAATTGCCAGCATTTATTATGGTATTATTATGATCCAATATATCACGTCATGATTGTCAAGGCCCACTATTATTTTTAACGGTCAACTAATATTGCAAAGGTTAACGTTATTGCCATTATTTCTCATGATTGACCATATGGCTATAATTACCAACAATCTATATCTATATAATTGCCATGACCATTGCGATAATAACCCGCTATGATAATCATATTAGTGTTTAGAGCCAGCCATATAAAAGTCACAATCATCAGCAAAATGCACAGGATTTATTAAGGCTTCATAATAATCCAACATATCATCTCATTAGTTTCACTATCGATTATATTATTTTCGTGAGTAATCATGTCCCTTTCCACATATAACTGGTGCAATCAAATATTGTGCCATCACATCATTCTAATGATTTATTAAGTTATTGTTAAATAAATTAAGTAATTATTAGGACAAAGAGAATTAATATTATGACCCATCATATTATTGTCGCAAACAACCATATTTTTATTATAAATAATATTATTGTCAGTGTTGCAAACAACATTAAAAGTTTATCTTAACTTTAGTATTATCATTTTGCAACATTTATTGACAAGAACACCAGTATTTCTGCAAACAATAATCATATTATTATTATTATTACAAATATTGTAATAATCCACACTCATATTTATGTCACTATTAATTGTTGCTGACATGACAAATCGTATTACTGATATTTATCAACCACATCATATGGATTAAAAGTAGGCATGGATCGTTATATTATTATCATGAACAATCATATTATTGATATAACCTACCATATTTGTGACTTGATTATTATTGTCGTGGCCAATAATATCATTTTCATAAGTGATTACTTATCATATCCTATTGCCCAATACCGTTCTCAAGTTAAGTTACAGACCGCGGTTTGATGTGTTCTTAAATTCAATCATATTTATTATTCGCTAATTTATTGATCCACTTAGAAATAGGTGAAATCGCTTCACCATAGAATGTAAGCCGAATAGAACAACCATTTCGATAAAACAAGTTTAATCGTTTTCTCACGTTTTCGTAATTTAACAAAATTGTTGTCATCATCAACTCTAGTATTATTATCACTGGACGCTTTATAAAGATTTGTGACTATAATCTTGTCATATGGAAACAAAATTTATTAATGCCTGATACTTTTATTGGTAATTATATTATTCTCATGATTAAGTTAAGGAAAAAATATGGTTTGTTTTTTGTTGTGACTAAAGGATTATAATTGTCTTTAAATTTTCTTAAATTATTATAAAAAAAAATTATTTATTTAATATGATGTCATTTTACTTAAAAAATATTTTTCAAACTAAGAAACTGGGCTCCAAATTGCCATATTGTGCTGAAGACTTTTTCTTCGATGTTGCCAGCTTTTTGGTTTTTAAAACAGTAAAAAACCTGTCACAAGTAATAATTTTCATGTGCAGCGACTAGAGCAATAACAGCATTTAAACACCCATCAGTTTGTAGGGTGTTTGCACAAAAAATACATGCAACATTTTAACAATTTTAGTCTGACACAAGTTCTGAGCTGGCATTTGTATGTTTGCAGTTGCAAAAGTATTAGTAGATTCCCTGCCAATAAACAATGGCAGCACTTAAAATGTAGCAGCAATATTCTACGGGTTGATGATTCTTGCAAAGTGCTTCAAATAGTTTGTGTTTCTAATTGACGTTTAATTCAAAAAAGAAAGAAACGAACAGCCATTTGCACACCCTATTTCTGCTGGCAATGTCATTTGAATAGTCGTATTACATTTGTTCGTTAGCAGGTGGGCGGGTGGGTCGGTGGTTGGCTGGAGAGGTGGAGAGGTGGGTTTGGTTGCAATTTTTGTAACGCATGTTGCTAGAAATATGCAGTGAAATATTGCGAGTTTCAAACTTGAACTGAAATGTCTTAAACTTGTTTATTGCACACAAAACACAAACACGAAAAACTTGCTCAACCACGTTTCTAGGTAAATCTTAAGGAAAACTTTTCTGCAACCCCATTTTTCGTTCTGTGGGAATTTGTTTAATTGATGACAAGAAGAAATACTACACATTTAAGGGTTTATTACCACTTGATGTTTGTTGAGCGCAACTTCCTACTTGCCAGAAACGTCTCAGTGCAAATTATTTTATAAGTAACTTGATTTTTCGCTTGGAATATTTCTAATTTTTTTTCCAACTGCTTCCATTATGTACGTGATAAAAATTTGTTAAAGTTAAATAAAGCTTAAATGATTGTGTTGCGAATTTCTTTAGCACAAAGTAATAAATTATTTGCAAACTTGTTTGTCCAGATTTAAATGTCAAAAACTCAAATTTAGCAAAAAAAAAAAGATAGAAATGATTTACGAAGATCTTAAATATTTGTGGTGTCATAAAATTTGTGTTTTCTTTTGATTTCAGACATCAAATCAAAATAAACTTTCTAATCGGGCATTTAATTTCTTCACGAATAAAGGTAAGTCTTTGTAATAATTTGAAAATAATTCAAAATTGCCAAGAAATCTTGCCAGCTGAAGCAATTTACGGTTTAATTGAGTTCAATTTAGTAGGCAACTCAGCTCACTAAACTAATTGAGTACAACTCACTGAACACACTGCACTCCAAGAAAGTGTATTTAAATGTTTAATATACAACAATAAAATATATTTCAATGAAAACCCCTATTATAGCTCTAATTACAAATAATCGAGCTGAACAAAATCATACCGCAGCCAGTGGCCTCCTGCAGTCATCCAACAAAACCCAATCAAATTAAGCCATTATTTTCTAGCATTTCAAACAAACAAAAATGAAATTTTATCTGAAGGAAAAAAACAACTTCTTTTATTGTATATTTTATTCGATTTATTTTTCATGTTTGTTTGAGCTTGAAATGTTTTAATAACTTTCATGTAAAAAACTTTGACATGCTGAAACACAAAACACTCCATTCATTCATTCATCGATAAAGTGCAGGCAACAACAATTTTCTACACCAAATGAAAATATTGTTGCATTTCATTTAATTTTGTTTTATTTATATATTCCTTGTCAATAAATAAACTATAATTAATATATAATTAAAATACTAAATAAATAGAATTTACAATGAGCACAAAAGTTATGGCTATCAAGACACTGTTGTAATTGTAACACAACCCAGCAAACAAACAGCTGTAAATGGACTTGAAATTATGGGGAATCACAAATGTGATCGGAAAATAGCAATACAACAATCTCCGTAAAAAAGAGAACCGCTGTTCTTAAACTGAGAATATTATTTATACTCAAGTGATTCTCAAATTTACTTCCACACATTTTTCAAATGTGGATTGTCTTGCAATCATTAACAATTTCATATAATTTGTTTCAAACATTCAAACCTAAGATTTGCTTTGAAAAACATTTTTGAGAATTGACAACATCATTTTAATTTTCTAAGTATTGATGTTTTGTTTGCTGGGCAAGAATGATAACACAGAAGTCAGTATCAAAATTTCTTATAATTCTAAGCCAAAATAATTATTAAGTTTTGTGAAAATGTCAACTCTGTAGGTTTTTCACATTTCTTTCATAATTTTTACAACATGTGTCATTTTTAATGCGGCCTAATCAAATAACGACTAAAGAAAGATCGTATCATTTAACGCTCTCTGTGTTTAAATGTGAATATAACTAAATGTGTATGCGACGTTTTCAAAAAATTATTTTCCATTAGCGGCCCCAATGTTTTAATTTTGTAAAGAATATAATAACGTGCACATGTTTGCCGCACCTCCATCCGATTGTACCAAACTGCGGGGCATAATTTAGCCTGAGCTACACAGTTGACCTGCACTGTGACTTGTGTGTTTTCTTCGCATAGAAAACCTCATAAGAAAAAGTCCTATAAGCCCATATTGGCGTATTTTCATGGCCAGTTGCCCACGTAAGCTGACCAAGTCTTTAAATTGTTTGTGCGAAATATTCAGTCTAAGATGAGCTGTTTGAGACAAAGTGCAGGCCCATATACAAAGATGAAAAATAACTAGTAACCATTAACCTGTAGCCTCTCACTATTGATTATAATCGTCGTTCTCAGAGATATAATAACCGTTAATGTCGCCACCTCAAAAGCCACATATTTGTGGTGCTTGGACGCTCTTAGTTGCCGAAAGGCTCATGCCATCCCATTTAGATGCAAAATAATTGACTCATTGACCTTCAGCGCTCGCCGCTGACAATGATGGTCCGCACGTCGTTGTTCACAAACAAATATTGACTGGTTATGCCAGCCCAATATCTTTGTTTACGGTATGCTAAGGACGTTCTTGGTTCTCATAAGGCACGCGACACCATTCTGTTGAAAGTGCATGTCTTTGGTGACCTTATTATCCAATTTGTTCGCAATCTATTGACCTACACCACCTGCGGGTGCCAATGAAGAAAGTACTTGGCGCTTTTCTTTCGAAACCTGATTCCTTTGGTGACCCTATTACACAGTTTAGGTTCAAAATTGCTGTTAATCATTGACCGATAGCACTAAATTGGCTAATGATCATGTGGCCAGTATCGTTCTTCCAGAAATATTGCGGCGATATTGCCGGTAACCCAAAATCTTCAGTTTTAGACACTCTTGAGTCTGATACCCAATTAGACATGTGCCGACGCTCTGCTTAAACCATAAGCCCATTAGGTCTGTAGTATCTAATTGAGGACAAAATTTGTTGATAATTATCGATCTATAGCATTCGACATCGACGGTGATGGTTTGGCCAATGTCGTTCTCAAGGAACGACGCCACTAGCCCACTTTATAGGAATGCAATGGACCTTTCTAGATGTGATTCGATATATTTTGTAATTTCAATCATTTTATTTTTTGAGCTGTGCATTCATTCAAATCAAGATAAAACATAACCCGAATAAATAAAACAGTATTATAATTCCTTTTAAAGTATAAACAGTTTGAAAAAAGTGGTCTCAGCAACAAGACCGTTATTAGCTGTCAAAATTGGCTGGTATCTAATAGAAGACTCTTTATTGTATACAGTTTTCGAGTAGATTTTAAATCTTTTACAAAATTATTCAAATCTTTAAAAGAAATGAACAAGTTTGTACAATTGCCAAATATTTCTTATATTAATGATTCGTTTACGTTCACACTCGTATTTATATTCGAAATTTGTAAAATGTGCTCAGATGGACTGCCAGATAAATAGTTATAAATACTTTGTTTAATATATGAAACCTAAATTAGTTCTATCTATAAAATAAACTTTATTAGCTCAATCAACTCACTCATATAGAGACTCGTATGTGAAAACTACAACAATAACAAAAACTAATTTGAAGAAATTTTGAAAACAAAATATTATTACAATGAAACTTAATATTTACTTGCATGAATAAACAAGTAATTGGTCGAATGTACACACACACACACACACACACGATACATCATCAGAGAACTAAATTCCGATCCGAATTGCAGCAAATTACAAGTGAATAAATTTTAAAATTATGGTATTTTCGTAATTTTATGTGATTTTCTATAAAATCGCTTGTATTAAACAAGTCTGCCAAGATTTGGCTGTAAAATTCATTATTTTGTCCATTAGAACAACCAGCTGAACGTGCAGCCAAGAAGGTTTACGCGTGTTGCGATGCACAGGATATGATTCATATCGCTTAACACGATTACACCTGCAAATTACTCTGAACCTTTGGACAGTTTGAATATTAATTTAAAACAGATAGGCGCATATCTAAAGGAAAAAAGAATAAGCGGAAGCTCCATCAAGCCGGTGCGAGGTTGCGCAATTGTATAGTCACTAATTGAGTTACGAGCTGCTTCTCGTCCCTCATACTCCCTAAACTTATGACTTATGATTTTCAGTTTTTAAGTTTCAGCTCAAAGCAAAACAATACGTTCTAAAATTGAGAACAGGTCTTATCAGTTTGAAAGCGATATGAGCGCATTATTATTGTCTACAAGGATTAATAAGGTAGTGCGCTCACATTAGGAAAGACAAGGGAAAATGTACCTTACAGAAACAAAGTAAAAAGGAATTGTTCATATCTATAACAAAAGCTTTAGTTGTCTGTTGTTTAAAATTTGTTCTCAAAAGAAGAACTGTTCTTAGGTTCAGGTGAAATAATTATCAAGCTGTCAAACAATTTGCTGTCAAACTGAAAACCAGGCCATTCAATTAATAAAATACTTTTTTTTAACGAAATAATAACGAAATGTTTTAATATTTTTTGAACGATTGTTCACAACTCATTTTTATCAACGAATGGTAGCAATTTCATTGTCCCGGTTTTCTGCTCTATAAACCAATAGAAGGTTAGCACTGAAATTAACGCTTCTTTGTAAAGCCTTGAGATTTAAGATCTTGGAAAGACTTTAAGACAGGCTATTAAGGTATGCAGGTTCTTACGAAGCAAAGCAAAGGGCAATAGGCAGAACGGTGTAGCTTAAAATAGGGATCCTGGTGTTGATGTTCCGTTTGTGCTTTAAACCTAAAACACACAATTCACAATGAGACATACACAAATAAAAACACTTAATAACCCAACGATCAAATTCATCTAAATACAACATAGAACGCAATGTTCGAGATGTTGGGTTAATTGATGTTTGGCTGTGCATTGTCGAAGTTATGCACACCGGCCACTGAAGAGTCAGAACATCATCACTTAAATTCTGACATCCTTTATTAGATACCGGGTTGCTGTTCTAGGTTTGGTGACCCCGAGCCTCTGTTGTCTTACAACAGATTTCTGGTCTTCGTAACGAATTACTACAGGCGAGTCTGGTGAAAACCTGAGTAGCCCGAAGGTTATCAGGCTACCAGGTGCCTCGTTTTTCTTGTACCGTCTAGAGAATTATTGGCGAGGGGTTCTTTTGTTATGTACTCTTTCCACTTAACACAAAAAGTAGACACCTGTGAGTGCCAGGTTAGCCACAGGAGGCAGGTGATAACCCGGTGACAAGTTCAGCAAGTGTAGTTGCTCCACAGGTGCTGATGTAAATCATCAATTTTACAATCTATAATTTGTCAATTTATTCACCTTTAAAATTTTAATATTCAAGTTTTTCTATCGTGAATTAAATTGGCAAATCATTAGTTTTGACAACTCATACATAAACTTCTATTAACGTCCCCTTTAAAATGTTGTTTGCTTATGAAATCAATTTGTATACAATTTTCTTGCTATTTAAAAAAAATATAATATAAAATTTCATCTACTCACTGATAAAACAATATATTGCAAGTCACAAATTGATTACAATTTAGTATGTCACGCAGGTCTCATTCACACATCATCCAAAAAGATGTGGTGTGGAAGAATATCTGGCCCTTGAAGTTCAACTCGAATATTTTACATAATTGTGTTAGTAAAACTTGTTTTTTCCCAAACTGATTTTAATTTTACACTTAATTCATTGCATAAACACATTTTAATACAGTCACCAACACAATTAAGTCATGCTCTCTAATTAAAACACACACACACAAACAAATAAACTTCTGCAGGCAAACGAATGCGCTCACATACATACATTTACATATACATACATACATATATGCACGTGGTACATACTGTACGTTTTGGGTATATGATTACAACACATGTCATTTTTCATGGTTGTAATTGCTGGTAATAAGAGTATAAAAATTTAGTAGAGTGTCAAGTTTATTATGTCAGTTTTGTCTGTCCCCACAGTGTCTATAGAGAAACAGACATTATCTTTCTCTTTCACACTCTCCTTGTCTCCTGCACACTGGCACACAAGTTACTCGCACCGAACTACTAGTCAACAGTGAACTTTTGGTTGTCTTTGTTGTTGTCGTAATTGTATTATGTTGCATAATTTTGATACACTTGTGTATTGAATAATAATGCAAAAAATCTCTCACATGTTAAAATGTTAGGTGGGCCACCCACCCCTCCTCCTTTTTTCTTTGTACTGAATTGTTTCTATATATGTATGTATGTATTTGTGTGTGTGTGTGGCTTTGTGAATTTTTAAATAGTTTTGCATAAAATTTACAAACACAAACTGTCAAATTTCACTCTCCCGCCACAGCGTGACTGGTGCCCAGTCTGGGAGTTTGCATGATTGTTGGGTTAGAAGAAAAAACCTTGTTAGTCATTAAAAACAAAAAAAAAGGTTTTTCTGACAAACTTTCTCCATTCAATCATGAAAAATCTGTAAAGCCCGATAAAATTGAATTTAGTTATAAAATGGTTTGTGTGGAATGATTGAAAGCACAAAATGTCTGAAAAGTGTGTAACCAGATTTTAAACATTTCAAATTTTTCGCTTTTTTTTAGTTTCGGAGGAGATCTATTATGCAATAAATTTTGCTTAGAGGCGATAAAAGCTGGAAATATATCAGTAATAGAGAAAATAGATTCGCTGTCACCATTTAATTTTCAAGCAAATTAAAATTTAGAACATGAATTTGTTTGTAAAATATTAAACATAAATATAGATTCTCATATATTGTTGGTATCAATTTTAGGTGAAACAAAAAATTGATAACCAATAACTGTTGTAGGTGAACAGCTTACGAAGTTCGTCCTCAAGGAAACCGAAACCAATGATGCCTAAAGTTTAGATTTTGAGACGTTCTTGAGTACTTTATGTGGTATGTGGTGTCATTGTGCTCAAACCTCATGTCTCTGGCGCCCAAATATTGACCAGTAATATCTTCAGTCCAAAATTGACACCCAACCAATGAAATTGCTTCGAATTCTGTTACATTTTTTTCTTCTTCATTTTGATTTCATAAGAAATCAATAACGTTTCCACAAGTTTTTGCCATTTTATAAATTGCTGGCTAAATCAGGCCAAAATTTATATATTTTATTATAAATCATAATTCTTTTCAATTATTTTGAGTCATATTGCTTAAGACAAATGATTTATTTATTTATCTGTGGGCATAAATTGTTTCATTTTAATTAATATTTATCAAATACTAACAGTTCAAACAAAAACCCCCAGAATAATAACTCTTTACAAAATTATAATTTGTTTCGAGTTTGTCTTTTAAAACACACGCACACACACACACACACACACACACAATATTTGTTTTAAACTCATTAAAAATGTCAGATGTTATCTGTCTGGAAATTAATGAATTATTAAGACTTCCAGTCTTAATATGAAAAGAAAAATAAAACACATAAACAACAAACATTTTAAGAACAATTTTGAAACCTTTCGATCAATTGATAAACAAAACATTTCTATGCCAAATTGCAAACTTTCGTATAAATATTGAGTGAAAATTTCATCAGCAGATTTATTTGGTCAAACACAAATCTTTCACATACTGGTACATGCACTTACACACACACACACACACACATACATACATACATAGATGCATATGGTTGCGTGTATGTGTACATGTAGGTGTGCATGAATGTGTGTGTGTGTGTGTATGCATGTGTTTGGATTAGTGTTTATGTTGAGTGTATTTTATATACTGCATATATTAACACATAAAAAGCATGTCAATTTATGCAAACGACGGCAGTCTGAAAAGTTACTTCGAGCACCACAAAAAACTATAAATCAAGAAACTTAACTTAAATTATTTTTTTCTTTGAACTTAAAACAAAAGAAAAACCCAATATTATATACAACTTAATTATTATTAGAATATTTTCTACATACTTGTCCATGTATATAAATGATGAACTTGTAAAAGAAAAGTCTAGTATATGAAGTCGTTTAAGTCTGCGTACATCGTCGCTATCATCCAGAACCTTCACTGAATCTATTTATCGCATCTCTTATCGCGTATATTTTTAAATGTTTGTGCAAATAGCGATTTGCTGTGTACGACGGAGCGCCTGTTAGTGTTTTTGAGTGACAACACTGAAAAATTTACACATTTCAATTACTTGTACTTTTAACTGAAAGTGCTAGTCCATATGTTGACGCTGGTTTCAGGATTGTCTTGTATAATACGTTTTTTTTTTTCTCTTTTCTCTCCAACTACGGCTTTTGCTTTGACAGGATGTTTCCATGAAGTCTTAAATATTTTACTTAATTTAATTTTGGTATTGAATTACCATTTTAATATAATTCAAGGCAAGCACTTTTTCGTAACGTTACGTGAATTGATTTATCATTATTAATTTTTATAAATTTCGAATACCTCGAGCAATTGTTTGGAAGCCTCGTGTGGTGATTCGTATGAGCAAGTGAATGCACCACGATCCGCGTAAGTAGTTTTTGTAAGGGACGGCAGCCAGCAAACTTCCTTGTATAGCTCCGTAATGTGATTCTTCGCTGTTTTCACGAACATACGAAAATCTGTGTTGCAAATATGACTCGAAGAAGAAATAATATGCAGCAGGAAGAAGATGTTTGAGCCCGTAAAGAACACCGCCGTGGCATACTCTATCAAAAGTTTGTGTGACAGCGCAGAAAACTGCATAATTTCCTTTCTAAAGTGTTGGAGATTTCATTAAAAATGCATTTACATTGTTCGGACGTTTCACGAGAAATTGTCATTTATAACATTTCTTTTCTATCCAATTTTACTGCAGTCGTTTCAAAACCATCAGTATGGGGCAGAAATTTGTGTACCGTAGAGAATAATACGGCTGTAGCACGCAGTATCAAATTGTCCAGTCTTCGATGTTCTCCACTTGTTGGCTACCTTTTTACTTTGTGCCCTCAAAACAAAGCTCGTGTCAGAAAGAAGCTGGGACACCATCATTGGCTGATTGGGATCATTTAAAACCAGGCCAGAGATGGATATTTTCTTATAAAATACGACAAAATTGCGCTGAACAATCGATTTATTGCCAAATCAATTTCGTGACAACTTTTTTTTCACAAGTGATTCTGTGCGTGCAGACGATTTAACGCCTCGGCATCAGTTTTAAAGGGGCTGTGTTAAGTGATGGTCTAATGGCGACAAATCCACTACTACTCCTAAAGCAGAAGAGGTCAATCTTAATGCCACCACCAATTATGCCATATGGCCAAATTTTTTGAAAAAATTAATTAAAAGTTAAAGGCGAAAAAAATCATAAAATTATTTATGAAACCTTCAATCTAACAATATTTCGGTTTTTTATTATTAAGCGCTTTCAGTTTTCCAGTTTTAAAAAAAATATATATCCGATACATTCTTTCTTTACAAAATTCTGTCATCAGTTACTTTTCAGACCGAACTCTTAGTAAATAAACATATTTGTATGCAGGCCACAAATGCTTGCAAAAGCTATTTAAAGATAGTTTGTTGTTGTTGTTTTTTTTCTCTTTAAAAGTTCTTTTTTCGAACACATTTACACACACTCAGCCACACACACACACACAGTCGTTAAGTAAGTAAAGTATTAGCAGCAATCGTGTAGAGAAATTGATAGGAAGTAACATAACAACAGCAACAAAAATAACACCAAAAGCAACAACAACAGCAACAAGAGAATGCAAAAGATGCAAAGCGATTATTGTGTACTTGGGATTTATAAAACCAATTGGAAAAATTCTCATGATAATGCACCAAAACTAAACCAAACCAAATCATACTAAAAACCAAACTCGTAAACTAAACCCTACCGAAACCATCAATGAATACATGAATGAATGAATGAATTGCCAGAGTAGGATTCTTTCTGTATTGTGGATGGATGTGTGGCATGTTAATGCAAAAAAAAACAAAAACAAAAACAAAAATATCACCAGCAAAACTACACACAGGGAAGAAATTGCTGAAGCATGTAGTGATGTGGACAAAACTACATTTAAGCGATTAGATTGATGGCAGAACACTTACATCTGCTTAAGGATGTTTGTATCATTTTTGCTGATAAATGTTTTGATATATACAAGCGGGGAGTTTGTAAAAGCAACTGGTGGGCGTCTGACCCTGGGTTTTTTATTTCTCATAAACAGAAAAAAAGTGGTATTCCAGGGACTAAAACTTTGTTATGTTTTCCTTAATGCGATTAGATGGACACATTGGCAATGATTACCTTACAGTTTTTCTATTGTATAACAACAGCAACTTATACATCTAAGTACATACAAGGAATAATAAATGCGAGTATACGAAAGTATAGCAGTATAAGATTATACCATTAGAAGAGTTTAAGTATAAGAGTTCAATAGGCATATTATGATCGCACGAGTTTAGAAGTAGCAGCGCTAATATAAGTATTTGAAAGTACAAATAGTATAAGCAGTATAAGGCTATACCTTGAAACAAGTCTAAGTATAAGAGCTTAATATATTTTACATAATAATATCGTAAGAGTGTAGAAGTAGCAGAGCGTAAACTTATGATTATAGCAATAAAAGGCTTTAATACCCTGTTGATATCTGAGCTGAAGCTCATAAATATAAAAATACAAGAATGCAAAGAACATAAAAAAAAAATAATTTAAAGAACATAAGAACGTCAGAATATAATAATGTAAGAGTGAATATGAGTACTCGTATAAGAATATAAGAGTATAAGAGTATTAGAGTCAGAAGTTTAGTCCTCTAAAGTATTAGAAATTTAAAAGAATATTTAAGAGCTTCAAACAGTATAAAATTTTCAGAGTATAAGAATTAATAAAATACAAAATTATTCATAATAATGTACATACATAGTATATCGTCGGCTAAAATGCAAAGCCATGTAACTAAAATTTTTACTATTTTATATTAGATCATAATTAAGACTAAATACAAGTCTGATAATTAAATATGAAACATCTAATCTGTATTCTACAATATGAGAGTAAAAATTCATGTCCTCTTGATAATGTTGATATACATCCCAAATTAATCAAAACATCGGTTTCGAAATGTTTGTAATTCCGAATTACATGTAAGTAAATTGGGTTCAAGAAACAAAAGAATATAATTGACTTTAAAAACTATAGATAATATTTAGATTTCCATCTGGATATACATATAAGAACCACTGGGTGTCAGTAGAAATTCAACAACTTTATGTATCACTTGCTGTTGATGTGTTATAAATATTCTGCAGCATTTTTACCCCCAATCACCTTAAGCAACTGGAGAATATTAAATGGCTGGTTAGGGGAAAGCAAACTGTTTTCGGTTGTTAGCAAGTTGTGGCAACTTCTCTCCTTTGTTTTGGAAAAGCATTCAAGTTTAGATGTGTGAAGAAAACCCCGGGACTGGAAAGCTATTGTACTTCTGATGAATAAACGATTTAAGACAAATGCTTTCTATCAATTTTTATTCACCGTTTTTGCAACCTTTTTGTTTTTCCTTTAATTTATTTACTTTTTTGGGGACGCGTGTAAGTAAATAAACAATGAGGGGATCTTATCTCAACTATTTCCATAGGATTTACGGACAACAAAACACAACATAACAACTTCAGCTTTAACTTCATCATTGGATTGGCCTGCCGCTCATTATTATGACCGTTGTCATGCTCATTATCAAGGATTTATCTGTATTTAAATACATTTAAGAGAACTTTTTCTTTGCCTATTTTGCGAAGATTTTTAGCCATTTTCTGGCTACCACTTTGACCCCCATTTATTTTTCCTTAAGCCGTAAAAGTTGCACGAAGCCAAGGCCAAAATGTCAAACTAAATTATCCAGATTAGAGTTTATTTTTGCCAGTTACATACTGTTTAGAGGATTAAAGTGAAAAGCTTTAGACAAGGCAAGTGAAAAAACGGGCAAAAAAAACTTTATTGCTCGTCATGTGTGACCAAGACCAGTCATGATTAGAACAGACAATAGTGAAAAAAGATCATTTGGGTTTGTGTTATTTGCATTATTAATGCCGAAGTCGGATCTGGCTAATAGAATGAAATAAAAAAAGTCCTCTTTGGCACCAACAAGAAGAAAAAAACACAAAAACATTCTTAATGATTTTGTTAAAAGTACACAATATAACAATAGTTGTCAGGTATGAGAAACAACGAATAATAATATGAATTTGTTGGAACAATGAAAAGGATTTGCTTGCCTGTTTTTCAGGTAGAGCAAAAGAAAATTATGTTCAAAAACTTAGAGTGACTTGTTCAGCTCATACTATATTATTCATTTACAAAACTAGTATCTTGTTGACACTTTTTTTTTCAGTTATACTTGTAAGAATATGTCACTCATTCGTTATCGATCATTTTGAAATATATTACAATACTTTCAGACGGTGTAATTGAAAACGTGCGATTTTGTTAATCTTTTGTAGACAAATTTTGAAAGATTACCGTTTAGAAAACCCACTTTTGTATAAAATGTAAATAGAATTAAATCAGCCATCGGGAATTAAGAGAATTAAAGAGTTTTTAAATATGTATTTCCAAGTTTGTTCACTACGTTTTTCTCCCTTTTTAAAACGAATAGTGCACATCAGTTATATAAATAAGTTAAACAGAAGTTTAGTTAATTTCGCTGGCAATAGGATACACGGCAACAATAATATGGTTGGTTGTAATAATAACATGGTTGCCCAAGCTAATATATAATATAATAATACTGTTGGTCGCAACAATAAAATGGTTGGCAATTACAATAATCTATTTTTGCATAACAATATGTTTGTTAAGCATTATACGGTATATCCGTCCATTAATATGGCTGGTTGCAATAATAATATTGTTAGTGATTACAGTTTTGTTGGCCGTTGCATGTTATATCATGATAATAATATGGCTGGCTGCAATAATAATATTATTGGTGATTACAAAACTATAGTTTTTTTTTAATTATATTTTGGTTTTGGGTATTTATTATTATGAATTAGTTCAGCCGAAATAACAGTACAATAACATGGTTGTTTTTAACCATTTTATGGTTATTTGGTAAAACTTTGCTTAGCGCTGCTTAGGAGATGAAAAATTTTAAAATAATATGATACGTTTTTCAAAATAATAATATTATTAGAAACCTACATATAAATCTAAAGTATAACAACTACTACGATGGCCTAATCTGACGGCTGATGAATTCCACGGACTGAACCTGCTTACTGCTCACCATTATTGTTCTTTATAGGATGTGGGAAGGCACACCCAGTTGGAAATTTCATTTGATTTTACAATAGTATTTTGTTCTCTATCTATTTAATATCTGTGTATAAAGTTTCTGGTCATAAAACCACAAACTTTGGTAATAATTTCATTAGTCCGTTTCCTTAGTTCTGTGAGTAATTTGGCGTTTTTTCATATAATGATACAGGTATTTGGTATCATAATATATATAAAGGCGTTACAGTTGAGAAGAAAAATTAAACATTTTTATTCAAATAGCAGCAAAATAGGTTTTAAAAACAAAAATGCCTATAATCCTGAATAATAGAATATATAAAAAACGACAAACTAAAAATGTATTTAAATAATTTACATAATTGCAAATATTTAATATTGACAAAATTCGCATGACTTCATTGGCAACACAATTAAATTCTTTGTCCAAAGTTATTTAAGACAACTTTGTCGGCTAAACAAAATTTGTAAATTTTCATTTTGTATTTACAAGAGAAAAAATCTGTAGCATTCAGTTATTTAAAATTTTATTTATAATTTAAAGTATTAAAAATTGGTATTGAAAACAAAAAAAAAAATTTCTATGTAAGTATTTTTATTTAATGTGTTAATGTTGTTTTTTAAGAGCAACAATTATTTTGCAGAATTCAGGACGTTAAGAATAATTTCAAATTGAACAATTAATTGTTACTCATACGCTTCGCCGGACACGAACACTACAACGAATCGAAATCATTCTAATATATTTTAACGAACACACAACAAAAACCACAAATAATAAAAATAAAAATAACAATAAAAATAAAAATTAACATACAATCATAATTTTAAAAATAAAATTATAATTAAATATTTTAATTTTACACACGTATTTGTCAGCACTTTTTTATGTTAAAATCCCATAAACAATAATAGTAAAATGCCTGACACTTTTAGTACCGTATGAGACAAAATGGAGCAGATACAAAAATAAAATCTGAAAAGCACCACAACACACACACACACACACACACACACACACACACATAAAAATTATGTCACATTGGAAGCTACGAGTAGGAAAAAAAACACAGTTTTCGCAACAACAAAAACTGACACGACAAATGTATGACAAGTGAAAAACTGAATGGTAGAGAAAATACAAAATGCTGGCAGAAGGAAAAAAACTACAATTTCAATGATTTAATTTAAAAGACTTAAAATCTTTTTTGTTAGTTGTCATGTTCAACAAACGAATATTTTTACTGCTATTCATTTGTTCACTACATAAGTATTATGGTTGTTGTGGAATGTAACTGTGAAAGAGGGGGGGCTGGTTGCGGGAATGTGTTGAAATTGTTCAGTTTTTGTGTGTTTTATTGTAGGTTCTGGTAGGGGCCCACAAAAACTGTTTTCAATATGTTACAGTGTGATCAAGGACCTTTAAGTTGGTCAAGAACGACCTTAAAATGCCTTAAATCGTTAAACTTGGCGGAATTAATTTGGCGCTGGTATTTCAGTTAAATACAAATCATGACTTTTTTTCGCTATTCATTTTGATTTTTTTTTCTCTCTCTTTCATCAGGGTGTTTATGTTTTGCCTGCCAACAGTCATGTTTAGTTTAATGCATGATGGCTGGCATGACTGGCTCTAGTGGTTTGAAAAGATGATTTTGGTTTTTTATAATAATTTTCCATCTCAAATCAAATGATAAGTTTTATTTAAGCAGGAAGTAACTTTTCAAAATATGCTAGAACTTGTTAAATATGCACTGACAGCAGAAACAAAAGAAAACCAATGAATTTTCCAGTAAATTGGTTCTATAATGAGCGTTTCATTGGCAATAGTTATAGAAATGAAAAAAGGTTTCTATCCACAATAAATTGTTTGAAGGAAAACAAGAAATAAAATAGCCAAAAACTAAATTTCGATTGATAAAAACTTTTATAATTAACTCGAGAAGTTTAATTTTAAATTAAAAAAAAAAACTGCCTTTTTAAACCTAAAACAAACTGAAGTATGTGTTGAGGCTTTATATATAGAATATTACAATAATAAATCATGGAATTGTCCGTTGCGGCTTTGCTGCATAGAGCACATCTGATATATCAAAGTTCAGTTTAATTATGATAAAAAAAAACTCCTTCACGTTTTCACAAAAACAAAATTAAAATTAATGCATTAAATAAACAATTAATTAAAAATAAGATTATTAAAAAAATCAAAAAACTTTTTGTTTAAAAAACTATATTTTTTTTATAAAAATGTTTACTGATTCAACAAAAGTTTTGTTTATTTATTTAAAGAAATTGACAAAAAACGTTTGAAAATAAATTAAAATTAAAAACAATTTAATAAACCCGCAAATTTGCGTTTTCATTTATTTTCGCTTTAAAAAAATTATTGTTTGAATTCAAGAACTTGCTCAAACAATTTATTAACTGTTTTAATAAAAACTGTTATTGAATACGAAAATTTTTCATTTTTCTAAGCAAATCATACGTTTTATTATCATACAGGTATTGCGTCATTGTTTAGTGAAACAGTTGGCCCAAATTGAACCCGCCACTGTTGCGAATAGTGCTTTAGCTGTCAGCTTCATCAGTTGCAGGTCCTTTTACATGCTGTATTAGTTATACGTACAGTGATAGTGATAGATGCGGCTGCCAGAATATGACTGCTATCAACTCGTATGAAAAGTCCCGATTTAAAGATCCTGTGCATGACGCAACACTTCGAGGTCATTTTCTACATAACACGTTTCTCTTGACTGAAACCAGCAGGATCCACGTTTTATTCTGTTTATCTTGAAATCTAACTTTACGTCAATTACTTTAAAAACATTTTTAAATAATTTTCATAATTTGTTAATTATTAAGTACCTGTTCCACGATAACGAAAGTTAATCTTCGCCAGTATTGAGAAAATTTTATTCGAAAACTATTTATGAAGTTTATTTTATCAATAGGACCAGATATTTTGCTTCTAAATAGTTGTCTATTGTTCAAAATACTGACAAGCGTTACCGTTCCACATCGTGGGACAAGACCCCAAGTGCTTGTAAAGGCATTATCATTTACAAATAGTGAGATTTTCCTTGAAGTCATTTGAGTCTTTTTTTAACAAAATATTCACTAAAATCTATTGCCAAGATAAAGAAAAGTAATCAACTTTAAAGCCAAGGCGAATTGAAATTTCTGAAAAAGCAAACACACCCTTTTCGCCTCCTATTCACCGCTTTTTCATGTCCTTAATTACGTATGTTGGCCGCATGAGCCGTTTACCGCATTTCCATTCATTTCGTTTGCATAAAAGTTTTGAAACTTTTTCGAGAAAATTTAGTGAAGGTGATGGCAGAAGCACTCAACTTAAAACTTGAAAAAGCCACACTTTTATTCCCAATATATCATGTCTGTGCTGTTTGATTCATTCGTCAATTGGTGATAGAAAATTATCTTCAGTACTGGGACCCATTGCTGATGTTAATGGGCACGTCAATAAAGAAAATTATCCAACTCGGAATGATATCCATCTATTTGAGATCCAAGAATGTGTCTTATGCATTCAGAAGTACTAAATGTTTAGTTTGGATTCGGTTGATTATTTCTTTCAGCACGATTTTCGATAGACAACTGTCTGACGTGGGACAGAACAAAAATAATACAAATATGTTTTGGTTTTCTTCTTCTTACATTTACACTTAAAGTTACAAATTTTGTGAGTATTTTCTCATGTCTTTTTTTTCTTCCTACTTTTCGTCCTGTTTACTTTTTGTGACAACAAGGACTTTGTTGTTAAGCTAATGGCTTAAAAGTGTTTATTTTTAAACAAGGATTTTTTTAACATTTATTGACTTTTATTTCTAATATTTTCCTAAACAAGATTTATTGAAAGTATAAAATTTTTGCTGTTCAATATTTCTTGCTGTAGCTTTTCGCTTCCACTGAAAGTATTACTGAGTCCTATTCAACAAGAATTATGATACGAAATTTGGTTTTTATTTCTTTAGTTTCTTTTTATTTAAAATAAAAAAAAATTAAGATTTATGGCCACAAAAACTTGACGCCTACTTTTTCTTTAAATTGGACAAATCACAAAATATTTTTAAAATTTATGATAAATAGAAATCAATATCATCTTCTAGTTTCACAAACTCTAATTTCTCTTTAAATGCAAAGATTTATGTGATTATTAAATGTACTCGTGTCATTCCCATTGAGATACACCAGCACTTAAGATTTCCGGCTTTTTGTTTCTCGTCCCACCAGCTCTTTATTTGTCTTATTGGATTTTTCTTGCTTGTTTCTTTGACACCACTAAACTTGGAAAAATTATTTTCCCCTTTAAATGCAAATGGAAAGTTTTCTTGGAAATCGTATTCGTACGAGTATTTGTTATTGTTGGCGTCAACACATGCAGAGATCGTTGTTGTGTCAAACTACATATTCAAATATTTAAAGGAATTTTAAATAATTTACTTAACAAAAGTTTTATTTGCATTTTATATTTTCAATTAAAAATATAAAGATAAAATATTTTAAATTGGCATGTGAAGCGAACAAAAGAAATTCGATAAATTCGATAAATTCCGGCAAGAGAACTTTAACACACATGATCCCGTGTCGCTGTATTGGAGTCAACAGTAGATGTTTTTCATGTGCCATTTCCAATTTAAATCGAATGCAGTTTTTAAATGCGTAAAAATATTCTATTACAATGTACGAGTATATTAAAGTAATTTGAGGGAAAAGCAGGATGTCACCCACTAGTTGGGAACTAAAGGAAAACTTAAGCTCGTCATGGGTTGAGTGCTTTAAAGCGCAGAATTTGTTTAAACTAATTTATTATTAGCACTTTGATGCTAAATAGAATTTGTTTAAAGAAAGTTTCGTTATATTAAATTGTTAATTTGTTAAAACAATAACTAATTTAAAAGATTTATACAATATAAATTTCAATTTGTAAGTTTTAGGTCTTCTTCAACATTCACTTACAGGAAAAAATAACGACACCCCCTCCCCTCTCCCATTTTAAAATCTCCTTACTGATTATGTGATATAAAGGAAAATATAAATTCACATAAAAAAATAAAATAAAGTTCAATATCCTGTTGTTTAAATAAGTGTCCAGGATGTTTAAACTGCAGTGTGTTAAAGTCAAACTGTACAATCAAAAAGAATAGCAAACATTAAACCGTATTCACCTGGTGAATGGTAAAAACCCTGCAGAGTTGCCAGGCTTGATAGAAAGTGTAAAACGAGATTCTTGTGCGCTAGAAAATCCAACAAAAAATATAAAATCATCACAGCAGTGCGTGACAATGTTTTGCTTTTTAACTGCATAGTTTTTGTGCAACTTGACAGCCCTTTTAAAAATTAAACGTCTTTTGTGCAAATATGTGTGTGTGTGTGTGTGTGTCTGTATGAGGAGGGAGTGTGGATTAATATCACGAATTCTTTTTAATCGTCTGCTATAAATGTTTGATGTATAGCAGCAGATTTGCTGGTAAGTCGGTGTGTGTAAAAGTTTAGATACACATGTTTTTTTTATAGCAAAATATACATGTTAACAACGATGCGAACACAAACAACAACAACAACATCTCATCCTTTTTTTCTACTTATCTTGCTGATTTTTTCATCCTTTTCTATTCATTTTGTTTACTTACAACAAAAACAAACAAAAAAGAAGTAGAGAAGAAAAAAAAATAACAGAGCAAAATGAAAGAAAATTAAAAATAGGAAAGAAAGCCAGTTTTTAAAAAGAGTTACAATATTTACTTAAATACGTAGAATACAAGTCATTCAATAGCTAAAACACTGTCAATAGATGGAAAATCTACAAAAATAAAGTAGAAGAAAATATCGACAAACAAGCAATGAAATCATAAAGCTGAACAATAAAAGCACGATTTTTCATCTCTATTTATTAGCTGAGTTCATAAAAAAAACACACACACAAGTCAAATAAACACGCCCAGATAAGAGTACTACAGCACGTACAGAAAAACATACATGGTCACATCCGGCATTCATGTCAAGAGATAAAGCATGACAGAAAACGGCTGAGCTGGCGAGAATTGAGATCGACAACGAATTTTATAATTCGGCCATTGGCGATTAAGTACACAAAAAAGATCAATACTTTTATCAGAAATCCGGCAGGCTCCCGGTAAATAAATATATTATAAAAAGGATCTTTCATTAATAGATTTCGATATTTTAGTCTACAACAAAAACATTGGAAAGTTCTTAGTCGTTTGTTAGAGAAATCAAACAATAATATATAACATCATACAAATATCCGCCGCAGTATTACAGAAGCTTTCCATGACCCAGGCGCAGATTGGATTTTTCCAGCGGCTTCTACAACTCTACAACTTAAAGAAACTGAACAGAAAAAAGTCGTCAGTCGTCTCTGTGGGACATGACCAAACACATCAAGTTCCTGGCCTGCTTATCAGTTTGAGTCACAAGAATGATCTGCGCAAAGACGTTTTCCCAAAAGGATCGATGCCGAGCCCACAGTGACTTTTTCCTAAATATATCGAATGCTCTCGGATCACGGTGTCCAGAAATGGACGATGTAAGAGGCACAGAACAGCTTCTACTTATGACCGGATCCTTTGCACGAGAGACGCCTCAAATGTGATGTCCAGAAATGAACCTCATGGCTTAAGATGATTTTTTTGTGATAAAGATAATGACTAATTTCCAATTACTTCAGGGTCCTGTCTACGAGAAAACGTCGTTTACCCTCAGCTCCTGTCTCTTTCTAATATTTTGCAGTCCTAATTCGTGCATTGATAATTTACGGAAGATCAAAATCATGTGGGTTGGGAGAAACCACTTTCCTGGGAATCTGACGGACGGCGGTTATTGTTTCAGCAGATCAATCGTTTGATCATCTTACGGGTTCATTGTACGCTAAACCGGACAATTCAAATTTATCCAGCTGACTATGAATTCTCCAATCCGGTAAGATGATGCAATCCGGTTGCCTTCCTCCAGGATTTTTATATATAACAACTGACCAAAGCACAATTATTAAGATTGTTAAAATACATTTAAACTTTCTTATATGTGTGCATTTGTTTTTATATATGTTATTAGGTTTTTTGGTGCCACTTCCGTGACAGATCACAAAATGTTGGAAAAGTGCAAAATTCTTACTTTTTTGAAAACGCTTTGTAAAAAACATCAAACACTTTAATGTTAAGTAAATGGATACCAGTATTTTGCACCAGACACTTAATCACTTGATCAGGATTCGATTTTTCTCTCACTTGTTATATATATATAAGTTGGAATCAAATGTCCATTAGCGCTACACACCTTTTTGGCCCCTCTTCGTTAGCAACTTTTCTAGTTGTGGCACAATACCGTGCAACCTCGCACAATGGAAATCTCCTACAATAGGACACCTTCAATAAACGTAACACTTCTCATAACAGCACTCCTTTTATAAAGCCGCCTGTATTTCATAACTAGACAGCTCCTATAACCGGGCACCTTCTATAATCGTACACTTACCAAAACACAACGTCTCCTACAGCTGGATACGTTCAACAAACGAATAGCTCTCACAAGCGAATACCTGCCACAATTGGACGCTTCGTATAATCGGACACCTCCAATAAACTAACACCTGGAATAAATGGAAAGCCAGTCTGCTATAAACAGGAACCTCCATTTAAAGGGTATCTTCCATAAATGGACACCTCCCACAACCGAACGTTTCTTATAACTAGACACCTCCAATAAACGGAGACTTCCAGTAATTGGACAAGTCCCATAATTGGACGCCTTTTATAACCGGGCGCCTCCGTTCACTGAATACCTCTCATAACCGGACACTTTCCATAAACGGACAAGTTTTATGCATCCATAATTAAACTAATAGAATGCGTACGGCTCTCATATATAGACAATTCTAACAGCTGGACAAAAATCCTGCTACTTAGATCGTCCTTTGTACTGCATAATTCGGTATAAAGCCTTGCGCAATACAACCTAACGACTGCTGCTTCCAACTTCAAGCTGTTAAAAATTCATTAGTCTTGGAAAACCTTGGAGAATTTTCTTATTGACTTTAAAATTTTGCAAAAGTTTTTCCAACTTTGTAGAACGACTTTATGTTCAGCCGCTGTAAGCCCTCATGCTTTACAGGGCAAAACAAAATTCTGCAGCAGGCTTTTAGTTTTTGTGCTTCTTCTCGCCCCCCGCTCTAACACTCACTCTCTCTCTCTTACTCCTTTTGTAGCTACAAAATAAGCGGAAACAAACGATTAGGCAACTTTTAACTATTAATCATAACTTGAAATTAAGTTTTTGTTTCCCACCATTTGTTGCATTAATGTTACAAAAGTCCAAAGCAACCTACAACACCTGCCCTGAACACCGTACGATGCAGAATGTGGAGCAAAAAACAAAAAAGAAAAATTAAATCTCATATTCAGTTGAAAGACGATGAAATAACTACCAGTAGGTAAAGAAAATTGTTTTATATAACCCTTTTCTCTGCTTTTTTTTTTTTTTTTTTTTTGAACTGCAAACAATTTTGAATGCAAAAAATATCTCTTGACAAAAAAAAAACCACCTGCTAAAAATCGTAGTAGCAGACATTTGATAACGTTAAGAAGGCTATTTAAGATTGTGTAACTAATCGCAGTGTTAACAGTTGAAGCGCAACTTTTGAAACGGAAACTCAAGTGGTATGCAAGTAAAAATCCTCAAGAGCAACAAACAAGAGAAAAAGAAAAAAAATATAATAAAACAAAAATCAAAAATACTTAAGAATACACTTAAATGGAATACACACACACACACACACACACACACACACACACACCCACTCTGATATTAAAAATTTTTTATTTTATTTCATTACATACAAACTCAACTATTACTGCTGTATCTAGGATTAAATTTAAGTATAAAATAAAATAAAATAAACTAAAATATAGAAAAAATACAGCAACAACGCAAAAAACCCCAGTCAAATGTTCAAACGGAAATAAGTGATTTATTAACATGAAAAATTGCAAAAAAAAAAAGCGAATATGAAAACGAAAAAAAATTACTCCTTAAATCTACTCGTACAAACATATATATAAATGCTCAAGTTGTGAAAGTTGTTTTTATGATTTGGAAAATTTTTTTTACGGCTTTAAGCCAACAGAAGCTTCTGACGGCAGGGAATTTTATTTCATAATGTTAATATTTTTTATGTCCTTCTTTCCACCAAGTTTTGGCGCTCAAAAACAGCATTCTATTTATATTTATATAAAGTTTTTCTTTTTAATATGAAATCTCCGTCTATACATTCGCAAATGTATGTGTTTTTTTTTTGGAGGGGGTGCTTGGAAAAAAAGAACAGAAAACTATAGAAAATGAAAAATATTGTGCTGAATTTGATTATCGTTTCTAGTTCAGAAAAAAAAACACTTTCACACAAACACACATTCGCACATTCCCATGAAAATGAAAATGAAGCAGCGCTTCAAGTAAAACTTTGAAGAATATAAATGACTTGAAAAGCTGTCTTAAATCGAGAAATTGATAATAATGAAAGAGAAAATAGTGGAAATGGTTAAAGCCGTTTTGATTAAATAAATATTAAGTAGTGCGACAGCTGTCAAATATGTTACCGTTATGTAACAGTTGGCAAAAAAAAAGTTCGAAAAAAAAACAGCCATTAAAAGGTATTCAAAGAAATCCATTAAATGTCAGCGGAAAAATTCAAAGCTGTGGATGGCAATTTAAGGCCACGGATATGGAATGGTTTTCTTAAAAATCCGGTCCCAGGATGTCCAACGTTAATGTTTGAACAACAGAAATTTAGTTTTCTAGGTTAAGCGAAAAACTTTAGCAAACTAATCGCAATAGCTTGAAAATAAATGAAAGTAATATCTAATTAAATTCTTTTGCACTTCAAAGTATTTGTTGTGGAACAGGCAATCTGATTTAGAAAATCCGCATACTTTTATTCTCTTAAAATGTGATTAAAAAGCAAAATAGACAGAATTCTTTTCCTATATTCGCATCCATTTTTATTCAAATTTAATTTACAGCGTTTTGGTTATAGAGAGTTGACAACACTGCTATTTTTATCCACTATAAATTAATGGTATCGAAGCGTTTTTTTAAATTTGAACTGAAAATAAAAGTTTAATAATAAAAATCTGTACAAACTGGCATTAAAAAAAACCTTCATTTGAAGGATAAATAAATAATTAAACTAATTCTTTTCCTCTCCCTCTCTGTCTGGCATCTCTTCATAACAGTTACATAATATATTTCTCATTCGTCTTCATAAAATGAGTTTTACAAAAACTTTCTCTTTTTTTATTAAACCGCAACTGCTTTTTACACAACAAGTTTTGCTTGTGAAAGAAAAACATTCACCATCATTCCCAAATGGTTCGAAAATATTCCAGATTAGTTTCTGTCACTTTGATTGGCTGGCTGTCATGGTTTCAGACCGGAAATTTTTATTGTATTTTTGTATATGATAGTGAAGTCATGTATAAATAATTCAGTCTGACGGGCGCAGACATAAATAATAAAATGTGTCAACACTTTTGCAAAAAAAAAAGGTTATAAGAATTACTTATTCAAAATTAAAAAGCGTGTAATAACTGGTAATAATAAGTTTTAGAATTTTTAAAACTTTAATGTCAGCAGAAAAAGTGAAGATGGTCAGACTTTAAACCACAATTTCAAAAGTTTTTAGCTGGGCAAACACCTAAACTTGTAATTTTAATAGGACAACTTTAATACTGTTAAACTTAGTTAATAAAAAAATAAAAATTAATAGCTAAAATTAATGAATAAAATAAAAGTATTTGGTTTTATATTCATATTTATTGTTGACTTTGCGGGTTCCATCAACAAAATGTTCTCGAAAACGTCCGTTTGTTCGATTTAAATGAGAGCAACAATTCTAAGACAAAAAAGATAAAACTTCATGCCTAAAGAACATAAAATTTGCCAAGAAAAAAATGCCAAAAACGCTACTGAAATAAAGTTACAAGAAAAGGGCGTCCCCATACAACACGGATGAATTGTATAAAACTATATATCTTGTATGTTTGCTAAAGGGAAGGGTGGTATCGCAAGCACCATTATCATATTCATACCCCTTTTCTACTCCTCATTATTACCCCAGTTGCAAAGCATTAAGATGGCGCATTATGCTGTCAACCGTGAACCCACATTCTCATCACTGAGCCTTTTGTAAGCACCTAAATTAAAGTCCCCGGTACCATCTATGTCCAAGAGATGAAAGAATATAAATGGATATCAAACAGAGATGGGAAAACTATTACGAATTTTAGATAGATTTTTACTAAGCACAGAAAATTACAGCTCTTTTCTTAATTGCTTTGGAATCAAATAGATAGAGTAATTTATAGTTTCTTGACATCAACCAGAGATGGAAAAACTGTCACGAATTTTAAATAGATTTTTACTAAGCACAGAAAATGGGTGCTGTTTTCTTAATTACTTTGGAATCAAATAGGTAGAGTAATTATAGCTACCTGTTAAATGGATAACAACCAGAGATGGGAAAATATATATTTTCTGTGCTGGTTTCAGTGTCTAAAAAATGAATCTAAAGAAAATTTAAATTAGCCAAAATTAATTGAATTTTTAAGTCCATTAGATTAGAATTATTTAAAAAAATACAATTAGAGAAACATTTTAAGGCAACCGGTCAATTTGTTTTCTTATTAGTAGTAAAACTAAAAATGATTTACAGCCGCAAGTTGCTTTACATGAATTTTGTACCACAACGCACAAGACTTTCGCCGGCAAGAAGATTAAATAATATATACAATTTAATGAGTATTGTTCTGAAAGGCCAGTGTGTCTTTAGCCTTGGAAATATATAATCATAGAACAAAATGTATTTAAAATGAAAGAATTGGTGAAAAAATTAAATTCATTTTAAATTAGATGGCATTAAAATCAATTTATTTAAATTTCTAGAACCCTTCTAAAGCTTAAGTCGGCATAAAATATTTAATTAAGTCCATTGCAAAAGAAAAATAAACTAAAAATGTCCAACTGCCATTTATACCCTTCAATGTTTTCTCTAGAGTTTAAGTGAGTAATTTGACTATATAAATTTGATTTAATAGGATTATCAAAAAAAATAAAAAAAGAGGCAAAAAAATGTTAAACGACAACAACTTTTTCATGCTCACGCTTAAATAAAATACTGACAGTATCCAAAAAAAAAGAAAGAGAAAATATTAAGCGTATTTTGCCACTAAGTAGATTACCGGAATTGACAATGTAACAATTGTATTAAACTTTAACCGTTTTCAATATGTATTGTTTGATATTTCAATGGCTTTTACTGATTTTTTGCTTGGTTCTTTTTTTGCAGATAAAAACAATTCCTTACTTACCTACTGTGTGACCTAAAAACAAAAACAAAAACAAAAACTTTGCCAAAAAACAAAAAAAAACACTAAAACTCTACCTCCAACCCTAACAACAAACACAACAAACTTGTAGATCGAATTCAAGCAAAACTACTTAAAACAAACAAAAAAAAACACAAACAAAAAAAAAAGATAATCCAACAAAAATAACTTTTTTACAATAAAATTAAAATAAAACCAAAAACTAACAAAGGAAACAACGATACTGAACGAAAGAAAAAAAGAGAGTTTGAGCAACAACAACAACAACAACAACTGCTAAAACAAAAAGTGCATTACCAATTGTATAATATTTGCCATCAATACATTAAGACAACAAAATGTTCATCAAAACAACAACAACCAGAAGAAGATTAAAAACCCAAACGACAGCAGTGAAAATGAAAAGAATAAAATGGAAATGCCAGCAAAAACCGAAACAAAAACAGCAACAGCAGCAGCAGCAGCAAGAGCGAAGCGAACAAAAAGAAGAACAAGAACAAGAGCAAGAGCAAGAGCTCAAGCTCTATTTAAAACAACAGCAACAGGAAACGGAAATTCATACACTCGAAATATTAACACAGTCGAAAACTATACAGAACTGGAGAAAATTTTATATTTTCAACAGAATTCAGCCGCAAAACAACACAATAAAACGAAAATCAAAAGCAAAAGAAATCACCTAAAATTTTTAATAAATCTCTATTTTAAATTAATTCTATACATAAATCATATAAAAAAATTATTTAAACTTAAATATAGTCATACAAACGAAAATTCTCAAAACTGTATTATAAATTTGGAAAAAGAAAAAACTGTCTGTTTGAAAACGATTTCATTGCAGATTGTCCGAAGAATTTTAATAAGTTTCCATAACTGTAGGCGGAAAAATCTAATAAATTATGTTCAACTAGCCATAAGACATTTTGTAGGAATTTGCCATAAAAGACTGATATCATTTAAAAGATTGCAACAACAAATTCCTGAATCATCAAAATATGTTCAACCAATTAAAGCCAGAAATCATAAGACAGAAGAATTTGTAACGATTAAAGTCAACTATAAAGTTTTATTAAAATGGCCGGAAGATGGACTAGAAGAGGCTGTAATATACAAAAAGCTTAAGCATTTGCTAGAACTGGAACACGAGGCAATATTCGAACAAAATCTAGCGGATTTTGATATACAAAACTTCAATGTAGCAGAAGCGTGTGGCCAATTAAAGCTTCAAGCTGCTTTGCATGTAGCTTTCAAACACGAAAACGAAGAGAAATCGAAAAGAACTGTTTTCTCCGAAATAAAAACATCATTGTACCACTCAAACCTGCAACTCTACACTCTGAGTCGAAGTTTTCGCCTAAAGTGTAGCCATCTTTATGTTAGAAAACTTAATTGCCAACTTGACACATTTTACAACGGCATATCTATATCGGATATGATTCTTAAAGTACAAAATAATAATTGCTCAAATAAAAGGAGTTTTACAAAAGTTCTCTCAAATTTGTATGCAGATTTAAATAAAAACTTGGAATCTAGCCCGCAACAACATAATCATAAACGAAAGCCGCAAGAGAATTGGTGTTGCCAATCTAGAAAATACTGTAAAGCAGTTAAATGCTATTGCCGAAAAATATTTGAAGTAAGAATAGCTTTAAATTGGCCATATTCGAAAGACGATTATAAATGCCTTCAAAGCTATAGAGACTTTGCTATACAGATAGGGCCAAAGTGTTGCCAGCTTGTTGCAATTGAATTGAGTTGCTTCCCACACAATATTCAAGCACAAAAACATGAATGGCAGAACTCTGAAACGTCTTCAAAACCAAAATATATGGATAAACAACAATATTCATCAAATTCACGGCAACAACAAAATCGAGAGATACATTTCACCGAAATTTTTGTTCTCAGAGTTTTGCCATATGCGGAAAAGAGAAAGCAAGAATTTGCGTTAAGCTCAATAAGCAAGTTCGGCCAGTGTACCGGCTTGACAGCTGTTCTTTCACAAACTGTGGGCAACAAATATGAAATTAATACAAAATTCGGACCAACTTATACCAAAACTATATTGAAAATTCGAGAAGAGAGAATATTCACAGAATTTTCATCAAACTCAGCACTTAAGGGTTGCCATATAACAATTAATACAATTGTATTTAAATACGATCCCGAAAAGTATCAACAATTTGAAATTTATATAGCAAACGAATACAACGAAAGTTGGCAAGTCTTCAACAAATTTTCAACAAACTCAGCTCAAATGTGTGACCATCCTGGAAATATTATTCAGCTTTTGGAAATATTCTCAAATGCCAAGCAGCAGCATTTTACGAAATGCTGTTGCGAGCAATTAATATATTTTTCAACAAAATCAACTCATAAGTGTTGCCAGCTTAAAATTTGTATACAAATAAAAATTGAGAGTTATAATATAATCATAATTAAAAGTAGCGTGACCTTTCAAGAAACTTATAGTAATATTGAATTTACAGCACAATCAGCTCGCCAGTGTTGCCAAGTTGGCAAACAAAAAAATTCTTCCCCTCCCAGAACTTTCCGCAAATATAAAGTAAAACATTTCCCAAACAAATCTATTCTAAATAAGAACAAAGTAGGATCATTGCCAATGAAGAAGTATTTCAATTTAAGGAAAAATAATGCAACACTCAAAATTACAAAGCAAAATGTTCAAAAATTAGCCGAAATTAAATCAAATTTGCCACAGCGTAAGCGAACTTATTTCACTATGTCATGGCAAAAGCCTGGACATTTCATGAAAAACAACCAAATAGCTGATTTAAAGCATTTTAATACCCTTTTGGCAGAACAACATGGTAATAAAACCATTTTCATTATAACAGACAAGCCGTCAACATTTCATCAAAATCAACAGCCAAATTTTAATCAAGAACTCCGCATTGAAAATGGCCTACAAAAACCAACTGCACTCTATTTTATCAATGGCGAAGTAGAGGCGGCCAAATTGAAATTGGCACTTAAAGCAAATATTGTACGACATTTTCAGTCAGTTGACAACAATAATTCCTATCAAGTCAAATGTAAACATCGAGAATTTCTTAAGAAATGCCAACATATTCTGTTTACAATTTTACTTTCGTGCTGTTGTTGTTGCTTTTGCTATTGGCATATTAACGGATATCCGTTAGTGTTAGTGAAAATCTTCAAATATCTTAAAGATGCAACAGTGCATGTGTTAACACGACGACTTAAAGCTGAAATAGTAACAACAACAGCAAAAAAAGCAACAGCAGCCAATTGCTATTACTGTGGCAACAACGAAACAGCATGTAATGGCAAATTTAAAAAATCTACAGAAATGCCAGACTATGAGGCCAACAACCAAGAAAATGTTTTCAAAAGGCAGCAGGCACACATAACAGCAACAACAACACCAACAATAACAACTTCACGTTCCTCGTCTGCTTGGTGTTCAACAAAATCGTTAACAGCTCCTTCATCATATTGTAAGTCTCTAAAGAATTTAATATCACTAAAGAAAACGACCCAAAAACAATTCCAAGCCCAAGACCAACAGCAGCAACAACAAGGTTCACCATATTACCGTTATCAACAGCATCATCATGATTATGCCAGCCATCATAATCAGCATCATCATCAGCATCATCATCATCATCATCATCATTATCAACACAATCGACAAGCGAAAGGCGAACAAGCGCAGCAACAACAGCAACAACGGCATAAGCAGCAGTTTTATAATTGCAACTCAACCATTCACTTACAACTGCCATCATTGTTGGTATTTTCACGCACATTGATTATACTGATTCTGTTGTCATCATTGTGGCACACATCGGAAGGTTTTCATGGCAGCAGCGTAAAATTGAGCACAAATACGGTTAAAACGAAGTACGGTCTGGTGCGCGGCATTGTTGTACGCTCGTCGCCGTCATTAGTGGAAGCTTATCTGGGCATACCTTATGCATCGCCACCTGTCGGAAGTTTAAGGTAATTATTTTTAGGTTTCTTTTCTTTTTCTCTTGTCCTTTTTCTTTTTTGTTAAACATTTACGGTCTCTTTTTGCGTTTCTTTTCAATTTTCAGCCTTTTTAATAGTCTTGGCCTTTTAATGGTGCATTTTTGTCTTTGAATACTCGTATACGCGGCTTATAGTGTAGGGCTGTGTTATAGGATTTGATTCACTAGTATATAGTGATTACTTTAACTACTAAAGATTCTCCAATCCCGTTTAGATGAAACTCATCAGCCGCACAAAAACAAAACAGATTTGTAGCCCCCCCCCCTTAAATTTTTTATTTACAAACAAATTTGTATATCTGTCGCGCCACGTTTACAATTTAACTTAAACCGCAGACTGCGTGTTTCGTTTTTTGAAGTGCTTGTGGAACGTCAACGTTCGAGTTTGTGAAACGGACGCTAAAGATTTTCACTAATGAGATTTCGTTTTCACACCGCAAATTGGCTATTTCGTCGTTTGAAGTACTTGCGAACGTTAACGTTCGAGTTTGTGAAACGGACCCTAAAGATTTTCACTAATGAGATTTCGTTTTCACACCGCAAATTGGGTATTTCGTCCTTTGAAGTACTTGCGAACGTTAACGTTCGAGTTTGTGAAACGGACCCTAAAGATTTTCACTAATGAGATTTCGTTTTCACACCATCACACCTCAAATACCATGAAAAATATTATAACATAAAATAAGCAGCTAGATAAAAGAAATCCGGGTATCGAACAACACAAAATGACATTAACTCTTTGACATACAATAAATAAAATACAAATTTTGACATTTGGACGTACGATTTGACTCAGTTTTAATCTCTCTCAAACATTCAAGTTGCCGACTTAAAGATGCTTGTAAATTGAAACCACTTTATATATTTTGGTGGTTTTAATTTTCGATAAGTGAAAGTTTCTTTTTTTTTCTTATATAAAATCCGCATTAAAGCGCCTTTTAGGTTTCAAAATACACAAAAAAAAAGACCAGAAAACATTTTATTTCACTAAAAATGTAAAAAATATACATATCGTTACCTTAATATAGAAAGGCCCAAGATGATGATTTTCCAACACATCATTGGTAAAAAAAACATTGACTTAATCCGGCAAAAATATAAACAGTTGCCAAAAGTTTCGCGACTACAAAACTTTAATTTGTATTAAGTTTTTTCTCTCTCCTGAAAAATTAGCAAAACGTTACTCAGGGCTTTTCTATATTAAGGTATCGATATGTACATACATTTGAAAATATTTTATCTCTAAAAATTTTAACAAAACTTAAATTTTTTAACTTTAAAAAAAAACTTAAATTTTTTAACTTAAAAAAAAACTTAGCACTCAATGAGTCAAACTGTCACTCCCATAATCAGTAAAATTTGTTTGTTTGTTTTTCTTTTTTTTTTTTTGTGGAGTAGGGAATTTCGCCTTTTTTGGGCCTTGACAGCCAAACAAAAGCTGTAAAGACAATTTTTCAATATTAAAAACAACCGAAAAATATAAACGTCAGCTTTAATTTTAGCGAATGCAATGCAAAAAGTGCAAGTCATGATTGTGAAGATGGCTGAAAAGAAGCCGTACTCTAGACTACTCTCATATGCATATAAATGATCTACTTACATACATACATACATATGTACATATATGTATGTATGTAGGCAAGTCGAACTTTTATCCGTCATGCGTTATCCGACGCTTTTTTCAACTGACAACTGCATAAGTTAAATTACGGATTTTGCTATGAGTTTAGCCACATAAAGTACGTCAACTTCAAGGCAATTTTAAAATAAACAAAAATAAAGATACTACATACATTCATACATATGTATGTATGTACATACGTATGTACATAAGCATGTATGTATGTATGTATATTGTGTCGTTGCGTTAACGCCAATTAAAAAAGGCAACGGACGACACATGACGTATTCTATATGCCGCCGTTCCTTTCAGCTCACAAAACTTTAAACCGTAAATACAGAAAACTTTTGAATTTGAAATGCTTCTTTTAAATAAAATTACAACTTCGCAAAATAGTCTTTGAATTGTTGTGCATCCATTCAATACCTAGACAATATTGCCCAAATATTTAATATTATTTTGGCATAAATATATGTATGTATGTACATATGTATGTATTTCAAAGTAACAAAGCGGCTGCTGCTCAAACCTCAAATAGAAAACTTTCGTAACAGCCGTTTCTTATTTATTTGCCGACCAAGTGCATTCATTCATTGTATTTAATTTAAGTGCTGTTTTTTTTTGTTCCTTTAAATATCAAATCTATTTGTGTATTTTTATGTTTTCCTTTTTATTATTGTATTACAACAATATATATTGTTGTTGTATTAAATATTATATTGTTGTAAGCATAACAGAATGTTACTGTTTCTTTTGTAATATTTTCGCCTTTATTTATTTTATATGAATGTATAAGAGTATGATGTACAATCCATATGTGTTTCTTTTCTATTTTTTCCTCAAGTTGGATATTTTCGTTGTTTTTTTTTTTTATTTTATAAAATATTTCTTAACTTTTTTTTTTTGCCAGTTATTTTATCTTAATATTTAAAATCTTAATGCATTTTATATCATTGTTATTGTCCCGGAGGATATTTGTGCTGTTATTGTTGTTGTTATTGCTGTTGCTTATTTTGTGTGTTGTGATAACAGTGTTGTGTACTCGCCAGTAAACTGTTAATGTCTTTACAACAATAGCAACGTCTGCAGCCATAACAAAGATAACAATAAACCTATTCGTATATCTGAAACCTAAACAACAATAACAAAATACTCGTAAAAATATAAAATTTCCTAAAATTGGATATTTTTTCTTAAGATAGAAATCGATTTAATGCCCCGTATCTTAACGAGCTTTACGGAAAAATACATTTCTCACTGGAGCTGTAGAGCACATTTGTTCTCCATTCTTAAGGTAAACTTAAATGTCAGTCGAGTTTGTACCAAAAAGGTTGGTTTGTTTACTCCAGCCAATCTGTCACTGTCTATTCGGCAGGATACATTTTTATTTTCCCGTTTTCAAATGTTTTACTTACATTTGTTTCGTTTCTTTTTCTGTTTGCTTAGTTTGTATTAGGAATTGCATTGGGCCGCCGTGCCGCATTGATAGTTTTATTGTCATTTAATTGAAATTAATCATGACGAAATAAACAATATATTAAGGATTTCTTGCCATTCAGCAAATAATGATAACATAAAGAAAGATTAAAGGTGGTGTGAAAGCGGAAAATCTGCAAATAATTTAAAGAATTCAACCTTTTTCACTTGACTACCTGGGAGATTTGTGGAGATAAGAACACAAATGTAATAGATTTTATTTCAGTTTTTGGGGAGATGAAAGGTGAAATAAATTAAATAAAAGCTGAGGGACAAAGTTTTTTAACTTCTCTTATAGAGCAACTTATACATACATATGTAGGTATATACATGTACATACATATGTACAAAAAAAAGGAGGTCTGTTCAAAGAAAAGTTGAAATTTCTTTAAAAAAATAAATATTTATTCATAAATTTCTATTTGGTCCTGTCCAAAGTAGTCTCTCCCACATAATGGCATAATTAACTGAAGCCAGCGTTTTTCTTCCCATCCTCGAATCAGTTTTAGAAGGTCCTCGAGCTGTCTCAGCGATTTGATTTTCAACTCCTCAGCCGTCGCAATAACAATTTTATTCACTTTCTCAACATTTTCATCGGTTGCGGATGTGACACTGTGGAGTCCAGGGCGACCGTTGTCATTCACATGTTTTTAAAATGCTTTGAAAAGCTTCTGCCACTTGTAATCACTTTTCTTACTCAGAGTATAATCACCTTATGCCACTCTGCCCGACAGAACAGTCGCAGGCCAAACAACTACAACAAGCCTGACCGCATTTCAAACATAATTACCATTAGGCGTGAGTTGCTCTTTAGCCCAGAGCTGCTTTACGACTTACACTCATTCATATATCCATTTATTTGGCAAAAATACACTATATCAATGACAGCCAATTTTTGGCAGATGTAACTTTAACAATATGGCACTTATTTTTTAAGTAATGACTCTTGTTTTTTTTTTTTTAAATTGAGAGATTGATACAGTCAAGGCTAGAAAGACAGATCTATAAGACTTGCAATAAATATTAAAGTACATATCTTTATACACACAAAAATTTCTTGTGTAAATCAACGTTTCTTTGCATTTTGCATGACAGCATCCGGTGGTGCATGATCGTATTTTGAAAAAAATCGCTAAGAAAAAAAAACTACATTCAAAAAATGTTAACACTGGAGCCTTTTAAGCACTAAATGTCAATTTTAGGCAAATATTTTTTAGATTTGTCGTTGACGTTGGCTGGCAACTTTTTATGGAAAACATGCTGAATATTTTTGCCTTTTTTACAGCTTGTTTTCCATATACCTGAACTCTTCACGCTTAGTGCCGGTTCACAAGCATCAAATTTTATTGCTCAACTTTTTGTTTTCGCCTAAGAAAGAATGAGAAAGAAATACAAGTTGTATACAGTGCCATTTCATGACTCTACCATAAAATGTAAGTTTGAGCAACAAAAGTTGATGCATGTGAACCGGCACTTAGTGATAGTTTCAATCGAAATATGTATGCATGTATATCTACATTTTTGCTCAAAATCTTAAAAAGTCGAAGAAAGATAAGTGTCATTGCGACTTTATCAATGGTCAGAGTTGGCAAGTTCCAATTGGAAGGCCTTCAGCAACAAAAAAGAAGCTATAACCGATTTTCATGCGTAGGTTGCTTTAAAACTGCTGGCGCATATCTACACTAACTCTTAGCACAGACGCTAAAACGTTGCATACTTTTAGGAGCCGTTTGTAAATGTATTATGCATCATCACACAAAACAAGTGATTAAAACTGACTTTAGTTCACTTTTTCATAAATTAATACTAAAAATTATTTTTTTTATTATTGTAGAATATAAAAAAAAATATTTAAGCATTCTTTTAATCCGATAACTTTTCTCAGTCACTTTACAATCACTGTTATTCGTATAAGTTAATTTCTTTATTTGTTTGTGTTTTTTGTTTGGCAGATTTATGCCACCCATAACACCCTCCACATGGAAAACGGTACGCAATGCAGATCGTTTTTCACCCGTTTGTCCGCAAAATGTACCCATACCACCGAATGGCCCCGAAGCTCTGTTGGAAGTACCAAGAGCTCGTTTGGCACAATTGCGTCGTTTATTGCCGCTGTTGAGCAATCAATCGGAGGACTGTTTGTACTTGAATATTTATGTGCCCTCTGAAAATCGCAGACACAGACGTAAGTTTATTTATTGGCAGTTTCATTTTTTATGAATTCAATTTAAAGTGTTCGTGGAATCGGTGGCTGCAAATTGACATAATCAGGAAATCTTCAATTCCGTAGTGCATTGCAGTTTGTTATTTATGAAATTACTGCAAGCATTGTGGAAATGATGATTTTCTGGCTGAGTAAACAGCGGAAAATGCAGATTCGTGTTTCAAAGAAAAGCAAAAGAACTTAAACAAGTTTTAAAATATCACAAAATTCGAAAATATAATTACAAAAAGAAAATAAATACAATTGTTGGACCGTCTTTAGGTTTTACTGAATTGAAAGAAGCACCCAAACTTCCAACCGTTTTGTTCATACATGGTGAATCGTATGAGTGGAATTCTGGTAATCCGTATGACGGTTCCGAGTTGGCAGCTCATGGCAACGTGATTGTGGTCACCATTAATTTTCGTTTGGGCATTTTGGGTTTTCTGAAAACTGGTGGCAAAGAAAGTGCACAAGGCAACTTTGGACTCATGGATTTGGTTGCCGGTTTGCATTGGCTAAAAGAAAATTTGCCCGCTTTTGGAGGAGATCCACAACAAATAACGCTGTTGGGGCATGGCACCGGCGCAGCTTTGGCCAATATATTGGTGGTATCGCCAGTAGCAAGTGGTAAGTGTTTTTTAAAGTTTAAAGTTTAATAAAGTTTAAAGACCACCAGAAGAATGAGAGTTTCCCCTTCCATCCCAATCAAAAGTTTTTAATCGAATTTGGACCGATAATAGGTTTTAATTTAAAAGCAGGAAAATATATTATTTTCCTTAAATGAAAAGGAAGAAAGAGAAGGATTTTTAAGGCCCTGCCAAAGTGACTAATATCGCTAAATCTAACTAAACTTAATTACACAAATAGGTTTTATATTTTTATTAATACATTTTAAGGGAAAATCAGGCGGCTTGCACCTTACAAATTAAAAACAGGATAGGGAGCATCGAAGAGGGGCAATTAATGCCCCTTATGGAGCAAAACAAAACGATTTCAAGCTGCACCTGAATAGTTTTACCATTTCATTTGTGCCCCATCCAAGTGGGTAAATATTTAGTATTAACTTCACTAATCATCAAACAATACTGGGACCATAAATCTCAGAACTTTTGCAGATGCACAGATCTTTCACGGTCGCTATGACAGTTATTAGATCGCTGGTTAAAATAAAAAAAAAATCGGTTATGCCTTACGGAAAACTAAAACTATTAATAATTTGTTTATTAATCAAACACAACGGGACAAAAAAGAATATTATAGGGCTTTAGCTGGGGTGTCGCAAGGGTTTCGCGGCCGCCACGCTGCCTATAATCACAATGTTGAAATGTCATCGCCATAAATCTTTACTCTAGAATGTCACAAACACAATTTAGAAATGCCGTTTTTTTTATTTTTATTACAGCACAATATAACCTCTAATCTATGTAGATATAAAGGCATTGCAGGCACTAGGGGCAAATTTCCTCAGTGCAAAATGATCAAAATTGCACTTTGTGAAAATATTCGCAAAAACTTAATTTGGAAATGCCGTATGTAATATTTTTTATTACAACACGATGTAATCAGTGGGCATTGCATGTCCATAGCACAGAATACCGCACAGTTGGGAGTTGGTCTTACCCAAGCCGCATAAATGACCAAAATTGCATTTTCTGTCGTTTGTGAAACTTCCGTTTGAAATTCTTCATACAAAACTTAATTTTGAAATGCCAATTTGGAAATATTATTATTATCTAGCGTAGAATTCGACGCAATCTTTAGTCTGGATGTAGTGGTATTGTCTGCCTACGGCCTATTTGGGCACTCTGGTCAAAACCACTAATGAAAAGTTACCTTTTAAGCTGACCGACTACTTAGAAATTTCTATTTTTAGGTTTATATGTAGCAGTACAAAATATTGCAGTGCTGCCAACCTAGAGAGCAGTGCTGCGATGTGCAAAACACAATGAAAACGACAATGTCAACTACAATACTGACGATATTATTTTAATTAATATACATATACAAATATTTAATTCTTGCTTATTACGCGTAGTATTTTCTAAAACAATTTAAAATATCGTTGATATATTTTGGGGAAAATTTTCAGATCTCATAGAGCATGCGGTGATGGTGAGCGGTTCGGCTTTAGCACCCTGGGCCATACAAAAGAATCCCCTATTTGTCAAACGGCGCGTAGCCGAACAGACTGGCTGTCATGGCGATATGTTGTATTATGACTTGGCGCCATGTTTGCGCACAAAAGCTGTAAAAGAGCTGTTGGCCGTTAAAATCGATCATCCCAGGTAAGTTATATGGTAGTGGGAAACGTATGCATATGTTTTGACATATCATATTTCTTTACCAGATTTTTGGTGGGCTTTGCACCATTTGTCGATGGCACCGTCATATCACCCAACACCAATTCTATAGGGAAACTATCACTGCCTTTGGGTTCAGCTATTGTTAGGTGAGCAGCTGCAAACAATTAAACAGAACTTCATAATATATGGGAGCCGATTTCATATTGTATATTTTTCTTTACTTTTGTGGAACAGTACATCAGGAATTGAATTTGCAAACTTTCCTAAACGCAATCTTATGTTTTGTCTTACATCTGTGGAATCGCATTTGGACTTGAATGCTCAAGATTTAGAATTTGGTTTCAATGAAACCAGGCGCGATCGTATTTTAAGAACTTATGTACGTAATAATTTTCATTATCATTTAAATGAAATCTTCGCCGTATTAAAGGTGAGTTGTTCCGCCGCTAAATTGTATATATATTAAGGCGTTGTTAATTGCTGAAGCTTCATTTTAATAAATTAAGAACGAATATACTGATTGGGATCAGGCCATACGAAGTCCGTTAAGTTCGCGGGATGCCACCTTGCAGTTCCTAAGTGATGGCCATACGGCCTCTTCGCTCATAAAACTCGGTTACATGCACAGCTTGAGAGGAGGCAAAGGATATTTTCTACATTTCAAACATCGTACCATAGAAGAGGAATATCCGCAGGTAAGACATTACCTCTGTCCGTCTGTCAAAAATGTCATAGTTAAGAGCAAAATTTTTAGCGAACTGGTTCTGTGCGCGGCGAGGATGTACCATTCTGGTTGGGCTTACCCATATCACCACTTTTTCCGCACAACTATACAGCTCAGGAAAAACAAATTAGTCGCTTAATGTTAAGATATCTGGCAAATTTTGCCAAAACGGGGTAAGTGCTGCCAGCCTTATTTTAAATGCTTACAAAAACATAATGTTGCTATCCTGCTTTAATTGCAGTAATCCAAATCAGTCATCGTTACCACTATCCCAGCCCTCAGCCTTTTCCTTAATCAGTTCTGTGTCTCCGTTAGCAACTAGTACATCTTCTAGTTCAACTGCCAACGAAGCGCTGGAAAAGATTAAAAGATCTTCGTTTAACATGGTTAATGCTACTTCATTAAACTCCAGTGGTCCAAATAAAAGTCATCACATTGTAGAAGACGTTGCAACTGCCGCCGCTAGGCAGGCTTTGAACTTGGCTGTGCTCTATAACCAACGTCGAACCAAACGCACTTATTATAAACGACACTCCCGTAGTAACGATGATCACAGTGCCAGCGCTTCCAGTGAAGTTAATTATTTTTTAAGCAGCAGCAACAACAACAACAACAACGATAACAGCTTTAACAAATTCGATAGCAGTGTGCTCCCATTTTGGGATGCCTATGATGTTGTTAATCAATTGTACATGGAACTGGGTTAGTTGATAGATTTTCGTTATATTTGGAGCGAAAAATAAATACTTTATTTATAATAATTTTTTCTTTGTTTTTGGGTGGCTTTTAGGCAACAAAGCAGAAATCCAAAGTCATTATAGAGGCCATAAGCTTTCCATGTGGCTGAATTTGATACCTCAACTTCATCGGCATGCCAACATGAATGATCAGTCCATGAGACATCATCAATTTCAAGATGATCTAAACAACTTAAATTTATATGAAGGTAAGCAAAATTAGGTTCTAAGTGAAGGAAATAATATTTAGAGGCAATAACTGTCCTGAATTCTATTCTGCACGGAACAGTTCTGAAGATCACATTTTCTAAAAACGATTTGAAATCACGAGAAAGGTGTTCTGTGTAATGGCTCAGCCACTTGTTGAAATCACTTTGTTATGTTTTCAAAATTTTCTAGAATAAACGTCTGATAAACTTATTAAATAAACTGCATAATTATAAGTTTTTTAAATTAAAAATATTTTAAATTAAAAATATTAAAAATATTTTAAATTAAAAATATTAAAAATATTTTAAATTAAAAATATTTTAATGTAAAATAATTTCAAGGGACGTTTTCGGCCACAGAAACGTTCGATTTGATTTTTTTGACTTGTTTTTCATAGACACAAAAAGAAGAAGAAGAAGATTTTTAAAATAGAACTTTCCGCGTGTGCTTTTAAAAGCACTTGTGATTTTAAATCATATGATTTTCAGATTAGTCCTGCAATATTTTTCAGCCAATAAAATAACAAATTTATTTACTAATTATTTACAGCCAAAAGAAATAGTAAAAATTAGATCAATATTTTGTAGAAAGAAAATAAAACTTTTGTACAAATAAAAAAAAATTGATTTTTCTTGTAGCATTTTCCGATCCAAAAAATTATAGATTTAGTTTTAGTCAAATAATTTTTTTTTTTAGCAAAAATGTTGTTTTTATCGTATGATTTTGATCAGGTTATAATTTCTTTTATTGCAGGAATTGTAAGAGCCCAACTGCAAACAAAACCCGATGATGACGACGAAACTCTGCTGCTGCCAAGAAGTCGCCCGACATCGCCACCCACTGTCCAAGAAACTAATGCCACTCAAAGACCTCAGGGAGGCACAACAGGTAAGTTTGAATACTTGAACTCGCCTGAGCTTAACACGTTCGATATGATTTTTTTTTTTAAGAATGTGGTGTTGATGGTGCCATGTTTGTGGCGGAAATGACCACTGTGCCGCCGCCTAGCGAAAATCGTTCTTTGGTTCTGGATAGTCGCGAAAAAGAAATGGCTACCGCTTCTACGGGCATCATGGGCAATTTGGAAGTCCTGAGGCGCTTAAGTGGCAAACAGTTTCCCAGCTACGCCACTGCTCTTATTGCCACCGTGGCTGTGGGCTGCTTCTTGTTCATACTCAACATTTTAATCTTTGCCGGCATTTACCACCAACGGGAAAAGCGCGCCAAGGATGCCAAAACTAAAGAAGAGCTACAGGATAACGACACCAGTAAGAATTCCAGCATGTTGAAATTAAATGCTTTGGGCAGTGAGTCGGGTTCGTTTAATGGCAGTGGGGCAGGTGTTAGTGGAAAAACGACGGTGGTGTTTGGCGAATATAGTTGCTATGATGAGAAATCCCTGCAGACCAAAGATGAAAAATTAATCGTTAAACTGCCACCCAAACAAATGGTAGAGGCCAATTGGGCCGCTTGCTCAACAAGTACTTTGGATTTGTTGAAAACTAAACATCACACGCCGCTGGACAACAACTATGCGCTGGGCAATTTAGTGCCGATTGCTACAGAAACTCAAACGGAGCACCTGATGGTTGGCAATAATCTGGAAATGGCCACTTATAATCCTCTGCCCCTGGCAACGGGTCTGATTATCGATCCCTCTTTTGCTGCTGCCTCATCAACCGGCTTGTTAAGCAAACGCAGCTCTTTTGTGGGCTCTGCGGGACAATTGAATCAATATGATTTCGCCTCGGTGCAATCGTCCGATCAAATGTCTTTTAAGGATATAGAAAATGCCGTCAAGGCCTCAGCAACTATGAATGATGATATAACGCAGGACGATGATATACCGGAACCACCACCACCGCCCAGATCATTTCAAACTATGCAACAACAGCAGGCTGCTGCCACGACTGCCACGGCAGCAACCTGTGGAACAGGCGGTGGTGGCATTTTAAGACAAGCTGGCACTACGTCGGCCTCGCAAACTGGCGGCGGTAAAAAACGTGTACATATACAGGAAATTTCCGTTTAAAATTAGTGAGCCATTTAACTCTATCGACTTTTTTTATGAGGCGCAGAGTATTTTTAAAGAGAAAACATTTTTCTTTTAAAAAAATGCGGGGCTGTTCACTCGGTTGCTAACTTTTCCTGCTACTTCTTATTTACCCGAGACTTAGAATACAGATTTCGTTTTTATAGCCCGGTAACAATAAGAACTTTCAAGTACGCAACTGGGACGAACGACAAATTTCATCCATTGCCACGATTGTGTGCATTTTCAATGTCTTTTATTTTTGACGACAAACACTGGCGCCGGAAAATTCGTCGCTCGTCGCAGTTGTTTTCCCAGCATTAGGCGAAAAACTTTAAAAATAGGCACAACAAAAATGATCACATCGTTTTCTTACGAACGCCTGAATCATTAATTGAAAATTTCACTGATTTTAATAATTCGATTAAATTTAAAATTTTAAAACTTAATTTTTTACGAAAGTTTCATATATAAAGGCAAATCCTTTTATATAAAAATTATGAACTTATTAAAGCCGGTTTCGTAAAGCAGTAACAAAATTAACCAGAAGACAAAAAAATAGATGCAAAAGTATGTTCGAAATTTCGAAGTTAATTACAAATATGAGAAATTTTACATTTTGTATATCAAAACTATGAATTTATTAAAACCGCTTTCGTAATAAAATTGGCCAGAAGTCCAAGCAAATAAAGGAAAAGTATGTTCGAAATTTCGAAGTTAACTGCAAATATGGGAAATTTTACATTTTGTATATCAAATGAATTTATTAAAGCTGCTTTCGTAAAACAGTAATGAAATTAAGCGTATTACCAAATAACAGATGCAAAGTACGTTCGAAATTTCGAAGTTAACTGCAAATATGGGAAATTTTACATTTTTTTCAAAAAAATATTAAAAATATGAGAGTATATTCGAAATTTCGAACTTAATTTCGAATATATAAAATGTTATGTGAATGTCAAGATTATTATTTAATAAATTACATTTATGTAATTCTTTAAAATATTAAAAAAAAAAATTTAAATACTTAATTATTTCTGGGTGTTAAAATAGCGTTAATATAACACCTGTTACTTAATTTGCCTTGTTTTTAGTTCTTTACTTTGATGTCTGAGAATATAAAATAGAAAGCTCAAAGGTATGTTCGAAAGATCGAACTTAACTTCGAATTTGCAAAACTTCACAATTTCTTAACAAGGCTGTTATAAAACTTACAAAAAAATTCATCAGAGGCCCATAATTGCCAATATAGAAATGGGTTTTGAAGATTGCAATTAACTTCGAATTTTTGAAATTTTACTTTTTTCGAAAAAAAATTTGTTTAAGTAAAAATTTTCTAATTTTAAAACTGTACAACTTTTTCAAATACTCTGACGCTGTTTAAATTTTTGTTTGATTTTAAAATATACATATAAAAATTGTCTAAAAAAAATTTATAATTTTAAAACCTTACAACTTTTTCAAATACTCTGACGCTGTTTAAGTTTCGTTTGATTTTAAAATATACATATAGAGCGTTATTTCACTTTTGTTTTCATAACAAAAATATTAAATATTAAATGTATAAATGTTGTTAATTTCCCTTTAAGAAAATAAAACTTAGTTGTTACCAAAAAAATTACTTTTGTTACAATATACAATACATTAAAAAAAATTCCTTTTTATACAAACATACATATAAATATTTTCATATTTTTAAGTAGATTAAATCATAAAACTACAACTGAAATAAGAAAACGTCTTAAGCTTAAGGCTAAAGAATGTTTGTTTTTATTTCTAAACTTATCTGCTTACTAATAACAAGCAAATAACTGAGCTTTAAATGTTTTTATTTAAAAGGTTTAAGTTTTCCGAAAACGTGTCTGCATAATAAATTTGGAAAAATAAATTAAACAACAGAATAGTTTCAGGTTATTAAAAGTTTGAACTGTTTGCAAGAGGGGCCACAAAAGTAACAGCGCTGTGAGCAGATTATTGTGGCAAAGCGAAATAAAAACTTCGAACAATGTGTTACAGAGGCTGGTTCAGGGATGGATAGTCTGCATGATTCTATTTGCTTGCATTATTTTCAGTCCGTAATAAAAATTTCAATTTTTTTACAATATAATATCACCACAAAATACCTTAGATGTCATTAGAGAAGTTCAGGGATGGATAATCTGCAAAGCTCAGAAATTAATACGCTTCAATTACTTTGCATAATTTTAATATCTTATTTTTTACATAAAATTCATTATTGCATTATGAAACCCAATGCAATAGTAATTATTTTGTAATTAATTTAATCTTGCTACAAATTTAAACATTTTATTAAAAAAAATCTTCATGTTTTCAAATTATTATTTAACTTTGCCCTTTAACATGTTATTTAATTTAAACCCTTTTTCATAAAGAACAAGAAAATCAGTTCACTATTGATAGTAAATGGAATAAAAATCACACTATATGGTTCAATGTTGTGTACCTTTTGTTAAACTTTAATATTTAAATAAAAAAAAAAAAACATATTAAAATTTCGTTATATTATTATTAAAACTTCTGTATATTATATAATTATATGTATGTAACTGCTGCTATTATATAAAATTTATGTAAATGTCATTTACATTAAATAAACAAAAATGCATAAATTTATATAATTGACTTTGAAAAATAAAATCAAAAACAAATGGTTATTCTACAATTATTTCATTTAAAACCAAAAAAAAAAAAGATTCACAATAAAATCTCGAAACCAAATCGCCCAATTTTATATATACTTTAAATAATAGCTTTTAGTGACTCCCTCACGTATGCTACACTTTTATTTGATAATAGTACAGCTGAGTGAATCTTTTTTTTTGTATTTGATTTATTTTTTATAACTATTAAATTTAAAAAACTTAAACTGAAATGTATTATGAAAAGGAAATGAACTAAGAAAAACTATAGGCTAAATAAATTAATTCAAATATGTAATTATTATTCAAATATAAACATATTTCATCAATAATAATTATAAACTTTGTATGTCATGAGTTTATGTCATTATTTATAAATGAATTTATTTACTGTAATTTAATTGTTTAAATTAAGTAATTAAATCAAAAAGAAAAAATATATAAGTACATATTAAATCATAAAATTTAAAATAATTAATTAAATAAATGAATTAAGATTTAATGCATAAAACCATTGAAAACAAATGATCAATCTGTGTGAATTTTTATTTAAAATGTGACAACAAAAACAAGATTATATAAATAAAATCTATTCCAAGGTTTTATATGTATTATTCTAGTGTTTTATTTCGTATTGTTGTAAGCAAAGGATTGAAACAGAGCGAGCAATTTTCTATAGAATAATCAGCTGTCATGAAGTCGCCCCGTTCGCGCTAAAGGTTAAGTTGAGTTCATAATAGATAAAATCGCTGGCGGCACCAACAAAACTTGGTGCAACCAACCATCAATTATAAATATGTTGGGATGAAAAAAATCGTTAGCTGCGCTCTCAATTGCAGCTGTTATAAAGGCCATTATGTTAAAAACTGCAAAAAGGGGAAACCCCGTTTTATTTTGTTTTTATTTTAATAAGCACCAGGATCTCAAACCAAAAATGCTCTTATTACAGAATATTTCTGAAGCAAATTTTTTAAACCTTATCAAGGAAATATTCTTCGCTGTTGCGAAAGCAAGTTCCCGTTATAAAATGTGATCCAAGTGTTGTAGACAATCTCCATTCGCAGAAGATAAAAACTAAAGAGAGACATATTTTATATGCCCCAAGCGAACAACCACCTAAATCTAAATACACTTCTTTAATAGCAGGTATAGAACTGCCTTTCCGTCAAGTTCAACCCAGTTAACTTTTGAACAGGGTAGCATTTGGAGCACCAATAACCCCACTGGATAATCAATTTAAAAACAAAATGTAAATAGTTGTTTTTTTTTTTAACAATATTTGAACATATTTTTCGAAAAATTTCAAGTAGACAGCTAGAAAACATACAAAAACAGTGTATACATTTTGTAAGTGCTATTAATTCATCAAAAACTCTTAGCCAACGATAATGTTACAGGATCGTCAAAGATGTCCTTGTAGTTTTTGTAAAAAAAGTTTTTGTCATTTATTAATATTGTTCATACTATGCAAAGTAAATTCGCAAATAATTATTCCCAACTTTCTATAAGTTTTATGGTTCCTCTTTATTAAGTTTTATATAAAAAAAGAACCAAAGGATTTCAAGAATATTAGGAATGATAGTATGCAAAAAGGTCAGCAAATATGAAATCAAAATAATTTGAAAATAACAAATAATTAATAACAAACAAATAGATAAAAAATTAAGATCCAGATCATATTTTAATTAAATTGGTTTTATCAAAACATTTCCTTGCCTTGTACGTTTAAAATTGTAACATAAATTTGCATTTCTTTTGAAATAGTAAAATTTTAACTAATTTAATTCTATTTTCATATTTATTTTAGTTATGCAAATTGAAACCATTAAAACTTTTCTTATATTAAATTGATTTATTCTTTTAAAAAAGCAATTGTTTATACAATATGTATTTTTTTATATAATTTAAAAGAAACAAATTCTTTCACGCAGAATCTTAAATGTAAATAAAAATATATATATGTACATTAATCGAAATTGTACATATTAAAAAATATGTATCATGATCTTATTATATAAGATGCAAATTTAATGGTTTATTAGGAGCTGGTAAGAAAATCATTATCTTCAATTTCTTCTTTCACTTGAATGCCCAGATCTGGTAAGTTGGCTTTTTTATTTTTGCGCTTTTTCTCTGGACTAGATTTTTCCTTTTTTACCTTTTTCGGCGTGGAAGGCAAAGGTTCGTCATTTGAAATAAATTCCTGTTTGATATTTTTCGGCGAATGTGTATGAGAAAGTTCAATATCCTCAGTGTTTGTGGAAGATGTGGACGTCATCCTCTTACGTTTTTTGCTCGACTTTTTTTTAGATGAATTTGAGGAACTATCATTTAGAATACCTGCCCAATCAATTTTAGTTTTTTTCTTTGTTGATGTCTTCTTCATGCTATCCTCTAATGCATCACCAAATTCTGAAGGAGCCTCAGATTTTATAGTCGACAATAAATCATCGAGTTCTTGGGCCACATATTTCTCCTCAATTCCGGAATCACCATTATCTTCCTGATTGAATACAGTTTTTTTCTGAAACAGCAATAATATATTTGAGCATTTATTACATGTTGTTTTTTGTGTTTATATATTACCGCCTTGGCTAATTTTAGTTCACTTGTTGATGTCAGCAGCTCGCCTTCAATGTAGGGAAAAACATTTTGTAAATTATATTTTCGTATTCGAAATTTAACCTCCTGGTCCATTTGCACTTCGCTTTTGTCTACTTTGTGAGCGACTCTCAAGTTGGCGTTGAAAACACGGTAAAGTATGACACCAACTTGGTGCGGCCCTATGTGCTTCACTATACCAGTGAGTTCAGCTCCTTCTTCAGGCTTAAAAATATAAACGTCGGCATTGATGTTTATATGGATTCTGGGATCATCCGCGCGCAACGCACCTGTTGTGCCCAACACTTTTATTTTCTTCACATCTAATACAATGCCATCCAAATTTACATCATAGAATCCAACTTTACTCCGCACTATATGAGCCATAAGAATATGCTTGAAGTCGGCCAAACAAAATGGTCCCATGGACAAGTGCAAATTAGTATTTACTTTACGTACACAGGATCCTTCCGTCTGCGTGTATTTGTCTAATTCTTTTATAGTGTATTTAACATACTCATGCAGTCTTTTAGCCATTTTTTAATAAATTTTTAATTTAAAAATGCAATATTTCCTAACATACAAAAATTCTAAAATTCACTATTTAACAAGCACATTGTACATGTGTTAACGAGAAATGTCAAAATATTATGACGTATGTTCGATGTGGGAATATCACTGATTATAGCACACTGTTTGTAACTCAGCTGTTTGCTCGTCAAATGCCACAATTTTTACACATATTCGGAGGAGTAGAAAATGGAATACCAAATTCAAATTCAAAAGAGTAACAAATTTGGAATTATTTTTATGTTTTATTCAAACATTTTTAATTCTTCAACGCTACAAGCAATATAACGTTTATGTACACGTGCTAACATACATACATATGTATATATAAATACATAGATGTGTAGAAAACAAAATTTCTTAAAATAATTTCCAATTTATTATTGTTTTCAATTAGGCTTATATCGTATAACAGGTACACTGTATTACCCTCAAAACATCATACACTAAGAGTTTGAATAAATAATATTTGCATTCAAAATCATTCAAAGCAACAAAACAAATGGGTTATACAAATTTTTCCAAAAGCTACTAATGCCAGCATGTAAACATTTCCCGAATTCGTAGGTAGGAGATCTTAGGGTCGAATCCTACCAAACACTCTAGTGATAAAAACAATAAAAAAATTTGTTCAATTTGTAAAAACAATAACAACAAACACACAATGTTAAGTTAACTGGTGTTTGACTGTAATTTGATGTTTGGTATTGAAATTCTGACACCTCATCCCTGCAATATAGAATTAAACAACAAATTATCGAAACACTATTCTTTCTTTTCCCCTCACCAAACCAGTTCTGTTTCAAAGCAAAACACAGACAAAATATTAAATAAAGAACACTCGAATTTCCTTCAATCTATTACCAATTCTTGCATATTTCGAGAACGGTGTTAGGCACAAATATTACTTTTTAATGTCTCCCAGGGTGTCAAGATTAACGCCAAAAGTTGTCTGTGTCATTATGATATCGAGCGTTATGTTTTTGTAAAATTTGAGTACTATATTTTGCAACTAAGTGCATTTAATCTAATTGACATGGATTAGAATTTTTATTATTGTGTACTGTATTCATTAATCGCCTCATAAAAAAGAAAAACATGAACCCCAAGTAAAACAACTAATTGGACATTTTACAAATGGTTTCGGCAACTCGTAAACGTATTCTACTCTTGTTGGTTGTTATTGTTTTAACATTTCTTATAATACGACTGCTGTTGTACAATGGAACACTATTGGCAGTAAGTATGGGGTATCCAAAGGCACAGGTGGTACAAAGTAGCCAACAAATAACAAGCCACGTATGTCTAGTGCTATATCATAAGTAGACAATTAACAAGCCTATTTCGTTTCGTTGTTTACTTTTATTTGAAGGAGACACAAAACTATAGAAGATCGCCAGGGGCACCAGTAATCGTTGCAGTATTTTATGAAGCGCTTTGTCCGGATAGTAAACATTTTTTTATAAAACAACTATTACCGGCCTATAAGGAGGCCCCAGCGCTCATGGATATTCAGCTGATACCCTATGGCAAGGCAATAACTTACACCAATGCAGATGGCAGCTATCGTTTTGACTGTCAGCACGGCAGTTTGGAGTGCGAAGCTAACATGTATCATGCCTGTGTAATAGAAGTCGTATCAGATGCGCTGGCGCGTCTCGAAATCGTGGCGTGTATGATACGTGATAATCATATACCCAAAGAAGCTTTTCATAAGGTTCGTGTTATGAGTAAATTTTCATACCCTTATACATATATTTACTGTTTCGTGCTCTTATTTAATTGCAGTGTGCCAAACAACACAACATTGAAAATATTGATCTTATACAGAAGTGTTATGATAGTTCTAATGCCAGTGAACTGCTGAAATTAAATGGTGAAGTAACTCATGCCCTAAGGCCTAGTGTTACTTTTATACCCACCATAACGCTGGACGGCTCTCAAGGCCGTCAGGCAGCAATTTTGAAAGATCTTTTAGCCGAAATATGCAAAATAGCTGGAGACAATGAAAAAGCTGCAGAAATTTGTAATAAACAAGTGTGAAAATGATATTCACTGTATTCCATCTTCCTGTCTGTTTTAATATTTTATTGTTTCCTTCAAACATATTCAAATTGTTTATTTATTTGTCCCCTACTTCAAGAAAATAAGCATTTATGTAAAATATTTTTTAGCCCGTTAACACTTGCTCTTTTTTAACCAATAGATATCACGAATATGTTACAAGTATTTTTTAGTATATGCATGTATGTATGTAGTAGGTACCTATTTCTTATATTTTTCTTTATTCTTCCATTCTGGACATTTATAGCGCAAAATTGTTCGATATAAGTTAATATTTCCTGAAATAAACTTAGAAGTCAAGCTCAATCTGAATAATTACAATATGTAATTATGTTGAAGCTTTTATTATTAAAATTTGACATAGTCATTTTCTTTAAGCTTGAGGTCTTTTGGGTTGTCCAAAAGAAAATATTCCGTCTTATTCCTCGCCATTATAGTTACGTAGAGTCAACACAAACAACTAGTCGAAAGTGTACTCGTTATGTTCTTGACAGTTTCTATCTTTTATCTTGGATCTCGAATGGGTTAAATTCTATTAATATTTGTTCTTGTAAACAAAATTCGTGTATCCGAATATTGCGAGAACAGTAATTGGTGTGATTAGAAAAGTTTTGTTAACAAGGATGATTGAATAAGATAACGGAATTTTTTGTTTGTGTTTTGAATAGAATAAAAAGTATTAATGTTTGAAAACAGCAATAAGGCATAACCAGTTTTTAAAGACAATAATTTTTTTTTTTGCGGCCAAAAAATTTTGCAATCTGTTCAAAGCTTAACTATGCACGTACATATGTGGTACATGCGTACATACATATAAATGTATATAAAGTAACATATTAATTATGAAAGCTTAAAAATGAAAAATATTGGTATCGACTTACATAGTTTTGAAATTATTTGTTGAAATAAGTTTTATTAATCTCTAGATTATCACAAGTTAATATTTTTCTTTAAAACACACACTTCACTTCTAACTAAACGCCACTACAGTTAAAATTACGAATAACAGTTTGGAATAAAAAAGGCGCTTTTTTCAGAAGTTTTTTCTTATTAACTTGGTAGCACCAAGAAATTCATCCATACATTAAACATACCCCAGTTTATTTTTGTTTCTTCTGCTTTGACTTTATTTACCTTTTTAAGCTGTCACTTCACTTTCTATTAATTTTCCTTTTTTTTTATGAAACTCTGGAAGAAATCAAAAACTTTTATACAAAATTTATTTTTTAAAATGGAGACTGAAGAATTGGAACCTATGGATATGTTAGCATACATAACTGAAGAACTGCAGGGGCGTTATAGAGCAGCGAGAGATATCTCAGCACAGGCTCAAATGTTTCAGGACTTTCTCCGACGTTGGGAGGCAGACTCAGGTTTGGATGTCTTAAGGAAACAAAACTATGAAATTAAAAAAGGCAAATATTTTCTTGGTTTATAGTTTTTCAAATAATAAACACATTTAATTATATCCCATAGATCTTGATTGGTTTAATGTTAGTCAATCCTTGTCTTTGGAATCACTCAAAGGAAAAGTTGTGGTTTTGGATTTCTTTACATACTGTTGTATTAATTGCATGCACATTTTACCGGAGCTGAATGCTTTAGAAAAACTATATCCCATAGAACGTGGTTTAGTGGTGGTAGGTGTGCATAGTCCCAAATTCGAAAATGAGAAAGATGCTTCTAATATTTTGGCTGCTGCTCAACGTTATGGAATCGAGCATCCCATAGTCAACGATCCCCAAATGTCATTATGGCGTGCTATTGGCGTACGTTGTTGGCCTACTTTGATGGTATTAGCACCCAGTGGTGCTCCTTTATTAATGTTAATGGGTGAAGGACATGGCTTGTTTTTGGAGCGCTTTGTTGAGCAGGCCTTAAGGTTTTTTGCTCAAAAAGAAGAGCTTAAGTATTTCACTTTACCACTTAAACGCTCCGTAGATTTATTGCCCGCATCCAAAGTAAGATTCCCTGCGAAAATAGCACGCAGTGATGAGGGGAATTTTGCTGTCGCTGATGCTGGCAATCATCGGATATTAGTATTTAATACAAATGGTGAAGTACTGCAGAAAATTGGTAGCGGTATAGCTGGCTTGGCAGATGGTGACTTGGCAAACTCGCGCTTTAACAATCCTCAAGGGGTGATGTTTCTGAACAACCAAACGCTTATTGTAGCTGACACAGAAAATCATGCCATACGCCAAATTAACTTAAGCACACAGCTGGTGGAGACGTTAGCTGGAACTGGCCAACAAGGGCATGATCGTGTTGGCGGTAAAACAGGCCCATTGCAACAAATATCGTCTCCTTGGGACGTAGCAGTGTTTAGGACACGCGATATGGATATGTCATTTCACATAGACGAACAAATTGTACCTGAAAAGACTATAATTATTATCTCTATGGCTGGTACTCATCAAATTTGGGGCTATTTTCCAGAAGGGATTATTTGGTGGAAATTTAAAAAGTTTGAACCCCAAACTTGTGTTTCCATAATCGGAAATGGCATGGAAGAGAATCGAAATAATTCCTATCCGCAAAATGCTGCTTTCGCCCAGCCTTCTGGCCTAACAATGGCCAAGGATTTTCTGTTTATAGCTGACAGTGAAAGTTCAAGTATACGCAAGGCGTCGATGGTGGATGGTAAAGTGTTGGCTGTTGTGGGAGGTGATCGTAATCCGCAGGTGCGTTATGGGGATTAATATGGGTCCTATTTTTTTAAACAAAATTTTTCATTATTCGTAACATTCTCATTTTTAATATTCATATATTTTACGTTCCCACTACTTTCTAGAATCTATTTGCCTTTGGAGACGTTGATGGTAAACAATACACAGCTAAACTGCAGCATCCTCTGGGTATTACCTATAATCATATCAATGGCAAAGTCTATGTTGCCGATACTTATAATCACAAAGTGAAAGCTATTGACATTGAAACCAGTAGTATTGAAACTATGGCCATAAAGCAACACAATGATGATACCAAATTGCAAAATTTTAATGAACCTGCTGGTCTTTGCTTTGACGCCACTGGTAAATACATGCTTGTTTCTGACACTAATAATCATCAAATACTGCGAGTTGATATGGAGACTCTTAAAGCTGAAGCGTTTCTGTTAAAATTCAACCAGCACAACAATAACGAAGAAACAGTTACAGATGGTCCCTTGCGGGCCGGTCTCGAGCTTGTCAAAAGTTTTTCGCTTAGACATTGTAAACAATTAAAATTACAAGTTTCCATTTCGCTAGATGATCAGCTGAAGTTTACGGCTGATGCTCCTCAAAAATGGTCACTTATTAGTGCCAATAGCGCTCTAAAATCGCTTAATACTAAAGGTTCCTTGACGGATGGCAAATTTTTACTGCACCTGCAACGCTCTGATGAATTTAAATTGAATGTGCCAATAGAAGATATCAAACTAGATTTAGCATTAAGTCTGTGCGATGCCAAAAGTTGTCTTTTGAAACGTTTTTCGTTAATATTAAAAGATGATGATATTTTATCTCGAGAAAATAATGCAGTTTCAGATGAATGTAATGTCAATGTTCATATAACTGCAGCTGGAATAAAATTAAATTAGGGTGTTTTTAAAACAATGATTTTGAGATTACAGTTCCATTATAATTTTATGCACAATAATGTGTAGTTATTATTTATGTTTGTATGTTTTAATTTAAGGCTATTGTTTTAATGTTAAAAATATACAAATTTTTTGTTGGCAAAATATATTTTGGAAAAAGAATAATTAAAGCGAAAATTATTCGAATATATAGAAGATGATATACATTCTTTTGAAAACCTTAAAAATTTTAAAATTCGCGTGCGTTGAACAAATCAATTTTAAAAAAATTAAAATTTCTAAACCCTTTTTGCGTTATATCAGATAATAGTTTATTTCATGTTAGATTTCAATAGATATTAGAATCTTTTATTACCGGTACATAATAGCGTTAACTTTCTCTTACCTGCCAATTTCAAGTGGACAGCTGATTTGCTGTCGTCACCAACAGATTTTGGGTAACAAAAATATTAACGGCAACACATTTTTCCCAAACAATCTGGCAGTTCTCTACGAAACTGCAAAAGAAGTAAAAGAAAAATAATAATAAAAATAGTCAAACAGAAGACATTGCAGAGAGAAGTTGTGCAAATCGGTAAACGAGTGAAAGTATTGCTTTTCTTGTGTCGTTTTTGTTTTAGCAAAATTCTTATTTGCTCGTGCTGCACTAGCTATTGATAAATAAATTTAATAGCCTTATATTTCAATTGCTTTATTTAAAAGTATAAGTTTAAAAAAAGTGAACATTAAAACTGTGTCGACTTAAACACAAGAATAAAATAATGGAAAATAAACCTTTGCCACGTTTAGAAAATTGCCAAATTCGGACTAGACGTATCAAAAGTGAAAATGTTGGTAATAGAAATCAAGGAACGATGCTGGCCCCCAAGAAAAACTCTACTTGTTCAGCAATAATGGCAAGTAAAAAATGTGCTTACAGCATAAGTGGTAGTAAACACAAAGTGAAAAGCGGAAAATCAATTGCGCGTACTTTTCTAGGGTCTGAAACTCTTGCCTCCGCTTATTCGAGTATGTTCACGTCACGTTCAGTACGTTGTTCATGGCATCCGTTTGTTTTAAATTCATTGATTTTAATTTTATTTACAAACGTAATCAATTATGGTTATTGTGCCGTTAACAATGCGGCCAGAAGTGATTCATTCATTAATACACCACCGCAACAAACACTATCTGGAGACACCACAACATCAACAACACAAAAGATAAATCCAACTAACAATAATAATGAAACCTCCAATCAGTTAAATGATACTCAAATTTTAGCAGTAAATGAACCAAAAAGGTAAGTTATTTCTAATGGCAAAAACCAGTAACGAAGATTTCTAATAAAATAGAAAAAAAATAGATTAATGTTTACGAGCAGGCCCCTTACGTTACATATTTTCCCCAATTAGATTATAATAAGAACACTTTGGAAATCCAATTAATTTGTGTACTAAGTACATATGGCTCATTTGTTGCAAAATGGTCATAAGTCCTAAAAAAAATGTCAGTGTCCAGTAGTTCATGTAACGGATTTTAAAAAGCAAGTTAATACAGTGAGATTTCGGAAATCGGATAGAGCAATAACTTTTCACTTCTCAAGTTTCCAAAAGTAAACTTGATTTAACACATGTGATTGTACGCTTCTGACTCACCCTATACTTACATATTTGAATTTTATTTAATTGTTCAATCAGTAATCTGAAAATACAAATAATAAATGCCGTCGCGATTAAACGATACAAAAAAGGGGGGAAAACAAAATCGATATAAATGTAATGAAAAAAGTAGAAATATACATACGTACATACATATGTACATACTTGGTTAATCGACTTTTCGTGATAATCGAGACCCTTCTCGAAAACAACAATTCAAGAGTTTTGCAGCTTCTGCAATCAGTGTCCCATAAAATTGTTTGTAGAATGAAACAAAAATTACTTTCACAGCCAAGATAGCAATATTGTTCGACAACTTTAAGTAATTTAAATATGTAGTAAACTTTTTTTATTGTTTCAGAAACTTATCAGCAAATAAATGTATAACTTTTTTTTTTTTAAATCACATTTTGTAAATTACTTAACAAAAATGCAAATGCTTCTTTTTTTCGTTTGTATAATTTTTTTTATTTAGGCCTATTCATAAAAACTTAAAAGAATTTGAAATGAGTTTTAATGTAAACATGCCATATAAAATTTAACTGAAAATCATTTCAAACAGCTTCAATCGTTTATTTCCAAACAATTTGAAACTAATGAATTCATGAAGTTCTTTTTCAAATATATTTATTTTACTTAATTTAAATTGCAATTTTTCTAAACAAAAAATATACATACATACATACATTTTTGTACGTTTTCGTCAAAATCTTATTCTGTAACTTGAATTTTTTCTGTTAATGTTAATAACATGATGGACTGCATGTAATTTTCTACGTAAAGAATGTTAACATAAAATAGCTTTCGGTTAAGGGCTTAATAACATTGATCTGTCCCGAACAAATATATGTATGTATAATTTTATTTTTTATTACAAAATATTTTCTTTGTTTCTTTGACTTTATTTATAAAGTTTTACAGCCCCTATTTTACTAGAGACTACAAATTGTGCCCTAAAATTTACAGCAACACAAATACATTTTTGTTAATGTTGTTTCGGGCGAAAACTGATCATTTTTAATTTTCTCCATAAACAGGCCAAAAATATGTCCCAGTTATTTACATACATACATACATATTATATTATCTATACAATATTTGAAGAAAAAAATAATCCTCTAAAACTGCTAAACAAAAGGAATCAAAACTGTTTGCCATGAGTCACACACACACACATGTAGGAACAGCTAGACCAGAGCTAAGCTTTTGTATGAGCTTAAAGATGGCTTAAAACAGTTCTAGATATGCTATCTCTCATTTGTTTGTCATGCCAATACCGTTTTAGTGCACAGTAGGAGATAAAACATTTCATTCTAAGAACTTTAGGAGTAACTAAAGTTATTTTGTAAGAAACACAATAAAAACTGCGTCGAGCGGGAATTATAATTGCATAACAAAAATTTACAAGTAAGTTACTTTTTTTTAAACATATTCAACAAACTACATTTTGAATTAAATTTTTTTAATATTTATTTAGCCGATTTAGTTTTTCTAATCTTTTTATTGGCATATTTGCTATTTTTATAAAGCAGCCCAGTTTCTGGCAACACTGTTGTGTGGATATAAGTACATACACATGTACATATTTAAAATATAATAGTTTGGCAGCTTTTACTTATTCGATTTCAAAAACAAGCAATTTCCATATGTTAATGAAACGAGTTTTGAATATATTTGAATACAAATACTGTTCAATTCTTTAGCAAAGCCTTAAAATATGGCAAAATAAAACGGCGATTAATGTTTAGAACTGCCTAACTTAACTTTAATGCCGAAACCGTAATTTTGACTTATATTGGAACGATAATTTAAAAAAAAATGGCCTAGCAACATCGTTATGACTAAAAAAGGAGGTTGTTTTGAGGTTTGACAGTTTTTTAACACCTTTTAGGGGCTCTTAAACTGAGCAGTTACATATGTATATCTATCAGTTATTACTATCTAATAGAGAACACAGTTTTGAATACTACTGCTCTTAAATTCATTTACATAATGCCACTCAGTTTGAACATTTTTCTAATTTTTGGCAATTTTGGCTTTGGTTAAAATTTGGTTCTTTAAAATATGGAGACATGTGAAAAAAATTAAAAAATTTGATTGTTTAAGTAGAAAAAGTTTTTTCTTATATTTGTAACTTAGAGATTTTTCTATATTAAATTTTTCTTTAATTTTTATACTAAAAAACAATTTATACCTTTTTCAATGTTTGCAATTTTTTAACGTAACGTGTAAGTTTTCGTCAATTTTTTGAACTAATTTCTTTATTTGCCATTTTCAAATCTTGAAGTGCCAAAATTAAAAAAAGAAGAAAAATTAATCACAATCACGCATGTTTCGGCTGACGTAAGCCAGACGCATTTGTTAATATTTAATGGCGTCCAATTCTTAAATGAAGTGTTGCTGCCAAAAGCCCACTAAAATTTTGCTTAAATGTATTTCTTGTCTTTTAATTCTTTAACGTTATTTGTGTTAAATAATTTAACAACAAAACAGAAAAAAGATTTTCTTAATTCTAATTAATTTTTTATTTTTTATACATTCATACGTATATATGTTTTTTTTAAACAATATTTCTTGTTTATAATCGATATTTTTTGTTGTTTTTGCTACGAATAATATAGAATAATAGAATGTCCCACATTTAAAATAATATCGCCGGCAGACAAAAGCAATTATGAACATTTAATATATGTATGTATGTATGTACGATTATGTCCATTCTCCTCACCGTTTCTCTTTGATCCTCTAAATAAAAAGTTCGTGTTTCTTGTTTGTATTGTTTAATTCATAAATCTTAGCAAGACGAGAGGCAAACAGATGCCAAATGTTTCTTAACCGTTAAGATTTACAACAACAAACAGCAACAACAATAATATGTAATTTTTTCAATTTGGGACAGTATAGAAGATACATACATACACACATGTGTATAGCAAAATTCCCCAACAAATGCAACTTTGTAAAGCACTTGCGGCGCTCACCCTTTCTTGCTTTGTCTACCACTTTAAGGTGGTCACATCCATGTGACGTGTTGAAAGTTGTAACACAAAAATCTCGTCATCTAATCAACATCGTCACCACCATCAAAATTCCAATCTATTGTCTGCTAACAATTGGCGGCAATTTTCTGTCTTTATATTAGTTTTTCTTGGCATGTACAATACATACATACATAAATACATGCATATGTATAATATGTAAGTGTGTATGTATTTTCATTTTATTTTTAATTTTTATTAATTGTTAATAATTTGCTATTGTTTACTTTGTTTATTCAGCGCTCAACTTGTAGGGGGTTTTCACTTTTTTTAAATTTATTTATTTGTAATTGTGTAGTTGTTGCGAGTGAAATATGTCCAAACAAAACCAGTATTAGTGTTCAAAATTAATTAAATAAAATTACATTTAGATCGATTAAGAAATCTACGTAATAAGTAATACGAAAACATTTTCTCTCTACTTAAACAAATTTTTGTTTAAGGCAGACTTTTCGATTTGAGAATTTTCAAAGCAGAAGTTTACACAGGCAGGTTGGGAGGAAAGAAAATTATTAAGTTGTATAATTTATAATATTCGCTTCGTTAGAGCAAGAGCTGAAGGAATAAAAGATTCATTTAATGTTTGGTTTAGATGCTGGTGAGAAAGAGATAAGACAACTAAATCTTAAAAGAGAAACATTTGCTCCTTATATGTACATCTGTAAGACTCAACTATTTGCTGTTCCTTGTACAGGCGTGAAAATCTCAACGTTCTTTTAATTTCTACATTGTCTACAATTCTGAAAGACAATTGGAATGTTGTTTATCCTGGAAAATAAGGAAAAGTTGAACTTTGACTTTCGTCTCCTCTTTGTAGCTTCTCCTCTCCAAAGCACCGTAACCGACACAATAGTAATTATTTGCATAATATAGCAAATGGCTCATTTTTCTTCTTAAGACACCATTACCACCTGGAAAAGAAACAGATAGTTGCGGAAAACTATCGCTCCTGGTGCTCTCTTATAGGATACTGGGCAGTGTGATGCGTTTGCAATAGACAAATTGTGAACTTTATTTACATCATCATCGTCACCTGTCACGGATAAACCTGCCAATGGCTCACTACTATTCCCATGTCTATTCTTTTAATAAACTAGACTCGAGCATACCACAATCTCCTTGCTGGAAACTTCGGGCTTTCAAATCCCTTCAGTAATTCCCCAGACAGTAAAAGGAAGACAAGGCTCTGAGTTGGTGGCCCACCATCTAATTCTTTACGAAGTACAGAAATCTGTTGCAAGATTCAACACCTCGAGAACATTTGGATCATTGAACGTAGACCACTAATTCAGTATCTACCAAAGCCCCTTTCTCCATTTTTTAGGTTTAAACCACAGATAGAACGTTTGAGGCGTAATAGGCATTTCAATCTATGACCAACAACAGGATGCCTAACGACAATCCAAGGCACGTTCGGTCAGTTAATCTTTAACGAAGGTTTCAAAAGCATGTGTACAATCAAAACCACGCAGGAACTACCTAGAGTTTTGGTTACCGGCGCAACCATACTTATACTGTACCCCCGAAAACAGAGCACCTCAGTTTGGAATACTCTAATGCAAGACTGGAACCCCGATGGGTTTTCAATAGACATTAAGAAGAGATTTCACCAACAAAAAAAAAAAACCTCGTCATTCTTAAAAGCTTTGCTGCTTCACGTTAAATCACTTTAGGCCACTTCACAAAGTTGCATCACTTAGCTTAATCATGCGAGATATTGCCGCCATATTTCCGTTAATGTCTTTGAAACATACTTGCAATCAAACTCCAATGTATCGTCGTCGCCTTGTTCATTTCCGTCAAAGATTGACTTCAGTAAAATCTAGTAAAACCACTTAGCCCCACTACCGCATTTGATAGCAGAAATTCGACTGATTAATGTCCAAAGAAAGCCTGTTATCGAATTCTGAATTCTTTTTAGTAGATGTCAGTGAATATTCAGTCTCTTTTCTTACATTAGTTGGTAGGTACAAAGAAGGCTCGACTTCAAATATCATTACAACAACAACAGAACAATTTGATTTTTAAAATATTGTATAAAATGACGTGATGTGACAAGAAGTCTACATTTCACTTTACTATACTATTTCCGCCATCTCAAGCAGACGTTTACTGTTTGCATGCCCAATATACATACATACATATATAATAAAAGAGCTATAAATTATTTGCGTTTTCTTAAAAACGACCTTGTTTTATTAACTTAAGCGATTTAATGTTTTCTTTGCAAACAATTAAATATAAATTTTTTTTTCTTTAACAAAAGGCGCTTAAAAAACCTCAAAAAGTACAACTTAACAAGAGAAAAAAAATTTTGTCTTTGCAAATTCTGTTAATTGAAATAAATGTTTTACTCAAATTTGTCTCCCCCATTTTTCGTTTGTGTCTTCGTTTTTTTTTTTGTTTTTTTTTTGGTCAATTAAACGGCTGCTTAAAAGTGTCATAACATGTGTGACCTTACGATCATCTGTAATCAAATATTTTCATTAAATAATTGTTCTAACCGAGTGTGTAAACAACGAGACATAAATTTATTTATTCGATTAAATGGACGCTGATTGACACGAGATCGTTTGTGCTGAAAAGAATTGAAAGTTTTTTTTTTATTATGTGCGTAAAATGGACATCGTTATTTTTCTTGTCTTCTGTTCTTTTATTCATCCATCACCCGGCGGCCACTTTTGTTTTAATAGTTTCTGAACGCAGTTTTATTTATAGTTCTGCCTAATAAAACAATAAAAAAGGCGAACAGAGATTTTTTAAATTTTCGAGAAATTATATGAAATTTCTATAAAATCTTATCTTCCATATCACTTAAATGTTTTTATAAGCAAAAATAGTAAATTAAAATCCAATACATGTTTCGAACATTCGATTTCTTTGTACTTAAAAAAAAATTACTTTTCCAAAGCAATTACTGGTCGTTTTTATCCTTTATTTTATCCACAAATTTAAATGTGCCAGATCGTCTTCGAAATGATATCTATTGTACAAATGCAGGTGTGAAATTTTTCAAGCCTATGGAGCATAAATCAAGCAGAAACTGGCCGAGGGCATGTACTTTGAAGGATGCTTTATGGCCATGGCGCTGCTCAAAGAAAACGTCAACAGAATGTCCAATGAGACATGCAGTGTGTAGCATGAAGTCCATGCGTTTGACACCTCAAGTAGTTTGTATGCATATCATTCAATTCAAAGCCAAAAAGTTGCTAAGCAGCCGCCTATTGCGCCTGCTGGTTATGTTGTTCTCAGAAATACATATAGATCTAAACAAAAACTACACCAAATAGTGACTTAGATGACCTCCTCCAGAAATGTTTAGCATTGCTAAAGATGAACATTAGCTTCAGTTTCCAATAGCTCTACATCCCTTTCAGCGAACGCATTTCGTTGCCTATGATCGTTGGATTTTAATTTCCAATTGCTCAATTTTATACTGATATAATTCCCATTAATAAATTAAAAAATTCGCAAAGTTGTGGCACGAAATCGGCTGCCTTGAATTCTGCGCTGTACTTGCACAGACAGTGGCTATGTTTTCAGCAGCTCTTATATTTCGTCGTCAAGACGGGATTTACGGGAACTAGTAGACTGAAATTTTTTCACAACATTAAAAATATTCGTTCGTGGCAGGACGGTCGTAAATTAGATGAGGCTTGTGGAACGTTGGCTGAAAACGACAACCATATTAATGCAATAAAATTTCCCCCCTCCTCTAATTTGGCATAATAGACTGAATAAATGACAGCCAATGTGACAGACTTAGCGTCAACAATACGTCCGCTATCAACTGACAAAGTTCAAAAGTCCCCCGTTGAAAGACCCTGAGCTGTAGTTTTAATTGAGTTTCATTCATCAATATGTACATACGTACATACATACACCATATGTTTGTATATTGTATTCTTTTTAAAATATTATTTTTTTCATTTTCGAAATTGGATCTTTACCTCTTTAGTAAACAGAAGTTTTATTTAATATTCATTCATCTTTCGGACTACTGAAGATTTCATTGCAATTTTATTTTGCTTTTTGAAGTTCCTGAAACTCAAAAAAATTGTTTATGTTACAAACGACACATAAAGTGAACAAACAAACGTTCGTCATGTAGACGTTTACAAATCATTTGTTGCTGTGACAGAAAAAAGGCAATTTTTCATATTTATTTTTTCAATGCGTTTTTCTCTTTTTTAACCATTTCCATTGTATTTAGATGCCTCAATTATTTGTTTTTATTATTTCTTTTTCTTTTTTGCTTAAGTTTGTTTGCTTTTTACTTGTATGGCATGCAAATTTAAATATTTGTTTTAATTGTTAATTGTGTACATAAGTATAGGGTGTCCCAAATGAAAGGACGTGTTTTGGTATATGTTATTCTTTATTGATGGGGGAATATTATTTAATTTAGTCTAAGTCTAAGTGCCACCCAAACTTTTTATAGTCTGGCTCTTCCATAATCTATTTCAGAGTTTCTGGAGTTGTCGCTTGCATTTCTTATCGCGCACCGATGTTTTAGCTGTAATATACCTGGAAAGAAAAAAATCAAGGGCACTGAAATCCCATTTACATATTTATATTCAGCTTTTTCCTCTTACCCGAAACATATCCAACATTTAAGTCGCTACTAGTAATCGGTTTTAGTCCCTGCAATTTCTAAGGGAGCATGACATGCTATCCTTATCAAACGATAAAGGATCCTAACGACAAAACTTAATATCTTAAAATATTCTACATACACAAATATAGAAATCAAAAACTTAGATAAATCTATCATTTACATCAGCTATAGGTTGAAAAGATATATAACTCGTTGAATCGCCGTTCGATGTCGTAAAATCCCAAGCTGCGTTCAATATATTCTTGTTGACGTCTTGGCCTTATTCTGTCTATTCTCTTACACGTCTCGAGAATTTTATTCAGCGACAACTGTTTGTGGTTGCCAATCCGAAGCAGATTACATAGTGTTAGTTGTTCTCAAATACGAGTGCATATAGATTTAATTTACTTGAATACCTGGCAGCACCTGGCCAACTGCTCAACACCGCCCTTATGTAGAATGCAAGGTGCACACAGGAAGCAACCCTGACAACCCTCTTGCTAAAGACACTGAGCTGTGTAATCACTCTCGCCAAATCATCCATCTAATCAACCACACTATCTTGTTCGAGGGGCACCTGGACTTTTGAATGCCCCAAGACAAGCCAAGATTAATCTTTGCTGAAGATTTGGGCTGCTGCTGCCCAACAATGGTGATGCCTTTTCCTACACAATGATTTTCATAGCCACGACAATCGAGCAACCAATGCGCTCTCTGTGCCCTTAAAACCAAAGTACTTAATTTAGGAATGCGCTAAGTTTAGAGCCTGCTCGCCGGAGATTGTGAAACATACAATGCGACAGGTTTGCAATGCATCTAATGGTCCAATTTTTAGCCCTGAAAAAAAAAAACACCTTGATCACAAACTCGCTGCAGTAAAACAATTGGTGGTCGGTTTTTAAATTCAATTATTTTGATACGTTGATGGATGGTGTGAATTTCCTAAGACTTTTTCGAAAAAGTTAATCCGAAAAAGGAATTTATTTTATTAACCATTTGTCCAACCCTGTACACATGTAATAATGTTCGTATTAGTGCCCCATTACATTCCTTCAAGTTGGTTTTGTTGGCATTCCTTGAATGAACATTTTGTTATTGTAGTTTCCTCCAAATATGGCATCGAGTTTCATTTATTTTAATACAACAATTTTTGTTGTTTGAATTATTTCTTGTTTTGCGTAAGAGTTGAGTTGTCCAGGTTAATTTTGTTTTGTGTCCACTTCTCGAACGCAAAAGCATTTGCAACAAAGTTGCAGTATAAACATTTTTTTCCGGTTTAATATTCTGGGAAGATAGCCGATCCAAACATATATATGTATATGTGTATGTGGTTGTATATATACAAATACTTATTTATGTGAACTTTTGTGTATAAAATTGATATCCATTTAATACAAAAACCAGAAACATGCAGATGAATAAAAAAGTTTGCATGAAAACGAACAAATACATAAAAGTTTGCGTTTAATTTTTTCTGCACTAACCAGAAATTTTTAAATATTTTAAGTGTAAAATATATAATATCGAGCAATACCCCTATATTAAATACAAAGACAATATATTGAAAAGGGGAGACCCTTACCATAATATCGAGCAATACCCCTATATTAAATACGAAGACCATATATTGAAAAGGGGGGACCCTTACCATAATATCGAGCAATATCCCTATATTAAATACGAAGACCATATATTGAAAAGGGGAGACCCTTACCATAATATCGAGCAATACCCCTATATTAAATACGAAGACCATATATTGAAAAGGGGGGACCCTTACCATAATATCGAGCAATATCCCTATATTAAATACGAAGACCATATATTGAAAAGGGGGGACCCTTACCATAATATCGAGCAATACCCTAATAATAAATACGAAGACCATATATTGAAAAGGGGGAACCCTTACCATAATATCGAGCAATACCCCTATATTAAATACGCAGACCATATATTGAAAAGGGGGGACCCTTACCATAATATCGAGCAATATTCCTATATTAAATACGAAGACCATATATTGAAAAGGGGGGACCCTTACCATAATATCGAGCAATACCCCTATATTAAATACGCAGACCATATATTGAAAAGGGGGGACCCTTACCATAATATCGAGCAATATTCCTATATTAAATACGAAGACCATATATTGAAAAGGGGGGACCCTTACCATAATATCGAGCAATACCCCTATATTAAATACGCAGACCATATATTGAAAAGGGGGACCCTTACCATAATATCGAGCAATATTCCTATATTAAATACGAAGACCATATATTGAAAAGGGGGGACCCTTACCATAATATCGAGCAATACCCCTATAATAAATACGAAGACCATATATTGAAAAGGGGGGACCCTTACCATAATATCGAGCAATATTCCTATATTAAATACGAAGACCATATATTGAAAAGGGGGGACCCTTACCATATAATCGAGCAATACCCCTATAATAAATACGAAGACCATATATTGAAAAGGGGGACCCTTACCATAATATCGAGCAATACCCCTATAATAAATACGAAGACCATATATTGAAGAGGGGGGACCCTTACCATAATATCGAGCAATATTCCTATATTAAATACGAAGACCATATATTGAAAAGGGGGGACCCTTACCATAATATCGAGCAATATTCCTATATTAAATACGAAGACCATATATTGAAAAGGGGGGACCCTTTTCGCTTATTTTTGCGATAAAATCAATATTTGCGGAGATACAGCCACTTTTCTAAAAAAGTTTAATAGGGAAGTAATATTTTTATTATAAAAATGAATACTGATAGACTTGGATCCATCCTAATATTTATATGGATTTTTTCAAAAATTTCTTCAAATTACAATAGTTTTAATATATTTGAAAAGAGCATTATCGATACCTTCGTTAAGTTTTTTCGAATTTCGCTTATTTTTGCGATAAAATCAATATTTGCGGAGATACAGCCACTTTTCTAAAAAAGTTTAATAGGGAAGTAATATTTTTATTATAAAAATGAATACTGATAGACTTGGATCCATCCTAATATTTATATGGATTTTTTCAAAAATTTCTTCAAATTACAATAGTTTTAATATATTTGAAAAGAGCATTATCGATACCTTAGTTAAGTTTTTTCGAATTTCGCTTATTTTTGCGATAAAATCAATATTTGCGGAGATACAGCCACTTTTCTAAAAAAGTTTAATAGGGAAGTAATATTTTTATTCTAAAAATGAATACTGATAGACTTGGATCCATCCTAATATTTATATGGATTTTTTCAAAAATTTCTTCAAATTACAATAGTTTTAATATATTTGAAAAGAGCATTATCGATACCTTAGTTAAGTTTTTTCGAATTTCGCTTATTTTTGCGATAAAATCAATATTTGCGGAGATACAGCCACTTTTCTAAAAAAGTTTAATAGGGAAGTAATATTTTTATTATAAAAATGAATACTGATAGACTTGGATCCATCCTAATATTTATATGGATTTTTTCAAAAATTTCTTCAAATTACAATAGTTTTAATATATTTGAAAAGAGCATTATCGATACCTTAGTTAAGTTTTTTCGAATTTCGCTTCTTTTTGCGATAAAATCAATATTTGCGGAGATACAGCCACTTTTCTAAAAAAGTTTAATAGGGAAGTAATATTTTTATTATAAAAATGAATACTTATAGACTTGGATCCATCCTAATATTTATATGGATTTTTTCAAAAATTTCTTCAAATTACAATAGTTTTAATATATTTGAAAAGAGCATTATCGATACCTTAGTTAAGTTTTTTCGAATTTCGCTTATTTTTGCGATAAAATCAATATTTGCGGAGATACAGCCACTTTTCTAAAAAAGTTTAATAGGGAAGTAATATTTTTATTATAAAAATGAATACTGATAGACTTGGATCCATCCTAATATTTATATGGATTTTTTCAAAAATTTCTTCAAATTACAATAGTTTTAATATATTTGAAAAGAGCATTATCGATACCTTAGTTAAGTTTTTTCGAATTTCGCTTATTTTTGCGATAAAATCAATATTTGCGGAGATACAGCCACTTTTCTAAAAAAGTTTAATAGGGAAGTAATATTTTTATTATAAAAATGAATACTGATAGACTTGGATCCATCCTAATATTTATATGGATTTTTTCAAAAATTTCTTCAAATTACAATAGTTTTAATATATTTGAAAAGAGCATTATCGATACCTTCGTTAAGTTTTTTCGAATTTCGCTTATTTTTGCGATAAAATCAATATTTGCGGAGATACAGCCACTTTTCTAAAAAAGTTTAATAGGGAAGTAATATTTTTATTATAAAAATGAATACTGATAGACTTGGATCCATCCTAATATTTATATGGATTTTTTCAAAAATTTCTTCAAATTACAATAGTTTTAATATATTTGAAAAGAGCATTATCGATACCTTAGTTAAGTTTTTTCGAATTTCGCTTATTTTTGCGATAAAATCAATATTTGCGGAGATACAGCCACTTTTCTAAAAAAGTTTAATAGGGAAGTAATATTTTTATTCTAAAAATGAATACTGATAGACTTGGATCCATCCTAATATTTATATGGATTTTTTCAAAAATTTCTTCAAATTACAATAGTTTTAATATATTTGAAAAGAGCATTATCGATACCTTAGTTAAGTTTTTTCGAATTTCGCTTCTTTTTGCGATAAAATCAATATTTGCGGAGATACAGCCACTTTTCTAAAAAAGTTTAATAGGGAAGTAATATTTTTATTATAAAAATGAATACTTATAGACTTGGATCCATCCTAATATTTATATGGATTTTTTCAAAAATTTCTTCAAATTACAATAGTTTTAATATATTTGAAAAGAGCATTATCGATACCTTAGTTAAGTTTTTTCGAATTTCGCTTATTTTTGCGATAAAATCAATATTTGCGGAGATACAGCCACTTTTCTAAAAAAGTTTAATAGGGAAGTAATATTTTTATTATAAAAATGAATACTGATAGACTTGGATCCATCCTAATATTTATATGGATTTTTTCAAAAATTTCTTCAAATTACAATAGTTTTAATATATTTGAAAAGAGCATTATCGATACCTTAGTTAAGTTTTTTCGAATTTCGCTTATTTTTGCGATAAAATCAATATTTGCGGAGATACAGCCACTTTTCTAAAAAAGTTTAATAGGGAAGTAATATTTTTATTATAAAAATGAATACTGATAGACTTGGATCCATCCTAATATTTATATGGATTTTTTAAAAGGGGGACCCTTTCCATAATATCGAGCAATACCCCTATATTAAATACGAAGACCATATATTGAAAAGGGGGGACCCTTACCATAATATCGAGCAATACCCCTATAATAAATACGAAGACCATATATTGAAAAGGGGGGACCCTTACCATAATATCGAGCAATATTCCTATATTAAATACGAAGACCATATATTGAAAAGGGGGGACCCTTACCATAATATCGAGCAATACCCCTATATTAAATACGCAGACCATATATTGAAAAGGGGGGACCCTTACCATAATATCGAGCAATACCCCTATAATAAATACGAAGACCATATATTGAAAAGGGGGGACCCTTACCATAATATCGAGCAATATTCCTATATTAAATACGAAGACCATATATTGAAAAGGGGGGACCCTTACCATAATATCGAGCAATACCCCTATAATAAATACGAAGACCATATATTGAAAAGGGGGGACCCTTACCATAATATCGAGCAATATTCCTATATTAAATACGAAGACCATATATTGAAAAGGGGGGACCCTTACCATAATATCGAGCAATACCCCTATAATAAATACGAAGACCATATATTGAAAAGGGGGGACCCTTACCATAATATCGAGCAATACCCCTATAATAAATACGAAGACCATATATTGAAAAGGGGGGACCCTTACCATAATATCGAGCAATATTCCTATATTAAATACGAAGACCATATATTGAAAAGGGGGGACCCTTACCATAATATCGAGCAATACCCCTATAATAAATACGAAGAACATAATATCGAGCAATACCCTAATAATAAATACGAGGACCATATATTGATAAGGGGGGATCCATCCTAATATTTATATGGATTTTTTCAAAAATTTCTTCAAATTACAATAGTTTTAATATAATTGCAAAGAGCATTATCGATACCTTAGTTAAGTTTTTTCGAATTTCGCTTATTTTTGCGATAAAATCAATATTTGCGGAGATACAGCCTCTTTTCTAAAAAAGTTTAATAGGGAAGTAATATTTTTATTATAAAAATGAATACTGATAGTCTTGGATCCATCCTAATATTTATATGGATTTTTTAAAAAATTTCTTCAAATTACAATAGTTTTAATATATTTGAAAAGAGCATTATCGATACCTTAGTTAAGTTTTTTCGAATTTCGCTTATTTTTCTGATAAAATCAATATTTGCGGAGATACAGCCACTTTTCTAAAAAAGTTTAATAGGGAAGTAATATTTTTATTATAAAAATGAATACTGATAGACTTGGATCCATCCTAATATTTATATGGATTTTTTCAAAAATTTCTTCAAATTACAATAGTTTTAATATATTTGAAAAGAGCATTATCGATACCTTAGTTAAGTTTTTTCGAATTTCGCTTATTTTCGCGATAAAATCAATATTTGCGGAGATACAGCCACTTTTCTAAAAAAGTTTAATAGGGAAGTAATATTTTTATTATAAAAATGAATACTGATAGACTTGGATCCATCCTAATATTTATATGGATTTTTTCAAAAATTTCTTCAAATTACAATAGTTTTAATATATTTGAAAAGAGCATTATCGATACCTTAGTTAAGTTTTTTCGAATTTCGCTTATTTTTGCGATAAAATCAATATTTGCGGAGATACAGCCACTTTTCTAAAAAAGTTTAATAGGGAAGTAATATTTTTATTATAAAAATGAATACTGATAGACTTGGATCCATCCTAATATTTATATGGATTTTTTAAAAGGGGGACCCTGGCCATAATATCGAGCAATACCCCTATATTAAATACGAAGACCATATATTGAAAAGGGGGGACCCTTACCATAATATCGAGCAATACCCCTATAATAAATACGAAGACCATATATTGAAAAGGGGGGACCCTTACCATAATATCGAGCAATATTCCTATATTAAATACGAAGACCATATATTGAAAAGGGGGGACCCTTACCATAATATCGAGCAATACCCCTATAATAAATACGAAGACCATATATTGAAAAGGGGGGACCCTTACCATAATATCGAGCAATACCCCTATAATAAATACGAAGACCATATATTGAAAAGGGGGGACCCTTACCATAATATCGAGCAATATTCCTATATTAAATACGAAGACCATATATTGAAAAGGGGGGACCCTTACCATAATATCGAGCAATACCCCTATAATAAATACGAAGACCATATATTGAAAAGGGGGGACCCTTACCATAATATCGAGCAATACCCCTATAATAAATACGAAGACCATATATTGAAAAGGGGGGACCCTTACCATAATATCGAGCAATACCCCTATAATAAATACGAAGACCATATATTGAAAAGGGGGGACCCTTACCATAATATCGAGCAATACCCCTATAATAAATACGAAGACCATATATTGAAAAGGGGGGACCCTTACCATAATATCGAGCAATACCCCTATAATAAATACGAAGAACATAATATCGAGCAATACCCTAATAATAAATACGAGGACCATATATTGATAAGGGGGGATCCATCCTAATATTTATATGGATTTTTTCAAAAATTTCTTCAAATTACAATAGTTTTAATATAATTGCAAAGAGCATTATCGATACCTTAGTTAAGTTTTTTCGAATTTCGCTTATTTTTGCGATAAAATCAATATTTGCGGAGATACAGCCTCTTTTCTAAAAAAGTTTAATAGGGAAGTAATATTTTTATTATAAAAATGAATACTGATAGACTTGGATCCATCCTAATATTTATATGGATTTTTTAAAAAATTTCTTCAAATTACAATAGTTTTAATATATTTGAAAAGAGCATTATCGATACCTTAGTTAAGTTTTTTCGAATTTCGCTTATTTTTCTGATAAAATCAATATTTGCGGAGATACAGCCACTTTTCTAAAAAAGTTTAATAGGGAAGTAATATTTTTATTATAAAAATGAATACTGATAGACTTGGATCCATCCTAATATTTATATGGATTTTTTCAAAAATTTCTTCAAATTACAATAGTTTTAATATATTTGAAAAGAGCATTATCGATACCTTAGTTAAGTTTTTTCGAATTTCGCTTATTTTTGCGATAAAATCAATATTTGCGGAGATACAGCCACTTTTCTAAAAAAGTTTAATAGGGAAGTAATATTTTTATTATAAAAATGAATACTGATAGACTTGGATCCATCCTAATATTTATATGGATTTTTTCAAAAATTTCTTCAAATTACAATAGTTTTAATATATTTGAAAAGAGCATTATCGATACCTTAGTTAAGTTTTTTCGAATTTCGCTTATTTTTGCGATAAAATCAATATTTGCGGAGATACAGCCACTTTTCTAAAAAAGTTTAATAGGGAAGTAATATTTTTATTATAAAAATGAATACTGATAGACTTGGATCCATCCTAATATTTATATGGATTTTTTAAAAGGGGGACCCTGGCCATAATATCGAGCAATACCCCTATATTAAATACGAAGACCATATATTGAAAAGGGGGGACCCTTACCATAATATCGAGCAATACCCCTATAATAAATACGAAGACCATATATTGAAAAGGGGGGACCCTTACCATAATATCGAGCAATATTCCTATATTAAATACGAAGACCATATATTGAAAAGGGGGGACCCTTACCATAATATCGAGCAATACCCCTATAATAAATACGAAGACCATATATTGAAAAGGGGGGACCCTTACCATAATATCGAGCAATACCCCTATAATAAATACGAAGACCATATATTGAAAAGGGGGGACCCTTACCATAATATCGAGCAATACCCCTATAATAAATACGAAGACCATATATTGAAAAGGGGGGACCCTTACCATAATATCGAGCAATATTCCTATATTAAATACGAAGACCATATATTGAAAAGGGGGGACCCTTACCATAATATCGAGCAATACCCCTATAATAAATACGAAGACCATATATTGAAAAGGGGGGACCCTTACCATAATATCGAGCAATACCCCTATAATAAATACGAAGACCATATATTGAAAAGGGGGGACCCTTACCATAATATCGAGCAATACCCCTATAATAAATACGAAGACCATATATTGATAAGGGGGGATCCATCCTAATATTTATATGGATTTTTTCAAAAATTTCTTCAAATTACAATAGTTTTAATATAATTGCAAAGAGCATTATCGATACCTTAGTTAAGTTTTTTCGAATTTCGCTTATTTTTGCGATAAAATCAATATTTGCGGAGATACAGCCACTTTTCTAAAAAAGTTTAATAGGGAAGTAATATTTTTATTATAAAAATGAATACTGATAGACTTGGATCCATCCTAATATTTATATGGATTTTTTCAAAAATTTCTTCAAATTACAATAGTTTTAATATATTTGAAAAGAGCATTATCGATACCTTAGTTAAGTTTTTTCGAATTTCGCTTATTTTTGCGATAAAATCAATATTTGCGGAGATACAGCCACTTTTCTAAAAAAGTTTAATAGGGAAGTAATATTTTTATTATAAAAATGAATACTGATAGACTTGGATCCATCCTAATATTTATATGGATTTTTTCAAAAATTTCTTCAAATTACAATAGTTTTAATATATTTGAAAAGAGCATTATCGATACCTTAGTTAAGTTTTTTCGAATTTCGCTTATTTTTGCGATAAAATCAATATTTGCGGAGATACAGCCACTTTTCTAAAAAAGTTTAATAGGGAAGTAATATTTTTATTATAAAAATGAATACTGATAGACTTGGATCCATCCTAATATTTATATGGATTTTTTCAAAAATTTCTTCAAATTACAATAGTTTTAATATATTTGAAAAGAGCATTATCGATACCTTAGTTAAGTTTTTTCGAATTTCGCTTATTTTTGCGATAAAATCAATATTTGCGGAGATACAGCCACTTTTCTAAAAAAGTTTAATAGGGAAGTAATATTTTTATTATAAAAATGAATACTGATAGACTTGGATCCATCCTAATATTTATATGGATTTTTTCAAAAATTTCTTCAAATTACAATAGTTTTAATATATTTGAAAAGAGCATTATCGATACCTTAGTTAAGTTTTTTCGAATTTCGCTTATTTTTGCGATAAAATCAATATTTGCGGAGATACAGCCACTTTTCTAAAAAAGTTTAATAGGGAAGTAATATTTTTATTATAAAAATGAATACTGATAGACTTGGATCCATCCTAATATTTATATGGATTTTTTCAAAAATTTCTTCAAATTACAATAGTTTTAATATATTTGAAAAGAGCATTATCGATACCTTAGTTAAGTTTTTTCGAATTTCGCTTATTTTTGCGATAAAATCAATATTTGCGGAGATACAGCCACTTTTCTAAAAAAGTTTAATAGGGAAGTAATATTTTTATTATAAAAATGAATACTGATAGACTTGGATCCATCCTAATATTTATATGGATTTTTTAAAAGGGGGACCCTGGCCATAATATCGAGCAATACCCCTATATTAAATACGAAGACCATATATTGAAAAGGGGGACCCTTACCATAATATCGAGCAATACCCCTATAATAAATACGAAGACCATATATTGAAAAGGGGGGACCCTTACCATAATATCGAGCAATACCCCTATAATAAATACGAAGACCATATATTGAAAAGGGGGGACCCTTACCATAATATCGAGCAATATTCCTATATTAAATACGAAGACCATATATTGAAAAGGGGGACCCTTACCATAATATCGAGCAATACCCCTATAATAAATACGAAGACCATATATTGAAAAGGGGGGACCCTTACCATAATATCGAGCAATATTCCTATATTAAATACGAAGACCATATATTGAAAAGGGGGGACCCTTACCATAATATCGAGCAATACCCCTATAATAAATACGAAGACCATATATTGAAAAGGGGGGACCCTTACCATAATATCGAGCAATACCCCTATAATAAATACGAAGACCATATATTGAAAAGGGGGGACCCTTACCATAATATCGAGCAATACCCCTATAATAAATACGAAGACCATATATTGAAAAGGGGGGACCCTTACCATAATATCGAGCAATACCCCTATAATAAATACGAAGACCATATATTGAAAAGGGGGGACCCTTACCATAATATCGAGCAATACCCCTATAATAAATACGAAGACCATATATTGAAAAGGGGGGACCCTTACCATAATATCGAGCAATACCCCTATAATAAATACGAAGACCATATATTGAAAAGGGGGGACCCTTACCATAATATCGAGCAATATTCCTATATTAAATACGAAGACCATATATTGAAAAGGGGGGACCCTTACCATAATATCGAGCAATACCCCTATAATAAATACGAAGACCATATATTGAAAAGGGGGGACCCTTACCATAATATCGAGCAATACCCCTATAATAAATACGAAGACCATATATTGAAAAGGGGGGACCCTTACCATAATATCGAGCAATACCCCTATAATAAATACGAAGACCATATATTGATAAGGGGGGATCCATCCTAATATTTATATGGATTTTTTCAAAAATTTCTTCAAATTACAATAGTTTTAATATAATTGCAAAGAGCATTATCGATACCTTAGTTAAGTTTTTTCGAATTTCGCTTATTTTTGCGATAAAATCAATATTTGCGGAGATACAGCCACTTTTCTAAAAAAGTTTAATAGGGAAGTAATATTTTTATTATAAAAATGAATACTGATAGACTTGGATCCATCCTAATATTTATATGGATTTTTTCAAAAATTTCTTCAAATTACAATAGTTTTAATATATTTGAAAAGAGCATTATCGATACCTTAGTTAAGTTTTTTCGAATTTCGCTTATTTTTGCGATAAAATCAATATTTGCGGAGATACAGCCACTTTTCTAAAAAAGTTTAATAGGGAAGTAATATTTTTATTATAAAAATGAATACTGATAGACTTGGATCCATCCTAATATTTATATGGATTTTTTCAAAAATTTCTTCAAATTACAATAGTTTTAATATATTTGAAAAGAGCATTATCGATACCTTAGTTAAGTTTTTTCGAATTTCGCTTATTTTTGCGATAAAATCAATATTTGCGGAGATACAGCCACTTTTCTAAAAAAGTTTAATAGGGAAGTAATATTTTTATTATAAAAATGAATACTGATAGACTTGGATCCATCCTAATATTTATATGGATTTTTTAAAAGGGGGACCCTGGCCATAATATCGAGCAATACCCCTATATTAAATACGAAGACCATATATTGAAAAGGGGGGACCCTTACCATAATATCGAGCAATACCCCTATAATAAATACGAAGACCATATATTGAAAAGGGGGGACCCTTACCATAATATCGAGCAATATTCCTATATTAAATACGAAGACCATATATTGAAAAGGGGGACCCTTACCATAATATCGAGCAATACCCCTATAATAAATACGAAGACCATATATTGAAAAGGGGGGACCCTTACCATAATATCGAGCAATACCCCTATAATAAATACGAAGACCATATATTGAAAAGGTGGGACCCTTACCATAATATCGAGCAATACCCCTATAATAAATACGAAGACCATATATTGAAAAGGGGGGACCCTTACCATAATATCGAGCAATATTCCTATATTAAATACGAAGACCATATATTGAAAAGGGGGGACCCTTACCATAATATCGAGCAATACCCCTATAATAAATACGAAGACCATATATTGAAAAGGGGGGACCCTTACCATAATATCGAGCAATATTCCTATATTAAATACGAAGACCATATATTGAAAAGGGGGGACCCTTACCATAATATCGAGCAATACCCCTATAATAAATACGAAGACCATATATTGAAAAGGGGGGACCCTTACCATAATATCGAGCAATACCCCTATAATAAATACGAAGACCATATATTGAAAAGGGGGGACCCTTACCATAATATCGAGCAATACCCCTATAATAAATACGAAGACCATATATTGAAAAGGGGGGACCCTTACCATAATATCGAGCAATATTCCTATATTAAATACGAAGACCATATATTGAAAAGGGGGGACCCTTACCATAATATCGAGCAATACCCCTATAATAAATACGAAGACCATATATTGAAAAGGGGGGACCCTTACCATAATATCGAGCAATACCCCTATAATAAATACGAAGACCATATATTGAAAAGGGGGGACCCTTACCATAATATCGAGCAATACCCCTATAATAAATACGAAGACCATATATTGATAAGGGGGGATCCATCCTAATATTTATATGGATTTTTTCAAAAATTTCTTCAAATTACAATAGTTTTAATATAATTGCAAAGAGCATTATCGATACCTTAGTTAAGTTTTTTCGAATTTCGCTTATTTTTGCGATAAAATCAATATTTGCGGAGATACAGCCACTTTTCTAAAAAAGTTTAATAGGGAAGTAATATTTTTATTATAAAAATGAATACTGATAGACTTGGATCCATCCTAATATTTATATGGATTTTTTCAAAAATTTCTTCAAATTACAATAGTTTTAATATATTTGAAAAGAGCATTATCGATACCTTGGTTAAGTTTTTTCGAATTTCGCTTATTTTTGCGATAAAATCAATATTTGCGGAGATACAGCCACTTTTCTAAAAAAGTTTAATAGGGAAGTAATATTTTTATTATAAAAATGAATACTGATAGACTTGGATCCATCCTAATATTTATATGGATTTTTTCAAAAATTTCTTCAAATTACAATAGTTTTAATATATTTGAAAAGAGCATTATCGATACCTTAGTTAAGTTTTTTCGAATTTCGCTTATTTTTGCGATAAAATCAATATTTGCGGAGATACAGCCACTTTTCTAAAAAAGTTTAATAGGGAAGTAATATTTTTATTATAAAAATGAATACTGATAGACTTGGATCCATCCTAATATTTATATGGATTTTTTCAAAAATTTCTTCAAATTACAATAGTTTTAATATATTTGAAAAGAGCATTATCGATACCTTAGTTAAGTTTTTTCGAATTTCGCTTATTTTTGCGATAAAATCAATATTTGCGGAGATACAGCCACTTTTCTAAAAAAGTTTAATAGGGAAGTAATATTTTTATTATAAAAATGAATACTGATAGACTTGGATCCATCCTAATATTTATATGGATTTTTTAAAAGGGGGACCCTGGCCATAATATCGAGCAATACCCCTATATTAAATACGAAGACCATATATTGAAAAGGGGGACCCTTACCATAATATCGAGCAATACCCCTATAATAAATACGAAGACCATATATTGAAAAGGGGGGACCCTTACCATAATATCGAGCAATACCCCTATAATAAATACGAAGACCATATATTGAAAAGGGGGGACCCTTACCATAATATCGAGCAATATTCCTATATTAAATACGAAGACCATATATTGAAAAGGGGGACCCTTACCATAATATCGAGCAATACCCCTATAATAAATACGAAGACCATATATTGAAAAGGGGGGACCCTTACCATAATATCGAGCAATATTCCTATATTAAATACGAAGACCATATATTGAAAAGGGGGGACCCTTACCATAATATCGAGCAATACCCCTATAATAAATACGAAGACCATATATTGAAAAGGGGGACCCTTACCATAATATCGAGCAATACCCCTATAATAAATACGAAGACCATATATTGAAAAGGGGGGACCCTTACCATAATATCGAGCAATACCCCTATAATAAATACGAAGACCATATATTGAAAAGGGGGGACCCTTACCATAATATCGAGCAATACCCCTATAATAAATACGAAGACCATATATTGAAAAGGGGGGACCCTTACCATAATATCGAGCAATACCCCTATAATAAATACGAAGACCATATATTGAAAAGGGGGGACCCTTACCATAATATCGAGCAATACCCCTATAATAAATACGAAGACCATATATTGAAAAGGGGGGACCCTTACCATAATATCGAGCAATACCCCTATAATAAATACTAAGACCATATATTGAAAAGGGGGGACCCTTACCATAATATCGAGCAATACCCCTATAATAAATACGAAGACCATATATTGAAAAGGGGGGACCCTTACCATAATATCGAGCAATACCCCTATAATAAATACGAAGACCATATATTGAAAAGGGGGGACCCTTACCATAATATCGAGCAATACCCCTATAATAAATACGAAGACCATATATTGAAAAGGGGGGACCCTTACCATAATATCGAGCAATACCCCTATAATAAATACGAAGACCATATATTGAAAAGGGGGGACCCTTACCATAATATCGAGCAATACCCCTATAATAAATACGAAGACCATATATTGAAAAGGGGGGACCCTTACCATAATATCGAGCAATATTCCTATATTAAATACGAAGACCATATATTGAAAAGGGGGGACCCTTACCATAATATCGAGCAATACCCCTATAATAAATACGAAGACCATATATTGAAAAGGGGGGACCCTTACCATAATATCGAGCAATACCCCTATAATAAATACGAAGACCATATATTGAAAAGGGGGGACCCTTACCATAATATCGAGCAATACCCCTATAATAAATACGAAGACCATATATTGAAAAGGGGGGACCCTTACCATAATATCGAGCAATACCCCTATAATAAATACGAAGACCATATATTGAAAAGGGGGGACCCTTACCATAATATCGAGCAATATTCCTATATTAAATACGAAGACCATATATTGAAAAGGGGGGACCCTTACCATAATATCGAGCAATACCCCTATAATAAATACGAAGACCATATATTGAAAAGGGGGGACCCTTACCATAATATCGAGCAATACCCCTATAATAAATACGAAGACCATATATTGAAAAGGGGGGACCCTTACCATAATATCGAGCAATACCCCTATAATAAATACGAAGACCATATATTGATAAGGGGGGATCCATCCTAATATTTATATGGATTTTTTCAAAAATTTCTTCAAATTACAATAGTTTTAATATAATTGCAAAGAGCATTATCGATACCTTAGTTAAGTTTTTTCGAATTTCGCTTATTTTTGCGATAAAATCAATATTTGCGGAGATACAGCCACTTTTCTAAAAAAGTTTAATAGGGAAGTAATATTTTTATTATAAAAATGAATACTGATAGACTTGGATCCATCCTAATATTTATATGGATTTTTTCAAAAATTTCTTCAAATTACAATAGTTTTAATATATTTGAAAAGAGCATTATCGATACCTTGGTTAAGTTTTTTCGAATTTCGCTTATTTTTGCGATAAAATCAATATTTGCGGAGATACAGCCACTTTTCTAAAAAAGTTTAATAGGGAAGTAATATTTTTATTATAAAAATGAATACTGATAGACTTGGATCCATCCTAATATTTATATGGATTTTTTCAAAAATTTCTTCAAATTACAATAGTTTTAATATATTTGAAAAGAGCATTATCGATACCTTAGTTAAGTTTTTTCGAATTTCGCTTATTTTTGCGATAAAATCAATATTTGCGGAGATACAGCCACTTTTCTAAAAAAGTTTAATAGGGAAGTAATATTTTTATTATAAAAATGAATACTGATAGACTTGGATCCATCCTAATATTTATATGGATTTTTTCAAAAATTTCTTCAAATTACAATAGTTTTAATATATTTGAAAAGAGCATTATCGATACCTTAGTTAAGTTTTTTCGAATTTCGCTTATTTTTGCGATAAAATCAATATTTGCGGAGATACAGCCACTTTTCTAAAAAAGTTTAATAGGGAAGTAATATTTTTATTATAAAAATGAATACTGATAGACTTGGATCCATCCTAATATTTATATGGATTTTTTAAAAGGGGGACCCTGGCCATAATATCGAGCAATACCCCTATATTAAATACGAAGACCATATATTGAAAAGGGGGACCCTTACCATAATATCGAGCAATACCCCTATAATAAATACGAAGACCATATATTGAAAAGGGGGGACCCTTACCATAATATCGAGCAATACCCCTATAATAAATACGAAGACCATATATTGAAAAGGGGGGACCCTTACCATAATATCGAGCAATATTCCTATATTAAATACGAAGACCATATATTGAAAAGGGGGACCCTTACCATAATATCGAGCAATACCCCTATAATAAATACGAAGACCATATATTGAAAAGGGGGGACCCTTACCATAATATCGAGCAATATTCCTATATTAAATACGAAGACCATATATTGAAAAGGGGGGACCCTTACCATAATATCGAGCAATACCCCTATAATAAATACGAAGACCATATATTGAAAAGGGGGGACCCTTACCATAATATCGAGCAATACCCCTATAATAAATACGAAGACCATATATTGAAAAGGGGGGACCCTTACCATAATATCGAGCAATATTCCTATATTAAATACGAAGACCATATATTGAAAAGGGGGGACCCTTACCATAATATCGAGCAATACCCCTATAATAAATACGAAGACCATATATTGAAAAGGGGGGACCCTTACCATAATATCGAGCAATACCCCTATAATAAATACGAAGACCATATATTGAAAAGGGGGGACCCTTACCATAATATCGAGCAATACCCCTATAATAAATACGAAGACCATATATTGAAAAGGGGGGACCCTTACCATAATATCGAGCAATACCCCTATAATAAATACGAAGACCATATATTGAAAAGGGGGGACCCTTACCATAATATCGAGCAATACCCCTATAATAAATACGAAGACCATATATTGAAAAGGGGGGACCCTTACCATAATATCGAGCAATATTCCTATATTAAATACGAAGACCATATATTGAAAAGGGGGGACCCTTACCATAATATCGAGCAATACCCCTATAATAAATACGAAGACCATATATTGAAAAGGGGGGACCCTTACCATAAAATCGAGCAATACCCCTATAATAAATACGAAGACCATATATTGAAAAGGGGGGACCCTTACCATAATATCGAGCAATACCCCTATAATAAATACGAAGACCATATATTGAAAAGGGGGGACCCTTACCATAATATCGAGCAATACCCCTATAATAAATACGAAGACCATATATTGAAAAGGGGGGACCCTTACCATAATATCGAGCAATATTCCTATATTAAATACGAAGACCATATATTGAAAAGGGGGGACCCTTACCATAATATCGAGCAATACCCCTATAATAAATACGAAGACCATATATTGAAAAGGGGGGACCCTTACCATAATATCGAGCAATACCCCTATAATAAATACGAAGACCATATATTGAAAAGGGGGGACCCTTACCATAATATCGAGCAATACCCCTATAATAAATACGAAGACCATATATTGATAAGGGGGGATCCATCCTAATATTTATATGGATTTTTTCAAAAATTTCTTCAAATTACAATAGTTTTAATATAATTGCAAAGAGCATTATCGATACCTTAGTTAAGTTTTTTCGAATTTCGCTTATTTTTGCGATAAAATCAATATTTGCGGAGATACAGCCACTTTTCTAAAAAAGTTTAATAGGGAAGTAATATTTTTATTATAAAAATGAATACTGATAGACTTGGATCCATCCTAATATTTATATGGATTTTTTCAAAAATTTCTTCAAATTCCAATAGTTTTAATATATTTGAAAAGAGCATTATCGATACCTTAGTTAAGTTTTTTCGAATTTCGCTTATTTTTGCGATAAAATCAATATTTGCGGAGATACAGCCACTTTTCTAAAAAAGTTTAATAGGGAAGTAATATTTTTATTATAAAAATGAATACTGATAGACTTGGATCCATCCTAATATTTATATGGATTTTTTCAAAAATTTCTTCAAATTACAATAGTTTTAATATATTTGAAAAGAGCATTATCGATACCTTAGATAAGTTTTTTCGAATTTCGCTTATTTTTGCGATAAAATCAATATTTGCGGAGATACAGCCACTTTTCTAAAAAAGTTTAATAGGGAAGTAATATTTTTATTATAAAAATGAATACTGATAGACTTGGATCCATCCTAATATTTGTATGGATTTTTTCAAAAATTTCTTCAAATTACAATAGTTTTAATATATTTGAAAAGAGCATTATCGATACCTTAGTTAAGTTTTTTCGAATTTCGCTTATTTTTGCGATAAAATCAATATTTGCGGAGATACAGCCACTTTTCTAAAAAAGTTTAATAGGGAAGTAATATTTTTATTATAAAAATGAATACTGATAGACTTGGATCCATCCTAATATTTATATGGATTTTTTAAAAGGGGGACCCTGGCCATAATATCGAGCAATACCCCTATATTAAATACGAAGACCATATATTGAAAAGGGGGGACCCTTACCATAATATCGAGCAATACCCCTATAATAAATACGAAGACCATATATTGAAAAGGGGGGACCCTTACCATAATATCGAGCAATATTCCTATATTAAATACGAAGACCATATATTGAAAAGGGGGGACCCTTACCATAATATCGAGCAATACCCCTATAATAAATACGAAGACCATATATTGAAAAGGGGGGACCCTTACCATAATATCGAGCAATACCCCTATAATAAATACGAAGACCATATATTGAAAAGGGGGGACCCTTACCATAATATCGAGCAATACCCCTATAATAAATACGAAGACCATATATTGAAAAGGGGGGACCCTTACCATAATATCGAGCAATATTCCTATATTAAATACGAAGACCATATATTGAAAAGGGGGGACCCTTACCATAATATCGAGCAATACCCCTATAATAAATACGAAGACCATATATTGAAAAGGGGGGACCCTTACCATAATATCGAGCAATACCCCTATAATAAATACGAAGACCATATATTGAAAAGGGGGGACCCTTACCATAATATCGAGCAATACCCCTATAATAAATACGAAGACCATATATTGATAAGGGGGGATCCATCCTAATATTTATATGGATTTTTTCAAAAATTTCTTCAAATTACAATAGTTTTAATATAATTGCAAAGAGCATTATCGATACCTTAGTTAAGTTTTTTCGAATTTCGCTTATTTTTGCGATAAAATCAATATTTGCGGAGATACAGCCACTTTTCTAAAAAAGTTTAATAGGGAAGTAATATTTTTATTATAAAAATGAATACTGATAGACTTGGATCCATCCTAATATTTATATGGATTTTTTCAAAAATTTCTTCAAATTCCAATAGTTTTAATATATTTGAAAAGAGCATTATCGATACCTTAGTTAAGTTTTTTCGAATTTCGCTTATTTTTGCGATAAAATCAATATTTGCGGAGATACAGCCACTTTTCTAAAAAAGTTTAATAGGGAAGTAATATTTTTATTATAAAAATGAATACTGATAGACTTGGATCCATCCTAATATTTATATGGATTTTTTCAAAAATTTCTTCAAATTACAATAGTTTTAATATATTTGAAAAGAGCATTATCGATACCTTAGTTAAGTTTTTTCGAATTTCGCTTATTTTTGCGATAAAATCAATATTTGCGGAGATACAGCCACTTTTCTAAAAAAGTTTAATAGGGAAGTAATATTTTTATTATAAAAATGAATACTGATAGACTTGGATCCATCCTAATATTTATATGGATTTTTTCAAAAATTTCTTCAAATTACAATAGTTTTAATATATTTGAAAAGAGCATTATCGATACCTTAGTTAAGTTTTTTCGAATTTCGCTTATTTTTGCGATAAAATCAATATTTGCGGAGATACAGCCACTTTTCTAAAAAAGTTTAATAGGGAAGTAATATTTTTATTATAAAAATGAATACTGATAGACTTGGATCCATCCTAATATTTATATGGATTTTTTAAAAGGGGGACCCTGGCCATAATATCGAGCAATACCCCTATATTAAATACGAAGACCATATATTGAAAAGGGGGGACCCTTACCATAATATCGAGCAATACCCCTATAATAAATACGAAGACCATATATTGAAAAGGGGGGACCCTTACCATAATATCGAGCAATATTCCTATATTAAATACGAAGACCATATATTGAAAAGGGGGGACCCTTACCATAATATCGAGCAATACCCCTATAATAAATACGAAGACCATATATTGAAAAGGGGGGACCCTTACCATAATATCGAGCAATACCCCTATAATAAATACGAAGACCATATATTGAAAAGGTGGGACCCTTACCATAATATCGAGCAATACCCCTATAATAAATACGAAGACCATATATTGAAAAGGGGGGACCCTTACCATAATATCGAGCAATATTCCTATATTAAATACGAAGACCATATATTGAAAAGGGGGGACCCTTACCATAATATCGAGCAATACCCCTATAATAAATACGAAGACCATATATTGAAAAGGGGGGACCCTTACCATAATATCGAGCAATATTCCTATATTAAATACGAAGACCATATATTGAAAAGGGGGGACCCTTACCATAATATCGAGCAATACCCCTATAATAAATACGAAGACCATATATTGAAAAGGGGGGACCCTTACCATAATATCGAGCAATATTCCTATATTAAATACGAAGACCATATATTGAAAAGGGGGGACCCTTACCATAATATCGAGCAATACCCCTATAATAAATACGAAGACCATATATTGAAAAGGGGGGACCCTTACCATAATATCGAGCAATACCCCTATAATAAATACGAAGACCATATATTGAAAAGGGGGGACCCTTACCATAATATCGAGCAATATTCCTATATTAAATACGAAGACCATATATTGAAAAGGGGGGACCCTTACCATAATATCGAGCAATACCCCTATAATAAAAACGAAGACCATATATTGAAAAGGGGGGACCCTTACCATAATATCGAGCAATACCCCTATAATAAATACGAAGACCATATATTGAAAAGGGGGGACCCTTACCATAATATCGAGCAATATTCCTATATTAAATACGAAGACCATATATTGAAAAGGGGGGACCCTTACCATAATATCGAGCAATACCCCTATAATAAATACGAAGACCATATATTGAAAAGGGGGGACCCTTACCATAATATCGAGCAATACCCCTATAATAAATACGAAGACCATATATTGAAAAGGGGGGACCCTTACCATAATATCGAGCAATACCCCTATAATAAATACGAAGACCATATATTGAAAAGGGGGGACCCTTACCATAATATCGAGCAATATTCCTATATTAAATACGAAGACCATATATTGAAAAGGGGGGACCCTTACCATAATATCGAGCAATACCCCTATAATAAATACGAAGACCATATATTGAAAAGGGGGGACCCTTACCATAATATCGAGCAATACCCCTATAATAAATACGAAGACCATATATTGATAAGGGGGGATCCATCCTAATATTTATATGGATTTTTTCAAAAATTTCTTCAAATTACAATAGTTTTAATATAATTGCAAAGAGCATTATCGATACCTTAGTTAAGTTTTTTCGAATTTCGCTTATTTTTCCGATAAAATCAATATTTGCGGAGATACAGCCACTTTTCTAAAAAAGTTTAATAGGGAAGTAATATTTTTATTATAAAAATGAATACTGATAGACTTGGATCCATCCTAATATTTATATGGATTTTTTCAAAAATTTCTTCAAATTACAATAGTTTTAATATATTTGAAAAGAGCATTATCGATACCTTAGTTAAGTTTTTTCGAATTTCGCTTATTTTTCCGATAAAATCAATATTTGCGGAGATACAGCCACTTTTCTAAAAAAGTTTAATAGGGAAGTAATATTTTTATTATAAAAATGAATACTGATAGACTTGGATCCATCCTAATATTTATATGGATTTTTTCAAAAATTTCTTCAAATTACAATAGTTTTAATATATTTGAAAAGAGCATTATCGATACCTTAGTTAAGTTTTTTCGAATTTCGCTTATTTTTGCGATAAAATCAATATTTGCGGAGATACAGCCACTTTTCTAAAAAAGTTTAATAGGGAAGTAATATTTTTATTATAAAAATGAATACTGATAGACTTGGATCCATCCTAATATTTATATGGATTTTTTCAAAAATTTCTTCAAATTACAATAGTTTTAATATATTTGAAAAGAGCATTATCGATACCTTAGTTAAGTTTTTTCGAATTTCGCTTATTTTTGCGATAAAATCAATATTTGCGGAGATACAGCCACTTTTCTAAAAAAGTTTAATAGGGAAGCAATATTTTTATTATAAAAATGAATACTGATAGACTTGGATCCATCCTAATATTTATATGGATTTTTTAAAAGGGGGACCCTGGCCATAATATCGAGCAATACCCCTATATTAAATACGAAGACCATATATTGAAAAGGGGGGACCCTTACCATAATATCGAGCAATACCCCTATAATAAATACGAAGACCATATATTGAAAAGGGGGGACCCTTACCATAATATCGAGCAATATTCCTATATTAAATACGAAGACCATATATTGAAAAGGGGGGACCCTTACCATAATATCGAGCAATACCCCTATAATAAATACGAAGACCATATATTGAAAAGGGGGGACCCTTACCATAATATCGAGCAATATTCCTATATTAAATACGAAGACCATATATTGAAAAGGGGGGACCCTTACCATAATATCGAGCAATACCCCTATAATAAATACGAAGACCATATATTGAGAAGGGGGGACCCTTACCATAATATCGAGCAATATTCCTATATTAAATACGAAGACCATATATTGAAAAGGGGGACCCTTACCATAATATCGAGCAATACCCCTATAATAAATACGAAGACCATATATTGAAAAGGGGGGACCCTTACCATAATATCGAGCAATACCCCTATAATAAATACGAAGACCATATATTGAAAAGGGGGGACCCTTACCATAATATCGAGCAATATTCCTATATTAAATACGAAGACCATATATTGAAAAGGGGGGACCCTTACCATAATATCGAGCAATACCCCTATAATAAAAACGAAGACCATATATTGAAAAGGGGGACCCTTACCATAATATCGAGCAATACCCCTATAATAAATACGAAGACCATATATTGAAAAGGGGGGACCCTTACCATAATATCGAGCAATATTCCTATATTAAATACGAAGACCATATATTGAAAAGGGGGGACCCTTACCATAATATCGAGCAATACCCCTATAATAAATACGAAGACCATATATTGAAAAGGGGGGACCCTTACCATAATATCGAGCAATACCCCTATAATAAATACGAAGACCATATATTGAAAAGGGGGGACCCTTACCATAATATCGAGCAATACCCCTATAATAAATACGAAGACCATATATTGAAAAGGGGGGACCCTTACCATAATATCGAGCAATATTCCTATATTAAATACGAAGACCATATATTGAAAAGGGGGGACCCTTACCATAATATCGAGCAATACCCCTATAATAAATACGAAGACCATATATTGAAAAGGGGGGACCCTTACCATAATATCGAGCAATACCCCTATAATAAATACGAAGACCATATATTGATAAGGGGGGATCCATCCTAATATTTATATGGATTTTTTCAAAAATTTCTTCAAATTACAATAGTTTTAATATAATTGCAAAGAGCATTATCGATACCTGAGTTAAGTTTTTTCGAATTTCGCTTATTTTTCCGATAAAATCAATATTTGCGGAGATACAGCCACTTTTCTAAAAAAGTTTAATAGGGAAGTAATATTTTTATTATAAAAATGAATACTGATAGACTTGGATCCATCCTAATATTTATATGGATTTTTTCAAAAATTTCTTCAAATTACAATAGTTTTAATATATTTGAAAAGAGCATTATCGATACCTTAGTTAAGTTTTTTCGAATTTCGCTTATTTTTCCGATAAAATCAATATTTGCGGAGATACAGCCACTTTTCTAAAAAAGTTTAATAGGGAAGTAATATTTTTATTATAAAAATGAATACTGATAGACTTGGATCCATCCTAATATTTATATGGATTTTTTCAAAAATTTCTTCAAATTACAATAGTTTTAATATATTTGAAAAGAGCATTATCGATACCTTAGTTAAGTTTTTTCGAATTTCGCTTATTTTTGCGATAAAATCAATATTTGCGGAGATACAGCCTCTTTTCTAAAAAAGTTTAATAGGGAAGTAATATTTTTATTATAAAAATGAATACTGATAGACTTGGATCCATCCTAATATTTATATGGATTTTTTCAAAAATTTCTTCAAATTACAATAGTTTTAATATATTTGAAAAGAGCATTATCGATACCTTAGTTAAGTTTTTTCGAATTTCGCTTATTTTTGCGATAAAATCAATATTTGCGGAGATACAGCCACTTTTCTAAAAAAGTTTAATAGGGAAGTAATATTTTTATTATAAAAATGAATACTGATAGACTTGGATCCATCCTAATATTTATATGGATTTTTTAAAAGGGGGACCCTGGCCATAATATCGAGCAATACCCCTATATTAAATACGAAGACCATATATTGAAAAGGGGGACCCTTACCATAATATCGAGCAATACCCCTATAATAAATACGAAGACCATATATTGAAAAGGGGGGACCCTTACCATAATATCGAGCAATATTCCTATATTAAATACGAAGACCATATATTGAAAAGGGGGGACCCTTACCATAATATCGAGCAATATTCCTATATTAAATACGAAGACCATATATTGAAAAGGGGGGACCCTTACCATAATATCGAGCAATACCCCTATAATAAATACGAAGACCATATATTGAAAAGGGGGGACCCTTACCATAATATCGAGCAATATTCCTATATTAAATACGAAGACCATATATTGAAAAGGGGGGACCCTTACCATAATATCGAGCAATACCCCTATAATAAATACGAAGACCATATATTGAAAAGGGGGGACCCTTACCATAATATCGAGCAATACCCCTATAATAAATACGAAGACCATATATTGAAAAGGGGGGACCCTTACCATAATATCGAGCAATATTCCTATATTAAATACGAAGACCATATATTGAAAAGGGGGGACCCTTACCATAATATCGAGCAATACCCCTATAATAAAAACGAAGACCATATATTGAAAAGGGGGGACCCTTACCATAATATCGAGCAATACCCCTATAATAAATACGAAGACCATATATTGAAAAGGGGGGACCCTTACCATAATATCGAGCAATACCCCTATAATAAATACGAAGACCATATATTGAAAAGGGGGACCCTTACCATAATATCGAGCAATATTCCTATATTAAATACGAAGACCATATATTGAAAAGGGGGGACCCTTACCATAATATCGAGCAATACCCCTATAATAAATACGAAGACCATATATTGATAAGGAGGGATCGATCCTAATATTTATATGGATTTTTTCAAAAATTTCTTCAAATTACAATAGTTTTAATATATTTGAAAAGAGCATTATCGATACCTTAGTTAAGTTTTTTCGAATTTCGCTTATTTTTGCGATAAAATCAATATTTGCGGAGATACAGCCACTTTTCTAAAAAAGTTTAATAGGGAAGTAATATTTTTATTATAAAAATGAATACTGATAGACTTGGATCCATCCTAATATTTATATGGATTTTTTCAAAAATTTCTTCAAATTACAATAGTTTTAATATATTTGAAAAGAGCATTATCGATACCTTAGTTAAGTTTTTTCGAATTTCGCTTATTTTTGCGATAAAATCAATATTTGCGGAGATACAGCCACTTTTCTAAAAAAGTTTAATAGGGAAGTAATATTTTTATTATAAAAATGAATACTGATAGACTTGGATCCATCCTAATATTTATATGGATTTTTTAAAAGGGGGACCCTGGCCATAATATCGAGCAATACCCCTATATTAAATACGAAGACCATATATTGAAAAGGGGGGACCCTTACCATAATATCGAGCAATACCCCTATAATAAATACGAAGACCATATATTGAAAAGGGGGGACCCTTACCATAATATCGAGCAATATTCCTATATTAAATACGAAGACCATATATTGAAAAGGGGGGACCCTTACCATAATATCGAGCAATACCCCTATAATAAATACGAAGACCATATATTGAAAAGGGGGGACCCTTACCATAATATCGAGCAATATTCCTATATTAAATACGAAGACCATATATTGAAAAGGGGGGACCCTTACCATAATATCGAGCAATACCCCTATAATAAATACGAAGACCATATATTGAAAAGGGGGGACCCTTACCATAATATCGAGCAATACCCCTATAATAAATACGAAGACCATATATTGATAAGGGGGGATCCATCCTAATATTTATATGGATTTTTTCAAAAATTTCTTCAAATTACAATAGTTTTAATATAATTGCAAAGAGCATTATCGATACCTTAGTTAAGTTTTTTCGAATTTCGCTTATTTTTCCGATAAAATCAATATTTGCGGAGATACAGCCACTTTTCTAAAAAAGTTTAATAGGGAAGTAATATTTTTATTATAAAAATGAATACTGATAGACTTGGATCCATCCTAATATTTATATGGATTTTTTCAAAAATTTCTTCAAATTACAATAGTTTTAATATATTTGAAAAGAGCATTATCGATACCTTAGTTAAGTTTTTTCGAATTTCGCTTATTTTTGCGATAAAATCAATATTTGCGGAGATACAGCCACTTTTCTAAAAAAGTTTAATAGGGAAGTAATATTTTTATTATAAAAATGAATACTGATAGACTTGGATCCATCCTAATATTTATATGGATTTTTTCAAAAATTTCTTCAAATTACAATAGTTTTAATATATTTGAAAAGAGCATTATCGATACCTTAGTTAAGTTTTTTCGAATTTCGCTTATTTTTGCGATAAAATCAATATTTGCGGAGATACAGCCACTTTTCTAAAAAAGTTTAATAGGGAAGTAATATTTTTATTATAAAAATGAATACTGATAGACTTGGATCCATCCTAATATTTATATGGATTTTTTCAAAAATTTCTTCAAATTACAATAGTTTTAATATATTTGAAAAGAGCATTATCGATACCTTAGTTAAGTTTTTTCGAATTTCGCTTATTTTTGCGATAAAATCAATATTTGCGGAGATACAGCCACTTTTCTAAAAAAGTTTAATAGGGAAGTAATATTTTTATTATAAAAATGAATACTGATAGACTTGGATCCATCCTAATATTTATATGGATTTTTTCAAAAATTTCTTCAAATTACAATAGTTTTAATATATTTGAAAAGAGCATTATCGATACCTTAGTTAAGTTTTTTCGAATTTCGCTTATTTTTGCGATAAAATCAATATTTGCGGAGATACAGCCTCTTTTCTAAAAAAGTTTAATAGGGAAGTAATATTTTTATTATAAAAATGAATACTGATAGACTTGGATCCATCCTAATATTTATATGGATTTTTTCAAAAATTTCTTCAAATTACAATAGTTTTAATATATTTGAAAAGAGCATTATCGATACCTTAGTTAAGTTTTTTCGAATTTCGCTTATTTTTGCGATAAAATCAATATTTGCGGAGATACAGCCACTTTTCTAAAAAAGTTTAATAGGGAAGTAATATTTTTATTATAAAAATGAATACTGATAGACTTGGATCCATCCTAATATTTATATGGATTTTTTAAAAGGGGGACCCTGGCCATAATATCGAGCAATACCCCTATATTAAATACGAAGACCATATATTGAAAAGGGGGACCCTTACCATAATATCGAGCAATACCCCTATAATAAATACGAAGACCATATATTGAAAAGGGGGGACCCTTACCATAATATCGAGCAATACCCCTATAATAAATACGAAGACCATATATTGAAAAGGGGGGACCCTTACCATAATATCGAGCAATATTCCTATATTAAATACGAAGACCATATATTGAAAAGGGGGGACCCTTACTATAATATCGAGCAATACCCCTATAATAAATACGAAGACCATATATTGAAAAGGGGGGACCCTTACCATAATATCGAGCAATATTCCTATATTAAATACGAAGACCATATATTGAAAAGGGGGGACCCTTACCATAATATCGAGCAATACCCCTATAATAAATACGAAGACCATATATTGAAAAGGGGGGACCCTTACCATAATATCGAGCAATATTCCTATATTAAATACGAAGACCATATATTGAAAAGGGGGGACCCTTACCATAATATCGAGCAATACCCCTATAATAAATACGAAGACCATATATTGAAAAGGGGGGACCCTTACCATAATATCGAGCAATACCCCTATAATAAATACGAAGACCATATATTGAAAAGGGGGGACCCTTACCATAATATCGAGCAATATTCCTATATTAAATACGAAGACCATATATTGAAAAGGGGGGACCCTTACCATAATATCGAGCAATACCCCTATAATAAAAACGAAGACCATATATTGAAAAGGGGGGACCCTTACCATAATATCGAGCAATACCCCTATAATAAATACGAAGACCATATATTGAAAAGGGGGGACCCTTACCATAATATCGAGCAATACCCCTATAATAAATACGAAGACCATATATTGAAAAGGGGGGACCCTTACCATAATATCGAGCAATATTCCTATATTAAATACGAAGACCATATATTGAAAAGGGGGGACCCTTACCATAATATCGAGCAATACCCCTATAATAAATACGAAGACCATATATTGATAAGGAGGGATCCATCCTAATATTTGTATGGATTTTTTCAAAAATTTCTTCAAATTACAATAGTTTTAATATAATTGCAAAGAGCATTATCGATACCTTAGTTAAGTTTTTTCGAATTTCGCTTATTTTTCCGATAAAATCAATATTTGCGGAGATACAGCCACTTTTCTAAAAAAGTTTAATAGGGAAGTAATATTTTTATTATAAAAATGAATACTGATAGACTTGGATCCATCCTAATATTTATATGGATTTTTTCAAAAATTTCTTCAAATTACAATAGTTTTAATATATTTGAAAAGAGCATTATCGATACCTTAGTTAAGTTTTTTCGAATTTCGCTTATTTTTCCGATAAAATCAATATTTGCGGAGATACAGCCACTTTTCTAAAAAAGTTTAATAGGGAAGTAATATTTTTATTATAAAAATGAATACTGATAGACTTGGATCCATCCTAATATTTATATGGATTTTTTCAAAAATTTCTTCAAATTACAATAGTTTTAATATATTTGAAAAGAGCATTATCGATACCTTAGTTAAGTTTTTTCGAATTTCGCTTATTTTTGCGATAAAATCAATATTTGCGGAGATACAGCCACTTTTCTAAAAAAGTTTAATAGGGAAGTAATATTTTTATTATAAAAATGAATACTGATAGACTTGGATCCATCCTAATATTTATATGGATTTTTTCAAAAATTTCTTCAAATTACAATAGTTTTAATATATTTGAAAAGAGCATTATCGATACCTTAGTTAAGTTTTTTCGAATTTCGCTTATTTTTGCGATAAAATCAATATTTGCGGAGATACAGCCACTTTTCTAAAAAAGTTTAATAGGGAAGTAATATTTTTATTATAAAAATGAATACTGATAGACTTGGATCCATCCTAATATTTATATGGATTTTTTAAAAGGGGGACCCTGGCCATAATATCGAGCAATACCCCTATATTAAATACGAAGACCATATATTGAAAAGGGGGGACCCTTACCATAATATCGAGCAATACCCCTATAATAAATACGAAGACCATATATGGAAAAGGGGGGACCCTTACCATAATATCGAGCAATATTCCTATATTAAATACGAAGACCATATATTGAAAAGGGGGGACCCTTACCATAATATCGAGCAATACCCCTATAATAAATACGAAGACCATATATTGAAAAGGGGGGACCCTTACCATAATATCGAGCAATATTCCTATATTAAATACGAAGACCATATATTGAAAAGGGGGGACCCTTACCATAATATCGAGCAATACCCCTATAATAAATACGAAGACCATATATTGAAAAGGGGGGACCCTTACCATAATATCGAGCAATATTCCTATATTAAATACGAAGACCATATATTGAAAAGGGGGGACCCTTACCATAATATCGAGCAATACCCCTATAATAAATACGAAGACCATATATTGAAAAGGGGGGACCCTTACCATAATATCGAGCAATACCCCTATAATAAATACGAAGACCATATATTGAAAAGGGGGGACCCTTACCATAATATCGAGCAATATTCCTATATTAAATACGAAGACCATATATTGAAAAGGGGGGACCCTTACCATAATATCGAGCAATACCCCTATAATAAAAACGAAGACCATATATTGAAAAGGGGGGACCCTTACCATAATATCGAGCAATACCCCTATAATAAATACGAAGACCATATATTGAAAAGGGGGGACCCTTACCATAATATCGAGCAATATTCCTATATTAAATACGAAGACCATATATTGAAAAGGGGGGACCCTTACCATAATATCGAGCAATACCCCTATAATAAATACGAAGACCATATATTGAAAAGGGGGGACCCTTACCATAATATCGAGCAATACCCCTATAATAAATACGAAGACCATATATTGAAAAGGGGGGACCCTTACCATAATATCGAGCAATACCCCTATAATAAATACGAAGACCATATATTGAAAAGGGGGGACCCTTACCATAATATCGAGCAATATTCCTATATTAAATACGAAGACCATATATTGAAAAGGGGGGACCCTTACCATAATATCGAGCAATACCCCTATAATAAATACGAAGACCATATATTGAAAAGGGGGGACCCTTACCATAATATCGAGCAATACCCCTATAATAAATACGAAGACCATATATTGATAAGGGGGGATCCATCCTAATATTTATATGGATTTTTTCAAAAATTTCTTCAAATTACAATAGTTTTAATATAATTGCAAAGAGCATTATCGATACCTGAGTTAAGTTTTTTCGAATTTCGCTTATTTTTCCGATAAAATCAATATTTGCGGAGATACAGCCACTTTTCTAAAAAAGTTTAATAGGGAAGTAATATTTTTATTATAAAAATGAATACTGATAGACTTGGATCCATCCTAATATTTATATGGATTTTTTCAAAAATTTCTTCAAATTACAATAGTTTTAATATATTTGAAAAGAGCATTATCGATACCTTAGTTAAGTTTTTTCGAATTTCGCTTATTTTTCCGATAAAATCAATATTTGCGGAGATACAGCCACTTTTCTAAAAAAGTTTAATAGGGAAGTAATATTTTTATTATAAAAATGAATACTGATAGACTTGGATCCATCCTAATATTTATATGGATTTTTTCAAAAATTTCTTCAAATTACAATAGTTTTAATATATTTGAAAAGAGCATTATCGATACCTTAGTTAAGTTTTTTCGAATTTCGCTTATTTTTGCGATAAAATCAATATTTGCGGAGATACAGCCACTTTTCTAAAAAAGTTTAATAGGGAAGTAATATTTTTATTATAAAAATGAATACTGATAGACTTGGATCCATCCTAATATTTATATGGATTTTTTCAAAAATTTCTTCAAATTACAATAGTTTTAATATATTTGAAAAGAGCATTATCGATACCTTAGTTAAGTTTTTTCGAATTTCGCTTATTTTTGCGATAAAATCAATATTTGCGGAGATACAGCCACTTTTCTAAAAAAGTTTAATAGGGAAGTAATATTTTTATTATAAAAATGAATACTGATAGACTTGGATCCATCCTAATATTTATATGGATTTTTTCAAAAATTTCTTCAAATTACAATAGTTTTAATATATTTGAAAAGAGCATTATCGATACCTTAGTTAAGTTTTTTCGAATTTCGCTTATTTTTGCGATAAAATCAATATTTGCGGAGATACAGCCACTTTTCTAAAAAAGTTTAATAGGGAAGTAATATTTTTATTATAAAAATGAATACTGATAGACTTGGATCCATCCTAATATTTATATGGATTTTTTCAAAAATTTCTTCAAATTACAATAGTTTTAATATATTTGAAAAGAGCATTATCGATACCTTAGTTAAGTTTTTTCGAATTTCGCTTATTTTTCCGATAAAATCAATATTTGCGGAGATACAGCCACTTTTCTAAAAAAGTTTAATAGGGAAGTAATATTTTTATTATAAAAATGAATACTGATAGACTTGGATCCATCCTAATATTTATATGGATTTTTTCAAAAATTTCTTCAAATTACAATAGTTTTAATATATTTGAAAAGAGCATTATCGATACCTTAGTTAAGTTTTTTCGAATTTCGCTTATTTTTGCGATAAAATCAATATTTGCGGAGATACAGCCACTTTTCTAAAAAAGTTTAATAGGGAAGTAATATTTTTATTATAAAAATGAATACTGATAGACTTGGATCCATCCTAATATTTATATGGATTTTTTCAAAAATTTCTTCAAATTACAATAGTTTTAATATATTTGAAAAGAGCATTATCGATACCTTAGTTAAGTTTTTTCGAATTTCGCTTATTTTTGCGATAAAATCAATATTTGCGGAGATACAGCCACTTTTCTAAAAAAGTTTAATAAGGAAGTAATATTTTTATTATAAAAATGAATACTGATAGACTTGGATCCATCCTAATATTTATATGGATTTTTTCAAAAATTTCTTCAAATTACAATAGTTTTAATATATTTGAAAAGAGCATTATCGATACCTTAGTTAAGTTTTTTCGAATTTCGCTTATTTTTGCGATAAAATCAATATTTGCGGAGATACAGCCACTTTTCTAAAAAAGTTTAATAGGGAAGTAATATTTTTATTATAAAAATGAATACTGATAGACTTGGATCCATCCTAATATTTATATGGATTTTTTCAAAAATTTCTTCAAATTACAATAGTTTTAATATATTTGCTTATTTTTGCGATAAAATCAATATTTGCGGAGATACAGCCTCTTTTCTAAAAAAGTTTAATAGGGAAGTAATATTTTTATTATAAAAATGAATACTGATAGACTTGGATCCATCCTAATATTTATATGGATTTTTTCAAAAATTTCTTCAAATTACAATAGTTTTAATATATTTGAAAAGAGCATTATCGATACCTTAGTTAAGTTTTTTCGAATTTCGCTTATTTTTGCGATAAAATCAATATTTGCGGAGATACAGCCACTTTTCTAAAAAAGTTTAATAGGGAAGTAATATTTTTATTATAAAAATGAATACTGATAGACTTGGATCCATCCTAATATTTATATGGATTTTTTAAAAGGGGGACCCTGGCCATAATATCGAGCAATACCCCTATATTAAATACGAAGACCATATATTGAAAAGGGGGACCCTTACCATAATATCGAGCAATACCCCTATAATAAATACGAAGACCATATATTGAAAAGGGGGGACCCTTACCATAATATCGAGCAATACCCCTATAATAAATACGAAGACCATATATTGAAAAGGGGGGACCCTTACCATAATATCGAGCAATATTCCTATATTAAATACGAAGACCATATATTGAAAAGGGGGGACCCTTACCATAATATCGAGCAATACCCCTATAATAAATACGAAGACCATATATTGAAAAGGGGGGACCCTTACCATAATATCGAGCAATATTCCTATATTAAATACGAAGACCATATATTTAAAAGGGGGGACCCTTACCATAATATCGAGCAATACCCCTATAATAAATACGAAGACCATATATTGAAAAGGGGGGACCCTTACCATAATATCGAGCAATATTCCTATATTAAATACGAAGACCATATATTGAAAAGGGGGGACCCTTACCATAATATCGAGCAATACCCCTATAATAAATACGAAGACCATATATTGAAAAGGGGGGACCCTTACCATAATATCGAGCAATACCCCTATAATAAATACGAAGACCATATATTGAAAAGGGGGGACCCTTACCATAATATCGAGCAATATTCCTATATTAAATACGAAGACCATATATTGAAAAGGGGGGACCCTTACCATAATATCGAGCAATACCCCTATAATAAAAACGAAGACCATATATTGAAAAGGGGGGACCCTTACCATAATATCGAGCAATACCCCTATAATAAATACGAAGACCATATATTGAAAAGGGGGGACCCTTACCATAATATCGAGCAATACCCCTATAATAAATACGAAGACCATATATTGAAAAGGGGGGACCCTTACCATAATATCGAGCAATATTCCTATATTAAATACGAAGACCATATATTGAAAAGGGGGGACCCTTACCATAATATCGAGCAATACCCCTATAATAAATACGAAGACCATATATTGATAAGGGGGGATCCATCCTAATATTTATATGGATTTTTTCAAAAATTTCTTCAAATTACAATAGTTTTAATATAATTGCAAAGAGCATTATCGATACCTTAGTTAAGTTTTTTCGAATTTCGCTTATTTTTCCGATAAAATCAATATTTGCGGAGATACAGCCACTTTTCTAAAAAAGTTTAATAGGGAAGTAATATTTTTATTATAAAAATGAATACTGATAGACTTGGATCCATCCTAATATTTATATGGATTTTTTCAAAAATTTCTTCAAATTACAATAGTTTTAATATATTTGAAAAGAGCATTATCGATACCTTAGTTAAGTTTTTTCGAATTTCGCTTATTTTTGCGATAAAATCAATATTTGCGGAGATACAGCCACTTTTCTAAAAAAGTTTAATAGGGAAGTAATATTTTTATTATAAAAATGAATACTGATAGACTTGGATCCATCCTAATATTTATATGGATTTTTTCAAAAATTTCTTCAAATTACAATAGTTTTAATATATTTGAAAAGAGCATTATCGATACCTTAGTTAAGTTTTTTCGAATTTCGCTTATTTTTGCGATAAAATCAATATTTGCGGAGATACAGCCACTTTTCTAAAAAAGTTTAATAGGGAAGTAATATTTTTATTATAAAAATGAATACTGATAGACTTGGATCCATCCTAATATTTATATGGATTTTTTCAAAAATTTCTTCAAATTACAATAGTTTTAATATATTTGAAAAGAGCATTATCGATACCTTAGTTAAGTTTTTTCGAATTTCGCTTATTTTTGCGATAAAATCAATATTTGCGGAGATACAGCCACTTTTCTAAAAAAGTTTAATAGGGAAGTAATATTTTTATTATAAAAATGAATACTGATAGACTTGGATCCATCCTAATATTTATATGGATTTTTTCAAAAATTTCTTCAAATTACAATAGTTTTAATATATTTGAAAAGAGCATTATCGATACCTTAGTTAAGTTTTTTCGAATTTCGCTTATTTTTGCGATAAAATCAATATTTGCGGAGATACAGCCACTTTTCTAAAAAAGTTTAATAGGGAAGTAATATTTTTATTATAAAAATGAATACTGATAGACTTGGATCCATCCTAATATTTATATGGATTTTTTCAAAAATTTCTTCAAATTACAATAGTTTTAATATATTTGAAAAGAGCATTATCGATACCTTAGTTAAGTTTTTTCGAATTTCGCTTATTTTTGCGATAAAATCAATATTTGCGGAGATACAGCCACTTTTCTAAAAAAGTTTAATAGGGAAGTAATATTTTTATTATAAAAATGAATACTGATAGACTTGGATCCATCCTAATATTTATATGGATTTTTTCAAAAATTTCTTCAAATTACAATAGTTTTAATATATTTGAAAAGAGCATTATCGATACCTTAGTTAAGTTTTTTCGAATTTCGCTTATTTTTGCGATAAAATCAATATTTGCGGAGATACAGCCACTTTTCTAAAAAAGTTTAATAGGGAAGTAATATTTTTATTATAAAAATGAATACTGATAGACTTGGATCCATCCTAATATTTATATGAATTTTTTCAAAAATTTCTTCAAATTACAATAGTTTTAATATATTTGAAAAGAGCATTATCGATACCTTAGTTAAGTTTTTTCGAATTTCGCTTATTTTTCCGATAAAATCAATATTTGCGGAGATACAGCCACTTTTCTAAAAAAGTTTAATAGGGAAGTAATATTTTTATTATAAAAATGAATACTGATAGACTTGGATCCATCCTAATATTTATATGGATTTTTTCAAAAATTTCTTCAAATTACAATAGTTTTAATATATTTGAAAAGAGCATTATCGATACCTTAGTTAAGTTTTTTCGAATTTCGCTTATTTTTGCGATAAAATCAATATTTGCGGAGATACAGCCACTTTTCTAAAAAAGTTTAATAGGGAAGTAATATTTTTATTATAAAAATGAATACTGATAGACTTGGATCCATCCTAATATTTATATGGATTTTTTCAAAAATTTCTTCAAATTACAATAGTTTTAATATATTTGAAAAGAGCATTATCGATACCTTAGTTAAGTTTTTTCGAATTTCGCTTATTTTTGCGATAAAATCAATATTTGCGGAGATACAGCCACTTTTCTAAAAAAGTCTAATAAGGAAGTAATATTTTTATTATAAAAATGAATACTGATAGACTTGGATCCATCCTAATATTTATATGGATTTTTTCAAAAATTTCTTCAAATTACAATAGTTTTAATATATTTGAAAAGAGCATTATCGATACCTTAGTTAAGTTTTTTCGAATTTCGCTTATTTTTGCGATAAAATCAATATTTGCGGAGATACAGCCACTTTTCTAAAAAAGTTTAATAGGGAAGTAATATTTTTATTATAAAAATGAATACTGATAGACTTGGATCCATCCTAATATTTATATGGATTTTTTCAAAAATTTCTTCAAATTACAATAGTTTTAATATATTTGAAAAGAGCATTATCGATACCTTAGTTAAGTTTTTTCGAATTTCGCTTATTTTTGCGATAAAATCAATATTTGCGGAGATACAGCCTCTTTTCTAAAAAAGTTTAATAGGGAAGTAATATTTTTATTATAAAAATGAATACTGATAGACTTGGATCCATCCTAATATTTATATGGATTTTTTCAAAAATTTCTTCAAATTACAATAGTTTTAATATATTTGAAAAGAGCATTATCGATACCTTAGTTAAGTTTTTTCGAATTTCGCTTATTTTTGCGATAAAATCAATATTTGCGGAGATACAGCCACTTTTCTAAAAAAGTTTAATAGGGAAGTAATATTTTTATTATAAAAATGAATACTGATAGACTTGGATCCATCCTAATATTTATATGGATTTTTTAAAAGGGGGACCCTGGCCATAATATCGAGCAATACCCCTATATTAAATACGAAGACCATATATTGAAAAGGGGGACCCTTACCATAATATCGAGCAATACCCCTATAATAAATACGAAGACCATATATTGAAAAGGGGGGACCCTTACCATAATATCGAGCAATACCCCTATAATAAATACGAAGACCATATATTGAAAAGGGGGGACCCTTACCATAATATCGAGCAATATTCCTATATTAAATACGAAGACCATATATTGAAAAGGGGGGACCCTTACCATAATATCGAGCAATACCCCTATAATAAATACGAAGACCATATATTGAAAAGGGGGGACCCTTACCATAATATCGAGCAATATTCCTATATTAAATACGAAGACCATATATTGAAAAGGGGGGACCCTTACCATAATATCGAGCAATACCCCTATAATAAATACGAAGACCATATATTGAAAAGGGGGGACCCTTACCATAATATCGAGCAATATTCCTATATTAAATACGAAGACCATATATTGAAAAGGGGGGACCCTTACCATAATATCGAGCAATACCCCTATAATAAATACGAAGACCATATATTGAAAAGGGGGGACCCTTACCATAATATCGAGCAATACCCCTATAATAAATACGAAGACCATATATTGAAAAGGGGGGACCCTTACCATAATATCGAGCAATATTCCTATATTAAATACGAAGACCATATATTGAAAAGGGGGGACCCTTACCATAATATCGAGCAATACCCCTATAATAAAAACGAAGACCATATATTGAAAAGGGGGGGCCCTTACCATAATATCGAGCAATACCCCTATAATAAATACGAAGACCATATATTGAAAAGGGGGGACCCTTACCATAATATCGAGCAATACCCCTATAATAAATACGAAGACCATATATTGAAAAGGGGGGACCCTTACCATAATATCGAGCAATATTCCTATATTAAATACGAAGACCATATATTGAAAAGGGGGGACCCTTACCATAATATCGAGCAATACCCCTATAATAAATACGAAGACCATATATTGATAAGGGGGGATCCATCCTAATATTTATATGGATTTTTTCAAAAATTTCTTCAAATTACAATAGTTTTAATATAATTGCAAAGAGCATTATCGATACCTTAGTTAAGTTTTTTCGAATTTCGCTTATTTTTGCGATAAAATCAATATTTGCGGAGATACAGCCACTTTTCTAAAAAAGTCTAATAAGGAAGTAATATTTTTATTATAAAAATGAATACTGATAGACTTGGATCCATCCTAATATTTATATGGATTTTTTCAAAAATTTCTTCAAATTACAATAGTTTTAATATATTTGAAAAGAGCATTATCGATACCTTAGTTAAGTTTTTTCGAATTTCGCTTATTTTTGCGATAAAATCAATATTTGCGGAGATACAGCCACTTTTCTAAAAAAGTTTAATAGGGAAGTAATATTTTTATTATAAAAATGAATACTGATAGACTTGGATCCATCCTAATATTTATATGGATTTTTTCAAAAATTTCTTCAAATTACAATAGTTTTAATATATTTGAAAAGAGCATTATCGATACCTTAGTTAAGTTTTTTCGAATTTCGCTTATTTTTGCGATAAAATCAATATTTGCGGAGATACAGCCTCTTTTCTAAAAAAGTTTAATAGGGAAGTAATATTTTTATTATAAAAATGAATACTGATAGACTTGGATCCATCCTAATATTTATATGGATTTTTTCAAAAATTTCTTCAAATTACAATAGTTTTAATATATTTGAAAAGAGCATTATCGATACCTTAGTTAAGTTTTTTCGAATTTCGCTTATTTTTGCGATAAAATCAATATTTGCGGAGATACAGCCACTTTTCTAAAAAAGTTTAATAGGGAAGTAATATTTTTATTATAAAAATGAATACTGATAGACTTGGATCCATCCTAATATTTATATGGATTTTTTAAAAGGGGGACCCTGGCCATAATATCGAGCAATACCCCTATATTAAATACGAAGACCATATATTGAAAAGGGGGACCCTTACCATAATATCGAGCAATACCCCTATAATAAATACGAAGACCATATATTGAAAAGGGGGGACCCTTACCATAATATCGAGCAATACCCCTATAATAAATACGAAGACCATATATTGAAAAGGGGGGACCCTTACCATAATATCGAGCAATATTCCTATATTAAATACGAAGACCATATATTGAAAAGGGGGGACCCTTACCATAATATCGAGCAATACCCCTATAATAAATACGAAGACCATATATTGAAAAGGGGGGACCCTTACCATAATATCGAGCAATATTCCTATATTAAATACGAAGACCATATATTGAAAAGGGGGGACCCTTACCATAATATCGAGCAATACCCCTATAATAAATACGAAGACCATATATTGAAAAGGGGGGACCCTTACCATAATATCGAGCAATATTCCTATATTAAATACGAAGACCATATATTGAAAAGGGGGGACCCTTACCATAATATCGAGCAATACCCCTATAATAAATACGAAGACCATATATTGAAAAGGGGGGACCCTTACCATAATATCGAGCAATACCCCTATAATAAATACGAAGACCATATATTGAAAAGGGGGGACCCTTACCATAATATCGAGCAATATTCCTATATTAAATACGAAGACCATATATTGAAAAGGGGGGACCCTTACCATAATATCGAGCAATACCCCTATAATAAAAACGAAGACCATATATTGAAAAGGGGGGGCCCTTACCATAATATCGAGCAATACCCCTATAATAAATACGAAGACCATATATTGAAAAGGGGGGACCCTTACCATAATATCGAGCAATACCCCTATAATAAATACGAAGACCATATATTGAAAAGGGGGGACCCTTACCATAATATCGAGCAATATTCCTATATTAAATACGAAGACCATATATTGAAAAGGGGGGACCCTTACCATAATATCGAGCAATACCCCTATAATAAATACGAAGACCATATATTGATAAGGGGGGATCCATCCTAATATTTATATGGATTTTTTCAAAAATTTCTTCAAATTACAATAGTTTTAATATAATTGCAAAGAGCATTATCGATACCTTAGTTAAGTTTTTTCGAATTTCGCTTATTTTTCCGATAAAATCAATATTTGCGGAGATACAGCCACTTTTCTAAAAAAGTTTAATAGGGAAGTAATATTTTTATTATAAAAATGAATACTGATAGACTTGGATCCATCCTAATATTTATATGGATTTTTTCAAAAATTTCTTCAAATTACAATAGTTTTAATATATTTGAAAAGAGCATTATCGATACCTTAGTTAAGTTTTTTCGAATTTCGCTTATTTTTCCGATAAAATCAATATTTGCGGAGATACAGCCACTTTTCTAAAAAAGTTTAATAGGGAAGTAATATTTTTATTATAAAAATGAATACTGATAGACTTGGATCCATCCTAATATTTATATGGATTTTTTCAAAAATTTCTTCAAATTACAATAGTTTTAATATATTTGAAAAGAGCATTATCGATACCTTAGTTAAGTTTTTTCGAATTTCGCTTATTTTTGCGATAAAATCAATATTTGCGGAGATACAGCCACTTTTCTAAAAAAGTTTAATAGGGAAGTAATATTTTTATTATAAAAATGAATACTGATAGACTTGGATCCATCCTAATATTTATATGGATTTTTTAAAAGGGGGACCCTGGCCATAATATCGAGCAATACCCCTATATTAAATACGAAGACCATATATTGAAAAGGGGGGACCCTTACCATAATATCGAGCAATACCCCTATAATAAATACGAAGACCATATATTGAAAAGGGGGGACCCTTACCATAATATCGAGCAATATTCCTATATTAAATACGAAGACCATATATTGAAAAGGGGGGACCCTTACCATAATATCGAGCAATACCCCTATAATAAATACGAAGACCATATATTGAAAAGGGGGGACCCTTACCATAATATCGAGCAATATTCCTATATTAAATACGAAGACCATATATTGAAAAGGGGGGACCCTTACCATAATATCGAGCAATACCCCTATAATAAATACGAAGACCATATATTGAAAAGGGGGGACCCTTACCATAATATCGAGCAATATTCCTATATTAAATACGAAGACCATATATTGAAAAGGGGGGACCCTTACCATAATATCGAGCAATACCCCTATAATAAATACGAAGACCATATATTGAAAAGGGGGGACCCTTACCATAATATCGAGCAATATTCCTATATTAAATACGAAGACCATATATTGAAAAGGGGGGACCCTTACCATAATATCGAGCAATACCCCTATAATAAAAACGAAGACCATATATTGAAAAGGGGGGACCCTTACCATAATATCGAGCAATACCCCTATAATAAATACGAAGACCATATATTGAAAAGGGGGGACCCTTACCATAATATCGAGCAATATTCCTATATTAAATACGAAGACCATATATTGAAAAGGGGGGACCCTTACCATAATATCGAGCAATACCCCTATAATAAATACGAAGACCATATATTGAAAAGGGGGGACCCTTACCATAATATCGAGCAATACCCCTATAATAAATACGAAGACCATATATTGAAAAGGGGGGACCCTTACCATAATATCGAGCAATACCCCTATAATAAATACGAAGACCATATATTGAAAAGGGGGGACCCTTACCATAATATCGAGCAATATTCCTATATTAAATACGAAGACCATATATTGAAAAGGGGGGACCCTTACCATAATATCGAGCAATACCCCTATAATAAATACGAAGACCATATATTGAAAAGGGGGGACCCTTACCATAATATCGAGCAATACCCCTATAATAAATACGAAGACCATATATTGATAAGGGGGGATCCATCCTAATATTTATATGGATTTTTTCAAAAATTTCTTCAAATTACAATAGTTTTAATATAATTGCAAAGAGCATTATCGATACCTGAGTTAAGTTTTTTCGAATTTCGCTTATTTTTCCGATAAAATCAATATTTGCGGAGATACAGCCACTTTTCTAAAAAAGTTTAATAGGGAAGTAATATTTTTATTATAAAAATGAATACTGATAGACTTGGATCCATCCTAATATTTATATGGATTTTTTCAAAAATTTCTTCAAATTACAATAGTTTTAATATATTTGAAAAGAGCATTATCGATACCTTAGTTAAGTTTTTTCGAATTTCGCTTATTTTTGCGATAAAATCAATATTTGCGGAGATACAGCCACTTTTCTAAAAAAGTTTAATAGGGAAGTAATATTTTTATTATAAAAATGAATACTGATAGACTTGGATCCATCCTAATATTTATATGGATTTTTTCAAAAATTTCTTCAAATTACAATAGTTTTAATATATTTGAAAAGAGCATTATCGATACCTTAGTTAAGTTTTTTCGAATTTCGCTTATTTTTGCGATAAAATCAATATTTGCGGAGATACAGCCACTTTTCTAAAAAAGTTTAATAGGGAAGTAATATTTTTATTATAAAAATGAATACTGATAGACTTGGATCCATCCTAATATTTATATGGATTTTTTCAAAAATTTCTTCAAATTACAATAGTTTTAATATATTTGAAAAGAGCATTATCGATACCTTAGTTAAGTTTTTTCGAATTTCGCTTATTTTTGCGATAAAATCAATATTTGCGGAGATACAGCCACTTTTCTAAAAAAGTTTAATAGGGAAGTAATATTTTTATTATAAAAATGAATACTGATAGACTTGGATCCATCCTAATATTTATATGGATTTTTTCAAAAATTTCTTCAAATTACAATAGTTTTAATATATTTGAAAAGAGCATTATCGATACCTTAGTTAAGTTTTTTCGAATTTCGCTTATTTTTGCGATAAAATCAATATTTGCGGAGATACAGCCACTTTTCTAAAAAAGTTTAATAGGGAAGTAATATTTTTATTATAAAAATGAATACTGATAGACTTGGATCCATCCTAATATTTATATGGATTTTTTAAAAGGGGGACCCTGGCCATAATATCGAGCAATACCCCTATATTAAATACGAAGACCATATATTGAAAAGGGGGGACCCTTACCATAATATCGAGCAATACCCCTATATTAAATACGAAGACCATATATTGAAAAGGGGGGACCCTTACCATAATATCGAGCAATATTCCTATATTAAATACGAAGACCATATATTGAAAAGGGGGGACCCTTACCATAATATCGAGCAATATTCCTATATTAAATACGAAGACCATATATTGAAAAGGGGGGACCCTTACCATAATATCGAGCAATACCCCTATATTAAATACGCAGACCATATATTGAAAAGGGGGGACCCTTACCATAATATCGAGCAATACCCCTATAATAAATACGAAGACCATATATTGAAAAGGGGGGACCCTTACCATAATATCGAGCAATATTCCTATATTAAATACGAAGACCATATATTGAAAAGGGGGGACCCTTACCATAATATCGAGCAATATTCCTATATTAAATACGAAGACCATATATTGAAAAGGGGGGACCCTTACCATAATATCGAGCAATACCCCTATAATAAATACTAAGACCATATATTGAAAAGGGGGGACCCTTACCATAATATCGAGCAATACCCCTATAATAAATACGAAGACCATATATTGAAAAGGGGGGACCCTTACCATAATATCGAGCAATATTCCTATATTAAATACGAAGACCATATATTGAAAAGGGGGGACCCTTACCATAATATCGAGCAATACCCCTATAATAAATACGAAGACCATATATTGAAAAGGGGGGACCCTTACCATAATATCGAGCAATACCCCTATAATAAATACGAAGACCATATATTGAAAAGGGGGGACCCTTACCATAATATCGAGCAATATTCCTATATTAAATACGAAGACCATATATTGAAAAGGGGGGACCCTTACCATAATATCGAGCAATACCCCTATAATAAATACGAAGACCATATATTGAAAAGGGGGGACCCTTACCATAATATCGAGCAATACCTCTATATTAAATACGAAGAACATAATATCGAGCAATACCCTAATAATAAATACGAAGACCATATATTGATAAGGGGGGATCCATCCTAATATTTATATGGATTTTTTCAAAAATTTCTTCAAATTACAATAGTTTTAATATAATTGCAAAGAGCATTATCGATACCTTAGTTAAGTTTTTTCGAATTTCGCTTATTTTTGCGATAAAATCAATATTTGCGGAGATACAGCCTCTTTTCTAAAAAAGTTTAATAGGGAAGTAATATTTTTATTATAAAAATAAATACTGATAGACTTGGATCCATCCTAATATTTATATGGATTTTTTCAAAAATTTCTTCAAATTACAATAGTTTTAATATATTTGAAAAGAGCATTATCGATACCTTAGTTAAGTTTTTTCGAATTTCGCTTATTTTTCCGATAAAATCAATATTTGCGGAGATACAGCCACTTTTCTAAAAAAGTTTAATAGGGAAGTAATATTTTTATTATAAAAATGAATACTGATAGACTTGGATCCATCCTAATATTTATATGGATTTTTTCAAAAATTTCTTCAAATTACAATAGTTTTAATATATTTGAAAAGAGCATTATCGATACCTTAGTTAAGTTTTTTCGAATTTCGCTTATTTTTCCGATAAAATCAATATTTGCGGAGATACAGCCACTTTTCTAAAAAAGTTTAATAGGGAAGTAATATTTTTATTATAAAAATGAATACTGATAGACTTGGATCCATCCTAATATTTATATGGATTTTTTCAAAAATTTCTTCAAATTACAATAGTTTTAATATATTTGAAAAGAGCATTATCGATACCTTAGTTAAGTTTTTTCGAATTTCGCTTATTTTTGCGATAAAATCAATATTTGCGGAGATACAGCCACTTTTCTAAAAAAGTTTAATAGGGAAGTAATATTTTTATTATAAAAATGAATACTGATAGACTTGGATCCATCCTAATATTTATATGGATTTTTTCAAAAATTTCTTCAAATTACAATAGTTTTAATATATTTGAAAAGAGCATTATCGATACCTTAGTTAAGTTTTTTCGAATTTCGCTTATTTTTGCGATAAAATCAATATTTGCGGAGATACAGCCTCTTTTCTAAAAAAGTTTAATAGGGAAGTAATATTTTTATTATAAAAATGAATACTGATAGACTTGGATCCATCCTAATATTTATATGGATTTTTTCAAAAATTTCTTCAAATTACAATAGTTTTAATATATTTGAAAAGAGCATTATCGATACCTTAGTTAAGTTTTTTCGAATTTCGCTTATATTTGCGATAAAATCAATATTTGCGGAGATACAGCCACTTTTCTAAAAAAGTTTAATAGGGAAGTAATATTTTTATTATAAAAATGAATACTGATAGACTTGGATCCATCCTAATATTTATATGGATTTTTTCAAAAATTTCTTCAAATTACAATACTTTTAATATATTTGAAAAGAGCATTATCGATACCTTAGTTAAGTTTTTTCGAATTTCGCTTATTTTTGCGATAAAATCAATATTTGCGGAGATACAGCCACTTTTCTAAAAAAGTTTAATAGGGAAGTAATATTTTTATTATAAAAATGAATACTGATAGACTTGGATCCATCCTAATATTTATATGGATTTTTTAAAAGGGGGACCCTGGCCATAATATCGAGCAATACCCCTATATTAAATACGAAGACCATATATTGAAAAGGGGGGACCCTTACCATAATATCGAGCAATACCCCTATAATAAATACGAAGATCATATATTGAAAAGGGGGGACCCTTACCATAATATCGAGCAATATTCCTATATTAAATACGAAGACCATATATTGAAAAGGGGGGATCCATCCTAATATTTATATGGATTTTTTAAAAGGGGGACCCTGGCCATAATATCGAGCAATACCCCTATATTAAATACGAAGACCATATATTGAAAAGGGGGGACCCTTACCATAATATCGAGCAATACCCCTATAATAAATACGAAGACCATATATTGAAAAGGGGGGACCCTTACCATAATATCGAGCAATATTCCTATATTAAATACGAAGACCATATATTGAAAAGGGGGGACCCTTACCATAATATCGAGCAATACCCCTATAATAAATACGAAGACCATGTATTGAAAAGGGGGGACCCTTACCATAATATCGAGCAATACCCCTATAATAAATACGAAGACCATATATTGAAAAGGGGGGACCCTTACCATAATATCGAGCAATATTCCTATATTAAATACGAAGACCATATATTGAAAAGGGGGGACCCTTACCATAATATCGAGCAATACCCCTATAATAAATACGAAGACCATATATTGAAAAGGGGGGACCCTTACCATAATATCGAGCAATACCCCTATAATAAATACGAAGACCATATATTGATAAGGGGGGATCCATCCTAATATTTATATGGATTTTTTCAAAAATTTCTTCAAATTACAATAGTTTTAATATAATTGCAAAGAGCATTATCGATACCTTAGTTAAGTTTTTTCGAATTTCGCTTATTTTTGCGATAAAATCAATATTTGCGGAGATACAGCCTCTTTTCTAAAAAAGTTTAATAGGGAAGTAATATTTTTATTATAAAAATGAATACTGATAGACTTGGATCCATCCTAATATTTATATGGATTTTTTCAAAAATTTCTTCAAATTACAATAGTTTTAATATATTTGAAAAGAGCATTATCGATACCTTAGTTAAGTTTTTTCGAATTTCGCTTATTTTTGCGATAAAATCAATATTTGCGGAGATACAGCCACTTTTCTAAAAAAGTTTAATAGGGAAGTAATATTTTTATTATAAAAATGAATACTGATAGACTTGGATCCATCCTAATATTTATATGGATTTTTTCAAAAATTTCTTCAAATTACAATAGTTTTAATATATTTGAAAAGAGCATTATCGATACCTTAGTTAAGTTTTTTCGAATTTCGCTTATTTTTGCGATAAAATCAATATTTGCGGAGATACAGCCACTTTTCTAAAAAAGTTTAATAGGGAAGTAATATTTTTATTATAAAAATGAATACTGATAGACTTGGATCCATCCTAATATTTATATGGATTTTTTAAAAGGGGGACCCTGGCCATAATATCGAGCAATACCCCTATATTAAATACGAAGACCATATATTGAAAAGGGGGGACCCTTACCATAATATCGAGCAATACCCCTATAATAAATACGAAGACCATATATTGAAAAGGGGGGACCCTTACCATAATATCGAGCAATATTCCTATATTAAATACGAAGACCATATATTGAAAAGGGGGGACCCTTACCATAATATCGAGCAATACCCCTATAATAAATACGAAGACCATATATTGAAAAGGGGGGACCCTTACAATAATATCGAGCAATACCCCTATAATAAATACGAAGACCATATATTGAAAAGGGGGGATCCATCCTAATATTTATATGGATTTTTTAAAAGGGGGACCCTGGCCATAATATCGAGCAATACCCCTATATTAAATACGAAGACCATATATTGAAAAGGGGGGACCCTTACCATAATATCGAGCAATACCCCTATAATAAATACGAAGACCATATATTGAAAAGGGGGGACCCTTACCATAATATCGAGCAATATTCCTATATTAAATACGAAGACCATATATTGAAAAGGGGGGACCCTTACCATAATATCGAGCAATACCCCTATAATAAATACGAAGACCATATATTGAAAAGGGGGGACCCTTACCATAATATCGAGCAATACCCCTATAATAAATACGAAGACCATATATTGAAAAGGGGGGACCCTTACCATAATATCGAGCAATATTCCTATATTAAATACGAAGACCATATATTGAAAAGGGGGGACCCTTACCATAATATCGAGCAATACCCCTATAATAAATACGAAGACCATATATTGAAAAGGGGGGACCCTTACCATAATATCGAGCAATACCCCTATAATAAATACGAAGACCATATATTGAAAAGGGGGGACCCTTACCATAATATCGAGCAATACCCCTATAATAAATACGAAGACCATATATTGATAAGGGGGGATCCATCCTAATATTTATATGGATTTTTTCAAAAATTTCTTCAAATTACAATAGTTTTAATATAATTGCAAAGAGCATTATCGATACCTTAGTTAAGTTTTTTCGAATTTCGCTTATTTTTGCGATAAAATCAATATTTGCGGAGATACAGCCTCTTTTCTAAAAAAGTTTAATAGGGAAGTAATATTTTTATTATAAAAATGAATACTGATAGACTTGGATCCATCCTAATATTTATATGGATTTTTTCAAAAATTTCTTCAAATTACAATAGTTTTAATATATTTGAAAAGAGCATTATCGATACCTTAGTTAAGTTTTTTCGAATTTCGCTTATTTTTCCGATAAAATCAATATTTGCGGAGATACAGCCACTTTTCTAAAAAAGTTTAATAGGGAAGTAATATTTTTATTATAAAAATGAATACTGATAGACTTGGATCCATCCTAATATTTATATGGATTTTTTCAAAAATTTCTTCAAATTACAATAGTTTTAATATATTTGAAAAGAGCATTATCGATACCTTAGTTAAGTTTTTTCGAATTTCGCTTATTTTTGCGATAAAATCAATATTTGCGGAGATACAGCCACTTTTCTAAAAAAGTTTAATAGGGAAGTAATATTTTTATTATAAAAATGAATACTGATAGACTTGGATCCATCCTAATATTTATATGGATTTTTTCAAAAATTTCTTCAAATTACAATAGTTTTAATATATTTGAAAAGAGCATTATCGATACCTTAGTTAAGTTTTTTCGAATTTCGCTTATTTTTGCGATAAAATCAATATTTGCGGAGATACAGCCACTTTTCTAAAAAAGTTTAATAGGGAAGTAATATTTTTATTATAAAAATGAATACTGATAGACTTGGATCCATCCTAATATTTATATGGATTTTTTCAAAAATTTCTTCAAATTACAATAGTTTTAATATATTTGAAAAGAGCATTATCGATACCTTAGTTAAGTTTTTTCGAATTTCGCTTATTTTTGCGATAAAATCAATATTTGCGGAGATACAGCCACTTTTCTAAAAAAGTTTAATAGGGAAGTAATATTTTTATTATAAAAATGAATACTGATAGACTTGGATCCATCCTAATATTTATATGGATTTTTTCAAAAATTTCTTCAAATTACAATAGTTTTAATATATTTGAAAAGAGCATTATCGATACCTTAGTTAAGTTTTTTCGAATTTCGCTTATTTTTGCGATAAAATCAATATTTGCGGAGATACAGCCACTTTTCTAAAAAAGTTTAATAGGGAAGTAATATTTTTATTATAAAAATGAATACTGATAGACTTGGATCCATCCTAATATTTATATGGATTTTTTCAAAAATTTCTTCAAATTACAATAGTTTTAATATATTTGAAAAGAGCATTATCGATACCTTAGTTAAGTTTTTTCGAATTTCGCTTATTTTTGCGATAAAATCAATATTTGCGGAGATACAGCCACTTTTCTAAAAAAGTTTAATAGGGAAGTAATATTTTTATTATAAAAATGAATACTGATAGACTTGGATCCATCCTAATACTTATATGGATTTTTTCAAAAATTTCTTCAAATTACAATAGTTTTAATATATTTGAAAAGAGCATTATCGATACCTTAGTTAAGTTTTTTCGAATTTCGCTTATTTTTGCGATAAAATCAATATTTCCGGAGATACAGCCACTTTTCTAAAAAAGTTTAATAGGGAAGTAATATTTTTATTATAAAAATGAATACTGATAGACTTGGATCCATCCTAATATTTATATGGATTTTTTAAAAGGGGGACCCTGGCCATAATATCGAGCAATACCCCTATATTAAATACGAAGACCATATATTGAAAAGGGGGGACCCTTACCATAATATCGAGCAATACCCCTATAATAAATACGAAGACCATATATTGAAAAGGGGGGACCCTTACCATAATATCGAGCAATATTCCTATATTAAATACGAAGACCATATATTGAAAAGGGGGGACCCTTACCATAATATCGAGAAATACCCCTATAATAAATACGAAGACCATATATTGAAAAGGGGGGACCCTTACCATAATATCGAGCAATATTCCTATATTAAATACGAAGACCATATATTGAAAAGGGGGGACCCTTACCATAATATCGAGCAATACCCCTATATTAAATACGCAGACCATATATTGAAAAGGGGGGACCCTTACCATAATATCGAGCAATACCCCTATAATAAATACGAAGACCATATATTGAAAAGGGGGGACCCTTACCATAATATCGAGCAATATTCCTATATTAAATACGAAGACCATATATTGAAAAGGGGGGACCCTTACCATAATATCGAGCAATATTCCTATATTAAATACGAAGACCATATATTGAAAAGGGGGGACCCTTACCATAATATCGAGCAATACCCCTATAATAAATACGAAGACCATATATTGAAAAGGGGGGACCCTTACCATAATATCGAGCAATACCCCTATAATAAATACGAAGACCATATATTGAAAAGGGGGGACCCTTACCATAATATCGAGCAATATTCCTATATTAAATACGAAGACCATATATTGAAAAGGGGGGACCCTTACCATAATATCGAGCAATACCCCTATAATAAATACGAAGACCATATATTGAAAAGGGGGGACCCTTACCATAATATCGAGCAATACCCCTATAATAAATACGAAGACCATATATTGAAAAGGGGGGACCCTTACCATAATATCGAGCAATATTCCTATATTAAATACGAAGACCATATATTGAAAAGGGGGGACCCTTACCATAATATCGAGCAATACCCCTATAATAAATACGAAGACCATATATTGAAAAGGGGGGACCCTTACCATAATATCGAGCAATACCCCTATAATAAATACGAAGACCATATATTGAAAAGGGGGGACCCTTACCATAATATCGAGCAATACCTCTATATTAAATACGAAGAACATAATATCGAGCAATACCCTAATAATAAATACGAAGACCATATATTGATAAGGGGGGATCCATCCTAATATTTATATGGATTTTTTCAAAAATTTCTTCAAATTACAATAGTTTTAATATAATTGCAAAGAGCATTATCGATACCTTAGTTAAGTTTTTTCGAATTTCGCTTATTTTTGCGATAAAATCAATATTTGCGGAGATACAGCCTCTTTTCTAAAAAAGTTTAATAGGGAAGTAATATTTTTATTATAAAAATGAATACTGATAGACTTGGATCCATCCTAATATTTATATGGATTTTTTCAAAAATTTCTTCAAATTACAATAGTTTTAATATATTTGAAAAGAGCATTATCGATACCTTAGTTAAGTTTTTTCGAATTTCGCTTATTTTTGCGATAAAATCAATATTTGCGGAGATACAGCCACTTTTCTAAAAAAGTTTAATAGGGAAGTAATATTTTTATTATAAAAATGAATACTGATAGACTTGGATCCATCCTAATATTTATATGGATTTTTTCAAAAATTTCTTCAAATTACAATAGTTTTAATATATTTGAAAAGAGCATTATCGATACCTTAGTTAAGTTTTTTCGAATTTCGCTTATTTTTGCGATAAAATCAATATTTGCGGAGATACAGCCACTTTTCTAAAAAAGTTTAATAGGGAAGTAATATTTTTATTATAAAAATGAATACTGATAGACTTGGATCCATCCTAATATTTATATGGATTTTTTCAAAAATTTCTTCAAATTACAATAGTTTTAATATATTTGAAAAGAGCATTATCGATACCTTAGTTAAGTTTTTTCGAATTTCGCTTATTTTTGCGATAAAATCAATATTTGCGGAGATACAGCCACTTTTCTAAAAAAGTTTAATAGGGAAGTAATATTTTTATTATAAAAATGAATACTGATAGACTTGGATCCATCCTAATATTTATATGGATTTTTTAAAAGGGGGACCCTGGCCATAATATCGAGCAATACCCCTATATTAAATACGAAGACCATATATTGAAAAGGGGGGACCCTTACCATAATATCGAGCAATACCCCTATAATAAATACGAAGACCATATATTGAAAAGGGGGGACCCTTACCATAATATCGAGCAATATTCCTATATTAAATACGAAGACCATATATTGAAAAGGGGGGACCCTTACCATAATATCGAGCAATACCCCTATAATAAATACGAAGACCATATATTGAAAAGGGGGGACCCTTACCATAATATCGAGCAATACCCCTATAATAAATACGAAGACCATATATTGAAAAGGGGGGATCCATCCTAATATTTATATGGATTTTTTAAAAGGGGGACCCTGGCCATAATATCGAGCAATACCCCTATATTAAATACGAAGACCATATATTGAAAAGGGGGGACCCTTACCATAATATCGAGCAATACCCCTATAATAAATACGAAGACCATATATTGAAAAGGGGGGACCCTTACCATAATATCGAGCAATATTCCTATATTAAATACGAAGACCATATATTGAAAAGGGGGGACCCTTACCATAATATCGAGCAATACCCCTATAATAAATACGAAGACCATATATTCAAAAGGGGGGACCCTTACCATAATATCGAGCAATACCCCTATAATAAATACGAAGTCCATATATTGAAAAGGGGGGACCCTTACCATAATATCGAGCAATATTCCTATATTAAATAGGAAGACCATATATTGAAAAGGGGGGACCCTTACCATAATATCGAGCAATACCCCTATAATAAATACGATGACCATATATTGAAAAGGGGGGACCCTTACCATAATATCGAGCAATATTCCTATATTAAATACGAAGACCATATATTGAAAAGGGGGGACCCTTACCATAATATCGAGCAATACCCCTATAATAAATACGAAGACCATATATTGAAAAGGGGGGACCCTTACCATAATATCGAGCAATACCCCTATAATAAATACGAAGACCATATATTGATAAGGGGGGATCCATCCTAATATTTATATGGATTTTTTCAAAAATTTCTTCAAATTACAATAGTTTTAATATAATTGCAAAGAGCATTATCGATACCTTAGTTAAGTTTTTTCGAATTTCGCTTATTTTTGCGATAAAATCAATATTTGCGGAGATACAGCCTCTTTTCTAAAAAAGTTTAATAGGGAAGTAATATTTTTATTATAAAAATGAATACTGATAGACTTGGATCCATCCTAATATTTATATGGATTTTTTCAAAAATTTCTTCAAATTACAATAGTTTTAATATATTTGAAAAGAGCATTATCGATACCTTAGTTAAGTTTTTTCGAATTTCGCTTATTTTTCCGATAAAATCAATATTTGCGGAGATACAGCCACTTTTCTAAAAAAGTTTAATAGGGAAGTAATATTTTTATTATAAAAATGAATACTGATAGACTTGGATCCATCCTAATATTTATATGGATTTTTTCAAAAATTTCTTCAAATTACAATAGTTTTAATATATTTGAAAAGAGCATTATCGATACCTTAGTTAAGTTTTTTCGAATTTCGCTTATTTTTGCGATAAAATCAATATTTGCGGAGATACAGCCACTTTTCTAAAAAAGTTTAATAGGGAAGTAATATTTTTATTATAAAAATGAATACTGATAGACTTGGATCCATCCTAATATTTATATGGATTTTTTCAAAAATTTCTTCAAATTACAATAGTTTTAATATATTTGAAAAGAGCATTATCGATACCTTAGTTAAGTTTTTTCGAATTTCGCTTATTTTTGCGATAAAATCAATATTTGCGGAGATACAGCCACTTTTCTAAAAAAGTTTAATAGGGAAGTAATATTTTTATTATAAAAATGAATACTGATAGACTTGGATCCATCCTAATATTTATATGGATTTTTTCAAAAATTTCTTCAAATTACAATAGTTTTAATATATTTGAAAAGAGCATTATCGATACCTTAGTTAAGTTTTTCGAATTTCGCTTATTTTTGCGATAAAATCAATATTTGCGGAGATACAGCCACTTTTCTAAAAAAGTTTAATAGGGAAGTAATATTTTTATTATAAAAATGAATACTGATAGACTTGGATCCATCCTAATATTTATATGGATTTTTTAAAAGGGGGACCCTGGCCATAATATCGAGCAATACCCCTATATTAAATACGAAGACCATATATTGAAAAGGGGGGACCCTTACCATAATATCGAGCAATACCCCTATAATAAATACGAAGACCATATATTGAAAAGGGGGGACCCTTACCATAATATCGAGCAATATTCCTATATTAAATACGAAGACCATATATTGAAAAGGGGGGACCCTTACCATAATATCGAGCAATACCCCTATAATAAATACGAAGACCATATATTGAAAAGGGGGGACCCTTACCATAATATCGAGCAATACCCCTATAATAAATACGAAGACCATATATTGAAAAGGGGGGATCCATCCTAATATTTATATGGATTTTTTAAAAGGGGGACCCTGGCCATAATATCGAGCAATACCCCTATATTAAATACGAAGACCATATATTGAAAAGGGGGGACCCTTACCATAATATCGAGCAATACCCCTATAATAAATACGAAGACCATATATTGAAAAGGGGGGACCCTTACCATAATATCGAGCAATATTCCTATATTAAATACGAAGACCATATATTGAAAAGGGGGGACCCTTACCATAATATCGAGCAATACCCCTATAATAAATACGAAGACCATATATTCAAAAGGGGGGACCCTTACCATAATATCGAGCAATACCCCTATAATAAATACGAAGTCCATATATTGAAAAGGGGGGACCCTTACCATAATATCGAGCAATATTCCTATATTAAATAGGAAGACCATATATTGAAAAGGGGGACCCTTACCATAATATCGAGCAATACCCCTATAATAAATACGATGACCATATATTGAAAAGGGGGGACCCTTACCATAATATCGAGCAATATTCCTATATTAAATACGAAGACCATATATTGAAAAGGGGGGACCCTTACCATAATATCGAGCAATACCCCTATAATAAATACGAAGACCATATATTGAAAAGGGGGGACCCTTACCATAATATCGAGCAATACCCCTATAATAAATACGAAGACCATATATTGATAAGGGGGATCCATCCTAATATTTATATGGATTTTTTCAAAAATTTCTTCAAATTACAATAGTTTTAATATAATTGCAAAGAGCATTATCGATACCTTAGTTAAGTTTTTTCGAATTTCGCTTATTTTTGCGATAAAATCAATATTTGCGGAGATACAGCCTCTTTTCTAAAAAAGTTTAATAGGGAAGTAATATTTTTATTATAAAAATGAATACTGATAGACTTGGATCCATCCTAATATTTATATGGATTTTTTCAAAAATTTCTTCAAATTACAATAGTTTTAATATATTTGAAAAGAGCATTATCGATACCTTAGTTAAGTTTTTTCGAATTTCGCTTATTTTTCCGATAAAATCAATATTTGCGGAGATACAGCCACTTTTCTAAAAAAGTTTAATAGGGAAGTAATATTTTTATTATAAAAATGAATACTGATAGACTTGGATCCATCCTAATATTTATATGGATTTTTTCAAAAATTTCTTCAAATTACAATAGTTTTAATATATTTGAAAAGAGCATTATCGATACCTTAGTTAAGTTTTTTCGAATTTCGCTTATTTTTGCGATAAAATCAATATTTGCGGAGATACAGCCACTTTTCTAAAAAAGTTTAATAGGGAAGTAATATTTTTATTATAAAAATGAATACTGATAGACTTGGATCCATCCTAATATTTATATGGATTTTTTCAAAAATTTCTTCAAATTACAATAGTTTTAATATATTTGAAAAGAGCATTATCGATACCTTAGTTAAGTTTTTTCGAATTTCGCTTATTTTTGCGATAAAATCAATATTTGCGGAGATACAGCCACTTTTCTAAAAAAGTTTAATAGGGAAGTAATATTTTTATTATAAAAATGAATACTGATAGACTTGGATCCATCCTAATATTTATATGGATTTTTTAAAAGGGGGACCCTGGCCATAATATCGAGCAATACCCCTATATTAAATAGGAAGACCATATATTGAAAAGGGGGGACCCTTACCATAATATCGAGCAATACCCCTATAATAAATACGAAGACCATATATTGAAAAGGGGGGACCCTTACCATAATATCGAGCAATATTCCTATATTAAATACGAAGACCATATATTGAAAAGGGGGGACCCTTACCATAATATCGAGCAATACCCCTATAATAAATACGAAGACCATATATTGAAAAGGGGGGACCCTTACCATAATATCGAGCAATATTCCTATATTAAATACGAAGACCATATATTGAAAAGGGGGGACCCTTACCATAATATCGAGCAATACCCCTATATTAAATACGCAGACCATATATTGAAAAGGGGGGACCCTTACCATAATATCGAGCAATACCCCTATAATAAATACGAAGACCATATATTGAAAAGGGGGGACCCTTACCATAATATCGAGCAATATTCCTATATTAAATACGAAGACCATATATTGAAAAGGGGGGACCCTTACCATAATATCGAGCAATACCCCTATAATAAATACGAAGACCATATATTGAAAAGGGGGGACCCTTACCATAATATCGAGCAATACCCCTATAATAAATACGAAGACCATATATTGAAAAGGGGGGACCCTTACCATAATATCGAGCAATACCCCTATAATAAATACGAAGACCATATATTGATAAGGGGGGATCCATCCTAATATTTATATGGATTTTTTCAAAAATTTCTTCAAATTACAATAGTTTTAATATAATTGCAAAGAGCATTATCGATACCTTAGTTAAGTTTTTTCGAATTTCGCTTATTTTTGCGATAAAATCAATATTTGCGGAGATACAGCCTCTTTTCTAAAAAAGTTTAATAGGGAAGTAATATTTTTATTATAAAAATGAATACTGATAGACTTGGATCCATCCTAATATTTATATGGATTTTTTCAAAAATTTCTTCAAATTACAATAGTTTTAATATATTTGAAAAGAGCATTATCGATACCTTAGTTAAGTTTTTTCGAATTTCGCTTATTTTTCCGATAAAATCAATATTTGCGGAGATACAGCCACTTTTCTAAAAAAGTTTAATAGGGAAGTAATATTTTTATTATAAAAATGAATACTGATAGACTTGGATCCATCCTAATATTTATATGGATTTTTTAAAAGGGGGACCCTGGCCATAATATCGAGCAATACCCCTATATTAAATACGAAGACCATATATTGAAAAGGGGGGACCCTTACCATAATATCGAGCAATACCCCTATAATAAATACGAAGACCATATATTGAAAAGGGGGGACCCTTACCATAATATCGAGCAATACCCCTATAATAAATACGAAGACCATATATTGAAAAGGGGGGACCCTTACCATAATATCGAGCAATATTCCTATATTAAATACGAAGACCATATATTGAAAAGGGGGGACCCTTACCATAATATCGAGCAATACCCCTATATTAAATACGCAGACCATATATTGAAAAGGGGGGACCCTTACCATAATATCGAGCAATACCCCTATAATAAATACGAAGACCATATATTGAAAAGGGGGGACCCTTACCATAATATCGAGCAATATTCCTATATTAAATACGAAGACCATATATTGAAAAGGGGGGACCCTTACCATAATATCGAGCAATACCCCTATATTAAATACGAAGACCATATATTGAAAAGGGGGGACCCTTACCATAATATCGAGCAATACCCCTATAATAAATACGAAGACCATATATTGAAAAGGGGGGACCCTTACCATAATATCGAGCAATATTCCTATATTAAATACGAAGACCATATATTGAAAAGGGGGGACCCTTACCATAATATCGAGCAATATTCCTATATTAAATACGAAGACCATATATTGAAAAGGGGGGACCCTTACCATAATATCGAGCAATATTCCTATATTAAATACGAAGACCATATATTGAAAAGGGGGGACCCTTACCATAATATCGAGCAATACCCCTATAATAAATACGAAGACCATATATTGAAAAGGGGGGACCCTTACCATAATATCGAGCAATATTCCTATATTAAATACGAAGACCATATATTGAAAAGGGGGGACCCTTACCATAATATCGAGCAATATTCCTATATTAAATACGAAGACCATATATTGAAAAGGGGGGACCCTTACCATAATATCGAGCAATACCCCTATAATAAATACGAAGACCATATATTGAAAAGGGGGGACCCTTACCATAATATCGAGCAATATTCCTATATTAAATACGAAGACCATATATTGAAAAGGGGGGACCCTTACCATAATATCGAGCAATACCCCTATATTAAATACGCAGACCATATATTGAAAAGGGGGGACCCTTACCATAATATCGAGCAATACCCCTATAATAAATACGAAGACCATATATTGAAAAGGGGGGACCCTTACCATAATATCGAGCAATATTCCTATATTAAATACGAAGACCATATATTGAAAAGGGGGGACCCTTACCATAATATCGAGCAATATTCCTATATTAAATACGAAGACCATATATTGAAAAGGGGGGACCCTTACCATAATATCGAGCAATATTCCTATATTAAATACGAAGACCATATATTGAAAAGGGGGGACCCTTACCATAATATCGAGCAATACCCCTATAATAAATACGAAGACCATATATTGAAAAGGGGGGACCCTTACCATAATATCGAGCAATATTCCTATATTAAATACGAAGACCATATATTGAAAAGGGGGGACCCTTACCATAATATCGAGCAATATTCCTATATTAAATACGAAGACCATATATTGAAAAGGGGGGACCCTTACCATAATATCGAGCAATACCCCTATAATAAATACGAAGACCATATATTGAAAAGGGGGGACCCTTACCATAATATCGAGCAATACCCCTATAATAAATACGAAGACCATATATTGATAAGGGGGGATCCATCCTAATATTTATATGGATTTTTTCAAAAATTTCTTCAAATTACAATAGTTTTAATATAATTGCAAAGAGCATTATCGATACCTTAGTTAAGTTTTTTCGAATTTCGCTTATTTTTGCGATAAAATCAATATTTGCGGAGATACAGCCTCTTTTCTAAAAAAGTTTAATAGGGAAGTAATATTTTTATTATAAAAATGAATACTGATAGACTTGGATCCATCCTAATATTTATATGGATTTTTTCAAAAATTTCTTCAAATTACAATAGTTTTAATATATTTGAAAAGAGCATTATCGATACCTTAGTTAAGTTTTTTCGAATTTCGCTTATTTTTCCGATAAAATCAATATTTGCGGAGATACAGCCACTTTTCTAAAAAAGTTTAATAGGGAAGTAATATTTTTATTATAAAAATGAATACTGATAGACTTGGATCCATCCTAATATTTATATAGATTTTTTCAAAAATTTCTTCAAATTACAATAGTTTTAATATATTTGAAAAGAGCATTATCGATACCTTAGTTAAGTTTTTTCGAATTTCGCTTATTTTTGCGATAAAATCAATATTTGCGGAGATACAGCCACTTTTCTAAAAAAGTTTAATAGGGAAGTAATATTCTTATTATAAAAATGAATACTGATAGACTTGGATCCATCCTAATATTTATATGGATTTTTTCAAAAATTTCTTCAAATTACAATAGTTTTAATATATTTGAAAAGAGCATTATCGATACCTTAGTTAAGTTTTTTCGAATTTCGCTTATTTTTGCGATAAAATCAATATTTGCGGAGATACAGCCACTTTTCTAAAAAAGTTTAATAGGGAAGTAATATTTTTATTATAAAAATGAATACTGATAGACTTGGATCCATCCTAATATTTATATGGATTTTTTAAAAGGGGGACCCTGGCCATAATATCGAGCAATACCCCTATATTAAATACGAAGACCATATATTGAAAAGGGGGGACCCTTACCATAATATCGAGCAATACCCCTATAATAAATACGAAGACCATATATTGAAAAGGGGGACCCTTACCATAATATCGAGCAATATTCCTATATTAAATACGAAGACCATATATTGAAAAGGGGGGACCCTTACCATAATATCGAGCAATACCCCTATAATAAATACGAAGACCATATATTGAAAAGGGGGGACCCTTACCATAATATCGAGCAATATTCCTATATTAAATACGAAGACCATATATTGAAAAGGGGGGACCCTTACCATAATATCGAGCAATACCCCTATATTAAATACGCAGACCATATATTGAAAAGGGGGGACCCTTACCATAATATCGAGCAATACCCCTATAATAAATACGAAGACCATATATTGAAAAGGGGGGACCCTTACCATAATATCGAGCAATATTCCTATATTAAATACGAAGACCATATATTGAAAAGGGGGGACCCTTACCATAATATCGAGCAATACCCCTATAATAAATACGAAGACCATATATTGAAAAGGGGGGACCCTTACCATAATATCGAGCAATATTCCTATATTTAATACGAAGACCATATATTGAAAAGGGGGGACCCTTACCATAATATCGAGCAATACCCCTATAATAAATACGAAGACCATATATTGAAAAGGGGGGACCCTTACCATAATATCGAGCAATATTCCTATATTAAATACGAAGACCATATATTGAAAAAGGGGACCCTTACCATAATATCGAGCAATACCCCTATAATAAATACGAAGACCATATATTGAAAAGGGGGGACCCTTACCATAATATCGAGCAATACCCCTATAATAAATACGAAGACCATATATTGAAAAGGGGGGACCCTTACCATAATATCGAGCAATATTCCTATATTAAATACGAAGACCATATATTGAAAAGGGGGGACCCTTACCATAATATCGAGCAATATTCCTATATTAAATACGAAGACCATATATTGAAAAGGGGGGACCCTTACCATAATATCGAGCAATACCCCTATAATAAATACGAAGACCATATATTGAAAAGGGGGGACCCTTACCATAATATCGAGCAATACCCCTATAATAAATACGAAGACCATATATTGAAAAGGGGGACCCTTACCATAATATCGAGCAATACCTCTATATTAAATACGAAGAACATAATATCGAGCAATACCCTAATAATAAATACGAAGACCATATATTGATAAGGGGGGATCCATCCTAATATTTATATGGATTTTTTCAAAAATTTCTTCAAATTACAATAGTTTTAATATAATTGCAAAGAGCATTATCGATACCTTAGTTAAGTTTTTTCGAATTTCGCTTATTTTTGCGATAAAATCAATATTTGCGGAGATACAGCCTCTTTTCTAAAAAAGTTTAATAGGGAAGTAATATTTTTATTATAAAAATGAATACTGATAGACTTGGATCCATCCTAATATTTATATGGATTTTTTCAAAAATTTCTTCAAATTACAATAGTTTTAATATATTTGAAAAGAGCATTATCGATACCTTAGTTAAGTTTTTTCGAATTTCGCTTATTTTTCCGATAAAATCAATATTTGCGGAGATACAGCCACTTTTCTAAAAAAGTTTAATAGGGAAGTAATATTTTTATTATAAAAATGAATACTGATAGACTTGGATCCATCCTAATATTTATATGGATTTTTTCAAAAATTTCTTCAAATTACAATAGTTTTAATATATTTGAAAAGAGCATTATCGATACCTTAGTTAAGTTTTTTCGAATTTCGCTTATATTTGCGATAAAATCAATATTTGCGGAGATACAGCCACTTTTCTAAAAAAGTTTAATAGGGAAGTAATATTTTTATTATAAAAATGAATACTGATAGACTTGGATCCATCCTAATATTTATATGGATTTTTTCAAAAATTTCTTCAAATTACAATAGTTTTAATATATTTGAAAAGAGCATTATCGATACCTTAGTTAAGTTTTTTCGAATTTCGCTTATTTTTGCGATAAAATCAATATTTGCGGAGATACAGCCACTTTTCTAAAAAAGTTTAATAGGGAAGTAATATTTTTATTATAAAAATGAATACTGATAGACTTGGATCCATCCTAATATTTATATGGATTTTTTCAAAAATTTCTTAAAATTACAATAGTTTAAATATATTTGAAAAGAGCATTATCGATACCTTAGTTAAGTTTTTTCGAATTTCGCTTATTTTTGCGATAAAATCAATATTTGCGGAGATACAGCCACTTTTCTAAAAAAGTTTAATAGGGAAGTAATATTTTTATTATAAAAATGAATACTGATAGACTTGGATCCATCCTAATATTTATATGGATTTTTTCAAAAATTTCTTCAAATTACAATAGTTTTAATATATTTGAAAAGAGCATTATCGATACCTTAGTTAAGTTTTTTCGAATTTCGCTTAATTTTGCGATAAAATCAATATTTGCGGAGATACAGCCACTTTTCTAAAAAAGTTTAATAGGGAAGTAATATTTTTATTATAAAAATGAATACTGATAGACTTGGATCCATCCTAATATTTATATAGATTTTTTCAAAAATTTCTTCAAGTTACAATAGTTTTAATATATTTGCAAAGAGCATTATCGATACCTTAGTTAAGTTTTTTCGAATTTCGCTTATTTTTGCGATAAAATCAATATTTGCGGAGATACAGCCACTTTTCTAAAAAAGTTTAATAGGGAAGTAATATTTTTATTATAAAAATGAATACTGATAGACTTGGATCCATCCTAATATTTATATGGATTTTTTCAAAAATTTCTTCAAATTACAATAGTTTTAATATATTTGAAAAGAGCATTATCGATACCTTAGTTAAGTTTTTTTCGAATTTCGCTTATTTTTGCGATAAAATCAATATTTGCGGAGATACAGCCACTTTTCTAAAAAAGTTTAATAGGGAAGTAATATTTTTATTATAAAAATGAATACTGATAGACTTGGATCCATCCTAATATTTATATGGATTTTTTAAAAGGGGGGACCCTTACCATAATATCGAGCAATACCCCTATATTAAATACGCAGACCATATATTGAAAAGGGGGGACCCTTACCATAATATCGAGCAATACCCCTATATTAAATACGCAGACCATATATTGAAAAGGGGGGACCCTTACCATAATATCGAGCAATACCCCTATATTAAATACGCAGACCATATATTGAAAAGGGGGGACCCTTACCATAATATCGAGCAATACCCCTATAATAAATACGAAGACCATATATTGAAAAGGGGGGACCCTTACCATAATATCGAGCAATACCCCTATAATAAATACGAAGACCATATATTGAAAAGGGGGGACCCTTACCATAATATCGAGCAATACCCCTATATTAAATACGCAGACCATATATTGAAAAGGGGGGACCCTTACCATAATATCGAGCAATACCCCTATAATAAATACGAAGACCATATATTGAAAAGGGGGGACCCTTACCATAATATCGAGCAATACCCCTATATTAAATACGCAGACCATATATTGAAAAGGGGGGACCCTTACCATAATATCGAGCAATACCCCTATATTAAATACGCAGACCATATATTGAAAAGGGGGGACCCTTACCATAATATCGAGCAATACCCCTATAATAAATACGAAGACCATATATTGAAAAGGGGGGACCCTTACCATAATATCGAGCAATACCCCTATAATAAATACGAAGACCATATATTGAAAAGGGGGGACCCTTACCATAATATCGAGCAATACCCCTATATTAAATACGCAGACCATATATTGAAAAGGGGGGACCCTTACCATAATATCGAGCAATACCCCTATAATAAATACGAAGACCATATATTGAAAAGGGGGGACCCTTACCATAATATCGAGCAATATTCCTATATTAAATACGAAGACCATATATTGAAAAGGGGGGACCCTTACCATAATATCGAGCAATACCCCTATATTAAATACGAAGACCATATATTGAAAAGGGGGGACCCTTACCATAATATCGAGCAATACCCCTATAATAAATACGAAGACCATATATTGAAAAGGGGGGACCCTTACCATAATATCGAGCAATACCCCTATAATAAATACGAAGACCATATATTGAAAAGGGGGGACCCTTACCATAATATCGAGCAATATTCCTATATTAAATACGAAGACCATATATTGAAAAGGGGGGACCCTTACCATAATATCGAGCAATACCCCTATATTAAATACGCAGACCATATATTGAAAAGGGGGGACCCTTACCATAATATCGAGCAATACCCCTATAATAAATACGAAGACCATATATTGAAAAGGGGGGACCCTTACCATAATATCGAGCAATATTCCTATATTAAATACGAAGACCATATATTGAAAAGGGGGGACCCTTACCATAATATCGAGCAATACCCCTATAATAAATACGAAGACCATATATTGAAAAGGGGGGACCCTTACCATAATATCGAGCAATATTCCTATATTAAATACGAAGACCATATATTGAAAAGGGGGGACCCTTACCATAATATCGAGCAATACCCCTATAATAAATACGAAGACCATATATTGAAAAGGGGGGACCCTTACCATAATATCGAGCAATACCCCTATAATAAATACGAAGACCATATATTGAAAAGGGGGGACCCTTACCATAATATCGAGCAATACCCCTATAATAAATACGAAGACCATATATTGAAAAGGGGGGACCCTTACCATAATATCGAGCAATACCCCTATAATAAATACGAAGACCATATATTGAAAAGGGGGGACCCTTACCATAATATCGAGCAATATTCCTATATTAAATACGAAGACCATATATTGAAAAGGGGGGACCCTTACCATAATATCGAGCAATACCCCTATAATAAATACGAAGACCATATATTGAAAAGGGGGGACCCTTACCATAATATCGAGCAATACCCCTATATTAAATACGAAGACCATATATTGAAAAGGGGGGACCCTTACCATAATATCGAGCAATACCCCTATAATAAATACGAAGACCATATATTGAAAAGGGGGGACCCTTACCATAATATCGAGCAATACCCCTATAATAAATACGAAGACCATATATTGAAAAGGGGGGACCCTTACCATAATATCGAGCAATACCCCTATAATAAATACGAAGACCATATATTGAAAAGGGGGGACCCTTACCATAATATCGAGCAATACCCCTATAATAAATACGAAGACCATATATTGAAAAGGGGGGACCCTTACCATAATATCGAGCAATACCCCTATAATAAATACGAAGACCATATATTGAAAAGGGGGGACCCTTACCATAATATCGAGCAATACCCCTATAATAAATACGAAGACCATATATTGAAAAGGGGGGACCCTTACCATAATATCGAGCAATATTCCTATATTAAATACGAAGACCATATATTGAAAAGGGGGGACCCTTACCATAATATCGAGCAATACCCCTATAATAAATACGAAGACCATATATTGAAAAGGGGGGACCCTTACCATAATATCGAGCAATACCCCTATAATAAATACGAAGACCATATATTGAAAAGGGGGGACCCTTACCATAATATCGAGCAATACCCCTATAATAAATACGAAGACCATATATTGAAAAGGGGGGACCCTTACCATAATATCGAGCAATACCCCTATAATAAATACGAAGACCATATATTGAAAAGGGGGGACCCTTACCATAATATCGAGCAATACCCCTATAATAAATACGAAGACCATATATTGAAAAGGGGGGACCCTTACCATAATATCGAGCAATACCCCTATATTAAATACGAAGACCATATATTGAAAAGGGGGGACCCTTACCATAATATCGAGCAATACCCCTATAATAAATACGAAGACCATATATTGAAAAGGGGGGACCCTTACCATAATATCGAGCAATACCCCTATAATAAATACGAAGACCATATATTGAAAAGGGGGGACCCTTACCATAATATCGAGCAATACCCCTATAATAAATACGAAGACCATATATTGAAAAGGGGGGACCCTTACCATAATATCGAGCAATACCCCTATAATAAATACGAAGACCATATATTGAAAAGGGGGGACCCTTACCATAATATCGAGCAATACCCCTATAATAAATACGAAGACCATATATTGAAAAGGGGGGACCCTTACCATAATATCGAGCAATACCCCTATAATAAATACGAAGACCATATATTGAAAAGGGGGGACCCTTACCATAATATCGAGCAATACCCCTATAATAAATACGAAGACCATATATTGAAAAGGGGGGACCCTTACCATAATATCGAGCAATACCCCTATAATAAATACGAAGACCATATATTGAAAAGGGGGGACCCTTACCATAATATCGAGCAATACCCCTATAATAAATACGAAGACCATATATTGAAAAGGGGGGACCCTTACCATAATATCGAGCAATACCCCTATATTAAATACGAAGACCATATATTGAAAAGGGGGGACCCTTACCATAATATCGAGCAATACCCCTATAATAAATACGAAGACCATATATTGAAAAGGGGGGACCCTTACCATAATATCGAGCAATACCCCTATAATAAATACGAAGACCATATATTGAAAAGGGGGGACCCTTACCATAATATCGAGCAATATTCCTATATTAAATACGAAGACCATATATTGAAAAGGGGGGACCCTTACCATAATATCGAGCAATACCCCTATAATAAATACGAAGACCATATATTGAAAAGGGGGGACCCTTACCATAATATCGAGCAATACCCCTATAATAAATACGAAGACCATATATTGATAAGGGGGGATCCATCCTAATATTTATATGGATTTTTTCAAAAATTTCTTCAAATTACAATAGTTTTAATATAATTGCAAAGAGCATTATCGATACCTTAGTTAAGTTTTTTCGAATTTCGCTTATTTTTGCGATAAAATCAATATTTGCGGAGATACAGCCTCTTTTCTAAAAAAGTTTAATAGGGAAGTAATATTTTTATTATAAAAATGAATACTGATAGACTTGGATCCATCCTAATATTTATATGGATTTTTTCAAAAATTTCTTCAAATTACAATAGTTTTAATATATTTGAAAAGAGCATTATCGATACCTTAGTTAAGTTTTTTCGAATTTCGCTTATTTTTGCGATAAAATCAATATTTGCGGAGATACAGCCTCTTTTCTAAAAAAGTTTAATAGGGAAGTAATATTTTTATTATAAAAATGAATACTGATAGACTTGGATCCATCCTAATATTTATATGGATTTTTTCAAAAATTTCTTCAAATTACAATAGTTTTAATATATTTGAAAAGAGCATTATCGATACCTTAGTTAAGTTTTTTCGAATTTCGCTTATTTTTCCGATAAAATCAATATTTGCGGAGATACAGCCACTTTTCTAAAAAAGTTTAATAGGGAAGTAATATTTTTATTATAAAAATGAATACTGATAGACTTGGATCCATCCTAATATTTATATAGATTTTTTCAAAAATTTCTTCAAATTACAATAGTTTTAATATATTTGAAAAGAGCATTATCGATACCTTAGTTAAGTTTTTTCGAATTTCGCTTATTTTTGCGATAAAATCAATATTTGCGGAGATACAGCCACTTTTCTAAAAAAGTTTAATAGGGAAGTAATATTCTTATTATAAAAATGAATACTGATAGACTTGGATCCATCCTAATATTTATATGGATTTTTTCAAAAATTTCTTCAAATTACAATAGTTTTAATATATTTGAAAAGAGCATTATCGATACCTTAGTTAAGTTTTTTCGAATTTCGCTTATTTTTGCGATAAAATCAATATTTGCGGAGATACAGCCACTTTTCTAAAAAAGTTTAATAGGGAAGTAATATTTTTATTATAAAAATGAATACTGATAGACTTGGATCCATCCTAATATTTATATGGATTTTTTAAAAGGGGGACCCTGGCCATAATATCGAGCAATACCCCTATATTAAATACGAAGACCATATATTGAAAAGGGGGGACCCTTACCATAATATCGAGCAATACCCCTATAATAAATACGAAGACCATATATTGAAAAGGGGGGACCCTTACCATAATATCGAGCAATATTCCTATATTAAATACGAAGACCATATATTGAAAAGGGGGGACCCTTACCATAATATCGAGCAATACCCCTATAATAAATACGAAGACCATATATTGAAAAGGGGGGACCCTTACCATAATATCGAGCAATATTCCTATATTAAATACGAAGACCATATATTGAAAAGGGGGGACCCTTACCATAATATCGAGCAATACCCCTATATTAAATACGCAGACCATATATTGAAAAGGGGGGACCCTTACCATAATATCGAGCAATACCCCTATAATAAATACGAAGACCATATATTGAAAAGGGGGGACCCTTACCATAATATCGAGCAATATTCCTATATTAAATACGAAGACCATATATTGAAAAGGGGGGACCCTTACCATAATATCGAGCAATACCCCTATAATAAATACGAAGACCATATATTGAAAAGGGGGGACCCTTACCATAATATCGAGCAATATTCCTATATTTAATACGAAGACCATATATTGAAAAGGGGGGACCCTTACCATAATATCGAGCAATACCCCTATAATAAATACGAAGACCATATATTGAAAAGGGGGGACCCTTACCATAATATCGAGCAATATTCCTATATTAAATACGAAGACCATATATTGAAAAAGGGGACCCTTACCATAATATCGAGCAATACCCCTATAATAAATACGAAGACCATATATTGAAAAGGGGGGACCCTTACCATAATATCGAGCAATACCCCTATAATAAATACGAAGACCATATATTGAAAAGGGGGGACCCTTACCATAATATCGAGCAATATTCCTATATTAAATACGAAGACCATATATTGAAAAGGGGGGACCCTTACCATAATATCGAGCAATATTCCTATATTAAATACGAAGACCATATATTGAAAAGGGGGGACCCTTACCATAATATCGAGCAATACCCCTATAATAAATACGAAGACCATATATTGAAAAGGGGGGACCCTTACCATAATATCGAGCAATACCCCTATAATAAATACGAAGACCATATATTGAAAAGGGGGACCCTTACCATAATATCGAGCAATACCTCTATATTAAATACGAAGAACATAATATCGAGCAATACCCTAATAATAAATACGAAGACCATATATTGATAAGGGGGGATCCATCCTAATATTTATATGGATTTTTTCAAAAATTTCTTCAAATTACAATAGTTTTAATATAATTGCAAAGAGCATTATCGATACCTTAGTTAAGTTTTTTCGAATTTCGCTTATTTTTGCGATAAAATCAATATTTGCGGAGATACAGCCTCTTTTCTAAAAAAGTTTAATAGGGAAGTAATATTTTTATTATAAAAATGAATACTGATAGACTTGGATCCATCCTAATATTTATATGGATTTTTTCAAAAATTTCTTCAAATTACAATAGTTTTAATATATTTGAAAAGAGCATTATCGATACCTTAGTTAAGTTTTTTCGAATTTCGCTTATTTTTGCGATAAAATCAATATTAGCGGAGATACAGCCACTTTTCTAAAAAAGTTTAATAGGGAAGTAATATTTTTATTATAAAAATGAATACTGATAGACTTGGATCCATCCTAATATTTATATGGATTTTTTCAAAAATTTCTTCATATTACAATAGTTTTAATATATTTGAAAAGAGCATTATCGATACCTTAGTTAAGTTTTTTCGAATTTCGCTTATATTTGCGATAAAATCAATATTTGCGGAGATACAGCCACTTTTCTAAAAAAGTTTAATAGGGAAGTAATATTTTTATTATAAAAATGAATACTGATAGACTTGGATCCATCCTAATATTTATATGGATTTTTTCAAAAATTTCTTCAAATTACAATAGTTTTAATATATTTGAAAAGAGCATTATCGATACCTTAGTTAAGTTTTTTCGAATTTCGCTTATTTTTGCGATAAAATCAATATTTGCGGAGATACAGCCACTTTTCTAAAAAAGTTTAATAGGGAAGTAATATTTTTATTATAAAAATGAATACTGATAGACTTGGATCCATCCTAATATTTATATGGATTTTTTAAAAGGGGGACCCTGGCCATAATATCGAGCAATACCCCTATATTAAATACGAAGACCATATATTGAAAAGGGGGGACCCTTACCATAATATCGAGCAATACCCCTATAATAAATACGAAGACCATATATTGAAAAGGGGGGACCCTTACCATAATATCGAGCAATATTCCTATATTAAATACGAAGACCATATATTGAAAAGGGGGGATCCATCCTAATATTTATATGGATTTTTTAAAAGGGGGACCCTGGCCATAATATCGAGCAATACCCCTATATTAAATACGAAGACCATATATTGAAAAGGGGGGACCCTTACCATAATATCGAGCAATACCCCTATAATAAATACGAAGACCATATATTGAAAAGGGGGGACCCTTACCATAATATCGAGCAATATTCCTATATTAAATACGAAGACCATATATTGAAAAGGGGGGACCCTTACCATAATATCGAGCAATACCCCTATAATAAATACGAAGACCATATATTGAAAAGGGGGGACCCTTACCATAATATCGAGCAATACCCCTATAATAAATACGATGACCATATATTGAAAAGGGGGGACCCTTACCATAATATCGAGCAATATTCCTATATTAAATACGAAGACCATATATTGAAAAGGGGGGACCCTTACCATAATATCGAGCAATACCCCTATAATAAATACGAAGACCATATATTGAAAAGGGGGGACCCTTACCATAATATCGAGCAATACCCCTATAATAAATACGAAGACCATATATTGATAAGGGGGGATCCATCCTAATATTTATATGGATTTTTTCAAAAATTTCTTCAAATTACAATAGTTTTAATATAATTGCAAAGAGCATTATCGATACCTTAGTTAAGTTTTTTCGAATTTCGCTTATTTTTGCGATAAAATCAATATTTGCGGAGATACAGCCTCTTTTCTAAAAAAGTTTAATAGGGAAGTAATATTTTTATTATAAAAATGAATACTGATAGACTTGGATCCATCCTAATATTTATATGGATTTTTTCAAAAATTTCTTCAAATTACAATAGTTTTAATATATTTGAAAAGAGCATTATCGATACCTTAGTTAAGTTTTTTCGAATTTCGCTTATTTTTCCGATAAAATCAATATTTGCGGAGATACAGCCACTTTTCTAAAAAAGTTTAATAGGGAAGTAATATTTTTATTATAAAAATGAATACTGATAGACTTGGATCCATCCTAATATTTATATGGATTTTTTCAAAAATTTCTTCAAATTACAATAGTTTTAATATATTTGAAAAGAGCATTATCGATACCTTAGTTAAGTTTTTTCGAATTTCGCTTAATTTTGCGATAAAATCAATATTTGCGGAGATACAGCCACTTTTCTAAAAAAGTTTAATAGGGAAGTAATATTTTTATTATAAAAATGAATACTGATAGACTTGGATCCATCCTAATATTTATATAGATTTTTTCAAAAATTTCTTCAAATTACAATAGTTTTAATATATTTGAAAAGAGCATTATCGATACCTTAGTTAAGTTTTTTCGAATTTCGCTTATTTTTGCGATAAAATCAATATTTGCGGAGATACAGCCACTTTTCTAAAAAAGTTTAATAGGGAAGTAATATTTTTATTATAAAAATGAATACTGATAGACTTGGATCCATCCTAATATTTATATGGATTTTTTCAAAAATTTCTTCAAATTACAATAGTTTTAATATATTTGAAAAGAGCATTATCGATACCTTAGTTAAGTTTTTTCGAATTTCGCTTATTTTTCCGATAAAATCAATATTTGCGGAGATACAGCCACTTTTCTAAAAAAGTTCAATAGGGAAGTAATATTTTTATTATAAAAATTAATACTGATAGACTTGGATCCATCCTAATATTTATATGGATTTTTTCAAAAATTTCTTCAAATTACAATAGTTTTAATATATTTGAAAAGAGCATTATCGATACCTTAGTTAAGTTTTTTCGAATTTCGCTTATTTTTGCGATAAAATCAATATTTGCGGAGATACAGCCACTTTTCTAAAAAAGTTTAATAGGGAAGTAATATTTTTATTATAAAAATGAATACTGATAGACTTGGATCCATCCTAATATTTATATGGATTTTTTAAAAGGGGGACCCTGGCCATAATATCGAGCAATACCCCTATATTAAATACGAAGACCATATATTGAAAAGGGGGACCCTTACCATAATATCGAGCAATACCCCTATAATAAATACGAAGACCATATATTGAAAAGGGGGGACCCTTACCATAATATCGAGCAATATTCCTATATTAAATACGAAGACCATATATTGAAAAGGGGGGACCCTTACCATAATATCGAGCAATACCCCTATAATAAATACGAAGACCATATATTGAAAAGGGGGGACCCTTACCATAATATCGAGCAATACCCCTATAATAAATACGAAGACCATATATTGATAAGGGGGGATCCATCCTAATATTTATATGGATTTTTTCAAAAATTTCTTCAAATTACAATAGTTTTAATATAATTGCAAAGAGCATTATCGATACCTTAGTTAAGTTTTTTCGAATTTCGCTTATTTTTGCGATAAAATCAATATTTGCGGAGATACAGCCTCTTTTCTAAAAAAGTTTAATAGGGAAGTAATATTTTTATTATAAAAATGAATACTGATAGACTTGGATCCATCCTAATATTTATATGGATTTTTTCAAAAATTTCTTAAAATTACAATAGTTTAAATATATTTGAAAAGAGCATTATCGATACCTTAGTTAAGTTTTTTCGAATTTCGCTTATTTTTGCGATAAAATCAATATTTGCGGAGATACAGCCACTTTTCTAAAAAAGTTTAATAGGGAAGTAATATTTTTATTATAAAAATGAATACTGATAGACTTGGATCCATCCTAATATTTATATGGATTTTTTCAAAAATTTCTTCAAATTACAATAGTTTTAATATATTTGAAAAGAGCATTATCGATACCTTAGTTAAGTTTTTTCGAATTTCGCTTATTTTTGCGATAAAATCAATATTTGCGGAGATACAGCCACTTTTCTAAAAAAGTTTAATAGGGAAGTAATATTTTTATTATAAAAATGAATACTGATAGACTTGGATCCATCCTAATATTTATATGGATTTTTTCAAAAATTTCTTCAAATTACAATAGTTTTAATATATTTGAAAAGAGCATTATCGATACCTTAGTTAAGTTTTTTCGAATTTCGCTTATTTTTGCGATAAAATCAATATTTGCGGAGATACAGCCACTTTTCTAAAAAAGTTCAATAGGGAAGTAATATTTTTATTATAAAAATTAATACTGATAGACTTGGATCCATCCTAATATTTATATGGATTTTTTCAAAAATTTCTTCAAATTACAATAGTTTTAATATATTTGAAAAGAGCATTATCGATACCTTAGTTAAGTTTTTTCGAATTTCGCTTATTTTTGCGATAAAATCAATATTTGCGGAGATACAGCCACTTTTCTAAAAAAGTTTAATAGGGAAGTAATATTTTTATTATAAAAATGAATACTGATAGACTTGGATCCATCCTAATATTTATATGGATTTTTTCAAAAATTTCTTCAAATTACAATAGTTTTAATATATTTGAAAAGAGCATTATCGATACCTTAGTTAAGTTTTTTCGAATTTCGCTTATTTTTGCGATAAAATCAATATTTGCGGAGATACAGCCACTTTTCTAAAAAAGTTTAATAGGGAAGTAATATTTTTATTATAAAAATGAATACTGATAGACTTGGATCCATCCTAATATTTATATGGATTTTTTCAAAAATTTCTTCAAATTACAATAGTTTTAATATATTTGAAAAGAGCATTATCGATACCTTAGTTAAGTTTTTTCGAATTTCGCTTCTTTTTGCGATAAAATCAATATTTGCGGAGATACAGCCACTTTTCTAAAAAAGTTTAATAGGGAAGTAATATTTTTATTATAAAAATGAATACTTATAGACTTGGATCCATCCTAATATTTATATGGATTTTTTCAAAAATTTCTTCAAATTACAATAGTTTTAATATATTTGAAAAGAGCATTATCGATACCTTAGTTAAGTTTTTTCGAATTTCGCTTATTTTTGCGATAAAATCAATATTTGCGGAGATACAGCCTCTTTTCTAAAAAAGTTTAATAGGGAAGTAATATTTTTATTATAAAAATGAATACTGATAGACTTGGATCCATCCTAATATTTATATGGATTTTTTCAAAAATTTCTTCAAATTACAATAGTTTTAATATATTTGAAAAGAGCATTATCGATACCTTAGTTAAGTTTTTTCGAATTTCGCTTATTTTTGCGATAAAATCAATATTTGCGGAGATACAGCCACTTTTCTAAAAAAGTTTAATAGGGAAGTAATATTTTTATTATAAAAATGAATACTGATAGACTTGGATCCATCCTAATATTTATATGGATTTTTTCAAAAATTTCTTCAAATTACAATAGTTTTAATATATTTGAAAAGAGCATTATCGATACCTTAGTTAAGTTTTTTCGAATTTCGCTTATTTTTGCGATAAAATCAATATTTGCGGAGATACAGCCACTTTTCTAAAAAAGTTCAATAGGGAAGTAATATTTTTATTATAAAAATTAATACTGATAGACTTGGATCCATCCTAATATTTATATGGATTTTTTCAAAAATTTCTTCAAATTACAATAGTTTTAATATATTTGAAAAGAGCATTATCGATACCTTAGTTAAGTTTTTTCGAATTTCGCTTATTTTTGCGATAAAATCAATATTTGCGGAGATACAGCCTCTTTTCTAAAAAAGTTTAATAGGGAAGTAATATTTTTATTATAAAAATGAATACTGATAGACTTGGATCCATCCTAATATTTATATGGATTTTTTCAAAAATTTCTTAAAATTACAATAGTTTAAATATATTTGAAAAGAGCATTATCGATACCTTAGTTAAGTTTTTTCGAATTTCGCTTATTTTTGCGATAAAATCAATATTTGCGGAGATACAGCCACTTTTCTAAAAAAGTTTAATAGGGAAGTAATATTTTTATTATAAAAATGAATACTGATAGACTTGGATCCATCCTAATATTTATATGGATTTTTTCAAAAATTTCTTCAAATTACAATAGTTTTAATATATTTGAAAAGAGCATTATCGATACCTTAGTTAAGTTTTTTCGAATTTCGCTTATTTTTGCGATAAAATCAATATTTGCGGAGATACAGCCACTTTTCTAAAAAAGTTTAATAGGGAAGTAATATTTTTATTATAAAAATGAATACTGATAGACTTGGATCCATCCTAATATTTATATGGATTTTTTCAAAAATTTCTTCAAATTACAATAGTTTTAATATATTTGAAAAGAGCATTATCGATACCTTAGTTAAGTTTTTTCGAATTTCGCTTATTTTTGCGATAAAATCAATATTTGCGGAGATACAGCCACTTTTCTAAAAAAGTTTAATAGGGAAGTAATATTTTTATTATAAAAATGAATACTGATAGACTTGGATCCATCCTAATATTTATATGGATTTTTTCAAAAATTTCTTCAAATTACAATAGTTTTAATATATTTGAAAAGAGCATTATCGATACCTTAGTTAAGTTTTTTCGAATTTCGCTTATTTTTGCGATAAAATCAATATTTGCGGAGATACAGCCACTTTTCTAAAAAAGTTTAATAGGGAAGTAATATTTTTATTATAAAAATGAATACTGATAGACTTGGATCCATCCTAATATTTATATGGATTTTTTCAAAAATTTCTTCAAATTACAATAGTTTTAATATATTTGAAAAGAGCATTATCGATACCTTAGTTAAGTTTTTTCGAATTTCGCTTATTTTTGCGATAAAATCAATATTTGCGGATATACAGCCACTTTTCTAAAAAAGTTTAATAGGGAAGTAATATTTTTATTATAAAAATGAATACTGATAGACTTGGATCCATCCTAATATTTATATGGATTTTTTAAAAGGGGGACCCTGGCCATAATATCGAGCAATACCTCTATATTAAATACGAAGACTATATATTGAAAAGGGGGGACCCTTACCTTAATATCGAGCAATACCCCTATAATAAATACGAAGACCATATATTGAAAAGGGGGGACCCTTACCATAATATCGAGCAATATTCCTATATTAAATACGAAGACCATATATTGAAAAGGGGGGACCCTTACCATAATATCGAGCAATACCCCTAAAATAAATACGAAGACCATATATTGAAAAGGGGGGACCCTTACCATAATATCGAGCAATATTCCTTATTAAATACGAAGACCATATATTGAAAAGGGGGGACCCTTACCATAATATCGAGCAATACCCCTATAATAAATACGAAGACCATATATTGAAAAGGGGGGACCCTTACCATAATATCGAGCAATATTCCTTATTAAATACGAAGACCATATATTGAAAAGGGGGGACCCTTACCATAATATCGAGCAATACCCCTATATTAAATACGCAGACCATATATTGAAAAGGGGGGACCCTTACCATAATATCGAGCAATACCCCTATAATAAATACGAAGACCATATATTGAAAAGGGGGGACCCTTACCATAATATCGAGCAATATTCCTATATTAAATACGAAGACCATATATTGAAAAGGGGGGACCCTTACCATAATATCGAGCAATACCCCTATAATAAATACGAAGACCATATATTGAAAAGGGGGGACCCTTACCATAATATCGAGCAATACCCCTATAATAAATACGAAGACCATATATTGAAAAGGGTGGACCCTTACCATAATATCGAGCAATATTCCTATATTAAATACGAAGACCATATATTGAAAAGGGGGGACCCTTACCATAATATCGAGCAATACCCCTATAATAAATACGAAGACCATATATTGAAAAGGGGGGACCCTTACCATAATATCGAGCAATACCCCTATAATAAATACGAAGACCATATATTGAAAAGGGGGGACCCTTACCATAATATCGAGCAATACCTCTATATTAAATACGAAGAACATAATATCGAGCAATACCCTAATAATAAATACGAAGACCATATATTGATAAGGGGGGATCCATCCTAATATTTATATGGATTTTTTCAAAAATTTCTTCAAATTACAATAGTTTTAATATAATTGCAAAGAGCATTATCGATACGTTAGTTAAGTTTTTTCGAATTTCGCTTATTTTTGCGATAAAATCAATATTTGCGGAGATACAGCCTCTTTTCTAAAAAAGTTTAATAGGGAAGTAATATTTTTATTATAAAAATGAATACTGATAGACTTGGATCCATCCTAATATTTATATGGATTTTTTCAAAAATTTCTTCAAATTACAATAGTTTTAATATATTTGAAAAGAGCATTATCGATACCTTAGTTAAGTTTTTTCGAATTTCGCTTATTTTTGCGATAAAATCAATATTTGCGGAGATACAGCCACTTTTCTAAAAAAGTTTAATAGGGAAGTAATATTTTTATTATAAAAATGAATACTGATAGACTTGGATCCATCCTAATATTTATATGGATTTTTTCAAAAATTTCTTCAAATTACAATAGTTTTAATATAATTGCAAAGAGCATTATCGATACGTTAGTTAAGTTTTTTCGAATTTCGCTTATTTTTGCGATAAAATCAATATTTGCGGAGATACAGCCTCTTTTCTAAAAAAGTTTAATAGGGAAGTAATATTTTTATTATAAAAATGAATACTGATAGACTTGGATCCATCCTAATATTTATATGGATTTTTTCAAAAATTTCTTCAAATTACAATAGTTTTAATATATTTGAAAAGAGCATTATCGATACCTTAGTTAAGTTTTTTCGAATTTCGCTTATTTTTGCGATAAAATCAATATTTGCGGAGATACAGCCACTTTTCTAAAAAAGTTTAATAGGGAAGTAATATTTTTATTATAAAAATGAATACTGATAGACTTGGATCCATCCTAATATTTATATGGATTTTTTCAAAAATTTCTTCAAATTACAATAGTTTTAATATAATTGCAAAGAGCATTATCGATACGTTAGTTAAGTTTTTTCGAATTTCGCTTATTTTTGCGATAAAATCAATATTTGCGGAGATACAGCCTCTTTTCTAAAAAAGTTTAATAGGGAAGTAATATTTTTATTATAAAAATGAATACTGATAGACTTGGATCCATCCTAATATTTATATGGATTTTTTCAAAAATTTCTTCAAATTACAATAGTTTTAATATATTTGAAAAGAGCATTATCGATACCTTAGTTAAGTTTTTTCGAATTTCGCTTATTTTTGCGATAAAATCAATATTTGCGGAGATACAGCCACTTTTCTAAAAAAGTTTAATAGGGAAGTAATATTTTTATTATAAAAATGAATACTGATAGACTTGGATCCATCCTAATATTTATATGGATTTTTTCAAAAATTTCTTCAAATTACAATAGTTTTAATATATTTGAAAAGAGCATTATCGATACCTTAGTTAAGTTTTTTCGAATTTCGCTTATTTTTGCGATAAAATCAATATTTGCGGAGATACAGCCACTTTTCTAAAAAAGTTTAATAGGGAAGTAATATTTTTATTATAAAAATGAATACTGATAGACTTGGATCCATCCTAATATTTATATGGATTTTTTCAAAAATTTCTTCAAATTACAATAGTTTTAATATATTTGAAAAGAGCATTATCGATACCTTAGTTAAGTTTTTTCGAATTTCGCTTATTTTTGCGATAAAATCAATATTTGCGGAGATACAGCCACTTTTCTAAAAAAGTTTAATAGGGAAGTAATATTTTTATTATAAAAATGAATACTGATAGACTTGGATCCATCCTAATATTTATATGGATTTTTTCAAAAATTTCTTCAAATTACAATAGTTTTAATATATTTGAAAAGAGCATTATCGATACCTTAGTTAAGTTTTTTTCGAATTTCGCTTATTTTTGCGATAAAATCAATATTTGCGGAGATACAGCCACTTTTCTAAAAAAGTTTAATAGGGAAGTAATATTTTTATTATAAAAATGAATACTGATAGACTTGGATCCATCCTAATATTTATATGGATTTTTTCAAAAATTTCTTCAAATTACAATAGTTTTAATATATTTGAAAAGAGCATTATCGATACCTTAGTTAAGTTTTTTCGAATTTCGCTTATTTTTGCGATAAAATCAATATTTGGGGAGATACAGCCACTTTTCTAAAAAAGTTTAATAGGGAAGTAATATTTTTATTATAAAAATGAATACTGATAGACTTGGATCCATCCTAATATTTATATGGATTTTTTCAAAAATTTCTTCAAATTACAATAGTTTTAATATATTTGAAAAGAGCATTATCGATACCTTAGTTAAGTTTTTTCGAATTTCGCTTATTTTTGCGATAAAATCAATATTTGCGGAGATACAGCCACTTTTCTAAAAAAGTTTAATAGGGAAGTAATATTTTTATTATAAAAATGAATACTGATAGACTTGGATCCATCCTAATATTTATATGGATTTTTTCAAAAATTTCTTCAAATTACAATAGTTTTAATATATTTGAAAAGAGCATTATCGATACCTTAGTTAAGTTTTTTCGAATTTCGCTTATTTTTGCGATAAAATCAATATTTGCGGAGATACAGCCACTTTTCTAAAAAAGTTTAATAGGGAAGTAATATTTTTATTATAAAAATGAATACTGATAGACTTGGATCCATCCTAATATTTATATGGATTTTTTCAAAAATTTCTTCAAATTACAATAGTTTTAATATATTTGAAAAGAGCATTATCGATACCTTAGTTAAGTTTTTTCGAATTTCGCTTATTTTTGCGATAAAATCAATATTTGCGGAGATACAGCCACTTTTCTAAAAAAGTTTAATAGGGAAGTAATATTTTTATTATAAAAATGAATACTGATAGACTTGGATCCATCCTAATATTTATATGGATTTTTTCAAAAATTTCTTCAAATTACAATAGTTTTAATATATTTGAAAAGAGCATTATCGATACCTTAGTTAAGTTTTTTCGAATTTCGCTTATTTTTGCGATAAAATCAATATTTGGGGAGATACAGCCACTTTTCTAAAAAAGTTTAATAGGGAAGTAATATTTTTATTATAAAAATGAATACTGATAGACTTGGATCCATCCTAATATTTATATGGATTTTTTCAAAAATTTCTTCAAATTACAATAGTTTTAATATATTTGAAAAGAGCATTATCGATACCTTAGTTAAGTTTTTTCGAATTTCGCTTATTTTTGCGATAAAATCAATATTTGCGGAGATACAGCCACTTTTCTAAAAAAGTTTAATAGGGAAGTAATATTTTTATTATAAAAATGAATACTGATAGACTTGGATCCATCCTAATATTTATATGGATTTTTTCAAAAATTTCTTCAAATTACAATAGTTTTAATATATTTGAAAAGAGCATTATCGATACCTTAGTTAAGTTTTTTCGAATTTCGCTTATTTTTGCGATAAAATCAATATTTGCGGAGATACAGCCACTTTTCTAAAAAAGTTTAATAGGGAAGTAATATTTTTATTATAAAAATGAATACTGATAGACTTGGATCCATCCTAATATTTATATGGATTTTTTCAAAAATTTCTTCAAATTACAATAGTTTTAATATATTTGAAAAGAGCATTATCGATACCTTAGTTAAGTTTTTTCGAATTTCGCTTATTTTTGCGATAAAATCAATATTTGCGGAGATACAGCCACTTTTCTAAAAAAGTTTAATAGGGAAGTAATATTTTTATTATAAAAATGAATACTGATAGACTTGGATCCATCCTAATATTTATATGGATTTTTTCAAAAATTTCTTCAAATTACAATAGTTTTAATATATTTGAAAAGAGCATTATCGATACCTTAGTTAAGTTTTTTCGAATTTCGCTTATTTTTGCGATAAAATCAATATTTGCGGAGATACAGCCACTTTTCTAAAAAAGTTTAATAGGGAAGTAATATTTTTATTATAAAAATGAATACTGATAGACTTGGATCCATCCTAATATTTATATGGATTTTTTCAAAAATTTCTTCAAATTACAATAGTTTTAATATATTTGAAAAGAGCATTATCGATACCTTAGTTAAGTTTTTTCGAATTTCGCTTATTTTTGCGATAAAATCAATATTTGCGGAGATACAGCCACTTTTCTAAAAAAGTTTAATAGGGAAGTAATATTTTTATTATAAAAATGAATACTGATAGACTTGGATCCATCCTAATATTTATATGGATTTTTTCAAAAATTTCTTCAAATTACAATAGTTTTAATATATTTGAAAAGAGCATTATCGATACCTTAGTTAAGTTTTTTCGAATTTCGCTTATTTTTGCGATAAAATCAATATTTGCGGAGATACAGCCACTTTTCTAAAAAAGTTTAATAGGGAAGTAATATTTTTATTATAAAAATGAATACTGATAGACTTGGATCCATCCTAATATTTATATGGATTTTTTAAAAGGGGGACCCTTGCCATAATATCGAGCAATACCCCTATAATAAATACGAAGACCATATATTGAAAAGGGGGGAGCCTTACCATAATATCGAGCAATACCCCTATAATAAATACGAAGACCATATATTGAAAAGGGGGGACCCTTACCATAATATCGAGCAATACCCCTATAATAAATACGAAGACCATATATTGAAAAGGGGGGACCCTTACCATAATATCGAGCAATATTCCTATATTAAATACGAAGACCATATATTGAAAAGGGGGGACCCTTACCATAATATCGAGCAATACCCCTATAATAAATACGAAGACCATATATTGAAAAGGGGGGACCCTTACCATAATATCGAGCAATACCCCTATAATAAATACGAAGACCATATATTGAAAAGGGGGGACCCTTACCATAATATCGAGCAATACCCCTATAATAAATACGAAGACCATATATTGAAAAGGGGGGACCCTTACCATAATATCGAGCAATACCTCTATATTAAATACGAAGAACATAATATCGAGCACTACCCTAATAATAAATACGAAGACCATATATTGATAAGGGGGGATCCATCCTAATATTTTCAAAAATTTCTTCAAATTACAATAGTTTTAATATAATTGCAAAGAGCATTATCGATACCTTAGTTAAGTTTTTTCGAATTTCGCTTATTTTTGCGATAAAATCAATATTTGCGGAGATACAGCCTCTTTTCTAAAAAAGTTTAATAGGGAAGTAATATTTTTATTATAAAAATGAATACTGATAGACTTGGATCCATCCTAATATTTATATGGATTTTTTCAAAAATTTCTTCAAATTACAATAGTTTTAATATATTTGAAAAGAGCATTATCGATACCTTAGTTAAGTTTTTTCGAATTTCGCTTATTTTTCCGATAAAATCAATATTTGCGGAGATACAGCCACTTTTCTAAAAAAGTTTAATAGGGAAGTAATATTTTTATTATAAAAATGAATACTGATAGACTTGGATCCATCCTAATATTTATATGGATTTTTTCAAAAATTTCTTCAAATTACAATAGTTTTAATATATTTGAAAAGAGCATTATCGATACCTTAGTTAAGTTTTTTCGAATTTCGCTTATTTTTGCGATAAAATCAATATTTGCGGAGATACAGCCACTTTTCTAAAAAAGTTTAATAGGGAAGTAATATTTTTATTATAAAAATGAATACTGATAGACTTGGATCCATCCTAATATTTATATGGATTTTTTCAAAAATTTCTTCAAATTACAATAGTTTTAATATATTTGAAAAGAGCATTATCGATACCTTAGTTAAGTTTTTTCGAATTTCGCTTATTTTTGCGATAAAATCAATATTTGCGGAGATACAGCCACTTTTCTAAAAAAGTTTAATAGGGAAGTAATATTTTTATTATAAAAATGAATACTGATAGACTTGGATCCATCCTAATATTTATATGGATTTTTTAAAAGGGGGACCCTGGCCATGATATCGAGCAATACCCCTATATTAAATACGAAGACCATATATTGAAAAGGGGGGACCCTTACCATAATATCGAGCAATACCCCTATAATAAATACGAAGACCATATATTGAAAAGGGGGGACCCTTACCATAATATCGCGCAATATTCCTATATTAAATACGAAGACCATATATTGAAAAAGGGGGACCCTTACCATAATATCGAGCAATACCCCTATAATAAATACGAAGACCATATATTGAAAAGGGGGGACCCTTACCATAATATCGAGCAATACCCCTATAATAAATACGAAGACCATATATTGAAAAGGGGGGATCCATCCTAATATTTATATGGATTTTTTAAAAGGGGGACCCTGGCCATAATATCGAGCAATACCCCTATATTAAATACGAAGACCATATATTGAAAAGGGGGGACCCTTACCATAATATCGAGCAATACCCCTATAATAAATACGAAGACCATATATTGAAAAGGGGGGACCCTTACCATAATATCGAGCAATATTCCTATATTAAATACGAAGACCATATATTGAAAAGGGGGGACCCTTACCATAATATCGAGCAATACCCCTATAATAAATACGAAGACCATATATTGAAAAGGGGGGACCCCTACCATAATATCGAGCAATACCCCTATAATAAATACGAAGACCATATATTGAAAAGGGGGGACCCTTACCATAATATCGAGCAATATTCCTATATTAAATACGAAGACCATATATTGAAAAGGGGGGACCCTTACCATAATATCGAGCAATACCCCTATAATAAATACGAAGACCATATATTGAAAAGGGGGGACCCTTACCATAATATCGAGCAATACCCCTATAATAAATACGAAGACCATATATTGATAAGGGGGGATCCATCCTAATATTTATATGGATTTTTTCAAAAATTTCTTCAAATTACAATAGTTTTAATATTATTGCAAAGAGCATTATCGATACCTTAGTTAAGTTTTTTCGAATTTCGCTTATTTTTGCGATAAAATCAATATTTGCGGAGATACAGCCTCTTTTCTAAAAAAGTTTAATAGGGAAGTAATATTTTTATTATAAAAATGAATACTGATAGACTTGGATCCATCCTAATATTTATATGGATTTTTTCAAAAATTTCTTCAAATTACAATAGTTTTAATATATTTGAAAAGAGCATTATCGATACCTTAGTTAAGTTTTTTCGAATTTCGCTTATTTTTGCGATAAAATCAATATTTGCGGAGATACAGCCACTTTTCTAAAAAAGTTTAATAGGGAAGTAATATTTTTATTATAAAAATGAATACTGATAGACTTGGATCCATCCTAATATTTATATGGATTTTTTCAAAAATTTCTTCAAATTACAATAGTTTTAATATATTTGAAAAGAGCATTATCGATATCTTAGTTAAGTTTTTTCGAATTTCGCTTATTTTTGCGATAAAATCAATATTTGCGGAGATACAGCCACTTTTCTAAAAAAGTTTAATAGGGAAGTAATATTTTTATTATAAAAATGAATACTGATAGACTTGGATCCATCCTAATATTTATATGGATTTTTTCAAAAATTTCTTCAAATTACAATAGTTTTAATATATTTGAAAAGAGCATTATCGATACCTTAGTTAAGTTTTTTCGAATTTCGCTTATTTTTGCGATAAAATCAATATTTGCGGAGATACAGCCACTTTTCTAAAAAAGTTTAATAGGGAAGTAATATTTTTATTATAAAAATGAATACTGATAGACTTGGATCCATCCTAATATTTATATGGATTTTTTCAAAAATTTCTTCAAATTACAATAGTTTTAATATATTTGAAAAGAGCATTATCGATACCTTAGTTAAGTTTTTTCGAATTTTGCTTATTTTTGCGATAAAATCAATATTTGCGGAGATACAGCCACTTTTCTAAAAAAGTTTAATAGGGAAGTAATATTTTTATTATAAAAATGAATACTGATAGACTTGGATCCATCCTAATATTTATATGGATTTTTTCAAAAATTTCTTCAAATTACAATAGTTTTAATATATTTGAAAAGAGCATTATCGATACCTTAGTTAAGTTTTTTTCGAATTTCGCTTATTTTTGCGATAAAATCAATATTTGCGGAGATACAGCCACTTTTCTAAAAAAGTTTAATAGGGAAGTAATATTTTTATTATAAAAATGAATACTGATAGACTTGGATCCATCCTAATATTTATATGGATTTTTTAAAAGGGGGACCCTGGCCATAATATCGAGCAATACCCCTATATTAAATACGAAGACCATATATTGAAAAGGGGGGACCCTTACCATAATATCGAGCAATACCCCTATAATAAATACGAAGACCATATATTGAAAAGGGGGGACCCTTACCATAATATCGAGCAATACCCCTATAATAAATACGAAGACCATATATTGAAAAGGGGGGACCCTTACCATAATATCGAGCAATATTCCTATATTAAATACGAAGACCATATATTGAAAAGGGGGGACCCTTACCATAATATCGAGCAATACCCCTATAATAAATACGAAGACCATATATTGAAAAGGGGGGACCCTTACCATAATATCGAGCAATACCCCTATAATAAATACGAAGACCATATATTGAAAAGGGGGGACCCTTACCATAATATCGAGCAATATTCCTATATTAAATACGAAGACCATATATTGAAAAGGGGGGACCCTTACCATAATATCGAGCAATACCCCTATAATAAATACGAAGACCATATATTGAAAAGGGGGGACCCTTACCATAATATCGAGCAATATTCCTATATTAAATACGAAGACCATATATTGAAAAGGGGGGACCCTTACCATAATATCGAGCAATACCCCTATAATAAATACGAAGACCATATATTGAAAAGGGGGGACCCTTACCATAATATCGAGCAATACCCCTATAATAAATACGAAGACCATATATTGAAAAGGGGGGACCCTTACCATAATATCGAGCAATATTCCTATATTAAATACGAAGACCATATATTGAAAAGGGGGGACCCTTACCATAATATCGAGCAATACCCCTATAATAAATACGAAGACCATATATTGAAAAGGGGGGACCCTTACCATAATATCGAGCAATACCCCTATAATAAATACGAAGACCATATATTGAAAAGGGGGGACCCTTACCATAATATCGAGCAATATTCCTATATTAAATACGAAGACCATATATTGAAAAGGGGGGACCCTTACCATAATATCGAGCAATACCCCTATAATAAATACGAAGACCATATATTGAAAAGGGGGGACCCTTACCATAATATCGAGCAATACCCCTATAATAAATACGAAGACCATATATTGAAAAGGGGGGACCCTTACCATAATATCGAGCAATACCTCTATATTAAATACGAAGAACATAATATCGAGCAATACCCTAATAATAAATACGAAGACCATATATTGATAAGGGGGGATCCATCCTAATATTTTCAAAAATTTCTTCAAATTACAATAGTTTTAATATAATTGCAAAGAGCATTATCGATACCTTAGTTAAGTTTTTTCGAATTTCGCTTATTTTTGCGATAAAATCAATATTTGCGGAGATACAGCCTCTTTTCTAAAAAAGTTTAATAGGGAAGTAATATTTTTATTATAAAAATGAATACTGATAGACTTGGATCCATCCTAATATTTATATGGATTTTTTCAAAAATTTCTTCAAATTACAATAGTTTTAATATATTTGAAAAGAGCATTATCGATACCTTAGTTAAGTTTTTTCGAATTTTGCTTATTTTTGCGATAAAATCAATATTTGCGGAGATACAGCCACTTTTCTAAAAAAGTTTAATAGGGAAGTAATATTTTTATTATAAAAATGAATACTGATAGACTTGGATCCATCCTAATATTTATATGGATTTTTTCAAAAATTTCTTCAAATTACAATAGTTTTAATATATTTGAAAAGAGCATTATCGATACCTTAGTTAAGTTTTTTCGAATTTCGCTTATTTTTGCGATAAAATCAATATTTGCGGAGATACAGCCACTTTTCTAAAAAATTTTAATAGGGAAGTAATATTTTTATTATAAAAATGAATACTGATAGACTTGGATCCATCCTAATATTTATATGGATTTTTTCAAAAATTTCTTCAAATTACAATAGTTTTAATATATTTGAAAAGATAATTATCGATACCTTAGTTAAGTTTTTTCGAATTTCGCTTATTTTTGCGATAAAATCAATATTTGCGGAGATACAGCCACTTTTCTAAAAAATTTTAATAGGGAAGTAATATTTTTATTATAAAAATGAATACTGATAGACTTGGATCCATCCTAATATTTATATGGATTTTTTCAAAAATTTCGTCAAATTACAATAGTTTTAATATATTTGAAAAGATAATTATCGATACCTTAGTTAAGTTTTTTCGAATTTCGCTTATTTTTGCGATAAAATCAATATTTGCGGAGATACAGCCACTTTTCTAAAAAATTTTAATAGGGAAGTAATATTTTTATTATAAAAATGAATACTGATAGACTTGGATCCATCCTAATATTTATATGGATTTTTTCAAAAATTTCTTCAAATTACAATAGTTTTAATATATTTGAAAAGATCATTATCGATACCTTAGTTAAGTTTTTTCGAATTTCGCTTATTTTTGCGATAAAATCAATATTTGCGGAGATACAGCCACTTTTCTAAAAAAGTTTAATAGGGAAGTAATATTTTTATTATAAAAATGAATACTGATAGACTTGGATCCATCCTAATATTTATATGGATTTTTTCAAAAATTTCTTCAAATTACAATAGTTTTAATATATTTGAAAAGAGCATTATCGATACCTTAGTTAAGTTTTTTCGAATTTCGCTTATTTTTGCGATAAAATCAATATTTGCGGAGATACAGCCACTTTTCTAAAAAATTTTAATAGGGAAGTAATATTTTTATTATAAAAATGAATACTGATAGACTTGGATCCATCCTAATATTTATATGGATTTTTTCAAAAATTTCTTCAAATTACAATAGTTTTAATATATTTGAAAAGATCATTATCGATACCTTAGTTAAGTTTTTTCGAATTTCGCTTATTTTTGCGATAAAATCAATATTTGCGGAGATACAGCCACTTTTCTAAAAAAGTTTAATAGGGAAGTAATATTTTTATTATAAAAATGAATACTGATAGACTTGGATCCATCCTAATATTTATATGGATTTTTTCAAAAATTTCTTCAAATTACAATAGTTTTAATATATTTGAAAAGAGCATTATCGATACCTTAGTTAAGTTTTTTTCGAATTTCGCTTATTTTTGCGATAAAATCAATATTTGCGGAGATACAGCCACTTTTCTAAAAAAGTTTAATAGGGAAGTAATATTTTTATTATAAAAATGAATACTGATAGACTTGGATCCATCCTAATATTTATATGGATTTTTTAAAAGGGGGACCCTGGCCATAATATCGAGCAATACCCCTATATTAAATACGAAGACCATATATTGAAAAGGGGGGACCCTTACCATAATATCGAGCAATACCCCTATAATAAATACGAAGACCATATATTGAAAAGGGGGGACCCTTACCATAATATCGAGCAATATTCCTATATTAAATACGAAGACCATATATTGAAAAGGGGGGACCCTTACCATAATATCGAGCAATACCCCTATAATAAATACGAAGACCATATATTGAAAAGGGGGGACCCTTACCATAATATCGAGCAATATTCCTATATTAAATACGAAGACCATATATTGAAAAGGGGGGACCCTTACCATAATATCGAGCAATACCCCTATATTAAATACGCAGACCATATATTGAAAAGGGGGGACCCTTACCATAATATCGAGCAATACCCCTATAATAAATACGAAGACCATATATTGAAAAGGGGGGACCCTTACCATAATATCGAGCAATATTCCTATATTAAATACGAAGACCATATATTGAAAAGGGGGGACCCTTACCATAATATCGAGCAATACCCCTATAATAAATACGAAGACCATATATTGAAAAGGGGGGACCCTTACCATAATATCGAGCAATATTCCTATATTAAATACGAAGACCATATATTGAAAAGGGGGGACCCTTACCATAATATCGAGCAATACCCCTATAATAAATACGAAGACCATATATTGAAAAGGGGGGACCCTTACCATAATATCGAGCAATATTCCTATATTAAATACGAAGACCATATATTGAAAAGGGGGGACCCTTACCATAATATCGAGCAATACCCCTATAATAAATACGAAGACCATATATTGAAAAGGGGGGACCCTTACCATAATATCGAGCAATACCCCTATAATAAATACGAAGACCATATATTGAAAAGGGGGGACCCTTACCATAATATCGAGCAATATTCCTATATTAAATACGAAGACCATATATTGAAAAGGGGGGACCCTTACCATAATATCGAGCAATACCCCTATAATAAATACGAAGACCATATATTGAAAAGGGGGGACCCTTACCATAATATCGAGCAATACCCCTATAATAAATACGAAGACCATATATTGAAAAGGGGGGACCCTTACCATAATATCGAGCAATATTCCTATATTAAATACGAAGACCATATATTGAAAAGGGGGGACCCTTACCATAATATCGAGCAATACCCATATAATAAATACGAAGACCATATATTGAAAAGGGGGGACCCTTACCATAATATCGAGCAATACCCCTATAATAAATACGAAGACCATATATTGAAAAGGGGGGACCCTTACCATAATATCGAGCAATACCTCTATATTAAATACGAAGAACATAATATCGAGCAATACCCTAATAATAAATACGAAGACCATATATTGATAAGGGGGGATCCATCCTAATATTTTCAAAAATTTCTTCAAATTACAATAGTTTTAATATAATTGCAAAGAGCATTATCGATACCTTAGTTAAGTTTTTTCGAATTTCGCTTATTTTTGCGATAAAATCAATATTTGCGGAGATACAGCCTCTTTTCTAAAAAAGTTTAATAGGGAAGTAATATTTTTATTATAAAAATGAATACTGATAGACTTGGATCCATCCTAATATTTATATGGATTTTTTCAAAAATTTCTTCAAATTACAATAGTTTTAATATATTTGAAAAGAGCATTATCGATACCTTAGTTAAGTTTTTTCGAATTTTGCTTATTTTTGCGATAAAATCAATATTTGCGGAGATACAGCCACTTTTCTAAAAAAGTTTAATAGGGAAGTAATATTTTTATTATAAAAATGAATACTGATAGACTTGGATCCATCCTAATATTTATATGGATTTTTTCAAAAATTTCTTCAAATTACAATAGTTTTAATATATTTGAAAAGAGCATTATCGATACCTTAGTTAAGTTTTTTCGAATTTCGCTTATTTTTGCGATAAAATCAATATTTGCGGAGATACAGCCACTTTTCTAAAAAATTTTAATAGGGAAGTAATATTTTTATTATAAAAATGAATACTGATAGACTTGGATCCATCCTAATATTTATATGGATTTTTTCAAAAATTTCTTCAAATTACAATAGTTTTAATATATTTGAAAAGATAATTATCGATACCTTAGTTAAGTTTTTTCGAATTTCGCTTATTTTTGCGATAAAATCAATATTTGCGGAGATACAGCCACTTTTCTAAAAAATTTTAATAGGGAAGTAATATTTTTATTATAAAAATGAATACTGATAGACTTGGATCCATCCTAATATTTATATGGATTTTTTCAAAAATTTCTTCAAATTACAATAGTTTTAATATATTTGAAAAGATAATTATCGATACCTTAGTTAAGTTTTTTCGAATTTCGCTTATTTTTGCGATAAAATCAATATTTGCGGAGATACAGCCACTTTTCTAAAAAATTTTAATAGGGAAGTAATATTTTTATTATAAAAATGAATACTGATAGACTTGGATCCATCCTAATATTTATATGGATTTTTTCAAAAATTTCTTCAAATTACAATAGTTTTAATATATTTGAAAAGATCATTATCGATACCTTAGTTAAGTTTTTTCGAATTTCGCTTATTTTTGCGATAAAATCAATATTTGCGGAGATACAGCCACTTTTCTAAAAAAGTTTAATAGGGAAGTAATATTTTTATTATAAAAATGAATACTGATAGACTTGGATCCATCCTAATATTTATATGGATTTTTTCAAAAATTTCTTCAAATTACAATAGTTTTAATATATTTGAAAAGAGCATTATCGATACCTTAGTTAAGTTTTTTCGAATTTCGCTTATTTTTGCGATAAAATCAATATTTGCGGAGATACAGCCACTTTTCTAAAAAATTTTAATAGGGAAGTAATATTTTTATTATAAAAATGAATACTGATAGACTTGGATCCATCCTAATATTTATATGGATTTTTTCAAAAATTTCTTCAAATTACAATAGTTTTAATATATTTGAAAAGATCATTATCGATACCTTAGTTAAGTTTTTTCGAATTTCGCTTATTTTTGCGATAAAATCAATATTTGCGGAGATACAGCCACTTTTCTAAAAAAGTTTAATAGGGAAGTAATATTTTTATTATAAAAATGAATACTGATAGACTTGGATCCATCCTAATATTTATATGGATTTTTTCAAAAATTTCTTCAAATTACAATAGTTTATAATATATTTGAAAAGAGCATTATCGATACCTTAGTTAAGTTTTTTCGAATTTCGCTTATTTTTGCGATAAAATCAATATTTGCGGAGATACAGCCACTTTTCTAAAAAAGTTTAATAGGGAAGTAATATTTTTATTATAAAAATGAATACTGATAGACTTGGATCCATCCTAATATTTATATGGATTTTTTCAAAAATTTCTTCAAATTACAATAGTTTTAATATATTTGAAAAGATAATTATCGATACCTTAGTTAAGTTTTTTCGAATTTCGCTTATTTTTGCGATAAAATCAATATTTGCGGAGATACAGCCACTTTTCTAAAAAAGTTTAATAGGGAAGTAATATTTTTATTATAAAAATGAATACTGATAGACTTGGATCCATCCTAATATTTATATGGATTTTTTCAAAAATTTCTTCAAATTACAATAGTTTTAATATATTTGAAAAGAGCATTATCGATACCTTAGTTAAGTTTTTTCGAATTTCGCTTATTTTTGCGATAAAATCAATATTTGCGGAGATACAGCCTCTTTTCTAAAAAAGTTTAATAGGGAAGTAATATTTTTATTATAAAAATGAATACTGATAGACTTGGATCCATCCTAATATTTATATGGATTTTTTCAAAAATTTCTTCAAATTACAATAGTTTTAATATATTTGAAAAGAGCATTATCGATACCTTAGTTAAGTTTTTTCGAATTTCGCTTATTTTTGCGATAAAATCAATATTTGCGGAGATACAGCCTCTTTTCTAAAAAAGTTTAATAGGGAAGTAATATTTTTATTATAAAAATGAATACTGATAGACTTGGATCCATCCTAATATTTATATGGATTTTTTAAAAGGGGGACCCTTGCCATAATATCGAGCAATACCCCTATAATAAATACGAAGACCATATATTGAAAAGGGGGACCCTTACCATAATATCGAGCAATATTCCTATATTAAATACGAAGACCATATATTGAAAAGGGGGGACCCTTACCATAATATCGAGCAATACCCCTATAATAAATACGAAGACCATATATTGAAAAGGGGGGACCCTTACCATAATATCGAGCAATATTCCTATATTAAATACGAAGACCATATATTGAAAAGGGGGGACCCTTACCATAATATCGAGCAATACCCCTATAATAAATACGAAGACCATATATTGAAAAGGGGGGACCTTTACCATAATATCGAGCAATACCCCTATAATAAATACGAAGACCATATATTGAAAAGGGGGGACCCTTACCATAATATCGAGCAATATTCCTATATTAAATACGAAGACCATATATTGAAAAGGGGGGACCCTTACCATAATATCGAGCAATACCCCTATAATAAATACGAAGACCATATATTGAAAAGGGGGGACCCTTACCATAATATCGAGCAATACCCCTATAATAAATACGAAGACCATATATTGAAAAGGGGGGACCCTTACCATAATATCGAGCAATATTCCTATATTAAATACGAAGACCATATATTGAAAAGGGGGGACCCTTACCATAATATCGAGCAATACCCCTATAATAAATACGAAGACCATATATTGAAAAGGGGGGACCCTTACCATAATATCGAGCAATATTCCTATATTAAATACGAAGACCATATATTGAAAAGGGGGGACCCTTACCATAATATCGAGCAATACCCCTATAATAAATACGAAGACCATATATTGAAAAGGGGGGACCCTTACCATAATATCGAGCAATACCCCTATAATAAATACGAAGACCATATATTGAAAAGGGGGGACCCTTACCATAATATCGAGCAATACCCCTATAATAAATACGAAGACCATATATTGAAAAGGGGGGACCCTTACCATAATATCGAGCAATATTCCTATATTAAATACGAAGACCATATATTGAAAAGGGGGGACCCTTACCATAATATCGAGCAATACCCCTATAATAAATACGAAGACCATATATTGAAAAGGGGGGACCCTTACCATAATATCGAGCAATATTCCTGTATTAAATACGAAGACCATATATTGAAAAGGGGGGACCCTTACCATAATATCGAGCAATACCCCTATAATAAATACGAAGACCATATATTGAAAAGGGGGGACCCTTACCATAATATCGAGCAATACCCCTATAATAAATACGAAGACCATATATTGAAAAGGGGGGACCCTTACCATAATATCGAGCAATACCCCTATAATAAATACGAAGACCATATATTGAAAAGGGGGGACCCTTACCATAATAGCGAGCAATATTCCTATATTAAATACGAAGACCATATATTGAAAAGGGGGGACCCTTACCATAATATCGAGCAATACCCCTATAATAAATACGAAGACCATATATTGAAAAGGGGGGACCCTTACCATAATATCGAGCAATATTCCTATATTAAATACGAAGACCATATATTGAAAAGGGGGGACCCTTACCATAATATCGAGCAATACCCCTATAATAAATACGAAGACCATATATTGAAAAGGGGGGACCCTTACCATAATATCGAGCAATATTCCTATATTAAATACGAAGACCATATATTGAAAAGGGGGGACCCTTACCATAATATCGAGCAATACCCCTATAATAAATACGAAGACCATATATTGAAAAGGGGGGACCCTTACCATAATATCGAGCAATACCCCTATAATAAATACGAAGACCATATATTGAAAAGGGGGGACCCTTACCATAATATCGAGCAATACCTCTATATTAAATACGAAGAACATAATATCGAGCAATACCCTAATAATAAATACGAAGACCATATATTGATAAGGGGGGATCCATCCTAATATTTATATGGATTTTTGAAAAAATTTCTTCAAATTACAATAGTTTTAATATAATTGCAAAGAGCATTATCGATACCTTAATTAAGTTTTTTCGAATTTCGCTTATTTTTGCGATAAAATCAATATTTGCGGAGATACAGCCTCTTTTCTAAAAAAGTTTAATAGGGAAGTAATATTTTTATTATAAAAATGAATACTGATAGACTTGGATCCATCCTAATATTTATATGGATTTTTTCAAAAATTTCTTCAAATTACAATAGTTTTAATATATTTGAAAAGAGCATTATCGATACCTTAGTTAAGTTTTTTCGAATTTCGCTTATTTTTGCGATAAAATCAATATTTGCGGAGATACAGCCACTTTTCTAAAAAAGTTTAATAGGGAAGTAATATTTTTATTATAAAAATGAATACTGATAGACTTGGATCCATCCTAATATTTATATGGATTTTTTCAAAAATTTCTTCAAATTACAATAGTTTATAATATATTTGAAAAGAGCATTATCGATACCTTAGTTAAGTTTTTTCGAATTTCGCTTATTTTTGCGATAAAATCAATATTTGCGGAGATACAGCCACTTTTCTAAAAAAGTTTAATAGGGAAGTAATATTTTTATTATAAAAATGAATACTGATAGACTTGGATCCATCCTAATATTTATATGGATTTTTTCAAAAATTTCTTCAAATTACAATAGTTTTAATATATTTGAAAAGATAATTATCGATACCTTAGTTAAGTTTTTTCGAATTTCGCTTATTTTTGCGATAAAATCAATATTTGCGGAGATACAGCCACTTTTCTAAAAAAGTTTAATAGGGAAGTAATATTTTTATTATAAAAATGAATACTGATAGACTTGGATCCATCCTAATATTTATATGGATTTTTTCAAAAATTTCTTCAAATTACAATAGTTTTAATATATTTGAAAAGAGCATTATCGATACCTTAGTTAAGTTTTTTCGAATTTCGCTTATTTTTGCGATAAAATCAATATTTGCGGAGATACAGCCTCTTTTCTAAAAAAGTTTAATAGGGAAGTAATATTTTTATTATAAAAATGAATACTGATAGACTTGGATCCATCCTAATATTTATATGGATTTTTTCAAAAATTTCTTCAAATTACAATAGTTTTAATATATTTGAAAAGAGCATTATCGATACCTTAGTTAAGTTTTTTCGAATTTCGCTTATTTTTGCGATAAAATCAATATTTGCGGAGATACAGCCACTTTTCTAAAAAAGTTTAATAGGGAAGTAATATTTTTATTATAAAAATGAATACTGATAGACTTGGATCCATCCTAATATTTATATGGATTTTTTCAAAAATTTCTTCAAATTACAATAGTTTTAATATATTTGAAAAGAGCATTATCGATACCTTAGTTAAGTTTTTTCGAATTTCGCTTATTTTTGCGATAAAATCAATATTTGCGGAGATACAGCCACTTTTCTAAAAAAGTTTAATAGGGAAGTAATATTTTTATTATAAAAATGAATACTGATAGACTTGGATCCATCCTAATATTTATATGGATTTTTTAAAAGGGGGACCCTGGCCATAATATCGAGCAATACCCCTATATTAAATACGAAGACCATATATTGAAAAGGGGGGACCCTTACCATAATATCGAGCAATACCCCTATAATAAATACGAAGACCATATATTGAAAAGGGGGGACCCTTACCATAATATCGAGCAATATTCCTATATTAAATACGAAGACCATATATTGAAAAGGGGGGACCCTTGCCATAATATCGAGCAATACCCCTATAATAAATACGAAGACCATATATTGAAAAGGGGGGACCCTTACCATAATATCGAGCAATACCCCTATAATAAATACGAAGACCATATATTGAAAAGGGGGGATCCATCCTAATATTTATATGGATTTTTTAAAAGGGGGACCCTGGCCATAATATCGAGCAATACCCCTATATTAAATACGAAGACCATATATTGAAAAGGGGGACCCTTACCATAATATCGAGCAATACCCCTATAATAAATACGAAGACCATATATTGAAAAGGGGGGACCCTTACCATAATATCGAGCAATATTCCTATATTAAATACGAAGACCATATATTGAAAAGGGGGGACCCTTACCATAATATCGAGCAATACCCCTATAATAAATACGAAGACCATATATTGAAAAGGGGGGACCCTTACCATAATATCGAGCAATACCCCTATAATAAATACGAAGACCATATATTGAAAAGGGGGGACCCTTACCATAATATCGAGCAATATTCCTATATTAAATACGAAGACCATATATTGAAAAGGGGGGACCCTTACCATAATATCGAGCAATACCCCTATAATAAATACGAAGACCATATATTGAAAAGGGGGGACCCTTACCATAATATCGAGCAATACCCCTATAATAAATACGAAGCCCATATATTGATAAGGGGGGATCCATCCTAATATTTATATGGATTTTTTCAAAAATTTCTTCAAATTACAATAGTTTTAATATAATTGCAAAGAGCATTATCGATACCTTAGTTAAGTTTTTTCGAATTTCGCTTATTTTTGCGATAAAATCAATATTTGCGGAGATACAGCCTCTTTTCTAAAAAAGTTTAATAGGGAAGTAATATTTTTATTATAAAAATGAATACTGATAGACTTGGATCCATCCTAATATTTATATGGATTTTTTCAAAAATTTCTTCAAATTACAATAGTTTTAATATATTTGAAAAGAGCATTATCGATACCTTAGTTAAGTTTTTTCGAATTTCGCTTATTTTTGCGATAAAATCAATATTTGCGGAGATACAGCCACTTTTCTAAAAAAGTTTAATAGGGAAGTAATATTTTTATTATAAAAATGAATACTGATAGACTTGGATCCATCCTAATATTTATATGGATTTTTTCAAAAATTTCTTCAAATTACAATAGTTTTAATATATTTGAAAAGAGCATTATCGATACCTTAGTTAAGTTTTTTCGAATTTCGCTTATTTTTGCGATAAAATCAATATTTGCGGAGATACAGCCACTTTTCTAAAAAAGTTTAATAGGGAAGTAATATTTTTATTATAAAAATGAATACTGATAGACTTGGATCCATCCTAATATTTATATGGATTTTTTAAAAGGGGGACCCTGGCCATAATATCGATCAATACCTCTATATTAAATACGAAGACCATATATTGAAAAGGGGGGACCCTTACCATAATATCGAGCAATATTCCTATATTAAATACGAAGACCATATATTGAAAAGGGGGGACCCTTACCATAATATCGAGCAATACCCCTATAATAAATACGAAGACCATATATTGAAAAGGGGGGACCCTTACCATAATATCGAGCAATATTCCTATATTAAATACGAAGACCATATATTGAAAAGGGGGGACCCTTACCATAATATCGAGCAATACCCCTATATTAAATACGCAGACCATATATATAAAAGGGGGGACCCTTACCATAATATCGAGCAATACCCCTATAATAAATACGAAGACCATATATTGAAAAGGGGGGACCCTTACCATAATATCGAGCAATATTCCTATATTAAATACGAAGACCATATATTGAAAAGGGGGGACCCTTACCATAATATCGAGCAATACCCCTATAATAAATACGAAGACCATATATTGAAAAGGGGGGACCCTTACCATAATATCGAGCAATATTCCTATATTAAATACGAAGACCATATATTGAAAAGGGGGGACCCTTACCATAATATCGAGCAATACCCCTATAATAAATACGAAGACCATATATTGAAAAGGGGGGACCCTTACCATAATATCGAGCAATATTCCTATATTAAATACGAAGACCATATATTGAAAAGGGGGGACCCTTACCATAATATCGAGCAATACCCCTATAATAAATACGAAGACCATATATTGAAAAGGGGGGACCCTTACCATAATATCGAGCAATACCCCTATAATAAATACGAAGACCATATATTGAAAAGGGGGGACCCTTACCATAATATCGAGCAATATTCCTATATTAAATACGAAGACCATATATTGAAAAGGGGGGACCCTTACCATAATATCGAGCAATACCCCTATAATAAATACGAAGACCATATATTGAAAAGGGGGGACCCTTACCATAATATCGAGCAATACCCCTATAATAAATACGAAGACCATATATTGAAAAGGGGGGACCCTTACCATAATATCGAGCAATACCTCTATATTAAATACGAAGAACATAATATCGAGCAATACCCTAATAATAAATACGAAGACCATATATTGATAAGGGGGGATCCATCCTAATATTTATATGGATTTTTTCAAAAATTTCTTCAAATTACAATAGTTTTAATATAATTGCAAAGAGCATTATCGATACCTTAGTTAAGTTTTTTCGAATTTCGCTTATTTTTGCGATAAAATCAATATTTGCGGAGATACAGCCTCTTTTCTAAAAAAGTTTAATAGGGAAGTAATATTTTTATTATAAAAATGAATACTGATAGACTTGGATCCATCCTAATATTTATATGGATTTTTTCAAAAATTTCTTCAAATTACAATAGTTTTAATATATTTGAAAAGAGCATTATCGATACCTTAGTTAAGTTTTTTCGAATTTCGCTTATTTTTCCGATAAAATCAATATTTGCGGAGATACAGCCACTTTTCTAAAAAAGTTTAATAGGGAAGTAATATTTTTATTATAAAAATGAATACTGATAGACTTGGATCCATCCTAATATTTATATGGATTTTTTCAAAAATTTCTTCAAATTACAATAGTTTTAATATATTTGAAAAGAGCATTATCGATACCTTAGTTAAGTTTTTTCGAATTTCGCTTATTTTTGCGATAAAATCAATATTTGCGGAGATACAGCCACTTTTCTAAAAAAGTTTAATAGGGAAGTAATATTTTTATTATAAAAATGAATACTGATAGACTTGGATCCATCCTAATATTTATATGGATTTTTTCAAAAATTTCTTCAAATTACAATAGTTTTAATATATTTGAAAAGAGCATTATCGATACCTTAGTTAAGTTTTTTCGAATTTCGCTTATTTTTGCGATAAAATCAATATTTGCGGAGATACAGCCACTTTTCTAAAAAAGTTTAATAGGGAAGTAATATTTTTATTATAAAAATGAATACTGATAGACTTGGATCCATCCTAATATTTATATGGATTTTTTAAAAGGGGGACCCTGGCCATGATATCGAGCAATACCCCTATATTAAATACGAAGACCATATATTGAAAAGGGGGGACCCCTACCATAATATCGAGCAATACCCCTATAATAAATACGAAGACCATATATTGAAAAGGGGGGACCCTTACCATAATATCGAGCAATATTCCTATATTAAATACGAAGACCATATATTGAAAAGGGGGGACCCTTACCATAATATCGAGCAATACCCCTATAATAAATACGAAGACCATATATTGAAAAGGGGGGACCCTTACCATAATATCGAGCAATACCCCTATAATAAATACGAAGACCATATATTGAAAAGGGGGGATCCATCCTAATATTTATATGGATTTTTTAAAAGGGGGACCCTGGCCATAATATCGAGCAATACCCCTATATTAAATACGAAGACCATATATTGAAAAGCGGGGACCCTTACCATAATATCGAGCAATACCCCTATAATAAATACGAAGACCATATATTGAAAAGGGGGGACCCTTACCATAATATCGAGCAATATTCCTATATTAAATACGAAGACCATATATTGAAAAGGGGGGACCCTTACCATAATATCGAGCAATACCGCTATAATAAATACGAAGACCATATATTGAAAAGGGGGGACCCTTACCATAATATCGAGCAATACCCCTATAATAAATACGAAGACCATATATTGAAAAGGGGGGACCCTTACCATAATATCGAGCAATATTCCTATATTAAATACGAAGACCATATATTGAAAAGGGGGGACCCTTACCATGATATCGAGCAATACCCCTATAATAAATACGAAGACCATATATTGAAAAGGGGGGACCCTTGCCATAATATCGAGCAATACCCCTATAATAAATACGAAGACCATATATTGATAAGGGGGGATCCATCCTAATATTTATATGGATTTTTTCAAAAATTTCTTCAAATTACAATAGTTTTAATATAATTGCAAAGAGCATTATCGATACCTTAGTTAAGTTTTTTCGAATTTCGCTTATTTTTGCGATAAAATCAATATTTGCGGAGATACAGCCTCTTTTCTAAAAAAGTTTAATAGGGAAGTAATATTTTTATTATAAAAATGAATACTGATAGACTTGGATCCATCCTAATATTTATATGGATTTTTTCAAAAATTTCTTCAAATTACAATAGTTTTAATATATTTGAAAAGAGCATTATCGATACCTTAGTTAAGTTTTTTCGAATTTCGCTTATTTTTCCGATAAAATCAATATTTGCGGAGATACAGCCACTTTTCTAAAAAAGTTTAATAGGGAAGTAATATTTTTATTATAAAAATGAATACTGATAGACTTGGATCCATCCTAATATTTATATGGATTTTTTCAAAAATTTCTTCAAATTACAATAGTTTTAATATATTTGAAAAGAGCATTATCGATACCTTAGTTAAGTTTTTTCGAATTTCGCTTATTTTTGCGATAAAATCAATATTTGCGGAGATACAGCCACTTTTCTAAAAAAGTTTAATAGGGAAGTAATATTTTTATTATAAAAATGAATACTGATAGACTTGGATCCATCCTAATATTTATATGGATTTTTTCAAAAATTTCTTCAAATTACAATAGTTTTAATATATTTGAAAAGAGCATTATCGATACCTTATTTAAGTTTTTTCGAATTTCGCTTATTTTTGCGATAAAATCAATATTTGCGGAGATACAGCCACTTTTCTAAAAAAGTTTAATAGGGAAGTAATATTTTTATTATAAAAATGAATACTGATAGACTTGGATCCATCCTAATATTTATATGGATTTTTTAAAAGGGGGACCCTGGCCATGATATCGAGCAATACCCCTATATTAAATACGAAGACCATATATTGAAAAGGGGGGACCCTTACCATAATATCGAGCAATACCCCTATAATAAATACGAAGACCATATATTGAAAAGGGGGGACCCTTACCATAATATCGAGCAATATTCCTATATTAAATACGAAGACCATATATTGAAAAGGGGGGACCCTTACCATAATATCGAGCAATACCCCTATATTAAATACGAAGACCATATATTGAAAAGGGGGGAACCTTACCATAATATCGAGCAATACCCCTATAATAAATACGAAGACCATATATTGAAAAGGGGGACCCTTACCATAATATCGAGCAATATTCCTATATTAAATACGAAGACCATATATTGAAAAGGGGGGACCCTTACCATAATATCGAGCAATATTCCTATATTAAATACGAAGACCATATATTGAAAAGGGGGACCCTTACCATAATATCGAGCAATACCCCTATATTAAATACGAAGACCATATATTGAAAAGGGGGACCCTTACCATAATATCGAGCAATACCCCTATAATAAATACGAAGACCATATATTGAAAAGGGGGGACCCTTACCATAATATCGAGCAATACCCCTATAATAAATACGAAGACCATATATTGAAAAGGGGGGACCCTTACCATAATATCGAGCAATACCCCTATAATAAATACGAAGACCATATATTGAAAATGGAGGACCCTTACCATAATATCGAGCAATATTCCTATATTAAATACGAAGACCATATATTGAAAAGGGGGGACCCTTACCATAATATCGAGCAATACCCCTATAATAAATACGATGACCATTTATTGAAAAGGGGGACCCTTACCATAATATCGAGCAATATTCCTATATTAAATACGAAGACCATATATTGAAAAGGGGGACCCTTACCATAATATCGAGCAATATTCCTATATTAAATACGAAGACCATATATTGAAAAGGGGGGACCCTTACCATAATATCGAGCAATACCCCTATATTAAATACGAAGACCATATATTGAAAAGGGGGGACCTTACCATAATATCGAGCAATACCCCTATATTAAATACGAAGAACATATATTGAACATTTATAGGGTTGACCTGAGGAGCGTTCTCCAATAATTTTTTTTCGCCCATCTCCTTCCATTTTCGGAAAAAGGAGCAAAGTCCTTTTTAAAATTTCAAAAGTCGAAATTTGGAAAAATGTCTCCAATTTTCAGAAAAACACTCTGTTGGGACTTTTGAATACATTCATAGGGATGGCCGGAGGAGTGTTGTCCAATAATTTTTTTTGCCCATCTCCTTCCATTTTCGGAAAAAGGAGCAAAGTCCTTTTTAAAATTTCAAAAGTCGAAATTTGGAAAAATGTCTCCTATTTTCAGAAAAACACACTGTTGGGACTTTTGAATATTGGACATTCATAGGTATGGCCGGAGGAATGTTCTCCAATAATTTTTTTCGCCCATCTGCCGTTATTTCCAAGAATTTTCATGAACTTTCTTCAACAAAGTTTTTATAGTCTTCCGTAATGAGTGCATTGATTTTAGATTTTTATGGCTGTATAGAATATGTTATTAGAAATATATTATTTTATTTTTTAATATAATTATTACCAATTTTTTTAGTTTTAAATGCATTTGCAGTGCAAAATATAAATTTGTTAGGCTTAACAGAGCCCTGCTACTTAATTAACAGAGGTATGTTAATATCGCAGGTTTGAGTCTGTGGTTAAAAATTTAAAAATTTATCTTCACCCCCATTATATTTTAAGATGCTAATATTTGAAGGTATTCATAATATGGCGAGTGAACTATATTTAATTTGATAGATACACTAAGAGGCGTTATTATAACAAAACCCTCAGTACAGTCCTGGATCTACAAACCAATTGAAAGCTTCCTCTATAAATAGGTTACTTATTTCCGTCTTTATGAAGATACTATAAACAATTTAATATTTTTGTTAAACTCTCTTAACAGTGAAACCAAAAATTTTATTTTATCCTATAGAATGAGATTTTAAATGCAAATACGTTTTATATTTGTTTGTTAGACGCCGAAATTTAAATAAATGTAGACACGAAATATGACTTCATTTCAATTATCCAAATGTGTTAATTCCTCACAAACAAATGGCAGCCAAAAAAAAAAAAAATAAATAAATAATTAAACTTGTCTTTTTATGGTGCTAATTAAATTATTATGAAAATTTGAGTGAAATTTTGGGTGCATAAATTTGTTTTAGTCATCTATTGAGGTGTTGAAATGTAGCTTCTTCTCTTTAAGTTTTCTATTAATTTAATTTTTAAAAAATAGTTCGTAACAACTTTTACGCCTGGGAAATCTATGTTATTACATTCCTCCTCCATTATTTTACCACCTAGAAAATATAAAATAATTTTCTACTGGGCACGCAGCGAAACAATGCGGCTCATTTCTTTCGATTGACTAACGATAGAATGCGGATCTGTAAACGGATTTCACGAATTCATACACTCTTTTGCCTTATATTGTTTTTACTAGTTATTTATTTTTTAGATATTTTCGGCGAAATAAATCGACTTTTTTGTCTAAATATGGATCTACAAGGGAATTTCATTGAATCAGTAAACACTTTTGTTGCCGAAAAGAATAATTTTTTTTATTCGTGGGATCGGCAAATATTTTTACTCAACATTTTTATCTATATTTTTATCTTGAACTTATTTGGAAAAATTTAGGACAATGTTGTTTATGTTGTTTGACGTGATAAAAAAAACTAAGTATTTGTGTGTTAAAACGAGTATTTTGCTATCAGAATTTTTTTGTCGCACTCAAGAATGATATACAATATGACAACAATATAAATGGTTTGATATAAATAACAAATGGTTTGATATTACTAAAATATGGTATACCGTAACAATATTATAGTTGATCACAGTAATAAAATATATAGATAAAATAATATTATGATTCGTTGTGATAATAATATTGTGGGCATATGATAGTTATGTGTTTTGCATATTAAGTACGATTGGTTATGAAATAACGTGATTAGTCACAAAAATAATATGAATGGGCATAATAACATTATGATTAGTCGTCCATCGTGTATTAATTACTAAGTTGGGTAGACTTTGAATTAGAATAATGTGCCACTGCAATAATATGAAAGAACATAGCAATTAAATAATTTTAAATAATAAAAAATATCATCGTCTTTAACAGTATAATTGTTCGTTAAAGCAATGAAATGTACTGTATGATTGCGACAATATGTAGCTTTTGAATGAAATAGGATGGACTCTGAAATAATATGGTGTGCCATTGCAATAATATAGATGAGCACACCAATATTATGATTAGTAGTGACAACAATACGCTGATAGCAACAATTAATGGGTTGCCATGACGTAATTATGATAGATTATGAAATAATATTGACGGATGCTGTGATATTGATCAGAATGGCGCTCACAACTACATATATGGTTCGTTATGACAAAACCATGGTTACTTGGCAAAACATCATGGTTACGTTACAGCTTTACAGCTTTAGTTTGACTTTGAAATGGTAAATTTCACAATAATGGGGTGTTTTAAGTATCACGCTCTTATCTTTTACTATATTTTTTGACATGTCTGCACTTACACCCACAGAAGTGCACACATAAATATGTGTATGTATGTGTGTAAGTGTATGCTGATGAATAAATTATAAAAGTTTTGCCGTATTTAAATTACTAAATAGTTTTTTTTTTAAGAAATGAAAGTGGAATATAGACCATGGACATATATTATTTATTGAGAATTCTTCGTAATATTTCTATGAACATGAAATTCTCTAACCGGTGTTGAATCAGCTATTTTGATGTTTTTTTCGTTACAATTGACAAAATAATTACGTTAAAATGACGCAAATAGACTCATTAAAAATTATTTTTTTTTTAAATCGCAAGCAATTTTCTTTGGTGAATTATTATTAATAATAAATTTAAAAAAAAAACGCAGACAAAAAAGTATTAATTATTTAATGTTTTTGAAAATTTTGTGTATTTTCTTTTAACAAAAATTCCTATTAAATATTGATGTACACACATACATACATATGTGGCCTTAAAAAGCTCAGAAAAGTGAAAATTCAATACTTTCCCCATTGAAATATGCATGTTTTTACTTAGTTGTTGCACAGATAAATTAGAAGAAAAATATGATTCTAAAAATAAAAAAACAATTTTAAATATATAGATGTACATACCATACATACATAATTACATATATATTTGTTTTTCTTTTCATCCTAAAGAATATTTTATATTTTTATATGGATGTATGTATGTATTTCTTTTTCATAGAGCAGCCCACTACTCTTCGTTTTCCCCTCCACCGGTTTTTGATTTTTAAAATGTTCAACTGTATTTGTGCAAAATAGATTTTAAAAAATACATTAACAAAGGAAGAGATATTTTTGCAAGCCATCAAGTTTTTAAGCAAACAAATTGACAGTTCTTAAACATATTGTACACAGGATGTCTTCTATGTCAAAGAGAGGTCACTTTAATTTCAAACTCTCCGAACAGAATTTCCTAAACAAAACCATTAAGACGGAGAAAGAAACACTAATCTGAATGTGCATTTAATAAGAAATGACAAATGAGAACCGAAAAAAATTCAAAATTTTGAGAACTTTCCCATAATGATGAACGATAAACGTTCGCAAATGTTTTGAATAACATATAAGTAACTGTTTTAGATCCACTAGCAGAACATTCCGAATTCCGAAGCAAACATTACCAGCATGGCAAATAGACTATAGGCTCGATTCGTATCACAGACTTTGGGTATTACTGCAGGCAAGTAAAAAGTTTTGCAATTTCTGCGCTCGTTGTTAAAAAAAAGGAAGAAAACTGAGAAATCTAATAATATGTGACAAGAGCCAATTTCAATTAAATGTTTTAGCTGTGCGGCAATATAAATTTCGAAATTTTGCTCAGAGAATTTATTATAGTGAAACTCTGCTATACTTTGAATTTAAATATTTCTTCAATGAGATACGCTTATAATGATTATCACTTTTGAATTTCTATTTTGAAACAATCTGTGTACGAAAATTTCATATTTAATGGTTTGTTTTTATTTCGTTCTTTTTTGCAATGGTTGGCCCTTTTCTTCGTTTAATTTCAAAATAATTGCCCACACACTGTAACCTTAATTTGAACAGTTGTTGAACTTTAATGCATATATAAGTGCGTCTAAAATTAACATAAAAAACGCAGAAAATTTGCGCAATGAATACCAAAAAAAAAAAACATTTTACAATATTCGACGCCAAGAGATGTTTACACATGATTAGTGAACTATATGTACATACATACATACATACATATATGTATATTTTTCATTGATAAAATTTTATAAATTATTTATAACATCATATGGATGGCTTTACAATTTATTTTATTTTAAATATTGTATAATAATTGTAAATTTGATGTTTTCAATGAACTACACGCGATCCTTAATATAGTTTTTTGAGAACTTGTGACGTCAGCATGCATGATCATGCTTTGGCAAAAATTAGGTCTCAAAAGAGCAAAAATTTTGGGTGATTGTATCTTGATTTTTTCTCTCTCTTCCAATGAATACATGCGTAGTTGCCGTAAGATCTTACAATGAAAGCAAAAAATTAAAGAAAACTTTTCAAAACCACAGGATTTTAAATCACGTGCAATTTTAAAATCACACGGGTGATGTTTTGGATCAAGGATTATCTTTCCTTAAGACTTAAATTACATTAAACTGAAGGTGGGACACCGATAACAATATTTGGGTAAGTCACGCATGATCGTGAATAATTTTTTTTTTTTTTGCTTTAATCACGTTGACGTGAATGTTTGAGATTTGGAAAGAAGTTGATCAAGCATCAGTATACGTAAGTAAAATCTTTTTGTTTTATGTCGTGATTTTTATCTTCTCAAAATTGTACAAAGAAAGCAAGGAGAATGCCTACAAAAATGCTCCTTTGTTAATTTAGGTACATGCTTATACATATATGCGGTTTTAAATCTCTTGCGATTTTAAAACCACATGTGTGATTTGTTTGTTGTTGTTGATTTTAAATCACACGATGCATCGCTATATGTCAAATTTCAACTTGTTTCGTGTTATAAACTTCATTGCAACTTTTAAAAATTACTCGAGCAAGAAAATAAATCATTAATTTATGTGCGTGTATGTGTATCGCATAATTGTTTTGATTTCGTTTTGGACGACATCCTGTTAATAATAATTTTATTTTCTTTTTAATTTCAATTCTTTTGTGTGGTTTCTTTTCAAAGTTTATTTTTGTTTTGCGACGAAAGAATAAGAATTATTAAGTAAAAACAAAACCTTAGTAAAAATCTACACATTGAATCGTTTCATTGGTGTGAGCAGATTTTTTCTTTCATACATACATACATATGTATTTTTTTTTTTTGCTTATAATAATTTTTTTTTATTTCTTCTCTTTTTCCGATAAGTATTTGTTCCCATTTTTTGCGTAGCAGCAAAAGGCGCACAATACTGTATATTTTATATTTTATACAAGTGTTGTTGTCTGGTAGTGTTGCCATCTAAAAACATACTAATACAAAAAATATTAATGTTTTTTATTGGAATTTGAAGCTTAAAATAAATAAAATTAAAAAATTCTATTTATAAATAAAATAATTTAATGAGCCAACAAAAAGTGAGACAAATGACAATAAAACCAAATTCAAATAAAATTACACTTTCACACATGCTGACATACTCGTACATGCGAGTACAACAGCAAAATTGCTCCTACATATGTAACTAGAGAAAATTATAAGGTCACATAAATCTTAGTGGTCTACCAAGAACGATTCATTTTGCATTTACAACAAAACCATTAAAGGGGCTTTCAATTGCAGTGTTTAGATATTGGCGGCCTGTAAGAAGTGCCACGTTGTTTTGGTGGCGTCTGTCTAATTATTGTTTTTAATTATTCAGTTACTGATGCCAAAATACCATGACAAGTCACATAATTTTTTTAATTTTCTCCTTTAATTATTTACGCCGGTGTTCTGCTATGCTAACATTTGTAAATATTTATGAAAATATATATTATTGAATGAACAATGTTGTCCGTTCAGCTTTTTTATTCCCTAATCTAGCGTTTGCGATTATACAATTATACATATTATGGAAGAAAGAATATGATTTAGCTATTACTGGGAAATCTGCCAGTTTTTCTGGGTACAAATAATTAAAAAATTATTTAAAACTAGTGAAATCAAGCGAAATTAGGAATTAATTCTTTTTACGCAAAAAAAACTAATATATATGTAGATATATATTTGGCATTCAGACATTTAGCCGAATGAGCTCCGAAAGGTTTTGGTTTTTAATAGTTACAAAATGTAAATTATAGCTGCAACCGAAATATTCAAAAATGTATTATTTATTATTATTTTTTTTTTAATATTTATTATTTTTTTGTTTTTTGTATTGTATGTTTGACGTTTATTAATGATAATACTTTTATAAGACTAACTTCATACTCTATATAACAAAATTATTTAATTCATTGATAAAAAAAATATATATATAGCAATTTTTGTTATGTTTTCTAGTTGTTTATATGCTGACATGGCGGTCAGTTCCGTCAGTAGACGGAAAATCATTGAAAAATGTGCTCAAACATTAAAGTTTATATTGAACGGGTTTCAATGGTAATTTAAAAAAGCAGATTCTAATAATATTTTTCAAAAAGCCTACAAAATCTCGCCATACAGCTAGAAAGCATACAAAGAACAGCTACAAATCTATATATTTTGGTTTTTTAATTGTATAGCTTTAAAGCAACTAAATTAACTCAGTTATATGTTTTCTTTTTTTGTATGTGTGTAAATTTTTATTTTTGCTTTAATAAAATTTTGTGTTGTTTAAATATATTGTAGGATTTGGAACTTCTTTAATAGATCTTGTGCATAAATATTAACATATTTTTTTGCCCTCTGCTGTTATATAAAAAAAAAGATTAACGATAAATCGCGGGTGCTTTGCATCGTAACAGCGATGTCTGTTTTTAATTTTTTTTTTTTGTACTTGAAAATGTATTTAACAATGAAAAGCAATAAAAGCTATTTGCTATTTTGTTATTTATGTATTTTTCAACATATTTTAACGATATATTTTTCGCTAAAAGTTGGCAACAATGTGTATGAATATATAGTTGTGTTTCTAACACGCATCTTACAGTTAGTTTGTGTCTTTTTTTTTTTTTTTAATAGTGTTTATTTGTGTTCTCATGTTGTTGAACGGCTGTTTGTGCTTGTTAAATTTTCTATTCGAATAAAAACTCAATAATATATGTATGTACATATTTCTTTTATCTACAAACTAAATTAAGCTGTAAGATTTCTTGTGTCGATTAAACAGTTTGCATATGATCAAAATAAAAGAAACACCAAAACTGTTAACGAATTTTTGTTAATCTACTTCAAAATATCCGTCTTAATTGGATACAAATCTAAATCTAGTTTAGTATTTGTATAATAAAACATTGTCAGAAGATTGACGCACTTTACATACCTACATACACCCATAAGAGTATATATGTATTTTCACACAGGCCAACCTAAGAGGGGAAACTCAGTTCCACACATTTTCTACGAACTGAATGTATGTATGTATGTATGTAAATAAAAGCACACAATCAGCTGCAGGTAAAGGAAAACAAAGTAACAAACCTGCTGATGTGTGTGGCCATTTTTTTTTGTCATTGATATTGTTTTTATTATTTAAATGACGACTTTTTCAAGACATTTTAACAAATTACTCATTTTAATTTTTTTTTTAATTTTTAATGACCACCCCAAAAGATTCCATTTCTTAACTATAGAAATGTTGTTAAACGATTCAAAATCTATAAAATTTGTTTAAAGTACAACGAAAAGCTTTTTTTTGCCTGAGTTTTGAAAAAAATTAATGAAAAGGGGGCGTACAATTTGGACAAACATTTCACAGTATTTAACAAATACTTTAATTTAATCAAAGGCTGATGAAGTGTTTATTTCACAGACTATAAAATAAATTTTTTTATTTGAATAAATTCTTAGGTATATCATTAAAATTGTTCAGCACAATTCTAATTAGACCACCGATTAGCAACGATTTCACAAACTCAAACATTACGGCTCGCAAGCACGAGAGTTTCAGCAGTGTAAAAACCAATTTTTAAACCAATAACATCTTTTTTACAATGATTTAGTACATCTAAATCATTTTAAATTTTCTTTAAATGGGGACCTGTACAAGTGTTCCCCCTATTTACTCGACTGGAACATCTCAAATATTTGCTGAAAAACAAATGTCACAGCACACTTAGTTTAAGAAAAGTCTCCTGTTTTCTTCCTGAACAAAAACTTTTCCTTAAAAATATTTTGTTTGAGTAAAAACCTACAAAAGTGCAATGAATCAACAAATTGTGTTGCAAAAAAAAAATAATTTTTGTTTTTATTTCAGATGCATAAATACAAAAATTCAAGTTCGTTGGATAAGAAAATGTTTTTACTGAAAAGAAAAGTACTTTAATCAAAAGCTACAACTCAAATGATTGTGAACGTTAACGTTCGAGATCATGAAACAGGCGCACAACACAATTGAACGACTTGTACAGAAAATATATAACTCAACTACTTAAAATTTTTTTAAGTACATAATTTAAAAAACAGAAAATTTCAGCTTGGCTTGTGGAAATATGACTTTAATCTTTAAGTTGAATGTACAAGAATCTTCTGTTCTTGACATTTTCCATCAAGTGACTCATTTATGAAGTTATCCTTCAATATCGGTTGTCGTTGTTTTAAGTATTTCTTCTGAAATTATTAAAAAAAAACATTATGCTGTGCCCTTTAGAGTTTTTGAAGTATTTCAATACTTTTTATGGCATCGTCAAAACATATTCGGTCTTTCAGGCATTTGTTTTAATTCGAAAATAATTAGTCTTTGAAATTTTTGGACACAGATTTGTCTTAGTCCCACTGTTGATTGTTCTTTCCTTTTTTTTTATAGCTTTTAAGCGAATACAAAACTCAATTGTTTGAATTATTGTAATTATTTCAGAGACAAAAAATTATGACCAAGTTTTTCTTCTTATGACAAATAACATAAAAGAAAGATGTAAAAAATCATTTTATTAGTATCATAATAAAACTAAAAAAATAATATATTTTTTATAGATACATAATTATAAAAGAAATATAATATAAAAAACAGAGCTGATTTGCTCATTTTATCCGCATTAAATTCAAAACAAACAATTTGGTTTTCTGGTCAAAAAATCCAATGAAATCTTGAGTATACTTTATGTATTGACCTCTTTCGTATATATACTCATACGCACACGTGCATATATACATATACGAGTATACATTTATATAAGCATTTCATTTAGTCTAGACTCCATATAGTTTTCGTGCTAAAATCATTACAAATTTTTATTCAAACTACCAAAATTATAAGGCGTGTAATTGCTCGTAATAATGCCCTACATGATGGAAATTCTTTTTTGATTTGAAACGACCCAACTATAAAATTATGTATGGAACAATATCGTTGCCTTACTGTTCAATTTTCAACGACTCTACAGCGCTGAGTTGTCAAAATTTGAGGGCATCATTCGATATTCTTGAGGTAGACCTGCAATTTGAGGAAATCCTGCAAGAAAAAGTCTTATGGTCTCAAATCGTATGATTTCTGAGGGAGAGAACCATATACCCAAACCGTTCATGCAGAATGAGCATCTTGGGCTACTATATATTGCCTACGACCACTTCACTCATCTATTATCTAGTAATGGACTCACTAATGTCATTTTCAAACAAGTTCGTACCATCGACGCCGTGAAGCTCAGGTAGATTGGCGTCGGCCCACATACAGCAATTCATTCAAAATCGTAAACTATATCTATTCATTTTGAGAGTAAAATTTTCTCATTCAGACATGTTGCTCAATCGTGTAACTTGTCGCGGTACTTTGGCATCAGTAACTGAATAATAAATAGCAGCCAATATCTACCTGCACCAATTGGCAACCCTTTATTAACAAAAGTATTCGTATATGGCCCAGATGCATAATGAAATTTACATCTTTAATAAATCAATACCACATACATTTTTAGGCTTTCAAAATATACAGTATAATCATATGTTTGTATGTATAAAATATTCATCCCCTAAAATCACAGTTCTTGTCTTATAAATTAAAAAACAAAACATATTCAAAGCATTAAACTTCGTAAATTCGCCTAAGCGCTTAAGTGTGTTTGAATGTGCTTATATACGAGTAGGAATGTAAACAAGATAAAAATTAGAAACATTATTTTTTTTTTGTTCGCCAGACAAATAAAAGTGCAAGTGAAATTTTTAAACCTTGAGTGGGTGACTAGCACAAAAAATGAAAACTACACACATTTAAAACACTTATTACAAGTGAACAAACCCTACATACAGACATATTAACCCAGTGGGTATGAATGTACATGAGTAGTACTTGAAACAGGGATGATAAATGATTGCTGTCAAATAGTGATGTATGCAATAATTCGAAACAAAACTTAGCTTGGAGAAGAACACTCTGAGAAGAATTTGTGCCGTAGATGTACAAATCAATATTGCTTTCAGCTTAATTTTAAAATATTTTTCTTTAGAAAAGATATCAGATATTGCAGAGATAACCTGAACAAGATTAAGTTGATGTAATGTATCGTCAAGCTATTGCCTTTTCTGAAAAGTTTGTACAAAAATTACTTAAACAAGTCTTGGAAACATCCCAGAATGTTCTGAATTCACGGTGATTTTAAATCTTGAACATTTGTGAAATTGCGCGCATTCTGAAAATCACGACTTTTTAATTGCTAGTACTGATTTTCATTCTTCTAAACGACGAGCCTTATTAATTAATTACTAATTTGTCTATATTTATGTTTAAATGGTTTAGCACAAAAACATAAATTGAAAGTCTATTGAGTCATTTCTGTAAATAAGGTGCAAAAATACCTGCCGCAAATTTGTTAGAAATAATCGTTTTAAAAGGCAAACAGTTAAATAGTCCTCAAGAAAATCTAGTGTTTCTGTAAATGAATAAATTTTAGCATTTTCCGAAATAAAATAATTAATTTTTTTATTATTAATTTAATAAATACACTCATAAGAGAACACATAATTTTTTGTGTATAATCGTTTTATTACCGAATTCAAAGTGAAATGAAAATGATTTGATATCGTCAGATATTTGGCTGACCGGTTTTATTATTGCATTATATTAAAGTTACGCAAATGAGTAGTGATATATATTTGTTAAAAAACTGTTTTAAATTACAAAGGTGTGTGCAGAACACATTTTCAGTGATTTCAAATCACTTTGTTATTGCCAAGTGATTTATAAAACATGCTGCTTGTTTTACCAAAATATCTAATACTGATTTATAACTAGTAAAGATAAATATAATATATTTCATTATTCATACTCTCAACCAAATTTATGGCCAAAAAAGAAATGCTACAATATAAATTTTGTCTTATAAAAAAATCGGTTTAAAAAAAATTATTAATGCTTTTTCGAGACCTTCAAAACCAGTGAACTGCAGTACTTTTTGTCTCTACATTTTTATGGAAAAATTTTATACAATTATACTAAGTTTATCATGTCTGACTTGTATAAATAGAAATAAGTAGACTTGCGCTGATAATTAATTGAATTAAAAAAGATTTATTGTTTTTTTTTTGTATTATAATAACGTTTTTATTAATAGTGGCAGCGGTAGAAAAGAAAAGCCAGTAATTATATTATTATGGAACTAAGTCAACCGAAATGTCTAAGATTTAGTGTAAGAATATTCAGCGTCAACAGTGTCATTTGTCAAATGGCAACAAAGTACTCAAACATTAGAAAAAGTTAACGACTGCTAATTTAATTATATGCCTTTCAGTTATAAATGAATCAATGAACTTTTTCTCTTATACCATAATATTTTTATTATAAATAAATAACCGATAGTTGTTACACATTCAACCAAAATTATTTGCTGAAACAATAAAAATGTTAGTTGAAGAGCCAAAAATTTGTCCAACAACTTAAAATAAAATATTTTTTATTTGCCTGCCAAAAAAGTAAGATTCGTTGAATCAGTAAACATTTTTATTCGAGTACAAACAATAAAAAAGAATTTCGTTGAATTATAAAACTCTTCTATTGAAAAAATTTAATTTTTAAATTTTCGTTTAATATATTGTACAAAAAAAAATTCTAATGATTTTTTCAGTGTAGTGAGTATAACACCAGCCATATTTTACTTCGCTGAGATATTATCAATGCCTTTACTTTATGGTATTGGTTTAAAGACGCTGGAAAAGAATAGCCCATAACAGTTTTCCAAAGTAATATGATTTCTGGCACTGTCTGGCTGTTTTTCTGGAAGAAGAACAAAGAAGAAATATCATTACTAAATATATTATTACTATTGCTTCAGAATAGATTTCAAAACACTAACTAAAACCACTAGCTAAAAAAACTGAAAGTATTTCACAAGCTCTGAAAAGAATATTTTAAATAAAATACTAGTAAATAAAATATAATTGAAAACTGTATTGAAGATAACGATAAGAATATGTACGAGTACTTGTTTACATTTGTGAGCTTCTTGCACTCTAAAGTTTTTGTTTATACTGCCACACATACATACATATAATTACAGTGAGAACAAAAACTATAAGTTTATTAGTAGTAAACTTCAATACAGTAGACAGAAAAAATTGTTGTACAAGTTTCTGGTGTTTGAACAAAAATTATCTCTGTTGTGTGTTTGAAAAAAGAAATATTAAATATTTGACTTGGATCAGCGATTTGGACAACAAAACCTTGATAAGTTCCGTTAGTTGAGCACTTTATTCAGTAGCGTATCTTTCCGTTTTCAATTTCTCAAGTCATTCATATAACAAACTAGAAGCATAAAAGCAAATCAATCACGAATGTATAGGAAATTAACTTAATATTTATCAATAATTTAATATAATATAAATAGTATAAAATAAAAAGATTTTTATCTTAAAAAAAGCAAACGAAACGTTTTATTTACGCAAGCAAATCCAACTTTTGATACCGCCTGACCTTCATTCCAAGAAAAAAAATGTTCAAATATTTTTAATCAAATAATTTACTGAATCAGCGAAATTTTTGTTTGAGTAGGCACCTATAAAGGTATTTTACTGAATCAACAAACACTTCTCTTAAAAACTAGAATATTTTTTTTGGTTTTTGTTTCACATGGACATAAAATATTGTACGAACTTTTTTCCAAATTTTTTTTCTGTGTAAGAAAGAAAATTAATATTATATCAGTGTTGCTCTTAATTATAAAAGAAGGAAAACACGAGATAAGCAAATTGTAGTCTTTTGGTTATAAGGGAGGGGGACAGCTAACAGCTTCGCGGCTACTTCACTCATTATCACACAATTAATTTACCATATAAGGTGATTCTAATGGTTGGCATGCTCTACTTAAAGTTATACTCTGCCCATTCAATAAACCAAGGCTAAAACAATGACAACATATTGACAAGCAGGGATACATATTGTCAGCTGAAATGCAAAACCACGTAACTTAATATATTAGATTAGAAACAAAATAATAATATGACATGGGACTAATTATGAGATTGAAAATTGGTTGCGACTTAAATATATGCAGTTAACAAGTTTCATAATAAATTAAAAAATAGATTTCGCATGTTTTGTTAGTAACGTGTCTTTCAACGATGCAGTAGAATGATATCTTTTCTACTTAAATTTTGCCACGAGTATATATTTTTAAAAAGTTATCACCTGGTCTGTTCAAAAATAGTATGAATTTTCAGTTTTGCATGTTCGGCGAATTTCCGCTGCCGAAAAAAATGGTGCATAAAATTTTGTGTAAAAAATAGAAATACTCTGAAAAATGTTTATAAGTGGTACCAGCCTTTTTAATTTTTAATGTAATAACGGCGCCTTCGCTAAGCGCCCCAGCACATCAACAACCGATACAAATGTTAAGATTCATCGAATTAGTTGAAGAGAAATTACTGACAATGCCAGCAGATCGGTTGGTTCAAGTCATGTTTGGAAAGTTTTTTCCAAAATTTTATAAATTTAGAACAGACAAATCGTCGTATGTTCTTAAATTCAGCCGTCGTATTCAGCAGATTTAGGGTCCATGCAACTTTTAGCTGGTCCCAAGTAAGGAGTTTTTCGACGATTAAGGATTTTAAACGACGATTAAGTATGGAAAAGGCTCATATCACAACTGCTTCGAGTATTGCGAAAAAAGGCTGGCACAAGTGTATAACATCTGAGGGCCGAGCTGCTTTGAAGGAAAGGGGACAAATTCAACTTCGAACTGGGCAATAAATACATATATACATATTTGTTGAAAACAATGAAAACTTGCCTTATTTTTTGAACAGACCTCTCGGTATTTTCTTTTCAATCAAGTAAATTTCAATTTACCTGCCATCTACACACTGACATACATATAGTACATACATTCTTGCGATATTATAATCGATTTATTTAAAAAAAACTTTTGTTTTTTTTCCAGGTTAGTGTTCCAAAGTGTAACAATAATTTGTTTTTAAATGCAAAATGTTGAACAGGCAAGTAAGTTCTAACTTTTTTTTCTTTCCTTCAAGTTTCTTTCCGTTCAAGTGTTATTGTGGTTTTTTTTTTTGTTCTTAACAAATTTCAAATGCGTTGCCTCTTGACACTTTCAGTAAACCAGTTTTCTGGCCTATGGCTGGCTTTAAATGCTACATTTTTAAAAGACAAAAAATTGAAGAACTTTAAGACAAAACAAAAGTTCGAGAAGATCTTCTTTAAAACAAATACAAACAAAATGCATGAATATGTGCATGCAGGTGTGTGTGTGTGTGTGTGTGTGTGTGTGTGTTCTGAAACAAGTTTTTGTAAAAAGAAAACGAATAAGAAATCCTCAAAAAAAAACAACAACCTTATTTCTTCTTAACGTTGTGTTTGCTCTTGAAAAAAGTCATCTAAGATCAAATAAATGTTTGCAGAAAGTGTTTTATTTATGCTTATTTTGTTCTGAAAATGTTTTCAGATCTTAATGTTTTAATGTTGGTGCAGAAGAGAGATTAGAAATTATGGTTGTTTTCTTAGCCTTCTCCGCAAATTTGTATTTCTTCTGCCCTTGCACGCCAAAAACCCGTCTTCTTCTTTCTGCCTGTCATTATACACTCGTCGCATAATTAAAGACAAATGTGTGCAAAATATCTATTTAAATTCTTATTAGTTTTGTTTTCTTTTGCCACCAATTTCATTTGTATAAAACATTTGGGTAGCCTTGCAAGCATTATCGTTTAGACGGACGAACGGATGGACGCACCAACAGGCGGCAGATGGACGAGCAAAAGCCATTTTATACATAAACATTATTGTATTTTCCTTCATCTTTTATTTATTTTTCGTTTAAAATGATGTCATTAAATATCTTAAAATCAGCGTGTGTTTATTTTAGCAAAATTAAAAAAACAATTAACTGCCAAAATTCCCTATACATACACATTCGTTTTGGGATTTTTGTTTCTGTTTGTCTATCTGTTAACACAAAATACGATTTTTGTTGTTGAGGTTTTTTTTATTTAAGAAATGAAAAATATTATTTCAGAGTTTTGAGTTTTACAACCGCTATTTCCAAGGTGTCAAACTTTAGGATTGTGTACGTTTGAAATGAAAAAAGGAAGAAAACAAAAAACAATCAGTACCATATTTAATTTAAACTATAAAACCATAATCTATATTAAACTTGATATTAGACGGCATCAAAGAAAATGGCAAGAGTAACTAGTTTTTTGCAATTGTTCAAATTTTTAATAATTTTTAAAGCTGACAAAAGTCGGTATTCTGGATCTAAGAAAATGGCAGAAAAGTAATGATTCGGTGGTGACAAAAGTGGAAGTAGTTTTCGCCGCGACCTATATATAAAGGGGAGTTCCCCAGTTTTGTAATGCATAAATTTATGATTAAATCGAGTAAATTAATAAAATCCAAATACGTCTCTGTATTTATCGTTGTATATCGCGAAATAGCTGGTTTTTATACAATTATAATTGTAGCTATTCACATACATAAATGACCATATGCTTAGTGGCATTCTCCGGTCTGAATAAAATATTTACGCAAATCTTATATTTTTCGCAAATACGAAAATGCTAAAAAATTGTTAGTTGGCGCATTTAGTTTTGGTAAAGAATTAAGGGCCACCATTATGAATCCGCACATTAAATTGCGGTTATAAATTTCTACATCTTTTACTATTTTTTCTGCAGCAATTGTTTTTTAAACATTTTTTTTTCATATTTGCTACACAGTTTTTTTTTATAAAAGCATGTTAAATTTTTCGAATTAACTGTCACTTTCAAGTCAAATCTTTATTTGTGATATTTGACAAATGCTTACTTTTTCCTACACTATTTCTCATAGTAGTTTAGAAAAATGATTAAATAGAGTTATAGCTGCGATTAAACAGATTTTGCCGGGCTAATTGGTATTTAACTGTACGTTCAAATTCTATATTTTTCGCTCTCTTACACACATTTCACCCAGTTCAGTTAGATAGTTTTTCGTTTATTTAGCTTTCTTGTATTTTTAATACCAAAATTCACAAATGAAATCAAGAAGAGTATTAGTGTTGTGACAGGTCACAGTGTGGCTGAATGATATTTGTTCATCGTTATGGCAACACCACATAAAGGTAGACAGTCTTCATCTTTTAAGTCTTAAAACTAGGAAATTAAAACTAATATTTTTGCTAAGAAAAATTCTAAAAAATATAATTCTGTGGCGTTCACAATAAAACTCATAACTTTTGTGGTTGCGATTTAAAAATTTAAGGATGGCAGCAAACATCAATATCACACATCAAAATAATTTTTTAAATAAAATTTTAAACAATTTAACTAAAACTTTACAAAATTTTATTTTATATTTAATATTAATTAATCTAGTTGTAGACAAGACGTTTTCAAATACTTGAGATTTTCTCAGCGATAAGATTGTCAAGAAAAAATACAATATACATATAAGTAAATTATGCCTGCAATATCATTAGCAAATATCAGGAATTAAAGTACCTGCTTAGCAATTATCTTTTGTTTATTCTATGAAATTATTTGCATACAAAATGGGTCAATTTAAGGTAAACACTTGAATATCTGTGGAGAGTATTTTTTCTGTTGTTCAGCAAGTCGGTGCAAAAGAAAATGCAAATCAAATACAACATTTTATGGACGAAACATTTCGTTCAATTTTGGAGATCATAATCTTGTTAAGAAAGCAAATATGAATCTATTTAGGTGGGTGCTCAATATTTTTTCCGGATCTGGGTTGTAACACACGTTTGTTTTTCTTTTATGTTGGAAAGAAAAAAATCACAAAGACTCAAGACGTGGGAGTCTATTTTAGCACCTCCTCCTGTTGTATTTTTTTTTCAGATTGAGAAAAACCTATTTGGTTAATAAAACTAAAATGTTCAGAAAAATTATTTTAAATAAATATTTTTAATTTCTTAAAAACTTTAAATTAGAATTGCTTTCTATACAGTAGTATTCATAAAAGAAGTTTCACTTTAATAATTAAACAACTAAAAAACGCAGAAAAAAAAAATCTGCTTTTTGATTTAATATTTTATTTAACATTAAAAAAAATGCTGTCAATAACTTGAAGTACATACATATATGTATGTATATGTATATGGCGTACATATGATTTTGTTATCTTTTAAAGATTTCTTCAACAAATACTTGAGATATTATATAATTTTTTTTTTATTTCTGTCATTTATTATCAGTTGATTAAATCACGACAACGTTTATCGCAAAAAATTAATACCACAAAATTTAGTATAAATTTTTTAAACTGAAAATATATAATTATATAATATCTTATGAGGACTCTACAATACTGTGATAATTTAATTTTTATTTACAAATAAAACACAATTATTCGCAGGTTTTTTATCTCAATAATGGGGAGCTCGAAATGGGTAATCTCAAAGCATAATATACTCATTTTAAGAGTTCCTTGAATACATTATGATCCGAATAAAGTGTTCAATAAATATAAAAACAAAATAAAAAACCAAACAAACAAGTTTATTTTGTGCATTTTCGCTTCCAGACGGCTTACAATGGCCATATTTACATTCATATCTTATCGCTTAACGATATGGTTTGATAATTTTATGTATTACGACACATATGTACGTATTAGTAAATACTTAAATAATTACAAATAATATTGCACAATTTTAAAATTTTTATTTCTACATTTATGAGATAAAATCCTGCAAGAAGCTATCGTGTTCTTAAATTTTAAGCACGAATACATACAGTGTTTAATTTGAAATTCATTAAACATATTATTAAAGGTTAAAGTTTTTTCAAATCAATTAGAATTTCTGATATCCATAAAGACTGAATTTATTGTCGTTTACCTTGTGGCAACTCATGCAGTTACAAGTTCAAAGAACTCGGTATGTGCAATTACTCTTTGTTTGTTACAAACAATCAAAGTCTTGCCGGTAACAGTAGAAAATCCCAGCAAACAGCGATTAGAGTAGTGCGTTTGCACTAAAGCACTATTACTCTTATTTTATTTTATTGTATATATGTACTACAAAAAAAAATTATAGAAAAAATAATTTTAAAAAATGTCAATAAAAATATTTATTGATCTAAGGAAAAAAGTTTAACAAAAATGTTGCAGTTCTGGATGTCGTTGAATTAGCGAATTAGTTTGTCTACATAAACTCAAAAATGGAAAATTCTCCTCCTATTTAAACCGAGTATTTGAGAATTTTTTTCAAACAATTTGTTTTTTACAGAATTTAAAAAAAAAAATTAGTTAAAATATTTTTAGATCCAATGAACAATAATTTATGACTTATGCAACAAAGATGTTTTTTGCTGATTCAATAAAATGTCTTTTTAAATCCTTATTCCAACATAAATTGAGCAGATTCAGCGAATTTTAAATTTTCTTAAACTATTTAAGTGCGCTGCGATTTCCCTTAAAAAGTTTACTTTGTAGGAAATATTTTCGTTGTTTCAGTATAAAAATTTGTTGAATATGGTTCAATAAAAAATTATGATATGAGGCAACCAAAAATTTGTTCAACAACAAAAATGGTAATTGAAGTTACGAAAGACAGCCATAATATTTTTAATCTATAGCGATCCTTATTATGCAATCGATGGATCCCGCTATTTGCTGCTTCTTTCAAAAAAAAATTAACAAATTCACATTCATTATTGGCATTTTCGAAAGGCAAAAGGCACTATTAGGGAAGCCATCAAGCCGTCTGGTATGGATTCCAAAGGACTGGTGATATGAGTCTCGTGTGAAATCTGGGGAATTTCAAAAGGTCACTTGTGCTCTTGGAAATTAAAAATAATTTTATTTTTAAGTCGATTCTACATTAGATTTTTGATGTCTACATCAGGAAAACTTAATGAACACTTGTTTTTTGGTTTGCTGGGTACAATAATTTATCAGCTGGTGTTTTTTTTTTCTTCTCTAGGAACGAAAATTAAAATTAGTGTCGTCTTTTAAGGAACTGAAACACATATTTTTTTCTTTTTTAGATAATTTTTAATAAAATAGAAAATTCCCCTCATTTACTTTCTTTTTTTCGGGATCAGATTAAAATAAACTTTATTAGAAATATTTCGAAAGTACTTAAAATATTGAAAAAAAAATTATTTGTGTAAATTTTTTAGTTGTTTAGTTTTTAATGGAGTCCATAATTGAATGTAATGAATCTTAAAATGTTTGTTAATAAATGTTTTCTACATCTAGATTTTTTATGCTGTACAAAATATTTAAAATTTTTGTTTATAAAAATCAAATGCAAGATTAAAATAGGATTGTAAAATGGATTTACGTCAGCCTAATGTGATGGTGGACGAGCTCCACTTGGTGAATTTTCTCAGCACTGCGACCATGCCGTCCACCCATGGCATGATAGCTCGGTCTATATAATACCTTCTGTCACTAATTCCTTAGCCAATAAAAAGAAGATGAGCCACTTAATTTGGTAGCCTGAAATCCTCAGGGAATATCAGACCTTAACCAGACATTCCCCACCATCTAGTTCATTACGAAGAACAGAAATCTGTTGCAAGTCAACAACTCCTCAATGACATTTGGAGCACAGAGCGTGGACCGCTACCTCAGTATATATGAAAGCCCTTCCTTCGTTTTTGGTTTAAACCACAGACACAACTTTTCAGTCAAGGTACTTCAACACCCCGACCAACAACTGTATACTTTCTTTAAGGCATCCCAGATGCCTGGGTAGAGTTTTGATTGTCGTGCCAACCGACCAGTTCCTTCCCCTCTATAACGCGGCTGATACACAGTCCCAGCTGGAATTATACCAAGGCAAAACCTGCTGGCCGGGTTGCTCCTGCAATAAGAATTTGGTTTTCTCAAATCACTATCATTTCAACTATTGTTAAGGCACATTCGGATCCGGCGCCATTCATCACATTTCATTATTCGATATCACTTCTCTGGGCGATTAACGCAATAAAAGTTTAAAAACATCTAAAAATCAAACATTGCATGAAAATAATACTATACATGAGTAAAACTAATTTAAAAAAGTATAAATATACATACATATGTAGATGTGTTTATAAAAATATATGTATATGTTTGTTTAGAAACAATAAAATTTTTATAGTTCTCTCTTTTTATCTCTATAGCTTGTTCTTGAATTTATTCATATGCATGTACCCAGACATACTTTAATCGTATTTAACAAAGTTTTTATTAATATATATGTATATGTATATCTTTTTTGTTTTGCATTGCAAAGAAGCAAAAAATATGATTTATGTATCATATTAATTTATATTATGAACAATAATTTATATTTTTTTTAATACAATTATCAATTTTTCATTTACTTTTAAGTCTGTAATGAATCATTTGCCTGTTTTTTTATTACTTTACATAAAAAAAAATCTCTTATTTAATTTAGTATTTATATAAATTATTCATTTTAAATTAAATTATTTATACATACAATACATACATATGTATATCTAAATACATACACAATTACACTCGTGACATAAAAATATTCCAATGTTTGTTCTCGTACTTAAAACTTCTCTTTCATAATTTTATTTAGCTTTTATTTTTAGTTGTTAGTGTAGAATGAAATTGTTAAAAAATCTATAAAAAGTTCATGTCGTGAAAAAGGTATTTTATATTACTAGATACGACTGACTGCAGTGGCATTTCAGGACTGGAAGTTTTAAACAGTTTCAGTCAAGTTTCGTTCAAGAGACAGAGCCGGAAAGTAGAGTTCCTCAATTTATTATACAATCTGGGAATGTTGAAGAGACAGATTTTGGATTGTTGCTTGATTTTCAGTCCGCACTTGCTATGACGTCTATATCTGGCAGTGGATCAAATTCACTTGAGTGAACTGGATAACGATCCACTAGCAACCCCTTGTGGCTTGTAAGGCTCACACACAGGTGGTAATTTCTCATAATATGCTGCACGGCAAATATCATAAACCCCTTGCTTAAGAGCTCCGGCTATCTAAGCCCTTGCCCAGAAGAAAAGAAATGACTTGGCTCTTGAGTTAGGAGCCCAAAATCCGCAAGGAACACCAGGCCTTAAACCAGCTCGCCAGGACATTCCCTTAATGTTAAACAGACCTGTCGGCAGGCAACAGCACCTTGAAGATTTTCATCTTCCTGCGTCTTTAGGTTTAAACCACAACCAAAACGTTTCAGCCAAGGACCAATGACCGACCCAGAATGCCTTTTGGCGTTCAGGACACAATAAGAATAATATCTTCATGTTCCTCTAACTCAATCAAAATGTGCCATAGATATGTGTATTTATGGGCTTAGTAATTTATTTCCCGCTACTTATCGTATGTGCCACTTCATCCACACATGTATGCTTTAGAGATCGGCGAATGTGCATGCACAATCATGCTTGCGTAAAAGTATTTTGTACATGGGCATAAAACTGGTGTTGCGGTTTTATGTACTATTACATTACCATTTTTTTTAAATATTATTACCTATTGTAACAACAATAGATGGTGAATACAAAGAAATAAATGTTTTGCTTCATGTCAAACTAGAAAATGCCTGATCTTGCTTCGTTGGGTGGAATGTGTTCGTAAATGTAAAAGCAAAGCTGTACAACATCATTTATACTCATTTGTCTATTTGTGCCAGTAGTGAGTAGTAAGTGTGTGCTGTGTCTTGGCCATACTTTCTCTTATACCACTTTATGATATACTCAATCTAGACTTATAATCAGGCACGTATTAACATGATTTACTTCATGCGTGCCAATGACTAGACCGCTGTGTAAATATCATTTAACCGAAAGTTCAAATTTAACTAAAAATTGTGATAGTTTTAATGTCAATTATTTCTCCAAATACTAGACCAATAAAATCAAGCCCAATAGCAGTTAAAAGATTATTACTTAACAATCATGCAATTGGCAATTGCAAGGGATTTATTATATCGTGTAAATGAGAATATTATGGTTTGTGAGTGGAAGTGGAAAGTGGTAAAAAAAAGAATGTAAAAATAGAAATTTATTAATAAGTTCGATAGCAAAGCAAAGCTAAATGGCATGTTTGAATGTGTGATTGTATGTTGTATGGACGTGTGAGGTACTCGCATAAGAGTGTAATGAACTTTTGTCTAACGACGACAAAAGAATAACCTGAATAATTGCGGAATGGAAAACATGGCAAAGAAATCAATCGATTTTAAACACGTGGCAAAGCTTAAAAAAATTTAATAAAATTTAAGCCAAATATTTATATATCTACTTTATATATATTTACATATGTATGTATATACCTTATAAAATAGTGTTATCAATAGTATTGAGTGAACTTGAGCGACTCGGAAACGTGAACACGTTTATTTTTACATTGACTAGTGCAATACAATTTTGTCTAATTTTTCAATTTTAAATACATACATTTTTAGTGCCAAAATACAAATTTTTAAGTTTAACAGAGCTTCGTTACTATATCAACCGAAACCGCAACACAAAGCAGATGCAAATCCATATATGGCGCACGACTTTGAATTTTTGTTCTGGAATTTTTACGAAATGTTGAAATTTGAAAACGTGAACACTCTTGATAAAAATAAGTTCACGTTCTCGGGAGTTCAATGTACTAAAATTTCGTACGATTTAACCCGTACATTATGTACATACTTACGCACTTGTTAAGCTGTAACTCTTGTTAAAACACATACATACTTATACATACATACATATATATAGTATATATATACATTTTTTGTGTGCTCGACAAAAACAATAAAAATTTCATCTCAAAACAATTTGAAAATTATCCACACAAAAACATCAAAGACAATTAATTCCAATTGCAGCCAAAAAAAAACTTCTCTTTTACACAAGTCACAAATAAATCATAAAATAATTTGCTTGTTTCCTTTTTTTTCTTAATGTTAAGATTTATTTTTTATCAAATGAATGTTGTACGGGTATGTTGTACATACTTGTACAAACATGATACATTAGGGACCACCTGAATTTTAGTGAATTCCTTATACGAGTGCACTTCAATTGGTTTATTTATGAGAACATTTTAATTCTGTAGTTGTCCATTTTGTGTGTGAGAACACTGTGACCGGAGATAGTACTCGGCACTATATTCAGAACTAATAGAGCTCACTAAATAGCATTAATTTCACTTCGGCATCTATAATCAAAACTATTGGAAACAAAATAAAATAAAAAATGTTGGTACATGTCCATGACAGTAGCTTTTCTGGTTTAATGGAAGCACCCTTTAGTTTCCAATTTTTTTCTCTTGATTTGACTCCTAGCATCATAAAGAGCACAAAAATCATAGTCATATTGCAAAATAGGCTTGTTAATACAATATATTGTTAACGATTTAAGCAATGGGATGCATTTAGTAAAGTTTCGAGTTTTCCTGTGTCAGATAAAATAACTTTAAGTTTTATTTTACCATATCACTGCATTTTGTGGTATCAGTAACTGCCTGGTATTAGAGCCATTTCATAACAAAAGTTTTACTTTTCTATGAGTGAAATTTTCAAAGAATAGTTCTTTTTTCAATATAAATATAAAATTTTTTTTATAAATAAGATTGTTTTTTTTTGCTACTACTTTCATAGTATTTTTTTTACATAAAACTCCATTTTATTATTGAAAAATTATAATTCTCTCTGTGTGAGACTTCTTTCGTAGAACCTTAGAACCTTCGACTCTGAAACAGTGGACAGAAGAAGAAGAAGAGACGTCTTGCAAGCTTTATGAATTTTCAATATTATCCGCAATAAATCTCCCAAAAAACAAATGCACATATTTCAAGGTATTGACTCCTATTATTTTTGGCGATTTTGTACTATATTATATATAATCTTCCATAAATGCCGATAACTCTCCCACTTGAGATATACAATATATAAATATACAAACTTTCCAAAAAAATTTATAATATTGGCATAACTGGGGACCGAAGAGTCCACTTTAAAATTTGTGCTAGATATCAAAAACTAAAGCATGTTTGGTGATAGGTTTAAATAAATCTAAACTTAATTCTGTCCAGTTTGTGACAATGGAAACTCCCATACGAGTTGGAGCCTTAGAATTTATAGATTTTTGTCTTTGAGCAAGTGTCGCCCTAATGTTTGTGTGTGTATGGAATAACTCACAGCATACAATGCCACCAAAATTTATTTGTTGTTGCTGACAAATTCCAAAATTAATTTTAATAATGAAATGGAAATGGAACACATTTTTTAAGAATCACAATCAAACTGTATATTTACATCTTTTGAAGTTTAATAAACCCTTTGAAAGAATTAGTTTTATTTGCCTCACCAAATGGTTTTTTTTTCAATTGAAATTGTAGTTCATTTTCAAATTATTTTTCAATCAATTCAATCACTGTTTTTCCTGCAAAACCTCGATGATAACATCTACATATTTCTTTTTTCTCATCATGCTGAGGGCTTTTAAAACGAAAATATAACTTTTTATCTCTGTTCTGTAATAACTCAGTGGACTAAAAGGCCTGTCTGGCTTTGTTCAATTTAAGCATGATTTTTTATCTCGCTATACTCTGTGAAAAGGATACAAAAATATTATTTAAAATAAAAGAATTGACGCAATTTATGTTTTTATTTAAAAAAAAGTTACTTCTTTACCGAATTTATACTTTTACGGCTTTTAGGGACAAAAAACAAAAACTGCACAAATTTTAAATCTGCATTTTTAGCTGACTAAATTTTTACTTTTATTTTTAAATATATAGAGTATTATTAGTTAAAAAAAACATGCTGGTGTTTGCTATTTATACAAAATTCATAACGATTACAATACAATTTTGGTTTATAATTGAAAAATTATCAATAATTTTCAAATTTTATATTTGTTTAATAAATTTGCTTAAAATTTTAATATTTATTTCAGACTTACAAAACTTTTATACTTGTGCCAAAGAACAAAGCAAGTTTTTCTTGAAAATATCGCCGAAAACCGTCCAACGTTACGAAAAATGTCGTAATAGTTTCGACCCCTGATTTTGCAAACTGATTTTCAACAAATTATTTCATTAACAGGATGCAGGTGTAATTTTTCATATTAAAATAAATAACAAAATTTTATTTAATATTATACCTATTTGAAGCAAAAACATTTTGCAATTTTTGTGTATTCTTAATTTCTTTGTTCATATTGGGTTTTTTGTTTCACTCGAAACTAAAGAGTCGATTATTTATCAATACAAACAACTTCGAGGACAAGCTATATCTCTATTTGTACAACCTAATTTTTAAATAAATATTTTCAAGAAAATAACAAATACTCGTACGTACATGGTATGTACATATTATATACATGCATATGTATGTGAAATGGCGATCAAAATAAAAGCACTTATTGTATAATTTTGTCTAAAAGCAAAATAAATAAAGGGAGAATTTTATATGTTCAAATATAAAAGTAAATCTGTGGGAAATTAGCTCCAACTTTAAGTCCCGTTTTTAACATCTCTGTTATACAGAAGCTGTTGTGTTAACAGAACAAATTATTTGATAATCAGGCCTGTTTTGCAAATCAGGCCAACTTGCAATTAATTTGAATTTGAATTCATGAACTTCATAATTTAAATAAATAAATAACTTAATTTGTTTTTTTTTTATTATTTAAGTAAAATAATTGATTGTACAGGAAATAATACACTAAATTAAGAAGAAAAAAAACTAGTGGGTATTGTTTTTAATTTTTTGTGTAAGAAATTTTATTTTCTTTTCAAGCTTGCCAGATGCAAAAATTTTTCATTTGAGAAAAATTTATTAAATTTATTTAATTTTTTTTTTTACTAATTTGTGTTGAACCCAACAAACAACTAAAATTGTGTTTTGTCTAGATTAACAAAAAACTGTTTAAAACAAATGGCAATATCGAAATCTCAATGCAGTGCTGCATTGCTTGGGAAAACTCGGGAAATAGAAAGCAATTTTATTTTAATTCTATCAAATCATATTAGTTCCATATTTTACAATTTTTCTTTCGAATGAATTAACGCTGCTCGGTGTAGGGTGTACAGATAAAAGTTTTTCGAGATTATTATTTTGATTTAAAGGTATTTTTACATATATATATGGCAACACTAGTTTCGCACTGAAGATAAAACTTCAAGTAAATTAAAACAAAAGCTATATTTTGTGTTTTTAAAAAGTAGTCGCATTAAAAATAACAAAAAATTTTTGTTTGCAAAACAAATTTGTGATTTTCAAACTGTATGTGTTTTGAAATCAGTTGATTTTTGGAATAGGCTTTAATATTTATGTACATTTAATTTAAATAACATATACGTAAGTGGTTTTGATGGAAAATTTGGAAAACAGTTCCATGTTAATAACGGAGCTGCATGTATGCTCATAAAACCAGAGCTGCATTTTAAAGTAAAGAATAACCGCAATATCACTAGTTACATTTTTTCCATAATAATTAGAATTGCAAATATCGTATGTACTAGTTTAAAAATAAAATATATATTTATTTAAAAAGTTCTCTACTTTTTAATACAAGAATACAAGTATTTCGTAATATTTTGCTTCTACAAAATCCAAAACCTTTGTATTGCCATGTGAAAATACTGGTACATTAATGTAGTCTAACTTCAGAATATGTCGCTTCACCTTTATTTCAGATAGAGTTTCATATAATATGTTAATATGCACAAAACTTTTATATTATATATTATCTATAAATTTGCCCTCAGCTGTATGTCTTCAAACTGATTTAGTTAAACACCATTTAAATCAATACAAATTATCAGCAAATGTTTTGTACTCGTGTGTGTAAAAAATTCTTAAAATCTCTACAGTTAAAACATGTTGTTTTTGAAATAAATTTTATGACGTCCCAACCACAGGAAAAACAAATTTCTTTAAAATCCAAAAAAAATTATTTTTGTTGCATGTTTTAGCTAAACAGGATTAATAATTTTGCTATAGCAACGGTTTCTCTAGCAACAACTAAAATCATATCAATAAAGTTGCTATTTTTTTTTGTTGCTTTGTAAGATTTGTTATAGATAAGCGCTGGGTGAAGTGTTTGTAAGCGAATCGGATTTTTTTGTTTTCGTTAGAGAAACTTCTTTCAGAGCTTTCGAATTGGTAATGGTTTCGAAAATCTAAATTTAGCCGGTTTGTTTCTAGTTGACGGCTGTCTAGCATGTTTTTGTTGTTTTTCACAAATGCCGAAATAACCAGTTTGTAGCTGTTTAAACCGGTTCTTAGATTGTGTATATGTATTGACAATAAATATGTATTTCTTTTTTTTTTTGGCAACAATAACTGAAATCTTTTACGTATTACGTATTAACATAATTGCAAACAGTCTACGAAAAAGAAAACATAACAAAACGAAATTTTCTTCAAGCAAAATATTAATAAATCAATTCTCATTATAGATACATATACATACATATGTATATAAATATGTACATATTTAAGCAAAATAAACCTTGTATTGTAGAAATTTCCTAATGAAATACAAACTTTGCTGTTTTAAGCTATTTTTTAGGTTTTCTTGAATGCCGTTTAGGTGTATGGGTGCAGCCTTTCAGGGCTCCAAAGGACATGTATATATGTATGTATATAAAATTTACTATATTTACGCCGAGCCACCCAGCATGTTTTTGGTTTTGTGCGATTTATTTAATCGTAACAAGCATTTAAAGCGATTTTGATTATTTTTACTTTTTATTGGCGAAAAATCGAGTTTACCCCTTTAAAAATGCGACTCGCTTTATTTTTGAGTGTAAGTTGTTTTGGCAAACGTCTTGAACTGACCTATTTATTCATTTTATAATGAGAATTATCCGTTTTACATTTGCCTGCTCTCATTTCATTTGTGGCCATAATGATTTTCTAAATTTTAAGAACAGCGTCGGTCGCATTAGTTTGGCGTGACTTAAAAGTCTCATCATTTTGCTCTGATTGAAGCTAGCATTACTCTCAAGAAATACAACAGTATAAGAGCGTATAGCTGCCTGGTATATGCAAATTTTTTGCTTTTTCTTTTAATATATCCCTTCATAAAAAAAAAACTGTTTAAAATTTAAGGCCAGCTAAATCTGATTTAATTTAAAACTTCTTGTTTGTCCTATTGTTTTCATCAATTTTAAGATTTCTTGAGAATTAGATATGGATTATATTTGATTTATTTCCAGCCTACTGAGTCCAAAAAAATTAGCCCACAATTTGCTTGGGAAAACATGCTGTAGGCTTTTATATGCTTAGCGGCACTATGTTAAAACATTGACAGAGCTGTGTGAAGTTAGTAGTGTCTAGGGCTATAAATTCCATAATTTACCTTCACACATCTTCATACATATATAAACAGTTTTTATTATGACAATATATGTACATATATTTAAATTTAAGTTTAAATAAATGATCAGACCAAATGTTAATCGTTATGATTTCAGGCCAAAATAAAAATTATAATTCATTTATAGTTTTTTTAGTTAAAATTTAATTTAAATTAATAAATAAATTTAATATTTAAATTTAAGTTGTTAAAAACTTTTTATTTTTATTAAACAAAATTCTGCTCCTAACCCAACAACATTTACGCTAATAAATACATATATATTTTTAAATTCATTTCAGTATTACTTTACGCCAAATAGAACCGTTACTTATTACTGGCTTTAGATTAGAATCCAGTACCTATGAAATCGAGTACGAAAATGGTATACCCAGTGTTATGAGCGAAACCCCCATAACAATAAGAATATTTGGCAAAGGTATCAGCAACGATACAGTAGTAGCTTTCTCCAATGAACCCAAGAAGGCGGGCACATATTGTGAATTTCCAGCTACACTGTTACACAGAATAGTACCTAATACGGCAAATGGTAATACCGGCCTCTATGAGGCTTCCCTGCCGAAATCGAAAAAGGATTTCTATTTATGTGCTAAAAATGATCCGTATGCATTTATGGATGTCGTAACCAAGAAACCGCTTCCCTTACAACATCAATGTTCCGATTCCTGGTGTATTGTACGCAGCCATGAGAGTCTGCTACCCATATGGGTATCTATAACTATCATAGTGGTATGTCTGTGTTTCTCGGCTCTGTTTTCGGGTTTGAATTTGGGTCTTATGTCCTTAGATCGTACTGAGTTAAAGGTAAAATATAAATTGCAAGAAAACAATTAAGTTATCATTATTAATTATGTATGTAAACTAATTGATTTCTTAACTTATGACTTTAGATTTTATGTAATACCGGCACCGATAAGGAACGTGAATATGCCCGGAAAATCCAACCAGTGAGAGAACAAGGTAATTACCTGTTGTGCAGTATACTGTTGGGTAACGTGTTGGTTAACTCAACATTTACCATTCTCTTGGATAGCTTGACTTCTGGTCTATTTGCTGTGGTGTTCTCTACACTTTCTATCGTTATTTTTGGTGAAATTACACCACAGGTTATTTGACATTTTGCATTTTATATCATTGTTATAGAATTCAAATATCCTTCTTCTTCATTTCTTTGTATGTCTAATACCATAATAGGCTGTTTGTTCGCGTCACGGTTTGGCTATTGGTGCAAAAACTATTTATATAACAAAATTCATTATGATTGCAACATTTCCACTCTCTTATCCGACATCAAAAATATTGGACTTTCTTTTGGGTGAGGAAATTGGCAACGTTTACAACCGTGAACGCCTAAAGGAATTGGTTAAGGTAAGTTAAATTAATGATGATTTCGAAACATATACGGCTGAAACTGAAGAGCTTAAAATCATTACTGCCACGTAAGTGTAACGTTTTGTTTGCGTACATAATATTACATAGTCTTCTTTTTTACTTCAATAAACTTCTCTGTTTGCTATAAAACAGCTGGAAAATTAATTAATTCGCATTTCAGAACAAGTTAAGACAAAAAGTCGAGAGTTTTATATGTAATTCTTGATGTGTAATTCTACAACTTTTAGTTTCTGCAAAAAAACGTAATTTCCCAACGTAGTCTTAAATATATGCCATAATGTATTATGAGTTCTTTTGTTATTCAAAACAAAAGATTTCTCAATGCCCAAAAAAAGAAGTAGTTTGCCCTTGTCTGCCCTATTACTGAGTTGAGTGCAAACGATACCAAACAAATCACTTAACCAGAATTATAATGCTGTCCACCCATCTCTGGTGATTTGGCTAAACAGACTGAATGAAACACAAAGAATTAGGTGTCAAAGTTTGGAAACCGCTTTTGGAAGGCACATTCTAATCCATTATTTTATAGTTTAAATACTTTGCTTAAACTATTGAAATGCCATCAATCCCATGTTAATGTACCCAAAAAGTTTGGAAACCGCCATAATAAATCCGCTCTTAAACAATCATTATTTTCATGGGTCAACCGTGCTCCACAGTTGCACAGTGAACTGAAGTTAACTGTTTTAGTTTAGTTTAGGTCTTTTACCAACCAAGTTAGGAGTGTAATAACTTTAACTAAGCATTCAGTGAGCAGTAAATTTGAACTTTTACTAGTCCAGAACAAACAACATCGTGAACCTCTACATGTTAACAACTTTTTTCACAAAATAGCAAGCAACAGATTGGTTTCGTTTCTTGCTCCCAGAGATCTTCAGACCTTAAACCTTGAATACCTGCTAAATAAACTTTTCGTCTGAATTTCTTTAAGCGATACAGCCGCCAAACATAAGAGTATTGTTTGTGTTTATTTCTAAGTAATTTGTAACAATTCTTTAAAGTTTGATTTGAAACCGTTCACAGGTCACTACCGGTATCAACGATCTGGACAAAAACGAAGTCAATATTATATCGGGTGCTTTGGAACTGCGCAAAAAGACTGTTGCCGACGTTATGACACGTATCGACGATGCCTTCATGTTACCTTTAGATGCCACATTAGATTTTGAAACGGTTTCGGAAATAATGAAATCCGGTTTCTCTCGCATACCTGTTTATGAAGGCGATCGTAAAAATATAATCACTTTATTGTACATCAAAGATTTGGCTTTCGTCGATCCCGATGATAACACACCATTACGTACATTGTGTGAATTTTATCAAAATCCCGTGCACTTTGTATTTGAAGACTATACGCTAGACGTAATGTTCAATCAATTCAAGGACGGAACAATCGGACACTTGGCGTTTGTACATCGCGTCAACAACGAAGGCGATGGTGATCCATTCTATGAGACAATCGGCTTAGTGACACTGGAGGATGTGATCGAGGAGCTGATACAAGCCGAAATTGTAGATGAAACGGATGTGTTTGTGGACAATCGTACTAAAGTTAAACGCAACCGTAATAAAAAACAAGATTTCACCGTATTTGCTGAACGCCGGGAAAACCAAACCATACATATATCGCCGCAATTAACTTTAGCTACTTATCAATATCTAAGTACTTGTAAGTTAAAAATAAATCATTTCGTCTAGTTTTATGAAACACAGCACATAAACTGACTTGGTTTAATTTGTTGCAGCTATTGATGCGTTTAAGAAAGAAGTTGTATCTGAACAAATCTTGCGTCGTCTGCTTAACCAAGACATTGTTCACAGCATAAAATGTAAGGGTAAGGAGAAAGATGATCCTAGCCTATTTATTTTCACACAGGGCAAACCTGTTGATTTCTTTGTACTTATTTTGGAGGGCCGCGTCGAAGTAACAGTTGGCAAGGAGAGTCTGTTATTCGAAAGTGGCCCTTTCACCTATTTTGGTACTCAAGCTTTAGTTCCCAACATGGTTGTGGGTAAGTGTTTAAAATTTATGCACATTTTAGCTTCAAATTGTTATGAATTTTATTTTTAGATTCACCCTCACAGATGGGTTCGTTGCAGTCTTTGAATTTGGACTCTAAAACACGTCAAACGTTTATTCCTGACTATTCAGTTCGTGCCGTTTGTGATGTTGTTTATATAGCCATTAAGCGTAGCTTGTATCTGACTGCCAAAAAGGCCACTTTACTTGAAAAAACTCGTAAAGCTGGCACCGAACCCAACAGTGTTGATATTGATGATGAAGTTGAAAAGGTTTGTTTCATATATTTTAATATTCTTGATTCTCTTTATTTATTTAAACAAAATTATCGTATCTATATTGACTTGGTTTTTTGTTATAATTTAGCTAATTCAAAATGATTCAGAAGTAAGCTGAGAATTTCAAAATCGTATTCAAGAATTCTGATTTCTATTGTCCATAAATAAAGCAAGAATAGAAAATTAAAAAAAAAAAACTCTGTTAAAGGTATTTAATGTTTGATATAAAAAAAGCATAAATTATTCGACGGCAATAAGAAGTCCTAGAATAAAATCTACTTTTTTAATAGAATTTGGCATTTTCATATTATTAATTTTGCGTGATTTAAATGTGTGTGTGTGTGTGTGTCCTTTTTAGCAAGGATTGCATCAATGCGTCAATTTTTACCTATTTTTATAGATCAATTGTGGATGTGAGATTCGACGAACAACCAAGCAAATGCAATAATGTTGGTGCGGCAATCGTGTCACTACTTGACGTTGGAAACGTGCTGTACTCCAAATGTCAATATTTATGGTGTTTTTGTGCAGCAATTTAATTTAATTTTACTTAATTTGTTTCGTGCATTTCTAACATGGAATTCGATGAAGAATTTTACGATGCTACATTGCGACAATACCTGTGTAAAAAAGGAAAAAACGAAAAGGCCGAATGTTATTTCACAGTGGACATACGATCAGTGGCCCTTTTTTAACCACTCACCCAAATACGCACATCTTCTCTTTTTACTATGAGTGTATGTTTGAATTCGCCAAATTCTTCTTCTTTAAGAAACCATTTTAAATCTTCCGGCAATCAAATTTGCCATGATTGCAAATATTTCATTAATGTGTACTAATTCAGCAGCATGGAAATTGACGTCACATTGGATTGGATTTGTAACAATCGCACTTAAGTGTCATGCAAGTTAGTTGGGCAGGTCGCCGGGAAAGATACAAATAGTTCGCCAAGTCATGTGGGTCCAATCGAAAGTGTCCCTTTGTATTTAGTTCAACAACACAAATGTCGTTTTCGGTTGTGAAAAAAACGCCCATGTCTCACATTTTAAACAATAAATTTGTTACACAGTTTGATTTATATTCGCTTTAAACTCTTAACCATTTAGTTTCTAGAGTTTGTAGCCAGTAATCTCACTAGGAGACGCCAAAATGTCTGTCGTTATTTTTAGGAACTAAGAAATCTCGGTATTTGTCGTCTAACAAAATTAAGATTTTAACTTTTTCTTTTTATAAAATAAACATTTGTGTTCCCTTTAGACCATTAAAAATTAGCCTCGAAAAATAGGAAAAGAAATGAAAATTTTACAAAATGTGCCTTAAAGCTGCGCTGCAGCACGAATTTAAAAAAAATGCACATTTCATAAGTAACACAACGATTCTATTTTCTTGTTTTTGTTTTAGTTCTTGATTTGATCAAAACTATATATACACATATATATCTACATAGATATGTGTATATATATTCATTAGATTTGAAATTTTTGTATTTAAAACCAAAACAAATCAATACAAACTACCGAACTTAATAGCTGAGAAATTTGGTTCTTGTACAAATTGTTTTCAGAAATGTTTTTTTTTTTTTTTTTTAATTCCAGTTGCTGCACTCATTGCATGAAGATGATAGACCGAATCATGTTCACGGTAGCCAAAGCATACCTAAGACCTCAACAGCAATTGGCAGCAATACGGCTTCGCCTTCCATTAATGTAAGTGGTTTTCTGATATCTGAAATTTCATCTAAAATAAATCTATTTCGTTTTTAAATACCAACCAAATAGGACTTTTCGCAGCAAAGTCACAGCATTAATGCTGCTACCACCCAACACAATTCGCCGGGCAGTAATAATGATGTGGTTTCGTTAAGCAGCCTTATGACATCAGAAGCAGCTGCTCTCGATTACAATGCAATCGAACACAACGGAGATCGAGAAAATGGGGAAAAGGTTAACGCTAATGATGTTGTTACGACACCATTGTTGCCCAAAAACGTTCATAAGCACAACAACGCCAAATCAAAATAACAGGAACCAATTTAACAGCAGGCCTCGTTGCTGTTTACGTTTTTAATTAAATGTTCCATTGGGTTTGCTTAACACTAGAAACTTAAAAAATAAAGTAAAGTAAAGTAAAGGCGAACATCAGCCATTTATGCACATCAAACTTAAACAAAAACTAAAACAAAACAGCAAACTTCCCCTCCTATTTAAAACTTTTAAAAATAAATAATGTTTTAATACCCCTATTACTTTAAAGAAGAAATTAACAAACTTAACCAACTTAATTAGTGAGTTCAAAATGAACAAAACAGTCTTCGTAATTGTCTTAATTAACTTTTTTTTTTTGTATGGATCGTTAAAATCCATTTGTTTAATTTATTTTTGAAAAGTAAAATCCAAAAAGTATTTAAGCGAAAACCGTTTAAACTTTGCTAGTTCAAAGTGTAAATCCTTAATACGTTATTTTGGTTTGAAAAGAAAGAAGAAAAAACAGAAAACATAACAAAATGAAAATATTTTTTTAAAGAACAAAACAAACTTATCGAAATTAAATAATCAAAAGTGTAAATTATGCAGATAATAATTATTATGACATTAAATTATAAATTTAAATACATATAATATAATTAATATCTTATTTCAAATTTAATACCTCATTGCGTACAACAACGTTTCTTTTTTTATATAAAATTATATACAACACACACGATACATACATATATAAAATCATGCGCATACATACACACACACACATACATACATATATAAAATGTGAAACACGAAAAATAGTACATATGCATTAGCAAAATTTGTGCATGTTTGCAAAACAAAAATACTTATTTATGTACTTAAGCATTATATACAATTATTATAGCAATTAATATTAATATATACATATATATCTATATTTTTTGTTTCTTTTTAATTATAAACATTTTATGAAAGTGTGTTTAATTAGTTGTGCGAGTTTAAAAAATCATTTTGTTAAAATTTTCCATAACTGAAACAGCTTCAGCTCGTAGAAGTTCAGTGTCACTTGTTAATTAAAATGTTATTAATTTAATAAACCTTCTGCCATGGAGTATTTGTTTAATAATTTTAAATATCTACCTAAATACATATTTTGTGATGGCTCATTGAGAAAACACAAACTGTTGCTTTTAGTTCGAAGTTCCGCTCTTTTAATAAATACTCTACTGCGCCTCTTGTGTTCTTCCCGTTCTTGTCAGTAATTTAAGATTATGTTGCATTTTAATATCAAATTTGTATTTTGTTTTTTTTTTTGTTTTGTTTTTGGCTTCTTAAAAAAAAAACAATATGTTAAATATGACTAAAACTGTTGTCACTTTATTGTGCAAAAGAAATGCATACATGCATATGTTTAACAAACTATAAATAAATACATACATACATATTCGCAATTGAATAAAAACAACAACAACAACTTTTGTAGCACTTTTATTCGAACTGACGAAACCCATCAAATTGATGGCTTAATATGAAAACTACAACTTCCGCTGAAAATTTCAGAAAAAGTAAAACTTACTAAATTTTATTATATTGAAGTTGAAACGGGCCTTTTAAGCAACACATTGAACAATATATTTAATTAGTTTATTACGACATTTATTGCAGTAAATGCGTAAAGATAGGAAGGAATTTGAAAAGGTTGCTCGACGTTTAAAACCACAAAATTTTCTAAACGGAAAACGCAGCTGGCAACCATAAAATTTCTGATTGCCAGAAGAGCAGTACAGCAAGAACTGTAATTGTGATCGGTATTACCATTTTACTGCTTTATCAATTTAACAGATTGCATGTGTTGGCATTTTCAGTACGCAACAGATCAATTGTAATCAGGTTGTCGTCCATAATCGATCAATATTGAGGTTATTAGACGAATATGTTACCTGCAGCCATTAGCACACAAGTACACACAGAGTTGGCCCTCTTTGGTGCACCGAATTGTAGTAAATTGTTCGCTTCCAAAAAAAAGCTTTTAATTTTGGTGCGAACTCACATAGTTTTTAACACTTTTGTATGAAGTAACAACCACCCCTACTGAAAAGTGAATCAAATGCGCTTATATTCTAATAAATCACTGTAGAATCATGAATTTTTCAGCCTTCTGTTTTTATCAATTTTAATACAACCAGTCGCGCAGTTCATTTAAAACACACTGAAATCGTTTAGCCGAGAAAGTCTCATATACGTTTGTCATCTTATTTTTAAATTTCAGCAACTGAAAAACTTTCTTTTGGTACTTTTTTTTTAAGTGTATACACTTGCACATACACACATTCATATATTTGTGGATTTTTCTAACCAGAAAAGTAACCAAAAAGTATGAAAAAGCTTAAAAGCATGAACATGAAGAAAAAACTATCACTCGCCTGCAACATTTCCTAGGCCTAAGTGACAGATGGAAACATTAAATCGTTGTAGACAAGGCGTAAGCAAATGGTAATGGGACTACGATAACGACTGCCGGCATAGGCCTAATTATTTCATTTGAACAAAATCCCGAACATTTAAAAGCATTTAAAAATCCATTTCAAAACGAATTAATATGTGAATTTTTAATTTGCTAAATTCAAATGTGAATTTTAAACCAAGTTGTAAAAATCTGTTATTCTAGGCAGTTGACTATGTTTGATTGTACACGTGTGTGTTTGCTGGGAGATAGACCACCTGACGAAATTCACTGTCAGGCGTATGATTTCCGTTTGATTTTTCATACTGAAATACCTGTGCGACGCAACTAAAATCAGCTTTTTGCACAAACAAAGAATATGGTTAAATAACGTCAGCTGAAATGCAAAGCCATGTAACTAACATTTTTACTATTTTACATTAAGAACGAGAGTCATCGTAGTCACAATAACTTGAAATAAAAAAAATTGTTGCTGGTGACTGGCGGTGTCGCCAACTATTGAATGGCATTGACAGGCTCTATGTATTGCCTCATGTCTGTCTGGAACACGTCAAGTGTGTATCTAGACAAGATCAGATAATTTTTGTCACGAAAGACGAGTATAAAGAGGGGACATTTTTGTTATCGACTTGATGTGACGACGATGGCGACTCGAATAAGTACAATTTTGGTAATAAAATATAAAATGTGTAATACTTATTATAGGAGAATATAAATTGTCGAAGCCATGCATATACATAGATATTGATATGCTTTCTAATCGCTTAAAATATCGATTTCGAATTATTTGTTAGATGTGTGGTCTAGTATTTGAGATGCATAGTGCGAATATATTTTCTAATAATAAAAACACACTAACAGAGATTTTGCTAAGAACGTAAATTAATATTGAAATCAGCTTTAATACTATAATAAAAAGAGAAAGAAGAACGTATGCTGAAATAATTAAACCTTATTTAGTTAGAAATAATTTTTTTTATCGTATTTTAAATAATAAGATATTAATAAAACCAATAAATAGCTGATATTTGTTGCCTGCGTTGCCAATATTTAGTTATTAGTTAAATAAAAACAATATTTAGTCACAATGATATTTCCGTGCTGCTTTATTCTTTGTGTCAGAAATGGTTCAAAACAAAAATAGGTGGTACTACGAAATGTCAAAATCAAAACAAACAGAAGTTTTAGGGCAACCAAACTCTTACGAAATCAATTGGATAAGTCATAACAATAACATAATTGGCTATAACTATAATATGGTAGGCCACAACAATAATATGGTTAGCAGCACAAAAAGAATAATTTCCCTTCTATTATATATACATATTTACATACAAACACAGAACAAGTCAGAGTTGAACGGAGCCAAAGTTGAATGGTAAGTCCCGACAATAACATAATTGGCCATAACAACTAAAATATGGTGGGTTAGAAGTATCGTTTGGGCTTTTACGTTCTATTAACAACGTAAAAACTTTGCTATTATAAAAGCACAAAAACAAAACAAACCTTCTGCAAAAAATAAAACTTAAAACGTAAAAATTTTGCGCCATTAAATCGCTTCCAAAATGTAATTGCTGACTTAAGGATAGTTACAATATATATAAAAAGAACATAAAAAAATAGACCCAAAAGCCATTTCTTAAGTTATGGCTTAAAAAACCTATTTTATAAATCAATTAGTGACATTCGTTAAGAGCCACTTTCTAACCTCTTATTTAATTGCTATTTTTTTTTTTTTTTTTTGTAGATCTGTGTCAAATAGGATTTTTTGTTTTTCGGTACAAATATGAGTTATACTCAAATGTTCAATCGTCTGTATATAAGTTCTATTTTAAGTCCTACTTAATCGCCATATTGGTTTTTAAACAAGTTTTTGTTAGAATGCAAAGAAAAAAGGAAGAAGAAATAAAGGCTGAAAGGCACCTTTCCAATATTTTGCAAATTGCACTAAATTAAACGATCTTGCACGGAAATGATGTGCAGTGAAAAAACTACTGCCTTATATGTATGTATTTACCGTGAGACCTGGATTATTGGTAATGACTGGCGCCGGGTAGCCGCATAATAGAAGAAATAATTTTGTAGTTTTTTTTACTAATTTTTACTTCTTAAGTTTCAAAATTAAACTAAAATTTAACACATGTTGCTGTACGCCTCCGACTCAGCGTCTTCGACTTCGAATTGAATTTAATTGTTCTACAAATAATAAAAAAATACACCCAATCCCAGTTAACAAAAACAAAATGAGAAAAATTAAATCGTAGCAGGGTTAAAAGGTATAATTATTCAGGGATTATCGAGTCCCCACTGTATCGAAAACAACACATCAAAGCTTTTTGGATTTTTTTCTATCATTTATTGATCAAAAATTATGGTTAATGATTACAAATCAAAGTGACATTTTAGGAAGTGTATGGGATATTGTAACTGTATTTCTAACTTCTTTTTGTTTTTTTTTTTTATCTATTTTTAAAAAATAACTCTGGTTTAGTGGAAAAGACATGAAATATAAATTTCTCTTAATTAATTGTATGGGAAATAAATCAAAAATTATACGTTTATATGTAATTTTTTTAAAAGAGCAGCTTCTTAAGATCGAGATTGACAGACTTGCACGACTGCACGATTATTGTAAATGAAAAAATTTTCTTGAATTAACCAAAATTAGACAATTTATTTTTGTTCTTAATACAGAATCCAAGAGGACTTACAATTAGATGTTAAAAAAAATTGTATTCACTATTTTTTATTTTATAAAAGCAACACATTTCTGTTGTCATTATTTTTAGTACGTCGACGATTTTTGCCAGAAATTCTGCACTTTTGTTTTATATGAATTCCAAGTTTTTCTTTAACAAGTTGTTCTCTAAAACAGACATATGTATGTATATATATATATATATATATATATATATATGTGTATATGTATGTATTTATGCATATTGTATATCGTCCTTATCTTCTCTATCTTTATTTAAATATGTATCTGCCTAAATAATTCAAAATATAGGGATTTGTGTAAATTTTTTCTTAAACAATTTTAAGAAAATTCAATTTTATTAGTTCTCGATCAAATTAACATTTTAAGTTTAATTTATTCCAGCTGGAAACAAAAGTCAATAACGTTGTCAAGAAGCTGCTCCGGGAGCTTATTTTACAGACAAGTGTTGAATTTACATATGCGTTTGTAAATTTGAAGAATATATGTATGTATGTGGGAATTAGAGGCTGCTTAATGTTTTGTTTTTTGTTTTTTTTTTTGTTTTGAATGTTCGTATGTATAATACAAATACTTATTTTCTTTCTGTTTTTTGCTTACATGGAAGTGCTAAAAGTAGGAAGATTGACTTAAGTAAGTCTTCTTAATATAAAAGTAAATTTCTCCACATTGCAATAGAGAGAAGAAAGTAAAATACATAATTTAAAGAGTATTGTAGAGAGGAAATGTTCTGACTTTGAAATATGTTTGTGTTTCTTTTAATGACTTTAATAAATGACTTAGTTTTGGCTGCTGCTGTTGACGGTTGGTTGGTGTTCTTGACTTTAAATAAATAAAACTCATATAGAAGCAGCTTTTTCCGAAAATGCATAATTTTAAAGATATATTTATATAAATTAGGAATAAACTTATAAAAGAAAACTCATTGATATAAAATAAAAATGTTTTGCAAAATTTGAAGTCTTTTTACTAAATACCGGCATAAAAGTTTCAATACTTTTATACAATGTATTTTCAAAAAAGATTTACATATTTTCTTTAGATTTTTTTATTATTATTATTCTTTTTTCCTTTTTTGTTTTTCGCTTGTGATGAAACATCTATTCTCTAAATTGTATTCTTCTTAGCAGCTGCTTTATGTAAGACGTAAACATTTATGTATGTATACCCATAAATAAATAGTAAAAATTTGAAAATCGAAAAAGTTTAAGTTTTGGATTTTGTCTTTTTCTACTTTATATAAGCTGCTAATTGATTTTTGCTCAGTAATTGCTAACCTCTGTGCGAATTTGAGCGCGAACGTGAAACTGAAGAACCACCACCGCCGCCACCACCACCACCACCACCCCCATGTCTGCGAGATTCTGTGCGACTGCGCTTTGAATGAGTGCTTCGCTTCGGCGATGGCGAATCGTCCTCGTAGCGTCGCTTAGGTGATGGTGAATCAACTGCTGCTGCTCCAGCGCCATTACGTTCATCATCACTGTATCTATAAGAGTCACCATTTTCGCCGCGTCCATTTTCTCTGGTGCGACCATAAATTTCCCTTGTTTTGCGTGTTGTTTCCCTCGTTGCAGACACAGAACGGCTGTGTGATCTGGAAGCTGATCTGGAGTGAGACCTATTGCGGCCACGTGATGCACTTCGTGAACGGCTGCGTGAATGGCTGCGAAATAAATAAATTTATAAATTATACTAATTAGAAAATATTCTCAAACAAAAACAACACCCACTCTCTTTTCTTGCCATGAATATAAATAAAAAAAACTCTATACATATACATAACTTTTCGCTCATCAATTTACGTAGCTAAAACAAAATCTTCGAAGTTACGTGGCCGCTTAATAATTTGAAATGGTAATTAGCTTTTAAACGAGTAAAGCTTTAAAGAAGCTTCATTTCTTTTATTATAATTCTATCCGAGTACCATTCTTTTGAAGCTAACGAGGTCAAAGCGTAACGCGCACAAATATACTACAACTTATACCAATTTATAAGGTAATTAATCCTAGAAACTTTCAGATCCGAATGAAACAGGGATGAAGAAGGCATAGGTTTTAAATTGATCGTGTTTTTGTTTTCAAAAACAAACTAATTCCATTACTGAATTAAAATTACAAAGAAAATGCCCTGCGTCCAGATTTAGAAGAATGCCACTATATTTTATAACTGTATTGTATATGCATTTATTTTTTATAATTTCTTTTACAAAGCAAACATATACATGTGTGCATTAAGGAAAGATATGCTACATTAACTTAATATATATTGTATATTACAATATGTATACAAAACAAGCTCAATACATAACTTAAAATTATATGGATTTAAAAACTAAAAGCTAACAAGTTTTAAGAAGAATCAAAAAACTAATCTGAATCAGCATTTTCATCTTTGTTCTTTTTCTTCTTCTTTGCGGGTGGTTCTATTGATACTTCAGGAGCTTCTTGATCTTTGTTCTTATTCTTTTTCTTCTTCTTTTTCTTTTCAGATTTCACTTCAGAAGTGGAGGGGGTTTCTTCTACATCCTGACTTTCTTCTTGCACCTTTTTGTTGGGTGTGGAAAAGTCTGCAGCGGATTCAGAGTGTTTTCGTTTTTTCACCGAAAGTGTGCTATCAGCCTCAGGTTGATAAGTAAATACCTCGCTAAAAATTATGAAAACAAAAAAACGTTAAAATTTTGCTTATAACAAATATGTATATAGTTTGAATTGTTTTTTCCTTTTGTCAGACAGCCAAGGTTTATCTTCAATGCAATTTTAATATTCAGAAAAATGCGAAACCTTTACGATATCATCATTTTAGGATATAACAATTCGAAACCAATTTTCAGTAATACAAACCTTTTAGCTTGGTATTTTTCAAATTTAGCTTTAGCTTTCCCTGTCCCCGACAGTTTTCGCAAGTTGCCTTCTTCGAGAAATCTAAGTCTGGATTCTAATTTAACTTTATGTGCGGCACCTAATTCAAAAGTCGCTTCTTCTCCGAAAGCGTCAACACGAGTTGCTAGAGATGCTTTTGCGGCAAGAGAACGAGACATTTTACCTTTGTTCTTTAAACTTGCTTGACCTACGAGTTGCGCATTGAAAATCAGACCATACTTTGGTGTATCTTTTTTCGTCTTAAGGGCACGGAATAGAGCTTTCTCCGCACCAAGTATTTGTACAGTTGAAGAGGGATGTTTGGCGAGATTTATAAGAGATCCAGCGTGAGCTATTAAACGTGCTCCAACTGTTTCTCCAACCAATATAGTTAAGTTGGGCGCCATGGCCATCATGCGGGTCTTCAAATAATCATATAAATGTGTACGGTAATCATTAATAGACAAAATTTCATCGCACAGACATTGAATATTTATTATATCTTCTTCGGAAATCTCTGTACCCATTGAAATTTCAGCAGCTTCTTTTACTTTTTCCTCTACATCTTCGGGTAAGATATCAGATAAATCCGATGACGCCATGTTTTCCCTGGTGCCAACAAGTTTTATAGTCTTAACAAAAGCAACATTATCTGTTATAATTTTGCCTAATTCGGGAAAATGCCAGCCATACCACTCACGCGCTCTCATCATGTAATTATTCAGCTCTTTATCCAAATCATCCAACAAGCATTGTGCCTGCACAATCATGGTATCAATCTTGTCTGGTGAAAATTTCAACTTATAACGTGATAAAGAATGTGCCAAACCCAATGCCATTGCAGTCATTTCCTTTTTGGGTAATCCAGCCAATAGACTGTCGGCTTGCTGTCGTATACACCTCATCAATTCTTGAACCCCAGTATTGTAGACACACTGTACGGAAAACTTATCTTTTATTGCATTACCTAATTTAGCATCGGCAACCAATAATGATTCCTGTACTTCATCACAAAGCAACTTTTTCAGAGTCTTTTTCAAAGGTTTTGACACTTTTCCTTCAACAGCCGCTGTTGCAGCAGCCAAAGCTTCCGTGGTATCGTTAAATTTCTCGAAATGTTTTAATTTTAACAATTTGTTGGCTTTGTCAGGAGTTTGAAATTCCAAATACAAGTTATCTACCTCCTGCATCTTTTTTTCATCCATTAATTTAAAAATAGCGTAGCCCGCCGGCGTTTCATAAAGCACGAACATACTCAGTGTTTAAACTTCACTTTTTTAATTTTTAATTTAACACTTGTACAACTAATTTTTTAATCTAACATCAAAGTGTGGAAAAATATAAGTCCACGCGCTTTCGTTGAAAATACAAAATGAAGGCAGCAAAAGTGGAAACACGTGTGTAAATGAAATTTTGCTTGAAATAATGGCGCCCTCTGGTTTTAATTTCAACCAATAAATAATGTCAAGCAAGTGCTTGCAAATTCCAAACTAGAGTTGCCGGACCAACTTCAAATCTTGCTTTCAATATTAATTCCGATTTTACTAGATTTGGCCGCTATGTGCAAACAGCACAATTCACGTATTTTATAAATATGTATATTAACAAAAAAATTAACGTTTAAAACAAAATTATTTGCATTCATATTTTTACCAATTTTAACTGCATTTAACAGGGCTAAATTTTTATATTATTTATCAAAAACCTTAAAATAACTAATATAGTATTACGTGTTTTAAAACCTGTTGAGGATAACTGCACAATTTGTGCCATGCAGTTCCGACAGAGCATCATACTTGATGTGAGTGAAATTATGTTGCGAGAGTTATGTATTCTGCGAAACGTTGCGCTTTGTCTAACGTTGTCTTTGTCTCATGTTACAACGTATTATTATCATGATAGTTACTGCCATGGTGAAAGCAAACTACAGTTAAACCTCGATTAATCGGGCCTCTATTTATCGGTTACATCTATTAACCGGCACGCTGTTCTTTTTATTTTGTCCCTCTATTATACGTGCTTTAGATTTATACCTTTATTAACCGTGCTTTACATCTATTATCCGTGCAGCATTGATATGTTCTTTATTATGTAAATCCGGTGCCCACACATAAGAACATACATATTTGCGTTTTTATTCATTTAGTAAGTGCAATTTGATCTGCTAACACCTGTTGTTGAATAATGGCTCATTCAAATAGTAAATAGTATCGTGTATTTCGGTTATCCGTGCTGGTGCCGGTCCCAGGAGAGCCGCATAATCGATGTTTAACTGTATTAGACACTAAAATCTGGTGATTTATAATCCAACATTATCTTTTCGTAATTACCAGTAATCGTTAAAAGTTTACCACTGTTAGTTAATTAAGTGATTGTCAAAGTTTCTTTACATTCTTTTCAGTTATAAAAAATTTTTAAATCATTTGTTTAAACTTTAATTTTATGAAGAAAAGGTTCTAACACCTATTAAAATTTAACCTGGAGTTAACATAGTCTATATTATACATACTAGTAAATTAATATATAAGGGAAATTGTTTACTCGAATTTAACTACAAGTACATAAATAACACCAAAAACAAATCCGTATTTTCTTAAGGTCGATCAATGACTATAAAATAAGCAGTTTCTATTTTAATTTAATCAAAATACAATTGAATTTTAAAAATTAAGATTAAAGCAAAAAGCGTTATTTTTTAAGGAAACGACAAAAAATTCGAATAACAAATGCATACCATTTTCTGTACAAAACTGACATCTACGAGTATGTGCAGAGTTTTTGGAGCAAATAAAAATAAACCCGGTCCGAAAGTACTATATTTAATGTTACGCCAAAACTATAAATATTTATTTGCAAATTTTTACAAATCTTGGCCATTAATATATTGGTTTAAAAAATGCGGCTAGAACTTTCAAGTTATTATTGCCAGCTATCTCTTAAGAATTTTTATAAATATCACTAGTTATCCTGTTTACTAGGTTTTATTGTGACCGTAGTTATAAGCGCCGACAACTTAATTGAATTTAAGTACAGATTCGGTTTCAATCGTGTTCACCATCACGGAATCTATTTAAGGAATCATATGCGTGAATGGTCTAATTTTATTCTTAAAGAAAAAGTAAAGTTGCAAACGAAACAATTTATGCGCTAAAAAAAATGGTGGCAAACAAATAATGCCACCAGTATGTGCCCAATATATCTATGGCTAATCCGATAAGACCACAATATGTTGCAGAATTGAGATTTTTTTATTCTTAATGAGACTTCAGATTTTTTAACAACATCAATGTACAGTTTCCTCAGGATTCAGATGAATTTATTTGCATTCAAAGAACTGTACTACTGTGTTAAATAATTGAAAACCAATATGTAGTTTTCTGATTTATTTCGGATGTGGGTTTTAAGTTTTTTTTAATAGTGCCATTTTAATTGCCAACAGAAATAATTTTTCGATTTTTTATGCTTCTGTGAAAAGTTTTATGAGAAGTTATAAGCTAAAAGCCCAGAAACTTTTGTCTGTTGTTTTTCTCTGAAAACTCTGTTATGTTCACATATTCATTGCTTTCCAATATATTTAACAAGTTAAATAGCTTTATTTTTTTTTATTAAAATATGTATACAGTATTTATTACTGTTATTAAAGAAAGCAATCGAAAGCTCTTGTTCCGAACCGAAGTACATAATAAAAATTTGTAGGCATAAATATTTGAATCTCAAATATTTGCTTAAATCCCGCGAAATATGTTGATGTCACTAACTATATTAATTCCAAGCATTTGCAGAAAACAATAATCTGTACATATATGAGTACAGAATTCCTATCTGTTAATTATTTTTGTCATATTGTCCATTTCATCCATAAAAGACTCTTGACTTTAACGATGGAAAAATTTAACGGTCTATAAAAAATGTTATAAAACCATCTAGACATGTTGCACTTGAATCAAAGTCGCATACACCCAATTTTTAAAATATAAACATATATGCGTAACATATACTTTTACACCTACACTGTATGAATCTACATATATATGTAGGTCAAGTAACTCCGTGTTCCACTTGTTATTGCTGTTGTTAAGCTACTTAAATGAGGGTTTAATTTCGACTTACCGCCTTCTACTCCGCCCATGGCGATGACAATCTCGTGCATAATGACCGCGATCACCACAATCATAGCATTTACTATCGCCTCCACCTCCGCCTCCTGCCCCACCTCCTCCACCATTTCTTCCTCCTCCAATGCCTCTGCCACCACTTCCACCATAACGATCACCACCACCTCTACGGTCTCCACCCCCACCTCCTCCACTTCGCCCACCACCTGTTTTCGTACTCTTGCCGGTCGATAGTTCAACTCGAGCTCTGCGGCCGCATATAGTACGACCATCTAAGCCTTTTACGGCGTCGGCAGCATCACGGGCATCTTCAAACTCAACAAATGCAAATCCCGGAGGCGAACGTGCAATCCAAACACTACGCAAGGGACCGTACGCACCAAAAGCATATTCTAATTCATTTTTTCGTGCACTATTTCCTAGATCACCAATATACACTTTACGATCACTAGGATAACGAGACATTTTTTTCGACTAAAATTAAACATTTTTAAAAATACAACCATATTAGAGACACAGTTTTCTTTGGTTAAGTAAAAAACAAAACGAGTAAACAGAAATATTTTATCTATTCTTTTGTCTGCAGCCAATACCCCCTGTTTAATTAACAAGGGTTAAAAGTGATAAAAAAAATCGATTCCTTTTTTTGTAAAAGTAATATTTTATAATTCCAATCTTACCATCTTGAAAATTTTTGTTTTATTCGCTTTTAATTCAATACTTATTTATTCTTTTTTGTATTTATTATATTGATAAAATTCTAAAACATGCTCGCAAATGAAAATTTGGAAAATGAAAATTTTGTCCTGCTTTTCTCTTCTCTTCTGCTGCAACAACGCGCAAAAAAACGAATGCGAATAATGCCAGAAAACGAAAAATCGGAGATGCCACTCGCTCCAACACGGCGAATTGTAGGTTAGCTAGATTTGTGTTGTGCGACTAAAGAGCGTTGTTACAAGTGCGACCAAAGTCAGGGAGATTTACAATCTCACTATTCGTCAACAATAGCGGTGATAGGTAGTAATAAATTTATGATATAAGAAAGAATATAAGTCATAGACTACGACTAGAATCCACTACAAGTAAATGGTAATGCATTTTCATTACTTTTTAATTCACAATAATATTAAAAAGTTTATTTTTTCTGTAAACGTCAAAGTTCGACATTGAGTTGCTATAATCTGTGCTTTAAATTATTTATATATCAACAATATCGCAATTAATGTTAACTTAAATTAACTAGAATTCATAATTAAAAAAAATGTTTAGACTTTTTTCTATTTGTTGCTGTAAAGGAAACTAAATTAGCCGTCTTTTAATTAATCACATTTACATCAACTAATTCTTTGTCATGAGAAGCGATTTTACATTGCATTAGCGTTAAAAATAAAAGAAAATCATAGACGTTTTGTTTTTACTATCGCGCAAATATCTACAAAAAACTACCAAATGCTAAAAATTAGAAGACACCCTTGGATTCATGTCCGCTGCGTAAACACGTAAAACTAAAAATAATCTAAAATCTGCGCCTAGGCGAATTCGAGATGTATTTCTTAAAAATCAAAACAAAAAAAATATTCAACAAATTTATAATCGGCGTTATTTTTGCTGCTTAAATTATATTAAAGAAATAACATGGTTTGTGAGAAGTGCGAAGTAAAACTGGCAAAAATAGCTACACCAGACCCGTGGAAGACCGGCCCTGCTCGTAAAATAAATGAAAACAAAGCGCTTTCATCAGCAAAAGATAGATTTAACCCAATAGGAAAAACGCTTCCGCCATGCCGGTAAGTTTAATGTCATTTGAACTTTCACAAGGACTTTTCACCCCTTAATGCTTGAAGGTGTAAAATTTTGTTGTTTGAAAATACGTACCTTTGTGTAAAATACCTTTTTTGTAAATAATTTGAAATATTTTGTCATTCACTTGTTGATTTTTCGGTTTTAAAAATAAATGTATGTACATACATACATATATGTATTTGATAATTAAACGTTTAACCAAGTTTCCAACCATGGATACAGTTTTTTTTTTTGTAAAAATGTATATTAAAATGTTTTAAAAAATCAATTTTTTTCTTTCTAGAATTTGTCGTCAAAAAGTTCATCAGGCGGGCTCGCATTACTGCCAATCATGTGCGTATAAAAAAGCGATTTGTGCAATGTGTGGAAAAAAACTAATGAACACCAAAAACTATAAACAAAGTTCAACATGAAATAAAGCTGTTTATTTAAAACATTTTGTTTTTACACTTATGTACATAGATATTATAATTAATAGTTAAATTTAGCATCACAATGAGGTATAATAAAGTAACTTAAGGTATATACTAAAGTTCTTTTGGGGTTACCGTTTGGTGTTCAAGTGGCTTTTCTTTTTTTTTCTTTTGTCCAGAGTAAGCATAACTTAAGGCTTCCTTATTAAATTCTAATGGCATAATTCCTAAATCACCACTATACCTGTTTTTCATGATTTGCAGATATTTTTTGCCTTTTAAACTGGTTAATCGTTTATCCTGAATTATGAGTACATTATCCGCCTCCTGGCTAGCTTTGGCAGAACCAAAAATAGAACTTGTAGTCAAATCATCTTCATCCCTTTCTTTTCTGGGGTGCATAACTAAAGTAACATGAACATTATGTTTTGTAGCCAGGGATCGAAATGCAGCAATTATATTGTCTTGTTCCCAAAATTTATCTGTTCGGTATGTATTGGAAACTCCCATCATGAATTGTAAATTATCTATTATAACGTGTGATATATCATGCACGTAATGAGCATGTTCAATCGCCTCCATTACGGCTTTTAAAGGTTGCTGTCCATGAAATGTCATAAAGTACATAGGATATTTTTCAAATTCTGAGGCCCAATGGTTGAACTCATGTAGTTTCTTCTCTAAAGAATACCCAACAAACTGTCTTAACAGTGTAGAAGCTAATCTCGCGTTTCTTATTTCAAAAGATCCCCATAGCGTAGAAACACCCTGTAAAGCTAAATCTAACGAATATTCGCTCATAAAAGTCGTTTTGCCGCTGCCAGTTGGTCCTGTTATTATTGTCAATTCTCCTTTACGATGTCCTTTTAGAAGTTTATTCAGAATTGGAAATCTTTTCCATTTAACTCCGTTCACTTTTTCTACATTTTGCAACTCGCAGAGTATGTCGTTTCTAAGAAAACTGAAGGTTGTAATTGATTTATGGCGCACCGGAGTAGCTTTTTGTAAAATATGTCTTATGTTTAAACGTTTTCTTTGCGCTTCAAAAGGACATGGCTCTTCCATAGTTGGACGTATCAGGAGACATCTTTTTTCATCCAATTTGGTGGCAAATGTTTTAGCAGAATCCCAGCCAGTAGAATCACATTTGAACCAAAGTATTAATTCCTTAAAATGTTCTAAGGCAGGCAAACATTCCTGGGGTAGAAGCTTCAGACCATATGGTAAGCAAACAATCGAATCTAAAAGTATAATATTGATATAAATATTTGTGCGTATTAATTTAGATGCAAAAATAACTACGTGTATCAATTCTCTGAGCAATGAGCGCCAAGAAATCTAATAAATTCGCAACAACTATAGCTTTTTGTTTGTTGGCTGACCCAAACAATAAAATTCCAGATAAGTATTCATTTTGAAAACATTCTTCTCTTCGGTCTTCTAAAAATAACAACTTTTCACCAACTATTCTATTACTAGCATTTTTCAATGGAAGCTGCAAAGCATTCAATTTAGAATCGTAATATGCGCTGAGCATTTCAAAATCAACCAATTTTAAACCTTTTATTTGCAAGCTGTCGCATACATTAGTTGGAACAGCAGTTTGCAAAATGAGTTTACTTTTATATTCGTTGACATCTTCTTTTCTATGATCAAATAATACTTTCGACTTTTCATATGCATTCTTTACTTGCATCAATGGCACTTTTACATTGCAACTAGGGCAATAAAAGCTACCGGTTTTTTTGTTTACATAAGCCCATTTTTCTCTTGGCCTTTTGCACAATTCACATGATATTTTCAAGCACGTGTGGCCGTCATGACAATTTATATTTGACGACTTAATATATTTCTTGAAATCAGTATAACATCTGAGATCTTCAATTGTCTCTAAAGAGTTTACTTCCTCAGGTTTTATCGTGCAATAGTTTTGTTTTCTTATATACTTTCTCAAATAAACGTTTTTAAAACAATGTAAGTGAATGAGGCGCCTAAACGTAGCTGTCATTACGCCGGCTGTACATTCTTATAAATAATTACAACAAAACAAAATAAAGAAATAAGGACACAGAGTTGATAAGCTTATCTGTTCTAAAATTTTTTGTAATTTTTTATTGGTGTGGCAACTTTTAGAAATTAATTTTTTTTCTCACACTGAATATACTGTCTAAAAAAAGATGGTTCCCCGCTTGTAAAAGCATTAATTGAATTTTCACAAGGAGGAGATCTGAAAAAATCAGAATATAACTCATTGAATAAAAATTTATCTATAAAAATATATTGTTCGTTGTTCTTGTGAATTAGCGAATTCAAAAAGATGCGTAGGCGCAGTGAAAGAAAAAAATCTACGGAAGTTGCATCGCCTGCCCCGGTATCAAGACGCACAAACCGCCGCCGTAAATCACATTCGGTGTCTGAGGATGACAAAACTATAGAATCAAGCAGTGATTTGAAAACTGAAACACCCTTCGAAGATAACATCGAAAGTAGTGGTGAAAGGGGAAGAGAATCCAGCGAGGAAAGATCTGAAGGTAAACGCAGGCGGAGTTCACGAATGAGGACACCCGTTAAAGAACCAAGGGCAAGTCCTGCAAAGCGTCGCACAAGGCGCGAAGCTACTCCGGACAAGAAAATAAATACAATCATCGAAGAAGAAAATGGTACTGTTCATAGCGAAAATGAGTCAAGTGCAGACGTTGTTGGTCACAAGTACTCGATAAAGGAAGAAAATGATAATTTTAAGCTGAACAGAAAAAATGAATCTTTAGAAGAAACACAGCAAAAAGACAACAAAAAGGAAGGCGAAGAAAACAAAAAAGATGTTATTTGTAATAAAAATAATAAAAGCCCTGCAAATGAGAAACTGGACGAAAATGAATACATCAATAGTGTTGAAAGCAAAATTGAGAAAGATCATGAATCTCGTTCTTTCATAAAAAATGAAAAGCACGATATTCCAGAAAAAGAAGATCGGGATGAAGTAAAAATCTATACCCGTGACAATTCACCGCGTTCGCGAAGCAACAGTAGGGATACAAAAGGAGAAGGGCAATTCGTCAAAGCAGCAAGAACAAATGAAGATAATAATGATGAAGAACCGGAAGAGGGTGAGGTTATTGAAAAAGTCAGTAAATCAGATGAAGAAAAAAATGCCAGAGCTGAAGTTAGGGAACGCTTTTTGAAACGTCATTCTGTTGAAGGTGGTTCAGGTTCAGTAGCAGCAAAGGATGAACACAAGGATCATCACAAGTCGGAGGAGGTAAACAACACTCAAGACGGTAAAAATAATGTATCCTCTAATACTACTGCAGCAGCTGATACAGGTCGCAACAACGTCATCCCAAACGCAACCCGCAAACGCCGTTGGATTACTAAGAAAGCCACTGAGAGCAAAGAACAGATTCTGGCCATTTCCACGGATTCGTTGAAGACTCTTATTGCCGACGTTCATCCAGTGCCGTTGAGCGATGTGCAGTTAGAATCTTCATCGGAAGTAGAGGAATTGGCGTCAGAACGCGAGGAAGGCGAACAGTCACCATCACCCGAGCCGGAGCGCCACGGCAGTTCCGCAGAAAAATTAGAAAGACCATCCAAACTTTTAGCAAAGTCTTTAAAGGAAAACAATCGCCATTTAAACCAGGTGGTTGCGGGTGTTGGTGCTGTACACGCTTCAATTCAACGTTCGCCTAGTCCGGCCCGAAATCAGTCTAGCAATGTATTATTCATAACAAATTTAGTACGCCCTTTCACTGTGCTACAGTTAAAGGGTTTACTAGCTCGTACGGGTAAAATTGTTGAAAATGGATTTTGGATTGATCGCATTAAATCTAAATGTTATGTCGAATACGAAACTGAAGAGTAAGTACTTTTCGTTTAACTTATATAAGCATAAAAAACATTATAGCGTTAAAGCTAATAATAAACATGTTTTTTTCAACAATATAAAAAATTCACACCATTTTTTAGTGCAAGTTGAGTTAGTTATCAATTATATCAACTTGTACTAAGAAATTTATAATTAGAAGAATTATATTAAATGAAATAAATTTCCATGTATGCAATTTTGAAGTGTAGTAGCAACTATTCGTGCAAAGTGGACTAAAGAAACATATATATTTTGTAGAATAAAAACTATAATTATCTGATATTAAATTTGCTCTTCGTTATAACTTTTAATTTCAGTCAAGCTATTGAAACCCGTCATGCATTGCATGGTGTCCGCTGGCCTGCTTCAAATCCAAAATGTTTAAATGTTGATTTTGGTATAAAAAAAGATATGCTTAATGCTATTGAGTCAACAAAGGAAGAAATACCTAAGTTTGGCCAGGAAACCAATAAAGATAATCTTTTAGTTGGATCGGGCTGGAGTAGGGAACGACAGGAAGAAGAGAAAAAGGTAACATAATTTAAGGAATGTTTTTCAAATTAAGTTTTTCCTGATGCGATAACTCAAAATGATATAAACTATGTTTTATTTAGATATGTATGTGTAAATTAAACAGTATTTGTATTGATAGGGCTCTCGACCAGTGCGTGAGTGGGATGTTGGCAAAAAGGAAAACTTGGATCGTGAGAAGGTGAGCAGAGATGTGGACAGAAGACGAGAACGCAGCCATGATCGCAGCCTTGAGAGGAATCGGGACCGCAGCAGAGATCGCAATATATCAAGAAATCGGGAAAATGAAAGAATAGAACGCGAAAGGGATCGCAGACAGAGACGTGAAAGAGACATTCGAAGTAGCAGTTTATCACCAGGTATTTTGAAAAATTAACATTTTAACCTCTATAAATAAAAACTGTTGAAATTAACTAATTTTAGCGCGTAAGCAAAAGAAAAAGGAAGATCCTCCTTTAAGATTATTAGACGATCTATTTCGTAAAACAAAGGCCACACCATGTATTTACTGGCTGCCACTTACTCCCGAACAAGTTAAACACATATATATTGTTATAGTAATTTATTTCATCTAAACGAAATGTTTTGTTGCAGATTGCTGAAAAGGAAGCATTCCGTCAAAAAAGATTGGAAGAACAAAAACAACGCCTTAAGCAAAGGGAATTGGAAAGAGAAAAAGAACGCGAAAGAGAACGAAATCGGCATAGCGACCGTGATAGGGACAGAGATCATCGTCGCAGTAACAGATCCAGTGATAGACGACGTTCACGTAGCCGTGATCGACGTCGTTATTAAGGTGTCGGTATTTATTTTTATTGCAGATCACTAAATCCCAAACAAATTCTTAATGTATAATCATTATAAAATATGGTTTTCTAGGCTGATGCGCATGCACCGTATAAGCGCCACTTATATATTGCGATAAGTCTTGGCAATAATCATTCGTTTGTGAAACCTATTTTTGCTTAAATGCAAAAGCGTTCAGCACGCTTTTCTATTTAATTTTCTTTTTATTAACGACAGAAAAATACTTTTGAAATATATTTTAAAGTTAAACAAAGCATTATATCCCTTAATATAACTTAAAATATATTTCAATGTATGTCCTGTGTGTTTTCGCTTTTAAAAATATTAGTATTTTCAAATCAAAAGAAGAAAAAAAATCTAAGGACTTATCTCTTCAGTTTTTTCTTGTATATTTTTCATTTTAGACATTTATCCAAAAATGTGTTTTATTTTTAATGTTTTTGTTTTTCTTTTATTAAAAAAATGATCTTAAGAACTTTTCTAGCATCCTCCACATAAAAAATTACCAGATCTGCCAACCTTATACATATTACTTAAACAGACACCTTTGTCACGACCTGTGTTGCCTCGATAAAGCTGGGACACTCAATCCATTTTCTCTTCAGCAGCAAATATACTTCGTTGAATCATCAATAACATTCAGCAATTAAATGAAATAAACTTTGAACTACAAAGTATTGTGTACTCATTTGGTTTTCAATCAGAATTGGACTGCGAAACAAATAATATTTAATAAATTTATGAACTCATACATACATATGTAGGTGTAATAATACAGAAAAACATAATCCAAAACAAATTGAATATAAATTACGTATGAAAAAGATGAAGTGCATACGACTACAAAATTGAAAATATTTATTTAATGTATTAGAGTACTTTTTGATTTATTATTGTTTATCAACCAATTAATGGAAATAAAATTTCACTTTACCTTGCATTCAAAATAAGTTTGGAAAACTATGTTTTTTTTTTCTAACTTAATTTGATACACACGATATCAAATTGAATTTGGGAAAACATTTAATACAGAACATTTCAGTTTTAATTTAAAATGTTTAACCTAATTTCCAGCATAGGATAGACTAAAATGCCATCTAATAAAATAACTCATTGGTATGGGTGGCAAAATGTGCCAATAGTTTAGTAAGGGTTTATTTATGTACCTGAATACCACCAGTAGGACAGTATAGACAATTGTGTGGGAACACTAAACATATTTACTTAGGTATTTATACGCTGTATAGTATTTTTACATGGCTTTATAAATACTACAAACGTTAAATAATGTTCGATAAACTCGGTCCGGCTTTGTCTTACAGTTTTAAGGTTAAAGACTCCGAAATTAATGAAAGCAAAGAATTATAATTGTTAGCAATTGTATTAATCATAAAATGTTATTTACAATGTCTAATAGCTTTTGAGTTAAACTTTTATTTCTTATCTGAATTTTCTTGATTTTTGCCAAAATAAAAATTTAAGACTGCTTTTCCAATTTATGCTCCTAAAAATAATGGCGATGATCACTTACATATTGTAAATTACATACAAGTGCCAAGCATTCAAAGGTGGATTTTTTAATGCTAAGCCTCACCTTCGTGCCGATTATTAAAGTTTTTTCTGTTAAATTTCATTCTTGAGCACATGTATTAGTATCGTATGGTTGTCACGTTTATTTTTCATAACATTTTTATCAAATCACATCGTGCATTTTTTTCATGACGGCAAACACAAATCAAATGATTTTTTTGTCAAGCACGACAGAACGCAATTAAATAATCAACTGTTACCTAAAGAAATCAAAGCTTTTTGATTTTCTGCAATTATACATATGTCGGCATTACGTCCGTATGGGCGAAATAGAATTACCACAGGGACACAACTATGCGATTGATGTGTTTATTTTAGACAATTTAATACGACTCAATGTTTTGAATTACGCTAAATCTAACTCTAGTGTTTTAACTCTTTCTTGTATGAAGTACAATGTGTGTGTGTGGTGTGTTCGACAACTCTTAATGCCTTATTTTAAGATGGATCGAAAAAGGCTCAAATAGCCGTTAAATTTAAGTTGAAGTCACTTCTCTGCTTTAGCTTTTTTATGCCGACTTATCACAGAAATATTCCAAAGAGAGGTATTTAGACAGTTCGATTATTTCGTACAATGTTCTCAGTTTTTATTAATAGTGTAAAAAATAGCTTAACAAATAACTATTATTTAATTTGATTTTAACACGCAAATAAATTTAAATGTAACATAAAATTATGTAGCGAAAACCTAAGAATTCAAAATTGATTTGTTAAAAATAAAACGTTAACTTAAATGGTAATTTCAATAAAGTTTATTATAAAAAATAAACTTCATTTCTGTTATATAAATTTTATATTATCGTATATACAGTTATTTTCTTGTAATAATCTTAAATAGTTATTTTTCTTTAAAAGGTGAAAAATATTTAAAAACAAAAACATAATAAAAGAAATTCGAAAACTTAAAAAACGATTGATAAGCTTATTTTTAAAAAACGAGATGATTTCGTATTTCGAGACTTACCAAGATTTAAATAATGCTTGTTTGACAAATTTCACAATATATGATAATTAAGGGAAATAAATTATGAATTTCATATTTTAATAAAGCAAGAGCAAAACTATGGATAAAAGTTAATATTTTAGATTATTTATAACATTTTTGTTTCTATCACGAAGAGTTTCCATTTTAGAATTCAAGCAAGGCATACGTTTTTTGCGCGTGTATGAACGTAAACAACGTTGATCCGACATCATTTGGGGGCTGTTCAATGTGGAATTATGGGCTGCATGCAATAAATGAATTAAAATTGTGTGTGTGTATTTTTTTTTTAAATAAGTGCTCACCTTTTGCGTTTTGTTCATAGATTTTAATTGTTTTTCGCGCTTCTCTCAATTTTCGCAGCAAAATTTCGTTCTTTCGTTTTTCTATAGTTAATTCTTGGCTTAATTGCGCTTTGCTTTTCGATTCCAATGAGTTTAATACTCTGAAACATAAAACAGAAAACATGAGCGAAGTTTAGTGAATATTTTAAATAAATAATATTGCAAAATATATAAATAAGCAGAATACATTAAAAAATTGTTTTAAAATGATTTATTAGAGATTAAAATTAAATATTAAAAATTGTTAACCATTAACATTTATGAATTAAAAACTATTAATCATAACGATTTGCTCTTAATAATAAATAGTATACTCGTTAAATTACATAAAAATAATTTATTTGAACTTACGGATGATTAAAAATTGAGGTCGATGATGGTCTTCTTTTTGGATCAGGATGTGTCATTAGTTTAATGAGTTCATTGAATTCTCGGCTTAAAGAAGGCAAATCAGGTATTTTGCCATCTCTTAAGTCATGCCACTCTGGTCCGTTTTTTGGCAATTGTCCTCCTCCTGCTGCTTCATATAACGTCAAACCAAGTGAAAATATGTCGGCTTTGAAAAGATTAGAAAAATCATCATCTAAAATCTCTCTTGGTAAATAACGACAATCTCCTTCCTCCACGCAGGGTTCTTTTACTGATGTAACATGCCCCAAATCACCAATTTTATAGGTAATTAACCATTCTGAATTGCTCAACTCCTCGTAGATGCCATCCATACCAGTTTCATAACACTCTTTGGTTAGCGGGGGCATTGACGATTTATGCACTGAAGGTACTTTTGTTAAAAATATATTGCCCGATTTTAGATCCATATGCACCAGGTCATTTGAGTGTATATAACGCAAGCCTTCAGCGACATGCAGTAATAAAATTCTTAGCTCCGATTCCACCAACGAACGTTTTTGTAGAAGAGACTGTAAGCTGCCTCCATTACAATATTCATTCTGTATAAGCATGTGATTATCTTCCGCCCATGCAGAATAGTAACGAACAACATTATCATGTTTACCCAAAACTGCGTGTGCCCAAACCTCATTGAGAGCTTGTTTTCTAAAAGAAAGAAATCATTTGAAACTTGTTTTTAAATCTGTACCTAATACTTTGTTCGCCATAAATATTACTAATACATATACATACATACAGTTGAAGCTTTATTTGTTTAATGTGTATGGATTTTAATAAATTTTTGTTTAAAAGTGTTTGTTGAAAATCTAATTACAAAACTATTATTGTATAACTTACTCAAACGAACTTCCAGCTACTGGTTTGATGCTCTTTTTGATAGCATATATGCATCCATCCAAGCGATTAAGACATTGGTAAACCATACCAAATTCACCTATTCCTATGACTGACAATTCCACAAATTCCTTTTTAAATCGACTGATGTTTGTATCTTGTAATGCCAATCTTTTAGGCGCTTGATGCGTTTCCGGTGCAAAGTCCGAATCGTTTATCAAGTCATCATCACTGTTGAGAAATAATTGCAATGACCTATTACTAAGATTCTCTCGTCCAAATTGTGTACGGCATCGTTTTTTGTTATGTGCCATCAAACCTTAAATTATAAAATAACAAATTAAGACGTATTTGGCTTTATTGGAATCAGTAAAGCAAGCTTTAAAAAAGCCAACTTACTATCTGGTGTAAATGGGTTTACATTAGCTGTCTGCTCGTGCATAACATTGTCAAAAGCCTTGTTGTGTAAAGGAAGAGAACGCGGTCTATCTACTACCTTTAGAAAAAGGGATTCTTGTTTCTTCGCTGCATCAGCTGCCGCTGCAGCTGATAGATGATTCAAGCATTTAACAGATGATTTCTCTAATATTGTTTTTGGTGTAGCAGGAGTATCAAAAAGCCGTAAAGCTCTTACTTTACGGTAGGGCGGTGAAATGGAAGTTGATTTTGGCGTTTGGTTCTTTTGCATTTCGACATCATTCGTATCAAGTATATTCCTTCTGAAATTTTTTTGCTTTTCAACTAGACATAGTTCTTCCGCTTCTTCCTCATCTTCTCGACACGGTGAACCAAACTTCAGTTTTCTGGGTAGAATGGTACACACAGGCGACGAAGGGGAACACATTTCGATACTTGAATCCATTAGATCAATTGAAGTGTCAATTAAGCCACTGTTGCGAAACGCCATTAAAAGGCTCTCTTTATCTTTTCACTTTTATTGATTGTTTAAATGTTCACATATAAAATCGTTTATTTAACTTTAATTAAAAAGAGAAATTATTTAAATTAATGATAAAATGCGCAAATACAACAAAAAACAAGAAATTTGAATTAAGACTTAAATTGTTTTATAACGCGAAGTTGGTTGCAGTTCAAAGTGATGACAATCAGCGATTTTCATGTGAAAGCCGCTCATTATAGAGTATATGACTAGGAAATATATTATTATTAAAAAACCTTTTCTAATACAGGAGACAAAACCCATATTAAGGGTACAAAAGGGTTTGGTAATTGTTTAAAGTAAATTATTTCTATGTCTACACCTTTGTTAAAGAGAAAAATATTATTGCAAGTTACGCCAAATCACAGTTTTCTACTTGCTATTTTGTAACAAAGCAGGTATTAACAAAATAAATCCCTACTTAAATTTTTAAACTTAAAAGCTTCTATAAAATACGTTTTAATATAAAATAAAATCTAATATGTAAAATTTTCCGAAATAAGGAACAAACTCTCCATGCCTGATAATTATGTGTGTGTGCGTATGTATTTACGTTCCTTTATTTCATTGATGTACATACATACATATACACGTATGTATATGCATGCACATGTAGATACACGTAATATATGTATGTATATGCCGTCTATTTTGGTTTTTGATCCTATTTAAACAAAGAAAAACCTTTCGGAAGCATCTCAAACTATTTCTGAACAAATTCTAATGTCATAGACTTTGAATATTTCTATCTCCACGGAATGTAGTGTGTGTAGGTTTGTATACAAATATACATTCATACATACATTGTGCATATGTATGTCCATACATATATCGTTATATGCAACCATAAAGTTCATGAGTTACATTTACATACATATGTATATACTACATACATACATAAATCAAAAATTTTTCAAATTTAATCTTAATTTTTATTAAAAAATTAATATTTGAAGAAGATTGTCCATTTTTTGTATTGCTATGCCTCTACAAAGACCATAAGCCAAATTAAGAAATGGTTTTAGTAGTCTTAGGGATTTTTGAATTTTGTTGCTAAAAATTTCGTTTTTAACTGGAGGAGAGTAAAATTCCAGAACATGTATGCATTTTGACATGGTGCATCATAATAATCCAAAAAATCGATTTTGGAATCGTTGTAGCTTACGGACTTTTTGAAAACATATGATTATATTCTATTTCAATGTCCTGATTTCCTCTGATCTTATTAAATTCACACCAAACCTCTTAGAAGACATATGTAAGTAAACTCCATCACGGACTCAGAATAAACATATGCATGTACATACTTAATGAGATCTTAAGTTTAAAAGTTATAAAAATAACTGAAAAACAAATTTATAATATTCATAAACTTTGGCGTTATTTTTGATAGTATTTTTAGGGAGAATTCAAATCTGACGCGAATCATTAAATTCTTTTTTATTAAAACAAACAGTTTTAGTTATATTCTTTGTGAAATTTTACATTGTTTTATTTTTATTTAATATTAACCGTTATTCTGCTATGTTTCTCATAATTACTGCTCTAAACACTTAAATATTTTTGTAATATTATATAATTATTTATTTATGACGACATTAATACTATTATTTTTAGCTGATGATAATTTAAATATAGTATGTATGTAAGTTTTTAAGGGAGATTTTTGTTTCCAAAGTATTTTCTAATTTTATTTGTTGTTTTATAAGTAAATTTAACAAAACTCTGCTGAAGAGTATACATACACGCTTATTAGATATATTGTAAACTATTAAGTTCTTGCTGTCTATGTTATTAAATAAATTAATTTAAATCTTTTATTTATTAATCATTCTGCTTTTTTTGTCTATAGAGGGTAAGTCAATTTAGTTTTATGAAGTTGCTTTTGTTCGCTTATTTAATTTTGAATTTCGTATATTTTAAGTAGTTTTGCTTTAAACTTTAAAGATTACCATTTAAATTTGTTAATAAACATTTACTTTTGTCATAAACTTCTCATTATTGTTTCAATTTATTTTAGTTTTGATAAAAAGTAACAATGTCCTTTTGAGAGATATTCCCTTATGTTTTTCTTTCTTTACGTTTGTTTATTTTTGATTACTTAGGCACTGTGTTCAATTTATTACAACTAAAGATTAATAAATTTAATATTGTAAATTTTAAATGTACTTTTATAATTATTACTTTTGTTCTTATTGAAATTTTTACTTTCTAAATATTGTGAATCTTTATCGAGCTTTATTTAAACATATTTTCGTTTATGTAAAATTCTCATTCAAAAAGTTTTTTATATTATGTTTAAATCCATATATAACAACTTAATCAATGAAGTTCAAATATTTTAAAACCTAAAAATGCTATAAAACAGACCGTTATTATGTGTATATATAACTTATTTTTATATAATAAATGGCTTTGCTACCTGATTTTTCGAGTTTTACTATAATAACAGCTTACTTTTTTAATATGTGTAAAGATAAAGATATTTATATTATTTTTGTTGATTTAAATAAATTTATAAACGAATAGTTTCCAAAATAATTTAAAAACATCAACCAATTGACAAATATTCCATCAGAAAAAAACTTAAAAAAAATTTCGTTTTCGACAAAAGGTTCCAGAAGAAACTGAATTTGTAATAATTATCTATAATAAAAAAAAATTAAAAGTAAAGCCATATATTTTTAGTAATTCAATAGTCCTAAGTAAATAAAATGAAAAATTATTTAAAGTACTTGTAAAAAAAAGCGTAATAATTATCATTTACCTCAATGTTTTGATAAATTTCAAATAAAACGGTGTGCATATTTTAAGGCGCCAAGGGATAATTTATTTTCAGTTTTATACAAATGCCTTTGAGAAGTCCTTTACGTTGACGTTCGCCAGCCTTTTAAAAGGTAAAGAACTGGTTTAAAAGCCATTTAAGAAGTTTATTTGTCTCAACCCATCTATCATACAAGTTGACTCCGGTCTTTATTTGAAAATTTCATTTCATAGTTTTGTTCGAAAAAATGTTATGTCACGATTCGAACTATTGAGTAATTCGATCCCGAAGCGAATTCTATTTATGTATGTATCTCCAACACCTCAATAGGCAGACGGTGTGCAAGTAAAAACCAGCAAAACAGTGTACTTAGAAAATTTTTTAATGTCTTGGAACTGTTGCTGCGTATGAAATATTGTGGGTTGTCCCACTGATAATATCTAATGAACTAAACGAAAAACTCACAATTATAAAACTTTACCCTATCAGATATTAATGCATTTGGATAAACAAAATTCCATTATCTTATGATTAATCCAAAAGAGTAGTATGTTTGGCATATAGCAAGTATGCATAATGAAAAGCTCTAAAGTACTGGTACACACATTTTCAATAGAATATCCTTGAACAAACAACCAGGAATGGAACAGTGTATACTATGCGGCTTCTCCCTGAACTTATACAGATTTAAATGTAGTAGATATAACTCCGTCAATAACAAGAGTAAGGATAATATAGGCGCCGCTACTTAATTTGTTAGCGTAAAGGCCCAATCGGATTAACATTCCTTTCTTTGGTATGGGCCAGTTATTTCTATTCAAATGAAATGTGTATATATGCAAGACCAGGAGCAGAGACAAGGAGTTAGTAAAAACTTCACTCAATCCAATACTCATAATATTGATGCGATTTTTTTTATGTTTTTGTCATATAAATCATAATATAACACCATAAGTATCAGACATTGATTTTTAAACAAACAGGTCCTGCCAAAGTTTTGTTAATCAATTAAATTTTCTTAGAATAGTTAAAACCTTTTGAGCTTGCACCATTGCTCCAGACCTTATTTGACAAAATTTAATGTTGCTCCTTAAAGTATGCACATTTTTTACAAAGTTTACGCTTTATTTATAAAAAGTTTAAAATTCCATTTGATTATTTTATTATATAAAACAATTTTCATTTTGAAATGTTTTTGTTTGGCTAATGTCTACAAGTTCACTGTTAGCGATTGAAATGGAACACTCTGAGAAGCCTAATTTTGAAACGTAGCACTAAAATGCATTCAAAGCACTTTTAACTTTCAAATAACGAAGAGAAAATCTCAAAAAAAACCTTATATTACCTTATCTAACTTATGTATTTTCTCGTTTAAAGTACTTTAATTTGAATAACAAATAAAAATAGATCAATGTTAAATTTGTTAATGTTTGTTAATATTTTAAAGATGTGGCAGTTGTGAAATTAGAAAAAATGTTCAACAAGCAAAATTTTATTTGATACATATCATTGCCGGGGATGTTGGAATGTAGCAGAAACATGTTTAAAACAACGTTGCATAGCCTATTTGACATGTTGCAGACTCATGTGATTCGGCGCAGACATATTCAGAGCTGCCTTCCAACAATAAACGGGTTTCGCAATAGAATTTAGAGCTTTTGCATTTGAATCTTTTAAGCTGTGTAGGATTTGATGAACACGCTTGTCATGAGAAAATTATAATTTCGATTGTGTTGCCATATGAATTTTAAAGTTTAAGTTCGGTTTAGAAAGAAAGAGAATAAAAAACCAAAACATGCTTTACTGGTGTTAACATGTACGATGTATGTATGGTTTTCAGAGAACCGAACGATTATTCAAATATTCTGAGAAGTTATTTTCCATTACAATACTTCTATAAAAGCTCAAGATTATTATTATTATAGTGGTATGTATGTATGTATTTTAGAAAATATTGTATCTAAATGTGGGAGATTTCAGTTGTTTAATTACTTAAATTTTTTAAGACTGCATGTGTAGCTCATTAGGTAAAAAAGTACTTAAAATATATTTGATAATTAATAAAAATCAGTCCATATCTGTAAAACTTAGAAACAAAATTTTTTGTTATATTCCTTACTCTTTAATTACTTGTTTAGTTTCTTGTATTTTCTTTACGTTTTGTTACGAGTTGTTACATTTAAATAATATTAGATGACTTACTGCTTAATGTTTACATTTGTTTTATTTTATAAAGAAATTTCCATTATGTTGCTCAGCATCAGATTTTGTTAAATTTACATACAGTTTGACAAAAAGGAAAAGGAGAAACAAAAAAATTGAACTGGGCAAAATTGTGTAGTTTGTTTTTATTAAATTTCTTAAAACGGATATATAAAAAACAAATTCAAATAAAAATATGTTTAAACTTATAGCGAATATTAAACTCGTTTGAAAACAAATCTGTAAAAACATATGAAAACCAATGTAGCAGTTTTTGATAATTGTGATTTATGTTTACATTTCTTTCTTTTAAACAACATTGGCCTCTTACCAAAAGTACTAAGAGCTCAAGATTTAAGATTGCATTGTAACTTTTAAAGCGACTGCTAAATCATTATCGATTCTATACAAAAACACACATTTTTGGATGGAAAGCACCAGAAATGTGTTCTCTAAACGCCATGGAATACGAATTTTCAGCAGTACCCTTTATAAAATTATTGAAATACGTGATCTACACCATTTTTAAGCACGAGTTTTTTGTTAGCCAACAATCTTCTTCTGTTTTTTCACAGGACATGGGTTTTTATCACTTAAAATATAAGTACGTAAGGATTTACATGTATAACTAGTTTTGGGCTAGTAAAGCTCCGTTCACAACTTTGTATTAGGTCCCGCCATATTTATACAAATTTACTAAACTTTCGGTAAAAAATATACATACGTAACTAATTTCAAATCACAAGAAAGTTTCGCACAAAAATCAGAAAATCACATTGATTTGAAATCATGTCACTTTGAAAATAGGCGTGATAGTATCACAGGAAAGTGTACAGGAAGTATTGCAGTAGATTGTAAAATATATCAAAACATTAAATTCTGACATCCTCATCTCCGCAAAAGAGAATAAAAATAGCGAAACACTACTCCTTCCTTCCTCGTTCCCATAACCCAGTTCTAGACTCACATGAAAAAATGAAAATGATTTTTTTTAAAGATATTCGATTACATTTTCCTAACCTAAGGGATAGTTAGCAAATGTCAAAACAACATTAAATTGTTGATGACGACTCTTGGAATAAGGCTAATTTATTTGTTCAACGTGTAATATAGCAAAAGAAAAACTTCCATTGTGTGAACGCAGATGCAACTCAAAAACGAAAAAGAATTTTACGGAATTGCTGAACTGACAGGCACATGAGGAGCATGTGATTTCAAACCCCACAGAAGAAACCCTTTTTCTATATTAACATGTGATGAATTCTTGAAATTCTGAAAGCAAGTTCATTACATCAAGCAACCTATATAAATTTGTGCCCTTTTCTTATAGGAGGCCAAATATCGATCATTTTTAGTAAACAGATTAACTTCTATAAAAAACAATTGGGTAAAAATGATTCTCAACGCATTTACCAGTTGTCCAGTGTTTAAAAATATTTTTTCTATAAAAAACTAAATTCGTATAAAAATAAAAAGTTTTTTATTTAAAATAGTTTTATATATGTATGTATTTCTTTAAAAAAAAGTGAGAAAATATAGAATTAAGACAAAAAATATTCAAGTGCCTGAAACATCTCTTCCATGCTAACTTGAATTGAATTGATAAATATGTATGCATAAGTTTAATATGTATGTTATATGTAGCATATGAACATCTTGTTAAAAATAAAAAAATGGGAGGGGATTCTTTAATATGGGTAAGAGGTTGGTTTTTGCGGTATTTAATTATTTAAGTTTATGTATAGTATATTTATATGTTTAATATATTTCATTAATTTTTAACTTTAAATTTAAACCATATAGTTATATAGAATATTTTTTTAAAAATAATTTAAAGAAATTGTTTTACAATTAACAGTCAGTGTTTTTGTTTTCATTAAAGATTAATTACTTCTGATTAATTTTAAAATTTAATTTAAACATTAAGTTAATTTACGTTAATGTGCTTGTAAAGAAATTAATGCTAACTTTTTAACGTTACGCTCTTCATATATTTTTTTTCTGTTTAAATTAAGTTTTGTTTTGCTCTTTAAATTACCTTTTCTTTGTAAACGCAACAAAAGTGTGAAAATTTTGTTAAAAAGAAGTTAAAAAAAGAAGATTAAATTATTGTGTATTAAGATCTAATTATGTTGTTTAAAGATCTGTCTTAATTGGAAACATATTAAAAAGTACTTGTAATATTTAAATATGAAATATATAACGATGTTTTATCAGGTGTTGTGAGGTTAAAATTTTTTCATGATTTCTTTTATTTTTTTGCTTTGCTTTTAACTACTTTTTCTTTAAAATTTAAAGGTTAGATGTACTATATATATGTATGTATTGTATTTTACTTAAAATTTCAACATGTTTTGTTTGTTTTTTAAATTTAAAAGAAAACTTACTTATTTCATTATTTTTTAATGTTTCTATATATGTATGTATGTGTAATGGTTTTCATATGCATGTATATAGTAGCAATTGTACATACACATGTATATTTATTCATAATATGTATATAAACTTTCGTTTTTAGATTGAAAAATTATTAAATGTTTTGTTTGTTTGTTTTTTTTTTCGTCTCCTACTATTTAAATGATGTTGAAAAAGTCCGCTGTTGCTGTAATTCCTAAGGATTTTTATGTCTGTTTTAAGTGTTTTTAGTTAAACTATATACTTTTCATTTCTGCAGTTGTAAGATACATATTTCTTTAAGTGTGTTTTTTGTATCTGTTGACAAATAAAGAAACACACTTATTTGTTGGCCTAATAAACTGTTTTTAAAATGTAAACCATTTTACTATAAATTTATAAAGTAAATTACTTATAATCAACAAACGATACGTTAAAAAAAGGTCCGCAAATATACATACAAATTATTTTATAACTCGCATTCTATTCGGAGAGTTTATTTAATTTATTTTTAAATTTCATGTACTCTTATTACTTTAGTTGTTACGAATAAAAAGTTTAAAATGTGTTCATTTGATTTTCCACTTACTATTTCGTTATAAGATCGATTGGTGGTGTTTGTTAAATCTTTTGCTTATATTGTGTCTCTTCTGAAAGTGGAGGAAATTCCCCCACTTTTTTTCTTGTACATTAATTACAAAGAAGAAAACTATGTATATACACTCTTTAGTATTTATTATAAAATTTATTGAAAATTGTTGTTTTAATTCGATTTTATAATTTTTCTTTCGCTTTTAATGGCATAAACTAAAACGTATGAAAACCAACTTTACTTTGTGTTGTTGTTGTTCTTATTTTTATAGAGCCTTTAAGGATAAAAGACATCCGTAACTAAAGTTAATTTAAACAATAAAAATTAAAAACGACATTACTTTTAAAATTTATCAAAAAAAAAAAAAAAATGAAAAAGAGAGACAAAAACTCAAGCCTAAACTATTAATTCGCTATTTGTAAAGGGTTTTTATTAATTAATATGCATGTATGTTTTATTATACGTTTGTATTTTATTATATATGTATGTATGCTACAATTCACCAAAATATTTAAAATTTAATTAAAAGGAAATTATTTTAAAAATAAAAAAAATAAATGAAAATAGTTAAAAAAAAACCTTAAAATCGACTGAGAAAAAGAGCAGTAGTAGTAAGAGTAGAGGCTAAAAGTAAAAGAAACGTGCTTTTTGATTTTTTTATATCTCGTTTAATGCTATTTGTAGTTTTCTTTCATTATATTTAGTTATAAATATTTAGTTTTAAATATTAACGTTTTAACTATATATGCAAATGTCTAACTGTAGGTTTTTAACTATATAATGAACATGTCTGTAGTACTTTAAATTTTATGTTGTAAATGTAATCCATTGTTGTATTCTAAAAATCTAATAGGTTTATTTTACATGCAGACACATTTGTTTGTTTTCTTTGCTTTAACATTAAAAGTTACCTTGTAATTAAAAAATAAATAAAAAAAAGAACATTTTTAGCTAAGAAGTAATTTCGAAATTATTTTAATCATTAAAAAATCATATATAAACTAATTACACGTCGTTTAAAAAAGCGAAAAAACTCCTACGATGTCAACGTTCTACTTTTTTTTACGTGTTTTGTTGGCGGAAAACATCAAACCGAAGAAAACAAAACCGACATTTTATTTATCTTTTTCGCTTGAAAAACTTTCCTCAAGACATACGAGATATCCGATTATATTTTTGTTTAGCCTTGATGACGTGTTTGTTAAAAAAGTAGTAATGTTATTTAAAAATGAACTGTTTTTATAACTTCTTTAACCCCTATTTTAAATGTTTTTGTTGTGTGTGTTTCTTTATCCTAAAACTTGTTTGTTGTTTCTTTTTTTAGATTTTTTCTTTTCCTGTTTTTTTCTATAACTTTAGTTTTTTTAGCAGTTGGTTTACATCATAATTAACTAATTTTGTGTTTTTCTTTGTATTGTTAATTACAAATTAAAGTTTTCATTTAATTACTCTCCGTTTTTGCAACTGTTTTAATGCTATTATATAGAAGTAATATAATTAAGTTTGTTTATATGTATACATAAAAAAATTTTGATGCTTTTAAAAATGAATTCTCTCTTTCATTAAGTATGTTGTTGACTCAATTGCTATATATATGTATATATATATATTCCGTATGTATATAAACTTGATTTTTGAAGAGTTTCACATATAGTTTCATATTTTTTATAAGATCTTTTTATAATTAATTATCAATTAGTTATTAATATTATAATATATATAAAATTTAATATATAACAACTGTACGAAACAGACGACGCTATAGCTAAAAATATGTTCACTTTTTTAATGATGTTTTACCAATTAATGCAATTTTTATTGTTATTGTGTTGTAGATGTTTCTGCAATTTTTTGTTTGTCTATTTCTTGTTGTGGTTACTTTTTGAATGAATAACAGCAGCAGCATTATTTTAGTAGCAGGTTTTAAAATTAGGCAATAAGTTTTTTAAACAGCCTGAGAGGCAGCGTATGGAGGTTGTGTAGAGCTGTCATTTCCGTACGCGGATCGGGGACCTGCGCCATAGTTTGAGGCCCCGCCTTCTGGTTTAACATAATTTGAATAATCGTAGTCATAACCAGAGCCATAACCACCATAATCGTATTCCGAACCGGATTTTGAAGCTGAATTTCCAGGCCCAGTACGAGGCATACCACCAACAGGTCCAGTAGTGGAAGGTCCTCCCGTTGCCCAAGTTTGAGCTCTACTGTACATATCAGTTGCTGTACCAGCGCCGGCACCGGGTGCACCTGTTGGTCCAGCCGAATTTGGTGGCATGTTCCAAGCATTCCAACTACCACCACCCGAAGGACCCGAAGGTCCTCCAGTGGAAGTGGAATTGTACATATCGTATCCACCATAGCCTTGAGTTTGTTGAGGCCCGGCATAATTTGACCATTGTGGTGGTGGGCCTTGGGGACCTGGTGGTCCACCCCAGCCTTGATATGAACCTGGTCCGCTGTTGCCATAACCATAACCACCTTGTTGCGGAGAAGTACCCCAGCCTTGATAGCCAGGCATCATGTTTGGAGCACCAAGTGGCATATTTAATGGAGGCCCTCCCATTTGTCCGTTTTGTCCTTGCATCATGTTGATGGGAGCATGAGGTGGACCCCAATGGCTACATTCGTTGCCAAGTTTACCGTAGGCGCCTCCAACAGTACTGTTGCTGGCATTTTGAGAGCTTGATCCATCACGGGGTTCTGCCTTTTTAATTTCCACCTTCCAAAAACGGATAATTGAAAAAATAAATATTATTTTAAAAATGTATTAACGCATGTATTTATGTAGATGTGCCACATACGTGTACGTACATACATAGAAACATATTTATGCAGAATGTGTATGTATGCTCATTCGCAATTGATTCACAAACTTAAAATTTACTTCAAGATAATTTGGCAAAGACATCAATGCCGCCTTTAGGCTTTGAACGTTGCAATTTCTATTTCTTGTATTTATTCGGTTTCGAAATCATACACATATGTTCATATGTATGTTCATATATTAAAACCGTTTTTATTTTTTTAATTATAGTAAATTTGCCTGTAATTTTACTGCCATATTATATTTTCGAGTTACATGAAATTTGCTTGGCTCTGTAGAAAATAGGCTAAAATAGAAAATATGACAGCAAACTTTTATTCTGCAAAATTTTTTTAACCATATTGAATTCAAAATAAAATCTTAAAAATATTTTTTTTTTACTAACAACTGACTTAATTTAATTGCCTTAACGATATACAAACTAAATACATACAATATAGCTGTTTTTTGTGTGAAATGTAGGCATATACATACATAGAAAGTTAGAGAACACACAAAAAAAACAGCTATATCTAATTTTATTTTCATACGTACAGAAATTATTAAAAAAAATATATATACCTATAAAATATGTATATACACATAAAAATAAAATTATGTATATATAAAAAGATATATATGTATACAAAAAATTACATATAAAATATATACATACATACATATATAAAATTTCAAGATCTATACGATTTTTTTTAGTAACACAAAAACTGCAAAATTTATTTGATTTTGGTAATACATTCGATGTATTTGCATACTCTACATACCTTTTTTTATTATAAATAAAAATGTTTCTTTTTGTTATGACAAGCGATTTTATTCATGTTAAATTTTTCAAATCTCTGGGATTTCATGCTTTATCTCACCGCCTTTAAAGGCAGTCAGTAAGCCGAGACATGATTAAAACGACGCGTCGAGGAATGATACTAAGTTGTAATAATCATTTCGGATAACTGAAGGTTAATCAAATTTTTAATTAAAAAGCGTCAGAACTAGATCCATTTAAAATTTTTTAATTGATATACATTTCGTGTTTAGCGTATATCTTTAGAGATCTATAAAAATCAATGCACTAGGGTGTACGACTTCCACCAGAAAATATCCCGAGTGGAAACCCAATGCAGAATCTAACTTAACAAAAAAAATTTAATAGCCCTTACCTGCTTGCCATTAAGATTAATGTAACGTTCATTAGTAACATGTTCCACTGATGATTCCTCCTCGAAAGATAAGAAACCAAAGCCACGCGATTTCTTTTTCTCCTGATCGTACATTATTACAACTTCAGTTACTTTGCCATAGCGGCCAAAGAACGAACGCAAATCGGTTTCAGTAACATTAGAAGGTAAACCACCCAGGAATACCTTGTAACCACCGCCCTTTTTTGGTTTTTGCAAAGTGCGTGGATTGCAAGGTTTAGGGTCGATTGTACGACCGTCTAATGTATGTGGACCGCTTTGCAGAACATGCTGAACATTTGCTGGATCAGCGAATGTTACGAACCCAAATCCACGGGAGCGTCCACTTTCGTTATTCTTCATAACAACGCAATCAATTATTTCACCAAAACGACAGAAATAGCGAGAAAGGTTCTCTTGTGTGGTTTCCCAGGAAAGTCCACCGACGAAAAGTTTGCCCCTCTCATCTTCCTCCATGATTTTATTATGATTTCTTGTAATTGACTTTAAATTACCCAAAACGAAATGTTTCTGTTAATTATATATTTTCTTTTGGTAGGTGTGTATTTGTTTTGTTTATCTTTTGGTATGTTGGTAGGTTCCTGTAAAGGGAAACGAAAATTAGTTTTATTTTAGATTAGTTTATATTTTACATACACAAGTACATATATACAGTAGTTAATCATATGCGGTATTTGGTTTTCGTTTATTTACCTACTAAGATGCAATGAAAAAATTTCACCACGAACTATAAACAAACAAGACTATTGCTACCCGGTTTAGTTCTCTGGACTTCCTTCCTTCCCTTTACAATTTATTTTAAGAAATTAAGGCTATTTTAATGTTTTACCGAAGCAGTAGTCTTAATAAGTATAAACGTCTGATCACAATGGCAATAAATAACCTTACCAAATTTGAAACAGTTTTGTTTCATTAGACACCAACGTGATTCTTTAAATGGCCATATAGACATGTATATATGTATACATACATGCACAAATCTCACCACTTTATATGTTGTGTAAATAACCACAATTAATTTGTTAGGAAATAAATCAACCTTAAATTTCTTAATGCTCCGAATTCAGTTACAAAATATCACTTGATTCTAGATTAAAAATTTTGTTTGACCTAATAAGCTTAAATATATATGATAGATGCAATCCAAGTGTCATAAAAAAGTGATGTTAATAAAATAATGATGTATGTTGCAAATTTATTTATTATAAAACAAATACATTTTTGTTGATAAATGTTTTTATTTTTATACCATGGTGTTTACTTTTGTTTTTCCGAACAATCTATTCACAATTATTTTTTTGCACGCATCTGGTAACTTTAGTTCAAATATTCACCACAATTTAGAATGGAAAAATTAAAAGCAAAAACACACACAAAGAAAACAAAGTACCGAGAAAAAAAAACAAAATGGATGACGATCAGAGATACGATTATTGAAATCATAAAAAAAGTGGATTTACGATGCAAATTTCGATACCGGCATTTCGCAAATATTTAATATTCTTTTACAAATACTTTTCAGGAATAACAACATCTCGGAACAACTTTTAAATTTGAAGCACTTAAATAAAATTTGAAGCAATAACTTTTTACGCAGTATATTATACCATTTCAGGTAAAAATACACATGCATACATACATTCATTCAACTTGCTTTTACTTGCAAATGTGAATGAACCAAAGGATAGATGACGATGATAATTTTGAAATGAGACAATAGGATAAAGTTTTCGTAATTTTGGAGCGAGCAACAATCTCTTTTTAAAATGCCTTACAAACTAAGTAGCTAGACGCGTGTGTTCGGCGTGCTTCTGATATTGTATGGATGAAACATGTAGTCATGAGCGTTTGTTTGTGCGCGTTAAAAATGAGTGCTGTTTGTATGTATTCGCCTCATTTCTTAATTTTATTTTTCATACCAACGAAAAGACTTAACAGATTTCTTTTTAGCATGTGTATGTATGTATGTAAAGCAGTGTGGTTATACACATAGCATTTTGTATGTATAAAATGCGAAAATTTTCACTTTTCACACACAAACCTAAAAACCTGGAGCTTTATTATGCCATAGAATTTCTATGTTTTCCTATTTATGTAAAATTACAGCATACATCATGTTCTCCAAGGAATTGTGTTGAAATTTTTTCCATATTTAAAATTGCTTTATACAAAATTCTTTATTTTCGCTCTTCAGGAAAAAAGCCGCAATTTCACTTTATTTTTGATATATTTGGCAACAACATCACCATTATATTGTATTTATGGAATATATAAAAACTTGAATTTTCACTTGAATGCATATACATTTGACCCTACGACTGACCGCACGGATGGAAACAACGTTATGTAAAATATGTAATTTTATGAAAATTAAAAAAATTTTTTGCTCACCGCTTTCGCCAAATGTTCGTCTGAGGAAATCTCAAAATTTTCGCACTTCAAGTTCACTAAATTTAAGTTTTTCCTTAAAAAACTAGCTTATAAATAATTTTATGATTTGACGATATAACCTAACTTAACCATGATAAAATGAATTTCGACAAATGCTCTGAAAATGAAAAGGCTGCTTTTACAGCAAATGGTGAATAAAAACCCGCTTATACACCGTGGTGAGCTTCTACATATTATATTTGTAATGCACAAGAACAAGCCAAATATATGTTCATTAAATATATTTGTTTTCTTTTAACTAATGCAAATTGAGGGAAATCTTAAGTATGCCACGTTTGTAAAAATAACAACAATGTTGTATTTTTCAAGCGAAGTACAGAGATGTGTAGTATTCAAGCATATGCTTGAATCTTTCGTTGAACAACGCTGACAATGTTAATTTTTACTGAATGACATTTGTAAGCAAATAGACAAACACTGGAGTTTTTGTCAATATTTATTGAATTAAAATGAACAACAAAAGTATAAACAAAACAAATATGAAGTTAAGGTAAAATTAGATGCAAAAAAGAATTTCAAAATACAAATATGAAGTTAAGGTAAAATTAGATGCAAAAATGAATTTCAAAATACACAGCATATCAGCAATATTCTAAATGTTTTCGCTTTCTGTATGTTTATCTGAGGTGCGATTAATAGTTACTTGCATTAATTAATATGTGTATGTGTTTAAAATTATGATAAATTCTGCAAACTAATGCCATTGAAACCTAAATATGTTTTAGCAAAGAACGGCTGGAAGCTATCAAAAAGAAAAGAGAATGCAACGCTCGTGCCCAGGATATAGTAGAATCTTTCTTGGAACGCTACACCAATGAAAATGAGTTTTTACTTAAGGTGCATATCTTCTTATAAACTGAAAAATTGTTTAAATATTTTGAATTCATTATTTTCCTGCAGTTAAAAGATATTAATCAGCGTCACTATGATGACGTAGTTGATGAAAGACATATTTTACATTTTTGCTCATATCCTCTATGCGGAGTAATCTTGGAAAAGTAAGTAAAATAAACTTAGTTTATTCAATCATGCGAAAGGTTTTAGTATTAAAGAATATATCAGTTGAGATTATAAATCATTAAATTTTATTATAGTAATAAGGATGCTTTGTAATCCAAATAGAACAAATTGCATTATCAAGATTACAAAAATTATTTAATAAATTTGGTTTTCCTTTCAGTGTACCTAATAAACAATATCAAATTTCTACAGTGAACAACAAGGTTTTTGACATAACAGAACGTAAAAAGTTTTGCAGTAGACGATGCTTTAAGGCTTCCGAATATATTAGATCACAAATATTGACGAGTCCACTCTGGCTACGACATCAGGAAACTATTCCCCAATTCAAACTACTAAAAATTACTGAAGATGGAGCAATGCCAGAATTCCCATCATTAAATAAAAGTTGAAACATGTTGTCTAAAAACATGAATGGATTTTCAATCTCAAACCAATATTAATATTAGTAGAAACTTTTAAATAACATTTAGAATAAAATTGAAAGAAAACTTATATTTAATGCGAACTGCATCGCTGTGATAAATTTACGGATAGAGTAAAAAAATATGTTTCTCTCATTTGCTAGAAAGCTTTATGGTCAATTATTAGCACATGTTTTTTTGAACACAGTTACATACATAAATTATTTCTTTATATACATGCATAAGAAAAATTGAAGTTCATATCGTTTTTAATGCGCAATGAAAATGGAATAAAATTCGTATTTTTCATATTTGTAATTCATTTTCTATTTTTTTTATATCATAACAATATTGTTATCACGTTCAAAAGCTCTATCGACTTCGCGTTTTGTATCCTCATCCGTCCATTCACCACATTTGGCAAGTACATCAGTTTCAGCTTGCAAGTCCTGCTAAAATTAAAAAGAAAAATGGTACCATAAATTTATTTGACTTCGGTTTATAAGATTAACAAACACCTAGAACATATCAAAAAAATATAAAGAAAAATGTAGGAGATTTCATAAAAGCAGAAGTCGGCTATTTGTCAGATCACTGAGTATTTTTTAAAGAAATAGAGGAAAAATATCCCTTTTTAAACTTGTAAATTGAACAATATAAGCTAGTTTAGCTAAATAGTTTCAACAATAATATAAATAAATAATAATAAACAATTAATGACGATAATGTAATCTGGCAAAAAGTCGACTTTTCTGTGAACATTCAAATTAATGATAATTATAATTAAAATAAAATGTTTATGAAAAAATCTCTATACCTCTTTGTCAGCAGCAGCAATTTTCGAAAACATATTGGCATAAATTTTCTTTTCTTTGTCATTGGCTTCTTTAATTTTATGTTTACATATTTGTACTTGGTTCTGAGCTGCTCTATTTGACGGTTCTAATTCCAATACCCTTTGGAAGTCTAATAAAGACTCCTTGTATTCATTTGTAGCTAAATTACATTGCCCACGTCGATACAAAGCTTTAACATTATTTGGTTCCAATTACAAAGCTCCGTCGCACTTAAAAATTATATAAATATTGATTTTGTATTTGTAATTTTTGTCAAGACATATTTGTTTAAATAACCTACGGCATGTTTGCCCTCGAATTGATCGAGCATTTTTGCAGAACAATAAACTTGGTTCAAATAAGCAGCAACTCTTAATTTTTTGCTTTCTTCATCGTCTAAAATAAGAGCACGGTTAGAATACGACGATCTGACCATCGCATGAAATGTAAACTTACTATTTTTTAAAATATCGCTACATTTTTTGTACATCTTAATGGCCAATAAAAAGTTTTTTTTTTTGAAGTATTTCGCTCCTTTCTCTTTGTAAATCTTTGCAAGCATAAAACGATCTTCCTTTGAATATCTCCAAACGTCCATAACTCTCTCGCAATCATTTAATTCAACTGTATACTCGACGGTTGCATTTGAAGGTATTTTGAATTCGCCATGACCCTTGCTTCCAAAGGCGTATTTAGGCTTTATTTTTAATCTACAAATTTTATTAGATATTTATTGCTATCAAAAGAAAATTTTAAATATTATATTGACCTGGAAATGGAGCCCACGATCATTACCGCTATTGCTCTTTCCACGCCTTCCACGATGCCGATGTCGTTTCCGTCACCCAAATCAAATTCGACATCACGATCTTCGAAAACTCTGCCCTCATATTTGCCAGTAATGTGGGCTTCGTAAAAATTAAAAAACAAATTTTTATAGTTATAATAGATAGACAACGTTCGTTGCAAGGAGCAATAAAATTTTGTTTTTTCTATAAATTATTGGTCTTACAGGTTTATATGGAAATAAAGGTACAAAGGATTTGTATATTTGTATAGTTTTTCTGCAAAAAGGCTCGTGTTGTTATGATGAAAAACTGTGTAATTCAAGATTTCCTTCAGTTTAATTTTTTTTAATGAACAATTAACATTTGAAGAAAAATATCCACTTTACATGCAGAAATATGAACCGAAAAGGACAAATAAGAATGTTATTTTAACTGTCGGAGCGTAATGTATTTTGAAACGGTGCTTTAGAATCATTCAATTTTTTTGTAACTTAGGACTTTTTTTAAATCTGTGAATAAATACATACATATGTATACATACATATGTATGTATCTATTACGCAAATGGTTTATACTTGAATTTTTTCTTTTGTGTGTAAAACAATAGTTTGATAAAATTATCAGTGTTGCTGGTGCAAAGACCGTAAAACAAAACCATACCGCTTTATTTTGTTGGTATAACAGCGCAATGCACGTGCATATGTTCATACATACATACATACATATATAAGTACATATGCAGATTTATTTTATCGATAATAGAAATAAACAAATTTTCATCATCTCAAAGCACAACATATGCATCTAGAACGCTCGATTAGAAAACAAATTATTTATGTATGTATGTATCTTACCACAAACTTAAAAACCAATTATTTTAATATTTTTTATTTATGAAACTGTATAAATTACCTTTTACGAAAGATCCCTCATTTGGACAACGTTTTTTCTCACTATTTTTTATAATGAATCGTTCAATGCTTCCATCGCAATTGGGGCTTATATCTTCACCTAACCAGCCTAGCATTTCAAGCTATTAAAAAACAAAGAATCGCATCCTTGATTAAAAATTTGCAAGTATTAATCAATTTACCTCAAATATAAGAGTTGAATTTGGTGGTATTTTGGGTGGACTACCCGATTTTCCATACGCGTAATCTGCGGCACAAATTAAATTACATTTTTCACCCAACTTCATAGTAGCCACCGCTAATTTGAATCCTTTGATTGCATTTCCTATGTACATATATAAAAGCAAATCGATTGAATACATTTTTTATTAATGTAACATTTTTCCAAGAAACCTTTGCCCAAGACAAATTCAAATGGTTGTCCTCGATCAACACTAGAATCAAAGATTGTACCATCGGTCAATTTGCCGGTGTAGTGTAATGATACTTTACAGCCACTGCATGGTATCTCCGTTCCAGTTCCTTCTTCAAGAATTTCCTTTTTTACTCCACCATCACCAGATATATCAACAATGTCTTCTATAGCGGTCATTTTGCAAATAACTTTTTAATTCAGTTAGAAAACGAAGTAATCTCTACCACTCATTAAAGAATTGATTATTGCACGAAGTGTAACCTAAAAAATGTTTTTTTCTTCCAAATATGTGAAAAAAGCGATAACAAAGTTAACAAAATATTTTAAAATAGGGTCTTCACAAAAGGTAAAATTTAAAGCACAGCTGATAAGTATGTCCTTGTCAACAGTTCAAGAGTAACATTCTTGTGATTGAAATTTCATGAATATTCAAGAAAAACAAAATACGCCCTTGGATTTTCGCCACGTTTTGTTGTTATAATATGATTACTTTTTTCTTGACTTTGAGCAGCTTATGTGTCATAAGTTCTTTACGTTTTACTCACACGTATATGCACATATTTATATACAGAGTTTTGACATATGAGGAAGTGAGAGCAATAACAAAATACTATGCTATTTTTATTGTTGCATTTAATGTAATTTCAGTTTTATAATAGTTTAGTTCCAGATGCTTAAACAATACACTCAAACTTACAGAAAGTAGTACAAAAATGTTGCGGAGTGCAATAAGTATTAAATTGATATCATGTGTTGTATGACAATCTACAAAAGTAAGCCTATTTGAATGTAATTTATCAGCTAGTTTTTCCCTCCCTTCTCATCTCATAAAATGCAAGCCTGGGTAATTTTCAAAAAAAAAATGTGGAAAGTTGCGTGTAGCATAATAGTTGAAACAGTGGCAGCACTAAACAACTGGCGAATGTCGACCTAGTGAAATAAATTTTATGATTTTCACGACGGAACAAATTAATTAAATACAGAAGAAAAGTGCAGCTTAAAAATATTTTCAACAAGAGAACTTATTATAAAGTTTTAAAATATTAAATAGACAAAGTAAAAGGAATTGTAATAATCAAGAGAGTAACACCGCATACCATAGCAAAGAGAAATTTAACGAGAAAAAATTGCAAGAAAAAAGTGGAAAAGAAGTATAAACGAACACAAGTTTTGGATCAACCATAAAAAAGAAGTCAGTGACAGCACAAAGGCAAATACAAATAACGTAGACCGCGCTGTCGCATTTTCGTATTGCAGCAGAGCCATAAATAATAACGAGTAAACACGAGTGGCGAGTAGCAATTTTTTCTTTCCTCTTGCCATTCGTACGACTTTTTGTGATTATTATTTTTTTGTGAAACCTCTATTACAAGATACTGAGTCGAAAGAAAATTAAACAGAAACCAATGTGGTTATCAACCTGTTTATATAGTGAATGTTTACAAGAAAATTTTTATGAGAAATTTTAAAATTGAACCAACTTTTTAGGTTGGTTTTAAATGTTAAGAAAAAAAGAGGGCAGGAAAACAAACGGAGCTGAACTGTAACAAAAGTAATAAGAACACGTAACGCCTCCGCCGTTGTCACTTTGACGCCAACGGTCATTTGCAACAAAGGCGTAATTGTGCGTCACAGTGATGCGGTATTGGCTGCAGCAAACAAAATCCAACTCCAGGAATATAACAAAAGGAAACATCTATTCTCCCAAATTTTAAACGCAAAGTATTTGTTGAAATCTCGTTAAAAACAAAAACTTTTTCTTTTGTTGTTGTTAGCTGCTTGTTTGTAAAACCTTAACAGACGGAGGCTAGTCAGAAAACTTTTCAAGCAATGATTAGCAAAAGCGATGTAATAATGTGGTTTAAAGCCCTCGAAAGCTATAAAAGAATTGACACTATGTGTACTCTACTCAATATGTGTCTACCGTTGATTTGCGATTTTTGGGGACTTGCCTTGAGGAATTAGGACGAAGGGACTCCCAAGAGTTACGTGGCATGGAGTTGAGAGCTAATAATCCACAAGATTTAGCAACTGACATGATAGCTTGCCAAAAAGGTGAACCCACAGACAAAAAGGTACGTCGAAAAATGGCTCTGTATTTGGCTCTTATACGTGCCTGCAATCGCACGAACGTTTCTGAAATTTTTCGTACACTTGAGTCATGGGGTGAACTTGATTTCTCGACCATGACTGATGTTGACACATTAAAAGAACTCCTGCTTGTGTATACTATGGCCGCAAATCATCCTGTTTTTGAATTTGAACAGCATTTAAAGTTTATGAAAATTTTCGAAAAAATTAAAGAGAATAAATTGGTAGCTGATAGTCCGTCAACTGCGGCCTCCCCATTGCCGCAAACGCGGGCATCACATCAAAACAGTCACTTGGAACAGGCGCTTCATATGCCTCAACCACAAATGCAACAACATGTTACACAACCGTCCCAGCAGGACTTTATACAACAACATGCTTTGCATGCTGCTGCTCAGCTGCACACCAGTGGCCAGCATCATCAGTTGTTGGCACCAACACCGATGCAAATGTTGCCACAGGGTAATATACCCTTAAATTACCCCCACAGCCATTTAGCGAAGGTAAGAAGAAAATGTTGAACGTACACATTTGTAATGCTGAACCGGTTCAAATAAAATTTTAGGAGCTCATAAAAATGTTTAAACTATCAAAAAGAAAGAAAAATTTCATATTTCCAAAATATATTTACGTTTTTAATGAAAAATCAAACGTTAAAAATACCATATGAAATATTATATGAAAAAAAATTAGAAAATTCTGGCCGAACCTGTTCATAGTTTATGTATTCAGCAAACCATTTGAAAATACAAATATCATATCGAGAGAAAATCCTAATTTCTAATTTCATTTGAGTCTTACTCGATTTCGTTTTTTATTTAATGAAGCACTTAAATAAAATTTGAAGCAATAACTTTTTACGCAGTATATTATACCATTTCAGGTAAAAATACACATGCATACATACATTCATTCAACTTGCTTTTACTTGCAAATGTGAATGAACCAAAGGATAGATGACGATGATAATTTTGAAATGAGACAATAGGATAAAGTTTTCGTAATTTTGGAGCGAGCAACAATCTCTTTTTAAAATGCCTTACAAACTAAGTAGCTAGACGCGTGTGTTCGGCGTGCTTCTGATATTGTATGGATGAAACATGTAGTCATGAGCGTTTGTTTGTGCGCGTTAAAAATGAGTGCTGTTTGTATGTATTCGCCTCATTTCTTAATTTTATTTTTCATACCAACGAAAAGACTTAACAGATTTCTTTTTAGCATGTGTATGTATGTATGTAAAGCAGTGTGGTTATACACATAGCATTTTGTATGTATAAAATGCGAAAATTTTCACTTTTCACACACAAACCTAAAAACCTGGAGCTTTATTATGCCATAGAATTTCTATGTTTTCCTATTTATGTAAAATTACAGCATACATCATGTTCTCCAAGGAATTGTGTTGAAATTTTTTCCATATTTAAAATTGCTTTATACAAAATTCTTTATTTTCGCTCTTCAGGAAAAAAGCCGCAATTTCACTTTATTTTTGATATATTTGGCAACAACATCACCATTATATTGTATTTATGGAATATATAAAAACTTGAATTTTCACTTGAATGCATATACATTTGACCCTACGACTGACCGCACGGATGGAAACAACGTTATGTAAAATATGTAATTTTATGAAAATTAAAAAAATTTTTTGCTCACCGCTTTCGCCAAATGTTCGTCTGAGGAAATCTCAAAATTTTCGCACTTCAAGTTCACTAAATTTAAGTTTTTCCTTAAAAAACTAGCTTATAAATAATTTTATGATTTGACGATATAACCTAACTTAACCATGATAAAATGAATTTCGACAAATGCTCTGAAAATGAAAAGGCTGCTTTTACAGCAAATGGTGAATAAAAACCCGCTTATACACCGTGGTGAGCTTCTACATATTATATTTGTAATGCACAAGAACAAGCCAAATATATGTTCATTAAATATATTTGTTTTCTTTTAACTAATGCAAATTGAGGGAAATCTTAAGTATGCCACGTTTGTAAAAATAACAACAATGTTGTATTTTTCAAGCGAAGTACAGAGATGTGTAGTATTCAAGCATATGCTTGAATCTTTCGTTGAACAACGCTGACAATGTTAATTTTTACTGAATGACATTTGTAAGCAAATAGACAAACACTGGAGTTTTTGTCAATATTTATTGAATTAAAATGAACAACAAAAGTATAAACAAAACAAATATGAAGTTAAGGTAAAATTAGATGCAAAAAAGAATTTCAAAATACAAATATGAAGTTAAGGTAAAATTAGATGCAAAAATGAATTTCAAAATACACAGCATATCAGCAATATTCTAAATGTTTTCGCTTTCTGTATGTTTATCTGAGGTGCGATTAATAGTTACTTGCATTAATTAATATGTGTATGTGTTTAAAATTATGATAAATTCTGCAAACTAATGCCATTGAAACCTAAATATGTTTTAGCAAAGAACGGCTGGAAGCTATCAAAAAGAAAAGAGAATGCAACGCTCGTGCCCAGGATATAGTAGAATCTTTCTTGGAACGCTACACCAATGAAAATGAGTTTTTACTTAAGGTGCATATCTTCTTATAAACTGAAAAATTGTTTAAATATTTTGAATTCATTATTTTCCTGCAGTTAAAAGATATTAATCAGCGTCACTATGATGACGTAGTTGATGAAAGACATATTTTACATTTTTGCTCATATCCTCTATGCGGAGTAATCTTGGAAAAGTAAGTAAAATAAACTTAGTTTATTCAATCATGCGAAAGGTTTTAGTATTAAAGAATATATCAGTTGAGATTATAAATCATTAAATTTTATTATAGTAATAAGGATGCTTTGTAATCCAAATAGAACAAATTGCATTATCAAGATTACAAAAATTATTTAATAAATTTGGTTTTCCTTTCAGTGTACCTAATAAACAATATCAAATTTCTACAGTGAACAACAAGGTTTTTGACATAACAGAACGTAAAAAGTTTTGCAGTAGACGATGCTTTAAGGCTTCCGAATATATTAGATCACAAATATTGACGAGTCCACTCTGGCTACGACATCAGGAAACTATTCCCCAATTCAAACTACTAAAAATTACTGAAGATGGAGCAATGCCAGAATTCCCATCATTAAATAAAAGTTGAAACATGTTGTCTAAAAACATGAATGGATTTTCAATCTCAAACCAATATTAATATTAGTAGAAACTTTTAAATAACATTTAGAATAAAATTGAAAGAAAACTTATATTTAATGCGAACTGCATCGCTGTGATAAATTTACGGATAGAGTAAAAAAATATGTTTCTCTCATTTGCTAGAAAGCTTTATGGTCAATTATTAGCACATGTTTTTTTGAACACAGTTACATACATAAATTATTTCTTTATATACATGCATAAGAAAAATTGAAGTTCATATCGTTTTTAATGCGCAATGAAAATGGAATAAAATTCGTATTTTTCATATTTGTAATTCATTTTCTATTTTTTTTATATCATAACAATATTGTTATCACGTTCAAAAGCTCTATCGACTTCGCGTTTTGTATCCTCATCCGTCCATTCACCACATTTGGCAAGTACATCAGTTTCAGCTTGCAAGTCCTGCTAAAATTAAAAAGAAAAATGGTACCATAAATTTATTTGACTTCGGTTTATAAGATTAACAAACACCTAGAACATATCAAAAAAATATAAAGAAAAATGTAGGAGATTTCATAAAAGCAGAAGTCGGCTATTTGTCAGATCACTGAGTATTTTTTAAAGAAATAGAGGAAAAATATCCCTTTTTAAACTTGTAAATTGAACAATATAAGCTAGTTTAGCTAAATAGTTTCAACAATAATATAAATAAATAATAATAAACAATTAATGACGATAATGTAATCTGGCAAAAAGTCGACTTTTCTGTGAACATTCAAATTAATGATAATTATAATTAAAATAAAATGTTTATGAAAAAATCTCTATACCTCTTTGTCAGCAGCAGCAATTTTCGAAAACATATTGGCATAAATTTTCTTTTCTTTGTCATTGGCTTCTTTAATTTTATGTTTACATATTTGTACTTGGTTCTGAGCTGCTCTATTTGACGGTTCTAATTCCAATACCCTTTGGAAGTCTAATAAAGACTCCTTGTATTCATTTGTAGCTAAATTACATTGCCCACGTCGATACAAAGCTTTAACATTATTTGGTTCCAATTACAAAGCTCCGTCGCACTTAAAAATTATATAAATATTGATTTTGTATTTGTAATTTTTGTCAAGACATATTTGTTTAAATAACCTACGGCATGTTTGCCCTCGAATTGATCGAGCATTTTTGCAGAACAATAAACTTGGTTCAAATAAGCAGCAACTCTTAATTTTTTGCTTTCTTCATCGTCTAAAATAAGAGCACGGTTAGAATACGACGATCTGACCATCGCATGAAATGTAAACTTACTATTTTTTAAAATATCGCTACATTTTTTGTACATCTTAATGGCCAATAAAAAGTTTTTTTTTTTGAAGTATTTCGCTCCTTTCTCTTTGTAAATCTTTGCAAGCATAAAACGATCTTCCTTTGAATATCTCCAAACGTCCATAACTCTCTCGCAATCATTTAATTCAACTGTATACTCGACGGTTGCATTTGAAGGTATTTTGAATTCGCCATGACCCTTGCTTCCAAAGGCGTATTTAGGCTTTATTTTTAATCTACAAATTTTATTAGATATTTATTGCTATCAAAAGAAAATTTTAAATATTATATTGACCTGGAAATGGAGCCCACGATCATTACCGCTATTGCTCTTTCCACGCCTTCCACGATGCCGATGTCGTTTCCGTCACCCAAATCAAATTCGACATCACGATCTTCGAAAACTCTGCCCTCATATTTGCCAGTAATGTGGGCTTCGTAAAAATTAAAAAACAAATTTTTATAGTTATAATAGATAGACAACGTTCGTTGCAAGGAGCAATAAAATTTTGTTTTTTCTATAAATTATTGGTCTTACAGGTTTATATGGAAATAAAGGTACAAAGGATTTGTATAGTTTTTCTGCAAAAAGGCTCGTGTTGTTATGATGAAAAACTGTGTAATTCAAGATTTCCTTCAGTTTAATTTTTTTTAATGAACAATTAACATTTGAAGAAAAATATCCACTTTACATGCAGAAATATGAACCGAAAAGGACAAATAAGAATGTTATTTTAACTGTCGGAGCGTAATGTATTTTGAAACGGTGCTTTAGAATCATTCAATTTTTTTGTAACTTAGGACTTTTTTTAAATCTGTGAATAAATACATACATATGTATACATACATATGTATGTATCTATTACGCAAATGGTTTATACTTGAATTTTTTCTTTTGTGTGTAAAACAATAGTTTGATAAAATTATCAGTGTTGCTGGTGCAAAGACCGTAAAACAAAACCATACCGCTTTATTTTGTTGGTATAACAGCGCAATGCACGTGCATATGTTCATACATACATACATACATATATAAGTACATATGCAGATTTATTTTATCGATAATAGAAATAAACAAATTTTCATCATCTCAAAGCACAACATATGCATCTAGAACGCTCGATTAGAAAACAAATTATTTATGTATGTATGTATCTTACCACAAACTTAAAAACCAATTATTTTAATATTTTTTATTTATGAAACTGTATAAATTACCTTTTACGAAAGATCCCTCATTTGGACAACGTTTTTTCTCACTATTTTTTATAATGAATCGTTCAATGCTTCCATCGCAATTGGGGCTTATATCTTCACCTAACCAGCCTAGCATTTCAAGCTATTAAAAAACAAAGAATCGCATCCTTGATTAAAAATTTGCAAGTATTAATCAATTTACCTCAAATATAAGAGTTGAATTTGGTGGTATTTTGGGTGGACTACCCGATTTTCCATACGCGTAATCTGCGGCACAAATTAAATTACATTTTTCACCCAACTTCATAGTAGCCACCGCTAATTTGAATCCTTTGATTGCATTTCCTATGTACATATATAAAAGCAAATCGATTGAATACATTTTTTATTAATGTAACATTTTTCCAAGAAACCTTTGCCCAAGACAAATTCAAATGGTTGTCCTCGATCAACACTAGAATCAAAGATTGTACCATCGGTCAATTTGCCGGTGTAGTGTAATGATACTTTACAGCCACTGCATGGTATCTCCGTTCCAGTTCCTTCTTCAAGAATTTCCTTTTTTACTCCACCATCACCAGATATATCAACAATGTCTTCTATAGCGGTCATTTTGCAAATAACTTTTTAATTCAGTTAGAAAACGAAGTAATCTCTACCACTCATTAAAGAATTGATTATTGCACGAAGTGTAACCTAAAAAATGTTTTTTTCTTCCAAATATGTGAAAAAAGCGATAACAAAGTTAACAAAATATTTTAAAATAGGGTCTTCACAAAAGGTAAAATTTAAAGCACAGCTGATAAGTATGTCCTTGTCAACAGTTCAAGAGTAACATTCTTGTGATTGAAATTTCATGAATATTCAAGAAAAACAAAATACGCCCTTGGATTTTCGCCACGTTTTGTTGTTATAATATGATTACTTTTTTCTTGACTTTGAGCAGCTTATGTGTCATAAGTTCTTTACGTTTTACTCACACGTATATGCACATATTTATATACAGAGTTTTGACATATGAGGAAGTGAGAGCAATAACAAAATACTATGCTATTTTTATTGTTGCATTTAATGTAATTTCAGTTTTATAATAGTTTAGTTCCAGATGCTTAAACAATACACTCAAACTTACAGAAAGTAGTACAAAAATGTTGCGGAGTGCAATAAGTATTAAATTGATATCATGTGTTGTATGACAATCTACAAAAGTAAGCCTATTTGAATGTAATTTATCAGCTAGTTTTTCCCTCCCTTCTCATCTCATAAAATGCAAGCCTGGGTAATTTTCAAAAAAAAAATGTGGAAAGTTGCGTGTAGCATAATAGTTGAAACAGTGGCAGCACTAAACAACTGGCGAATGTCGACCTAGTGAAATAAATTTTATGATTTTCACGACGGAACAAATTAATTAAATACAGAAGAAAAGTGCAGCTTAAAAATATTTTCAACAAGAGAACTTATTATAAAGTTTTAAAATATTAAATAGACAAAGTAAAAGGAATTGTAATAATCAAGAGAGTAACACCGCATACCATAGCAAAGAGAAATTTAACGAGAAAAAATTGCAAGAAAAAAGTGGAAAAGAAGTATAAACGAACACAAGTTTTGGATCAACCATAAAAAAGAAGTCAGTGACAGCACAAAGGCAAATACAAATAACGTAGACCGCGCTGTCGCATTTTCGTATTGCAGCAGAGCCATAAATAATAACGAGTAAACACGAGTGGCGAGTAGCAATTTTTTCTTTCCTCTTGCCATTCGTACGACTTTTTGTGATTATTATTTTTTTGTGAAACCTCTATTACAAGATACTGAGTCGAAAGAAAATTAAACAGAAACCAATGTGGTTATCAACCTGTTTATATAGTGAATGTTTACAAGAAAATTTTTATGAGAAATTTTAAAATTGAACCAACTTTTTAGGTTGGTTTTAAATGTTAAGAAAAAAAGAGGGCAGGAAAACAAACGGAGCTGAACTGTAACAAAAGTAATAAGAACACGTAACGCCTCCGCCGTTGTCACTTTGACGCCAACGGTCATTTGCAACAAAGGCGTAATTGTGCGTCACAGTGATGCGGTATTGGCTGCAGCAAACAAAATCCAACTCCAGGAATATAACAAAAGGAAACATCTATTCTCCCAAATTTTAAACGCAAAGTATTTGTTGAAATCTCGTTAAAAACAAAAACTTTTTCTTTTGTTGTTGTTAGCTGCTTGTTTGTAAAACCTTAACAGACGGAGGCTAGTCAGAAAACTTTTCAAGCAATGATTAGCAAAAGCGATGTAATAATGTGGTTTAAAGCCCTCGAAAGCTATAAAAGAATTGACACTATGTGTACTCTACTCAATATGTGTCTACCGTTGATTTGCGATTTTTGGGGACTTGCCTTGAGGAATTAGGACGAAGGGACTCCCAAGAGTTACGTGGCATGGAGTTGAGAGCTAATAATCCACAAGATTTAGCAACTGACATGATAGCTTGCCAAAAAGGTGAACCCACAGACAAAAAGGTACGTCGAAAAATGGCTCTGTATTTGGCTCTTATACGTGCCTGCAATCGCACGAACGTTTCTGAAATTTTTCGTACACTTGAGTCATGGGGTGAACTTGATTTCTCGACCATGACTGATGTTGACACATTAAAAGAACTCCTGCTTGTGTATACTATGGCCGCAAATCATCCTGTTTTTGAATTTGAACAGCATTTAAAGTTTATGAAAATTTTCGAAAAAATTAAAGAGAATAAATTGGTAGCTGATAGTCCGTCAACTGCGGCCTCCCCATTGCCGCAAACGCGGGCATCACATCAAAACAGTCACTTGGAACAGGCGCTTCATATGCCTCAACCACAAATGCAACAACATGTTACACAACCGTCCCAGCAGGACTTTATACAACAACATGCTTTGCATGCTGCTGCTCAGCTGCACACCAGTGGCCAGCATCATCAGTTGTTGGCACCAACACCGATGCAAATGTTGCCACAGGGTAATATACCCTTAAATTACCCCCACAGCCATTTAGCGAAGGTAAGAAGAAAATGTTGAACGTACACATTTGTAATGCTGAACCGGTTCAAATAAAATTTTAGGAGCTCATAAAAATGTTTAAACTATCAAAAAGAAAGAAAAATTTCATATTTCCAAAATATATTTACGTTTTTAATGAAAAATCAAACGTTAAAAATACCATATGAAATATTATATGAAAAAAAATTAGAAAATTCTGGCCGAACCTGTTCATAGTTTATGTATTCAGCAAACCATTTGAAAATACAAATATCATATCGAGAGAAAATCCTAATTTCTAATTTCATTTGAGTCTTACTCGATTTCGTTTTTTATTTAATGAAGCACTTAAATAAAATTTGAAGCAATAACTTTTTACGCAGTATATTATACCATTTCAGGTAAAAATACACATGCATACATACATTCATTCAACTTGCTTTTACTTGCAAATGTGAATGAACCAAAGGATAGATGACGATGATAATTTTGAAATGAGACAATAGGATAAAGTTTTCGTAATTTTGGAGCGAGCAACAATCTCTTTTTAAAATGCCTTACAAACTAAGTAGCTAGACGCGTGTGTTCGGCGTGCTTCTGATATTGTATGGATGAAACATGTAGTCATGAGCGTTTGTTTGTGCGCGTTAAAAATGAGTGCTGTTTGTATGTATTCGCCTCATTTCTTAATTTTATTTTTCATACCAACGAAAAGACTTAACAGATTTCTTTTTAGCATGTGTATGTATGTATGTAAAGCAGTGTGGTTATACACATAGCATTTTGTATGTATAAAATGCGAAAATTTTCACTTTTCACACACAAACCTAAAAACCTGGAGCTTTATTATGCCATAGAATTTCTATGTTTTCCTATTTATGTAAAATTACAGCATACATCATGTTCTCCAAGGAATTGTGTTGAAATTTTTTCCATATTTAAAATTGCTTTATACAAAATTCTTTATTTTCGCTCTTCAGGAAAAAAGCCGCAATTTCACTTTATTTTTGATATATTTGGCAACAACATCACCATTATATTGTATTTATGGAATATATAAAAACTTGAATTTTCACTTGAATGCATATACAGTGGCGAGCACATATGGATACATGTTTTACACATATGACTTACAAACCAAATAAAACGGACAAAATTTAAAAAATATATATGATTTTGCATTTAAAGTGTTCAATAAAATAATAAAATCAAGAAAATATATTAAAATTCATGATTTTCATACGTAAATCTTAAGTTTTAAACAAATTTGTGTAAAATGACAATGTATCCACTTTTGCACGTTTTTGAAAAATTGAAGTTTTTAGTACTTTGTCCACAGACCTTTTGGCTTGATGACGCTATTTATTCGCCTTAGCATACTTTCGACTAATGTCTCGGTGGTCCGATGAGGAATATTGGCCCACTCCGTTTGGAACCTATGCCAAAACTCATTCAAGTGCGTCGAGGGAGTGTCGTATTGGGCAAGCCTCTTGTTTAATAAAGCCCACAAGTTTTCAATGGGATTGAGATCCCGGCATTGCCCTGGTCATTAAATGGTGTAAAATGTTTGTTTAGAAAGCCATTCCCTTACGATTTTTGCCCTAAGCTTCGGATCTCCATCCTGTTGGAATATCACTTCTTCCTTTGGGTCAGCACTTTTGTCAACGAGTTCGGGAATATTGGCTTCTAATATGCTCAGGTAATCTGCTTTTCTCATTATACCTTCTATTTTTACCGAAGGAACCAATATGCCACCAAGTAAAACAGGCCTACATCATCAAACTTCCACCGCCATACTTCATTGTTTATTTGACTTGGTGTTTTTTAAGCGTTCATAGGGGCGGTGCCAGTCATATTCCTTCCCATCGGACTGGAATCTATTTATTTTGGGGTCGTCAGACCAAATAACCCTTTTGCAGTATTCGACAGTCCATTTTTGTGCGCTTTACAAAATTTAAGCCGAGCCTTTCCATTTTGACCAAACAACGTAGGCTTTTTTTTGTTTAACGGCTGATATGAGACCAGTTCGGCGAAGAGCTCTTCGAGCTGTTCAGTCGCTCACGGGTTTGTTTATAGCAGTTATAGCCTGTTTGGGTGTTTTCACCTGTTTGGAGGACAATAATCACTCCATAGTTCTGGCATCACGGTTCGAAAACGTACAAGGTCGTGATTTTTTTGCAGTATGTGGGCTAAATTTTTTTTATTTTTCTCACCAGTAACACTGTTTGCTGACAGATTCCCAACTTTTTGGCAATTTCGCTACCTGAATAATTATTACTTGTCATTACAACTACTTGGTTGTCCAAAAAATTGGATATTTTTCTCACATTTTAGCAAAAAATTGGAGAAAACTTAAAAAAACTTTTTAATAGTTTTTAATATGCTATAAACTGGTTAATTTAATAGTTTTTAGAAAAACAATTAAATAACAGTTAAATTCATCGCCATTTGTCCATTTATTTGTGGTGCCAGCTTAAATGAACTTCAACGTGCAAAAGTGGATACATTGTCATTTTACATAAATTTGTTTAAAACTTAAGATTTACGTATGAAAATCATGAATTTTAATATATTTTCTTGATTTTATTATTTTATTGAACACTTTAAATGCAAAATCATATATATTTTTTAAATTTTGTCCGTTTTATTTGGTTTGTAAGTCATATGTGTAAAACATGTATCCATGTGTGCTCGCCACTGTACATTTGACCCTACGACTGACCGCACGGATGGAAACAACGTTATGTAAAATATGTAATTTTATGAAAATTAAAAAAATTTTTTGCTCACCGCTTTCGCCAAATGTTCGTCTGAGGAAATCTCAAAATTTTCGCACTTCAAGTTCACTAAATTTAAGTTTTTCCTTAAAAAACTAGCTTATAAATAATTTTATGATTTGACGATATAACCTAACTTAACCATGATAAAATGAATTTCGACAAATGCTCTGAAAATGAAAAGGCTGCTTTTACAGCAAATGGTGAATAAAAACCCGCTTATACACCGTGGTGAGCTTCTACATATTATATTTGTAATGCACAAGAACAAGCCAAATATATGTTCATTAAATATATTTGTTTTCTTTTAACTAATGCAAATTGAGGGAAATCTTAAGTATGCCACGTTTGTAAAAATAACAACAATGTTGTATTTTTCAAGCGAAGTACAGAGATGTGTAGTATTCAAGCATATGCTTGAATCTTTCGTTGAACAACGCTGACAATGTTAATTTTTACTGAATGACATTTGTAAGCAAATAGACAAACACTGGAGTTTTTGTCAATATTTATTGAATTAAAATGAACAACAAAAGTATAAACAAAACAAATATGAAGTTAAGGTAAAATTAGATGCAAAAAAGAATTTCAAAATACAAATATGAAGTTAAGGTAAAATTAGATGCAAAAATGAATTTCAAAATACACAGCATATCAGCAATATTCTAAATGTTTTCGCTTTCTGTATGTTTATCTGAGGTGCGATTAATAGTTACTTGCATTAATTAATATGTGTATGTGTTTAAAATTATGATAAATTCTGCAAACTAATGCCATTGAAACCTAAATATGTTTTAGCAAAGAACGGCTGGAAGCTATCAAAAAGAAAAGAGAATGCAACGCTCGTGCCCAGGATATAGTAGAATCTTTCTTGGAACGCTACACCAATGAAAATGAGTTTTTACTTAAGGTGCATATCTTCTTATAAACTGAAAAATTGTTTAAATATTTTGAATTCATTATTTTCCTGCAGTTAAAAGATATTAATCAGCGTCACTATGATGACGTAGTTGATGAAAGACATATTTTACATTTTTGCTCATATCCTCTATGCGGAGTAATCTTGGAAAAGTAAGTAAAATAAACTTAGTTTATTCAATCATGCGAAAGGTTTTAGTATTAAAGAATATATCAGTTGAGATTATAAATCATTAAATTTTATTATAGTAATAAGGATGCTTTGTAATCCAAATAGAACAAATTGCATTATCAAGATTACAAAAATTATTTAATAAATTTGGTTTTCCTTTCAGTGTACCTAATAAACAATATCAAATTTCTACAGTGAACAACAAGGTTTTTGACATAACAGAACGTAAAAAGTTTTGCAGTAGACGATGCTTTAAGGCTTCCGAATATATTAGATCACAAATATTGACGAGTCCACTCTGGCTACGACATCAGGAAACTATTCCCCAATTCAAACTACTAAAAATTACTGAAGATGGAGCAATGCCAGAATTCCCATCATTAAATAAAAGTTGAAACATGTTGTCTAAAAACATGAATGGATTTTCAATCTCAAACCAATATTAATATTAGTAGAAACTTTTAAATAACATTTAGAATAAAATTGAAAGAAAACTTATATTTAATGCGAACTGCATCGCTGTGATAAATTTACGGATAGAGTAAAAAAATATGTTTCTCTCATTTGCTAGAAAGCTTTATGGTCAATTATTAGCACATGTTTTTTTGAACACAGTTACATACATAAATTATTTCTTTATATACATGCATAAGAAAAATTGAAGTTCATATCGTTTTTAATGCGCAATGAAAATGGAATAAAATTCGTATTTTTCATATTTGTAATTCATTTTCTATTTTTTTTATATCATAACAATATTGTTATCACGTTCAAAAGCTCTATCGACTTCGCGTTTTGTATCCTCATCCGTCCATTCACCACATTTGGCAAGTACATCAGTTTCAGCTTGCAAGTCCTGCTAAAATTAAAAAGAAAAATGGTACCATAAATTTATTTGACTTCGGTTTATAAGATTAACAAACACCTAGAACATATCAAGAAAATATAAAGAAAAGTGTAGGAGATTTCATAAAAGCAGAAGTCGGCTATTTGTCAGATCACTGAGTATTTTTTAAAGAAATAGAGGAAAAATATCCCTTTTTAAACTTGTAAATTGAACAATATAAGCTAGTTTAGCTAAATAGTTTCAACAATAATATAAATAAATAATAATAAACAATTAATGACGATAATGTAATCTGGCAAAAAGTCGACTTTTCTGTGAACATTCAAATTAATGATAATTATAATTAAAATAAAATGTTTATGAAAAAATCTCTATACCTCTTTGTCAGCAGCAGCAATTTTCGAAAACATATTGGCATAAATTTTCTTTTCTTTGTCATTGGCTTCTTTAATTTTATGTTTACATATTTGTACTTGGTTCTGAGCTGCTCTATTTGACGGTTCTAATTCCAATACCCTTTGGAAGTCTAATAAAGACGCCTTGTATTCATTTGTAGCTAAATTACATTGCCCACGTCGATACAAAGCTTTAATATTATTTGGTTCCAATTGCAAAGCTCCGTCGCACTTAAAAATTATATAAATATTGATTTTGTATTTGTAATTTTTGTCAAGACATATTTGTTTAAATAACCTACGGCATGTTTGCCCTCGAATTGATCGTTAATTTTTTGATAACATAAAGCTTGGTTCAAATAAGCAGCAACTCTTAATTTGTTGCTTTCTTCATCGTCTAAAATAAGAGCACGGTTAGAATACGACGATCTGACCATCGCATTAAATGTAAACTTACTATTTTCAGGATTTAAAATATCGTTACATTTTTTGTACATCTTAATGGCCAATGAAAAGTTTTCTTTTTTGAAGTATTTCGTTCCTTTCTCTTTGTAAATCTTTGCATGCATAAAACGATCTTCCTTTGAATATCTCCAAACGTCCATAACTCTCTCGCAATCATTTAATTCAACTGTATACTCGACGGTTGCATTTGAAGGTATTTTGAATTCGCCATGACCCTTGCTTCCAAAGGCGTATTTAGGCTTTATTTTTAATCTACAAATTTTATTAGATATTTATTGCTATCAAAAGAAAATTTTAAATATTATATTGACCTGGAAATGGAGCCCACGCTCATTACCGCTATTGCTCTTTCCACGCCTTCCACGATGCCGATGTCGTTTCCTTCACCCAAATCAAATTCGACATCACGATCTTCGAAAACTCTGCCCTCATATTTGCCAGTAATGTGGGCTTCGTAAAAATTAAAAAACAAATTTTTATAGTTATTCTTTAGTAGTGGCTTTAGTTCGTTTATGCTATTTGGCAACAGTTAAACAGTTGAAGTTCGCAGGAAATTACACGACAACGTTCGTTGCAAGGAGCAATAAAATTTTGTTTTTTCTATAAATTATTGGTCTTACAGGTTTATATGGAAATAAAGGTATAAAGGATTTGTATATTTGTATAGTTTTTCTGCAAAAAGGCTCGTGTTGTTATGATGAAAAACTGTGTAATTCAAGATTTCTTTCAGTTTAATTTTTTTTAATGAACAATTAACATTTGAAGAAAAATATCCACTTTACATGCAGAAATATGAACCGAAAAGGACAAATAAGAATGTTATTTTAACTGTCGGAGCGTAATGTATTTTGAAACGGTGCTTTAGAATCATTCAATTTTTTTGTAACTTAGGACTTTTTTAAAATCTGTGAATAAATACATACATATGTACATATGTATACATACATATGTATGTATCTATTACGCAAATGGTTTATACTTGAATTTTTTCTTTTGTGTGTAAAACTTTTATAGTTTGATAAAATTATCAGTGTTGCTGGTGCAAAGACCGTAAAACAAAACCATACCGTTATATTTTGTTGGTATAACAGCGCAATGCACGTGCATATGTTCATACATACATACATACATATATAAGTACATATGCAGATTTATTTTATCGATAATAGAAATAAACAAATTTTCATCATCTCAAAGCACAACATATGCATCTAGAACGCTCGATTAGAAAACAAATTATTTATGTATGTATGTATGTATCTTACCACAAACTTAAAAACCAATTATTTTAATATTTTTTATTTATGAAACTGTATAAATTACCTTTTACGAAAGATCCCTCATTTGGACAACGTTTTTTCTCACTATTTTTTATAATGAATCGTTCAATGCTTCCATCGCAATTGGGGCTTATATCTTCACCTAACCAGCCTAGCATTTCAAGCTATTAAAAAACAAAGAATCGCATCCTTGATTAAAAATTTGCAAGTATTAATCAATTTACCTCAAATATAAGAGTTGAATTTGGTGGTATTTTGGGTGGACTACCCGATTTTCCATACGCGTAATCTGCGGCACAAATTAAATTACATTTTTCACCCAACTTCATAGTAGCCACCGCTAATTCGAATCCTTTGATTGCATTTCCTATGTACATATATAAAAGCAAATCGATTGAATACATTTTTTATTAATGTAACATTTTTCCAAGAAACCTTTGCCCAAGACAAATTCAAATGGTTGTCCTCGATCAACACTAGAATCAAAGATTGTACCATCGGTCAATTTGCCGGTGTAGTGTAATGATACTTTACAGCCACTGCATGGTATCTCCGTTCCAGTTCCTTCTTCAAGAATTTCCTTTTTTACTCCACCATCACCAGATATATCAACAATGTCTTCTATAGCGGTCATTTTGCAAATAACTTTTTAATTCAGTTAGAAAACGAAGTAATCTCTACCACTCATTAAAGAATTGATTATTGCACGAAGTGTAACCTAAAAAATGTTTTTTTCTTCCAAATATGTGAAAAAAGCGATAACAAAGTTAACAAAATATTTTAAAATAGGGTCTTCACAAAAGGTGAAATTTAAAGCACAGCTGATAAGTATGTCCTTGTCAACAGTTCAAGAGTAACATTCTTGTGATTGAAATTTCATGAATATTCAAGAAAAACAAAATACGCCCTTGGATTTTCGCCACGTTTTGTTGTTATAATATGATTACTTTTTTCTTGACTTTGAGCAGCTTATGTGTCATAAGTTCTTTACGTTTTACTCACACGTATATGCACATATTTATATACAGAGTTTTGACATATGAGGAAGTGAGAGCAATAACAAAATACTATGCTATTTTTATTGTTGCATTTAATGTAATTTCAGTTTTATAATAGTTTAGTTCCAGATGCTTAAACAATACACTCAAACTTACAGAAAGTAGTACAAAAATGTTGCGGAGTGCAATAAGTACTAAATTGATATCATGTGTTGTATGACAATCTACAAAAGTAAGCCTATTTGAATGTAATTTATCAGCTAGTTTTTCCCTCCCTTCTCATCTCATAAAATGCAAGCCTGGGTAATTTTCAAAAAAAAATGTGGAAAGTTGCGTGTAGCATAATAGTTGAAACAGTGGCAGCACTAAACAACTGGCGAATGTCGACCTAGTGAAATAAATTTTATGATTTTCACGACGGAACAAATTAATTAAATACAGAAGAAAAGTGCAGCTTAAAAATATTTTCAACAAGAGAACTTATTATAAAGTTTTAAAATATTAAATAGACAAAGTAAAAGGAATTGTAATAATCAAGAGAGTAACACCGCATACCATAGCAAAGAGAAATTTAACGAGAAAAAATTGCAAGAAAAAAGTGGAAAAGAAGTATAAACGAACACAAGTTTTGGATCAACCATAAAAAAGAAGTCAGTGACAGCACAAAGGCAAATACAAATAACGTAGACCGCGCTGTCGCATTTTCGTATTGCAGCAGAGCCATAAATAATAACGAGTAAACACGAGTGGCGAGTAGCAATTTTTTCTTTCCTCTTGCCATTCGTACGACTTTTTGTGATTATTATTTTTTTGTGAAACCTCTATTACAAGATACTGAGTCGAAAGAAAATTAAACAGAAACCAATGTGGTTATCAACCTGTTTATATAGTGAATGTTTACAAGAAAATTTTTATGAGAAATTTTAAAATTGAACCAACTTTTTAGGTTGGTTTTAAATGTTAAGAAAAAAAGAGGGCAGGAAAACAAACGGAGCTGAACTGTAACAAAAGTAATAAGAACACGTAACGCCTCCGCCGTTGTCACTTTGACGCCAACGGTCATTTGCAACAAAGGCGTAATTGTGCGTCACAGTGATGCGGTATTGGCTGCAGCAAACAAAATCCAACTCCAGGAATATAACAAAAGGAAACATCTATTCTCCCAAATTTTAAACGCAAAGTATTTGTTGAAATCTCGTTAAAAACAAAAACTTTTTCTTTTGTTGTTGTTAGCTGCTTGTTTGTAAAACCTTAACAGACGGAGGCTAGTCAGAAAACTTTTCAAGCAATGATTAGCAAAAGCGATGTAATAATGTGGTTTAAAGCCCTCGAAAGCTATAAAAGAATTGACACTATGTGTACTCTACTCAATATGTGTCTACCGTTTGAATTGCGATTTTTGGGGACTTGCCTTGAGGAATTAGGACGAAGGGACTCCCAAGAGTTACGTGGCATGGAGTTGAGAGCTAATAATCCACAAGATTTAGCAACTGACATGATAGCTTGCCAAAAAGGTGAACCCACAGACAAAAAGGTACGTCGAAAAATGGCTCTGTATTTGGCTCTTATACGTGCCTGCAATCGCACGAACGTTTCTGAAATTTTTCGTACACTTGAGTCATGGGGTGAACTTGATTTCTCGACCATGACTGATGTTGACACATTAAAAGAACTCCTGCTTGTGTATACTATGGCCGCAAATCATCCTGTTTTTGAATTTGAACAGCATTTAAAGTTTATGAAAATTTTCGAAAAAATTAAAGAGAATAAATTGGTAGCTGATAGTCCGTCAACTGCGGCCTCCCCATTGCCGCAAACGCGGGCATCACATCAAAACAGTCACTTGGAACAGGCGCTTCATATGCCTCAACCACAAATGCAACAACATGTTACACAACCGTCCCAGCAGGACTTTATACAACAACATGCTTTGCATGCTGCTGCTCAGCTGCACACCAGTGGCCAGCATCATCAGTTGTTGGCACCAACACCGATGCAAATGTTGCCACAGGGTAATATACCCTTAAATTACCCCCACAGCCATTTAGCGAAGGTAAGAAGAAAATGTTGAACGTACACATTTGTAATGCTGAACCGGTTCAAATAAAATTTTAGGAGCTCATAAAAATGTTTAAACTATCAAAAAGAAAGAAAAATTTCATATTTCCAAAATATATTTACGTTTTTAATGAAAAATCAAACGTTAAAAATACCATATGAAATATTATATGAAAAAAAATTAGAAAATTCTGGCCGAACCTGTTCATAGTTTATGTATTCAGCAAACCATTTGAAAATACAAATATCATATCGAGAGAAAATCCTAATTTCTAATTTCATTTGAGTCTTACTCGATTTCGGTTTTAATTTAAAATTTATATCATTAAATGGGCTCTCAAAATTTTAGAATTTTAAACGGTTTTCGCTGCTGCGAAAAGTATAAAAACATTTTCGTTCTAATTGTCATTGCTTTTTCAAAGGCAATTGGATACAAAACTAAATATTTCAAAATACGTACATATGTATTTATAAAAGGTTTTCAAGTCTATTGATAAGAAGAGCAGCACCTTTGAAATGTCGGCATATTGACACGCAGAAAACACCCACTTTTTAATTGAACTAAAAATATCGTTTCAATTTTTGAAAAAAAAAGTTAAACTATAAAATGTTTGTATCTCTAAACTGATTTTATCTTAAATATAGATAAGTATATATGTATGTATGTTTATTATATGAAATTGTGTTTCTTGTTTAAATTTTAGTTAATACCCACTGCTGATGGGCCATCCTTACAACATCAAATCACAACTGTCGATGGTATACCTCATATGATTTCCTCAAACATCACCATTCCAGACACCAGCAATGCCGCCGCCGCCGCCATACTAGCACATCCCAATGCTGCCTCATGGGCAATGCGTCAATATCATCAACCACCTCCACTAGGCAATCAACAAATGATGGACCATCCCCCACAAGCTTCTTCGCCCATGCTTAGTCAACAATCGTCACCGGCAAGCAGTCGTGCTACCAGTCCAAATCGTACATTAACTTGCGACAGTGCAATGCAGCAATCGCAACAACAACAACAAGCAACACAACAGCAGAATAACACTCAAGTGCGAAATATGCAAAGAATTGGACAGACATCGTTAAAAAATATAAGACGTCCTTCAGCTGAAACAACGCCTCCCCCTCCTATGATGGCCAATGAGTTGATCATGCCGCAAAACATGAAACAATTACAAGAGGTAAGTGGCTTTTAGAACTGCCTAAAGTATGTATTGTAAATTTTTCAATAAATTCTTTCCAAGGTGGTTATGGGTAATGACGGTAGCGGAAATCATTTACAAAATTTAATACGCAACGGGTATGCAAGATCTGGTAATCATCCGCGAATAAAGTCTGGTACCTATGTACCACCACATCAACAGCAGCAACAACAACAACAGTCGCCAGTAAATCAGCAACATTATCAAGGGTCTTTTGCGATTAATACCGGCTTTTCATATGCTATGCAAAACATGTCAATGTCATCATCAGATATGTCTTCATCAGGCCATCATAGTATGGATGGCAGTGGTGGCACAATGATGAGTATGAATTCGAATAAAAGCACTGGTAGTGATTCAGGGTCTTCGATTGGATCTTCAGGCGAAATATCACCTCCAGAAACTCCAACTCTGATGATGAATAACGTATCAAATCCCGCCATGAGAATGTCGACTAGTAGTGGGGATATACAACAATCGCAGCAACAGCAGCAACAACAACCACAGCAACAGCAAACGCAAAAACATCACCAGCCTTCCCAACTAAGTTACAACAAACAGCTGGGTCTTACCCGTTTAAATGGACGTTCCGATAAGCTATTATCATCGAATACGGCTGGAGCCGGCAGCAACAATGTAATGACTACGAGTGCAATTATATATGCTCAACCGCAACAGCAACAGCAACAACAGCAGCCATCTAATCAACAAACTATTTACTCTAATGAAATGCTTATGGTAGGTGCTGGCACAACAAATGTTATGCAAACCTCTTTAACCAACAATAATACAGCTGGCAGTCCAGCGAATGTGGTTTCAACCAACAACAACATGGTGGGCAACAACACTGTACTCATAAGTTCCCCCAGTGCCGGCGCTGCAACATTGGGAAATGTTATTTCAACAAATTCAGTGATGCTGCAAACACATCAGCAGCAATACAATGCCACCTATCCGTATCATGCTGCAGCAGCTGCTGCACAACACTTAGCCGCCACTTCTGCCAGACCACCTTTAATGACACATAATCCCAATATGGCGCCACCACCACACAACACTTTCCGTCTGCCGGGTTTTCAGTTACCGCCGAATGGTGGTGAGCTATTGTATCCAGCTTATCATCCAGCCGGCGGCATAACCTTTCTATCGGGTGCAGCACCTCCCGGAGCTCCTCCAGTGGCGCTGAGAACAAATAATAGTGGGCCGGCCGTTGTCAATACACAGGCTGTAAGTCAACCGCCAACACCACAACAAGTACCACCGCCACCACAACAATTGCAACAAACAACACCGTCAGCGACTGTCATGGCTTCACCTTACGCTTCGTTAACGACGGTGGGTTTAACTAGCAAACCCCTCTCCTGCTACAACTGTGGCTCGCAAACTCATAGTGGCCGCGAATGTCAAGAAGCCTCCATGGAGGATGTAACGCGCAGCGCCATTTACAAATTAGATTACTCACAAGCGGCCACAGGAGCGGGCGCGGGGACGCCAACAGCTACCACAACACCTGCCAATCAACAACAACCAGCATCACAACAGCAAAACGTTGGCAATAGTGGGTCCGACACCACAATATCGACACACAGCCAACAGAAAACACACGACAGTGGAGCTGCGCAAACAATTGCAGCGGTTACAGCGTCATCAGTTGGGGCATCTTCATCGGCGACGTCAATGGCTGCTACAGCGACAGCGGGCGCAAAATGAAGAATATATCGAGAATAGTGAGTTTCATTCATTTCAAAGTAAAAACAGACAAAGGTCGTTTTTAACGATCAGAAGACGTAAGACTATATAAATATTTATATAAAAAATTGTTGTTAGGTTTAAACTGGGTCTAAGCGTAAGGTGTTGTAATTTTATCAAGAAACAGAAAAATCAAAAGCAAAACAAACAAAAAATTATACAAAACATATTTTAAATACTAGTAACTAGAACTAAGTGTGTTGATTAAGGAAAATTTATTGACAATTTTTTTGTTTTCTCCTTTTTGGTTTTTTTTTCTTTTTTCTTTTGTGTTTCAAGTTTTTATGGTGATCAATTCCAGCAACCTTTTTACATGCAAATTTTAATTTATTACAATACGTTTCCTTTTCTATGCCAAACTGTTTCCTATATTATTTGTGTACAAAAAATTTGGTATTTTTAACTTCTTGTTTTTAATTTTCTTTAAGCTTGAGCGCTTTTTGAGTTTTTTTCTCTTCATTTTGTGTCATGATTGTCGTCAATTAGTATTAAATGATGAACGCCATGAATCTCCCAAACAAATTAAAAATGCTTCCTTTTAGGCGTGCTACTTGTTACTTTGTGGCAACCGCTCAGGTGATGTAGGCACAACCAATGGAATTAAGTCGATTTGGCATGAGCGTAATAAAGAGCTTTATCGATATCACTTGCCAACATGAATCTGACATTAGCAGTTCTTTTATTTCCAAATATATGGAACAACAATATTACACAGAGCTGTGCACCAAAATTCGTTTTTGGTGTGGCAAGTCAGACTCCATTTAGTCCGATTTGTCTTGATTGGTCAAAATAGACTCAAATTTTATACTTCATACGTCGAATTACACCCCAAGCTGTCGGTTGGATATTCATACCATATAAGTCCTTCTAAACAACCAATGAACCGAAATGCAGCACATGAATGTTTATTGAATCTGTAGCAGGCAACTAGTCTGTCTTAGCTGTCGTTAGCTAGGAATTTGGATCCAATTTTTTTCTTTGCTAAGCTAAGGGTTGGCTGCCTACCCAAGTTGTTCTAGTCCTCCTAGAGTTTAAGAGTAATCAATTTTGTCTCATGTATGCGATCGCTTGTCCGTTGCAACCTATTCTACGGAGATAGCAAATACATGGTGAACTTCTCTTCAATCGGACAGATTATGTCCAATTATATCTGCTGTTAGCAAGGAATGAAGTGCAGCTTTGTCACCCTTGGTTTCGATATGAAGCCCTAAGATATCCAAACTTTCGAAAAACAAATAAACAAACTACCTTTAATTTTGTATAAAAAAACCAAAGGGATCTCAAGCTTAAACAAAAATTAACAATAATTACTAAAAAAAATTGTAATCAAGATAATTTGTAATATATCTTATTTTTATTTTGTGTTATAATAAAGAATGTAAGTTTACAGAAACTATACAGAACCAAAATTTTTAAAACTTTCTTCGGCTGTGCGATAAACGAGGTCAAATTTTAAGATATTATACATTCTTTTGGAAAGGTATAGAATAGAATTTGTTAAGATGGTGAAAAGTTAGATGAAAATTAAAAAAAAATGTTGAATTATTGTGCGCTTTTAAAGCTTTAAAATTGATATTAAATACAACATAATTGTTTCTTGTATGTTATTCTAGCAATACACATACATATGTATGTATTTCAAATACAAAAGTTCAAGGTGTCTGCTTCGTTTGATCTGAGCAAACCACAATTTTACGATTCCGTATTTCGAGTTTTCGAAAGTAGAATTTTTTTATGTCCACAAGCTGTACAATTCTTCAATTATGCCCTGGATATGCGTTAAAAAAGAAACGAATTTTGTTGCCTGGTTTTCACAACTCTTCTGATACTCCCATAATTTTCTGACAAAAATAATCAAGATCAAGACTGTCCAATAAATATTTGGATCTGTGCTAAAAAGTTTTATGTTCACTCTTGAGTCCACCTCAGTTCAATTTTGTACAAAATATTATGAACAGGAATAATTCAATTTTTTGTTTGTTAAAATACGAATTTAGATTTAGTAATGAGGTTTAGTGGATATCATAAAATTTTCTAAACCTGAAGTATTTTCGTTTTTATGTATTTTGCAGAATGTATTCAAACGTCAAAGGAAATAAATTTTCGAATTTACACAATGTTTCAAAACAGACAAAAAATCAGACCTGAAAAAGTGCGGTTCGATTTTATGTTCGGCTTTGGGTTTAACTCTTTGACGACGACGAGGACTAATGTGCTCGTCATTGCAGCCATATTATACAAACGCATTCTTTTATATTCCCATTAAATTTAAGGCTTCGTTTTTCCAACTAGGATTAAGAGCGCCTTACAAGTCACAAAATTGTTTGCTTTCCTTTATTAGCTCGTGTGGGGGACTCCCAAAATTACAAATAAATTTTCAGAAACATAAAATTATGTTCACATCATTGGTCGCTGCTGGCATTCTGATTAAAAAAGTGGCAACATTTTCGGTACAGTGCAGACAATCTAAACCTAAAATTTCCAAAAGACTTAATTTAAAAACAAAGTATTCAGTAGCATTCTGCTGAGGTGGCAAGATTAATGCACTCAATTAAGCTTAAAGAATATAGAAAAGTTGGATAAACATTTTTAAAATCGAATTTCCAAACCGGCGAGAGAATTGTATAAGTTGGGCATCCCTCACAAATTGTAGCCATATTCAAAAGAAATCTGCTCAAATTTTACTCACAATTCTATTAAAAAGATGATTATCACTCTCAGCTCTGTTGCAAATACAAAAATTAAAACGGATTTGTTTTCTTTAAAAGAATTGGCACGCCATTGCGGTTTGTTAAAGTTATCGTGTGAAAGATATAGCTCAATTGAAATTAGGGAAATATGGTTATCGAAAGTTATTGAAGAAACTCTATAAAGAATTGTAAGACAGATAAATCGATAAAAAAAATCGCTTAAATAAGAAAAATTAAATTTCGGATAAAAAATTATATAAAAAAATCCAAAAATACACGGAAAATCGTCCAATTTGACCATATTAAGGCAATTTGCTTCTATTTTATTTTGAATCTTTTGTCTTTCGAAGTCGCGTTCTAGAGTAAAAGGGACTAGACCGGCCAGACAAAATCCGCAAATAGCGAATATCAGCCTAATCAAGGCCCAAGCTGCGCAATCCGTAGCAATGTGATGATAGAGATTAAAACAATAAAAGCCCACCCCAAAATTTGTTACTTACGGTTTTCAACTCTGTAGTATTTAACATTTTCATGTCTCTGACGCCAGTTTTTCAAATAATCTGTATATTCTATACTATCGTATCGAATATAATTTCGGCACTTGTCGCATCAGCAAATCGTCGTCCTAGATTTTACGAAACTGTAATAAATTTCTAATATACGAGTGCACTTTATAAAAAGAAAATTAAACGAATTGTGTACTAAATAATATTTCTATTCCACTACATTTTTGTGCTCTTAAGTTCACATTTAAAATTAGTAGTAGTGGTTCAATTATGTTCTATGTCAGCTGAACTCAGGCCCACAGTAAAAGCTGCAATTACCGTCCAAAATAGAATGAAAACTTTAGCCACAGCTTATTAATTTTTTGCCGCTTGAATTCGTTTTTCATACAATGCGATGCACTCTGACCGATCGAAAATGTTACTTCTTGCACTGCTCGATATCGCATGTTGCGATACAATTCATTCGATATCGAGTACCCTGACACCGCAAAATGGAATATTTCCATAACATATCCTCGATGTCGTAGGTCCGCGCTCCGCTTCGACTGTTTGCTTGACTTATTCAACTTTTAGGAGCGATGTTTCAATATTAAAAATAAAATGTTGCAGCAATTGAAAGTAACACAAAGAACACGATAAATTTAGCCTCGTGTTCAGCTGAACGTATCGGAATACAATAATACGCCTCCGGTTGCTTTACTTTCTTCACTCGTTTAAAAAGTAATTTGTGGCGGCTTTTACATATATGTTGCAAATAATGTTGTTCGATTTTGTTGTTAATAAACATGTTGCTTAGCAACTTGTCGCATGTTGCTTAGCAACATGTTTATGTGAAGATGATCAACTTTATTATTCTCTTGAGGTTATGATTTATTATGCTTAAACTTAAACATTGTCAATTTGTTTCGCTTTAAACAGAAACTTATAGTCTTCACACTCTCATACATATGTACATACACATACCTACACACATACATACATACATATGAGTAAAAGGCTTAATCCTGTGAATACAGCTTAAATCCATGTCTAACAAGCAATTGCACCATTAATTCCTGGCTTCCTGGGAAAAAGGAAATTTTCCTTGGCCTCATGATTTTCCATAAAAATTGGTCAATTGAATAGAAAAGTAAAAGGAAATCAAGAAAATTGTAGAAATAAATAAAAAATAATAATTTGTTTTTATACACAATTTTAGTGATTTATTTTTATTGATTAAAATAAAAAAAAATATGAACTCAATATGAAAGCGGAAATCAAATTTCACGCTTTACTATAATTTTTTTTCGCAAATTAAGTATTTAAGAATTAATTATAATAAAAGCGTAAATGATACAGAAAAAAAAATAATTTTTATTAGTGAAAAAGTGTATTTTTCTTAAATGTTTAAAGACTAAAAAATTCATATAAAGAAAACAATTTATTTAGAGCAAACTAATATAAATTAGGTTTAACTTTTTGAGGGCAAAACAGAAAAAAAAAAACATAAAAAAAAATTTAACATAAAAAAATAAAACGCATTCTTAAGCAGAAAGTACTCTGAAGAAAATAAATTATAAATAATTATATTATTAAACAATAGTAAATAAAGTTTAATTTTTTCTCCCCTCCCCCAAACTACCTGGAGACATACATACATATTTTTTAAAAATAATTTTATTGAGAAAAACTTCAATATTTTTTTAATATTTTAAATGTTTGCAAGAATATATACATAAATACTTGTTTTGTTTTAATATTATTATATTCCTATTATTTTAATATTATTAATAGTTTTATTTAATATTTGTTTAATTTTTTTTTAAATATTATTTTATCATACAAAAACTATGTTTAATGTATTAATTTATAAAAAGAAAAGAAAAAAAAAAAAAAGAAAGAAGAAAAAATAACAGTTTTTAAAGAAATTTCTATATTCTACATTATGAGTATACAATACATTAATTGAAAGGAATACAAAGAAGTTATTTATACATACATTTATGACAGCCATCCAATTAAAGAAATTAATAAACTATTTATCATTTACAATATACAACAATACATAAACCACCTTTAAAAAATCTAAAAAGAAAATTTGAAATCTTTTTTGTTTGTTTTTGTTTTAAAAAACTAATATTTTGTGTATGAAGTTGGTGGCACAATGGCTTGTGGATAGTTCTAAAACAATGATAATTGCTTTTTTTTTAAATTCATATTTTTTCCGTTGCCATAACTGCAATATGGAAAAAATAAAAGCTAATCGTGTAGCGCACGTTATCGAACTTCAACGTTGGCCAAGTATTTCGAAGTGAAAAAAAACACAGATTCGGAGACTATGACGCAACTTTCTGTTGCCAGGCTCGTTTATAGCTTATATTGAAGAATTCGTTTGCCCTTGATCAGTTTTCTGTTATTCAAAATAGGGGCGACGAAACAGGCTAATCATAAATATTCGCAAGGAGTTTAACGCCCGCCCTTTTCTCAAGAAGAGTCCGCCTATTATGAATTCAGCAAGAACATAAAAAGCACAATAGTTGGCAACGTTGATTCCAGCTGTCTTGAGTGTTTAACCTCAATTTCATTTAATTTGTTGTGTTCCAGAAAAAAATCTCATTAGTGTTGGAAAATTGAACAAAATTAATCTTAATATGCTTTAATAAGCCCTCAAACAAAACTTTTTTCCGGTTTCTATGTTTTGCATATGTATGTATGTTGTATACTTACATAATTATTTACGCCTGCTGCACAGCCGCATCGATAAGTTACATACTATGTATGTATGTACATACATATGTATACATTTGGTATGTCAGGATTCTATGTACATGCATATGTATCTATGTATTTATGTACATGGCTTTCATAACATTTGTTACATTAAATATTTAGATTCTTGGATTCTTTGATAAAGGAAATAATTCTTTTTAACTACTTTTCATATTTTTTAATTTTACAGTTCCACTTTTTTATTTTTGATTCAGTTTTTTTTGAAGGAAAATTTTCCGATATTAGAATTTTAGAACTTATCTCTATGAAGTATTTCTGGGCATCATGTAAATACGTATGTGTGTTTTAGGGTGATCCCGCATACGTGTAGTTCACGCATTTTATTATATATTAGCATTTTATTACTCCTGGAAACAGTGACAAAATGTTTAAACTCAAGAAATATGCGTACACATACATACATATATGTTTGTGTGGCCTGTCCATATGGCCAATTTAGGCCTGACTGTGATAATCTAGCAAACGTCTTTTTCTAGTAAATATGGATATATTTTTTAGATGGTTTTTATGATCAGTTTGTTTGCTGCAAACACATGTCGCTGTCTATGGTCTTTTGCCTTCAGATCCCGGCCCAATTGAATTTTTATCAAGCGCCGAAGATCGATCGAAGGCTTTGCGATTCTTTCGAAGGAAGGCACAAAATTGACTATGACGGATTCGGTGACTTTTTTTTCGTTTCGTCGTTGTACGATAACAAAGTTATTGACTGTGATCGATTTTCCATGTTGGATGAGGATAACAAAGGTACTGAAGTTGTTGGATTTGGATCCGTCGCTGTAAAGGAACTCGTAGCTGCAATCGGTAGAAACTTCGGCGATACAAGCAATCATGGTTTTATATACAAGTACTGATTCTAGGACTTTGGCTTATTTAAGAATTATAATTTTTCTTCGCATATATACAAATGTTGCTTTAATTGAGATTTTCTTATATTAAAATTCATATTTTTTTGTCTAATTTTTGCTTTTTTATGCACTGTTGCTGTCATCTGCTTTCTTCTATTTACAGTTTAGGATAAACTAAAAAGGATGAAACCAATACAAGAAACCTGAGAGATATAGTAGGTACTTAAGTTGTCAACTCTTCGATTCTTCGAGACTTTTTGTATAAAAATAATTTATTTGTTTTGCATAAGTTGTATTATTTATTAATATTGTCCCCTTTAAGCGTTATTTATTAAGCCTCTCAATTAGGAGTTAGTTGCAATAATGATCTCTTGAAAGCTCTTTTATTATTAATTAAAGTATAAGATTCACTATTCTGCGTTTCGCGTACGACTCATTCACGAGAAAATTTAACAGAATGTTGACCAGCTCAACAAAACCACTACAACAAAATTATTAATGCAACAGCTGCAAGTGATGATTTTTCAAAAAACAAAATTATTTTTAAACATTTTCGGTTCGTTTTGCCATCTTCGTCCGTCTAATTAGACATTTCTTGACAGCGTCTAGTCACAGCGCATTTCCTCCAAAGCGATATCAAGAGTATTTTAATTAAAATCTACATATGTATGTCGTTGATATCACTCTCGTACCTCTTATTTAAATTTGCAGCCATTTCTATTCCTTTTTTTCTAAAAACTTACTAAAATACATAAAATAAATTTAGCACAAATTTGAAGTACCGGAACTTTTGTTTTTTTTCCTGTCAAACTATCAAGTTTTTTTGTAGTGCCGTATTTTTTAGTCGATAATGAAAAAATTCACAGTTGGAATTTGAGGAGATTTTAGCAAAATCTACACACGAACTAGATTTAATTTTTTTATAAGAAGTCTTCGCAAGATCTGCTAGGCTTGGCGCTAAATCTCTTATGATTATGCTTTGGTGTAAATATACTATTAGACATTTTATTTAACCATTTAAATTTTTCTTATATAATTAAGAGTTTTGTTTAGTAATATACAAAATTTTTGCCCTTTTGCTCGATTTTTCTTATGTTAATTAATCAAAATAATGTTTATACTCTTGTTATTCAATTCAAAAACATATGTGCTACAAATTCAAAAAAATAAACCTATCACAGACAAAAAACAGTATCTAAAAATCTAAAAAATATCAGAAACCTACAAAAAAAAAGTATATTAATTTTATTATTTATTAAGCGCTATATATTTACCATACAGCTGGAAGAGTCATAATAAAACAGTTATAGTAATGAAAAATCTATATATATTAATATTAAGGTAAATGAATTTATAAGGAGAAAAAAAAAACATAAAAATCTAGTTAAAACATTAAGGAATACATTTTATTTACAAAATAAAAACTACTGTGTAAAAATAAAAAATAAACTAGCCCTTTATTTTAGTTTTGTTAAAAGAAGTCTATTGTTTGCTTAATGATATTTATTATTTGAAAGTAGGAAATTTACAAGTTATTGTAATAATTTTGTCCTTCACTGTATATTTATTGAAATATATTAAAGACTTTTGGTATTAAAAACTAATTGATATACATAAGAAATTGTTTTAATTATGTAACTTTTTTTCGGGCCATCAATTGAGGTAAGAAATTAAAAATTTTTTTATTCGTTGAAGAAATGTACAGCTTTGAAAGATACTGGCGCATACATTTTCCAAGTTGTGGTCTACGTAAAAACAGATTTCTTGTGTGCTGGCCTTGGATTCTCCTCAATTGTAGACACCAAACTGAAAATAAGGGTTCCGGAATATTGGCCAAACAGGAATTCCACACAAAACCGCCTACACCGTTAACTTCAAAAGCAAAATATTAAATCGATAAGTAAAGAGTCGTCGATTTTGATAATAAAGCTGTAATTTGGCACATGTTGCCGTATAAAAGAAAAACCCTAAAAATTGTCCTCTTTTTATAATGCCAGAATTAAAGTTCATTTTAACTTTGATTAAGTAGACTTCAAGAAAATGAAAATTAAATTGCAAAATTAAAAGCCAGCAGAGAGAGAGGAATATAAATATATATAGTATATGTATGTATGTAAGTAAATGAAAAATTTAAAACATGGATTTAAATAAAACGAAAAATGTACACAGACTTTCATGTGCATGATTTTAATTACGGAAATAAGACGAAAGCCCCATAAACCTTGTTAAATGTCTGCTTAAAAAAGCAGAGTTTCTCAACATTTGTGTACAACAAACAAACAATAGATTGACATAAAGTACATTGTAAAAATTATTGATAATCTCAACTTAATGTTGTTTTTAAACTTATACTACCACCAACGCAAGTACGCACATATTAGATACACATATATTGTGAAAAGCAGAACCTTAAGATAATGTATTGATGGCGGAGATGCGCAACAATTCTTGTTTATTGTAATAGCTGTTTTTCCTACTAAATATTTTTTAATATTAATTGAGGTAGACAGACTTCGATTCCGAACCTGTGGGACAACGCAGTAGAGGACGCCCACGGAACCGATGGCGCACACAAGTGGAGAGGGACCTCAACCAACTTGGTGTGCAAAATTGGAGAACGCTGGCTAAAGACCGTGCCAGCTGGAAAACTTTGTTGGTTGAGGCCCAGGTTCACCACGGACTGTAGCGCCAAAAGAAGAAGAAGAAGAAGACAGACGTCTGCTACTTCCCATACGAATCAATATGTTTGAGATTCATAACAAGACAAATTGCCAGCAAATTACCAATTTAAACTAAAATACTTTTATGTTCCTACAACTACGTATGTAAATTAAATTTAAAATGTTTCGCGAAGATGGACAAATTTATTGCAATTGTGTTTTGTTGGCCATAAAATTCTGTTAGACTTTAAATATTCGTCCTTATTGACAAAGCCGCCATCGTCGCCACTGGTAACTTGTTTTTACTACAATTGAATGTGACAACGACGACCACTAATGTAATAAAGAGGATTATTCTTTATATTCTGATTTTCTTATTCACTTCTTTTCTGGCGCTTGGAAATTTTCGACAGCGTAAAATACGTGAAACTACATAAAATTAAAAATTGTTTTAACGTCGTCTACTATTTAGACTTTGTAGAATGTTTAACTCCTTTAAGACTCTGATGGTATAGTGCCAAAAACTGCCTGCTCGATTCGATCTATGCACTTAATAGAGAGGAGAAAAACTTAAACAACAAGTGGAATTGAGAGTGCTGCAGTCTGCAGACTGCAGACGTTAACAGGTGTTGCTTGTAATGGAGGTAGCGGTAATAAAAGTGCTCGTGGCAGAAGTGGCTGGTGGTAGTTATGGTAGTTTAGCAAATGACTAGAAGAAATATCTTCTTAACAGCAATAAGTGACTAAAAAAATCTCTGAGGCGTGACATGTTGCTTTTGAAAATGTTTAGTTTTGAATTGACTGCGTAATGTTTAAGACGGTTTAACGAAAATAAAAGAAAACATAAAATAAACTACAAAAAAAAAAACCTACAACAAAAATTATTTAAAAAAGTATTTAAGTGAATGAAAAACTAACAGAATAAAATATTTTTATAAATTGAAATGTGTACATAAAATGTTTCCCTTAAATATTTATTTAAATTTAGCTTCTTAAATTTTATACTTTGCAATTAAAAATGCATAAAGTTCACTTATCCACAAACCGATCGTTCATGCATGACAAAGATCTTGCGCAAAATACTTAAAAACCGTAAAAATCAAAACAGTCCATCTTTTGGAATAACAACAATCGTCATTTTCATCCGCCAGGGAAATTAATAATATGATTAAAGCTACGAAAATGTTAAAGAAACCTTCAACTGACTTGTATAAATCGAAATTAAAAATCAAAAGTAATGAAAAACTTGATCATCAACAAAATGGTTCGAGCGATGCCATTGACCAGCAACAGCAACCTTTAAAGACATTCAGTTTGAAAGGAAATCAATTGAGTGGCAGCATTCTAATCGGCAATTATAATGTAAGAACTGCAAGAAAACAGTTTTTTTCCTCTTTTAACAGTTTTGATATAAACAAATAACGTCTTTGGGACACTAAATGCCATAAACTAGGAAACAGTGCTACCAGATTAAGAAACAAGCCAAATAAAGGGAAAAACATACACATAGAACATTTTCATTTCATCGATAACGGTCATTATTTATCCTCCGATTACTTTTCAATTTATCAGAATATTTGTGCATCATATCGTGAAAAAACAGAAACTTGCATAGTAGCAACTATATTGGAGTGATTAGAACCAGACACTCACTTGAGTGGCTCCGAACTGAAAGTATTGTTATATGTATGTATATGTAAGTGACAAATGTTACTTGGCATATTTTCGGCAAAACTTAATTATAAGGACATCAATGACTTAAGAGCTCCTGATGTTGTTGATATGAAGTTTCTGTGCGATGCTCGCTGGACCACACATACATACATACATACATATGTTTAATGTCTCTAAATAAGTTAAAGTGATTGCAGGGTATCAACTTTTATAGGACATCTCGGGCATTGACGCAAGGTTGAGTGCCCTACAATGTTGGGAAATGTTTTACACAACGAAACTTTGTGTAAAAAAAATCAATTAAAATTTTTCTTTTTATATTTTTAAAAAATATAAATGAATAGAATGCCTTTCAGATAAAAATTTTACCGATTGGAAAAAATATTCAATTTTAAAATATCTTAAGTTTTGTGAAAATGTATATTTTTTATACATATGTATGTATGTATGTTATTTTTAATATCGGCAAATAAATAAATACAAAATTATTAATTGAAAACAAACGAACAAACAAAATGTTGTTATATTTATAAAGCACAATGTGTTAAAGTTGTTGGAATAAAATCTTTGCGAGCAAAATATGTGTATTTTACAAAAGAGCAGAATCTTTAAGAGTACAAGTAAATCAGTCTGGCAACTCTAATTGAGGTTTCCCTTCAAGAAACGTATTATGCAATTTAAATTATGCGCAAGTTTTGTTAATTTTTTTTTTTTTTTTTTGATTCAAACAAAATTTTACCTTCGTTTTCGTACTTTTTCGTTATGAATATAAATTTATTTATGTGTGCAAGTGTGTGCGTTGATCATTGTACGATCATAATTGCACCTGTTAACATACAACTACATTTGCATTTGCGCGCGTGTGTAGATGCATACATGCATACACATGTCTGCATACATTCATATGCGCATACATATTGATTTATGATTCGTTATTGTTCTTAACTTGCATTTTTTTCTCTTTTCCCCAGTATTTGACCCAATTGGAGGTGAGTGAAAACGAAATGGAAGTCTTGGATTTGAGTTCTTTGGCACAATTAGAGACCTTAAAGTGCAGTCACAATAAACTGCTGCAACTGATGCTCAATGGCAGTAATTTAACATCGTTGATAGCAGATTCTAATTGTAAGTGTTGTTAAAAATATAAACAGAACGTACAACTAGTTAAAATTAATGAATTTATTAAACTCGTGAGTGATTTGTTGCTTTTAAGAGCGCATACATGTGTTTACGAACAGGGATGCCAGCTCTTAGGATTTAAAAAGGGTGACAATGTAGGAAAAAGAGCTAAATCGAAAAGTTGACATTTTAATGGATGTACGAAAATAGTTTTTTTTTTCGAAAAAGGGCAAAAAAAGACTAAATGTTTTTATAAAAATGTTTATATAAAAAAGACTAAAGACTAATTGTTTCATTTAAACAAAATTTATTATTAAAAATGTGAGATCATTTCAGATTCAAGTTGAATTAAGGTACATATATTTGTGGTTTTATGTACATACATACATAATAACTAACATAAGCCGGCAACCAGTTCTTTTCTTTCCTTCTTTTCTGTGTTACGTGTTCCTCGTGTTACCTGATTTGTTTGTCTTGTACGGCGACCATTATTTATCCGTGATTGCGGCATTTGTTTGTGTAAATGGACGATGTATTAAAAGAAACATATTTTAGTAAACATAAAGAAATTGTTTATGTATAAAGTAATGTTCGCTAAAACGTATTTTTGTTTTCGTAACGCCTGTTCTAAGCACATACATACATACATACTTAACCGTTAAAATTCAAATTTTGTTTTCATCATTTCGGGACATCTTTCGGAATTTAGAAAAACTGTACTAAGCACGATGACAGGGTTTAATTTTTACTTAGTCTGGGCAGTCGTTTCTAAGTTTATTGCTTACATCCCCACCATTAAGTTCACAAATCGAGAAGAAAAATTGTAACCATATCGAAATAAAATCATAAAAAGGGTTATATTTGCGCGGTATTCAATTCAGGGGGTTAACATTTTTTTGAACGTTTCGTTTAACTGAAATTATTCACAATAATCATTTCTATTTTTCCAACTATTTGTCTAATATTACGTTTTTTTTAGGCCTGCACTCTATAACAATATCACCAATTCCCAGTAAATTGTATCATGTCAACTTGTCGCAAAATTATTTCATCGAGCTGCCAAAATGGCTGAATGAGTGCGAGATGCTAGAAACGCTAGAAGCTTCACACAATCAACTGCAAAAAGTAACGGATTTCTTACTGACAAGTAAAACCAAAAAACTTCGTGTTCTTAATTTGTCGTACAACAATTTGCGTATTATTGAGAGGCTGCCCGAACGTTTTGAATTGTTGGAAAAGCTGCAATTGCAAAGCAATGAAATACAACTTCTAACCGATAACTTATTTGCCATAACCAAACAATCGTTGAAAGAACTAAATCTTTCTTGTAATAAATTACAAATCTTACCGCCCATAGTAGATGACGGTGGCGCTCAAGAATTTGCACTGGAGAATTTGTTTATTACCAGTAATAATTTAGATGATCGAATCTTTGAGGTGCTGAAACAAGCGACAAATTTAAAAATACTTTACGCTGCCTACAACAAAGTAACCGCTATAACGGAAGAATGCTTGAAAGATTTAGAAAGTTTGGAAGAGCTAATGCTTTCGGGAAATTTGTTGCAGCAATTGCCCGAAAGCGTATGCGGCTTAAAGAAGTTGCAAGTGTTGAGAGTGCATTCAAATCTGTTGCTGCATATACCAGCTTTAAGTAAACTAACCAGTTTGAGAGTTTTGGACTTGGCCCATAATCATTTGGACCATTTGGATTTGATAAGTGTTGTACCGCAAAAACTGAAATATTTAGATTTGTCTAGTAACTTACAGCTGCAGGTCGATGAACATCAAGTGCAGATGTGCCGCACCCAAAGAAAATGGAGTCTTGTCGACGTGTCAGGCAAGAATCGCCTAAATTTACCCACCATTACAAAAACTGAAGAAAATTCAAAAGAATGTGTAGCGGTCAGTCAACAGAACTATAAACCTCCCTGGATGTTGGGGTTTTCCGAAACGCCTGGCAATTGCCGCAAGCTTTTAGTGACACAGTTAAGAGAATGCAAGTACCGTAGCGATGAAGCCTTATTTGGTATGTTTGTTGGTGCCGGCTCACACGCTTCAATTGGTGGGAAACTGGCCCAAATGACACCAAAATTATTGCAACAGGAGAGATGTGTTAAAAATAATTCGGGAGAGTATTTGAAACATACTCTACTAACAGCCCAGCAAAAATTAAGTGAGCAACCTGTAGTGGCCGCTCTTTTATGTCACATCTCCCGAGAAAATACACGACTCAAAGACATAGTAAGACCGCAGAAAACTAAACGTTATATATTAAGAGTGGCCAGTATTGGAAATGCAGCAGCTTATCTCATACGTAGAACCAGTAATGTTGAGCTGGTTTCGAAACAAAATAGCTCCAGTTCTAACAAGGCCTTGACAGTCCATATCCACAAAGAGCCTAGCACTGCTGAATGTGTGCTCGGCAATGATGATGAGTATTTGGTCATTTGCAATCGAGGTATATGGTCAGTTTTGGATGCGGATCGTATAGCCAGGGAAATACGTAAAGAGGAAAATGTGCTGCTGGCGGCGAAGAGAGTGCAGGATATAGCACAAAGTTTTGGTTCTACAGATAATCTCAGCGTTATGGTTGTACGTTTCAAAAATATCGGCACCGACGTCGACTATCTTATCAGGGAGTTGAAACAAACTGTGAGGAGAAAGCCTCAAGCGATGTTGAACACTAACCCTGCAGCTCTAATGCCCAATGTTTGCAAACGAGCCTGTTGTGATCGCAATATCAATTGCCGGCATCGTTTGAATACGGCCCGTCAGTTTGCTGCCTTGACCAATCGAGGTAGTGACCGTTCCTCACCCAGTGGCCAAAGTGATCAGGCCTTAAGCCTTATAAATCATAAAACCGAAAACGAAAATGAATATATTTTGGCGCATGCCCGTGTCCTGGAAGAAACCACCGAAATGGAAATGTTAGATGAAACAGATTCGGTTCTATCCGAAGAACAATTCAAATGTTGGGAATACATGTTGGAGCAAAACACCCAACTGTTATTCGACAAAGAGTTGAATACAATTTCCAAATCATTTACCAAAAATCGTAATTCCGAACGTAAAACTACCAATCGTTCGCCAGTCGAGCGTTACGACTACAAAACAAATTTATTAAAATCAAATGCCCAAAAATTTATATCGACCAGTTCTCCGCAGCTTTTGTATACGGAAGTTAAGAAACCTGCCGGTGGCCCCCACAATCACAATCATCAACCCACCTCTCAGCAGCAACAGGTGTCTTTTCTCTCGAAACATTTTGGGAGCTCACGTTCATTTGGTACAGCCTACAATTTATTTTCGGATGGCAAAAGTCGAGATTCGTTGGCCAGTGCTGTGGGCTATTCAAAACTAGGCGGTGGTCCAAATGCCGCATACTTTGGTTCATTACAACGTTTAATGCCATACAATTTAGAATATGACTTCACCGTAACACAAGAGCGTTCATTTCTAGACGAAGACGACGATGATTTTGATGAGCATGAGAACCGTATGCGAAAATACTGGGGAGTTGCTACTACCGAGTTGTAATTATATAGATAACTGGACTAAATCTAGTGTATGTAGATTATTTTTATAAGAAAAAATTGTTTTTAAGCGATATATGTATGCGTGTATAAAGAAGTAATCGATAAATGAACAAATGTAATAAAAACTGAACAATTTCGGTCATATATGTACATAAATCAATTAACTCCGGTTGAGATATATTAGTGCATTACCTGCATAGCAGAGATGATAGTTGGCCGGAACTGTTTTGCAGTCAATAATAAGGATTATTCTGAAATCGGACTATGTAACGTTAGGCAAAGATATTATTCGAAATTTTCATACTGCCATCTAGCCTATAAAATGGATGGCTTTTAAGTCATACTTGGTAACCGTAACATTATGTTTGGTTCATGCCCCAGCGCCAGTACTGCTTACCAAAATGTGTCCCACTGGGCACATTATATCAAAACAACCCCATTAATATCCGGAAAGTTGAGGTCCTTATCTATTTAAAGTGTGAGAACAGGTTAAGATCGTTTCGATCCTAAGACCTCTAATCATTCCCTTTGCCAGATAAGATTATTGTTTATAATTTAGCAAGAAAAATAAAAATCTAAGGCAGACGAAGAACGTATGAATACTGTGTAGCAGAAGCAAATGATGCCTGCTGCCTGCCCTTCAGGCAATTTTCTCTAAGTGGAAAATATGTAACTCGTTGTCTATAATAAATCAATAACAATGAGAAACTAAATAATAAATTTGCACATTAAATATGTATTATGAAATCGAGTCAGTCCACAGTTTAAGCACACAGACAAACACATAAATTTGCTGTTGTAAAGTGAAAGGAAAAAGACATTAAAAAATAAAACAAAAAGAACAACAACATTAAATACAGATTTATAAAGCCAAATCTCTCCATTAAAAGTTGAAAGGAAATGTGAAATATTATTGAAGGATACTCAACTCTCGTGTTTAAAATAAATGAATAAAAAAAAAAATTAACAAGACCAAAAACAAACAAAAAATATAGAGTTAATGCGTTTAGTTTGAAAACCCAAATAAAATCAACAACAACAACAACAATATATGCTAAGACAAATAATACTTATAAAAAATTAACAGATTCCGCAAAAAGCAGAATAAGATACAGACAGAATAGCTTTCGAATTAACAGTTCTTTTTGGCAATAGGGGAAATCATGATGGACGGCTGTAAAATGTTTCTTCAGCGCAGACTCTGGAATGTTCAAGTAATTGTAAACGCTTACTGTGACAAGTGATAAGATTAAAAAATGGGGTTGGGTTGTTAAACAGATTTCCAATGTGCAGAATAAAATGGGCGGAGCCTGTTCGAAATTTTGTGTTCTCTCTCTGTTAAAGAGATGTCCATTTTTTTGTTGTAATTCATTGTTTTTGTTTTTGCGTATAAATATGACTGTTTCATGTGTGTGTGTAAGTAAGAAAGTGCTTTTTCCTTTTACGATTTTTGTTTTTCTGTTTTTGCTAAATACAACTTTAGGGTTTAATGGGGGTAACTTTAACATAAAAATGGTTATTGTTGTTGGTTTTTTTATTGTGGGTTGGTGCATGTGTTTATAAAAACCAACTACTGTTGACTTGGGACTAAGGTGTCACAGTCTCGGCCAGCAAAATACATAAAAACAACGGCAACAAAAAGCTGAAGTAGAACATAAAGTACAAGGAATTTTTTGGCAAAAAAATACACATACATTTTTCTACATTGTTTATTCCAAAAGCATAAAAGCTTTAAAGAAACCCAATAAATCCCCTTTTTGAAAAGAAAAAAAATGTACATACATACATACATACATACACACATATTTATGTACATATAAAGAAGAAACATGAATTTAAAAACATTTGTTTTGCTTTTATATGTATGTATGGTATATCTGTTCAGATAGGTATATTATAAAAAAAATGTATATCACTTTAAGTAAAAATATGACTTGTTAAGTTTTGTAGCAACAAGAAAAGCGTTTTAAGCGTATTGACTAAGTTCGTTAACAATTACACCTAAAGTTTAAGATTGATTTTAATGTTGTGTTTAATTTGGACCTTTAAGTTTTGCTTGGTTTTCGACACATTATGCTCGACTAGTGTCTTAATGTTGTCTTACTGTCATCTCACTTTCACTCAGTAATGTTTGACAATTTATCAAACGAAGGACTTACACCGCAACAACGTTTGTAACTTATTGAGCTGTTATACACACACATACATATCTGCTGCTTGTGTGGTTTACGTTATCGACGTCTCGAGTCCGCTTTTTCGGCAAGAAAAAATTTTAGGGTTCAGCATTTAATGCGTTAACGAATTGGGCTATATTCAGGTCGATGTTAAGGAAGTTATGGCTGTATTGATGGGTGTAGGTGATGCTCATGACCAACATAACAGCATTTTTTTTTTAGAAATAATTGTGTTTTTAGTGAATCATTGCGGTTATATTCCGAGTTATTTACGAAAATTTCTCTAAAGTGGAAAGAGATGCACTATATAAAAAGTCAGATATATGAAGGTATATCAAAGTTCGGCCTACATACATATATGTATGTATGGTTGCCCGATATTTGTTTTCTTAAATTATGAGGCTCAGGAGACTTATTTCGGGACTTACAGCCAGATTTTTGCCTTGATATCAGTTGGAAAAGACCTCAGCTATAACCATTTGAAATTTCATTAAGATTTAGATATATATATATAGATGTACATACATATCTCGAATAATACACACGATTAATTAGTAAAAAGGCTAACAAAACATTGTGTTATGTTTTTTGACCCCTCATAGACAAGAACTCATGCTTAAATTTTCGTTCAGTGGGCTCTGCAACATTTCAATTCAGTTTCGCTGTTTTCTGACGAAATTTCTGCAATGACGTGACACATTTTTGTTTATATGGATATGAACAACTCGCATTATCGAGTAGCACAAAAATATTCCTGATTTTGATTCCAGTTATATGTATGTATACTTCCAATGATTTATAGATTGGCGGAGTAACCGGTTTATACGATAGGTATTAAGAATAATTAAGGACAAAATATAATGTCAGTAGTGAACTTTTTAAACTTTGCCCAAAAGGTTGAAAAATTTGTGGTCTTAAGTATATTTTATGATTTTAAGCTAATTACAATTTAAGATCATGTCTACGTGTTGGCTGGGACATTGGACGCTCCAAAAAATTCTATGCAAGTAAGTATGCAAATGTGTGGTTGCAAGCCGCAACCGCTTAAACCTTTTATCTTGCTTTTGTGTTACTCAAAGTTTTGAGTTCTCAACGAACATCAAGTTTGGGATAGACTTGGTAGAATTTTGATTTAAATTATTGCAATTATTTGTTGACATACATACATATTTATTTTCTGCTACAGCATGTACATACTCGTACATACATACATACATACATGAGTACATATAATTCCTCATATAGAAATTTGAATCTTTGAAAACTTTTATATTTTGTACATCAGAACTTTTAATCTTTGTTAAACATATTCAACATTTTGCATTCTCCACAACCATCTTCATTTCCCTGCATTCATTTCATATTCAGGAGTGCAAAATATTTATGCACACACACCTATCCTTGCAGACATGCTTGTACTAAGGAGCTGCACCAAACACTTATTCTTTTTCCGCTTGGTTTAGCGGAGTTTCAGTCTGGGTTAAAAGCTTTCCTTAGCAAAAATTATTTGCATTAGGTGCTACACTATAGAATCAAAAACGTGCATTAAAACGACCATTTATTCATTTCATTCATATGCATAATCCCTTCAATTTAACCTCTTCCTTCCTCTAAGGTACATATATATGGTCCAAAAAGAAAGTTTTTGAATACTTAGGTCTTTTGTCATAAATAAGTAAGAAAATTACAAAAAATATTAATATTGAATTCAATCGTAAAGCAGCTCTGGATTGTTTTTGTTTGTTTTAGTTGCCTGATTTGTCTAAGATAACTGTAGTGTTTTACCGTTTGTTTGAGGAATTTCATATTAGCCACGCTGCTACTTGTGTGCTTTTTGATCGCTCATAAAATGGATAGATCCCTATTATAAAGGGAAACAGATTTTTGACAGATTAGGATAATATTAATTGTAATAATATTGGTTTAAAATATAGCAAAAAAAAGCATAATATGCATACATACATTTATTTCATAATTTTATGGATGGTTGTGCAGCCCTCTTATGTCTATGAGCAAATATAATGGTGCATTCTTATTTACTTACTCACCACACTGTGTCTATCAGTCTGGGATTATTAGAGCTTCAGCGACTGCGTTAGTGTGTGAGTACGAAAATAGGTGAGTGTTAATGGTGAGTATGTGTATACATTGTTTTCTTTTTTTTATAATTTTGACCAAAAAATGCACATCAAAAATGCCATTTTTTCGCCTTTTGTTTAATTCTATTCAGCTTTGTAAGTCTCTTGCAAATAATTGTGATGCGATTCGTTTTATTTTGTAGTTTTAAAAAACACTAGTTTTTGTCTTCATGGAACTGTTTTTGTTTTCTGTACGAATAAATTCTTGTAACGAACAACGTTGTTGTTTTTCACATTAATATTTCAGCAGGGCTGTTTGTGCGTATGTATGGCTGTATTTATTATGAATGTATTGTAGCCTTTTAACGGTGCTGCCGGACAATTTGAACGATTTTGATAATCTTTAAGTTTTAGAAGAAAATTTTGATATTTCTGGATAAAATTATTAAAAGACTTTTAAACAGAAAATCAATCAGACAGTTATTTTTCAAACCTCTTTTTGGAAAAAGCTTTTACATATGTAAAAATATATACATATTTATTCAATGGATTTTTTTTTTTTAAATATTGCTGAGGAAGTAGGTATAGAAATTAATCCAAAACTAAAACTTTGCATCTCAAATGTATGAAGCAAGATAGTTAGAGCTTTTGCTTATTTTTGCCACTTAAGCTATACTGTATGTTAATATAGGGTATAAACTTGCCGACAAATGCATGTACCTAAGTATATCAAATTTATCACGAATAGAACCCTATATTTTAATCTAGCCCATATGCTATCCGATTACCAAATTTTATCTAGTCTTTAAACGGAAACGAAACTCATAAACATAAGTTTTTACCCTTATAATGTTAATAGGTGAGATACAGACTAGGTGTTTTTTTTCTTTGCCTAAAAGTCTGGTAGCTTTGCTTAACAGTAAGCCATTCATTTAATTCGCTACTGCTTGCATGATTTTGTCTTTTGTTTTCTTTTACTTACTTTTGTTTATATTCAAGTTGTTGTATTTTTCTGTGTATAAACAAGTGCATATACAACTTTTTTGTTAGTGTTGTTGTTGTCGTATCATTTGTGTCACATTAAGATCAATTGGTAAATATTCAACATTATGCCAACAACAATGACAATAACGTTAACTACGACTGCAATTGTCAGCCGTACCAGCCAAACAGCAGCATCAGCAAAACAGCATCAGCAAAACAGCATCGTTATTATCAGCAACAACTGCACACATACATACATACATACATACATCACATTGTGACAACACCAACAACAGGAGATACTTCATGCATGTGTTTGCTGCTAGAGATTTTTTTTTTGCAGTTTTTGTTATTTTTGTTCATAACAACAATATTAAGAAAAGTTTTCATACCGTATTTTTTATTCTGTTTTGCTCTTTCTTTGAAAAACTTTTTGTTTTTGTTATTCTTGATGACCAGTGTCGCTTAAAAATCATTTTGTTGCTGTCTGTTGTTATTGTTGTTGTTGTTGTTGCTTTTGGTCCGGCAATTGTAATTCTTTTGGTATCGTCATCAAAACGAACGATTGCATGTGTGTGCTTGTGTGCCTGTGTGCCATTTTGTCGTTTTTGGTTTGAAATGTCGGCGAATGTAACGGTAATATTGTGTAGGAAATTGTTTTGGTAGAGCCGTCGTGTTTTTGCAATTCCCAGATTTTCTATGCGCTTTCGTTACTTAAAAACCGTCGGTTTATTTTTCTGTTCGTTCTGCATCAAAGGAAAATATTTTCGTGTACGACACTATCGGCCACTTCCGTCGGTAAAACGTGGCGTTAACGTAATATCGCTTTAATTTAATACGTGGGGATGGCTGGCAAATGGTGTGTTTTTCTTCTAAGTCAGAGGGAATGTTTGAACGTATGTACATGCATACCATGAATGTATGTCTGTATGTATGTATGTACACAATAAAAAACAAATGAGAAAAAGTGTGAGAAATAAGAACATCAATTAAGAAATTCCGCCGCTTTATTATTTTTCTTCAAAGCAAATGCGTTTATAGCTCTATATAAAGCAAATTATATTATACATGTTGTTATTTGTACGATTATACTTTCAATTTTACTGAATCTTTGCAGATTTTTGTATCTTGAACACGTTACAAAATTTTAAATTCTATATTGATGGAAAAGTTTGATTATTTAACCTAAAAATGGAATGGAACTAACAATACATATGTACATAGTACATTCTACTGATTTCCACACAATATGTTTTAGGTGGGGACATTTTTAGGTGAATTTTTGTATATATGGGGGTGGTGTTCCATATCTTATTTAAGAAAAATATTTAGTTTGAGGAAACTTAATGCTGGGTCCACCCCTGCTACAGTCTTAAAGGGGGATCGTTAAGAATTCTAAAATTTCTTTATTGTTTAAAAGGCCTATCGGTTCTATTATGTACAGAGTATAACATACTACATTTGCATGGCTTCGTTGGGTGCATTCTAATTCTAAATGACCGATTTTCCATTACTCTGGACTATAAAATTTTATTGATGGCTTGTGACTTATTCGTGTAGAAAATTGGAAAACTCTAACGGGGGTCATACTGCAGAAGAGAGGCAATACGGATGAAAATTTGGTAGTCGAAGAACTCTATTTATTTTGTGAAATTTTTCTAAAACTATCACGTGCCATTAGACCAGGTATGCAGTTTTATGTCAGCAAATAAAATAATAATAACTTAATGCTGGGTCCACCCCTGCTACAGTCTTAAAGGGGGATCGTTAAGAATTCCTATCTTTAATTTTAATAATATTACGAGTTAGTGTGTAATGTGTCTAGAATTTCTTGATTTTTTAAAAGGCCTATCGGTTCACCTACGACTATTTTTATCTGCAGTACAAAACAAAAACCTTAACTAACAGTAAGAAGAAAATCTTTTATACATATCGTCATTATAAAAACAAATTTTATAATCATTTTTTTTTACGATTTCGGTACACAAATGATATAGAAAATTTGTGAATATTGTCAAGGTAGCAATTATGCTCAGATTTAAAGGCTTGAATTCAACTGATTCATAATGTAGTTGCAGGCTAAAGGTATTTAAAATATACTGAACAAATGTTTAGCTAAAAAACGACTTTTAAGGAAATGTTAAGAAAAAGATAACAAAATTGTTTATAAAAGTGATGTGGGCAAAAATTTAAACAACGCTTTCTGCAAAACAAAGAAGATATTGTTTACCATATACGAGCACATACATATACATACATACACACCTGTAAGTATGTATGTATATTACGGTTTACAAAGCAAAAAAGTATTGAGAATAGAAATTTCTAGAATATGTCAGAAGTCATATTGAAACAGTGTTAAAGAAGATGTAAAAATGGTTTAAGGAGAAAGATAAAAATGTAATGGTTGGGGGGAAGAAACAAAAACTCTTTTGGAATCAAACTACATAAATATGTGCATATAGTGGAAATAAATACTGAAATGTATTTTACAGTTGTGTTAATAAAAGTAGCTGTTGAGATATTTTATATGCCTATACATTCAAATCCTAATAGTTAATTTAAGTTGGGTTATAATAAAAACTAATTAAATCCTAATACATATTTGCAAGTGGCATGAGAAGTTAATAAATAAATCATTTATTACTACATCTCCTCTGATATCATGTTATTCTTTGATTTGTGCGATTTTCACTTCAATTTGCGTTTATAAAATATCTAATTCATTTATTATTGTGAGACTTCCATTATCCTTAATGTTCGCGATAATAGAGTTATAATTTAGAAAAATTTCTTTTTGTATATTCCCTATTTATAATCACGTAATAGTGTCACTCACTAAAAGGAGACCATTTTTCAGCCGTTCAGCAATGCAGGGCTCGTTTTACAGTATTTACACGTTGCAGCCACCAATTGCACCTTATATGGGATTAACAGTAAATATTTTTTTTAAATGCGCGCAGTAACGTACGAGCTCTTCCTAACTGAGCAGAACGCCTTCTGTTAAACGTTTCAGGTCTTTCGTTAACACTTTGCTCTAATACACGTTTAATATTTTCGGTAGTGCGAATTAATCGCAGTCTATCGGTTCGAAGCAAAATTTTTTGCTGTTTTGATTTTATTTTGTTCAGTTGTGAATCCCTCCATTATTTATATTATCTGAAAAAAGTATATGTATGTGTGTATATGGTGTCATTTGACCCACCCTGTAGCACAGAATAAATTATTCTCTTAGTTTTCCTTAAATTTAAATATAAGTATTAATTTTTGTTTGTATAAATAAAAAAGTTAAGCAATTTTTATAAAACAACTTTGTGCATAGTTAATTTTACATTGGTGTTTTGTTTTCTCCAATTCTGTGCTTTACTGAAGTTAAGGTATAGAAAACTTGTGCCAGAATATCGAAAACCAAGAATAAACAAATCATTTCAAGGTGATAAGAAGCCACTACTAAATAACACGTTATGCCTTTTATGATTACAAGCAGACATAGACCTGCATTCATATGTATATAGATAGTTAAACTCGAATATACTTTTGTAGGTATGTAGTTGCGTGTGTAGACGTTCTTATAAGGTACCCAACAATTATTGCTGACATACATACATACATATTTTGTTACATCCATTCACACGACTACATACCAGTAGATAGAGCCCAATAAAATATTTCCAAACAGACACATAAACAAATATATATACAAACATACTATGTATGTACATATGTATGTATATATGTATGTACATACACACCTATAATGGAAAGCAACTCTTTTATAAACGTTTGTTTGTAACCCGTACAATAAACAAACAAAAAATTGGTGATAAACATTGCGGCTTCTCTGCAAAAATAAAAAATAAGTAAAAAAAGCCAAAAAAAAAAACAAAGACAAAAATGCGGTTAAATATTGTGCTCGCAATCTAACCGATACTTTTTCGAATCCAGCTAGAAGTAGACAAATTTTAAAACGGTATCGGTGGATACGCACAGGCGGTCTGATATCTACCTACATATAAGCGGACACATAAAAAGCAATAAAACGGTTTCTCAAAAAAAATATTATAACTACAAAAAAAAAATTTATTTTTTGAAAAATTATCAAACAACAAAAAGTGAAAAAAAAATATTTAAAAAAATAATTTGAATTATTTTAGTGAAAAATTAAAAACCAATTTTCCACTTTTTTAAATAAATAAATAAATAAAAGTAAATGTGCAATAAAAGATATTGAAAAGCTTAAGAAGCAACAAAAGAACAAAAAAATAACAAATTGTTCCACAAGAAATTTATCAAACTCAATGTTAAGCCTAAAACTTGACAGTTAAATCCATCACAACAGCCTGGCTGAGACAAAATTATATATTAACCACTCCATTTCATACATGCTTGTGCATGCAGGCTTGTATATGTAAGTGCACATACCTACCAAGTTCTTGCTAGTTGCTGCGTACTTGTGCTATAACAAACACAAACGCAATACAAAAATCTAGTGAGATAAACAGTCAAGCCCCGAAAGTAAGAAGTGGGAATTGATTGACAGGTTAAGTTTGTGGCAAAACCTGAGCATAGACATATACAATACACGTACATATGCATGTATGTATGTACATGACAACAAACACTCTAGTGTGCTGTTGGTCTTAAGCCAACACAAACGTATAGCCAGCCATTCATTGGTTTCCTTTTTGTTTAAACTTTAAATTTGTTGCCTTTTTGGTTTGTTTTATGCATCTCAGTTTAGCAGCAATGATGCAAACCTTGAAACCACCCCCACCACCAGCTTTAACAACAGCTACAGCCGCTGTGCTACAACAGCAACATCATCGCAACCATCACACAACGCAACATCACCCATCATCTCATATACAAAATAGCAACAGCAACATCGGCAGCGTTAGTGGCAGTAGTACATTAGCCACTACTTTGCTTAGCAATAATTTGGCTAACATGGACTTACAGCAACAACAGCAGCTACAACTACACCAACACCTTCACCAGCAGCAACAAAATATACAAACTCTACTTAATCACCAGCAAATGTTGGAACAACAACAGCAGCAACAACTTATCCACCATCACCACCTTCATCAACATCAACATCAACATCAACATCCATCATTGTTATTAAGAACGACAAATAATCATAATCACCAAATAATAATGGCCAACCCTCTGCCGCCACATGGCCCAGCTGCTATTGCTACATCACTTGCCATCACCTCTCCCCCGATTGCCATTTCCAGGCTAACAAGCACACCACCAATGTCTTGCTCTTTAGCTGTCGTCGCCCCTACAAATTCTTCAACCGAGTCTCAGGTACCTTTAGCCATCCCACCCCGTTCACTGGCAGGTACGGCTACTGTTGCAAACAGCCGCCTACGGCCTCCTCAGTTATCACAGATTAGTTGTAGCAGCAATAGTAATAAGAACAACAATAATAGCAACAATAATAACGACAACGATAACGGTCAGGATGACCCAAATCCTGAGATGTTATTGGCTTTAATCTCCAGAAATAGAGAGCTTGAGGGTAAGTCTTGCTTCAACTGCAAACACTTTTCTTATTTCTTTGATTTTCTTATGAACTTTTGTGGGCCTTAAGACAAAGTCATTGTTGGATTTGAAGGTGTTATTAAAAACGAAATGATTTCTTTGTGATAAGAAAAAAAAATATTTAAACCTTTTCAGCACAGTGATGGGAGTTTCCATCACAATATTAATTTTAGAATTTCCACAATTTGAAGCTTTTACACGATTTGATGCCAAGATAATTAACGGTACACTTACAGATTGTGAAATTGGTTTACATCAGCAACTGCCATTAAGGCCTAATCTGATGTTGGACCAACTCACACTTGGTGAACTTGCCACTTGGATTGGCCCCGGTATACGAAGGGAACAATTTCTTGACATATGTAGAAACGGTACCTAACAAAAATCACATCTACCAGTAATTCCCAGGACAATAAGAGAAAGACGACACGCACCAGAGTTGGCAGCCCGAATTTATTAAGGAAAATTAGGCCTTAATCAACTCGCCTATACCTCTGCCAACATCTGGTTTCTAACGAAGAACAACACAGTAACACATCCAGAACATTTGGATTACAGAGCGAAGGCCACTATTCCGGTATCTATCGCTATGTCAGTTTAGAAGAACCTCCATAACCGAAGTCATACATAAACTTGCCAGAGTTTTAGTTATCGTGCCAACCGAACGACCCCTGAGTGTTCAGTTTGATATATGTACGTCGAATCAAAACTTGCTACCATTGGCGATACACTTACAGCCATAGATACGAAAATAGTCAGGATGAGTGCCGCTTTAACTAGCGATTCGCGTTACGGTTCGACTAATATACCTGAATAAAATCGCAAACGTAAACAATTTCGTTCACTGAACCGCTTAACAAAACCCTCAAAAAATTAAAATAGACACGAAATCGCTAGTTAAAACAGCTACAAAGATATTACTTAAAAAATAAACATACAAGTTTTCGCAGCCAACTTCGCTCACTTTCATTTCTTTGTTAAAAGTTCTAAAAAATGAAGAAGTAAAATTTCTTTGAGCTTTTTTCCTCAATCGCCTCAAAGGAAAAAGAAATTAAACATTTTATGGCAATTTTTTTCAGTGCATCGTTATAGCTTTCATTTAATGTCGGCTTAGAAAAGTTTCTTCTTGATGATAACAAATAGAAGTCTGAAAGTGCATAGCAAAATTGGAGTCCTTGATCATCACTCACATATGCCCCGGTTTGTTTATGATGACCCTATTTTGTGATCAACTCATTCACCTGGAATAATGTTTACAGCATTAAATAGTGTTTGTGGTTATTCATAATATTATTTTTGATCCATTGCCGGAAAGATTTTTATTTTATCTGCTGTGCGTATTTTTTTTTGCGCAAATATTGGAGTATGTTTGTATGTTTATGGTTTGAATTGAATATATGAGGAAGACAAACATTATGTTTCTGAAAACAACTTGGGTTGTTAATTTTAAACTTGTACAAAAAAATATGAAGATACATTTTCTGCAGTAGTGAAATAGCTTGTTTTCGATTTTTGATAATCACAACAAGCAAAAGTTTTTCATGTTCATGCTCATGTGTCAATAACAAGTTGTAGGAATTCTTTTTGCATTATTATTACTAAATGTTAAGTTGTACTTGTATATCTGGCTAAAAAGAACAACATTGTTAAGTTTTGTTTGCATTTTTATGAGGAAAAGTTCTGCTCTTATCAATTGTCAATTAGCTGTGCCATGTTTCCTCTTATCAGAAACACAATAGCAACCGCAGCAGCACATCGTTGTTACATTAACCATTAAAAAGTAACACAATTGTAAAAATATGTATCTACTTCTATGTACGTATGACAGTTGTTTTTGTTGACACTTTGTATTGCTTTTAAAAGCAACAAAATGACAAGTACAAACATAGAGTGGCAAAATATTGAATATAAGAACTTTCGTTTTGTTTACATCCGAGAACATTTGTTTGAAAAAAATCGTTCAACACAATTTAGAAACAAAAAATGAAATACGTTTCAGGCGAAGCTGAACTACGGCGTAAGGTGCGACGTAATTTAGCGCATAGCCGTTATATGGGTAGCAGCGGCAGCAGTGTGCCCTTAAGGGCCACGTTGACTTAGCTTGTTTGGCAAAAGAAAACACTACAAAGAAATAATAAAGATGAAATCGCTAAATTAATCTGAAAGAAGCTGAAATGTCAGGACTTAACAAAATAAATACCACAAAAGATAAAACAACAATTATTTTGCAATCAAAGCGCAATGCTCCATGTAACTTAGCACATATGTAGCTGTAAAGTTTATAACAACAGCGGCATTGTGGCCAGAATGGTAAAAATCGCTACAGAGAAATAATAGATAAATAGTAGTGAAATATCCACTATTAAAATAATAAATAAATAAAAAAAAAACAACCACAGCCAACTTCATGTTTAACATGCTGCCAACGTTATCCAATTGCAAAGAGTAACGGCCGGGGCATATAGAATCATCTCTCATACGTTATCCCTCACCTCTTGTACTGACAACTAAGTTCGTCAACGTCAACGCAACGTGGGCAACTCTTAACTCACGTTGAGTACTTTGACAGCTATCAGTTAATTTTTTGTTTGTTTTGTTTTAGATCTTCTTTCAAAAATACAAATTTTATACGCGTTAACAAAAAGTACTCATTGCGCCAACCTTACCGGCCCCTAGCGCCACGCAAAATAAGTTAGTCTCATACATTTTGTATGACCATAAGCCGTAAGCGATATTTGCTATTGAGCCGACTAACAAATAAACGTAATTTTTGTTTCAGTGTAACAATTGTTTCATTGAAATTGTATTTTCCCAGAGACTTTCATTCGTTCCTTGGCCATGAATTTTCATGTATGTGTGTATGTTTCAAAACTCCATCAAGGGGTTGGCCAACAAACTTGTAATTATTTCATGATTATTAAAATATTTTTTGTTGTTGTTGTTATTCAAAGATTTCAATCAAACCCGATAATTATTAGGATTATGATGAGCAAATTTTCATTTACGAATATTTCAACTACTACAAGTGCAGGGATTAATGGCTTTTTATAAGATTTCACTTTGTCAAAGTCATCGGTGAAGAAAACCAAAGCAACATGAAAGAAAAGTTAATGCACCGCCATCAAAGGACACGTGGCTCCACAGAACATGCCAGTTCTCTGGAGAACGAAAAGCAACAAAGCAGCAACACAACCGAAACTAGAACAATGAAACAAGTCCGCGGTAATGGAAATGCATTAAAAGTAACCAGTGACATACACCCATTCATGCGCCGCACGGCGAACGAGAATAGATAACAAGACAGCAAATAATCAGGCAAACAAATGACGCACTTGCCGGCAAGCGTCAAGTAAGTTGAGTGCCCCAAAGCAAACGTTAAAGTTTACTTCAGAAAAAAAGGATTTGCTGCTGGTGCTGTGTCTGTTCTTTTTCTATTACAACCTTAATGGCAAACAAATAAATCGTAACGAAAACAATGTTTTATTTAAACATTAACAAGAAAAGAAAATATTATCCATAAGGACTTTTTGATTGTGATAAGTGGAGTGAAGTGGTTGCAAGGGTGAACCGGCTGAGTGATAGACTGGCAAGTGGCGTGTAAGCGTACGCATATAGTACTGCGTTAAGCTTAACTAAACGCCCCGGCACACGTTCCCAGCCAAAACATTTTAACGCCTCTGTCGATCTCATGTGTTCATTTGTCCTTTTTTTTCCTGCCTCTTCTGCTTCATTTTACTTAAAAACAATTCTCCAGCACAGAGCGTTTTCTTTTGCCTTTGGAGGATCAACAGGCACGTGTCGTTAATTTTTTTTTATGCTTGTTGTTACTTTTCTGGTTTCATGGCCTGTTTTTCGTTGTGCCCAACTAATTCGACAGCAATTCCCAGTGGTGTTAAACGAGACAACGCCGTCTGATAGCGAGGATGTGGACGCGAACGAGACCAACGTTTGCTAAAACGAGCAGCAAAATTCAATTATTGTCCTTGAGGCTGTTTAGCTGAGCAATTGTTTTGTGTGTCGTTGGTTGGGTGGGCCAACGGATACTTGTAACCAGAAACAAATATTTTTCTTTCATAAATATGTATTTATGTACGTAAAAATAACAAAACCTGATACTCGTGGAATTCTCTTCTTAGTTTTGTTTGTTTCATTAAATTTTCTAGTGTTGTTGTAACAAATAATATATTATTATGAATTTCCTGGTTGTTTGTATATGATTAAATGTAGTGGTGGGTGGGGGAAGGGGGGGGGGGGTGGTTGATTTGTTTCAAAAAAATCTTGTTTCAGTTCGAAGTCATCATAAAAAAAAATTATAATTGTTTGTTCGCTGTCAAAAATTGAGTAAATATGTTTGATGGTTTTTGTTGGTTTTGTAAGTTAATATTTTTGTTTTTAATTTTGACGGTTGGGTGGAAGGAAGTGTGGGGGGTGTAACAGTGTGTTTAGCCGATGCAAGAAAAATCTTTCAAAATTGTTTATTTATTACACCGAAAAATTGCTCAAAAATGTCACTGAATTTGTAAAAATTTAAATGTTTTTGTGATATTAGCCAAAAAATACTTAAACTAATTGCAGGACAAAAAATAAATTTATAAAAAATGGTGTTCGATTTAAAAAAGTTTAAAGACTGCATAAAAAGAGCACTTAAAACAATTGTAACACTATGGAGCAAAAACTGCAAGTTTTTGTGTTTGAAAGTTTAACGATTCGGGCGAAAAGTATTATGTATGTAAATATTGCGCTCAATCACATCAATTAGTGACATTTTAGTGACTGTTTGGAGGCTCAAATTCGATCATCCAGAAATGGGCCTTATCGTTGAAGACGATTATTTTTAACTAAAAGTAAGGCTCAGTTTCTAGCTGCACCGGGGTCCATACAGTCAACACAAAATGTTATTAAGGGTTTTTTCTCGTTTTGGAAAAGTACTCAGGAGGAGGAGGAGGAGGAAGAGGAAGAGAGTGGCGGTTGCCTTCAGTTCTTGTGCAGTGTGGATCTCTGCCATGTGCTGTTGAACGCTAATTCCGAACAGTGGGACTTGAACACGTGCAATATGAACGGTATTGGACTACCCTGTGTAGGGAAACAGCCTCAATAGCGGACAAAAGTAAAGAACAAATTTTCAACAAACGATATAATTAAACAATAGAATTAAAACTTACAAAATAACAAATTGAATTGAAGAAAAACCTACAAAAATATAAAAGAAAATTCCATTTTCTTTGACTAAGAACTAAAGGAAAATAATATTTCATTTTCAACTGAATTCTTAACAATTGCTGGTCCATTGAAACAGCATTTAAAACAGAATTGCATATCGAACCTAAAATGAACTAATTAAAGGAAACTTTTTTTATCAAGGGATGTTTTAGCATATTCGCCACTGCTCGTTAATCAGCCAGTGACTCAATCCGTTCATTATCTTATTAGCGCAGTTTTTTCCATTAGAAATGTGTCTTGTATGTAGCGAAGAAGTGTTTGCTTGTTTCCGCTTTCGTAACTTTTTTAATTGGCTTAACGTGACCAACTTTGACATTACAGGCACAGCGAACAGTTCAGCAGATACGTTTTTGATGACTGCAGTTTGATTTTGTAAACTTATCAAAATTGGTTAATATTTATTATGGATGATCAGTTCGGACAATAGTCTGCTCATTCCGTCAACTGTACGGGTGCCATAAGCATCTTATCGGGAGAACTACTCACAGTGTGGTGGCTAAAAGTCAGTCTATTGGCTTAGCAGACAATGAAATACCTTCCAAAAGGCGACGGAACGCCGCACTTTCCTGGCAAATCTTGAAAACTGAACCTAAATGGATGTGCAATTCGGCCAACATTTCACTCGTTTCGCTAACAGAACGTACAATTTCATAGAAGTGATAGGGAAAAGTGGACAAAACCAAACGATGACGATGAACTGCCCGAATTGGATTACGTTCGCCTAAATTTTCCCTAGAACTGTTGCAAACTAAGTCTGAATCAAGCAAAACTTTATTTAAGAGTTATAGCCTTTTGAACAAGTAGTAACTGGTAATTTTTCTTAAATTACTTTTTACTTTCTATCACAATAGATGGTCGCAGTGTGAAGCTCCGTTTTGGGGCCAGATCGCCCATATTCTACATTTATTAAATTGCTTTCTATTTCTATTAAGAAAGCAACTTCACTTAAGTACCGGAAAAATATCAGAAAAAATCAAACTTTGATTAAATGTCAGTTCATTTCAGCCGTTTCTTACTTCTTGATAAAACGAAATTTGGATATATTTTAGAATCTTCTACACACAATTAAAAAGTTCACTAATACTGTTTTAGATTGTCTATCTGGTTACGTTTCGTTGGCCGATTTCAAGTCTTAGGCGAGTTGAGACCTACACTCATGTGCAAAGCCACAGCTCAACCGAACATTCAACCAACCAGCCAACCCAACACCCCAACCCGACGCAACCCAACCAACCATCAATCCAATCATATTTTCGAACAGTCACTTGAATGTGGGATTTTGTTTTTATTTATTTATTTATTATTAGTCTTATTAAAAGTTATTAAATTTGAGTGTGTGTGTGTGCGTGTGTGTGTGTGAGCATTGCTTTCGTTTTCAACAGCGAGTGTGACGACGACGTTGGATTTTTCAAGTGCCAGGGATTATAAACCAAGTGCGGCAATTGAATTACATGGGGTTGTAAAATAATACTTTGTCTTTTTGTTGTTATTTTATGAAATGTAAACACAATTAACTTATTCTTACAACATTATTATTTGTACTAAATAACAAAACAAAACCAACATAAGTAGAATTTTTTTGTGAACATGTATTAACAAACAATAAAGACCGGAAGGATTTTCACGAGTCGCTGTTAGGTAATAAGGTAGCAGGAAGAGTAAGGACGACATAAACATCCTACAACTGGAAACAAAAATACTGTTTTAAATAAAACTATTTCAAATTTGTTATGTCGAGAGATTTTAAAAAATTAGATATTTTGAAAAAACGTACTCTTTTGCTGCCAAATTTGATGCTTCCAATAATGGGCGATTAGTTAAGAGTTGGCGGATTTAATTTACAATAAATTCCTGATAAGTTGAGAGTCAAACGTTCAAGTTTTCTTTAAAGTTTTAAATTTTATCTCACAAATTTAATGCGAACTTAATTTCAAAATATTGCGCTCATGAAAGCAGCTGATTACATTTTTAATGAGCAGATTTCTTTCCTAATAACATCTTGAAAAGAAACTGTTGAAAATTGTGGCCAGCCTAGATCACAGCTTTCGATTTTTGTGAGGAAAAAAAATTTGAGAAAAAAAAACTCGCAACGTAAAAGCAAAATCACTAGTTATTAATTTCTAATTAGCAATTAATTGACTTGGGTTGGTTGCTCCAGCATTTAATCCAATCATATTTAGTTTTCAGGTATTTAAGATTAGGATTTCCTGTACGCAGAATTTAAAGAATATTATTTCATGAGATGTTGTGTAAAACAAACGGGTCTCTGGAGAATCTGTATCAACAAAATAGAAAAAACAAAACTGCCTTTATTTAACATTAATATGTAATAGATTTTGGAAGCAGGGAAAAATAAAAGCTGCAAACTACACTGGCAAAAATTTGGCACATTAAAATTAACGGCAAATGATTGTTTTGCCTTCAAGTTATAGGCTAAATTATTATTATTAAAATGCATAATCAGGTTTTTATTTTAAAACTAATTGATTATTTTGATAGGAATCTCGGAAGCCGGTTTCGTTGTGGCGCATATCAAACTGGGGCATTTTGCTTTTGGGAGTATAAGAGGAACGGCAACCAAAACTCGAGGAAGTTCATGCATGCCTTCGATTACGATTACTAATGTGCCCCTGGCCACCTCTAAAAGAGGGATCAAGGCGTTGGTCATGGACTGTAATATTATGGCTGTGGTTTAAGCCTAAACGGGATCTTGGTAAATATCGGTGTAGAAATCTTGGTGACCCCAAGAGGTGCTGTTGTCTTGCAACTGATTTCTGTTCTTCGTTAGGAACCAGATGGTGGGAGAGGCACCACTGAACTGGTTAAGGTTTGATGTGCCTTGAGGATTTTGGGCTGCCTTTATAAAAAAAATCGGCTTCCTTTTATAATGTAGAGAATTACTGGCAGAACAGATTAGTCAGTCCGAGCTCTCGAGCAAGAATTTTGTGTTAGGCAACGTTCCCACAGAGCGCCATAAGTTGCCGCTTATGTATGCCTGGTAGGCTGGAGGTGCAGAGCTGCAGTTCAAGTCCACCAAATGAAGTTGGTCTACGTTCGGATTTGGCCATAATGGCAGGCACTGATGTAAACAAATTTCACAATCTGTTATTTTAATACGAATAAGGAATTTTTTAAGAATATTTAATGAATCACAAAACTATAGTGGCCGAACGCTGGAGTGCTGTGGATATAGGAAGGCGGCATCTGCGCTCTGACAAATTACAGGTTTTCTTAACAAATACTCTGACGCTGACACAACGTTATTTCTCTTTGTGTAGTAGAATATCGTAGGCAGGTTTGTTTTTATTCGTTTCCTTTGAATGCGTGTTAGCTACGATTTGTTGTTAAGTGCGTACGGATGTGGTTTTATTGCTACATGAGAAACGCTTAAGAAGTTGGCAATCTAGAGGGGTTTAATACTTTATTGCCAGCAGCAACAGGAACTGACAACCATGAACTCAAAAAAGAATACAACACCAACCTGCCGCCCAAGCCAAACAACCATCAACGCACCAACCAACCAGCCAGTCAACCAGCCAACCAACCAACGGCTCGAGTCAAAAGTGGCAAAGATTCACTGTTAACACGGCATGTAACCGCTCTCGTTCGATGCACAATAAAAGATCTCGTAGCACGGCTACATTAAGTGTAACTAACCTTTATATCTGGCTGGTAGTTGGCATATTTTTAAGAATTTTACGGAGGGGGCAAAATTTAATGGTTGAACAAAACACACACATAAAACGCTGTATTCGTAACTGTCAAAATTATATAATTTAATAAAGTTCACTGCGGGATATTCATCTTGTGTTCATCCCTGCAACAAAAACATTTTTTTTGGTTGCTTTTTATTTTGACTATTTCTTTTTCTTGCTGCCTGTTTTATTTGTACAACGAGAGTTGTTGTTTGGTAATAGATGCCAGCCAGTTCTTTGTGCATATTTACTCGCACGTCAGTTTAACTCCCCATATTTGTACCTTGTTATTTGTTGGCTCACGGCTTTTACATCTTGTAAGCGAGTATAAATATTTCATAACATCATAAACTTGTATTTTGGAAGCATTTTTTTAATGCCAACACAAATTTTGTTTTTTTATTGTAAGTATTCAATAATACTGATACACTCACTCCAAAAGTGTTTAGAAAAGGAATTTTACACCACACGAGGCAGAAGGTTTTTGGGGGGCTGAAGAATTTATGTAGCGCGTTGCAGTCAGCGCTGCGAAGTAACACTTTCCAAAATCATTAATCATTCGAGAGGGTTGTATTTTTTATATGGAAAAAAGATGAAAGCTAAAGTACTAGACAACTAGTATGTATTTAGAAGGGAGAAATTATTCTGCCTACCTTACTAAAGGGTCTTTGATTAAGCGTTTGCTTTCTTTAAGTTCAAATAAAACAAAGAGCATCTGATGTGGCATAATATTTTTCCATTCCATATGAAAGCACAATCGATGTTGTAATTATATACGATACAAAACATAAAGAAAATGTCCGCCAAGGTAAATGTTTCATAACGGTTTACCTTTAATAGAACGTTATATGAGCCATAGCATGTATTATGTTGACTGTTGAGGACCACGGCAGCTTGTAGCTTTTTCTTGCACTTACCAAAGTCCACACTAGAAGAACTGTAATGGGGTTAAATCACTGAATCCCGGTGAACCCAATGTTCTCTACTCTGTCATGTAGAATTCGCAGTGTGACAAGAGTTGTGTGGCACGTAGCAGTATTCTGTTCAAATTATATATCATGGGTGTCCTTATCATCCATATCATTCCGAAGGGAGCTGGAAAGCGTTTAGAATAGCCAATGCCACATACTTTGTGCGGCATGTAGCATCATCTCTTCAAAACTTGATGTCCTTATCAGCCCATTTCATTCCGACGGAAAAATGGAAATGTTATAGAAATAGCCAATGCTGCATTCTATAATACGTCCTATTCAAATCTTACATCATTTGCATCTATATCATTCCTATCAAGCCAACGGAAGTAGGAAATCATATAGAATCCTCGATGTGGCATGTGCTGTCCAATACGTAGCATCATCCATATCATCCCTATGAAGCCAAACGAATTTGGAACGTATGTAGAATCTTTAATGCTGACTTGACTGTGCGGCCCGTAATACCATCCTATTCATCTTTCGTATCCATATCAAGCCAAAGCAATTTGGAAATCATGTAGAATTCTCATTGTGGCATATGTTATGCGACACATAGAATTGTCCTGTCTGTAGTGATCATAGATACTGATAATCGCACAGCCAAAGTCGTCCTTAAAGAATTGTGTATTAAGAACTCCTCTACAGTAAAATTCACATCAAACTCTTAATTCTGGAGGATGTACGCTTTGCTTCTTATGTGAACAACCATAATTTTAGTTATTTTATTCGTTTGTATGATACTTTTATTCATTTATCCAGAAGTAGGCCTGACCGCTGAAAACAATTATGTCGTTGCAAACTGGGGCCAAATTGCAACGATATCGTTGTCAGTTCAACGAACACGTGTCGTTGTCTGTGATCGTTTATCTTCAGCTCCTGGTGCCTATAATAGAGTTCTCGGTAACGACATTAAATCTATTGTCTCAGATTTATGTGCACACATATACGGAGGCTTTTGACAGACCTTGCGATTCAACATTGCGCGAGTACATTGTTTACCTGATCAGCGGACTTGTATTTATTAAGCACACTGCGAAGAGTACTCTCCGCAAGGCGATTGTGGTGACGTTGACATGCACAAAACATGCGGAATACTGCCCCATCCGAACATATATTTTGAGATAAAACTATTTTATTATAAAAATTTAAAAATATCAGATAAATAAATGAAATATCGTGTAACTCGTACGATTAAAGTCGCGGCTTCAACGGCTCCTGTTTAAAACACTCAATAACACTAGTATTATTTAAGTAAATTTTGTTTCTACCTGCCATTGTGCAATCTTACATCGTAGATACATACTCGTACATAAATTATGTTTTAACGTATTTTTATTTATTTGTTGTGTAAATATTAAATGTTCTTGTTTTGCTAAAAATGTCTCTCTCTCTCTCTTTTGTATTATTTGTTATTTTCAAGCCAATATTTTCCTTTGCCAACAACGAATATCATAAAAAAATTATAAAGTTTCTTTAACTTTTTTTGTTTCCTTTCTTTTTTGTTTGGCAACTGCTCGTTGCCGAAAGAAGAAATACCCGTATAATTGTGTACATTTTGGAACAGCACAAATAATTTTGGTTTTTTGCTCTAAAATGTACAAAAGTACATACATACATATCTGCACTTTGCTTTAGAATTATTTGCGAGCATTTTTTTTTATTACAATATTTTCTACTTTATTACGTAAAAAATAAATGTTAAAATAACAACAAACAAACATTTGTTGTCGTTGGTGTGCTGCCATTATTTATCCAACCATCACGGCAACCAACCCAAACCGAACCGAACCAAACCAAACCAAACCAAAGGTAAATATGACTTAAATACACAAAACATAAAATTAAAAAATAAACAAAACAAAAATTTTGAAAATAAATAAAATAAACCCCATATCTTTTTAAACACGAGCAGAAACTCAACGACCTTAGCAAACCGACAAGAGCAAATTCCTGTTTCCCCTAAAAGCCACCACATGAAGAGTTCCGACTCCAGCATCCCTGCATACTTTTGTTTTTTGCGGGCATAGATTTCTGTAAAAATTCATGACTGTGTTTGGGTGAATTCTGTTTTTCGTTTCGTCTTTAAAAATATATGTAAATAGAAAAAATTTGTAAACTATTGTTGGAAACAAGGCAAGATTGCGCTTGGCAATAAAAAAAAAATACTGAAATGATAAAGGGTGAGTCAGGAGCCATCACTTTAAACTAATAAAAATATATTATTGGAAAAATATTATTATCACCCAAAAGAATAAACGTAGAAGGAACATCTCACAATAACCCGGAGGAGGGAAATCCCTGTCTTGGGCTGAGAAGTGAAATCACTATCAACTGGAGTGAGCAGTGAAATAACTCAATCTGAGTAATTTGATTATATTAACCTTTTGATATCAGTGGTAAGATCATTCAATCTAACTAATTCGATTGCTATCACTCTTTTGGACTAAGGAGCGAAGTCAATTCAATCTAACTAGAGCGAGTGCTATCACTTTTCTGGTGTGAGTACTGAAGTCATTCGATTTGACTACATCGAGTAATATCACGTTAGTGATATTTCACCAGGCAGCCGAAAAACTTTACTATTTATGGTGTGGATTTTGCGTGGGCAGTGCCCTTGGTCTGTACTTTTTTGAAAATGTCATTGTTGAGTGCCGCACAGTGATGATAACCCTTTGCAATTGGGCTTAATTGAACGATGTAGACGGTGAACGATATGTGCCACGTAGCACACCCCACGATGAACATTCAGCTTGAACGATTTCAGAGTATAGTTACCTTGCGCAGGGGTGACGGGCATTGGCCAGCGACATCATGTGATTGGACACCTCTTGACTTTTTTTTGTGGGGTTCCCTTAAGCCTGAGGTATTTGCCAATAAGCCACAATTGATCGATGTCCTGAAAATCGACATAAATGATGCCATTGCTCAAGTTCGCGCATGTCTATGTGACAGAGTTATTGCACCGCTCGGATGCGTGTGATATTCCGGCATATAGTTGAGCAATATTATATTCTATAGATTTGGATATATCAAGAACTTCCATTTCAACATCTAGCTGCCCTTATTGAAAACCCATTTACAAGTCATTTGTGCGCTACCTGTGCAATGCCGTATACAGCACCATCTTACCTGAAATATGCCGCTGGCATAATAATATGTAGAGCCTGTCACACTATGTCGAACGTTTATGTATGTTCCCACCTACGACATAAAAGAAAAGATCTCAACGTGGAACCATAAAATTACCAGAATTTTAATAAAGTAGAGCGCTTGCTATAGACAACGGCCAACAATAATATTTTAAGTAAAAGCAGCGTTCCTTGAGACTAATCCTAAAATTTACAACACTGTTTATGCTCATTGTCTATTTAAGGAAATGTACGGTACTTTGATAAAAACATACATTTTTACCGTTAAATTTCCCAAATGTCTGTTTCATTCTCTATACTTCTTTCCTATTGTATTTCATAAACTTAAAGAGTTAAAAACTCGAAAATTTATTTATTCTGAAAATTGTTGTTCTTGTGTTTCAAACAAACCGAAAATAAGAGACAACAAAAAATTAGTTTTAAAACAAAACGAAACAAAAGTTATAAACAAATGTTTTTAAGTTTCTTCTAAAAGTTTATAAGGAGTTAAATAATATTTCTTCTTTGGGGCAGATTGTTAAAATAGAAAAAAATATTTTCTGTTGTTAAATAAATACAAATAAATGTTATAAAATTGCAAGCAGATACAAACATACATATATATGTATATATATATTTTTGCATATATGTATATAGACGTTTATGTAGGAGTGTATATATCTATTTATATACATCCATGTGTACTTAATACAGAAATTTTATTTTAAAAAGGATACTTAACATCCTTTGAGATTGTTCTACTTATTGTTGGTTAAAGGAAACCTAAGGTTTGTGCCCTTAAGAGGCTTTTGTTTTTCTATAAGGATATAAAACACTTGAAAACAAAATATCATACTCAAAATATTTTAAGCCAATAGACAGTAAATTAAGAAAAACTGTCTTTCAATCGACAAAAACTATGAATGCTTTTCAAAGATTTCTGATTTTGTCGCAAGGAAAATGTTCATTTCTCATATTTTATTAATAAAACTATTTATTTATTTTGTGGGGTTTTTTGACCTTTTTTGTAACAACGAATAAAACGACAACAGACGTTCGGCCTGTGGACTGTTGGTCGAACAATTTACCAACTCATTCGTCAAGGCAATATTTCGTGGAATTGAAAGAATTTGAAAAACACGTTCAAATGTTCAACTTTATTTAGAATTGTCCTGAAAAACACACAATGAGTATTTAAAGAAAAATATGCAATCTAAAAAGATTTTATTTATTCTCAGCACTTAAGAAATTTCCACATATAGACAGCTAGAAAACCTACAAAAACATCTCAAATTGCGATTAAATAAACTCAGTTGTTTTATTATTTTAATAAAAAGACCTGCATCAAAATACAACTCTAAATGTCAAAATTATACACGCAGAAGTGAAATTTAAAGCAGTTAAAGTGGTGAATTGGAGAAGGCAGCTAAATATTTTTTGTGTTTAAGGACTCCCTGGGATATCAACAGCTGAAGAGTAAAACTTTCGTTTTTGGCATTTCGCGAAGATTTAACAACATCAATAATTATCGATTCACTACTAGAGAAGATGCTGAGGATGATGTCACATCCAATAACCAAAAACAATACCTTAATCGTATCTGAGCCACTAATTTGCCAGATTTGGCTGGCTGGAAATTTCCCAGAATTGGAATGCCAGCGTTTTGGCCCGCATTAAGAAGTTTAAACTGAAATCTCTGAGCAAGTTCAAGGACATACTAAAAGGTGCATGTAAAAACTATTGCGATTATTGGAAATATCCCCGTCAAAAGTGCTACTTCTACTTTGATGCGGAAAAACTAGAAATTGTTGAATAAATAAACATATTTTTTCATCTTATTTTTGTTATGTCGTACATATTGTGCAATAATGAAATGATGAGCCTGGTTTCCTAAACCGTTTATATAAAATCTTACGAAATGAAAATTAAATATATTGTGTAAAAAAATTAAGTATTTTTTCCACTCATTTTGTAAAAAGTACTAAATCTACTCACATACATATTTATTTATTTATTTTAAATGACTTCCTTTTCAACACAAGTACGAGTACTTACACTCTATAGCACACCCAACCCATCAATGTATGTATATTGATAATTTACGATTTCCTTAAGTCGTTTCTAAGTGGTGGTCTATAAAAAAAATATCATAAAATAAAGAGTTAAATAAATAAATCATAAAAGAAAAATAAACAGAAATCACTGACGAACGATTAATTCTATAAATATTAAATTTGTCATTATAAAGCAATAGAATTTTCGATATGTCAATATTTAATAGCGATGGGCTGTGATTGGAATGAAAATCTTATCATTCATTAGTGGGTCCCCGTGCAAACAGCGAGAAAAAAAAAATAAACCAACCACTTGAACATATTTTTGGTTTTTTTACCCTTTTCTTTAAGAAAGAGCACAAAATATTTCTAGACAAATAAAAGCATTTATACATCTGAAACGACGTTGTGTTAAGCAAACTTTAAGATAAAGAAAAGAATTGACTTATTTTCAATAAACTGAAGAAAATTTACATAAAGGCATAATTATTTCAATTTAATTAATTAAACTTCTTCTTCTTCTTCTTTTGGCGCTACAGTCCGTGGTGAACCTGGGCCTCAACCAACAAAGTTTTCCAGCTGGCACGGTCTTTAGCCAGCGTTCTCCAATTTTGCACACCAAGTTGGTTGAGGTCCCTCTCCACTTGTGTGCGCCATCGGTTCCGTGGGCGTCCTCTACTGCGTTGTCCCACAGGTTCGGAATCGAAGATTCTACGGGTCGGAGCAGTATTCTCCATGCGCTCTACATGGCCCAACCATCTTAGCCGTTGGATCCGTAGACGCCTGGTTAGGCTCATGTCGCTGTACAACCCGTACAGTTCATGATTGAATCTTCTTCTCCAGAAACCATCAACGCAAACAGGGCCGAAGATTGAACGCAGAACTTTTCTCTCGAAAATACCAAGGACTTCCTCATCCGCCTTCGACACCGTCCATGCTTCTGCGCCATAAAGAAGTACAGGGATTATCAAAGTGGTATATACTGTCAACTTGGTTTTTCGAGAAAGGGCCTTACTACTCAATTGCCTCTTGAGCCCAAAGAAACAGCGATTGGCAAGAGTTATTCTGCGTTTGATCTCGGTACTGATGTTGTTCATAATTAATTAAACTAAAATATTATAATTCTTTTCAGTTTTTCAACAGTGAGATATAATTATATGTATATGTTAAGTGGCCAGAGTGCGTTTTGTTCTGCGACTACTCAACTGATGAATCGTGCTCATAACTTTTCTAGAATAGAACCAAAATGCGACACAAAACTTTAATAAATGCAAATCTAATATAAATATTTTTTCGTAAAACTCATATACAAATACAAAATGAAAGAAAATTAATAAAAAGGAAAAAACAGAAACCTTTTTTTGCACAACTCAAAGGAGTACGTTTTGTTCTGCGGCTTAATTTAATTTGTAGGCATTTTTTTCTTGCACTTTGAAGTAGAAATTTGGCTGATGGTTTTAGTACGCCAAATTTCCTTCTTCTTTTGTCCTTAATGCGATGATATCGACAGTAAATGTGTGCGGGCTCTAAAGAGGCGAACGAATAAATTGAGGGTACAGTCATATAGAGTGGAGGTGATGTGAACTGCTTTCCGAAATCCTGCCTTTTGAGCTCGTTTGACTTTTCCTTGTAGAATTTTCTAAGTTTCAGGCGCATACGAATAAGCAATATTCAAAACCGATATAAATATGCCCGATTTAACCCAATTTTCCAAAGATGACCAAAACTGCACTTTCCCTCAAATGGGGCAGAGACTTGCAATATGAATAGCGAAGTCCCTTCGAGTTTTATTGTACTAAAAGTAATAAACGGCACTATCAAATTGAGATTGTGAAACTTTTCATTTTTATATATGCGAGAAACGGCCGGCAAAGCCGCCACGAATATCTGCGTGATCTTATCGATAGACTTTTTTTTGAATAGTTTCGACGACTTCTTACACATATTGTACTACATACATTCAGCTTTATTTGGAATTGAAAGCCATGTGGCGCTTAATGAAATACCCTTTATAAGGATTACATGATTTTCTTCATCGATTGAGCAAAAACGTAACAAATGCGATACGCATAAATTTAATACTTTTGATTTAATTCGTTATTTTTTTTAGTTCAGTTTTGTAAACAAAAATTTCATAATTGTTTTGTAGCCATATTCAGTTTGCGCGTAGTTTATATCTATTTACTTAACAACGCGTTATCAATCAAGGTGGTTGGCGGTTAAAGTTGGCTGTGGCTAAGCTGATAACAACTGAAAAAAAAACCAAACAGAAATACTAATAGTTTTTGTAGTGGGGGCACTGCTGTTTAGATTTTCAACGATATTTCCTTCAAATTTCGCCCGCAAGTGGGTTTTTTTGTCTACGATTATTCTTCTGAACCCTTGAGTGGAAATTATCAATTGATTTAGTCTTTTGTTGTTGTTGCTGTTGTTGTAGCAGTTGTCGTTCATAATAAATATGACACTTTCAATTGTTGTGCAAAGAGAAATATGAAACATCTAAAGATGACTGTCATTTCGCCGACATTCCTTGTTTCGATCTAAATTTTCATTTATTTATTCAAGTTTTTATATATTGTATGTATGTATGTATGTACATAGTTTTTATTATATTCTTTATTAAATGATTAAAGGCACTACTTCAGAGGTTTGACTATATTTAAGTCAACAAATACAACAAATCGTTGTAGGCTGTTAGTGGCGCAAGATTTTTCGTTTTTGTTTAGCGACCAGTTAAAAAATTGTTACGCATGATATTTTTCTATTTGTTCTGTTAAAAAACAAAACAAATTCGTATAAAAATATCTTTTAAATAAATTTGGTCAGGTTTACGAACTAAGGCTTCTTCATCAAAAGTAGTTATGAAAGTCATATCAACTAAATGGGGTATTACATCTTACATTTGACGAGTCCATATCATTCAATTTTAACCAATAGAAATTGATAGTCTTTGGCCTACACCGCTGGCCGTAGAAAGGTGATGGTCTGGTCAAAGCCATTCCAAAAAAAAGTATGGAACGCATCAAATAATGACTTTAGCGGTAAGCATTGGTTGCTTGTGGGCCTCATGTGGTTTTATATAATATCAAAACTTTGCAACCATGTATATTGACTTGGTGATTTGGTCATTCATCAGGAAATGACTACAAGACGGAAGATGTTTTTTTAATGAAAATTTAAGTCAGTTTAAATAACTATTTAGCGGCAACATATAGTTTCCTTGATTGTTTGGATTCAGCTCATGGCTTAAGTTGAAATATGTTTGTGGTACAGGCCCAACTCATGAGGCGAAATTTTGGAAATTGTCATTTGCGAAAGACTGATTAACTGTAAGCGGTGCGAAACCGGCTAAAAACTTTAACGGACAGCCACAATGTTTTGGGCAGATCACGGACTCCGTAATATGACACTTTTGTTTTACCTTAATTCATCAATTTGCTACATTTTCTTCTTTCATTCACTGATCATTCATAATATTCATTATATTGAAGAATTGTTTTACAAAAAAAAAAAAAAAACAAAATTTCATGGCTGAAAAATTTTGCTTTAATTTGTCCAACTAATTGTTCAAAATGGGTGAATCTTGAGGCATAAAAACATTTCACTGTTCAACACAAATGTTTGCCTCCAACTTTACTATTCACGAATGTGAAAATTGTTTTCGTACGATGCTTTCGATTTTAGGTTTCTCCATCTGCTGGATATGTTGTAAGTGATTTTAATTCCACAAAATGAAAAACAGCCACAAAATGGGCTAAATTATTGTTAACCATATTCAACCCTTAATTAAGTATTTAAAAACTTTACAACAAAAGCTTTTTTTTCGAGCTTCAAAAATCTAGCTGCTGAAATTAAAAGAAATAAAAAATCAACAACAATATAATTATTACAAGCAAAAAACAAACAACAGCAAACAAAATGTTAAACACAAAAAGTCATTATTTAACATAATGTTGGCAAAACAAACAAAACTCATCTCTACCAACAAAAGAAAACAGGAGAAAACAAAATCATTTTGTCTACTTTGGCAAAAACAACGGGATGTTATTGTTGTTTAGTTGTTGCTTACAAAAGCAAGTGCCGTTTCTGTATGTGTGTGTGTGTGTGTGTGTGTGTATGCCTGTGATATAATAAAGCTTGTATTTGGATCGTGTTTAACACATGCCGAGACCACCTGTTTAAATCCGCTCCCGAACAATAGACACATCAGAGCGTAAAACAATCAAAGTCGTAATGGTACATTTGCCATTTATAAAAAGCATTTATGCCAATTCTAAAGGAACGTCAAAGTACAAAAGTGCGACTTTACACAAATGTCCATTCATATACACACACACATGTATTTATACACATGAATGTAAAAGCTGGTTGATTCCTACCCAGCGGTAAATACTAAAGCCTTGCAATTACCAAATAGTTCTAATATCTGTCTGTAAGTTTTTTTTTATTCTCCTTGATGATATTCATGAATAATTGATATATTTATTTTTTTCACAAAATTGTTTTCTTTCGGCTGCATCAGGTTTCTATGCCTGCTAAAAGCAATTCAATACAATGACATCTCAATTCTCCATAATGTTGCGAATCGGCAGCAGTCCGGATATACGATTCTCCCGCATAATAGAGTAACAAGTAATTTTTTGTTTGTTTTTTATATGTGAGCCTACATATGAAAATCCACCTAATATGTCAAAACTGAAGTTTTTGAGTAAAACGCTATCCAAGTTTCTCCCATTTTCAGACAGTGCGTGTTCTCATTTCATTGTTGAAACGCCACAAGTGGGTTTTTACTGTTTACAAACGATTTCATATGAAAATTCAAGGTACATACTAAGCCAGAAAAAAAAAAATAAAACCTGAATTCATGAAATTTCTCAAACTAAGAGGGTTTCTTATCACATATTCATTATTCATTTCTTAAGTTTCAGAATTATTCAATCCCGAATAATAAAGATAATTACGACCAATAAAAACGGAACTAAATGAAATCGATGTAAAAAAGGTTACATTTAATCCAGTTAATCGAACTATGGATAATCGAGGTGCCACTCTACTTTAAAAGTCAAATGTTTGACGTTTTAAAAAAGCCTTTAATTTCTATTAATATGAATCCACCAAAACATTTGGTGAAACTTGGACATGCCGTTACGCAAACAGTTAAGAAAATGAGAGTAAAAATTGGAAAGAGCGTATGCAGATTACAAATACATATACAGCACAATATATCAAAACATTGATTGCTTAGCAAAAGTATAAATTTTTCTTTATTTTGTTTGTTAGCCAAATAAATTAAGCTTTTATTTTGCATTATAGTGCATAATAAATTTTTTTCTTGGAAATTAAACTTGTAAGAGACATTCTGTGGAAGTCTTTGAAATCATTGTAAAAATCTTAAAAAATAACTTGAATACTTGAATATACAGGATTGTAATACCCTTGTGCCTTTAAAACAAAAAGTAAAATATAGACATTATCCAGAGCTTTCAGCAGTTTCTTATGTTATCGCTGGGTATTTACTTATACTATATATTTAGTCAGCAGGGGGGCAAGAAAGGATAATTTTGAGGTTCATTTGTTTATGGTTTCTTGCGTATTTGGAATAGATTTAGGGTTGATTAATGTCTAAAGAAAATGTTTGCTTTTGTATTTATTTTCAACAATGTTTGTGTTTAATAATAAAAGTATGTATCTATATACACATGTGTATATATATATCTACGAGTACGTATTAAATAAGGACAAGCACTTGCATGATTGTGCTTGATTTTGGTACAAGTGAAGCTTCTGTTGAAACAAACTTTATTTAATTTGGACAAATATCTAAAAAAGAGATATGATATCAGATTTTGCCATCTTTTTTGCACGAAGTGCAAATTGTTGGCTGGGCGAGAAAAAGCGTCACATGGAAAATAGTCCAAGATATTGTATATTTTTAATAAAAATATATTTGTATGTCCGCACTTAATGGTATAAGTTATTAAGCATATCAAGGTTTAAAACTTGTCCTGAGAGATTCCAACTAGTTGGAAGGTGAGAAAAGGTCCATTGGTATGTACCTGGGAACCAAATAAATTAAGATCTTTTTGTTGTGAAGTTTCTAAGTCTAAGGTGAAATGGCCAGTGCTTTTAACTAAACTTAAGAAATTTGTCAATTGGGCATCTCTGGGAGAATCCAGATGCTCAAAAATCTGAGTTTTCGTCAAAAAATGGTAATTAGAGTGCTTTGCTTTGGCCACTGACGATAACTCCGACAAGGAATGAGATCTATATGTTTTTTTTTTTTGAGTTTATTTCTTAGATTGATGACAGTTCGAATGGTGTACTCCTGATTCCGCTTTTGTCTCCTTTAAAGAAGAGAGTAAAAATAGTTTTATCTAATAGTGGTGAAATGAACTAATTTCAAGATGCGTGTTTAATATATCCTATAATTGTCTACCCCATTTACATGGATACAGGCCAGTTCGTTAAACTTCGAGGCCACAACAATCTAGGCTAGCGAAGTAAAGGCCAGAAAGCTATAGCCGAAGTATGAATCCGGGACAAACTTTAAGAAGCGTAGCACACTAAAGTAATACAGGCGTCTCAGGCCTATTAAGGGATATAAAAAACTGGCAGTGCTGTGATCTTATTATCGGGTGCACTTACGATTCTAAAACATATTGTGGAATCGTCTTTTTGCACATTTGGGAAAAGGTTGGTCATGCAGTTTAAATGTAGAATATGATAGAACTTTAGGGTTTTCGTCATCTTTGTGTTTTAGTACGATTGGCTATATAATTGTACCTGGTAAAAAGATGGATGGTAAAACGGTGTTGGGCCGCCCTCTTGAATCTGCCAATTTCAGGAGCATCATATTTTCTTGCCCGAATATTTCCACAATAGGCATTTAGTAGGTTGAATACAGAAATTCAATCTAAAAATCTCTTCGACTTCTGTGAGTTGAGCGACTTACGTAAGAGCGTTTAATTACTTTGACCCTGATATTAATACAAATACAATATTAAAAAAAAATAAACTAACTTTATATATAAAACTATAGTGTATAAAACAATTACCTGGTAATTAACTTTTTTATGCATAAATATGTTTTTGCAGTTTATAACTGCACAAATACACAAGTCCAAGATCAATTTCATAGTTCAACTGTTGCTCACAATAAAAGATTTTAAATATTTGGTCACAATAACAAAACTAGAAACGAAAAAAATCACTTTAACCAAAACGATCCAAATGGAACTGGATTTATACGGGGTTGTCAATGTATAAAATTATGTTCAATTACAAGCCCTCACAGTGTTAAACGTTTCAAATGCGACAGTATTTTCGCACTCAATTACTTACATTAGCGCTAACAACTGGATTTGTCAGTGTGTCGGTCTGTCCGTCCGTCCATCTGCCAGCTTGTTTGTATTCCGTTCCATTAAAAGTGTCTTTTTTTTATTTTATTATTTCCGCAATAGAGGGATTAAGGCATTTAGTATCGTTTAGTCGTTTGTTGTCATCTCAGGCCGAAACTCTTAGACGACAAATACTACTCGTACTTTAAGTGAATTTATGTTTGTGAGTTGGTGTGTGCGATTAAATATATTTATGTATTTTGTTCAGTTTGAAATAAATTCATGATAATACCCTGGCAAAGCCGTTGAGCTATCAATGAGGATGAGCGCTGAAAAGCCCACCCTTAAATTTAGTCGTTTTGGCTCTATTTTCCAAATACACTTTTATACTTTCAAGGGTACGTTTTGTACTTGTTATTGTATTCATAGTATAAGTATTTTTTTTTAGATAATATTTCGTAATAGAAAACAATTTGCCACCCGTTTGGCCTCATACTGTGTGGCCATTATGTTCTTCAGCTTCAGTGTTCTTCTTCTACTTCGGCTAACAGGCAGTGAGGAATGACAACGATGACAACAGTAGTCATTTGCCACATGGAACGAGTGAATAGTCACTGCAAATATAAATATATTTTTGCTACATAGTTTTATTGTAATGTGTCCTTTTTATGGAAAGGATAAACGACATTGGTTATTATTGTTGTTGTTGTTGTGGTGGCTCTAAGTTAAAGTAAGATTTTTTACAACAGTATGATAACAAATGACTGGCAACAGTCATATATATCACTTGAGGGTTATTGTTGTTCTCTATTGAAAGGCTGTATATGTTTTTTCTTTCTGGTTCTTTTTTTCTGATGTTGATGCTCTGTTTTGCATGTAGGCAAGTTGTTCATTCAACCGAGCAGCCATTCATTTAATCTACTCCTCTTCTTCTGGTTTTTTTTTGCTTTGGCTTTTCTTATTTTTTTTTTTTTGTTGGCTTCATAATGTCCCTTCCGGTGGCGTTACCAAGCGAATGGTATTATTTGCAACATATGGCATTCTTGAAAATCAAATCATTTCGTTGACTGGTTTTACTATTATTTTTGTTGTTGTATATTTTGGCTTTCGCTACTTTAAGGCTGCCCCGTCTTTTGCCCACAATTTGCCAAGAACAGTAAATGGTCTAGTATTCCTTGTTTTAGTGATTTAAAATTGTTTTTGCCGTCAAATGAAGTAGTAAATGGCAGCTGCTATTAACCAGATTTTGAAGCTTGCGTTAAGATTGTTTGGATAGTTTGAAAGCAATTGGATAACATTTAGAAAATATTCTTTAATGTCTGAATCAATATGTATTTAACGTTGAAAAAATATGATGCAAAGATTTTGTCACAAGTTGCCGTAATGTTACTTCAACTTAGTTTGGGATCCCAATTTGTGCTACGAAAGGTGTTGCCGATTTCAACAGTGAGTCTTATCCTGTCAATATGCATACGAGTACCTGCGTATTGTCTGTAATTTGCCAGCAACTCCCGGCACTGGGCAGCATTAAAATTTCGTAAATATATTGTATATGTATGTAACTTGCCACAAAGTGTGCCTCGTTTGTTTATTTAAATATTTGCAGTAAATAAATCGCAGCTGTATTTCTTTGCCAACGTTTATAACTTAAGCGAAACAACTTTCAACAAAAACAACAAGTGACAACTATTCATGGAACGTGCTCTTGAGGGAATCACACTTTCTTCCTCTGTCGTTATCTCTCTCTCTCTCTCTCTCTGCCACTAACGGTATTCCCCACTGCTGCTGTGTTCTTTAAGCAACTGACAGGAAATATGTACATATTCATGGTGACTTTTATACATTCTGGCAAAATGAAACCTCAGCTTTAGTTATTTTTTTTTTTACATTTTATTGTTTGTTGTTGTTGTTTTTACTTTTCTGTGGCCTTAAACAAATAAACATTTGATAAATACTCGTAAATATTTTTATTTCATGTGCTAGAGTGCACATGTATTGACTTCTTTATGTGTACGATGATGCTGTGTTGCATGTACGTGCCTGTTTTGTGTTTAAAGTTTATAATTTTGTCTGGAAATGCAACATTTATGAATCGAGACAAATATTATGATTTGAATCTCTTAGAATCATTTTCCTACAGTTTATGACAGATAAAATGCAGTTTTGCAGTCGTGCCTGTCATTTTGGTTAAAAATGTTCTTTGCTCTTGATCCTTGGAGATGTTCAGATATTATTTACACATCTGTACCGACAAGTGCGCTACAGTGTGCAGCAAAAATTGTAAATATTTTCAAAATAAAGTGATTGGGATTGTGGTAGAGGAACAAAAGAAAAAATAAAGGGAAGGAAGTAGGAAAGGTTTAGGAAAAAGATATTAGTGTTGATAAGAAGTCGTTAGAATGACGAAAACTAAATGCTAGTGGCTGTCAACTAACAGGTCTAGGAAATGTCGAGCCGAATTGCATTTGATTAAAGTGAATTATAATTTAAATTGACACAGCTGGGTTACAGTCGACTTGCTCGGAATTAAAGTCGTTGCTTTCTGTCCTAAAATTGACAAATGCGATGTACAATTGCCCGCTTTCCAAATTAAAATTGTTGCTTTTTTGAACTAAAATAGACGTTTTCTGAGTTACAGCTGGAAAAATGTTTTACTTTTAGTATTTCGTTTCAGAATTCAAATTGACGTATGCGAATTACAATTGTTGCTTTCTGAATTAAAATTTATGCGTTGTGCGTTACTACTGGAATCTGGTGGCAGCATCTTATCATTTTTGGCCATTATCTTCATTTTGTTAATCCACTTAAAACTCACCGCAAGTTCACTTACACCATTCTCTTGTGGTGTTATTTTGTTTTCCTAAATCCATTTTTCATAAGACACTATGGCCATATTTAAGGTCACAAGAAATTGCCCAAAACTGTTTTAATTCAAGATTTTACATGGAGTACTTGTCCTAACATGCCGTCGTCCTGCACTTTTAAAACGTCTTGAACATGTACGAGTACCAACGTCTAAACTTATTAAGATTGCACTACAGAATTATGGTCACGCTATAATTCACACGTCAGGGGATTTTTCTTTTACAATATACATCTTTTTTACACGTTGATTTCATTTTGCTTTCCTTTAGAAAGGCTTTCTGTACATACATACACATGTGTGTGTGCTTGTGTGTGCGAGTACTTTACGGTCTTGTCTATTTCTTTGTTAAGTTTTATGTAGTTTTGTGACCGTAAAAAGTTTTGCTGAATTGCCAACATAATTTTCAAAGATTTTTACAACTTTTATTGCTGCAAACTTGTTTGTGCAAATCTTGCACGTTTTTGTTTGGCAACGAAAAAAGAAATGTTTTTAAAAAATGTCCGCACAATAAAACGGAACAAATAAATGTTCAGTTCACTATTCATTTTGTCATATATGTAAGTATTTCTTTGCAAAATTGGAGCTCTTTGTTGACAAAGTGATGTATCAAAAGTTAGGAAACTATTTGGTACATATAGAATATATTTCGAAATTTAATTTTTTTTTCTATTCACGTCTTTATAACTGCAACTATTTACAAAAGTTTTAATTTCTTTTTATTTCTGTACTTTCGTTCTTTCGTTTTGGGCATTTTATTCATAAACGTAGTTTTATTTGCATTATATTTAAATTATAGCTAAAGTGGAAAAATTCTTTTTCGGTAATTCTGGACTTTTGGGAATTTTTTTTCCTATAGAACATCCTTCAAGAAGAAACTCCAATCATGTTAAATAAGAATCTATTAATACTAAGTTCTCGGAGACACATCCGTTATGTTGTTTATATGAAATTTTTAATGAATATTTTAGCTATTTTCTTCAGACTTGTCTGACGTTTGTCGGAGTTTTTCTTATACGTGAACAAGTTTGAATCTATTAGATGAAAAACTAATTCGAAGTAGTTATTAATTTTTCGTAAAAATTTATTAAAAGACATGGGGCAATAAAATAACTGAGTGGTAGGACTCATTTTTCTAGTGAAATTGATATAGTAATAGTAGCGAAATTGGAATAAACGACTGATGAGAAATTCAATAAGATTTGCAAACTTCTAGAACATTCACAAAAATACAGTGTTTGATGCTGTTTTCGACCCGGGCACTTTTTCTAGCCAAAAAATATGATCCCAGCACAAATATGGTCTCAAAAAAACCATAAAGTTGGAATGTCTTCCAACAAACAAACAAAAAATTTGATGTGCAACAAATTTTGCGTTTGGAATCTGTTTGTCATGGAAACTTACTATTTTCTTTGAGGTGATGTAAAAGTAATGAAACTGATTAAATCGTCGTTGAACTGCTTACCGTCCACCCAGAGAAACTTTTGCTACGCGCCTCGTATCACATAATTAAGCTGTTGGTGAACTGTTCAGACAATGGATTCCCTTCCCCCAGTACAACTGTGAAATTGGTGGAGGAATACCCATTAAGAACATTAAACTTTAACCCTTTCGACCGAGCACTTGGCCAGCCAGTTTCTTTGCCAAGGCAGGAATTTGCTGAAAAATAACAGCGGCTTGCAAGAAACTTGGACTCAATTATAAAGGCTGCTGTTCATGACATGCAAATGTTGCTCAGCCGTTAACCATTTGTCTTAGAGAATCTAAGTTGCGTAGTTTTGTTCAGCTCAACAGCTGAGATTTGCGACATCGTTAAATTTGTTTCTGCTACTTTTGTTCAACATGTTGTACAACAACAATTGTTTACATTTAACAGCTGTTCATTCGATAGCATATTGTGTCAACCAAAACTAGTTGAACTCATCCATGAAGTTCTGTGACCAAAATAGCCGCAAAGCATAATGATCCTCGCGTCACCCAAAGTTAGAAAACTCAGCCAAGATGTTCTTTAAGCATAACAAGAGTTGCGTTTCTAATAATAACTGTCTTGCGCGCGTATGGCGGCTATAGTATCCCTCCTTCTCAGCCGAGTATGGCCGCCAAAGTTAAGAATATCTCCTGAAGGACCGTTGGGATGTATGTAGTTCAAGTTTCTTGGTATACCGTGTTGCGTTCTACATACAAGTGCAATTATTTTCATTAAGTAAGTGTCAGAAGCGCTTCGTTCGGGCCGTAATAAAGATTTGAAAAAAACAGGCTAAATGGATCCACTTTACATGTATGTATGTATGTATGTATGTACATTTAAGAACTTTTGCTTAAACATGAACAATTTTCTAACTTCATCATTACAAACACAAACATTAGGAACGATTTTTTAAAAGGTATGTGTATGTGTGTGTGTGTTGCTTTCATCCAACCATTTTTCTTTTTATCCATCTTCCAGTTCAATCAACCATTGAATCCTTGCCTGCTTTGCTTTCCTTTTTTCATACATATGTAATATGTGTGTATGTATGTGTGTATGTATGTCTATGTATTTGAATATTTATACTGAAATATGCATATTTGTGCGAATATATGAGTTTAAATTGATGTGTATGTGTGTTTGTATTGTTTGTGTAACTTTACCATTTCACTTATTTATTCAGCCATCCATACGATTATTCGAAGCATTCAAAGCTTTGGCACAATGGAATCACTGGCGAAAAATAAGAAGAAGAAACGAAAGAAAAAAGGAGCACATTTTAATGGAAAAAATCATAAAGTTGAACTCGAAATAAAAAACAAAATGAAAGAGGCAAATTTTTGAAACAAATTTCTATTCCTTTTTATGCCCACAGACGCACACATACACATACCAACACAGATGCATGTGTTCATATGTGTATTGAAAACTGTTAATTTTAAGGAGAAAGAAAACCAAAAAGACTGAGAAAATAAAGAAAAGAAAAAGCATCAAAGAGAAAAAGCAACAAAGTTGAGATAAAATGATAAAATGTTGTACTTGGCAACAAACGGCAGATCTTCTTAAAACTGTTTTAGATAATTTGAAATTCAATAGGCCTGGAATAGATGCTGTGTAAAACGTTAAAGTTTTCATTTTGTTGCAGTTATTTAATCTCGCTTAAAAGAAAAATATATGTGTGTCGTTGTGTCATATATATTGATTTCGTTGTACATGTTTGTATATTCATAAAGAACTTTAGAATGATCTTTACTCGCTTAATGCCCAAAAAATTCGGAAAAAATTGCTTAGCATGAGCCAACCGTTAAGCCGCCATCTTCAGCAACTTTCCTAACCGCGATACGACGATTCTCCATAACAATTTTCATCACTTGCCTCAACATTTACATATGTATGTATGTATGTATGTATATCGGTTGTTGATGTGACGCTGGGCCGTCATTTACATTTTCTCCAATTTCTTGGACAAGTTTCTGGGATTTGTAAACATTTTTCTGACTTGCAGTACAATCGCCTGATGCTGCAACAAAACAAAACATTTGTTTTTTTGTTTATTTTCTTAAGTACTGGCAAGTTTTTCTTTTTTAAGGAAAAGCCAAACCGAAGAGAAGAAAAGCGGCAAATCGCTTAATTTGGCCATAAATCGTGTATTAATCAACACATTTAGTCTTTCAAGCTGGAAATGTCAATTTTGATTTGGAAACTTAAACATTTTTTTTAACAGAACTTAATTTTTTGGTGGGCATTCACATTAGACATTTTCTGTCAGCTAAGCTGATTAGCTTTTTGCCATCAGGGTGAGGGGAACAATTCGTACTCCGGAAAAAGCACGATCAAACAAAAATTAGAGCGATACGAGCAATAAGAATTGCGCTGTGTGAACAACAAATCAATTTCAATGAAAACAATTTATCTTTCTCATGACTCCACTAGTGTCAATTGCGACTTATCGATAACTTTCTTTAGTAAATTTTTGACAGTTTGCTATTTAATATATCTAAACACTTGGCACTTGATAAATTTTCCTATTCCACTATATTTGTACTGTATGCCAAAAAATGGAACAATGAACAAAATACATATGTAGTGTCATAAGGGCTTTAATCATAAATAAAAAAAAAACAATACTGAAAATGCTTCTTATTTGCTCTTTTCTTTTTGTGCATCGTGATGTGGTTTTAGAATTAGAAAAGAAACAATAATAATCCTTTAGAACAATCACAATTTTTGGGGCAAATAGCCGTTCATTAATTTTCTCATTCATTCATTCATTTATTCATTTGTATGTTCATTTATGTTTATTGTATTCTTTGCATTTATTTAACCGAAAAAAAATATGAAATATGAATTCGCATTTATGTATGTAAGTACTTATGTAAATATGTATGAATGTATGTGGGCACTGGTATTGCTTATGTGGGTGAGTGTGTAGGTGTGTTTGTATGGAGTGTTGTTTTGCATATTCTATTGTTCCCTTTTTGACTGGCTGCCACTAACTATTTCATGATTTTAACAATTCAAACTAAATTCTAACCATTCCATATGATGCTGTTTTCGTTATTTTTGTGTGTGTATATACATATGTGTGTGTGTGTGTGTGTATGCGAGTTTGGGCTTGGCGTAAATTTTAGATTTTATTGTGTTTTTTCTTGAATTTACTGAAAAAAAACCTTACGATTTATCAAAAACGCCTGATATAAAGTAGGCCAGGTGGAACAGAAGTTTATGCTACCATTCAAGGAAAAGGAAAGATTTCCAATATAAAATTCTTTCGAAAGGATAGTAAGCAAAACGTTTGGCAACTTAGGCTGAAATTCGACTACAGCAGCACAGGTACTAAAATGTTTTGTTTTAAGAAAAAGCCCGAATTTTAATTTATTATTTTACTCATTTAATTAAAAATTCTTAAAAGCAGCAAACATTTTTTTTAAGTAAATCAAGGTAATTAAAGAATCAAACAACAGCTTCAGAATTTGTTCATAAACTGTCATTTATCCTGTTTCAAATATTTGTTTAATTGGAACGTTCGATATCGTGCGGCAGAACCTCTACATCTTCTTACTTACATATATTTCTCTCATTAAATGTCTTAAATAAATATAAACAGCTTGTACTTGAGTCCTATAATATAATAATTCAATTTCTGGCAGTTTTAAAAATGTCTAAAATTCTGGAAATTTCAAATTTTTTGATGAAAGCGTCTTTTTAATTGTATCTACATTTACAAGCTGTCAGCACTAGAGTAAAATTACAGCATAACAATGAAAAGTTATTCTGTTTGTCAAAAACTTTTAAATACACGGTTATTGTTTTGACATTAATTATCCTTCAGAATAAAACCAGCGAAAAAACTCTCAGCTGCCCCAGTGCTGCCACTTTGTACATTTAACTACTCCCTGAGATCGCTGTTCCAAAACTGACTAACTAAGCACTTCGTTTGCATCCATGAACATATTTCTTAACTATCAAGTCCCATATTGAATGTTGTAGAGTTACAATAGTTAATAAAAAAAAAGAAAAAACAAAGAAACTGTTCTTTTTTCCAAACAATAGAAACAAATTTCAATGGTTTTTTATTCATAGCAAAACAATAGTTGACATGTGGCGTAGAAATCTTGTGAATTTTAATAGTTTTGGAAAAACTTTAATTTTCTGCCACAATTGTCATAATTGTATGAAATACAAACTACGAGTAAAATCTCTGTGTAAAATGGAAACTAAAGATCTGCACAAGTATGTGTGTTCGAATTGTATTCAAATTCCATTGTACTAGAGATAAATAAGCAACAACATAAGAAGTAGTTAGAACTTTCAAGCGTATTGTTACATTTCTGGTTTTAGAATTTAATTATCAATATTTATGTAAATACATTTTACGCGCCCCCAAAGTTACTCAATTTCAAGTGAACGAACTGAAGCAGGTTTTCATTAAGCGTTTTTTAAATTTAGATGTGTTTATGAAAAACCTATCGCTGCCCTTTTAAGCGCAGCACAACATCGTAGAAATGCTGTCGGTGGTGCCGGTGTCCCCGGCTCAAGTGCACGATTTTAGCACATACATCAGGCGAAATTTTACCCATTTGAAAGACCTGCATCATAAAAAACCCGCAGCAGAAGAGGATACAAGTCACACGATCTTAATTTTATCCCGAAATTCAGTGTTATTTACAGCGAAGGAAAGAATGAAAGGAAATTAACCTGCAGCTAACTTCATGCATATAACTCAAACGATTTAGTACTCATCTTTCCCTTCTTTACGACAGACGCAAAAATTTTAAGCGTCTGAATTGGTACTAAATAATGCATTGAGTAGAAGAAGAACACGTGCGTGAATAGAGCCGACTAAAGTTTTGGAACTTGTTTTATAAATTTAAAAAATCAAATTGAAAAATCAAACAGATTTATATAGAATAGAAGTGAAGAAAGTTTGCAAAAGATGCGTACATGCCTATTTACTAGATGTGCCAGTATAAATATCTACAATGATTCTAGTGCAATTTGTGAAACAAATCACATTTAACCCTTTTCAGGTTTAAACGCATAAAAACTAAACTTCTTTTATTGCCAGTGTTCTTAAGCGAATGGTAAAATTGGGAAGGAAAATTTTCACAATATGTTGCCGATTATACCGCTGGGAAAATGTAATGACCTTAATCAATTTAAAAAAAAAAAAACTTCGTTGATCATCAATAGGCAGGGCGGGTTTTCCCTCTTCTAAAACGCACGCAAAATCAACCAACTGGCTTCACACACCCAACACAGAATGCACACAATATGGGGTGGAAATGGGATGATTGAAAGAGATACTACCAGACATTTGATATGGACTGATGATACTTTTGTAAACATATCATGATGTACGAGTATGTACTTGCAACAAACTGTTGCAGCCACACAACACTTAACACGCATTTAAGCATATTGGCAAGTTAGTAAGACAGACAGCCCAACAAGCCGCACTGTGTTCCTGTTTGCGTTTTTATTCTAACAGAAGCAGAAAGGAAAAACTTATACAACCCCTCCCAAGCAAACGAGGCAAAAGTTACTTTGTTTAATGATATAAAGGGCTATAGAAATAACGCTTAGAATTTAGAGCCAACAAAAGGTTTAATTCAATAAAATTTAGTTTCACGGCATAAAAAAAATTCGAATGCAATTTACGCGCTTTTAAGTTTAAAGGTGACACTCCTAAACATTTATATACAAAAGGACTTTACATGTGATATTATTTTAATATTTCTTAGTATCTTCAGAACTCCTATTTTCTCTTAAACAAAACCACTTAAAATTATTTATAATTTTCCTTAATATTTAATGAAACTTTTTGACTTTCAACATCATTTTATTTTTATGATTTCTGGCAATTAATACTCAAGCACTTTAGAACAACTTCTATTATTATGTTGTGACCATGGTCACCCTCCTCCCAAACCGGTTATGCCGCACGCCGCTACACAACATAAACCTAAACACTTAAATTAAGTTCCATATGCTACCAGATGTTATGTGCTTTCTTTTCTCCTGCTGCTGCTGCTGCTGCTGCTGTTGTTGTTGTTGTTCACCATTAAAAAGCCAAATGGAAGAAATATACTAAAGACATAATAAACAGCCAAACGACTTTCACCTTTTGATTTCTTTCTGTTTTTTTCTACAAGGGATTTCATATGAAATACCTGAAAAGTTGGCGTTGCTAAAAGCCTGAAGTTGGATGTGAGTATATTGCGTTTAACTATGGCAACCTGATTGTTTTTTACAGAGTGGTAGTTTTGAGTAGGATGCTTAAAATTTTACGGTTTGCCGGAATGTCAGGTAGTTTGAAATTCTTTTAATTCTAATACAAATTCAAATAAAAACGAAAATCAAAATTTCCACCTATTTTATTCCAAGACACGTCACCGTTGTCACATACCCACTTAAATACTCGTTGTCGATAGCGATTGAACATTTCTAGCCGACTATATCTATTGTTTGGAGGTCTACAATAGGCCGAGTGTTTATTACAATTAGATAATTTCTTTGTTCGGGGGGAGGCAAAACGATAATTCGTCGGTGTTTAGCTCAAACGACTCTTGGAATATGGGCGTATTTTTACTACGTAATTTACTACGTAATTTACTACGAATTATTGACGGACAGAAACTGCAATGAGAATAGTATTCACATTTTTTTACTTTCTAATTTGCTACAATATAATTAATAATAATTTCTTCTCAATTATGACACATGAATTGCATTCATTCAACAAAATTTTGGGCATAAAGCGCTTCAAAATTGTTGAATTTCACTTAAAAACAACACTGTAATCTTGCTTTCAGTCCCCTTATTTATCAGATTTGACTGCCTTCGATTTTTTCTTGTTGCCAAGATTGGGGATACTCGTCAAAGAACGGCGTTGGGAAAGATAAAAACCGAATCACCAAGAGAGCTCAAGAAGATATAGCAAAAATTCATATCAGAATTGCTGCTAGAATTGGAAAAAAACGCTGGCTCGAGTGTGTTATAGCTGAGGGCAACTACTTGGAAAGGGACAAAAGAGATATGGATAAATAAATAAATATTTATTGAGAAAATTGAAAATTAGTTAGAATAGGAAAAAATTTTCAAAACTTGTTCTCAAAATATGAAATTGTTTTAAATATTCTAGTACAGAACTATGAGACGTTTCACAATTAAATGGCAGCCAGAAAAATAAAATTGTACTGAATTTATTGTGCCTGGATTATAGAACTTTACAAATCTACACACAAACATAAAATGAAAAACGAAATGTGAAATATTTCTGTGGACATTTCACAAAATCTCTTCTCTCGATATAAGACAATTTTCCAAGATTTTTTTTTTAGTAACTATAATATTTGAATGCGCTTCTTTTGCTCTATCTCTGCATTCTGCCCGCATTTTTACGACCTTTAGAACACAAAATATGTCGTCGACTAATCGAACTGTTTCAAAACTGTTCCGAACAGAGAACAGTACTATTTTCACAACTGTATGGTTTTTAATTGTACTGAATTTATCACGCCTGGATTATAATGGTATCTAAATCTATATTTGTGCGCTTTTTTTTTTATCAGATTGCGATAAAAAGTGTGAAATATAGAAAATAAAATTATTAAAAAAATCCACTAAAAAACTATAATATTTATTTTGTCCAATTGAATGGCAGCGAGAAAAATATAACTATATTGACTTTGTCATGCCTGCATTATGATGTCTCACAAAAGCATTTCTCTGGTTTTAAGAGAAGGCGTAGAAGAGATCTGTGTTTTATTTGTATTTGAGTATGTATCTTAAACGTGTTCGCATTATTGGGCTCAGGTGGGCGAAAAGAAGCAAAATGAGAAAAAAGTAAAGAAAACGTAAACGTTAAGAAATAAAAACAGGGTTAATATTTCATGAGCAACATTTTTAATTACAAAACACTAAAGTGGCAAAAATGTGCACTTTGTGCTTTTAAGAGCCATTTTTGGTTAAACGTTTTTCTGTTGATTGCTGCCGCTGCTGCCGTTGCTGTTGTTGTCCCTATTAACTTAAATACTGTCGTTACCTTAATGACAAACGTAACATTAAACTCATGCAACCTTTTGTGTTGTTATTAACACACACATACACACACACAAAATAAAGAAGAACGTTGTAACAAGACTCATGTCTGCTGCTGGTGTTGGGTTTTAAAGGACATACACACATTGGTGGAAACATATTTAGCTTGATCCTATAACAAGGTTAAAACAATGAATTAGAAGTACAAGTATGAAAGCACAAAACTTTTTTTCTTTACATATATATACATAAAGATATTGTCATTTTCATAAATTCAGCTGAAAAACTTAACATTTCCCCCTTTCATATGACGGAGTGTTTAATGCTTCCTTCCTTCCGTCCTTCCTCCGTCTTTCCTTGCTTTCATTAAGTTTGTTAGTGAGGTTTTTATTTGTAGCTTTTAACACGGTCTAATTGCAAAGTGGCTTCCTGACTTTAACTTTTTTTTGTCTTTTCTGTTGAATATATTGAATTACTTTAATTGCTGGCACGCGTTTAAACAAACAAACAGCCACGTACACATTATTCCGATACGAGTATTAAATTAAGCCATGCGATTATGAGAAACACACACATGCACGACTTTATAAAGAAATAACTTAAACTATTATATCACACGTTTGTCCAATATTAGTTTGTAAATGTGTCTGTGTGTGTGTGAGTATGTACAATGGGTTACACAGTTTATAAGTCGATTGTTTAAGTCAAAATGTTTAAACGATTTTTCAAAGTAATATTTTAACCATATTTTGTTATTGACACCTTTTAGCTCAAGTCAAGTGTAAAGAAAGGTTTGTATTTTCCTTCAGTTAATGTGTACGATGATGGCTTTTTAGGTTATTGCATTACAGACAGTCAGTTGCAAAAGTATTAATACCTAAAGAAATGTTTAATGGGCTGTTGGGTGTTGTGCCGGAAAACAAAATATTTAAGAAATATTGGCACAGAAATAGAAGCCAGAATTTGTTATATCGTTGTTAGGTTTTACTGCTTCAAAATCAAAGTGTTGTATATATTTAAATTTAAAATAATATAGCAATATATTTTCCCTAGTTTTCAGTAAGTTTTGCTGCATTTTAAAAACGTTCTCTGACGAAATTTGATTTCTTTAAAAAAATGATATATGGGAGGTGGGCGCAGCCTTGCTACGATTAAAGTGAAATTTTTCTCATAGTTAAAGGCTAAGCTAGTGGAAGTATTTTACCAATTTTCGCTAAATTAAAACCAAAACTGCACCTCTAACTTAATTTTTTAAATAAAGGATATACAGCAAATAAGTTAGTCTGTAGCTAGAATTTGACACAGCATTAAATCTTATAATTTGCATAATATTAAACAACTTTAGATTCACTCTAGTCTTAAAAATTTATTTTTTTAATACATTTTTTATGAATGCTGGCATTATCTATTGCCCTATTGCTGATAAATATTAATTTCCAAAAAAAAAGGATATATGGCAGGTGGACACATCCTTACACGGATTTAAGTGAAACTTTATGTGCAGCTTAGGGCCGAGTTTTCTCAAGTTTTTACCAATTTTGTTTGTGATTTGATGACAACTTCATCAAAAACTTTATAAATAACGGATATGCAATAGGTAGGCCCATCTTTCTATTAATGAAAACATAGAATTTGTGACAGTGTTTAATTTTAGATACGATATATTTAGTCGCTTTTGTTTTGTTTTAAATAAAAAAATTGTTTTTATAAAACAAAGGATCTAAAGTATATGCTTTCACAAGAAAAATTATAATATATGTATGTACATATGTGTGTATGTATAATACAAAGTCAAAATATATTTTCCCCAAGCTTTTAACAAGTTCTGCTTTATCCAAAATTTATTTTACTGCTGAAAATTGTATATCCAAAATAAAGGATATATGGCAGGCAGACATATCCTTGCACCGATTGACAGAATATTTGGCACAGAAAAAAAGGCCATAATTATGGAAATTGTATTCAGCTTAGATTCAATTTAAGCCCAAAATTGAGCTTTTGAATATACAAGGTTTTAAAGAAAAAGTTTTCTTCCACATCATTTTGGAAAATTCTGCTTAAGCTAAAACTTTTCTAAGCTACTGTAAATATTTTGCTTTTTTCGCCATGAGTAATTCTTAAGAACAACGAACAAGTAATTTGTGTTTCTTACACTTTTGTGCATGAGTGTGTATGTGCGTGCGTTTGAGCAAAGCGAAAACAAGTACAATGTAATTTAACTCTGTATTCCCTAAGTGTTTTTGGATGAAGAAAAAAAAGGAAAACAACAACAACAACAGCAACAGCAACAAAAAAACCAACAATAACTTGTACCACTAAAATAACGCATTTTGTTATTTGAAAGTTTCAACTTAAATCACCTGATATTTAATCCACTTAACGAATATTGTTCGCAAGTTAAGTGAACTCTTTCGTTCATAAGTAATCCTTGTTTGTTTTGAAAGTACTAGTGCTTTCAGTGCGACTAAAAGATATTAGTAAACAGTTTTTTTTTCTCCTCTCCTGCTTTCAATATGTAGATTAAAAACACTTTAGCGCTTTAAATAGAGCGAGCCAGCAGTGTCGTGAAGATGAAATGAAATATTATAGAGGACAAAATTGACAGCTTTCGTTTCGAACAGCCGTGGGTTGAGTGTGAAGACGGTGATGGTGGCACGAATAATGGAGATTGTGAACTCTGCTGGCGACTTCTGATGTTTGTAGATATTTTGAGAAAACTTAAATCGAATAACACAAATTTACAATTCGTTACCTTATTTGATGATTTTAAAGATTAAATTGGCGGCATATAATTCGGTAAAATTGAACACTTTACACTAAAATATAACCTTTTAGACTTATCATCCGTCCCACGATATCGAACGTTAGTTGTCGCTAGTATTTCGTAGCTAAAACAAACTGATTTGGGGATAATCTATAATCGTTTTTGTGCCAAGTTCGTCAGTCGCTCGTATTAATGAGTTCTGACCTGTCACGATTACGCCAGTATCAATTTTCTATCGAACGCTGATGTTGGACATCTTGGAAGAGGATCTTAATCTAAAACTGTATTGTTTCTCTAGATAAATTTTTAAAAAATACTTCAATATTACTTTTTGTTTTATTTGCAATTGATTGTACAATACCACAATCTAAACGTCTTCGGCCAACATTTTTTAATTTGAACTTAATTTTTAATCACTAATTCCTAAAGTTTACGTTTCGAATAAATTAATTTTCGTTCAAGAGGAATTGGAAAACTTATTACACTGTGAGCCGATCAAAAGAAGAATAAATCATAAACCAGGTGTGGGATGATGAAAATACTTAATTAAGTGACCGCGGAGCTGCGGGGGACAATAAGCAACTTCGCGGCCTACAATTTAGTTTCCTTTTCTGCTTTCGGACAAATTTTGAATCAAAAACTGAAGAAATCATTTCCTTAAATTGCCCAAGTATAGAACGACTTAATATTCATAAATATATATAATTTTTCTTCAATTCCTAATAATTACTTCTATAATAGTTTGTCAAAATTTTAGTTTAAAGGCAATAATGTTAAATCCTTTATTTTAATAACTAGTATTTTTCAATTTAAATTAAGCGTCGCATAAGTTGAATACAATTCCTATAATCATGGCCTTTATTGCAGTGACAAATTGTGCTTCAATCGTTGCAGGGCTATGCCAACCTGCCACATATCCTTTATTTTGCAAATGCCATCTTTACGCGCGATAAAATTGAAAGAACACCGGAATGCATCAAAAGGTTATAAAGAATATATAAATTGGCTTTGGGTGAAAGTAAATGCTTATATCCCGTATTAAAATCCAGCTAAAACTGATAATAATTTATTGTTCTCAGTTATTCCTCTACGTTTGAGGACTTTTCACCGCTTTGTTTTACAGATTTTTTTTGTATTTGTCCTGTTAATATTTTGCTATGCTATTGACAAACGAAAAACTTTAAAACTTTTAATGTCCTGTTCATAGTCAAATGTGACGGCTAAATTTAGGGTTTTCACTTTATGAAAACTTATATAGTACAATATATGTAAATCATCTATGAAAAATTGTTGTTAATTCCAATTTAATCCTTTTAAAATAATATTCTCATTGTCTCGCCCTCCCAAATACGCCAACCAATTTGTTGAGAAAACCATCCCTTTTTTTGAGGCCGCCTTTGTGTGTTATCGCTTCATAATTGAGACATTAAAGTATTTTAAATAAATAAACTGAAGCACAAATCTGAGCCATTTAAGGCGTTAAAAAAGCCAATAAAAAAACGTTCAATTGTCTGAAGGAAACACAACTATTTATCATAATGGAGAAGCAGCATTTACTCGCCGGCTTATGACAAACAATTTCTGCACTCTAAACGATACGAGGCAAAATAGCACATCTGTTAAACTGAAGCATTTATCAAAATGTCAATGCAGCACTTAGAGAGCGAGTAAATCCATTAAGTAACGCGTATAAATTCATTGGCCATGAACAACGAAACACGCATACGGAGGAAATTTTACAAAAACATAAAGGAAAAGTGAAGAAGAACTAAACTGGTTGGCATAAAGTAAATGGTTTCTAAAGAACAACGGTACCTTTACAGACTTTCAGCTGATGTGATCCACCCATTTCAAGGATGGATAATATGGGCCATATTAAATTGAAACCACCACCAGCACCATCATCATCATCATCATCGTCATCGTCATAAAAGTTCTTCATGCCATTGCAGCAACAAACAGACTAAGTAAACTATTAATATTTATTGATTGAAATGTCTTTGGCATTTGTGAAACACCACAACTGCAACTAGAAAAAACAAACCCCCGCCCAGCCTCTACTTACATAAATTTTATGCAGGATGTGTAATCCTTTAAGTGTATGCAAGTGCAATAATTTGTTTGCAGTTGCCGTTAAGTGCTCTATTTAATGCATATGGAAAAATATTGGGGAAATCTTTTAAACAAACGAGTGCCTTTATCAATACATACATAAATACAAACAAGTCCTGGCAACAAATTCTGCCCAAAAGTCTGAAAGTTAGAAAAGCGGCTAAAATTGTAAAAATCTTTTATTCTGAATTTAAGTAACGCATTTGATTTCTCAAACTAAATCAACTCATAATCACTGGTTATTGTCAATACAAATTATGGTTGTGTAGCCCAGCAAACATATGTGTGTACGCAGTTTTATCATAGCAGCTTAAGTTACAGCTTAAGCCATATTTCGATGGAAAACCGCATTTAAGAATGAATGTTAATAAGACCGAGTTAACGCAAAATTCATCAATAATACGAAAAAAATAAAATTGGATGCAGTTTTTGCACATTTTAAAATTCGACTCAAGCTCAAGTTATGATAAAATGCCGCAGATATTATTGCCACCAAAAGTTAAAGACTTTAAAGAAATCGTTTTTAAGTGCAAAACATCTTTATCATTTTGGTGGCTTATTTTTTATATCATAAATTTGTCTCACAAGAATTTTTCTTTCTTAAAGATTTTTCTGTGCGTTTGTGGGGCTTTACAGCGTTATTTTTATATATTTTTGCCTACTATTTTTACTTATTTATTGTTGTGTGTTTTGTTAAAGTATTTTAAGCCTGAAGGGAAGAGCTTCATCCTAATCGTAGATAATTATACTTTCGATTTTACGCCTGAAAAGAAACTCGCATTTGGTTTGATGTTTCTTGGGGATTTCGGGCTATAACTCTTCTGGCAGAAGCAACTAAATTACCCAAGCTCTTTAGCAAGGGGCTTATGACTTATGCCGTCGCCATATTTTATAAGAAGTTGCCCCCCTGTGAGCCTTGCAAGCATTGAAACCTCTTTGTCTTCGATTAAAATTCCTCAGAAACGTATGAGAATTATTAAATTAATAACTTTATTGCAAACATATAGCAGAGAAATTTGAACTTATTTTTGTTTGTTTTTTGCTGAAAAATCTAAATTCAAGTTTCTATTTTGGAAAGTTTTGAAGCCTCTTTGTGTTCGATTAAAATTCCTCAGAAACGTATGAGAATTATTAAATTAACAACTTTATTGAAAAAAACATATAGCAGAGAAATTTGAGTTTAGTTTTTTGTTTGTTTTTCCTGAACAATCGATACTCAAGTCTGGTAAAAAAGAAATTTTGTTGGGCAGAATATTTTTTTAAAACAATCCAAACTTGTAATTTCTACGATAAATTTGAAAAAGTATTGACTGAATTATAGTAGAATTCAATTGCGATCCAGTTTGTGTGCTTTCTTGCCTTAAAATATATTGTTTGCTGGGTGGCAGGCCTGCATTTCATGTTTGTAAACATGCCAACTTGTCACACACACGCACATATATGTGGAAGAGCTGTCATATTAAAAGCCACGAAGCCAAACTAACGTACAAGTATCAGACTCATTTCTTATTCAATCATCAAGTCTTGATCTACTTAATACTTTTTAACGGATGTTTATAATTCAAGGGTGCCAGTTATTTCCTTTCCTTTCCTTCCTTTCCACTTCGATATGGTCGTTTCTCCCACCCACAACATGCTTTTTTTTTTGCTTTATTTATTTGCTTAAAATTCTTTTATATTTGTGTAACTTTGTTGTTGTTTTTTGTTGTTGTTCTGTTTCGGCTTTTACCAAATCAATTCATAAAGTCAAACAGAACCAGACAAGCAGACACGTAAACAGAGCACGCGTTTTAACAGCAGGACTCACTTAGTGAATCCCGAATGGTATCCTTAATTTATGTGCTAACAACTGTGAATAATGTGGGGTGGTTGTTTGGCTGGCTTTCGAACGTTCGATTTGTCCTGCCATTAAGTCCGCTGCGGCTCTTTCATTGCTTTTTGTGCACAAACATTTTATTGTTGCCGGTTTTCATTATTCTAGTCTAACTTGCCATTTCCCATCCATTGTTTACTTCCTTCCTTCCTTCTTTTTTCGTCTAAATGCTGACAACTGTTCAACTTCAAAAAAAAAAAAAAAGAAAAAAACAGAAATCGAAAAAGAAGAAAAGAAACTCACAGTCAACCGAAAGTCATAACAATAGACAAGTTGAAGTTACAAAACGAGTTAAAGAGGTTTATGGAGTAGGGTGTCTCTCCCAAACGCGCGTGCTGGAATATGTTTAAAATTATTGATGTTGGCAATTGGAAGGGCTCACATTAACGAGGGCGAGAAAACAAAAAATTCAAGTCTTCATGACAATTTATTTATCACCATGTAGGTCTAGATTGTATCCTTGATATTTGTATGTACATACAAAAGTGTTAAACTCAATAAATATCCCCGGGCACGAGAAGAATTTTGTGTTAAAATTTGCTTTGAAAAAAAAAAAGCATTATCATATACAGCGTCTTCCATATCGAAACTTGCAGGCTCTAAGAATTCGTAGGGTTTGTTGCGTGTGGACCTCAGGGTAGAATAGACTGATTTTTGCAAATGCTTCAAATCAGCTGATATCAAAAATTGTCAGGAGAAACAGCTGTGCGGCAAATTATGTTAACAAAACCCAAAACTACAAAGATTTGTAATAAATTTACTCAGAAAGTGTGTGGTTTTACAAAATTTTTTATAAATTTATTAGAAAAAGTGGACAAAAACTGGTTTGATCAAATAGATTATAATTTCTTTTTCTCAGTTGTACTATTTATTGGATCTTCACAATTCATCAAATCTTAAATTTCTGTGTTATACAGAGGCTGAGACAATTGCCAACTATGGGGCTTAAAAGTGTTTATAAATTTTTGGCTATAAACTTTTTTTTCGCATTACATACATATAAATATAAATAACACCTGGAGAATAATGTAAAGTTTAACAAGTGAAAAAAGCACCAGAATAATAGAGTTTTTTTTTTTGTGTCAATGAAATTATTTTAAGTAAAAATTTTAGATATTAAATAATTATCAGAAATATGGGCAATTTTTTTTTTATATTTATTTGTGAATAAGCGCGAGACAATTATTAAACTCCAGGTCAACGTTGTTGCAGAAACTACAGTACTATAGCCAAAATTTTTGAAAAATGTTAGGGAAAATGCTCTACACTGAGACCAACATTGTGAAGCTTCAAATAAGGAGTCATTTAAACAACTTTATTTTCGCCACTTAGTGTAAAAACATTTGCATTTTATATATCTAGTTTATAATCTAAAAAAAATAAAATAAAAATAAATGTAAATATATATTTATATAAACGAAGAAGTTGTTTAATGAATTTTTAAACCTACCGGTGACTTTTGACTCGCACTGTACTGTATTATCACATTTTGAATTCTCAAGCTCTTGCAAAAACAACCGTTATTGAAATTGTTCTTAAAAAGCAAAATATATAAAATAATCTTTGGCCAAAAACAAACAAAAGAGGAATTAAAGTGCAGCGAACACATATAGATTTTCAGCGATTTTGTAGGGGTTTTCTAATTTGTGTATTTAATTCCAGGCAGACTGAGAGAGTGAGAAAAGATGAAAGCGATAAAGCCTTACAATTTTTTTCTAATCTTTTACATCTCTTTTCACATCTTCTCAACTCTGTTCTACCTTCTGCTAAATTTGCTATTGTTTATTCAGACTATACGAGGACATGCAAAGGTAATGCTGATTAATAAGAGCGGGGTCTGGCGAACCTTGCAGTACCTATAATTATAAGATCACTCTACTCTGCACTACAACTCTATGTTAAAAGCTTCCTTTCCTTTCCAAACTAAGACAAAATTAATAAAAGAGATTCAGATTCAGAGATTCCCCTTTTTCTTTAAGAGCTTAAGACGTCAAGGCCGTCAGACCGGGCCTTTACGTTAATATTTTATTTCACTAGTTTTATAAAATAATAGAAATATATAATAAACATTTTCCAGTGGCTTCTTAAAGTAGTGAAACTGTGAAAAATTAAGTTCAAATGTTATTAAAATTTTCCATTTCGTTCCTAAGAATGTCCTTGATGACTCAATGAAACAAGCGAAATAACTCTTTCTTTACTTTCTTTACAACGAGCCAAAAAACAAACGTGAAAAATATTGCCGGGCTAAAAATAACGTGTTCGAAAGTATTAATTTAACAAACTGATGGCTTGACCATTACAAATAAATTATAATTTATAAAATTTAAGTACTTTGTCCCAATTGAATAATTTATAAAGTACATTTTGTTGTGTTATCAAATAAAATCATCTTAAAACCCAATAATAATAAATAAACAGATAAACACAAGCCCAAACATGCATAAATGTAAACAACTAAAAGCTTCACGCATAAACCCAGTTGGCCAAATGGAGGGCGCAGAAGGAATTTTTTTTTCTCGGTGCGCAACTGGGCGTTTAAAAATGCGATTTTTTCTTAACCAGTTCAAATGTAATTTATTGTGTAATTTTCTTATTATATTTCAATAGTTTTTTTTTTGCTTTTGAAAATTAATTAATTTTAGAGATTTAAGAAAAATATCTCGAATAAATGAAATAAAAAGCGCTTTGCTTTCTTTTCTTGCCAACAGTCAAGATAATCTGCTCCATTGTTTTAAAGCCCATCACTGTCATGATGCAACCACCTTTAAGGTTGCCACATTCTACAGTTTACAGGTCCACTTTAATTAAGCCGCCAGCTTTGGTCCAACTCAAAAGTTTTTCTAACTGCACAAAATGTATGCAACAAGCCGCAAAATCGGTGGAGATAATGGTTTGCAATTGGAGTGAAGTTGGCTGCAAAACAACTGTTGTTTATTTTTTGTGTGGTGTTTATTTTATTAAGTGTCAACCCTTTTAGCTTCTTGCATATCAATTGAACGTTTTTATCTCTATTTATTACCAGGCGTACCCTACAGCGAAGTTTATTGACAGATTTCCATATATTCAAAGTACATACAGACCAGATCAGTGGTGACTGTCAGTCGCTTAAGATCATTTTTTTTTTTTGATCTCATAAAAAATGTTATTTAAAAACAAAATTGAATTATTAATTTTGAGTGCCCCTTTATTGTATAATCTGCTAGGGTACCCAGGCGGTCCGTGTTAATGTCAAGTTGTCTTTAGAACATTTTCAACTGGGAAACCAAGAAAACACACACACACACACACACAAATTCAAAATTTCCATCGTTTATGTTTTGCCTGTATTAATGCACATTCGTTTGTGACGGTATATGTTTTATTTTATTTGTTTAATACTGCACTAACAGCAGCAACAACTACAACAACAACAACAACGACAATGAAGAATAGCAATAAAAAATTAACAAATAGACTCTTTTAGAGTGGTATGACCATTAAATTGATATTATGCAATGAAAAGTGGTGTTATTTTAATAATACAATATTAACTTTACTGGTATGTTGTTTGATATTTGTTTTAACCATTAAAAGCGTTCAATTTGGCAACGTACTTATTAAATATAATGTAGGTTTTCCCTTAAGGACACAGCCCATTGAAAACTTTGACAAATAAATATTTTTTTCATCTCGATAAATTTTGCGTCGTCAACTGATTCTTATCAATGTTTGCTCCCACCACCAAAGTTTTGGAATCGATTTTAAAATATTGGGTGTCCCTTTTTTTACAGATCCACAACTTTGACTTGGCAGCACTGCTTTTATTTGACAGCCCATTTAACAGCTGATAGGTGCTTTTTCTGTTTAGTTAGTTTTGACGTTTCATTATGGCTGGACTTACACCAGACCAACGTTTGCAAATTGTGGAATTTTTTTTGGTCAAAATAATGGCTCTGGTCCGTCAATTGATATTTATATTGCAACTTTGTTATACGCTGTAGCCTATTATCGGGAAAATGGGTACATACATAAATAAGCAGATTGGACACATTTGGAGTGAGGATAATCCATAAGCTTTTTTTGTAGAAACGCCTCCTTGATGCGCTGGGCTGGCAGAGTTATTGGTACATATGTCTTCAAAAAGAACGACGATTAGAATGTTACTGTCAATAATGAACGGTATAGGAACGTGGTTATACATTTTTTCGTAACTCAATTAGCTGGCATTAGTCCAGCTGACATGTGGTTCCAACAGGACAGAGCCACATGTCATAAAGAGCGCCCTAAAATTGATTGAGTCAAAGAAACTTTTGATAGAATTATAATTTTACGTAATGATCCACATTGTAGTATTTTGTTAGGGTTATGTAAAGCCCCTTGTCCATATCGATAAGCCAGCGAGAATTGAACAGGGGGAAATCCACATGTGATGAATTATTGGCAAAAAAAATTGTGAAAATTGCTGTTTCAATTAGTCCAAATCATAATTATATGTGTATATATTAATGGCTTAAAATATTCTATCCAATAAAGCCCACGTCATTGATATTAAAAATATATATTTTTTTTTTGCTTTATTGCGATTTAGATTGTAACTCTACAAAAAAAAAAAAAAACTTGTATTCATTTATTGGAGGAAAATTTTAAGTTTTTGGCTTTCTCAAGAATAAAAAATACGGATTGAATTCCATTTCCGACTGAAATTAAATTCGAAATGGCTGATTATGATCACGAGTATTTTTTCTTTTGACCAGAATTTCTCGCTTCTAACGAATATTTTTATTTGGAATATTCATGTGGTTCCTCCTTTTTTACATTTACAATATATGAATAAAAGTTATATGTATGTATTTATGTTCATTTTTAACATTTGAATATGTACGTGTGTTTGTGTGAGTGTGTTTAATAGGAAAATACATATTATTTTTTTTTATTACGATATTGAACACCATTAAAAGCGAACACGCGACCACACCAAAAAGCTAAATGCTTTTTTGCTGTTTTTTCCATATTTTTTTCGTTCGTTTTCTGTTTCATTTTGTCTAAATTATGGATGGTCGGTTTGTTGGCAATACTTCGTGCCATTAAAGTGGATTTTAATGGGTTTGGTTTCGTACTACCAACACACATTCATACGTACCTACTCGTTCATATAAAAGGAATGGAAATAAAATAAAGTGAAAAAACAGCCTTGTGCATAATGCATAATCCATAATGTACAACCGCATGAACTTTACACCTTCCACCATCTGTTTGCTGGTCAAAAGGGCAGTTTTTATACAAATTAAACTTTTACATAAAACACGACAAACAGTGAAGTGCAGCCGTGTGCTGGCTGTTACGAAAATGGGCTGTTATAAACATTTGGTCAGGGGGAATACCGGGCCGAATAACAAAAACAAAAATACATCTGAAAATTTTATTTATTTTCAAGCAAGATAATGTAAAAATTAGTTGCAAGTTTGATAAATTCAATGAAAAATATGAACACCAATAAAACTCAAATCAAGTGGAGCTGAGTGTCAATTATGCGCTTTGATTTCCGCGAGAGGTCGTACTATCTAGTCTTGTGTCAAGGCATCTGAGCCGAAATGGCTGATAAGCACTAGACCTTAACTAAACTCGCCTAGAATATCGCCTGTTTTAAGACAACGCCACCTCGGGGAAATTTCAGCGCCCCAGTTTGGAATAGCTGAAAGCAAAGCGCAGTTCATTATTCGCTGAAAATTTGAAGTAACTGCCAACGCAGCTCATTTTTATGCAAACAAAAATTAAAATTAAGACCAGGTTTAGGATTTAAAAAACCTTAACAATAAAGAAAAAACGGATTGCAAGAAACTAAATTGAAAAGTTGATAATATAAATTATTTATTCAAAATAAGACACTTTGAGATTTAAATTGAATTAAGTTATACTTGTAGCTTGAATTAACACATACATTATTAAATTGCAACTCATTAACTTTGTATATAATATTGTACCTTCAAGCCTGGTTTAGGTATTCGGAAGTTTAAGCAACAGAAATTATCTTTAAAGAAAATATCTATTAAGAATTTGTGAAATGTAGCACCAAAGATCGTTTTGTAAAAAAAAGTCACACAAAAAGGTATTTTTTAAAGTTTTTCATTAATAAAAAAAAAAAACATGACAAGGCAAAAAAAAAAACAATTGAAACAAAACAAAAAGCTTTTGGCAGAGCCTATTTTTTTTAAAAAGTCTCACTAAAACTGGCCGACTGCTAAGACAGAGTCAAATAGTGATTCTGGTCAGGCAACCGCTAACCCTGATTATTACTGTTCATTTTTCTCTCCCTCTCTTACTCTTTAGAAGGTAGATGTTACTTATAAAAAACATCATATTCCCGTTTCGACTTCTCTACAAACAATTTATGATCACTTGTTTTTTGTTTACTCTTTTACTTATTTGTGTATTGCAGGTTGGCATGACATGGCAACGTCTAGTCAACTACCAAAATAACAGGACTGACTTGTTTACATTCTGTACGTGTAGTTTGTAACATTAAAAACAAAACAAAATATATACTCGCATGTAGGAGTACAAATATTCAGTTTAGTTTTACATTTAAAATATGCGAATTTTCATTCTAATGCCATAATTACATGCGTTTCCACGATTGTATTGTTCAATTTCAATGCCTCGCACAAACCCCTAGTAATTCTGACTTTTTGTGTGTCTAACTAAACATGTATTCGTATTTATTTTGGACGGTATTCGTGCACGTTGTGTTTATGGCGTTGACTTAATTGAGCACGCGCCAACACTTTGTTACTGTTTAGCAAACTATACTCGGCGGAATATTATTTTACAATTGAAACAATACTAGAGAATTTGTTGTTTTGTTTAAGTTGGATAAAAGAATGTGTTCCATTTTGTTCAAAATGTGTAAAAATGTTATCTTTAGTGGCAAAAATTTCATCGGCTGTTATTTCGATTGATTTGAGCCAGGTTGTACAACTAGTAAATAAACTTGGTAATGTTTTTAATGAGTTCAAGGGTCACTCACTGTGGCAGATGGACAAATAACGAATAATACAGAAGACTTAAAATGTACGCGAATGTATTATCTTCTCTTTATTTTGTAGTTATTTCAAAAGGGAAGTTAATTGTCTTATTGGCCACACTCCACAATAGCAAAAGCAAACGTTCTCTATCATATTGTTTCACAGATTATTTACCAGGATTCATAGAATTTTTTTCAATTTTCCAACTGAATACATACAGATTCTGTTACTAAGAACAAAACTGTTCATAATAAAATGTTCTCTTTAAATTGCAGCTGAAATAAAATATGCCATATTGCGGTTGGAAAACGCCAAATTTCTAACGTTTTCGTTTGCCAGAACAGGTGTTTGACGTTGTCACATCAAACACCCAGATGAAAATATCTATCGTTTGCCTTTCCTGTGTCCAATGTATAAATAACTTGAATGTTAGTTTTCTTTAACTGCCTGTTTATTTATTAAACGTACCCAAAAATTTTTATTCCTTAAGGCCTCATTAGTTTTTACTTTCGTTTGCCATTCCGTGTCTTTCTTTTCTGTAGCCAATCTTTTGCAATTAATTTTTCTATTAAAATTTCTTTAGAAATGCGATTCGTTTATTTTCTAACAACTAATAAAATTTATAGAATTTGTTGCACAAATTATACATGATAAGTTTTTGATTATTCATTGATTTAAAAAAAAAAAATTGATAAACATAAATTCTGTCAATCTTTTAATATAAAACAAACTAATAATTTTAGTTGTCGCTTTACGTTGAATTCTATTTTGTACAGTTTTGTCAGCAGCAGCAGAACGGAACGTAACGAAAGAGTAATTGAGTAGAAACAAAACAGCTGATTTATAACGGCAATAAGCGTAAAAACGAATTCTGCGTTTAATTTATATTTAAACTACAACAAATTGAGTTTTCGCAATAAATTGCGAAAAGAAAATCTTTATATGTTTTTAGAAAACTGGCAATAGGTCGGTTTATTATTAAAGGCTTAGAACTCATCAGGTATTTTATGAAATCGATTTTTTATTTTCATTCCTTTAATACTCTGCTGTTTTAATAACACTCAAGACGGGCAGACTTTTATCTGCCGGGTATTATCTAATTAGAGGCTGTTTTATAAAAATAACAAAAACTTTTAGCCATTAAAGCCATTATGGTTGGAAGGACAGACGCGCGGATGGAAGGACCTTTGAAACAACAGCAAAAAATGCACAATGAAAAAACTTGCAGAGTAAATAAAAGCCAAATGCTTTTAGACTTTTTCTAATGAGCCTGTTCAAGTAGACAATTTGTTTACTATTAAATACTTTTGCTCCTTAAAAAAAAAACCAAAATTTCATAGCAAGCAGACAGTCCTTAAAAAAGAAAATTTATATAGAAAAGTGGGTGGAAGTACGAGCACTTTGTTTTTACCGAATTAATTGTAATAAATGGAACATTTGTTTAATAACACAGCAAAAGTTTTTAACCATAATTTGACCAATAATTTAGACGTTTGGTATCATTAAGTTCGTTTATTTTCTTTTATTTTTTCTTATAAGCATTTTAGATAAAACATTAACTAATAATCACTAAAAATTCAAAACAAGCCATAATTTATCTAGAACAAGTAAAAGGGGTTTTGAAACAATCAACAAGTTTTACATTTGCTTTTTTTATATTAAGTTTCTCTTACCCACTTTTCAATTTTATTTATTCAACTTCTAACACAAATCAATTGTTTTTTTATGTTGAAATTCAGTATGGGAAAGTCGTGGGGTTTGATTACAAGGACACTAAGTCAGTTTATTGGATGATTGTGTGGGCGCTGCAATTGAAATACAAACAACAAATTATATCACCCATTCACTTAATTGTGTCATACGCACATGTGTTGGTGTGTAAGTTTTATTAAGTCCTTTTAAGTTAAAATGTTTGTTTTAAGCGATTGTCATAAGACGCCTCAATACTTAAAAAATCAATACGCCGTAATTGTCTGACATGAATTCGGAAATATTAAGTTCCTTCTGGACAGTTTTTTATACTCGTAATTAGCAAAATGACATTTTTTTTTAATTAAATGCATCTTAAGAATCCACGGGGGAAGCAGGTTTTGCCCTGGTGTATCCGAAACAGGAACCAACATGCAACTGGGCCGCCTTAAAAAAGGGATTCAGGTGTTGAGTGCAGGTTGAGGTGCCTACTCTAGCTGAAACGTTCTATAACCGCAGGAAGTGGCAGTTCGAAAGATTGCAACATATTTGTTATTTGAAAATATTAAACCATTATTTTATATACAACACTAAAGATAACTTCAATATGACCCCTCCCCACCCCCTTCATATTTATCCACTTTCATTTCAAACATTTCGAAATTACTATCTAACTGAAGTGAGTTATTTGTAAACTATTTCAAATCACTAAACAGCTTACAAATTGCCTTCGGGTTACAGGGTGACTAATATCTAACTATACAAAAAGATTTATTTATAATTTGATTGTTGTTTAGTGATTGTCCATTGAAAACAAAAAAATAAAATATTTAGTAATGTCGCTTCAGTCGCTTCATTGCGATGATCTCAATTCATAATTATCAATTATTTAAATTGAAGTGTTTTTAAGTTCAAAACCTTTTTTTCTTATAGTAATAACTTTTATAGATAACAATTTAAGAATGACATTTGACGAATGACGATGAGATTTGGAAAATTTCTAAGTAAATTATTTTTATCATTCTATAGCAATAAAAGGGACAAAACCATTTCAGTAATACTTTTACCGAGTGGTTTACGTCAATTTATTGTATTATTGAGCAATTGCTTTAAAAAATGATTCTATTTTTATTGTTTTTGTATAAAAATGTTCTTTGAATTAAATATTATAGGCCCTATTAAAGTTGCCATTGACGTTTTCATTTTAATTGTGGTTTCTTTCTTTTTGTAGTTTTTACTATCACATCATTTCGAAATTGTTATGCTTGAAGTCAAGTACTGAGCTAAAATGTACAATTGTAGTGGAGGGTCACTGGAAAAAATTAGGTGTGTGAACAAGTACTCTTAGTACTCGAAGGGGCGCTGATGTTCGATCAAAGTGATGAGCAGAAATCACAGTAAAAAGCTGTTCTGTAGGCAAAAATTTATATGGTCAGACCAAGAAAATGACGAAGTGATTCAAATTACAAAGTTTTTAATTTATTGAACTGCTGTTAGGAATTGATTTGTTCGATTGATTGTGTTTTACTAAGCAAAATTATATACCACTTTGTCTGGGAAGAGTTTAGAGCAACAAATTTTAAACATTTTATATTTGCAATATGGACTCTTTAAGCAGGAGGTCTTATTGGTTTTTATAACAATTTATTAATAATTATTCGATTCGATTCGATTGGTTTTTCTTTGGAAACATATTGATCATGTTTTTTTCTTCTAGTGTTAGAAGTTTTTCGAATAAATATTGTAAAAAACAGGACCTCGACCATAAAGAAATATTGCAGAAAGAATACAATAATTTAAAAAAGTTAACAAATAAAGGCAATCAAGATTGGTTTCATTTTTCTAGAAATGTCTTTAAAATGCTCTGTTGGTCACTACAACTTCCGCCAATTTGAACTTGTAGAAAAGTTAAGTTTTCCTAGAACATTAAAAGAAATTGACAATTGAAAGTTTTGAATAAAAGTCTTTTGAAATGTTTCAGTGACATGTTCACAATTGCACTGATGCTAATGAAACTGGCCGAAAATAATGCACAACATACATACACACACGTATTAATAATTGTTGTATACAAATATTGATCATACGCCAAGTTGTCCATTTTTTTTACAAAGAAATATTTTTATGTCTCTGGTAGAGAGACGACTTTGGTCGTAATCAAAAATTCCCAAACAAAACTTATTTAGACACACTGAGAAAACAAAAAGAAAGACTTAAAAGAAGTAAATGACAAACAGAAATACTTATTTTTCTGTTTTTTGTTTGTTGTTTTTGTAGTTTTCTTCAAAAACTCTGTAAACAAAACTTTTCAACTTCACCTGAGCCAAAACGAAAATCTTGTTTGTAGCCAGAAACACTCAGAAATCCAAACAAAAAAAAAAAAAAAACAGAAAGACATTAAAATAAAAGAAAAATAGATGCACTCATACAAAAGATGATGAGAGCAGTGGAGAGAGGAAACTTGAAAGTAGTTTTTAGCAAATCAAACGGTATATGAACTAAAATATTTTGCTGGCTGCCAAACAAAAAAGAAATAAAATGAAATCACAAAAGAAAATGGAATAAAAAAATAAATGGCAAAATAAAATCCTAAAGGAAACTTTCTGCCATTATTATTGAAGAGGATTTTGTTTGTTAACATACTCAGCAACAACAGCAGCAGCATTAAAAAATATCAAACAAAACAGCAAAAAAAAAAGAACCCGAAAAGGAAAGAAAAATATAAAATCCATAAGAAGATGTACAAGTGGAAGCCATTAGTCTTCATAAAACAGTCAGTCAAAAGTATAAAGTGTACCAAAAACGACACACACACACACACACACACATACATACATATATACAAAAACACACATAAATACAAATACTCACATAAAATAAAATAGTACGCAACAATAACAAGAACAGCACCAAATAAACTTCTCCCCATTTTGCTTGCGCTCAAGTGTTTAGCAACGCGTGTGTGTGTGATGAATGATGATAAACTCAGCTGAATGGAACTGAACTGAACTGTTTGCATTTTTCTATTCAGACCCTTTTGAAGGTTGCATGCTTTTGAAGGACTTCAGGATACAACGACGAATACAAAAATTACTTCTTCGTCGGTACAAATGTTGTACCATTTATGTCTGTACGTTTGTTCTGCTGCATCCTTTTTCATTTCTCTGCATTAAAATGCTGATGTGTGTTTATGTGTTCGGCTTTATGTGGGGGATAACAGCAATTCACGAGAGAAGGGAAAAAATTTGTGAAATCACCATTAAGAGGCGGATCTGTTTTGTAATGGCCTCCCTGCTATTTAAACAAGGTGGGTTTTTTCGGAATTGATATGAACACAAACCGTAAAAAAAAACTGTTGCCATTTTGTGAGACCAACAGAATTATTTGGTTATAGTGAATAAATTTTTATCATGAAATTGTTTTGTGCGATTTATATTTCTACTTGGTTTCTTTCCGATAGAAAATTTGTTTTAAATTTCGCCAGCGATTTTGGGGGAATTATTATTGCGATATTATGGACTGATTGAGATAATAGGAACACTAACTACAGATGGCAACAATAAGTGTGAATTGGCTACCAAAATCGTGCGATTTGATCCCATTCGACTTTTTCTTCAATATAAACGCCAGCGAAATTTAAAGCCAACTAAACTCAGGCCAATTCAGCCAAAAACATGCACCCATCTAAGGGAAAATGTTATTACTCCAGCCAAGCCATGGAGCACATGTAACCGATATCACATTCCATTCATAATAAAATCGAATCTAAAGTGAAAACTAAAAGCAAAAACTGTCCCATACAAAATTTCAAAATGTACAAATGCCGCATAGAAGAGGTCGGTGTTTTTTACGTTACACATGTATTGTATGTATCTATATAGTGTATGTTGGCAGGTTTGTAATGTTGTGTAGTCAGCCCTACAACTTGTTTATACATGTCTAGAGAATACATGTCTGTCATGCCCCCCCCCCCCCCCCCCCCCATATTATGAATACAACAATACATTGGCTCAATGCAAGTTGCTGTAAATGCAGGGGAGTAAAACAAGTGAGTGGTACGAGTACACACTCCCATACACACGATATACTTTTTATCCACACACACACACACACACACACACACACACGTGCACACGTTTATATATAAAACTACGTTTGAATGCGAGCAAGTTCTGTATTTCTTTGTTGTTGGTGGTGGGGGAGTGTATGTTCAAGTCATGTCCACTAAAAGCACAAATGGTCCCCAAGATTGACAGTTATAAAATTCCATTTTGTAACAATGGTTATAAAAACAAACAAAAGCAAAAAAGAAACAAATGAAATGAAAAGAAAAATGTTTGCAAATAAGAAACTTTATATTTGCACAGACACGCACGCACACAAATCCACTGTTACTTAAATATTACAAACCCTTACACAAAAAGGGTTAATTTAAACTTTAACATTAAATATTTCGTCTGATTTTACATACATAAGTAAAATTCGGTTGTTCCATAAATTTGTTGGCGCTTTTGCAAAACATTTGATCCTGAATATTTATCTCTTCTTCAAGCATTCGAAGATTTCAACTCTTTTGGTTTTCTTTTATTGCTTTTAAGCTGCACTGGCCATGACAGCGACCCCATTTTTTCTATTTATTTATAGTATATATTTTTAACGCCATGTTTCTCCTTTTGTTTCATTTTGTTAGATGTTTCAAAATATTTCAAAAAGTATTTCAACAGTTTCAACCCTTGAAATGTTTAAATCTGCGCATTGATTTGCCACTAAATGATGGTTATTTCGCTTTTATTGTAAACTGCTTAAAAGAAAAAAATTTATGCTTTAAAAACGACAACATAATTTTATTTTTGTTATAGGGATTTTAATGACTTCCTTTCCTTTCCTTTTTTATCCAATTAACTCAATTGCTTAATAACTATGTATGACAATTCATCAAAATTAAGATATGAATAATAAATCACTGAAAATGCTTAACTTTTACTAATACAGAACTTTTTGCTGTATTAGTAAAAGCTGAAGTTGTCATAGTCCCTTGCAGGTACTTTTCGAATTTCATACAAATTAATTCTTTTAAAGTCCACTTCGCAATAAAGAAATAAATTATTTTAATGGTTGGTAACACTGCAGCTGTAAAAGGAAGCAAACGAATCAAATGTTTTGCAATAGGGTTTTACCTAGATTTTGATACAATTTTATAAATCTTTAAAATATTTAGATATTTTTGAGTTTCGCAAAAACAGTAATTTTCGTATTACAGTATTTGTCGGTTTTCTTAGCAGTTCATTAAACCAACAAAAGTTACTTAAGTAAGTAATTCATATACGTTTCCATAGATTTTTCCCCGATCATTAAAGCTTTAATGCTGCACCAGTCAAGGCACACACACTGGCCAAATAAATGGAAACATTAATGTAAATGCATGTGTGTGTGAGCGGGCATTATTGTAAGGATACACAATTGCAACTAAAATAAAGTATTTAACTGTAATTTTACAAATTCATGTCACAAAACTTAAGCACTTTATACACACACACTCAAACACACACATGCATACACACATGCATACATACATATATGTAAATACACATACTTTTTTCTTTTGTTAAATGGAATTTTTTCTCTCTCTTTTTTTTTTGGAAAAGAAAAAAATCTGCTTTAAGAGGCAACAATAACAAATGAATATAAAAAAAAAACCTAACAACAAAAAACCAAATAAAAACTGATGACGCGTAAAAAAGCACAAAATACACTCATAGAAATAGAGAATAATAATCACACGACTGCGAACACCAGCACACACGCTATAATACACTGGCAGAATTGAAAAATAAAGAACAGCTAAAAGATAAAATAGAGCAGCACATTTATGAAAACATTCATGAATTCATATAAAGATGATAATAAAAATACAAACAAATCCATTTTCATGCTCGCACAGCTGAAGTCATATTTATATAGACATGAGAGTTTATACATATAACTAGTACGAGTACATATGGAAAATATACAAACGAATGGTTGGCTTAAAAGAAAAACAGCATTAATATTATATATTTGTGTAAAGGTAGAAGTGCGGTAAGGCACGTGGACAATTGTCGTACGTGCAAAAATGCTCATATTACTCAAAACCCGTTAAAAGCGTACTTTCCGTCAGCTGTTTTTTTCATTTATTTTCTAGAAATCTAGACACGAGCGCTAAAGCGCGGCATGTATGTACTTCTTTCCACCTTAAGAGTTTTTCTTAGGTGAAAGAAAGAATTAAGAAATTATTCGTAAACTTTTTTGAATGGAAATTTGCAATTAATTTTACATGATTATAATCACAATAATTTTGTGGGCTTCAAAGACATTTAGTGAATTAGGCTGGCCTTACTAATATATTAATATAGTACTGCTTATTACCATTCTCGATATCTTCGAGAGTTTGTAATCGATTAAAGCAAATTCGAGGGATTTTGTTTTAATCTATTACAAACTTTCGAAGATTTTGAGAATTATAATATGCCTGACTAATTTTATTGTTATTTGGGGTTCAACATTGATAGCGACAGACTGGCCAACGTCATTTTCAAAAAAAAATATCGAGCAGCGACGCCGTCAAACGGACATCCACAACAAACTGTCCCTTCCTCACAATACATTGAGCGCTCCCTCCGGTTTCTCTTGCTAATTGATAACGCTACAATTAACATGATTGGGCTGTTCTTGAAAAACTTCTAAGTAGATTAAGTATAAAAACTGAATACTAATTGTGCTTTATGTGCAACTATAAACTTAAAAAATTATAGCAATTAAATTATTGATACATCCAGAAACAGATCTTATTGCTGTACAGAACCTTTTGATCTATATTAGTTTACTTCCAGTTGCTGGGTTAGTTAAAATTTTTACGGATGCAGTCCCAAAATCTTATGACAAAATTCGCCAAATTTTTGACATTCAAAGAACAATTTCTTTTTAGTGATGCGAAATAGACTGTTGGGGACTTTTATGGCCAGCAGTGATACTGGCGACTGAAGTTGAAGACAAAACAAAATCCAAAGAACTTAAATTTGTCTAACACACTGACTACAGCCCACTGGGAAGGACCATTCGAGTGACCATTTGATGATAGATCCATAATTTTGATTAATCCATTTTATAATTTGCACGTGTTGTGGAACTCTGATTTGACAGAACAGAAAAAATAAATGTTCGCTAGATAAAGCTTGAAAAAAATGGCCGCTGTCATCTGACAGAGAGCAGAAACCCCACATGACAGATCTAACTGACATTATTGCTTAATAAATGTGACATTTTACAGCACGTTTTAGATTCTAAAATTTATTAAGATTCTGCAAAATCGTTTTATGACAATTTTGTCTGTGTTTTATTTTTATATTTCGTACTTGAGTAATGAAATTGAAGTACGTACATATGTATGTATGTATATATGTATTTCGATATACAGCCACCCATATGTAACTGAGTGTACGAGTATCTAGTTTTGTTTTTTATGCCATAAAATAGAAAAAATAAAGTCATCAAAAAATAGTTTGCAGTTCATGTAAGAGTGACATAAAAATACTCGTTCACATACTTAAAGCACATTTTCGCTTCTATCAAGACCGAAAAAAACATTTTATGTTTTTTTTTGGTTAGACAACAGCTGCTTAATATTTCAAAAATAAAAAAATATTTAAAGAAATGTATGAAAATACACACACTTTAATAATGTAAAACATCACACACACACACATACATACACACGGCAGTAAAAGCATTACAAAAACCATCAACAACAAGCACAACAAACAATTCCATACCGAAACATTTTTCTAAGCTTTAAGGTCACTCTAGAGCACATTTACATACAAATGACACTAACGACTTTTTATGGTTGTGAATAGCAAAAGAAAAACCTCGCTAAAAAAACTGCATTTTCCACTGTCATAATAAACACACACCCACACCCATTTGTCTATAGAAATTCTAACAGAGTTGTAAATGAATTACTACACATTTCAATAGAGTAATAGAAAATCATATTCACAAAGTTGCTGAAAACATAACCTCAAATTAGAAAACACCTTTTTCTTTCGTTATATGTATATTTAGACTTTGCCGTGAGACGTCACAGTGACTTGGCCAAATGGCTGATCATAAGCTCATCTGTTTCCATCGAATCCGAGGGAAAAAAATAGTTGGACTACATGTCCGAAAGCGCTGCACCTCCTTTCCAGGCCAGTTCTAGCCTCAAAAGTCTCTGGCAATGTGATTAAGCTCATCATCGCATCCTTATATCTATGTCAACAAGCCCTTGAATCATATAACTATTACTTTTCTGAAGAGCTTGGGCTGTCTAATCCCTCCTAGCACTACAATTCGGTATGGTTATCCGTCTTTAGTCACTATGCCATCCAATTGCTCACTAAAGACCCAAGAGGAGCAGGTTTGGCATTAATGTACAATATATCAAACTGGAGCACCACTCTGTTTTTCCCGTTATATAGAATAAGAGGTCTCTCAGTTGACATAAATTGGCAGAACAAACTAATGCGCTTTGATAGAGAGATTCTGATGTTGGTCATCGATTAAGGTGTCTAGGTTTCAACCTAGGGGCTTGGGTAGATATCGAGGTAGTGGTTTAATAAATAATATTAAATAAATAAAATAAAAATAAAAAACCAACTTTATTTGCAAAAATGGAAATAACTAAATAAAATAATGTTTTTTCCTTCTCTACTTTGCCAGCCAAGTTTCATGATCAAAACGAAATCTGATGTTCTTATCCTTTATAAACCATGTCTTTCCAAAAAGAAAAATGGTGGCCAGCCGAATTTAAGGGCTCTGGTAGCGATACTCTTGAAAAAGTAATAACGATCTTCTATGCGCATTAAATTAGCCGGATTATTTCGTTTTGAATACCTATTGCCTAAGTAGTTTCAAAAGATTTCCATCTGTGGCAGCACAATTTCAAATGCTTTCGGAATAGCAAATTGGGTACTGCCGTCAGATTGTAATATGAAATTCTGTAGTCTTGTAGTGTGTAATCTGCGGCAGACCAGCCCTTAACGAGGCTTAAGAAAATATAAGTAGTCCTTAGAAGTTTCTTTCAAATGCAAACAAAACAGTAATTATTAAGCCGCTAAGTTATTTGCAAATAAAACTAATACCGGTTCTTTTCTAAATAAAAGCACAAACAGACTTATAAATAACTGTTGCAGTGTAACTGTTTTTTTTTCAAGTCGTCACTGTAGAGAGCACCAGTTGAAAGCCTTTGGAAACGATAACATTAAATACTTTTAAAGCGCTAAGATCACAAAACAGTTTTTAAGTACGAAATTTCAAAAGGAAAAGCATTCGAATAGAGATGTTATTTTTGTTTGTTTTTGTTATTTTTATTTACAAAAGACCACTCCCTCGGATGAAAAACTTTGCAAATAACAAAAATAAACTTGAAAAAGTAAAACAAACACAAAGACACATCAATATAAACACTAGCGCGCACACACACAGTTCCACATTAAAACAAAAATAACCAATCCAGACGACATGGAACACAAACAGGAAAAAAATCAAGACTTCCTGTAGTATTTTAAGGTTTTTTTTTTTGACAACTTCCCCTTACAGTTTAACCCATAGAATATGGCTAAATCTGCACAGCTTGTGAAAACGGAAATTGGAAGCAAAGAAAATGGCACACAAGAAATCTTCTGTCTACTTTGCAGACCAACTTCCAATTGGAAAACAAAATCAAAATGTTTGCAACAGCGAATATGAGTATTTTTTTTAAGGGTTGGGCTGTTTTCTAATAAATTCTCACTTAATGGTTTGTTGTTGTTGTTGCTGTTGTGGTGAATGTTTTCGTCATGGCTTTTGTTATGTTTTCTATCTCGCTGTGTGGCTCTGTGCGTGTGTGTGTGTGTGTGCTTTTTTTCTGCCTTTTGTTGTCTAATATGAACCGCAGACGCACTAGTAACCAGGCAAAAGCCCAACCAGCCATTCACATACAGACAGATCCGTATACATTTGAACAATACGAGCACATACACCCCTTAAAATGCAATACAACAACGCCTGGAATAGATAACAACAATAATAATAACAACACCAACAATAATAATAATAACAACAGCAAGAGCAGAAAACAACCTGCTTTTAAGTCAAACTACAACTACAGCAACGTATTGAAATAACTGCCACCACCTTTAATACCGTTACTACAACTACTGCTGCTACTACTACTACTACTATTCTTGTCATACTTTTACTCTTTTACTCTCGCACTCATACTCTTGCGCCTGTTTTTCAATACTTTGATAAACACTTGCTCTCACCTCTAGATTTCGTTGATTTAGTTGAATTCGCATCGTTGTACTGATACCGTTATAAACTGCCAACGGAAAAACTTTTAAAGTTGACACGCAAAAGAAAAAATTCCAGTTTTTCAAAAACAGCCGTTAAAATCAGGAAAAAAAACGCACAAACATGACATCGGCCAAAAAACACGCGTGAAAATCAAACGTTTTTAAAATTGACACAAAAAAGTAAAGTAATTAAATCAAGTTTAAACTTAAATTCCTATAAAACTAGACTAGACCCGGAGACTAAAGAGCAAAACCAAAAATTGCGGCATTTCGTTTAACTCAAGCTAAAGGCCTTTATGTGTGTGTGTGGTGCGGCGAGTGTGCTTAAAGGATTCATATAATCCGCCTGTTGTGCAGGCCCTCAAAGCGCGAAAATATTTTCCAATAAGAAAAATTTGGAGAATTCAATACAAGAAAAATTGTGTTTAAAGCTGTGATAAAAATGTCTGCAATCAAATTGATTTCTGAATAAAAATTAAATTAAAAAAAAAAAAATAATAAAATAACAAGAAGGAAAATAAGAAATTCATGTAAATGTTTTTGTTAATAATTTTTTGTTTAAGAACTTAAGCATTAAATTCCCTGTTGCAACATTGTCAGCGTGTTGCAGCATGGAACTTTTGAAATTAATGATGTTCAAAAGTGACTTTTTGTCAAGTGATAAATGTGATGATCGTGTACCGCCAATAAATTTAAGTCAATTGCCCGAATTTCTATTGTGTAAGTGTTAAAAAAAGTGTTTTATATATTAAATGAAAAAAATTACAGACAAATTGTACTTTATTTTAATGCTATAACAATAAAGCGTATAAAAAACTGTTGTAGTTCTCAAATTCTGTTTTCTTTTCGACCTTGAAATCAACATCATTTAAAAAAGTTGCTGCAGAAGATGACTGTCTTACAAGGAAGGACTATTAAGAAAAACTTTATTTTAGAAAGAAGTCTTTTGCTTTTAAAAAATATATACATATATATATTTTTTTTAAAGTACCTACCAGAAATAGTGAAGTACTTTCAAAGAGGTGCCTTTTGAAAAATTTACCTTTTAAAACGGCGTAAAGTAAAATGTAATTAAAAAATAGTACTTTTCAAAATTCCTGCAAAAAAGGGGCTTTACATAAAAAGTATCGTTTTATGATAGAGCACCTTTTATAAAAAATAGCCTTTGATGTTACTGTTGTCCGACGGATTCTGGTACAGCGAATTATAGGTTTTACATTTAAAGAGTTGCCTCTAACCGTCGACGGATTAGTTGCCAGTATTTTCGACCAACAGTACAGAGGTTGTAAGTTCGATTCCCGCCAAAGACTCTACGTGTTGCTGCAGACAAGCAAAAAGTTTCACATTTGCGTTTGTTTTAATAAAATATATAAATATATTCAGCCTACCCAGATCAAGCTGTGTTCAACGTTTGATGCAAACGATTTATACATTTTTTAACATTTTTGAAACTCTTCTTTACGCCGTTGCATTTCGATGCAGTTAAAGGCAGACTAGTTAAACCAGACACAAATAAAAACTGTGATAAAACATCTTTGCCAGCAAATACATGATTTCAAAACTCAAGCCGTTTCAAAATCACAAATGTGATTAGTAAACGTATCTGTTCTGCAAGTTACAACCTTTGGCGATTTTCGCTATGATTTATTTATATATATTTTTGATATATATTTTTTATGCAGATTTATACACAAAAAAACAGCTGTTTTTATGTTTGAATTTATTGGCATTTTTATTTTAAGGTGGAATAATTTATTTATATGAAATAATAAATTTGAGAAAGAACCGAGTTAAGAAATAAACATATAAAGAAAAGGCATTTCCAAACCTATCTAAGATTTGATAAACGTCAGTCAAGATACCCACAGAAATAGTGATTTAATAAAACATGGATTTAGTTTTACCTCATTTTTTAGGCTGAAATAAAAAAAAGGGTATTCAAAATGATATTGGACGAGCTCGCACCACAGCTAATAAAATGTGTTATATCCGAAGCATAAATTAATCGAAAAATTTGAGATTTGTTCAGTTTATTTTTTTTTTCATGGGGCAAGCTTGATGTAATTTCGAACTCCTGTAACCGGAAACAGTTGATAACAAAAGAAAAAACAAAATCACAAAGAAAAAGAAGTGTCACTTGTTTTTTTTTAATTTAGTGCATTATTTCGCTTAAAATAAATTATTTTACTTAAAGAATTATTTGATTATTTGATTATAATTGATAAAAAAAAACACATTAAATTCTTTCTTAATATAATAAAATATGAAATTCAAAATTAAGTACCAGCCAAAAACCAGATTGCGAATTCTCATTGATTGCAGGCCAGCTTAGGGGCTTGAAACCACAAAAATCAGAAATATTGTAAATTTCAACAGCTCTGGCAACTGCCAATTTAGAAGTCAGTGATTACGAACGTAATTTCAAAACCTAAAAGTAACGTATAACAAATTTTTTCTTATATGTAGAAAGAGCAGAGCTGCGTGGCAAAAAACAACTCTGTCTATGAATTAAAATAAAGTGAAATAGGTGAAATAGAAGTGCCTTGAAAACCGTAATTAGTTTTCTTCAGCTGTCCGATGTGTCAGCGACAGGAGTAAACAAATATTGTCGTGTGCCCATATTGTCATGTGATGTCAAAGGAAATGTTGGAAATCGTTAATACTTGTATCACGTCCTAATTGCCAAATATTTGGCGGTAAACGGCAAACGCACAAATAAGCCAAAGGATTTCAGTAGTCTATTGGAACTTATAGGCGAATTTATAGCAGATAACAATATATACATAATATAGCATGAAATATAAAGTCGGCAGAGGAACTGTCAATTTTATATTCATATCAACCCCCGAAGTTGATGATTTTATATATAACGCCAGCCGCCAAAAGTGGTGTCATTGTGAGAGCAAGTTGTCAAAATAATTAGTTATTAATTATTATTATTAGTTATTTAATAATATAATTGAGAAACATTTTTTTAATGCACAAAATTACTTTGCATTGCACAACTTGATATCATAATGAATATATCACATCTCTGATGTGATAATATTCATAAATACTCCATGGACCTTCATCATGATACAAATTTTGCATTAATCACGAACACTGGCAAAGTCCGATGCATAAATATTGGTGAAATGTCAAAAAGAAAAATGTTCACTCTTGACCAATTGACATTCAAGGGAAACAAAAACATATAGAAAGTAATCAGTTGCTTTCGACATTTCAGCTGTTATGAATTGTCCCCTTGATAATTTTTTTATTTGAAAGCGAATTCAAATACAAATTATTCAATTTAGACAAAACGAACAAAAGAACTGGAATAGAATGCGAACCTTAAACTTTTGTATCCATTTATTAATCTTTATTTGAAACCGTTTGTCACGATCCTGTCTGTTTCTACTTCCATATCGATGGAAAGACTATTAAAAATCAAGAAGTTTTTAATTATATATTCCCCATTCTAAAGCCAGACTTATTACGTTTCACGAAACATGCATAAAATTGTAGTAGATTAAAGACAATTTTAATATTGTTTATTTAATCTTTTACAAACATGCGAAGATTTCGAGAAGCGTAATCAACTTGAATATGAAAAACTCTGAGAAGATATTGAAAAAATGTTGTCAAATATTTAGAATTTTTTCGTGCGTGTAAAAACATATTTCACCGGTTTTAATTCGATGACCACAATCAAATAAAAAAAACAGATTTTGCAGCAGCAACAATTTTCTACTCTGTTCGCTAATTACTAAAGATTTACAATCACTTGGTCCGATACAGTCGGATATCGGAACGTTATTACCATTATATGATCAAATCGCCCTGAATCTTTTTTATTCTTTATTATTATTTTTTTATTACTAGAGCCTTTCTATGAAGGCCAGAAAAATTAATGTTCAGGCTCAGGATCACATTGTCTTAATATGGATCTGATATATTAACACTCTAGAGTCAATTCATCAGACATGTTGGCATCGAAAAGACTACATGCAAAATTGTTCAACTGTTTTTTTTAATATAACAATTCAATTGTCCGCTATGACGTCTAACGGTGCCACGTATCGGAGTAGTCCGCCGTTTTTAGCCGGTAGACAGGAGTCCAAGCGCACAGGCAAGTGCCACCTTTGCGAGAGACAGCCATACCCTAAAATCGTTCATGCAGAATTTGCATTGTACCACATACCACCAACGTTCATATCATTCAATGTGGGGACCAAAGAAATCGATTATCATCATTCTGCAGCGCAAAAAAAAAAGTATAGACCATTAACGCCAATGCCGCAATATCAGTCGATCGGGCCTTCTTTAAAGTTCACTATGTATTTTATCAGCATATATTAGAGAGACGATTGTTTAGGGCGAGCGCATCTGTCGTGAAATGGGGACGAGGCGCGCAATGTTTACTCTAACAAACACTCAGTTTGATAATAAAGTCTTAACATTTGGACAGACTGACGCTATGAAAACACCGTGGGGATTGTAGGCCGTCAACATCTAATGGCACCAATTGAATACCCCTTCATAAAGTTATTCCCTATATGTTCAGATTAAAACCGAGAAATCTAGTTTCAGAATTGCTTTACGATTTATTTGGTTATTCTAACGCAGATTTTATTTGACTACTATTAATTTCTCCCTTATGTCCGGGGCCTGATAATTCGGTTAGGCAGCACCTCTGTTGTCTTCGGAACAATTTAGTACGTTGCAATGAAATTTAACAATTTAACGTTGCAATGAAAGTTTTTTCCCTTTTTAGATTATAATTTTTGCTTAAATTCATAATCCTTCGTGGTCAAATGCTATTTTGAGTTTTAATTCTATTTTCCCATGTTCGTGCTCAGGACTAATATTAATATTTTTGTTTTTCTTGTAATTATACTTATGGCAGTTCCATAATGAAATGTTTGCACCAGGCGCTAAATTGTCGGTTTAGACGATTGTAAGAAAACCTAGAATAAATTTGTCTGCCAACAGAAATTGTCAGTTTATTCTTGCCGAGTCTGTTAAAGGTGTCAAAGCATTAATGTCTATGGGCAGTGTTGCCAAAAGAAATGTTTTTCATCTACACGTCTGCTAATAAGAGACATGACCTGACAATTATCTGCCAATAAGAATGGAGGTTCTGCTCGCGGCTATCAGATGTCTGACAACATTGTTGTCTTGAATGAATCGACAATGATTTTTCTAACAACGTTATGAGACATGACATGTATTGGCCCTCAAGATGGTGCGATTTGATCCCACTAGACTTTTTCTTGTGGGGTTTCATGAAGTCGCAAGTCTATGCCAATAATCCATCATTATCCACGGATGCTCTTAAAGAGGCCGTTGCTCAAACTCAGCTAAGAGTTCTTGAAAATTGTAGCCCTGGGATGCGTGCCACAATAAGAAGTCGCGACGAACATTTGATCGATGTTATATTTCAAACAAAACGGAAAAAGAATTCCATAATATCTTACATTGGTCCATCCACGTCCCTATTGAAAGCGCCTTTGTATTAATGGAAAGGATTATATTATATACTATTTTTAGGATACGGGCAACTTTTCATTTTGAAAAAATAGCTTTATTGAGTGAATAAATTAATAATAGCAGGATCTGGTCCAAAAATGTCTTTCGCTCTGGAAGCCTACACCTCCTGTATTCCAGTGCCACACCGTTCGGCAGTCATGTGCCATTCATTCTTATTCAGTTGTAGTGCAGTTGGTATTCAAGTGTTCCACTGACTACTATTCTTTAGCGCAGAATCTGCAGCCGTCCGTGTTGGATATGTCCATTTTATACAAGTGTTAATAACTGCTAAAGTTACCCTGTTCTTAGGTTTTTCGTGTCCTGCTGCCATCAAAGCTTAGCAACTTCTTGGAATCTACAAGAACAGTATTCAGTATTGTTTTAACATTTACCAACGATAGTTGTTAACCATTAGTCCATTTCTCTTCTAAGGGGACTTCCATTGAAATCAACAGAAGACAGAGTGTCTATCTGTCTTCTAAGTAGACTTGCACTGAAACCAACAGAAGATGGAATGTCGATCTGTCTTCGAAGGAGACTTCCATTAAAACCAACAGAATGTGGAGTGTCTATATGCCTTCTAAGAAGACTTTCATTGAAACCAACAGAAGACAGAGTGTCTTTCTGTCTTCTAAGTAGACTTGCACTGAAACCAACAGAAGATGGAATGTCCATCTGTCTTCGAAGGAGACTTCCATTAAAACCAACAGAATATGGAGTGTCTATATGCCTTCTAAGAAGACTTTCATTGAAATCAACAGAAGACAGAGTGTCTATCTGTCTTCTAAGTAGACTTGCACTGAAACCAACAGAAGATGGAATGTCGATCTGTCTTCGAAGGAGACTTCCATTAAAACCAACAGAATATGGAGTGTCTATATGCCTTCTAAGAAGACTTCCATTGAAATCAACAGAAGATGCAGTGTCTATCCTTCTTCGAAGGAGAGTTGCATTAAAACCAACAGAAGGTGGAGTGTTTATTCCTCTTCGAAGGAGACTTCCATTAAAACCAACAGAATATGGAGTGTCTATATGCCTTCTAAGAAGACTTTCATTGAAATCAACAGAAGATGCAGTGTCTATCCTTCTTCGAAGGAGAGTTCCATTAAAACCAACAGAAGGTGGAGTGTTTATTCCTCTTCGAAGGAAACTTCTATTGAAACCAACAGAAGACAAAGTGTCTATCGCTCTTCGAAGACAGACTTCCATTGAAACCAACAGAAGATGTAGTGAGCCCAGAAAAAGTCTGCTTATTTCCCCCCTTGGCATAGATGTCTACCAACTCGTTACCTCATAGATGTCAGCTTCTCGTATACTGAGAAAAAGATCAGAGTAATCGGATTCCAAGCTGCTAGACGCTTGTATAGAATTATATCAAAACTCTATTACTTAACAAGGTGCCATATGCACGTCGTGATGCCTTAACTCAGACGTCATAGAAGTCATAACAATTTTAAGGTTAGGTTAGGTAATTTGAATTGGTGTACAGTGTTATCAGTGTTTGCAACTAGTCTTGTCCCTAGAAATGTGTAATTCCGGCGCCCTTAATAAATGACCATCTAAAAATACAAGCCGTAAGAGAATCCTTTAATAAAATATTTAAATACATATACATCCATATGTAGAATGGAAAGAAAAAGAAAACTCATATGAAATGTTAAGTTTTGGCATTAGGAACGCCACTTAGAAGAGGAGTGTCGCGTGTAGAAAGAATAAAGGTGTGACGGACTGGAATTGTTGAGAATGTTTTGTGTAACAGAACCATTAAAACTTGTACGAGATACAAACAAACGACTACTAAAACGAGCATAAAAATATGTTGAAAACAATGAGTTGTTCTTTGTTCGCGGCAAAAAGAAAAATGGGTTAAATGAAATTTGTGTTTATGAATGATAAACCTTGTTTTTTTTTATTTATTTTCTGACACAAAAAAAGCAAAACACTACAACAACTAACGGCTGTTAAGCATTAACGAAACCGTTATTTTACGGTGTTCGTACGTGTCTGTCCGACTGTCCCTTTTAAATTTATGGCATAGTTTTTCGTTTCGTTTCCGAAATCACTTATCAAGGCATCCATTACCTTTAGCACACAAGCGCACAGGCTTTAACTTAATCTTGTATCCTTGTAACATTTTGGCTTTAGTTTTGTTGGTTTTTTGCTTTTTCTTTCGCTTTCTTCAACAATTTTTTACTTATTGTGCTTTCTTAATTATTTATTTACAGCAACAATACCAAAATGTGGAGGCTGTCATGAACTGATATTGGATCGATTTATTTTAAAGGTCCTGGAGCGAACGTGGCATGCGAAATGTTTACAGTGTAGCGAATGTCGTGCCCAGTTGAATGATAAATGTTTTGCCCGTAACGGACAGTTATTTTGTAAAGAAGATTTTTTTAAGTAAGTAAATTTCCGCACATTCTATTTCTTGTTTTTTGTTTTTTTTTTTGGTTAAAAGCTTTTGCTCTTTGGTTTCATATATATTGTACTATATCGCCGGCTAAAATTTTAGCTATTTTACAGTAGCAATCAAATGCCATCAAAGTTCGCTAAAGTGAAGTGAAACTCTGCCTAATATGAATTCATTTCAAAAATTTTAGTGTATTTTCATCTGCTTTTAGTGAGTTTCCATACAAGTGATTTTTTCTCAACAGTGAAACAGTTTTTTATCTCCTTATAATGAAGTATTTGAACAAAAAGAACAAAGCGTGACGTGAATGAAGTAATAGCAATGCGGTGATTCCGAAAAGATGAAAAAAACCTAAGAACGATGGGAACAAAGTCCGATCAATAATAATTTAGACAGCGAAACGAAATGGCTGAGCGAAATACCATTTCTTGGTCAAACAAATTTATATTAATCCATAAAGTTGAAGAACTTAAAATGAATAAATAAATATTTAAATCTATAAAGCTTTTGTTGAAGAAGAAAAACGGGGTAGTGCTATCCAAACTAAAATACCTGATTTTTTTTAAATAAATGGACAAAAAAAATATATTTTCTGTATAATTAAGGTTCTATATAATGAAGTGATTTTATCACCGCCCGCAAATTCATTCATTAAGTTTGACTGTATGAAATATATTATGGATCTGGTAATTATAGTTTGGCAGTTTCAATTTTCGCCTATAAAATGTGTAAAACTTGTTAAGGACAAAGTGATTTGCAGAAGTTATCTTGTGATTTCGAGTCCCTTTTTTTTATAAAAAGTGATTTTCAAAATAGCCTCAAGTAAAAGGAAAATCAACTAGAAAATCCGTTTTTATATAAAAATGTTTTACCATTCTTTGAGGCCACATGTGCATCAAAAGCACTGTCGTACTTCTGCTTAGAACCGCAAGAACATTTGTCCTAACGAAATGAAGGTATTGCGAAACAGCCATAAGCGTCTTAGTAGACTCAGTCTCTTAATATCGGTGGTTATTTTCAGATGCCTGAATGTTAAACTATATTGATATTTGGAATTTGGCTGGTTTTAATACCGGACTAACGCTTCCAAATTGTAGAAATTTGCTTTGAAAAAAATAAGTTTATTCGTGAGGTTCAAAGAGCATTTCATTTTTTTTTCTGCCAACGTAATCGGCCGGGGGGTAAACAATTTATGCATCCATTTTACTCCTTTCGATTCAAAACTATCAACAAGACAAAAAAAATTTCGAAATAAGCGGGGAGCTGCCGTTACTATGAATAGCGAGCGCTACGGGGCCAAGCTGATTGAATTATTGTTTCCGAAAACTAGTCCGCCAAACTTCAACGTTTCAAGGTTTCAACGTTTCAAGGATTTAGCAGTTGATTTATTGCAAAATCAATTTGATAACGAATTTCTTCCCCGAACAGGTCCTATTCCCTGGCCCCCTCGTTGGTGTGATTTAACGCCCTTAGACTACTTTTTAATGGGTCTATATAAATATTAAATCACCAACCAGCAACTCTTGAAGCATTAGAAGCCAACATTCAAGCCATCATTCATGCCGTACGGCCAGATTTATTGAAAAAGTCGTCAAAAATTAAACTGCTGGTATGAATCATGGAACTGTTAGTCGCGGCGGCCATAGGCCGGAAATCATATTACAAATGCCATAAAATTATCTACCAAATTATAATGAAAAAAAATCCTTCCATTAGTATTTCCGTCTTGTATTGTATACAAATCACAGAGATGGTACTTGAGGTGACAAAGGCATCCGTTTCTCCATACACAAAACAGTCCGAAAATTAGAAAATTTTGGAAATTCGAATTGTTTTAAACATAAAAAATTTCTTATTTTTCTAAAAAGTTTTTTTTTTCATTCAAATTGGTTTTGTCTTGACATCACGAAACAAATTACAACAAAATCTCTTCATCTAAAATTAGGGGAGTGAAATCGTAGGGGAGTGAAACGCCTTTATAATTTCATTCATGTGAATTTAATCAAAATTAGAATTTAAGAATTTGAGAATTAGTTCGAGAATCTGGCAAGAGTTTCAGAATCAGTTCGATGATCTCACAGGAGTCAGAAGTAGTTCGAGAAGCTGGCAAGACTTTCAGAATTAGTTTAAGAATCTAACAAACAATTGAGAATTAGTTCGAGAATCTCCCAAGAATTTGAGAATCACTTCGAGAATCTGACAAGAAATTGAGATTGCTAAGAATTTGAGAAGTAGTTCGAGAATCTGGCAAGAATGTCACTAGAGTTTGACAATCAGCTGGAGAATCGTCCAAGAAATTGAGAATTAGTTCGATGATCTCACAGTAAATTGAGAATTATTTCTAGAAATTATTCTTTTCGGTGTAACTTTTACATCAACTTGATGCTGCTTAATTTTAACCATTTTATTGAAAACATATTAGAATTTTATGTTGTTGTTGTTGTATATAACATTTTTGTAAGCATAATTGATTAATAATAACCATCCTTTGTCTTTTCCCAATGTTTGGGTCTTCTAACAGGCGTTACGGAACTAAATGTTCCGCTTGTGATATGGGTATACCGCCAACTCAAGTAGTGAGACGGGCTCAAGATAATGTCTATCACCTGCAATGTTTCCTATGCGCAATTTGTTCGCGTACCCTCAATACCGGCGATGAATTCTACCTCATGGAAGATAGAAAACTTGTTTGTAAACGTGATTATGACGAAGCGAAAGCGAAAGGTAAGTTTTTCTTTTTTTTTGCCTTGTTATGCTGTTCACAAATATCATTGAGGTTTCTTTTTTTTTTTTTTGTTTCTGCTTAATAAAAGGTTTATATTTGGATGGATCTTTGGATGGCGATCAGCCGAATAAAAGACCGCGTACCACAATCACTGCAAAACAACTGGAAACACTGAAAACCGCCTACAATAATAGTCCGAAACCTGCGCGTCATGTTCGTGAACAATTGTCCCAGGATACGGGCCTAGATATGAGAGTAGTACAAGTCTGGTTTCAAAATAGGTACGTCACTTGCTTATTATTCATACTATACTTTTCGATTAAATAAATTATGAAACCGAACTGGGGCGGTACTTCATTTTAAACGCGATATTTTCATATGCAACCGTTCGCAAGTCTCAAGGACATCAAAGAGTAATATAAAAATGCAAATGTATAAAACAGTAAAAACCCACTTAGTTGGTGAGGGGAAATTTTTTTAACATTTTACTCATAAAAAAAAACAAACAAAAATTTTCTAGCAAAATTTATATGTAATTAATTTTGTTTTCAAGAAGACAAGAAAGTAAATTTCAGACTTCTTAAAATACGAAGAAACAGTTAACAGTTTTATTCTCACTTCGCCAGACCAGTACAATGGCCAACATATATGTAAATGATTAAACAGAACTCCAGCGTGGTAACACATATTTCCCAAAGTCGAGTAAAGAAACCCATCTTTTATAAATCTTCTGAGAAATAGCAATTTTGACATGTCATGCAGTGAAAACTATAGCTGGAAACGAGAAAAACTCAGGAGCTAAAACCCTGTTGTATGGTTCGGAAGCTGTTTGTCGTGTTTTGTTCCTGTGTAGTAAAATCATAAAAGAAATGCAAATTGTTGGCTGGTTAACTGTCAGCTTTCATATGCAAAAAAACTGTTGCATATTTCAAGGCGTCTCAGTTATTGTCTACAGAAAGTGTTTTGCATGTTAAAGACTTTAAAATCTAAACATTTTTTCTATGGATATAAAACAAAAATTTCACCAACTCCAGCAGCCCTGACAAAAACATGAATTAGTTAGTTTCGATTAAGTCCATGCGGCAGCTCAACAATAGAGATGGTGTCAATTTGTTTTTTCTGTTAAAAAAAAAAATATAACGAACAATAAAATTCCAAAACAATATTTGAATACTAAAAGAAGAATATCTTCAATTTGAAGTGCAGCAGCATAAAATATATGTACATATGTAGTTTCAATGAGACTATTAATTATGTACGTATTTTGATTTTGAAAGCGATATTTTCTTCTGCACATGCAGATCTTTTCAATAGGGACTTACGAGCTTTGCCAGTTTCGCAGCCAGTTGTCAAATTGACTGCCATTTAGTGAGTCTGCTTGTCCAACTTATCATAAACGTATGTATATAGCGTGTAGGAACAGATCTGAATAATACAATTGCTTTATCATACCGTGTAAGCAGTACGAGCAATATTTTATGGGCTTCGGCCTAAGGGAGAAAGAAAAGAGAGAGAGAGAGAGAGAGAGAGAGCTGAGCTTTTTGTGGCAGGGGGACAAATTCCTCCCAAAAACATTAAATTTATATCCATTCAAGTAGAAAAAGTTTGTGGATTTGGATAAACGAAACCCCCGTTTAAGCCATTATTAACAGTTTCTCCCACTCCGGATCAAACCTCATCTCTGTAATACATATTTTTTAATTAATATGAATTTAAAAATTAAAATTGGTTTCTTTTTTTCTTAATTACACTGGCAACACTTAAAAGTCAGCCTAAATTATTGTTTAATAAAGAAAATTTCCTTCTTTTTTTTTTGATTTTCTTGCAGAAGAGCGAAAGAGAAGCGTCTGAAAAAGGATGCAGGCCGAACGCGTTGGAGTCAATATTTCCGTTCTATGAAAGGCAGCTGCTCGCCACGTACTGAAAAATTCCTAGACAAAGATGATCTTAAAGTCGATTATGATAGTTTTAGTCATCATGGTGAGTTTTATATTAATGTACCGTCAAACAAATATCATTGATTCCGCTATTGCCATATCAATGTAGATAAATTTCTTCATTTTGGGGGCGCTTAAGCTCTATAGCGAAAAGCTTTCTGCTGCTACCAGCTTCATCTTTCACATCGGCCAAACCTTGACACTCACTTCCAGAGCTTACAAGTTCCAACTAAGACAAAATATATTCAAACGCTGCTTTATTTAAAGTTGTATCCTGATATCGCCTTCTTTCGAACTTATTCTCTGTCGTTCAATAATAGCAGTTTTTCAGATTTCTAATCGCATGTCATGACAAAAAGGCATTTGCATTCATATTTTAATTCTATATTAACTGGGTTTTCATATTTCATATATATTTTACTCAATTTTTTTACTTTCGTAAAAATAAAGGTTTCAGCAAATGTCTTTTTTCACCATCAGGTGACACAAAACGAATTCGTAACTACTTAAAACCCCGGGATGTTGAATTTACCTTGGGTAAAATTTACACCGCCGGAATGAATAATTGCAGCTTGAATATCGATTGATATGTCGTCCCTGGGTAATTGTTCTTTCCGTGCGGAAAAATAACACCAGCCATAATTGCGTCTTTAACCTTTTATGTGCGTCAAAAGGCTGGCACGCAACGACATACAGAGCACCATTTTGAATTGTGCAATGGTCGCCAGCAAAAAAGAGGGTTGCCAATAAGACATTTGCCTGTAGGCTGACTAAAGGGTATACACACATAATATTGTATTTGAAAAGACCAACAATTCATGTTAAAACAACTTTTGCTTAAAACAACTTTTGCTTAAAACAAAAACAAGTTTATAATTAATTGTATGTATGTATATGGTTTTTCTTTTTATTTTTATATATCCATCATAAAGACCTTAGTAATGATAGCTATAGTACAGTCAATTTGGGCTTAGATGAAGTCGCCTCACCTCGTAGTCTGAGAGGTTCATATCTGCACGGTAGTTCAAGTCCTTCGCATTATCCATCTAGTCGTTCGCCACCGCCGGCGGGACAAAATCACTCATTCGGCTCATATCCTGACAATATAGTTTATACCAATATAGGTAAGTTAGTGATGTCGAATACGTATTAATATGATAGAATTTAAAAAAAAAAAAAAAATATATACATATTTTATAACTTCTTACTACAGATCACAATTCCACATCGAATATGCATGGTTCCAAGTCACATCGTCTACACGGCGGTAGTGCCGTTTCCGATTTAAGCAATGACTCTAGTCCTGAGCAAGGTTTTCCTGACTTCCCACCCAGTCCCGATTCCTGGCTGGGGGACTCTGTCAACAATTCAACTCCAAGTTCGTCAACGCCCGCTGTACATTACTGATACTCAAACATACTCTTTAGATATTTTCAAATGCAATCGCGTAATTTTTTTCTGGCCACTCGTGGTCCTGCACCACAGAATACGTCAGAGTCGCCAGCAGCATCGTCACTACCGGCTTTACGGAACACTAAACAGGAATCATAACATTTTGATGTAACCAGCACAGCTCGTAACAACTGAGGATGACGAAAATCATTGTCATTTACTGTATTATCATGCGAATGCATGCAGGCATATGGATGTATGTAGTACATGGGAGGAGAGACAACCAAATGCTATATATATTTAAGAATAGGGTTTACGAACAGTTTTATTGCTCAAAAGTTTATAAAATTATGTTAAAATGATGAACATATCAGACAGGATGATTGTAATTTGAAAGGCTCGTAATACGCTTCTTACTTTTGAACAGCAGAAACAAAATAGTTACATATTCTAGATCTGGTTCGACTAGTTACCTACTTTGCATTTTCCCTCATGAAATGTGTAATATTTTATTGTATGAGAATAGAGCTAGAAAAGGATATGAATGTTGTTGATAGTCAAGCAAAAAATGGATTTCTCAGTTTTTGTTAGTTACGTAATTTTGTAGTTCGGCTAACGATATGCAATAGTTTGCTAAATCAGTAAGCCCAATTCATACAAACTTAAAGTAAGTTCAGAACCAACTGGGTTGGCAAAGGATCCCTGGAAGAGCAGGAGTTTTGACTTGGCTTAAAACAAAGAGGGAGGACATTCTGCTTTTCGGGATATGCAGAGGCAACCAAAACACTAGCAAGTTCATACATATATGACCTCGCCTATGCAGGTTCTTCTGAAACCTTTCCCAAACGTCCATTGGCAGAAGGGGATTCAACATGCCGCTGGCATCCTAATGTTGGTCAGAACTTGAAATGATTTGGTTGTGCTTTAAACCTTAAAACGCAGGGTTGGGCTTTGGAATTTGCCGGGACCGGCTGCCCGTCTATGCTTGGCGATCCAAATGTTCTAGAAGAGCTGTTGTCTTGCAAAAGATTTCTGTTGAGTTGTTTAAGTTTTTTGAGAATTGCGGCCTGCCAAACCAGGTGCCTCGTCTTCCTTTTATTGTCTAGGGAATTACTGGCAGCAGCCCGAGATCTTGTGCAAGGATTTTGTGTTATATGCCATTATCATATAGCACAAGATGTGCCTGGTAAGCCACATGGGGTCGGTGCACCAGGTGGACATGGTCCTGTGTCGAATTAGGACATAATGGTCCAACGCAAGACTTAAAATCTATTATTATAATTTTGATTACTATTCTCGCCTAAACAAAAACGGCTTCATATGATGCAGGATACTACAAAAATTTTGAACGAAAGTCGTTCTCGTAATAAAACTAATGTGCAAAACACATCAGTGGCAACACCAACAATTTGAATGCATGTTATTTCGTCATGCCTGAACATGTCGGAACCTGTCTTGTCTGATATACAGACATACATACATACAGATATGTGTGCAAATAACAAAAGATATGTTCATCATTTTGAAGTCGTTTGCTGACGACTGTAAAAAATTCAATTTGTTTAACAAAGAATGCAAAAAGTATACATATATACATATATGTATGTACTTAAGTTAATTTATGTTCTTATTACCATTTTCTTTTCTCCATATATATGTATATGTATGTAATTGTTTTCAGTTTTTCTTGTTTCTTTTCGTTTTTAAGAATTTTATTGTAAATATGTAATGTAAATTTTTTGTAAATTGTTAATTTTGATATTCCTTTTAATTATGCATAATATTAACAAATAGTTTAATTAAACCAAACGTTATTTATTCATTAAAGCAGCAACCAAAAATATATTGAAATAAGATTAAAAAGAAAATTCCCCCTTAAACTATAACCGCTTTATACAACTAGAAATCATGAGAAAATCCAAAAAATAAAACAATTTAACAATAAAAGAAAATTATAAATATAAAACTATCAAAGTGATGTCATGTTTATATATCTTGTAAGTACGTAATAGAAATTACAAACAAAATATTAACTATTTAAATATTATAAGAAAGAAAAAACAAAAAGTAAAACTTGAATAAAGTGAAATTGTTAAAAAAAAAAAAAGAAAAACTTATGCAAATTGTTTTTTTAAGGGTTACAGTAATCAGGCAAACCGCAGAGGATATAGAAAGTGCGACCAAAAGTGGCAACAAAAAGTTATGAATATTAAGATTTGTAGGGAACTGTGCTATAACCTATTTAAGTAAACAGAACCAAGTCCATTTTTTATTCTTAACTAGAGGAGAAAATTTGCCGTTAATTGTTGTGATTAATTGCTAAGGAAGACAAGCAGGTTCAACTTTAGACTTACATATACCATTTCATTCCAACAACGTCTAATGCTTTTCAACACTCGCAACAGTAGAGGAGATGTAGATTTTTTTTTTAAATCTAAACAACACGTTGTCAACATGGGTGGCGTCAAGTTTAATGAACGTTTGCTATAGAATGTCGTTGTTTAAACTATCTCACAAAGATTATTTATGTTCAACATTTGAAGTGCATCATTTTTTCATTTTAAATATTTCATAAACAACTAAAAAAACTAGATTTAGGATAGTATTATTTAAATGTAGCATAAATTTGCCAACGTACCCTCAATAATGTCTAACAGGCGATAAGGAAAATAAGTATATTGTTATAATTGAAATTTTGTGCAAATTGCTCTATTAAATAAAAAAAAAATTAAAACAGTAAATAGCAATTTTGGCAGTCAAGACGTGAAACCTATAGCTGGAAACGAGAAAATCTCAGGTGCTAAAAACCTGTTATCTGGTTCGGAAGCTGTTTGTATTTTTTTATTGTATTTCTGTGTAGTAAAATCATAAAAGAAATGCAAATTGTTGGCTGGTTAACAGTCATGCTTCCATCTTCAAAAACTGTTGCATATTTCAAGGCGTCTCAGTTATTATCTACAGAAAGTGTTTTGCATGTTAAAGACTTTGAAATCTAAACATTTTTTCTATGGATATAAAACAAAAATTTCACCAACTCCAGCAGCCCTGACAAAAACATGAATTAGTTAGTTTCGATTAAGTCCATGCGGCAGCTCAACAATAGAGATGGTGTCAGTTTGTTTTTTTCTGTTAAAAAATTAAAAAAAAAATATGATAACGAACAATAAAATTCCAAAACTAAATTTGAATACTAAAAGAAGAATATCTTCAGTTTGCAGTGCAGCCTAATATAATAAAATATATGTACATACATATGTAGTTTCAAACAGACAATTAATTATAGCTTTGTTACTTTGCGTCCCATAAATTATTTTCTTTTAATAAAATTTCTTTATTCAAATAACAAATACATATGTACATACATACGATTTCAACCAACAATGCTGTAACAGTCAGTGTTTTATAAACATTTTTACGGACACATTATGATCAATATTACAATATACCTACAAAATTTACATGATGATGGCTGTTTGATAACGTTAGTTTAGCTGGCCAACAAAAGTTTTAAAATCCCGTGAATTGGCCAGAAATATTTACAACGTGTTTGAGCATGCAGCAGCAAGCAAGCAAAATATTAAAAGTGAAATTATTAAGAAAAACTAAAATTATTGAAATTAAATAAAAGTGTTAGAAATATTTATTTTGAGAATCCTTTTATTGTTTACAAACGACATAAACTATACATTCAGCAAAAAATTATGTTCTACACATACCAGCGTTGCCATTAGTGGAACCAACAGTTACGCAGCTGTACGTGTGAAATAGTGTAAAACCAAAGGATATATATAGTATGTATCTAGTGCAAAAAACCAAATCTTAAGCAAAAATGTTTTTAGACTGATGCTTTGTCCTATTTGTGTAAAGAAATCGTGCAACAACAACAAAAAATATGCTATAAAATTCAATAATTTACTATTACCGAACTTTAAACATAAAAAATATTAATATAATAAATAATAATAATAAATCAGTGTTGTTTTTTTATTTAGACTTATATAACTGCAAGCAAACAAACATTATATATGTATGTACATAGTCCTTAAGATTTAAAAATATCTACATGAAATTTTTTCTTTATAAAAATCAAAACAAACTTTAAATTCTGTGCAAATACAGCTTTCGAGTTAAGCGTGAACCAAAAAAAACCGTCAAAACAAAAAATTACACCGTATTTTGCTTAAATATGGATCCGAAGGAGTTTCGTGAATTTGGCCAAGCTTCTATAGAGTTCATTATAAATTATTTAGAAAATATAAGAGAACGGTAAGTTTGAGTGAAACGACATTTTTGTGTTTGATAATACAAGGAACTTCTGTTTGCAGCAATGTTTTACCCACAACTACACCATTTTCTATAGTTCAGGCTCTGCCGACCGAAATACCCGAACAAGCCGAACATTGGAAAACTATATTAATTGATATTGAAAATATTATTATGCCTGGTTTGGCTCATTGGCAATCGCCACATTTTCATGCCTATTATCCTTCATCGTCGTCAGCCGGTTCAATAATCGGCGAATTACTTATAGCTGGACTGGGCGTTTTGGGTTTCAATTGGGTAAGCTACCACCTAATCTAAGAGCTTTGAGCTTTGTGTTTCCACTTGTTTTTTACAATTAAAATATATTCGCGGAAACATTTCGGCAGTAATGTTGCAATATTTAGTCACAATTTATGTAGATATAGTACATAAATAATTACATATTCATACATACATATATGTACATATATACATATACATACATATGTTTAATTATTTCTCACAGATTTTTGCGCAAGTATTTAGTACATACATATGTATGTATGTATTTCAAATTGACAGCTTTTCCTTTGTTTAGCGCAGACAAATTAAAATTGCAGCAAACAACTCTGTTTTAGAATAGAACAGTTCTTTTGTTTTCACCTTCACCACCATGAGATTACAAAATGAACGTTATTCGCTCATTGTGCTGCAAAAATTTGTAAAGCAAATGTGTTAGGATTCTTTTTTCATATTGAATAATTTTTTAACCAGCTTTTTTTTTATGTTTTCTTTATCAAAGAATAGCGCAAAACAGTGAACTCAAGAATGAATTTTTATTACCAACCACTTAAAGAATTAGTTTGTTTTAACTAGTATACATGTACATATGTATTTTCTTTGCGCCATAAAAAATACGACAATATAGAATTTCCTTTTTCTAATTTTACAAAAATATGTATTAATATTCTAAAATAATCAAAAATTATTTTACACAAACTTATGTAAGAATATAGAACTTGTATGAAAATTAACATCTCAATTCGTGGCCGCTCTCGTTCTCTTTTTCAACTTTTATTACCTTTTTATTTTGTTTATATAGTATATGAAGAACACAAAAAAATTTTGAAATGTTTCAGGGAGTTTTTGAAAATAAATGAAAATAAACTATTATTTTTTTCCGTTTTGCCTGGTTTGTTTTCTGTAACACAGCTAATAGGATCCAGCTTGTAAGTCAGTGGGAAAGAAATCTTTACAAATTTGTATGATCTACTCTGGCTATTTATATATTTGATATTTCTTTTGGTTTTTCTTTGTTGAGATTTTTACATTTGACAGTTTCTCTCTTAATAAACGCGTACTTTAAAATAACTTAACAACTTTCATATTTTACAATAAACAAACACAATGCAGCAAAAAGATTGAAATAGTATTCACATATTATAAAAGAAACTTGTGCAACTAAATTACCCTCTTATTACAGCACTTTCGCAGTTTCGCTTTCATACACGCGCCCAAGAGCACATTGCGAAATTCTGTTGGCTCTCTTTCCAGCTTTCTCAAGCGCAAAACCAAAAAAATCTTAAATTTATAAAAACTGTAACTGAAAGCAAAAGTCTTCATAGTTGCGAGGAAACCTTTATTGAGTGTGCCAAAAAAATATTTAAAATTGTTGAAAAAGGAAACTTTAAACAACCACAACAACAAAAACTAAAAAACTTTAAGCACTGAATTAATACTTTAAATAAAAATAGGAAATAAAAAAATGGATGCCAATACCTTTAGAGAGTTTGGTAAAGCTGCTGTGGATTTCATAGCTGATTATATGGAAAATATAAGAGATTGGTATTTAAGCTAAAAACCAAAAAAAAAAAAAATTTCAAACCGTTAAGTTGTTATTTGTTTTTTTAAATTTTTTATGCTTTAAATAAAAGTGATGTTTTGCCAGTCGTACAACCGGGCTATTTGCTCGATTTATTGCCCAAAGAAATGCCACAAAAAGCCCAAGACTGGAAAGATATTTTACATGACATCGATCGCATCATAAAGCCTGGCCTAACACATTGGCAGTCACCAAATATGCACGCTTACTATCCCACAGCATCCTCGTATCCCTCAATTGTGGGCGATATGCTGGCAAATGGTTTTAGTGTCGTCGGTTTTAGTTGGGTATGTTGTGTTTTTGTGTTTTTTAAGTTTTATGTTAAGTCGGACTTCAACAAAAATATGTGTTTCAACAAAATTTTTATAAATTAAAGGAGCTTGTATTGAAATATGTACTATGTATGTATGTATGTACATAGTATTTGCATGTGTCAAAAAACGACTGAATGAGTTTATAGGTATAATATGACTTTAGTTTGCAATGACATTCTTACATACAAATTTTAAGCGATTTTATGGCAAAAACAAGTGTTTGCTATATATATGTATGTACATAATACATACATACATACATACATACATACAAACTGTGAGCGAAAAATGTAAATAAACCAACAGCCACAATCATAATTTCGTTTTAATTTACGTTTAAAATAGTATAGAACACACGTATGTACATATATATTAAAATTTCAGCATTTAATAATATACTGCGTGTACATTAAGCTAATAATTTTTTTAATAATAATGTAATTTTAAGGATTTTTGCTGCAAAACGTGTAGTAAGTTTTCTTTAACACGGCTTGATTGTTTCTGTAATTTCTATTTTTCTGTTAACTTTAATAACATGATGACCTCCATGTACATTTCTATAGTACAAGGAATGTTAATGTAACACAGCTTTCTGTTAAGGGCCTAATAACATTTTTGCGAAAACAGTTTGTTGAGTAATAAATATTTTCTCTTTTTTTATAAATGTAAGGAATTATTTTAATTTTAAAAATAGAAGTTATTGCTACACTTCAATATTTAGATACCTTTGTTATGCACATCTATGCTATATTAATATGTATGTAAAAGGGAGAGCAAACATATGTATGTATGTAGATATATGATAGATAGCCTTATAACATACATATGTACATACATATAAATGCACATAATTTAAGCGTTGTCGTTTAACTTAAGCGTTAACCCTGGAACATTTTAAAAAACGCTACACTACATCCGGAAAGGTTTTATTCAAAGACTTCATTTGGTTTTAAGTTAAACTAAACTTATTTCCAAATAAATATTAATTGTACTTGTTGTGTATATACACACACTCATATACATACATATGTATGTGTTGTTGTGTTTATATTTATGTATGTATGTATGTTATTTAAACATTGTTGACCAAATTATCAATGAAAAATGCTTTCAGAAAACGAGTTATTAAAACGGAGAAAGTTCTTTTTAAGCTAAAACGCAGATAAAAATGTCTACGTGAGTATGTATGTATGTACGTCTGTATGTAGTAATTAAATACCAACGTTGCCGTTGTTGTTAAACTTTAGCACACGAGCAAATGTCGGTTATCTTTTTGAAACAAAAACTGATTATGTTTTAATGAACATTTAAGAACAGTGGAATCTCGAAAAATATTGCTCAAGCAAAAGCTAATTACTCTCATAAATTAGCAGTGTTTCACCATCTACACATATACACATGTATCTACTGCTCTAACAAAACTTTTCTTTATCTTAATCTCCAGATATGCAGTCCGGCTTGTACTGAACTGGAAATTGTGGTCATGGATTGGTTAGCGAAATTTCTTAAATTGCCCGAAAAATTTCTTCATACCACTGAGGGTCCCGGCGGTGGTATTATTCAGGGTTCTGCTTCCGAATCTGTATTAGTAGCTGTATTAGCGGCGCGTGAAGAAACTGTTAAGCGCATGAAAGCTCTATACCCAAAAATGTCGGAAAGTGAAATTAGAGGCAAATTGGTGGCGTACTCAAGTGATCAGAGTAATAGTTGCATTGAGAAGGCAGGCGTATTAGCAGCAATTCCCATACGTTTGCTGGCGACCGGTGAGGATTTAATTTTAAAAAGAGAAATGTTGCAGAAAGCGTTAGATGAAGATTTAGCCAAGAGCTTAATACCAGTTATATGCATTGCCACTTTGGGTACCACTGGCACATGTGCTTACGATGACATAGCATCGTTGGGAGAAATTTGCAACCAGTACAATATGTGGTTACATGTTGATGCTGCCTACGCGGGAGTAGCGTTTGCTTTGGACGAGTATGAAGAATTGCGGAATGGCTTAGAATTGGTCGATTCTTTGAATTTCAACTTGCACAAATGTCTTATGGTGAATTTTGACTGCAGTGCCATGTGGCTTAAAGACGCTAATAAAGTGGTCGATAGTTTTAATGTAGATCGCATTTATTTAAAGCACAAATATGAAGGTCAGACACAAATACCCGACTTCAGACATTGGCAAATACCTCTGGGCAGACGCTTTCGAGCCCTTAAAGTATGGATAACTTTCCGCACTATTGGCGCCGAAGGCCTGAGGGCTCACATACGAAAGCACATAACATTGGCGGAGAGATTTGAAAATTGTGTATTATCTGATTCGCGTTTTGAGATGGTAACCAAAAGAGCCCTCGGCTTAGTTTGCTTCCGCCCGAAAGGTGACAATAAACGTACTACAGATCTTTTGCATTGTCTTACCGAACGTAAGAAAATTTACATGATTCAGGCCAAACATCGGAGTAAGCACTTTCTGCGTTTTGTTGTTTGCGGCATGGATCCAAAGAACGAAGATATTGATTTTGCTTGGCGGGAAATACAAACACAAATGGACTTAGTTTTAGAACAAGAACTTATAACATATGTTAAAACAGATATTATATCATTAACTAAAGAAATCGCCTCAGATTTTCACAATTCTGAAACTTTAGGCGATGAGAAGTCAAAATAAATTGTGATATTGTATTTTAAAGTTTTTTTTTCGCAGAAACAGCTGATATATGTACATACGCTTGTATGTACATATATGTATGTAAGTAGTATGTATTTCAAGACACCTTAACGAACTTACAACGGCTGACTTTTTTAATGAAACACAGTTTTTTTTTGCAAAACAAAAATCACAAGTTAAACCTAAAAACGTTGAACGTTTTGTTAATTTTGTAAACTTGGCTTTAATTTAAATATTGACGGGTAAAATATGGTGTGATCAGAGTGCGCTGCCGGTTGCTCTATACGAGTATCCATTAAAATCTGATGATCTACTATTAACTTTTTCATTTCAAAACTATTGAAATTATGTTTTTATTACATATTAGTAGTAGAATTAAATCTAGAAGCAGGTTCCAAATTACCTTACAGAAAACGGGTACCATTTCGTTGTTAATGAAAAGTATTTGATAATTAATCTCTCCCATATGCAAAAAGAAGTTTAAAAATTGGTCCACAAATAACAAAGTAATTTGATAAACCATTTAAAGAAAAAAAATAGTGGATCTCTTCAATAGCCAAAAAAAAAATGGAAAATTGGTGAAAAAAAAATGACAAACTTATTTATTGATCAATTTCTTGGTCGGGCAATTTACAACACCCTCTCCCATTCAATTGAAAATAAAGTAATTGACCTTTTCGATATGCAAAAAGAATTCGAAAATTGCTCCACAAATAGCGAAATTATGCTCGTTCTTATTATAAAAATCTGTTAAAAAATAAACGGTTGAAAAAAGTAGAATTTAATTCAAACCATACGGTTATTGCAAGCTCGCATTGTGTTTGTATATACATACATACTTATATGTATGTACATATACAAAAACTCAAGTGACAAACCTTTGTTAAAACATACATACATACATACACATATCCATACACACTTATAACATAAACGATATTTTTATAAAAAGCTGTTCCGACCAAATGTTTAATGTTAACATTAAAAACAAAACATATTCAAGAGAGCATTGAGCAAAAGTTCTCTCTTGACATTGTAAAATACTCTGATGTTTGTTATAGTTACAGTTTCTTGTATAGACTATGCACGTACCTTCGTTTCATTCTTTTTGCATTTATTCAGACGTAAGAGTAAGAAATTCATCCTCTGTCGAGGCTGTAGATGGAAATGAAAGTTCATTATTCACTTGTGTACCCGTATTGACTATTGATTCGGTATCTTCAAAAGTCTGTCCAAATCAATTAACACTAGACTGGCAAGCACCAACAATAAACCTAAACGCACTTTAAAAGTATTTACAGCCACGCGAGCGCTGTTCTTTAGCTCAGAGCTGCTGTGCCACTGATATTTTCAACATATATCAGATTGTAGAACATTTCACCTTTTTTATGCAGGCCACCTTAAACACAAATGTAAGCTTGCAAGTTTTTCACCACTTAATGAAAACGACGTGAGAACAGACTATTTGCGGGAATCAGCTGTGTTATGAAACACAATATAAATATTTATTTATTCTACTGTCATATACAGCAGAAAAAAACAAACAGTTTACACAAGCAACTAAACTATTAGCTAAAATATTTAAAATCGAATTTAAAAACCATTTCGAAAACAACATTTTTAGTTTTAAGTGAAGAATTTTTAAGCCATAAACAGCCTGCCATGCAATGGTAAGTAACTATGAGATAAATGTTAATTTCATATGTACATATGTATGTATGTGTATGCATTTAGTTAGACAGGAAACGGTTGTGAAGGGCAAATGAATTTCAAAAAAAAAAAAAAAAATAGACAAAAGGTATAAAAAAGTAAAGTTATAAAACGCAGTCTACAGATGCCAGTCTGAAGTTTTGAAATTTCCGAGCAAGAAATTTACAAACATGTACATGTATATTTATATGGGTTTTAATAATAAAAAAAACTACATTATATATATGTATGTACATATATAAAGATAAATGTATGTATATTATATACCTAAAGCCCATTGAAAATTAACACTTGTTCAACACACACGCGTACATATATATGCATATATGCTCCTAATCACTATTAATCCGAACATTTTTCTTTTAGCTTCAAAAGTGTACAACGCAAAATATTTAATGCTACAGTTCTAAAAACTGATGTACCACAAGTTTGCACTGCGTTAACCTCAAAACCCATTAACGATGTACAAATTGTTATTGTTGGAGCAGGTTTGGCAGGTCTGTCGGCTGCAAATCATCTTATAAAGCACGGTTTTAAAAGAACCATTATACTGGAGGCTACAAATCGTTATGGGGGTCGTATCAATACCAAACAATTTGGTGATGCTTTTTGTGAACTGGGCGCCAAATACATAACAATTGATGTATCACAAAATTCTATATACGAGCTGTTGCAACATGCACCTGGCTTGCCGAAAAAGATCGAACAAAAGTCGGAAACTCTGTATGTCGATACAAAAGGCGAGACAGTTTCGAAACATTTGCCCGATGTTGTAGATGTTTATTTTAAGAAGTTGTGTGCCGGCATTGAATTGAACAATCGTTACAGGAAAGGCCACCTGCACGAATTGGACAATGTTTATACATATTTTCAGGCCGAAAGCTCCAAGATAATACAAAATGTTTTCAAGGAACATGATCGTAACCTGGTGGGTGATATTTTTACCGGCCTTATGAAGGAATATGGTGGCAAATTGGGTTGTAATTTAGAGAATTTAAACATAGAACAGTTGATCAAGTTTAAAAACCAATTTTCCTATCCCCTATATATACCCAGTGGCTTAGACAGTATACTGCAGGAAATTGTGGCCAATATTGAGGAGGGCCACCTGCACATTGAAAAGCCGGTGGGAGAAATAAAATGGTATGCAAACAACAAGGACATAAAGAAATCTGTAATTTGCCTAGATGGCTCGGTAATACCGGCGGATCATATTATATGCACTCTGCCATTGGGAGTGCTGAAAACTTTTTCGGGCTATATGTTTAAGCCCTCTCTACCGCGAGAAAAATTAAAATCGATAGAAAATATTGGCTTCGGCAGTCCAGTGAGAATCTATTTTGAATACCAAAAACACATAAAGCCCTGGTTCTCTTCAAATCTGCGGCCCTTGTGGTCGGCAGAAGAACGGGCCGCCGATCTTAAGTGGACAAAACAAATTGTGGAAATCTCTAAACTGCCGACAAGTAATAGAGTGCTTGAAATCACCATAGGCGGTGCCTTTTATGATCAAATAGAAAAATTGCCCGACACCGAGGTGGTCAGTGAAATAACCAAGTTGCTGAGAAAATGTTTAAAGAACTCAAAAATTCCACATCCTTCAGAAATTCTACGCTCAAATTGGAGTAGCAGCGCTTGTTTTTTGGGTGGTCGTCCATATTACTCCACCAAAAGTAGTGTCAAAGATATACAAACTCTATCCCTACCACTGGGCATTATACCTACATTATTATTTGCCGGCGATGCGACTATAGTCAACGGGTTTGGTTCTATAGACGGCGCCCGAATGAGCGGCATAAGAGAAGCCCAACGTATAATTGATTTCTACACTAAAATAAATTGTAATAGTTAAATTGAAGGCACAGCTCCATCCTAAATTAGTTTGTAGAAACAATTGCTTATATTTAAACCAAATTTTTAATTAAATTGTACAAAATTGTTAGTTAATGACTAATTTTAATCTCAATATTGTTAGATTGTGTTTGTTTTATTTTAAATTTAATGAAATTACTTATGAGTTAAACATGTAGTTCGCTTCAAGTTCAGCTAAAAGTATAACTAACGATAATTCGGAATGGAATGAAGCGCATCGATTTGACCACCTACAAATTCAAAGTGAAGAAAACGTTTTGTCCGTAGCCGGTCGGCCAAAGAAATACGATTTATTCCAAAATTGAAGTCTGTTGTTTAGTATAAACCAAGCCAATAAAATCAAGAAATATATTTCTTTTAGCAACTTTTCCAGTCAGTTCTTCAAACATATTTCTAATCGCTATCAGTCATTTAGTGCGAGTGAAAGGCAAGGCTTTCGCAAGGCGAAACAAAAAAGCAACATTAATATGGCCGACCAAATTTAACAAACAGTTACGAGGGCCCGGCAGCTATTCTTCAGCCAAGAGCTGCTTTGCAATTATTTCATATTTTTATTATTTAGGAAAAATGCATTTTTGTTAAGGTGTCCACATTAAACTAATTAACAACATTTAATTTAAAACAATTATGTAACATCTTAGGAGCTAATAAAATATGTATGTATGTATGTATATATTTAATTAATGTTATTGAAGCACATTTAATTCCCTAAAAATGTTGCAATGATCCCTTTTATAGTTTCTCTTTCAAAAAGAAATTGTTTATCAAATTCAGTTAAGTCGCAGTAAAATACAATTCCACCTGCAGGCCACTTTACTGCTTGAGTATTTCGTCAGCTGCAGCACTAACTTCTTTCCAGGTATATTCCATGTCTTCTGTTTTGGTAAAACGGGAGCAAATGGCCATGCGCAAAAAGTAGACATCACGAATTTTGGAAGGGACCATATGAATGTTGCCGCGGCCATTTATGCGTTTCAATAATATTTCATTTGTTTCGTTGGAGCCCTTTAAGCGAAAACAAACCAGACCCATATTCACCTTGCCCACAATCTCGAAACGGTCATCAGCTAAACAGAGGCTTTCAAATTGTTTGGCAAAATTGCAGTGACGACGAATGTGTGCCTGAAGATTTTCCACACCATAAAGACGCAAAACAAACCACAGCTTAAGGGCTCGGAAACGGCGTCCCAAAGGAATTTGCCAATGCCTGTAGTCGGGAGCGGAACCTTGCATATCATGCTTTAAGTACAAAGGATCCACATTAAAGGCATTCACTACCCAACTGGGATCTTTTAGCCACATAGCACTGCAATCAAAGTTAACCAGCATCCATTTGTGGGGATTAAAATTAAAAGAGTCTGCTGTTTCTACGCCCTTCATTAAATGCCGGTATTCGGGGCAAATGAAAGCAGAACCTGCGTAGGCGGCGTCCACATGCACCCAAACGTTATATTTGTTACCAACAGCCCCACATTCATCCAAACGATCAAAAGCACAGGAATTTGTAGTACCCAAAGTCACCACAGCCTAAAAATTCAAAAGATATGTAATTGATTTCAATTTCAGCAAAATCACACAAGTACTAAAAAGAAAAAAAACTCACATAAAATGGTATCAAACCATCGGCCAAGTCTTTCTTAATGGCTGCTTCTAATGCTTCACCTCGCAAGCTGTTGTTGTCGTCGGCAGCCACTGATCTCAATTTAATGCCACCCAATAAACCAGCACGCTCAACCGAAGAGTGAGCTTGAGCTGAATTATAGCCCACCAGCTTGGAAATGATGGTATTGTCATCCCAATCGGGGTGTTCTTTCTTAACTTCTTGTATTTTTTTGGCTTTAGCGCCCAGCAACGCCACCAAAGTCGCTTCACTAGCAGTGCCCTGTATAACACCGCCACCTTTGCCCCCCGAGCAAGCTAAAAACTCTTTCGGCAAGTCCAACATTTTGCCCAGCCAATCCAGCATAACAACCTCCAGTTCTGTACAAGCTGGACTGGCAATCTATTATACAAAATATAATCAGTTTTTGGAAAAATTTCAAATAACGCTGGTTACTAACCCAGGTGAAGCCAATGCAAGCTATTGCGCCACTCAACATATCGGCGACAATTGCCGGATACGAATTGGCGGTGGGAAAATATGCGTGGAATTTCGGACTATGCCAGTGGGTTACGCCGGGCATGATAACACGTTCAATATCCTTCATCACATCTTCCCAACTATCGGGCTGCACTGGAGCATTATCTGGTATGAGCGGACGCAAATAGCCTGGTTTTACATCCGGTAAAACACGACTGCAAAAGAGAAATACACAATGTGATTGTGAACTTAAACAAAAGGCACATAAAAAAAACTATCTATTTGTCTACTTTGGGATCGCTGACCTTTCAATGGTAAATTATTTTAAACGATAAAATTTCTATAAAAACTAATTTTAAAAGTCAAATTTTCATTGCGGAACTCTTTTCATCATACAATTTCTATAGAAAATTTTCTATAAATAATTGTTGTTATCGATAACTTTTATAAGGGAAATTATTGCTGGCGATAAATTCTATAATGAAGCAATTTTGCTGGCAATCAATTTTGTATAAAACATTTTTGCCATTGATAAATTTTCTACAATTTTTTAGTCTTTGTTAAATTTTTAAATAGAAAATTCGATAGAAAAATATCCGAATCTGAAACATAAAACTACTATGTAAATCCATACATACATACATATGTATGTATGTATGTACATACGGGTACATACATACATACATATACATATATAATCCTATAATAACTTCATATTTCATTACCTTTTATCTGGTTTACTTTGAAGTCTTATTGTCTTCTATAAGAACACCACAGTAATAAATCTCCAGATTATGAACCCAATAAATAATTTATATATGTATGAATGTGTGTACGCACGTATGTACACATGTAAAATAATGTTTCAATTGTGAACCCCCTCAAACTAACCACCCATCAAACATTTTTCAAGTATTTAATATATGATAACAAACCCTATGCAACATTTAAATCGAACATCGATCTCCCAGCAGACACACAACACTTAGTTACAATTTGAGAATGAAAACAAACGCGAATTAGTTTTTTGTTTAATACTGAAAAAAATTGTTAGTCATTGATCAAAAGTTTTTTCATTCAATAAATCCATTTGATGTGTTTAAGTCTGATTTGAACTTTATTTCTTTAAAATGAGTCAGAGAAATTTTTGTCTGTATACGAGCATAAAATGGGATTCCCCTTTTATAGTTATTTATTTCGAATTGAAATCATTCAAAAGCTTCCTTTGAAAACACTTTTTAATCGAAATATTAAGTTAACATTTTTTTCTACAAAGGACACAACTTAACTCAACGTCAGGCAATGAAAAGGGAGTGCTGCTGTCACGTATATTTTTTCTTATAAGAGCACCATGCGATTGACCATCCTGTGGATCCATTTTAATTAAAAAATTTGCAATTTATCAGGAATTAATTTTGGTTTTCTTATTGGCCCTGTCACAAATAGTCGTAGTGGATATAAATTACAAACAAACATGAACGAAAATTGTGTCTACACGAATGTTCATGCGATTTCGAATGCGGTGATTTGCCTTCCGTACGTTAAGCCTCAGGATTGGTGTACTAGTGTGCTTGCTGGGATGACTCAGGCTTTTAACTAAAAGGTTTGAAATTTTCGTATCCATACTTTTTTCCCACCATTTACAACACTATTTATTCTTTACCATTTACAACACTATTTTAACAAACAGAAATCAGCGAAACAAATAAAAGAAGAGTTTCTTTTCAAAACCTTGACATGCTGTTGTTGGTGTATCCGAATACAACAAAATGCTTTATTGTTTTTCGTTAATTCGCAAAAAAAAAACATTTGTAACTAAAAACAAAATTAAAATACTTACACACTAATCACCATGTTAGATTCAAGTGCGATTATCTGGTTGACTCAATAAATAAAAATCTGAAAGTATTTAGTGGGTTTTCCTAAAAACAAATATTGCACATTTAAAGCAGAATTAAAACCAGTCACTCTAACAAATTGTTTCACTCGCACATACTTACATACATACATATGTATATACAAATGTATGTTTCATTTGAACCAGATTAATATTAAAATGAGTTTTTATTTAATTAAATGTTTTCCAGTTGTTAAAAAGCAAATGCCCTTTAAATTATTAACAAAATCAATGTTTATTTATCATTTTTTGAAACTTTCATTTCGTTTTGCTAACAAAATTTAACACAATCATAAATGTACTTGAAAATTGTTTCCTAAACGAGAACACAATTCAAATTTGAAAGTGGTTTTAGAAACAATTGCACGCACATACATACATACATACATGAATACAGATAAATCAATTTATTAAATTATATACATATATTTTATTGTCGCAGCCTAAAACTGGTCAATTTATTATTTTAACCTTTTTAATGAATGTGACCAGTACCCATAAACAACGTTACCGTTGTGCGAAAAGAGTAGGCGCCATTTGTGGCCGCTACCACTTTTCATACCCCTTTCTAATAAATCCCGTTTTGTTATTGATTTTGTGTCCGAATTTGTTTAGCCAGCCAGAAAGAAGCTTTCATAAGGGAATTTAAATTATTAGAAAGTGAAGCACATGACAACACATGACATTTGGGTACAAAAAACATTTTTAATAAAAAAAAAAACTATTTTTAACGATAACAAATTTCCTGTCTATGTTTTTACTTCATACGCACACTGATAATTTCTCTGAACAGGTGTTTTCAAAATCAGGAAACTAAAAAACAAATTATTCTATAGTTTAAGCATATAGACAGCTGTGAGTTAATACTTTCAGCTCTAAATTTGTGCTACAATGATGTAGAAGGCTGTATTCCAAGTAATGCATTTATAGTACAATTACATCGAAGCGAAATCTTCTCATGTCTCAATTTACATCTATCTCAAATTTAATATCGTTTAGATCACTATTTTCTGACATTCCTCGAGATTTTATTTTATAATGAAAGCGAAACACGCGTAATTAGTTCGTATAGATGTCTAACTTCTATACCTTTCTTTGCGTGCAAGTCGTTCTTAAGCGCAGGAAACTGGCAATCAACAGGACATTCGCGTTAGTTGTCCAAGTCCTGTTGATTGTCATTAATGAAATGCAGTGAAAGTGAATTCCTATATATTTACATATTTTTTCAAAAAAACAAATCAAAAAATATAAGCTGGCTACGTATCACATTTTTAAGTATATCAATTAAAAATAAAAATAAAATTGTTTCCATTTTTATTGTTTTTAAAAGAAATGCCTCTTTTTATGCTTCGTTTTGAAATTGTTCACCAGCAACACTGCCCGCCCGTACACAACTTACCGATCTCTAACATTTTCCAAATAATCTGCTATATAGTCCACCATGCTTTTGGCGAAATCGCGGAATTCTGGGGCTTCCATATCGATCTGACAAGAAGAAAAGAAAAACCATTTTTAAAAATATAAATCTTAGGAATTGAAAAATATACATAAATGCATAAAAAATATGCATACATGTATATAGTACATAAAAACGTACATCCCTCTATACATACACACGTATGTACAAATGGATTTGTGAATGGTAATTAATGCATTGACATTTTAATGACATTTAAAAGAAAAATGCTTCCAATAACAAATCGCTGCGACATTCCAAATACGTCAAAGGTTCGTTAAATGTTAAAAAAAAAGGCTAAAGTAATCAATTTCACTTGTTACGCCCCCAAATCGGTTACATTAGAAAGGCTATTTTGTAAAGATGGTGTTAGACGCCTACACACCTAAAACTCTGGGCTCATTCGACCTATTCGTGAAACAGATTTTGAAATTTTCCAATACAAAAATTTGTTGAGCAAAAAAAAATTAATAAAGTGCTACAACTTTTACATGAAAATTTCTTAACTTGACTTCGGCTGTTTTTGTAATTATACATATATTTTATAAAGTTATATCGTTTTTCTAAAATGGTTCAGAAAATAAACGATTACCGCCCCCTTGTCGAACTTCTCATCCGTATTTTTCTCCTACTTAATACGTTTGCATTTCACACGTTAAGATTTTCTTCATTTTGGACAGATGCGAATACGTGTCTTACTGTGTAGAGATATTTTTAAAATAATCGGTATCACTACACCTCCAGAACTATCGAAATCCAGTACCAAAAATCTGATATAATCTGAATATGAACAAATCTTTGGTGCTTCTTGTACTTTCAAGGGGATAAGAAATATGAAAATATGAGTCGCAGGCATTAAGGCTTTAAATTGTACTTTTTTCGACATTGAAGTTTATAAGATGTTGTTCTCTTTTTGTTTTTGGTGCGTTTATAAAAAAAATAGTCTTTGGATTATATTAAAAAAAATTATTATAGAAGCCCGGCAATAGTAAAGAATTAATAAATAATTATATATATTTTTTAAGATATGAAAATATTCCGCTATTACGTTGCATAGCATGGAAGTAACCACAACATTTAAGTGTATTCCACAGTTACGTTACATACTATGGAACTACGAATATACATACATACATATGTGTTAAATTATATGTACATGCTACCCAGCAAACACAGAGACTTGATTTCAAATTGAAAAGTATTAAGAAATCAAAGTCTATTTCTCAAACAACAAACGTTTGAAATTGACATGAAAATAAGATGAAAACGTATGTTATATAATTGTCAACAAAAAAAAAAAAAAAAAATGGGGAAATTAAGAAATTATGTTGAAGTTGAGAAATTCACTTAAATGTTTTGCAGCTGTGAGTTGCTGACTACAAATCATTTTCAATTCGAAATCAAGCGTTAAACTCAAACCCCAACTTTGCTTTGTAAAACGTATGAGAATTATGCTGCATACCAGCCATTTTATATCAAAAGTTTGACTGCGTTTGCTGGGGCGCTGTAGCTAAAATAATTCGTTCACAAACAGCACTTACCGACACCTTTGGATCCAATTTATTCACATTAATCGGATAGTTAGTATTACTTTCAATAGTTTTATCCACCTGCTCCATGTTAAATGATCTTATGAAAACTTTTTGTTTTACTTCAATGTGAAATTTTTTATAATATCAAAGAAAATTTGGTGAAAAGGTTAGTAAGCATTTTGATAAGATGTATCAAATGGCTAAATATGACAATCGCTAATAAATATGATAATGGTTAAAAAAAATAAATTAAAAAAATACTTATTTAAAGCAGCACTTCAAACTAGTCGTGCAAGTCACAGAGATTAAAATCGATTAAAAAGTTCGTCATATTATAATCAGGCCAAGCAATAATAAACACTAAAGTCATGGGAACTTGCCAACTTTGACAGTTATAGCGGCAATTTTTTTCAAACCCGAACTATATTTTATTTTTATATTTATGTTCTGTTCTGGCTGATCAATTTGAGGCCATTGGTTTAGCAAATACTGAGCCAACACCTGCACGACGACAAACTGCGATATTTAATGCGAACAATGTTGCTGCACCTGCGGTGTGGCCGACAAGAACTCCTGGCTCGGGCTGGAATCCGTACAACCGACATATGAGTTGCAGGTAAATAACCACTAACATAAAGGTATAGCGAACACGCAGTTGGAAAAAAGTAATATTTGTTTATCATCTTTCAATTTGCCTTAAACATAACAGTTTCAAAATTTTAAACAAAATATCATAATCAAAGCGAATTCTGGCCTGCCAATAAAACTCATCGAATTCGTAGCAGGTAAACTGACCAATAAAACAACAAAACTCAACGAATTTAGCAAAAAGAAAATTATTACTCCTGAACTGTTGACAGCCAAGTAACACTAAAACATCAAAACATAAAAAAGTAATCAGCTGGGCTTTCAATTTCACCTGTAATGAATTCGTGTTGATCATAACTCTAAAAATCTGAGTCAGTTCTGGCAATATGTTGTTCATAGTCTTTATCTCTATGGGGCTCATTAAGCACAAAATCATTATTTATTTCATAAATAAATATAGTTATCATTTGGTGGGTGTTGAACTTCTGACGAATCTTTTGAGCAGGACTTTGGAGCACAAATTATGGCAATGCGGCGTTTTTAAAATATCGGTCATCAATTACGACGATATTGAGATATGGAACAATAACATAATTTCAAAAGTTATTGTGTTGGAATATGCGCTAATTGTGACAAATTTTGCCCATACGTTCAATGCTATATTCTATTTCCCGACAATAGGATTTAGTCCATGAGTTTTTCATGAAGCATGTGCGTTTTTTAAGCTCAAGTGTTTTAAAAGAACATATACTGAAGCATATTGCTGAAGTACAAGAAAAACAAATTCCTGTTTAAGCTTTAGATTTTAAGTCATTTTGTCGTAGTCGTGTGGTAAAAAAACTCACTAAAAATCTCCTATTACAGTAATTCTTATGCCAAAAAAAAAAACAAATTCTAACAATAATTAATTCTGAAAAATAAGCGTGTAATTTTAAATTTAATATTCAACATAAAGTGTTTTTGCCGCATGCTAAACAAAATATGTTTTTTGCAACTCGTGATCGAGGCTTGTATTTTTTCAATAACGAAACTAAAAAAACCCCTGAATAAAATAAAAACTATTGTTTTTAACTTAAAATCATGCTAAAGAAAAAGTTTCTTGTTCTTGAATTTATATATTAACTAATAATGTTGGCTTGTAAATAATTTTATTAAATAATAATTTATTAAATATGTAAATTTGCCTGAAAAACAAGTTAAATGCATGAAGAAATCAAGAGAATACAATGTCGGCTATTCAAATTTTAAATATTTTATTGCACATAAAACAAAAATAATAACAATTAGTTGAGCCAGTAAAAAGTCTTGTTTTTAATAGAAAAAATGTATGTAATACATACATATATGAATATTCTAGTTGGCCTTGACAAAAAAAACCTCAACAAACAAACAAACAAAAACTTAAAACTTAAAGCCAAATTCATTTGGACGAAATTATTTTACAGTGAGAAATACATTTATAAATTACTGGCCTTAAGACACGAGCCAAGACTTCAAAGAACTTATTTAATTGTAAAACAATAAAACTGTTTTGCAACATAAACAGTTCACTAAAACAGTAATTAAATCAAATTACAAAACGAAACAGAAAGAAGGAAAAAAAATCTCCGCAAATGAGACCATTTCGCTTGAAGTTTTTAGCACTCTTGTATGGCGTCGCACACTCAATTTTTTCCACTTACCAGTCGTTCCAAATGTAAAATAAATTATAAAACACTTGTTGTTTATTTTATTACAATTAAAGCAAGAAATATTTCTTTTTATATATATGCAAAATATATATATAACTTTTATTTACGAAGTCAATTCAATATCAGCTATTATGTTATTTATGAATTTTTATTTTTATTATAATTTAATACGATTTAATACTGGTAAATATTAGAGTCTATTAGAGTATTTTTCTGTTTTTAACGAAGCAACAATCAAATCTCAACTGAGACTATTTTACAGTTTGGGGCTGCTTTTTAAGTAAAATTTTCAGCATCAGGACCGGTTTTGTGCCAACCGATGCCCGGCTGGTTTTTAACATTTGAAATTAAGGGGGCCTTTTTGCACTTGTATTAAGATATTTATTACGCTGTGGTTTATTCTAAACAATTGAACAGATTTATACATATTTATTTGGCTGTCTGTGGGAAATTATACATTTTTGTAACAAAAACTCAGGCGATTTCCTAATACTGCTCTTGACTACAATTATACAGAGAGTTTTGTAAAATTTAAGACAGCCGCTGGGCGAATTCTTTGCATTGTGTACTTGCGGGCTCTGGTATTAATTGTTTGCATATCTGATTTTTGGCCCCTAAATAGCAAAATATTTGCTCTTTATTAATAAAATTAAATGTTCGCGGAATTTTAATTAAAAAATTCATTTGTTAAGAGCAAAATAATTTTATTTTTTAAATTATTACTTTGAAATACAAATATAATTTTGGAAAATTTACCAGAAAAAATGTATGTGTATAATTTCTTGTACAATAAATTTAAATGTGATTTAAAAAAAAACAGACTGTATTTAAGTAATTTTGATTTAAAAACTAACTTATTTTACGATGAATTCGATTTTATTGGTATCTTTATTTATTATTTGCTTTGGATAGTCAAGGCGAATTTAGATTTTGACATCAAAATATTAAATTTTCTATAAATTCAATTTTTGAGTTATTTTGTCGCCTTTTGCAACCATTTAGTTTAATCCGTTTTAGGCTCTCACACCAGCCGAATTAAATAATTTAAACTAATATTAATTTTACAATATGTGGTAAGGATACGGAGGATTATAGAAATATTAAATAAAGTTGGAAACAATAGTACATAGACAATTTTCGATATAAGAGTAAAATCAGTGATTTCCTACAATCGGTTTTGTATTATTGTAAATGAAAATATTTCTAAAAAAAAAAACTAAAACTGCTTTAAAATTTTGAGGAATTGTACAAACTTCAATTATATATTTTAGGAGATACAAATTCAAAAGACGATGAAGTTTTGGATAATATGCAAAAAATCATAATTTTATATAGTATGTTTGAATATTTTTGGTTTTCTTGTTGATGTTTTTGTGGAATTTGTTAAAACAAAAACAAATCGTAAATGCATCACTGCAGTACTTTTGCAAATACAAAAAGTAGCAGCACTGCAAATGGCTGACGGTCTAAAAAGCAACACTGCAGACAGTGCAAACGAGTGCAAATAAAAATCATAAAAATTGAAGAAAGACTGACTGCTTTATTCATAAAAAATATTTCAGTTTTATTGAAGGCTTTTTTCACAAATATTGCAAAGAAATTTTTCAAATAAGTATTTAAAAAAACTGAGGCTGTAAGTTGTAATTTCTTTATTTTTTTAATTTTTGTTTATATTTTTATTTTTAAATAAACAACTCAATCACGCAGTATTTTACACTAATTCACGGATTAAATTTATCACAAATTTTTAAAATTTTTCTACTTTTTTTTGTTCGTAATTACCAACAAACAAATGAGCAAATAACACGTTCATAGAGAGCTGATGAGCGAAAGCATCGCATAATAAGCCTATTCATATATCACACATTATTTAGTCCAACATTTCCATATTTTAATCTTGTTTTATAAGAATTTTTTTTGGAGCATGTGTATACTTAAGAGATAAACTTAAATTTGTTTATGTTCCAAGTTGATGCACTTCTACGATGGTTTGTAATCTTGGCAGCCGCATTAATTGCACTATCACAATCAAGTAACAAATTAGTGCCGGCAACTGCGGCAATTCGATTTAGAATACGCAACGTATGGGCAACCTGTTAAATATTTTATATATATTATTCATACGCAGAAGTGGTAGGTTCTCAATTATTAATCCTGAACATCAACATATGTACGAGTATGTTTATCACTCGCCAGTAGCGCTTTGTTAACAGACTAAATTTATAATAAAATTGAAAAAAGTACTTAGTACTAAAACCAGTTTATAAAAATGTTTAATTTGTGAAATTAATTTTAAGGCTGTAAAAATAAGTAAGGCTGTAACCTGGTAAAATTGTTAGCTGCAGATCTCTATTAATCTGGTATCAAATCCAATTCATAATAGGTGAAATTGACAGGACAACTTTTTATAAAATCCCAATTTTTGAAAAATAAATTTTTTAAATTTAAGAAACATCCAGCAAATCTTAGTAACGAAAAAAATTTGCACAATATAAATTCTATGGCACTGAGAAAAGGAGGTATCAAAAGCTGGGGCCTGTTTAAAAAGTTTATATTAAAGTTAACAAAGAATTTCCCCTTTTAAATCTCTTTTTGATACATTCTGCATTCAAGTAAGTTTCAATTCCCAGCTGACCATGTCTTCAAAACATCATTTAGTGATGACCATGGATCAGATCTATGTGACAATTTAAACAGATTATTTATGCTATAATCTAGTTGAGGATTAAGGACTTTGTCTCTATATACTTACATATATATATATATATATATATATATATATATATATATATATATATATATATATATATGTATATGTCCAATTTCTGGGAAAAATCAGTTGGAAAACAGGACAACAACAATAAATTTAAGTTCCATGATTTATGCTTATAAAAACATTGTTAAGAAAACTTAGAAGGTCCTTGCCAGTTGTTTGGCCAACAGGTTTCAGTCATTTGTTCAGCATAAAAGGATACATGTTGATACTTTAATACCCTACAATCTTATTTGAAGAAATTAGAAGTGCAAAATAGATTAAAAAACAAAGTTTTGTATTAATTTTATCTTATAAAGTGTTAATAGAGCAGTGTTAGGCTGTTAAGTATGAAATTTCTTATTTAGCGAAACAAAAACGAATCTCTCCGACACACATGTACATATTTCTACATAATGTTCATACTATTTATTGAGAGATTTATTTGATATAATAAAATTTGATATTTTTAAAATTATTAATAATTCACTTTTTCGTCATAACCGCGAATTTGTTATACTTATTGTGTAAAGAACAGTTTTTAAATCAACTTTGTTTTTGGAAACTCATAACCCCGGTTGTACTAAGAGTCGTCACTAAGCGACATCAATGTTAACAACAACAAATTCCCGCTTTGACAACAATTACTTTAGGGGTCTATGGCGCTAAAAATAGATTTTTCAATAGCATTCAGTTGTTCCCGGGTGGAAAATACACCAGCGGCGCAGATGTGACTGCGACAACGATGTCGGAATTAAAAACTACTAACAAATATTTATGTATTTGAAATAATTTATGTATCATTTCTATTTAGTTGAAAACAAGGCGATATTTTCAAGTGTTTGAAACAATATTAGAAAGATTTTTGCCTAGTATAGAGCTCCTGAAATTAATTTACTCTGAAAAATATTCAAGATTTTTTATCTTCCTTCAACTAAGCACACAATCAACCAAACACACAAATGCACATGTCTGTGTACATACGTTTGTATGAATGTTTTTTTATGTTTGTGCGTACAAATGAAAGTGCTAGTACTTAAGTTTTTATTTTTGCTCTATTAGCTTCGTTTGCTCTCGCAGTGATTTAACAGTTACAGTTGGCAAATACTTTAATGCCAGGGTTGGGAGATACAAATTTACTTGCAAGGTGAATAATAAAATTTAAGAAAGTTATATTCCAGTCAAGGCGAACTAATAACTGGCCTTTTAATGTACATATTTAGCTGGCCAAAAATTTGTTTATAAGTTTTCAAAGTACAAAATAATATTATTTTTAAGAAATCTATAAAATTATTATATATAAATTTATGACGTCAAAACAAACAAATAAATAATTTTGACATCCAATGAACACATTCTATCAAAGCGAACTGTGGCGGCGACAGCACCTGTTATAAATCTGCCTTGTTTCCAGCCAAAGCGAATTAAATTAGGTGGCTATAAGCCGACAATAAGTATAATATAACAAAAACCATAGTTAATTTGCTATGGTTAAACTTTTCTTTCGATGTCAAGATCTAAATACACTTTGACTATTCAGCTGTCAAAAACCGAAAGAAAACAAAAAAAAGATACCGACAAAATGAAACGGTATAATACGTTATTGTGCATTTTAGCTGACGATAGACATACATACATATGTATTTAAATAAAATATAGATGCAAAAAGATTCTTTAAAAAACGCCCATTTCAATTTTCTTTTGTAAAATCGAAAATCAGTTGCCGTCTCTGTGTGAATCGCAAAAATAACTGTTTCCATCTTTTATACACGAGAAAAGTATTGAAGTCCACACGCACAGAAATAAATATGTAGTATGTGTGTTTGTATATGTGTGTTTCAGTCCGTCTCTACACAATACAAAAGTCAGTTGTTACCAAATCCATTTAAACTTAATTCAATTGTGACGTTTTAACTACATTAACTTGTTTTATTTCTTTCGGTTCCATAAAGGAGGGGATTTCCTCAGCTTCAGCAACGGACAACAACACAAAACACTAATATATTTCTCGTTTATAGATAAAAGAGGCTGCGTAGTACAAATAAGAGCACAAAACTTTTATAAATGAATGAGTAAGCTTTATGGAAACCCCCGTGGCACATACTTATACATATTGTACAAATGTATGTACATATTTTTATGCTACCCAGCAAACATAAACTTAAAAGTTAAGAAAAATATTTAATCCTGTTCTACAATTAAACTATGACAATGAGAAATGCGTTGTCGCATCGCATACGTTTCAAACTTTGGCGGTTGGTTTCCCATATTTTGTACAACAATATACATATATATTTTTCTATATGCACATACATATACATACATACACAAATGTAAGTAAATACTTATATAAAAATTGAAGCTGCAGTAAGCTTACCTCATGACGAGAAGTGCACCCCAACTAGAAGAAAAAAAAAATAATCTTTAATATTTTACCACCTTAGAGATTTTTTAATTATTTAAAACGATTAAAACCCTATGAGAATTACACTCTCGATGAGAATAAAATGTAAACAAAATAAACATATGTATGTATATTGTTACATAGGCGCTAAGGAAATTCACCATCTTTCCAAAACTGTAATTTTCGTTTTAATTTTTCTTTTTACTAAAACAGAGAAATTTATAAACAAAAATAATTTTAATGTGGTTGCTTTTATTACGATTAAAGTTGAAGCTCGTGTGCTTGTTCGGAAATCGAAGTGTACGTATAGAGAGAATATTTTATGAAAATCTGTTAGTGATGTTTGTTCATGTTGTTTAACTTGGCCACTTGAAAAGTTCTTTGTCAAATGATTTAGCATTTTAGATTGTCACATTCATACGTAGATACATACCTAAGAATTTACTCTAATATATACATACATACATAATATGTACATGTATGTATGTATGTATGTATATTTGTTTTTTGTATTAGAACTTGCAAAAGCAGCTTTAAAGTGTACAATGAATAAAATAGTACATTTTTGTGTTCATTTGCCAGAGTACACTCTTTTTTATGTACATTTTCATACACAATTTGGTCGTGTTTCGCTACAAATACGAGTATAGCTCGCAAATAAGAGACAAACGCGGTACTTTTGATACAAGTTTCAGCTGCTGAATCAAGGCCGGATTGTAGCATCAGTCTTTGAATTTTATACTCGTACATGCCTAAGCAAGCACCAGCTTACTTGAGTGTGTGTGTATGTGCCTTGGACATTATTTTGTCGTCTTCTTCGGCTTAATGACAAAATTATGTATGTACATATGATGTATGTATGTACATACATATGTATGAGTTGGAAACTAAATTGAAAATCCCCATCTGCCACTTGTTGCAAAGTAATGTTTGAACAAAGTCTTTATGCCCTGTTAAGAGACGCCAGAATTATAATGAGCGAGTGATTTATTATAATTTCGATAAATGGCAAAGAAGTTGAAAAGGAAAACTTAACAAACATCTTATAGAAATGATTCTTTTGTTATTGTTTCAAAGCTAAATTGCTTTGGTAAGATAAATGGAAAATATGTAAATATTTTTACTATAATAGGAAGGGTATTTTGTAATTCAGATATGTAAATGCATAGAGAAAAAGATACAGATTTCAAGGTTACGGAAACCATGCACCATTGAAGAATCAGTTAAATGAAATTTAATCAAATTTACTGGCCAACATTTTTCACGGAGTTATTAAGCTTTTCTTTTAAATGAAAACTGTTAAAAAAAAAGTTTTTTTTATTTAGTTTTCTTTTGTGGGTGTATTGCTGCTCTATTTGTTTTGTTCTTTTATTAAACACATTAAAAGACAACAGCAAAAGCTGAAATCCGGTGGCCGTGTCCGACGCTTTAGCATCTGCTATCCACGCACCCTGCCATTTTTCTAGATTTCGTTTTTAATGGCTTTAGCCACTTTCTTATACATACCGTCCTGGGGACTATTTAACTCCACTCCTCTTGCAATGTCAAAAACCATAACCTCACACCTGAATTGTTAGCATACAAAAGAGCTTAATGCTGAATTTCACCTGTTATGAAGACGTCTTGAACTGCACAATCCCAAAAGCTTTTCACTTTTATCAACAACACAAATTATAAAAATACACATACATACATATTTTATGCCACAATAAAACATGACACAAGCATAAAACAACACACTGAAAAAAATTATAGAAAAAGCAAATTTTCAAGGTGACGGTATTACCAGCTTAATTCGCCTTAGCGAAGTGAGTAAGTTCAATAATTATATAATATGTACTTTTATTGCTCTAATTCAGTTTTACAAAAATTAATAATTATAACGTTTTCTGGGCGCCAAATTTTGTTTTCAATATGACCGTAAATAATTAACGGACAAACAAACGGCGCTGAATTTTTGTGCTGGCTTTGAGCTACATATTAAGTTTTGTTTATATTATACAATAAACTTATTATATTTTGTTTGGTTTTCAGTCACAAAGCCAATTAGCCAAACATTTAGTATGCATTTTCGTAAGTCAGCTACGTTAATTATTTTAGCTAGAGATCAAATTCTAAAGCATAATAAACAGTCTGACTTTAAAACATTACTTTTTAATCGACATGAGAAGGCCACATTTATGCCGAATGCTGCTGTATTCCCCGGCGGAGTGTGTGAATCGGCGGACGAATCTCCGCTCTGGAGGAAACATTTTGAAAAGTTGGGTGTAACAAAGAGCTTACTGCAACCTCTTACCATCCTTAAAGGCAACGTATCGAACATTTTTGAAAATGACAATCCGCATGTCTTGGAAAGGTATGGAAAATATTTAATTTTCTAACAGTGATATCTTAATTTTCTTTCTTGTAGGCAATTATCTCTCAGGATAACCGCTATTCGGGAAACTTTTGAAGAACTAGGCATTATTATATGTTGTGACCGTAAGTCCTTGGACGGGGTTGATAAAGGTTATGGCAACTTTAAAGAGGACTTTGATCGCAACCATTGGCAAAAATTGGTGCACAATGATGCCAGCAAGTTTCTTACTTTGTGTGAAGAATTGGATGTGGTGCCTGACTTGTGGAGTCTCTATGAATGGTCGAATTGGATAACGCCTTCGACTTTTAACAAACGGTAGGTGTGTAAGCGTTTGTTTAAACTTAAAAGCGCTCATTATTCGACTTTTAGTTTCAATACGGCTTTTTTTATAGTTGCTTTAGAACATATGCCCAACGTTTTGCCAGAGCAGCATGAGGTAAAAGATTATTCGGTAAGTGGGTTATGCAGCAAGAGGAGAATTCATTTGAAAATATTTCATTTATCTATTTAGTGGAAAACGCCATCTGATTATCTGACTGCTTATTATAATAAAGAACTCTTGTTACCTCCTCCCCAAATCTATGAGCTATCGCGTCTGCTCAACTTTGATAAAATTGAAAATATTAAAGATTTTGCTAAAGATCGGTGTTTGGAAGGTAGCATAGCTGCACTGCCGGTACAGTATAACCTAAACAATGGCTTAGTGAGTGTCTTGCCTGGTGATGATATGTATCCGGAAGATCCAAATGCATCCGACACGCCCATTAAGATCGATCAACTAATTAAGAATTTCCGAGGAAATGCTGAAAACATTCATCGCATTGAGTTTTACAACTCCCACTGCGCTGTAGTACGGCAAAACTTTAAGCCACTATGCGGCCACATTAAACCGGTTATGAATAACCCAAACGAAATGGATTAAAATCGTGATTGTTACATTGTACACTTAATATTTATAGTGTACATACACTATCTATATACTACTAAGAAGAAAAAGTAATATTACCTTTTACATGTTAAACATATTGTTTTATATATTTTTATTACCTCATTTTGTAATACAGGCGAAAACAAAATTATATTGATCGCTATTAATTGAAGTTGAGGATTGCCGAAGATTTTTAATACAAAGTAAAGAAAAATTTTTGTTTTATAAGCTTTTAATTTGAAGAAATGTATATTTAACCACTAGGAACTTTGAAAACAATTAAAAATCTGCAGACAAATTGCTCCAATAGTATTTTTATTTGTAGTCATTGCTAGAAGTAGTAGTATTCCAAAATTCACTTAAAAATAATGTGTTGAATAAAACAGAGCTTTCCTACCCTTTCAATGGTTAACATTTAATTAAGACTTACTTTTGAATAGGAAAAGTAACGTGAAAGTTGTATGTATAGTGTTAAAAAACAATATATAAATGCTAAAGCTTAAATCCCAAATTAACGAAACTTATTGCGACAAATTGGCAGGAAGATTAAGAAGAGTATTTTGATTCCCTGGCAAATAAACAACACCACGTGATCTGGATAGCTGGTAAGCGATATCTTCAGCAGCTTCAATACGACGTAATTCTACCAGACCATCACCAGCATCTCCAAACGATTTGGCCAAAAGCTCAGCGGCAGAGGCATCACCCTCCGCCGAAATAATAGTTGCCAGTTTTTGTTGTTCAGCCTTTTCTACCACGAAACGAGCCTTTTCAGCTTCTTGTTGAGCTACTTGTTTCATTTCAACAGCCAGTGTGAATTCCCGACCAAACGTTAAATGAGTAATGGAAATATCATCCAAAATAAAGCCGAATTGTTTAGCACGTTCAGTTAAATCATCCGACACTCTTTGAGATACCATCTAAAATAAAATGTACATTTTTGTTTGTCAGCGAATACATATATACATTCAACCAATTGCCTTACCTCACGCTGTGTTATTAATTCACCGGCATCAAATTGTGCGACTACGGACTTCAACACCTCAGGTGCAATAGATGGCAATACTCTTTCGTCGTAATCTTGACCCAAAATAGTGTAAATTTTGGGCAATTGATCAGGAATGGGACGATACAGAATACGTAAAGTAATGTTTACGTTTTGTAAATCCTTACTACCAGTGACAACAGGCACGTTACGTGGCTGTGAACGAATGTCATAAATAATGGGCCGTTGTACCCACGGTATAAAGAAATGTGTACCTTCGCCGGTCACTTCTTTCTTAACTCCGGTAAAGCGATCAAAAATGACCGCACGGTGTCCACCTTCTACATTATATAATGCTGAATTTACGACACCACCTAAAACAGCTACACCCAAACCCAATTGACCGATTCGGTTCAAAAACTGCGCAGCCATTGTTATATAAACTGTAATAAAAGAATTTTTAAAATATTAACAGTCTCCATAAAATAAATATACATAAATGAATAGTTCTATTGTTTTAAGGTTAGACTAAACGACAAAGATTAATCATTTGTGATGAAATTAAACTTTCGAAAAGAAATTAGTCTCTTTGTGTTTTTTTTTATTAGAGAGCTAAAATTTTATAATTTTAACTACCCCAAGACAATTGTACCTTTTTAGAATTTAATTTTTAAAACAATTGAAAATTATATTTTACAATTCACCGCACAGCAGCAAAACGAGGAAATATTGCGATAACAGTGCTATCGTACAAACTCTGACGGCTGAAGCAAATCTAACGGGCGATCCTACACCACATTGAGATAAGTATTAAACTAGTCGTGCCTACGTGGCAACTCCATAAAAAAATTATTTGAAAGTGGGCTCATTATATATCTTCAATGTGCGACGATTACATAAAAAATCTTAAAACTCTTTCTCAAAAAACAGTACCAAATTGTAGCAGCTGACTTCAATACAAATCATTTGTTGTACTGAAAAGTCACAGATAATAGAAACTGCATGGATTTGTTACACTGCCTTAATGGTCCAAATGAAAACGCCGTTCTTATATATATTTTGTTATACTTGTATTGTGGTTATAACAGTTTAAAAAGTGTCATTTGTGTTTTGCTTTTCTATTGTTTGGTTTCTTCTCAAAAGGTGTACAAACGGTGAAGAAAGTAGGATCGTATTTATCCAAATAGTCGAAAATAATTTAGCAAAAAAATATTTCTGTTTTCAAGACTAGAATTCTTGTAAAGTACTTTATTTCAAGTGTTTGGTTAGCGAAAAATTAAATTATGTTCTAAAAAGAAGTACAAAAAAATAAAAAAAAAGCAAAAGCCGTGAAGAAAAAGTAATAATTTTTTTCAATGTTAAAGAAAAATATCGACCGCAAAAATATGTATCATATATATAAATACATAAGTATGAAAGTGTATACTAAATATCGAAAAGAGAATCGCTTATGCAAAGCGTAAAAATAAAAATTGAAAAAGTTAAAAAGTGGTTTTGAAACCATATGATTTAAATAAAATACTTTTAAACATAAAAACAAACAAATGAATCATTTGTAAATAAGTCTGTCCTGTTAAACTGTAACCAATCATTCATAAACAAGTTAAAATTATGTACATGCATATGTATATTTTGTCATATTATTACACTCTATTTACTTTTCCTTAGAAAACCTTTTACGACACGTGACATGCATACATAGATGCACACATACAAACATACATATATGTATATATATTATTAATGAAAACAATAACAAAACATAGAATACTTTCTTTTATTTGACCAACTTAACGTAAACAACATCATTATTATCATTACCATCATTATCATCAAAGGTATTGCGAAAAATGAGTTTATAAATATTTGATCCATTAGAAGACAATTTTCTTGGCAAATTTCGTTCTATTGCGTTGTTTCTGCGAAAGTATCTGAATATGCAATTTGTGTGTTTCTAAGTACATTTGTATGTGTGTGTGCATGTACGGTAAACAAACTTATAACAATTTCTGACTGTTTTAGGGGTTTTCGCTAATTGACTGACTGGAATATTTTTACATGTAAATAAACATGTATGTATGTATGTATATGCATGAATATTTTATTTACACACTCAATGCCAAAAATGAAGAGAAGAAAAATATATAGTATGCAGATACAGTGCGCTCGGGATAACATCAACTAATTAAGAAAATGTAAATTTGAAATTATAATATTCTTGATTCTACAGTAAAATTAACACGACTTAAAACTGAATCTCGGCAGCACTGTGAAAATGTGGGTGTAGTAACATACTGTGTGTTGACGTTTTGAAGCTTGCATGTGCAAATGCTGGGTTAGTGCTTTCAAGTTTTTAGTTTCAAATTGATAACACAAACAGCTGTTCAAAACTCACTTGAATTGACAGATTTTAATTTGTCTGCATATGGAAATGTAAACACATACATAAATTGTATTTTTTATTAATATTGTTCTCCTTTTGCTTTTTATAAAATAAGACAAGAATTTAAAACACAAATTTTTTTACAACAATATGTCACAACTTTAGTTTTCATTTAAATTCAGTCCGTCAATTTTACGCTTGAATAATTTCTTTTGATCAGCTGATGATGCACTTCGGGTTTTTGAGTTCATTTTATATGGCCAGCAAGAGCGGGATTAAAGAATGTTTAACTAGTACAATTCTATACTAAACAATTTTAAGGAGGCTCCTCAAATTATTATAATGAAAAGTTAAGTTAAAGTTTCGCTTAATTTAGAGTTGATGTTTTGTATAAATGTGTTTTTTTATACGTATTTGAAATGAAATGACATGTTAACGTTATCCTGAACGCACTGTATGTAGCCAAAATCACGTTTCGAAAATACCTACATACATACATATGTATTGAAATTTTGTAAACTAAAATGATCGAGAGGAAGAATATATTTGCACATCTACATATTTTTTCTTAAGTGTGTATGTATGTACATATCTACATGTGCGTGTATATAAATATATATAAATTTTTATTGTTATTGGTTTGTTTTCTTTGTACTACTGAAATCAATTATATGTGTATGTACATCCATACAAACAAATGTAAATATTTGTAACTACATATCGTTGGTTTAGTGTGAATGAATGAGAATAATAGTGGTGGTCTGGCCCAAAACGATGGTTAAAATCCCTTGAGCCACCAAAAACAGATCACATAATAAAATGAAGATAAATAAAAATCATTTATTTTATTTTTGATACAGGTGTTTTGCTTAAATTTAAAATAATAAATTAAAATTGGTTTTGAAAAATATCTACCATAATAGGGTGGTATTACAATATCAGTTCAATTTATTCTTTTATGATTTAAATAAATTAAATTTATTTATTGCAAACAAGGTTACAAATGATGTATTGCAGTGCAAAAACACTAACAAAGAATTTGTCTACACGTCAAAAACATATTTATCTTCACACCTACATACATACATACATAAATATGTAACGCAAACATGTTTAGCTCGACATACTAATCTTATAAACATTTCAAAACATACAGTTATTTTCCATCCTCCCTCCCACATATATATGTACATACATACACAAATAACAAAATCAACACTAATATTTTGTAAAGAAAAAATACAAAAGTGCTTATACAATCTGTTACATAACAAATGTTGTTGTTATTGTTATAACATCTGTATTATTGCTGGCCAAGGCGAATTTATAACCAACCGGTCCAGTATTTACGGGACGAATTCATAGCTGGTAAACTCGTTGGTACAAGTAACAAAATGCGGCGAAATGCCAAGTATTTAGGCAAACATTTTACTCCTGAACAATTGATATTCAAGGGACACCGAAACATAAGAAGTAAAGAATAACAAGTAAGCAGCAGAGGTCTCAATTTTCACTGCTTTGAATTCGCCTTAAATATTTATTTGTTAAATCTTTGCGAAATGTTGAAAACGAAAATTTTACTCTCCATATCTTGTCATTCAATTGCGATTAGAACATAAAAAGAGTTTTCTGCTGTGCCATCAGTTTCGGCTGTTGTAAATTCGATTGAGATTCTAGCATTTCTACAAGGTGGCAGCACTAGACTGAAATTACAGTAATATAGCGGATAAAATAGTTAATACTTGTCAAAAAGTTTGAAGATAGTTCCAATTCGGTTGCGTTACTTTTTCGCCAAAAGAAATATAATTAAAATTTTAAACCCATTCAATTTACAATATTGTATTGGAAAAGTTCTTTTTTAAGAAGGATGGAACAACAACAGTTTTGACGTTATACATCCACGAAAATAAGACGAACAAAATTTTCTTCCTTGCTGTAGTGCTGCCACCTTGTTAATGTAAATATTTTCTTAAGTGTGTATAACTTGGATTCCTATTATATAAATTTGCATCTATTTCTCTTCGTCTTTATAAAGATATTAATCCAATAAATATCATAAACTGAATGAATAAAAAAATCTACTGCTAAACTGTCAGCTCTAATTTATGCTGTGCTGTATTTTGGAGTCCATAATGAATAAAATCACAGTGGCATATTTTGTTGGAATGAGAGATTTTGCCAAAATCTTTTTTATATGTCAAAATGTAGTAGATTTTGACACGAAATCTTGTATGAACTAGTTTTCCTTTTGATGTAAATGATATATAATAGACTTCTAATTGAAAGTCGCTCAAAAAAACTTTATTTCCTCCGATTTTGTTTCTATAAAAATTTAACAGAAGTTTTCACCAATTTTTTTATAATTAAAAAAGCAGTTAAAAATAATTTTCGAAACAAAAGAATTTTATTGATTTTTATTAAATTTGTAGCTAAATGTCCACATGCATCAATTATTTATTTTTCCTACATGAATCTTTAGCAATAAGTGACGCTCAATAACATTTATTAATACAATCACAGTTTTGCACACATACAATTTTATTTATGTATATATTTATGGCCTTAAATAAACCCTTGTCTCTAATTGGTATTCATAATTTATTTCGTATTTAGAATTATTACTCACTTGGGTAAAATTTCAATGGCGTTGAAAATACAAGCTTCCTTATCTCCATAAATACATACACACGCGCATACATCTTATCATTAAGAGTTCTTATCATTTCAACTATAAATTAATTTTGTTTACCACTATATAATTAAATAGCGACAAGAAAATTAAGCACAAAAAAGGGTTTTAATTATCTTATCGTTTCGTTTGTTGAATGTCAACTTGTGTATTTTTTCGAAACTGTTCTTAAAACCGAATTAGCGCATAAATAAATCTGTATGTACGTTTTGCCTTGGCGCATTCGAAACAGGGACGCTCTATCGGATAAGAGATTATTAGATTGACACGGCAACCACAACTCTAGGAATTTCCTAGAATTCTGCCAAAATCTTAACCAAACATTCGATTGCCAAAACGGGCACCAATATTACTATCCTAGTGTTGCTTTTTCTGTTGAGATAGTTAAAACCTAAAAACACAGGAGGGGGCGTCGATAGATACTGTTAATAGTAGTCTATTTTCTTTGGGTGATTCAAGTGTCATCGAAGTCCTGTTATCTTGCAGGAAACAGCTGTTATTCTTAAGGAAATACATGGTTTCGACTGTATAGGCGTGTGTGCTTAAGATCTGATGTTACTTTGGGATTTCGGGTTACTAACTCTGGTGCACCGTCTGCCTTTTACTATCGAGGAAATTACTGCCAGGAAGAACTAGATAAACCAAACAAGGTTTGTGTTGTGTACCCTTCCCACATGGCAAACAAAAAAGTGAAACTTTTGTGTGCTTAGTAAGTCACAGAGGGAAGTTGATCCACCATCAGATTATGTCACAATGGCAGGTACATACATACATCAATCTTTCTCTCCTTCTCTCTGTTTGTTGTTGAAATCACAACGCATGGAGAATATTATATACATATATTTGATCAAATAAAAACGAAGTTTTGTCTACCTTCCCACACGAAAATATCTACATTAAAATCTTACTGATTGACTATTGACTTAGTCACTAGTGCCAGTGATTTATTACACCCTAGACAATGCACTTTACTGTTGCCCTTTAATATGTCATTGCGTGCCATTGAAATTCTACTACTGACGTTCCACAGAACAGATTAAATACCTGTTATTATGTGTTTTTGAGTTCAAGCACAAGAATCCTGCATACTATTGACTGACACTTCACAACATTTCAAAACCAAGTATTTGGGACACAGTTCAAAAAACTGAATGTGACGAATTTTATTGCATCCATTTTTGTGTAACTGATGACTGGCCAAAAGCGAGGAATGAATAAACTAATTATTTTTGCTCTTTATATATACATACATATATATATTTACTTCCAAGTTCTATGTAAATAAGACTTTTTGCTTTTCAGTACAAACATGAATAATACTTTCATATGTATGTATGTATGTACATATATGACCAATTCTTCGCATTAAGTTCAACTGATTCACCACATGTTTATAGGTGTCTGCTTTTGTTGTTCTACAAAATAAGTAAACAAATTGCACATATGTATGTATGTACATATGTAGCTACATACATATATACATAAGTATTGACATACATACATACATACATATATATGTATGTATGAACTTTCGCTTGTAGCAGACACTACGAAATAAATTAAATATGCTAATTTTATACTAAACAAACAGCATAAAAAGTAATTGTAAAAAAAATAATATTAACTTTTGGTAATTGCCGGCAAAATTTCAATTCTTGAGAATTTTTCTAAAAAAAAATAATTCTATTTATCCAATAACGAACAGCTGTTGGGCGGATAATTGAATAAGGCCGCTAATTCTTTTGTACACAATTTAATGGCAATTAAATAACGACAACTATTTATGACTGAAAAACTGAAATCCTATTTAAATACAACTTAAATATAAACGAAAATTTATTCATTTAATATTTATATTAAAAATAAAAAACTGGATCTTAATACTTCTAATGTTATATTTTTATGTTATGTTTATGTTAAGCAACCAAAAAAGAATCCGTTATATTTCAAAAGTTGACACATGAAGTCAGTGGTAAAATGGTAAAAGTGGCCAAATCTGTTGGGATGTTCAAATATGTTTCTCAGACAATAGCGTTAGTTTCAGGTGCATTAAATTAAGAAATGAGCTGGCAATTATCTTACGGTTGTCAGATGTCGGACAATATTATTGTCTTGACATGTTCTAAAAGAATAATTGGCTTTTGAAGGAGTTGTAAAAGATTTATAAGTATATTTTGCTGACACCATTGTTAGATATGACAAACGTTTTCAGATTATTATAAAAAAAATAAGGCCAAAAAAAGACCATAAAATCATATTTTATTCTTTTTCTTCTACCTTCTCTTAAAAGGAAATATGAAATATAACAAAACTGATTTGGATACTATGAACTTTCATTTCCTAAATTCGACTATTGCTCGCTTTAGACAACTTGGATATAATGCCAAATTAATGTATTTGATCATGATAGATCTTCAATTACACCTGGGAAAAAAGGGTAATATTAAGCCCAACCTCTTTTTAAAAGCAAAAATTATTTGAAAATTTTATTTGAATTTAATAAAAATGAAATAATTCAAAATGTTGGCGAACATTGATATCACACATCCATCGTTCCGTCTCTAGTGTTTCTTTAGCTTCAATCAAACCAATTCTTGTATTCCTTCGGTATCTACATATGTTTGTTAGCTTCAGCCACTAACAAGGGGGGAAAAGCTGTGGAAAAACAAGAACACTGATAAGTCGTAAGTTGGCTAGCTGGCGAAAATGTCCAGTTTTGCTCCGCCTGTGGGAATCTTTATTACATGAAAACGCACTAGTGACGTGCATAATTACTTACCTTCAACCACTTTGTTGTTAGTGGTGCGATAACAGTGGATACACAGGAACACTGATAAGGAGAAAATTTAAGAGGAGAAATTTTAAAACTGGAAACCTTTATTCCTCAAAAAAACTTTCACATACCTAAAATAAATAATTAATTTGAGTTCTACACACTTCTCTCTAAATAACTATAATTTCTTTATTAAATTAATAACAAAATCCCATCATTCTACCAACACTCACGTGTTAAATCATTCAATGCATATAAATTGTAGCAGCATATAATATATATACATATATACATATATTTTCTGTAGAATTTTGTTGTGTTTTTTTTTTACCACAGTAATTACTATATATTATGACCTGTTTGCACTGCACGAAAAATCAATAAATAAACTTGGTATATTTTTAGTTCAAAAACAACAAGAATAAAAACAAACTGACCAACTTTAATTTGCAGTCTTAAATAAAAGTTATATTTACAATATAAAGTTTAAAGTGAACGAGCAGCTTTTTTGTAAATACATATAAACAAATTTTACACGAATAATGGGAAAGTGAAATTAAAACAAATATGTCTTATGAAGATTTAAGGTATCTTTTTTCAAATTATTACAATTCATGTTTACAAACAAAACATTTAAGTACGTATTCACAAAATGATAATTCATTTATATAAAGGCTTAATGCATTTAAAAATTATTTTTGTTTAGCAATTTTCACCAACAATTATTCACTAGAAATACCCAGTCGATTTTTTTTTATTTTTTTAAAGCATTTTATTAATTACTTGTGATTAGCGATTGTCACCAACAATAAACAGATACGTTTATAGCGTATAAAATAATTTTTTTTTTTTTTAATTAAGGACTTATATTAATTTCTTTTCCCAGCTATTCCTGGTAGACTCTCCCGAAACCCACCTTCCCTAAAAGAAACCTGTTATGCCTTTGAAACCAGCATATTTATATGTACTAGTTTATTAAAAAATTATTAACAAATTCAAAATTGTCTAAAAACCAAAAAAAAAAAGCTGAAAGAACCCAGTCCGTGTTTCGGAATTTTTTGCATCGAGAAACTTTTTGGCTTAAAGTGTGAAACAAAAAACTAGAAATAGGAAAATACTCGTCCTGTCCATCGACAAACGCTAAGTCAGCGCCAATTTGGCTTTGCGGCGTATCGGGTGGATAATATTGCGTGTTTATTTTTAAAGGTTCACAATTTTGAGTTGGCAAAACTGCTTTATTTCACAGTTACATACATTCAGTTTGACAGTTTCAGTGCAACGCTGCCAAATTGTATACATTTTTATCAAAATAATGGTTTTTGGTTGTCAATTAATATCGAATTGCTATTAAAAATTTTGTTCTCCCATTAAGTCTATTTTTGTTTGAATGGGTACATAAATAAGCGGAATTGCCACGTTTTGCGGTGCGTTTTATCGACTGGCGGATTCATTCGTCCATATGCAAAAACTAAGATGGTCAGAATGTTACAGTCAATTGCTGAACGCTATAAGGATATGATTAGAAATTTTTTCCTACCTCAACTGGCTGGCATTAATCTTGCTGACATGTGATGCCAACATAACAGAGGGCTCTACAATTAATGTAAAACTAATTTCACTTAATGGTCCTATTAATTGATCACCAAAATCGTGTGATTTAATAACTTTAGAATATCTTCTTTGCGGTTATGTAAAGCTACTTACTTGTCTACATCGATAAGCCAGCAACAATTGAATATCTAGAAATAAACATGCAAAGTCTTATTTGCGAAATGCGTTTAAAAGTGTATTGAAATTGGTTGTTCCAGATTTCCGAAATCATATTTAAACATAATAGTTTCTATGCAATAAATCCCGCTTCATTGATATTAAAAATATATTTCTGTGCTTTATTATATTTATGACTTGGGCTTTTCTAACTCTAAAAAAAACACCCTGTAAACCATGTTATGCAATACTTACTAATGTTCTTACATGCCTGTAAGTTATAAAGAATCTTCTTGAACTCGTTTTAAGTGGAACTCGTGCTACTCTAACGCTTAAAATTATTAAATTAAATTCGATAATTAGAAGAACTTCGTATGAAAACAGTCCCTTGCGAAGTCCTACCAGTTTAATCCTTAATTATAAACACAAAAGTGAAATTATAACAACTTTGATGTGACTGACCTTTTTATAAAAAACAATATAATTAATATTTTTAAGGAAATGTACCCGTAATGGCTTAGAAACAAATGTTACAATAAATTCAGGAAGTGTCGTCTGGTTGCGTGACTGGTCGTCATCACCGCACTTAAAAGCCTAAACATTAATAACGCTTGTTGTTACATTCTTTACTTTGATAAGATTTTTCCCAAAAACCCTCTGCCCCATCTCCACTAGGTTCAGCACTTTTTGGGGTTTGTTGAAAATAGTAAATTAAATATGAAAATATCTACAAATTGTTGTTAGACTTGTAGTACACAAGAATAATAAATGTAATTATTCTGAGTATTTTTTGTGCGTTTTAGCATTCGAGTGCCATAAACAGTAGTGAAGAAATAAAAACTTATAATTATAAAACAAAGCGCAGACAAAAAATTTATTTAATTACGTTTTTTGTTAAATGCGGATCAGATTTGCCGCCTTCAAGGAATTTTTTGTGTTGTGGGAAAAAAACTACTACCACAACCTTTTCGATTTTAAAATGATATTTTAAATTAAATTGCCCTGAAATTACAGTTACAGTGAAAGTTTAAAGAAATAATATACACTTGGAATCTAGTGGAAAAATCCCCACCAATATACGCTACTGAAATCTTGAAAATAATCTGTAAGAATTGTCCAAGAATAGACTTAATATCAATTAAAAATGAAGTGAAGAGTGAAAAAAGTCTAGCGGTGTGCACTAGAATCAAGTGAAAGTCTCCGCATTTTTGGTAAAAACCTCTAAAACCAACAGATTCTAATGAAAATCTTCACCTCTATTTGAGCGAAAAAATAAAACAAACAAAAATGTTGATTTTAACTTAATTTTGATCAGAAATACTTGATTTGATTGCAATCAAATCGAATACAATCAAATTTCATTGCAATCAATTAATATACGAATTGATTTAAGAAAAAATTTATTCAATCCTTTTTCTCATCCTGATTTCAAGATTTCAAATTGAAATCATAAAATCAATTTATGATTTTGAATGCAGGCAAAAAATTAGCTAACCAAAATCATGTGTTTAACATTAAAACGATTGCAATCGTTTACAGTTCTGCCTATAAATAACAGTATTTTGGTTGGATTTAAATAACTGTTTTTATTTTATTTGTTTGAATGCGCTTTCATTTTAGTACAAAACAAATGATTATTATTATCCCCATCGCTTTGAACACTTCAATTGACTTCATTTGACTTTTGAAACCTTTAGATTTAGCTTCTACATATTAATAACAATTTAAATTAAAATTTGTTAAAACATTTTTAAATTTTTTCAAATTTTTCAAATTATCCCTACATGAGTTGATTATTATTCTTATTATTATTTTTTTAGAATAACTCAAGTCTTTGCATTACACTGTCTTTCGTTTCTTTTCATAAGAACGACAAACAAAAAATCAATAATTTCTAATTATTTCCGCTACTTTGTCTACTTTCTTCCAGAAGCGATGTTAATATGGACAACAACTTTAGCAACTCAAACGGTGGCGGCAATGAAAATGCTAATCATGATCGACGTCAATTGAATTTGTGGTGGGGACAGCGTTTATGGCAGGAATTACGTGGTCGCATGCAAATGCGCACCCCGCCGCTAACAATTCCCTGCGACAATGCCCGAACAACATCAGCCGCCGCCTTAGATGATGGCGAAAAACGTGTAATTTTCATCAATCATCCTCAAGTGCAGAAATTTTGCAATAATCACATTTCGACAGCAAAATATAGTTTCATTAGTTTTCTGCCATCGTTCCTATTCGAGCAATTTCGCCGTTATTCAAATTGTTTTTTCTTGCTCATTGCCCTGCTGCAACAAATCCCCGACGTTTCGCCTACCGGACGTTATACAACTTTAGTACCTCTTATATTTATTTTATCGGTAAGTGGCATAAAAGAAATGGTGGAAGATTACAAACGACATCGGGCCGACAATGAAATTAATCACAGGACGGTCGAGAAACTTAAAGATGGCGTTTGGGCAACGGTGCGCTGGGAACAGTTATCAGTGGGCGACATAGTAAAGATACTGAACAACACATTTTTTCCCGCTGATTTGATATTGCTGTCGTCCAGTGAGCCGCAGGGCATGTGCTTTATAGAAACGTCAAATTTGGATGGAGAAACAAATTTGAAAATACGCCAGGGCGTGCCGGCCACTGCAAAGCTGCTGGAAACGAAAGACTTAGTCGAACTGAAAGGTGTGGTGGAGTGTGAGCTGCCCAACAGATTGCTGTACGAGTTTAATGGCGTTTTAAAAGAGCATGACAAGCAGACCGTTTCTTTAGGCCCGGATCAAATCCTGCAGCGAGGTGCCGTCTTGCGAAATACTTCCTGGATATTTGGTATTGTTGTCTACACGGGCCACGACACAAAACTTATGAAAAATTCTACCTCCGCCCCCTTAAAGCGCTCTACTGTAGATCGCCTGACCAACACGCAGATATTAATGTTGTTTATGATATTATTGGTTCTCTGTCTAACTAGTGCTATTTTTAATTTTATTTGGACACGCAACTATTTCACCCTGGACTGGTACTTAGGCTTGGATGACTTTAAGAGTAAAAACTTTGGCTACAATCTTTTGACCTTCTTTATTCTGTTCAACAACTTGATACCCATCTCGCTGCAAGTGACGTTGGAATTGGTGAGATTCTTGCAGGCCCAGTTCATCAATTGTGACATACAAATGTATCACGTGGATTCGGATACGCCGGCTATGGCGCGCACCTCAAATCTCAACGAAGAACTTGGCATGGTGAAGTATATATTTTCAGATAAAACTGGTACATTGACTCGCAACGAAATGGTTTTCAAGAAATGTTCGATTGCTCATGAAATGTATCAAACTGAGAATACGCCCGAACAAAGTCTGGTGGTGCAACATTTGCTGAGCAAACATCAAAGTGCTAAAATTATAAAAGAGTTTCTGGTTTTGCTATCGGTATGCCATACTGTTATACCCGAAAAGAATCCAGATGGTTCTATAACTTATCATGCTGCCAGTCCGGATGAAAGAGCTTTGGTAGATGGGGCCAAACAATATGGTTTTGTTTTTGATTCACGCACTCCTCACTATGTGGAGATCAATGCCCTGGGTACACGCGAACGCTATGAAATACTCAATGTGCTCGAATTCACCTCGACTCGTAAACGGATGTCGGTGATTGTTAAAACCCCCGAAGGAAATATAAAACTGTATTGCAAAGGCGCCGACAGCGTTATCTACGAGCGCCTAGCCCAAGAAGGTCAATCGTTTAAAGACGTCACTCTTGGCCATCTTGAAGAATTTGCGGCGGAAGGTTTACGTACTTTATGTTGTGCTGTATCGAATATACCCAACGACGTGTACAATGACTGGCAAGCTACTTACCACAAGGCTTCGACGGCTATAAATGAGCGAGAGAGGAAAGTCGAGGAGGCGGCCAATTTAATAGAAAACAATTTGCACCTTTTAGGTGCAACTGCCATAGAGGATAAACTGCAGGAAGGTGTGCCGGAAACAATAGCTTCGCTGCTAGATGCCGGCATCTATATATGGGTGCTGACCGGAGACAAGCAAGAAACCGCCATAAATATAGGCCACTCCTGCAAACTGATCTCGCCTTCTATGGACATTATAATACTGAACGAAGAAAGCCTAGACACTACCCGAGAGGTTATACACCGTCATTCTAGTGAACTGCAAACTTCTATCAACAAGAATTGTAATGTTGCTCTTATCATAGACGGCAAGACACTAAAATATGCTTTGAGCTGTGATTTGAGGCGAGAGTTTCAGGAACTCTGTACTGGCTGCCGTGTGGTAATTTGCTGTCGCGTTTCGCCTATACAAAAAGCCGAAGTCGTGGAGTTAATCACCTCCAGCACTAAATCAGTAACATTGGCAATCGGTGACGGCGCCAACGATGTAGCCATGATACAAAAAGCTAATGTGGGCGTGGGTATATCGGGTGTCGAAGGTCTACAAGCTGCCTGCGCTTCAGATTATTCAATAGGCCAATTTCGTTTCTTGAAACGATTGCTTCTTGTTCATGGCGCCTGGAATTATAGACGTATTACCAAACTTATATTGTATTCGTTTTATAAAAATGTCTGTCTTTATGTTATAGAACTGTGGTTTGCCATTTATTCCGGCTGGTCAGGACAGATTTTGTTCGAAAGATGGACTATTGGCTTGTACAATGTGATATTTACCGCATTACCTCCCTTCGCGATTGGTATCTTTGAAAAGGTATGTTCAGCCGAAACCATGTTGAAATATCCGTTTCTCTATAAACCTTCACAAAATGCAAAACTTTTCAATGTCCAAGTGTTTTGGGTTTGGATCATAAATGCTTTATTACATTCAGTCATACTCTTTTGGTTGCCACTGGTTGTCCTGCAGTCTGAAATTGTATGGTCGAGCGGCAAAATAGCCGACTACTTGTTACTGGGCAATTTCGTTTACACGTATGTTGTGGTAACAGTCTGTTTGAAAGCTGGTCTTTCTAGCAACTCATGGACTTGGTTAACGCATTGCTCCATATGGGGCTCCATAGGCTTATGGTTTGTTTTTATTGTTATATATTCAAATTTCTGGCCCGTGTTGCCAGTGGCAGCTAATTTTATGGGTATGGAAAGAAGAATATTCACCACACCAGTATTTTGGTTTGGCCTATTGTTAGTACCTGTAACCACTCTACTAGTCGATGTACTATTTAAGCTTGTACAAAATACCGTATTCAAGTCTCTTACCGAAGCGGTGAGAGAATCCGAAATACGAAAACATGATCCCGACGATGTCATGAACGAAACACGCTCTTCGTTTACGGAAACAGCTCGTCTGTTGCGTAGCGTTTTCATCAGACGTGCCAATACCCGGGTAGATACCGATGTTGAATTGTCGCACGGTTATGCTTTCTCCCAGGAAGAAGGCGGTGCTGTATCACAAACCGATATTATACGTTCTTATGATACTAATCTACAAAAACCGCGTGGTAACTAGAAAAGTAGACAGTATTGGGCAAGACAAAGATTTTAATATAAAGAACACACAAAATTAGACATTTATATTGAATATGCTAAAATCACTATCACTAATATTTCATACACACAATACGTACATTACCATAAACAAATACATACATGTGTACATATAAAACGATACAGTTCAGTAGATTTCTCTAAATTTTTTAAAAGCAAATAATTAAAAAGTTTTATTTACATGTAAACAAGAAAACAAACAACTTTGGCGAAGAAGTTGTAAGAACACACCGACATATTTAAGGTGGATTCGCTCATGTTGCGTGAACAACAATTTTTCTACGGACAAGGCTTTTACAATTCAAAAAATTTGTCTGAAAAATCCGTACGTGAAATTTTTGGAGCAATTGATTCATTTAGTTTCACTTTATTATTCTGTTTTTATTAAATTTTTAAACTATTTTTCAAAAGAAATGAATTGGTTGGTATGAATGAATGAGGAATGCCATTAAAAAATTTTGTCCGGACAAAAACATATGGTTTCGAAACAAGGAGGTGAATCCTGCTTTACGTACAGAAAATGGATCTTTATAATATGAACAAATGCTAATTTTGTATTTAAAGTATTTTTCCTTTTTATGACTTTGTTACCGTGTCAATAACAACCTTTTAAGAAATTTTGAAATCAAAATCATTCAAGATCTACATATTTTGCTTCCCAACTGACTGACACATTTTGAAATAGCTTAAAATATATGTTTTGCGTTTTTTCCAGCTGTCGTCTACATATATGACGAAATTTCGCAATTGCTAGCCTACTCGTCATACTTGACGACTTTTATTATATACAACATACATATATTTTTTGGCTTCCAATTGTATATACCGATTTAAAGCGATTAAATAAACTAAATGGTTTAAAATAGTATGTTTAACAATTTTTAGCTTCTGTATGTGTTTAAAATGTATTTTAACTGACAAATGTTTTTTAAGACTTTTTTTATGCATTTAATTGTGTTCTTTTTTATATTTTCATTTCAAATAATAATTTGTATATATGTAGGTGTGTATGTCCATGAATTGTATGTATGTTATGAGTATAATTTTTGTTTTCTCTTTCAATTTTTTTTATAAATTTCAAACGATTTGTCTATTTTAAATGTGTTGCTATTTCGCTCCGTAAAAAAACTATGAATCATTAGTATTTTGTTTAAAAATATTAAATTTTGTATCTATTTTTCATTAACAGTTCTAGTCAACTAATTTTTTTAATTGCTAATTTTGTTCGAACTTTTATTTAGTATTAGTAGGTGTATACTAGAACTTACACTCCCGATCAGATGATTAGAGCCATTTGAATTTCTGGTTTTATCATAACAACATAAGGCGAAAATAAATTTTTGGCAGATATGTATTTCAATGAAAAACTGCATTTAATAATAAATGTTATTAAAGACATCAATAATACGAAAAAGAATCGTGCCCAACAAAACATGTAATATTTTCTCCAATTAATAAATTTGCGGCCGTTTTTTTTAATTTTAAAATTTGCCAATTTGTATAATGCTACAGATATTTTAAACATTTTAATAGTGAGTGATACTTCTCTTGTTTAAAATAACTTCACATATACGGGTTTTTTATTGAATCATAAAATAACTTCAAAAATCTAAAGAAATTTGATTTCAGATGTCTTTAAGGTTATGAATTAATGACTGCTTATCGTCGACATATCTTCGCCAAGTAGGTTCTAATCATCGGATCGAGAGTGTCTATATGTACAGTTACCCAATAAAGTTTACATACATAGGCCCAGCAGGGACAATTCAAGTTTCTTTGTATTTATCAGCCTAAGTTATAACTATAGTAATTTTGTTCCACTCGTCGACTAAAACTTTCCTTAGATCTTCTTTTTTCTGGATATTTAATCTTTTTTTTGCAGGCGCACATCTGTCTGTCCAACTTATCCCGTAGATTTTCAATTGGATTCCTATCCAGAGATTGATTGGGGGAGGCAAATATATTTGTTGGGGGAACATTATAAAAAGGTCAATGTTATGCATTCAGTAACTTTAAGTTTTGAAACATGGTGGTCGATTGTAGTATACATATGTACATATGTATGTAAGTGAACTTCAAATTGCCTATGCCAGCAAAAGACATACATACATATGTATGTACGCCGCCAACCTTTACAGATCCTTCAACGTGCTTCACAGTTGTTGATAGTTTATGGATTGACATTGTTGTATTGGATTTCGTCCCATACACATTCATACATACATACTACATATGTAAATACTTTTTTGCCATCATATTCAAATCTACGAGTATTACATTCATATTTATTAATAATATTGTACAAATTAATTCTTTCCAGTAAAAAACACTTGTGTTTTGGCAACTACGAAGAAAATTAAATTATACTTGTTGTTTGTAGAGTTTATTCGGTAACTGTACTTAGTATATGTACATATGTATGTTTAACAAAAGCAACACGCCGGCCAGGCATGATAAGTTCAGTACAATTGTATTGTCGCATATCCGTAGAATTAATTGTATTTATTGGGATTTTGATAACAGGACGTTTACGGTACATTGCGATGCGAAATAAAAATGGCACACAGTCAAATATTTATACGATGCGAAAGTAATCGCTTAGTTTTGTCTTGGCTTTAATATTTTAAAACGAATAAATTTACACAAAAAAAATTTAAGTAATTTTACACTATTTATTTACATATTTATTATAATTAAAATTACAGTAAACGGCTATCGGCTTAAAATTATTTTTTGCTTTGTGAATACTTATGGTTTAATGTGCGTTGTGTACGTACATACATACATACAATTTTACAAAATTAGTGGTGCGTACTTTAAGCACACTTGCATACATACATACATATGTAAATAACATGTGTGTTAGGGAATATGTGCATATATGCCCTCGTATTCAAAGAGTCGTCATCGTGAAAAATTAATACTTTAAACTCGTTTTTGGCAAAAATTAATTACTTTTTATAGTATATAATTGGCATATTTCATGGCTAATATAAATAATTAAAATAATCTTAGAAACCGTAGATTGTGGTCGTAACTGTGGAACTACCAAATAGAGTAAACTTTTTGCTATCGAGCTAATGTGACAACAATGACGACTCGCGGCATAAAGGGTTATTACATATTAAAAATCAATTCCTACTAACTATTAAGTGTTCATTATTTACATACAAAACATACATACATATGTATCTTGTTCTTTTCGTCTTTTTCCTTTTGTACGTTTTTTGCTTTAACACCAAAATCTTATATTGAATTTTTGTCTTGTACAACACTGTGAAACAAGTTAAGTTTACCACAATATTTTTAATTAAAACTTAAAACAGAAATCAAATAAAAATTAGATAATTTTAAGAAATAAATTTAAAAAGAAACTCCCCTTTATACATATTATTGTAATAAACGAAAAAAGTCAAAATATTTAAATGGCCAAAGATGCACTTTGTTTGTGTGTATGTCAAAATATTATTAAGAATATCTACAATGAAAAAAAAAAGAAAAAAAGAAAAAGATCCTTAAACTAAATGTAAATTTTATCAAACGTTAAAAACATTTTGTTCTCTCTTTACTAATTTGTAAGTTACAAAGAACAAAGTGCAAATCATGTGAAGTTTTTGTGCAATATATGTACATACATACATACATACGTATGTACATGTGTGTATTTAAAACTAAAAATCACAAAATTATTTATTAAAATCAAAATATGTATCTCAAGTCATTTAAGCTAAATTAGTCTGCAAAAAATTCTGAGTTTCCTTAAACAGTAGAACGAATATTTTTCTATTATATTGCGAAATTAATTATTTGTTGGACAGATTTGTAAATAAATTAGTTGTTAACATTCAGATTTTATTGTCGAGAAAAAGCAATAAAATAAGTTTGGTTTTTATTCCCATTTTATCTATAAACTATGAATATTGACCATTATTAATCCAACACAATATAACAAATAAACAAATTGTTTTTTGTAACGTTTTCTAGCTGTCTTATGCCGAGATGTCGTAGGTGCTGCCCTACTTCTCAGTAGACCTGAAACCCTTTGAAAAATGTGTTCAAACATTCAAATTTAGATTTAGTTGTCCTTAAAATGGCAGTGAGTTGAATATTTTTCAAAAACCCGAGTAATTATCTATTTGGGAAATGTCGTCATATAGACAGCTGAAATACACACCGAAAACATCTACATACATACTACACATATACATATGTATGGATGTATGTATGTATGTATGTACCTGTCTTATATTTCCAATTCTATAGCCTTAAAGCAATTACATGAACACGAATATAAAAAAAGATAAAAATTCATTTTGAAAACGAGCAACAATTTCATCGGGTTCATCTTAGAGAAAAAGGTCGTGTGTATTCCATCCAATCAACTGTTTTTTAAAGCAACATCTGTTTTTTTCTTATAAACCAGCATCTACTTTTTATAAAAAAAAACTCATTTACTTTTAATTCTGTCAAGTTTCCAACGCATTTATTTTTCTAAATTTAAAGATCTTGTATTACATATTCCCCGAAATGTTGCTTGTATCAACTGAAACGAAAATATTAATCTTTTTTTTTGATTACACTTCGGCAATTAATACATACATGTGTACATACATATCTTCATATGAATATGATTTCATTAAAGACCTCAGTTATATTAAAAACAAAAATTCAAGAGAAGTCGTAAAGCAGCTCATGGCTGAAGAACAGCTCTCGCGTCATCCGAATTATTTTTTAAGTGCGGTCGGGTTTGCTGTAATTGTTTGGCCTTCAAAGAGTTTTGCGCCTCACTAGAACTGGTTGACTGATTTGCCTCAGATTACTGTCTTGCTCTACGGATCATTTGATGAATTTCATGCCAGCCAAGCTGCTACTTTCTATGTGAAGGCAGCGAGTTCGTCTTAAGTCAGCCACCGAGACAGTTATAAGCGCGTGTTAACACCAGAAAAAGCAAAACTCTGGTATAAAAAACTATATAAATCGAAATATTCTTTTTTTTTAATTTAAGCTTAATTTTTTTGCAAATATGAATTCATTTGAAAAAATCCAATTTGTTGTGTATTATATCCCCAAAAAAAAAGATTATAAGTAAATCAAATTAACTTTTAGTTTTAATATAATGCAAAAAATCGATTTTAATTTCTTTCCAACTTGGGGCTTTCTTAAAAACATATGATGATATACATAATAAATACATTCATACATACATATGTATGTATGTATGTGGTTTTAAAAGCACAGCTTTAATATATGATCAAACTCAATGTAAACTTTGTTCGTAATTTGTTAAATAATCAAAAGTGTTAAACGCTGGCACATACAAAACCATGTCAAAAGCAAAAACTGCATATATATGTACATACACATTCACACATATACATATTTTAAATACATACATACAGATTACATAATCTCCTCCTAACTCTATTCTATGTGTCTTAATAAATCTAATATAAACATGTTATTATTTGATCGTTTTTAAACAAATTTTTTTTAACAATTAAGAACCAGAAAAAATATATTAATTATAACAAGAAAATACCGAGAATATTTAAACCATCTTAAAAATATAAAACATTGCATATATTTTTATACTAATTGTATTTGTTTAGGTTTTTGTTTTAACTTATTATATTTTATAAGACATTATTTTAAAAAGAATATTTATATATAAATATGTATATGTTTGTATCTATAGTACATAAAGCGACATACATATTACACTAATCAATTGCAAAACAAACGTTATTGTTATTATATATTTAAAAACAAGAAATGAAAGTAAAACAAACTAAAGCACTAATATGTCTGTTAGTTGAAATTTCAAATAAATTATGAAATTTGATTTAATTTTAGTTTAAAATTTTTTAAACTATAAAATGTACTTCGTAATTAAGTAATATGATCTGTGTTTTGGGGCATTTTTTAGTTATTATTTATTTATTTTTCTTATTGTTATTATAAAAAGAATTTGTTACCACACTACAATGATTTATATTGATAATAAAAGTAAAATGCTTTTCTTTTCTCAATAAAATTTCTGACTTATGTTTGTCATGCCTTACAAACCGAATACTAATTTAACTGAAGCTTAATAATCGTTTAGGGAACCGGAAATGATAAAGATGGCGTTAAAAATTTCATTTTACATTAATGTGCCATATCTGTCCCTATATAGTACGTAATAGTACAATCGCCTTTCGTTATCGTCAATATAGTGCTGTGAGATTCAGGCTATTGGGTACCACCACCTCAAACATTGAACAAATTCAAAGCCATCAAAATAAAAATCTTCAAGATACATTAAAAACTCACGAGTTCATAAAAACCTAAAAGTTTAACTTGGGTTAAGTATGAGTCCATTATGTATAATTTATTCAGTCCATAAACTTAAAATTATACAAAATATAATTTAAAACTGTTTAGGGTAAAAAATTTCTGTTTGAATGCACTATTGTGAGTATGTTGTAGTCGTTTGTATTTACATTTAGCCAGCCTTAATGAATTTTCCTATTCAGTCATTGTTGATCTTCCCTGTCCCTTAGGCATTTTCTTATTTGTAGAGTCTTCCAATTCTTTAGCTTTATAGTAATGTGGCGCAACTTCCAGCAACCATTTGCTTTCAATTTCGATAACTTGTCTCATATATTCTTTTGTAGTAAACACCAGCTCATGATACAGTACCCAGCGCGGTAGTTCTTCGAATAAAGATGAATTTGGATGTATCATTACCGTTTGGTTGTGTTTAATGCTCTTGTAATTTCCGCCTTTGGACAAACGTGCCACATGATAAAAATAACCAGCTGTTATTGATTTGCGTATGTTTATTGTTTCTGGCAAACAGGAAACCATATCAATTTCGACTCTTTGCATGAGACCTACCAATTGCTCGCGAACGTCTCGTGCCCGTTTCATCGAGCGATATTGTATGAAATTTTCATAGCACCATTGCGTACTGTAGTCAGTTTCTGCCCACTGATTGTAGACCTGCATTAATGACAGGTGATCGCCATGAATGTTATTGAAGTTTTTACGAGCCGTATCGGCATGTATAATTTTGTCCTTGGGTCTATAAAAGATGGCACTATTTACCGACAGCATAGCCGCTATGGTGACCAGTTCTTCCGAACATTTATATCTGAAAAAGAGAAAAATGTTTTGCGTTAAAAAAATCTATTGCTACAAATTATATTAAAACGTATGTATTTACTTTTCGCTAGCCAGCAGCATTTTGCCCATCATGGGATCAACAGGAAACTCAGCCATTCGCCTTCCTAATTTCGTTAGCTCACCGTGATGATTTAAGGCTCCCAGGGCATATAATTGCTCTAAAGCCAGCACCAAAGTTTCATGCGGTGGCGGATCGAGAAAATCGAAATGTATTAAGTCGTTTATACCCAAAGCTTTTAGCATTAAAACAGCATTTCCTAAATTAATGCGTTGTATTTCAGGCACAGTGTTGTCCTCTAGCTCGTGTTTAAAGGCCCAAGCAGTATACAAACGAAAACACTTGCCGGGTGCAGTACGACCCGCACGACCAGCTCTTTGGTTTGCTGAAGCCTTTGAGATTGGCACAACCATTAAGCTCTCCATACCTGTACGTGAATTGAAATTATTTTGCTTGGCAAACCCGGGATCAATTACATAAATGATATTATCTATAGTAAGCGAGGTTTCTGCAATGTTTGTTGCCAAAATAACTTTTCGAGCATTAGCAGGTGTTGGTTCAAATATTTTTGCTTGCATGTCACTCGGTAAATTTGCATAAACAGGCGTTACAATGAGTTCGCGTATTTTCGAACCTAAGCGTTTTCTGCGATCTTGCAAGATTTCGTGGCAAGTTTCAATTTCATCTTGACCCGTCAGAAATACAAGAATATCACCCAAAGGCTGTGTAGCATGAATCTGCAAGACCGATACACAGCAAGCGTCAATATAATCTGCTTCGGGAGCTTTTGTATAAAATATATCAACCTAATGTCAAAATGAATTGAAATATACATATATCAATAATTAAGTGCATTAGTAAAAAGTTGTCTTACGGGATATCTCCTGCCGGGTATCCGAAATATTGGTGCATCATCGAAAAATAGCGAAAACTTCTCAGCATCTAATGTTGCGCTGGATATTAAAAGCTTTAATTCAGGACGAAACCTGGCAATGTCTTTTACTAAACCAAATAGGATGTCTGTGTGCAAGGTACGTTCATGGGCTTCGTCGATAATCATAACGCTGTACGACCCCAAGTCTGGCTCTGACAAAAATTCTCTGTGAAGTGTGCCATCAGTCATATATTTAAGAATTGTTCTTTCTAAAGTTTAAAAAATAAATAAAATAAAAGTCTTCGCAATGCTGTTTTCATAAAACAAACTCACCTGAAGTGCAATCTTCAAAACGTATACTGTAGCCAACTTCGTTGCCCAGTTTAACTTCCATTTCTTCAGCTACACGAGCTGCCACAGACATGGCGGCTACACGTCTAGGTTGGGTGCAACCAATTTTCTTTTTATCTGCTGTAAAGCCGGCCTCGACAAGATATTGTGGTATTTGTGTAGTTTTTCCCGAACCCGTTTCACCTTCAATTATTAAGATCTATGACAAAAGTGATTAAAGTTTTAGCAAAATTCAATGCTTTTTTGTTGCTAAGCTGACCTGATGCTCCTTAATAGCGGCAATTAGGTCTTCCTTAAAAGGATATACGGGCAGAGATTTACGCGTTTCTTCGATAGTCATACGCTTTCGTTCAGCTTCAGATAGTTCCGATTCTTTCGCAATTTTTTCTTTTGATCCCTCTAATGTAAGGGCTTGTATAAATTCAATTTGGTCATCGAGTAGTAATTCATATTCTTCCTGAGCTTTAGCATCTTTAGCCCCAAACTGAAACCGAGCAGAAGCCAACTGCTCTGCTTCCCATTTCTTTTGTTCAGAGTTTGGCAGACGTTCGTTTTCATCCACCTCCACATATTCCTCTTTTAAATTATAGCAGAATTGTTTTTAAAATTAAGCAAATTTTCCTTACAGATTTACATTGTCATACCTTTTTCTCCTTTCTTTAGGTCTCTTGGCATGTGGTAGCGCTGTATACGTTCCAGCTCTCGTGCCTTTTCATGTTCCTTTGCTATAGTCAACAGTTGTTTTTTATATTCCCTTTCTTGTCGCTCTTTTTTGGTTAAACTAATAATTAAGATTTCTTTCTCAACGTGAGACATCAACTTAAATTACTAATTCACTTACACTGCTTCATCAAAAAGATATTCATCATCTATGATATCAGCTTCCAATTCGGCTACTTTGTCCTCTTTCCTTTTCTCCAAATATTTTCTTCTGGACTGTATGCGCAATTGTGGCAAAATTTTGTCTCTATCTTCATGTTCCAGTTTCAGCCTTTTGGCGGCTTCTTCAATTGCCTTTCGACTAGAACTAGCTTCCAGCACTTTACGCGTGCGTCCATCATCTTTTTTCTTCAGTCTTTCAGCAAACTCATCTCTTTCCTTTAAATCCTTACGTCGGCTTTCCTCTTCACTGTCAACTTCCTCAGAGCTACTGCTAACGTAATCGCGTTTTCGGTTCCTGGACATTTTCAAAATTGCTGACGGCCGAAACAGAACACAAGTCCCAATCGATTTAAAAAAAAAAGTATTAGAGATGTGCTTGTTAACAAAACAAAATAATCGGTAAGTTGCCTTAAAAAACAGCTGAGCCATAGCAATCATTTGAAGTAGATTTGTGCTGAACTCTGCGATTGTTATAATTTTATACATATGTACATATATTAAAAAAAAAAAGAACTTAGATGTTACGGCAGTTTTAAGGTGCATATCAGGCTTTTTTCTTACAATTTCCTAATGTTTAAGAATGTTAGAAATTGGTCTTGACATTTAGAAGAATTAAGAGTTTTAACAGTGATGCCAGCTTGTAAAGTAAAGCACCTTGCTCTTGCTCAAAAGATTAACATTTGAATATGATTTGAAAATCATTGCACTCAACAATAAGTGAAAATCGTTCCCAAAACGATGCCTAATGTTATTTAATTTAAAAAAAAAAATTCGTGATTGCTGTCATGTTATTAGTTTTGTTAATATATTAGTTGTTGTCAATATAGTCACTCTCTGAGTTACTTCTACTAAGAAGTTATTCGCCCAGCAAACTTTTGTAAGTGAAAAGTGAAGAAGGAGCAAAAAAAAGTTTATTTTTACTGTCGCCTTGCAGTCAGGGCGAATTAAACTACTGAATTCGTCTTGCTTGCAGCCAACTACGTTAAATCGTCGTGGTTGTACTTATTGTCGCCCCCGGCCACATACTTTAATTCGTCTTGACCTGGCATCTCTATGCAAGTTTATTGTTTCTTCTACTTCAACGTGCACTGCACATTATCTGATGCAATTTGCGAAAAAGTTTTAAAAGTATATAGTACATTGTTTAATTGAAAATTTGCAAAATGCCGGCAGAACAAATGGCTAACTTAACATTGGGTAAGTGAATTAAATTAGATGTTAAAGTTTTATCTGCACGTTGTTGAGGTGGCATTGGTGACACATCTATAGATGTGGTTACTAAACAGAACACACACACTTACATACATATGTATGTATATTATAATGAATTTAACTTATTTGAAAAATCCATATAGGAGCGATATACACTTCTGAAAAAACAGGTAGTGATGATAATGGAGACGGTTCTGAATTAAAACCTTATAAAACTATACTGCAGGCAATGAGACATGCTGGTAAGGAACCTTTTCCTGTTATTTATGTCGACAGCAAAGACCCTGAAGCTGCAGAAAAGTATGATGTAGCCGCTAAGTCTCAACTAAAGAAAATACAAAAAATTTGGGTACGTGAAAGCTACAAAAATTCCGATAAAGAAAAACGAGAAGCCGAAGACGCTGAAAAGCGTAAACAAAATTTGGAAGAAGCTAAAAAAATTGTCATCTCTGAAGATCCCAGCTGGCCGGCTGCTGGAAAAATTCGTATATTTGAGGGTGAACAAAATCGACAGAAACGTATCAAAATCTGCGGTTGGGTGCATCGTTTAAGACGTCAAGGCAAAGGTTTAATTTTTATTACTCTGCGTGATGGTACTGGGTTTTTACAATGTGTGCTGAATGATCGCTTGTGTCAAACATATGATGCATTAACGCTGTCAACCGAAAGTTCGGTTCAGTTGTTTGGCACACTGAAGCCTGTGCCAGAAGGCAAATCGGTATGTGATTTTGAAAAATCTCATTACTAGTGTTAATCATCCTTTATTTCAGGCACCGGGTGGCCATGAACTACATGTAGATTATTGGGAATTAATTGGCTTGGCTCCTGCTGGCGGCGCCGAAAGTATACTTAACGAAGAAGCTCATCCCGATGTCCAATTGGATAATCGTCATATTATGATTAGAGGCGAAAACACTTCAAAAATTTTGAAAATGCGTTCAGTCGTGATGCAAGCTTTTCGTTCCCACTACTTTGATCGTGGCTATTGTGAAGTCACACCTCCCACTTTAGTGCAAACACAAGTAGAGGGTGGTTCGACATTGTTCAAGTTACAATACTTTAGGTAGAAATATATATAAAAAGTATCTATTTGCATTATGTTGGCATTTTTTGCAGCGAGGAAGCTTATCTAACTCAAAGTTCGCAGCTATATTTGGAAACTTGTGTACCAGCGTTAGGTGATGTTTTTTGTATTGCTCAAAGTTATCGGGCTGAGCAGAGCCGAACTAGACGTCATTTAGCTGAATACACACACATCGAAGCAGAATGCCCTTTTATAACTTTTGACGACTTATTATATCGCTTAGAAGACCTTGTTTGTGATGTAGTCGATCGTGTGTTAAAGTCTCCTTGGGGCCATTTGGTGCACGAATTGAATCCGGAATTTAAAGCACCTAAAAAACCTTTTAGGCGCATGAACTATGCCGACGCCATTAAGTGGTTAAAAGAAAACAATGTCACCAAAGACGATGGAACGTTTTACGAGTTTGGCGAAGTAAGTTTGTTTTGCACTATATATATTTGTTTTTGTAATTGTTGTGTTCACAAAATATTTTAAGGATATACCAGAGGCTCCCGAACGTAAAATGACTGACGCGATTAATGAGCCAATTATGCTGTGTCGTTTTCCTAAAAATATAAAATCGTTCTATATGTCTACCTGTCCCGAAGATCGTGAACTTACCGAGAGTGTTGATGTTTTGTTACCAAATGTTGGCGAAATCGTGGGCGGTTCCATGAGGATCTACGATAACGAGGAATTACTTAAGGGTTATGAACGCGAAGGAATTGATCCTAAGCCTTACTACTGGTATACCGATCAACGTATATATGGGGCTCAACCGCATGGAGGTTATGGGTTGGGCTTAGAACGTTTGCTTTGTTGGTTGCTCAACCGCTACCATATACGTGAGGTTTGTTTGTACCCTCGCTTCTTAGACAGATGCAAGCCTTAAGCAAGTAATTGCATCATTGATATTTTTACTTTTAAAGGAGGCATTTACAGTGTATGCGCTTAACTTATTTGCTATATTGAATATTATGGAAAAAGTATTAAATATTTCGGAATTAATAAAACAAGCTTAGCTACTAGTGCTAAAACGGCTGAATTCTCTGGTTTATATTTGTTCTTTTTTTTAAGAATTTTCTTCGCTGTTCACTTTTATGTCATCTAGAATTTCTTCCAATTGCTCATCATTGATCATGCTTTCATTGATTTCTTCACCATCATCCTCCTCATCTTCTTCGGCATATTCAGGATCCTACAAAAGGGACAACTAAGTTTAAGCAAATGAATTATTTACAAAGTTATTGCCTCATTTTCATATGAATCCAATTCGGCATGAATTTGTTCCTTGCGATAATGGCTTTTCAAAAGTTCTTTAATTGAGTTGCTCAAAATCTGTCTTACTTGACCATCAAAGCCCTGCGGTAACCAGCCAGTGCGCTCATTGCATATGGCTCCCGCCAAAGGCGAAGGAATCTTTTCCAGCATTTCTTGAATTTTGGGAATTTGTATATCGCAGTACTGCAAATCATAAATAAAATCAAGTTATATCAGTACAACAGCCAGATAAGATGACTTACCCTCAACATGCACTGTCTCGATCGCGGCAATTTATTTTCATCAAAGTATGGATAATTGACATCCTGTGTCAAAGAATTTATTTCATAGGGATTTTCTTTTTGATTTTTTATAGTTGTTTTACGATCTGCAATCTTATAGACAAAATATGCATCGGATTTAATACAAAGAACTATGACATAAATACATACAAATTCTGATACACCGGACCTATAACGCAGGCGAAAATCAAATGTTTGGTAGTATCGGGAATTGAAATCTTTCCGGGGGTCATAACCATAGCGCACATACAACGTACGCCAAGGTCCAGTAGTAAAGTAGTAGGCTAACGAGGGTGTAATACATTTTAATTTGTCATTTGATACTCCAGACTCGTACAATAACGCAATTCGCGTCCATATTGGGCACTCTTCAAAAAGCTTAATGAAATGTTAAAACAATTCTTAAAAAAAATGTTGGCAAAAGTTTTACAATAGCAATTAATTTTTCAAATGCTTAAAGCCTAAAGAACTTTTAGATATTAATATATATAAATCGAACCTGCTTTACTTTCTGCAGTTGTTCGTCAGAGACATATTTCACTTTCATTTTCTTTAAGATTTGTGGATCTGGCCTGGTGGGAAATGGGTCGGCCATGTTGAACGTAACCATATCACGATTTTCCGAACTGTACTTATTAAGCACTCCTAAAGTTTCACACTGGCCATCTTCTTGAGTGAAATCGCCACGAAGTAATATTGTTGTATGGACCATATCTTGGCGACAAAAGTTTGTTGGTACTGCTACTAACTGTACATCCTGACGACTATTTTCAATTAATATATAAAATGGGTTTTTTGTAATATAAATACTACATATACAAAAATTAGATATCAACATACTCAAAATAATCAAAATCTATTACGGATTTCGGTACAATTTTGTCTATCACATTTTGCAAATCTTCATTAGAAGATTTTGGTTCCACAAGCAAGGGCAGATACTGAAAATCGCAAAGAGCTAAAAGAATTTTTCAGTAAGGGCTATATACTGATATCAAGGACACTTAATGTGTAAGTTATAAAATATACATATAAGAATTGAAATATTAAATCAAAAGTTATTAAATTAAAATGCATTGCATTGGTCTTGCTGGGATAACTTACATTCAAATGTAAAGCTTTTGGTAATATAGCCCATTATTTTGATCGAATACTGTGGCGGCTTGTTAGGATCACGTTTAGATTTCCGCACCTTGACAGACAGTAACAGACCAGTTCGTTTGCTACTTTCGCCATTTAGAGGTTTGTTGTATGGATTATCTGGATGAAAACGTAGTTCCAAACGCTTGGTATCACCACCTAAAGCCTTAAGATACAATTCCTGGGTAATTTGGTTTAATTGAAGCGATATTAACACTTACGCGGCATATTTTGTTCATTCCACCTAAGGAACTTATCATTTTATCAGTATTTTTGACTAAGCCGGGATACTCTATTAATTCATATTCATTATTTGAACTGAAATTCATTTGTACCGACATTATTGTAGTTTTCTTTTGGAACGAAATATATTTCAATTTATATATGTAAATGTTTACATTAGTGATGAGTATTGAACCAACATGTGTTTAAAAATATCGATAAAATGAAGGCAAAAAAAAGTGTGAGCAATTAAACCGCCTCTCAAGTTTCAACGAATTTGTACAATTATTGAATTTTAATATATGTTTATATCAGTATTTCATTTTCATATAATACTGGTACATATGTTCGGTTTTTTTTTTATAATTCTTTGAAGAAAATTATATATTTTATTTAGTTAAAAGAATCTTCGTAAAAATAATTTTTAAGTTGTTTTTTTCGCAGTGTACTTGTTGCTGTCGCTTTCTAATAAGTTTTCTACCGGTATTTTTACTTTGCTTTACTGTTGACAATGAAATAAACCAAACAAAATGAGGTGTTCCAGATACTACAGCAAATTAACAAAAAGCATTTATCCCAACAGTACAGTGAGAATATTTCGTAAAGGAAAAGTTGTAGAGGAGGGAGAAAAGCAAATAAAACTTACACAAATCAAAAAGTGTGATATAAACAACAAGCTAAATGATCATGGTAAAAATCAAGATATTTCTTTTAATAAGACTGCAACAGCTGCACAACCAGACAAACCATTTCAGGAGAAGCCTCTAAACCCTACTGAAAAAACTAAGGGAAAAGCTGAAATAAATGTTGGCGAGTATAATGAAAATGTAGTTAAAATACAAATGCTACCAGAACATCTTCACAGGCAACTGTTTCCGCAAAACTCGCGTTCAACAAATAAAATAGATGATTATAAATCCTTAAGCAAAAGACAAGATTTCGAACGTCATGGTATTGATATAAGCAATACAGAAAAATTGCCGGATATAAATTTAAAATTGCCTCATTTAATGGGTGGAAATATTGAAGAACACTTTCTAGAAATTGGTAAACAACAAACAAAACCCTACATAGACTTATTAAAGCCCTTGGTAGAGCTGAAATCATTGCCCAACAAGCCTAATAAGTGGTGTTTTCGAGAAGGTTGGACTGTATATGACCCAGGGAGTGGCGAATTTTCATCTATTAAGTACCCACAGGAAAATGGCTTAATATTCGATGTAGAAGTTTGTATGAGCGAAGGCTCTATGCCTACATTGGCTACTGCTGTTGGTTGCAAATATTGGTATTCTTGGGTTAGTCCACGTTTGGCTGCCCACAGTTTGGAAACGAGAGCTAAAGAAAAAATGCCACATTACTCTACAGCGGAACTAATTCCCTTGGGTGAGGGTAATGAAAAAATTGTTATTGGCCATAATGTTTCATATGATCGAGCCAGATTGAGGGAAGAGTATTTATTACAGGATAGTAAAGTTCGTTTTTTGGATACCATGTCGTTACATGTGTGTGTAAGTGGCGTCACCAGCTATCAGCGCGCCTTAATGAAATCTAAAAAAGAACCGGCTGCAGAGGACATAGATTGGTTGAGTCAAAGTTCTTTGAATAGTTTAAGCGAAGTGCATCGTTTGTATTGCGGCGGATCTGCCATTAGCAAGGAAGAACGTAATATTTTTGTGGAAGGCACTTTAGAGGATGTAGGTCAAAATTTCAACACATTAATGGATTATTGTTCCAACGATGTTGCTGCTACACACAGAATTCTGAAAAATATTTGGCCTATGTTTGAACAGAGATTTCCGCATCCCGTTACGTTAGCTGGAATGCTGGAAATGGGTTCAGCATATTTACCCATCAACCAGAACTGGTTGCGGTATATAGACGAATCTGATTTAACTTACAAGGAACTCAGCATAGAAGCTAAATATCATTTGGCAAGAAGGGCCGATGAAGCCTGTTCTTTAATGAAAGATGACCAGTATAGGCAACATTTATGGTTGTGGGATGAAGATTGGTCAACACAGGAACTGAAACTTAAAGCATCTAAAACCAAAAGTACTACTAAATCTGGAAGCCAAAGTTCAAGCCTGTGTGAAAATTCTCAACTTCTAGATGAAGAAGCACGTTTGTATAAAAAATTCCAATATTTGTATGACCTCAAAGAAAAGTTGCCTGCCCGACGTCCTTTACTGCCCGGATATCCAGCCTGGTATCGTAAATTATGCCAAAAACCTCCTAAAAATAAAAGCATAACTGATTGGATTCCAGGCCCTTCTGAAATCAGCACTGGTATGCAAATTGCCCCCAAGTTGCTGTCACTTTGTTGGGAGGGATTTCCTTTACACTATATTAGAGAGCATGGTTGGGGGTTTCTAGTGCCTTTTCGAAACAAATCAGTAAGTGAAGAATCCTCTCGCATACCCATTGAGAACTTGGTGTCTCAGTGCCCGATTCCGGAATTTGCACGCTTATACGCTACGGAACAAGAAAGTGACTATGCTTTTGGACTATTACAAAAAGAACTTGATGTCAAATTGGTTAAAAAAGAGTTCTTTAGTAAAGCAAAAAAGAAGGATTACACTGAAGGCCTCTATTCGGGTTCTGGAGTTTGGTGCAATACTATTTTGGATGGGTGCTGCTTTTTCTTTAAACTTCCACACAAAAATGGAAAATCATTAAGAGTTGGAAATCCTTTGTCAAGGGACTTTCTTAGCAAATTTTCAGAAAATGTGCTAAGTAGTGGAGAGTCAGAGAGTAATATAGCAAAACGTGTAATCGAAATTGCTCGCATGATGTCTTATTGGCGTAACAACAGAGACCGTATCATGGGTCAACTGGTGGTGTGGCTAACGCCAGAAGAATTGCCGCCAAATTTACGAGCTGAAAACTATGAATATGGTGCTATATGCCCGCAGGTTGTTACTTGCGGCACACTAACCCGTAGAGCAATGGAACCAACTTGGATGACTGCTTCCAATTCGCAAAAGGAACGTATTGGCTCTGAACTAAGAGCAATAGTTCAAGCGCCGCCTAATTATCGTATTGTTGGCGCAGATGTTGACTCTCAAGAACTCTGGATAGCTTCCGTTTTGGGAGATGCATTTGCGTATGGTATACACGGCGCTACGCCCCTAGGCTGGATGACTCTAAGTGGTGCGAAATCAAATGGCACTGATATGCATTCTGTAACAGCAAAGGCTGTAGGCATTTCTAGAGATCACGCTAAAGTCATAAATTATGCCCGAATTTATGGGGCTGGGCAAAATTTTGCTGAAGGTTTGCTGAAGCAATTTAATCCTACATTTTCATCAACTGAAGCCCGCTCTAAAGCCTTAAAAATGTTTACAATAACCAAAGGCAAAAAGGTTTATAAATTGAGAAAAGAATTCCAAGATGAATTTCCTAATAAAAGGCAAGATTTCATGCAATAAAAATTGAGATTTAAACGTTTTTAAAACTTAATATTTATTTTCAGTTATTCAGGTTACGAAGCCTTAAGATTGGCATCATCCCACAACAAGTCTGTTGACGAAGTATTCGAAAGACCTCACTGGGAGGGTGGTACTGAAAGCGCTATGTTCAATTGTCTAGAAGAAATTGCCACAAAAGATGAGCCAGTGACGCCGTTCTTAGGCTGTCGCTTGAGCCGAGCACTAGAAACCCACAACACATCCGATGAAAATCGTTTTTTACCTACACGCATAAATTGGGTGGTACAAAGTGGTGCAGTCGATTTTCTTCATCTAATGTTGGTTTCTATGCGTTGGCTTCTGGGCGACAAAGCTCGTTTTTGCTTAAGTTTTCATGATGAATTACGATATTTAGTGGAAGAAAAATACGCCTACCGAGCAGCTCTGGCAATGCACATCACGAACTTATTGACGCGTTCATTTTGCGCTTCACGTTTAGGTCTGTACGATCTACCAATGTCGGTGGCATTTTTTTCTTCGGTTGAGGTCGACACTGTGTTGCGCAAGGAGTGTACCATGGACTGCAAAACTCCTTCTAATCCTCATGGCCTGCACTTAGGATATGGGATACCACCGGGAGAAAGTTTAAACATATATGATGCTTTTGAAAAGGCTGGTGGCAACAAACAACAACAACACTTGGACGAAACTGGAGAAAGAAAATAAGGTTGTAGAGCCTCAAAACGTTTGCCAAACAGATTCATAAGATAAAAGCTTGTAAAAACTATTTTTATTTTAATATATTTCGTTATGTAGTTTTTTATAATAAATAGTCGTGTTCGAAGACTGGAAGTTACATGATTATAACAATTCCAAACCCTGAAAGTAAGCAAAATTTAATAAAAATATTAAATACTCTTTTCATATGCAATGAGAACGTTAGATATCCACAAACAGGCAAGAATTTTCCAGCTCTGGACTGCGTTATGTAACAACGCCTTTTCTTTAACTATCATTTGACAGCTATTTTTCTACATTCTCAATGATGACGTTTTTTTCTCGCTCTTGTGTGTCAATATCGTGATAAATCTTTTCACTAGTAATTTTTACTGAAAAGCGATAGAAGTTATATATTTTTTAATTTAATTATATTAATGAGAAGGAAATGCCTTCCTGCACGCAGTTAACAGAATGAAGGAAATAAATTGTTAGTTTTAATTTGTAACAAACAAGAAGGAAAGAAAAATTACAACAAATTATTGTGGTTTTTGAATGTGTGTGTTGTGTTGTGCCATTCTATTGACACATCGAACCAAACGACGACGAAAGCCCCAATTTTTCGATTAAGTTTCATATGCAAAGACCTTGATGCATAATGCAAAGTTTTTCCACAAAAACTAAAGAAATGTTTATAGTGCGTGCTTTAGAAAAAATCCTTGCCGATAAGGATATAAAACGGTCCCAAAATTCACAGTTGAAGAAATCATGCGACACAGCTTTAGAACAAATCAAAGCAGAATTAATTAGTGCTGGTCAAATAGCAGAAGGTAATGAGCTTCCCTGTGCTGCTCTGCCACTGCCGAAGAACGACGCAGCCAGTATTATAAATGCGGAGACATATTTTCTGCCATTTGAGTTGGCTTGCAAAAGTCGGTCACCCCGTATTGTGGTGACAGCTTTGGATTGCTTAGAGAAGTTGATAGCATATGGCCATTTAACTGGTGCCATACAGGATTCTTCCAGTCCGGGACACCTGTTAATTGATCGTATTGTCAACACAATATGCGGTTGTTTCAACGGACCCCAGACGGACGAAAGTGTTCAATTGCAAATTATAAAAGCATTGTTGACTGTGGTCACTTCACAGCACGTTGAAATCCATGAAGGCACTGTGTTGCAGGCGGTACGTACTTGCTATGACATTTATTTGTCGAGTAAAAATTTGGTCAACCAAACAACGGCTTGCGCTACCCTGACGCAAATGTTGGACGTTATATTTTCTCGTATGGAAAACCAAGTGTATGAAGTTGCAGCTCAAGCAGCTCATGCAGCTGCTGCCTGTAGTAGCAGTGGTAGTCAAGATGCAAATACATCGCAAGCTTCGGAGGCAAGTTTGAGCGTTAAAAGTATCGGTGGCAGTGATGAAGAGACTGCCGAGTCGATTGCTGCTTCGGTTGTAGAAGAGATATTACACGGTAAATTTTGTTTGTAATGAATCATTTTAGTTTTTGGTCTATATTTCCAAGAGTATTTATAATCTAAAAAAGTATTTAAAATCAAAAAAAGTATTTAAAATCAAAAACATTTACACTTGTAAACCAAGATTTTAAACACGGGCTTGAAGTGTATGGTGAAATAGTCTTTATACTCGTTTTGATATTTCTTAATTATTTCAAGGCCTTTAAGAGTATTTTGAATTTTTGCACAGGTTTTTAATTTGTTTTCAGTTATTTTACTGCCATTTTAAAAAATATAAGAAATGTTGAAAATCCCAAAATTTCTAAAATATTCTATAAAAATATACATAAATTAAACGTTTGTTATGCCGTTTTTATAACACTGAAATTTATAAGGTGGAAAGTTTTATACCTGTTGGGGTTTGATTTTCTAAAACAACGGGACAAAAAATTTCTACACAAATACGAAAATCTTCTTACTTTGATTTATGAGTGAACTGAACGAATTAATAGTTTTGAAATGATGATTTTATTGCCGAGTTTTAGTTCTTGCTTTTGAAATTTGGGCTTAAGAACACTCTATAGCAAATTACTGAACATCCTGCAAATCAAGGCATTTGAACTATAATTGGAAAGTCCGCTAGAGGACGTCGATACAGTTTCATTGTGATGCACCGTGTTAAAATACATGTTCCTGCAAATTTATACACTTTTAAAAATAACGTTTTTAGTAGAATTACAGTTATTATTATCAAAACAACTAAGAGTTGTCTTAAAAAAGAATAAGAAATCCTAAATTTATTTCTCGTTAAACCAGAGAAGCAAACCCTGTTGTAAATGTTACTAACCTGATTTACACATGACATTCTACGTACAGTAGAATTTACTACACTTACTAGTTTTACTAAATTTATCAAAGTAATTTAAATTTTTGCTGAATTTCACTTCATTTTACCAACTCTGGTTTCAACGAATTTTACTTGTGTTTTAACCCTGGTAATTAATATAGGAAAAATAATTTTATTTATTTAAACAATGTTAGAAATTTAAGTTAATATTTGAATCGACACATTGTCTAAACTTTTAAATATCTTTGTGATTTACTTAAATGATGATTTGCAAATCAAACTTCCAGATTTCATTCGAGTATTTTTTTTTCGAATATAGCCATTTTTTTATAAATATTCTTTTAATAATTTAATTTTTTCCATTTTTCTCAAATTTTTTTCGGCTTTATTTCAGCTGCCATATCTGAAGTTCTCAAAGACACTGCGCCAGAAATAGTTATAACAGACGAAGAACAAACTGCTGCTAACAACAGTAACAAGAACAGCATAACTAATATATCTACAACTGGTTCCGGTAACTATGAAGAAAGTGTTGAAATCCACAGTGAAAACGATGCTGTGGTAACAGCTAAATTTACTCATGTTCTACAAAAAGATGCTTTCTTAGTGTTTCGTGCACTCTGTAAATTGTCCATGAAGCCTTTGCCAGATGGACATCCAGATCCCAAATCGCACGAGCTGAGATCGAAAGTGTTATCTTTACGTTTGCTACTGTCAATACTGCAAAATGCAGGTCCAGTTTTTCGTTCGAATGAAATGTTTATCATGGCAATTAAGCAATATTTATGCGTTGCCTTGTCCAAGAACGGAGTTAGTCTGGTGCCGGAAGTATTCGAATTGTCGTTATCCATATTTGTGGCGTTGTTGTCAAATTTTAAGATTCATTTGAAAAAGCAAATTGAAGTTTTCTTCAAAGAGATTTTCCTAAACATTTTGGAGGCCACCTCCAGTTCTTTTGAACATAAATGGATGGTTATACAGGCGCTTACACGTATTTGCGCTGATGCTCAATCGGTGGTGGATATTTATGTTAATTATGATTGCGATTTTCAAGCAGCGAATCTGTTTGAACGATTGGTAAATGACTTATCGAAAATTGCTCAAGGCAGGCAAGCACTAGAGTTGGGTGCCAATCCAATGGAAGAGAAATCGATGCGTATAAGGGGTCTAGAATGTTTAGTTTCTATACTTAAGTGCATGGTGGAGTGGAGTCAAGATTTATATGTCAATCCGAATATGCCTTCACTAAATGCACATGAAGGCACAGTAAACAACCGTTCTGGCAACGCAAACGATTTGCAGTCGCCCACAGACAATGCAGATGCTATATCCCAAACGAATACCATTGGTGTACGTTCCTTGCATGGCGGCTCCAGTCATAGCCTTAACTCATATGGTAGCGTAAAAAATACAGAAGTTCTGGATTTGCCCGAAGCATTGGAAGAACGAAAAATGCGCAAAGAGGTCATGGAAGCAGGCATTGAAATATTCAATCGAAAGCCCAAAAAGGGCGTACAGTTTTTGCAGGAAAAACAATTACTTGGCCCCACTCCCACAGACATAGCCAAGTGGCTGCATGAAGATGAGCGCTTAGACAAAACTATTATTGGCAACTATATTGGCGAGAATGATGACCATTCCAAGGAAGTTATGTGCGCTTATATTGATGCATTTGAGTTCCATAATCTTGAGGTTGTTTCTGCTTTGCGTATGCTGTTGGAGGAGTTTCGTTTGCCAGGAGAAGCTCAAAAGATTGATCGTCTTATGGAAAAATTCGCCAGTCGCTATTGCGAATGCAATCCCAATAATTCTTTGTTTCAAAGTGCTGACACCGTTTACGTTTTGGCATTCTCAATTATCATGCTGACCACTGACTTACATTCGCCTCAAGTCAAAAACAAAATGACCAAAGAGCAGTACATAAAGCTTAATCAGGGTGTAAGTGATAGCAGAGATGATCTTCCGGTCGAATATTTGTCCTCTATATACGATGAAATTGCTGGCCATGAAATAAAAATGAAAAACACGATTGTTAACAAGCCCGGCAAACAAATAATTGCCAATGAGAAACGACGCAAGCTTTTGTGGAATATGGAAATGGAGGCGATATCGACGGCTGCCAAAAATCTCATGGAATCTGTGTCTCATGTCAAATCCCCTTTTACATCTGCCAAACATTTAGAACATGTACGCCCCATGTTTAAAATGGCGTGGACTCCCTTTTTGGCAGCCTTTTCAGTTGGTCTCCAGGACTGCGATGATCCAGAAATTGCTTGTCTCTGTTTGGATGGTATACGATGTGCCATACGTATCGCTTGTATTTTTCACATGACACTGGAACGTGACGCTTATGTGCAGGCGTTGGCCCGATTTACTCTGCTTACGGCTAATTCACCCATTAACGAAATGAAAGCGAAAAACATTGACACCATTAAAACTCTTATAATGGTTGCTCATACGGATGGTAACTATTTGGGCTCCAGTTGGTTGGATATTGTTAAATGTATTAGCCAACTGGAATTGGCTCAACTAATTGGCACTGGAGTTCGCCCGAAGTTTTTATCTGGAGCACAAACTACTCTTAAAGATTCGTTGAATCCCAGCGTCAAGGAACACATCGGCCAGACAAGCAGTCAAAGTGTTGTAGTAGCGGTGGACCGCATTTTTACAGGTTCAATACGTCTGGATGGTGATGCAATAGTAGATTTTGTTAAAGCTCTATGTCAGGTAAGAACAATTAATATAAAAAAAAACACTCTGACTAGTCGATGTCCGATTAGATCAAATTCAATGTAAAAGAGATTTGTGTTGAATTTCAAATGACACACGTCGTAATTGGATCCTGATGCCTTTATTATCATACAGGAGCGAAAAGTCTATCAGTTCAAATATAAGCAATAACAGTTATAGCTCCATAATAGTTTTTTAAGATGATAAAGCGGGTGGTTGAAATGATAACACAGATCACAAAATGGTAATGCCGATTGCAATTAAAGTTAAATGTGGTTGCCGGACTGAGCTTTGATCGCTTTCCATAATCGAGCCATTACTGTACAATACAAATTCAGTTGTTTATGAGCTTTGACACAAAAGATATGATATTTCAGCTAAATGTGGTGTCCGATTGGAGATTCTGTAATGCCCAAATTGACAGGACGTATAAAAATATGGATTGTCGTTTTGTTCAGTTAATTGGATTTTGAATGCAAAATGTAAATCTAAATTTTCTTTTTATGAATCACCACAAATGCGCGGCTTAAAGAATTAATAAGTTTGGCTTTATAAATTAAAATGTGTTTAAAAATTTATTTTATAAAATAATTTTTCTGCTAAATGCCTTTCAGGTCTCAATCGAAGAGTTGCATAATTCCCAACCACGCATGTTTTCTCTGCAAAAGATCGTCGAAATTTCCTACTACAATATGGAACGTATACGTTTGCAATGGTCTCGCATTTGGCAGGTTTTAGGTGAACATTTCAATACCGTTGGCTGTAATACCAACGAGGAAATTTCATTCTTTGCCTTGGATTCGTTGCGTCAATTATCGATGAAGTTCATGGAAAAAGGTGAATTTGCAAATTTTCGCTTTCAAAAGGATTTCTTGAGGCCATTCGAACATATAATGAAGAAGAATCAATCACCTGCAATTAGAGATATGGTTGTGCGTTGCGTGGCTCAGATGGTCAATTCACAAGCCCGCAATATCAAGTCGGGGTGGAAAAATATATTTTCCATATTTCATTTAGCAGCAGGCGATCACGAAGAAGCTATTGTTGAATTGGCTTTCCAAACGACCGGCAAAATTATTGGAGAACTGTACCAAAAACAGTTTGCTATTATGGTTGATTCTTTCCAGGATGCGGTGAAATGTTTGTCAGAATTTGCCTGCAATGCCCGTTTTCCCGACACAAGTATGGAGGCCATACGTCTGGTGAGAACTTGTGCCTTGTGCGTACACGAATCACCGCAACTTTTTGCTGACCATGCTGGCATGGAAAATGATATATCGGTGGCTGAAGAGGATCGCGTTTGGGTCAGAGGCTGGTTTCCCATGTTGTTCTCCCTGTCCTGCGTAGTAAATCGCTGTAAATTGGATGTGCGTACACGGGGCTTAACAGTCCTTTTCGAAATCGTTAAAACTCATGGTGATAGTTTTAAGCCAAATTGGTGGAAAGATCTCTTCAATGTGATTTTCCGGATTTTTGATAATATGAAACTGCCGGAACATGTGACGGAGAAATCTGAGTGGATGACTACGACTTGCAATCATGCTCTGTATGCCATAATTGATGTCTTTACACAATACTTTGATGTCTTGGGTCATCTTTTGTTGGAAGATCTTTTCGCTCAGCTGCATTGGTGTGTTCAACAGAATAATGAACAGTTGGCCAGATCAGGAACAAATTGTCTAGAAAATTTAGTTATATCGAATGGCCTTAAATTCAATGAAGCCACTTGGGATAAAACTTGTCAATGTATTTTAGATATATTCAATGCCACGCTGCCAGTCGAATTGCTAACATGGCGGCCAAATCCCCAACACCAGCAACACATGCAGTATCAACAGCAACAGCAAAACCAGTCTCAGCACGGCCAGCTGCAATATGTGCAGCAACACCACACAACAGCACTTCATAATAATGTCACAACGCCCTCCCTACGCAAAGGATCTAATTCCAGGCAGAACGAGACGATGAATCGTTCCTATTCCCAACATTCCGTTTATAGTAATACAGGAAGTTTTGATGACGACTATAACCATCAGTCGCACCAAAATCATCCACAACAGCGTCAACACCCGCTTTCTCCTCCTCAGCATCCCATCGTTCCGCAAAATCCCGCTCTCTTTGAAAGTCTTAATATCAAATGCGTTGTACAGCTCGAGTTAATTCAAACCGTAGATAATATTATATTTTTCCCTGCAACTTCCCGGAAAGAAGATGCCGAAACTTTGGCGCAGGCCGCCGCAGACTTAACTGGAAATACTACCACGCATCCAATGCTCGATTGTCAACGCGAAGAACAGGGCATGTACAGTTATTTGCGTACGCGACAGCTATTTACTCTGGCCGATTGCCTCATGCAGTCCCATCGGTTTGCCAAACGCTTTAATGCCGATCAAGATCAGCGCAACATTTTGTGGCGTGCCGGCTTCAAAGGTTCGATCAAACCAAATTTACTTAAACAAGAGACCGCCTCACTGGCTTGTGTTCTGCGAATTTTCTTTAAAATGTACGGCGATGAGAGCAGACGCAGTGACTGGCCGGGCATAGAACAGGAGTTGGTGCAAGTCTGCAAGGAAGCGTTGTCTTATTTTCTGAGCTTACAAAGTGAAGCGCATCGCGATGCCTGGACATCGTTGCTATTGCTGATTTTGACCAGATTACTTAAAATGTCCGACCCCAGGGTAAGTTCTATTAAAAATGACTAAATTCGATCTTCTCCGGATCAAGGAATTTATTATAGTATGTGTGCAACATAAGTGGGGAACCCTGTAATGAAATTGATCTTAGGATGACCATCTTTATAGTTTTGTTTGATTTGAATATAATTTCACGCTTCTTTGTTGGGTGGCACACATTCGAAGTCTCCAATTTTCAATGATTCTGGTGCATAAACGGGGGACTTCGAAGACCGCTATGGTTTGTAGCTCATTCGCAAAGGTTTGCTATTAAAAAATCTCCGCCAAAGAAAAAACCTAACGATGTCACATCATACGATCTTGTTGAACGCTTTACAGAAATATTGTTGTTGTGTTGAATGTGAAATATGTCGTGTGATATGAGCTCTATTGAAACCCTATTCCGTTAGAGAGCATATCGTACAATTCAAGTACAAAGAAGATGGTAATCATAGATCTGTAACACTTGCCATTGATGGTGATGGTTCCCAAAGCAACTGCTAGCTCATTAAATTGTGACTTTCAATCGATTTAATAACTGTCGACTTTCGCGAAATTGAGGGTTTGCTAATTAATTTTTGGAAACAAAAATTGACCGTAATGGCGGTCCATTTCAAGAGAAATAAGAACGTCGACATCGTGTAAAACGCACCAAAACGTCAATTTTAATAGATTTAACGGCGGTTCGGTTTGCGAATTCTCTTTCCGTAGATGACCAATAGCTGCACAAATTGTGGACGAAGCGCTCTTTGAACTTCCGAAACAGATTTATTTTTTTTCAATTAAATTTCCATAAATAAAGACTTTTCAAAGCTGACAGAACTGAAATGTCAAGACTGGTTGACACTTCACAGTTATCGATATCGATAGTTCTCATTTTGTTTTATTTTTATTGACATCTTTTTCTGTCCTCTAAAAGTTTTAAACATTTTCTTCAATAACTGACTAAATTATTATAATCATTTTTTCAAATTTCCAGTTTGCAACGCACGTCTCTAATTATTATGCTTTATTATGTGAAATCATGTGCTTTGACTTGAAGCCCGAATTACGAAGTGTCCTTAGGCGTGTATTTTTACGTATTGGTCCTGTGTTTAATATATTAAATGTTAAATAGTCTTACTGATACAATTACTATTACAAACCATTTCATTTAAATTCGACTTGAAGAAAAAACAAATTGCGAGAGATTTACGAAATATTAAACACATTATTAAAATTGTTTTTAAATCAATAAATTATTATACAATTTATATATAATATATACACATATACATATAGAGCATAAATATATTTATTTATCTATCCATATTATAACTATACAAATTAAACGAACGTGTAAATTAAAATAAATTTATTTATAAATGCATACAAAATAAAAACTTAATAACTCTGTATAACAGAGTCAAACTTTTTTGAAAACATCAAGTTTCTGCCGGCACATTCTGGTATTTGATTCCGTTTTTGGCCCTCCCCATAAGTGGCTGAATTCGATGAACACATTAAGAGTGAAAACTGGAGAGTTATAATCTTATTTCAAACTCTTTTTTGCTATCGTTGAATTGTCTATAGAAAATTCGTATTTCTTTATAGAATATTCTCGTTATCCATAAAAATTTCCATAGATAACAAATTTATCCTACACAATTAATAGATAATAAATTAAAAGCTGGAACATCAGTTTTTCAAAGAATATTTTCGTTATCAATAAATTTTCTATAGATAACAAATTTGTCTAATAAGATAATAAATTAAAAATAGTAATACTACAAAGTTAAAAGTTTATTTTTAGGGTTTATGCAAATATTTGCCCGTTCCATATCATTAAAGGGTGATTTAGTGGAATGTGTGGAAAGTTTTACAGATTTGCGTAACATTTGCTTTACATTTTTAACTTTGGTTTGTCATGCATCAAAACCAAAAATAGTTTGTTTTCGTAAGACATTTCGACGCTTTTGCTCTTCTCTAGTCTCCTGCTGGAAAAGACACCAGAAATTCGCAGAAGCAAAAATTTACTCTGCATTTTTTTATATAAATAAATTTCTAACAGTCGTATTTTATTCCTCAATCTCTACCAGAATATCTCGGCAAAACTTAACTGTTTTCATGTTGTACAATATAATTTATTATGTATGTATTTAACAAGGTGAAGTGCTATTTTTCTTTTCTTTTTTTTTTGTACAAATTTTATTTATATTGCTTTTAATAATTTTGGTGAATGTGATACTTTTAGCTTCAGGTATCAGCGCACTAAAATACAGAAGCGATACGAGACTTTTTCCGCCTCTGCATACACTATTGAAATTTTGATTTAAAATTTGTATTATTTTATTTTTAAACTTGTAGTCAAATTCGTTATGTTATACGAATTTTGTTTTTGTTATACATACATACATAAATACATACATACTTCATACTCGTCCACACTTATACGAGTGTTGTTTTGAAAATGATGTCATCTAAATTTAAATAGGGCTAATGATTTGAAGTTTAACGCTACATACATATATTTAATTCTGTATTAATGTACAAAATCTTAAGGTACTCAAAATAAAAATTTCCCGAAATAAACAATGAATTTTTCCTAATTTTCAGTTGAGTTTTTGTTTGTATTCTATTTGTGTCGTGTCTAAAAAACCTTGTACATACATACATTCTTTCCAATTTACTACTACTACACTTACTATACAACGCTGACGATTTCCGAGTATTATTACTAGATAATTTGTTAGAATTCTAGTGTTTTTATTTAATAAATACGTTTGAAACTATTTTGCTTTCAAATTAATATGTATCTTTATTAAAAAAAAGTGCAATATATTTTGCTTTTAAAAAATATTACAATTGGGGTAAAATTTTTACTATTCAATCGTTCTACAGGGTGGCTTGAAAGTCATCATGGGTTTTAAAATTTTTATAACCTTTCCGTCTATATATTTTTTAAATCTTTTTTTCAGGTTATACAAAATGGAAATTTGTTTTAAAATTTTTAATGGAAAATAATGTAATAATGATGGGCTGGGCTTGTCTTAGAACATTTTTTATAACATCTTTCGCAATCTGTGACTATACCGCTCGAAATTCTGTAACAATGCTGGCCAATTAATTTCCAAATTTCTGGAAACTATTCGCTCTTCAAAAATGTAACTTAAAATAAATGCATTAAAATAATTGATCGCTGATTTCAGCAATACAATTCTATTATTCTGGTTCTTTGTTCAGCTCTCCATTATTTATTCGCCAGGTATTAATTATGTAAACTGAAAAAAATTATATGTAAAAAGTTAGTAAATTTTTAAAATCCATGGTAACTTTTGGTCCATGTCATAATCGAAATTTTGTCCTGTTGGCATCCAACTGCATGGCATATCAAACAATATTGTCAATAGCTGTAGTGTATGGCAGGTGCTTTGGTGTGCGGTAGAATGTTGCCTTGTCATTCTCATTGTTCTTCGGCGTTTTAGTTTTAAGCAAAATTTATATCAATCAAATTACACTTGAAAATAATAAAACAGTCGCGTTAAATGATAATGCAGGTAAATAATTGGCAAGGCCGTAAACAACTGTAATTGTTGCTTTACTGGCTTTCTGGTAAACGAATTGTAATTCGAGAGCTTTCCATGATCGAGCCATTAACAATTAACTGAGGCCATCTATTTGCCTGAGAAATAGTGTTTTCTTACATTTAAGGCAAATTGTGGGCCACCGAAGATTCTGCGTGCCGTAATTTTCCCCAATAGAGAGTGGACAAAAAGGCACTTTGTCATTATCGTATTAAATTTCAGTTAGCAGGAAGGAATGCCACATACATAAATCTTTTCTTTTTCATTATTTTATCTCAAATATGATTTCAGTTTTAAGTATGAAGGAAGGAATACGGAATAATTGGCCACCATTTTCATTAATGCACAATTGGGCTCTTAAGCTGATGTTTTGCATAACAGCACATAAACTATATGTATATTGAAATAATATCAGCTTTTTTTATTATATTTCAAATGTGATTTAAATACAAGAAAAATATGTAAAAAAATGGCCACCTTTTTCATTCATTAAATATCTATTTAACTGATATCGGCTTTCTTTTTTTTATTAAAGTTCTAGCCATCATTTTCGTTAGTGCTAATTGTAATTGAGCTCTTGCTTAAAAGCGCATAAAGTACGAGTAGCTATTGAACTGATCTCGTCTAAAATGTTTGGGGACATATTCACACACATATAGACGTGTTCCCTCGTTCTGTGAGGTAAACTCGCATAGATAATAATGCATTTAAATATGATCAGCGTATTGGCCAAATGAATTCAGATTTTTGTTGTTATATATAGTGGGTCTTCAATATTCTCTGTTGGGAGCATTAACGTGGCTCGAGGGTCACAAGTACCATTAATTTGAAGCTATTGTTTCAAACAGTAGTTACATACTAAATAAAAAAGAGAAGGAATAAATAGAAAATTTCTTACTGCTGCTGTATAGGAAAATAAGTCTTCAGAATTCGAATAACACAAAATCAATATTTAAGGATTCAGTTCTCATAATGGAATCACTCCACCTGTAAAATAATATTCATTGTATTTGGCAAATTTTCTTTAAAAAAATTTTATTTAAAAAAATTCCTAGACATCTATAAGAAATCCAGAATTCCTATCATTTCTGCAAAATACAGAAGGAAAATTAGCAAATCTAATAATATATATTATGTAGATATGTATGTATTAGATATAAGATAAAATATTTATAATATAAAAAACTAGAAAATAATATAAAACCAATAATGTGTGATTTTGTGTGACTTGTTTGTAGAATAGTAGGAAAAATAAATATTTTCCTCAATTACAACAATAAAATTTAAGAAAATCAGCAGTCTATACTTTTGTTGTAACATGTTCTATTAACAAAATAATTAAATAATTAATAGTATTAACAAAATAATGTAGATATTAAACAAAGTTATTTCATTTAATAAGTAAAAAACGGAAACTATAAACATACATACGTACATATTTATGTATTTCAAAATTAATAAAGTTTTATAAAACATACATACATAATAAAATAAATAGTAATCATGAAAAAACCTCAGAAAAAAGAGTGAATTATAAAATTACATAAATACATACATAAATACATACATACATAAATACATGCATACATATAAAAGAAATGTTATTTAAGTAACAATAAGAAGTGTATATTACATTGGAAAATAAATAAATATAAATTCTATTTAGGTAAAACTGCATATTCTTACAATAAAATCATAGAAAAAACAACTCGAAACAATGTAAGTACAGTGAGATCTCGATTATCCGTAACGGCCAGTAAGGGGAGAATTTCGGATAATAAATTTTCTCGGATAACTCTCACATTAATAATAATTACATTACGCGCTTCGGACTGACCTTGTACACATACATATGTATATCCGAAATGCATTTAATTGTTGAATTGATTCCCTATTAGTAATCACAAATAAATCGAAATAAATATGGAACGATGAAGCCACCAACTTAAAGTTCCCGTCAAATTTCGAGTTTTCTGAAAAGCATTGGACGCTTTTTACATATCATGTGAGTTGGTATCGCTCCAAATTCGACGTTATCAGTCATCCAGAAATACTCTTCATCATCGAAGTCTAATGCAACAGATATGTACAATTTATTTACTTCTTAATTGGCTGAATTTTATACGAAGTTGTTATTTAAGAAAAGACGAGTTCTTTTTTCACCTTCCAAAAGAGATATATTATTTCTTTTCAGACCTGGCATTGCCATCCGCTAGTAATTAATTGCCAAATTTTCAAAGCAAAGTAAGTTAAGTTTGCTGCAAAATCTTCGCAAGCTCGAACTGACTACTTTTGTCAACATTGCAATATTTGTAACATGTTTCCAGCAACAATTTTCAGGTTCAATTTCTCCAGCCACATGATTCAAGTGTTTGTTTTTGTCATTGATTTGCATCATCGTTCGTTTTTTCTTCTTTTATCTTTTGACGCACTATTTTCATATTTTATCAAAACAATACTAAATAAATTAATAAGTGATAATCAAATGAATCCATTGGCAAATTTAATTGATGGCAAATAGAAATCAAAATTTAGATTTGTTTGTTTGCCATTAAATTCGTACGAAAGCTAAAAGATTTTTCAGAAGCAGCACTCAACAACAGGCAAAGTATTTTTATAAAAGAAAAAAATATGACTTTCTCGAAAAGAACATCTAAACCATAAAAATATTCGATATATGTATGTACATATCACTGAATATATACACACACGCAGCCAAGTGTAGGTACAGTCACTCACATTTAAAGCCCGACAAATGCTTGACAAAAACTTTTTATTACAATACTTATGTATGTAAATATGTGGGTATATATGGATGAAAGAAAATTTGAGTGTTCGGTGATTTTATGCTGTGGCAAAAAACATGTATTAAATAAATTTTATATTTTCAATCAATATCAATCATAGAGAAGATGCGAATAATAATATACATCCAGGACGGCCCAGCTCATCCACAACCGACAAAGATGTTTAAAAAGTGAGGGAATTGATAGAGAGAATCGTCAAATCACTATTGGAGAAATTGCTATGCAATTTTGTCAGCAATTTTGGGCATGAAGCGTGTGGTAACGAAGCACACAACAAAATGAACCAAAAGGACGCCGACAACATATTCATGTCTCAGCTACCGCCTGCGATGGCGGTGTTTTAGCACATTGAGATGGTAAAAAAAAACTCAAGGACATACCAAAAAAGTTCCTTTGTAAATTGGGGGAAAAAAGCGGTCACAAGTGTATTATATCTGACAGAGACTGTTTTAAAGGCCACAAAGTAGAAAATATTCAATACTTTTTTAAATAATAATAATAATAATAATTTTTGTGTTGAACTAAAAGAAGTTAGACTTTCTTTCATCAATATATGCAAGTAATGTGACTGTGGTGACTAGAAGTTTTCGTCATACGTCTGTCTCACATTAAATGTGAGTGACTGTATGTAAGTATGTATGCGTTGTGTATAAGCGTTTTGTTGTAGGTGCACTTATTGAACCGATTACTTGTTTTTCTTTATTAATTTGTTATTTTTCGATAAAAAAAAAACATTTGAACAAATATTGGTCATTTAAATTAAGCCAAATACTCGTTAAGTTATTTGAGAATACTCCCAACACTTTGTATGTACATACACACTTATGTATCTACTTGGTATATGAGTGAAGTGAAATGCTGTAAAAATCGAATGTGAAAATTAGTGAATCTGTTCAACAAAAGAGATGTTCAACAATTGAGTTATAGAATTCAAAATATTTGCACAAGTCATCATAAGTTTTCGAATTAGCGTCATTTAGTGTCTTGGGATTTAATTGAAAAACTTTAATTGTTATAATCAGTTAAATAATGGCAAATGTTTGCCTATAATGGCTCATAATGAGGAAAAGAGAAAACTAAATACAAATTGAAATGTTAAAATGTTATAGAGGGTGATTTCTCAAGGTATACAGATTTGGATTAGCATTATGGACGTGGATGTTTGATAAAAGCAATTTGGGCTAGTTTTGTTTAAAACTTTCGGGGAAGTTCAATTACTTTTTTTTGTGTTAATAATTTAACAACAAACAAAAATTTTAAGTTTCCATATCATTTTATGAAATTGTTTAAATATTTTTATTGGAACTGTGTTTTTATACGAATTACTACAAGTGGAGTTGTTTTTCGCGAGATAAGATATTTCACGTGTCACTTATATATCAATATTTGCCTGTCATTTACATATGTATGTATGTGAACTTATGATATTCAAGCCTAGTGACGCGTGGGGTAACCTCAAAGTGGCAGCGCTACAGAAAAATCACAGCTATAAAACAAAAAGTTAAGCGACAAATTTCAGAGCTGCCATCTAGAAGGCCATACACAAGTCCTTAACCACTTAACTTCTTACATATGTATGTATGATCATAACGATGTTTTGAAAGCTTTTTCCTTTTTGTATGGTGTTAAGAAATTCGATTTTCAATCTCTGATATACATAATTATCAATTGTTATTCTTGTTTAGGTGTAAAAAACTTCCGACAGCTGTTACTGTCAAATTAGCTGTCATACCAATGAGGCATGTTTGATTCTTTTCGTAGTAAAGGGTGCTTTTTTATAGAGGCATAGAACTTTAAAATGAAATGAAACAAATATACATTTTTTAAATTTACTTTATTCGAAAGATAAGGATTATTTATAAAGACTTACACTAGAACAACGTGTACGAATTGTAGAATTTGAATTTCAAAATGCGCGGTCTGTTCGCCAAACTTATTGACCACTTCGTCTAGTTTACTAAGTACTTTTTGACAAAAGGATTTTACATTATAGTGATTTTTATAGAACAGTGAACCCTCCTACAATTGATATTTCGTACAACTAGACACTTCGTATGGCAAAACAACTCTTGTTACCGAACGCTTTCCATAATCGCATACGTTTTCTAGCTCTAAAATTTAAATGCGTAAACGGACAGTATCCGATTAAAAGACATTTCATTGTACATATAAGGCGTTGACGGACGATGTGTTGGAGTGAAGAATAAACAGGTAGCAGTTTATTAGTGTCTATTCCTACATACCCAAAGATCCCAGAATAAATTGGTGGGGTGTAGAATAAACAGGTTTGCGGTTTGCAAGTTGGATTCTCACCAATGTACACCATCATTGGTATATGTATGTACATATGTATGTACATTTATTGTTGTAATTTTTATAACCTTTTGTATTTTCGTTGACGATATTCTGTACTTACATGTATTGGTCATTTTCAATTTAGCTATTATCTAATTTTATGTTCACCAACAAATAAGCACAAGAAAGTGAATTAATTGGCCTGGCAACAATGTTGCTAAACATTCATGACGGCAAGCCGTTGTTTTGGTTTGTTGTCGAAAGATTTCAACAAGAAATTTGTACTACGCAGTCAAGGTAAATCTTATAAATCGCTAAGAAACTTTTCGATATTATCGTACGCAGTTTTTTATATGTATTTACATATGTATTATTATAGTATTTTTCTTGTTGACTTTTTTTATTGTTTTATTTATTTACTTACATAGTTGGATAGCGTATTGGTGTATGTATGTATGTATGTACATACGTATGTACATACACAAAAGTGCCAGTTTTAAGTTCTTGACTTTTTTCGTATGTAAAAATTGTGTGAACAATTAATTTACATTCTGAGCAGGGAATATTATTATATTTTTATCTTGTCCTAAGGAACAGCCTTGAAAATCATTTTAAAACGAGTTTTTTGAGTTGTGTCGACGTTGCAGCGAATGAGCGATACGTTTGTATGCATGATTATAATCATTTTTGATCGACCGCCTGTCTGTCCGCCAACAACAAAACCAATTGCAACCATTGAAATGAAGGAAGAACTTTTGACAAAAAACAGAAAAAGACTACAGCAGCAGTAAAGCAGCAGCAACTTAAGCCAACAACAAAACAAAAGCATTGCTTCTGCATAGTACGAATATGTTTGCCTTTATGTATATGTACATGTTTACATACATACATACATATATATAATGAATGTATGTGAATGTGCGCTCGTAAACTTTTCACTCACTCGCGCCTAAAACTGTTAATTTTTCGTTCTGTTCTGTGTCGAGCGATATAGACAACTTTCAGTCTTCATTTAGCAGACAGACTAACAGCACACAACGTTGAGAAAACAGATTTGAAAATTTTCCAGACAAAAAAGAACTTTAACGGTCGTTTTTCAAAAAAAGGGATATAATTCCAGTGATTTAACGGTCGTTTCGTTTAGTTCCTATCTTTTGTTGAAGGTTCCTTTGAAACCCTTATTGTGAATAAATCGTGTTGTATTTTCTGTTATTATACATTTTTTATTCATAACAAACACCAAGAACTACAATTAAAATGAGCTCTCATCACTGGGGTTACACTAAAGAAAATGGTAAGATCATGTTCATTTTGTTTTTATTTTGTTAAATAAAGTTCACATCAATAGAGTGTTTACGAGGAGCGTAGGATCAGTGTTGCCAGAAACATTTCGTTTTGTTTATAATTTTCCTTCCTTTTGTTTTAAAATAAAGTTCAAGTCAATAGAGTATTTACGAGGAGTTTAAGATCAGTGCTGCCAGAAGCATTCTTTGTGTTTAAGAAAGCAGAAAATACTGCTTACGGTCACATGATAGGTTTTATGAGAAAATATTTTAAGTTTTATAATCACTCTAAAATTAATTATTCTGGCAGAGTAAAGAATCCAAATCGATCTATTTGTTAAATTTTTGTGTAATTTTTATTATTACATACACCACTGAATTTCGATAATATATTCAATACTTCAAATTTAAATAATATTTTACATACTATGTAAAAATAGAGTTATAAATTAATTATGTTGTTGTTACAAACTTCAAGAATTCAAGATGTTAGGCATATATGTATGTGTGTCATTTTAATTACATACATATAAAGGGGTATAAAATTAATTTTATACACCGTATTTTATTTTATTTGAACGCAACAAATTGTTTTATATTTTCCCTGTAAGATGAGTTCAACCCACTAAGATAACTTTAGTTGAGTTGTTCAAAATCAGATGTTTCTGATTGTGGCAAAAGCAAAAAAAAAATACCGGATATCGTATTTAAAGAAAGTTTATAAATAAAGTGTTTATTAGTTATTAAAGTTAAGCCTGTGGAATTTACATCTTCAAAATAATATCATTCAAGGCATTTACTCGAACGCTAAAACTTCCAATGAAAGCTAGATCGCTCGACTCCTCAATGGTTCAAGAACAGACTTGTCTATTCGGTCCACGTTTTTCTAATACCGAAACAGTTTCTATAACATTTTTCCATTCATTTTCGAATCAGAAGGAGGCTCAACGCATCATTTAAATAATGAAAATATTTAATACTGCAGAATCTTCTACGCTTTACAGCCGCTGAATCTCCATTCTGATAAAATGATTGCAAGCAGAGCATTCGGTCTGCCCCCCCAAAAAGTTACATAGCGATCGAATTCCCGAGAGCGAGGCTGGCTACTAATCGCGCCTTTCAAATTCGATTGAGACAGCCCGTACAAGAAAAACTCAATAAAACCTCAGTATTTATTTAAGACATACTCAATCATAGATTATAGCATGAGATAAAAATAAAGAAATTATTTCGTTTTAAGTAACTGCCAAAACTTCATCACACGTTTCGTCGATCCTTTCGTTCTGGCAACGTTGCTCCTGTGTGTGATTAACGTCTTTAATTGCCTTTCTCTCATTCTTCTCTCTTTGAGAACTTGTCTCTGTTTTTATTTGTAATTAAATATCTGTTATTATTTAAAGCAACGAACTGGTGTTTCTTTTAATAAATTTTGCATTCACACACGTTCTACATGAGTTAAATGCTTTTATCATATGATTTTCTTTTTTAATTTGAAAAATTAGCAACTCTCGACTTTACTTCTATTGCAATTCAGTAATTAGATTTAAGATCGATTATCATTACATAGAAGTCTCGTGATCGTTGTAATAATTATATGCACTTTTCTTCTGTTCGATTCTAATGAATGAATAAATAAGTTTTGTTATAAAGTTGGATGTCAATTTTGTTTTTATTGTTTCGTTTAAGAAAACTGCAATTTCACTTCCCGAATGTTTTAAAACTGACTTTAAGAAAACACAATGGGATAAGAAAGAACAAAAATTTACTAAAATATCTACTTTATTCTTTAAACATTTTCAAACTTGTGTTTTGTCTGTGATATAATTTGCTTAAAATCGGATGTATAAACAAACAAACATATACATAAATTATTTTTTAAATAAAAACATTTATTTGCTAAACTTCGTTATTAATTTGGATTCTTTATGTCACCAATAACATGTTATAGTGAGACTAAAATTTTGGTTTAAAGTAATTTTTCATATGCGAAAAGGATTTTCATGAATTATGATGATCACGTCCATGTTAAGAGATTTTCAGCTTTAGATCTTGCGTGTCGGTCCCATTGTGCATTGTTTAATACACTTATATTTGGATATATCCATATACATACATACACATATAAATGTAAAATTCTTATGTAATTGTGCAGCTTAAAAGTTTTCAAATTTATTTAACTGAAATCTTTATAGTGTTCTAATTTTTTTGTTTGTAAAAAACCGGTTTTTTCACTTTTACTGCAGTCACTCACTCAACTGCATTAATTTACTCGTAAGTATTTTTCCCTGTTTTTGTTTTTTATTTTATAATTCATCTGTTTAACAAACAATTTACACTTATAACTTTCTAAAGCAGGAAGCATAATTTGGCTTGCTATTTCTTTCGATATTTTTAATTGATTGAAATTAAAGTATTATGAACAAAAAACAGTGAAAAATTTTACGCTTCTACAGTTAAAAGAAACGTCCTTATCAACAAAATTCTAAAAGCCTTAAGATTAGCAAAACAATTTTTTAATTTGGCTTAGGTCCTTTCCTGTTCATATCTTTGCACATAATACAACAACTGGATATTCTTCTTCATAAATTAATATTTTTTTTTAATTCAAATTAATTTTAAAAATATTAGGACTTACTATTGGAGTTTTATACTTTTGTTTAAAAAGTTTGTTAGTGATATAATCATATGACGGCCTAAAATAATATAGAAGGATATAAACCTGGAGTTGGCGCAGGTTTATTTGACGTTTTATTTTTATTACCCTTCAATTTGTATTAGTGTCATGAACAGACATTTAAACTAAAAATGCTTGTGTAAGTTGGTGATATTCGAATTGTAATCAAAATCGAACATTTTCACTCTAATTGTTTGACGCTTTCAACATTTGACATGAGGTTATAAAATCTCAGAAGCACAAAGAAATAACAAACAAAACAAAATTCCTGTTCCCTAGAACGATCTCTCCACGTGAACGGCTTCACTGGAATACACGTTTAATTTTCTGTCGTCGTACAATCAAGTCATACAACCTAAAGTCATACAATCAATAAATGTAAACATCAAGTCATACAATCAATAAATGTAAACCTATTTTAATAATCATTAATTAACTTATTTAGCATTTATATAAATTGTCTTAATCATTTAAAATTTTATACAAACATTTAGTAGCATGATATATAAATTTTAAAATTTTTATATGTAATACCTAAAAATTAATGAAACTTTGTTTTCTTTAAGTGCCATTAAAAAGTGATTTCATTATAAATATTTAACAAACTCTTGTTCAATAAGAGTTAAAAAAGTTAATTAAAGATAATTTAAACACTTGAATTTTTTCTGCAAAAAAAACTTATCTCAATTTGAATTTTTTATTTTTTAAGTGGTTTTACTTATGTATATCTGTTTTTTTGCTTGTTTTGCTTAATAAAAGACTTAGTCTCTTTGATAACATTCTGTCAACATATTTGTTTGTCACTGTTTAAACTTAGGCCTTGTATTTACACATACCTGCTGTAAAGTGAGTCATTTTTTGGGATTCACAAAATTATTTAAACATAAAAAAACTGACCTTTAATAACCCCGGAAAAGGAATGAAAATATTCAGGTATTGGAAAGAAAACAATTTCGAAAACGAATCGTTTTTTGGCTGATAATAATATTATTTTGATGGCACCTGGTACTTAAAATGGTTTGATTTACAAAGGGAAATATCAAAAAAAACTGGCCATTTGCCATCACGACTTCTGAAAGCGATATATTTTTGAAAAAGATCGATTTCTATAGGACATGTTTTCCCTTGTGTTTTACTAATTAGGGAAAACCGTTCATATTTGTGTGAAAATGCTTAAACTTTTTCTATTAAAAGCTTCTTCTGTTTTACGTTATATTGTATTTACATCAAAGCCAAATCTGGGTCATACAAGATTTCGTGCCGAATCTGGTAGATTTCGACAAAATGTATTGTATTATATGTTTTAATGACTTATATTATAAAAGAGGGAAGCAAAATAGATGCAAGTTCGAATAAAAATTATAAGTGCTATACATAATAACAAAAATAACGGTAATTTTTTAATCAGCTGATTAAATGAAATGCTGAAATGAAATTTTGATAAAGTAAAAACAACAGTGGTGTAAACGATATAAAATATGAAAGATATCGCTTTGGTCTAAATGCGTCATTATGCCATTTTGAGTTTAGGATTTTGCTTTCCGGTCCAGTGTTTCGAAATAATTAAGAGCACATTTTTAAACATTTTTCAAAACTTTTTTTTTCAAAATAGTGTATTTATAGACATAAATATACTGCGAAGTTGCTTCATACTAACTGTTTTTGTTTAAAAGCTTTACACTATCTGTTATTTTGTGTATCTTTTTACAACAAAAACAAACATACAAACACACATATGTACATACATATATAAATATGCAGCTAAATAAATATTTCTTATCTTTTATAGTTTTTGGCATTGACGCAACGTTTTTCAATAAAATTCAAAGCACGTGCAAACTTTCTTTGATACCACTTTTCTTACAATTTTAAATATTTTATCTCAACGGTTTTAGTAGTTCGAAAGACAATAACATTTTCTCAGGCTCAGACTTTCCATACCTGGAAATAGGTACTTATTTACATGAAATTTTGTTAAAAAAGTCTTTATTATCTTGTTATAATAAGTTCATTGAATAGCAAATTGTTTAAATGTTTGCATTTTGTTGAGATATTTGCTTAGATTTGCTTAGAAAACATCTGAGCAAAAGATTTGCTTAGAAAACATCTGAGCGAGCAGAATCAAATAATTATAAAATTGGAAAGAAAAACAAATGTTTTCGGCTCACGTGCAAATAATTGGAAATAATTCAGAGAATAGAAAATAGTGAATAGATCCCCACTAATTCTGAATAATTTAAAAACGTTTTTAAACATGTTTTAAAAAGTAATCTTACAACAGTTTCAAGATTTATACAATATAATTAAAAGAAAAACAATTTTTAAATGGGATTACATTTACATGAAAAATGAAATTTTGTTAAAAAAGTCTTTATTATCTTGTTATAATAAGTTCATTGAATAGCAAATTGTTTAAATGTTTGCATTTTGTTGAGATATTTGAGTGAAAAAAATAAAATTTCGAAATTTGTATTTGATTAAGTTGTTTTTTAATAAATTTGTCGTTGTAATTAAAATAATTGCGTTTTAAAAATATGTGTATATATATAAAGATGTCCATATACATACATATGTATGTATGTATAAGTGCAAAGTCCCTTAAACATATGTACACACATACATACATACATATGTACATACATATATGATATAATATTTAAAAACAAAATTTTTTAAACTGTGTGCCTTTTGGCATCTGTGAGTAGTTTATTTTTGTTCATTGATTTATTGATTCTATAACTCGGGGTCTCTGAACTGCTCACAATTTTAAGTAAATTTCATGTGACAAAAAAATACAAAACTCTGCCAGAGGGCGCAAGAAAACTTACATATGTATTTGTATATAGTTCGGTGTAAACGTTTCCACCTCTGGTGATGATATGATAAAGGTAACTCTTAATAAAAATAAGATGACAGTATGAAGAAGCAAAACAAAATTTGATTTTGTATCTTTTTTGTGTAATAGTGCAACACTTTGATGCGATTTTTCAAAGTCGGACAGTTTTCTATCATGTTTTCCTGTCATTGAATCGTATGACCCTGTATGATAGTGTAACAAGGCCTTTATATACATACACACATACTCGTTCAGTTCATACGTTACTTATAAAGAATTTTAAGTTTAACTTGGAATGTCTAGCCAGATCAGAAGATATTAAAACTTCATAACATTCTTTAAAACACTAAACAAAAACTTAATACTTAAGTTACTCGCATGGACTCCCATGGGTTTTCCGTTCCTCTGCTAGAATTTTAAAGACATGGGCATTTCTAAACTCTAGATTATCGCTTGTCGCCAGATATCGAACATTCTCTGCGAATGTCAACGTTCAACATCGTTCCAATGTACATATATAAGTAAATATCGGTCCCCGGGGTGCTGGTTAATTTTTATTTTATTTTTTTTCTTCTTAAAATTAAACTTTCCAACAGAAAATTACATTTGATGGGCAACATCGATGCTCTGCAAAAATTGATGATCGATGTTAGAACACGGGCGAGATATGAACATTAACGGTCTACACTAGACATTTGTGGTATCGGACATAATACTCACGTCAAGTTTATGGGTAATGCAGACAACACAATTAAAGCCTCGTAATTGTTAATACAATAAACCCTGTGGCTACTTTATGGGAAAAAAGTTATTTGAAAATTTAGTTTTTTCTATAGCGTAATTTACAAATAATGGGTTTTGTATTAAAACACGTTTTTATTTATTGAATTTCCTACGAATTGGTATTAAATCTAAAAGAAGAGAAATTATAAATCGTTTGCAATAAATTATAATTAAAACACATTGAACTTTGTTATGTTTGAGGGATTGTAATAAATTTTGCAAAAAAGCTTAGATTTGCTTAGAAAACATCTGAGCAAAAGATTTGCTTAGAAAACATCTGAGCGAGCAGAATCAAATAATTATAAAATTGGAAAGAAAAACAAATGTTTTCGGCTCACGTGCAAATAATTGGAAATAATTCAGAGAATAGAAAATAGTGAATAGATCCCCACTAATTCTGAATAATTTAAAAACGTTTTTAAACATGTTTTAAAAAGTAATCTTACAACAGTTTCAAGATTTATACAATATAATTAAAAGAAAAACAATTTTTAAATGGGATTTGAAAATGTCATTCAATAATTGTCTGTTATTAAATGCAAAATAGTGATTTACGCTAAACTTTATTAATTGCAAACGCCTGAAACAAATAAGTTAGAAGCTTAAAATAGTTAAATAAACATTCATTCATTTATAAAAGTTTTAAATAAAATATATTTTTAATAGGAGCGACATGTTTTATTTGTTTTTTTTTATGGAAACGTGATTTTAAATAATTTGTTCAAGTAATCGTATGCATCGCGAGTAGCTAAAGAAAAAATAGTTTTCAAAATACATGAACAGACGCGTGTGTCTATAAATTTTACTGTCAAAAAATAACAAACTTCATCCGGAGGCTTTATGCTAAGAGACTTTGAGAACGATTTTGTGGTTGAAAACCATTTCTCAAACTTTTATTATCTTTTATTGTTATACCAGCAATTGCCTATCCCTTTTTCCTGAATATTCTAAATGCTGGCAACGCCAAAGCAGAATTACAAAAAGTTTACAAAAACAGGCCTGTGAAAATCTTTAAAAAAAGTTCCAATCCAATAATATTTTTGAAACTGGAAAAAGATTTCTTCACAAATATAGACAACAATAATTTTGACGTTAGACGTCCATAAGAATATGGAACTATTCCCTTTTTTAAATTAATATGTATGTATGTATGTATATGTTTGTACATATGAACTAGATCAAAGTCCCAAACTTTAAATTTTTTTCTAACACAGTGTCGAGTTTGATTTGTGCAGGGTTGTATTTGCAGATGTGAGAAAACATTGCCAAAATATACTCTTATAGTACATTTCCTTTCTTATGGGTAATCTTGTCAAAATCTAGATACTAGATTTGACTACTATAGAATCGTATGAACTACATACATACATACATATATGTATATGTACATCCAGCTTTGGTGTAAATGCACTATTATTATTCAATGTGATGTTACAAGCAGTCAGTGGTTTTCTTGAAAATCACATAACTTATGATTATGATTATGTACACACACATGCTTATATACTGACATGTATGCCGGTAAACGTTAAAGCATGTTTTGCACATTTTACAATGCTCTTGTCAAAGTTCAACGTAATCAACTCTAGCAAACGTTTATGTGCAATTTATACTACATATACACAAACATTTTCACATGATCTGGCTTCCTGATATGCTCAAGAGGAAATTTCACTTTAGAATTAATAAGTGACGTTCATTAGATTGAAAATTAAATAAGAGATTACTGAACATAAAAATAAGTACATATTAAATACATACATACGTACATATGTATGTATGTACATCTGTACATACATCACTTTTTGTATGCATTATGAAACGATTCATTAAATGACATTTGTATTTATTTATATGTACTTACATACATATGTATTATATTTGTTTTTTTTTTTGTCACAAATCATGCCTGGGCTTGATTTCAAAACACGCTCAATAAAAACAACCCCCATAATCAGCAGCCGCAGCAGCGGCAACATCTTAAAACGAACAAAATGGGAGCTTAGCTAACTAACTGCATGCCTATGTGTCTGCCCGCCTGCCTACTGGATGAGTGTACAAAATGATCGTATAATTTCGAAATATTCAATTATTAAATTGCCTATTAAATGTTTATTTTGTTTTACAACAACAGAAAGACTGATTGAGTAATAAGAATCCCTATTATTTAAGGTGTAAGAAAACAGTAAAAATGTTTGTGTAAAATTTCTCATAACAATATTCCAACAGCCACAAAACACAGCTGAGGCAGTGTTGCCGAAACAAGCGTACGATACACTTGCTTTGATATGTTGTGCAACATTGTTTCTTTGCTTAAATGAAGCCCAACAAGTGTAATTAGTTGCTGTTGTTAAAAGAAGGGTTAGTTTTTTTTCTTAAATCACACAATCAAACACATCAACACAAAGTTAGCTTTTATGAAATTGATTTTGAATTTTTTGTGGATCAATGGAAAAACTGTGTTTCTTGCTGTTCGGCTTAAAATGAATTCTTAAAAGAATGTTTATACATTCATGCGTACATTCTTACATACATACATATGTACATATGTGTCTATGTATGTTAATTAAATGAAGGTCTTAAATAGGTCATTGAAAAAGAAATTGTAACATTTAAAAATTTGTATTGTCATATACAGTGATTAAAAAAACACTATGATAATAATAAAATTTATGAAATTTTGCTCGCGCGATTTGTGAAAAATAATTGATGAGATTAAGGTTTGGACAGAGGCAATATTTTTAGAAGATTTTGCACTTCGTGAGTGTATGTTGCTTTAGTTAGTTAGTTTATTATTATATATATATTGAACATAATTTAGAAAATAGTACTTTTGAAAGGATGGCTATCAGAGAATGGGCGAAGCGCGTAAAACGTTTTTGTACAATCAATTTCATCATTTGCACGTATTGTTTGCGTGATAGTCCGATTCGGGTGATCAACACGCAAACGACGCTCAGGTTGGCAGATATGGATTGTGCAATACCACCTCTATTAAGTGTCATAGTTCGGTAAGTTGAAAGAAAGCTCATATCACACTTTATATATGAGTACTTTATACACTTGTGGTTGAGTTCGCCCGTTACAATGAAAGGCAAACAAAACTCCTCTTTGTGCCCTTATTTACACTTTTTGCCGGCCGTAATTTGAACTTCTTCACAACAATTTGTTTGTTTATTTTTTTTATTAAAACAAAAGAAACCTTATTTCCGACTATTTTTAGAAACAAAAAGTTTGCAAAATATTCATCTTATGTATTTAGACAGCTGTTTATAATTACTACTTACTGTTCAAGGAATTTGCGAAAACACGTTCTTTTTAGAAAATGTTTAATTAGGTATTTAACAGTAAACTTAATATTGTAAAATTTAATAACTTATCAAAGTTGTTAACATTTCCCCAAAAAAGCAAATTATCAAAAAAGCACAAATTTCTTATTAAGCAAAAATATTGTAAAAAAAAATTTTCCTAGCACCTGATGTCATTTTTATTCATAATGGGTGGCATTATGGACTCACCACGGAAACAAACATTTAGCGGAAAAAATTTCGATAAGAACGCAAATTGCAATTATTTGTTACTTCAGCAAATGAATTTAACATCTCTGTTTTAATTAATTACGAGTTGATTTTGTGTCAGCTGATGGTGAAAAAATAACATTTAAAGAAAAGTTTGCATTTGGAAAATTAAAGTAAAGGAGTTCTTTAAATATCTAAAAAAAAAAAATTAGGTTTTTATAAAAATTTTATATTTCTTTATATTTTTTTCCATTAGTTTTGTGTTATAAAATTTGAGCGTAAGCAAAATGAAGAAATTTGTCTACATTGCGGAATCATCTACCTTCCAGGTAGAGATGATTCCACCGCAAGAGAATTACACAGCAGAATTTTGTTTCCGCACAAAAAATGCTTTTTCTAATCGGGGAACGGAATGAGTATTGGCATGAACAATATGGCAGAAGAGAAAAGAAGGTGTGATGATAAATTTTGTATTCCGCTTTCGGCAATTTTGCAAAAAATTTACCGTTTCCATTTCACTGTGCAGAAATACGAATAAATGTTTATCAATTTCAGGTTGTGGTTTTTTAAGCACATAACATCGCAATATACAGTTAAGCCTCCCATTACCGAGAACTGCTATAAACCGACAAAATTATAAAAAAAGGATGCGTACCACGTATGTATCTCCTCTGTGAATGTCTCTTATAAACCGACAAAATTACCCCAATTATTACCTGAGGGTTTCCTGTTATGCTAGGTTTCACTGTATTTGCTTTTGCCTTTATTTGTTTGTTTTTTATTTTTCAATTAATTTCATAATTAAATAATAAAAACCGCGCACTCATTTTGATTTATGGCTCAAATTCTTTTATCAAAACTTACATTGAAAGTAAAATATTTACAGAATTAAGAAAAATCAAAACCGCAAACAAAAATATTAAAAAATTTTAATTACGAATATTAATTACGCTTAAGAAACTTTAGCCAGTACAATCCAGCTAAACCTACACGTGTAGTCAGAAATAAAGGGTGAATGGCGCTAATGTTCACTACAAGGACAAAAAAATTTTAAATATATCTTTAATGCGTAATAAGATCGTATTAAGCACATGTTTTAAACATTGGCTGCTTAAAGTTAAATATGTTTAACAAGTCTTATGACTTTTGAGTTACTTTCAATTTACATTTAAAATATTTACGAATTAAAGAACAGACAGACCGGCATAGAATGCGTGGTACTTTAAAGCCCTTAAAAGCTTATACGATAATTGAATTGGAACAATAATATTGTAAATGTACTATTTTTTAATAAAAAAAAAAACATAATGTATCATAAAAGCCTTTCAAGGTTTGTTTTTATTTGTTGCAGATAACAGATGCCAATGTTACGCTTGAAACTGATACGATCGTTAAATTTGTTATTGAAAATTATTGGTGTTTTTCAAAAACTTTTAAGTTCGTTCACTTTTCAAAAATAATAAAATATGAGTATCTAAAAGTGTTGTAGTTTATAAAAAGTTGTGAATTTTTTACTCATTAAGGCATTTTTTCTTTAATTTTTTGCTTAATTGCTAAATTGACAAAAGAAACAGCAGTTTTTGTTTTCAAATTTAAAATACAAAATTTGTGAAAATTTTAATAAAAACTTGAGCAATTGGTTTTATAATTAAAAAGAAAGGCTGTCCCTAACACTGAGTGTACAAGAGAAATCAGTATCACAACAAAATCAATATTTTTCTTATTATAAAACTGGAATGTTTTAATTTCTGCAACAAATTAACTAAATTTAGTTTTAAAACAAAAAAAAATTTGTTTTCGTAATTCTGTAAACGTGCTATAAAACTTAAATGGTAAATAAACCATATCAGCATTTTTTTTCATTGTATATTTTAGACTTGAAATCTTTCTAAAGCATTTTGCGTAGTTTAATGGGGCATTCAAGTTTTAATTAATATATAATATTTTAATTATAACGTGGCATCTAATTATTTTTAGTCATTGTTTGCCTTTTGCTTTACTTTTCTTTGTACTTTAAGTTCTTTTTTTATTTAATTATAATACGCTAATTTTATATACATACATACGTATGTGAGTATATGTATGTATGTACGTGTGTGTACACAGATACTTGTCTTCCTGATCACATGAAAGCGCAAGCTTGTACTCAGACAACATTCTGCAGCACGTGATACGTTTTACTGGTGTTTTAATATTTGCAAACAACAACTTGTTGGTTTTTCTAATGATTTTTTTTTTTAGTTGCTTTCAAAAAATCAGTTGAGTTTCTAGTTGTTTTTGTTTTTCTTTGATTTCTGCTACGAATACACAACACTATAATAGAGTGGATAGTAATTAGAAATGTAATCATGTGTAAGTTTTCAGTCACGTTTCCACGACTGAATTTGAGCATGGCCTCGAGTATGTTGGCTTTAAGGACATGAAATGATTGTGTTGGATTTGTGGACATGGATCTGCAACTTTAGGATACAACTCCGAAAAAAGTCTAATGGAATCAAATTACATGATCTTGGTGGGCAATTCATGTCACCTTTGCCAGGGACTACCACAGTCTCAAATCATTCATGCAGAATATGCAGCATTCTGTTGCTGAAAAACGAAAAATATTTAAATAATTTTTTTTTTGAAAATCTGAAAAATTTTTAATAGGCTGAAAATCGCACGTTTTTATTCTGTATGCGTCTAAGAGTCTGTTTTTTTTCATTTTTGTTTTTTTTAAGCAATAAGAACAGAGGGCACTCTGAAATCGCTAATTTTAACGTAAACATGTGAAGCAGGGATGCTGGTGTTGGTCACAGATTAAGTTGCCAATTTTGCCTCAAACGGACAGGGGGTTTGATCGCCAAACGCGGATAGCATTTCCAAATACATACATAGATGAAGTTGTGAACATATGATCGAGAATAATGTAGCACCATAAAAAACCGATGATCGAATGTAGGTGTATGTTTTGTACAAACCGCGTATTTTCTTCTGCTGGAAAGAATACAGTGTGTAGGAGACCGAATAGAGGGATGGAGATGGGCATGTGCTGTACAATTTCAAGTGACATTCGCTGTATATATGTACATATGTACTATTTTTGTACGCATATACATATGTACATACACACATATGTAGGTATGAGCGTCCATAAATTGTTTTGATTTTTATTTTGGCAATTTTCCTAAAAAAAAGATAAGTTATTTTTTTAACCACAAAAAAAATGCTTTGTTTAATTCTTAACTTTATATCTTTGGCAGGGATTTTTCTTTTGTTTTTTTTTATAAATAATTGCCATAAATCATTCTACTTAATACTTTTCTTTTTATCAATTAAAAAAAAGAAAAACACCAATTCGGTCATGAGTTCTTTTATTGATTAATTAATGCGGCGAATTATTTACTTATGATTTATGGTGTATTGTGATTTAATAATATTCTGTTTGTAAACTTTTTATTTCGACACCTTTTTATAAGTTTATATAGTTATATACATGTACATATTTATATATTAAACAATTCCTATCATGACAGGGCACTAAACCATCAAAATGTCTACATCCAGATCTTAGAACTCGTGATAACATTTTTACTCTTTTGTTATATTTCTTTTATTTTGTTTATTTGCAATTATTATATTAATTAATTCATTTATTTTATTGGTTTTTATATAGTACATATGAATATCGCTTTTGTATTTTAACAAACAATTTTATTATAGTATCGCAAATCTTAGTATATTTTTCTTCTTTTTTTTTGTCACAGTGTTTGCAAAAAAAAACATTTTCTTGTACAGTTGGAGAGGGAGACAGTTTTATGTTTATGATAACTATTCGCAAGCCAATTCATTCACTTGGACTTAATGATGACATGATCGGCATTAAAGCGTCTTCACATGCATCGAGAATAATGAATTTTTTATAATAACGCATTTAATATCCATTAAGGAAGTCACTTGCAGTGTTTGGATAGAACAATTCTATTCAACAAGAGTTGCTGACAATTGGCATGATTCAGACTTGCAGCATTATGGGCATGCATGAGCATGTGTGGCTGGAGTATTAATTAAAATCCTCATATAAATTGTTTTTCATATTTTGCGTGCGTATGTTGCCATGAATAATAATTTCTCTGTGATTGTTTATCTATTATTATATACGCACATAAATTGGTTGAAAGAAGAGATATGCCAGTTGGAAATATAGTAAAATAAAAGTGTAAATACATTAATGTTCGAACAGAATTGCGGCGTGACTACATTTTTCATTCAAACTGGTATAAACATATATATATATATGTATATACTATATACTTTAACGCCCCTGTACAATTTTCCAACTAGTAATTTGTGTTCTTTTAAAATGGCCTAGAGTTTTGGAACTTGAAGTTTTATGTATTTCCACATGTTCTGTTTATATATAGTAAATATATTTTGCTCGGTCTTGTAAATTTACAATATAACAAGAAATCTTTATTTTATTTCTAGGACCCGATAAGTGGTTTATTGAATTCCCCGAAGCCACCGGCACACGCCAGTCCCCTGTTGACATTAATACGGCCATTTGTAAAAGAGGCAGTGATTTGAAGGTGGCTCCTTTGACATGGAAATATGTACCAGAACACACTAAGAGTTTGGTCAATCCCGGCTATTGCTGGCGTGTTGATGTTGATGGCAATGAGTCGGAACTGACTGGCGGGCCTTTGGGTGAAAATATCTACAAATTGGAGCAGTTCCATTGTCACTGGGGTTGTAGTGATTCCCGGGGTTCGGAGCATACAGTTGATGGTGTTGCCTATGCCGGCGAATTGCATTTAGTGCACTGGAACACGACTAAATATGCCACATTTAAGGAAGCTGCTGCCGCTCCGGATGGTTTGGCTGTATTAGGTGTTTTCCTTAAGGTAACGACAATATAACGAATATTTGTCCGCTTAATATGAAACTTGTTTTGCTGCTGTCTCTCTTTAGCCGGGCTTACACCACGAGGAGTTTGATAAGATCACTAGTGTGCTGCAGTTTATTAAACACAAGGGTGATCGCATCACTCTGCCCAACGGCTGTGATCCTGCCAAGCTGTTGCCAAGTACTACTACCTATTGGACTTATGAAGGTTCCTTAACCACACCACCCTGCTCCGAATGTGTGATCTGGTTGGTGTTTAAGACACCCATTGAAGTTTCACCCGACCAGCTGGAAGCCATGCGTGATTTGAACTGTTACGATGTCAAGGAGGAGTGTCCTTGTAACGAATTGAATGGCAAAGTTATTAACAACTTCCGTCCCCCTCTGCCGTTGGGCAACCGCGAATTGCGCGAATGTGGCGAGCACTAAATGGAGCTGGAGTAAAAGCAACAAAGAGAGAGATATGACAAAGATTGAGTGATATTGTGAAATTTAAAGTATTTTTTATGAATAACTTGAAATTATTCATAAACTTTGTTTCGTTTTTTTTTGTTTTTTCACATTTCTTTTGTATATGCACTCATTTTAAAGTTATTTAGTTATTTAATGTAGAATTAAATAAGAAACTAAAATGCGTTTTTAAAACATTGTTGTTTTGTGGTCATAAAAATGTTTGAAAAGTAAAATAACATTGTGTTTATTTATGTTTAAGTGGAAAGAAAAAGAATATGTTTTTCAACGTTCATGTGATTGAATTAAGAATTTTCGCTGCGAAAGCTGCAATTTTTCCAAATCGTTTGAAGCTTTTACAAAAAAAATAGGAAAAAAATGTCTTCATAAAAATGTTTGTGCTTAAACAACAACAATAACAGTATAATAATCACTCCGATCTGGTTGTAACGTGTGGCCACAATTTGTTTGAGAAAATATTTGTTTTCTTGCTGATAAAAGTCTACGAAACTTTTTATTGTTTTCTATATAAAAACAAAAGAAAAGAAAAAAGTGAGTAATTTTTTTTAGAATGACAATAGCAGGTTGTTATATTTATTATTCTGCTGTAAAAAATAATAAAAAGTAAATAAATTATTTCATTATACTTCTTATCATTTTAAAGATAAAAATGAATGAAGAATGATAAATGTTTAGTCAAAATTTAGCAATACGAACGTTATAAGTACTTATGTTTATTTTTAACCAGACTGATATACATATGTACATACATATGTTATATGTAGCACAGTGGTTCTAAAATGGGTGCCAGGCTTAATGAAAGTTTTCTATGAAAACATAAAGTTTTTAGCAGCCAAAAAGTAATAATCTTTAAAATTTGACTGGCATTTTAGGGCCTATTTTCCAGCCTCAAACGCTTCATTCAACACTTAAGCGTAAAATAATGCAAGAAAACATGCCATCGAGAATATTTTAAAAGTACCCTACTACTACTAGTACTATCATTATCAATGAAAAAGCTGTTACTTTAAAAATAATCATACGCTTTGAAAAGTATAACGTAGTCACTGTTTTCAATTGGACTGTCACTCAGCCAAATAATTTTGTACAGAACGAAGTTTGTTAGGGGCAGCTGGCCGTAGTTATAAATAAATATTGAACAAGTTAAAAAAATTAGCACTAATATAATATTGGGAGCAAAAAATTTTCATTTCCCTTTCCCAGTTCAGTTTCTATCTATGTATATACACATATGGCCAAATTAATAACTACACATGTACATACATACATACATACATATTTATTTATTCGTTTTGCGCCAACTTCTTTCGTTGTTTTTTCAAATTTAATATGGCAACTTGTTTATAAATAACTAAATATGATACCGTAGCATTGATTTAGTTTTCTTACAGTTGCAAAAATGCCGTTACTTTTTTGTTTCCGTATTCTTTTCGTGCTGAAAATAATACGGATATAATTTAGTTCTTAAAATTTTGCTCTTAGTTATATACTTTTTTTAAAAATATGCACATATGTATGTATGTATGCAGTTCTGCCCAATACGATTGAAAAGTTTCTGCCGTTTATGTTAAACTTTGTTGTTGTTTAGTTTTTTTGGCTGAGAAAACCATTGAGGTTGTTGTCTGTGACAACAATATTTCCTCACATAAACAACGGGCAATAGCAATAATATTTGTAGCCCTAAAGTATGCTTTAGTTAACTACAAAATTCAAGAAATTTTGGAAACAAACAATTATTATTTTGTTATGGTGGTTGGAAGTAGTCAACCCATCTTCGTTCACACACACACACACACACACACACACACACACACGCATAAGCTCTCACTGAAATTGAAAAAGAGAGTTAAAGGAAAATTTGTTCATTCTTTAGGTAGTGCTTGCTTGCACCAGAGATGGCATTCAAACTTTTAACATTGTAGCAAATAGCTGTACTTTTTGACCTTAACTGTACATATGTACATACATACATACATACATATATGTTTATACTTCGTATCTCATGGATTTATTAAGAATATAAGAATAGAGGTAATTTAAATTTCCTTTGTACTATAATATAAGAAAAATCATTCAGTAGTGAATACGTATAAACTATTTACATATAACTGCAATATTGAGCTGCCATATAAAATTACTGAAACTGGAGATTATATATTATATAATTTATTATATGTATGTATGTATATTTTTTCATTTGATGATACCATTTAGTTGCAGTAATACATTCATAAAAGTTATACGTCCAGGGTTTAAACGGTGACATGTAAATAATCGAATTAGAACTCGCTCAGGAATGAAAATAAATAAGTTGTTCTAATTGTTAAAGACACTGAAGCCAAACATTTTGTAAAATAATGCAGAAGAGTGTATAAAATTATTCCAAACTATAATGATGTTCAGTTAAAAGATATTTGAATACATATACACACATTCAAACACGCATATGTATGTATGTATGTGTGTATGTGTATACTCACATGCATATGCGCATGTATACACACATACATACATGTGTAAATACAATACATACATACGTACATATTAAATTTGTATTCGAATTCGGCATTGGTTTTCATTCATTGAGGTGAGAAGAATACAAAAGACTTAAGCCACAAACTTTCTTATTGACCGGTGATTCGGGCAACCGAAACGAAATCCAGGCTTTTGCACTACTATTGAACTTAAATTCTTTTATTTTTCTTGAATTAACATTTAAAAACTTGAGCTGGGTTTTTGTTTTGTAGGGCCGCTACCCTACTCGTCAGTAGACTTGAAAACCTTTGAAAAATATGTATATGCGATGAATGTTTGGCCACCGATATCAGAGCAGGGAGATGGACATGAACATGGTTGTTAGCGATCTACATTAGCCATAGACGATGTCATACATGATGCCTATTCATGTATAATGAACGCACACGTCGCGTAAGGAAAAACAAAACAAAAACGTTACGTTTTAAAAATATGGCAACTTCGGTTTTTGCTTCAAGTTGACGGCACTCCTAAATGTTGGAAATAAAACCACTTGATTTTAGTTTTATTAAAAAACAAAATAATTTTATTGTGATGGAAATAGAAATACTTACAATATTTATAATTATGTATTTAATTGTTATATGTTTTTTTTCTTAAGATTTTTTTAGGATCTTGACTTTTATGACTTTTTTTAATTCTTTTTTTTCGTTTTTTTTTGGAAAATTGTGGCCCCTAAGCATTAAAAAAGACTGTTTTAGTTTTATTATGTTTCTTATGCTGGATTTTGGTTTAATATCAAAAATTCAATATATTGTTAATGATGATTTCTTTGATGACAAATACAATTAGTAATAATAATAGTTTATAAATAATACATAATAATAATAATAATTAATAGTAATAATGAGTTTTGGTAATAAATATTTATGTGAATTGATTTTTGTTTGTTTTATTTTAAGGTATAAAAAATATGTTGTATGACTTTTCTTTTAATTTTTTTTTAAGTTTCGCCAATAATATTTCTTTCTTTTACTTTATAATATTGTTCAATAATAACGTTCACATTTATTTTGCTTCTTCTATTTAAAGATTTGTTAATTATTTATTTTTTTAATTAAAAAAAAATAATGTTTAATAATAATGATAATAATAATAATGATAAAAATCTATACACAGTAACTAAATGCAAAATATGTTTTCTTCTTTAATCTAAAATTTAATAATTGCTCTTTATTATTTTCTTTATTATATTTTTGTTTTTGTTTTTTTTTTACCATAAACATTTAAAAATATTCATGTTTGATCTAAGTTCACACACATTGAATTAATTGTTATTAATTAAATATTAATATTATTTATAATTAAGTGTTGATTTTTGTCTTTTATGTTTTTGTTTGTAATTTATTAATACCTTTATTTTTAATAATTAAACCTTTAAGGGACTAAAGTAGTGGCTTTTAGAAATGTCGTTTTAAAAAGTTAAAAATTGTTCACATTCATTTGTTTAGGTTTTGTAATCTGTTTTTACTTAAGTTTTTTTTTTATTATAACTGTTAATATTAATGACTTGGTATTATATAATTTTTGTCTTTGTTTTTATAAAAAAAAGGGTGTTTGATTAAAATAAGAAATAATTTGCGCGTCAAAGTGATCAGGCTGGCCGAGTAAATACTGCAGAGTTTCTTTGGGCTACTTAATGCCCCGCAAAATGTGTTATTGTGATTAATTGTGTTTTTCAAAAAAGTATAAATGACCTGTCCGATTTGGAAAATAGCATTTAACTATTGTGAATGATGTGTGCTATAATGCATAGTTATCAAATACACACCTACCAAGAAAGGCTGGGAACACAATCTGCCAAGAAAGTGGCCCCTAACGGCCTGAGGTGTTATTATTCTGAATGATTGTATTGATAAAATAATATGAAAGCATTAATATAGCTGGAATAAAAAATAACTAAAATGATGCTTCAAATCCTTCTAATGCTTAAGTTACTTATTGGCCACTTAAAAATCTCTTCAAAAGTTTTGCTATTGATAAATCTATCATAATAACAAAACAATTGCAAATTTGCGATGGTTGGACCTTTGGAACTACATACATACATCGAGTAGATTGTTACTGTGAATGATTTTGCACCAGCTCATTGTGTATGGAAAGTTGAAAACAAACAAATTCATTTATTTAAATAAACACAAGTTACTGTGAATGATTTTGTTTTAATTTTACTTTCAGCGAACACAAAACGAGAAAAAATTTATTTAAATAAATGCAACATTTTTCGACTGTGTTTAACATATCAGTGTGAATGATTTCTTTTAATATAGAATCAAGTCATGAAGTAAACAAATGTGCTATTTGTCAGTTTTGGAATCAAAACTTGGCGAGTTTTTAATCTCGGCTTTTGTAAAATAGTTTTTGTGTAGAAAAAATTCAATTGCCAAATTCAAAAATCTGTCAATGGATACGTATTGATGAGCTGTACAATTTTCATGGCTGCCGGTTGGCTCTATTTGTCTGCTATACTTTGCGCTCGCGACCTGAAAGAGACCTTATCACAATAACGCGCACCATAATAAACTGAAATCTTTATAATTTATTTCGTTGAAAGGTGGGGTTTTTGAGTTTTTGTTTTATAGTTTTCTTAGAAATTTAAAATAAAACATTTTCAATATATGTATGTATTTATATTTAAGATTTTTCTTTTTTGCTTTTTTCGCTTATTAAATGTATAAAAATAATCAACTGTTTTAACAAAAACAAAATTTTTTAATGATTTTTATTTGTTTAGTTTTTTTTTCGATAACACCCTGTATTACTACGCAATTATTGCAATTTAAATAATTTTAACTATAACAAATAAACTTAAAAAAGTAAAATATGTTAAAAATAACTTTATATTTAATAATATTAATGATATAAAAAGAATTAATTTAGACTTTAAAAGAAATGACTAGTAATTTATGAATGTTTGTTTGTTTTTCTTTCCTCACAATTCATATGAAAAACTTTTTGTTTAAACGATTGCTAATGATTTATAAACAAGAAAATAAATATCGTTTTGTTTTAGGGGGTTTGTAAATCCCTTCGATTCTGCCTCCCATTTCGGCGCCTCATCTTGTCCAACAACAAAAATGGGAGTGGAAATTACAGGTTTGTTTTCTTTGTTTGTTTTAGTTACTTTAATATTAAAAAAATAATTAAACACAAACAATTGTTCAATCAAATATTTAAAACTTTTCAAAAATGTATGACGTTAAAAAAGAACAGGATTATATTTATAAAGCGCAGAAAAAAATGTACGACAAAGAGATAAAGTAATTCTAAGAAAATATTCTTATTGGTGGGCAAAAATTTTACAATAAACTTAAATTTAAAAAAAATATTTATAATAAGGAAAAAAACTGCAAAATGAAATTTCAAATTCTATAATTCATAAAAAAAATATTTTTTTTGTTTAATAAAGTTTAAGAAGTTAAAAATGTCATACAAAAATTGTTCCTCGATGACGAAAGTCGATCATTTTACAGATTAAGAAGACAAAAATTTCGTTGAAAAATTGCTGCCTGTCCTCCCACAACGAAAATCAATGGACCATTTTGGAGGCCAAAACAATTGATTCCAAAATTTATTATCGTAAGATTTTTTTCTGTCTTCAATTTATGTGAAAATTGACATTTTGCTCGTTTTAAATTTTAAACATCTATAACGTTCAACATTGTGGAACCGACTTTATAATATATTTTAGTAAATTTAGTAAATAAATATCTTATAAACTTTTAATAAATAAATATGTAATTATTCTTTTTTCATGAATAAGAGCAATAAACTTTAAGAAATAAAATAAAACCCAAAGCAGAAAAACGCTACCTTTAAATATGGATTTGTTTTGCTGTATATTAAATTTAAAATAATTGAAATAAATTGCTTTACGTTCTACGCGTTCACTTTCCTCGTACATATAAAAAAAAATTGTTATATTTAATTTATGTTTAAATAAAACTTTTACTTCATTAAAAAGCTTTCCAATATCATAATTTTTTGTTATTTTTTGCTTCAATTAGTCTTTAATATGTTTTTTTTTAAATGAAAGTTTTTTGAGCACTTCGTAAATTAATTATTTAACAATTTCCCTTCCTTTGAATTATATGCCTTTTTATCTTGCTTTTATTTGTTGAGGTTAATATAGAGACTACATACTTATGAATTTCACAACAACTACAAATACGCTATTATAAAGCATTTTACAGTTAATTAAAAGAACTTCTAATTTAATGTCAACGGCTACGGTATCGATATCCACGTCTTAAAGTTGACTTCAATAACCAAAAAACACCCGACTACAAAAATTTCTGGTTTTTGTACAACATCCCGTTATCAAATCAGAAATCCGCTGTAGTCGTTGTTGTTGTTGTTGTAAAACTGTAGCGTTTTAAATTAGAAATCATTTTACTTCCAGAAGATTTTTTTCTGAAGAATTTGCGTCGTAGGACACGAATTCTTAACATTTTGTAGAAAACGTAAAACTATTGCGTTTTACGGTCAAAGTGGATTTATGCCGATAAAATTGTTTTTCTATGACGACAGGACCGTTTCATGTGTGCCACAGAAAGTGGAAATGAAAAAAGTTTTAACCTTCTCCAGAAAACGTTAAATACAAAACGTGCATCGAGAATAATTTTTTTAAAGAAACACTCAAAAAGTGCCTTAAAATTTAAAAAATCTTGTTATATACCTACTCTTATTACTTAAGTCCTGTCTTTAATAAAGTAAAAGTCAATTTTTATCATCAAGAAAATCGTGTCAAGACATGTTCCACCATTGTTGCCACTGCTGAGGCGAATGTGACGAATGACACTCAAGTGTCAAGACTAAAATTGCATTCCAAACAAATTATTTCTTCTATTACTTGGTTAAGAAACAATTTATGAATTTGTTAAGTCGACATACTAGATACAAAATATACTTTAATACAAATTAAATTAAATTTTCTTAGTTATGAAAGAGAGAAAAGGATAGCGCGACAGAGAGAGAGAGATAAATAAAGCAACGTCATACATTTTATAAGTTTGGCGACCAACTAACATCCAGTATAAGCAAAGTTTTAGAGAAAAAACAAATAGTTTATATAATAAAAAATAATAAATTTAATAATCAAAGAAAAAGAAAATCAAATCAAAACTACTAAGCGGTGGCGTTTGTTCATTTAAGAATAAGAATATTTTATATATGTATGTATAAGTTTTACATCAGCTGTAAAAATAAATACGATATATTTTTAAATTTTGTTAATATTAATTCAATATTTGGTTTGGTTTTTGTTTTGTTTGTTTTACACACTTAATGATTAAAATTAATATTTAATAATTAAAACTACTAAATTAAAAATTAATTAATTTATTTAATAATAATAATAAAAATACAAATGCAAAATGCTTATTAATGGTCATAATATTTTCAGTAATTATTATGATTTATCATCATTAATACATAATTGTAATTTATTTTTCTGTAATATATAAAAGCCAACAACAACAGTAATTTATATATATATATAAATATTCATTAAGTTTTTTGTGTTTTGTTTTTTTGTTTGTTTATTTATTTTATTAAGTACTACAAGTTTCATATAAAAATATTTTTAAGTTTTGTTTGCTTTTAAGTTATGAAAACTTTAGAAAAGTAAATTAAGAATAAAAAGTAAAATATACAAAAACTAGAAAAACAATAAGAAATTTTGTTGAAGACTTTCAGAATTCGGTTTTTAGTGTTGGGTAAGTAAGTGTGTGTATGTGTGTGTGTTTTATGAAAGTTATAAAGCCTTATTCATAAGCGCTTGTTAAAGTAGGCTTCAAAGCAGCCTTTTTAAACTCTAACAAACGCCTAAGAGTACAACTGTCAAGCTTGTGCACAATTCAGAGCCACGAAAGAAGACCTTGTCTTTTGGGATTTACGCTTTCAAAGAAATGGCTTGTTGCTGTTGTTGTTGTTTCTGTTGTTTGTATTTCATTTAATTATTTTTCCTTTTATGTTTGTGTAAAAAAAGTTTCGAGTTTCAAACTAAACAAAAGTTTAATTTTTTTTTTTAAATTTTGTTTTTGCTTCATTTTTCAATTTCTCGAATTTGAAAAATTCCCTAAACGAGTCTCAATGTTCACAAGATTTTTTTATTTCTCAAGAATTAAATTATATTTTAAAAGTTTAATAAAAAAGTGTTAGTTTTCACATGCACATTATTTTAATAATTGATTGATTTTGTAAAAGATTTGTTTTGGTTTTTTATTCAAGCAGTCTAGATGTTTACGTTTGTTTTAATAAAGACGTTATTTCTATTAAAAACTTTAATTTTAAATATTTTATTCTCTTATGCAATTACTGGCTTTTAAGTTGTTAACAAAAGGTTAAAAAATATATGTATATAAAATAAAAAGAAATACTTTGAAAAATTGAAAATACGGTTTTCTTTTATACATGAGGCAAATAGTTTGAAAGTGAAAATTCTGTTTCCAGTATTTCAGCTGTCTATACTGCGTTTAAGAAGACAAACAAAAAAAAAACCATTAACTGAGCGCTAAAAGAAACACGTTTTGGGTAGCCGTATAAGAACATAATGACAAGCCTTGGCAACTTTAAAACCTCTTGAAACAAAACCGTTGTAGAATTCTTTGGTACAGCCTGTGATATTTTGAAAAACAGATTGAAATGCTTGAAATATGAAGTTAAGCAGGAAAATGGTTTCTCATCAAATACGAAATATTTCGCAGTGTCTACTTTAGAGTTTCATTGAGCTTCGATACAAAATGAACATAAAATAAAAACATTAACTTATTGAAAAGCAATTTCTCAAACATTATTTAAAAAAAAACAAGTTGCTGACAACACTGTTAACAATTTAACCACAAAAACTAGTGCCCGTTTACACACATCAATCAGTTCCTGTTCAAATTTCTTTTAAACTTGCACTCACGTTCATACACGAAAATTTCATTCCGCTGGGTTTAATTTTCGTTGCCTTCAACTTTTAATCTTTTTTTCCATTCTCCCAAAAACTCAAGACTTTAATTTAGGCAATTTAGGCTTGATGTGTGTAAGCTGGCACTAAAAAGACTTCGATGAAATTAGCCAATTTTATATGGAGGGAACTTAAAAGTATTCATACGGGGGGACGCGTTAACAAGTTTTCCTAGAGCCCCTGCTCTACAATGAGTTTTATCGCTTATGCAATTTGATTTAAAGTCGAGTGCAATAATTTTGAATCGAAACTGCAAGAAAAATCGCTGTCAATTTGACAAAAAGTTGACAACAAACATCAACTTCAAATGCTTTCTAATAATTACTGTTTACACTGAACATTTTCCGCGTCTAATTTCTATTTGCGTTTTCTTTACAACAATCAGAAAATATACCTTTGCGAAAGTATGGTAGCATTGTTGACAGAATGAGTGTTTGTATGTGGAAAAAAACGCTGTCAAATTAATATACATACAAATATAACATATTCTATTTCATGACCACATTATATATGAAATGCTTTTCAATTTATACTTATGACGACGACGCTTTTCTGTTTGATCGCTAAATCGTAGAAGAGTGTAAAAAACAATTTAAAGAATATCTTCAGTATAGTGCTAAATTGGATTCAGTATTGCAGGCTTTTCAACAACCTGTTTTACTTAACACTCATTGTGACGAGGTAATTAAATCAGCCATTTCGAAGTTTCATAGACGACAAACAGGGATACCGGCACTAATGTTGGCATCCCTGTTTGAAAAACATCCGTTTATAAAACAACAGTTAGAAATTTGAAAGAAATGCTTGTAAACAATGAAGCATTTGTCGCCAACCGGTAAACAAACACGATACGGTGGCCGTATTGTGTCAGCTTGTTGGCGCAATTGAGTTTTGACCGATGTGAACCGACAAAAATTGTCTGAGCTTTACTAGACAATAACTACACTAAAATGCTTGTTGTTGTCAAGTCTTTTGCATTTGATTTTACTTTTAAAAGTTTTAATATGAGCGGCTTTATGTCAGGAAGTCAGGATTTGTAAGTTCTTATTTTTCTCGCATATTTCACTTTATCTTTTGACAGATTTCCTTACACTTTCCTACAGCTTTTCGTTTATTTTTCTGCATTCATAAATGTTTGAAAGTTTGCTTTTCTTGAAATGAAAGAGAATAACTCATAATTCTTCAGCAGTAATTTTTTTTATATAAAAATAGTGTTTTTTTTTAGATTTTTGCGTTTTTTTTTACAATACAAATATATAGGTAACATTTAAATTTACAAATATATATTTTCAATTTTTTTTATATCTTTTTTTTTGTAATTTTCTTTGATTAAAAATATTACGTTTTTTTGAATTTTTATTCTGTTAATATATATTTTTAATATTAAAAATCAGTCAAGAGTAGTGAATTATTTTATATATTTAAAGTATATATTTTCATATATGTATGTATGTATATAAATGTATATAAGTGGTGTTGGATGATTAATTACGGTGAAGGTAAAGTCAGATTAAAGGTTTAAGAACAAAAGTGAAGTAGTTTAAATTTTAATTGATTTAAAATTTAATTAATTCACATTTGTTTTTAAAGATTTTCATACATAGTTTCGAACTACACAACTCGCTAAAGAGAATTTCAACAACGTTTTTGTTTTATTTTAATTTGAGAGTTTTTTTTTAAAATTTATTATTTTGTTTAATTGGTTTTTGCTTTCTTCAATAAAAATGTTTAATCATTAAAAATGTTGCTCTGTTGCATGTGTGTGTGTGTGTGTGTGAGTAAGAGATGGGCGATGAGCTCGTTTGCGGTAACACTGTCTTAGGGTAACACTGATGACACATGATTAATGAATGCTTTAATGACAATGAGTTTGGTAACATTGGACATTTTAATTATTTATTTTTGGAAATAAGAAACAATTAAAAGGGTTTCAAATCAGGAATAGAATTTTCTTTGCACAATTGCAAATAATACAATAGAAAAAACTGAACGTTTTTAAACTTTTCTCTATTAATTAATAAAATTGTTTGATTGTTTGTGTTTTTGTTTTAAATTTTCTTTCGTAAGCATTCGTTTGTTTGTTTGTTTGTTTGTTTTTAAAAATCTTTTTTTCTGTTTTATATCTTTTGTTGATAAATTATTACTAAGTTTTTGTTAATGTTTTTTTCTTCATTTTAAAATTCCTCAATATATTTTTTCAAATATGTATGTATTTATAATTAGATTTTTCTTGACTTTTGCAAATACTTTGACGGAATTTTCATGTTTTAAAATTAACTTGTTTAAGGTTAATTATTTTTTTGTTTCTGCCTTTTCTTAAAATTGGTGTGTGTCTGTATTTGTATAATATATATGTATGTAAGTTGTTTGTATATAAATATATATAGTCATTAAGTAAGTATATATATATATATATATATATATATGTATATATATATGATTGTGTACATAACATGTAAAATACATAAAATACCTACAAAAACATACTACTACTTGGCTTAAATATAATTATTATTTTCAATTAATTACTAATCATTAAAGTTAAGCTAGTAATACTTAAGAGTTTTTCCTTTAATTAATTTGATAAATTCCTTATTTTAAGTTAAAATGGTTGTTGCTTAAGAAAAACAGAATGATAAATATCTTTGAAGAAGTTTCAAACGATGGCTTGCACTTAAATGTGAAATTTTGTTTAAAACAAATATTTAAAAATGAGAATGTGTCCAGTTTGTGTTGTTCGATTTTAAGCACAATTTTATTTTGGCCCTAAAAATACGGTTTTAAAAATCAATGCAGACAGTTAAAGTTGGCAGCTCTGTTTTGTATAGCCGACCATTTGGATTTAGGCAAATATTCGTCCAGCCACTCAAACATGTTTTAATTGAATGAATAAAATGTGTCAAATAATCTGTGAAATTTTTCTTTCAGCCTTTTTTGCGGAGTGGTTGCTTTTCCTCCACCCAAAAAACAACGAAATCAAATTGATTGTTAACCATCAGGATTGCCAACTATATCATTTTTATTTTTTTTTTTTTGAAAATGCACCATTTTTTGTAAATAAATATTTACTTTTATTGGAAAGAAAGTTTTTGAAAGAGATATAAAAAAAAATATTTTCTTTTAAAAGAGTTTGTTTTTGCTCCTTTTAAAAAAGGATACTTTTAAAAAGACCTTGTTAAGAAATTTTAATTTTTTCTTAAGAAATTTTAATTTCTTGTAAAGAAACGTTTTTAGAAGAACTCGATTAGAAGAAGAGTTTTCTTAAGAATTATTCATATTTAAAGAAAGCAACGATTTGAGAAAAAGTTTTCTGTTTTGAAAAAGTTCGTTTTTTAAAAGTTACTCTCCTGAAAATCTTAATCTTATTAATAGTGTCGCAGTAATGGATTTCTGCCATTAATTAAAGCATTTTGTGCAGAATTATCGTATAGCCTTTCAAAAATGAATTACGGAAAATTAAATATTGTTTTAACAGCTTTAAGCAAGATTTTAATTAAACATTCACATGCAAACTTCGCCTTGAGATTTTCCTTCACTTTCGTAATAAAATAAAAACCAAGTCTTTTAGGTGCCTTCTATTGCTGTTTTGCCTTTTTGTGACTAAAAAAAAAGAACAAGAACCGTTATAATTTCGCGTATTAAATTTTGGGTTTTGCTTTTTTTCTTCTCTTATCTTTTTTTTTTTTTTTTGTTAACAACATTTATCAAAAATATAAACTATATTTTTTGGTAACATTATTCCACATTGATTTCTCTGTTCTCTGTTTCTTTTGCTTTCTTTATTGTTTTTGCCCGTAAGCCATCAAGTGAAACAAAAACGTTTTTCGTTATCAAGTGTTTTTAAAACATTTTCTTTTGTCCAACAAACAATTTTTTTATTTTCATTAAACCGTCGTAACTTTTAAATGTATTATTTGTGATTTGTGATTTCTTAAATCACGGCTGTGAAACATGTAGATATTAGAATACTCGTAAATGTGGAAAATAAAAACTTGAGAACGAACAGTTAAAAATTTAAATATGTTTTTGTTTTACTTAAAGTGTTTGCTTCGTTAATTTTAAATAGTATAATTTTTCTTTAATATGTAATACTTAGATAAATAATTAATTCTTTCACTTTTTTCGAGTTTTGCTTATTTTTTACAGTAACATTTCTCAGAGCCTAACAATTAAAAAAGTTGTATTTTGAAAACATGATGTGGTGGTAGGGATAAGTTAAATTGAGTTGTGTATTGTATTTTTGTTGTTGTTTTTTTTTTGCTTTTTTCCTTTTTCTTTAATATACAAAAAGTGTTGGAAGCAAATATTTGAAAGTGTTAAAAAATTAAACAATTTTTACGTAAATCTGCATTTCTTGGCAAATAGTTTATAATGTGCTGCCAAGAACATGCTTTTACCGCATAGTTGAGCCCCAAAAGGCTGCAAAGCATTCCAAAGAAGCAAAGATATTGTGACTTACTAAATAAAGTTAGTTTGACTTTCACTTGGGCCTCACACCATCAAGTGATCTTTCAAATTTTAAATTCCCGTCTCTAATTTTTTTTTGTAAAAATCTTGACAACGAAATGAAAAAAGTTTGATGGTGTGTTTTTGAAGCGCAAAAACATTTCGAGAGGTTGGAAATTGGGTCTCTGCTGTTAAGCCATATGAAAAGTGATAAGAGCGTTAAATCAAGAAATTACACGATTTGAAGGTCTTAAAGGATTTTCTAACATTAAAATGAAATTAAAGCATAACACGCTTAAAAATTTAATTCGATGTCAAAAATTAATATCATATCGTCAGCTGAAATACATAATGTGTACGTGGAGAATCACATAGTTATACGTATTTACTGGATATTCGAAAGAATGAGTGTAGTGAATTTGTCATGCCTGATTTCATGACTTTCATATGAAAAATCATGAGAACTCAAACGGCGTTCGGCATTTATGTAAAATTTAAGCAAACCCGGCAAATATATGCAAATAATTTTTAATGTACCTTCGGCGAAATGGCCTAACCTTTACTCTGCTACCAAATTGACTCCAAAGCTTTGCAATGTAAAAAAGCTGTTGTTATAAGTATAAGATTTTTCCCAAACTGGCAGGTATCCGCAAAATGTTAAAGAGAATACTTTTGATATATCGCTATTTAAGTTTTATCGCTTGTAATTTCTCAGCTCATGTTACAACTGAAGTTTCGTTCTAGCGAAACAATAATTTTATTGGTTCCTTGTGTAATTTAAGCATTTTCCTAGACAGGAATTTTTGTGGCTTAATTCATAATAAGTTCGCCTCAAAGTTTTGTTAAATAAAACAAAATTCTGCGCAAAAAAAACGTTTTAAAAAATTGTTTAAGCTGTGAAAAGTAATAGAACAAATAGAAGAAATACTTGTTTCCCACTTATTTCTTTAAAAATACTATCTTAATGAAATTCTAATATATTTTTTATATACTTATATAATTGTTTTTAATTTTGTATTGTTAGTAAAACTATAAATAAATTGTTGCATTAATTCCCTTCTGTTTTAAAGTTTTTCTTGTTTATAATTTTTAATATTTAACATTCACATAAAAAGCACAATATGTTTATTATAGCCATAATTTGTTCATAATTATTGTTTGTATGTTTAAAAAAAATGTTTTATGGTTAAAAAATGTATTATTTATTTAATTTGTTTTGGGGCTAAGTTTAATATTTTTCATAAAAATTGATCATTGCAAATAGTTGTTACTTTATTTTATTATTATATTTTCAATATCAAAACGTCAATAGTTTATTTAGAAGTTGGTAAACGGTGTGGATTCATGAAATTTCTGGACCAGTTTCTTCAAATGCACCGAAAGGGCCATCAAAACACAGTAAAAGACAAGTTTTATGTTTTTCTTCTTTTCATTTGTCGTTTTAAAAATAATAATTTGGAAAAAGATTTTTAACATTTATGTAAATAAAATTCTAAACAAAATTGGTGTTCAATTTTTAAGTATTTATATAAAAAACTTTACTTTTTATTCACTTTATATAAGTTTTGTTCAACAAGATATGCGGAGGATTTAAATGTGTTTTCTTTCTTTTTCAATATTTATTTATATGTATAGAAAAAATTTTTGTTAAATACTGATTTTATGTTCCGTAGTTATTGAGTATTTTATTTAAGAAGAAATTTTAAAATGTTTGAAAAAGAAGAGATCATATGAAATGGTTTATAAAATTATTTGTTTTTAGTGCTTCAATTCCACTAACGGCAGAATGTAACGCATTTCTTACGCTAATAGTTTTTAAAATGGCCGCCATGAAGACAGAAATCGCGCTAACTATGACCGATCGAGAATGAACGTGTTTGTTTTTTTTTGTCCTACGCCAACGAAAGAAAAACCATTAAAAACACGGCGAAGTTTGTCGGCATCTGTTGCCGACGCCGATAAATGTTTACGGCCGGCATCGACATATTGATACAGTTGCTGGTAAGTGGATGTTTCGTAAAGTAAAAAAAATAGCCTTAATCTGTTGGTGGATCAACTCAAGTTTGAAATACGTGACAGCTTCTTGTGTTATACACACAGGGGAACGGTACACACAACACAACCCCCTTGCTTGAGAACTCGGACTATCTAATCACTTCTGCCAGTAATTTCCTGGACGGTGAAAAGGAAGACAAACAAATACCGAATAGATAGCCTGAAATCCTGAAGGAACATTAGCCCTTAACCACAGAGAACTGTATTGTTTTGCGATGAAATTTTGTGTTCAACACGCCGCCATTGCATTGCCGACATAAAGGCATTGTGTATGGGGAAAGAAACAAGTAACACAAATTTATCGCCTGTCCCACTGTGACGATCGTTATCGTTTAGCCAGTACTTTGAAAGTCGGAAAACCGGCCCTTAAAATGTGTTTATTCGGTTATTTGACGTTTAAAAGGGCGCTGCGATTTTTAGCAATAAAACATTTAATATAAAACCAAAAGTTATACGACCATTTGTTTTGAAGGCAAAATATACATATGTATTTTGTTTTCAGAAAGATATAGCTTTTAGTTTATGGTTGTTGGTAACACTTTTATATTATTGCAACTTTTCAATGATTATTTTATATTATTGCAAACTTTTTAATTTTAATGCCGACTATTTTAATTAACAATTAAGAAAACTACTACATTCACCTTTTATTTATTTATTTTTTTCTTCTTCTTCTTCTTATTAATAGAAAAATATCTCCTATTGCTGCTATTTTAAACAAGTTAAATTTATCGTTTTTTTGTTTGTTTTGTTTTGCAAAAATAAAAACAAAAAAATGGCATTAAATATTTTTGTGTCCCGCGGCGCAAAAAAATACTTTTGCTTAAAAATAATATTAAAATACTTATGCTGTTTTAAATAAGTCTAGTATTTTATTTATATTTTATTCCCTCATTTGAATTGTGCCTAAAAGTTTTAATATGTGCAATGCAAGGAAAACTAGTTTTCCTTCATTCAATTTAAAAGCAAAAGACATATTTAACATACATACATACTCTAAAACAATATCCTTAATCACTCTTCGCAGTAGTAAAATGCAAATAATTCGGGGTTCTGCATATTTCTTTGCAAAAAATAATTTTGTAAAACAAACAAAACAAAAAAAAAATAAATAAATAGTCTCTAAGCTACAGTGAAAGAAAATAAGGAAAAATTACATATAGAAAATGTTTGTAGATCATTGGACTAATTCCGGTTAGTTACAAAATGGCTGGTTTTTAAACAATAAACATAAAAAATTAGGCAAAAGCGGAAAAAAGTTTAACAAACTCCAACTAAATAGTGAACAGGATTTATTTCTATATTCTAGCAAATTCTAATTTGGTTTTTCCACCATTTCTATCCAAATCCGTAAATGGTCTTGCAAAATAGTTAAAACAGTCTACAGTGTCTTTTTGTTACAAAATTTACTTAAAATTCTGCAAATCATGATATTTTTAAACATTTACCAGACCATTTGTATGAAGTGTTTAATACAAATTGAAATTGATAGAAAACATTAGTTTTACTCTAACGCTAGTTGTGTCCAAAGACAAAAATGGTCTAGAAATTTTATGCAAATTCTTCAAAATATGATATTTCCAAACATTTGCAAGGCCTTTTATTTGAAGTGTTTAAAAGAAGTTGCAAACATGGGTTTTTTTTGTGTCCAACGCAAAAACAGTCTTGCAAAGTAGTGAAATCAATGTTTCACAGCTCTTCATTACGAAATTTAGAACAATTTTTTTTTTTTAAAACGGTTTCCGATATATACAAAAAATACCAAACACGCAAAAATTTACTAAATTCATCGATAAGAAATGAAGTTCTGTCAAAAAAAATGTAAAAGTATTCAAATTAAAATAGTTGACGTTTCCAGCTTGAAACAATAAAAGTTTGGATTAAAGAGCGATTTATGGCCAAACTGAGCGATTTACCGCTTTTTTCTGTTCTGTTTTGCAGTTTCTTATAAACGATAAGTTGACATGTAGGCAATTGCCATCCTACCGATTAAAAGTCAAAACTAACCTCCAAAGCGGTAATTGCGGTGCGTAATTTAGGCCACAGCTGATCGGCTTTTTTAGCTGCAAAAATTAAATAATGGAAAAGTAGGAATTTATATAAATCCGAAAAAGATAGTTTTCCTGTGTTTATTGTAAATTCAGAAAACTATTGAAAAAGTGTTGCCTACTTGATGGCAATAAAAGTGATAGTTTTCCAGCAAATCTGTTGACGCAGAAGGTTCAGACCACAGGTTTTCGCACCAACACCTTCTATCCGTTTCAATCTCTTTGCACTTTCTACGCTTTTCTTAATTTCAAATTACATGTCAGGCTGTTCCTCTCGAAAGCAGCTGATTGCTTCGCTTGGATGCCTACAAAAGCAAAAGTATTTCGCCACGTTGTAGACCAACTACGCGTTCTCTACTTTGTGCAAACAAATTTGCCCAAAGTGATCGCCTAAAACTTGGCCAACTGGAGCGCAAAAACTGTTGATTTCCATTTAAAATTCTAGTAGCAAAATCAGAAATATACGCGTCCATGTTCTGAAAAGTGCATATCGCCTAAAATTAGCGTTTTCGATTTAAAAGATATTAAACCCGGTTTCATTCTAAAGTTTTTTCCTTGCAAACAACGTATTCAATTCCATTACATTAAGGCCAATCAACTCTGTGGAACATTAACAATACCTGTGGCAAAGAAGAGTTTTTAGCGAAACACTTTTAGTGACTTTTTCATGAAAACAAGCCTGTCGCTGGACACAGCAAAGAAGCTTCTTGCTTATGGTGGTTGGCGAACTTAAACAGCGCCTACGACAGTTTTTTGTATTAGATTAATGAAGAGGAAAAAATGTTTTCTTTAATCAATTACAAAATTTACGCAGGCGTTTTTTTTCCTGTTTCTTTTTAATTCACCCATCCATTACAATAACAGTCCTGATCAATATCGCCCAATTCAACTAATTGCTGTTACATGAAAACATGCAACTAAATACTTTTTACTTGTACAAAAATAAAGGAAAAATAAAAATAGTTGTATTGAAACAAAACAAACAGAAAAACACAAATTTCTACAATTTATTTTTTAAATTTTAATTTGTATTTCTTTTTCTTTAAATGGCAAGTTTAACAAACACATCAATTAAAAATTATAGAAAAACCAGCCATGCAATTTTTTTGTTGTTTTTTTTTTTTAAGAAAAATCAAACATAATTACAAACTATAATAACATTGATTAAAAAAAAAATAAACTTAATACAAAAAACAAAATACAAGCAATAGAAAACAATAAAATTTTTTTCTTTTAAATTCTTAAAAAGATGATACTTTTTTTTTTCTTCATTTCAGTTTAACAAAATACAAGATATGTAGTAAATACAAAATATATGTTTTTGTATAAATAAGTAGCAGAGTGAATTCTTTTTTCTTCTTCTTCTTCTTTCTTTTCTTTATGTATAAAAATTACGAACAAAACAAAAAAGAAACTAATACAAAAAAAAATATTTTAACTACGAGAATATGATTTGTGAGAAGAGAATTTAATTTAGTTTAAAAAGTAATTACCTTAAAAATGTATATTAAAAATAATAATTAAAAACTGTTTAGGATAAAACTATTTTCTAGTTGTTGTTGTTTTTCTTTTAGCTAAATATATATATATATATAAAATTAATTAAATTACGACATAAATGTACTCGTAAGTAGCAATAACCGGTTCAAAACGAGTAAAACAAACATATTGTCTTGAAGCAGGGAAGATAAAGACGACTTTTGCAAAACATTCGAAACTTAAACCAAAATACTTTCTGTTTCTAGGAATTCGGTTTACAAAACGCAACTGAGTGGGCCGGCTTTTTAGACGCAACTTAACATACAAGACTAGTGGTCACGGTCACTTGAAGACGCCGTACAAAATTTGGCCTTTCCTTACACGCCGTCATTGCTCCATCCGCGCCTGCAGTGTCCAGGATAGAAACATTGTTTAGTACCAGGAATAGGAGGATTTTGTGAGGTTTGGTGTTGGTGTGACGCCAACGACGAGCGCAAATTTCAATAGAAAAAGTCACAAGAGTCTTTGTTTGGAAAATTTTCGGAAACCTGAACAAAATAACTGAAGCTCAAAAATCTATGAAACAAGTTTTCTTTTCTGGTCTATTTATAAGAAAAGTTCGTGCGTTACGTGTTAGAAGTAGCAATAGATGTCGTTTGGTTTTTGGCTGGCCTCATTTGAACTAACCAGAAGTCTTCGATTCTTTGTAATAGATTATAGAAGAAACACTTGAATTTCCTGTTGCAAATTTCGAAATCTTTAAAACCTATTCCCAAAAGGAAAAATATTTTTTATTCTAGACTTGAACATACTTTTCATTTTAATCTATTCACAGAACATGTAACCAGTATTGCGACAAACATTAAAGGAAATTTTGTGTTTTATTAGATTACAAAAATAAAACTCCAAATTTCTTAATTTTTATCCAATCACAATATTATTCGAAAGTTTGTAATAGATGAAAGAAAGATGCGAGTATTTATTCTGTAGTCTATTACGTTAAGGGTTAAGTGAACATCCACAACAAAGCATTCAAAATTGTAATTCGGGCTTATTAAGGTTCGTGAAATTTGCCAGTTTATAACAGATTAATGCAGACACTCAATTTTCCAATTGCCAGAAACTTAATTTGCTACTATTTTTTATATGTAAAACAGAAGAAAAATACTTTTTCCTTTTGATCTATTACAAATCAGTCGTTTGTTGTGTCCAACAATCGTGATTGGAGCGAGATTTAGTTTCGTAAAAGCAGATATTTCAAAGGAAATCCAATTGGAAACATTCGCTTTCAACCGCATGGCAAGTTGAGGAAAAGAAATCTATGCTGGTGTCTCTTAAAGAGTTTGCCGAAATTTCGAAATTGCTGCAGCCTTCATTCTGATATTGTTTAAATGTCTCTGCTCAACTTAAACTAATTATTTAAGTATTGTATTGTAAAACTGTTTAAACTTTCATTTGTTACTTTGGAATATCTACAATTTTAGTTTGTTGCCCCCCCTTTAAATTGATTTCGTCGAAACCAGAATTTCATAAAATTTAATATTCTTCTGTGTTTTATATTGTAGTGGGAGCTAAATTTAGTTTAAAATACTTTTTGCTTTTCTTGTTGTGTTGAGATCCAACTGGAATGATTTATAATAATCGAAATGATATATATTGAAGTTTTGATCATTATTTTGGGTTTTTGAGTTTTCGAGAGATTTCCCATCGTCTGTTTTGAAATGTGGAATATTGAAAGAATAAAAATACATATAAAATGGTTTTAGATACGTCAGACAATTCGTTTGTTTTCTGGTTTTTAATTGTTATTCAACTACTTAAATAATATATTTCTTCTTTTTTTATTACATATTAAAAAAAAAAGTATTAAGGGATTCATGTTTAATGCTTGGTTTTTTGTGTTTTTATAAATATTTAAGCAGATATATTGTAATCGTAATTAAAAGCTAAAGTTGTGTTGTTGTGTGTTTAGCAAAGAAAAAAAGTATAATAAAAACAAAAAGTATATGAATTTTTTGTTTTCATAAATTTTTTTCTTTTTGTTGGTTGCGTATTTTTTTCCATTGAGTAACTCACTAATTAACAATTAAAAAAATTCTTATTTTGCGTTTGTTTTTTCATAATTACATATTATAAAAAGAAACAAATGCTGTAAACAGTAAATTCTTGAAAAAGTTTTTCTTTGTTTTTTCTTCTTCTTTTTTCTTATATAACGTTTGTTCTGTTTTTATGGTTTTTCTTTTAAGAGTAAAAAAATAAACTACCAAACAATTATGCCATAAATAATTGTAGCTTTTTTTCTTTTGTATTTTTGTTTTTCATAAGTCTTATAAACTGATTGCCAAACAGGATTAGAGAAAATTTTAAAAAACCTTTTTTCCGATCATTAAAAATGCTTTTTATAAATTTTCACTTCAATTAAAAGAAATTGTTTTAAGAAAAAAAAAATCAACAGTTTTATTAAGATATTTTTTTGTTTGTTATAATTATTAATAAAAAAAATTAACAAAATCATGGTATTATTTCGCTTCGCACAAAAATTGTTCAGTTCAGAAATATTTAAAAATTAAATTAACATAAAACACACACATGTAAAAACTACAAAAAGTAAAAAAATATGTTAAAAAATATTTAAAAAAAACTCTTACATAAAAACATACAAATTCATAAAGGTTTTGTGTTATAAAAAATAAAACATTGAAAGAAATAAATAAAATTTTTTTAATACAAAATTCTATAAAAAAAAAATTAAATAAAAACAGGCAAAAAAAACTATAAATAAAAATAGTTTTCTAAATGCTTTTCTTTAGCTTAGAAAAAATCATTTATGCGAGTATAAATCTATTAAAAAGAATTAATATTTTATGCCAATATTTTTCATTTAAGCAAATAAAATATTTACGAAAAAATATATTTAAAAAGCCAACATTTTAAAACAGCCAAAAAGAAAACTAACAATTAGACAAATTTTAATACAGCAAAAAAAAAATACAAATAATTTAAAACAAAAATTATTGTTTTTCAAATAGAAAAATATAAAAGAAAAAATGATTTTACCTTAAAAAAAAGAGATTTTAAGCTTAAAATTATTTATATATCAAAAAAAAAAAAAAAAGGAATAAAAGTAAAAAATAAAAAACAATTTAGTTAAAAAAAAAGGAAATAACCTCAACAATAAAAACAAGAAATCGAGTAAACAGAATGCGAGAGTGCAAAAGACACACGAGATAGACGAGAGAGGAAGAGAGCATGTTGGGATTAAATGCAAATATAATATGAATGTATTCGTATTTAAACTTAAAAGCAAGAGATTGCTCGGAGGGGGGAGATAGAAAATCTTAAAATCTTATAACAAACAGAAGCAGAAAAAACTGAGCTCAACAAAATTACGTTTTCTTTTCAAATTGCTTATATTAAAAATAAAAAAATTAAATTAAAAACAGAGATTTCAAGTTCATCCGTTCATCCTTCATAAATTTGTTGCGCGACAAATTATTTTTTAAACAAAACTTTTTGTTTGCGTAAATTTCTGTTGAATATTCTTATGATATATGTATGAGACAAACAATAAAAAAAAAAGGAAGGAAATGATGACTTTTTACTTTTTATTTTATTTATATGTATGAACAAAAAATACCAGAAAACTGAAAGCATTTTTTTTTTGTAGCATTTTAAAGTTTTTGTTTGTTTTTTCTGTTTTAATTCTTAAGTTTAGCGTTAAAAAAGAGCTTTATTCGCTAAAAGAAGAAATTCTCTTTTCTTTTTAGAGAAGTTTCTTTATATTATAAAAATAAAATTAACAAAGCTCAGTCGTTTTATTTTTAAGAATTTTCTTAGCGCATAAGAAAATTATGTTTAGAAATCGCGTTGCAGCAACATCATGGTTTTTTTTTAATTACGTTCTCTTTTTTTCTTTTTTTCTTTTGTTTGTGTTTTAAATGTAATAATAATAATAATAAAAAATAATAATAATAAATAACATTATCAAAAACTAGTGGTAATAATAATAAAAATGCATTTTTTTTATAACTTACAAAAACAAAAAAAAAATTATATTGTAATAAAAATAATAATAAAAAGTGTACTTTTCTGTTTAGAAAATTTATATGTTTCTATATAAATAAAGTATTTGCATGTATGTAAAAGTAGTAAAAGTTAAAATCATGTTTACAAACCGATTGGTGGTACTTGCACGTAACGATAAATGTAGAGGCGGTAGTCTTTGCTGGCCAAAACCACGCTGCCGTCGTCCATCAGGGCCACATCGAAGCATTGGGCGTGTTTGACTTTGGACTCGAGGGCTGAGACCAGCTGGCCGTCCTGCGTGAATATGGTCAAGTTGAAGTTGTTGTGATTGTCGGCGATCAGGATTTCGCCGTTGGTGTTGATGCCCACGCCGATCGGATAGTTGGTGACACCTTCGCCGCCAATTTGCCGCAGATACTGGCCCTCGTAGTTGAACACTTTGACGCAGTGGGCCCGATTGTCGCTGATGAAAATCTCCTGTTTGTCATTGACCACGACACCGTTGGGAAACTCCAAATGCTTGGAGCAGCCGAACTTGTGCAGCACGTTGCCGTTCTGGTCGAAAATAATAACGCGCATCACTTTGCATTCGACGACAATAATGCGGCCCTTGTTGTCGACCGTGACGCCACGGGGATGCTGCAAAATGTTGGCGCCGAATTTGCGCACGAACTGGCCGTACTGATTGTAGATCTGTATTTGGTGTGTGGGAGAGCGTTCGGTGACTATAATGTCGCCGGAGTTGCGCACAACGGCCACCCGATTGGGATACAACAGCTGCGAGTCCCGTTTGCCGCACTCGCCAAATTGGAACTTGAAGCGTCCCTCTTTGTCGAAGATCTGTATGCGATGGTTGTTGGTGTCGGCCACTATGATGTCGTTTTGAGCATTGACCGCCACGCCGCTCGGCTCGGTAAACTGGCCCTCCATCACACCGAATTCGCCAAATTTGCAGTGATAGATCATTTTCTGTCTTTTTATTTGTGATTTGGGTGGGTAAATGGTGGCCGACAGCAATTTCGAAGTCAAGTCCATGATGGAGTCGGAGCTGGAGCAGCCACTGCCGTTAGTCATGTTGAGGGTAGCCAAAGCTGAGGCTGCTAAGCTGACATTGGTGGCAGCAGCGGTGGAGCAGTTTGTGGTTGCGGCCAAACCGTTCGTTAGCATTTGGTTGGTGGCAAAGGGATCCTGGACAGCTGAGAACAGATTGTCAGCGCCGCCATTGCTCCATTTTTCGTAGGGATTGGTTACTGAAACTCCCACGAATGGTGTGTTGTTATTCGAATTGGCCACATTGAAGCGTTTGGCCATCAAGTCCTCAAAGGTGTTGCCACTGTTGTGTGTGTTTTGGAGAACATTGGATCTGGTGCCCAATAAACTGCTCGAGTAAGAATTTTCCAACAGATTGGCAGACAAGCCCAAACCTCCCGGCAAATGTGAGCCACCAGTGACGCTGCTGTTCGAGGAGCCACCGCCATGGGATGAGGAGGACGAAGTGGACTGTGACGGTCTGGCAATGGGAGGTTGTTTGACCTGTTGCTGAACCATGTCGCCTCCAGAGGCCCTCAAGTAGCCAAAAGTGTTGCGCACTCCTGCTTGTATGGATTGATAATTGGACATAAATTCCAGTTCGAAGGGCATTTGTAGTTCCTGTATAGCTGCCTGTAACTGCAGTTCCAAAGTTTTACGCAACATTAGCACTTCGGTAATGGTGTGAGCTTTCGGTGTCCGTTCTATAGCATCGCAGCTCTGCACTGTTTTGTCAATCAATTCCTTGGATCTTTGTATCCAGGCCGAGTGATTATTCATCTTGGCGTTGTACAGGCCTTCCAGTTCTTTTATCAACTCCTGTTTTCTCTCGTCCAGCATGGAACAGAAGAACTGATAGGTCTCATTGATCTCGTTGTGGGCTTTTTGATACTGAATTTTGATTTTCGAACCATTAAGTATTTGGTTGTCGCCCGGTGTTTGTTGGCTGCCCACCATAGAAACAATGTCTCCCACTTTGCCGCGTAGATCGCTTAAAACCGTTTGCAATACTGTCTCGGGTGTGGTTTGGCCTGTCAGGCTGTTGAGTGATCCCAAGCCGTTTTCCTGCACATGCTCGACTTCGTGCAGGCCAGACGAATGTTCTTGCAGAACGCATTCCTTGCACACCAAAGTGCAACAGGTGCGGCAACTGAATTTCAAGATCTCGTTCTTGTGCCGCTGACAATACAAGGGCTGGTGTTGTGGTATTTGTTGCTGGCCGCCCATGGAGACTGGCACTAGTTGTTGGTTTGAGCGCATGTTCGATGGCAACATGCTTGCAAATATATCGTCCTGGCTCATAATCGAGTTGTCGTTGGAGTTCAAGTCATTGCTGAACGAGGAGGCAGCCGCTGCGGCCGCAGCTGCTGCAGCAGCCGAACTTAAAACAATTTTCGATAATTGTGACAGCGGCTGTTGTGTGGGCGCCTTTTGCAACTGTGGCTGCTGCTGAGGTGGTGCCTGCTGCTGCTGCTGCTGTTGTTGTTGATGCTGTTGCTGTTGTTGCTGCTGTTGCTGTTGTTGCTGCTGTTGCTGTTGGTGATGCTGCTGCTGTTGTTGTTGCAACATCATGGTCAAAGAGCTGGAAAATTTGAAGTCCATGGGATTACTGCTGAGTTGTGAATTGCTGCCGGGGTGTGTTGTGGTTCCACTCTCGAAACCCTTAATCAGACAAACATTGTGTCCGTTGAAGCAATGCATAAATTCATGAGCTGTACAACAATTGCCACACAAAAAACTTACGCAATTGAAACACTTGGCCACTGCATCGGATTGTTTGCTTTTGCAGGCGGTGCAACGTGGGGCAGCACTTGTGCCGTTGGCTGTGGTGACGTTTATAACATTATTGCCGTTTGTGGTGTTATTGGCGACCAACAGATTATTGCAGGGACTGCCTTTGCCGCTGCCAATAATGCCGGGGCCAGCACTAACACCTCCGCTACTATTATTGCCACCGCCGCCACCACCGCCGCCGCCACCTCCTCCACCACCCGTATTGGATGCTGTACTGGAAGCACTGCTAGACGTACTGCCACAACCGCTTAAGCCACTACTTGAGGAAGAGGACGACGATGAGGAGGATGAGGCTGATGACGATGCTGATATTGAATGTTGTCCTACAACTGTCTGGCCAACGTTTGTAAAATCATCACAAATGGCTGAGTCACTGACAGGTGGCGAGGAACCGCTTAACGTGAGTGGAGAATCGGATAGATAACCATTGTGTTCGATATAGGATTCAATAGAATTTGTGCCACGTATGGAGTCTAATGATGGTGTGGGAGATGTGGCCATTTTGGACCCGTTTTGATTTTGGGTAAATTTATTTTCGTCTCGTTTTCTTTTGTGTCTTCGTTTTGCCTTTTTTCAAACTTAAAATTTTAGTTTTGCTTTCATTCAAATATTGATTTTCTAGTCTTCAATTAGCAAATCCAGGAAGAAGCTAAAATAAAATTGAAGAAATTGATTAGAAAACTATGAATAGAAATTTATTATCATAAATTATTGAGCAAAAAGATTTAATAGTGCATATTATTGGAAATTTTGCCTATTTGCAATACACCCTAGCAAATATGCAATACACTAGTTTCTGCAAACAATATTGGATACCAGTTTCGTTATCCATATTTATTACTGCTCCGTTTGTTTGTCTAATATTCTTACTAATTTTCCCAGTTATTTCCTTTCTTTGGCGGTGTTTTTTTATATTTTGAAGCTGCTACCGCGAACTGGTTTTTATACTTAAGCGACTTTTACGCAGCTTAGTAAAAATAATATATTTGCCTACATATCAATTTATTTCTAATTAAGACTTCAAATCAGGAGAGAAATATTTCGTTTTAAATAATAAAAGTGCCAGTTAAATTAAAACAATTAGGCAAAATTAAGCTTAAGTTTCAAGAAGGTTTTATATAGAATGCGAGAAACACTATCTATCATTTCATAAACTTTACAGGAACGTAATTTATCGGGCACTAAATTTTTATTGTTAATTTATCATTAAACAAACAAACAAAAAATTTATAAACATGTCTTAACAAATATAAAAACAAAATTCAAGTGTTTTGTGTTAAAAAATCCTATATACATATAAGTATAATATATATTTGTCTGTAGAAAACAAAATGCGTAAAATTTCACCAAACCAAGTGCAAAGCCTTTGGTTTTGTTCACTCTGAACTGAAGGCGTCTCAATTAAAATTAAAAGATAGGACATTACAAAACCATTGGAATTACAAAATGCTAACGACAATATTGTAATAGAATAAAAAGAACTAGTTGACGTATTTTTTAAAATTAGCGTGGGGTTTTTTTTTAATTCAGAATTAATTTTGATTCTATTATTCTATTCTATTATTAAAATTTATTAATTCGAAATATAGTGGGGCCTCGATTCGATTCGGTGATTCGTTTAATTGGAAAGAAATATAAATTATTTTCTTTACATCGTTTTCATTTTTTTTTTTTTTGGTATCCTTTTAAAGTGATTGCGTCTATTATTTGGGACTTTCAGCGTATTTTTTTGATTGTTGATGGAACAATTAAATACAATTCGACTATGTACGCACACGGTGAGTCAAAAGCGCATTATCACATGTCAAACTTTAAAACTTTAATTTCGAAACTTAAGTGAAAATGAAAAAAGAATATGTACATACATATATAAAAAACTATATATGTTAAATTCGGATTATACGGAATGTTGAATACTTCCGATACCGATCATTGTGAATAGTCCAGGTCTCACTGTATTCCTACAAATGTACATATGTCTACATACATAAATATCGTAGCTTTAACGAAAGAAAGAACGTAAATTTGAAGGGAATAAATATATAAAAAAAAATTTTAAGTTTTTTTTTTTTTTTTTTTTTTTTTTGGAACAGACCTTCCACATACTATTCATTTCGCTGCGCTTTGTTGCTGTACTGGTGACTTTAGCTGCTTTGAATTCGACCTGTTTCCCGCCTTATCCCACTAAAGCTTCTTCAATAGACGTTTATTAAATTTAGAACTTTTGTTTTAAACTTTCAGATTTTATGAAAAACAGAAAAAAAAATCCAGTTAAATCCCAATAATAGCATGTAATTCGTTTAACATGCAGTTGCATATATTTATTTTTTTTTTGTATACCAGTGTAATTTAATAAGATAAGATAAGAAAACTTTGTCTAACAACTGTTCACTACCCTTAAAATATGCTACAGAACGCACAATAATTCATAACAAATGAAATGAAACCCTTTTAACGGACACTTCCCATAACCGGAAAAACTTTGTAGAACCCCGATTTTCAACAGTTTTTCATACAAAATGTTTTCCCAGAGTCTGACACTCTAATAACCGGACAAAAACTTATTTTTGCTGTTAAGCTTTTATTTAAATTAAACAATTCTTTTAAACTTTTATTTTCTTTTTCACTTACCTTTTTATTCAAGATTTTTGTTGCGCTTCCTTGTTTTTTTTTTTTTTCTTGAAATATCTAGTTAAAAATTTAATAACGTTTTATTTCTTTCAATTTAATTATTTATTATAATAATTGTTGTTGTTGTTATATTTTATTATTTCTGTTCTTTTAAATATCGTCTTTTAATACTATAGATTTCAGTTTTTATTTCTGGGATTTTGTAGAAGTCATGAATTGCTTTATTGTGAATGTTGTTGGTTGGTTGATTCGTTACACACGTTATATGGCAATTTATCCATTTATTACTGTATATTACAATAAAATGTGTAGTATATGTTTAGGCGATAATCAGTTTCATTTATATCAAATATTAATAACACTCTTCGCTTTTCATTGCATTTCCTCTTCTCTTGATCTATTTTAAAATTTGTTGTTTTTTTTTTTTGTAACTTTAAAAATTGTGTTTCCTTTGTTTTTGTTTGTTGAAGATTTTCGTTATGAAGTTAAAAAATTTTATATTTTTCGGTCTTTTGTTGTTGTTGTTGTGGTAATATGGTTGTTAACATTCTCTCAACAGAAATAAACATGTATGAATTGTATGATGAAAAAGTCCTGTACAGAAAGAAATAAGCAAAAAAAATAAATCATTAAAAGCTATTAATATCAATTAGAAATACATACATATGTACATATTTATGTGGTAAAAAAACAAGAATTTAATTAAAATAAATTGAAATAATTTACATATGTATTCACATTGCGAGATAGTAGTTAAAAATATATGTAAATGGAAGGATGGAAGTAAAGGCCAATACATACATACATACATACATACTTATGTATGTACATACTTACAGATATACGAATGCATACATATGTATGTATGTTTGTATATCTCACAGCAAACTTTCCGTATGGAAAATTCGATAAATGTATGTATGTATGTAAGTAAGTATGTAACATGTGTGTTCAGTATGAATAGGATATTTTTCAACTGGGACATTTGTATTCTTGTTGTTGTATAGGTAATTTATTTTGTGTGCAAGTGTATACTATTTATGTATTTATGCATATGCATACATATGTATGTACATAAATATACATACATACATACATACATATGTGCATGCACATGTACATACATACATATGTAGGTATGTATATATGTATGTATGTACATATAGAATGCGTTTGGATGAATGTAATTTAGGAAAACAAAACTTTATTTTCATAGCTGTTGTTATTGCTTTTTCGTATCAAACTCTCAAAAACAACTGTAAATAAAAGCAGAGCGCAAAGAAAAAACAACACAGCAATCAGCAGCAGTCAGCAGTTACAATAATGATAACACCAATAGCAAGAACAACAAAAAAACAATAACAATGAGTAAAGAAATATTCAACTATGCGCATTGTGCAGTAAACGACCCGGGAAAAACAGGCTACAACAATTCTATAGGAAAATACACACAAAATACAATAATACAGACAGACTCTCACAAAAAACATAAGAAAACATTAAAACGGATGAAATAATAATACAACAACAACAACTAACATTTACTCAAAAGAAATATTTAAAGTTGAAATGCAACACAAAAAGAAATATTGTGTTTTTAATTTATTTTCGAATAAAGTTGAAAGAACAAAATTGTAATGTTGCTCGTTATCTTCGTTGTTGTCTTTCTTTGGTTTGTTTGTCAGTGATAACAATGCAAAATCAACAACAATACATGCACACACACACACACACACACATACACACACACATACACACACACATACACTCCACACGCAAAGTCTTAAAAAAAACTCCATATTGTTGAGATGACGACACAACTCTGAATGCAAAATTACAAACCAAAAAAAAAGCCACATCCCACCAAACGAACGCTCATGAAACAGTCAAAAACCTATTGAAATAACAGTTTTCAGGGCTGATAAATGCCAGTCTAATGAATTAACTTGGCGTCAATTCAATAGCAGGCAAATTTTGTGCTAAACGTTTTGCTAGTGATGCCTATAGCAAATTTTGCGTTTTGCGGCTTGTAGTCATTGTCACGCACTTAACTATTTGTGAGTTTAAAAATCGGAGCAAGTCTGCAGCCATTGTGTGAAAATATACTTATTCTTCATCAAATCTGGCCCAAAATTCAATTGCATTAAACTTCATTTGAGGTTTGGTAAAAATAAAAATTCAACTAAAAATACATAATTCTCAAAAAATAACATACAGAAAACGAAATATATACATACATACATACATAAATACATACATACATATGTATGCAGTGTTTACACAATTAAAATCATAAATTTTGTGAAAATTTTCAAAAAATGAAATGTTAAATTTTATAGAAAGATTGATTTTAAATTACATTCTGCTCTTTTTCAAAGGTTAATATTCATGTAATGTTTGCAACTGCCAGCCAATATGTTTTTTCATTAATTCCAGTAACGAAATAAAACGTAAAATCAAGTTGTTATAAAGGGGAGTATTTTGGAAACTTTTAATTTCAGTTTCCAAAACATAAACATAAATACATATAGTAGGTATGTGTGTATGTATAGTTCACAATTCCACTCATTATATATAATCAAATAAATAGTACGAAATGTAAACAAGCACCTTAGAATGACTTAAAAACTATACGCGTTCACAAATGTGTTCTCTGACGAACATTCAAGCACAGAAATATACAAACTTTGACGCACAGACAACGTGTATTAACCCAACAAACGATAAATCTAATAAGAGTATTTCAGGTGCCCCTCCATAAATTATCATCTTTCCTCGGCTACTAATTTAAGAGTAAAATCACACAAAATGCATTTAAAAACTTTTTACTTCGTAAGGCCTTAAGCCAGTCATAAATAAAAGTGAGAAATGTTAAACATAAATAAATAATAATAATAATAATAAATGAAATAAATAATAATAATAAATGAAATAAATAATAAAAATAAATGAAATAAATAATAATAATAAATGAAATAAATAATAATAATAAATGAAATAAATAATAATAATAAATGAAATAAATAATAATAATAAATGAAACAAATAATATATGTAATAAAATTTATTTTGTAAAGCTCCAATAATAACATTGGCGGTATTCGCCCTTTAAATTGAATTTATAACTGTTATATTTACTATGATTTTTATTGCAAAGAGTGAGTTCCTTTTTATATAATATAAAATATACATATAAAATATTTAATGAAATAGTATTGCCGGCAATATGATTGACCGACTGGTTTATTCTGGCATATTTAATACAGGTATTTTTGTAATTAACGTGTTTATAATGTCTTTTTTTTTAATTATCTCCAATTTTTTTATATTATTTTATTATTATTATTATTATATATGTATTTATATATTATTTACGGCGAATCAAATATGAAAAGAAATGCTAAAAATATTATTAACCTGCAGCGATTGCAACTCCGTAAAAGTTACCACTCTTTCTGCTTCTAACCAGGGGAGCAGGTTTTGACCAAAACAAAACACTCTGTTTTTAGTGTATAGAGGGGAAGGTGTCCCTTAGTTGATACGGCAACCAAAATTCTAGGAAGTTTATGTTTGATTGCGATTACATGTTCTTTCTTGGCTGAAACAATCTGGCCATGGTTTAAACCTAAAAACGCAGGAAGAGGCTTGAAAACTGCTTCAATTGTATGAGTATTTTTTTCGGTTAAAACATTTTTAAAATTAATTATTAATTTAATTTTTTAGTGACGATTATAAATCAATGTTAAATTGCAAGGGGCAACCATTTTCTTATGCATTTTTATATACATGTTTATTTTTAATAATTTTTAAGAAAAATATGTATATTTACAAATCAGAGATTAAGTCAATTGTGTGCTGGGTTATGTATGCATCGGGAAAAACATGATGTATGTATAAAAGAAGAAGTGCTGAGTGTGAAAAACAAAAGGTATATCAAAACAAAAAAATCAATAAATTTGTTTTATAAAAATTTCCTAGGAGAGTATCTACTATGACGACAATAAACAAAATTACGAAAAGCAATCGGCTCCCTCAGCAACAGAATATGTATGTATGTATGTAAGTATGCAATTGCGTGGAAGAGATAGATGGGTCGGATAGAAGATAACATGTTCGTGTGCGTGCCTGAATATAGCAAAAACAAACCCAACTCAAAAGTAAGAAGACAAACATAAACGCTTTTCAATAATATTACACATTTTGAAACACATTTTCTCTCAATTGAAGAAAATAACAGCTCTTTGAAGGAATTTAAACATTCAAGAAGTGAGAAATATAAACGGGATTTGATTCTTTGCCACATCATAATGTAATTGAATTCGATCAATTTAGCAACTACAATAAGGGAATTCTTTAAAGGAGATAGAACGCCAAATTCTGGGGAATAACGATGTTTTAGCTTCAAATCCAAATGCGCAACATTGGCGGCGAGTGAACAGTACCAGCTGAGTCTCCATTCTCTATTGATGCCGCCCTGGTTAAGCCCGATCTTTTATGATTGGTTTGTTGTAATAATTCCGGCTTTTGCGGTGCATCCTTTAACGCTTTATCTGAGGCTGAGTACTATCTGAAATCGTGAGAAGCCAAAAGAGGGTGGCTGGAAACGGTTGTGACGGAACATTGAGTACTAAGAATACAAGCCAGAAGACTTTTCGTCATTGCGATGATCAAAAAAGTTGTAATGTTCTGTTTTCTTACAGTACAAATGATTTGAGTTAGATAATTTATTAGGTAAATAAAGTTGATTCTGCAGGCATTATTTTTTCACTGAAAACATATTGCAGATATTAAATTTGCAACACGACACATACACCCAAAAATAGCGCCATTCGTATTATAGAATAAAAAACAGTTTTTAATTCTTGCTATAGAATAGATAATGCCAAAAAAAAATTGTCTTTCGCACTAGTGGAAATTCGTGACAACGACGGCTTGATACTATTTAACTGCCGTTACAGAGAAAAATAAATTCAATTCTTTCAAAGCACTCGCTTAAACAGATGCTCGTATACGTTTACAGTGGAAATTCACAAGGATAAGAATCATATATGTATGTAGATATACCAAAAAATGTAATTTTTCCCCATTAATTGTATGAAATTCATAAAAGCAGCATAAAGAAGGGGCTGATTTTAATAACCACCCGCCACTTGTAGGCAATAAAATACGAAATAATAAAAAAAAAGTAAAACAACAAACAACAAACACGGACAAACAAAACCGCCCTTAAACAACAAATAAATCCTCTTGATGTACGACAACACAAGACTACAACAAAATTCATACAGATAGCAAAACTGTGGAGGGTTATGAAATCCAAATGGTATACGTATGTACATATGTATGTATACCATACTATTCTACTCTGTGCTTGCTCCCCCTCTCATACCACAAAAACCGTTACGGAAAATTCTTAGCAATCAAACAAAGCAACAATATGTTGTTATACACTAAAGCCGAACTGTTGAATGCGGCTTTGCTTTATACATACATACATACATACATACATACTTATGTACATAAGTACATTAAAAACAAACAAAAAGAAGAAATGAAAAAATATGCAAAAGGAACATCATAAAAATATACACAAAAAAAAATGTGTATTTTGATTAGATATTCGTGTGTGTGTGTTAATATGCGTTTCCTTTAAAATGGGATGAAAATTTAAAGAATTTCCTTAAAAAGTTTCCTTCTCATTCGTATTTCAAATTATCCGTTACTCATTTTTCCAAAATGCGCGCGCATTCAATAGTTACGCTCCTTTAACAAAATACCACACACATACACACACACACACACATCCATCCATACATACATATGTACGTATGTATGTAGATACGCACACATTTGCAATATTCTGTAATCATTTCATTTAAGAAATAATCCTGTTATATCCTCTCTTGAGCAACAATATACGAGTATTTATAAACGCCTGAATTTGTGTAAGTGTGTAAGTGTATGTGTGTGTGTGTGTGAGTGTGTGTATGTCTGCATTAAGCTACAGGTTGTACTGCACTAGAAAAAGAAAAACCTAGAAGAAAAAAAAAACAAAATCATGTTTGGAAAATTCCCGTCTGTTCTGTGACTGTTGCTGTATTGTGTTATTGGGTTCAATATCTTTTACGAAGTAAAAATTTCTATGCATGTGTTAGTGTATAAGTATGTATATAGATATGTATTTGTATATAGATGTATACGTATATATGTTAGTACATATTTAAAGACATTATATCCTGTTAAATATTCTTAGAACAAGTATTTATTGCACAGCATTTTGAACAATTTAATTTAAAATTTCTTTTAAAAATTCAACAAAATTTTCCTTTCCATACAAAATGCATGTTTTCTTACATTTAGCAGCCAGTAAATATTATAGTTTGCAGTGAAGTTCATAATGTATGTTGCTGCTGTTAAAGCAGAGATTTTATTTTATTTTATAAAAAAGGTTAAAAAAAATAAATAAATGTCACCATACATCGTGCACATGCTATTTTGATTGTTATAAATCCAACATTTAAAACCTGTCCATGTCTGTACAAAAACGAAAAATATATCGATATTTATTTCGAGCACAAAAAACTGCTGCTGTGACTGTTATACATATTTCGAGCACAAATAACTGCGACTGTTATAATATATTGAGCACAAATAGCTGTCACTGTGACTTTTATATATGTACATATATCGATCAAAAATAACTGTTACTATTGACTGTTATACCAGTATATCGAGCAGAAATAACTGTTACTATAACTGCTACGTACGAGTGCCAACAATAACGAACGTTTAACTTTCGCCAACATTTTAAGTATTAAAAAAAATTAATGAATATGGCACAAAACAACTGGCCTGTTCGTCACACATCGAAAATCATTATTATCTGGACAGATTAAAATTCGCATACTGAAAATACTCACGAACTTTAACGTTTGGTATTATAGTACAAAATAAGCAGTTTATTGATTATGTTTTATATGCAGTCAGTTTCCCCGCCCAACAAGTTTCGCCTTGGCGTATTCTAAGCTTGAGCACTATGCTTTCTGATGTATGTATGTATGTAGAGAGGGGCAGAGGTGGTTCCTCGGTTGTGGCGGCAACTCAAATTCTAAGAAATTTCTGTATGACTGCAATAAAGGTTAATTGGCGAAACGTATGACAGCCTGCCAACTTGATGCCTTGAAAGATGGTTCCTGTCATTGCACCATTTGATTGAGGTGCCTAGATAGGCTGAAACCTTCTGGTTGTGGCTTTAAGCCGTTGGTACTTTTATCAGGCAACAGATTCTTGTTTTTCTTAAGGACTAAATGTTTGAAGAATCATCGGGCGAATCTGCTTGATGCCTAATTTTGAACTAGCAACTCAGCTGCCTCGACCTGGGCTACTGGTCTGGAAATTATTGGCAGCCGGAATTAGAAAGCGCCAGCTCTCTAACAAGAAGTTTGTGTTTCTTTATGATCCCAGCAAACCATATAGTAAATTTAATAGAGTTATAAATTCTCTTACAATATATCACAATAGATGAAAACCGCTAATGATTTGTATAGCAGCTCAAAAACAAACAAACAAACAAACAAACAATATTTATTACAGGTAATTGGAAATAGCTTTCTAACTACCTGATAGCCATACCTCAGGCAGGATAAAGTTCTGAATTGGTTTTCAAGTTGCATTGATGTCGTTACAAGTCATAAAACTTCGATGCTCTCTTAATGCAAACGACTTGCAGTGGATTCAGGTTCTAGTTTATTTTACAGCAACATAAAGCAGCATAACTGAAATAACAACACGTGATGACCAGATGGTTTTTATGGTTATTTTCGAATAGTATTTATTGTCTGTATCTATGTTTTTATTTGCGTCTTTCTATTATCGATAGATGTAAAGGAAATGCAAACGTTCTTCAAAAGTGAATTTGTTAGGCTAGAGCAAGTGTGTGTTCATAAGCAAAGACAGGATATCACAGAGATGGATTAAAGATTAAATTCTAAAAGGCCTACACCTTTTAATGCTTTTGTATGGAGCCAAAAAAAAAAGTAGTTTTTATATCGGGTTTTTCATCGGAGACCAAAGAAGATTATGCACAGGTTTTATGTTCGTATGTATGTATGAATACACACATACATACATGTACAGCGGATATCCGAATGCGTGCATTATATGTCACCTGTTTTCTTAGTGTTGGAAAATTAGTTTTATGGGAGTAAAATTTCTCCCACCTTTAAATATCAACTTGTTATTGAATTATAGGGTGCCCTTTAATCCCATTAATTTTTCCTGGACTTGTCCAGTTTACATTCCGTAGTGAGATATCAGTATGCAGAAAGTTGTGCCTTCTATTTTCTTATACAGCAAATGCTTGATTTGGATAATTTAATTGGTAAATATGTATATTTGATTCTTGTGGCATTGTTTTACTGCAAACTAATTGCAGTTATCAAATTTAGAACAGGACAAACAACACAGGACTACTAAGCAGTTCAATGCACTACAAAAATACCAACATTTGCATTAAGGAATAGCAAACCATATTTAGCTCGTGCTCTCGAACAGCCAATGGAAAAATTTGCCTTTCGCACTAGTGGCAGTACGTAAGAACAAAGGTGCGTTCTATTTATTGGACGTCCACTGTACATTGGGCTCGTGCTTATTAATAAAATTTGTTAATGTTGCTTTAATTTAATTATAAAAATACGTAAATATGTGTAGATAGTAAATTAAGCTAAAATTTTTTTAACGCATAATTTTGTTCGTTAAAAAACTCATTGGAAAACCTACAACCCGCTTTTAGCTGCTTTATTTACAAGGAGAAAAAACTTTCACATGTATGTATGTACGTACTTATATAAATGTATGTATGTATGTACATATTGAAACAGTTTCCAATTTTGAATTTTTCGTTATGCTCCGAATGCACAAAAACATGCCTATAAAACTTCATACATATGTATATGTATGTATCTATACACAAACATACATACATACATATGTTCGAATGTACGGTCTCATATTTGTATGTGTGTGTGTGTGTGGTTGTAGCTGCTTGTGTTTGTAAAATTTATTTTCAAAATTTTCTGTATCTATCTAGTAAAAATGCAATCGACAAATCCTTTCTGTTTTGCTATTCTAGTATACGAGGCATGGCATTTCCCCTCTCCCAACACTCTCGGCCCTACTGTACCAAAACCAAACCAGAAATGTCCTTTAGCACGCCAATGAGAATATATACTTATGTATATATACATGTGTGTGTGTGTATGGCTCTGTGCCTGTGTGTGTGTGTGTGTGTGTGTTTGTATTTAAACATGCATAAGACCTGATAAAATCTAAAAGTGTACGAGCCAAATGAGGGATTGTGTGTTTATGTATGTGTGTAGATGTGGATATGGGTGTGTGTATGTGTGTATGGCTGTGTGAGAAAGGAAGGTAAAATAAGTTTTTGTTCATTCTAAAAATAGAGTTCAATTACTTTTCTGCACAACAACAGCAACAGCAACAGCAATAGCAGCAGCGGCAGCAGTACAGGAAAAAGAAACCAAATGGTATCTAATATAGACTGTCAAACAAAACTCAACAAGGAAGTGGTTCATTTTTTTTTTCCGTATCTTCATATAAAATATCAAACTAAATGCTGCAGTTTAGAGAAAGATAGAGAGGGAGAGAGAGATAGAGAGAGAGAGAGAGAGCTGGCGAGCGAAGGAGAGCAAGACGGGATGAAGCATACAGTTTTTAAACACCTTTATTTGTTTTTATATCCCAGGACATTAACAGCATAAATTTATTTATTATCAATGTTCCTTTTTTTTTTTTTTGAGAAAAATATTGAAAACGTTCACAAACATTATGGAAATTGAATTTCAAATAAAAATTTATAACTTCATGTTAAAATTTGCATTTAAAATCGCCAAAATTTCTTAATATTTGTACAGGGTTTTGTTTAATATGTTGAAAACGATATAGGAATTACTAATGTGGAGAAATTCACAATATCTACATCAATACAATACAATACATTTGAATTTATGTTGGGGTAAATATACGACATGAGAACAACAAGCACCAACCGATTATGGCAACACCCCAATTATCGCAAACGCCAAATTTATTTGCGTAGAGTTTTGCTAACCGCAAATAATGCAAAATTCTCTTTGTAGTACAATATATCCTATTCATAAGCGTGGTTTTACGCAACTGAACTAATGAATCCCTTCTTTCCCACAACATTTATCTCTTTTATTTTATAAGATTTTTTAATGGGAATTCCTTAAAGTAGAGGGCAGATCATCATTAAGCAAAAAATTAATGATAATTGTGACAACGCTGGTAAAGTTGATAATTATGTATATAAAAATGGGAAATTTTTAGGAAACTTAAATCATAGTGAATCTATAAAGAACATATTTTCATGGGATTACACAATGTGCTTAAGTCAACAATAAGATTAATTAAATAAAAAACAATACAACTTAATATGTTCGAGAAACAGAGAACAGTGAAGCCAAAAATTCTGAATACCCAAAAATTTTAAAAATTTTATGTAAGTGATTTTTAAAACAAAGATCAAGTATAATTTGAAAATCGTAGGCCATGTTTTTTTTTTTTAAAGGAAGATAGAAAATAAAACGAGATATTTTCAAATATAAAAAATAATTGACGATTGGTGCAACTTTTTGGTAATTTCAATAGTCTGCATTTTTTCAAGTCAAGCCAAAATCGAGCACTTTTGTTTCAGAAAGTCGTTTACAAGTTACTTGTAAAAGTTTAAAGAATTTTAAGAATATCGACCCCTAGAGTTCACGTTTCGTTTCGAAATTGTGTATTACCGTCAATAACCACTTACGAGTGCTTAAATACTTTTCTGTATAAATTAAAGAACGCAGGAAATTCTTTTTCAACTAGAGTTAAATTTGAAATTATTGCTGGCAGCTTCATTCACTCTTGCAACATTGGAAAAATTTGAACAAACTTTAAACAAAATTTGCCAGCTCTGATGACGGAGTTTTCGTATCGTGAATAGCGTATCATTTCATGTTTAAAAATTCCTTATTTAAATAATTATTATCTACAAAAATATAAAATAAGTAGTTAGAAAAATTTCATTTCTTTTTTAACGCGAAATATTTACCCGGAAGTGTTATTCTGATTATTAGTGATTTTCACACTTTAAAATATACAATATTTACACAACTTGCGTTATATTTACCACGATTTTTAGACCCGAAAGGTGAGTGAATGTTTTTTTGTGCGCTAAAAGTGATCATATCATTTGCCAATTTGAATTTATCTATATTAACTGGTTTTTTCTTTTCAACAGTGGGTCTTTCTTTCGTATTTGATTTAAGTGTAATATCCATATGCCATAAAAACTATTATCATGGTCATCAGGTGTTGTTTTTTCAGTTATGCTGCGTAATATTGCTGTAAAATAAACTCTAAAACCAGACTCCATTACAAGTCATTTGTATTAAGAAAGTATCGAACTTTTATGACTTGTAACGAGATCAATGCAACTTGAAAACCAATTGAGAATTTTATCCTGCCTGGTGTATGGCTAACAGGTAGTTAAGAAAGTCATTTCCAATTACCTGTAATAAATGTGTCTTTGTTTTGTTTGTTTTTAAGCTGTTACAAAAATCATTGGCTGGTTTCACGTTCACTATGATTTTACTACAAAGAGAGCGGGCGTAACAAATCAACTGAAGTTAATTTTTGTCACTTTAAATTACTTTGTGTGTTCGTGTATTCACTTTTTGTGTCATATTTTTTGTCAGGCTGCTGTTACTTTTGCCCTCTATTTGAACTAACAAAATCAACGGCCAGTCCCACGATGGCGGATGTTCACTTTCACAAACGTTTTGAAGAACAGAAAACTGTTTCAGAGCAAACCAGCTGACCAAATTGCGACAGGTCGAAAAATCATTAATATATTTTGCTTTGCAAATTACGGGGGCTTAACCGATCACTTTTGCCAGTAAAACGATTCGTGTTATGTTCTGGTACATTTAACACACTTATTTACTACAGCGCTTTACATGATTCTTTAACCACAGCATAGTAAACAAAACTCATGTAGACTTTTTGACGCTGCCTTAAATTTTACGATTTTGTTTTATTGGCATTTCATATTATGTAAATGGACATGATGATTTTATGTTATATGGAAAAATAATCAAAACAGAAATATGTATCAATAATAAAGTCAATATTCACTTTATAAAACGGCCTCACTTTTATATACTCGTACATACATATTTATTTATAAATTGTATAGGAATTATTTTAAATTGTTAAATTTGTATTTAGGAATATGAACAAGCGACCGGGTTCTGTGTACATATTCAATAATATAATAAGATAAGATACAGGTACAGGTACAGGTACAAATGGTTTAAAAGGACTTCACACAAATACTCTAAAATGTGTACTTTTCTTGAGCAACAATTAACAAATTTTCTTAGAATTCAGTATAACATTAATGTATGTATGTATGTGTATATATATGTAAATATTTGTCCAAAGAAGAAACACACACACTCGGCTTAGAAGAGATAAAAAAAAAACTGTATCAAATTAAAGAAACCAGGGGGGAGATTGCTTTTTTTCGTGTTTTCCAACAAATTAAAAAGAATGAATAGAAAAAAAGAATATTATAAATGAATTTAATTGTTTAAAACTCAATTAATCTTGTTTTTGGACAAGGCTGTTAATTCTCAGAAGTTGTTATTTTATGACCTTTTTCTTAAACACAAGACTCAACTAGAATAGGGAGCGATAAAAGTAGAAAGTCATAATAAGACATTGATTGTTATTGAAATACAAACAGAAATGTTAGAAAAGATCATTAAATAAAATTTTCCATTGAATGTCTACTTTCTTCTGATGTTCCCACAAAGAATTCTGATGCCTTCTAATAAAAACAAGACTCGGTGAAGGACTAAAACGTTAAAATCCATTAAATTTTGTTTGTAAAAAGAAATATTAACAACTAATAACAACGCCTTTTGATAATTAATTATCAGATCTGTGTGAAGAAAATGTCTAAAAGATTTTGCCTTTAAAACATTAAAGTGGCCCAACGTAAAGTAAATAATAGGCCATGGGAAGAAAATTTTATAAAAATAACTGTTAGACTAAAAGAAATAAGAAATGGGTTCCCACTTATTCCAAAACTCGTTATTGTTGTCACACCAAGTCGACATCCAAAAATTCTCATTTTTGCAGTCGTTGTGCACAGCAGTTCAGTTCAGTTCAGTTCAATTACACTTGACATATTCTAGACCTAAGACAATAGACGGAAACTGTCTATTCAGCTTCAATTTTTGTCGACAACGAATGTACTAGAGATAATTTGTTAACGTCGATTCAATTTGACTACGAAGAAGACTTAAGCGAACTACATGTTATATCCATATTGACCAACTAAAATCCAGATTTAAGACTTGCGGCTTGGCTAACAAACAAAACCCAGCTGCCAAGACAAGCAGCTAAGCAGCACTTCAACCCACATTTGGTAACTGTTTAGTTGTTTAGCTCGGTAATTTTCCCATAGATTGATGACGTTGTTTTTAAAATTATAACAGCACACATTTAGAGCGCAATCATTAGGCGGTACAAAACGGTTGCAATTATTTTCTCAGTTGGCAACAGCTGTGAGCTCAGCAAATAAAAATACACAGGGAGAAATTTTACACAAAAATAACATAAAGTGTTGTAGCTTGTTCTTGTTCTAAGTGCATTTATAATACCAAATTGGCAGTATATGAACAATAAAAATGATTTCTACAAAAGCCCTAAAAAGCAAAAAACTATTATATAAATAACAAAAAAAAATTTAAATTAACTTTAAGGAATTTATACAAAAAAAAAGGTTCAATCGAAAAGGTTATTTACTACAAGTCGAATTTGAAAAATACTAAAATTTTCCGGGAACATGCCTTTAAAAGGGTGCATCATAGCCATGAAAAAACTCAATTTAAAATTTGTTCTAACTTTAAGCACTTTTTCTTAATATCGACGAACTTTAATGTCGAAAAAATAGTATTAAATAAGCAGTAGAATTAGTAGTAAAAATGTAGCTTAAATTTGATCTTAAATTGGAAAATTTCACATACAAATGTATGTATGTATGTACAAATGCTAAAATTCAATTCTCTATAAAAATATAAATTTTTTTCTAGCATTTGCACAAGTTTTAAAAAACGTAGTAGAAATATTAGTAGCAGAAAATTTATGAACACTAAGAAGAAAAACTTTTTAATGTTTTCTCTAGTAAAAGTTTATAAAAATATAGAGAATTAAAAAAATTTAATATAGTATTTGTAGTGAATCACTTGTAAAAAAGGTATTATATTGAAAACTTTAAATCAAAATGTTAAAACTGAGTTCTATACGTATTAGTATAACTAAATATAATTTTTTTCTGGTTTAAAAAATTTTTTTAGAAATAGTAGTAGACAAATTTTTATACAAATTAAAAAGTAAGATATTGTAATCTCGTTTTGTTTAGTAAATTATAAATCAAAGCAGAAATAGTAGTAGTAAAAGCCTAAATTAAATTTCAGTTTAGCAATGAAAAAAATTCTAAAATTTAGTTCTGTTTGTAAATATAAAAATATTTTATGCCATTTCCAAGAGTTTAAAAAGCAGTAGTAGAAATAGTAGCAGACAAATTTTTATGAAAACTGGGAATAAAAAGCTCGCAACAGTTTAGACCGGTAATAGCTTAAATTTTAGTTAACATTTTTTAAATTTCAAATCAAAATGCTAGAACTAAATTCTGTGTACCTGAGCAAAAAGCAAACCTTAATTAAGTTGGAAGTGGCTGGAATGTTGGAATAAGCAGGACTTAACTAAAGCAGCGAAATTGCAACTATAAAAGAAATACTTTAGGAAAGTAAAAAGCCAGACTGTTTTTTTCGGTGTGGCTCTGAACCAGTAAAAAGTGAACACCAAAACTGTTTAATCTAACGGAAATTGTCTGCGTCAACAAATTTTCGACACGTGTCATTTTGCCATTAAAAGTAACGAGTGGGAATTATTAATTTGATGGTTTTTTACACATACCAAATTAAATGAATTAACAAACTATTATATTAACTGAAACAAAAGTTGGAAAAAAAGTATTGTACGGTTTCATATACAGTATGTTTGAAAATGTGTGTGTTTTTTTTTATAGACGTTATGACACATTTTTGTGTGTTCAACTTCAATCATTCTATAAGAAATCTATAGATGACATTAGATTTTTTTCATAAAATTCTATCTCTTAGCAGAGTCTGACTCATAATTTAAGAAATCTATTTTTGCTATTAAAGTCGTAATATCCTAAAAAGACAGAAACGAACAAGCAAATTTATAAAAATAAAATGTAAGTTTTTAAGCGGAAAAGAAAAAGTCAAATCATTTGTAACAACAAAAATATTAAACACGTTTTTTATTAAAAAAAAAAACACTATTATTAAATGTATGATAAAAATTTAATAATAGTAAATGATTTGTTGATATTTTTTATTTAAATAGTAATGCCTAAATAATCGTTTCTAAAAGCTTTTATATTCTAAACTATTGAAAACTGTTCAACTATTTAATCGATTTAAAAGAAAATATATGGGATTTTAAAATTGAAGCCTCAAACTTGATTTTAGTAAAATCAATTTTAAACTATAAAAAAAAATTTGATTAGCAGAAATGAACTTGATTCTTGTGGTTTAAGAATATTGCACTATTGAAGAAGAATGTTCGAACAATCCAATCTGCCAAAATCATTAGATTTCATGTTTAATCCGTAAATAGAAATTGCGCGCAATTGAATGACCTTTAATTGTTTAAGGTCCATACAAATGTATGTATGTATGTACATATGTACATGAATCCATTGTAATTAAAAAATCAACAGAATTTTTAAGTTTTTAATGCGTCATAATAAATTTGCGTTTTAAGAAAATTTATTTTTCGAATTTTTACAATTTTTTTTTTCAAACTGTAACAACAGAAAGAATCAATTAGTATCGGCTTTGACACTGCATTTATGTACCTACTTAGGATGTAGTCCGTGTTGCAAGGTAAGTATGAATTTATGTATGTACATATTTATTAGGATTGGATTTAGTTTTATAAATGCAGTAAAGTTTTTCATAACGTTCACATCACACAAGGGAACAAAATTTTATAAATTGTAATTAAAATCAACAAATTTTTATCTTCTTTCATAAGAACACACGGAATAATCACACAGTAATACTGCGCTTTTGAAGGTCCCGTTATGAAGGACATAAGCCTACTCTTAAAGGCAAACGTATTTCTTATGCGACAGTGCAGGAAGGGATTTTAGTCTAAAAATTCGCTTTTTTAGCCCCGTATAATAAGTACATAACACACAAACATACATACATACATACGTCTTTGGTCTACAATAAAAAGTTTTGGTATAGGTAATTGCTTTTCTTAAAGACTATTTTCTCAAATGGTCCAAAAACAGTGCAAGAGTCAATTTTTCAGCAGAAACTTTCTCGATTAATTTATTTAATTTATAAAAGTAATGGACCACAGAAATTAATTAATATTATTGAATTTTGTTGATAAGAACTTTACTTCTAATTGTTCGAGTAGGGACCAGTAGTATTTGAATATAATCAATCAAAAAGTGGATTTGGAGTTTATTGTAACTTGGGCTACTTTCAAATTATATGACAATTTATGAACTGTTGTAAACAGATTTGCGCCGTTATTTTTTTTTTTTTTTTTTGTGCGTTGTAAATTTTTTTACTCTCACTACTGTCGCATTCTCAGGTTAGTGGAAACCATGTGTGTAGTATGCAGGTACATGCATATGTAGTACGAGATCTGTAAATTTTTTTATATTTCACGTACTCGATTTTAGTTTTATTTTTATTGGCGCACTTGTATGCCCAAGTTCATCTAGTCTTGAAGAGATTATACATACTTTCGAAAGAAGAATTTATACACTATATACTTAACTAAAACACTCATTGTATACATATGTATGTATGTATGTATGTATCTAAGTACTTTTCTCAGTTTTTCAATTTTCTTTGCACCTTTTAAGGCAAAAAAAAATCATTATTTTTAGATTTTTTCACATGTTTAAAGCATTTAGATTATAGACCTTCGACAGAGCCGTAACAACAAAGTACTAATTTTAATAATGACAGCTTATCAAACCATGTACCTAAAAAAAATGGTTTAAGGGCACATCTGTATAAAAAAACCTTTATAATTATCAACACTACTAAACTTTATTAATATCTGCCTTAAATATGACAGTTACCGGCAGAAATATATTAAGTTTTCAGAACTTAAATTAAGTGTTGATAAATATGTATGTATGTATGTATAGGAAATACAACATAGTAAGTGACAAGAATTATTAATATTTTTCAAGAATTATTACTAAGATAAAACAATCACCAGACCGGTTACCCGGCTTTAAATATTAGCACTAATAAATTAGTTATTTCTTATTTTCTTCACAAGAAAAAAATTCATATTAGAAACTGCAAATTATTTCTACGAATGTATGTATCTACATATGAATGTATGTAGGTATGGCTGCACATATGTATGTATAGTCCATACATACATTATACACAACCATATGTACATCTACAAACAATTGGTATTTCTATTTGTTTTATTAAAACAATTTTATTTTAATATAGGCCATATTTTGTTTTTGTTTTGAAAAATACACCAGATATTTCTGGTATAAACGTCTTTATAATTTTGTTAATTTTAGAGGTAAACCACGTTTTTCTTCCTCTTAATAATTAAAACAATTGTACATACATATGTGTGTACATGTGTGCAATTCCAAAATATTACTTTTAATTTAAATAATTCAATAATTTATTCACTTTAACCATAAAAAAAATATCCAGAAAAGTCACACAATCAGCTTTTAATTTTTTTTCCTTTTTATCAGAGTTCTAAAGAAAACTTCAGAAAAAACTGTTTTTTTTTTCCTCTCTCTCTCTCTCTCTTATAAAGCCGAGTTCATATCGTACATCAGTGTTAAAATGATACAAACAGCAAAACACACACGCGCCCATATACACACAAAGGTTCAAACACAGAGTTCATGTTATTAAAGTGTGTAGTTTTTTTCTCTTTTTTCAGTTTTTTACTTTTCTTCATATTTCAGTTATATTAACTTTTAGTAGTATTGTTTTTTTTTACCGACATAAAGATTGTTTTTGCACAAAAAAATATCAAAACAAAATAAGGGGGAAGACAGCAAATAAAACAGCAGAGAAAAAACAAATAATGATGAGAGCTGCTAGTAGAGAAATATTTTGAGAAAAAAATAAAAACAACAACATGCTCACAAAACCAATGACTATATCATATAAAAAGAGGCATTTGAGCAGACTTCATATAAAATCTGCTCATTTTTAAAATTTTTTTAGCAGCAAAATCAAGGAGAGTTGAAAAACCAAGCAAACGCACACACTCATCCAAAAACACATAATTTCATGCATTTACTGTACATATACATACATACATATGCCAACTTTTAGCTTGTTTATTATAGAGTTACCAGATTTTATATATATGTAAATAGTTTATTTTATAAGTATTTTTTAACAAGACCATGTTTTTTACTTAAGTCAAGCACTATTGTTTAACATTAAATTAATTTATTTTATATGCCTAGTTCGGCTTATAGTATCCTCATAAAAACTATTAATTTTTAAAATTAATTTTTACATACGTTTTATTACGAATTTTTATCCAAAACACATAATTTTTTTTAATTGACTTGGAACTTTTAATTTGTTCGTGGGAATAATGCAAGTAGACAAGAAAAAAACCTACTATAGGTTTGTAAAATTTTCTTATGACATATTTTTAACTTCCAAGATTTTTTTACACTTCACAATGCTTTTATTGTTTCAGCAACACCACGCAAAATACAAAAAAATCTGTACAATTATTTTATCTCTTCCTTTAATATTTTTAAATTATGTATTTATTTTTTTCTTTTCAAATCAGCACTCAATTTTTCTTAATGATTACCATTGAAAGAACCTTTATTCACCTTTTTTATTTTATTACTTATGTATGTATGTTTTCTTTCGTTTTTGTTTAAATTTTTGTAAACTTCCTGCTTTTTTTAATAAAAAAAAGCCTTGTTAAAATTTTTTGTAGAGTTTTGGTAGGGGTGACGCCGATTAAAAAACAAAAAACTATATATAAATTCAACGGACAACGGCGTATGAGCATACGCGCGACGACCACGAAGAACGACAACAGAATGATGTATAAAATGGTAAATTTTGCTGTGTAGACATAAAATCAGCCAGCCAAACAGACAGACGGACGGAATCGAAAAAAATACAACAAGAATCCAAGCACAGAACATAAAATACACAGAAAAGAACTCCATCAACAGAAGTAGCAGCAGCAGTAACAGCCAAAATCAGCAAAACAACAACAAAAATCATGTGAAGAACTTAAAACACACGTATACAGCGAACCTGAACGAAAACACAGAGAGTAAATTCTCTTTTTTAGGAAAATGTTAATATTCTAAAGAGCATAAACCATGCAAGAGCAAGAGGAAGAATAAACTACTCAGTTTTTTTCTCAAAGAAACTTATTATTGTGTGTGAACAAAACTAATTTCTTGGCTAAATTATTTTTTTTCCAGATTTATTTGAAATTTAAAGTCCTCAAACATTAACGTTTGCTGGATTAAAAATTTAATTCTATTCTAAAAATGTGGGGAAAAAGCACATTTCGATATTTAGGTTTAGTGTAGTGTGCATGGCAACTTGGTTTTTGTGGCATAAATCAAAAATTAATTCCAAACGTGGTATTAAAAACATCGACTGTGTATCTTATGAGTACTCCACATTAAAATTTCTCTTGTGTTTGATATTTCTGCTACTTCCAGAGATACAGCGAATCAAGCAATTAGAGAAGGCAGATATAAATCAGATAATCTACTTTTAACACTTTATTGCGCATAATAATAATCAATACTACTAAATCGTCAATGTTCAATTAAAGTTCCGTCCACAAAAATATTGTGTAATATTTTATGAATTGACTTTTTTTTGGAAAAAAAACCTTAAATTTTCATATGGAGCCGTTCGCAAGTCTCAAAAATATATGTGTTTAAGCAATGAAATGAGATCACGCTCAGTATGAAAATGCAACAAAGAGTAGAAACTTATATTGCGTTTTATGTTTTGACACACTAGGTGGGTTATATAATGCAGGATCGCATATTTTAAATTTCAACTGTTTATTTATTACCAAAATTTGAAAATTAATACAGATAGGATTCCAAATGTATAAAAAAAGCATTCGCTTAATATTAGTCTTAGTTTGTTTCATCATCATCGAAATATGAGTTACATAAAAAATATACTTTTCTGTACTTTCTTGATCAAGAAAATCTTTTTTTTTTTGCATTCATTATAAAAGTTTATGAACATGAATCACAGTACCACTCTTCCCACTGCGACTATTATTGCTATATTGTATGAACATACCCTTTTGGCAAACATTTTTAATCCTCAAGAAAAGGTTATTGAATAAGACGAGTATCACAAGAAAAGAAAAATTCTTTTATCCGACATGGAAACTTGTTTAGAGTCAATCGTTTTTACCCAAGAAACAATTATGAGGTTTGTTTCTTGTATAGTATTCTTCAACACGTTTTGTAACTTCTGCTCTAACCCAATACATTCAATAATTTCATTTTATATGTAGAGGAGTTCAATGGTTTTTCAACAACAGCAACACAATAAAAACGGCAAAAAAACATTTAAAACTATTAAAAAATTGTTACTCTTGTGTTGTTGGTGGTGGTGTTGCCTTAATGCTGTTGTTGTTGCTTTATTTCAAAAGAACAAAGGAAAGCACGAAAAAAACAAGAATTGTTTTACCTGCAAGCCATCATCAAATTTCATACCATGATGAAACTTTTTTTTCTTCTTTTAAGTTCAAAACGAAATTAAAAAAAAAGTTGTGAAATGGAAGAAACACAAGAACGAACCGAAAAAAGCAAATCAGGCTTTAAGAATGAACCATGTTGCTCAAAAGGGCCACAATCAGCCAGCCAGCCAACCAACCAACCAGCCAGCCAGCCATCCATCCATCCGTGCACGTATAAAAATATAATTTTTTTCCATTGTTATTTGTTGTTGTTGCTGTTGTTATTTTATTTAAAAGGCATTCTTCACAAATTTTACCTTGTTTTTTTTCTTGTTGTTTAGCCTGTGTTCGTTAACAGCCCAGCTTGAGCAAATGGACTTGCATACACGCACACAAAAACACCGACCTGTGTATGTGTATCTCTAAAATTGTATATGAGATATACTTACATATATACTATATACATACATACATATGTATATACAGATATACATACATACATATATTCTTCATACCTTGGCAAAATTGCTTCAAGGTTTTATTCCTTTTATTGCTTTTAATCTCTCTTTCAAAATATAAGCAAGTGTGTGTGTGCGCCTGAGTGTGAATGTGCATGCACAGCATATACTGTACGGAATACAAAGTGATGTATGTGTAGCCGACAAAAAGACAGAAATAATACACGCAACAGGGATGACAAACGCAAATTCAGAAATTCTATTTAGTGTCAGTTATACTTAGACGCGGCGTATGTATGTATGTATGTATAAGTTATGGCCAATTTTTAACCGCGATTTCAACGTTGACGTTGGCCAGTGTGAGACAGATTTTTAATTTGATATACGAGGTCGGTTCAAAAAATCAGATATATATTAAGTTTTCTCAAAAAATTTTTATTTATTCAGCAATTTAAAATTGAATAGCATTCAAAGTAGTGCCTCTCAGGTATAAACCTCTGTGATATGCATTTCTGGTTAAGTCCTTGAGGTTTCTCTAACATATCTCCTCAATTATCGTATAACACCGCTGTTTCATGGCTCTTTTCAATCTTGTGTACAGGTTGAATTCTTCGACAATCAAATCTGTCTTAGACGTTGGCTGAGTTAAGATCATGATGTTGTTTTTATTTAAAAAAAATTGGGAACTAGTCAAAATTCAGCAATTTTGCAACGCGCTGCCGCCCCCTTTATTAACAAAATTTCCGTAATAGTCCCCTCCAAAAGGGTCATAACTACTCTTTATTTCGAATTTTTAAATTGTAGTGGCATTCAATACAAGTGCACTGAATTTATCGTGCCTGGTCTCTAGAAGCCAACAAGCATCATCAGTACTTACACTGGTGGGGACAGTGGAGCCGAGTACGGAATATTTCCTCCACACAGTTACGCACAAACATACCTACTTGCGTGTGCGTAGTTTCGTTTCTTTGAAGTATTGTATGATTCTAAGCGTTTTTGTAGAGAAAGTTTAAAATTTAGGAGCAGAATAATGTATTAGACATTTTATACTGACTCAGACAGCAACAAATTAAAAATATTCGGTGATATAGTTTTAAAAATTGGGAGAAGAGCAGCCGAGAAGAAGTTCCAGTGCCTTTAATAGATGCAGTCCAAGAGCATGGCATCCAGTACGACAAGAAGATGACTGTTTGTTTACCTGTCTTTCACGATTGCCTTCCTTGAGGAAAAAATATCAGTGTGAATTCGCTTAACACTGATGTCTTCAGAAATGTGGCTTATCACCTCATCAGTTATTGGGTTCTGAAATTAGATGGCCCGAGTTCTTTAGCAATGAGTGTGTAAATGATACAAGAATTGCTGGCTATGGAAACACAACAAGTTGTGCAAAGGCGGGAGCTTAAAACCACAAGAGATTTGGATGGACAGTTGTCAGAGGAAGAATGGGCATATCCAGCACAGATACCCGCAGATTCTGTGGGGAAGATGAAAAGTCAAGGGAAAACTTGATTACCAAACCCGTGGCACTGGTATATAAGAGACACAGGATACTGCATATATGTTCAGTATATGCAGGGCATGGTAACACTTCCACAGAAAGACCTGGTCCGGTTCCTTGACGTATTAAGTAACTGAAAGGAAGGGCAAGCATAATAGATCAACAAAAGTCATAGCCATTATTATTGATTCAAGTCCTTGCATATCCAATACCTGATCTCAAGTCTCAAACTGGCCAATACAGTTCCGGCCAAAAGACTGGAGCTCTGGAATAATAAGAAAAAACGGACTACAGCAGTAGATCCCGTCTAAAGTTCTAAAAGTAAGTTCAGTACCTGCCAAAGACTGGAGACAACGATCAAATTGAAAGGAACCGATAACGTCAAGGCATTTGATAAAGTTTCGCATGGTGCATTCTGGTGAATTCTCTCAAGTTCTTGCTCAGTGAGCGCTTTTCAAGTTGTAATATGTAGGTGAGCATCTAACGGGATTTTCAAATAATTTAGGTATATCACAAGGCCCCGTTCTTTCTCCTACTCTTTTTCCAGCACCTTCTCTATAAAACATCCAACCCTATTCATTCTTTCGGTTTCAGTCAGCCATAGGCTATGTCTGTCAGAGATTGATGTCATGCGCCACAGCCTGAACAACGATCATCTCAAACATCTCCGAATGGGGTTGGATAAACAGGGTACATTTCAATGCTCATCAGACCCAATCGAATCGACGTCCCTTGATGTTCTTGATATGAGAATTCAGCGTGGACTAAGCACATTTGTCATGTGGCAGAAAACGCATTCAATAGTCCAGTCGTAAGACATATGCACCTCCTTCCATCCAATTACCTTAATGCGCTTATAGCCGATCGAAAATGGAATACAACTGTCAGGTTTTAGCCGTTGCTTTAAAGTCTATTTTGGGGTTAATTAACCGAGTGCAGGAGAGGGCGTTGAAGCTTATCGGTGCCAGTAAGGTTATCCAACTCTATTGCCTTGTCTTAGTGTGCGAAGTGCGGTACACTGTTTTATTGTTGTACTACTCGCACAATAGCTTCTGCCCTAAAGAGATCAGCGATCCGGTTTCCAAAGCTCTAGTCTTTTGGCATGTCCATCATGCAGAGTTCATCCAGGGAATCGCACAACTCATTGCATAAATTATTTGTTCTTCAGTAGTACCTTTGCGTATGTGGAATAAACTACCCGTAGACTTATTTGCCATTTCTATAAACATACGAATCTTCAAATCCAAAGGTTTTCAAACACTACTCCCGTAACCTAATTTCCCAGATTTAGAAAAATGTAGTGCAGATGTAGAGATCATCCAGTGAGTACTGGAACTCCGTTGCCGCTTTCTCCTTAATAAAATATATTTTAGAAATCTACTCATACAGCGAAGCTATTCTGATTGTTTTATTAAAACCTGAATTTCATTCGTTTTAAAGTTATTTCCATGACTGTAAGATGCATCATTTAGCCCACCGTATATGAGCACTCAATGAGCATGACTCAGTAAAAAGACTTCAGTTCTTGTACTTTACCATGACGAATCCAGTGGCTGAAAATGTATTTCTTCTTTTTCGGTGCCGAGTATCGGATCAACAAAATACAAAAACACTCAGAGCCGAGTCAGGCAGGCAGGCAGGCATTCAGCCATCCATTATTGTTAAAGCTGCAGTTTGCAGGCACACAGAGTCCCCGGTACTAAACAGCCAGTTGAAAGGGGTCCTTTTTGCAGAATTCAATTCTTAATGCGAGCATTTCGAGTGCTGGCAAACGAAAAATGGAAGGCAGCACAAAATGGCAAATAAAGCGAAAATGCAAAGGAAAAAAAGGGTTTAGCAACAAAAGGCAGCAGACAACATGCAGTGCTAACCAGAGCACTATATGCACAGCATAAAACCAGCAACTACTACAACAACAATACCAACAGCAACAAAATATTTATATGTATATATATATGTAAGTATATTTCCTAGGTCGTTAAACTTAAGGTTGCCAGGTTGGGAGGTTGTAGCAGGCTTCATTTTTTTTCATTCCTTTGCCAGCATATTTTAGGTTTTATTATTATTTGTTGTTGTTGTTGTAGTTGTTGCTGCGTTTGTTTTTTAATTAAGTCTGGTATGAGAAAACAATTTCAAACTAAAGGGCTTTTTTCTCCTTCGTATTTTCGCTGAAGGGGCCAGAGACAGAGTGGGGGGAAGGAAAGAACAATTATTGTTTGTTTGAAAACTTTTTGTTCGGTATTTATAGAAAGGGAATTCAGACATATTTATTGAGCTGGTGGATAAAAGTTTCAAAATGAAAATAAGGTAGAATTTATGTCTTTAGACTCTGTTTGTTGTTATTGCTGTTGTTGGTATGGAGCTGTAATGTAGACATAAAAGTAAATGTTACTGCTGTTGGCTACAAGTAGAGTTACGGAAACAATTGGCAAGCCAAGACTTTCTGGCTTCGATGGCAGCAAAACTTCTAATAAACATGTTTTTTCTTTACTTTTGTAGGATTATGTTTCAAATATTTATTTTTGTTTGGGTTTGTTTTGAAACTGGCAGAAAATAAGACAACAAAACCAAACCAACACAAGCAAATCAAGGATAAACTCAAGTCTTGGTAAAAAATAAATACAACAATAATGCAACAAAATATTAAAAAGAAATAATATATGTACAAAAATATAGAATCTGTCGAATTAAAGAAAGCAAAGAAAAACCGGATGCGTAATTGAGCCGGTTGAAGAAAATAACGGAAATACACACGAAAGATCAATTAAAATTTGAGCTTTTGCTGGCCCATCTTGTGAGGAAATTTGTGACCAATGATTCCATTTCCTTAATTAAACAACTCAAAGAGTGAATGCTTTAACGGCACACGAATCTTTTCAATGTTCTTCTTGCGTGATTAGTGAAATTAATTCAAATTAGTTGTTGTTGTGCCTGTGGCAATCCCGCTTGGAAGAAGATTGCCCTAAGTTCATTAAACCTCAATTAAATATTATGTTATTTTTATTGCTGTTCGCAGCCTACAATATTTTTGTCAACAGATGCTAAGAACGTGTTCATATGGGGCAAGTCCATTGCGCAAGTGTCATGCCAAGTGCAAACAAGTCTGTACTCAAATAGCAGCCAATATTCCCCCTTCACAGCAACAAGCGCTAGACTTTGGGCAAGATGCATTCGGAACTATGTAAGTTGGCCCATGTAAAAGCGCTCTAAGCAAACTAAAGTATATATTTTGCGGTGTCTCAAGCAATTTTGGAGTGTTTTGAATGTGTACATCCCTGTGTAGAGGCGAAGAGCAAGTGCTTACTCGTTCGCTTACTTCTAACACATTTAGACTTTATTGTTAGTACCAGTTTGGCTTAATTTTCGAAGGCGGATGAGCAAGTCCTTGGTATTTTCGAGAGAAAAGTTCTGCGTTCAATCTTCGGCCCTGTTTGCGTTGATGGTTTCTGGAGAAGAAGATTCAATCATGAACTGTACGGGTTGTACAGCGACATGAGCCTAACCAGGCGTCTACGGATCCAACGGCTAAGATGGTTGGGCCATGTAGAGCGCATGGAGAATACTGCTCCGACCCGTAGAATCTTCGATTCCGAACCTGTGGGACAACGCATTAGAGGACGCCCACCGAACCGATGGCGCACACAAGTGGAGAGCGACCTCAACCAAATTGGTGTGCAAAATTGGAGGCTGCTGGCTAAAGACCGTGCCAGCTGGAAAAGTTTGTTGGTTGAGGCCCAGGTTCACCACGGACTGTAGCACCAAAAGAAGAAGAAGAAGAAGAGTTCGGCTTAATTCTAATTGCAATGTATAAAAACGATCTTAATGAATTTCTTTGCTATAGTGTAGTTTTGGGCGGACGAAAAAGTTTGCAATAAGGCACTCTATTACACATTTGTTATATAGTGTTTTTCTTTATGATAACATCGCTGTTTCAATGTACTTATTATCGAGTACGGCGACTGCCAGCTGATGACTTGGCAAGCAGCTGTTCTTCAACTACTAACTGCTGTCAAGCGGTAAGTTTCTACTGCCGTAGTAAAACGCAAAACTAACAAGTGATGAAAAGCTTATTTTTATATTGCCATAGAAAGAGCTTAATGTCAACAGTTAAGTGTTTATTGGGTAATTTTAAGGCTTGTGAAAAATGTGTATGTACGTCTTCTTTTGTATATCAAAATACCGGAACCAACTGCTTTAACAGCCAGACATACATACATAAATAAATAGGCATATAAAAAGCGTTTGCATAAATTTATTGAACACTTGCACAAACAACTGAAATATGTACAATGTACACACATACATACATAATAGATATTAATATTGTGCCCTAACCGCCCAAAATAACGTAACCAGCAAACAATAAATTTTACACAAGAAGTTGATTTTTTCGCTATTTCCCATTCAGGAGGAAGTTTTTCGTTATACGTTTATTTTACGTTTGTAAATGTAAATATTCTTTCAAATCTATTTTTTTTCCCAACGTCAGCTGGCACAACATCAACACGTATGTACATAATTGATGAAAGCAGAGATGTTAAATTTATATTGTGGAAACTGAATAATTGCGATTTGTATGTGTAACGATATTTTTTCTCTACTAAAATGTATCTTTCCGTGAAGGTCGTGTTTCACTACCCCCGTCTAGTCGTACGACGTGTCAAAAAACTTGTGTGGGTTCAAAAAGTATGATAGTCTGACCTAAAAAAAAAAACACGCATGTGACAGATTTTTTTCACAAGTCTGTCCGATTTGCAAACTTTTGTGAAAATTTGCCTAAACTGATCGATTACGTGCGGAACTCTTGTTAAGCAGCTGAGACAAACAGAAAAAATAACATTCGAAGACCGAAACCACTGACGACCCCCCAAAACCTTTTCTCTTTTTTTTGCGAACAAAGTGAAAAACGTCTGTTTCGTAAAGTAGACATTTTGATGCGATTTTACTTTGCATGAATCGTAACGGACTTAAGAAAATAATATAATAATACCGCCCTGTATTGTACCGCACGATGTCCCATTATTTTTAGAACAATTTTGCATTAAAAACTCGGTTTTGATAAATATCATAGTTGCGTTATTTTGGCGGTTAGGACTCATATATTTTATGTTTTACCATTTCCTTGGCCAAGTACATACTAGATATTCTTCTCTTGCATGCACTTCTTTTGTGGTATATTTTTGTTATTGTTTTTTTTTTAGTGGAATATTTTTTCTTATATGTATTTAAAATTATATTCGTTCAACATGAAATGCAAAAGAATCTGACAAGAACTAATAAATTACCAAAACATTGTTACAAACAGTTTAAAAGACATTGTGCGTCATCACGAGGGGCACATTTGAATAAAAAGAAATGTACAACACACACACACACACAAAACTAAGCATTAAACATAGCAAAAGAAAAAAACAAAAACCCCACCAACAAAACAGAAAAATTTAAAGAAAAGGGTGCCATGAAATACCAGGAAGGGGAGCAAATGCTGTTAAATGAAAGCAAAACTACAAATGAGCCCCCCCGTCTCCTCCCCTTGCCAATCCCCTGAACAAAACATTCATTTACATACTTGTAAGTTAATCATTCGAGTACGTTCGTACGCTTTATGCACAATTTCTTTGTTTTAGTCCCATGCAAACGGACATGCACACGCATGCAAACTCTTCTTTATTCCCCCCTCTCGTGCGTGTTTGTTTTTTTTTTCTATTTTAATACTTCTACTTGTTATTAATAAAATATGCATTTCTCATAAACGCACTAATGACACCGATGACGATTACAACGGGTTATTTAATTAGAAAAGCGTTCCGAAGACAATGTTGGCGATTTAACAAGCACATTTTAAGTCAGTGCGTGAATTTAAGAGGACGGTGAGTTTGGCCAGTGCCTCGGGCGTAATATGATGTGGTGGCCAGCAGAGCAAACTCGGAGAAATTGGTGGTGTCTGGTCTTGCTGTAGCGATCGGTTATAGTAAGTATCCGTTACGGAACATTCGCTTGGCCTATTGTAGGTCTTTTTAAATATCTAATTTACTGCAGGCACTCCAAATGAGTATTGCTTTAATTTGAAATATGTTGGCTTGTCAATTTCTTCTATTAACAGCTGATTTTGACACTCAAAATTGCTGTATTCGAACATTAATCCAGTAAATTATAGAACACCAAATATCCATTTGCTTGTTTTTAAAAATATGTACTTCAGTTTATTGGAAAAACCTGCTAGATAGATGCTACAATTTCATGTCCATAAAACTCCAGATGGTTGCCAGATTTTTACAACATTGCCCGAGCACATATTTTATTCGAAAATGTATTCAAATTAATGCACCTGAGAGTATTTCTTAGCCGATGAATTTATATATTAGGGAGTTGTTTTCTTACAATCATTTGAACGGGCAATTCTTGATTGTTCCTACAGGACCAACACATTGTCAAATTTACTTATATTGTAAGATCTGGCAACCGTGTGCCTTAAGCTCAAGTCTCTTAGAACAGCAAAGTTTCGAGTACAACTCAGTGCAATTCATATTCATATATATATGATGTTCTTTACTATATATATTTAATTAAAGTATTATTTTCTACAAAAAAAAAACAACAACAACAACAACATCAAATGAAATGCAATAAATTTTAAATTCTTTGTATGTGGGTGCGCTAATTAGTTCATCGTTGCTGTAAGGGTTTGTGTAGGAACTTGTTTTGGTGGAGCCGTGCTATTGTAGCATACGATACTTCATTGTTTTGGCCTGCAACCCAAGAATAATAACTGCGGATATGCACACACATACATATATATGTATGTATATGCATGTGTGTGCGTGTCTGTTTGTATTTCTATATGTATATACGCCTTCTCTGACATCCATATGTGAGTGTGTTTTTTCAGTTTGTGTTGCTGTTGCTGTTGCCGTTGTTATTGTTAGTATTTGTTTTATTTTTAATTTTCTTCTTGCTTCTTTACCAAAGAAAAATATAAACAAAAAGTGCAACACTGTTTAATGTTTAATGCTTTGTGTTGTTGTAGGCAGGCGGAGGAATGTTTTTTTTTTTTTTTGTTTCTTTCTCCCTTTTTACAGTGAACGCAGATTATTTCTGTATGTATGTAGTTGCTTTGCATACAGTGAGTGAAACGTTTTTAAAGGAAACTTGTCATGACTACAAACAAAATCAAACTAATGGGAAAGGGGACGTTTTGTTTTAGAAATATTTTAGTCCTCCGTTGCCCAGCGCTAATATCGTTAATTTGATTTGGAATTCAGGTGTTTCCTAAAATTTGCCATTGCTCTGTTGTTCAATTGAGGCGATCTCCTTTCGACATAACCAAATTTTTGATTAAAAGTCAAATGCTTGGCATGACAATATGTTAGATTTCCTTCTTTTTTTTTTGTTTGAAACAACTGCAGTTGCCGTAGTGAAGACTACGGACCAGAGGTGATATAACTGGTGGAAAACTTATACTGCTATTAAGTTTTAAGATTATAGTGCCAGTAACGGATGTTTTTGTAGATGGAGTTACTTACTATTTACTCAAGCCTTCGTAATTAAGTACCTAGACTGAACTCTGGCATGATGTGAGCCATAAAGCGTAATAAAGCTGTAAAGTTTTGGAGTAAGTACAACTTTGGGATGTTGTTGCCCATAACGAGTTCGGAGGGTTACTCTATGCACAAATCCGTTATTAAGTACCTGGACTCAACTGTGGGATGGTGTTGGCCATAAAGGGCTGGCTTGGCCGTACTAAAGCTGCATAGTTCTGGATATGAGGTTAAATAATCTATTGAGGTCTTCGTTATTAAGTACAACATTGGGAGGGTGTTGCCCATAACGAGTTCGGAGGGTTATAACACAGTCGACTAATTTTGAGGGTTGCGGATTACTTATACATGTTTATACTCTGTTCACAACTCCGTTATTAAGTACCTGGACTCAACTGTGGGATGGTGTTGGCAAAAACAGACTTAGGAGGCCATATTAAATTTAATTACTCTTAGAAATTCGCTTACTTATACTCTTACTATATAATCAGAGCATCTGACGGCCTCTTATGGTCGTATTAAAGTTAGTTGACTAGTTTTGAAAATGGGGCTACTGAAGGTCTTAATAGCTATTCACATCTTCGTTATCAAGTACAAAGAGTCAACTGTGCAATGCTGTTGACCAATAACGGGCTGGCATGGCCGAAATAAAGGTGAATAGTTTTAGTTTAGATTTAGATTACTGAATCCAATCTTATTGAGAGCTGCGTTATTAATTACAACTTTGCGATGACCTTGGCAACAGCAGGCTCGGATGGCTGTAATAAAACTGACTATTTTTAAAGATGGAGTCATTGCAGATGTTCGTTCTTAAATATTCAAAATTATCGAACCTTTGTAACTTTTTTGTCTTCATCATTGCTGGCGCCTTACAAGATCACACCTGAGTGCAATATGAGTTTGACAATTGTGGCCGCATAGTTTGCGATTGAAAAAAATATTATATGAGTTTTGTGAACAGCAAATTGTACTTTAATATAGAATCTGAAAAAGGTTTGTAGACATATTAAAACTCCTGACTTGTTTTATTTAAAGAGTTCTTTTTGAAATGCCGCTGTCGAAAAATTGATTTGCAACCCACTGTATTAAGTTTTTGCTCTTTTAGATTTAAATTAATTAAACTTGAATTCAAAACTCGAATCACAATTTATTTATTAAGTTTTTTTCTTCTTATTAACAATTTGTTTATTTATCTAGTTAATATTTTATTGGCAAAATTTTTATTGTCAATAATAATGTACAAAACTTAAAAGATAAACACAAGACAAGAGAACAAAGAAATTAAACAAAACAAAAAAAAAATCACACATTTTCAAACCTCTAAAACAACGAACGAAACGATCCTACGTTTCGATCTTAAAATCTCTCAGACTCTCAAGGAGAAACGAAATTTTCTTGCTTAAATAATGAAAACATTTATTGCATGAGCACATTTTGTTGCTGTTGTAATTTTAAACAAAGGATCTGTTAACATTAAGCTAATGTTTATAACGGTAAATAAATGATTTTTGTTTTATATATTTATTTTTATTAAATACACCCCAAGCGCGGTTTTGCACAAAAACGCAGACAGACATTAACAATAACAAAGACAAAGACAACAACAACAACAACAACAACAACACCATACATTTTCTCAAGAAATTGTTTATTTTTTAAACCAAATGCATTAAAAAGGAAAAAAAACCGTGTAAATAAAAAAAAATATAATATTCTTAAGATGTATGTACGTACGTTTGTGTGACGGTTCCCCCTATAATTTTTGTTGTTTTGTTTTTGTGTAATTTATTAAAAGCCTGCCGAACCCGCAAACAGTCAGCTTGTTAGACAATCTTAAATATGGACAGACAGGGAGACAGACAGACAAATACGAGTATATTAAATTTCAAATATAAACAAACGGTACGAGCATATCGCTAACAAAAACGAGAAACCTTTAAAATGATTTTTGCTCCATAATTATTAAGTTTCTCACCAGGTCTGTCAACCTGCAGGGTCTAAAGGTCGTAAAAATTCCCAAGAGTTGAAAGCAAAGGAAAAAAGAGGGAAGAAATATGGCCATCGTTTTTGTACAATACAATTAATCGCTTCTGATCAGGCATGCCAACTTGTCGGATCTAAACGTTGTGACAATTCACAATAGTGAAGCTTAAAAGGGCCAAATTATAAAGTTGCCAGGTTTATGACAAAGAAGAAGATCAAATTATTCTTCAAGAAAATAATAAAAGACAAAATTTCAAATTACTCGGATAGAACAAAAAAAAAAAATAAGAAGAAAATCGCTTCAATTAAACGGGAACATATAACAGAATGAACCACCACCATTTTTGGTTCCTCTTCCATCCGCTGGCGCACCTCAATGAGTTTAGCACCAAAGTTTGCTGCCTATTTCGCACTCACATCCAAAATACAAAATCCTGTCAAGGCGAGATCAGGGGCACAATTTATCGTCCTAGTTAGGTGATGCCTGGCGCTACCGTACTGCAATATTTCACTTGGACTACGACGCTTAAGTCCTACAACCTTTTCCACTGAAGCTGTCAGCAACAATCCTACATGATCGTCCAGGTGATACATTTGGCGTATTACATTTTCAGCTGAACTGTCAACAGGTATCGAGAACCGGTCGATTCCGTCTGCAATTTGCAGCTCGAAAAGTACTAAGTTGACACCACTGCTTGTTAAAAACAACACTTGACAGTCACATTTAGGATTCCATAGTGTGTAACATAAAAAAGCGCTGTATAACCGTTTCCTATAATTAGCACGCGACAGACATTTTTGCTATTCTGTGATCTGTAGAGTAAAAAAATTCTGTGAACTCAAAGATATTGGCTCTGGACTTGGCTGGGAGGAGTGAAATCCATGACCATGTAGTCTGTCTGTCTGTTCCAGTGTTTAAATTCGCCAAACTTTAAGAAGTTTCATAAAATCTTTCCATACAATTAAGGAGCCGAAACTAACGAATTGATGCTTTATAGCAGCAAGAATCGTCTCAAATATAGAAACGATCGATTTAAATTAAAATTATTAAAATTAAAATTTCGAACAAATATTCTAACACTTTCGGACTATTTATCAAAATTTTGCCAAAAAGGCAATTTTATACCCCCAAAACCAATTTGCATTGAATTTCGACCATAGAGAGACCAGGAGCTTAAAAAATCATATCCAATTCAACACCAATCAATCGATGAAGTTCTGAAACTCGAATCTTTACGTTCTCTAAAAGAAAACTTTTATGAAATTTTCTAATGTTTACCAAGAATAGGTTAAAATATATTTAATATCAATTTAAATTAACAACAAAATAAGGTACTAAATGAGTTCGGTTGCTTTGGCCTCCTCTGTTATCTGCTCTATTACGATTATAGTATGTATGTATGTGTCGCTTTTTCTATGCTCTGATCTAGATCAACTTGTCGAGTATTACTGTCGACGTCGTTTTTATTTACATTCCCCCGATCTGCTTCGTTGTCTTGGACAAATATTGTTGCTCCTGGACCTTAGCGGTGACCTCATTACTTTAAATATTGATCACGTCAATTTTTATTTCTTAAAATTTAAGACTTTTATCCATTTTAGGGGACGATATGCGCGTATGTTTGTATGTATGTTCTTGTTTCAGGCAATTGTTACAGACGGATTTCAATGACTGTATTTTTGTTGTTGTTGATGTTTTTGTTGTCTTGTGCTGCTTGGCAAAGCCGGCTGGCTGGCTCGCCAGCAAGACTGACTTGAGTTTAGCTGACAGTTTACACCCACGCCATATTTCATTTGAATTAAAAATATATTTCCTTGTTTTTGTGAGCCATTTAACGCAATATGAGAAATAAAACTCAAAAAAAAAACACATTCTTCTTGTATCAAACAGCTGTTTTTAGAGAATTTATTCCAAACTTACTTTTTTTTACACTAAATCCATACACAGACTTACATGACATGTGTATTTTTGAGTGGATTTTGGATGTTGTTGCTGTTGCTGCTGTTGTTGCATTGAATAAAACAGACAGAACATGTGTGTTTTGCATAAGCAAAAGAATAGGCATTAAGGCAACCGGTTATTCTCTTTTATACAATAACTGAAGGAGACTAACGGGTTAATCGGTGTTGCCAGTAGAAAGGAAATAGAACTTAAGAAATTTAGCGCTGCTCTATAATCGCCCTAATATTCGAACCAGCCTTACAATTACTATAATACGGAACCTACATACATAATTTCTCTTCGCCACAGAATGTCCCAATGAGCCTGAGGGTAAAACTACCAGAAAAAGACGATAGGTTGGGTTTTAAGAACGACATGCACTTAAAGAAATCATGGTGGCGACGAAATCACTTAAAAATCTGCTAACTCAGAGTTTTTAATAGAACTTAACGAGGTACATACTTTTGCAATGAATTCAACAATTCTGCAAATTTGCATGGATAGTCTTTATCGAAATGCATAATGTTTTTAGCTGAACTGTCAACATACTTTGGAAATCCGTTAAGCCCAGATATGAACGTTCTCAGCGTTAAGCCAACTAATGCAGGACGATTTGTGGAGCTACAGTCCCATAATTAAGGCAATAACCCACTCAGATCTTCAAATCTGCATCTCAGTCAACCACACTGAGTTCTGCTTAAACGAAGAAATATTGTAGTAATATGAAGAATTATCGCTAAGCCACAAAAGTGTTCCGGCGAGAGGAAACTCTTTACCTTAATATTATAGGAAAAACGTTAATTTTCACACACACACATACATACATGTGAACACAGGCACATACATACATACTTATACAACTTTCAGACGGCGGCACATGCTGTTCGGCAATGGCTCTAACTTTGAAAAGCACTAATTAACCATAAATAAATATATTTTGTTCATTGATGAGTTCGTGTCAATAATTGACAAGCAGATTGTTTTTATCAAAACGTTTGAACACACTAAACGATAAGAAAACATTAAAAATATTGTATGCAGAAAATGCTACATTTCGTTAGTCTGAACTTTTTTCATACTCAAGAAAAACAACAACAACAACAACAGCAACATCATCAAAAGAACGGATGTAAGTTTTCGGTGCACCACCCCCCCTTTAGAATAACAAACAAATCTTCTAATAGAAAAATGAATAAAGAAATATTTACACTTGTATCCCAGTTGGCCAGATCGTTAAGATGTCATAGTACAATATTATTGAGGGGAATAATTAGAGAAAGCTGATGAGCTAAGATTTCTTTTTGAGTTTTATAACAATTTAGTTGCAACAGCACAACAACAAATTTTAACTAGAAATCAAGATTGTTAACCAGAGTTTAACTAAGTAGAAGTAAAGGGTGGTTAAATTGTATGGTCCGATGTTGAATGTGAACCACACCTAAACGCCAACTTTTTTTCCGAATTTTATTTGACATTTCTCTATTTCAGACTTACTCAATTTGAACCATGGAGAGATACACAATCCAACAACGTGTTAAAGTTATTCAGACTTATTATGAAAATGGGAGTTCAAATCAAAATGCATATCGTGCACTTCGTAATTTTTTTGGTCAATTTCGTCGTCCAAATGTGCGTACAATCGCAAAAATCGCGGAAAAATTCGAGCAAACCGGGTCTGTAGAAGATGTGAGAACACCAGTGCATGCTCGTACAGCTCGTACTGCAGAAAATATTGCTGCTGTTCGCGATAGTGTGGCTGAAGAGCCGTCCACCTCAACTCGTCGTCGTTCCCAACAATTGCACCTCTCACGCTCGTCGTTGATGAGCATTATGCATAAAGACTTGCATTTACACGCTTACAAGGTGCAATTGGCTCAAGAACTAAAGCCTCTTGACCATTCCAAACGTCGTGAATGGGCAGAATGGTGGCAAGAAATGGCAACAGTGGATGATCAATTTTCGAAGAAAATCATCTTCAGTGATGAGGCACATTTTCACCTCAGTGGATTCGTCAATAAACAGAATTGCCGCATTTGGGCGAATGAGAATCCAAGAGTGATTGTCGAAAAACCAATGCACCCACAAAGAGTGACTGTTTGGTGCGGTTTATGGGCTGGCGGCATCATCGGGCCGTATTTTTTCCAAAATGAGGCCGGTCAGGCAGTTACTGTGAATGGTGTTCGCTATCGTGAGATGATAACGAACTTTTTATGGCCCGAATTGGAAGATATGGATGTGGGCGATATGTGGTTTCAGCAGGACGGGGCCACTTGCCACACAGCTAACGAAACAATGGCTCTTTTGCGCAACAAATTCAATGGCCGTGTTATCTCACGTAATGGCGATGTCAATTCGCCGCCAAGATCATGTGATTTGACACCGTTGGACTTTTTTCTTTGTGGTTATTTGAAAGAAAAGGTGTACGTCGATAAGCCAGCAACAATTCAAGACCTAAAGGATCAGATAATTCGGCACATTAACGGCATAGAACCTCCATTATGCCTCAGCGTCATCGGAAATTTGGACCCTTGGATGGAGGTGTGCCGCCGAGGTCGCGGCGCCCATTTGGCCGATATTTTGTTCCATACATAATTGAGTAATACCAATACATCATAATAAAATAAAATTACAATAATTTCCTAAATAGTTTGTGTTTTATTCAAAATCAACATCGGCCCTTGAATTTAACCACCACCACAAATTTAGTAGGACTTCAGCACTTCATATTTGCATGTAAGATAATAAACAAGTCGTTACTTGATTAACAGAGCTGTATCTTCATTTAAGTAGCCGGTCATTTTCGTTCAGTTATCAAAGTCAGATCCAATCGTTCATTTCGGCCACTTTAAATAAACAATACGATTAAGTACTCGTTGCCGTTATGATGTTTGTGATTGTCGGTATTTGCTGAAAACAGCTGATGAAAACATCAATGAAAGTGCAAAAAACTTCAACTAGTTTAATTGCTTGTGCTGAAAACAATTTATTTTGGAAAAAAGAAGAAAATTTTATAAGAGGCAGAATAGAACGAAAGCCCGCCAGTTAAATAACCGGTTCTCTACGGTCGTTTGAATGATCCGTTCAATTTAACGACACAGTTCTATTGATTACTTCTGCAAATGCGAAAAGTTATAACAGACGTTTAAGCTTTTTAAGCCACATCTTATATGAAACTACGAAGTTTATAGTGTTTAAATTAATTTTGTGTTATTTTATTTTATAAAATTCTGTAAATTACATATTGCAATAAAAATGCTAACCATACAATTGGAAAATGTTAAATGTTAAATTGAAAACTTTTATAGCCATATCAAGAAAGTATCTGTGGAGTTTTATTATAATAGCTTAAGTCAAGATATGGAGAAAATAAATTATTGGTAGATATTTCAATGAAAAACTGCATTTAATAACAAATGTTATTAAGCCTATTTTACAACAACAACAACAACTCATCAAATATTACATGTAGTACATAATATTTCTTCAAATTAATTGCAATTTTCAAAAAATTCAACTTCAGCTGTTATGATAAAATACTACAGATATGTATATATGTATGTATGTATGTATGTATATTTTCGAAAGTTATGATCCGAAAAAGCTAAGGTGGGCACACTCTTCAGCATGCACGCATTTTCCTACAAACACTAACCCAAGTACATACACACGTACATACGTACACGCACAAAAATGATCGAACACAATTCCGATATCTATTGCATGATGCGTGAAAATAAAATCATGCCTGTGTTGCTGCAGTTGCGTAGTTCTTTAAACACTAAATCGAAAAATATCATATACTTACATACATACATATGTATGTATGTAATTTAAGCACAAAGTGTTTTTAACACGTTATCAAAATTACAATTAAGCGAATTGTTGACAAAAAATTACAACTACAAAAATGCATACGCACACTATATATACAAGCATACATACATACATACACACATGCATGTATGCATGTTTAGAAACATATGTACACACATTGTATGAATGTATGCATCAGCAAATTCAAAATAGAATTTGACAGCTTTGGATGCAAACAGAAATGCCAGAAGAAAGATTTTCACGTTTTATAAAATAATTTAAAAAAAAAGCTGAAACAGTGATTGAAACAAAATAAAAGTTCAGAAGAAAACATGTTCTACTTATGTACGATTTACATACATATGTATGCATGCATGTGTGTTCTTATTACATGTATGTACATATACATGTATGTATGCCCATATGTACATACACACATACATACATACATACATACATACATATATACATATGTATCTATCTATCTACGAATACAAATGCATATGTACATAGTACATACATATATACATACATATGTATGAAGATACATACATACATGCGCACATACACACATACATACTTACATTCATTAATTTTGCTTAAATGTTTCTTCCGCATTAAACAGAAAAAAAAATAATAGAAAAAGTCAACTTCTTCGACTTGTAGTACGTTCAACGAGTCCATACATACTTACATACATATAATAAAAAAATAGAATTTTATATACATACATACATACATGCATACATGCATACATATGTACCTAGCCACATACATAAATATACATACATATACAGATACATACATACATAAATAATAACAATAATGAGAATTGCTGAAATACACGCTTCGTTTTCTTCCCAGTTTAAGAAAAAGAGTTCAAGCAACTAAATTTTAACTCTCAGCACAACTCTTTTTATATTGTTGTTATTGTTGGATTCATAATTAGGGCGCACCAATTAATACCACAAACATAAGATTAAACGATTGACGCTTGTAAAACTTGAGAGCTTGAGAGCTCGGCATATCTAATCCCCTCTATTTCATACAATTCCACAGCAGGCGAGTTCTTGAATTGGTAGCCCGATATACACAAGGAATATCAGGCCTTAAACAGCTCGCCAGTCAATTCCACTCAATCTAGTTTCTTGCATAAAAACAGAAACAGACCTTTCGCAAGGGAAGAAGATTTTCTTCTTCCTGCATCTTTAGGTTTAAAAACACAACCAGAACGTTTCAGCCAAGTACAGGCTACTCAACCCATGACCGAACCATAACGCCAAAACGCATTTTGGAAACATGTCGGTCCCCGTTTTGCCAATTTAACTTTGGCGAATTGGGCAGTTCGCCATTGTACAGCAAGAAGAGCGCTACAGCACATTGGATACGTCTCAGCTGTCGAGAAACCTAAACCTGCACTGTCAGATAAAAATGTTAAGACCCGCTTAAAATTCGCCAGGTAACACAGATATTGGACTGTGGATGTGGACGGAAGTAATGAGAAAAACTGGTGTACATACATTTCCAGTCTCGCGGAGGTAATGAAAATTTAATCAAACTTCCCATGTATTTCTGAGACTGTCTTTTTCTTCCTCTTTTAATACAGCACCCGCCTAATATTTTCACTGTTTAGAATGTTTGCGCGATGTGGCGATAAATTTATATTGTTTTTGTTTCCAGTTTGTTTTCTAGTTTCTATTCGTAGTCCAGCGTGCTTTTATTTTTTATTTCATTTCTTGTTCTAAGCAAACAAGAAACACAAATTGTTGTCGGTTTGTTTCGCTTATACACGTCTATTCTAAACAAGTTGGTTGAACTCTTATGCACCAACAACATAATAATCATTCATGGTGATCATTATTGTCTTTAAAATTATCATCGTAATGCTTTGATTAAATAGCCAGTCGTCAGTCACACTATTTGAAAGAAATGCAGAGAAAGAAAAAAAAAGAACAATGAAATTTTAAAAGAAGCAAGGGGGCGGGGCGAGTTGAAGGAAGGAGTAAAAAAAGAAAAGCACACAAGGGAAAAATATTATAAATAAACAATAAACGCAATAACAAATTTAATCATGACTATTTTACTTGTACTCATGTACTTTTAAGAGCAGCAGCGAGTGTTTTGCTTTAGTCTGTTCCCACAGAGTGGGCCGTAGAACCAGAATAAGAGTATCTACATACATACATACATACATGCATATGTATGTATTAAAAGCGCCGATGACGCTGCTTTAGTTGAAAGTTTGTACCCACCAACATTCAATACGAATCGTTGGCGTTAATAAACATGAGACAATTGTGAAGTCTTAAAGAAAAAAAAGCAAAACAAAAATAACAAAAACATTCACTTGCTATGGCCAAACTGGGGCACACAGGAAGTTTATCAAAAAGCATGCACATGCACGCACATACATACATACCTACATATTTATGTTTTAATATGCAAGAACATACATACATATGTTTATATACATACATACATACATACATACATACATACATACATATGTAGATATTTATGTATATGTTCGTTTATTGGCCTTAAACTTTTAATGGCATAAATCAAGCAACATCTTAATAAACATACATACATACTGTGTATATTTTAATATTCGGTCAACGACCGCCGTTTTACAATCGGAATAGAGAAATTCTATTTATTTATTGAAAACTTTAAGGGCTTTGCTTTGATTTTTAAATTTCTTTGTGTAAAAAGCTTCTGCAGTCTGAGAGATTTTATGATTTCTTGACCTGTGCTCTTTTTTTTTTAAGGGGAAAGTTTGAGTTGAATTTGTACACTTAGAAAATACATTACGATACAGACAGATAATGTACATATAGTATTTGCGGCTTAAGTGCATCACGCTTAAATATGTAATTCTTAAATGTAACAATTTCCTTCGTTCATTTCACGTGTGCAATAATTTCTGTCCCAAACCAATCACGCTTAAGTGCGTTACATTCATAAATTGGCCATATAAGAGTATCTTCTAAGAGCAAACATCGAACAAAATTCCACAGTTAAACACATGAACATATTTTTTAAGCACTAACCCAAAAGTGGTATTACAAGGATACGTGTTTATACATACATATGTATGTACATATGTATATGCAATCGAAAAGCGGCAACATTTTTTATTGTTGAAAAGCTGCAATTTTATTCGTATGTTAGTTGAGCTGTGGACGATGAACGTTTTTTACGAACCCGGGTATTGGAAACAAGTTTCCTGAATATCCATTGTAATAGTACAACGCCTACTATCACCGAAAAGCTTTTTCCTCATCTTCTTATGACTTTATGCTACTTGCAGTTAAAAATAATTTGTCATTCTCTTTCAATCTCCACCGTCTGTGTCGGAGCGAGTGACTTACGTGAGAAATGCTGTGCCTTTTCAGGTATAGCCCCATCAGAAAGGCGAGGAACCTTAGCATAACAACCTACAGCTCCCGAATCACAACTGTGACTGAAACCAATAAAAACATGGCATGACGAACCGTACGCGACTGTAACCTGCAACGCAAGAGCACTTTCTCACCCGGTAAACTGGCTCTAGCCGTAAGAGAAATATTTCGATTAAATATCGAAATCGTTGGCATATCTAAAGTCAGATGGGCAAAACTACGGCGAGCAGAAGCTAGCAACTACCCAAGTATTTATTGAACCCACACCAAGCGGACAAAATGCATCTCACCATCGTGGCGTTGGCCTTCTGATTAGTTCTGACTGGCGATCGTTAATGAAAGGGGACCCTGTCGACGCCATCGCTATCAAGGGAAAAAGGAAAATTTTTACAGCAAACTAAATGGCCGACTTAACAGTATTAGGCACTATGCGCGCTCACAAGTAGCTGGCCGTTACCTAGCAGAGGTTACCTTATATGTATGTATGTTTATCAAATACATATAATTGATCTCTGCCCTCTATGTAAATTTTATCAAATTTTAAATATTAATTTATCTATGTATGTATGTATGTATGTAGATACACATGTTCAATATTCAGAGAATCTGGTTTTTCATAGAATATACATACATACATACATACATATTTACATAAGCGTGTTGTTCAGTTCGTTGATTTACATATTCTTAAGTGTCATGTCACGCACTGCTGCCACCCACCTATTAAAAATAGTTTGGTCATCACAGTTACTAAGAAGAAATAAAAACCGGCAACGCTTCAGTTCCAGAGTGTGTATGCGTGTGTGTGTGTGTATGTGTGTGTGTGTGTACGTGTGTTCGTTTGTTGGAATGAATAATGCCAGTGCTTTAACATGTGTGCCTGCGCTTGCTTACTCATTGGTAAAAATTGTTGTTTGATGTAGAATTTTAAAGGAAAAGCAGAAAAAACAACAACCAAACAAACAACAATACAAAAAAGTCAAACATCGAATTTACTCTCACACTTATTTAACAAATTGTTTGTATTAAGAAGATCAACATTCTTCATTTCCTATTTATTGTTGTTTTTCTTGTTTTGGTTATTAAAGACCGCTTTGCTGCACTATTGCAGCCAGTGTTGTAATCATGGTAAAAGTTGTTGTGTATCATTGTGCATTATGATTTATGTGCTAAGAATTTAGTTACATACATACATACACATGTATCTACTACTTACGAGTATTTCAAATATTGAAATGCAAGTTTTTTTCTTTCTTTTTTGTTGAAAAGAAAATGAAAGAACATTCTCACCATTTATTTGTTGGTGGTTCCAATAACATGTTTTTCTTTTGGTTTTTGTTGAATGCTTTTGTTGTGCTATAAGAGTGTTGCCATCTTTATGGTCATGGATTAATTCCAACAGCATAAAGGTATTTAATTTTTAAAAAAAAGGTACTTACAAACGCGAACGTATTTTATTTAGATTTAAACATAAAAAAATTAATGGGTAATGTACCGATTTATTAAAGCTTATAAAGCCGCTTTGTTGTATTATTTGCTCATGTAATAAAATACGAGCACATTTGTACATACATACATATGTATGTATTTGTGTGGGTATATCGTCAACTCAAACTAAAAGTGCCTTCAAAGGTTTCTAATTTGTGCAACGAATGGTAATCGAAGTAGAGGTTTGATGAGCAGCTCTCAAGTGTATGAAGTGGGATAAGGTGCTGATGTAACTCAATATTTAAATGGCCAGCAATACGATAAGAAATTTGACATCCCATAAACTGATGGCAGGTTTTCTTGTGTCATATAAAAATGGGTATGTTTTTGGCTTTTCATTTTCAACCATCGTCACGTTCGGATCCATGGAAGTACATACATATTTATATTCTTAAACAGATTGTTTTCTCTTTGTACTCCAGCGACAACTGAGAATCCGAAGTGTCCAGCAATTGGGAGCAAGAATACATTTTCATATTTCACAGAAATTAAGAAAAGGCCTACAAATTCTATAATAATTAGTTGCTGACATTATGATTAATGTCTTAAGTTCATATGAAAATCTGCTAGAAATTGCACAGAACTAAGCAACACTGATGGCGTAGATTGTCAAACTTCCTCCTCAGCAGTGTTCATGTGTGTGTATTGTTTTTATCATATTGATTAATACCGTCCATTATTTATAATTTCAAATTAAAAACTTTTTCTCTAAATCAGGTGAAATTCTTCTCGCCAATGAAATAGTTATTCGGTTTCAGGGTCATCTATTATTAAATTCGCCCATTTCCTTGAATATGGTTTCGAATGTCTTAACAAAATTTTGGATTTATGTACCAGTGCCTCTCTCCTTTTTTTAACGCTTTTTTCAATTTGAATTGGCGATATTGCCTCATTACTTTTTAAATAAAACATTTATTTACTGCAGACATCGTGAGTTGCTGTTGAAGGAAAATTTCAAGTTTCATTGTTCATTTGGTTGCAGTTGTTTGTTTATGAGTCTGTGTGTGTGTGTGTGTGTGTGTGCGAGATGGAGCTGTTGTGGAGCCAGACTACGAGTCATGGAACATACATAAGTAGGGATAGGTCAAGGTTTGTATTTTTTCTTCTTGCTTCTTTTACTCAAAAATGGCAACAACAAAAAAAAAAGAAATATTAAATTTATTTTGCAAAGAGAGCAACAATAGAATGTGCTCTTTTGTTGGGTTATCAGTGTGAGAATCCTACAGTAATAAAAATACTGAACAAAGGAGGAGATGGAATGAAAATTTTATTTCCATTTTGCACAAACATTTTCTTTATTAATTAAGACGAGCTATGGGATTTGTATTTTCTATACACCTTTTTCCTAACTTTTTAATTTAACTTTTCTAATCAAAATGAAAAAGAAACCTAAAACCATTTAAAGTATTTAACTGGCGGTCTGTAGATCCGATGTGTCGTAAATGTCGGTTCATACACATCAACTTTTATATTGCTGTAAGAACGAAAAACAAAGAACTACATATTATATACATATGTATGCACATACTTTGCTTTGCATACATTACGATGCCACATAATATAAAATTGAGCAATAAAAGTTGATGCGTGTGAGCCGGCATTAACACATCGGCAAGCTTTTATGTCCAAACTTAAAAAGTTGTGTTAACTTATTATCCTTAAACTAATCGTTATCATAGAATGTGCCCTGCAGCTGGCAGAGTGTTCAAAAACAATCCAAAAGTCCACCCGTTTTTAGTCCAATAATTACTGGGTGGTTAAAACAACAAGCAGCTGTTTCCCTCAGCAGAAGTTAAAAATAATTTCGAGAGGTTATTTTTTATGAAAAGAAGTTTTTGATATTTCATTTATATTAGATTTTATTCTTTGGAATTTATATTTTATTATTAAAAATCATATAAAACAGACACCCAAACACACGCACGCATATGATTCACACTAGTCTATATAATGCATAGTTTTATTGTTTAAATATTAATGCAATAATTTAAACCTGAAATTTTTAACATTAATGAACATATTTTTTCATATTGGCCTGTTTCTGGCCACCAGAGTTGAATATCAGATTTTCATATTTTGGAAGAGTTAAAAAGTTAAAACGAAATTTAATGACAAATATTTTTCTTTTGAACATTTTGATTTTCTTACTGTTAAAGTTTTGGGTATTTTTTAAAATTCTAGAAGCCTCACTGAAAAAATTGGTTTTCCAACTTAGCATCCGTTACTATATAGTGAGTGTTTCATTTCATCTGTCAACATTTATTTAGCTCTAACGGTGATTAAGCCGTTTGTCAAAACGGTTCTTTGGTTTTTATTTCTTACTTTATTAACACTTAATTAATGATAATGAATAATTTAATTTCAATGTCTTTTTTATTGTTAAACTTTGAATACTTATTTTTTTTTTAATTTAAAAAAAAAACACCGAAAGTGAACTTTAAAAAATTACCTGTTAAAATTTGTGTATATTAGTTTTAATACGAGCAGATTACCTGGAATAAAGAAAGAAAACACAGAATAAAAATACTAACTTAAAATAAATGCATAAATATGTATGTATGCATGTACATACATACATACATACATACATATTGTATGTATCTTAAATATAGTAGAAAAATAAACTTGTTAAAAATTTATTTAGAAAACAAAATCAAGTCTTCAAAATTAATCTAAAAGAACTTGTTAAGATGGAAAAATTAAAGTGGAACCTATAGATCGCTGCAATTTAATCGTGCAAATGGTACAGAAACAGAGAACCTAAAACAGTGTTGCCATACAATCAGTTCAAAACAAACAAAATTATACAGTTTACAATGCCAACTTATTTGCCTAAAGTTTTATTATGAAAAATTCAAGCCACATCTCCCACGTGTAAAGTTTTTTTTTAGCGGAAATCGCCGTTTTGGAAAAAGGAGCTACGAGTTTTTATGCAACAAATTGTCGTTAACTTTTGTCCACTATCATTAAGGTTAAGTTTTTAAGGTTAAGTTAAAGTTTTTCACAGCCAACGCATAAAGTCTGTTTAAAAAATAAGGTAAATTTGTATATATCTCAAACATATTTATTTATTCATCAATTTCTGTGTTATCCCCTTCAAAGTAGTCCCCCTTCAGGTATAAAACACTTATGCCAGCGTTTTTTCGCCATATTTGAAGCGGTTCTGATATGCCCTTTTTGGTGAGGCCTTAAGCTCTATCCGCAATTCGGTTTTTAACTCCTCAATTGTCGCAAAACGCCGCCGTTTCATGCGGTGCTTTAATATTGAGAACAAGAAAAGGTCTAAGGAAGGTCAAATCTGGTGCTTACCGTGACTGAGGCATGATTACAGTGTTATTTTTGGCCCAAAAACACCTCGTATGGAATTTTCTCAAAATTCGTTAGTAGCCCAATAATAGAGAACACTTAACGGGTCTGGTGTTGAATTTTAAGTTGCTATTCTAGCAGATAGAACTTAAAAAAGCAATTATAATATTAAGCTATTATTATTATTGTTATTATGCCCGGAAGGCAATTATTGTTCGTGGTAGTTGTGGCAAAGTGTCCAAAACTCTCCGAATGCTGCAATAATATCTACATATCGAAGAAGTGTCACTGCTAATGAACTATCAACAATTAAGGCCCTGGGAAAAATGATTAATAATGTTATTCGTGACATGCCACCAACAATGTTCGAAAAATTTCCTTATATTTGATGTCGAGAACGCGCTTGGACAAAGCAAGGACTCGGATTTATTTTCAACTCTTCACGCCATGTATTAATCTTTTGAATGGAAAATTTCTCAAGTCATGTCAGTATCAAAACTAAAAACATGCCTTTTATAAAAAGTCAGAGTTATTAAAATGTTCGGCACAATATTTTCCCAGTAATTTGCATTTAATATTTCTTTTCATTTCGCTTACAAGTCCTAAGAACACCTGCCCCTTAACTTTGACTTAGAAGGTTAGTAAATTAAATGCGTATGTGTATTTGTTAACCACAAAATTGTACTTTATTCAATAATTTCATGTTCTCAATGCAATTAGAGACAACGTAATAAAGCATTTATTAAACTTAAGTATTGCTTGAGCAATTTTCTTTATATCTTTATTAAAAATTCCATTAATATAAATTTGTCAAAGCATACATACATATGTATGTATGTACATAAGTGTATATGAAACAAAGAACACAATTCTGTGTGCAACTTTCTCCTATAAAATAGTTGGCAAGCAACAATGAAAAATAACCCATTAAAAGCACACTAAAACAAATAGGGAATAAAAGCAGCAAAAAAAGATATGGCAAAAATGTCCTTACTGTGTCTGAGTACTTTTCTGTACGAAAAAAAAAAAAAAACAAACAAAAAAAGAAATAAAATTATACAAAGAAGAAGAAGAACGACAACAAACAAACACACAACAATTTATTTCTTGACAAATTTTCTGCTATTTTGTGAGTTTGAGTATTTTGCTGTGTATAAATATGTAAATGCATACATACATACATACATAGATATATACATCTATATTTCGTTATATTTGATGGTTGCACAAAAATTGCATTATTATGCAAGGTCAGTAACATTGTGTTCTGGCAACACAACACACAGCACAGCACAGCACAACACAACACAACACAATCCAACCAAACTAGCAGCCATCCAACCATAATGATGATGGCAATGACGATGATGACACATGCAATTATTTTTAGTCTGTATACAAGTTGTTTTTTTCCTTCTGTTTTGCTTTTCATTATTTACTTTTGTTTTGCAATGCACTCCCCTTCAAATAAACACCTTTCGTTCTGTGTTGCAATTTCCTAAAAATATGTATGTATGTATATAGTATATATACACATTCATATATATATTTATATGCATGTTTATATACATGCATATGTACATATGCACGTAGATATGTACATATTTATATAGACTTCAGTGCATGACCTCCACTCCAGTTTCCCTACCGTTCTCTCTCTTTTTTTCCCATTCTGTGCTCTCTTGTGGTTCTGCTGAACTTCTGTAAAATATATTTTGCACACATTCATAAATGCATGTAAACAAGCAGCCATCTATTTTGGTATATTTGAAACACCCTCCCAAATACACATACAAATAATAATGTGTTTTCTTCTTTTTTTTTGTGCTTTTACATATAAAACATTCACTGTGAATGGTTAGAATATGGCATGGAATGGGAGCAAAAAACTAACCTAACACAAGCATTTTTGCTTAACCTTAACCCCCTAAAATAAAATTCAAAAATTCATGCAATGTTTGCCTGAGCGTTTGTGCATTTGTTGTTGTGTGTGTATCTAAGTACGAGTTTTAAGATTGTGTTTTTTCCATTATTTTGGTTACAGAATGAGCAAATCGTTAGTTAATGCAGCAACCATGGCAGCAACAACCAACAGAACAACGAATGGTTGCTGCCAGCAACAAACAGTTCAATAACACTCGTCATCAACAATAATAACAACAACAGCAGCAAATGTTTTAGAATGAAAAAGCATTAGAGCAGAGGGAAACTTTAGTCTTTCACTCAACATATACATACATACGTACATATGTATGTATATCTTAAAGGCTTTTACAGTGGTTCAATGATGAAAAATTATTGTTAAAAACCTAGAAAAAAGTAAAATACGTAAATGGTTTAAGTGTTTAATGGGGCAAAGTAAATTGACAAAAGACATAAACCAAGTTTACAGTCGGTAACATTAAAATAACCACGTCTGTTTCAGGGCAACGCAAAGAGACCTCTGTGGGAAGGGAAACTTACATGAACAGATTCATTTTGTTTTTTTTGTACTTTACATATAAATACAAGCCTGTTAAAAGGCAATGGAAAGAAATGTTGCCCCCCACACTATGATCAATTCCCTTTTAGTTAAAGATGCGTTACTTACAATAAAGTACTCATCCAAATCTATACCTTGCATTCCACGACTCAAATAAATACTTGCAAAGAAAGTTTAGTTATTTCAGAGCAGACAGTTTTACTTGATCATCTCCTTACAGATCACAAAATCTGAGAGATTGTAGACTATACTTATAACAGAAGTGAATATCGTTCATTACCGCCCTAAAATGATTGCATTGGATCATTTTATAGTTTGGCTACAAAAACGTAATTGAGGATTCATACAGTTCAAGTCAATGCACCTGAAATCTTCTTTTAAAAGGAGACAGTAATTTCATTTTTAAACTCATGAATTTTTGTACACTTATGGGTAAACGTCTAGATCAGGCCTTTGCTGTTCCGAAAAGTACAATATATGCCAAAATTTGTTGGAAAATAGCCAGTTTTACGTTTGTTGTGTCCACAGGGCGCATTACATCACAGCCTGCATTCCAAAAACAGTGAGGTTATTACAGATTTATAGTTTGAGAATAGGTTAAGATCGTGTCAATCTTAAGGTCTCCAATTTAACTAGAATTCCTTCATGTTGAGGACCACCGTCCTTGCCGAGAGCGGCAAGTTGGAAAACAGGTTAAATTGGCGTCGATCCGAAGGTCTCTACTTTAATTAGAATTCCTTCAGGTAGAGCACCACTTTCAAGTGGCAATACTATAATATTGCTGGCATAGAGGAGCAAACTACTATAGAATACCAGTTGAATAAATAAATCTGTTATTCGTCTAGTTTTTCAAAGCCTCAAAGTTTCATATACAATGGATGTTTTCTCCTCGACACATGGTCTTAGAGTTGTATTTTCTTCTTCTTCTTATTATTATTATTATTGTACATGCTTTGCCATGGCTGCTGTTGCATATAAAATGGAATGTGTCTACATTATACACAAATGTATTGTATAAAATGCATCATGAGACAGACCATGCATGTGCTTGTTCTTTATTACGTTATTTTTTTTTTATTATTATTATTAAACGGCACAGAATATTCGTTGAATGTATGTATGTATGAGTGTATGCACATATACATATGTATGTACATATATTCATACATATGCACTAATTGATGATGCTGGAGTCGTTTTATAGATGAGTTCAGACAGCAGCATCAGCAACATCAAAAACACAACAACAGCACAAACAGGAGACAGTAGTAGTCTCAGCAACTGCAGCCATCATTTACAAGTATTACACCATACAAAGTTTAAAACAAAAATGTGCAATGAATTGTTTTGCAAACAAACACACACAAATACTACAAGTGTATGTACTTACATATATACTCGTAAAATAATATCCAAGTAGACAGACTTAGAGACAGATAAACTCATAGACAGTGGGACAGACATGTGATGCTAACTAAAAAAAAAAAGAAATAACAAATAGACACAGGCAAAATAAAACATTATAAACATTTGAAATGCGGTACGTGCATCAATATATCAATATAAACATTTTAACATGCCCGTCTTTACACTGACTACGAATATTTTATGGCTTATGGATGGTTTTTGTAAACAGCAGTTTGACTAAATGCATTTTTTGTTCTTTATAACAAACACAAAATATCTATACATACTTACATACATACATAAGTACATTGATGCAGACATACATACATACATGAATACATAAATTCAGTTTTGCTTGTTAAAATTCTCTTTTTATACCACTTGAATGTTCTCAATTTGTGGATGCTGGATGCTGGGTGCTGCCGCATGTCGTATATCCCTTTTTATCAGCATCATCATCATCATCTCTTACTTGTACTTTTTTCTTCTTATTATTGTCTGGCTTTCAACATTATTACGAAAACGTTGGGTTTTGTTTGTTTTTTTCTTAAAATTGTATGAGTGTCTGTTTCAATAAATATTTGTGGTTAGTATGTGATACATAAAGCTTTCCCTGGCTCTAGTTGGTGCTTTAACAAGTTCAAACGACAGCTGTGGCGAAAAAAAATTGAAAAAAAAAACCAATAGAATCTGATAGACCTACTGGAAGCTGTAGAATAGTTTAGCGGCCGTGAAATTGCTAACTGTCGCTCCCGCCCCCGCGCCAAAAAAGAACTATAAGAGCTATCAATAACTGTACTTGTCTTTATTAAAAAATTAACCTTTTCTGTCCTTCATTCAAATCTATGGAAAATGTTGAACCACATAGATTTTTTCCATAAGGAAAATATGACCAATGTTGCCTATTGCGCGACATTAAATAATTTGACGAATGCTGTTTTTCCATTTAAAATATGTCTCGTTATTTGAAGTTTGTAAACAATATGCGTGTTAACACATTGACTCTATATGTGACCCTGCCTTAGAAAAACGACTTAATGTGTCAAAACCAGCTGTGTTGCATTCTCATTTCATTGTTGAAATACACTAAATCGGTTTTTTACTGGTTTATAAAATTACATTTTTACATTATATTGCGATGTTTTTGATATGAAAATTTAAATTTTTAAAAAGAAAATGAATTCATGAAATTTTACACACTAGGTGGGTTTCTATATGCAGGAGTCAACTGTTAGTGGAAATTTCCCGTGAACAATTTAATGATTTCGCAGCAGAAGCAGTTCGCAATTAAACAGAGTACTAATTCCATGATACGGTCATGGATTTTCCAGTGTGTCACTTACTATTCCCCTAGACGAGCTATTGGGGAAACCCGTCCACAATCAAAGGTCAAGCCGCACGTTTTTGGTGACCACATCACATTACCTTCACGTGAGATGATCACGCACACAGTAATTTGTTCGCTCAGAATGCTGGCACGTAACAGCGTTCTGTTCAAACCTTTTATCATTAATGTCCATATCATGCAATTTAAGTTAAAGAAAATTGGTAATCATCGACAAATACTGGTCGATAACGTTACCATCCTAAACGCCACATCGAACATTGAATTTTTTACAGTAATTTGGATGCTCCTGGAAATGAGTTGCCACCGATCGTCACAGATTCTAGAATTTTGTCTGTTGACATACATACGTATTTTTTTTTAATTTTGCACCTTATATTGAATTGGTATAGTCTAGAATTTGACAACATTGTGTGTACAGGAAGGATGTCGCTGAAACTATATATCAGTCTAGGGTATTTTTTATGCGAAAAAGTGGCAAATATTTGTAGTAGAGCTGCCAGCTGCCAGCTGCTCTTTAATCTTGAAATTGTAAGTTTTCGATACATCGAAAAAAATGTCGCTTTATCGACACATTGATGAACTTTGTATTTCTTGATATATCGATATTTGTGCGATGCGCTGTATCGATGTTAAGGAGGCATCAGCAATCACTGAACTAATCTACTCCTTGCCAGCTTCAATACTTAGCCAAATTATTAGAGAGCGCAGTTTAGACCAACCACTATTAATATTGAATAAAAACATCAGTTCTTACTCCTCGCAATTTTCTGGGCATCAAAGAAGAGAAGCAACTCTGCGCCATCATTCTGGCAAACTTCTTTCAAAGCCAAACATTTGTTTATCACAATTGCTAAATTAAATGTTTTTAATTTCTGGTTACAAATGACCTTAACCCAACCAACCTTTTAATTAATTTATGCAATAACAAAAAAAAAACCTAATTATTGCTACACCAGATGTTTTTTTCTCTCTTTCATATTCAATGATCTCATCTAAATTTTTGCTCGAAACAATGTTAACAAATTCTTAAAACTTAAACAAAAAAAAAATCAAAAACAAAAATAATAATAATAACCTCTAAAATATAAGTATTTTATGAATTTTATTTCAGCCATCAACGAACTGCAAAACAAAACAATGGACTGAATGAAAAGAACTACAACAACAATCGCAGAGTAAAAAACACAGTTATAGAATATGATTAGAGGAGAGGTTTGTTTTCCCTTCTCTATCCTCCACCACCCAAAAACGTTTAAAACGATTAAGGAACACAGAATGGAAATAAAAACTTACTATGTTGCTGATGGCGGCATGATAATAAAATTCGAAAATTATAAAATAAATATTATGTGAAAAATTCCAACAAAAAAATAAACAAAAGTAAAGAAACTCTTAAATAAAATTTTATTTTAGACTACCAGTACAAATAAAAAAATCAAATTATTAACAAACAAAAAAAAAAGGAAAGAAATAAATAAACAAAAGAATTTTTAAACATCAGAATAGCAACAGCAGCAGCAACAACAACAACAACCATGACAACAACGACAACAAAAACAATAATAATAATGATGTTAAAGACCACATACGGCTGCATGACTGACTAACTGACGGATTTCGATTTGAGTACTTAACGGCCAGATAGACCATGTGTCTGAATGTACGAGGTGTGATTAAGAAATAAAGAGACTTGGTTTTCTTTATTCATGCCCTACTAATTTGTCCCCTTCCCAGTAGCGCCCTTAGATATAAAACACTTATGCCGGCGTTTTTTCCTTCTATCTCGAAGCAGTTCTGATATTCGCTTTTTGCTATGTCCTTGAGTTACCTCAGCGATTCGGTTCGGTTCGGCTCAATCGTTACAAAACGTTGTTGTTTCATGGCTTTCCTCAACCTTGGGAACAGAAAAAGGTTTTAGAGAGCTTCAATCTGCTGCATACATTGGCCGAGGCATGATTACGGTGCTGTTTTGGGGTAAAAAAGTTACAGCAATTCTGCAACGAACCTCACTGCCACATGTTGCGTGCTTTAAATATCCAAAAAAAAAGAATTGCCAACGATATGCCGGCATCCTCCGCCAATAGTCATTCACGATGCTCCGTTTCTCAAGATTTTCATTGGCTGTTGATGTGCTGGGGCGTCCAAAACGAGTATCGTGATTCCCATCCTTTCGCCTTTCTTTGAAAAACTTGCACCGCCCGTAAACATTTTTCGGACTCATAGGGCCACTGTTACCATTTGCAGTGGATTTTGAGCACTTAATTCTATTTTTTACCCAAAACTTGATACAAATTCATTCACATGCAGAAAATCGCCGAACACGCAAAACACTTCCAGCTTTTAGCTGGAACAAGCTAAAAAAACTGATACTGTAAACACATGTTGTCTCGACTTTTTTGAATTTTTTGAATTTGAAAATTCACCTTAACTTTTGAGCAGACCTCGTATTATGAATATATATATATATATGCGTTGCCTTTTGTTTCTTGTAGGGTTCAAATGGTTTTACTGGTTGGTTGGTTACGTGTTGCTATTGCTTTTGTTGTTATTGTGATTATGCTTGTGTTGGCTTTTGTTATTGTAGTTGTCAGGTTCTGCGCCTGACAGAATGATTGGCTCACATAATGATGTTTTTTTTTTGTTCTTTTTATTTTTAGCAGGAAACCGGCAAGGAACTCTGTTTTTGTTGTATTCAATTTAATGCTGGTTAAAATTTATGTATTTAAGTTTTAAGGTGGTTTTAGATTGACTCAAGTGTAAAGCGGTCACTTGAGCCGGTTAGAATAAGAAAAGGCGTTAAGGAAATTTTAAAACCAGTATGTTTGTTTGTGTGCGGGGGGTATTAGTTCTTGGAAGTCCGCAAGGAATTCGAGAACAATCCCACCAAGAAGGAAGTTTCATTATGGCCATAGTCTGATTGTGGCACCGATTGGTACCATCAAATTACTTTTCACTACTGTTTGTCTGCAAATACTTCGTGGAATTTTGCGTTGTCGCGTCTGGCATAAAACTAATGATGGATATACAATAAATACGTCTTCCATTTTATGCAAATCCCACGATTATTTTTATCACCGATTACCCCGCCGTCTTTGGCTGTTATATATCATATATTTTTCAGATCCCAGACGAAAAAAGTATATGTCATAACTTGGCTACTTTTTGCATCCAGTTCTTTATATCTAATTCCTTCTTAACCTTTAAAACGCACTTTATGGAGTGTCAACTCCGGTGCCTCCCGTACCGACCCTACTGCTACTCTTTACAGGGCATCCTATTCTCTTTCGAACTCCATAAAGAAGTTGAAACGTAGAAGTTGAACTCTGTAAAATCTTCCAGTCAATCAATCCTATGGGGTCTACACATGATCGGATTGGGACGAAATTCATACTATGCCCATTTCGAAGTGATTATTCTATAGCTGTCGACATTTAATAATTGTGAAAATTTTGTAGATGGTAATAAATAAAGCTTCGCTCTTTGACTTTCTGAATTCCGCCGGATAACACTTTCACAGTATTACACCTGCTTTGCATGCGATAGAGAATCTGTATCCGGGCCTCTAGCTATCTAGTTACCTGGACTCCAGCAACGGGCTTTGCCTTTTTAGTTTCTGAATTCTGCTAGGTCACACATTTTCGGCGTCACGCCCTCTTTTCATGCGATAGAAAAACTTCATCCAAGTCGCTAATTGCTTTATACGGACCCTGACGACAGGGTGTGTCCTTAGAGTGCTTCGATGGATGAGTTGGCAGACTGCGGGTATTTCTGCAGACAAGCAAATAAGTTTTTACAGTTTTAGGTTTGTTGAAATATCTTTCAAGACCTCCTAAATTCTGCCAGGTCACACTTTATCGGTATTAGGACTTCTTTCCAGGTGTTAGAGAATTTTTATCCCGGTCTCTAATTACTTTAACTGGACTGTAGCCTTTTTTTTTTTACCTATCTCCAGTTTTTACTTTTCCTGAACATTTCTTGCAGAAAACACCCAGAGTTACACGAGGTTTAGGCTTTTCCGCCAAAAATTTGCAGCTTTTTTGTTATTTTTGTTTCAAGCCAAAACCAAAGGGTACTCTACATCGCATTAATGGCATCTTATTGTTGCAGACCACCTGTATGCCATTTTCTGCGTCGCTTCTTGTTGGCTTGTCCTCGTTGCCCAGCATATTTGTTTATTGATATCCATGACCTTGAATATTCTTCAACAAAAAGCTGAAAATTGTTCCTATAAACAATTCTTTTGAAAGAAGCGAACAAAAAACAACTGCAAGAAAATCGTGTGAGTGTGTGTTGTGTGTTGTTTGTTGTTTTTGCTGTTGTCTATTTTAAGTTCAACGTTCAATTGTAGTCGGAGATGTTGCAAAAGCGCAAAAAGAAGAAGAAGAAAAAAATACCAACTGCAGTTGTATAATGATTCTTAGGCTGATATGGCGAACGATAATGCAACAATTGTTGATGCTGTAAAACTGAACATTAACAACCAGCAACATTATATGCCAAACAGCAGTCCGAACGTCTCGGAACGGAACCCAACTGCAAGAAAACAGCTCGAGCGGGCACGTTTTTAAAGACAAAACGTATAAAAGCGTCTATAATTATATGTTTGTGGTCAAGAAAGAAATATGTATGTTGGATATAAAAGTTGCGTGTTTAAGACACCAATTAAACTTAACAACAGCAGAACTTAACAATTCCAGCCAGCCAGAATTTTCAATACGAGCAAAAATAAACAAGAAACTCAAGAATAGCAACAACAACAACAACAACAACCACAACAAGGAAAAAGGCACAAAGAACATAAATAACATCTACATACACATCCATAAAGACTCATAAAGAGAAAAAAGTTGTTTTGCGTATGATGAACTTAAAGCAACTAAATATTTGCAAACAGAACTTATGGTACTTTCAAAATATAAACGTTCTAACACTAAATGCACTATGGCTCCAAAATGAATATTTTTAATTAATTAATGGAAAAATCTAAAAGATGAAATGTTCTTTGAACGCTTTATTATCGACAGCCTAGCACTGGGTTACAGCCTACTTCAGGACAACATGTTGCCTGCACAGGCCTTGCTAACACTCCCGTTGAATGAGCTGGTGCGGTTCCTTGAGGTATTAAGCCTTTGTATGGCAGGGACAGACAGCCCAATAGCTCATGGATGGTGGCAAGGATTTTCGTTCTGCACCAGACACTTATTATTATTATTATTCAATCATTGTGGGATTCTATTGCTTATTCTAAAGGACGGCAGTGAGATTTTCGGCAGATTTTGCATTTTCTCTGTGTGCGGCCAGTTGACTGAACCACTACACTTAAATTATACGATCCAAGTGGCCAGTCCACCTGAGGTGATTCATTCAGTTCAAACGGTTTATACTGGATGTCCAATGTGTATGAGTTCTGTGATAATTGGCGGCGCCCAGTTAAAAACGCCGAAACGAATTCAGATCATAAGAAGTTGGTAAGCCTATAGTCTCTAAAGTTCGTCCTTCATCATAATAACCTGACCAACAAGGGGATCGTCCGACCAAAATCCATACAAAACATGAACGGATATAGCGGCATGGACATACATACATATAATATGCAAGACTTAACCAACTTCTTTGATAGCCGAAAAGAAGAAGAACATAGCGACTGAGTTGCAGGTATTTTCTTTACAATTTTGTCGCCAAACTCCTCTTGTCCGTGTATTGCCAGCTTTAACTGGACACTGTCCCAAAGGAATGAATGACAAACGTTTAGGATTTACATATACAATTAAAATGTCTTATGCAGGCCTTCCTCTGACTTCCAATGTGCAGCTCCATCAAGAATTAATATTTTCTTTTAAGAGAAAAAAACCATATTTTTTCTTAAAGTGTACACGAGTGTTTATGAGAAATTATTGTGGAACAACAACCAGTTACAGCAACAACAACACATGCATACATCAAGTGCACAAGTGAGTATTAGGTGAATAAATGCAATAACAACAGCAACAGCAACAACAACAACAACAACGCTGAGCTTTTCTTGCTTCGTTTGTTCTTTTCAAATATGCGTTCACACAAAACATTTTTTGTGTCGTAAATGTGCTCGTACGTGTGCATGCATGTGCTCACATGCAACATGCATCACTCGAATGAGACTGTGTGTTGTTTGTTGGCGTTATTTTTTTACTTTATTTTTGTTTTGTTCAATCCATAAAAGAAAACAAAACAAAGAGAAAAATTCTGGAAAACAGAAACAAAAGGGCCTTAAACTTTAGGAAAAAGTCAAGGTCAGTGATTTTTATGTTGTTCTGTTACTGAAGGTGCTGGTGCCAAAGCTGTTCTTTTAGTTTTGTTGTTGTTCTTCTTGCCGATGATATTTTTACTCTAAATACAAAAAGAAAAGGAAGAAGAAGACAAATATATGTACATAGAAATAAAGAAAACAATAAACAGAGTTCAGACTTAGTTTTTCTGTTATTGTTGGTTGTAAAGTTTTGAACGAGTGCAAGAAGTTCCAATAATTCTGGGATGTCTGCGTGTTATTTTTTCTTTTGTCGTTTGTCTCAAAGAGTTTCCAAGTTGTTTATTTCTTTTCGCCGGGTGGGTTGTCAAGTCGGTAGTAATGCTGGTGGTGGTGGCGGTGGTGGCGGTGGTGGTGACGTTGTCGGTTGCTGGCTGTTCATGTTAAGTTCATTGCTTTGTGGCAAATATGCGTTCTATAAAAAGTTTTTTTTTTCTCGAAAATTGTTTATTTAAACTACCACATAAAAGAAGAATAAAACACAAGAAATAAACATGAAAATAATAAAACACTAGGCCGAGTGTGTAGCACTACTGCAGTCAATGCACTTGTTAGTGAAGATCGCTTTTTTTGTGGCGGTGTTGCAGCATCGGTGTTACAGTGTTCGGTTAAATAGAAACGCCTGACTTGACATTGTTGTGTTATTCCAAAGGAATATAATATTTTAATTAGGATTTTTTATAAGGTTTTCTAAAACGTTCTTAGACATTTACAACTGGTCCTGCTGCTCTAAAATGTTGTCAAAATAACAAGGAAAGCTGACAGTTATATTTGATTAATAATGGACTTTAATGGCGGCCTTGTCGTTCTAACCTGATGACGATCAAAAATTACAATTAAATATATAACAAATTTCCCTACATGGGAAATGAATTATGAATGGGATAAAAATAAAAAAAAAAAAATAAAAATTTTCCACTAGGAGAAATTTTTAAATTACGAGCTTTTTTGAAATTTTTTAAAAATTTTAGGTAGAAAATAATGTCATTAGGTGCTAGTTTTGTTTTTTTAACCTACTTTATTATCATTTTAATTGTAATAAATGTGAATAAATAAATAAATAACTATTTTTAGTAAAATTTCCCATTGGGAAAATTTTTAAATTATAAGCCAATTTTATATTTTTATTCAATTTGAAGTAGAAAATATTTTAACTATTTTTAATAAGAAAATATTCAATTTATTTAAAATCGCCCATTGAGAAAATTTTTTATTTATAAGCAAATTTTATATTATTATTCAATTTGATGTATAAATAATTTTAACTGTTTTTAGTATGAAAAAAATAAAATTTGTTTAAAATTTCCAACTGGGGGAAATTTTTAAATTATAAGCTAATTTTTGATCAATTTGAACTTTTTTCGTAAGCAAAAAATTCAATTTGTCAAAAAGTTCCCACTGAGGGAAATTTTTAAATTATAAACTAATTTTATATATTTAAGTATAAAATAACTTTAACTGTTTTTAGTAACAAAAAAATCAATTTGTCAAAAATTTCCCTAAAAGGGAAATTTTTAATTTTCAAAATTTTTCCATGCATTTGACAAATTGGCTACACAGTAAGATTCCTAAGTTGAGTTTGAGTAAAAACCTTCACATACATATTTATCAACATTTGCGATATTAATATTATAAATTTTATCTAGAGCTATTAACGCCTTTTTAGTGCGATTTAGGCTTCAACAACAGAAGTTAAGATTGTCGGCTAACATTGAAGTCAATCATGATTTTTTGCCTGCAACCATTTTGTCTCTGTTTTAAACGAAGGATCAGCACTGTGCGCCTTTTTGTGCAACTTTGGTGTAGAAGGACAACGCGACGAGATCATAAAATGTAGATATTTTCACGTTCATATATTTATATCTTTTTTTTTTCTTTTTGTTACAAAGCAAACAAACAAAAACTTTACTATGAACAAGCACTTCTTTAGAATTTTAAAGACGCACAAGAAAATTTACAACAAATATGTAATGACTTATAAGGCGAATGGTAGGAAATGTCGACTTCCAAATATGTACTCGTATGTTGCTCAGCTTTTAAACCAAAACAAAAAACCTAATAGTTAACAAGCATTTAAAATTAAAATTAATTTAATTTCGATAAGAATGACAAAACAATGAGCCATATACATATATAAATACAAAATGGCTTAACAATGGACCATTGTTTCTATTTCTACAAACTGAAAAATTTGTGTTTCTATGAGTAACGCTGAACAGATCATCTGTATAAATAGAAAATAGTTCAGGCTAATAAATAATCATGTCGGATTTTAGATAGAGTGGGGGCAGACAGGAAAAAAGGAAGATCTTTGCTTAAATGTTTGTTGGTGAATATTTTTCTAACTCAAGAGTTATAACTTGTATGCAAAGATCAAATGAACGATAAGTCCGCCCTGTCGCTTCAAACAGTTTCAGGCTGGATATACCCGGTCTTTCAACTACAAATTTAATTATTTTTGATATGCTTAATTTAAATGTGTGTCTTAATTGCAGTCCATCATATACATAGGCTCAGTATCAACTATAAAAACATTCCATACTGCTAACAATTCGTAATGTGAAAGGGTTTTAAACTTAATTTCGCTACACTGACAAAAACTTTCCCCAATTGCCAAAGTTATGGCTTGAAATTTTGGATATTTTCATTTTTAAAAATTTGTATGCCCAAAAGAGGAGATTTTTAACATGATTTTAAGCTGCATTTAGCAAATATTTAGCTTTTTTGTGCATAGTGAGGGAAATTTCCCATTAGGGAAGTTTTTTATAAACTCTATTACAATATTTTCAATCAATTTCTACTTTAATTTTACATATAAAGTAGTTTTATCTGTTTTTACGAACAGACAAAATTCAATCCAGCACAAATTTACCTAAAAGGGAAATTTCCAATTTGATAATTTTTCAATGAATTTCATTAATTTTTAAAAAATTTTATGCCTTAAAAAGGAGATTTTTAAGATCATTTTAAACTGCAAATATTTTTTCATAGTCAGGAAAATTTCCCATTAGGGAATTTTTTTTATAAACTCTATTACAATATTTTTAATCAATTTCTACTTTAATTTTACATATAAAGTAGTTTTTACTAACAAACAAAAAAATTCAATCTATCAGAAATTTACCTAAAAGGGAAATTTACGATTTGCTAAATTTTTCAATGATTTTTAAAAAAAGTTTTGTATACAGAAACTGCTTAATATATGTTTTAGTAAAAGGAGAACTTAGTTAGACAATATGACAAACGTGGCTGCAATAATATGACCGCTGTCAACTGTCAGAGTTGGGTAGCTATTGGAAGATCCTTTAAACAAGTTGAAACAATTGTTTCAATTGTTATAAGTTTTTTTTTTGTATATTTAAATATGTTTATTTAAATCAAAAACTCATAATTATTAAAATTATAGTCATTATTTTTTTAGAGCTTTTCAATCATAAATTCAAATATATTGTATCATATTCAAAGTGCCATTCGTTATGGTGTTCCTTACGGCAATCACTTGGGTACAATTTTGTTTACTCTAATTATCAATGATCCTGCTACTGTCGTTCTGCGTTCTTTCTACTCCTTGTAAACAAATGTTTTACCAGCGAATTTGAACTCCATGCAAATCTCTTGCATGCAATATCCTTTATTTTGTCGGCAAAACCAATATAAGAATCGCTTAAACGTATGTTTTTTAACCATTTAAATTTCTCTATTTATGGTTAATTCGTTTTTTGCAGATTTAATAATGATAATGAATGATATGGAAAAATATTGAAATTATTTTACAAAAATCTATTCGCCACTGAAGTTTGAAAAAATTATTATAATATAAAATATATGTATGTATTTAAATACCATAAAATCCTTCAATTAAAATTTTATGAAAATATGTGTGTATGTATATTGCACACAAGTATGTAACATCTCTGGCGCCAGAGCATTAAGTCCACCTCTGTGTTTTGCTGTGAGATATTATTTTCAACACCGACAACAGTTTGTTTGAGAAAGAAAACAAAACAATGGCTTGTTCCAGTTATTTTAATCGTTATTTTATAACCTGCAACATATTAATTAATAATACCAAGAATTCCAGATACTTAAATGTGCTGGCAGGCAGCTCCCTCCCTTTGGATGAAGAAATTTCAAGAAAACCACAAATGCAAAATAATATCCATTTACTCCAACTGTTTTATGTCTTTGTTTGCATTTCCTACTCTCTGGTTCTCCTTTTTACTTTGTAGACATTTCTTTTTTATTTAGAATGGTTAATTAAATCAACGACAAAGACAATTTTTCACAGGAATCTGCTAATTTCCATAAAATTCAATTTTGTGTAAAATGATATTTTTAGGTTTTGTTTGGGATTGAACGACAAACATATATTTTTTTTCCACTCCTTCGTTTACTCGGTCGCTCGCTCGTTCACACATGCCACCAGGAGTTGTTTGTACGATACGTTTCATGTTTAGGGGAAAGTAAAACAATAATAATAACTGCAGCCTGATATGATTGCTAAAATTACACAGGGTTAATCAAATGTGTGCATGAGTGCGCGTACATGCTTATGATGAAGGGGCAGAAAGAAAGAGGACGATGAAATGCTAAACAAACAACGAGAAAGGAATTTTTTACTTTTCAATGCACACACACATTTATTTACACATGTTAGTGTGCGTGTGCGTGCGTGTGTGCGTGCGTGTGTGCATTTATTAAAGGATATTTATGCGGTAACACCACCACCATATGTCAAATAGGACATCAGCCGTAAAAAAGCAGCTGTCAATAAACAGCAGCTGGTATCCTTTTCGTGTTTTTGTTTCAGAAAAAAATTAAAACATTTTTTTCGGTGACATTCCTTACTTTTGTACAGGGCATGTACATGCATACAAACACATGTAAATATATTTCAAGTACGTGCGTGCGTGTGTATATGTGTGTGTGTGTCGATCAGCCAGCCAGCCATCCGGTAATGGTGGTGGTTAAAACCCCTCCTGCTGTTATCGTTTTTAATTTTTTGTTTCTTTTTTGTAATTTTTGCTCAATGTTAAAAATTAAACATACAAAATTTTCTTCCATTAAAAAAATGACAAAATATGTAATATAATGAATTTTCTAAAAAAAAAAAATCTAAAGCAAAACATTTCAATCATTTAAATAGAAAAAGGAGCAAAAAATTCAGCGTTTCGTTTGTAGTGATTTCTAAAGTTTCCACTGTGAAAAAATCTTGAGTTTGTGCGCCAGTCGTTTGTTTTTCTTTAATTTTTGTTTTCAATGTAAGAAAAAAGTTTTTATGCTGTAAAAAAAAAATATATACCAGTTTTAATATCATTCCGTAACCGTAATATCTTTAAAGATTCAGTTAGATATAATATAACGATAACCACCATAGAAAACAGCTGTTCGAACCAACTTTATAATCTGAAATGTAATCGATTGATCGCGCCGTAGTTATGACGCTATAACTTTAACAGCCAAATGAGTTTTGGTTTTTTGTCCCAACCGTTAAACAGCTGATATGCTGGTTTGTTGTTGTTGGGTTTTTTGTGTTGCCGTTTACAAATTTGATGGATTATTCATGTTTAATTTTGGCATGAAAATAAAATAAATCGATCATTTGTGAATCGCTTCTCAAAACTATTTTTGTAATTAAACGCCTCTTAAAGGCTTTGGGAAATTGTATGTTGAAAGTGTGCGTCCAACTGATGAGCCTACAATTCGGACATTTATGAATTCATTTAAGTGATCAAAAATAAAATGTTTTGATACTATTTTCAAATTTTAAGAAGTTGAATTGAATATTTTTAATGGAAATCTTAGATCACAAATATTTTTGTACAATAATTGGTATGGAACACAAACGATTCTTTGTTTCTGTTCAAATAAAAATAAATTCGAACAAATAAAAATAAATTATTGTAATAATTTTAATAAAAATTTTGCGAAATATTATGCCATTTATAGGAATAAGGTGAAGAAAATTTACCATAACTAAAGCAATAATATGTACAATCTGCACAATCATATTGAGAATGTGAAGGAGCTTTTAAAAATACTTTTTTCAATACGGAAAAATTCGTCAAAAGTGCTACATTTTTTAAGCCTTATTTTTTTATGATTCATCAATTTTAACTTTAAAAATACTGTAATCAATTGTTTTGCTAAAAACCATAATTTTTTTTGTTTTTGATTTTGTTAATTGTCAAATCATTGGCTGCGATGTTTATAAGACTTTGGGGGCTCAGATGATGAAGTACCGCTGGGAAGCCTAAAACGTTTCGGCGCTTCGACTAAAGTAATTGATTTACTTGACGATGAGTCGGTGGACTGACATTGAAAATGTTGAACAATTTATTGTAGCGATAATCTTTCAAAAATACAGCATTCTGAAACCAGAGCTGCCCTTAATGTTATTTTCTGCGGAGTATATTTTAAAACTTATAAACATCAGAGATATTGTATAGAAAAAGCACTATGAAACTAAATTCCGACAGATGTATATGTCCAACTATTGGTGCAAGATATATTAGTTCCACTGTCAACAAAAAAATTATTTTAAAGTTTTTAAAGGTTTTCTTAAGTTGTTTCTCTTGCTGCGGGCATTTCGATATTTCGAAGCTGAAATTGGTTGTTAATTGTCCACACGATCACGATTACACTGTACTTTAAGAATTTAATTTAAATAAAATTTTATTTAAACCGAATCATTTTAAGCTTGATGTGTTTTTTTTCGAAAAAAATGCGTTATTTTACCCAACTTGATGCGTTTTGCAAATTTCAAAGTTGACAACGCTGCAAAAAATTAAATTTAAAAATAAGAGAAAAAAATACGCTGGCATCTTTGTTACGTGAAACCATGAAATTGTCGGCGCAGAGTTACTTTTTTATTTAATTATTTTTTTAATTGTTTTGTTAATTTTTTTTTTTTTTTATTACTTCATTATATTTTGTTTCTTTTTGAATTTATTAAACCGGAAGTTCATACTTAAAAACCGGAAAATTGAGAAAGGTTATGTTGACTAAATGAAAAATACTCACATACGAGTATTAAGTAAGATTCTCAGAAGAATGACTTTTTCAAAAGCAAAATATGTGTGTTTGTGTGTGCACACGAGCACAAATACATTTACAATTTCCACATTAACTGAAAACCGCATCAAAGAAATGCAACAGAAAAAAACTTGTATTTCTATAAATGAGATTTAAACTCGCGACAAGTAAGAAGAAATAAAGAAAGAAGCAAACAAGTCTTGTAACACTCCTTAAAATCAAAGACATTTGACACAGTGGGGCTTTTTTTCACATATATTTTAATTAGCAATTAATAATAATTAGTAATTATAATATTTTTTTTGATACTGAATAGAAAACAATTTATTCATTAGAGTAATTTTTGCGGCAAAAATCTTTCGATTAAAAACTATAAAGAAAATTCATAAAAAATTAATGATAAAGCTTTGAATTTAAAAATATTCCTCATTGGCATTTATTTATAATTAGTATAATTTTGTTGACAATAAAAATTCAGCTTGAGTAAATTTTTAATAAAAATTCAACTTAAGTAAATTTTTAATAAAAATTGAACTTAAGAACATTTTTAATAAAAATTAAACTTAAGTTTATTAAGAATTTGTTTATAAAAAATACTGAAATGGCTTTCAATTTAAAAATATCCCTCATGGGGAAATTTGTGTTCAGTATAATTTTGAATAAAAATTTAGCTTCAGTAAATTTTTATTCAAAAAGTTTGGGGATTTGTTTTTAAGTCGAAAATTTCATTATAAAGAAAATATTTCAGTCAATGGTATATTTTTTATCTGATAGGATTGAAATAAACCCCTTTAATGAGGCAGCGTGTTTCTGTTAAAAATAAATTCCTTGTCGAAAAATTATAATTCAGTACAAGTAAACTAAAATATTACCTAAAAATCCTTCTGCTTAAGATTATAGAATAAGTTCATAAAATAAAGTAAATGCTTCAAGTTTTGGTCTAAAATGATTTAATTGAAAAAAATTGTATGTATGTACTTAGAATTGAAAAAACTTCCTACAGAGGGTTTTTAGTTCAATGAAACCATACATTTTTTATTAACAACTGTTAGAAACATTAACATTGTACAAATAACTACATTAAGAAGCTAAAATTGATTTTATGTTAAAAATGTCCCTTCCTGGGAAATTTGTATGCCGTGCTAAAGAAAATTAACACAATAGTACATAAAATATATTAAAAAAAAGTAAAATACCCTTCATAACAAAAATTCCCCATCCAGGGAAATTTCTACCCTGAAAGTTGTAACAATAATTTTAACCAATTATCAATATAATCTTGTATTAAAAGTTATATTAATAGTTTTAGGTTTTCAGGTATCCCCTAAAAAAAAGTTTTGCATCAAGGGAATTTTTACTATTTTTTCTATACAAATAAACATATTTCTTTTTAATTATAATTAGAAAAATATTTCCACAATATTAAAAACGGAAATTGTGGTTAATAATGTTCCGAAAGGAAAATTTTTGTGGGGGCTGCTCCACTGTGCTTTTCAATGAATTGATGTAATCATTTTTTAGGCGTGTGCGTATGAGAATTATTTCGTAAGAAAAGTAAAATGAAGAAAACAAACATTTAAAAAGTGCAATTTCTCACGTAACTGGACTGGCCGATAGAAGGATGAATGATAGATCGATCGTTCGTTGGTAATTGGATGCTCTTTGTCGACACCGAAGCCTGCAGTATGCGTGTAAGTACATATGTATAGATATGTATGTATGTACTTTCGTGTACTCAAATGCAATATCTCTTAAATTTAAACCATTCACCAGCGTTGCCATAACTATTTTTTAAAAATCTGCAAATTTGGAATAAAAAATCTGCTTTGCAAGTGAAAAAACTGCACATAAATTAAGCCTAAATTTTGTTTTAAACATACATATAAATATGTACAAATATTTATAAGTAAACGGAGCAAAGAAGAGCTGCACGACGGCTCAAAAGGAAAGTATGTATTTTATGATTTATTTTTCAAACCACAAAACTATACTCAATGTAGAAAAACTGAACTCTTTGCATTTATTTTAGTTTTGCAAAAAAGAATGTAATAAAAATATTACCTCACCACTCTTCCACAAATGGAGTTTCTAAAATTACACGGTTCATCCGATGCTCTTTTAATTGATCCATTGACTCAATTAAAAAAAGCTCACTTAATTGAGCAGCGCAATAAATAAAACGAACAAACATTACAAAATATATGTAAATACATACATACATACATACATGCATGATTTTGAAAGTTGGGTGTGAAAATTATGCTCTATGTATTTTTAGCAATTTGCAAATGACACTTTAGCGCATGTAATTTGTTAAAAATTGTTTAATTTTAAGTTTCAATTCAAGGTGTTCCGTAACTTAACGGGACTCAGTTAAGCAGGGTTTTTTTCCGTTAGTTTTTGGTGCATATATGTACATATGTATGTATTCAGTTGAGTTTTTTTGGAGCATTTAAGCGGGCAAGCAATTATCCGGTGAGGAAATGACTAAAATGGGATAAAATTAAGCCTTGAGAAATAAATACGTTGGAAGTAGCGAATTTATTAAAAAAAAAAAAAAATCAAAAACTGCAAAATCGGCAAAAATTTCCTAAAAACTGACTTTTAAAACAAAAAACTTCAAAACTGCCCAATGCTTTGAAAAACTGTAAAATGCAGATAAACCGGCACATTTGACAACGCTGGCATTCATACTCTTTTGTAATATGAGCTGTGAGGGCTGTGTTTCGGCTCGCTATTCTATGCCTAAGGGGGATAGTTATGCATTTAGAACGTTTTTATTTTAGTGAAATTTGAAGTGAACGTGTTTATTTATCATTTTTGTTGTTCTTTTTTCTTTTTAAGAAACGCAAGTAAAATAACAAATTCAACAGAACCTTTTCACCACTTCTCAACACTTTTTTTGTTTTTCTCAATGAAACCATAAAAATTTTAACTGTTCATCATGACAACAAAGCAATATTCTCATTCACACATACACACATACACAGAAGAACAGACGCACTTGCCTTGTCACACACTAGCATTTTATGGTATCTATGTATGTATGTATCTATGTATGTATGTATGTATGTATGTATGTATGTATGTATGTATGTATGTATGTATGTATGTATGTATGTATGTATGTATGTATGTATGTATGTATGTATGTATGTATGTTTCATTGTGTTGTTATTTTTCGTGAAGTTTTATTTTTTTTATGATTGCAGTTAAAGTGCAGGAGGCAGGGTGTGCCCAGAATTTATTTTTCTTACACTTGTAGTACAAGTATGTACGAGTACATATATTTTGGTGTGTATGTATGTGTTAAAGCACAAACGAATACAAAAAACTTTTAAAATTAAACTTCGTTTATTTTGAAATTTCTTGTACGCTTTTCTTTTGCCAGGAAAAGAAATCTCCCAGCCAAAGACATCAAGCAATCGAGCCATTCATGCCCAACCAACTGAGCGCGCCACTTCATACAAAAGATTTATTTTTATGATAAAAACAATTTGTTTTGTTATCACAGGAAATATTATTTATGATGAGAGCGTATTGCTTGCACGGGACACACATTTCCCCATACACATGCCAACAGAAACTCACACACGCACACATACATGCATATGTACATATAAACGGTATGCGAGTGCAATAGTCGCATTAAGTGGAAGCAGTTATTTTAAAAAGAATTTAATTGAAAATTTATGGGCATTAAAATATTTATCGTGTAACACATGGGAGGGGTGGTAAATCTGGTGTGCGCGAAGGTGTAACTTAAACACAATGCAGGCGACACACAATCATTTGACTCATAGGAAATTAAGTAGTTTTTAATGGGACAAAAATAATTCTTTAAATTTAGCACCGTGTCTAAAAAGATTGTCATTTGCAGAGGCGTACTTTGCGTAGGCGTATGTGCCAATTCAGGGTTAAGGTGACAGAAAAAAATCTTTGTATAGATACATACTTATACATACATATGTGTATGTAACTGAGTTTGGCCTTGTTAGAGGAGAAGGATTTCATGTATGACTTCAGTTATGCAGCTTCTTTCTGCAGCCAACTGGCAGAACGGGAAACAACGTGCTTAAAAGAGGTGTCCTCGTGTTGGTCTTGGCTTGGCTGAAATTTTATGACTGTGGCTTAAGCCTGCAAACGCTGGAAGTTCTTTTGCTAGATAAAGGGGTAGTGATCTACGACCGGCTATCGAAATGTTCACGAGGTGCTTCTTTCAAACGATTTCTATTCATCGTAAGGAAGTAGGCGACGTTCCCTGAAGATTTCAATGCAAAACTTGCCGATTTGGAATCCGCCTCAAATTCTCTGCAACAAACTTATGAATATCAATTGTATTTTCGGCATATCCGGCGTTTCACCGTTATATTCCGTACAGAAAGTAACCCATTCAGTGGCATAACTATGGCGACCATGAAGTAAGCGAAGGGTGTTTCGAGAAAAACATCAGATATAGTAAATTACGCTTAAACAGACAGGAAAGGCGTTACATTTTGTTATAGCAATCACTTTCTATATGACATTCTTACAAAAATTTAAGCTTTGGAATAAAAGTGCTGTCTTACACATTCTTAATTGCTTATGAGCAAAAAGCCCTTAGAAATTAACCACAACCTTTTTTATTTTTTGATGAGAACATTTTTTTAAATCTCTAAAAAAAAAACAAAGAATATGTTCAACATAAACGGCTCATCAAATTTAGGTCAGAACAGTAAACAATTTGGTAACAAATGAATATATTTTTAACTTTTCTTACAGTTCTTCATAAAATACATAAAATAGAGAGACAAAAGCTTAAAATAAACTTAACAAGAACCCGTTAGAGATTTAATAAATTCCGTGTTTATATTTTTTTTTTCGTGTTGGAATAGAAAATTTTCAAAACATAAATTATAAAAGCAGAACCAACTAATTGGCATTAGATAAGTGATACAATTCGCAGGCAAAACTGGTTTTCAGATGACAAAAAAAGAAAGAATAATCAATTGATTTAATTTAAATAATAAATTAGAATAAAAGAAACACTGTGTGACATGCAACGGGGAAATAGTGACAAGGGTTCGCAGCGAAGTTTGCAAACAAACTGTAGCAGGATAAGTACAATTTAGGTTTTAAAGGGGAGTAAGAACTCCCAGCTCCACAATCTTGTCAGGGGACATTCGCTTTTCAATTGCTTCACATCGAAAGTGACAAAAGACAATCCCAGACTAATTCGGCTACAGAATAAAATTTGCTTTGTAAAATTCGCAGACCAATTTACACACTGCAAGTGGAGGCCTAGTGAAGGAAGCTGGAAGACATGCGGTTCGAACTGGTTCACATGGAAAGTGTCGATATTCGCTTAACGTTTTTTTTTTTTTTGGTTCTTTCTGTGTAGCAGAATTCATTGACAGAACTTTTGCTGTACCAAAAAAAATTAAGATATGGAAATTTTTGTTGCTTAGTGTAAGTAAGTTCTTTTCTTTTAAAAATTATTCAAAATAGGGGGTTCCTTTCCCTATAAATAAATGAAATAATAATATTAAAAAATTCTGTTATGGAATTAGAAAGTAAGCAAAAGAATTAAAATGATATAACCCCAATAAAAAGAACAGGTCATTGATTTTTTTTTTAACTGACAAAAACCCCAAAAGAAAGAAATGGTTTTTAAACAAACAAAAAAAAAAAACATATATTAAAGAGTTTTGCCTTTTTTTAATTAACAGTTAAAACTTAAATGAAACAGAAATATAAAAAAAGTTGCCAAAAAGTCAATAAACTTTAAAATGTATTCATGATGATGATCTTGAATTTAACAAAACAACTCCAACAACAATGACAACAGCTACATATAAGATCGAATATGCCCACACACACACACACTCATTCGCTTGAGCCACAGCACCAACAACGGCAATACTTTAGTGCTGAGCTTAGCACGATGTCAATAACACTAGTCCCGGCCAAGCCAGGCCAGGCCGCAAGCCAGCCACAACTGAGAACGACAAAACAACTATTCAACCAACATACCAAACTGCCAGCTTTACAACGAATATCACCAGCAGCAGCAGCAGCATGAGCAGCCAACGAAATGACTGGAATGGAAATGAAGCAAAAGAAGGAAAACCGCAACAAGAACAATAACAATTCCGTGTTGCCAACACATTCACTTCAATGGCCATAACACAACTTTTTTGCTTTCTTTTTTTTTTAATTTAAAGTTTCGAACAGAGCGACAGATAAACAGACAGATAAAGTGACGTTCCGCCAGCCACCAACCTGATTACTCCATACTATACACAACAGCAACAACAACTCAGCATATTTCGCATTCACAACTATTACGATCATGCCGATGTTCTAAGTGAAGTTGTTACGACTTGGTTGACGCAATTAAATGTTTTTGCACCAAAAAAAAAAAAAAAGTGGTTTGAGAAAAGTAAACGGCAAAATAAAAAGAAAACAACTAGAACTTCATAAAAGGTAGACAAACTTCAAGACAGACGGCAAACGTAATCGAAACGTCAGTTTATGTGACCATTAACTTGCAAAAGAAAACATTGCTGAAGAATTGAAAATATAAAAATTCTTATTATGTTTAAATGAGAGAGAGAAGAAGAACTTGTCCCGTTTACTTTCAAAGTGATCTAAGTCATATACATACATACCCTAAGAATCATATTTTTATTCTAAAATCACGGTATTTTTAACAAACTTTTTGAATAATTAAATTTGCAGTTTTCTTCAAGTTCGACGTCTTTTCTAGTTTTTTTTTTATAAAAAATCAAACGATTTTTATTTAATATTTCGGTTTCTTTTGGAAACAAATTTTTTAATTCATTCAGTTCAAAATTACATTATTTAATTTTTAGTTGTTTATTTTTTAATCAGCTGATGGTTTTACAGTCTTACTAATCGGTATAATTTTTTATTAGAATAATAAGAAGAAGAATATTTGTCTTTCTCAATCTCTTTGACTTTGAGTTTTTGTTCCAATATATTTTATTTATTTATATTCAAAATAATTTAGATCTTCATATTACAAATTAATATTTTGCGTGAAGAATAACAATTATATCCCAACTCTTATTTTTTGTTTAGAAAATAACAGTTATTTCTCAACTTATATTTTTTGCTTCACGAATAACCGTTATTTTCCAGTTTTTTTTTTGTTTAGAAAATATTAGTTATTTTTTAAATTTTAATATAATTTCTCCTTTTAAAAGCAGCAGCTATTTTTTAAGTTCCTTCTATTGTGTAAAACTCACGATTTTTATCTTTTAAACAAAACAAAAATTTGCTTCATTAACAAACCAGAATTAAAACGTAATAACAACAAAAAAAATTTATTAAAATTGTTTAAGGCACACAAAAATATTATTAACATATAATAAACAATTACTTTTTGAATAAAATTTGTAATAGATTTTCCGGAATATTTAAATTTTAGTCCATCTGTGGAAAATTCACCCTGTATATAAATTTTATTTTAATTATTTGGGTTCAACGTTCGCCAGCAACAAGTGGTGGTAAATGGTTACAAAAACCAAATCACTACGTACATACATACAAACATATTTTCATTATTTTGTATATATTATTTTTAGGGCTAATTAAATTAACAATCCAAAAAAGAAAAATGTTAATGACTTCTGCTACAATTAAATGCGAGTAATTTTTAACATTAATTTTTTTCAAGCTAAAAAAATTTTCCATACACAAATTACGAGAGAAAAAAATTCAGTGAACACAATAGACGCAGTACATGCCGCTATTCTTCCTCTTTAAACAAAAAAAAAAAAAAAGGTTTTACTATTATTCTTTATACCTTCATTATTTGGTAAATTAACATAATAAAATCATTAACTTACTCGTGGTTTTAAAGATAACAAAAGATAGAAATGACAAAAAGAAAAGAAAAAATGATTTAATTTTATATTGTTACCTTTTACAAAATTAGTTATTCGGAATGACTGGCCTTCAACCCATAATAAAAAAAAAAACAAAACGAAAATGACGAACACGTCTGTCTACAGGTACAAAAATCGTCAACTTACGGAAATGACTTAATGTGAATTAAAAGTCTTAATGGGCAATGCGCAAAAATTTACTAATGTGGAACATTTTCATCGCAAAATACAGAACCCACCATTCAAAATATTGTACATGTGTATATATTTACATATAAGCATAAATTCGGGCTGTTAGACTACTGTGAATGACTAAAAGTGATATTTTCTGATCACATGTTTAGTCTCTACAATCGTAAAACAGCTCTGGCATCATACTATTTGAGGTCAGTTGAGGTTGTTGTTTGGCCTTCCAGAGTTTTACATCTTGCTCGCCCTGATTGAATGATTTGCCCCGGATAACTGTATTGTTTTACAATTGATTTGAAGAATTACATGCAGGCCAGACTGCTACTTCCCCTGTGCAGGCATGGCTCATATAAACTAGACACAGAGGCATTTACAAAAGTCTGTTAACACCATCATGGTAATCGCTGCCCCGACCATTCTGTGCACTTTTAGCCTGTAAATTTACTTTGCAAGTTATAAAATAATAAATAAATAAATATTTAGTCTCTGTTTTTGGTTCATACAATTTCTGCCAACTTTCAAAAGTTTAAAGCTCCCGCGTGTCGTATTTTTTCGATCATAGTATATTTTTATTCCAAACTTTAAAAAGTTTGATGTTCCCGAACTCATACACACATGCATATGCACATATGTTTGTATTTAAATCTTCTTACTTTGACTCTTCATACCCCCCGATTAGAGGCTATCAGCGTTGGCTCAGTTATTGTGCATTTTTATACATTTTTTTTTTCTTTTAAAAACAAAGTTCAGCTGAAAATTTTGTTTTTGGCATCTTTTGTTGAGAGGTCAATCCTTGTTAAATCCAATACATTTTTATTATTGCACCCACACATTCGCACACACACACACACAAGTTTGACCCTTAAACAGTTACAGGGCAACTACATACAAACAACTAAATTGCTGGTTAATTTACTTCATTCAACACACATGTTAATAAAAGCAACAACAACAACAACAAAAAAGCAAAAAACGAACAAAAGAACAAAAAAAAGTTCAATGTTTCTTGGGAGTTCAACAGCTTGTTTTAGTTGGACGAACACATTAAGAGTTCGTTGGTTCGTTCGCATGAATATTTCCATAGAATTATAATTACCATGAATTGGAGATTGTTTTTTTTTTCTTTGGTTTTGGTTTGTTTGTTTTTGCGTTATGTTTTGTAGGCAACATGTTTTTTGACGACTTTTATTTTTCTTTTTGTATCTTTAAGTTATTGCTTTTGATCAAAAAAAAAAAAAAAACTAATTGTACTCGTAAAAGAGCGTAGCACAAGTATGTTTGTTTGTCTGTAAGAAGTTCGATGTTAATGATCAATTGCATTAACAAGTTGTTTCGTTGCTTCCGGTGTGATGAGTTTTGTATTCTTGATGGGACGAGCGCCTGTGTATTTGTTGTGTGTTTCAACGAGGTAAGATCGAAAAGGTTTTCTTCTAAAATTTCTTCATTGAAAACTAACACTTACATTGAATTTGACGCTTCCACAGTTGGCTACACTTTCTGGAATTAATGCTGCTACTTATTTATTTCTAAATAAGTTCGTATGTGATAACTTGTCCCATGTTTTTAGAGGAAAGCGTCTGGTTCATTCTTTTTCATTCCAATCAGAAGCTTTGACAACCAAACCCCAAAAATACAAGGGAAGTACCTTCTTCTGCCCAAGTAAAAAAAGAAAATGCTGTACGCCTTTAACTAGAGTCGCTGCTCATAATTTTCTGCCAGGCTCCAAACGGAATTTATCAGCAAAAACTAAATTCTAACTTTAATATTGTACATTTCAGCTTTCACATCTTTCTTTTATTTATTAAAAAAATTTAACTAAATAGAAAAAAAGGTAATTGTAAAATATTAAGAAAGCAACGTAAGAAGAGTCCCGATTAGGTGGAGTATAAGGGAAAGCAACCACGAGCTGGTAGTCCAAAGGTTTAAACATATGTATGTATGTATATGGCCTAAGCTTGTCGAAGCATGAAGTTTCTTCATGGCAGCGGAAATAAGTATAACAAGCTATAGTGCGCATAGACCCCAGATTTATTTCTGATCGTCTAAAGAAAGTCGTATTCCGATTAAGCCACAGCGCTATGGACATATCTTTACAAGCGCATATCGAACACAGATATTTACAGCTTCTGATATGAAGTGGAATCAGCGGAACCCTTGGGTAGTAATACTGTGTAAAACTGGGACATAGGAGATATTTTGTGTCGATATTAGGGAAGAAGAGTATTTGCTAACACCACCTTGAAAGGAGGAAGTCTCGTTCCTTAACGCATTAATCCAGGAGATACTTAATGGATGTATAATAGATGAACAGTACTTGGTAGCACCACCCTGGAAGAAGGAGGTATTGTTCCTCGACGTATTAACCTGTTGAGGGGAAGGGGAAGCACAATAGAACAACAACGGTGGCAGTGTGAAAGTGCGTTTTTTTAATAAAATCTCCATTATTATTCATTTACGCAACTTTCCTGTTTCAATCTAGTGATTCTGTAAAAGATATGCCATCATTTTACAAACAAACGCATATATGTAAATATGTTTCTTTTAAATAACGTGTCAAGATCGCCAATTTTTATGGCTTATAATTAATTTTCATAAATACATACATAAGTCAACTATAACGATTTCTTTTTGTATGCTTCTCGTTTATCTGTTTATCTCTTCACATTAATCTCTCGGCGATCGTAAACATCATAATTAAAATAAACTTTATTAAAATTTATAAGAAAAAAGACATTAAACCTTTTTGTTATGCCCAAAATATTATTTAAATTGGAAGTGCAAGCGATTGTTGGCTTGACAGCAAAATTTGAAAGTTCAACAACAACAACAACAACGGCGAAAAAAACCGGCAGCAGTGCGCACATGCGTATAGAATATTTCCAATTACTTTTTATACACTTTTGATGCTTAACTTTTTAATGTTTTGTAGTTTTATTTTCGTTGTGAATGCTTCAAGATACCCATCATCAAAATAGGCGTTTAACAGGGGCCTGTTCAGCCGTTTGGCTGGCAGATGGTATTTGCCAGTGCTGCCACCTATTGTTATTTAGCAAAAGGAAATCTGTGATACTGAACTGAAGTTATGTACATTTTTACCATCTGGTGGATTTGATACAGCCTCAAAGATGTACAAGACCACCAGTACGATGGTATTATAGTATGGCTGTCGCCCATTTGCTTATACCTATTTTACGGAGGCTTTTGTTAAAGTCTAAGTATGGAGATGGTCCAATGAAAATCCTCTCTGTATATTTGTCGTCTTGCCAAATTTGAGTAGTTCGAGAAGGTATCCTTAATAACCTGCTGTTCTTTTTATTCCACGACACACAAATCGTCCCCTGCAGTTTTGCAGGTTTATTCGCAAGAATATATGAGTTATGGAAATCTCACGAAAACAGCTTTAACGGCGACCACTTGCCTGACACATCATCTCCACGTAAAATGAACCTGCTTAAAATGTATGTATATGTCATCCAATTTTGCTCAGAAAAATCATGGACAAATAACACTCGCTATTGACCCTGATTTTCCGTACAGCCCCGTTCTTACAGATGATATTGGTACCCTGCCCAGAATGTACATCATAGAATGATTTATTAGGAAAGCATTGGACGGTTTGTGGATCTTATGTGAATAGTGATTGTCTTAAATTCCAAAATTATATTTGTAGACGTACCCCCACCCATTCATACAGGCACCTGCCCCATTGCTGAAAATAATGTTTAATACAAATTGGGGTATATTTCCATCTGCTCTGCGGTAGATGCTGTTGCTTAAAGAATAATGATGTTTAATAAAAATTAGGGTAAATTTTCATCGCCTCCTGGTGGATTTTTAAGCTCATGCCAATTCAGAACATAAAATTGGACGAGTTATGGTCGACGTGATATCGACTACCCCGAATTCTCCAGCACAGTTCTCGACAGCACTTGAGTTTCATTGTCTCAAACGACTTAAGCTTGCGAATAGTTTTCTCAGTAGGACGATTTGGACGACTTAAGCGGAACACTTAGAGGACGCCCACGGAACCGATGGCGCACACAAGTGGAGAGGGACGTCAACAAACTTGGTGTGCACAATTGGAGAACGCTGGCTAAAGACCGTGCCAGCTGGAAAACTTTGTTGGTTGAGGCCCAGGTTCACCACGGACTGTAGCACCAAAAGAAGAAGAAGAAGCGGAACACTTGCCGAACAGAACAATTTTAATAGCGTCATCAGTTTGCTGAACGTTATATCTCCCCTTAAGGATTAAAGAAATGATGTGAAACTGTCTGATAGAAGAGCAAAAAAGTATCAACTGTTTAAATTCGAAAGTCTCTTTTGGACTTTCTTATCTTTTTATTTATTTTTTTATTTATTTTTTTATTTATTTATTTGTTTATTAACAATTCTAACAGATTTGGTTTTTTCCTTCCATCTTATGGATTTTATTGAAATTTATGCAACATAATACTTTTGTTCAGCAAAACAAGCTGACATACTGCCTCCTCGTGGCGCCCCTGGATAGCCCCTACAGCACCCGCTTAGAGGGGAACCAAAGTGTGCAGCGAATCCCCTCTGTCCAGAGGTCTAAACCAGGACCCGGTCCTCCAGGTTTCGGGGGTTGTGCGTGGGGGTAACTTCCCTACCGTGTAAAAACACACTAGTTTCGACACAACAACAAAGAATCAAAACTTTGTTGGTTGAGGCCCAGGTTCACCACGGACTGTAGCGCCAAAAGAAGAAGAAGAAGAATACTTTTGTTCAAATTCCCCCTCATTTAAAAATATTAAAAATAAACAAACTGAACGCGCTTGTCAATCTGGCAACTTTCCAAAACACTATTGCAGACACACTGATACAAACGCACGAACGCATTTTACAGGTAAAAAACAAGTGTTGGTCATTATAATTGTGTTGTTATTTTTGTTGTGCATGAAACTTAAGCAGTTGTTTTTTTGTTGTTGTTGCTGCTGTTGTTATCGCCAGTGCTGTTACAATTAGAAACTGTCTGCTATGAACTTGTTTGAGTTAAACAAAATGTTTCACAAGGTCAGGGTTTTGTTTTCTTGACTTTGTCGTTGTATTGAAAACTACGAGAAAAATGATTTTGAGGTCGTCTGGCAGACATCTTCTTCTTTCGTAAAAGTATTTATGTAAGTAATTTGTCTATTTTGTTGGAATTTCGATTTAAAATTATGGGTTCAAGTATAACAACTCTATTCGCAGTAAATTATTTCAATACAGTTTAAGAAATAAATTTAATTAACTGCAATAATTTTAGTAATAAATTAATAAAAGCAGCCATATGGGATTTATAGTTAATTTCGTGCAACCTCGTCTACGCTCAAGACTTGATATTATATTGTATTATTTTGTACGGCATTCTTGTTCATGTCTACCACTCTTAAATAAAAGCGGAAGGACGGAGGTACAATCGTAAGTACCGCTAACACCCACAACAGTAGCCTGTGGAACGCCCGGGGGGAAGAGTAACTTCATGCCGGAAGCAAGGTAACAAACTGTAGAATATTTTAAGTTGCAAGTCTTCAATTTGTAGAGTTTGCGGAGTCTGTGTTTTGTAAAATAAATACCAGAACAGTTGGAAATTTGAAATATTGGCTAATGTCCAAATAATTTCTTCTCTTGAATTGACTAAATCTTACTAAATCGACACAATATGTATTCTATAAACTTTTCTATACCATCTTTTTTATGAGGACCAGCACTCAGGGGACGACACCTATTCAAGTGACGTGTGACGGAACTGAATAATAGGTAATGAGGAGGGAGTATTATTTATATACAATCAATTTGAATCTTTCCACATTGGCAGTGTATAATAAGCGAAAAGTCCGGCTAAAGAGAGACTTTTAACTGTAATGGGTTTTGCCATTAAGTGGCCAATCGACCTCAAGTGCATGAGCTCTCGATTAAAAAGGTGTTGTGCCTGTGTGGTTGTGGTGGTTGGGGGAAGATGTAGCCTGATCTCATCAGAGAAAAATCCCTTGTAGTATCGATAGAACAGTGTAATGCAACCAACCCTGCGACAATGCTCAAGAGAGTGGGTATTCCACTCTGTCACCGATAAGCTTTTGTTTCGCCCTCTCCTGTGCACGGGATTTACGAGATTGTGCCACAAATCCACAAACTGTTTGATATTTCTATTGTCGGAAACCTCCATATACTCTTGTGCTGCTTTAGGTGCGACATGTTGTTTAATTGTCTAAAGAAAAAAACAAATTTGAAATATTTCACATTGATTTTAAACTTTTTTAACCTTCACACACCATCAAAAGTTCATATGAACCAGTAAGAAAAATATCATATAATTGACAAAAAAAAAAAAAAAAAAACATATCATATTTGGCGAAATAAATTCCCATTTATAAATCAACTCTTGAGATTAAAATTGTCGATTTAAATAAAACTTAAATTAATATGTAGCAATACATTTATGTATATGAACTTGTTTTTGTTAATGATTTTTTTTTCCCCCGTTCATATTCTTTAATTAATGCAACCCACATTGTACAAGTTATTAAGTACATCATGTCACACTGTATTTTTTAACATTAAAAACATTTTTCTTTGATTATTTGTATTTGCCAAAAAACAAAAAATAGAGGAAAAAAATGAAGCCGAAAAAAATGTTGTGTAAACTCAAACAAGACGAAATTTGTATGGTTCAAGCCCACCTAAACCACAAGTACGAGTACCTAAAAATATAAAATACAATCTTGAAAAACTGGCGATACATGACAAGAGCCACAGACAATTTCAGCTTCGAACTTTAGAGTACTTTAACCGTTTATTATTTAACAATGAAGTGAAACGAAGAAAAAAACATAAAAATTAAGTAAATCAGCTAAAGAACGAACATTGACCTTCATTGAATTTGCTACAAACAATAATGAAACAACACTGACAAACTTAATTTATATTTTTTTGCGGTTTTTTTTTCTTTTGGCGTACAGTGTCATTAAAATGCTGCTCAGCAATGCACAGAGGAGAAAAACAAACAAACAAACAACAAAAACAGCACAATAACTCAACTACCAAACAACAAGAACAACAAATAAGACGCCAATATTGGCAGCATTTTTTCATTTATTTAGTTTTTTCTTTGTAATATCAGGGATGAGAAAATGCTTCAACAATTGCGGGCTTCATACAACATATATGTACATATAATCTAAAGATAGAATCACTTGAACCCATTTTTCCACGATTTGCAGAATTAAATGGCTTATGGATCAATTGCGGCGAATATTGGTAGGATCACTTGAATGCTGCAAAGCACCAATTTTTACCTGATTTGCACAATTAACTGGCTCACGAGCCAGTTGCATTGAATATTGGGCTAAATGGCAGGTTCTCTTAGTTACCGCAATGCGTTAATTTTCACATGATTTGTACAATTAAATGATTTGTACAATCAATCGTGCGGAATATTGGCATTAATGGCAGGATCACTTATTTTTTTTTGTTTGTTTTTTTTTTTTTGGGACCAGTATTCAGAGGTCAACCCCTACATATGCAGTGCATTGCACCAGAACTGGGTCTGGGGAGGAGGAATGAAGTAGTAGTGTTCCGATATTTGGTTGCTTTTATTCGACATTGCAGGGAGGGATGAGTGAGTGAGAATTTAACTGATGCTGTTTTGCCGGTTCAGTGTCCAGTCAGTTAACCCAACATTGCCTGTTTTTGGGTTATATTTGTTATTTGTGTTTTTTGCTATTGCCTCTAATTTGACAAAATTTATGGCTATTGTTTTTTCACCAGAGTTTTTGGTAGGAGTCGAACCTACGACCTCTGGACTGTTGGAATGCATAAATTTGCGACTATTTTTATAGCTCCTTTGTGCGATTGTACAACTAAATTACACATGCGGCGAATTGGGCTTAAAAGAAAAGGGGAAATGCAACTCTGATGCGGCTGGTCATCTGACTACTGAATATGCCAAAGTACAACAATCAAAATGCCACAGAGGCACCAATATTTAGTGTGTTCTCGTGCATTAATTCAAATTGACAATATGCGGCCATATTTTGAAACCATGTACCGACATTGTCAGTCTTCCAAGTGTCGAAAGTGCCAATTTTTGTTTGACAACTTGTTCAGACTAGATAGCCCGAACTCTCGAATTGGCAGTTGATAGCTGGGTGTGTCTGCTAAGACGCACAAGGGCGGCGAAGTGGACAAGTTCACCAATTGTAGTTGGTCCACCATAAAATTAGGCCACAATGGCATTTCTACGCCCCAGAAGTGATAATTCTTCTCATTCACTGATTCGAGGCGATGAATGTCATGATTTTCCAGGAAAATACAATGCAAAATAAGCGAAATAATAATTCCATGATCTTGAGGCTTCTAACAATTCATGTCTCATTGACTTTGTATATATTTTGTATGTATGTAAATGTATATATTTTTGAAATTTCGGATTTTCATGACTAATTTACAAACATGGACCAATATTATTATTATTCTGTATACAAATCCCTGCTGGCATTTTAAATTCTTCATTCAAAAGACAAAAACTTTAGCCAGCAGCCTCTGAATAGCAACAAAAACGGTCTTCAGGAAACGAAAAGACAAAACAAAAGCAGCAACAGCAACAACAATAACAACAACAAAAAGGCAAAAGAGGAAGAAAAAATTAAGTTGTGCTTAAAAGTCAGTTAGTCAGTTTGTCGGTATGAATTTAAATGAAAGAATAAAATGCTGAAGTGGCACCACATCAAATGAAGAAAGATTCGAAGAATTGTTTAAATCTTCATGAGAATTTTAGAGAATAAAACGCCATCGCAAAGAATAAAGCTGCCCTGCCTGCACAAACACGTTGACGAGCGCTCGACTGGTGCATTTTAACAAAAACATTTAAATAAAAACAAACGATAAGAAAACGGGGCCCCCAGTTGCTAAACAAAGAGTCAGTCTGTGTCTGTGTCGGTATCTGTCCGTCCGTGTGGCAGACGAATGAATGAAAGGACAGACAATCCGAAAACTTATAGTTGCTAAAAAAAAAAAACAAAATTAAAAAAACACTAGAAACGTGTACGCTACACATACATATATTTTTTGTTGTTGGTTTAGGCTAAAATCCGTATGGTTCGTCTTTTCCTTTCGGTGATTTAAGACAATGGCATAGAAACATAAAGCTCCAAATAAGACTAAAATAAAATAAATAAAAAATCATGCGACACGAACTCAGAGCAGCTCAAATTATATATGTATACAAATGACATGTCCCGGTACATGCTCACACTCGCAGACCCTGCATTTGCACCAAGAGTTGGCAAGGCAACCAACATTAACCTGGTCGTTGCCGTCGTTGTTGTTGCCGCATCTTTCAGGAAATATGAAGCCTGATTTAGGCCTCAGAGCAGAGCTTTAAAACTATAGGACACTAATGAGTTGCGCTACCTTAGTAAGAGTACAATAAGAGCAACACACCTGTAGCAATCACTTGCTTAAGAAATAAACTCAAACTGCACAGATGCTATGCTTTGATGTCGATTTGGAGGGCTTAAAAGCTACACGTGATACTTCGGTTTCGATTTTCCCTAAAGAGATGTTTTCAGGTATACGCCTGGTGGCGTATGTTATGAAACATTCGATCGCATTAAACTATGATCTTCAAACAGGACAATAAAAGCCTCAAAGTATTAGGGTGGGATTTCTGAAGGTTTAAGTGAAGAGGGCCAATCGTGGGATCGAAATGATTTCCTTGTTTATAAAGGAAATGGAAATGGGTATGGACATCGAAATTAGATCTTGTTTTGTGAGGGACAAAGTAACTATAGGCATATCCGACACAGATACTTGCAGGTCAAAAGAAGAAGTCAATGGCACATTTTATTACCGGCTGCGTGACATTGGAATATGGTAGATAAAGGCCTAAATGCTGGGTGTACAAGATTTGCTAACACTACCATTTAAGTTGCTAGTCCGGTTCCTTAACATATTAAACCCTTGCTGGGAAAGGGAAGCACAATATATGAATGATTGGGGCAGTGCAAAAGATTGTTGTGAGTCAGACCCTATATTATTATTCATTCATCCTTATTTCACCTCAACCTTAATAAAACTACTTCTAACGACTAGTGTAAGTATTGTAGAACTTTAATAAAAACATTCTTTATAGGGATCATCATCATTTTTCCTAGATATCTATAGATAAAAGTCAGTTACATATATGCGATCCTGCTGTAATTTTTCAAGGGACAGTTTGTGTTTTTATGACACTAATCCAACTCGTCTAGCAACAGATTCCTGTTGTTTATAAGAAGGGAGTGGTATAAAGTCTGTTGTTAGCTGGGGAGTTCAGGCCACCGACGAGGCACCTGACTTGTCTTTCTTTTACTGTGTAGGGAATTACTGGCAGGAGTGATTAAATACTGCGAGTTCATGCTTTTTTACATCTGTCCATCATCAGTTCGAATCATAATGGCAGTTGCTGATGTAAATGAATATCACAATCTGATACCAACTGAACGATTAGAATGAAATCTGATACGGCGATTAATTTTGCGACGATAGAAGAGTGAGGTTATGTTTTTTTTTTAACTTTACACCAGCCGGCTGTTTACGCCCCCTCATAATTCCATATTTACCAAAACTCTCACAAGCTGTAAAGAAAACCAAAAATCTTTTTTTTTCGAAAAATAAATCCACTGGCAACATAATGGAATAAACGCCAGTTTCCTAACCAAATTCACGTGTAATTAATTAATCATGAGAATATTTTGAAAGAATTTAGCAACAATCATTAAAATTTTACTTCAGAAGCTAAAAAAAAAATAACTAAGAAAAATTTCTTAGAATGAACAAAATGTTTTTAGAGTTCTGTATTGAAATTGCATAAAAATTGCAACAGAAACAGACGAGCAGAAAACATTAAGAGACAAAACGTACAACAACAAATATATATATATTTTTTTTTGGTGTTTAATCGTTGTAGATACAATGGAACAGCAACACCATGCTGCTGACAATGCGAAAAATGTTGTTACTGTTTGGCTGGATGAAACTCCAAGTTTTTGTTGTTGCTGTTGTTGTGGATGTGACGACGTTGATTATATGAAACGTTCTCGTATTCGTACACTTCTGGCTTTATTTATTCTTCAATATTTTGTGTCTTTTTCGGTATCAGTATCTTCAATTTTTAAATTCGCTGAAGTCTGAGTCGTTATTTTTGTTTTGTTTTTTGCATATTTTTGTTGTTGTTGATTTTCGATCTGTCTGTCCACATCTCTCTCTCTCTTTCTTTCGTTTATTATTTAAATGCTAAGATTTGAAGAAAAAAGTTTGTATGTTCTTTGTACATAAATAAGTTTCCGAATTGGGCCAAGGTACAGTGGCTTCAACGCAACTTAAAATGAATCGAAATTATTCAATATGAGTGAGCGATTACTTTCGTATGCGAAACAAAGAATTTTTTATTGAAAAAAACAAATAGAAAAAGAGCGTTAATTTAAGCAATTTTATTAAGCAAAAGTAAGTCGATGTAACAAAAGCAAAGAGGTTTCCAGCTGGAGAGGTTAGATATTGGAATGGAATGAAGGAAATTAAGTGTGAGAAATTTAAGTAATTATTTTTTTTAATAAAAAGACCCAGGCGTGGATGCAAGTGACTAAATTTTCAATGTATCTGCCGCACAGATTCGTCGGTTATTTTCACATTTAGGGCTCAAATTGCACGCGTATGGCGGTCACTGCATGTCGCCCCTGCAAGTGAAACATCGGCTACTGGTATTTGTTTTCACAATTATGTTTTTGAGACTAACGGGTGATAAAAGCATAAATTTAACATTTAATAGTTAAAGTGTTTTTTAAATAATTTCAATAAAATGCATTTAAACTTAAAACTAATTTACAAACGGCTCTCAAATTTTTCAATATTTTTGATTTTTTGTTTGTCCAGCTATTGAAGCTGTCCGCTTGGGGCAAAGGTAAACATTCTTTTTGAACCTAAAAAACTTGTCCGGTTATGGGAGGTTTCACTGTAGATATATATAACTGGCGTATTTTACATTTTTTAAATGCTCCAGTCAATCCAAACGATCGATCACTGTTTTAATTGAAAATGTGTCCTAACAAATTATTTCTATTAAGAGCTGACTTTGACGTTAAAAGTTTTTATTCGAACTTCAATATGACGGATGTCATTATCGGGTCATTTTGTAGAACACCAAACAGCCATTTGCATGTTGTTAAAAATTTCTATGTTTACAAAAATTATTTCTTATTTTAAGTTAAGCTGTTCTTGCTTACGATCACAGAAACCAGTTTTTATAATTTTATGAACAGACTCCAAGCCATAGTGTTTAGTTTATCTTTTCCTTTCGCAGGATTGATAAACGTTCACGAAAGCGTACAAAAACTCTGAACAAGCGAACTGAGCGTTTTTATGGCGTTTTCAAAAGGAATTTGTGAACAAAAGAAGTGATTGAGAAACATCACAACCAGGTTTAAAAACACGCACACACATGAAATGCACATTCACGCACACAGTGCAGACTCCTTGAGAACAACGAACCAAGAAACAATTTAGTTTGGTTAAGACAGAAAAAAAAGCTGTTACCAATTTAGCCAGAGCCTGCCAGGCTGCCTCTAAGATACGAGCGTACATACCAACAAAATTCACAGCGAGACAAGAACGACATAAACAAAAACAACAATAACAATAACCAAATAAAACTAAACAAAACAAAAGCAAAGCAGAGAAAAAATCACACACAACAAAATCATGAAAAATTCCTTTGAGCTCTTGTGCGCCTTTGCAGGCAAAAATTCACATGGTTACACACTTATTGAAAGCTGAATCACCACGTTTTCCACAGAAACAATTTGGCTTGCACAAACGCGCAAAAAAGCACATTCTGGCTAAAATTCAAAAGAACAAAGACAAACGCTGAGCAAAAAAAACAGAAAACAAAAAAAAAAAAAATAACCTACAACGAAAGTTTGAAACACAGAAATAAAAAAACTTGCAAACCTCTGAGCCAGTCATCAGTCAGGCACCATTCAACAGCCAAAATTAATGAACAAAAAATCGCCCATTTCGACCGACTGATAAAAAGACAAAACAAATAACTGGCGAACAACAACAAAACAAATAGACAAAGCAACTGACAATTCGAGCCAGCCAGCATTTTTTTTTTCTCGTTCCTACAAATAATCAAAAATGAAAAATCTCAACAACTTTTAATGCATAGAAAAAACAAATAAAACAGCAAATCAAATCTGCAAAAAAACATAATTTAAATAAAAAACGAGTTCTCATTAGAATGTACAGCAAAAAAGTCCAAAGCTAAGCAATACTACATACTAATGAAAGCAGAAATAAAGCAGACAAACGAACAAATAGTTCAAATGAATCTAAATTAAGCGAAATTGACAAACTATCAAATTTACGTTTCTCGTTTGAATTGGCCCAGAATATTAAAACAATTAAAGCATTCGAATAATTTCTGTTTAAATCTCGATTACACGTTGCTCTGATATTCGTGCAACATCAATCGTCAAAATGCCCAATTGTGTTGTTTAATTGCATGCTTTTGTTAAACACAAAAAAATTTTGCAATTGTTGCACCATTAGCTGCCTTTACAGTGGAATAAAATAACCATTATTTTAATTAAAAAAAAATGCTTAAAAAACTTTTACACAAAATATGTTCAAAATATGTTCAAAATATGTTCAAAATATGTAAAAGCAGTAACATTAGAAAATATCCCTTAAAGGGAAATTTTTATTTAAAGTTAATGTTTTACAAAAGTCATTATCACTTTTAAACTTTATATGTCATATTTATTAAAAATATTATAATTGGTTCCACAACAAAAATTTTCCCTTTTTTTCATTAGAAAAAAAATCCTCTAACACAATACACAAATATTAATTAATACTAAAACAGCTGTAAAGCACTATAAATTTAATAATAATATAAAAAAATTTTCAGCAAGGAAAATTTTTCTTAGTGTTTAATAAAAAATTTATGCAAATTGATTACTTTTAATTTTTTGAAGTAAAATTATTTTTTTTTTTATATTTTCCTTATTGGGAAATTTTTGTTAAATATGTTTCTATAAAAAAAATCTAATAAAAACTATTATAGCTTTGAAGCTGGTAATTTCCATTAATTCACTTTGATTAGAAAATTAATCCAAAGTTACATACATACATATGTAAAACTTTTAAATTTAATATTTTCTTTCATTCATTTCAAATTTTCAATTGCTTTTATTTTACGAAAGAAATATTGCCCTTTAAGAGAAATTTTTACGAAAATATGCTTTTTTTATAAAATATTCAGTGTAAGTAGTTTCTTTACTTAAAAATACTCTTTAATAATTCAATTAATTCAGTTTGCTTTCTTGGGAAATTTTTAAATCTTTTTGTATAAGTAATTTTTTTTTATATAATGTGTCAATATTTTCACACTAAAAATTTATTCATTGTACATAATTAGAAAAAAAAAAATTCAATTTAATTTATGATTTGTTATATATATTTTTGGTGAAAAACCTTGGCTTATATGCTAAACTGGATTTGTTTCGAAAATTTCAGGTACATTTTTTAAAAATATTAGCATATTTTTATAAATATCAAATCTTTCTCATTTTTCCAAAATTCTGAAATTTTTATATATGTACAATGTACATACATATTAAAAATAAATAAATATATAATATGTACATATGTATATAATATGTATCTACATATAATGATTGAAAAATTTCCTTCAACGGGAAAATATTATTTAAGAACTATTCTTTGTATCTACATATATTTCCCGTTATAAATAAAGAAATAAAATATACAGCTTTGATTTTATTAACAGAGTGAATGTGTTTAAATAAATTCAAACAAAGAAAAATCCAAGCACGTGAATTACATTTATGTATCTTAGAAATAACAAAACTTTTTTTGCGCCAGATGTGTGTTTATATTTTTATTCATAAGATTAATAAATAATGCCTTACAAGCAAAAAGTTATAACAAACAAGCAATCGAAAAGTGTTTCAAAATCATTTCTTATTAGTTTTAATTTAAGTGTCAATAGCTTCAAATGCATTACATATGTATGTACATATGTATAGACACACACACAAATATATACATACATACATATACATACATATCTACATATTTCATCATTTGCACAATTAAGAAACTTTTGTTTCTCTGAATATGTGTTTTTTGTGTTGTTGTTTCTTTGTTCTGTGTTGACTTTTGCGACTAAAGCTGATTGAACTTTTGTTCAAAATTTGCAAATCGATTAAATTACATGCTGTATGTAAGCATATACATATATGTATGTATGTACATACATACATAAATATTAATTTTTTGGCCTCATTTTATTTGTATGTCTCTATTTCTAACAGCAAAATGTTAATGTTGTTAACATGGAACTGGCGCGGTAGCCATTTTGTTATGAACATAAACAAAACAAATGTTGACGTTGGCGTTTATACCGTTAATTTCTAGCAGCACCAAATATGGACGAAATAAGCAAACCAGTGATGAGCAATGATATTTGCATTTCGGTGTGAGAAAATAAATTTTGTTTAAGTACTCATTTTTGATTCCAATTTTTTTTTTAACTTAAACCTTATTAACAAAAATTCATATAAACTTCATTAACAAAAAAGAATAAAAACGGGGCATAAAACATATATATATTTACATACATACACGTATACATACATGTGCACATAGAAGTTATGCATAAAATGTTTTAGTAAATACATATTCATTAACATGCAGAAATATTTTTGTATATTATTGAAAAAAAATACTAGTACCACCTATACATACATATGTATTTATGTATGAATACATCTGTGCATAAATACAACCAGTAGGTAAATCTGAATGTTGTTATCTATAATTTAAAATATTTAGAAAATGAGATCAGAATTATTTATATATACATACATATGTATAGTTCTAGGACAATTAAAACATTACAAAAACAGCTGATCTTTATCAAAGATCTTAAACATCTACAACTTTTGCTCAATAGCCGATGTGCTTTCAGCACTTGTTTAAATATGCCTGATGAAAAACAAAGAGTGTCATGAGACTCTTAAGACTCCATTGGATTCAAAAAAGGTCATTTTGGGCCGTTTGTCCTTAAATATGAATATATTAACGCGAATGGCGAAAGCTACAGGCAAACGGTTGTCACTTTTTCTATTTCTAACCTCATTGCAAATTATTTGGAAGAGAAATGTTTCGAATAACGTGAAACCATCACATTGTTGAGCCAAACGTTTGGCGAACGAATTACTGCAACAATTGGACCTCTGAAATGATGGTCACATTCGTCATGTGATGTCACACATTTCGGTGCTATAACCCAGTAACGATCGATCATTAAGAAGAAGAGTATGCTTGAAACGGTGGAGTTCATTAGGCGCAGACGCACAGCCACCAGAAACATTTAAATATTAAATGCCACGACAACTTGCGAAATAATAAAACTAAAGTTTTGTAATTCTATTAAAATTTACTGTTTTATTTAAAACAGATCAATGCCTCTAAAACACATTCATGCCATATGTACATACATACCACGTACATTATATTATGTATATATACGTATATACTTACATATATTATAGGTATCTAAATTTATTTTGAATTCTGGCATCTGTTTGAAAATATTTCTCCTTTTCTTACTTTTTCTTTAGAAGCCAAAATAACTGACCACAGATTAAGCAAAATAACAATTACGTCAAACACAACATGTGATATAGAAAATTTAAATATTGATAAAAAAATATTAATAATAAATAAAAATATTGTATAAATTTATCAAGAACAAGTGTAAATGGAAGAAGATGAAATCATATGTGAATAAAGTGGCAAAAATGGCTTGAGAATATTTCATTTTGCATGTGGTTAATAAAAAACACACAGATTTACACGTATACATATACATACATACATACACATACACTTTCATACATACATATTTACATGTATATGTATGTACATCAACACCTCGTTTTTATAGCACAAAAGCAAAGTGTTAATTTAAAAATAGTTTTATGCATATTTAAATATTAAAAGTAGCCTTAAGATTAATTTTTAATTAAAACCACAAAATATACCATCTGCTTCCCTCGAGCTTTTTATGAATGTTTGAAAGAGTAAAACTTTTTTACATATGTACTACATACATACCTATTATACATACATACATACAATACACACATGCATACTAACGTATATGAACAACCCCGTAGTTTTATTCGATTAACAGCAGCCGAAACGACTTTAAAATAAAAAACATTGTATAAACCAGGAGATGGAACTTTTTTTCCCCTTAATAGCAAATTCTATTTACTATTTATTTTACATAAATAAAATGTTACGATTTTCCTTAAAATTTTACTTTAAAATTTCCTTTGTAAACAGTTATTTTTTCTTCAATGTCGCTTAGGATCTCGTTCTCTTTTAAAACTACAGTGAAATTGCACGAAAACGCCGTAATAACATATAATCAAAAATTTCGTTTTATGGGAAATTTTTATTTGGTACTGGGTTTGAATTTTTTATAGTGCACTGTCATGTGACAGTTTTCACTCATAGAACACAAGGCGGCATTCTGTATAAAAAATTCTCATTTGAAAATTTCACAAACGTAGTTTTTTTTAAACTCAAAAACAATCAAAATTAAGCCAACGTTTGAAAACAAGTTTTAGTACGCAGTTCTTAGGCTGCCTGCAGAACTGCAGGGTGCGAGGATTTCCTATATTAATTTTCATATATGTACATATGCGTGTACATATGAAAAACATTTACAAGTTCACTAGTAGCTAAATTTTAGCAATGAAAATTTTATGTTTTTTCAACATTTTGCATAAATTTTGTTGTGCTATTTAATTTTTTTGTATGTACATAAATATGCACACGTGTATACATACATATTTATGTATGTATGTATATTGTATAATAGATTCTATAGAAAAAACTATTTAACATAATTTTCAGAAGCTTCAAAGTTTACATTCATGAATAAAAGCAAACCTTATTTTAACATAATGAACATGAAACCAAAATAGCGATGGTACGTGAGTTGAACCAAGCAAACAGTAAAATGTACTTTTTATAAAAAAGTAGCTTTTATAAAAAAGTAAGTACCTTCTATACAAAAGTAACTTTTATAAGAAAGTATCATTTGTAAAAAAGTATCTGTTATAAAAAAGTTCCGTTTATAAAAAAATACCTCTAATAAGAAAGTACATTTTATAAGAAAGTACCTTTTATAAAAAGTTCATTTACTTGCAATCTGTTAAAAATATCAAAATGCTTCCCAAAGAGCCACCAACTGAAGATTTTCAATGCAGAGTTATACTAAATATTTAGAAAATTCATTAATTTTTGGGCAAAAGCATTTATTTAAATGTCTGTTTAATCCGGATTAACTGTAAAAACTATTCGATGCTGCCCACACACAGGTAAGCAAAACAAATTTTGAGTTTTCTTATCTATCGTACTGTTGTTGTTGTTGGCTTTTTATGCTGACTCTTGACCTCCTACGTTGCAAGAGAAGCTCGTAAACCTTGTACTCTTTTATGATTTTATTTCATTTTTATACTTCTTTTCTTCTAATTTTGTTCTTGTAATAGTTGTCATTTTGTCGTTGTTGTTGTTGTTGTTGCTGTTGATGTTGCTGTTTCTGCCATGTAATGATGTTAAATGATAGAGTCATTAATGTCTTGCAAACTATTAAATAATAAATTTTCCATTTTAACAAATCACCAATCAACTGCAACATTGACAACTTTAATAGAACCATAAAATCTAACATTAGAAATCTAATAAAAACATATAAATTATTAGAAATAAGTTTGTAATTATATTGTATTACAACAATGCTCAAGAAGACATAATAAAGCCAACATAAATTAACTGAAGAACAAAATTGAAAAACAAGTTTTGGTAGGAAAAAATAAAGAGAAAAAAATTTGGCCATAGATGTATGTAATTGAACGGCAAGTTGAGTGGCAAACTGAAAAAAATATTTTCCAGGTGAATTTATGGCATAATTTCCACTCTTCGTTTGTGGGAAAATAACTATTTATAGACGTTTTTGTAATGCAATTTTTAAATGAATTTCAAAATGAAATTTAGTTTTTGTGTTGACAATTTAGTGTTCGAATTTGTCCACGAAAACAGAAACCATGCTGGGATCTTATTAAATTAATTTAAGCCGAAAAAATAAACAAATAAGTTCCGTGCTGTGAAGTTGAAAGGGTTACAAAACAGCTGATAATTTAAGTAGCGCTCAATAACAGTCAATAGAAAAAAAGTACTTAAAGAAAACTTTAAGAATCTTCTTACGTTTTAATAAATACTTGCTTTCCAGAATTTTAGGATTTTCTTTACAAAAAAAAAAATATAATATATAAAACAATTTCAATTTTAGAGCGCATTGCAGCTCTGGCTTTAATTTCAGGCTGTGAAAACACCATTAAGCATAATTTTATTTCATTCAGTGGTACATATGTACATACATACATACATACATATTGTACATATATAGGTATGTATAAATATAAATAAATAACATTTTTATATATTTTAATTTAATTATCAACATTAAACTGCATTTGGCAAAAAAAAAACGCCCAAAATGTGTTAACAAATGGCAAGAAGCACAGAAAGCCAAAACACTAAAATGAACCATGAATGACATTAATAAACGCAGACAGATTAATGGCACAAAGAGGACCGAATGAAAACTAAATCCCATCAAACATACATACATACATACGTACTATGTGTATGCATGTGTATGCATGTATGTTGTGTTGTCGGTTCTTTTCCCTCAGCTTGAAACTAAAAGTGCACGGTAGGATACAACTAAAAAATCGAAATTATAAATGTGCTGTTTAAGAAAGTTTTTTTTCAGTTCCTGCAATTCACTGAAGCCATTATATAAATTGTTATTTTGTTTATTTTTTTTTTGCAGGGTTGTTTTCCTTTATGGTCCAATACAAATTTGCAAGCATGAACTTGAGTGAGTGCAATACAATAAAATATTTCAAATTTTCAACACAACAGACTGAAAACTTGTACACACACACATACACACTTATGTATATGTAAGTATACATTTATACACATGTATGTACATATATACGTGCATATATATGTACATGCAATATATACTTACAAAAGTCTGGTGGGGTCATTCAGTCTGATCGTTGTAACAAATATCTAATGGAAAAAAGATTAAACATTCTTAAGGGCTGTAATTTAGCTTAATATCTCAATTAGTTAATAATAGAGATGCCAACCTATACTGAATTTAGCTAGACTAGATTTCCACTGATTTTTAGTTCCCGAAAAACTTTGATATTTAGTCATATAATGAAAATCTATAGCATTTAATCGCCCATGTGCTAAAAAACGCAACATTTTCTATCTCTTTTTTTTTTGAAAATCGCAAACCTAATTTTTGCATGTGCTGAAAGTGTCTGTGTCTAAGAGTCTGGTAACATTTCTGTGTTTTTGAACAGGAATAAAAACAGTTGGCACTCTGAAATCGCAAATTTGAAAGAGTATATTTTTAAATTGGAAAATGTTTACGAAAATCGAAATATAGATGCTTTCAATTCTGCTATTTGAAGCGAAGTTTTCATAATATACAATATACATACATATGTATATATTCCAGCACATGGCTGAAATATCTGATTTAGTAAATTTCTTGTACCGAAAATCCTGCTATTTTTCTGATCGGTTTTATTGGTATTGGCATCCCTAACATATTGTATGTATACAATAAAATAAAAATTACCAGAGAGAAAAAACAAGGTGCATAAAACCAACACAAATACATACATACATGAAATGAGCACAAATGGATGTATTCGTGCAGATGCATGCGCTCTGTTTGTCTTATTTAAGTTTTTTTCTTCCTTAAATTTTGTGTGCTGACTTTTTAAAACAACAAACAGCGAGCAATTTGGAAGAAACCTACCAACATTTAAACAAATATGTTGTATGTATGTTAATTTTTTTTTTTTATTAATTTATGTTTCATATTTCTCAACATTAATGGAAATTATACAGCGGAAGTAGCACGAATATTGGTCCCTATCACTTTTTTTCAGCTTCTGGCTGACTGACTGACTGACTGGCTGGCTGGCTGGCAGATCAATATGACTTCATATCGAACAGTATAGTATATCCCCTGTTGGAAGTGCAATGAATTTTATTAAGATAAATACGATCGTTAAAAGATCGTAATAAAATCCCCCGATAATTTTTTTTGCTAGAGAAGCCTTACCTGATGTAAGATTTACAACATAATTAAAGTGGAATAACATGGTTCTTGAGTAAATGGGGTTTTAAGCAGAAACTTTCTGATTTTCAGTAAAAATTTTTTTCTTTTTAACAGTTTTTTCTTAGGTTTAATTCCCCATAGTGAAATGTTTATATTTTATATTATAATGTTGATTACGTTTTTTGGTTGTGCGTTGGACAGGGGTTTTGTTTACTTCATATACTCACACATTTATACATACATATGTACATATCCAATATGTAGTAAGTACGTGCCAAATTTCGCAGACATAACAAATGTACATACATACATACATACACATGGACGTATGTATGTGCGTATGCATGTACATATGTACGTATCTATGTATGTATGTACGTATGACCAAGTGTTCATACTTGTTTTTATCAGACGCCAAATGAACCTTTTGTTTTGTTAATATTTTTATTTGTTGAATCAAATTACAGCTGCAGCCGCCGCCACTTTTTCACTCCTGAACGGACGGACTAACGCTTCTACTACTGTTATTACTTTTACAACTACAAACGGCATTATTTGTTTTTTGTATACTACATACATACATACATACATATGTATGTACATACATACATATATTTACATACTCTCACACATACGTACATGTTTTATACGCGAAGGGTGGATGACTTGCATGTGTTCCGGGATAAATTTTTTAACTGCTCGGGTTGCCATCAATACTTTTTATTTTTAAGTAAACTTTGTGATATATAATGCATTAAATTTTTATGGCCATTCAACGACCCGGCATTACTTTTTATGGAATTATATTGAGTCATTGGTTTATGCCGACAAACGACCAACTCTTGATGCATTAGAAGCCAGTATTCAGGCCATCATTGACGCCATACGGCCAGATTTGTTAGCAAAACTAGTATCAAAATTTGGACTGATCGAATATACCATGTAAGCTATAAAACCTTGGTCTTTAAGGTTTATGTGATCGATATTTATTAGAAAGTTAAAGACTTTTCTGAACGTAATAAATATTTCTACGAAAGCCACATTAAACATTTTTAACTTGTGACTGACGCAGACAAATGATATGGGCCTCAAAACAATCGATGGTTTTGTCAATTTGCAGTTTATAGATCGTTACACTTTTCAAATAAAAAATCTCTTCGTTTAAAAAATTTGTAGGAACAATGTCTCATAAGTCTCATGATATGAAAAGTTCCAATCGTATTTGTAAATTTCATAACGTTTCACTTTCATACACCACATTCAGTTTGTGATAGTTCTCAATATGGAAGTATAATGTATATATAGAATGTAACAACCTTAAGCGACCTGCAGATTGTTGGGAATTTGTATGAAACCTTTCGCATGCGGTTTTAAATATTTTCTAGTTTTTCTTTTACAGCTATTTGTAACAACAGGAAATACAATGTAACATATTTCGTCAGAAGAATGTCTATCATTATATCTAAAATATATTACAAAATATGCATTCATCAGATGTTAGTGAAACGCCGGCCAGTTTCAGGTGGAATTGAACGCATCAGCTTAGTTTTGACAGCTCGTTCAGTCACGTTATAAATTTTTATGGACGCAACATTTAAGATTTTTAATTGAACGCATCAGTTTTTGTAAGCTTTTGTTGAACACATTTTTAGTTAAGAGTTTTTATTTTAAGTATGGCAACTCTTGCAATTCTCTTTTGTTTTTATTTTTTGCAAAAAACAATGTTTATTATGTTTTTGTTGCTGCTTATTCAGACTGTTTATAGGATTATATCGAGGATTTTTATTTTGGAAATTGTATAAAAGAAAAATTCATCGCACATTTTAATGAAAAAAATGTACCGTAATAAGTTTTCTTATTTCTGTAGTTCAAGATATCTTGAGGCCATCTAGTGTTGTCAACTTTTCAAAACAAACGTTTCATATGTAATTCGATTCGTTGTATTCGTAAGAAGATGTCCAACTTCGATGGTAAAGGAGTTTATATGGAAGTTAATATTTTGGAGGGTATAACTTGGCACAGTCTTTCTTTTTTGTTTGGTCCAGTACTCAGGGGACTGATCCTACACATGAATTGCATAGGACTAGAACTAGGAATATAGATTATGGGGAGTAGAAATAAGAGAATAGTGTTTGTCAATGCTTGATTTAGATCGTCCTGAATTACAAGAGACAATAAGCACACCTGCAGGTAGTGTATTCCACAGACGCATCGTACGACTGAAAAACAAATTTTTTTCTGCAGTGCGATCGAGGTGTATTAAACAAAATATCTTAGCCTGCGGGAACAATATCCCTGATCTCGTCAGTGCAGGAGTCGTTGTGCGAGTAGTGAAAATAAAACAATGTACCGAACAGCCGCGAACACTTCGACGGTGCCAAAGTGACTCAACAGAGTTAGATCCTCTACAGTCACTAATAAGCTTTTTCGCCCTCTCGTACACACGGTCGAATAACCCCCAAAATAGACTTTGTAGGAACAGCCCAAATATGTGAGTTGTCTTCCATTTTTGATCGGATATAAGTTGTATAAATATTAAGGACTTTGGATGCAGGGAATAGTTCCTTTCCGACATGAAAAATGTGTTCAGTGAAACGAACATTACACTGAACTTTCATACCAAAAACAACCAGAGATGCCGATTCCACAGCGCCTATACCACTGGATGTTACGATCACTGAAATCGAACCTGTTTCGGAGATTGTGAGAAAAAATTGTTAATGTTAATATAGAATTTGCTTAAGAAAGACAAGAGAAAGACCTCATCGAATAGTGCGACTCAAATAGTTGCTGAGAGTGACATATTGAGTTCAACGGTTTACGATTGAAATCCTTAAACTTTACCCAAAATATAAATATTAATTCGGTTGTATTTTCTCCATTAATAAAATTAAAAATATGTCGAGGTAAGGCAAGAAATAAAACACTTGTACATGAATTAATATTAAACCTAAATGGGGATTTTAGCGCACTTTCACGAAAGCACCAATATGCCATCATTGTCCTTACCTTTATAATATTCATCTCGTTGTATGAAAATGTGCATGTACTTACACACACACATACATATATTGTGTATGTATGTATGTAATATGTGTGTATGTATGTATATGTCGACTGACAAGGGTTATTTAGGGAGTTGGTGTGCAACGTTACTCTTATTGTGCGGCTTAAAGTATTAACTACCACCATTAAATTTTCGCCCTTCTACTAAATATAAACTTTGTTTAAACCTCCCCCTTCTCTTTTGCTATGTGTATAAAACACACACACACACATTCACATACACACTAACATCTACGACACTATTTGCAGCAACAACCAACCCCTGGGTGTTTAATATTAAAATAGAAAATAATTCTTTCAGTTGTTGTTGGTGTTGTTGTTTGATTTTGATATTTTATATGCATTCGCACGCATGTATGACTGTGAGTGCGCGCCTGTGTAGGAGTGTGTGTAACTGTGTGTTTTTAAATGCCGACTTTATTTGTTGTTTAACATTTGTGGGTGACTGAGTAGGAGTACTGTCTGCCTTCCTGGCTGAATGAATATATTATTGTTAGCATAAATATTCGCTGCCTGTCTGCCATGTCTGCTTCAAGATTTGCTCTGTGTCTATCTTTTGGAAATCATCATCATCATCGGCATCAACATCATCATGAACAAAAGAGGTGTTATTTTTCTCTGCATGTACGAGTCCATACATACATATACATATAAAAGCTTTTGATTCGGCTATAACTGCTCGTCTGTTTGTCACTGCTGTTGTTGATGCTGCTGCCCCGGCCGCTGCACATTTGGCTGTTGCTGCTTTTGTTTGTGTATTAAGATTGCAAGCAGCCAGCCACCAACAATAACATGAATACAAAAACAAAAATGTTCAACCCTCGACCATTTGGAGGTCAATAAACTTTGGAAAATGGTTTTCTATCTTTGCTCTCCCCAATATGATTTTCTTTAGCAACCCTCTCCACCTACATACAACCAGCCAACCAACCATCGAATCACCCACCCCTACATCCTTTTGTCCCTTCTTTTGCGTATCAGTCTACAGTCAGCTGTATTATAGCAAAGCAGACAGACGTTTTGCACTCAACTAGTGTGTACTGTACCATTTTGTCTGGCATTTCTGTTTTTTTTTTGAATTCTTGTTTTTGTTGTTTTATTCAAGTTCCTTCTTATATCCGTATCATTCATAAACGCATTTTAAAAGTTTTGTTGTTGGCGTTTTGTTTGGGTGAAACTAGTTTGTTGTTGGTGTTGTAAGTAGTACTTTTATGTTAAAGGTTTAGGAGTTTAAGGGTGTTTTTTGTTTGAGTTTATAACTGTTATGGGTGGCAGAGGCTAACGTCTTAAAAGGTCTTTAAAAAAGAGTACTAAGCCAGTTCTAAAAAAATGGGCGCATTAGCTTTTGCTGTTTCAAAACTTATAACAAACTTTCTCAACGATTCCATAATATTGTTTTTCACGAGTCCTTAATTTCTAGCATATATTTCTGCACAGTACTTTATTATAGCAAATTAAATATTACCGTATAAGCTTTTGATAAATGTTGGCAATATGTCAAAAATTACTCTTAAGCTGTTGACATCCAAGAGAAGTTAAAATATTAAAAAAGTTAATCAGCTGTTGTCTTAACGTCAGCAGTTATGATGTCGCATTGCCCAGTGGAATTTCCACTAAAATTAAAATTGTGTAAATTTCATGTACTTTCGTTAAATATTCTCGAAATATCAAAATCAAAAGTTTTACCCCTGAATTGCTGATATCTAAGTAGTCAGCTGAGCTTTAAAATTGGAGTTTCTGAACATCTAAAAATTTCCTTGCTAACTTTTTGTTATTGTATGTACAAAGAATTATATTGAAACAATGTTGATTAGTTCTCCCCTTAAAGCATATTTTTAAAATACTTTTAAATCAGCCTTCTTAGATTGCAAATAATTGTCTACTTTGCAATTGACTGGACACGGCAAATTTATGTGAATATCGTGTTCCCTTTTTTCTTTTTCTCTTACTTTTTTCTCGCAAAATTATTGCAAATTTTTCGTTAATTCTTTTTATACTGTTTTTGCCAAACGAATTATTTAATCAAAGTACAGCTGTTAGTTTTACCAACTCCAGCCCTTCACCATAAAGATATAAACCGAATTAATACGGTATTCACTCAACCATAAAATCATCCATTCATTCATCTCTGCATATGAGTTCGTGCAACCGACCGACCGACTATTCGGAAAGTTGAAAGTTAATTCCCAAATGAGACTTTTGGTTCTTAGTTATTTCCTGATATGTAATTTTGTTGCCTTTAGTTATACATATACATACATACATACATACATACATACATATGCATGTATGTAAATAAAATTATAGGGAAACTGAAACGATAATTTCTAATAGCAATTACTATTATTTCTACACACATATACAGACAATATTGTATGTTTGTATGTATATTTTATGAATCATTTTATTGCTAATACCCTAATTAAATCAACAGAAAAGAAAAACGCCGTTAGGGGGGGTGACTTGGCCAACGTCATTGTCAAAATCTTGGCGTATGCATTAAAGCTTTTTACATAAGACGTTGCGACGTAGGAGACATCATCCTCATCGATGATGAGACGAATTTTTTTTTTCTTTATTAAAATGAAGATCAGTTTTTAATTTTTACAGGGCTGGCTCAGCGAAGATACATAGTCGTTGATTATGGAGGATTATCTTGAGCTGCTGATTCAATTGAATTTTATACGAGTGCAGGCTCAAAGATTCAATTAGGCGTGTCATAACCGTATAAAAAAACAGCTGTTCGTAACAATATTTAGGGCATCACTTACTTAACCAGTAAATTGAAATTTATTCACCATAGTTCAAATAATACTATGGGCAGGACGATTTGGGTAACAGGAAAAATTTTCGAAACGTGCAATTCGTTGCCCGAAGTCAATACCTATTTTAATAAAACATTTGCACATGCAATGGAATAATGCAGTCAATTCAGCTTCAGCTTTAAACGCTAGCTAAATTGCAAAACGTTTGTAGAGCAATAATAACAATAAATACCAAAACAACAGTAGTTATGACAAATTTTATTGACAGATATCTTAAAGATTACCAGAATCAGCATCAAGAAATCGAAATCACAACAAATTAACACTTTTATGTCAAAACATTTTGCGTCAGGCAATTAAATGATGCAATAATGAGAGTGGTGCCAAGTATTTTGCAGGTAATGGATGCTTTTGTAAACATTCAAATAACTTTAATACGAGTATAATTATCGGAAGATTATCTGAACCGTGTGAAATTCTTATACATAATTAATTTAAGCAAAAGTTTTTAATTAAAAAAATTCGATTAGGAGAAAATTAAAACAGATTTCTCATGCATGAAAAATGTTGTTGGTTCAAGGGGTTCATGATTTTAAATTTTTGTTCTCTAGGCGCAACTGCATTAGAAATAGAATAATACAAAATTAAACAAAGAAAACCAAAACACATTAAACATGATAAAAGATAGTCAGTCTGATCGTGTAACACCAACGGCTACATTATCTTCTCGTCGACATGATCAAACAAGTGTAAAGTATTTCATTATTCTTTTTCGCTTTAGTGCTGTGAGAACATTGGTACGCTTGCGGCGTTCTAAAAACCCCTGCTTTAAAGGTAGGAAGTACAAATTAAAATAACCCGATACCAGGATACAAACAAAAGGTTCCATATAACTAAACATATTCTTAAAATACTCGACCATATTAAAATAAAATTGTCTTTAAGAGATTGAAAATCCAAAATTACATTGATGTTGAATATGGAACGTAAAAACAGGTGTTGAAATTTAATGTTTTTCTTTTGCCTTCATATTCTTCAAACTTTACATACATACACACATATGTATGTTTTATTCGACCCAGTCTGTGCTATTTATAATTTTTAATAAAAAATTTCCCACTTTTCATTCTTTTCTATTTAAGACAATTGTGTGCCTCTAATCGTAATTATTATTTAGCATGAAAACATTGTTTCTCCATGTATGAAACACATGCACATTCATATATATAAGTATGAACCTATAAGTTTCTAAGGATTTTAAATATCCTTATTATAAATTCGTTATAAAGTATAATTGCGCCACCAAAGAAACCCCACATTGCCTCAACAAAAGGGAACTTAAATATTAGTCATCTCTAGGAAGCATTTGTAGAGATTAGCACTTTAACACAATTGAGTACAACAAATCGATTGCTTAATCGTTTTCCTTAATATAAATAAATTTTCATTTTCAATTGAAAAGAAAACTCTTTATTTACTTGCGTACTTAAACAGCAATCCTGAAAGGAAAATTGTTGTTATCGTTGTATATTCTATTTTAAATCTTATGCTTTAGCGTCAGACAAACGATGATGAAGTGGAAGCAACAAAAAGCAAAAACACTTAAAATGTTAATTTCCACAAGATTAACAAGTTGTGTACAAGTTTTGTGCAAAAAGAAAATGAAGGCAAATATTGGAAGACAACATAGAAATTGCAAAAAAAAAAAAAAAAATGGTTGCCAGATTACGAAAATAAGTTTCAAGTCTGGTTTGCAGTGCAATTGTACCGAAGTGCAGTTTCGTTGTACAGCTTCATTGTTGTTATTTCATAAGTTCCGGTCAGGCTAGTTGTTTCACCTTCGAGAACTTTGCGTCTCACTCTTGTACTGATTAACTGATTTGCCGTAGTTAACTGTATCATTTTGCGGTTTATTCCTAGTGCTGCCATTTCCAACTAGAAAAGTGTGGAAAACTATGTCTGTATGTATGCACATATGTATGTATATCCAAATAAACGAAAAAACACATCTACACACAATTGCGTATTATTTTCACAAAGTTCAAGACTTAAAATTCTTGTTTTAGACATTTCACATATACATACATACATACATACATAGTATGTAATAATAATTTAACCAAAAAGAATAACACTGTTAAACCAGTAGAAAAACCAAAAAAGAAAATATATTTACACAAGACAAATACACTATTTCTAAAATTATATCTTTTAAATAAAATCCTGGTAATATTAAAACAAGACGAAGTTAATGGTGTCACACAGATATGTGCATAAATACATGAAAAACTTAAATTTTGTGCATTAAATTTTCTTCCATTTTTAATAAATACATAGTATGTATATTAATCATATAAATATAATAAATTATGCTTAAACTCAAAACAACCCACTTTTATTTTGGGTTTTTTTCCCCCCTTAAAATGTTAAGCTTTACTTATGCAGTGCTGTATTTTTTAGTACACAATGAAGAAAATGTCAGTCACATCGATCGTTTGGTATTTTGTAGATTTGAAACCAAAATCTACTCGCCAAATAGATTCAATTTTGTATGGAAAATCTTAACTCGAGATCTTATATGAAAATAATTTAGTTTTGGGTGAAATGCAGTTTTAACCACTTCCTAACATCTTACTTTTAAGCTTTTAGGTATTTTTAAATGGGTTTTCGTCATTGTTACCAGAAACAAGATACACATATACATACATACACACATACATATATATGTATATATAGATAAGTATGTAATTACAAAACTTTACTATATATGTATGTATGTATACAAACTTCATGCCAGACTTATCCAGAAAAATCGCTTGTTTTTATTAAAATTTTTCTTATTATTGTAATTGAATTTAAAAATAAAATATATCATTTTTTTATTCCGAGAAAAGAAAACATAAAGTCTTTACAAATGCAATAAAATGAAAAGATACAAACAAACAATAACTATAGAACTCCCCATTTCCTTGAACAGAGGCGACGACTCCTTTAGAAATAATAAGAAAAACACTATTTCAATACAATACATCCACATTGTGAGCATAAAATAATACCGCACAAGTGAAATGGGAAAAAATAAAGAAAAGAAAATAATATGAACTAAATGTGAATTGGTTTAAAAAGTCCCATGAACAGTTGAACATTTTGAAAGCCCAGAAAAATTGACACATGGCACAAAGAACGAAAAAAAAATATACAAAAAGGACGAATATGGTGGCTGCAAAACAAGTGAAACGGGAAGTCCAACGATTTCAAGAAAATATGCGTAACATTAAAAAATCAAAACGTGTATAGCACCAGGGGTTTTAAGACCAAAATAGAGTACGAACATTAAACATAAAACGCAGACACACAAAAAAAAAGTTACAAAAAAAACTTTTCGTTTTTAAAATGCAGATGCAGTTAAACGAAAAAAATATATAATGTAAGATGTTTAATAAAATGCAGCTGGTTGGCTGACTGGCTGAATGGGTGACTGGCAAGTAAGATGCAATATAAATAACTATAAATAAAGTATAATAGTTGTCGTTGCACTGTAAACAAAAATGGGGAGCAAAATCTACTGCAAGAGGGAGAAGGAATTGTAGACATTTCGGAATAATAAAAATAATGTAATATTAGATAAAAAAATTGTTTTCCTTCTCGAACATTGAAATAGAAGATCAAATGTACACAAGCGTACGTACCTACAGTAAGCTGGGGATAACGTCAACTAATTAAAACCGCAAATCTAGACGTTTAACACTTTACACAAATTTATGTATACATACATACATATGTAAATTAAGTAGAAAATACTATTAAAGCTGTAACTTAAATTATTTTCATTTCTCATAAATTGTATCCAAACAAATAGAGAGCAGAACAAAATTTTATATAGTTATCTATACTACATACGTGTATGCGGAACCCGCCCAAATTAGAACTAATTATATATTATAATTATAATTTTTACTAAAATCAAAAATTTTGTTTTATTTAAATTTGATCATAATTTAGGATTATTGGCACCAATGCACCAATTTTCATCTATTTTTAAGCACTTCTTTCTTAACTGTGTTTATTTTTTGGATTTTATTTTAAAATTTGTTATAAGGCCGACGCCAGAGTCTCTTTTTTAAGAAAGAGGGTGGCAATTACTGCCACAATAGAGTAATTGATTCGGACCAATTTTATTGTGGTCAAACTGATGAATGTACATCGTACATATTTGTGGCAAATGTGTGATCTCAGCTTTATAACCTGGAAGTTGGGTTGACTTGGGCAAGAGACTTGCGCAGCTAAATTGCCCCATATGAAATTTCATAACTCTGAAAAATTTCAACATAACGAATAATATGGGAATTTGAATTTTCAAAATCTCGAATACTGGGTTTTAGGAAAAACAGTTCCGCTAAATCTTCCTAATAAAAAGGGAAGACAACACGTTTGCGAAGAAAAACTTTATGATTAATTTAAATTTATAAGAACTCAACCAAAAACTCTATAACACACTTTGGGCATACAAACATAAATATTTATGTATGTACATATGTGCATTTCTAGTAATGTTCAAAAAAAATTAGCAAATAATATCTGAATAAAATTTGTATCATTTGCTTGCATTTTATAACGCACTTACCAGCTTTTAATAGTTTTACTGCATTGCCGAAATAAAAACAAAATAGTCAGTCGACCACCGCCTTTGAAACAAATGTTGGCGTTAAAAACTCACTATCAAACACACACACGCTGCTGGTAAACAAAAACACAAAACAGGTCTTGTTGTTATTGTGTAATACTTTTTCTCTTTTTTTTTTTGCTTTCTCTTAAAGCTCACCAACAACAAACATGTTTTCACTGGCAAATGCTTTTCTTTGCTCTTTTTTCCCACAATAATTTGTTTCTTACGGTTAAAATTTGTTAATACATAATAACATACACAAACGCACACTTAATATTTGCTTTTTGTATAAACGGTTAATTTAATAGTTATAATAACTTTAACTTTTATTTGTTTGCAAATTTTACAACACATTAAACACTTATTTTTAAAAGCGGCTTTTGCTACTGACAGCAAAGAATTGTGCACTAAATAAATTTGCACATAAATTCATTGTTGCCAGCGTAAATAAAAAGAAGCGCTAACTTTCCTAAAAAGAAAACATGTAAAAAGGTTTGCTTGTTTTGTACCAAAAAATATTACAAAACTTATTAATCTTTGAAAAGTATTATAATATGTAAATAAATGCAAAATTAGATATATGCACATGAAATCATGTTCGAGCAAAACCCTTCTGACAACCAAAATTTACTGATAGTATGTTTGCCAGTTAGAAAAAACACTGGCAGCTTGACAAAGTTATCGAAAGAAGTATCCAGTTTTGATATCAGTTGCCTTAATCTATTTGCCATCTCTAGGCAAAACAAAAAGAACTTATTTATTTGGAAAAAGAACAAAATGCCATCTACAGATTACGAGTAATATATATATATATATATATGTGTTTATTCTATTTAAAGCTCTTGTAAACCATTGAAATGATTCTTTCAGAAATGGTGTTAAAATAATGTCAAAATCTGTGGTCTGTGAAGAGAGTATTTTGCGTGGTGACATCACTATATCGCCAGGATGTGTCATACATCCTAGCGCAAGTATAATAGCGGAAGCTGGTCCTATCATACTAGGAGAAAATTGTATAGTTGAAGAATACGCTACAATTGCATACCGTAAGCCAGAAGGTGAAAGTTCTCCAGGCAATGATCCTCTTCCGCCTCTCATTATTGGTGCCAATAATGTTTTTGAGGTAGGCTGCACCGTCGAAGCTAATCGTATAGGTGACAAGAACGTTTTTGAGTGTAAGTGTTATGTAGGTCCTGAAGTGAGCATCAGCAGCGGATGTTTTGTTGGTGCCAGAGTGCGTTTGGAATGCAAACAGCATTTGCCTGAAAATACTGTAATATATGGCAAAGATTTTATGCAGAGGGAAGCTATAGACAAATTTGCGGTAAGTTTGAACTATGAACAAAATTGAACATTTACTGAAACTTGTTCAATTACAGTCTCAAACTCTGCAAATTGATTTCTTGCGAAAGGTGCTACCAAATTACCATCATCTTCGTAAACCCAACTATGATCCAAAAAAATCTCGTAATGCTGTGATAAATTCGTAGAATACTTTCTTAAATTTTTTTCACTTATACATACACATTAAAATGCTTTTTTGAAGACTTATTTTTAAGTAGCATGAACTTTATTCTTTTCATTAAACGCTTTAACTTCACTTTCGAAAGTTTCAATTGTATGATCACATATTTTTTCTAAATCTTCCAGACCGCGTTTTAAAATATCAATAGCTCTGCCTTGGCTTGATTGTATGCGGAAATGTAGCTTATTTTCTGTAGGATGGGGTATAGTGTATCCACAAAAATCAACATCAGGATAGCGACAGATTATAGTTTTTAGTGAATTTCCTAGCGTATGTCCTTCATCAAGAAATACAAAAGTACGCGAGCCTTCACCATTGTTTTCATCCCCAGCAACCTTAAAGACAACAAATTACTTTTTTTTATATATCTCAAGAATTTTGAAACTTACTTCTGCTAAAGCTCCCATTTTGTTTAATAATAAATTCTTTACAAATGGCCTCTCAACACACCAACGTGCTTTTGTTTACTTTATGAACAAACATGTAAATAACAGGAAGACTCGTAAACTTATTTAGTACTAAAATTGTAATGGCCTTGCCGGACTTGGCTTTAGTTTATGTACTGTTTTTATATTCATACAGCTGTTTATCATAAACACTGTTTTTTTCTCGTAGAAAAATTAGGTTATTTCGTAATTTGTTCCTATACTGTATTGTATTTAACGTATAAAATAAATTATGGCTCAAAGCAGATTGGAAAAAATTGGTACCATTTTCACCAGGTCAGCAAAATATATTTGTCAAACTGAATTTGATTAAATGTCATATTCCGCAGAGTAAATGGCTTATTGCGTTCGGGGGCTATGAAGCCAGTAGACAAACCTATTTGGTATGAATTATATGAAGCCTTCCCACCTAAGTTAGAGCCACGTTTTGATAGACCTGCTTCAAATTTGCCAATCAGAAATATCTTTTATCAAGAGGACGTAGCAAGAGCGTAAGTTTTCTACAACACACTTGTGCCAAGTACAATTTTAAAAATTATTCATTTTAGAAAATTTCATAAATCCTTAAAACGACATGAAACTATTAGTTTATTTGATAAAACACGTGAGACCCAGACACAGCAGTTTATAAAAATATATCAAAACATGAAAAACCAAGGAGCTTTAGATGAAGAAAAGGTTTTTGAGACATCTATTGAAGTTCTAAAACAACAGAGGGAGCAAATGAAGGCCGATAGTAAAGACGTGGCTACAATTGATAGTGACGAACACTTTGAAGAAACAAAAATTTCGTTGAGCGAAGCTTTCAGTGCTGCAAAGGAATCCAAATCACATCAAGAACACTTGAAACAAAACGCAAAGAACCAAAATACGGCCGCCAAAAACTCCATTGGAGGCATTGACATAAAAAATTTGTTCAAAGATTAAGATTGTACAATAAATACGTAATAGTAAAAAAATTTATTAAAGAAAATACAGTTTCAAACGGCTAAAGCATCATTTGGATTTTCATGACTTAGCTGAGTCTGAAGATTAGACAGTTTGTTTTTTAGCACTTGTACTCCCATTATAACTATGTTCTCAGGCTTTAAAGCGCCAGCTGACTCTACATTGTAGAAAAACTTATTAGGCTTTGCTTCCCAATTGTAAGGAGCCTCGTATTGGTCATCGTCCAGCTCAGTGTGCTCACTTTTTGGCCACTCATCTGGTTTTGGATATAAAGTGTGACGCATTGAATTGTCAGGATCATATTCGAAACATACACCAGCTGTGGGATTCCATTTTGCATGCTCTTTACCGAAACCTTTTTTTGCATAAGCCCGCAATTTTAATTCTTGTCCTTTGCGCAACTTAATTATTAAAATCTCATCAGTACTTTCCCCATACTCGTTGTCTTCATCATTTTGGTGCCTTGAAGTCACTGGCAGCACTTTTGGGTTGCTTGATTTTAAATCAGCGGTAGTGACATGTCTCGTTGATTCTTCAGTGCATTTAACATCTAGAGTAAATTCTACACTGCATTCTGGACAAAAATCCAAGCAAGTGCAATCTCTGGTATATTGCAGACGTTCCACTACTTCGTCAGATATCAACGGAATCAAACCAATTCTATGGGCTAGGAATTCATCAGACAACACAGTCGAGTTCGCTTCCAACTGCACCCAATCAATGGCCAAAGTAGGTGTCTCAGCTATAAAAACACGTCTCAAACTGTTTGCCACACTTAGTTCGGTATCTTCAAGTACAAACTTCACATTGTCATCTGTTAGTTCAGTGATAGTCACAGAGGGCTGATTTGCATACGGCATTTTTTAAGCCACGATTATATTTATTACCAAACTTTTCGTCAAAAACAACAAATAATTCCACAATGTTTAAAAACACTGCTTGCGCTTGCCGAGTACTAATGCCGAGAATGGCTTATTATTGCCATACTAATAAATGTACTTGTCATCAGTAATAAAGGTGCTACCAATTCCAACATATGTATGTGTATGTGCCACCTTGGCGACATTATCCAATGTATGAAATTGATGGGGAAAGAACTAAATTTGGAATGTCTTGAGATCCACATAAAACACGAATTCTTAAGAATAATAATAGGGACACAAAAATACGCAAATTATGTTAAGAAAAGTTTTTGCTGCATAACACTGAAAATCTTTAAATTTAAACCAAAAATCATGGCGATATTTAATGCAGCGCCTTACAAATGAGGCGAAGAATGCAAATCGTACGGCAGCACTAGGTAACTTATCAATGATTGGTAGTTGCTCATTTGTTGCTTAAAAAGAAGCAGCACAACGAAGTGAATTCTTTTTGAGTCTTGAGAGTTTTTACTCCAATTTTCACAAAAAAGTTCATATAATTTAAGGGAGTTTATGCAGCAAATATACACAATATTTTATATTTAATAATCATTTAAACATGCTAGATTAGTTGCTAAGTTAAGAGCTTAAGTTTAAAAAAAAAGTAAAATCTTTCAATAAAGGTGAATGTAAACATTACACACTTAACAATTTTTATCGTGTGTGAGCAAGCGAGCGAGTGCGTTTGTGTATGATTGATGCGTTCTTGTAGCACCATTGCAACAGAAGTCTCAATTTCTATTGGACACATTGTAGATACGACGTATATAAGAGTATTTGATAACCCGGGCCACCGAACCGTGGTTAAATTCAACAACAACAGATGGAATCTACACAAAAAATACAATATATATCGAAGTTATTTATTAGCACTGCCGTTGATGTTAAAGATGATTTGGAAGAGGTATGTTGTGAAAAAATATCGAAACTAAAAAGTTCTGATAGATTTTAATTCGTTATGTTTTTTCAGCGTTTTGAGCGAGCTTATATCAGCCTACAGCAACAAATTAATGGGCTTAATGACAAAGATATGCACGATAAGCTGTCCCAATTAGTTTGCAAAGAGAAACAACATGAAGAAATATCTATAGGGTTTCTTTACATTATGCTATCCGATCAAAATATGGCACCAAAAAGTTATCGCGATCTTACTTTGGTTGCTCGGGATGGTATGAACATGGTCGTAACGAATGTAACGATGTTGGTGGCTGAAAAATATAACAAACTCACCGATATTGCGCGGCGGCAACTAATTTGGCTATTAAGAGAATTGGTTAAGCATCAAGTTTTAAATGTGGAAAATATTATCTGGAACTGTCTGCGTCAAGCCGGAGGTGGTGACGTTTCGCCCAGAAACCTTTTTCTTGTTGAAAGTCTTTTAGATATATTCATTGAATATCGACCATGGCTGGAGTCGCAATCATTTCTTATACAGACAGTAGTCTACAGTTATGTCCGTCTCATCGAAGATCATGCCAGTCCAGCTTTAACACCACTGCGGCACAAAGAAGTCAAATTTGTCATATCATTGATTCGTGATCGATTTTTGGACATAATACCTTTGGGAAGAGATTTTGTGCGGTGAGTAGAAAAGAAATAAAAACTTTTATTTATAGAATTCTAATAAAGAAACACGAAATCTATAGCCTGTGCATAAGAAGAAAAAAAGCAATTTTGTTAATTTGAATTAAAAATTTAATAATTGTTAAAATAGACTATTAATTTTTATTGTGCATCATTCCATTTCCTTTTTGATGTGCAGTTAAAAATGTTTTAAAAAAAGAAACTTGTTTTGCGATTGTGATCGCTTGATATATTCAACCCTCAAAAGGTAATTTTAGCATATCTATATCGTTAGTCAAAACATTTCTAAAACTGGAAATCTGAGAAAAATTAATTTATTTTCTTGGATTAACCTCATTATCCACTGCAGAAACTTTATAAGAAACTTTCTTTCATAAAAAAACTTCCCAATGGAACAATAGAACTCTGCGTTTTTTTAATTATTCTAAAGTGTCAAAAACAGAAGAAATATTCAGATGTTACAGATTTCAGATATCTGAAAAAAATAAAAGCTTTAGTTTAAAATAACAGAACTCAAGACTGAAGACATACATCTTAAAGTTATTATTACCAAACAATTGAGTTAATTTAATTTGTGGTAAAACTATAGAAAAAAGTATATATTTATAAGTAGTGGTTTTTTTGCTTGAATACTTGCGTTTTGCTTTTTGAAACTTGTAAAATTTCATTTACAAAATATAAACATTTGTATAAAAGCTGCCAAGAAAAGCGTGAAAAATATTATTAGATTTTTTTTTATTTTAATACAAGAAAATTGACAAGTCTGAGACACGCTGGATTAATTAATTTCTTTTCCATATTTGCAACATACTTTGAAAAACTTTTTCAAGGAAAAAATATTCATAAAAAATAAAATTTATTGCAAAATAATTTGTTTAAAGCAAAGCTAAATATTGAAAAAGTGGCGTATTTAGAAAAAAATTGTATGTTTAAAATGTGTTTTAAAAAAATGTTCTATGGAATGTTTGAATTAAAACTCTTTTCATATCTATTTTAGTTTTTATAAATAAACCTATTAATGGGTTGTTGATTTTTTTTTTACTTTAAAAGGTTACTGCAAAACGTTGCCCGCATACCAGAGTTTGAACAGTTATGGCGCGATATTTTACACAATCCGAAAAGTCTACATCCTACATTCAACGGCATTTGGCATTTGCTACAAATACGTACTAGTCGACGCTTTTTGCAATGTCGTCTTACCCCCGAAGTTGAACGAAAATTACATTTCCTGGCATCATCAGTGAAATTTGGCAATCAAAAACGTTATCAAGATTGGTTTCAAGATAAATATTTCGCAACGCCCGAATCACATTCGCTACGTTCGGATTTAATACGTTTCATTATCAATGTCATACACCCGACCAATGACATGTTGTGTTCAGACATCATACCTAGATGGGCAATTATCGGTTGGCTAATATCGTCATGTACAAATACAATAGCTTCGGCTAATGCAAAATTATCTCTATTCTATGATTGGCTTTTCTTCGATTCGATGAAAGATAATATCATGAATATCGAACCGGGCATATTGGTCATGTATCATTCGATACGTAATCATCCCAGTGTTAGTAGCACATTATTGGATTTTTTATGCCGGATAATGAAGAACTTTTGCATCAAACATGAGGATAAAATACGTATGGGAGTTTACAATTCGCTAAACAAAATTTTAGAGAAGCAGGTAAGTTTTCATAACTCTTTGTAAGAATGAGACGTAAAAAAAAATATTCCGTTTTTATAATATTTATTTTTGTTTCGGCTTAAGGTCATTCCAAATCTAACACCACTTTTTGAGTCACCGAAACTAGATCGAGAGTTACGTTTACTGATACGCGAAAATTTTCGAGAATTTGTGTCGCCGGTAGCGCCTAGCGGCAATGTGGGACCACCTATGTATCCAACTTCATCGGTAATACAGGCACCAGTATTCAAAAAAGAGGCCGACCAACGTTCAATGCATCAGGGAGCTCTAATGTTCACCAGCGGGCCGCCCAACACGCAGCAGACACAACACGACCTTCATCATATGCAAAATCATTATCAAGCTCACAATACCACAACGTCAGATTTATTAGAACATGGGGGCGTCGGAATGATCGATAGCGGTGGAGGAGGTGGCGTCGGTGGTGGGGGTGGTGTTGCAAGTTTGGTAGAGGAAGATAATAAACTCTCCATAATACCTCCCGAAAATAATGACTTGGAAACCGATGCTGCCTTTAGTGAAGACGAAGATGACGTAGGTAAGGATTTGAAAAAAGAAGAAAATACAGATGATGACGACGATGTCCCTCTCAAGGAATTGTTGAAATTGCAAAAAACAACACCGGAAAAAGTTGAACTACCCGCCTCGATAAGCGATACATTCGAAACATTCGTTACAAAGCGTAATTCATTTACCTGGGAGGCATTTCTTGAAGATTTTCGTTCATTACCCGCTTCAGCTGTAGATGATACACAATTGCAGTATGTAATCTCGAATTCGCATTTAATACTACGCGAGACTTTGCCATTGCAAAACATATTCCCCGAAAGTAAAACTGATGAAAAGAATCTGGCTAAAAGTATAAGTTATCCTATCTTTGGCCTCTTCCGATTTCTCTACGAAAACGAAGACAAAAGTAAGAAACCATTTCAGTCTTTACTCACCGAGATATGCAAACGTATTCCTGAAACGGGTTACCTGTTATTGTACTTCATGAAAGTTCATGTCAAGCTGCAGACGCGTAAAAATGCCCAACAAGCAACCCAATTCAAAACCCAAATTTATCGTCTGATATGTGATGCGACCGATGAAAAGGTTGACGACTGTCTCACGCGCGACTTGGATCTACTGGAAAAAGAAAATACTCCCATATATTTATGGCTTTTGCCCGATATATACAGGGAATTCAAGTCCACAGCAATCAACAACAGCGATTTGCTACGAATAACACTGAGATGTATAGATGCCAAGAATTTGCGTGATCTAATGTATTATGTGGCGCAAGGAAAACTTACATTATTTAAACAGGATGGTCTTATTGAATGCATACGTGATAGCTTAACTTATGAAACCTATGAACAATTATGTTTGTGGCAGTTGGTGCAGGCACATGATGTGCCCTTAAAATGTCTGCAAGTAAGTTACAAAAAAAAAAAAAAAAAAAAAAAATATGTGCAACTGTGCAAAACCTTTTAAACAAATATTTGTTTTTAGGATATTCTTCCAGAACTAGAATCCGCCAATCATCCCGAAGCATTGAGCTATTTGTTACTTATTTTGAAAAGCGAAGAACCAACTAATGAGCTTATACGACTACTATTAAGCAGAGAAACAAAATCGCGCGGTGATCCTTTTGTAACATCTGCTTTAAGGTAAAATACAGGCGTGCAAATATTTAAAGAAATTGTATAATTATATTCTGATATTTAAGGTTTTGGTGTCAACGCAGCGAAGAAAAATTATCAGAAATCATTGCGTCGCTGTTAACCTCAAAGTATCCAAGTTCGTCACCAAATAAAAGAAAACGGCCGCTTAAGGGAAGCTCCGCCATGAACAGCACACCATCCGCAGATCAGGTAAATTTAAACTAATTAAATTTTAAAACTATGTATATAATTTAAAGTATATTCATTCATTGCAATGTTTATCAATTTGCTCAGTTGGCGTTTGTTAAGCTAATTGTTTGTCAATTAAAATTTTTACTTTATGCTTTCTTAACTTTCCATAAATGCTTTTAACAAACATGAATAATTAAATAAATGTAGCGCATTAGAATCGTTAACATAAATCTTCTTGTATTCTTTTAGGTATTAAGCCATCTGGAGCATTACAGAAGAAGTTGTCGCCATGGAACTGGAACTGGTCTATATGTACATGACACAATGCAAAGAGCACTTCAAACCGCCTATACACACAGCAATGAAAGCACAAAAGTAAGTTATTAATAAACATATTCAGCTATTTAAAAGCATTAGTTAATTTTTGAACTTTATTAATGGTAATATAGAAGCAATATAGTGATTTGTTTGCTTTGGCGGCAGAAGATGAAACGACGGCAGTTGGGCGTCGTGGCGGCAGTGGTAGAGGACGTAAACAACCAACATCGAAAAAAGATTCAAGTAATTCAAATTCTAATAGTAAAAAAAACTCAGATCCAGTTAAAACAATATTCTCATCTGATGAGGATTCAAGCGAGGTGAGAAAACTGAAAACACGTAAAAATAAATAAATATTAATACAAAATTTAATATTAGTATTAAACAAAAAATATGAAGTTAACGAAATAAAACTCAAATTTTTCTGTTTGACGGACACGTTATTTAATAAGTAGAATGCAAAATACAATAGAAAAACATGGGTATATATTTTTATTTAATGATATTTTATATATTTTTTATATATTTTATTTAACTACTAATATTTTATGTTAGAAGTTAGTATTAGCTATATTATAAATTTTTACAAATATAGACTAGCACTGTGAAATTTTTATATAAAAAAATGTCGTGACTACCGGTACATACATATTCTGAATATTTTCGCCAAGTAAAAAAAGAAATCTAAATTTAATTGATAATAGGGGTTTAAAAAACAATTTTTAATGAACTTGGCCAACTCTTTACCAATATCTTTTATTTAAATAATCCATTTTATTTTAACAACAATAAAAACTCAAATCTAAAATGACTACGTTTGCTTTACACTTTCAATTTATGTGTCTATCAATAGTTCCATGTAGGACAATTTATCTCATACCAAACCGATTTTTTAATTTGACTTATACCCTTTTCGGTTCACGCCTTTATAAATAACACAAAAAAAACTGGATATTTTTCTTCAAATAACCTCGCATTTATCAAGAGTAGTCTTCGTCGTCACATCATGCCATTGTTGACAAAATTTTTCTAATCTCAAAAGACATTCTTCATATTTTAGATCTCAGACAATGTATAGAAACTGTATGATGACTATTGGCATAAGGGGTAGTAATTCTTTTATAAATATTAAGCCTAAATTAAAAAAGGAAATTTTGACTTACATATGTATATACTTAGTTTTCCATACTAGAGTTTTTTGTTTCTCCTGATTAGGTGTCTTAAAATACAATAGTTATAAATTGTCTTATGGCAGTCTGATATACATACGTCATACAAGCATAAAGTATGTCACTACAAGTACAACCTCCACAATATGTTATTATGAATATTGTTTCTACTGAAAAATAATGACAATGTTAGTTATGCAGTTTTGCCTTTCAGCTGATAATATACATACATACATCTATAAATGAAATTTCCTTATGTATCTGTTTGTGTTTTTAGGAGGATTGGTCGCAAAAGAAAATCTCACAAGCTAAGAAACGGAAAAAAACTATCAACGACTCCGACTGACAGCAATACCAGTCGTCACCGTATTATCTTGATGAAACCGATGATAATGATGATGAACATTATGATAAAGGTTTTTCTTAATCAAATTAAAAAAAAAAAAAAAAATAAAAAACCCAAAAAAAAATGATAAAACCCAAATCACCACACAAAAATTAAAATATTAAATTTATTTAATAAGAATAGTATGCCAATGTAGAATTTTTGAATGTTGAAATATTCACGTTATATTTTTTTATTTTTAATAAAAATAAAAAAAATTCAAAATTTATTAAAAAAAAAATAATAACCTCCCTTAAAAAAGATAAAACTATGTGTATAAAAGACTAAAGTGTTAAACAACAAGAAACAATTTTTAATAAAAAAAACCGTGTTTCATTTTCAAATTTAACCGAAATATCGTATGTTTGCGTTTTTGGACAACGTGTATTACGTTCACAAGGTGGCAGCTAGAAGGCGGCTGATAATATTTTTGTTAATCTTATTCTCGTGGACAACTCATGTCAATACAATGGATTTGTATGTTTTTAAACATTTTTGGGAAGCAGAATAGCTCTTTTCTGTAAGTTTGCTCCAGTGCTGTCACCTGCTGTTACCATGCAAAATACTCGTTACAAGTAGCATTTGGTATTTCCTTTTCGGTGCTGCCAGACAATTGTTTCTGCATATACTTCCGCTTTGTTAGCTCAAAGATATAAATGTTACAATATGTTTAAGAATGTGTAAGGTTTTGGCAGAAAGGCCAATAATAAAACGTTAAGCATTAACCTCTCGCCTGTATTGGACATAAATTTGGGGAAATCTTAAAATATCCTATGTATGAAACTTAAGTGATCTGGTAACATTGCTCTATTTCTCTTTAATATTTTTTTTCTTCTATTGGACGTGGTAGTTCTTTACATTTAGGTTTTTTTTATTGTAATTATGTGGGGCGACACTATTTTAATTGTATTTATATCCGTTTGCACTGCTTTACTGGGTGAAGGTAGATATTTTAATAAATTTTATATGATTTTAATGAGAGTTTAAGTTATAATTTTTTCGTAGGTCTGACATGGCTCTTGGTCTATCGCACAGAAAAATACCAAAAACTAAAGACCGAAGTCGAAAAACAAACTAAAAAATGTAAGTAATTCTATGTTTATGAATTTGTTTGAAATGTAAAGTAAAAGAACATTCGTGGCTTGAGGCAAATAACAAAGCAAGTAGTAGTGACCAGTTAGACTTTATTATTAAGGTGATTATGTGCCAAAGCAGGAATCTCTTCTTGTTAATATACATACATATGTATGCATGTACGTTTCCACATGCTGTATTTTAAGCTGTAGTTTTGTTTAGCCAATTTATGGAATACTAAAAATTATATTTTACTCATTTGTTCTTCAGTTACAATTAATGCAACAAAATTGCCTAAAGCATCTTCCTATTACTGGTTTCCTATTACATGGTTAGATAAAAATATAATTAATTGTGAATAAGGGATAATACATACATAAATGTTTAGCTTTTGCGTGAAGAATAAGGAAAAATTAAGAAACTATATCTAATATTAAAATATATCAACCAAGAAGTCATTATGAAAATTGGCAACTGGCCACTTAGCTTTAGGCAAAAGGTAGATCTTGTGATCCGTTTAAAAGCTGGTATGTAATCTGCTAATAATATCAATTGAAGAATGAATTTGTCACACTATAACTTCATAATATAAATCTAAAAACTTTTACCATTATCTATCCAGTAGTGCCATATAAGATTTGTTTTATTTATATTAATAAGCCAAAAAGCATAGAGAAAATATTTATTCCTATAATCTCAATATAAAAATAATTTTAATCCCTATTATCGAAAATTATAAAAAACTTTGTAATGGTAATCAAGTTATGAGTATTTCAAAATAAACGTATTTAATCCTTTACTTTGCTTATTAAACGAAAATAATTTCGAATAATAAACGAAAATAATAATTAAAATTACTAATGATTCTTATTACTAGTAATAAGATAAAAGCTAGATTTAAATTCTATTTTATTAGTTTTTTTGTTGTTGTTGTAAATAACTAACAGAAAAAACACTTTATTTGGAAAATGTGTCTTTGATAAAAATCAAAATTGTTTTTTAGAAATAAGGCCATAAGCAAAAAACAAAAATTTTAAAATGTTAAGTGGTTTTTGCTTCGGCTTCTGTGCTTGAGGAAAAATCAAAATCGCTTTCACCAGAAGTAACCAAATTCCCACTAACTGGCTTAGAAGACGAAGCAGCTGCCTTGTCAACAGCCGCTTCTGCACTTTCATCTGTTTCGCTACTGTCTATAAAATTCACACGTTTTTTCTTTTTTTGTGATTCACTTTTGTCTGCCGATGATAAAATTGAGGCTGGCTTTACAATCTTTGCATTTGCAGCTGTGGAAACTTCTTCGGGCGCTATATTAGTTTGCGGAGGAATAGGTTCCGGTTGCTCCATTGTTTGCTGCTGTGTTACATCCCTGACAGTTGTTGTTCCATTTGCTAATTCCTCTTGTTGCGTTGTAATTGTATCATAATCATTACTAATTGTATGCTCCACGTTTGTGGGCAGACCAGTTGCTTCTTCCGTATAAGATTGATTGTAATCATAATCTTGCTGTTGATATTGTTGTTCATAACCCTCTGAGGCATATTGTTGATCTGTGGCATATTGTTGGAGCGGAGCATTTGGATCTGGCTTGTACTCACCAGTAGTTTCATCATAAACATATCCCGGGTAAGAGTATTGTGTAGGATCATAATTGCTGTAGTCATATTGTTGTTGGCTTTCATCAATGTCGGCATTTTCAACATTTTCATAGTTGGTGTAATCGGCCGATTTTTCAGGTTGTTGAACATTTGCTGCATTTTGTTCGTAACTGTATAGTTTTTGGTTTTGTTCATTGTCATTGACTGTTGCCTCTGTGTTATAATCTTCATTCGGTTTCACAGACGAAGCCTCCTGTTTGACTTGTGATTCTGCGGAAGAAATATTTTCAATTGTTTCAGACTGCGTTACTAGATTTCCCAATAACTTTGGAATAACATTAGACGTTTCCGGACTTCTAATTTCTTCTCTTTCCAAAGGTGATAATAGTTCTCCATAAATTTCATTTTCAATAGTTTCAATTGAAACCGGTGTCGCGGAAGAATTTGTTGTTTCTGTATTATTTGTTAAATATTCACTTTCAGTTGGGTCAATTGATACCGATTGTTTTTGTAGATAATTTTTATTTTTCGTAGACGTTGAAAAAGTTGCTGTGACTGAGTTGGGAGTTTCCAACTGTAAGGAAGTAGACGGTTCTCGGTTTCGATTTGGCATTTTGATATCATCGGTTTTTTTAAGTTCAAGAGTTTTTGTGGCTTGTAATTCATTTCCGGCATCTTGTGATTTTGTGTTAAATTTATTAACATCTTTATCCTTTTCCAGACTGCCCTCAATATTAAGCTTTTCGTTTGTAGATTTCATAGGCGTTTTATTAACAATTTGTGGACTGTTATTCAATGGCTGAACTACTGTATCAAACTTTGAGTTATAGTCGTTTACCACGACATCATGATTGGAATTTAAAATTCTTGAAGGCTTTGGAAGTTCATTCAAGTTATGTACGTCGCTTTGTTGTGGCATCATTGCTAAATTTGGTGGTTCCTCAAATATAGATGATGCTACCGTTGATAAATTGGAGTGCTCTTTCGAATCTGGAAGCTTTTTATCATTTGATAATAATGAAGCTGCAGAAGAAATCGTCATGTTACCGTTGATTTTACCATAAACAATTTTGCTATTTGGAATTTCTTGATTGTTGTTAAAAGCAAGATTTGCTGGAATATCAGCCATGTTTCGATTAGTTTCTGTTTTTGTATTATGTTGATACAGTTGTTGTGCTGGTGGTATTGAGGGTGCAGCAGTTATATTATTAGGAGGAATGAAATGGTTTCCTTGTTCGTTTCTAATAAAATTTGTCAATGTAGGTATTGGCATAGTTTCTTCTTGGCTTGTAGTGAAGCCCTGATACGAATTATTAGTCCCCAAGGGAGTTGGTGTTTCTGCATTGGGCACATAATTATGAGCTTCCATAGGGGATTGCTGCACTGCGGACCACACGGGCTGATTAGAAGATGTGGGCATAAAATGTGTCACGGGTTGAACAGAGTTCTGTATGCATCTTCTTGTTTGTGTATGAACAAGTTTAGCAAAGTACATTTCATATTGTAGCTGAAGTTTTAAGTGTTTTAAAAAGATATGATTTTCAATTAATGTAATTCAATTTTATACAAATATGTTAAACTTACTTTCATCATTTTAAGTCTTTCACTTCTTGCATTCATTATTTCCGTCTGCTGCTCAATGCGCTCCAGCATCTGGACTAATTGTTTGTTACGTTCGTTTCTTCGTTGTTGCTCTTCCAAAAATTGCTGGTACTTTTGCCGTGCCGTGGAGCGCACTAATCTTTCGCTTCAAAAGCAAATTGTTTTAATAGAAAGAATTTAAATAAAAAATGCAATCAGACCTCGATTATTCGTAATGGCCGGTACCGGTAGCATTTCAATTAATCGGAGGTAATGGAGTAACAATTTCAGTATATTTTTTCTATATTCTTTATTTAGTTTTACTTTTTAAATTTCAAAATTAAACTACAATAAATTTAACACGAATGGTTAAACGCTTCTGAGTAGTAAAATACAGTGAAATCTCCATTATCCTTAATCGATTTTTCCACATAACAGAGCAATAATTTTGAATAATTTTTTTTTCACTTCTTAAGTTTCAAAATTAAACCAATTTTTTGACTCACAGTGTACGTATACATTCGAATCGTATTTAATTATCCAATCAACAATCAAGAAATGCGCTTCTCGTCACGTCACGCGTAGTAAATGTATTCACGTTTAATCGATACAAAAAGCCATATAAAGAAAACAAGTTTTAATTTCTTCCGGTTAATCGAATCACTGATAATCGAGACCCCATTGTAACAAAATAGCCTAAAAACCAAAAAAAAAACAAGCTGCAACAGTCATTTAAGCTACCACAATATATATTTCACAGTATGCTTGTCAAATGACGCACTGCGTGTTCTATTTTGAAGTGGAAACCAATTGGCACCAGCTGTTTTCAAGTCAGCTCTTTGTGACACCAATCTTAGGGCTGCTATTATTACAGTTATGCTGCAAATTCCAAATATTTTACTTTTTGGGAACTGTTTTTCTGCCAAAACACAAAACTCGCTGGAAAAATAAACGTTTCGTTTTTTGAAAGATCTTTTTTTTAATTACCACTAATTTGGGCCTCGCATTGTATTTATTTTACTCAATTATGCATCATAGTTATGGCTGGGGTGCCATTTTAAAATTAGTATTTTCTTTGAATGTTAAACCTTTTTTGTATTTTTAGATACTTTTACTATTATATATTAATATAATATTATAAGTCTGATGAATTAAATTTTAACTTAAATACATATAAATACATACATATGTATATATGTAGGTGTCGAAATTTCCTAGTTTGTATTAAGGCCATGAGTGCTTTATATGCCATATTGTTATTGAGATAAATAAATAAATGAAACGAAAAAAAAATCAGCACAAAAACAGCTGTTGTGAACTGTTGTATGTTATGTCAGATGTCAGAAATACACGTGTGAAAGCCAAAATTATAAATTGTCTATAAATTGTCATATTTGAGAAAAACACATGAATCGAAAACAGGAAAGGCCACTTTGTTGAAATACATAGTAAGTACATACAAACATAGTGTGTAAAAGAGGCCTTAGCCAAAAACTACAAAATGCTGCAGTGCAGTTTTTTTTTCTTCCACTTTGGGATTCCACAAGATCTCAAAAGAAGCTTCAAGCACTGTCAAGTCATAAAATTGCGTTTATTTGATAACCTTTGAAATAAAGGTCATAACAAAGAGATATATTGCGTATTTAATTTATACATAAGTGCATATGTATATACCTACATACATGCATACATACATATGTCTATAAATATGTATATATACATACATATCGAACCCTAAATACAAAAGGGTCACAACTCAAAATATTCCAAAACTGACTTTTTTCCATAAATTAATTCAGAGTACACATCTCTAACTACTGCAAAAATTTCTTTCACATCACTATCTTCTTTAACTGGAAAAATACAGTTATGTCTATTTTTATGTTCATTGTGTTGCTTCTGCACGATGAACTAAACATAAACAGTTTTGTGCGTCTCCTGAAAATTTTAATATTTTGAGTTGTGACCCTTTTGTATTTAGGGTGCAATATGTATGTATGTTATACATACATACATACATACATACTATAAGTATATTTACTTACTGTTCATCTCGTTTTTGCAATATTTTGTCCAATTTATGCTCCAATTGTTGGCGCGATATTTCACTATATTGCAAACAATAGAAATTTGTTTATTAAATCAATTTCTTTTCTTTACATACTACATACTACATATGTATGTACATATTTGATGATTTTAACAAACCTTCTTTGTAATTTTTCTTGCAACAATTCTACTTGCAATTTATAATTATCCAGTTCAGATTGAGGAAACATATTTGATTTTAAACTACTATTAACAAACAAAAAAGCAATACCGATTAAACTTTTAAAATCGCTAACAAATATTTTATAGCCTTTACACAAACTTTGGCAGCTAATTGAATAATGAAGTGTTTGCTTTCGAACTTTCGCTTTTGTACATTTGCAGCTGTGTATTTTAGCCTTGGACTTTTTTCAATGAAATGCTCTTTTACTAATGCGACAAAACTTTTCCACTGCGGTCTCTTCTTGTATGGCGAATACAAGTAGTAGTTTGTTATTTTAAAACATTTGTTCATTTTGGTTGCCCTGACAACCAACCACCACATGAATATGTCTTGTTATATTTATTAATATCGGTGGTGTTTTTCTAAAATAGATTTTGAATAATTTCTTTTAAGTTGCCCTACTCTTATTTTTCAAAATGAAATACACACATGTTCTGAAAACCACTTTTTTTGTGCAAGTGATTTAAAATCACACGAAAGGTGTTCTGGGCCTAAAATTTTTGTGATTTGAAACTGGTCACTTAAGCAAATATTTGCCGTTTTGAAAGATTTTGCTTATTTTTGTACTTATGTATGTATGTATTTCTGTTTGAACTTTATAAAAAATTTATCAAATGAATAACTTAAGAAGTTTTTTATTGAAAAAAACTTAAGATATTTGCTTGTATAAAGCACATACGTACATACATACATATGTACGTATTTATATATGTGTAGTATGGATGGAGGATAGCATTTAGCAGCTTTGCCATTTTTATTACAAAACACATTATGATTCATTTTAAGGCTCAACTTACTTTAAATTTACTCTGCACAAAACTTTTTTACAGGCCTCAAAAATGTTATAATTTATCCTTCCCTCAACTATATTGGAAAAAACCTTTAGAAGTTTTTTTTCTATCCTTTTATTTGCGTTTTTATTTCGTCATTTTTAACGTCAACGCATATTTCAAATTTTCTTTCAATATTTTCGCTAAACTTGAGGCAGGTGGTATTTTTACCTTTGGTGTCACTGCAAATGTGTTAATGTTTGCTTTTCTTTTTTTTATCGCCGTTTTTTTTTTTAATATAAAACCTGGTTTATTTATTTCCCAATTAGACTAGGTCACTGCATATTATGTTTCAAATACACAGTGCTGACGAAAAGGAGAGCAATGACATGTATAATTTTATTAAATGCGTCGCTATTGCATTTTGGTGGACAAAGTTTATAAAAGAGATTAATGGAGATTGATGTCGAAGGGTTCAAAATATTAAATAAAGCAAACAGTTTTGTGTTATTGTTATAGAAAATGGAAACGTTATAAGTTCAAAGCAATTTAACCATAAACTCATGAGCTAAGACGGGCAAGTTGAACAAATGAAATTTACAATATTCCATAATTTCATATTCCAAAACTGCACCCATTTTCATGTGGTGGCGATGAAATAAAAACAGCTCGAATTGCACATTCACTCAGGAAATGAATTTAAATATGAATAATATGATTCTCTAGTTTCTGCTTTTAAGCGTAAATTTACTTAAAAGATAATGCTCGTTGACTAGTTAAGTCATTATGGAAGTAATGTCGCGTTCGAAATGTCACAGATTGTTCAATGAAAACAAACGTATTTTAAAGTAACACTCTACAGTTAATTGCACTATAAAACTGTGTTAAATTTTGCTAAAATTTATACCGCCCCACGAATGCCACTTTTATTAGTTTTTGTCACGTTCGAACCACATTTTTTGCTACTTTTTTCAAACCAAAATATCATTTATTATCAACTTTATTATATGTATAATATGAACTATAATTTAATATAAAATAATGAACTATAATTTAATAAAATTCTATAATTTAATTTAATTATTTAATTTAATTTAATTTAAAATGGATCTGAAAATGTTTTCTGATTTTTTTTAATTTTTTTTATATGAAATAAATTTATATAAATTTTTTAATTTATTACATTTTTTATATATATTTAAAAGAAAATATATAATAAAAGCCAAGAACAGATATTTTATAAAAAAAATTATTTAACACAACTTGGACTTAAGAAATCTTTCAAATTAACCCAAAATAACGGTGTAGGAAGAACTTATACCATTTAATTTATGTTTTATTCGTACATGTCGCCTTAGTTTGCTTTTAATCAGTTTGCTATTGCTCAAAAAGTTGGCTAACGTTAACATTCGGCGTCGTGGGACAGTTCCGAGGTTTCAAATTGGATTCATAAAACCAAATGAAAGGGAAGAAAATAATAATAAAATGTTGTTCCCTTGTTGTGAATTCTATTTTTTGAAACTTTGAACCTTGGGCCTGTCCTATGATGATGTCGAATAATAAATACCGTTCGTCAACTTTTTCAGCAACAGAAAACTGACTTGAATTAGTTTTAAAATTAACTGAGTTAATCGCGATATATTGGAAGTCAGTCATAGCCTTTAAGTTAGTTTTTGCCGCTGGAAAATACTGGCTAATGTTAACGTTCGATGTCGTAGGACAGGCAGGTTTTTATTCAGTATTTTGGCACACATTGTTTATAGATGGTTTAAATATACTACATTCCTTTTTCCAAATCTATTCTGTTTTTTTTTTATTTAAGAATCTCCACAAAACTTGATAAATGGCACAGAAAGAATATTACAAACAAAAAAATTGTACAAATGCTCTGCTTTGAATTTTTTTTATGATACTTAATAAGATAAATAGTTGTTCTAACATTTTAATTGAATTTATTGCTTGTATTTATTTTGCCCATCACTGTGTATGTTACGAGTACAATATTGAAAAAAAAATACTCAAACAAAATAAAACGTATAAGGGGTTGTCTTTTCAGGAATGTTGTTTGTTAAAAGTTTTGTTCATTCATATATTAAAAACGAGAGCATTTAACGATTTCTGTTTGTTCTATTTACAATTCAAATATGAATAATACATCGTTAAAACGTCAGACAATCAAGTGCAATGGAATAACAAAGTTATTTGCTTAATTTACAAAACTTAAGTTACATGCACGCACACATGCACATGTATTGTATGTCTATCACTTAAAGCTTAAAAACTTTACTATACAGGGTCTTCCCATCAGTTATTTTGCAGCCATATTGTTGAATGATGAATGACTGCAATATCAAGATAAATAGCTTTGAGGGCACAGTGATGTAAAAGGTAGCGGTTGCTGACGAATTGTTAAAGCAGAGTTTCCCGCTACAAGGATTCAGTGGTGGGGATAAGGTAATGAAATTGCTACCGAATTGAGGTGTCAGTGTTCCAGCACATAGATCCCTGAGTTTCCTATGTGTCCACTATTTGAAAATATTAGCGGTTCTCACGCTTCGCAGTAAAGTACTATTGTACAGCTTGTACATATTATAGATTTAGTAAATCTTGATAAATTTAAAACTTGAAAACAACAAAATCTATACATTTTTAATTTAGTAAATTAACAAGTTCTACAATACCAAAAACCAGTAGTAGATTTAATAAACGTACTAAGTTCATTTATTTACAAGTATGAAGGAGCTGGCAGAAGTTTAAATTATTATTATATATAGAAGTATTTTCAATATAATACAAAGAGTGAAAACCGCCATTAGGTAGGAGATTCTAGACAGAGAAATATTTGAATGGAATTTGAATTTATGCAGCGAAATAGTAGTGGTTAACTGTTCGGTAGCTTTCGAAACCAGGTTATGCGAGGATAGCAAAGAATTAGACGCTATTGAACAACATTTTGTATGATCGTCCAAAGGCAATACTGCGAAACAGGCTCAAATGGCTAGAAAACTGTTTAATTCGCAGACTCTAATAAAGCTTGGCTGTGTGAACTAGAGTGTCTTGTAGGTTTCATTATGCGAAGAAGAAAAATTTGGGCGACAAGTTACGGCCTTGTTTTTATTTCTGCGAAATGTTTTATATTTTTATGAAAGGACTACAATTTTTTTTTTCTAGTTTTACGTATTTTTCTGAAATCTTCTATTTCACGCAAGGATTGTTTTCTCGATCCCTTTGCGTGCTGATTTGCTTCCCTCAATACAACTCTTCATAAATTTACCTGAGAAAAAGTACTCGAATAAGTTCATTGAAAGATGTTTTCCCTGTAACCATAAAAGCGGACATAGTTTTTTCTGCGATTATGTTGCTTTTTTTTATAGATCCACAATTTGTGAGTGACGGTTTTGATGGATGTGTGTTCGCCGATATATATAATAGAGAAGTGGACCAACAATCCCGGGGTAGTAACTCCGAACCTGGTAGTTGCTGCTTCATCATTTTGTGACTGACAAGCTGGAAAAGAATTTGGTGCATTTAAAAGTTTCCTCCTTTTTTTTGTTCTTAACTTTTTCGGTATTTACAAAACAGGCCGTATAGTGAGTGCCCTACACTAACATTCAAATACAATAACAACTAGTATTTGCCAGGAATTCAGGTTTAGCATTGATGTTTAACTGTCCAGCAGCAGCAAGCCTTTATGTTACTTTAAAGTTGAAAGACAAAAGAACACTGCAGACAGAACACCAAGAGTCAGGGCTCCAACACCAACTGGGTTTCAGTTTTAAGTCCGTGTACCTGGATTTGTTGTATAGTTAAACTTTACTATATTCTTTGACTTTAAAATATGATTGTATTAGATTGTATTTGTTAACTTGATATTTTTCTTATAACGTTGTATTTTTTATAGTATGTGAAACTTGCTTGAAAATTACTACGCCAATAACGATCTTATAAACCCATTCATCTGCGTATGGTAAAATTTAATTGCACTTTTATCTAAACATAAACGTATTTACTTTTTATATCGTCTCCGATAAGATTAAACAAAATTATAAACTAATTAAGTAATTCTTTTTCTCTCTTTTCTTGTGACTTTTCAGTAGAGCGAAGAAAGGAAATTCATGGCGAATCGTTGGATAAGTCGCAAAAAAAGAAAATCGGACGGGATGAGGAGAAACTGAAAAACAACAACAGAGATTTGTCTTTAGTGAAAATGAAATCGATGTTTGCGACGGGTTTTGCCTTCACAGCTCTCTTAAGCATGTTTAACAGCATGTAAGTGTCAATCTCATCAATTATTTCGTCGTCAGTATTTTTATGAATAATTACAATTATGTTTGTGAAGATTTGATGGACGTGTTGTGGCCCAGTTACCTTTCACTCCCATTTCCTGGATTCAAGGTCTCAGTCATCGTAATTTGTCGGGTGACGATTTTACAGACTGCTCTTTCATTTTTCTGTACATTTTGTGCACCATGTCCATTAAGCAAAATATACAAAAAATGTTGGGCTTTGCTCCGTCGCGTGCTGCCAGTAAACAAGGTGGTGGTTTGTTCGGTCCACCAGGACAATTTAAATAATAATAACAAACAAACAAAAAAAACACAAATATATAGACATTTTTAAATATGATTTTATGTTTATGGTTTAAAACATTATTTATAAAATAAAAAACAAAACTTTTAGTTTACATCATAACAGTTAAATTAAAATATTTAAACTAAAACATTAAAGTAGTCCTTAAGCACAGATCGCTACTGAAACTGCTAAACAATGTTAGACTCGTACATGGGACGATCTACAATAATGCGATCGAAACTCAAACGTGACAAGTCCAGAGTTCGAAATTTCCCATCTATTATCAGTTCCGAAACAGCCCGACCAATAGCAGGCGTTTGCTGAATACCATGACCACTGAAACCAGTGGCAATTAATAAGTTATTGTAGTAAGGATGTGTGCCAATAATGCCATTCTCATCAAATGCATTGTATTCGTAGAAACCAGCCCAACTGCTCATCACTTTCACCGATTCAAAAGCTTTACAACGATTCGCCAAACTGGGCCAAATTTCATTTTCAAAGAATGCGTGATCAACATCTAAATTGTCTGTAGGTGGCTCCTGGTCTAAAGTTGGACTCCGACCACAAAGGTAATTACCGCACAAACCATCACGGCGAAAATATGTGCCATCAGGATCTATGGTAAGCGGTGAAGCTAAACCGGGGCAGTTGTTGCCCTGCGTAGATATCACATAAACAAAGCGTTTTCTAGGCTCTACCGGCAGGGGGATACTTAACATGCCAGGACCCTTTCCTATGCGTGCCAGACGTGCTACTTCACCAGAATATGCACCAGCTGCTAGAACACAAATGGCAAATTTAATGGTTCGAATATCGCCATTTGGCAATTTCACCACAACTTTGTCCAAGGCCTCGTAGTCACTTGTTTCGGCACCGCGAACTACAACATCCGTTTTTTTGAATTCAAATCCCACCGCTTCTCCGGTAACAAAATGAGCACCATACTCTTGAGCGCGTTTTTTAAAGCCCATCAATAGAGCCCAGGGATCAAACCAACCTTCACGTTCAAGGCCATGACAACCTGCAATAAATTTCAGACATGTCTAAAATATAATATTAAATCTATATATATAAATCAGACTAATCTTCCCAACATTTAACTCACACTCTCGAGTGCATTGTAGGCTACTTTTTTTAACCACGCCCATTTTTTCAAATTATTTTACACCTTGCACAAGTTTTTAATAAATTTTATAACATAAACAAGCATAACTTCGCCATTTGTGGGTTAATTTTCAAAATTCCTTCTGCATTTGGAATAGGACCCCTGACATTTTTTTTTTGTAGAATAAGGAGGGAGTAAAATGTGTCCCTAAAAAAATTGACTACATATCAATTTATAATGATGTTGGTGGATCAATTTTAAAAATTCTTTTTGTATATGTATGTAAAAGGTGTACTATTTTTTTTTTTTTTGGAAATAGGGCGGAATAGGGCAGGGTGTCCCAAATTGCCCGCCCCAATAATTGATTATCAAATAACTTCGTCAATTGTGAACCAATTTTCAAAATTCTTTTTGCATGAGGAAGAGTTCGACCTAAATATTTTTAAATGGCTAGAGGGATGTAGCAAAGCACACCAAGTTAATCTAGTATCTAATAAAACTTAATGTTATAATGATTTGTTGTATTCCAAAAGTCATCGCCATTTCGAGTCGACACCAAGAAATTAAAGGGATTAAATAAGCGCAGTTGTTTGAAAATGGTCAGGTGTATTCTACGATCCGACTCAGATTGAAAAAGCAAAATTTGCTTTTAGTCGCCATAATTCCTAAATTGATGTTTTGAAATCCGCATCGTGTTTGGTTTTTTTTTAAATAAAATTAAATAAAATTTCAATAAATTTAAGTGTATTTAAATATTGATTGGGCTTTAGGACAAAATAAAAGTAAAACGTGAATACCACCAATTCGTGTTGGGTTTTGAATGTTTTTGTACTCGTGTTAGTTAAGAAAAACAACTTGAAATTTTTGGATAAGGCGAAAATATTGCGTTTCATTATTATTTCTTTTTATTATACACAGTCGGTATAACGAATGATATAATGTCAGAATTATTCGTTATAGTGAAAGATTCGTTATATAACGAAGTTGATAAATTGAGTTTATTCAATTTAATAACTACAGAGATGTGAAGAAATTATTTATAGATGTTGGCTCCCCATTTTCTTTAATGTGGATATGGAAGATTTTGAAATTCCATATTTATTACAAATTACCGACTTTTGCTGCACTTTTCTAAAATTTTCTCTTTAATTTCACTTAAAAAATTATTTTTCTATTGTCCATATTTCTTTGAACTAAATCTCGATTCATACGCATGATCACATAAACAAGAAACATGATTGGAAAAATAACGGTGGTATAACGAATAATCTCATATTTTTTCTTTCTTCGTTTATTTTTAATATTATAAAATAATTTTTTTTTAAATCGCTTTGACTGTATTTTGGTTAAATTGATCATAAACATGTCAATCTAAATCTTCATCACGTATAAGAATAAAATTCGATTGGTTTTACTTTTACCAACCCTTTATTACTACATATAATTGAAAGCGAGTAAGAATATGAGCATATGAAATGCTGAAGTAATCCTCTCTCGTGTGGATTCGGATTCTAGTGCACATCTAAATTTCAGTAAAAGTCTTCTTATTAAAAACATAATCGGGCTATTTTACTATCACGAAAAACTAAAAATGTAATTCTTTATATTTTTCCATGCCCCACACGGTTTTATCTTGCTAAACTATACCCTAAAGTACCTATGAATGGATTAATAACTCACTAAACTCAATAGAAAGATTATTTTTACTGAAAACTGAAGATTATAAAACAAACAGAATAACAGACTCTTAATGGGTTTTTTTTTTTAATTAAAAAAAAAGTCCAAACATTGAACATACCCAAAGCAATGCCGTCCGTATTCATCCAAGGAAATTTAGCCTTTAACTGGTTCGCATTTAGTAATTCATTGCGAGCTCCCAACTCATTCTGCAGCTTCGAATTCCTCATTAAGGTTTCAGCACCTTGTTCTGATGCCAATACCAGATAGCCTTCAAAAAAACAGTTAGCAAATAAATATTATTAATATAAATATGAGATTATTTTCATAATGCAAAAAGTCAAATAAATCCCTCTGCTTACCATGCGGTGTAAAGTTCAGCTCACAATCACCTAAATGTTCCTTGCATTCCCTTATGAAGTCAGAGCCGTAAAGAGACATTTGTATATTTTCGGGCAGTGAAAATTGCTGCCGTAAGCCACCAACTGATAACACCGTTGAAGCACGTTCATACTAATTGAAATCGTATAACAAAACAAACACTTGAGCTTAGTGATAAGTTAGATAAACAATCATAATACCGTAGGATCACGTTCTATAACAACCACATTTAAGCCCTTGCGGGCTTTCTCTTTTAACCAAAATGCTACTGATGAACCAACACCTCCGCCTCCAATCACCACAATATCGCAATGTGTTTGAAATTGATCATCTGGCCTGCCACTGCCCGACTCGCCTTGGAAACGATTAAGTTTTTCACTTAAATTGTCTTCATTTGGCCCGGTGTCTTTGCTGTCGATAATGGGTTTGAAGAAGTTTTTCAGCCTTTTCATGTCATCCTTCAAAATTTTAAGAGTTTTTCTAATAGGATGATTTGGATCATTTCCATTATCAGTTTTACTACTTGAAGGACGTGTTAGTAGAACGCTATAAGATTTGATTTGTCTGGAGAATGGTTGTGCAATTTGTTGTAATCTTAACATTTTTGTATAATACTTTGCTAACTATATTCGAAAATGGAGCGTACGATATTTCCACAGTTTTACTTCTCACTTTGTGTGTTTATCAATTCTTCAACTATTTAACAATGTACTTTTTTTTCGAAGTACTCCAGCCAGGAAAAGCTGTGTGCTTGATTTTGCAGCCGTTGTTTTGATTTGATAAGAGCCAGTGTTGCTGTGTTGCTGTTCATGCAATTAATGATAAGCGTTGTATAAAAATGTATTCTATTGCATTTAAGCTCGTTAACTTCTTTTGTATGTTGCACTTTAATTGTGACGTATTTGTCTAAATTGTGCTATTGTCAATGCAACTAAATGCATACAATTAGATTTCAATGCCTTAATGGGTACATAAACAAACAATGGAAGATTTTGAATGCTTTTCAATTGGACTGAAGTGTCTGTTTCTAGCACAAAACAGTATTTAGTCTCTCTAGCACACACTACTTATATCTTTAATAATAGAAAGATCTTTCTATATTATGGAAAGAATTAATTTCACGATAATGGAAAGAATTAAGTATATGAAATGCAGAACAGTATGTATTTAAGAAGAATTTTTTATCTACAATAAAATGCAATAAAATAGAGACACTGCTTTTACTTATTATTGCTAAATATTTCTATAAAAAAATATTTATTTTATATAAAGATATAATTTTAAAAATATACAGAATTCAAAAATAAACAACAGATTTTAACATATTTGTTGGAAGCACCCTGTAAAAATTCCCTTTTCAGATGTTCCTTATTTCGGAAATCAGGCATTCTTTCATTACGGCAAATGCCAACATTAAATGACTTTTAAAAAATTCAGTTTTGCCGATTGACAAGATATAAAACCATTTTTATTACAAAAAAAAACAAAGAAACGAGACTGGATTTCTTTTTTTATATAAATTTATTTATAAACCATAGTTAAATAATTTTTATAAGTACAAAAAAAATATGCCACAATATAAAGGTAAGGAAATATATCGAATGAAAAAAGCTGAAAATGTCCTTAAAATTAATGTGGATTTTTTGGTGGTAGTGAAAGTGAAATGGGGTCGCGAATCATTCCCGGATATTGAAGTGAATACCGATGAAGAACCCATACTTTTTAAGGCTCAGCTATTCGCTCTCACTGGCGTACAACCTGAACGCCAGAAAGTTATGTGCAAGGGTGGAATTTTAAAAGATGATGAATGGAATTTGCAATTGAAAGAGGTAATACTCTAATACGACAATGCCTATATGGACACATACATACAAATTTTGCTTTATGTCTAGGGAACAACAATACTGCTGTTAGGTACAAAAGAACAGGTACCAGAAAAACCTGCTGAAGCCGTGAAGTTTATTGAAGATATGAATGATGTGGAAATGGCGTCAGCTGTAAGTATATTTTCAGTAAACCAAGAATAATACACATTATATTTCTCTTTTTTATTAAGATGGAAGTTCCTGCTGGACTTACTAATATGGGTAACACCTGTTATATGAACGCCACATTACAGTGTTTACGCGCCGTTCCCGAATTGCGTGAAGCCTTGGAAAGTTTCAGTGCTGATAGCACAGAAAGCGAATCAATGCCATCAGCCATAACAGCGGCCATGAAGTTTTTATTCAAACAAATGGAGACGACTGGTGCTACAGTATCACCATTTGTGCTTTTGGGAACTTTTCATCGTGCCTTTCCGCAATTTTCTCAAACGGGGGAGAATGGTATATACCGGCAACAGGACGCTAATGAATGTTGGTCTGAATTACTTAAAATGCTGCAGCAAAAATTGCCAGCTAAAAGTGTGGGAGAGTTGGAGGAAGGAAAATTAAAAAAATACAAGTAAGATTTGTAATATGTAAAGGCTTCTTATTGGTTTCAAGAGCCAGTCACCTAAATTTGTTTATGTTATTCTTTTAGCTCACTTATTGAACAATTTTTTGGAGGGACATTCGAAGTGAAAATGTGCTGCAGTGAGGCACCCGATGAGGATACAACAGTAAGCAGAGAAAACTTTTTGCAATTGAGTTGTTTTATTTCGCCCGAAGTAAAATACATGCACAGTGGCTTAAAGTCCAAGTTAAGTGAAACTCTTGTAAAACGTTCCGAAAGCCTAGGCAGGGATGCCAACTACACCAGATCAGTAAGAACAAGAGTTTTTCCCACTGTATATCTATAAAATACTTTTTTTTGTTTATTAGTATTTAATAGATCGTTTGCCGGCTTATTTGACCATACAATTTGTACGTTTCCAGTATAAAGGCAAAGAAGGCATTAATGCAAAAGTTTTAAAAGACATAAAATTTCCACTGGACTTTGATGCTTTCGATCTGTGTACACCGGAACTGCAAGAAAAATTGTGTCCCATGCGTGCAAAATTTAAAGAATTAGAAGACAAAAAGTTGGACAGTCAAATAAAAGCGCCCCTAGAAGAAACTAAAGATAAGGATGGGGTCAGCAAACCTAAAGTTGAATATGAACCGTTTTCTTTTGAACATGATTTGGGTAGTAATAACTCCGGTTATTATACACTTCAAGCTGTTTTAACGCATAAAGGACGTTCAAGCACATCAGGTCATTATGTTGCTTGGGTGAAACATACAGATGATATTTGGTTCAAATTTGACGATTTTGTAGTAACGTCGGTTACAAGCGATGAAATTTTACGTCTTTCGGGTGGTGGCGATTGGCATTGTGCGTATGTCCTGTTGTACGGGCCTAAACTTTTACCAAAAGCTGTAACAAATAAAGAAATCAATTAAGACATTTCAGCAGATCCATCATCGCCTACATAGAACATCAATTATGTATGTGTAAATGCATTACAAGATCTTAAATAAAAGTATCAAAATAAAGCTTGAAAATTTTTGTTCAAAATAACTTTTGAAAACAAAGAAAAAGCTTGTTTAAATTATGAAGTAAAACGTCACAACAATATAAAAAAATTCGTTTGAAGCCCACTAAATCCTATATTAAATTTGGAAAATTTCCAATTACTTGCAGCTCTATCAATTCTGATTGATTGTCTGCACTATTTTTATGAAACCCAGCAGCAATTGGGTTAAAATTCTAATAATTAATTTTGCTGAACTACATATTCCAAAATTCGCAGTTTTTTTTAGAATTTAAGGAATACGTACATATATGAAAGTCCCTTACCCAAAAATATGTAATATTTTAAATGCCTAAAACTGGGCCAAATTTTTAAATCACAAACTTCAGCACAATTGAAACTAATTTAGAAAATTGTAATTTTTGTTTATTTTTATATGACAATTTAAGATATATGTATGAATCATTAAGCTCAGATTATAAGCAGAAATATAAAATCTTGTTTAATTTTGGTTACTCTTTAGAAACCATCATCTTCATCTTCTGCCATTTCCTTAGCCAATTCTAAATCTTGTTGTTCGCGTTCTCTACGTTCTTCAGCACTTTCCAAATCCTTACCATATGATTTAGGAGGATAACGCATAGCTTTAACACTTTGATTATGCAAATTAAGACAGAACGAAATACGTTCATGGAAAGCCAATTGAGGTTCCCGGGTGCTATAAACATCAGTGCTTTCTTTGCTACGCATGTAATTATTAGCAGGATCTAATGTGGCCTCAATAACACCATCACGTATGGCCTTAGCAACTATAAACTCAGCATCTTCCGGCGAATCCAGCATTAAACGTTTAGCAATATCGGTTGGTGAAATACGAGAGTAGGAAAGGCCAATCGAACGAATTGCGGTCTTTATTACATTGTGACGCAAACGTATAATTAATGTGTAAGTATGATCTTGCTGGAATTTGGGCCCAAAATTCTCAACCACTTCGCCAAATCTTTTCAAGTTACCCAAGCGTACAGCCTGAGTTAGTTGAAAATAAGGAGCAAGAGATTTTCTTAAAGCAGCTTGGCGGAACACCTGTCTTTCTGGTATATTACCCAACAAGAGCTCGACAACAATAATAAGTTTCTGGACTGTTTGTCGAAAACCAACCGCTGCAGTTTGTGGAGCTTTACGTAGAGCTTGCACTAAATGTTTATGAGCGTCACTATACTCTAATTTGGCTGCCTTAATGCGTCCTAAATAATACAAAAAACGTGCCCACTCATTGTTACTGGCCGATTCGGGGAAAACTGATTTTTTCACCAATTTGTCCGCCTGATCGTACAAAGAATAATGAAGATAATTGCGCAAAAGGCAATTCAACAATACCGCTTGTCCCTCAAAATCGTTACGTAGCGTAGCAGTACGTAAACGGGCATGAAGAAAAGGTCGTATAGCTTCTAGATTTTTAGTAAGTTCTGCAACTCTTGAGTGATAGAAATAAAACTTAGCCAATATTAAATCCAAGCTACGACGATTTTGTCCTTGAGTTTTAGCCAGCAATGCATCAGAGCAAGCTGACGCTTTTGTAAGTTCGTTGTCATCGATTAACTTAACCAAAAGCAATAAATGAAAGTAGGCGTCTATCTCAATTATGGGCGCAGTGGTTGCAGGCCGTACTTTTTGCACTTTTGGCTCTGCTGCTCCCGAAATAGCTGCAGGAGCAAATGCTAAGGCAGCTTCACGGTCCGCGCCAGGCGGGTAAACAATCGTGGCCAAGTAACGCAACACGGCACTGTTGAGTTTACGCCTAGTATTAGGCAAAGTCCTCAAAACACGAGCAATAAAACTGAAATGTTTTAAATAAAAATAGTAATTGATTTTATTTAAATTTCGTGAATCTTACCGATATTCATTGCTTATCACGGCTTTATCAATTTTTCTGATGTGTTCCCGAATTTCGAAAATATGCACAACATCTTGATCCTTTTTGCCATCAGCATTGGAGTTCTCATCGGAAGGATCCACTTCCATTTCCGTATCTTTTGCAATACTTTCTGTCACGGTCATTATTTTTATTGTTCTTATTTTTTAACAATTACAAATTTTCGGCTTTTGTTTGGCAAAACTTTGCACAGTTTGTGCTGTCTAATAAAAGTTGTCGAGTAATGCTGTCAAATTAAAAAAATCTTGATTGTTTGAAACGTCATGATACGAAACAGGGGTGTATAAAAAACATTAAATATTGCATTGGAAAACTTTAATATATTTTTGATTTTTGCAGGTAATTATGAATTAAAATTTAAAAGGCGGTACTAAAACAGTGCTAAGGAAATTGTACATAGAAGCAATTCTTTTAAAAATTATTTAATTTTATAGGTGTAGTAATAAAATAGTAATAATAAAATAATAATAATAATGTAAGCGCCCTGTATTAACTTTTTCACAAAGATTCTGAGTTGACTATGAACTTTTTTGATTAAGTTTGTTCTTTGGATTTTTGCATTTTTTTACGTCTTCTCTATGTTGCGTTTACCAACACGTTAGAAATATTCCACAATTATAACTTTTTGTTAAATATTTTCACAACTAAATGGAGAGTCTGCAATCTGTTAAAAATGAAGAAATCGAGTTAAATCAAGATGATTTAAAGGTACATGACAAAGTAAATCTCAGACGTGAAGCACGTAGACGCAGAATATTAGAAAATGCAAAAACTCGTCTTGAAAGGCTAAATGGACGAGCCGGTTCCACAAACGTCCCAGCAACTACAACTAATGATGTTCTTCCTGAAAATTATGGCCATGTGCAATGGCTTGGTAAGTAAAAGTCTGTGTATTTTTGTAAAAAAAAGGTTACAAAGCAAAAAATTTCAATACGAGAGGTTAATATGTTAATTGTAAATAGAATTCAAAATAAAAGACCTTCCTGTCAAACTTTTTTTATTACGACGGGTAGAACTCGCGCCTTAAAGTATGCATATGTTATGCGTTTATTTAAATAGCTATAGCAAAAGTTAGTTTCTTGTAAGAGATTTCATTTAAAATACCGCTCGTTATCACGTCCCAAAAACGTCAATATCTTTTTTATCACATTATTTACTTTAAAACGTCAACCGAACTATAAAACTTTAAAACCTCTACTCTAAATAAAGCCAAATTTTGGCCTTAGTAACACTTAAAGTACATATGTACATACGAATGTATGCCGTTTTTTTGTTTTTAAAAATTCAGTTTACATGGCATCAGCCAACATCCTCAGCAACTCTGGTACATGGAAAAAAATAGATATAATAGTAGGGGATCTACATGCACCTCAAAAACAATGTACTTATATTGTTGGCTTTAGACTTATAAAAAAGTATTTAGACTTTTTTAAAACTTTTGTTTTTAACTTTATCTAAAGATATCTACATACGTACTTTACAATATTTAGTGGTATTTATCGATTTGTATCTTTGAAATTTTCAATATTTAAAAGTAATAAAATATAAAACAAATAAAATCATATTTATATACAATATATATATATATAATTGTTTTCTACTTTCAGGACCAAGTGATTATGATAGCGCTAAATTTTCCGATCCAGAAGTTGAGCCAGATGTTGCTCCTAAAGAATTGCAGCAAAATGGACCGCCTTTAGATTTGGACAATTTATTGAGCTCGCTTAATACGGAAACATCTTCAACACATCAAAAACAAAAACGTCATTTTATACTTAAAACTCGTTTACATCTTATAATTTCTGCTCTTGTCTCTTGCATATTTAGTTTCGTTTTCGCAGAATCAATAACATCTAGTTTAAGCATTTTTATACCCGCCGGTCTATGTGTTGTTATTGATTTGTTGTTTTTCAGAGAACAACAACCTCTAAATCCAATCATAAATATGGTAATAACTTTGTGTAACATCAGACTGCCATCGCAGACGAAAAATATTTTACATGTATTTTCAATAATACAAAGCCTTATTGTGGATCTTGGCATATTCATATTTAGTTTTTGTATATTTTCTTACAGTTTAACTTTTGTCGATGGTGGTTTTAATGACATAATTACAATCAAATAAGCTTTTGTGAGATAAAATTGTTCTTATTTCATACAGATACACACATACTTATGAGGAAACTTATATTATTTTTGTCCAAAACATTAATTTTTTTCGAAAAAATTATAATTACATATTGAATTACGCTATTTGAAGAAATAAATATATTTATAAATAAAGTGCACCAGTAATAAAACTGTATGTTTTTCTTTGGAGTCAAGTGTTGTTTAAAAACTAATCATATTTCCCTTTATTACAAGAGTCGTTATCGCCATTACGTCATAGAATTGCGTTAGTGCATTGTAACAGAAAATTAATCACCCCGTAGGAAGATGTTATTTACGATTGAACATCACCAGCCGGACACTACAACAAATTTTAGGGAGTCTTACACATATTCCTGTAAAAATTACAAGTTACTAAAAGACAAAATTAGATGACTAATTTGCGCCATTCTATAAATTCTAAATAATTTTGAACTAAAATTTTGCACGCAAATTGGTTTTTAAATTGATGAAATGTTAGATTTTATCCATTCAATAGTTTTAGAATTAAGTATCGAAAAAGAATCGAAATTCTATGCGCTTAAAAATCCTTATTGAAAAATATGGGTTGAACAATCAAAAGTGTTCTATGATATGGATTAGAGTTTAAGCTCTTTTAAAAACTTATTACAAAAAAAAGTTAATCTCTGAAAATATTGTTAGCTGAAATGTAAAGCAACGTAACTACCATAGTTGGGAAATCAATTTTTTGATTGATAATAATCTATATATGTATATCAACAACATCTGTGTATGTATGTTCTCTGAAATTTTGTTTTCATATATAAGAGAAAGAGAGTTAGACATTTGATGTCTGAAAATCGACAGTATGTAACTACAGAAGCAATTATGTCGTGAAACCTCGCCTTATTTACATATATAATAATAATTATCGTTTATTATAATAATAATTAACGTTTAATGTTATTTACGTGGTTTTTGATTTCAGCTGACGATATAAAGGAACAAGTGTAAAGTTGGTTGACAGGAATTCAAATAAGTTTCTGTAAATAAGCAAAATATTAAAATCAGACGATAATAATACTATTTTTAGGACACATTTCTTTTATCAGGCTTCAACTTGTCTTTATTTTCATTTACATATTTTATTCGAACAAGTTTTAATAGAATTTCATGAAATAAAACTAAAAATTCTTAATATACAACTACAACATGCGCATAATATTTGCCTAAAATTTCTCTAAGTGTCATTTTTATTTCAACCAATGAGAATGAAGACGGCCATATTATTAAGCTAATTGGCTGCTAAAAGGGGGTGTGCAACATCATGCGTGTGTGTGGTGTATAAAATCAACACACAGTTGTATTGCAATAATGGAAATCTCTAAATATCAAGCACCTATAGTGAAATAATTTTCAATATTTTGACTTCAGTATTATTGAAACATTTCATATAGAATGTAAGAAAAACGGAATTTGTAAAAGTGGAAAAATATTATAGAAATAAGAAGTAATTTTAAAACAAAGCGGTTAAAATTTGTGAAAACAATTGAAACATGTCCAAATATGAAACGCAGTCATTATGTCGGGATACCTCGCCTTTTTATCAAAATGATATTTATTATAATAATAATTATCGTTTAATGGAAATGAATACAATTGAGCGTATGTGTCTTGTTGAATTGTCTTAAAAATATACTTACATACATACCTGCATATGTAAATATGTACATATCTAATATTCTTTTGGATTATACCAAGACCTGTTTTGTTTTTGAATATCCAGATTCCTGGAACACTTCTGGTTATTGTGCCGAAACAACAAAAAGTCATTTGCAGCACCAGCAGCAGCAGCAACAAGCCCCAGATTGCTGTCAATCAATCACTACATCTTGCACTCTAACAGCGAATATTAATAGCAATAACTATTACCGATCGCCAAGTTATTGTCCAGCTTCATCTTCAGATTTGGAAGGTAATTTAAATATTTTTTCAAAATGAACAGTGCACGATGTGCATGTCCCAGATAAAACTAATTTTGTCTTAATAAACGATTTTTGGAGCGGCAATTTTTGTGTATTTTTTTTTTGTTTGTTATTGTATTGTATTACTTTTATTTAACTGACGGCACTAAAGAATTCTTCGGAAAATTGCTTTGCGAACAATTCTGTATCCTACTTTTTTCACTATCCATCATCTCTACTACGACCGACGCTTTTTGCAGTTTTTGTATATATGTATGTACTATGGGAAATGGGAATGGGAAGATTTTTTTTTAAAAGTTTTTGGTAAAAATTGTGTGATTTCAGAAAAAGAATTCCTCAAATAAAGCGCGGTATACATGTCTGAATTTTAAATACTTCAGTTAGGGTATATTTATTTGTAGAAGGTGATATCGAAAGCGCAAAATTAAAATATTAAAATTATTATTATTTTTCAAAAGTTTTTAAATCCATACATTGACATTAATTGTTCACATCAATAAGAGTAGCAAAAAAAAAAAACGTGGCCGACGTATAGCAAAATCGAAATCTACACAAAATTCTAAGAAAATGGCCCAAAGAAAGTATGGCCCTAAACTGAAAACCCAGCTTCCGCCGAGAGACATAAATATATAGATTTAATGGAAAACAACATGTTATCACTAAATCCAAATATAATATTCTATTATTTTGGGCTCGTTTTAAAGCAAGTTTTATAAGCTTTAGAATATGCTTTCATTTTGTTAAGATTTTGATTAATATACCGTGTTTTATTAAAGGTTCGATTATGAAAAATAACAAACTAGCAACTTCTGGTATATCACTACAAAGCCTAAATATATTTGTTCTTTTTGCACCTATTTATGCAATTTTCTTTATACATACCACATATGTATGTATGTATATGGTATATTAAAAAAAGTAAATTAAAGAAACTGCGGTTTAAGAAAGAGTTAAAAAAAGCTTCAATACATACAATAAGTATAAAAAATACTTTTACGTCAAATAAAAATTGCGAAATTATAAATATTTTATTCTAAAAGCATTTTAGTATCAAATTAAAACTGGATTATTAAATTAGCAATGATCCTGTGACTTTATCAACAAGAATTTGACCAAAAGTTTTAAATAATGAAACATATTTAAATACAAAACAACGTCATTAGTCTGTCAATAGTAGCAGTTTGTATCTTTGTACCAATTTCGTGATCTGTTATAAAGTTCTTATAAAGTATCAAGTTCAGCTCTCTGCCAACAATGCATAAATAAGGTGGTTCGTTTTGTGCTAGGTCCATTTTCCCCCATTAATTTTCAGTTCAATATTATTCGTACATACATATGTATGTATGTATATCTCGTTCGATTTTAATTATTTGATTATTTACTGTTTTAAGATGTGGAAAGTCAGTTACATGATAGTTTGTTTGCAAACAACACCTCGCCAAAAACGATTTCTGTTCCTCCCGTTCGCGTGATAAAGAAACGCAATACGGCGAATAAAAAAGAACGGCGGCGGACGCAAAGTATAAATAATGCATTTTCCTGTTTGCGCGAAAAAATTCCAAATGTTCCATCGGATACTAAACTTTCAAAGGTAAGGTGAACATTATACTAATTAATGAAATTTCTGATTTTAAACATAACTTAAATAAATGTATACGCTTTTATCTGATATAATTTATTATAATGATTAATTTTCTTTGTTTTTATTAAGTTTCTTCTTTTGAAACTCTTTATTTCTCTAATCTTAGAGTTTTCAAAACATTTCATTTCCAGCTGGCTATACGTTACGTCGTTGTTACATTATATTACATTTTTCTCACAAATTGTTATATTTTTAGTTAAATCTGTTTTCCAAAATTAAAAAATTAAATAAAATGACAATTTTATTGAAAATCAAATAAAATGCTTACGCCGCGTGTCACCGTCCCGAATAACGCAAATTGCAAACCGGGGTATTGGTGTATATTTTGTGATATAATGTATGTATAATTTTTATATACATATTGTAAAGCCCATAATTAATGAAAATTCTGTTTAAAAATCGGAAATAAAAGTAAATGATAATAGTTTTGCTTTGAAATTTTAACCTTTAATGTAAATCGAAACATACATACATTTTGATAACATACATGTATACTTTTTAGATAAAAACTCTTAAACTGGCCATATTGTATATTAAATATCTAGTCGAAGTCTTAGACGGTGATCAGGATCCCAAAAATGGATTTAGAGCTGACCTTAAGCCCCTACATCGTAAAAACTCCCACGAAAAGAGATCATATATGAAAAATGAAGCCAAAGTAAGTGAAATTTAAAAATACATTCTTTAATCCTGTATATAAAAATACTTTCGGCCTTCTTAATTTTACTGAAAAAAATATAAAAGAAACATGATGTTATGAGAAAACAAAAACTGCGTTTAATATACAAATACAAACAGCATCAGTGAGAAAACAAATAAAATTTTGACAGAAAACAGATAAACATAAATTTTTAGCCAAAAAAACAAGTGAAATGCCTCATTAAATGACACTTAAGTAAATTATATTTTTATTTATTTATTTTTGTTTTGGCCAGACATACATACGTACAGATCGAGCGAGCGAACTGCATACCGCAGGCACTTAACAAGTATTTTTGGTCTTTTAAGTAGATAAGTATGTTTAAACCTCAAAAACATTAATTGGTGGTGGTGGTGGTGGTGGAAACAATAGAAAATGCTTCATAGGAATAAAGTGGGTATTACACCAAGAGCGAATGCAAAGTGTAACTGGTGTTAAACGTCTTAATAGCTCAATTGCATTATTGTTATGACATGAGGAGGAGGGTGGTTCTTTCACTTTCAATAATATTATTCGTAGTGTTTTTGTTGTTGGCAAATATCAAGTGCATATAAATTTATTATAATTCAGCAAGTGTTTCGAAAAACAATGAAAACATCTTGTAATTGATTCAATTTAATGTTCAGAGTAAAAAGCATTCGCTGATAAAAGAAAATTTATAAATGAATGTACTACTCATGGTTTACGAGTATGTATGTATGTATGTACATACATATGTATGTATGCATATCAGTGATGTAACAAATATAATTTTTTAGGTATTCGAAAATACAAATCCGATTATACACATCAACTTCTATGGCCCAATTTTTTTTTTTGCTTTTCTGTAGGAAAGAATGGGAAAAACCTAAAAATTATATACACTGCTGTTTCATGACTCTCCCATATACTATAAACTTGAGAAATAACAGTTGATGTCTATGAACCGATACTAAGGGAGTAATATTTGTCTTTATACGGGTACAAGTTGGCAGCGCCAAAGCAAAATTACAATAATACAACAAAAAATATATTATACTTCTCCAAAATATTGTGTTGTATTGATGTTAATTGTCCACGAGAAACAAAAATTGTCAGCTGCAGTGGTAGTGCCACCTCATAGACGTAAAAATACCTTTAAGTCAAGGCAAATTCATAACAGGTAGATTCAACACAATGCGTTTCCAAAGAAATGTCTTCATTGTATTTCAAAATCAGTTCCACATGACGTTTAACTTTTTTAAGCAAAGCTCGATTTAATTATATAATTTAAAGCATGCATTATTGCTCACTTTGAAAATAAAATAAAGTGCAAATTTATTCGAAAACCAATTTTGACAATCTAACAAGATGAAAATTGAAGCAGCAAAAAAAGAATTATCACAATTTTTAATAGTGGAGATGCTAACTTGAAGTCGGAATTAATGACTTAAGCTATTTAAGGTTATAGAAAATTGATATTTATTTATTACGGCGCCAAATATTACGCTCTTTAATTTTTGATAAAGCAAGTACTAGTATCATACGTAAGACTATAAAGTGAAAATAATCCACTTTCAAGAACTCTAACACATCAAATATTCACTTTAATTTTGTGAATACGTATCTAGATGTTAAAGAATACCAAAATTCCTTACATCACTAGTATGTATCGATTGTTGAACACTTTGTCGGCAAACCACATGGCCAATTAAATGGTTGTACGTTTGTATAGTATGTATTTTTATGTGTGTTGAAAAATAAAAATCTTATCGCAACTTACAAAATCCGCCCCTTTTTCATTTAAATAAAAATGCTTTTAATAAGACAAGAGCTGTATAAAATAGATATTGCAAACTGGAGTTTTTAATATTTTTATTTTAAGAAGAAAATCCGTACAACAAACTGATATACATACATACATATGTACATATATTAAAAAACCTAAATTTAATTTCAAAATACTATTGATTTTATAAATAATAAATTATTAAAAATAAATAAATAAAATATTAAAAATAAAAGAAAACAAGAAGTCAACTGAACAGAAAAGTAAAATATCTAACTGTTTTCCTATACTAAATGCTTGTAAAAGGAATCGCCAAATTCAGATCTTAATTGCTTTCAATAAATATACACTGGTTGACAGCTAATTAGAAACGCAGTTTTTATATTAGAGCTTGGTAATCATTATTGAAGTTTTTGCAAATTTACCGTAATACTTTTTGTTTAAAATTATTGTATTTTATTCATCACTCTTTTTGTCATCATATGAACTCAGTTTTCTTGTTTTTAATTTTAAAATACGTTAAAATTTCACAAAGTTGTGTACATATCGTTTAGTAAAATCATAAATACGTGCGACACCTAATTAGAAACGCAAACGCAAACGCAATTTTTTATACAAATTTTATTTGTTTAAAGCTTTTTAAATAAATGTTATATATTTTTACGGTAAGTAAATTTATTTTAAAGCTTTTCGGATAAATAAGGAATTATAATTCTTAAGATTTATGATGAAAAAAGCAAAAAGTTGTAGTCCTGAAAAACGGAGCGCAATTTTTGAACTTTGTAAGTCTGGAGTGTTCCAAAAAATGGTATTTAATGCCCTCCATCATATTAAAAAAATTAGACTATAGCCAACTTTCCACGCAAGAAGAGACCCAGAAAAACATCAGCGCATACCGACCGACTAATAACACGAATCTCCAAATCTGAATCAAAAAAGACATCAGCTGACATTTAACGGGATATTCAGGGAAATTTAAATGTCACGGTGTCTAAGCGGACTATTGCACGTCGTTTGGTGGAAGCAGAGCTACATGGAAGAGCATCACGAAAGAAGCCACTTCTGACCAAAATTCAAAGAAAACGACATATGGATTTTGCTAAGTCCCATTGGAACTGGAGTGCCAGCGAATGGAAATATGTGCTCTGAAGCAATGAAAAAAACATTAATCGCCTTGGTCTTGATGCTCAGAGGTATGTTAGACCAATAATGTAATCCTCGCTACGTTTCACGAGTAGTGAAGCATGGCGGAGGATCAATTATAGTGTGGGCATGTTTTTCATGGAATGGCGTTGGCCCAATTCACAAAATTGATGGGATTTCAAACAAGGAATAATATGTACAAATCTTAAATAATGTGATACTCCCATGGGCTGACGAAAATTAGCCTGTAACATGGCAATTTCAGCAGGATAACGATCCGAAGCACACGGCAAGGTTGACAAAAAATTCTTTCATGGTAATTCTATCAATGTTGTGGAGGGGCCATCGTCCAGTCTCGACTTAAACGCTATAGAACATATATGGGGGGACGCAAAAAGAGCCATTAGTGACAAAAATATCACAAATATGGCGGCTCTTTTTGATGAAGTAAAAAAAGCGTATGGGGCAATACCTGTAGAGCGATATCGACGTCTAATAGTGTCAATGCGGAACAGATGTGAGGCAGTTATAAAGCAAAAGGGCTTTGCAACAAAGTATTGACAAAAAATAAGTAAAATAGCTTAAAATAATTCTTTTTTATCTAATAATGCGAAATCGTTTCTAATTAGGTGTCGCAGATATAATTAACAAAATAACATAAGTTCGCAAAATATTTTTAAGAGTGAAAAGTATTTCAAGTTTTACTTTATATTTGTTTAATATTGACTATATTTAATTAAAATATTATGAAATAAATGAATATTTACTTTGTTTTATAAAAAAAAATTGAGTATGTTTTTTTCAATAGAAGCGTTTCTAATTAGCTGTCAACCAGTGTATGTACATACATACATACTTATCGCCACTTGATTTAATAAAAATCCTAAGATACATTTAAACAAATTCTCACGAGATGCAAAATATTCTAATATGACAATCTATATATATGTATATATATACATACATATATATGTATATGTATATGTACGTATGTATGTATATAAATCAGTGTTTGCTAAACTCTATTCTAGGGAAAACACACACGTTTTCTATTTGCTTGAAAATCTGATTTGCTGCAGGGCATAGAATATTATGAAATTTTTGTACTATATACATTATGTATGCGTTTATTTTCATTGTATTTGTTTAATTTTCATTATAATTATTTTTTTCTTTTTAGTCAATAAATCGCCATAGTAAAGGTCGCACTGGTTGGCCACAAGATGTCTGGGCCTCCGAACTAGTTCCTGAGCCAGAGTAAAACTCTTGGATTTTTTATTTTTAAAAACAAATTTTTATTCCTTGGAGTCCTTAATTTATTATTCCTTTAATAAATATAAAAGAAATACTACAGCTTTCGATACAAAAAAAAAAACAAACAAACTTCTAAAAATATTAATGCCCTTTTGTTATTTATAAATCCTTTGTTAATTGATCTATAAAAAACCTACTAGTAAGTATAAACATTTGGATATTTATGTACATACATATGTATGAATGTATGTATGTGTATATGTATAAATACATTCTTAACAGATTAACAAATCGCATTTTCGCTGGAAAACTCTTAATATAAACAAAATGATGCAATTGAAGTCATTAACAATGTTCCTAGAACAAACAAAAATTTGAAGTGAGAAATGTAAGTACGTTTGTACGTATGTATGCGTGTGTGTGTATCCCTGTTTGTATTTATGGAAATGTAACAAGGTGTAAAATTTTTGCATTAAAATTTCCGCTACATGTAACATACATATGTTTGTGTTTTTTCTTTTGCAACTCGAAATTAAGCTTAAAATTATTTTAAATGCTTCTTCTGAAATGGATTTATAATCTAGTCCAATATAATTATTATAATCTCAAGTTGATCTCATTCAAAATTAAGTTCGTAAAATTTCCAAACTTAATTTTAATCTTGTACGGATGTAAGCACGAAAAAAACAATCTTTTTCTTTTTAATGTTTAAAAATGCTTAATGTTGTTTATACTTGTAGTCAATATCCATGAAGTTGCTATAAATATAAATTGAACAGTGATTTAAGCGCATGAATTACGATCGGTGGAACAAAATACTTGCTTGTTTCAATTGTATTCTTTTCTTTCAAGTATTTCCTTTTACACACGTGTACAAGATTTTTTCCGAAAACGATTTGTAGTTTTATTGAAATATTTTAATATATACAAATCAGTAGTCTAAGTATTTAACTTTTTGATTTTCAGGTGACTATTTGTCTTTCGTGTGAAGAACAAAAGAAAAATAATTAAATAGCATAAACAAATGTGCGTTTTCCTAATATAATAGTGTATTGACTTATTCTGGGTGTTTTGTTTTTTGGCAATTAAATTTTATTTACTTGAAATAAACAATTAAATTGTGGAAGTTTATTATTGAAGACCTCGAGGGTAAATTTTTTGTTTATCTTATTTAGATACGTCTTTAGTTTTTGTATCTTTAGGTGTTTGGAATTAGTAAACGGAAATAATCTTACAAGATAGAAACAAATTCTTGAAATATTTAAAAACTTTCTATTTTCAAATACGTATGTACTATATATAATATGGCACAGTAAAGGTGGCACCACTGTAGCAAAATTACAACAAAACTAGTCTTTTGAAATAGTTCATTTGAAGAAAGTTAAAATGCCCTTACCTTTTTGGCCATTAAAGACAGCAACGAATATTTAATATAATTTTAAATCACTTCTCTTTTTATTATCGTATAAAATTATGGTTTAAAATTTAGAGCATCCATGAAAATAAAACGAAGGAAATGCTTGCATCTGACAAACATATGTATGTACATACATACACGTATGCATTGGCAAAAAGTCTAATCAGCTTAGAAACACAATATTTGTTTCATGTTTTTTGCTGCCTATACTCCCATTAACGTTTATACGTACATCTTATATAATAGTAAAGTATAAATTATACATCTTACTTGGATCATTTTCTCACATAGAATTGTATGCATATCAACAAACTTTTAGCGAGAATCACAATTATCCAGCTATCAAAAAAACGTATACTATGAAAAGAAAGCAAAAACATCATATAGACAATAATTCAATTTTGTTTTTGTTTGTAGAAACAGCAAATTCATTTAAATGACTACATTTAGTTTAAAAATAAATAACGGAAAATATAGTACTTAAGTCTTACACATTTTATACTTAAATTGCAACTGTGATAAATACCAGTTTAATGGTTACTTTCTCAGGTTCCAATATGAGTCATATCAATTCGAATAATTCTCTATGGTAACGACTTAAGCAGAAAATTTATACAATCAATAAATTTCAACACCAAGCTTTTTATTCAGCTCCAAAAGTAATAATATCAAAGGTTACGCATAAAATCCTGCAGTAAAATATTCATTGAAATTTTGGAGAATAAGTATCACATAACAAAATATCAATCCTATAGAGAAAATTAAGTTTTTTCCTATTCAAATCTAAAATTTTATATACATAATAAGTTAATTAATAAATCAGTGAGAATGTCTCTATTACGATTATTTGCAATTATGTATGATATGGATTTTGTAGAACATTTATAAAACACAAAGTGTGTGAAAGAAAGCGATAAAAAAGTGTTTTCGATTTGTTATTACGAAAACACAAAAATAAGACAAAACTCATTGTTTAATTAAATAAAACAACTTAAGTTAAAAAAAATAGTGCGACAAGTGAAATCAGACTAATTATAAATAAAATCTTGTAAAAGCAATTGAAAATACAAGCAGACGCCATTTTGAAAGGCGCAATCACATTAAACAGGAATTGTGTTGTGAACAAATAAATATTTTTAATTTCCAATAAGAACTTTTTGTGGAAAACTAAACATTTCGGTAGATTATTTTATTGTTACTAGTGTAATGTTTACTACGCAACAACACAAACAAAAGCTTCAACAAACATCGAAAAATATTTACAGAATAAACGACAAAAGGGCCGCAGTAAAGAAAAGAATTCTTGTTCATCCCTCTACCATGTTCAGAAACTTCAGCTGCCAGTCAACGACATATTTTTCAATAGCGGCAATGAAAAACTGCAATAGCCAGAGCGCTTCACTTAGAATTGTTTGCCAGCCGTGGTTTATAAGAGCCCAAGCTTAAGTTGTGACAGCGGCCTTTAAAATTTTAAATTGATCGAACAAAAATTAAGCCTTTTAACAAGGTTCAAGGTCGTTTTGTCCACTTAACTTAGATTGTTAAGTTATATGCATCGTTAAAAAAGGATTTCAACAAAGTATATTAAATAAAAACTATTAACCGGATAAGAACATCCCATTGACTTGATTTTGCAAAAGAAAATATCAGTCAACAAAGTTTGTCTATACATAAAAGACGCTTTCCTTTCAAAGGATACATAGTATTGAACTTACTGACACAAGGATTTTACCTGGAACGTAATCTCCCTTGTAATAACACAGACGGTTGTTTGCATCTCCTAAGAAAAAAGACTTTAATTACCAATATGAAGCTTTTGGAGAGTTCACGATTTGAAGCCATTAACAACGCTTTATCTATTGGCTCCGGCAGTAGCACTATATTCGGACGCATAGAATCATATTCTTGCAAAATGGTCGCTGCTGATAAGGTTTTGTATAAACGTTTCACTGCTGAGACGCATGGTTATGGACCTCATGATTTGCAGGCTCTGTCGCCGCCTCAAACGTTGGCTGACATGTCGCCTAATTTGCATCGCAACAATAGTCAATCGGGTGATGAAGGTGTAATTTTGTGTGACACTATTTCACGCAAAACGTTGTTCTATTTAATTGCTACTTTGAATGCTTCATTTGAACCCGATTATGATTTTTCTGAAGCAAAAGTAAGTGTGAAAACTAATTTTTTTAACATTTCAGTACATACATATGTAGGTATATTATAAATATAAATTCTAAAATCACTTATTTGTTAGTTTATTTTATTATTTTTATATTACTTGTTACTGTAAAGTTTTATTCCCTATGAAATCCTATTGATTGCTAATAAGGATTTCATTAACGTAGTTAGTACAGAAAGGTATTTCCATTGCCAGGAGTTCAAGCCGATTTTTCGTTTAGATTTAACTTTTCCCCAACTAGGATTGTCTTTCAATTTGCTTCCAGAAACCGTTTTTTATACATCCTTTCAAACCTTTTTGGCTTACATTGCTTAACGCATAACTATTTTTAGAATGTCCCTAAACTATGCAATACTTTTGTCCTAAGGAATAAGAAATCCTTGGCATCAATGTTGCCAGACCAGAAGTATTTTTATTTGTAACAATCGATGATGGTTTCTTTCTAACTGCTTAATTGTTTAAAGGGATTTTCTAAACACAATCATCCATATTCCAAAAGGCTATCTAAAAACATTGAATCTTCGTCGACGGTATTTCCTTACTTTTTGGAATAAGGTGGAATTTTTATACTTTTTCTAATATGTATAGTTATGCTGATAGCCTTTGTCTTTAGTATAAGAATTCATTCTTAGACTAAATCAATAGTTAAACGATGAACGATTTGTTACTTTACACATATGTAATTGAATTTTATTAAAATAAACATTTAAAATTCACATTAATACCTTTTAGAGATATCTTTTTTTATTTAAATAAGTAATTAAAACTTTTATTATGAATACTTTCCTCTTGTATTCACATACATTTACATACTGTCAGTGAATGTGTAAAACAACATTAATTAAATGAAAAGTAAAAAAATATAAAAAATGTAAAGTTTTGCAAGATTTGCTTCCGGCCTTTTAAATTGCTCGCTGCCAAAAACAAAAGTCTGTAGAAGCATAAACTCATTATAACAATTTAAGCAACTTCCATTTAACATTAACATTTTTTTTTATAGATATATCGAGGTATATACATACAAACATACATATGTATATCCATATTTGAATTTGCTATTCATTGCCAAAAAAAATCAAAATACAAACACAGATTGTACATATGAAATTGTATATTTTAAAATTTCTGCAAAACAAAGAACTTGTTTTGATATTTTTAAATGAAAATATATGCATACTATTTAAATGTGTTTTAGGTATAAGCTAAATATGTATGTATGTGTGTACATATATCAATAATTTGTTTTCAAATATTTACACGAATTATTATTTTTATATAATCAAAATTCATACAATGTCTATATATTTTGTGCTACGTAAGTATTTGCATACATACAATTAACATTGATGAGTTTCATTGTAGGTCAAACAAAGAAATTAAAATCACAAAATTTTCCAAACTAGTAGACAATTTCTTTTTTTTATAAAAATTAAGTAAACATTTCTTTGCAATTGTAATTGAAAGAAATTAATAGTTTCATATTCTAAGGAGTGAATCCCTGCTTATAGGCAATAATTGTTGGTTGGGACTAATAGTAAATAATTTTATTACGAATGGCCACAATAAAAACTTGTTCGATATCTTTATATTTCTCAGTCCGAAATAAAAGTAATTCGAAGGCTGACTGAGTTTTTTATAATTTAATTTTAGTTGTCTTCTTTGACCGGCGAATCGGTCATTGAGCCTATGCTAAAATGGTTGCTTTTGCAAATCATATAATAAAATATCAACAGAAAATAAAGCGACAAAATAACATTAATAATACACATTTAACGAAGTGTTAAAAAAAATTGACAAAAAGAACTCTGTAATTACTGATAACAAAAATTAAACAATATACAAACACAAGCTTCAGAAGATACCAACAATAACTGCTGATAAATCCAACGTCAATGGAAGTGCAATCGAAAAGCAAAATGAAAATAGGAAAATAAAGTTAAATTTAAAAAAAAACAAAGTGAATACCTGTTTTTTGTGTGTTTTCCAGCAGTCTGTATACCGAACTATGATGCCCTACCTGTCAGTAGATTTTAAAACCTTTGAAAAATATTTTGTCAAAAGACAATGAGAATAAAAAGAACGTAAACAAAGATAACGGCCCAAAAAGACTTCATAAAATATTGGGTTTCTTTTTCTAAATAAAACTGTTGTAGTTTATAACTCATTGGAAATTGCTAAAGTAAATTTAATTTTTTACTGCCGGCAATCAATTGGTTGAATTTGTAATTTTATTGTTGTAAAATTTTATAATTTTTTTTTGGTTTCCACTGTTTAGGTTTAATTATAAATTTATTTTAGGCCGTTAGTTTTCCTGCGTTAATTTTGCCTCAGTCAGCCAACCAACGAACCAACCTTAAGGTAATTGAACTTTAAAGAAAAAACAGTTTGAAGTGTATTTTAAGTGTGTTAGTTGTGCTCCTCTCCCATGTTGTTGCGTCAAATTGCGGGTTTTTTAGTTAAAGATAAATAAATGTTGGTACAATCTAAACTGCATTAAGTAAGTTATTTGTTATTACATAAATAATATGTAGAAATAATGAAAAAAAATAATTCATTCTGACATTTATAATTCAACAAGAAAAAATATAAATACATATGTATGTATGTATACATATGCATACATATACATACATACATACATAAACATGCATGTAAAATAACAGACAAAATCGGCCACCTATTGTCTTCCATGATAAAAATAGATTTCGTTCTTGTTTTGTTTACAGCGCTTGCCAATACATACACACATATTTTGTTATTTTTGCGTTCATTAATTTTCTCTTTGTGGGAAACAAAAATAAAATCTTAAAATACTTATGTATGTATAACTCTCACAAAATAAAGTTCACATTGAAGCAACATTGATTACTGTTGTGCGATTCATTAACTTTAGCTTCTGTTTCGACAATACAAACAAGCTCGTTTCATAAAAAAAAATTCGATTCTAATATGGAAACAATGTACCAGAATATAACAGATAATCGTTTAGAGTGGAGTTGGCTAAATTAGTTTTTATTCGCAATCCAAGAAACTAAGAGTATTGAATTCTTTTCGACTAGCAGGATTTTAAAAAAATCTGTTGTTATTTCATTTTATAAAAGTATCAATGGACCAATTCATTAACTTAGCAATTCAATTCAATACCCCACGTCAACATGCCATAATAACCAATAGAATATTTTCAACCACGAAAATCCATCCAAAATGTAGCCGATGTTGCCATATTCAAGTTTCTAAAAAGAAGAATATACATACATATATAGTTTATATTTGTCACAAGAAATAAAGTACCTTGAAACTCCATAATTTCTTCAAATGTTTACAAAAACAAAAAAACTATAATTCTTTCTTTCTTTCATAATTTTAGTGATGTTTCCTAACAAAACTGAGTTGAGTTACTCTTGCAATTTGATGAAAAATCGTATTAAATATAATACAACAGAGCTGTAAATATAACTTATAAATTGAAAGCCGTTATTAACCATTGTCAGACCTGTTCTGAAAATGTAACAGGAAAGGTCTCTTGACATTAATTAATTTTAAAGTATTTGTTTTAAAAAAATAATAAATGGCTTAAAAAATTAATAAACATCACATTGTGTAATTTATTTAAACGAAAAAATAAAGTTATTGAAAAAAAATTGTTGATAGTTTTAAAATCATAACATATTATATAAAGTAGGTGTGCTGGGAATACTTAAATACAATTACGCAGGTATTTTTCATTCCAAGTCACAAATGGAACCAAATGAACACTCGTTGTGACTATTTTTCTATTGACACTGGAGAAAACTTAATTTGTATATAAATCTAAAGATTTTCTAATTTCACTTTCGAATAAACAATTGAAAATAATTAAGAATTATTTACTTTCTTTTTTTAGAGCCACGAGTTCAGCAAGGAACCATCTCTTCAATGGGTTATGAATTCGGTCCACTCGAATCTATCAGCTTTAGCTGGTGATCAGTATCAAGGACTACGTCAACCATTGTGGTCGGCCATTGACGATGAAATTAACTTACAGGAGTGCGACATTTATAGCTATAATCCTGACTTAAGTTCGGATCCATTTGGAGAACCGGGTTGCTTGTGGTCTTTCAATTATTTCTTTTACAATAAGAAATTGAAACGTATTGTTTTCTTTACTTGCCGCGCCGTTAAGTAAGTTTTAAAAATATTAACTAAAACTGAAATCAGTTAATTGTGACGAATTGTACGTACAGGACGTTTGTATTAGAGTGACAGGAAACAAAGAAATAATATTTTTAACTTGAACTAGAGAATTTAATGTTGGAATATGAATTGTAGCGTGTTGCTGGTGCGTGGCAAGGCTCTCTGGCAAAGACAAGTAACTTTAAGCCAAAATATAAACAATTCTTTGAAGTTAAATCAGGAGATCTTTGTGACTCATTAAGAGGACATTTCTTTGAGTAAATTTATTGCAGTGTGTGCTGTGTGGCAAGTGGAACTGCATGTCAGCAGTATTTATGACAGCAAATGATGGTAAGAAAAACTTAAAGTTAGCGACAGCCTGCCCATCACAGCTAATAATTCCGCTGGTTCATAAAGTGTAACACACACTAATTTTCTCTGCATTTAATAGTTTTTAGGATAGAACTTGCGGATTATCTTTTCCAAAATAGCTTATTTAAGAGAAATAGAAAACAACTATAAGCGTTTAAAGCAGTGCATCGAACTGAATGTAAAAAATATAAAAACACAATTTTTAACTATAATTATAAGATGTCTTAGTGGCTCAAGTATTTTGCCAAGTGCAAGCAGATCTTGCCACTCACATCTACACCCCAAGACGTGACGAAGAGACGTGCCCAACTTTGTAAGTTGCCCAAATCTGAAAGCGCTGTAATATAATTCCTTTTGGTCAAGTCAAATTCTTAGCAGGTGAACTTGGACGGTATAAGAATAAACCCCAGTGGTTTGTTAAATATTCACCATTTTTCAAAAACGAAATTTTACTCTGGAACTGTTGACAGACAAGCGAGACTAAAACTAAAAAAATGCTTTCTTATTATTTTATACTACATCACTTATCAAGCAAACTGAATTTTATATATATGTATTTTAAAACTGTTTTTCTTTTTCCATCACATAGTTCTCTATACGCTGGCGATACTTCAGACTTTTCCATGGAGGAAGAAGGCTATTAAAGAAGACGATAATGAAAGATAAACCAAACACTCAACCGTAATATTTTATGTCACACATTTTTGCATCTCTTGATTGGAGTTTTATAAAGTTTGCACAAAATGCAAAACTGAAAGAAAAAAAAATATATCACGCACTTTTTTGAAAGTGAACTATAATTATTAATCTTCGAAAATTATCCTTACGTTTGAAATCCTCAACTTGGTGTATTTTTGGGCTCGAAGGCAGGTGAGAGCTGCGGTGTGAGAATTCGTGCCTCTAAGTACACGCGATGCCAATTGAATTATTAAATATTATACGTACATATATATTTTGCTTTATATTCTTTTTTTCCTATACTAAATTTCATGTTCTCATATGATCATATACATAAGAATTAATTTAGTCTTAAGATGAACTGGATTGAAAAATTGCTGGAGTTTGATTACAAGTTTAATTTCCACAAAAAAATTATTCATATTATAATGATAATTAAAAAAAATCAAAACACTACTACTTACGGTTTAAAGTTAAAAAAAAAAATGAACAATTCTTCTTACTTCAAGAAATATGAAAATTTTTCTTTGCTTTTTTACTCAATTCACAAGCCATTTTTCTTTTTAGTACCGAAACTGTGTCTGATTCCCAAATAATAAGACTTGTTTAGAATTTTTGTGGAACTCTAACTACCTACATATGCAGATAACAAGCATTAAGAATAATGTATTGTGCTATACTTCCATGCAATAGGATTGATTATAAAGCGCTTCATTTAAAAATCTTTGGACGACAGGAAGAGATTTTGTAAATTGATTTGCAACCATGCCTTAATTCTTTTAATTAATTTTTAAGAATTTTTAATAGAATTTGAGAAAACCCGTATTTAAATTAATAACATTAAGGCAGATTATTAAGAGCATGTTATAAAAAGCCCAACCAAGATTAATTGTTGATCCAATTCAATGTATGTTAACTATGAATTTTTGCTGTTTTAAATGATAAACTATATATTAAAGTGAAACGTCCCATCATTTATTCCTTGAACTATCCACTTCGGGTAACCATTAATTTGTTCGGATATTTCCAGTCCACATTCTGTAGTGTGATTCCAGTACACCTGGTGTTTTCTTATATTGCAAAAATAGTTGATTTATATAGATAATTTATTTAGTAAATAAATTTGATTCTTCTGTCGTTGTTTTTTTACTGCAATGGCATTTCACAAAAATTCATACCAACTGATGACTATTACTACGCACTTCTTGGCAGTCCAAAAAATACCGCCATATGTATTATGGAATAGCCAATCATATTTAATTCATGCTATAGTATAGCCAATCCGAAAAATTTGCCAAAATCAAATTTGCTTTAAACTGAATATTTGTGAAAGCTTTAAGTCCATTTTAAGTAGATAAAAGTTGTTTATATAAAAAATTGGCAGTCGTAAAGCATTTCTGGGCTGAAGAATAGCTTTCGCGTCATCGTAATTATTTTTTAAGTGCGGTCAGGCTAGCGGTTTTTTAGCCTTCGAAAGTTTTGCGTCTCACTCGCCCTGGTTGACTTTTTGCCTCGGATAGCTGTACTGTTTTAAGGCTTATTTGAGGCATTTCAAGTCGGTCACGCTGGTATTTCCCATGTGGAGACATTGGTTCGTATATACTAGACACAGAGACATTTATAAAAGTCTGTTAATACCATCTTGGGCAAATGGTACTCGTTACCCCGCGTATTCCGTGCAGTTATAACTTGTAAATTTTCAAATCACTTTTGCAAAATATTCTTGATAAATTAATTTATGTCTTGCATAGATTAATTGGCATGGAAAAAGAATTGAGGATAGATATAATTATAAAGAGCCCAATTTTTGACGTATTGCTGCAATTTAAATTTATTTTTTTAAAGGACATTTTTAAAATTTCTTGCATATAATTTGGTACTAAAAACTACTTTTTTTAATTACATAAACTTGTGAACTGAGTAATTATTTTAACACTAATAATAATTTTTAATTACATTTTTTTCTTATTAATCGATTTAAAACTAAACTATATTTTTTTTTCATTTGTCATTTATTTTAATAAGAAATACACATTCATACAACAAACAATCTTGTGAATGAAAAATCAAAAAAAAAAAATAACGTTTCTGTTTGATAACTTTTATTCAATTTAAATAAATATTAGATTTTATTAATAAATTTGTTGCAACTTTAATATAAATGGGCCATTTAAAGCACTGGCTGGCATATCAAACGTATATTTTGTACACCGACTATGACCATCGTAGAAATTAAAAATCTATCTTAATAGAAGAGTCGTTATCGTCGTCAAATTAACGCGACATCCATTAATAATGCACTTTTATACAACATAAATCGAATTTCTTCTCCAGCGCTTATCAACTCTCTTATATTGGAGAAGGAAATGTTTGATTTGTTATAGGAATTTGAATACTTTTCAAAAATATTTTAAATGTTGGTTCATGTTGACAACCGGCCTATGACCCATCATCAAAACTAACATTTTGATTACATTTATCAGCGAGTGAGTTCCTCTAGATTTTAATGGTGAGTTAAACTCTATGTGACTAGAGATATGTATACACAATATACACACACATATATGGACCTGTTCTGAAAATCATATGAAATGGGTGTTTTCTTTATTTCAATTGTTTTAAAATCACAACAACAAATAACGTTTTTGTGGCAGGAAAGATCCTGTGGAACTTTTTTAGTTTTAAGGTATCCTAGTGTGTCAAATTTCATAAATTCACTTTTTTTTGGATTCTGCATGCAAAAAACCTTAAATTTTCATATGAAACCGTTCGTTCGCAAGCCTGAAAAACATCGGAAACTACAAATGCAGATATGCATGTATATAACATTAAAAATCTGACCTGAACAATGAAATGAGAATGGTGACAGTATGAATTTTACCCAAAAACTTGTTTTGACACGGTAGGTGGGTTTTCATATGCAGGGTCACTATCTATGTTTTAAATAAAACAACCAACTACATATGACATGAATTAACAACACCTTGAGTAATTAATATATTATGACATTTATTATAAATATGAAGAAAGTAACAAAGTAATTTCAAAAAGTTGTTGATGAAACTGAACGTTTTAAAATCAGAAACTTTTATATACAGAACACTTTCTGTGATTTCAAATCACTTTTGCTTTTGAATGAATGTCTAATATGATTTTAATTATTTTATTATTAAATACCACCACAAACATATATTTAAGAATATACCTGGGCTTTATTTAATAAAATTAGATTTTAGCTTTACAAAAATAAAATTGTTTTAATACATGTCAAGAAAAATATGCAGCCTCTGAGGTCTAGAGTATATTATTAAAATTCTGACCACAAGCGGCAAAATGTTTATAGTCTTAAAATTCACATGTGAATGAGTAGAAAATCTTTTCTATTGCAAGCCACATAAAGAAAATTTAATGTAGGCATGTTACAAATGCTATTTTTAACGCCTAACAATTAGAAAAATAAGAAAAGAGCGGCTCAAGTTTCTGAAGAAATTTGTTTTTAGAAGTTATATAATTTGAAGTAGTGATTTCTAGAACAGACCTGATAATCCCTTCTCTTCTAAATTCAACAAGAATTGAAAACAATCCATAATTTGTTGTGCTATCTTCGCCGAATAGGGATCTTTATGCGGCACATTTATTCAATCTTTTTTTTTTTTTGCATTATAAAGCTGAAAAAACTTTTTTACGGTCCCTCAAAATTTAAAAAAAACATGATTCTTTTAATTACAATAAACAAAATTAAAATATGCTAAGCCTTTTTTGGCACAGTATATAAATTTGAAGCTTAAAATTAAAACAAAAAATAAACATAATTTTGTCAACATTTTTTCAATTAAATTAATCAAATACTTCATCTGTTTAAAGAAATAATATCAAAAATATATATTAATAAACGCTTGAAAGTTTAAATAGAATTGGATTAAAATAGGCAGCAAGCATTTCGAAGCGATATGTTAATCATGATAAACGTCCAAAATAAAAACATAAATAAACTGTGTAGAAATCGTTAGCATATGTATGCTTAAGCCTAAATTTATGCTTAAGCCTATTCGTAATTTTCTAGAGATATTTGTGTACATGTTTTCATGACTGCGCCGCTATCGTTAAATTTAGTTAAAAATTGAATAAACTTATTAAACTGCTCCTTATCCGTATGGGCAAGTAATAGTGCGGCATACTAAAAATATATAGAAAAGAAAACAAACAATTAAAATTGTAATTTGTAAAGTTTAAAAAAAGTATACATGCGCCCATATGTATATAGTTATTTATATTAATTTGCTTTTAATATAGTACCTTTACAGACACCCCAACTTTTGAGTCTAAGAGAGGAAAGAACAATAGTAATTGGCATGGTGTTGTTTGCAAACTCGTTCCAATTATATACATGAAGTTAGCTGCAGATTAATATTTTTAAAATACCTGTTTATTTTATGCTTTCCTATGCATAAGACTGAACACGGAGTTCATACCTGATGAACCTACATATGTATATAATACCACGAAATAACAATTTTATATCCAAATCAACTCATGATAAATAATATAAATGTCCAATACGAAATGTGAAGTATATCGAGCCTTCAGCTCTAATGTTTATATCATGACGGTGCTATATATAATATTAATAAATTTATTGCATACATATGAAATATTCATAAGTATATTTATTATATTCATCATGATATAAATTCAATTCAATTGTGAAATAGATTTTTTTGTGTACTCACTGTGGCAATTTTAGAAGAGAATTAAAAAGAAATTGATCAATTTGCAGTTCAGCTAACGATATATTTTGATTTGACTTTGATTATTGATTTTCAAAGTAGAACTACACTATATTCAAGAGCGACACACATCTTTATGTTTATGAGCATAAATTTAATTGACATTTGTTCAAAATTAAGCAACTTCTAGTTGATTTCTTGGCTTATTTTTTTATACAATAGTACAAATAATTTATTTCAAAATCGAGGTGGGCTTGTGACATTATTTCATATGTAAATATTTTTAGATTTGACGTTCAATTTTATCCACAATTAGTTTTAGCAAATCATTTGCTATTTTTCAACAAATTGAAATCTGTTTAATTTTTGAGGGAAATATTATTGGAAAAATATTTAATTAGGTTCGCGATTCTTAGATTATACAAAATCAGAGACTGAAAATCTGGTATAAACTTAACATCTGGTAAAAACTTAAAAAAAGGATGAAATCCACTAATGTCTTAATTTTGCGTGTAAACTGCACTTTTATCAGTTATAATTTATTTAATGACTACAGATCTTAGCGAAATCAAGGCCCTAGCGTAAATAAGGGAAACTACTTGAACTAACTCAAGATATACGAGTGTGAAAAAAAGTTTAAAAAAAGAAAACAATTGAAAATTACCTTAGCTAGTAATGGATAATAGCCCTTTCCTAATTTGTTGAATAAACACAGAGTTTTGGACAAACTAATCCAGTCTTTGCGTAAAAGAAATTGACGAGCGTATTTGATTTTGATATTATGATCAGAATTCAAGCTACGCTGATTCCAATGGTGAAATATATAAGGATTGCATGATGTGTTGCGATCATCCCATATGGCATGATCTTCATTATCAATCATATTCAATACATCATCAAGACGATCTTTTGGAATTTTTCTTGTTCTTACATTTTTAATCTGTTCTTTTGTCATCTTGCTTATTTTGGTATATTTTTTTACTCCAGGCTGTTTAGATATATTGATTTTACTAATACGTTGTAGGGACAACGGCGGTCTACCTCTACCCCGTTTTGCTGGTGTTTGTACTGAATTTATTTGATTTGATATTTTCAAATTCACAGTATTTGGTGCGCCTCCATCGGGTGTGATTTCTGAAGGTTTTACTACACTTTCATGCTTTTTAGGAGAGTCTTGGCACTTGACTACTTTGTCGAGTTGTTTGTTCTGTGCTTTGAAATACTTTAGTATTCCATTGTTATTGCTGGGTTTAGGTGTTGAAATATTTAAAGCTTTATTGGAATTCGCCATATTTTTTGTATTAGTTTCATTTGCTTCCAAGCCTTTGCCATTCGTTACGTCAGTTTTAATTGAACTTCTTGTTTTTCTCAAGAGTGTTTTTTTTTTGGGTTTAACTTCTTTATTAGTTTTGACTACAGAAGTTTGAGTATCGTTTTCTAAGTGTATATTGGCATTTTCCGCTTGTATAATATGATTATTTCTTCTGGTTTCCCTATTATATTTGCCGCTTTTGTTCGGGCTGTTATCTAAGAGGCTTTCAGACTGTTCAGTGGTTGTTTTACGCCTTTTTTTCGGACTGTTATCTAAGAGAATTTCAGATTGTCCAGTTGTCGTTCTACGCCTTTTTGAAATGTTTGGATTTTCTAATTCGTTCCCAATACTTACATCCGTAAGCAGCAGCATATCGGCGATAATATCGGCATTGATAGTGTCAAGAAAACTCTCATCCGATTCGTGAGCATGCTTTTTTCCTTTATTTCTTGTTTTAAGATTGTGTTCCATAGTTGTTTTACAATCGTCTGATGTATTCATGCTTACGTCAGTGTTCAATTTTCCCAATCCTAAATTAGTGGCAGGCACATTTGTTACATTTTCGCTATTTGACAGAATACTTAAAGAACTTCTATCAAGGACTTCAGATTTTAGTCTCGTTGATCTTCTTAGTGCCGGTTTCGACTCAACAATATCATCTTTCTTTTTTGGCGGCGTTTTTTTAGTGTTGATATGGTTAGACACAAAGTCTTCCTTTGAAATATCATATTCACCGTCCGGTAAAACATTTTCTATATGTTCTACAAATATATCAGATTTTAGTCGGGTTTTTCTCATTTGCGATAATATTATGATGGGACTATTTACTCTCTTTTTCTTGATTGATGTTGAAGTTTTAGAATGCCTTGAATTTCCGAAAAACTTAAATATTTCCGCTTTCAATTCTGAACTTCCTTTATGTCCTGCACAAAGAGCATTTTGATTTTGAGTATTATTTGCACCCATACTTTTATAAGTATGTATATAGGAGTGTGAGAAGAAATGATACAATACACATGAGAAGATAACAAACTTGGCACCACTAAGAAACTTTTTTCTAAACGTGTGTATGGAAGCTTTCTTTATATTTTCACGTGTATAAAAGTCGTATTTTATTACTGGTTTTGTACTAGATAATGTAAAGCTGAAACACCTCATGATAATTTTTAAGCGCCAGGTATACTTATATAGCAAAAAAAGCAATTAAAGGAAGAAACCATATTTTGTGTTCACATACCACATTTGCACTCTTTTTTCAAAATTTTTTCTAACTAGATAAAAGCTTTCTTCTGCTACTTGGAATTGTCGATATGTCTAATTATTCAAATTCTTAATAATGCCTTATATTCATATCAAAAACTTTGCTGCTCTACTTTTATAAACTTACATACATATTGAAAAATATGGGATAAAAAAACTAAGTCTTAATTGTGTTTTACAAAAGATTATAATAGCTAATCAGCTTTTTCATCGTGTTGAACAAAACTGTTTAGGTCATGTGCATTTTTAGACAAGAACAGATTTTTTTGGTTGGAATATGTTAAACCTAGTTTATTAAATAAATTTTGTATTCGACTACTGATTATTTAAACAGTATTGTTTAACATTATAATTAAATTATTCTATTCCAATACGTTTCAATAAGGAGCTTAGAGTAGTTCAAGCTGATTAAAATTTTTTGCGGCGGTAATTTTGTAGCGATGAGTCGGCGGCGAAATATTAAAATATATTAAGTCTTTCCTTTGATTAGATTTTATTTAGAAAATAAATCAAATTATATTTGTGGTGAGCAAAATATTACTAAGCCGCAATGAATGTGATATTGTTACGTGAATTTACACAAGCAAGTAAGGTCGGTGCTCGGTGCAAAAGTAATGGCATTAACGGCGCGTTTCCGCTGACGACTCAATCGGCATCAGTCTCTTATTACAATTCATATAGAAAAACACAAAACAAAATTTTTACAAGCAAAACTTCAGAAATTATTTTATAGAATTTGAGTTTTCTTATTAATATTTTTTTAACAATCTATAAGTTTTAATTGAGAACTTAACAATTACTGTATTAAAACACAATTTAATTTAAATTTTTTATAAAACTCACCCAATTTTGAAGTAAAAAGTTTTTCCAAGGGATTTGCAAAAAAATAAGGAAAACTGTGTATATACCCTGATGATAATGCCATAGTATATTATAAAAATACAGCAATATCTAATTGTGTTTATGGCGCTATAGAAGTGAAAGACCAAATAATTTCAAGTTAAATAAAAACACTTTAATGCTCTAAAATATATTTTGCAAATGGCTTAAAGTGCAGTAAAGCGGTTAATGGAAATGTGTGTCACAATTTTTAAGCATTAAATCCAAATAAAAAAATATCCATTATGGATAAAGAACATGAGACATATGATATGGTTCTTGACATACCAAATACGGGTAGTTTAAATCCTTTCGATAGACCACCCAACATAATGGATGACGACTTAAATAGTGTTACCCAGGAGGAGTTAGAAGCTAACTTGTCAACAGATTGTCCAGCGAATGCTATGGATACAACTCCTGCACAGAATTGCAATGATATGTGGGAAAAGTTAATACAAAGCGTTTTAGAAGATAATTCCACCCAAGACGCAGTGGTACAGTCAGTGCCGAGTGAAGATGTGATTTATGAAGCTGAAAATGACTCAAATAGAAATGAACAGGAGGACGTAAAGACTAAAAATAATGAAAATGTAGAGTCGGTTATAACAAATACAGAAGAAATAAACAACACATTACCAGATGTGGAGGAGGAAAGTATGGAAAATTTAAAAGAAGAAGAGGAACCAAATGAAGCAAACAAAATTAAAGTTGAAATTTTGCCTAATGATGAAGAAAACGTTGTCAAAGAGGAGAATATAGTTATGGGTATAACTACGGACGAAGAACGAATGATATCAAATTGCATGTACGATCTTAATGAGGATGATGGCCAAAATGATTTGTATCAAATTGAGGTATATGCTACCAATCACAAAAATGTTTCAAAACATGATATCGAAGAAAATGTTGAAAGCATTAATTACGATGAAGATGAAGATGAGTGTCTAAGCGATGTTTCATCAGAAAGTCTGGGATATTTGGAACCTATTGAAACGGAAGGAACGCGGGAAGAAGCATTACTGAAAGAAGAGCTTTTTAAACAAAATCAGCTTTCAACAATTATAAGTGATCATTGCTATTCTCAAGAAGGATCAGGAAATGTTGATGAATGCGACGTTTTGAAGCAGAATGTTATAAGTCATATCATGAAACAAAACATCTCTAACAAAAACATTCGCAAAATTTCGAATTTTGTTGATGGTTTGTTAAAGAACATGGATAATAATAAATTGGAAATTATTTTAAATGCTATGAATATAAGTGAAGCTAAGAATGTAGAAGTAATGAATGATACTTCCATTAAAGAGGAGAGAACGTGTTCGAAAAGCGTAACTGCTGGAGAAGATAGTTCAGGTACTGTCCAAAAACAACGTTACAACGAAAAAGCACTGCTGGAAAATTTGGAAACATCACATAAAGACAACCAGATATTTTGCGAAGAAATTATGCAAGAAAATTTAGACCAACATGTCGAAGAAGTAACGGTAGCGGAAGCACCTGAAATATTGAGCCAACACTACGAACTAGCCCCTGAGCTCGCAGTTCACAAAGATGAAACTATAAAGAATGATAGTTTACTATCGCAGTCAAAAAAGAATGAAGACAACAAAACAAGCGAAACTGAATTCTCCGAAAATAAATCTTTAAATGGTACATTACCCTTTAATTGTTCAGAAACACTTGAACATCAAATCTTTGATGAAGAATTTGAAATGTTATGCAAAAATGGTGTTTTACCACTATCGCAAAATACACCAAAATCGAATGCGTACAATCACTTATTAGATAAATTAAAAGATTTTGTTTCCCAAATACAGAAGGATTGCGAAGATTTATCAGTTTATTCTGTCGAAGGAAGATTGCAGGACTATATTAAAATGCAATATTATAACTTTCAAAAGTTATTTATATACAGACAAACGGTAGAAACGCAAACAAAACGCAAAAAGTTAACAAAACGCACAAAAAAACTAAAGCATTCGGAAAGCCAAAAGAATTTGTTAACAGCTGAAAACTCAAATCGATACTCATCGACTTCGGGAGAATCGTCATCGTCATCGTCATCGTCGTCACCTTCTTCATCATCAGACGAAAATGAAAATGATGGTAAAAGTGTGTCTTCCTTTTCAAAAGAAACATCACCCCAAAGAAGTGAAATAAAATCTTTACCATATATGGATACAGGAATTTTAAACAACGCCAACAACAATGCTCAGGAGTATGATGATGGCATCAATTTATCGCAATATGTTCAATCGGAAATATTTAATATCGATTCTCTTTCACCGCAATCGACAATAATATCTGACTCTGAATGTGATTCTTTAAAAGAAGAAACTGATGCAACAATGGTGGTGAAAAAACAGGTATCCCAAAGCGAAGAAGACAGCCATGGAGAAAGCGATGATACAATTATTTTTAAAATAACTTCCAAAAAAAGCAAAAAATCGAATGATTGTCTGTCAGAAGCTTCAGCAGCCGATACCAAGAAAACTAATAAAAATCAAGATGACAAAATGTCAGTGCATAGCGAAAGCGACAAAGAAAATTTGATCTCTGAACGAAAAGAGAAAAAGACAACTGAAGCAATGGGCGAGGATGAAAGAAATGATAGAGAAATTGATCGGTATGTTTTGTTCTGCAGTATTTTTCTTGAAAGAACCTTCCTAAAAAATGAGATCATTTGTTTAATGTTTCTTTTGCAGATTAACAAATATAAGCGGCTTAGTTAAGCGTTCAGTTTGCAATACAAGCTCCACCAAAAGTACTGATAAAACCAAACCAAAAGCGACAGCTGCCAAAACCCTCAATGATCGCTTCGATTTTATGGACATTGAATTTGGTTCAGAAGATGAGGTTAAAAGTGAAGTGAGTATGTAGAAAAAATAGTAAACTTTCATTTATTTATACCTGAGCATAATATTTATAAAAGGAAAATAATTTAAAAAAAAAATTAAAATTCTGAATTAATGTTCAAGGCCGAAGAGGAAGTTATAACGGAACAACAATTTCTAAGAAATTATAATGAGGATATTAAGAGGCAAATGCTAAATGATTCCAGTACAGATTCTGAAGCTTTAGAGGAGGAAGATGATGAAATGTTAAAGGCTTCGTCCGAAGAGGATGATGAAGCCGGCACCAAATCGCCGCTTGTAGAAAAATTTCTCAAAACATTTGTGGTCGATGATAGTGACAATGATATCGAAGACAACGATGACGATGAAGATATCGACTTAGATAGCGATAAGGATGAAGAGGAGAAAGCAAAAGGAAAGCCAGAAAGTAAAGAAGGAGTGGCTATTGCAGATGTTAATAAGACAGAGAAAGATATAGATGGTGAATTATTAGTTGATGGCGAAATACCTACAAATTCCGAAATAGAATTATTAAACGATAATTTTCTATTTCGCAAACGTTCTGCAAAACCACAAAAACTGGATAAAATGTTATCAGATGCTGAAAAACGTAAAAATATTAGTAAAATTGACGCAGAACTGATAAGTTTGAGTTCAGACAGTTCTAACTCCGATGTTGAGGCGATTGATGTTGAACCAAACCAAAAACCGAGGTCTCTGAAGCCTATGCTAAGACCTGATCAATTGGCTGGCGAAACTATTAAAGCGCAAAAGCATGAAAACGAACGCATATCACGTTTAGAAAAGAAACACGTCATGTTGGATAAAATACTAAAAGAACACCCAGAGGTGGATAAAAATAAAGAATTAATATTAGATTATATAAAAGAAACCAAAACATTTATTAAAGTTCATCCGGGCATTGTAAAATATCTCAAACCTCATCAGTTTGATGGCGTGCGTTTTATGTACGATTCCTGCTACGGCGGTGTGGATGCTTTGAAGAAAAGTCCTGGTTCTGGTTGTATTTTAGCCCATTGCATGGGTCTGGGCAAAACTTTACAATTAATATCTCTCTTACATACTGTGATCTCCTACAAGGAATTAAAAACTACAAAAATTTTAGTCTTATGTCCCAAGAGTACGGTTATGAATTGGGCTGACGAAATCATTAGATGGTTGGGTCCTTTGAGGCAGAAAAATGTGAAAGTCTATACATTTAGCGATACATCGTAAGTTAAACAATGAAAAACATTTTAATTCTTATGCTCTTTGTTAAATTTATATAATTTATAGAGACATTAATGAAAAATTGAGTATCGTCAAAGAATGGTCTTTATCAAACCATTCGAGGGCTGGTTGCCTGTTAATTGGTTATGAAGCTTTTCGTACGCTAGTATTTTATCATTCATATAAAAATCGAGGGAATATCAATTCGGAACGTTTAGAAGAAATAAGATTAAATGTAAATAAATATCTTCTTGCGCCTGGTTAGTAAACGGCATTTACTGCATTAGATAAATCTATGGCTTATTTTTTTTTCATGGTTTCCAAAACAGGTGCAGATTTGGTTGTTTGTGATGAAGGTCATATTATTAAAAATAGTAATTCGGCTATTAGCAAGGCAGTGGCTAAGATTGAAACACCGCGTCGCATTGTTTTGACCGGTACTCCAATACAAAACAATTTGAAAGAATGTAAACAGTCAATGTTATTGAACTAAATTCTGTGCTCAAGATATAATGCTTTTGTTGTTTTTCTGCAGACTACAGCATGGTGAACTTTATAAAACCTTTGTTTTTGGGAACAGAAAAAGAATTTGCCAATCTCTATGCAAATCCTATTAAAAATGGTCAACACAAGGACTCTGGTAAAACCGATATTAAAATTATGAAACAACGTTCATTTGTATTGCACAAAAAACTATCGAAATTTGTGCAGGTAAGTGCAAAAGTGAATGTAGAAAAAAAAAAAATTCTAACATGTTTTTCATTTCAAATCTGTCACTTGATCTTTCTAACTTTCAGCGCAAAGAAGCTGAACTGTTAAAAACGTTCTTGCCAACGAAATTTGAATACGTTTTATTTGTACCCATGACTGAGGTGCAAAACAATTTATATCAACACATTTTGGGTGCAATAAAAAATCGTGATGAAAATTACCGCGGCAAGGGCCTCATAACGGACTATACATGTTTACGCAAAGTAGGCCAATTACACTTTTTCCTTTACTAAATGTTCAATAAAAGTATTCCATGTTTTGTTAGATTTGGACTCATCCAAAAGTATTAGAAGATGCTTGGAAGAATGCTACAAATGTAAGTAAAGAATGAATATATTATTCCATGCAAAATTGGCCTAAACAGAAAATCATAAAATAAAAAGCCGACCGAAAAAAATTAATACAAATTTGATAGATATTGGCAACTTTGTAAATTAATGTGATGTTTCCACAGCACAAGCATTTTTTTACAATCACTAAACAAATTAAGTATTTTTCACAAAACAAAAAGAAAACTGAGTCAGTCACTTCTTTTTTGTTTTGTGGAACCATGACATGAATCTAGGATATTAAGTAATATACATACATATATAAAAGAGTCGTAAGCTCTACCATATATCATGATTTTACTTGTATCATGTATTGGGCCGGCAAATACAAAACAGGCCACAATTTTTAACAGAAACTTAATATTCATATTTAAAAACTATTCACACTTAGCAACGTAACAAAAAAGAAGCGCGTAATAAACTATTGGGCCATAATTCAGATGATGATCAGCCAGATGATATTTACGACAGTCAGACCGGTCAGATGTCAGTTACAAATGATTGGTGGCGACATCTAGTCAACGAAGCTGATTTGGAATCGGTGATGCCTAGTAATAAATTACGCACAATGTTTAAGGTTTTACAAATGTGCGAAGAGAAAGGAGAAAAATGGTATCTGCTATTCAATATGAATATTTTAATTTGTTTCTCTCAATAATTTTGTTTCATTTCAGTTTGATATTTTCTGCTTTTGTGGCGGTTTTAAATGTTGTTGAATATTTCTTTAAAAAAATAACAGAAAATGATGCTGCCGTCTTGAGTGAATTGAGTAAGTTTTTATAATATGATGCATATGTATGTATGTAAGTGTTTATGTATAAATTGTTTAAATATTAACACAAACATAAACCTGTGAATATACAGTTTGCCAAATAACTATTTTCCAAGCTAAACACTTAAATTAATTGTGATGAAGAATGAAGTTTTCTATTCCTTCTATCGGTTGGGGGATGTGTCTTAGAGGAGTATCTGGCAAAGCAGAGTTTGTTATTTAGTCTCAACCTGGACTCTACTCTACTGTAAAATAACGCACCCAGTGTCGAACTGACCGTCTTCTTGTTTTACTCTGTAACGACGTCTTAAGAAAACGATATTAAGAAATTGAATTGTGTTTGATACTTTTTTTTAGTTCATTGAATGGAATTTATTTTAGCATTTCGTTTTATCATTTTCGTGGTTAAGTCAAGGCGTTTTTGTTGTTTGAATACGTTTGTGCAAGACGATTCTCAGAAGTTATGTTGGTGGCTGAAGAGGTCAGAATTAGATTAGAAATTTTTTTAAAACGTTGCTAAATAGGAGTAAAATTGGAGCAGAGCGGTATAATACTTTTGTCGATCTACCTTTTTACAGATATCGCAATCAATATCTAGTTTATTTTCTTGACATTTTTTTTTTGTTCAAAGGGCATTTTGGACATGTCTTCTCAGTTTCAATTCGTCTGGTACTCAATTTCCCTGATTTTGGATGAAACCTAAAGCTTACATACGTTTCGAAGTTGATTGAATAATAGTGAGGGTCTGGCCCAAACCGGATCTTCGCCGTGCGACCATCGTTGGCCTATTATGTTTCCTTTTCTATTCAATGTTTTAAAGCGTCTTCAATGGAAGTGCTGGCAGAATCTGCAAGTGCCTGTGTTCGATATGAACATTCAGTTGTAGTTAATTTTCTGCCTCCTGGCACCGAAGCTCAGAAACTTGTTCGTCCTTATGAAGCCATGAAATCATTTATATTTTTATGTTTCTTTACTTCAGATATTACCCGTAACTGCAAATGGGTTTTAGGGCAAGATTATTACCGCTTAGATGGTAAAACGCCCAAATCAATGCGTCATGCTATGATCAACGAATTTAATAACGTCGATAATAAAATAGCCAGGGTATTTTTAATATCAGCAAAGGCAGGTGGACAAGGAATTAATTTAATTGGTGCTAATCGTGTTATAATATTGGACACTTCTTGGAATCCTTCAAATGATCAGCAAAATATATTTCGAGTTTTTCGTTTGGGTCAGAAACGTTGCTGCTACATTTATCGTTTGCTGGCAATGGTATGTACTACTCATCAATGGATGAAACGAAAATCTTTAAACCTTACTTTTAATTTCTTAAAATCCATAGGGTACTATGGAAGAAAAGGTCTACTCACGTTCGGTAACCAAACAAGCCATGAGTTTTAGGGTAGTTGATGAGCAACAAATCGATAGACATTATAATATGGCTGAATTAGCTGAATTATATACGTAAATAAGCTTTTTTTCTTTTTTAATTTGATTTTGCTTAAACATATTTTATTTTGTAGCCTTACAGTACCAGATAAAAGTAATCGGCCGACACCGATTTTACCCCAAGACAGCATATTGGCTAGACTATTGCGTACATTTCCTGAGCTGGTATACAAATATCATGAGCATGATAGTCTCTTAGAAAACAAAGTGGAACAAGAGCTTAGTGAACAAGAAAAGAATGAGGCTTGGACTGCCTATGAAAGAGATTTGCAAATGAATTCTGAAGCCAGAGAAATGCCAAATATTGAAGAGTAAGTAACATATTATTTCAAAATTATTTCAATACTTACTACCAATTTTTTACTACATTTTTAGCTTTCAGAATAAATTTAATGTTTCGAATTTATCGAATTATTTATCACCATTTTCTGGTTTAGATGTGAGTAATAATCAAAATGCTAATAATAGTAAAAACGTAAGTAAATTTTCTTAGTTTTTTTTTATTTGTTATCGTCCTCTAATTGTATTAACTCTATTTCGCAAATTGCGTAACTAATGGAAGTAATTCTATGGGTTTGAAAAATCACATTTCACTGTTTCTTTTTTATTTTGTAAATACACATTTTTACCTCCATACATGTCAGTTATATTTACTTAGGGACTGGAATGTCTTGACTCAATAGTTTGTGACTAAAAAGTGGACCACAAGTACCAGCATAAAAAAGCACCCGACTTTATCTTTGATGATTGTGCAAATTGTGTCTCAAATATAATTTACATATGATTAATTCATGAACATTTTCATTTGTATATGTTGTCACTATTATTTTAATATGTGTGTATGTATGTATTCTCAAATAATTCTATTGTTTATTTACTTATAATTTAAAAATGTGTTACTAATTGACCCTTAACATTTTATTAACGCTATATCCAACAGATGTCGCATCTCTTAGGCTACAACCGAGGTTTTAATCCAAATTTCCTGCAATCCCTTTTGGCTCAGAACACAAATACTGGTCTCAATGGTCAGCAGTACATGGATTTGTACAACTATTATAAGAATCTAGGCCCCACTTATGCTGATATTAATCCGTATGCTCCGCTTTCTGGACTAAATCCCGGTGGAGGACCTGGTCGTATGCCAACATCAGCAGCACCACCGCCCGTACCTACAAATCCACTAGCAGCACTGGGAGATTTAAGCATGTTTGGTTTAAGTTCTTCCGCCTTGCAATCCTTAGGAGCTAATCCGGCCGCCTTGAATCTGCCCAACAGCTTGGGAAGTAGCGCTGCTTTGCCACAATTGCCGCCAGCCGCTTCAATGTACACCACGCCTTCAGCAATGGGCACAAATTTGCCTATGACATCTGCAAGTGTCCTGGCAGCAGGTGGTTTGGCAAGTACTAACAATTCTGCTGCGGTTTTATCGGCGTACGAACAATTTAAACAGTCTTTTAGAGGCTCATACAACAGCATGTACAATTATACTGGCGATTTTGGCTTATCTTCATCGGGCTCAACGATATTGGACAGTTCAAAAACAAAAAATTCTAAGCAGAGTGGTGCCAGCAATAAAAATGTTAATATACAAGGAGGTTCAAAGGGCGGTTCTTCAATGGGCTTATTTTCAGGACCTCCACCTCCCTATATGCCGCAACCTCAAACACAAGCGCAACAACAACATGCCCAACAGCAGCGACCTAACTCAAGAAATACCCCGAACTATGAACAACAACAGCAACAACAACAGCAACAGCATCAACAACAACAGCAACAGCATCAACAACAACAGCAGCATCAACAAAAACAGCAGCAGCATCAACAGCAGCAGCAGCAGCATCAACAGCAGCAGCAGCAGCATCAACAGCAGCAGCTGCAGCAACAAAACAAAGCTAAATCTTCAACCACGCCTTCAACAAAGCCATCAGATTCTAATACATCAGCAAGATCTAGTAGTCTGTTAAGCTATAGACGAGCGGAGTCATCACCTGTAGCATCTGCTACCACTTCAAAACAATCAAGCGAGAGTTTGGCTCCAAGTAAGCCAAACCCAATGCTGCAGCAAAAGAAGTCTGCTGGAGACAGTAATAATAGTGCAAATACGAAATCCATGCTTGCCCCAAATACAAAAGGATTAAAAACTTCTGCGAATAGTTCAAGTCTGCTATCATCAAATCAGAAGTCGAATCAAAAATTAACTGCAACTCAAATTAATAGTAGCAGCAGCAGCAGCAGCAGCAATTCGCTAAATTCTAGCAAATTAAGTACAACTTCGATGCCGTTAACTTCCACATCTAGCATATCACCGACAGCGCAGTCAGACTCGAATCGTGCTATGAACATGGGTATTTTATATCCCAATTCTAAAGCAATTGATAAAACACCCAAGCAAAATCCGACCTTAAACATGGGCATCATTTACCCTAATTCTTCAAAAAAATCTAATTCGGAAATGCAAATTATACCCACCACATCTCCACCGGGAACAATAAGCATATCAAAGCAATTAAACGATTTATCGCCAAGTATATCACTCACAGCCCTTAAAAGTAATGCCCCCAGTAAAATGCAACCAAATCAAAATAGCAAATCAAATAACGTCATGAATAGCCCCTCAAATGTCCAGATAAATAAAATAATGCAGAACACCAATGCTAGACGCAATACTAGTCCAATTACTGCTAACAGCGCACCGTCATTAGGTAATAAGTCATCCTCAGCGGGAAACCTTAATGCCAGCAGTTCGATTACGTCAAACTCAACCGTTCAAAGCAATTTGTTGGCCAGAATAAAAATGGCAAATAGTAAAAAACCCACAAATTCTAATAACATGGGCAGTTCTGTGCCACCTTTACAAAGATCAACCACTATGGTAAGTATACCAACAACAAATACATCCACCAAAACCCCCACTGGCTTAACAATAACAAACGTCAAAAGTGCTGTAAAAACTCAACATAGTTTAACAAAACCTGGCCTGACAAATCAGCAAGCTTCCACTTTAGCTAAACAAACTGCTGCAGCGGCAGTGGCCAAATCGAATATAAATCGTTTAAACAGTTCTACACGCAACAGTTCGGACAATTCAAATACATCAAGTAACACAAATTTGCCTTCGTTGACTGCTATAAAAAGAATTATTAAACGAAATTCGCCAACAGCTGGACTTACAAATAAACCGCCTGGCCTTACAGCGTCACCTTCGTTGTCGGCAGCAAGTGGCAACAAGTTGCCAGTTATTAGCAGCGTTAAGTCCATGTCTCCGTACACCTCTGGCATGGCTACCATTTCAAAGGCCTCAGTAACTAAAGTCAATAATGCGGCGGCTCAATCATTAAGTAATTCTGCAGTGGCGGCGAAACTCTCATCAGCAGCAAAAATTGGATCTAATCATCAATCTGTACCGAATGTCTCGAAATCATTAGCTCAAATTCAAAAACGTTTACCGACATCACAGGCTGCACCTACTGCGTCTACATCAACGAACTCAGCACGCAATACAGTAAATATAAGACCAGTCGATGCTAAACAAAATCCGGCCGGAACTGGTGGTGTCTATATTATAGAAACAAATATTAATGATAAAAAGCTAGCGATAGGAGCACCAACTAGAAGGTAAGTGAAGAAATAAGCTTTACAAATAAGTAAATGCGCACACAAAACACAAGAATTCTATCGGTGTCCGAAATAAAGACTAATCATTTAAGATTTCATATGATGATGCATTTTAATCCCGTGGTTCTGCAAACATTGAAGCAACACCCGTCTAGCGAAAACATCACTTCTGTATGTAAGAATATACAGAAGAATCCAAAACAGTCGATGTCGTGTCGTTTATAAAATCTGCTACTTTCACAGACCAAAAGTTAGCAAATATTTCGCCTGATTTGATTCTGCAACAGTAAAAAATTGAACGGACTTGAGCTGGCCGAATGAACCCTGGAAACTGATCTTAAACTTTTATCAAAAAATCACTTAACGATGAGACTCATTTCTAAATGAAACAAATTGTCGAATTTGTAACAGTGTGGATTTTGCGCTCATACCGTCATTGGCCCTTTGTTTGCCAATTTTTGTAGTCTGAATTGGATGATATGGAGAGCAATGACATGTTTTATGTTCATCTGTTAGAATTTCTATCTTTTTCAATACCTTAACCAGGATTTTATTCTTTCACAGTTTTAGTTTATTTACATATATATTTTACGTTTACTACAATGTCGTTATAACTGAAATATTCCACTTAAAATAACATTAATATACTAAAACACACATATTTATGTTTTTTTTAGCGGCGGCGGTACGACGGTCACCAAAGTTCCAACCCAAAATGCAGTGAAGCGTAAAGCTACAGATCCCTTATCCAAAGATAAAAGTATTGAAACAAAAAGGTTGAAAAATTGAATTAAAATTTATTAGTGTAAGTTTTTGGTAGTTTTTAAGTTATTCAATTAAAAAAGAAAAAATATATAAGGAAATAAGATATACCTATAGTCCTGTGCTGTAAAACGAACGATTACGAGTCGTGCAGTTGCCAAAAGCAGCAGATTCTTGCATATTAAAATTATTCGATTTACAACACGGTGCCCATTATGTATTAAACAATCGTGTACGGGAAACAAAATTAATATTAAGCGTTCAATATTAACTTATTATTTGTGTTTAAACTCTCATTTGTGTAAAACTAAATTTAAAGTGTGCATTATTTTTATATAATTTCAAATTAACACAAATACATATATATATATAACATAAATTATCATTAAATAGCTAAAGTTTTTTTTAATAAAAAATCATTTTTTATATACTAAATGTATATACGTATTTTAATACACTTCTTTTTCATTAATGTGTTATGTATCATATAATTTTAATGCTGTTATGATTTAAGAAATTGTAACGTTTTTATGAGTGCATAATAATTGTAAAATAAAATTTTTAATGTCATTCTTTTTATTATTTTTTAAATATTCTTTTAATCCAAAATAGTATCTGTGCAGCAGAAATAAAAATGTTTTTAAACATTAAGTATCAGTGCTTAGATTGAGTATGCAATATTAAGACTATAATCTGCTAAAGCTTTAATTAGTTAAATGCAGAAACAACATGTTTATAAGTTTTCAGCCTATTATTTATACACATATATTATTATTGCAAAAATCTTTAGATTAGAAGAAAATGTTTTATGTCATATGTGAAATATGGCAATTTCTAATCTAAAAGTACTGAGTGGTCAATGGTAGTGAATTTTTCTACCCTGGCAATTAAAGTGTGTGATAACAGGTCATTGCATTATCGCAGCAAAACAACTGAATATCTTATAATCAATAGTTGTTTTGTCCTATTTCTTGAATATAAAAAATTTATTTATATCTTAATTTTATTAAGTTTTAAACTAATTTTTGAGTGGCAAATGTTATTAAAAGTGTAACTGAAAATTGCATGCGTCAAAACTACACAGTGTGAACTAATACTTAACAACCCCAACTTGATATGGCAGCACTTAAAAACAAAGAAAACGTCAACGAAATAAACAAGGAACATACAGAAATAAATATACACGACTGCAGCAGAGCATCTCCTCAGATTAATTCTATGAGCACAACATTCAAATAACAATTGTCAACAGAGAAGTCAAATACAAGCTTGGAGCAGAGTTTTCGTCGGTTGCACTTACATTTAAATACATAATATTTCAGCTCTTTATCTATTAGTATTCAAGCAAAGACAGTAAGTTAAAATATTAACCGTATGTAATTAAAATATAATTTTTTTCCGTTTTCCTTAAGTTTTAGATTACAGTATTTCCTCGTGGCTTATTAACAACTTTACGGTAGTAAAATTAATTACTACGTTTTAAAATTAATATAAGACATAATTATCCTTATAATAATATTTGTTTTTGCAGTATTTTTTGGACCTTTTGTGTAAATATAAGAACTTTTAATATTTTCCGAAAAAATGTCTCAACAACCTGTTGCTTTATTAACCCGTAAAGAAACATTTAGTGCTTGTCATCGCTTACACAGGTAAATAATATTATATTAACTTACGTACATGACTATATACATATATACTATTTAAATACAAATTACACATCTAAATATGCATATCGTCATATGATTTGGAAAAAGCCTAAGTTAAAATTGAAAAATTGCCTTGCACCTTTTTCGGTTCTTATGTATCCTTGCAAGTAGTAGAAAAACTAACCTGATATTGATTTATATAGTCTTCTGTATTAAATTTTTTTCTTGCTTAAAAAGTTGTTCAATGTTATTTAGGGCTTTTATGAAATCATCTGACGATATGTATGTTTAAATTGATAATGTCTGCTTTTATTTTTTTAATTGGAAATAAAAATTACCTTTCACTTTTTTTGTTTGTTTGTTGATAAATTTATTTTGCTTTTATTTCCTTTAGCAAACATTTAAGTGATGCGGAAAATGCTGAGATTTACGGTAAATGCAATAACCCAAATGGTCATGGTCATAACTATACGGGTGAGTGCACTAACCGAACTGTTTTTTTTTTTGTGTCTAGAGTGGGGATAATGAAATATAGTATAAGACTGATAGCGCGCAAAAATACAAATCTATGTACATTTGTATGCACATAGGTACATAATTATGAACATTGATATAAGACAACATTTAAAACTGTTTGTTATAAAGCTCAAAGATTAATTTGTTTATTTAGACTCTCTTATCAATATGCCAAAAACAATAATTATATTCAATATGTTTTCTGGACCATAAACCGTTTAATCATTAAACAATTTATAACGCAAAATAAGTTTTATTTATAAAATTTTTCTTGAACCAGACGATAAAGGCGATATCAGCATGAACATCTTTTAGAAATTGTACAATATGTGAAAATTATGTTTAAATTAGAGAATTTATTTTAAGAATTTTCTTCTTCAGGTTTAGGTTGTTTCATGACGTTATTCTTTGCGATTTGAGAAAAGACGCCTTGCGTCTTTAATAACAAAATATTAAGATTTGTTTTTGTAAATTCCGCAAGAACAAAAAACACAATAGTATGCAACGTTGATGCCAGTTATCTTCATTGCTTACATGAAATTGTTGTTTTGTTTTTTGCGTTAGAGAAAACAAAATCACTTGATAGAATCTAATCTGAATTTATTTTAATAAACACTCGAAAAAACTATCAGTTCAGCAAAATTCCTTCCGGATTTCGATTTTATACATGTACTACATATTTACGCCTGCTGTACAGTCAAAATAGCAGCATGCCTAAAGTCGCAATGACAACAGCGTTGCCAAATGTGCAGATTTGTCTGCATTGAACAGTTTTGAAGATTTTTCTTTTAAAAATCAATTTTGCAGTTTTTGACCCTTTTTTTAAATAAATTCTTTACTCTTAACCTTTTTATTTCTGAAGTGTTAATATTATTCCATTGCAGTCACTTCCGGTTATATAAATTCCCACAAAAACTAAAGGAAAAATTCCCGATTAATTGCGCCCCACTTTAACAAATCACGTGTTCTTATTTATTTTGAAATGTTTGTTCGTTTTATTGATTGAGCTGCTCAAAGGATCAATTAAAAGAACATACGTTAATGATTTTCCGCTTAAGATCTCCAAAAATCATGCAATTTTAGAAACTAAATTAACGCAAATTGTGAAACAGTGGTATAGTAATGTTTTTATTACATCCTTCTTTTCCAAAACTGATTAAATGCAGAGATGTGTTTTTCTACATTGAGCTAAAATATACCTACATTATAATATATGTACTTTCCTTTTAAGCCGTTGTGCAGCTCTTCTTTTCTTTTCGTTTACTTATGTACATATTTATCCATTTATTTTAATTGAAAAACAGATTTTTATTCCAAATTTGCAGATTTTATAGAAAAAATTATGGCAACGTTGAAAGACACTTACTTTTTCAAAATTTTATAAACAGATTGAAAGAGTGAAATAGTCGATCCCAGAAAGAGATGTCTATAAGAATTGCCTAAAATTGTTTATGTATACAAAAAATATCACCGTTTGTTACAACTTTGATGATAACATTAGCTGATGATGCATCATCATATTAAAAAAAATACCTAAGTTAAAAAAACAAAATATATGCGTGTATAAAACTGAAAAATCAACACTATACCTTTTAAGGCCCTTTTCACTTTTAAGCACATATTTTTTAGATCAACTTTTTGACGCTTGCAACCTGTTATGAATAACATGTTGAACATTTGGATTTTAAAGCTTGGAAAAAGTGCCATTACGGCTTAGCTAGTATCTATACGTTAGCGCACAGTACGCTTTCATAACATTTATTGAATTAAATATTTACACTCTTGGATTTTTTGTGACGAAAATAGTTATTTTTATCTACTTTTCTTGTTTTTAGAAATTTACAGTTTTTCAATATTAATCATAATAAAAAGAATGAGAAAAAGAGAAAATTTTCGCCAAGCTAAAGTTTATAAGACTGATAGTTTCATTAAATTTCCAAAAAGTATAATTATGGGATGAAAATGTTTGTTTTACATATATTTATGAAACATGAATCTAATAAACAGATTACACATTGCGCATGTCTGTTATGTTATTTACATCAATCAGCTGTTTGTGTGACGTAGAAAGTTTCATTTGCATTTTACTTTAATACGAAAAGTGAACAAAGAAGCAACAAATCGTGAACAAAATTATAACTAATAAAATAAATTAAAAAGCAAAATGAGGTGCGCTGTGAAAATTTGTAATAACAAAAACAAAAAGCCAATCAAAATAAGTTTTTTTCATTTTCCATCTGACCCTAATTTATTAAAGCAATGGATAAAATTTTGTTGTGATAAATATATAAATACAAAGACTGCCCGCATCTGTATGGAACATTTCAAAGAAGATGATTTTGAAAATAAATTGAAATATGATATTGGTAAGTTGTCAGTTATTTTAAAAGCTTCTTAATTGTACAAATATGTATGTATGTATTTAATTTTATGATTAGGTTTTACGACAAAACTTTATTTAAAACACGGCGCAGTTCCTACTGTACGTAAAGTAGTTGGTGAGAAGGACGGTCGTCATAAGCAGCGTGAACAGCGAATGCAAAAGCGAGAAAATAAAAAAATAGTTCAACAGCTTATTAAAGAACACGATGCAGCATCTGCTTTACTTACTGGTAAGATGCTTAAAAATTTAATGTTAGCTGATTTCGAAATAAATCTTGCAATTACTTTTAGTAGAAGAAAGTGAAAATTTAGTGCAGCGTAAAAAAAGTGAAGTTTTTGTGGAACGACAGATTTTTGAATTGGAGCGGGAAACGGAAAACGTTTCAAACAATGATAATGAAACTGATGACTTAAAAAATGAAATGTACGTGCATAAGAACATACTAGTACATATAACTTAATAAATTTTAATTTTTAGAAAACGGCTTCGTAATGAAAATTCTGAGCTCAACAAAATTTGCAAAGAGCAAAGCTGTGAATTGAAATCTCTGGAGGAAAAAAGACAGAAAGAGTCTAAAAGTTACGAGCATAAATTGAAATACTTAAAAACTTGCTTAACCAAAACTAATTTTGAGTTACGAAATTTGGAAGTAAAACTTTTAGGTATTTTTACCAAAAGTCAAATAGCAAAGCTCAAAAAGTAAAAGCACTGTTTTTCAGGTCTCGGATGTTTTTTAAAATAAGAAAATTAAATCGAGATTTAAAACAAATTGTGGGATCGCGTAAAAGAAAATTAAATAAATTTTTAAATTGATTTATTTTATTATTTTTTATTACTGTACAGTAAGCATTTTTGTTTTTAATTCTGCTAAAAAATGTACCTACATATATATGTATACATACATATATATATATATTATATACATACATATATAAACCAAAAACTGGAATCTATAGAATCTTCATTTAATTGTTAATCACACAAAACAAAATTAAAATACGTAAGTATTTAATTATTATATATTATTTAATTTCTTGTTTATTAACAATAAAATTAATTATTTGGTTATTTTTTAATTTCTTCGCGCATTTCACATTTTTTACATCTAATCTAATCTTGTGACGTTATGCGCAGTAGAAAATCATTTTGGCAAAAGATGTGCGCCAACTTGGTTCATTGCTTCATGATTATGAAATATTACATTTGCATTTGGAAAATACTTCCAATTCTTCCATATAAATTTTAGAACACCAAGTGAGTTTTATTAATAATACTTTTAAAATTATCAAGGTGAGGGTGGGTAAAATATTATAAAATAAAGCCTGAATATCGGTAGCAGAAATTCAAAACTACGTAACGAACACAAGAAAAGTGCAAAAGTTATTTTTTGCGATTCATTATGATGTATGTATGTTTATCAACAAAATTATTTATAAATCATTTTTAAAATTGAATATATTCATTAAGAAACAAAACAGAAATGCTAAGTGAATAAAACAATCAATCAATAATAGAAATTAGAAATAACTACACTTTAGCTGAAAATACTGAATAGAAATTGGTTTTTGTAATTTATTTTTGCAGTTGAAGTAACGGTACGAGGTCCCATTGACATACGAACCGGTATGATAATGAATATAACTGATTTAAAGGCTGCCATGGATGGTGTTATTTTCAAACAATTAGATCATAAAAACTTGGACAAAGATGTTGAATATTTCCATAATGTGGTAAGTTTAAAAATTTGCAAAGAAAAGTATAAGTAGTTTTCTCCCCTTTAAACTATATTTACAACTCTGTGTAATATTTACTACGGATTTGATTACAATTCAATGAAATCAATTGAATTTTGTTTTAGTTATTGTCAATTTGAATTTATTTATGTCATTGTTGTACATTTTGCTCATCAAGAGTAGTGTTTTATTATTCCTTTCCATATTTTAACTATGTACTCAGATATACATATACAATGTATAAAACAACATTGAAACGAAACAGTTTTGCCAGCAAAACAATTGACTGTCTGATTGTGGTGGACTTAACACTAATATCTACTTCAGCTTCTTGTATTTTTTGTTAGCCACAATGAAGCAAACAACAGGCCAATAGATTTTGTTATTGCAGTGTTGTAAATACTAGTAGTACTTTAACCAGCCCTTGTACATTAACAAAGTCTACAAGGCCTGTAATTATTAGGGATGAAAACTGCTATTAAACAAAAACAAAGCTATTTATTTTGTAGGTTTCTGCTGTATATACAGCAAAGTTTCATAGGGGCCGTGCTACAATAGAATTGAAAAACGATGAAAAAGCCCTTAAATTTTCTTTAAAAACATAATGAGAATATTAAAGAAAGCTATTCTTATTTTAATATTTTATTGGCTTTGAAGTCTATTGAAGTCTGTTCCATACTAGTTCAGACTAGTTTGAGTAAAAATAAAATTACTATTAAAATTTTTCAAAGTTACTCAACTTTGATGCAACTAAAAAAATATAATTTCACATCTTTAAATACTAATGACGAGCGTATTTGAAATCAAAATTTATTTTAGTGATTTTAGCCGCTTAAAGCGTATAACATCGTAAAAACAAATTGATTGCATCATTGGCGAAAGCTGTAAAAATTAAAAGCAAAGTTTTCAAAGATATTTACAATATTTAATACATATTAATAATATTTGTAAAATAGAAAGCCAGATTAATTTATTCTATTAAATACGTTACTGGAACTTTTCTTCATTATTTGCAAATTTTATGATTACTTTTTCAGTACCATATGTAAATAAAAAACAGCTGATTATTTCATTCTTGTGCGAACTTACCCAAAGAAAAATTTCGTTGTACACGAAATGAAAAATATCTCACTCTTTTGCTCGCAAAATTGCACAAAAATTAATGTTTCGTTATTTATGCCTCTGGAATAGAACATATAAATAAATACACAGCTGGAAAACACTTTAGAAAAACTACTATTTTTTGAGTTTATTGCATTTAAAATATTGCGGTCTTTTTTTATACAAAATTTAACGATGTTTATTCGAGAATGCGCTTTTATAAAACTTATCCGAAAAGCTAAACATAATTTACGTTTATTGCTTTCAAATTTTATAATAATATATATTTTTGCAGCCAAGTACAACAGAAAATCTAACAGTTTTCATATGGGATCACGTACATGATGCTCTCAAACGGCCCGAACTATTATTTGAGGTTAAGATTCATGAAACTGATAAAAATTCAGTTACTTATCGTGGACCACACATGCAAAATGGACAATATTATGGTTACAGGCGTTCACCAAAAACTAGTTGCAATAACATTTCCTCAGATTCTGATTAAACTGAATAGAATAATTGAATTGAAAAAAAATTAATTACTTGGATTGAAAAAAATACTTACTTTTGCTGGAAAAAAAAAGTATTCGAATAAGAGTTAAATGTATGTAAATGAATTTTATAATTTTTCCAAAAACCCAATTCAGTGTTTACGTGTCTATAGTATAGCAAAGTGGCAAATGCATAAGAATGTCTAGTTAGTACAGAAGCTTAACAAATTATCTAGCAAAAAGTTAATATATTTTGCATTTAGCTCCAGCTGTAGACATTTGACATTGAATTGTGTTTATATATGTATGTATATGTATGTATGTATATATTTTTATGCATAATGCGCACTTTATTTTTATTATAATAAATTTATTGGCTTTACTAAATTAAAAAGAAGTAAATAATAGTTATCTACACTTGATATAAGATAAATAAGGGCCTGTTCTCAAAATCATATGAGTTTTTAAAAATACGCTTCTGGTGTTCGCTAAATCACATCCCTTTTTGTGTTATGATTTTCAATTACCGAAAACAAAGCTGTTTTCCTTATTTTTATTGTTTTGAAATCACAACAGCAAATAGAATTTTTGTAGCAGAAAATGTGTTTCGGAATTTTCTTAATTTTAAAGTATTTGTTATGAATAAAACAACCAATTGCATAAAACATGAATAAATCAACGTTTATTATAGAAAACTCAAAAAAAAAATAATAACAAAATAATTTGAAAAAGTTGCTCACGAAGGTGGGCGTTTTAAAATCACAAATTTTTATACGTACAACACCTTTCCTCCGATTTCAAATCGCTTTTATAAAATACGATTTTCAGAACAGTTCCGACATTTAAAATTTTAAATCTTGGGTTATTGCGTTTGAAATCAGTAAAGTTTTATTATAATATATAAGATATATAAATATTTCATATTATCGAAGTGATTTTAAACGAATTTATTATAACAATTGAATGCATTTTTCGATTCTAGAAAATAAACAAAAATATATATGTATAATAATGCGAATAAAAAAATTTAACATTATACAATCTTTTAAAATAAATTTAAAAAAATGTTTTCTTTTCTATTTCTATTTTGATTTTGCAATTTGTCTTTTTTTAAAGGTAGCATTATTTAGCAGTCCTTTGATAATTTTATAGTTAATAATACTTAATTAACGCCTTTTGTTGTGTTTTAAATTAATCTTTGGTTAGCAAACTTTGTTTGAACGTCTCTATTTAAATTCTTAAGTCTGATAAAATGTCACGAAACAATTACGTACAACCTTTAAAATATATATCAGCCGAAATCAATGTTCGGCCTTGTGGCTTTTGTTCCAATAGAATTTTTACATTTTAGCACTGAATTCCGCTTTAGTTAAACTATTTTATAATTTTTGATTTCTAATTTCATTTCACTTATTAAATAACGTTTAATATTAAATTTAAAATTTCGTCTTAAAAGCTAAAGGAAGTTTTTGGGATTTTTTTTTTGGAACTTAAAAGAGTTGATTGAACATTATTTTGGTAGTTCTATATAATTAAAATAAAAGTCTTTTAAGCTTACGGCAAATCAAACAAAAAATTACAATACAAAAATGCTTAAAACATTCAATCCGGTATGTCAGAGAAATCAATTGTGGAAATGATTCGATTTAGGAAAATAAAAACAGTGTGATGTACAAATTTTATCTGTTTTGGATAAATTAAAAAAAAAATTAAAAATTTCTTCAAAGTTTTTAAGTTATTTTTAACTGCTGATTTAATTCTGATTGTACTTTATACAATAGTGTGATTTTCAAAAAAAAAAAAAAATGCTCAGACCAAAAATTTTCACAAACAGTGGTCTTGCAGCACACTTTTTAAAAAGGCGATCGATTTCAATCATATACCAAATTATATGTATGAAAAAATATGTATGTAGTTAAAATATTTATAAAATAAATAGTTTAAAAAAAACACATTCTTTACGAAAATTAAAAATTTCTATAAATTAAAAATATTTATAAAAAGTGATAAAAAAAATATACAAAATAAAAGTAACTCTTCAGTCGTAAGACAGTTTTGGGCCGTAGAAGAAGACTGCCATTTCTTTAAAAACATAAAGACTAGTTCTAAAAACTATGTGATTTCAAAGCACACCTTACAAAGGTGATTATAACTTTTTGTGATTTTCGATGTAATTTATATTTTTTCACAAAAACGTTTGTTTTTTTTGCTTTGATTCTTAAGAATGCTTAACGGCTTGAAATTACCAAAATTAGAAATTTTTGGTTTGCAGAACACCTTTTTTTGTATTTTCTAAGCTTCGATAGTGTGGATCTTGCTGTGTTTATCTAAAACTTAGAAAGTTTTGCTATTCATTTTACACTATTTAATACGACTTGTGGTGGGTTTCTTGCACTTGCTGTGGTTTAGGCGATCTATATCTAAATCTTTATAATATTATTCTTTTCTTTCTTTTAAATTTTGTGGGGCAGCCTTTTTGCTTGTCTCTAGAAACAGCCTGGTAGGATTAGAACCTACAACCTCTGGACTGTTGGTCGAACACTACAAACTCATCCACCAAGGTAGTCCGTCTTATCCCAAGAGTAGTCATCGTAGTCCCATTAATTCGACGTTAGAGAAATGCTTCCAATATACTCCTTGTTATATTTGAATGTTGCTACCAGGCGAGGGAGTTGTCCATTAAAATTAGATCATTTTTGTTAGCGGCGAGTGTGAAAGCAAACATTTTTCATTTAAGATGGCAACGTTGACGACACTGGGAATGTGGTAGAATATTTAAAGACTGAAAAGCAAGTAACCATTTTTTAAGGAATATAAATACATATATTTGAAGTGACAAGGTTACGTATTGTAGTGTAATAAGAGCGAAGTCTGGTGCTTTGCATTGCGTGCACTGTTGCCCTATTGTACCCAGCCTTTTCTCAAGGATTCATATTATTTGAATTTCTTCGAAAAGTCGAATGCATTTTTTCTCAACACAATGCAATTCAGAATAGTAAATTTGATTGTTTTGTTTTTGTAGCATTTCCCTTCCTTAAACGAATATGCAAGTCAGTTATTTTCGTGCTGGTAAAATACTTGCAGCTGGATTGCTGGGAAATGTTGGTTTTGTGCCTTAAACAAAATTAACTTTAAAGACCAGCTTTTAAATAGTAAAAAACAAACTGAAAGAATAAATATACAGTAAAAAAATAAAATCTTGTTTATTTATGCTTAAATTGAGAAAAATCCTAAAAAAAAATTTTAGAATACGAGCACTTCCAGCAGTCAAACCAGCCGCTTCAATGTCTATACAAACTATGTATTAGCAAGTCCTATTCTCTCAGAATATATGTACATATGTATGTAGATGCGTTACAGACATCATAAAAATGTATACGAATTTGTCAACTCTTACGTTTTGAAGAATTTAGAAAAAGTGAATATGAAAAACAGTATTTTTATCACAGAAAAAAAATCAATTTAATATTGCGTTAGATGTTCGTTTCATGCTTATGAAGTGTGGAACTTATTCCACTCTGTGTGTGTGCCTTGGATAAACACAAGTCAAGACATGCACCAACATGACGGACCGTGTGCTTAGCAACCCAACAAACAATGCCAATGTTTGAAATATGATTTTCAACACTTAATGAAATTTATTATTTGAAAATTAATTTAAAGATATTTTAACTTTAATATTTTTTTCAACAAAAAATAATTATTTAAGCAGCTAATTAATTGAGGTGCCGTTAGACGGTAAAACAAAGTGTTTAGATTTTGTTAAAGCAAAATATTACGAAAGTCTGTTGTAAATATGTGTGTGTCAGGCGTATACGATTGAATTAAATGGAATCCATGTAAAATCGTTAAAAAATTAATAAAATAGCTGATGGTAACAATTCTATAACTCTTACAAAACCAACAACAACATTTTTTGAGTTGATATTGTTTGTTTTTTTCTATTATTATTACAATATATAATTATATATATCTTCAATATTTGCATTTTGTAAAGCTACAACCCTCATCGAATGGAAAACCTTATCCTTTAAGCAAATTTCTATACGTGACAGTCTTGTGGTGCATTATTTGTCAACAGTTTGCTGTACCTGTAAAAATTTAAACTGTTGTGGTCCTTAGTGCCCAGCTACTTAAAATGTCAAGAGTAATTTGCGATAAGCTACTGTCGCAACACAATTAGTTTCTTATATTTGTTTAATTGATGTAAATTATGTTGTTTTTTAATTTACAAAACACTAAATAGTTCTAGATATAAAATAGCAGAAGTCGAAGTTACTTTGATCATGTGAAGTGAGTGATAAACGTTTGATTTATAATGACTTTTTCTTAGAACAAAAATCAATGATAAGATTTAAAAATGCTTTAAAGTATGTCGACAATATAGAGCAAACAGTATGATTAGAGATTAATCAATTAACTTCAAGTGTTTGAGTAGTAAGATTGTTGACGTTGAGCTGCTTATCGGGTCATATATGTACATATGTATATATTTATGCTTAAAGTCTATCAAGAGGGTGATTAAAACATATATGTATATAAAATATATGCGAGAAACTATAAACTTTGTTGCTTCAGCAAATAGTTAATTGTGAGAGGCTTTTGCTTTAACTGATAATTTGTGGCACAATAAAATATTTAAATTCATATTTTACTTAATTTTTGAATTAATATTTTATTTCTAATTTTCTAAAGAAGTAGAACAGTTCAGCGTTTACATTAGATTGTATTATATTAAAGTCGATTTTGAGCTGACAAGAAAAAGTGATGAAAGATCTGTTCAGTATAAAAATAATATCTTCTTTCTAGAATTTTTTATTTCAAATACAAAAGGAAAACGAACTTGGAAAATTTGTTTGACAAAATACAAACAAATATATTTTATTTGCAAAGATCTTTTCGGCTTTTCGACGGTAAAAATAAAATTATACGTCTCTGTTGTTGAAGTGTGTTGCCAGGTTGTAAACGCAAATAACTTGGGCAATAATGATGATAACAGATTTGATACGCAAAAAATATACAAGTGTATATACATACATACATACAAAAGCAAACAAAGAAAATTTTCAACACAGCCAATTTTGAAATATCTAAAATATACGTACATATGTGTGTGCAACCTGATAATCAGCTGTTGATTAACAATCCTGTATTTCATTGATTAAAAATATACTCGTATAACCTTATCTATAAAGAGGCTAAAAAGGGATTTCATTGGGTTTTAAGAGAACAAAATTATCTACCTGAATTGAATTTATTTTATTTAATTAAATTAATATTGTAAAAATAATTTTTGTTTCGCATTCATCTTTAAAGTATTTTTGCCTGTTAAAACTATGCACCAATTTGTATCTTATATTGATTTCGAGACTTTTTAATCAGTTTGTTCTCGATCACAATGTTGGCGAACGCTAACGTTCGGCGTCGTGTAACAGGTTTTTAATATTAATTGATAAAAATGTGCCTAAGTCTTGCTTCGTTTTAATATTAAGCAAAAATATTTAATATATTTTTCTAAACTATTCTAAAGATTTTTTTTAAATAAATTCAATCTAATAAATGTAAGTTAAAATCTCTACTAACTAATTGTTATTTTAAATAAAAATTAACAATTGTGCATCAAGATCTTTATCACTTTAAACGTTTTCTGGTTTGGACGATTACATACATAATTTGTTTAACAAATATTATACTTCTAACCGTTTAGAAGTTGGCTTTTTAAGCTTCTGCCAAACTGTTAATTTTTTTTTTTTTGTATTGAAGCTTCTGAATTCCTGAATGTATCACTTAGATTTGCTTTGAATTTCAAAAATTTACTTCTTGATTTTAGATATTATTTTTTATATCCGTACCAGGATTTCGTATACTTATGAACGGTATACCCAATTCAAATTCGTTAACAGGCCAATATTTGAGCAGTGGCCTTCTTTGGGGCAGCTCATTTTCCACATAGAAATATGCGTACGTGACAAGAACTGTGTAAGCAGCTATAAAGATGAAAACATGCCAGAATCCATGCAGGTAAGGAAAGCTGATCGAGGACCAAACATCGCAAAACATGCGATCATTTATCCAGCAAATAACAGCCAATAGCCAGACCGCTGTCGATCTTAGACCCAAACGATAGACGCGCTGGTCCTTAACCCTGCAAAGAAAGTAAATTTATTAATCAGAATTTTATTTCGTAAAAAATATGCTAAAGTTTAAGTTTTGTTTAATTGTGTACCGTTAAAATTCGAATGATTTGGTTCAGGAGTTAGATATATTGGTATGTGGCCGTGCATACGGAAAGCCACCTAGTGTGTCAAATTTCACAAATTCACTTTTTTTGTATGAAAAAAACCTTCAATTTTCATATGAAACCGTTCACAAGTCTCAAAAGCATCGGAAAGTACAATAATTTAAAAATACATTTACATACATACATACATATATAAAACAGTAAAAACCAAGATTTATTATCCCTTTTTATTAACAGCTGTTTTAATCAAAAAAGAATTACTAATTAATCAAAAAATTAAAAAGAATTGTTGTCTTACTGTTCGTTCAGAGTGTAAGAATTGAACAGACGGATGAGTTGTTGGTAATTGAACGAGAACGACCCGTCGGTCGCTAAAACAAATGAATTCGAGCGATACAATTTCTCTTGATTCAGAGCTTTTGTGAATACCAACATTTTCTCTCGCACAACTGGATATAGCAATGTTGGAAAGATTGATCGAAAATGGGAACTTTCGAATTGTGGAACTACTCTGTGCAATTGCGACCAACATTTGAATAATATTATATATCATGAAAAAAAAATATATCCAGACATATGGAGAGAATTCCGCCATAAATGTCTAATTGTTTTTTTATTACTATTAATAATTTAAGTACAATTTAAAATAAAGTATTTTAATATTTTGACAGCACCAGCAAGATGACAGTCTTATAAACTTGAATGTACAAAAGTTAAACTATTAAATGATCAAATTATTACATAAAATGAAACAATTTTATAATATAAATAAAACACTAAACTAAGAATAGCATTACAAATTTTTTTACAATAGAAAAATTTACGTAATATGTTAAGTTTAAAGAAATGTTGCAATTTTATTTAACAGGTATCCCTTGCAGAACGACTTAAATATTGAAATTCTATTTCGTTAACTTTAAGTTAGCAGGTAAACGATTACCTCAATGCGATTATTTGGAATTCCCAAATAATTGTGAATTGATTGTGCGTAGAAGATATGGTTCCATGACCGAGATTGTGCAAAGACTTAAACCCATATTTCAAAACCTGGTTTTCCTGTTTCTATACAAATACATATATTTAAAAAAAAATTATCTAAAATAGAAAAATTGTGCTTGTTATTATGAAAAAGTCAATTAGTTACCGTTAGAGCTTGAGGGGTGAGTCTGTAATTATGTATATTTTGCCGTCATATGTTACATTTTTTTACATAGTGACATCAGATAACAGTATAAATATGGAATTATGTTACATTTATTATTGAAAACTGTGCCAAATACAATAACTACATATACGTTATAATTATGTATGCATCGTCGATGGCCATTTTCTGACACCTGATAACTTATTTTTTATCATATTTTAACAGACAAAAACAAACCTAAAATTGGGTTAGAACTAGATACGAACACAAGAAATCGAAATCGGTAAACAATTTTTTTGATTGTTGTAAAAATTGTAGCAATTAGCAGGTGCCACCTTGCAACTCTTGCACTATTAATCTTAGCGATTGTTTAAAAAACTGATTGATAGCTGTTATTGGAAGCATTATACATACATACATACATGCATATGTGTATGTGTGGCAAGAGAAATTATACAGTGATTATCATAAAATAAAAAAATTTATAGTCCGGCTTATAAAAAAAATAGCTTAATGTTACCTACGCGTATCTCTTTTTCTGGTACATATATTTCAAGACTACCACATTTTTTTTTTTAAGAAATCAAACTCCAACATATTAAAACCATTTTCTACAATAAACAGATTTCATTCAAATTCAGGTAATAAAAAGGTAATGCTTTTGGCAAGATAATTTTTGCTTATAATATTCGATTCATCCCCCAACTTCGAAGATGAAGAAAACAAACAAAAACCACGTGGATCTATTTTAATAAAAATCTTATGATTTTTTTACAAATTTTTCATTTTATTACGAAATAATTTTTTTGTGTATTATTTCTTTTATTGCCGTATGCCAACGCCAATGTAAAAAATAGTAGTAAATTATATAAATTAGTATCAAATACCATGATCCAATAAATTGTACCAATCGAAAACTTTCTTTCAACGATCGTTTACACAATTTAGAATGCGGTGATTTGACCTCCGAGATCTACTATGACACTCAGACAGCATAATTTAATTTTTAACCCAACTTTTTTTTTTGGAAATTTTTTCATTACTCAAAACCAAACATTCTTTTAGTATCCTGATTATCAATTATTATGACAAATTTAGATTTAATCATTTTGAATTCTTTTTGCAAAATTAAAATATAAATACATATGAAAAATTCTATGATTTTCAAATCGATATTATGTTTTTATAAAAGCAAATCAAAATTGTTTTTGCTAAACTGGATATGTAGGAAAAAGCAGAGTAGAGCCGTTATTTTAAGGCAAAAGGCAACTGTTACATATTTAGCGGGCCCACCCTCGTATATAAACGAAAAGTGTAGTATATCCCACGGCCGTAATCATGAAAACTTTATATTGTTGGTAAAAGCGAAAAAATTATGATTTTTTTCGATTAGTCCTTTTAATGTGAATATTTATGACTGATTGTATGTAAATATATGTATATGTATGTATGTATTTTATATTTTGACTAATTACTACAATACATATTTCAGCTCTCAATATCTAACGATAACAAATAACAAAATGTTATGAAATTACCTTATAAATGATAAGAAAGCAAATAAAACTTACCGTTTTAATTCTTTGTAGAGCATAACCATTGTGGGTACACCCATGCCCATTAAAACAAAAGCATTAACTATAGGCTTCCATATTGAAAGTCCTGTTGCTATTAGTGCGAACACAAACATTAGTATGCTAAAAAGGCGTCTGTAATTGCAAAGAAAATACAAATGTTAGAATCGTGGCAACGTTTTAATTGGCAAACGCATTAATATAATAAATTCAATAAAAAATAAAGGTTGATTTCGTAACTAACACTAGAGAAACACGTTTTAAGAATTAAAAACAAAACCTTACCGCCGCACATTAAGCCTTTTGGAGAGTATTCCATGCTTGTTTCTGATCTGAACCCAAGGCAGCATATATGTATGTACATTTTACGCTGTCATTTGAAAGGTGCCTGCCTCAACACTCCTTAAATTGAAAATTAAATTTTTTCTACGGCAATGCAACATTTTATAAATAGCGTTTTTTACTCTTGGTGGTGCTCGTAAATACCCTTGTAAGCCCTATTAATGTAGTACATTCGGTTAAGGTGTTATGCATACTTTCCCTAAAAATTAGTATGCATTAGAAATGAATTTGAATACTAACATTCCATTTCAAATATATTTTATTTTCAATTAAAATACGAATGCATATCAACCAGTATATATGTACATACATACATATGTACAATACTGCAACAACAACGTGTGTTGTGTTTTAAAAGCAGCACGAAGAGCTGTAGTAAGTAGTCGTGTTAAATGTACTATGTACCTCGTCACCAGAAACTCAAAACGTCCTTACCAACAACAAAACAAAAAACATGCTAAAACGAAATATATCAAGATTTTCCATACAAAACGATTTATAAAATTAAATTTCTGTTTTCATTAATAATTTTCTTTTTAGTTCAGTTTAATTGGAAAAGCTTAAAGTACACAGAATAGTCATTCCATGGCGCAGAGGAATGTATTCATTAGCCCTTATGGTGATTAAAAGAAAACACCTACGACAGTTTTGTAACATATTATAGAGAGGAACCATTATTATTATAATATTTAAAATTATATATAGTATGTTGTAGAATTTTTACAATATAATTCTATCGTTAGAGTTTGTGTTCCAACAAAAGTATGTATATACATACATATGTACATATTTTTCACTGCTAAATGTGCTGAAGTACCTGACTTTCGCAAATGTACAAACTTTCCTTTTCTGGAATTCATATTGGAAACAACGATGTAATACGAGAGACTTGGTTGCTTTTCTTCCAAAAACCGGCCGATAGTAATCATTGCAAATGAACGAATCTGCAAAAATTCTATAGCCAATATGTCACCATAGACCCATATTGAAATAAATCCTTCATAAAATTTTACTCACCTGTTATTTTTACAAAATCTTGGAAAATACTTTTTTGGACAAAATAAAGAATACGCTGCCATAAAGACCCAAAGTATGGCCAATTCATCCAACAGTTGACCGATAAGACTTAAAGTGGCATGAAAATACATCGAACTCAAACCAACAATTATAAGCAGAGCCCAAAGTACATGAATGCCTTGCGTAACGAAGCGCCCGTACTCTTTGAACAGAAACATTAATACCGGCGGCAGTAATATAAAGAGAAAATTACTTATCTATAAAGAAACAACAACAAGAAATTCAAAAGAATATTTTATATAAAAAACGCAATTAAAAATATTAAAAGAATTAAATACATATGTATGTATGTATGTATGTATGTATGTATGTACAATATCTCTGTGATAACTAAACAAATGTTTCTGCACATAAACAAACTCATATTTTATCTCAAAATGGTAATAATTGGTTTTAAATCAAAGTTTATTTCCGTTTAATGAACAGTCTTATAGGATGTCAAATCTTTTATTATATTACTTGCAATTTTCCCTTTCACACTATCACTGAGACTTAACACAAAGTGTGAACAGTCGCCTAACAGATGATGTTCCAGGTCTTGTTTCCTTTTTCATTTTCTGAATCTGTTTATTGTTCTGACAAACACTATATATAAAACCGCTATTTGATTGATGGAAGACATTTCTTTACCTAAAACGCCTGATCACTGTGACCACGTTAAAAAAATGTGGCGATAAAACATGTTTTTAAAATATTCTTATCAAAATTATTGATTTATTTTAATTAATAATCAATTTTATGCTAATTTTAAACTGGCACTTCATGTAGTTTTAAGGTTAAAAAATGTTAATTACGTATTTGCAGTGTCAAACTAAACTTAATTGTTTTTTAATAAAAACAAAATATTATATAATTACATACTTATGTATATAAATGCCGAATAATGCAATAGTGCATTTACATCAAAGCCAAATCTAGTTCATACGAGATTTCGAGCAAAATCTAGTAGATTTTTACAAAAAAAAGTGGTTTTTGGCAAAAAGTCAGAAAACAGTGCTGTAAACGATATACACACATGTAGATCTTAATTGAAATCTTCTATACTTACCACTATAAATACTATCATAATGAAATCAAATCAAATCATGATAGTGACCAATTCATTCCATAGTATTTTTCATTAATTAATGGTTTATGTTTTCCGTATCGCCGGCTTTACATTATAGCTGTCATATCTGGAAAGTTTTTATTTTAATAACCCAGGACCAGAAGTTGGCAACAACTTTTTATTTTAAAGTAATCTCGGATATAGGATTGTATTTGCATCTTAATGCTACCTTGAAAGCCCAATCTCTGAAGAAACAAATATTATAAATACAACAGCTCTGATTTGCCTAAATTTTCTTTTCGTGTGTACGTACTTATTTGCTTTAGTTACATTTTTAAGAGCTTTACATTAGAACTAAAAATCAATCGTATTTAATATTATATCCGAATATAATACTGATGAATAGTAAGCTGTCTTCTTATTGACAAAAGCCAAGTTAAAATAATATAAAAAATGTTCATTAAATATATCAAAATATCCCTTCCTTTTGTTAAATTGTCCACAACTTTTTTTTAAAGTGTAAAACGTTGCTTTAGTAATAGAAGTGAATTAATGGTGCTCTATGTAATGGAACTGAATTAAGACCAACCGTTCAATTCAGAGGCTGAGTCAAACAATTTTATGGTTTATGGTTAAAAACAATAGATTTTTTTTATTCCTGATAATCATCAATCAATACGCATTTTATGTTCGTTCTGTCAATAAGTAGTTTCATTTTTATTTTTGGCGACATTTATTAAAATATATATAATTAATATGAACCCCAATTAAAATATAATTAATATGAAGCTCAATTTTTGTTTATGCGTTTGTGAACAGATAAATTTTTTGTGCCGTTAATTAATTTAGATTATTTTTAAATATCATAAAGAGAAAATACCACAGTTAACATTCACACCATTTGATACCATGATATTAGGCCGGTTATGAGGGTTTTAATTTAAGGCGAAATGGTAACAAATCTTGCCTGATAAGCAGTTTTAAATCAAATAATTTAAGAAAAAAATATTGAAATTAATTAAAATACCATATAGTGTATTAAAAGTAAAAGTAAGTAACACACTGTTGTTGTTATATGCAACAGCAGTCAGCTGATAGCAAATTTGGTGTCAACAAATCAAGGCGCACTGTCGATCGCGTAAACCTTTTGCCCGGTTAGCGATGCTAAATGACAAAAACAGTAAAATAAGACCCAAAAAGACGGCAGTAAAAATTGCAAGTTAAACAAACGAACAATAAGGAGTTTCTGCTGGCGTTCACATAACCATAAACCGATTAAGAAGAGCAAATTTACTAACCAGAAGGCCAGTCCATGAAATTGTGAAAATAATGAAGATCATATTGTTACTAAAAGCATTTTCGCAAATTTGTCAAGCGAATAGAATATTTGCAGGCCTGGTCTACTTAGACCACTTACAACACTTTTCAAAACATACAAAAATTCAATCGTATAATAACAACACATTTTTATATGAAAATGCAACACTGTAAAATGCAGCAATTTGACAGCTCATACAATGTTAATGCGAACTTTTGAATTCAATTATTATTGTTAATTATTCGACTCAAAAAAATTGTGTCTGCAAGTTAAACTTTTTACAGCGATTCGTTCTTTTGACTTTTTACTCGTTGCGCAATATTTACATAAATGTAAATGTATGCACATATGTATGTACATACATACATACATATGTATGATTAAATGCTACTTAATTTTATCAATTGTGACATATTTTTCTTAATCGCATAATTCCGTATGGTTTTTTAGTAGTTGTATTAAATCTAAATATAAATTACAAAACAGAAAATTTTTTAAACTAATCAGCAGTGATTGGTATCGCTGCAAGGCTTAAGTAATTAAAGAAATAAATAACAGCAATAATGCGTGGAAAATTTGCATCTGTTTTTTAAGTGGACTAATAGCAACTAAATTGTTTTTGATGCGTACTAAATTTAATGAATTCTAAATAATTTATATTCAATTACCCATATTCAACATTTGGAAAAAAAGGTTCTCAAATTTATAAAACTTTTTGGAATTTCGACAACATGATCGACCGGCAACCACTGATACATTTTTCGAAATCGTTTTTAAGACAAATTGACCATTAGAATTCAAATAAGTATGTATATAAAATACAAGGATAGTGTAAAAATTTCATGACCTTTTGTGTTTCCCAAGTCCCCTACTTCAATTTGGTATTTTTTGCCTAGGAAGTCACGCGTATTGGTTTGCTTTTAACAGCCATTTTCTAAAAAAATATTAAAATATTAGTATTTGCCATATATTTGAATACTAAATCTCTTACATTAAAGACCTGATTCAGCCCAAATGTTCACGTTCTGAAGGACTTCTGAGTTACAGAATTAAGTTTGCTTATTGTAAGTTGGCAAATCCCTTAACATATTTATGTACAAGCAACGGCTTTGTAAACAAACAATTGAGTTGGTCGGAGGCAAAACTTCATTATAGTAAATCTTCTACCATAAATTAAAACTTTTGCAAAATTATAAAAAACAAAAATATGAACTTTTTATAAAAATTTACCATGAGTAGTAAGTTTAAATAAAATTTACTATAACTATTAAGTTTAAAACATGCTATTAATTTAGTAAATTTAAAAAAACAAAAAAATAAAATTGTAGAAAAAAATTTTGCAATAAGCAATTTTTGAAAATTGTACTATAAATAATAAGTTAAACAAAATTTTAATACAATATAGATAGTAAATTTTTAGAAAAATTGGCCATAACAAGTAAATTAAAAAAAATCTTACTTTTTTTTTGGCAGATTTACTGCAAACAGCAGGTTTTTGATAAATTTACTGCTCAAATATATATTATTTATAACAATTAAAAAGTTTGCCATAAATAGAAAATTTTTTAAACAATAGTAAATTTACCATAAATAGTAGATAAATATTCAAGAAACAAAATTTGTTTATTTTCATACTTTTACTCCTGCTGCTTCGAATTATGCAATGACGTTTTTCTGATAAAAATTTTATTGTGATCACACCAGAGAAACATAAATATAGTATTAATTTTAAAAATTCGATAATAACAATAGTTCTGCGTTAAGTTATCGATGTCGAATGGGACAACCTATTGATAGTTTCTCCCTACTGCCGCCAAGTACTTAATGCCAGTGTAACAGCACAGCAGAAACAAATTACAAAATAACACTGATCCAATCAACTTTAAGTTGTTGGTTGAGTGTACGAATAAATCTATTACTTTTTCTACAAAAATAACTATCGCTAATAGCATTGCCAGTGAACATATGAAGTTTTATAGAATTTTCTCACCCCAAACACGTACTGCTGTCATTTGCTTTTATTATTCATGCCCTGCAACGATATCAAACAGTAAAATAAGGTTATTGCAACCCATTTGGAGAGAAGAATATCTTGCATCGGTAACAAGTGTACTGCAAATGTATTCATTTACATTTAGTCGTTATTGCTGGTGTTTCCTGTAAAACTGCATTTTTTTGCTCTTTTATAGGATTTAATTTCAAACTTCGTAATTATGTAAATGTGTTGATTTATTAATAATTTGCGTATAAAATGAGTAATAGCATTAAAATTAAAGAGCACTTAAGGTATTTTAAGTGAACTAACATGTACATATTTAATAAAGCAAAAGTTCAATATAAAAAATAAGCATTTGTTAAGTTAAAAATAAAAACGATCTGTTTTGCACACAGAAAGAAAAACTTCATATCACAGTAGTACTTTTGTTTGCATTGATTACTTTCAATTAACTGTTCTCTAATTTATTTACAAAAATAAAAAATAACATTTTTACGTGTTAAAACAAAACACAAAAAATATCTTGCACCATTTCAGAAAACGTATGTAAGTACTTGAAGAATACTTTTGCGGCATGAAAAATATGTTCAGTGCAGCAAACATCACTGTTTGAAACGACTTCGACAATCCATTATATACCTACATATTTATGTATGTACATATGTATGTATCGTTGCAATATGCATAGTATCAGTTTTTCCATCATGGGGCACTAAATTTACCAGGAAGTAGAAATTACACTTAATATTCACAATTTCATGAAAAAATATCTTGTTTAGCATTAAATTTGCGCTCGTTTTGCTGATCACTATTTCCAACATACCACACACGAAGTTTATGGAACCATTAAGGTCAATCAGACATTTGATCCTCCAGTTTGTCGTTAATTTGTTGAATTTGAAGTGCAATATGTATAATAAAAAGGTATTAAAAAATCATAACACTAATTTGATAATTGCTGGGCGTTGAGGTAAAATAATATAAATACTCGTGCAAAGCAATAAACATCAATTAAGAACAAATACGAAATTGTTGCTTTCACACCACAAAAGTTTAGTTTTGTTCAACATGTTGACCACTTTGATAAGAAAAAAGTCTACGTACATAAGTACGAGTGTATTTAAGTTTATAAACATATAGAAAAGGTAATCACGTCAGCTGGTGCAACTGTTCAGGTTTTAACTTGGTCAATCTCTGTATTAGTGTAAGTTTAATAAACGTGGAACAAATCGAGCCTTTGGTGCAATACCGTAGTAATTCAAAAAATCGCGAACTGAGAAAAATGCATTTCATGTCATTATTGCAAATAAATATTGTTGGAAATAGCTAGAGGCAATAAAGACATTTTTAGCTGTAGAATCTGAACAATTAGAGATGGAACCATAATCTTTTTTTCTCTAGATAGATATTTCCCCAAAGATCATTTCTGCATACTCAGCTCAAAAAATTCAAATTTTGAGTTACTACGGTATTACACCAAAGGCTCGAAATGTTCTGGCAATAATAATGCACAAGCTTTGCTGCTTGCAAATTTGTTTAACTTTAGAAAAAATAATATGTACGAAAAATGCAAACAAGATATTGTTATAAGATATAACAAAAAAAAAATTGTATCTTTAAGTAGAGAAACTTCTTAGAGAACTTTTCCTTTGGCTTCACAATACTAAAAAATGCTTCTGTTGGCCCAAAATAGTTGTTATTTTTGTTGTTATGTTACTTTAAAAAGTTGCTTTTGCGTGGCTAAAAATCTTGACGTTCATTGTTAAAAATCTTGCCCAAACCACAACATTTTACATTAAGACTTGTCAAAAACTCTAATAAAATGTGACATATAATACCATAAAAGATTTAACATTCCATCATTATTAGAATTATTTTTATACGATACAAATTGTCCTAGTTAAGGGTATTTTTCTTTGTCATACACTGGCTCGAAGTAGAGAATATGGCTACTGTGCCATAACAAATAAGTCCATGGAGCTGACTTATACATATAGCAATTATAAGTTTTATATGGACTTGCAATTTTGATCAATTTAATAACTTTACCAATACTTCTGATTCTTAGAAAACATTAGCCCGTTCTTATTGCTTTCCCACTCAGCGTCTGGAACTCTGATGTAATATCTGAGATACATGTATGTATAAGTATATTGTTAGCTGAAATGCAAAATCATGTATATGTATGTACATATAACAAAAAATTTCAAATCGATTAAATTTCCTTGTTTTAATTTTTGTGTTAACTAGTGTTTTGTATCTCTTCTATTAAATTTAATACCTACAACAATAGTTAAAGTAAAAAATCAAGTTTATTTACAAGAGAAATTAAAAACCACGAAATCCATAATTTGCTATAAGAAAACAGAAGGCACAAATTTCAGATGCTACTGCAGGTGCACAGAATAGGAACTGAAAAATAATGGTTTTTATGACAAAAGGCATCTTCCTTTTCAATATGAAGTACGCCGTTAAAATGCAAACCTTTGGAGTTTCAAATATATATACATATATGTATATATATGTGTATGTATGCATTTACATACAAGGGAAAAAAATATTACTATCCCCCAATACGAATTTTCCCAACATTACGCAACCGCCTGACATTTTATAATGCGACATACACTGTATTGGTAAAAAAAAATTTGGTTGTATTATGAGTTGATGTTGTTATTCTACAAACTACATATTATGGGATTAAATAAATTCAGAAAGAGAGTAACATATGTGTTTGTTTTCGTTTGCATCATTCAAACAGTTAATAACAATAAGTGATATGTGTACCATACAGTGGACATCCTATACTATGAATTATATAATCTCAGACCTTTTCGTAATGTCGATAAATTCGAATTATTAGATGGCACATTTTTCTTCCATGTATATTTTAAGTTCAAAATGTTTTATTTATAACTGTGAACTTCCTACTGAAAACTAAGACGTTCTTTGCGGCATAAACCACCAGTATCCACTAATTCCGCAGAATTTTGATAACTATAAATAATTGCGTTTGGGGCGGAAATATTTATGCAGTTTCGCAAAACAAAATATCTAATGGCTTTTTGGAACCTTAGGACGATTATTTGTCACATATATGTATAAATACTAGTTATACGAAGAAAAAGTGTACAAAATTTAATTTTTAAGCAATTCTAATAAAAAAATTGCAATTGCGAGAGATAAATATAATAGTCCTTCAAACTTTTTTATGCTCTACTCGACTAGGCCATTTTTTCTGGTTACAGAAATTATAAATATCTAATGCTTAATGTACATACATGCATACATACATACATAAATATATGTGTATATTTTGTACATAAACGCATAATTGTATATTCATAAGTGCAAATATTGCAATTATATTTTGGTTGTTCTGACTTGTTATGTCAAAGAACAACAAACTAATTTAGCTTGATTTTGAGCTGTTGGCGAAACAACTGCATAGTATGTAAGTACATGCACACATTCATACATACATAAGTTACAAATTAAATTTATTTTCTGCACATGGTAATTGTTTAAGGTCAAGGCCAAAAAAATCTTTTGAAGTACCATTGCAACCATAAAATAGATCAACTAGTTATCGTGCAATGAACTCAAGTACAATTACATGTATGTACATATGTATGTATTTATATGCATGAAATTATACGCCCTAACAACATGAATAACTTGTATTTGCATTTTAAAAGCCCTTGTTTTTTATTTATGGCACGTTAAATCTTAAAATAACAAGAACAAAGGAAATATGCATGTAAGTGACCAAACTTACCGTATTAACGAATTCTGCAATATTTGCAGATATTATATAGTTGCCTTCACACCAATCGACGGGTGAACTGCCCGGTCGCAAATGCTCCCAGGCCATTGTGTATATATCAAGTTGGGAACCTATTGTCTCAGATTAAAGTTGTGCAACAAAGGAAGAGGAAATTTATAAACACACACTTGCAGGCCTATGTATGTTATGAATTGCTTCAATATAATTTTTTTTGTTGCAGAAAATAAACAAAATTAGTTTTAGCTTAGCACACAAAATACGTGGTTGAATGTGCTATAATGTAAGTATAATATTTATGATACAAAGAAGGCAACTTTGGTTTGTTTTTGTTATAGTTGTACCTAGTTATTTCTTTTATTTCTATATTTATTTTTTTGTGGTCGAGGTTGCTTCTTTTTTCTTCGGCTTACATTTTACATGGCCAAAATTTTTTTTTATTTTCTTATGTAATTTTCATTTAATTGCCGTAATTACTAAAAACAATTTTTGATATGGATGATTATTACAATAAAACCACGAATACTTCAAAGTTATTCTTTTTGTGCTTGCTTTAAATACAATTTTGTACAATTTATTTTTGTTTGCTGTCAAAAAAAAGTCATACAATAAACAAACTTGCTACTATTTATTTTCACGTACGCACTTTCTATAACAAAGACATCTGCTTCGATTGAAAATTTGTGTTCAACTAAGTTGTGTTTTTGTTTTAGTTTTACAATTCTATTATAAAAGTGCATGTGTTTTAAAATCGATTCATACACAACTTTGCATTGTTGTTTTGTTTGAGAGAGCCAAGAACTTAGTAAAAACAGCATAAAAAACAATATCCATACATACTAAACAAAAAAAGTGTTCAGAGAAAATTAATATTGTAAACAGAGAGGATTAATAGGTTGTCTTTTTAAGAGTATCACAAATAAAAATTGTATACGTGCTTGCAAATATATATATTTTTTTAATAAATACATTCTGTTAATTGGAAATCTGGTTTTGTAATATATAGTTGTTAAATTAAAATTTAAAGTCGCCAGGAAGTTTAATATATTGTTAATGGAAACGGATATATTTGCTTAGATTTATATCATTCTCTGAGAAGTTCTACCACACATATGTTAATGCCAACAGCATTGCCATATGCGTAATGTAACACATAAAGGGAAATGTTTGTTACCTTGCCACACTGTTGCCTCTAAGAAATTTAAACGATTATGGAATTTACATAGCGCAATATGTATTTCTTTTGGAAAGTAAATCAAATTGAAAACATTTTAATCAATAATTTTAATTAACGTGTGTAACTATTGGGCACAAAATTTGTATGATTACTACTCTGTTAAAACGAAAATATAGAAACATACATTTTGTATACGTTTCTTACAAGTGTATTATTATTTATTGAGAAATTACTGTTGACGAATGTTTTGAATCATATGGCAGCACAAATCAGCATGGCATCTCTATTTTTCTAAAACATTTTGCTAAAATTACTGAATTTTCTATAAGAGTTTTATGGTCATATAAAGATAAATTAAAACAAAATAATGTCTTCTGCAATATATTTAGAAAATTATTTGGATGGTAATTACAAAAAATTAAACGTATATTTCATATGTATATAATATAAAAAACATTTCCATCATCCATTTACACACAATGCATACTCACTAATTTTTTTATTACTCTTTCCCCAACAAATAAAAACCATCCATCCATCCACTATACATCCAATCCAATCAAAAAATAATGATATCAACAAAAATATGTACAACGTTCTACTACTAAAGTCTTATCCAATATAGGATTAGAGTCCTTACCCACTGAGTTAGAAAGGAATTTTAAACTTATGCGCAAATTAGACGACAGAGCTCAAACTGCCATGAAAAGTATAGATAGTCATGCTAAAGAGTTTATGCGCAAATTGGCAGATAGCAATACCAAAATGACAGATGAAGAACGTCGAGAAAGGCTGACAGACATCCAACAATTGTTTGGTAAAGCAAAGGAATATAGTGATGATAAAGTTCAATTGGCCATACAGACATATGAACTGGTGGATAAACAAATCAGGCGTTTAGACAATGATTTGGCCAGGTTTGAGGGAGAAATACAAGAAAAAGCTTCTTCCACTAGAGGCAAATCGGAGGAGGCACAAGTCAAAAGTTAGTAACTATAAAAGGTGAAATGACTTATAAAACTAATGTAATTGCTATTTCAAGAGGGACGTAAGAAAACGAAAGATGCCGGCAAAGCAGTTGGCAAAAAGAAACGTAATACATCTTCGGACGACGAAACCAACAATAATGCAGCTATTGCTGCTGCTGCAGCCGGCGCACAAGGTGGTAAAAAGAAAAAGCAGAAGGTAAATCAAGAAAAAGAAACTCGCAAGGGTGGTCAAAAGGTAATCATCTCATTACTTCATTTACATAAATTTAATATTACTTTTAATTGATATTTTGCTGGTTATTTAGGAATCGTTAACTTAGTGCAATTTATACATATGTAGATTTATATAATTTATTTGAAATTTTTGGCATTTAATTTGAACTTATCGAGTGCATTATTACCTTCAATTTCCAATTTTGTTATCCCCAAGCAATCTGCTATTATTTTAACATAAATTGGTAAGGAAAATCTTAAAACCCTAATATTGCTAAGTTGCTCTCAGTCCGTTTTGCCATCTAAAAAACTATCACATTCATTTCCATAAATCTAACACAAAAAGTCTGCGTTCACATCAGAAAATTTATGGATGATGTAAAGTTTCGCCAAAAATAAATTATTTAAATATTTCGTTAAAGATATTTTACTCTAATACTGCTGTTGGTTTTTAAATATAAGTTTTTCTCCACATTTCTTCTGTTAAAACAAATTTTACTTGAAGACCGATTGCAAATTTTTTCCTCGAAAGAATTTATTTGGGTTCTCTGTTGAGAACTAAATTTATGTCTGTACTGTATTTAACCTTTTTGAATTTTGGTAATGGTAAATGGTAACATATGAACGTAGTATATGCGTGAAAATAACTTCGGTTGAAAAATATTTTCTTTATAAAATTGTGTGAAGTGACACAACTGTGCTAAAAATCACATTTTAAAAAAGCGATTTAAAATCACAAGAAGATGTCCTGTGTGCCATTCAAAAATTTTTGAAATTACTTTGGTATATTTTCGATATCATAATAACAAACTGCTCAAAGTGTTGCTTATTCGTTTTTTATACAATTTTATTTAAAACAAAACTTTTAAAACTAATAAAATTACAAAAAGGTGTGATTTACAAAACTGCAGAAAATCATACATAAGTATAATAATTCCACTTCAGCCATGCTTCCATTATTAATTAACTATTTAATGAAGATAATGAGTTTTATTAATCGTAAGTTTTTCTTTTTCTAAATTCTTAAAGCAGAAGAACATTGATTTGGATGATTCTGAAAAAGAATCATGCATGACATCAGCTACACATCCGAGCGATGTCTTAGATATGCCGGTAGATCCTAATGAACCCACATATTGTTTGTGCCATCAAGTATCGTATGGTGAAATGATTGGATGTGACAATCCAGATGTAAGTGTTTTTTACAGACTTATTTTTTTGTTTCTTTCCCAATATGTAGTTAAAATATTTGCGTTTTTTGTTCTTAAGTGCCCTATTGAATGGTTTCATTTCGCCTGCGTTGGCCTTACGACAAAACCAAAAGGTAAATGGTTTTGTCCCAAATGTACACAGGATCGAAAGAAGAAATAATTTACTCGTATGTAGTAGTATGACAATTTTGATAATTTTTTTAGTTATATAAACTTTTTTACAATGTAAATGTTTGATAACATTTTTTAATTCTTAAGTTAATAATAATAAAATTTGTATTTCAAATTTGATTTAAAAATAATAACTGTCGGCTTTTTCTCGAATGAAAATTCTAAAATTCGATTTTTGTCCAGATGACGGTCGCAAAAGAAAAACGAGTTTAAGGGCGTTCTCTCAGTCCCGCCAACACATTAGAGTGTACAAAACGGGTTTACGCAAACTTCTGGAATAGGCAGTTTGAGGGAAAATTATTGCAGAAAGCTTTACAAAAATTGAATTCGACTGTTAAAAAAAGATTAATCATCACGTTTTTTTTGCCTAAAACATGGCTAAAGAAAGCAAAGTTCTCATTTTTGTAGGCTGCACTAAAAATGATTTCGAGTACTTCAAAGTAATATATTAAAACTAATAATGTTTTTATTTTTCATTAAACTTTCCATTCTTCTTTATTCCATCAATACATAATCAAAGCATTTTTATTTTCTACAATTTTAATTTAATTACATTTCATTTGGTTTTTCCCCAGTAAATACATTACAGTCTGCATAAAAGCAGTTGCAAATCATAAAATTTTTAACAAATAAGTTTAAAATCGAGATCAGAAATGAACAGAATTTTGTTTTGCAGTAATAAAATTGTAAATGTAAAATTAATAACAACAAAATGTCTATCGAAAGAATTTGTGAAGATAATTTGATTTACCATCCAAATGGGATGTGCAGCAAAACAAAATATATTTATAAGTAGGTATGTATGATAAGTAGATAGAAAATTTTTTACATATGTATATCTTGCCTGCCACAATCTCAAATGTTAGAAATTTTAATATATCGATTAGTCATCTAAAAGGAAAATTGGATATATGAATAAAATACAAATTAATCTGATATTTTCTGTAAAAGGTGGCAATACGAAAGAACTAAAACCCCTCGGTAGTATTTTGTTATACAGGCTGGGCCGAAAATCAACACGGGATCTAAAAATTTTACGTACAATATTCAGCGATTATACTAAATATATATATATATATATATATATATACTAAATTTATGAATATAAATATGTATAATTTAACAAAAAAAAAGCTAATTTAAAACAAAAAATTAAAATGATTAAATATTAAAAGCAAATATCTTAAATATTAAACTCAACATATTTTCTTATGGTATTGGGTTTATTGTTTTGAATAAATTAAAACCGATTTTTTATATATCACTTCAGTATATCACTGCAACTAACAATTTTAATATAAAATGGAAGTTTTATATATTTAAGGTGTTATTAAACACAATATTTTGTTTTCATTACAAGTAAATTAAACTGCGTATGTAGAAAAATTTGTCAGTCCAGATTGAAAACACTGAGGTTAGCAATTTTGAAAGATACAAGAAAAAAACTTCAAAGAAACTGACCCACTACGGCCCCACAGTCGTCAAAAAATCCTATTTGAAGTAAAAGTACATTTGAAACAAATAAATGTTTAAAGTAAAAAAATATGCATTTACTTATACACATGTACTTGTTACTTCTCTGATTTTATTGTTTTGTCTGTATGTTTAATTTAACTTTTTAAATCCTGTTATTAGGACGCTGTTTTAAAGTGACAATATTTTAATTTGACTAATTTTCTATTTATATTTGCTTTGGCATGGCTTGTTTTTTAAGGTTGTACTGTCCAACATAATGTTTATAATAGAAAGCGCTTTTGCGCTAATGCGCTTTTGTTTCAGTTTTAGTATTGTATTATAATTTTCTTATTATATACTTTCCATTTGAAGATGATGAAGACACGAGTAAATGACAACTTGTGTTTTCAATTGACTTAAGAATTATTTTTCTGCCTTTTCCTCCCTTCGTAGACGCCACAATTTCTTTAGCCAACTTTCTCTTGACTTATTTGCTTCGTAGTCGTTATTGAACATGCTAAAACTATTGAACACGTCCTTCATTGCCAGAGCCTTTCCGTAGGAATAACTTTTAGTCGCACAATACATTTTCTGCAAAATGTCAGGCATTTGCTTTTGCGCTACCCATGATTTAATGCTTTGTGGTATTGGTAGGCCTGGATCATCATAGTACGTAAGAATGTAATGAACACCGGGTTCTTGAAAGTTTCTAAATGGCTTTATGACAGCAAAACTCCAATAATCTGTAACACGTACTTTGCCATTGCCTTCGGGATATTGAGGATGTTGTGTTCCACGATTAGCAACCATCATAATTTTGCGTTTGTCGTCGCAAATGAAGCGTCTGCAAAAAACATAATCTCGATTATTAAAAAACTTTGGCCATTGCATCTCCCAATATATAAGATGAGAGTTAGTGCCCGGCATAGGATCCTCTTCAATTAGATGTAAAGCTACAGCTGTCTCATCCCACTGTTTGCGATAGTCCAAATCGATTTGAACATGCAAGAGGTCAGCTGCTGATATATCATTAAAACGTGCGTACACCTTGTAGGAATACATTGCAGGGCGTTCTTCTCGTCTCCATATATCGAACTCATTTGTACAAAAGTATGGCTCCCATTTGTTGCCCTTCTCGCTATCTATCATGGCACTTCCTGTACCGGATGCTGATTTAACTGGATTTTTCTCCCCCTGTATTCGAGACGAATTGGAATTTTTACTTTTTCTAGGATTATTTTCTTTATTTCCAATCAAACAGAAACAATATTTCATATTATATTGTTTACATCGATCACACAACTTGTTTCGATGTAAAGTGTTTATAAACTCCAAATCAAGTTGGCATATATCAAAATTAGCTAAGCTCAAACGTTCTGTGTTCCAATCGAATCCTGAGCCTCCGCCGTTTCCTGTCAAGCATCCCACCACGCCGACTGCACTTAATACCAAATTTTTTCCTTTGAACGGTGGCAGCTGGCGATGATAAGATCTAATAAGTTGTTTTAGACCTTGTGAACCATAGACTCGATGATAAAAGGTAAAAAGTTGTTGTAAACGCCTAGATCTTTGGGCCAATATGGATTCACACTGATAGCCCCAAGCTTTCAACGTAGCATTAGACGAATGCTTTATGCTCATAAGAATTCGTTTGAATATCATTTTAGGTTTTTAATCTGTTTCACTTTATTAAACAAACGATTTATAATACATTTTACAAAATTGCTTTTGGATTTGCTTGCATAACAGAAAAAAAAACGTTTCAAAACATACAAACGCCTCTTTAATTTACTTTCGACCGGCTTGAATTTCTCTTCTTCAATAATGTTTCACCAAACTAATTATTCGTGAAACGAATGAAAATTCTTTTTGATTATTTTTTTAATTTAAATTATACTTGAATGTAGCAAAAAATGATTCTATCAGACTTTAATGATCTGAAAATGAGCCAGTACATGTGAACCACAATTGTCAAAAATAAATAAATAAACAAAATTTATATTTTAAGCGTTGCCACCGACGTTGCTTCTTAAATAAAAATTTTTTTCTAACGGCATACGGCAAACGAGGTATAAAAACGTTTCAGATATTATCAAGCTCTACGGCCCTAAGGGCCACATTCACCTTTTGTTCTGGACCAACTCGGTCAGTCTTTTTGCACTTTATTATGCTGCTGTCTTTTATCAAGTAATGAAAAAACTTCAATGCGCAAATTTCATAATTTGCAGAACTGTCAAAATCATATGGTAGTATAAAAAACTTAAGTTATATTTAAATGGACGTGGTCGGTGATTTAAGTTGTATTTAAATATGATCTGTAAAAATGAATTCAGTATTTAAACAGAACTTAAGTTTAAGCACCGTTTAATTTTTAAGTCAAAAACTTGCCCTAAGGACCATTAGTCTTAGGGTCAGCATTGTCTTATCAGACTTTTTTTCTTAGGTATATAAAAAAAATCATGGTTGCTTTAGAAGGGACTAAATCAGTTTTGTGAACATTTCAAATTAATACGGTAAAATCACTACAATGGCTTCATTTCTCGTGGTCATCTGTCTTGTTTTTATTTTGATAAAATGATTTGATGATCAATTATCCTCTGGATTGTTTTAAATGAATTTCATAATTAAATAACAAAAAAACCAAAATGGCAACGAGAAGGCCACGTATAAAGCCGGTTGCAAACATACTCTTGAATTCCAAACGCAAGCCAAAACCCGTAAATGATGGGAAAGTTGGAAATGTAGGTGAAAGTGATGTAAACAATACGGAAGACAAAGGCAATCAAATAAAATCTGTAATTCCATCTCAAGAAAAGGAAATTTCGAACAATTTAGCGAATTTATTAGAGGTTAGAGTAGAATCTGCATATGACACGAATGCAAGTGCAAGTATCATAAATAATGAGAAAGCAGGTGGTGGAAATTGTAATGGAGAAGCAGCTAACTTAGGGATAATTAAGGCCAAGCTGGAAGTAAGTAAAGAGTCAAAATGGGAAAGGGAAAAAAATGTTGCACAAGTAGGAATTTCTTCTAAAAATACGAAAGAGTTTCTATCAGAAAAAGATGAAACTGAAGAGAAAGAAACTGTGAATGATTCTGAAGCATTTAAATGTCCACTTAAAGTAGGGCTCCAGAGAGCAATAAGTCATGCCTCTAATAGTGGATTAGATGATGTCTTTTATTCTGACATAGAAGAAAATGCTTTGCAAATGGATTTAGAAAAGTCGCCTACACACTGTGCTTTGTCTCCGTCCAAAAACATTGCTAGACCTCGAATACGACCTACGCCACATTTTGGTCAAAGACGTAACAGTTATGTAGGATCATCACCATCTCCTCATACCTCTGTGAGTGAAGATAATATTTTCGGCGGTAGTACTGTGAACAACGATGTGGTACAAACTCCACAAACAAGACGCGAAAGACATCATTCTGCTTCTATTAGCGGCAACAGTCATTCCTCTTTACATCATCATACTCCGCACAAGTATTTTCCAGCTGGCATCACAAACAGCTCAATGGGTCGTATACGTACAGAATCGGGCTGTTCAGTATTTTCAGACAATAACACTTCATCGCAAAAGTTACGTAAAGTGGACGACCACAAACAAAGTGCCCGTAAAGATTTTGAGGCACGTTTTCATAATGGAGTTCCCGAAAAATCTGTAATTAAAATGTCTGATTTAATTTTTTATAACCCAGTTACTAATCCAATGGAACAGAAACCGGTACCAAATGTTAAATTAGAACAAAAAGAAAATTCTTCAAATGATATTAAACCGTTTATCGGAAAATCAGATGTGGACACAGATGTCTTAACTAGTGAGGCGGAAGCAGTACCAGTACCGCAATTGAAACTCAATGCAAAAGGTGAACTTATTTTAGATGACAAGTCCTTAGTCATTGAGACCACTGCTGAGCAAGAAGCCCGCAAGGCTTTAGCAAATTCTTCGCTAATTTATCTTGATGAGTACACAGGTATGAATGGCTTTTACTCGCGCAAATCACGAACACGCGTATGGCTTCCTTCCGATACAATTAAATTCTATCGCTGTCTTCAAAACGTTGGCACAGATTTTTCTCTTATGGTTTCTTTGTTTCCTAACCGAACACGGCGGGATCTAAAATTAAAATTTAAGAAAGAGGAACGAAAAAATGGTCACCTGATTAACAAAGCCCTCTTATACCCAAAACAATTTGATCTCGAGGCATTGAAGCAACAAATTGATGAAGAGGAAAAGTTACGGGGAGAACAGATTAAGGACAAAAAGAAGAAACCGAAAAAGGAAAGAGAAAAAAAGAAAGTTAACTGCCAGAGTAAAGCTACTCGTATATTAATAAGTGGTGTTTATCAAAACGAGAACAGCCAGAAAGAAAACAATAAAGATAAATGTGATGATGTGCCTGAAATTGAGAAGACAGCTAATGCTGATGCGCTTGAAATCGATAGAAATGAAAAAGTTGACCATAAAGAATCTGAAAAGAAAATTAAACTGAAAAAATCGAAAAAGTCATCTAAACTCTTAACCGAAGTGGAGAAACTTATAAAGGATCATGACTATGAGAAGCGGAAAAGGGATAGATATTATGCAATTAAGCGACGGCGAAAGCGGCGTTATTGCAAACGGCAAATACGAAAAGAAATTACAGTTATTAAGGAAGAGATTAAAATCGAAAATAAGCAAGAGTCCAACGAAACTGAGTTTCAAGATACTATGCAGTTGGAAATGGAAATGGATGAATTACTAGATATGGATGCAGCAGATGTGCAATACGGTAACGACACATATGGCACAACAACAGGGAATACAAACACCTACCAAAGCGGCCAATACAACGAACAAATTGCAACAGCACATGCAACACTATTTAGCGAGAATACTAATGAAACTAATGTGGCAATTGATAGATATGAACAGAAAACATTTGTTAATTTAGATGATGGTTCGCTAAGCGTGTATCATAATATAAAAGATGATATTGTTTTTATACCATCACCGACAATGTCGCCACAACGTTCAAACTCTTTGTCGCCAGCTGAAAATGAAAACACTTCATTTGCAGCAATAACTACTGAAACGGAAATTATAAATAATGAAACCTGTTCGTCGGTGGCATCTGAACGTGAACTAAATGAGGCTGATATTCAATCTATTCTCACTGAATTGGCAGAAGGCTCTTTGGTGTTGGTATCTTCGCTGGATCCTGATGATCCAGACAAAGTATTGAATGAAATTTATATGGTGGACAAAAATACGGGTGATTTGTGTGAAGAACCTTTAAGCATACCCGATAATATTGTTCAATGTATTCTAACAGTAGTTAGCTAAAATATTTTTATACGTTAAAGTAAGAGTACATGACATACATATGTTCTACTTTATTGTATTTATGCGCGCATTTTATTACTGTATAACTAATTCGATTATACGAACTTGTGTTAGTTTATATTTATATACATATTATATCGTATCGTGTGTATAAGAAATTGAAACCAATATTAAAAATATCGAAAAATATAATTCTTAATTTATTTGTTAAAGCTTAAACTTTCATTTTAGTTATAAGTTTATATATAAACTTATCTTGTTAAATATTGCCATTCAATTGCATTCAAATATTCGTCAAGGAATATATGGAAATTTGTTTTTTTTTATTTTTATTTTAAGTTTTAAAAATCTTGTATCAAAATAAGTAAGCTTTTGTATTAGCAATATACTATATAAATACATTCATATACATTATATTGAGCCTAATAGCCAAAAAGAATTCTTCGGCAAATGGTTATTTTTTATATTCGTTAAGTTATCCATTTGTTTCTTCTATAAAAATGAAATGTTTATGGTTATTAAGGTTTTCGTAATCATCGAGAGTATGTAATAGATTAAGAAAGCAATAATCGAAATTCTTTTAGTCTATTACAGGCTCAAGAAAACTTCGGGAACCGTAGTAAGCCCGATTCTTTTGGCTATTAGCGCACGATTTGTGTATATAGTAAATTTCCTTAAAAAGAAGAAAAGTACGTTATTGTTTTTTTATTATTATTTATATATAATTCCTTTAAAAAAAATAAAATGAATTTCATTTGCTAATTATTTGGCCATAATCGGACATTTTTATTTTGCATCGTTTTTCAAATTGAAAAGAATTATGTAAAACGTAAGTATAAGTGTACTTTCTCATAAGACGGTGTCTTATTTCTTCAATTTGAAGTCAAACATTTTAGACTGATGAGTTTTTCTTCTGTTTCAATAACTTGCATTTGAACAGACTGAAAGAAAAGTTGAGCTGATAGCCTTTGCTGCCAATACTCATGTATCTTTAGTGTAAGAATTTATTTTGAGACCAAATCACTTAATAATATAAGAAGTCAATTTCACCTTCTTCGTCTTCGGACGACTTGGGTAGATTTTCTGGAGAAGCAATTATCATTTTAGCGTTAATGTTTTTCACATCTTCATCATCAATCAAGATATCGTTGTTTCGATTAATGTAGACTTCAAGGTCTGTTGTGTTTGCTGGGGGGAAAGAGAAAAACGTAAAGAGAGTGAGAGGCCAAGAGAAAAACGTAAACATCCCACAGAATTGTTTTCGAGAATGAAAAGTGTCGGTTGACAGGTGTCCGCAAAGAGAGAAATAATGTAGTTATTAATTAAAAGCTTTTATTTTTCTTATAGAAGCCTTAATTTTTACCACTTTTGTGCTTTAAAATTCCATATTGCTCAATAACCTAAATGTTTGGAACAAGAATATTTTGTGTTACACTTCATTTATTAAAATATTTAACAGTATTATTGCGCAAATTACAATAAATAATAATGAAAATCTTTGTTTTTGTTTGTTTTGCGGACTGCTATGAAATGCAGTAAAACTTTATTTGCTGTAATAATCTCGAAAGTTTACGAGATTTTATCATTTTGTTATATTATAAAATTACCCTGGGATCATACAAATCTTCACAAAAGATAAATTTTCCTAAGTTCAGATATTTCAAAAGTGGACATTTTAAAAGTTGTAATATTCTTAAAAAAATAAAACTATTGCATTTTCGCTATCAGATAGATCTTAAATGTTTCAATTAATATTGTGGTATCTCAGTTTGCTGTCAAAACCAACAGTTAGTAATTCGGTTGGTGTCAGCCAAGCACAGTCCCGTATAAAATTCTGACTATCGTTATTTTGATAAAATATTGTATGCGTAGATATTTTCCCAATTTTCACAATATTTGAATCAGCTATTACAGCCAAATTTTCTCTGAAAATTACATGACGTTTCCAATATACAAAATATGTAAATGCTGCATAAGATTCAAAAAACTTACCCGTTAGCCGATATTTTCCTGATGGGACGATCGAAATATTTAAATTCATTTAATATTTCTTTTGGTTTACGTACATCAAATGTTAGCACAAAGCCAGCTTCATCGCCTACATAAATGGAGTTCTCTGCCGAATCAAAAGCCCAACAAACGTTCTTAAAGCGAACATTATGATCGGTGAATAAGCCTTTATTTTTGGAAATTTAAACATGTGTTTAATTGTTAAGAGTAAAATAAAAATAATTATAATTCTACCAATTGCTGGTCGGGTTTCTCGAAGATCCCATAAAAGGCAGGATTTGTCTAAGGAACATGTTGCAAATATACAATCATTTGTGGGCGACGTCGCCAAACCAGTTATTATATCGAGATGGGCATAACGATAACTTTGTGTTGAAAATAAATCAGCCTTTCCCATATCCCAAACCTAAAAGAGCAGTATTAATTCGAATAGGTATATACGTAGAATTGGCTCATTCAAACAATCCCACCTTTAGAGCACCGTCTTTGCTACCGGTTACAGCTTTAAAGTTGTTTGTTTCAAAGCCAGCCAAGCATGTAATTGGTTTCATATGTTCACATTTTTCTCCAATCAAAAAAGGACAATAAGGATTTTTCGGACTTCGAACTTCCGATTGTGTCGACCAAACTTGAAGTTTTCCTGAATTGAAGGCCAAAAGTAACTGCAAGCCAAGAAATATTTTTACAGTCCTTTACAATCATTCTAATGAAATATAATTACAATATTTGGTTCCACAAATTCTATACAATTTAAAATGGCTGAACATTCTAATTTATAGCAGAAAGTTGATGGGTCTATTGACGGTTTATTCTTTATCACATCGCTTTTTTCAAAGGCCCATAAATTACCAAACCAATTTCGCCCGCTTAGTTTATTGGTGGCAATGGCCACATTACCACTTTGTTGGCTATCCTTTGTGCTTATGCTAATGCATTCCCAGGCATCGTGCATTCGCACGTTGAGATTTAGAGGACGGCTTGCATAGTCGCGTGAATTTAAATTTGGATACTCTGTATTACTCTCCAAATTGGATTCCTCTGGTGGTCTATAACCGATTGGAGTTTCATAAATGGCACCATACTCTAAAGGAAGCATTGTTAGCAATTCTTCTATATATATATGTATATGAAATAAAGAAAATTTTATAGATTCTATTTAAATTCTAATGATTATTACTAATTCAAAACTGTCAAACACACCGCAAAACTGAATTTAAATAGTGCTATAATTTTTACAGCTGATTTCCATGGTGAATTTCTTGCGGCTACCACAAGTCAACCATGTCATTAAACGATGAAGTAGTGATGCATTTTTTTGTCAAATTTTTCGTACAAATTTTTCTTTTGAAATCTTTTGAAAAATATATTAATATCAATTTATTCCAAATTGTTATATGTAAGTCGTACAACAATGAGCTACATACACTTACAGAAAAAGTTCCTTAGGTACTAACTGCGTTTCAAGGATAGTTAAACTAAAGTATGCATATTATACCTATGATCGGTTGTCTTTAAAAATAAAATTAAAAGAAAACTTAATAATATTTTTCAAAACACATAAAAAATTATGTTGTGTGTTCATCATTTTTATCTCAGTGTTATCAAAAGTTGAAATTATGCACAATATTATGATAACACAAAAAGTGGCAGCCTTGTATAGTTACTTTCGTAGGTGATATATTTCGTACAGCTGATTTATGTGGTAATTGATATGCGTTTGATCGGTGCTGCCACCTTATGAATCTATTGCAAACGGCTGAGAACAGTTTTGTTATGTTCAGGGCGCTATAATAATTTTTTTACACCGAAACTAATTATTTGTTTTAGTTTCGAACATGGCTTTTCGTATATACGAGTAACAGATAATTAGTCTTACATATATATTAAAAAATTTTGCAACATTATATTACAAAGAAATTCGGTTATTGTAGGCTGATATTATAGCACACATTTGTGTAGCTGTAATGAACTTTGTTATCATGGCTAACGTCTTTCGAGAATAAAAGACACAAAAATTAATATTAACTATATTCTCTGTATACTATAAGCAGTTACAATTCCACCAAAAACATCGATACTTTATCATAATGTCGTCTCAGAAGACTACTGATTTAAGGCTTAGAGCCTTATTTTTTGTAGTACACGATAGCAATTATAGTATAGCCTTGAAATGCTGTTATAAAATTTGTACAAATTGTGGACAACAGACAATATTAGAGCTTGAAAATTTTAAACACAAACGTCATTATTTGTCGTTATACTTGGTATACGTTAGGATAGATTGAATTAAAAACTCGATGGACTTGGTCCACATTAAAGCTTCGTATACATACACCGGTTGGTATTACAGAAGTTCTAGATAAAGATTTAACGATTTTTATTTTTAATCAAAACATCTTCATAAAACTTTAAAACGATATACACATACATATTTAAAATTAAGTTTTTTAAAATAGGAGTTAAATTTGGAGCAAATTTTAAGGAATTACAACATTTTCGACTAGAAAATTGTCAAATGGACAGCACTTTTAGTTAATGAAAATATCATTTATCGCCGAAAGTCGTGCCGAACCGAATTATAAAAATCCAATTGTTTCTTTACACATCAATTTTGCTTCTTCTTTATTTGGTGAATGTTTTAAATCTGATTAATTCTTATGATTTTTTAAGATAAGTTCCATTTCAGTAAAAAAATAAATAATAGTTTGAATATAATTAATAAAATTGAAAAAAAACAAGTTGATTAAAAAGAAATGTAAGAGGTGTTTGCTTCCTTAAACATACAGACATGTTCTACAAGTCGGGTTTTTCATAACGAATGCTTTGGCATACATATGTACATACATATGTGTAATGAAATCAGTTGGTTTTCAGAACAGGCCCAATATATTTATTATTAAAAGCGCTTCTGCCTTCTTAACTTCATGTTTATTACAATAATAGCTTTTTCCAAAAACGATTATTTCAATAATGTTTTTCCAATAATTTTTTTTCAATGCATAGTTTGCCCGTTTTTTTGAACAACGCCTAAGCGATTGTTTACTCGAGCCTTAAAGTAGCAAACTGTTTTTTTTTTAAATTTCATTTGCAAAGCTACAAAATTTTTAATACATTTTAAGGTTTTACTTTTTTTAAGGTTTTTTTTTTCTTTTTAAAATTACAACCTCTACACTTTGCACTAAAATAATGTAATAATTTTCCAAATTACTTGTTCAAGTTAATAATTTAAAATGTAAGGAAAAATTATACTAATGAAAACAAAAAATAATGCTTTTCATGTGTTTAATCTTAAGATTTCTTTTTTTTCTGCATTCCTAATGTACTATTTTTCTGTATCAATTATTTTAAGTATGGAAAATTCATCATTAGGTCCATGCAAAGTATAGCTTGTATGTGTTTAAATTACATATAGTTTGCAGCAACTATAATGCTTAAACGTTTGATTTGCATGATAATCAAAGATTAAGAAAACGATAGATTTTTTCCAAGTTCTTTGGTTGGCCATAGGAGAGTGGGTGGTTATGTTCCCCATTTCGGTACCAACTCTTAGTCTTTTCTTTAAGATTGAACTAGTTACATAAATAACTATAACTTAAAATATAAATTTTCCATCTATTTCTCAAAAAAAAAAAAGTTTATAGATCTTCTTCTCTTAAGATTAACATTTAAATTGGGGATCTTTAAATTTATAATTTGTTTTTGTTAAATATGTAAGCATATTATTTTTCAAATGACTCATGGAAATTGTTGTGGTTTTAATATATTTTAACATTATTTTTGTGATTTAAATTGATAATTGCAAAATGCATATTTTATATATTAGTTATTTATGTATTTAGTTAAATAATGTAATTAATTTTTATACGATTATTTTATGCATTTCAGCTGCTTAAAAATGGGTTTTACAAAACCATCTAAAACATAAAACAAATTAGTTAAAATAAAAATATATATGCATGTCAAAATATATATAATACTGCCGATTTACAAGCGATTTGTTAGTTTTTCAAAAGCTAATAAAACGAATTTTTTCAATGAACGAAAGTTAGTTTTTATAAGTAAGGCCCATAAAAAATAAATTCTTTTCATGTCCAAATATTAAAACAATAATGCTTCCAGCAAAAGATATACATACATACATGTCAGTTTAAAAAACTTGCACCACAAAATTTTTTCTCTAAGAGCTTCAATTCATAAAAACGCCATTTAGTTGACAAAAATTAAGGTATTTGTAAATGTGATAATTAAAACCCATTATTAACATTCACCAGGTATGATTTTTTGTTTTGTTGTTGGAAAGTGTTGTTACTTTTCTTAAAACAGCTGCAATGCAGGGTGAAACAATTAAAGCGAATTTACACTCTCTATTTCAATTCACTTTTTGGTCATTATTTTCAAATATTCTAAAGCGTTTTGAGCTGCCATTTTTTGAGCATCGGCTGGTGTGTCGCCAGAACCGTGGCATACACCTACCGGTAGAGTTGATAACTGAACCAAACATTGATATTTATCGGTGAAAGTCTTCTCCTCAATATCAACATAAGTCACTTCAAATTGATTTTCGTGAGCTATTTCGCCCAAAAGTTTTACGTAATCAATTTTGGGATCTTTTAGACAAGTTTTCTGGAAGTAAAAAAATAAAAGCAATATAGTTATAATGCAAAAAAATTTACTGTTGCGATTATCGAGGTCGTATTGTGTATAGATTTTACTAAAATAATCAATTTTATTTTAAGCTGATGCACTAGGATGAACAAGTTGAAGGTCGGTAGTTACATATTTTCTTTAATTTCTAGTATCCAAAAACTTCACTCAAAGAACTGCATATTACCTTAAGAAATTTATTTAATTTATATTAAAAATATCTATTTTCTTCTTCTAAGAAAGAAAGAATTTGCTTGAAAGCTAATTATTTTAATCATAATAGGAATAATGTCACGTTCGAAATGGTCGGTATGGCACCATTCACTTAATGTACTCTCTCAGCTCTACAAACTTTTTTTTCGTTGCTGCCCTAGATTTTAACTACTGCTTCATACACTTGTGTTTTATTTCCTATAATTTTTTTTGCATTTTAAGAAAAGTTCTCACCTGTAATTTTACAAGTTTTTTGCCAGTTGAATTTTTAAGAGTCTTATGGAATTGCGAAACTTTATTGCTATGACCGCTAGTAAGTGTTTGTACCGTGATATCTTTCAAATCACCATAATAATTGAATTTCTGAAAGAAAACAAAAAAAAAAAACAATTTTTTTTAAACAGAATCAACATTTGTATTTCTGATGTTTCCAGAATAAAGTCGTATTTAAATATAAATGTTCATTAATAACAATTAAAAGGTGATTTGAAATCATATCATTGCAAATTGAAACGAAATCAAAAGAAATTGAATTCATAACGAAATAAATTTTTCGAAATAATTCTAACAAATCCCTTTAAGCAATTAGCTCTACAGAATCTCTTTTTGGTAAATTAGGACAAGTTTTCAAGTTGTTTGTGTCAAAAACTCGAAAATCTTAAAACGGTAGAAGAATATGTATTTTGCAACATTTTCTCCTTTTTCCAAATTAACAATTAAACGTAAACAGAGATAATATAAAGTTAAAAATAAAATTCCACAAAATACAGCATTGACAATAGTACTTACGTCACCACCCAATTCAGTGCCCATAGCTCCAATTAATTGATTGTAGTCTATGGGTGTCTCCTGTAAACGAGTCCACATTTTATGGGCTGCCGTACGTTTGGCAATTTTCTTGCTTTTACCTTTGCCAACCTCACGGAAATTCAATATGGTGCAAGCAATTGTAAATAGACGTTCATGTGGCAAGCCAACCTCGGTTTCGGTTTCATAGTTTGGTGGTGGCCAACGGCGCGACATGCACATTTCTTGCAGCCAGCCTATTGGATTGCCAACAATTTTATCAGCTCCGCTAAAAAATAAAAACATAAAAATGCTGAAAATATGTTTTTGTTTATTTTATTTGACTTACTCGCCACCACTACCAGCTGCATTAGCATTATCAGGTGCAGCATTTGATGAAGCGGGTGCAGAAGTCTGAGTTTCAGGCAACTGAACACCGGTCAACTTATCAATTAACGCTCTAGCTGCAGCATGTTTAGCCTCTTTTTTGGAGCGACCAGCGCCCATAGATGTAAATGGTACATCTTTGTCATTGAATGATACGCGATAGCGAAAGGTGGGCTCATGTATAGCCCCTTCTACTTGTACTAAATCGTAACTGGGCGTTATGCCGCGACGACTAAGCAGCTCTTGAAGCAACGATACAGGGGTTTTTATAACAACTCCATTTGAATCCGTCTGAAAACGAAAAAAAGAGAGAAATCAGTCATAATCGGCTGTAGTTAAAATACATATGTATGTATAAACTTAAGTATGTACTTAAAAAGTCACTAATATCTTATCTCATACAAAAATAACTACATATATGTACGTGACATTTCTTTTCTTTACAAACTACTTTGTAAACGAAAGCAAATCTTCTAAACAAACATAAAACAAACTAAGTGATTAAAAATTTAATACAGTGAGGCTTCGATTTACCCGGAAGAAATAAAATTGAAATTGTTTTTTCTTTTCACTAAAAAATGTTTTCATATAACAATTTCCGTCGGGTATAGCAAAACTGACACCGTCTTAGGAGCATGTATTTTTCTCCATGGTACCTATAGCTGTAGATTTTCTATCACAAAGCTCGGTCGATATGAAACCGTTCGGGAATCAATCAAGCTAATACGGCTTTTGTTCCTCGCTATATAAATACATATGTACATTTGAACGTACACAAGTGTATATACAAATGTATGTTTGTATGTATTTATACTTACAGATTTATATTAACTCTTACCAATTTTAATGATTCCTCAATAGCCAATTTACTGGAGATTGCAATTGCATCAGAAATTTTTTCCTTCTTAACTTTAGGTCTTTGTAAAATTTTGGTTGGAACTGCTGCCGTTGGTTCAACTTGTCCTTGCCCATTTGGCACATTAACGGGTACGGCAGCTACATGAGGCGCAACCTGCTCATATTGACGGCGAGGTGCAAAGCCAACTTGCGGGTTCATATCAAGATTTGGTGCAGCATCCATATTTAGTTAGTTTTCTTTTCCTTTTAAATTTTCTTACTTGTCTGAGTGGTACATAAAATAGAAAAAAGCATATGGATACACATCAAATTAGAACCCAGAAAAATCAATAACGTCAGAACGCAGTAGCTGCCGGCAGCATATTGTCTACAATATTGAAAAGCCTTGGCATATCAAGACAACTATTTGATTGAAATCAACAATAAGTTTCAAATACATTGTACTTACGTATAAATAAATTTCTTTATTATCTTTACTAGATGATTTGCACTGATTTTTATTTAAAAATAAATTGTAATTTTCACCAAATTTATCTTCAAATAAAGAGCAGCAAAATCAGCCTCTTCTGCTTTTGTTAGTAATAAAAAGTTCAAATCACAAGTTGAAAAAGTTTATACGCATGCCAGATATGGAAAATTGATATCTTTGCTCAATATATGTATGTACATATACAGGCATAAATGCGTTTACATTGAACAGTGTTACAACTAAGCAAAAGAACTTTACGTTGTTGGCTTCCTTCAAAACAATTGAATCAGATGTTAAGAAAACATTAAGAAATATGTTCATACATATCAATATGATTAATTGCTTTGCTCTATCAATGCAGGCATTTAATATTTGATTTAAATTAACTTTATTGCACATGTGTATATTTGAAAATAATGATGATGAATGATAAAATAATTTTCTGTTTTCGACTGTTAACAAATTTCCAGTACTGCAGTATGCAGGCTTTTGGGCCAATGTTATCAATCAAGCGATTTTTCAGAGGCTTTTACATTAGATAATGATTCATTGCCAAGACAACATCAAAAAAAGAAAATTATGCCGGGTAATTTTATAAAGAATTTAACAATTTTTTGTTCTTCTTCTTGATACATGTAGTTTGCTTTCATAGGAATATAAAGTCAAATTATTGACATGGCAAGGCGGAAAATTGCCTTCGCCTTGTTTAATACAAATACCTGTCAAGTACAAAATTTACCCAATGAGTACTAAAATTTGTTAATACTTTTTATCTTTGTTTTATTATAATAAAACAGGCATAATTATTACATACTGTATATTTAATTGTTTATAGTGTAAACATATTTTAATCGGATTTTATATTCTACACGATTCTTTATGACAGTAACGAAACATTTTCATTGTATCTTTTTGAAGTGTTGAAATGAGAACAAAATAGCGCTGGCAATCGAACACAAATTTAAAGGTTTAAGTTCCAAACATCTCCAAATGTTCATTTGGACTGATAAATACCGTTAATAATGTAGGAGGAAATGAATGTGCGGTTTTTAATTTTTATACTTAATCATCGCTAAGAAAATCATCATCTAAATTAACATCTGTCGTGTCGATATTTTCATCCAGTGTTATGCCTTCAATTTCCAAATCTAAATCGTCATCATCATCGTCTTTAATAGAAACGGGCGCTGCCGCTGCCATTGCTGCTGCTGCTGCCGTCGTCGGTACCGTAGTAGAAGCTGCAGCTGTAGCATAATCATCACTTTTCTTGTAATCTTGTACATTTACTTTAGCATTGCTTTCATATATACCCTTTTGTTGGGCCAACTGCATTTCCTCTAATGGATTGCGTTCAATATTGAGTGGTAATGAGGCGGCAGCATGAGCTGGTAGTTGCTGGCATTCCTTTTGTTTTAGGAATTCCTCAACTTGTAAAGCATCGCCTAGGCCCGGAAAGAGATTTTCATATTTGGCTGGATCAGCTAGCGATTGACCAGCCTTTTCATTAAACTTCGCCAATTCTTCACGCCATAATTCAACAATGCGGGACATTTGGCTTGGAATGTATGTGCGTGCAAAGAACGCTGCTTCTGGCAAGCGATTGGTCTCTATCAATATTTCCAAGCAACGATCGACGTCGGAACGTATAAATGCCGAAAGGAATGCTATATTATGACGCCCTTGGGCAGAGCCGTTATCACCCAAGTTCTTTAACATTTCAGCATCGCCAGAAGCTGTTGCCAGAAGTAAAAGTCCACTGAAGTCATTTGCTTTCTCCATGCATTCCTTGACCAGTTCCATATTGTTTTTGCGTGATGCGACATCTGCCAATTGTGACCATTTTTGTGGATTTTCAGCTTCTCTGGCGAGTTTTACAGCAATATCTAATTCGCCAATTTGTAATGCCAAATCAAATTTATGATCTGGATCGGTGGATACTTGTAAAGCTTGGGACTTGAAACTCTGTTTCTCCAAAAAATGTGCAACTCTTGTGCGATGTTCTTTTGGTATAGTTGGTAAAACCAAATCAGCTCTTTCAAAATCGCGGCGCATAACAGCAGTTTGATATTCCAAAACAGATAGTTGCAGAGAAAATGATATAACGTTTAGCTCCTTGTCTCCCAAATAAAGGCGATTATCTTTTGGAACATATCCCAACAAATACATGGTGCGATCTAAATGAGAAATAGTTACAATTTCTCCGCCAACGTAGTAGTTAATACGATTTACGGAGTTGGTGTAAATGAAGCAATCTCCAACCCAAAGACCAGTTTTAACCACTTCGTTAATTTCACCTGAAAAAAATATACAATAAAGAAAGAACAAAATATTTGAATTTAACAATTTTGCTTGCTTACCTAAGACGTCAAACGCACTTTCTATGCCATCATCCTCCAAGTGTTGTTTAGTCTCCAACGCAATTGAAATGGCGCCGGTATCTACCGATAATATAAAAAACGACTCCTCAGTAGCAAGACACACCAATGTACCCGATTCATTCCAAAACACATGACGCGGTTGCACTTCGATGCGTCTTACTAATGTCAGAGTTTCCCAATCGTAAAAGACTAAACTGGATGATGTTCGGACACCAAACATATAGCCTCCGTAAATACTCTCTGCGCCCAAATCAGGTGTAAAACTTTTACGTTCTTTGAAGTTACGGAACAATCGAACAGTGCCATTATTCTCACGAATGGCATACTCATTGCTTTCTAAAGCCCAAACGAATTCCTGGGCGGACCCAAATGCTTTATTTCGCAAAGCCATAGAAGTGTAAATAATATATTCGCCATCACCACACACAACAACAAAACGACCATTTGGATTGTGGGCAATTGTCTGAGGATAAATTTCACATGCGCCCATATCTTTTACAGCTACCGGCAAACGTTCCCCATCTTTAATCTCGGTGCCATCGGCTAAGGCTTTTAAATTGACCTAAGGTTCATAAAAAATATATATATTTACACTTTAAATGTAGTGCAAATCAAAAATTTACCTGTTGCATTTCAGAATGTTTGGCCCAAATTATTTTGCTGCCAATAACATCCATTGACATAGCTGGCTCCTCTCGTCCAACTTTTATGATAATAGAACCCTCATCATACCCCAAAGCAACATTATTTGTACCGCGCATACAGGCAATTGTCCAAACTCGTTCATAGCCATAATTTAAACAAGTTTCTAAACGATATGTACCCGAATGCCATATACGTACAGTACCGTCTTCTGAACCCGTCAACACTATTGGCAGCTCGGGATGAAAACATACTGCCGATATATTCTGGGCATGACCTTCTAATGTTTGCACACATGTTTTATTTTGATAATCCCAAATTTTAACTAAGCGGTCGTCAGCTCCCGAAATCAAATAAGGTTTGTCACCACCATGATAGTAATCTACACAGTTTACACCCTTCTCATGACCCTCTAAGGTGAAGTTTGCAAAGTTCGATCCCAATTGCCAAACTTTAACAGTGCGATCCAAAGATGCTGAAGCAAAAGTGTTGTTGTCTTTGGGATTAAATACAATCTGCATAACATAATGTGTATGGCCCTCGAACACACGCTGGCAAGCCCACAATTTCTCCCAATTCCAAAGTTTTATAAGCATGTCATCTGTACAAAATAATAAAAACACAATTGAAAATAATGTAAAACATTATTTGGTACTTTTTCTTAACTTTGTATTTGCTTTTATGGCACTTTAGTGATTGAAAACTTATTTATTACACAAATCGTTAAACGTTAATTTCATAAGTTAAAACCAACGGGAGGTTATATTCCTAAAGCTCCTACTACTAGTCTTCTTACTTATATTATCAGGCCTTTTAAATTTTGAAGAGGTGAGGAACGATCATAAACGGTCGGCACAGTCGAACACGTACAAGACCACCCTTTTTGTTCTCAGCGAGTGAACTAGCTATCTGCATAAATATAGGATCTATTAACTCATCAGGCAAAGTTTGAGGAACAAAATGACAATATTAACCGCGATAAACATATGTATACATTAACTATTTAACTGGGCAAGAAAGGTATGTTGGAAAAAGTATAACCTTAGAAATTCCAAAGCAAAAATTACTATTTTACAAAGGCTTAAATCTGTACAGAATAATGTTATTTAAGAATATTAAAAATACTAATAAGAGATAGTAATAATTAAAGCAACTATCTGCCGCCAGCGATAGAATTTTGCTTTGACTTTGTTTATGTGTTTCATTTCGAAAATCAAGATACGGTTAAATAAAGCGAATTGCTTATTTACCAGCATCATTATTAGTATATTATTGCTGAATTGGGTACAACTATTTTCGGCAGGCGACAATTATTGCATTTAGCCGTCAACAAATTAGTTCAAAATCATATTATTTGAAAATTTTTAACTTGTTTGTGGTCCATACCAAACAAAAATTAAAGGTGTTTTTGCCAAACACCGGTAGGGGGTTTCAATAACAAAGTTTCGAATTTTTCTCCAATTTGCTGATGAAATAAAGGCAACATTTGCAATCATAGATATGAAAGAATTAACTTGAATGCGGCTTAAAATTCGCTGATCATTAGAGCCATGACGAATTTTAAATAATGTTTATCTAAAATATGTACTTAAATATGTATGGATGTGTGTATATCCGCATACATACTATTTGCTAGAATTATTAATTCTCTATTTTGTTTATGTTCTCTATTTTCTTACTTACCGCTGCTGGTCAAAATCAACGGCTGAGTTGGGTGTACGGCTATACAGCGTATGTAATCAGAATGTGCTTCATATGAATGAACTTTTTCCAATGTATTATAATTAAAAATTCGTATTTGCATATCATCAGAACCAGTAATAATCCAATTTTTGCGTGCTACAAAGCGTCCAGAACGCACTGGAACATCACAAACTTCAAAATCTTTTACCATTTGTTGGTTCTCATAATTCATGATGTGTACGTGGCCATTATAAAGGGCACACAACATCCATGGTTCGGTTGGATGTATGTCAACACATTTAACACGATCTGAACGAGATGTTAGACGACGTTTAATATCTAATTTCAATGGCATTTTTTATATTACTTTTTAGTAATTATTTAGTATAAAGAAATTATTTTAAATTAAACTGTTCCACTTTATTTTAGAATTCGACTCAATGGGAAAAATTCTTCTTGTTTCACTTCTTCATAGCACGAAAATGGTTGAACGTCATCGGAATGTCAAATGATTGAAGTGTTGTTTTTATTTTGTCTAATAAATATGGAAGCTAAAGATGCCAGATTTTTGCAGCTAACACGAAAGAACGATGTCGTACATTTACGGCATAAAATAGAAATACATTTTTTTTGGTTAACTTTGTTAAATACAGTTAAACCTCGATTATTCGGCTCTCGTGGGACGGGCACCAGCACGGATAATCGAAATACAGGTTATATTAAAATATACAGAAATTTATTTTTTTAATTTACTATTTGAAGGAGCCATCATTCCACAACAGGTGTTAGCAGATCAAATTTCACTTACTAAATGAATAAAAACGCAAATATGTTCTTATGTGTGGGCACATAAACTTAAAAAGGGGAAACACCGGATTTAGATTTACATAATAAAAAACATATGAATGCTGCACGGAGAATAGATGCAAAGCACGGTTAATAAAGGTGTAAATCTAAAGCACGAATAGAGGGAAAAAATAAAAAGAACCGCATGCCGGTTAATAGATGTAACCGATTAAAGAGGCCCGGTTAATCCAGGTTTAGCTGTATTTCAATTGATTTACGAAATACACAAAATGCAACGATATATTATTATTTAAAAGCATATTTTGGAATATATTTATGTATGCAAAAGAAATATTTTTTAATATTTATTTATATCTGTTAATTTATTGATTTAAATTCTTTTGCTATCATTTTAAAAATTATAGCTTGTTAACGAGTAAATTAAATTTGCAAAATGTGTTGCAAAAACTTAAAAACTATTGCTATTTAACTGCGGTTATAGCGATTCCCATCACCGCGTCTAACCACATCCTTATATTCATCCATACGCCTCATACGTTCTATATATTCGGGATCATCATTTTCAATTTCTTGTTCAATTGCGGCCCTTTCTTCCTCCTCTTGAACTTCTGGATCTTGTGCGTCAGCAATAGCTTTTTGTTCGTTCATATGTGCCATTTTTTCGGCATCGGGAAAAATGCCTTCTTCAACGCGTTGTTGGTAGAATTCATCTACTGTCATAACAGGAAGACTGGGATAACCGATACCAAACACTGCTTTTTGAGTGGCATCTTTTGTGATTATAAACGGTTGCATTGGTTTGGGTTTTGTTGGCATACGTCTTGCATTATGCGAATGTGAGTGGCCATGACTATGTGAGTGACCTGATGCTCCGTTATTATATGCTATATCATTAGGGTGAGGTAGTGCAAAATCATCAATTTTCGTAGTGCCAAATTCAGCCATGCGTTGCTTTCTCATTTCCACAACACCTTTCTCCAACTCAATATCTTGCAATTCCTCATTAGCATCAATAATACTTTTATTTATATACTTTATAAAAAAATCTCTTTTAATTTCATCGTCGACAGCATTCCTTTTGACTGCAGCTTTATATTGTTTTATATGTGCTTCGAGCTCCTTTTTTCTTTTATATTGGAGAATTTTGTTGTTCCGTGTTACAGCTGATGCTACAAGCTGCTGTGCCGTATTTATGCATCCACTGTCGTTGTCTGATTTTTCTTCAGTTTTTTTAGGAATAGGAGCTTCGCAAAGTTCATACTCATGGCAACGTTGTAGAAAATCTCTGAAAATATAATAATTAAAATTTTCTAATAGAGAGAAGAATAAAATATATGCACGTATGTATGCAATTATATATACATACATATGTATGACATTTTCAGCAAACAAAAAAGAAAATAACAACAAAAACCATTCCTAATACTTATTCACCTGAAATAAATATCAGCAATACGCAGTGCATCAGCACGATCTTGCTCCCTTCTTTGCAAAGCCAACTTTCCAAGGAAATATGGGAGTAAAAGATATTGCAATGACTCTGTTGGAACTTCATCAATCTGTTCATTAGCACTAAACATACCAATTTGACTTACAATAGTGGTGGCCATTTCAAATTGTTCCATAGCCGATTTTACCTTACGCTGTTAAGCAGAAAAATATAAGTAATAAAAAAGGCATTTTCAAAGATGACTCAATTAAAGCTCACTTGATATTCAACGGAATTTGTATCAATGTCAGTTTCATCCAGAAATTCATATTGTTCCCATCCTTCCAGAAAAATATCTTGTAATTTACGATCCGCTGTGCTATCAGTACTCATTTTCACTTCTTATAGAGAATTTGCGCAATTACTTGTATAATTCAATTGGAGTAATCTAACAAAACTAACATCAGCTGTGAAATTAAAATTTTGTATTGCAACTGCTATAGTTAATTCACAATAAACTGTTAAATTATTTTTTACCTTGCCACACTTAGAAATGACAGCCACAGAGAGTGGAAAATATATTTATTAATTATTAAACATATTAAGTATTTTAGGTTTTTTATTATATTTTTAATCTTTAATAAGTTAAAAATTAGTAAATGTACTTATATTCGTATATATACTTCCAATTCTTGATTTATTTTTGAATAGTATTGCAGTATTTTTGTTATTGTGAATAATCATTTCTCCTTACAAGAAATTCTAGAACACATTTAAATCCCTTATTGTAACCAGGCTGTAAAACAAATTGATAACAATTAATTCCAAAATATAACAAGCTGTGATTTCTGGATGGCTGACTACGATTCAGATGAGGAAAAGTCCCAACTGGACAAATTACGCTATGCCAAAGTTCCGAGGGGTATGCATGTAAGCGGTTGGGATGACGATGCTGATGAACTTATTGAAGAAGATCGAAATCCCCATGGTAACAATATGTAGTAAACACCATTACCATTTCTAAAAACCTATATAAATATTTTAATAGCCAGCATTGAACGCATGATTTTGTGGGCAGTCAATGAAAATAAAATTAGCGAAATAAAAGAGATTTTGAGCATAGATCCGGAGGCAGTGACGGCTATAGACGACGATGGATATACACCCTTACATCGTGCGTGTTATAATAATTTCGAAGATATAGCTAAGCTTTTAATTCAGTACAAAGCGGATCCAAATGCTAAAACAAATTTCGGGTGGACTCCATTGCACTCAGCTTGTAAGTGGAGTAATGCACAGTGCGCACTTTTGCTACTACAACATGGTGCAGATGTTAATGCGCAATCAGACGGACTGCAAACACCTTTACATGTTACTGCCACCGTTTCAAATTGTAGAAATACAGCAACTGTTTTGCTAATGGATCGTAACATTAAAGCAAATGCATTAAACAATTCGGAAGAAACCGCATACGAAATAGCATTGCGTTCCGGTTTGTCCGGTCCTATATTCGAAATGGGTCACAGTGCATATGATGTAGAAACTGGTTTAATAGACTGAATAATTGAATTTTATTTCAAATAAGATGAAGCAATAAATTTAAGCTTGAGGCAAACGTATAAAGTGTTCATAAAATGATTTAGTGAAATCTACCATTTGGTCTTGCATAGCAGCGGGAACAAAATTAGGATTTCCCTGACCACCCTCAATGGTGCCTTTAGCGGTGTAGCGCATATAACTAGCCACTGTTGTTTCAGGTGGTAAAATAGCATCGTCTTCAATAATACAGCAGTCTTTTAAAACACAACGTCTACCCTGAAAGTGGATTGAAATTGATTAGACAATACTATGAGGTCAAACTTTGCTGAAAACTTACAATTATAGCATTTTTTCCTATATATACAAAAGAACCAATAACTCCCGCAGAAACTACTGCACTTTCACCTATGTACACGTGATCTCCAATGTGCATGGGGAAGAAGGCAATACCCTTACTAAATTGTTTATATGGTGGCCGAATAACTGCATTTTTGCTTATAACACAATAGCGACCAGTTCTCACGTTCGCTAAATCCCCTCTTATTATAGAACCACTTTGTACAATAACTTTACCGTTTAGAACAATATTTTGTGAACCACATAAAACTGTCTGTCGACTCACCTTGCTGCCGGAAGCCTGAAACCTGGAATAATAAATTATGATATCATCACAAAATACATCACGAAAACTTACAGTCTCTACATATTCATCTTTATTATAGTAAGTATTTGCTATTTCCATCTTTTACTTTTAATGCTTCTATTTTATAATATATAGACGAAAATGCAATTATTGTTTATATCAGTACGTCATATGTAGGTGATTAATTAATAGAATAATTCACAATAATTTGAATTATTTTGAAGCTTGCCAGACTGAATATAACAGCACTTCAAAATATTCAATTATTCACAATAATAATTAATCGTTTGTTTTTATTGTGAACAAAGCCAGAGACCAAAAATATAATACAAATTTTTGTTCAATTATCTTGATTTTAATTTTTTGAACTTTCTTCTTATTAATTAGCTTTATTTTCCTTTCAGCTGAGGTTCTACTGGGCATTTCATCTAGTTTTATTTTCATACTCAAATATTTTTCTTCTATGACCTTGACTGTGCTTATCCAAGGCGAACTCATAACAGTAAATAAAAACTAAACTGTTGACATCCAACCGACACTAAATATATAAAAGTAATCATCTGTGGTGCTAATTTCACCTGTTATAAACTCGCTCTTGGTGTTTATGAAAAACTATAAATTTCTTGTGTTTGAATATTTTATTGTGAAATAAATTTTTCTGTTAAAAACAAATGAAAAAATTTATTAATTTGAAATAATATGTGCTAATAAAAAAGTTTGTTTCTAAAATAGTAACATCGGCACCACCGAAGATAATAGGTAAGTACATATTTACATATGTATGTATGTATGTATTTCTTTATTTATTAAGTTTATTGAAGACAACTTTTTGATGGTAGACTTTTTTATACGATCGCTTAGTTATAGATTTACATACATATACACCTGTAAGGTATTTATTTTGCAATTTTCTATCAAGCATTCAAAAGAATGTTTCTTATTTGAGTATCCTTGAACATTTTTACAGTGAATAAATTTACAAAATTTTTCTTAGTCGCAAAAATTTTGTATTCATAAATTTATTTTATTGTATGAATGTGTATGCATGCGTGTATACATGCGACTGAGCAAATATTACGTGCGCACCATATCCGAGTTCATGAAACAAGGCCTGCTAACACTCATAATTGCTGAAGCGCGTTATTAACATGTGCGCTGGGCTAGACCAACCAACTAAATGTGCACATACACTGCACATAAAAACTTAAAAATTTAATTGTTTATTGAAAACTTTACACTTACAAAAATTAATACATGTGTACATACATACATATTATATACATACATATTTATGTTTTTTTTTTAAATAAATTACAGACTTTTATTAAATTAATAAGATTTGTTAGTTAATTTTGTTTGATTTCATATTTTTTTTAAAAAGAACGGAATTTGAATGGAAAAATTTACCTTAATACACTGAAATGTGAGTACCGTTAAGTGAAATTGATTTACATCCAGCCAATCTAAACTAATATGTATGTACATATGATGGTGGTAAACTTTTCAAAAGGGTCACCACCGCCCCCAATGTGGTTTAATAGACACACATGTATGCATGTATGTATGTGTGTATCACGGGTTTAGAGCCCCTTCCTGTGTTTTTAAGTTTAAGCCACAGGCAAAGCTTTTCAGCCGAAGTAGGCACCTCAGCCTGTGACCAACACCAGAATGCGCAAGGGCATCCTCTTGGCACGCTGGTACCCGTTATGAAAGTTGGAGGTTTTGAAAGAACCTGGACTATCAAAGTTCTACACGAACTTCCTAGAGTTCTTTCGTTTGGTATATACCAGGCAAAAACTGCTACACCGGGTCTTCAACTCCCCCGATATATTCTTATTGTACCCAATAAATGCTTGTTTACAGTAGTTTTAGAATTTTGTATTGATTTCTAGAAAAACGATCTGAACAACACCAGCTGTCTTGAACAGAGGCTTTGGTGTCTGGCGCGAGAAGTGCTGTTGGCCATTTAATTAATGTATGTATGTACACGTATGTATATGTACATATGTATGTATTTATAAGCAAAGTGATATTATAATCAAGGACTTTTAACTTACATTGAGGTCTGAATGCTTCTCTTTGTTATTAACTTTTATGCCTCAGTGAACTTACAATTATAAATATAAAATTTTCTTAGGTTTATTTCTTTTTTAATAATTTATTCAACTGGTTAAAAAAAGAATTTTTAAAAATTATTTATTTATGAGAGAATAAATTTGAAGAGTCTTATATGAAAAATTACTAAACTTTGCTAATTAATGTCGTTGCTGACTTGGCCTTTTTTGAAAGTTAATTCTTTGTGAACAATTGTGTTTATTTTTGTTAAAGCTATACAGTTTGTAAACAAAAATATAGCCGTTTGTTGTTGTATAAACGTTATAAAGAACAGTAAAACATAAAAAGATGAGTGCGCCGTTTTTGTTAAATATTATTAGGAAATTTTTCGTTTAATTCTCATTATCTTTTTAAAAAGACTAAATTTTAAGCATATTTTCCAAGTTAGAAAACACAAAAAAAAAACAGTTTTTTTGCTAATTCTCTTTAGATAAATATTGGAAATTTTATTTAACAAAAAGTTATATTTTGTTTTCACAACTTTAGTTAATATAAACAAAATATTTTGGAGCTCTTAAGCCTAATTTTTCTTAAAGTAAAGTTATTAAAATTTAATACTCTTCGGAATAACATAAGTCTTATAAAAATTGAACTCGCTCTGAGCTACATAGTTCAATTGAACGATTCGATTGAGTGAACTGAATGAAGTGAGCGGTCATTAAAATTGGCGATTTTAGCTCAGTGCTGGGTGTTTTTATTTCAGTATCCAGCGAATGTGAAGGAAATCGGGTTGCAATGACCGAAAGCCTCAATATAAAAACGACCCACTATTTAACTAAAACTCATTCATTTTTATTATTTTAACATATGAAAAGCCGTTTATTGAACAAAATTATAAATTTAATGTTTTGTGTATAAATAAAAAGCAAAACATAAAACTAACTAAATTAAAAGGTAATATTTTCAGTTGGATTCTTGCTGAAGTCTTACTACGTTTCTGAACAAATAAATTCAAAGAGAAAATTGAAATAAAATTTGCCTGTTGCCTTAAGCGGGCAGTTGCAATAATCGGTGACTGCGCAAATCGAGATTTAGATTTAACACAAATATTCGTAATGAATAATAAATCAGGTACTTAAAAAATCAAAACCTAATAAATAAATATAAAAGCTCAAGCTTTCGAAAACATGTTTCTAATATGGCCTAATTAAGATTGCATGTATTTTCTTAATATACCAGCAAAACAAAAGAATAAAACCGTGAAGCATAAAAAATACTTGTTTAGAATTTTTTACATCGACTTTGTGATTGATCAATGACCCCCCTTTTGTTGACCGCAGTCAATATGGTTTGTTAAAGTTAATTTTTTTTTCTTAAAGCTTAAATTACAATTGACCTGTGCAGCACCAAACAGTATTCCAAACATCAGCATACAATTTTTTTGTTTTAAATACCAAAATGTAAACTGAAGGTTAGCTTTGAGTTGATCAAATGTTAGCGAACAAATTAAAAGCATAGAACTTAAGTCTTTTGAGATGAACAATATAATAAATTGCTTTTTGATTAAATACGTTACAGCTAATTAAAATAATGCTTGAAAAAGCAGGGGTTATTTAAGCAAAAACATTAAAAATAACGCTTTAGTAAAACTAATTAAAAACATTTTTTATTAGAGATGGACATCGTTCGTGTGATCGTGATCAACTTAATATAAAATTTAATTTCCTATTAAAACAAACAAAAATACAGTGCCATTGGCTTGTACAATTACGTATGTATGTATGTACAAGGTTTGTTAAAAAATTAGTTCTTTTATCAAAATTCGATAGCAAAAAATCACCTGAACACACAAAGAATTTATAACTGTTATGCCTGTCACAAACAAACTAATCGAATGTGTGAAATTTGGAAAATTCATGATAGGTATTGTTTTAAAAGACCTTCCTGCTGCTGCATTTTTGTAAAACTGAATTTCCTTTTGCTTTTCTGAAAAAAAGATACTTCAAGATTCCTGCTTTAAGATAAAATTGTTATCAAGATAAATACTATTTTCAATCCTCGAGTTTTTAAATTTTAAATCTATTATATTAAAGACCTGATTACAATTTCCACTTACTTACATACATACATACATATGTATGTGTGTATGAACATAAGAATGTTCAGCACAATCTCAAGCATGGTACATACATACATACATACATATGTATGTATGTATGTACATGAATAAAATGCGTTGCTTGCTCACCATTATACAAGGTTTCAGGAATTCAATGTTTCAACCTTGATTACAATTAATATTCTGAGTTTATTCATACACAATCATTGAAAATTCTTTGTCTTACACTTACATACATACATATGTACATATGTATGTACATACATGTGTACTATGTACATACTACATACATACATACATACGTTAAGATTAGACGCCTTGGATAATTTTTACAATATACATATTTTTATTGATTACAAAAGTCGTTACATTTTTCAATAAATCAAGTGCATAAATATTTCCAACTAAATTAATTTCGTAATAATAAAACAAAAAGTTTCATTTCAACAATTCACCTTGACAATGAAATACATACTTAAAAAAATATACAATAAAAACAACCAGTTCACAGCAGAACTTTTGTTGTTCTGTTGCACTCAGCAACGCATGAATTGAGCAAAAACCAAAAGAGTCAAACACGCATTACTGGAGTTGCCATATGAATTAGTTGTTAAGTTGTACATTTGAACAGAAAATACTTTCAATTGATTGCTTTATTAATTCTGTTTGTTTTTTTTTTAAGATTTCTATATGAGAATTTAATAGAAGGTCAAGTTTAAAAACGATTAGAAGTGTCAATTTGTGAAGTGTAACATTTGTGACACAAATTAAATTGTCATTGCCATTACGATTGAATGTTTAATTTGTTTGTTTTTATTCATGTTATAAAATTTCCGCACAATTAAATATTTACTCAGAGGCTGATCTTTATACAATTTTTATCTATTTTTTTCGTTAAGTACGTTATTTGATAATATTTTTCTTTCCACCACAATTAATGGCATGTTGGAAAAATACTGTCTTTAATAAATTATCTTTATAGCAGCAGTTAACAAAATTGGAAATAACTTCACCTTTTTACTGGAAATTGAATTCAGTTGGTTCATTTGTGTACATTTCTTTTTATGATATGTTTCCTATTGACTAAAAAACACCCTTTAAATTTCTATAAAAAATTTAAATATGCTTTTGATAAAATAATTTTCATTTCTTTTAAAGCATCTAGTTTGGAAAACTTATGAAATCTTATTTAAATTAGAGTCTAATGTTGAAAGCAAAACAAAAATTTCTGATTGTTCAAGGTACAAAGAATTTGTCTAAATGCAAAATAAATTAGAAATAATAATTTTAAGTTATAATTTGATTATTCATGTGTTTGGATGGATGTGTGTATGTGCGAGCATTAAAAGCGTAAAACAACGCTACAACATATTGATCAATCAACTTTGTCAAATTTGGAATGATCCCCATTAAATTATATTCAATCTTCCGATCTTTCCTTATAAATATTTATACAAATTTGTTTAAGTTGAAAAGTTACTTAACTATTATTGTATGAATATATTTATGTATATGTATGTATAAGACTTTCCCATTTACTAATTGATCGTAGCGCTGTGCTACTGCTAGAACAAGTAAAACAAAATGCAGCAATGAAAACGTTTGACCACCTGTTCGTACAAGTTCATTTCAAACAGTCACTAAACGAAATAACTTTAAATGAATACGGAATCGCGTTATTGATCTTGACGAAAATTAGTTTTATAAAATAATAATAAAAAAATTAAAAAAAAAAACAAAACAGGCAGAATAATCTGTAGTTTATAGGAGTCAAATAAGTTTAACTCATAGCCGCATAGTTGCGCTCTATCTGTGAGATCTTTTCTACTTTTTCTTTAAGATTTCTAAAATTAAAGCTTGACTATATTCTCGAATTAAATATCGTAAAACATTTTTCGCGCTTGGCAACAAGATTGGAATAATTTAACAATTTATTTCGTTTACTTTGAAAGAAAAACCGCACTAACATAGAAGGGTTCTCTGACAGTGGGCCATAAAATACCATGGAGAGGAGAAGTGCGGGCTTATTTGCTTTTCACAAAAGTAATAGTAGTGCATATTTATGGGTTTAATATGCATTTTTTGCAGCCGCAAAGCGGTTAGGATTTGATTTTCCGTCTCATGCGACTTTTTATAAATCATTTAATTTGAAAAAAATGTTTTTGTTGTTTTTAACCTTTTTCCTTTTGAGTGATTCTAATTGAATTTAAGGAGTTTTTAGTTTGAGTTTTGTTTTAATACAATAATTCTCATTAAGTTTGTAGAGTTTCTATGTACAATATGTGAGCAAGGGAACTTTTTAACTTTTCTAAAATTAATACATACATATGGGCAAAAACAGTTGACGAGTTGTCTAACTTAAGAAATTCAGACATGTTTGTTGACCCCTTACAAACAACAGTTAGTTACATATGTACTGATGACAGCAGCAATATCACCCCAAAATCTTATTCAGATTTATTCTTCTGTGCCATTTGTTTCTGCATTTTATTTATTTAAATGCCACCATTTACGTCCATAACAACAAGTAAATTACCAAGGACTTTTAAACAAAAAAAAACCTGCTTTCTTTTTTTATATTTTGGCATCATGTTTAATTTCAGTTACCGTTTTTGTGCACAAAATAAAATATCGCAAGTAGGAAAAAACGGAAGTTCCCCTTGATTTATTAAGTTGTGCTGTTGTAGTTTGTCACTCAACTTACACATATAATCTGACACAAATATCCCCAGCTGAAGTCATGGGGTCAATGATTTTTATCATTCAATTTAAGGTTTGCTGCGACTTATCAAGCACGTGCTATTAAAACCACTTGAATGTACTCGCTTAAATGCGCTTCAACATATTTGGTTGGTTGTTTGGTTGCCAATAAGTGCTACCATTTATTTTATTTAGTTTGTTTTTATTTTTGCGTAAATGTATGCACATACCAATCATGACTGCTACTACAGCTACTGCTACTAAAAACCTACTGTGATTTTTGTGTATGTGTATCCAAAAAAAAAAAAACAATATGCACACTTCACTATTTCAGCAGTGCGTACGAGAGTCACACTCATATGACGCGTTAATATATGCGGTTAACACTGACATTGAATATTTTGTACAGTGGCAATTAATATATGTATTTGTTTGTACGTGTTTTCAATGTTTTGTTTTCATTTCAATTTTGTCGTTTTATTTCCTTTCAACAAAAAATATAGTTCTAATTACTGGCTCGAACAAAAAACTTCCGTTTCAAAGTTTATGTATGTGCAGGGTTGAATATAAATTGTGGAGACATTGAACTGTTTTATTCATAAAAATAAATAGAGTGGTGATAGGCATGTAAAAGGTTCTCTAGTCCAAGGTATACATACATATGTAACTATTTATGTGTGTATAAATTAACTTTTTCTCATATCACAATTGTACAAAAATCAGCTGCGATTGCTGCTCTGGCAGGTAAATATCCCCCAGGGATGATCTACCCCACACTTCTAGTAGAATTAATGCTAATTTGTGTTCAAGTAGCGATAATATTTTATTATGTAAAGCTTTAACACTCAAATTAATTAATTAATCAGCTGAGCACAAAAAAAAAAAAAAAATAAAACAGCCGATGGCAACATTTGTAAACAAATTTATAAAGACAAAAATTAGACTTTTTTGAGTTAATATTGGTTGTTTTTGTAATTGTTATACAAAAATGCTGCCACCCTCAATACATAGTGATAACGCTACTACTGTTTAGTTTAAACTGGTGTGATGCGAATATATCAATGGATTAGAAAAGAAACGATGAATGTCCGCTTGTCAAATTTGCCATCCGTTTTTTTCTTCTTTAAGATTGAAGTGTTCCTTCAAAATCTAAGCGGTAAACAAAAAAGATCTAAAACGGTAAACTGTCACAACTCCAGTAAACAAAATACTGTTAACACACACATATGTATGTATGGAAGGGTTTTTTATTTATTTCTTGTTGAAGATTAATTGTGCACCTGTCTGTGGGCGGTAGTAAAAGAAACAAAAAAATATGTATAAATGCATTTGACCTCGTGAGATGCAACAAACACAATTTAAATACACACGTACAATCAACAAATTTTTTATTGCTTAATTTGATTTGAAAAATTGTTTGAATTGGAGGTTTTTGAATGTTTTTCGTGTTCATAAGTCGATTTAACATAAACATATTAATGAGCACTTGGGGTATGTATGTATGTACAGTTGAACCTCGTTTATCAGTGCCTCTATTAACCGGCTATATTTAATAGTCGGCAAACTTTTTGCTTTGTTTTACAACCTCCATTATCCGTGCTACCAATTTTGGCAGGTTAAGTATTTAGATACAGAATTCAAATTCTGTGATTCCCATTTTTCATATCTTCTCATCTGTTTGTTATATTTTTTTAGCGCACAAATAAAGTTTGATCAGGTAACATGTTATAACTATTGATGTTTGTTCTGTAAGTTATCAAAAAGAGCCAGAAAAGTTCTTTCAGAAAAATATATCGATTAAAATATTGTCTTAGAACTGGTGGAACTGCAACTTTGAGAGAAGCAATTGCGGCTAGTAATGTGCTTTTAAAGTCCTTAGGAAATTATGGTGCTCCAGTTATTTTAGAGCTACATATATGTATTATGTACATATGCTTCTACTTAAGACGCTGTCTGTTAAATCCACGCCAAAACATAATTTTTAAATAAAAATAATATGTACATATTGTGTTTCTATATGAACTCTACTAACCGTGTTTTTCGATTATGCGTGGGAAGCCTGACCCCGTGTGAGCCGCATAATCTAGGTTCAACTGTATATATTTTAAATTTACACATATTTCATTGTAATATAATTGTAAAGTTTCGGGCGCAACATGTCCAAACATTATGAGTTTTCAAAACACATACTGTAATTAACTCATGAATGCAAGTGCTTAATAAAACCAGAATTTAAGCGCCAAAAGGTTTGAAAATATTTGTTAAACAGCAAAATAACATTGTAATACTATTTTTTTTTGTACATCTTATGATATTCAGCTCATTTTAATTATTTGTTGTTGTCGTAGGCAAATGGCAATCAAAAAGATGAAAAAATTATAAAAAAAAGTGGCGCAATAACAATTCCAAATTTTATTAAGCTCTAAATTTAAAAATGGTTGAATTAAAAATTGTTAGGCCAGAAATTTTTAATTTGACAAAAATACTTTTCCTCAAGATTAAACTTTTTTATGAAAAAAACAAGAGCCTTTAAGGCTTATAGAACATTGAAAATATATCAAAAGGACAACAAATTAGGATCAAAATAATTTAGAATTATATTGAAACTTTTGAAAATTTAGATATTGTAAAACTGAAATACTTGGACACAATAAATATTCTCAAATTGAATTTCCAAAAATTAAGTTTCCTTTTTATAAGGCCTCATTTTGGCGTTTGGCGAAATAGAATTAAACCGCGCTTAACTGTTATTAGAGATATCCGCTTATAAAAGGGGTACTCGTACAAATTGTTTCACTTTAAATTTGAATACAAAAAACTTGTCCATTATGGAAGGTTTGCGTGTTTAGAAGGTGTCTATTATGGAAAGTGGGCTGTCTGTACACCTACATACATACATATAATTAACAAATAATTAAGTAAATGTTGAAGTAATAAAAAAAAACAGATAATAATTGAGAGCAAAAAAAAAATCGTATAGAAATAATATAAATAAAAATATTTAATTTAAAGACTAAAAACTTAAAACTATTCTATTCACTATATCACCGTCTAAATGGTCTTCCAATAGCCAATAGTAAACAAAGCCAGTGTTGCATTTAGGATATGCAAAAAGTCGCAGATTTGTCATACATACGTATGTATGTACATATCTTTATTCGGCTTAAATTTACCTTTCAGCTTTTGTACACAACAAAGTTAAATATATGTATATTTACTTATGTATATCGAACTTGTCCGAACCAACATTGGTTACACTTTATTACAAAACATAAACTTTTCCTTGATTACGGTCTTGTTTTTCATTGTTAACAAGTTACTAATGCGGTATGTTTTCGCATTACACAATACGCTGTAGCAACATATTGCCGTAAAGCAACAAACAAATGAACACGAATAAATGTTTATGTACATACATATCGAATGTCTCATATTCGTTTAAGGACCAAGTAAAACCAATTCATATTCATGGAAATAAATACATACACACCTACATATGTACATTCATACGTACAACATACACCTAAAAGCAAAAGTATAACAAATAACCACAACAAATCGGCATTACCGCAGCAACACACAACAACAATAGTTGGAGTAATCAGGAAATGTAACTTGTAACAAGCGGTGGCGGTATTAGTCAGTCAGATTTTTAAGTGGCGGCAAATGTTGCTCGATTGTTATTTGTTGCTAGTTTTGTTGTTGTTGTTGTTGTTGTTGTTGGTGCTGCTGGCTATTTCGCATTGTTGCAGATTGCCTGATACTTAAGTGGTCATAAATTTGAAAATTAAAGTCTGTAGTACAATGTGCTTTCCAACAGGTTGCAACAAGGTACATTTGCACATACATATGTACATACTTATGTATGTCTGCACATAAATGTACCATTTTATTGCTGCCTTTTTTGGCCATTGGCAATTCATGCGCCGATATGAACACATTCCTGTTAAATGACTTTTAAATGTTAAACTTCGTTAGTAACTAAATGCAATATGCTTGGCTATACGATAGAAATAGGATTTTAAAGGAGGGTCAGCATTGGAAGTCAGTTAATATTGCAATATTTGAAAAAACCTTGTTTTTAGAGATAACAATTTTAAAGAGATTAAGAAATAAAACAAACATTTCACATGTCTGATTCGTATCGCTGGTCAATAATTGAACATGACATTTCATTTTCTTCATTTCAATATATTGTTTTCTGCACACATCGAACATACTTACATATGTACATACTTGTAGGTTAGCAAAGGACAAATATAGAAAGCTACAAAGTTAACAAAAATCCGTTAACCTTGAATTCCGCTATGTTGTCAGAGGTGTAAAAGCAATATTACATACATACATACATGTACATACATACATATGTATGTATGCAAGTATTTAATTCGAATTTTCTTCATCTTATTAGGACTGTACAACTAACCCTCTCTGTGGAATCTGTGCTACAGGAATATACATACATACATACATATGTACATACTCATGCCTTCGATTACATATTGGAATGGCGAACATTCATACGGACATGCATATGCACATATGTATGTATGTATGTATATAAGTAGAAATAAGTTCAAATGTGTATTCACTAACACAGGGCACACTTTCAGAAACGCACCAGCCATTTGAAGTTGCCACAAATCGCAAATCATAACAAAGACATTTTGTATTGTTTGTTTTTGTTTAATATTTTACGGTTGTCAAGAATGTAATGAAATTGAAAGTTACAGTAAACAAAGAAAAACAAAACTTAACAATAACGCTTACAATAAGCGTATAAATGTGGGTTAATTGGATTTTATTTTTGTTTAAATTTTGGCAAATTTATTTATTTTACTTTTAGTTGATTATTTTTATATTGTTAATTAAAGTTTAAAGTAGCTTTTTTTGAGACAATGTTTATTTAAAATATGTACTATTTGTCCAGCATAATAAATTATTAGTGAAACTTTTTATTTTTAACTAACGAAACAAAATATAACTTTTAATTAATTACAATTACGTAAAACTATGTATTTATTTCCAAAATAATGCAGGTATGACTACAAAATATTTTATGTTATTACTAAAGGTACTTTTACACGATAATGCAAGTATTTAGATCAGTCATAAATTTGGGTAGATTGAAGAGAATGTTATCGTCTGAGAGTAAAATGTATTTTCAATAAATTTAAAACTTTAGCTCTGTGAAAATGGCTAACTTCTATAACAGCCGTTTTTAGTCAGCTGTTTTTATTTATTTATAATACTATACTATTTTTTATACAATACTATAAGTTTTTTAATCTTTGCAATAACTGTTATTTCTGCGTTTCACAAATTTGTTCAATTTATTCCTCTTTTTTACTTCGTGTTAACGAATAAGAGTACCTTTAATGCATTTGCTTAGATTCCATTTAACCCAATCGTGTGAAACTGACAAATACTTATAAAAAACTTTTCTACTGTCTTTTAACATATGGGAAAAATTTCGTAATATTTTTCTTCTGCAATATCCAAATATTTTGAATATTAGGTATCTTTACGTCACAGATTTTGCTTTGATTGTATTTATTTCAATCGTGTACGACTAATTCTGAAAACCATTTAGTTTTTTTAAATGTCCAGATTTTGTATTGATTTTGCTTTGATTGTGCTTAATCCAAACATTTTAATTGACTAAAATTAAACAAGAACTTTAGTTCTCTTGATAGAACATTCAAAATCTGAAATTGTAAACATAGGTATCCTGAAGAAGGTTTGCGGCTGTTTATAAATAGTTCTGCTCTGCTTTGCGGGCGTAAAATGTTAACATTTCTATTCTCTATTTCCTTGATGATTTTCCTATGCCCTAAATTTTCTCTTACCTAAAGTAAACTTTAGCCTAATTAAACTTATACAACATAAGTGGTAAATATATTTTAACCTGTAAGTTACATAAATAAAATAAAATTAACTTGAAACTTTTTTATAAAAGACAATTAATTGACTCACTAAAATCATTCATTTAAACAATATAACACTTAAAATGCGTTATCTAAGCAAAAATGACAAATTGTCTTTCAATTCATTGTTAACTGATGGTTAAAAATATTTCCCAGTAGTAAAATTCAATTCATTATTTCACAATTCGACACAGAATGACATTAAACAGCTCAACTTGATCTGATCTTTTGTGGTGAGAATATAATTTGTGGAAATTTAATTTATGTATAAAAGTAGACTTTAAGCACAATTGTTCAATTCGCAGTCTCAATTTATGGCTAAAAAATCGCAAAGAAAAAAAGAAACAGATCGTCGACATGATAAGACCCATATTTGATTTAAAATTTAACCTACAAATTGTTCAAAAAGAAACAAGAAGAAAAAAAAAAAACGTTTATGTAGATACCGAAAAATAGAAATATTAAAAATGCTATTTGAAAAACACTAAAACTAAAACGTGATAATCTGTGTAAAACGTTGAATATTGTGATGAGTGCTTGCAAGAAAATTTGGTGTTCAATGTTTAATACTCGCATATTGTTTTGGCATACATAATTATTTATTGTCTATATTTAGTTAACAATTTGTACATGTAATGACCACTTTTTATATATATATTTCAAACAAAGCTTCTAACTTTAAATACTTAACAAGTTAGTTTTGTTGTTAGTTATGTGTGTGTGTGTGTTTGCGTTTTTTGTGTAATTTAAACTTTAACGTAAGTTGAAGAATAAAATAGCAAAAACTATGATGTAATGAAATTATTTAATACACAGGTGTTTTTTTTTACTTACTTATTGGAGAAGGTATACCGTCGCAAACTAATAGGTTTCGGTAAAAACATTTATTAAGGCTTTTGCAAAAATCATAGTCGCCTCGTTTTTAGATTCTGCCAAAAGAAACAGAATTTTAGCAATTGAAGGACTAAAGCAGGCTATAGTATTTTTCATTAAAATCTCACTAAGGGCACAGGGTCGAACGTTAACCCGATTATAAACACACTTTTAAATTTGTTTATACAGTAGAATCTAGAAAAAGTTAACTTGCATAAAAGTTAAACACTGATAATAGTGCCTTTTCGGGTACTTTTGAGATATGCTCACTGTTAATGCCAATCCTTAAATTTGATATGTCATTCCCCGAACTTCTTTTTTAATTTGAGCACCAAAAAACGTAGCAGCACTAAAAAAACACCTGCTTAATAGATTACGCTTGTCAAAAACTTTGAATTAATGTTCCATTTCCCTTCGCCATAAAAGGCAGCAACAACATTTTTTATATAAAATTTAGAAACACTTCATTCGTTAAAAATGTGAAATATATGTACATACATATGTTGACAAATGGTGTAATGCTGCCACCTTGTTGACGGAAACAAACCTTGTCTATTCGCGTTTCAGAAACTTCAAATTTTGTTGATTAATTCTGTTTTGAAGCTGCATTTTACTTCCAAATTCGACTCTTTTATTGATACATCATTTTATTTATGTATGTATGTGTGTTCTAGTGTTTTAAGCATATAAAATTGTTTATCAATTGTGGAAAAAATGGATGTATGTAAAAAAAAAATGGAATAATCGATTACTTCAACTTTATTTTGCATGTTGGCCAATCGTGTAGTTTTTTTGAACATCACCAAGTTGCCAGCAATTTTTTATACAAATCAGACCCGCTTATACAACAGTTGTTCTTAATAACATATATATATTTATATATATATTTATATATGTTATTGGCTAGAATAATATATACAAAATTTATGTATGTAAAAGCATGTCATACTTCCCAACTGGCAACTGGAAATAATTACGTATTACGTGTATTTGAAAGACTTTAGAGTTTCTAACCAATTTTAAGATTATTGTTTATTTTAAGCTAAACACGTACAATCATGTTAATAAACATAAATCTATTCAGACTTCGTTGCAATGAGTCTAATCATCATCTTTAGCAGGGTTCAACATAATGAGGTCTATAATACTTTGACCCTGAACTTTTGTGACGTTTCCTTTTTTTATCATTTGTTTTAGCAAGATGAGTAGAATTTTATTTAAATAAAAAAACAATTTTAAATCAATGTTTTTGAAATGTACACTGTTGTCTGTTTGTGTGTATCGTGTCAGTTTGTTTTTGGTTACAACTAATGAGAGGCTTAGACGGTAAGTCTTTTTTTTTACATATTGTACGTAAAATAAACCAAACAAATATTATGAGATTTTATTCGTCTTTTTAAAATTAGAATAAAAGTTTTACAATAGATTTATTTATTTGCAAAAACCAAAACAAAGGCAAATGAAAACAGCTGTTTTAAAAGAAAATAGAATGGAAAGATTTTCTTGGATTATTAATTTAATTGTTTGCATAAAAATGCATCCCCGTCCTAATGGACTGTGAGGGTTGTTGAAAAAAAGAGTAAAATTTTTAGCCTTATTTTCGCTCAATCTGGTAAGTTCTATTACAAACTAAAGGGCAGTTCAGACTATTATATTTTGCATTAAGATTTGTCGAGAACACGAATAGTACGTACAAGTTTGATAGTGTAAAGTGAAAATGCTCAGTCAATGACAAAATAAAGCGGTATCAGAGCGAAATCTTATAGATTTCAATTAAAATCTACCACTGTTTTCTAATATATAGCAAGTTTTCACTTCACAACGAAATCAGCTGATAAACAAGTTTGGATCCATGTTTCTTTCGTTTTTAAACATAATTTAATAATATAAGTACAATATATTTTACACAACCTTAAAGTTACGCATTTTTAATTATTTTTTGTGTAAAACTGGCAAGTTTTATTTAAGCAGTGCTGTAGTTTATAATCCAAAATGAGGAAAATCATAATCATATCGCTTGTCACTAAATAGATTTGAGCAGATGTTTGTCAAAATATACTTACAAAATAGATTTAATTTTGTATGGGAAATTTCGTTGGAACGTACTATATCTGTTATGAACTGAGATGTCGCTTTGGTGTAAATACACTGTTAACGTATTATTTGTCATTTACTTAATATATTGACTTTAAAGTATTACAATTTTTAATATAAAATACTATAGTGTGAAACGAAAATGTACGATATTAAGAGAAAATGCGCAGACAAAATTTAACAATCGTTAATCGCTCTCTTTGAAATTTGACATCCTATTAGACTTCGTAATTTTTATAAATTGTTTGCAATGGAAGGATTTTTCATTTGATCAGAGTTGCATTTTTATAAAATTGCACTACACAAGTGACTAGTCGAGCGCTTCTGCAATCCAATGAAAATCTTAAGAAAATAGGGTAAACTGCCCTTAAGTCTACATGATAGTGAGCGCTCTCTTCTACACACAGATACGACATGTGTTATGACTTCTGTTATCGTCTGAACCACCTTTAAGTGCGTTGTTTTTCTGTTTGCCTGTTTGCCCATATAACTTTAATTGTTAATTTTCATAAGTTTAAGTGTTAATTTGATTTAAATTAAATTAATACTAAGTCTTCAATCAAATATATAACCATGAGCAGACAGCAACTTGGTCTGGCTGTGGTGACGGGTAGGGGCTTGCACTTTTAACATTTAACGTTTGACTTTTTGAATTTTTCTCACTAGTCACGAACAATTTATTTTTAGTTGTACATTTTTTCTTTTTGTTTTTTGCTTTGTTAACTATTGTATTATTTTAATCCAGTGTTGTTATTTGCATTATTATTGGTGTGTTGTTTTTTATTTTAACTTCATCTGTGTTTTGCTTTTGTTTTTTCTGTTGATATTTTGATTTGAAAATAGTTGTTATTAAGTTTTAATATCAACTTATGGTTGGTTTAACACACCGATATTGAAGTGTGAATTAAAAGCTTTGTAATGTGTAATTACTGGGCAATAATTATAACTACACAATTTTGATCGGGCTTATTGAAATACATACATACATACATAAATATATATGTATGTTTGTATGTCAGAAAAAATTATGTGATTTATTAAATGAGGGCGTTGCAAAAAGTTGTGTTGCAGTAAGTGAAAACCTTTTCCGAAATTTTTCGATATCGTCAGCTGGAAATAGAAACATCTTGAAGTACTATTAATTTGATTGAATAGAAACGAATCGAAGATTTTGAAAGTCGCTGTATGAAAAAGTAGTTAATACGACCTCAGATACGAATAACTGATGAAGTTTGTATGGAGAATTAGTATCTCGTTTCTCACATTGAGGAAGTTTTTATATAAAGTTTCATCGTTTTACGATTTGTGAGAATCTGTGCTGAAGGACAGTTCTGCCCTCATCGTAATTAGCCTTTAAATGCAGCCAGGCTTGTTGTTGTTGTTGTTGTTAGGCCCTCGACAGTTTTGCGTCTTAGTCTCGTACCGGTTGACTGATTTGTCTCAGTGTTCTAACTGCAGTGTTTTACGTTTTATTTGAGGAATTTCGTGTCAGCTGGGCTGCTACTTTGTGTGTGAAACATTCTATTAACTTGTAGTTTTGTAATTGAAAATATTTTATTAAATTTATATTTATTCAATTTATTTTTGCTCAACTACTAACACAACATATTTAACATTATACTATCAAATTAGTTAATATAGAAACAAATTCATGTAAATTATTGTATAATGAAACGTTTCTCTACAACACACAATTAGTGTACCGAAGAAGGCACTTGCTGCTGATAGTTTTCTGTTTAACAGTTTAACTTAAATTTAAATTATACAATTAATTTGGTTTTTTTACCACTCATTTAACATCAATTTTTATTCATCAGACTTATAACAATGGGCGGCTTACAAAGGTTTTATAAACAATTATAAAGCGTAACCCTAATCTTTTTTATTGTAATTGTAATTTATCAAGTTTTAATTTCTGCGTTTTTTTTAAGTCTCTACTTAAGATGATACACAGATTATAACTACTGACTGGCGGGCTATCTGGGCTGTCTGCTTAGCACGATTATTTTCTTTATATCGTATCTTTTTGTGTTTAAAAAGGCGGATATAATTATAATAGAAGACGGTTTTTATTAGTAGTTTTTTGTTAAACATTCTGAAGGTCTGAAAAAATAAACGCAGAAAAATTCACCATCTGGAAACGAAAAGCTTTCTGGAAATAAAACTGCGTTCAAGCACACGAACTACTTAATTGACTCGTCTAAGTTTTTAGAGAAATAAGCAGAGTGCTTTATGGATTGGATTGTCTTATAAAGCAGTGAAAATACTTATTTCTATGTAGGCAATTGAAGCGGTCAACACTGGCTCAGTTTGTTAGGAATACTTGCATTTTGAATAGGCGAGGTAAAACTCAATGTATTTTTCTTTGCTAATAAATTCCGCAAATGATTGATTCCATCTGGTAATATCTCAATGCACAGTGTAAAACAGAATACTGAAAACTTATGTATCTACAACATATACGATAAATTGATTGGAATTATCGCAAATTATTTTGGTGACCTCACAATATTAAATTTATTTATTATTATTCTTCAATTAATATTTATGCTACTTGTATTTGAAATTAATCAAATTTTTTCCATACAATAACTATATCGACAGTCAATTATGGAATAAAATTAATTGATTTTTAATAATTTCACACACATTTGATGACTGACAGACCATTCGCTTAACACATGGAACCATTTAATGGCAAACGTTTAAAGTTTTTTGCTTCCGGGTTTATTTTTATTTTGTTTTTTTGTCATTGCATTTTCACAATTAAAACACTTTTTTTCGGCTTAAGCACTATTTATTGCTCTTATTGTTAATTAAAGTACTTAAGCCCCCCTTGAACGCTATACTTACAGCCTTGCCAAAGGCGTTATAAAGATTTCAAAATGCCAAATGCCAATTTAATATATGTAATTTATAAAAAGGGTAACAAAATGAACAAGTCATGGCAAACAATTGCAAAAAAATAAATAAGACAAGCAAACGGTAACAGCTAAAATGATTAAGTTGTAAAAAGAAATATATCTTCATGTGAAGTTTTTTGTTAAATGAGAGAAAATTATCGTGTGGCATTCCACGCACTCATTTCTATACGAGCACTTACATTAAAAGAAAACCGCTAAGAAAACAATAATAATAAAAATCTAGTGCTAGTGGAGAATCCGCAAATAGCAGAGCAGTTTCTTTATGATCCAGCTAAAGTTGAGCAATGGCCTTTGTTAGGTTTAATTTGGGGTCTTCGGTTGAATAGGGCCTATTAGCATAGACCCGAGAGTTAACGAAAACTCACAAGAAATGTATAATGAGCTCAAGCCGCATAATTTAGATGCCAAAATCATATTGCACCTGCGAGAAATAAGCAGATCCTTGATCAAGGATCCAGAATGTGCAAGGTGTATAATTGCGCCAGAACTACACGATATGGACGCGGACGTTCAATTTGTGTCCAAAAAAATCGGGTAACATCATTCTGTGGCAGGCACTGTTGTTGCTTCGCGGCGATATAACTCAGTCGACCTGGCGGACGTTCAATTTGTGTCCAAAAAAATCGGGTAACATCATTCTGTGGCAGGCACTGTTGTTGCTTCGCGGCGATATAACTCAGTCGACCTGGCGGCGTTCGTTTGACGTCACCTTGAATTGGGTCGACCATCACGTCTGCGCTGAAATGGATGTATATTTCACCAAAGAATTCTTATTTTCATCGTATAACTCTTTATGGTGCTGTGGCATAAATAACTGAATTATAACCAATATATTAGGCAGACGCCGCCAATATCTACTTCTGGCGCCAATTGAAAAGTCCTGTATAGCCATGCAAAACTTCTAAATAACGATATCTGTCTGTCTGTCTCTCTCTTTCTCTCGCTCTCTCTCTCTCTCTCTTTCTTAGCCAGTACAGCTAGAGAAGCGAATTTCCTGGTTGACATGGCAAACGAGACTGTAGAAAGTTTTTATAAGAATTCGATTCAAAACCCTCAACAAAGGTGACGACTGGAATTCCTTGAAAGTTGGATCCTGGTGATGGTTATTGCTGGACGTCAAAGCTACCATGGGCTGAAATATTTTGGCTGTGGTTTTGGTGTGAGAATTTTCAGAAGAGTCTAATTAAGGCCTCTGATGTTCCTTAAGGATTTCGGCCTCCAATTTCCATACTGCCTTATAATGAAGTACTAGCAGTAGGCTCTCGAGCAAGGAGTTGCTTTTACTATGGAGATGAGCTGTTGATAAGTTTAACAAGTGAAATGAGTCCATCATCAGATTAGGCCTGATGTACGTCAAGTGGCTAATCTGAGGCCGTATAATCACATAAAAAAGGTGATTTGTTGTTTGTGTAATAATTTCAAAACATCAAAACATAATAACTTGAGCTGTCAAAACCATCCATCTGACAATGTGTTCGCCTTGTACAATGCAATATAAAATATTTTGTTGTTGCGGTACAAAGAATTAAGTAGTTTTGCTCACACTAGTGTAGAATTTTTTTTTTTTTTAGCACAAAATGTCAAACAAACAATTGCATTTAACTGCTGTTTAAAATGTGACAACAAATGGAAAAAAGAACATACGAATATATTGTAAAATTTTATTTATTAACAGAAAATGCACCTTTCGGCGTCTATGAATTAATATTTTAATTAGCCACTGCTGTTTTGCCACATTTGCATAATATTTTTAATCAGGGGTTAATGCCAAATACCTACAATAAATGAACAAAACTAACAAAATGTATTACGATTGTTATTGTTGTAATGGCATACGAATTAAATCAATTAAATTTGTTTATTTTGTTATATTTGAGGATTAAATTTCAAATTAAAGTAATTCCGCAAACATCCATATGTGCACAATTAAAATATTTATTTAACATTTAGAATTTATGATAAGTTGACTAAAAAAAAATCAAATTAAATTTAATTTGTTAATTTATATCCCTGTTTTGTGGCTATTTTGAAATTTTGCCTTGTCGAAGGTTTCACTGTAGTTGCGTATAAAATTTTCTTTAATTGTCTCTTTGTTTTGCAGCTTTTTTTTAAAATGGGAAAATTTTTTATTTTAAAACAAAAAATTTTCCAATTAATTATTGATGGAAAAGAAGGTCTTGCACATATATATGTATGTATATATACAATATAACGCACGCTACTGGCCCTTGATAATAATTTTCTTCACCAAATTATTTTGACACTTTTTTTTTTAAACTTTTGTACAATATAAGACAATAAATTAAGCCCGAAAACATTAAAATTTACACTCGTTTATTCATTAGAAAAATGAATGGTATTTAAATAAATATTTTGTAAACGCCAGTTAAGTTTAATGAACCTTTAAGGTGACTTCATAAATCGAAACATTCATTTCGACACGTATGGACAGATTTTAACAACGCACAAGACTTTTTTATTTCAGTCAATGTACAAAAAAAAAAAAAAAAAAAAAAATGTGTTTGACTGAATATTTAAAAAGTTTTTAACAAACAAATGGGAAGCCATAAAATTGTATGTTTAACGAGTGTTTTAATTATGTTCGTACCCGTATGTGTATGTATTTCATATGATGCTTAAGAATATAAAATATGAGTGATTAGTGACTTAAAAAAAAAAAATAAAAATAAATATGTTGGCCAGAAGACATTTAAATTCAAAGTGTTTACACAAAATGTTTAATTACTTTTTGGACATGAGATAAACAACAAAAGCAAATTAATACCCCAAATCATAACATATATATAGTTGAACTTCAGACAAAACAATAACAGACACAAAATTTGTTTTCAAAACAAATTAGTTTGAAAAAGTTTCTATATAGACACTGACAACTAATTTATCAACGTCATTTGCATCATTATCAGTTACTGAAACTAATAATTCCATTATTTACTGCCGCAGCTACTTAAGTATTCATTTGGAAATGAACGCACGAAATTCTTGAAGGTTGCCCAATTAAAATTAACACAAAAACAAAAGAAAAAAAAACACACACACACACACAATCTTCAGCAAAATTTTTACAGAAAAAATACAAAATACTTCTGCAAAAGAAAATTTGCTTATTCGATATATTCTTGGTAAGTTCTCAAATAGAATAAAACGCATGTGCGTGCCTTCGCTATACAGATACTGCGGCTGCTGAAGCCAAAATTACACCATTAATGGCATTTCAAACGTAGGAAAGTCGTTACATCCCACTTCAATTCTTTATAAAAGAAAAATTGTCAGACTATCAACACAACTACAAACATTTTCAATCTTGAACATAAAAGGCTTTATGCCCCCGAAAAGTATCGTCTGCCCGAAAAGCTGCCCCCGAAAAGTATCGTCCTCTATTGTTAGAATTGGCCACTACAATTTCACCCACAAGCATCTACTGGAAAAATTATCAACCCCAATGTTTACACTGTGCAACGCCACTCACTCATTCAGCTTAAACAGACCTGTTGATCTTTTAAAAAAAACACCTGTGGAATAAATCGGATAATGTTTTGGAAGAAAAATTTCACTCAGCTTGTCTCGATAGCAGCCGACATTCACTGTAATAGAGCTACACCTTGCGCTGCAGCAGCAAATTTCTTTGTCTTGTTGAAGGCTTTGAGTCGGGAAGAGTAAAACTAGTGCGAAAACAATTAATAAGTTGCTCACGAGAACGATTGACGAAGTATCTTCGAAGTGAACTTCGGGAACTGGCAACTTTAGCTCTGGCTGTAAACAATTTACAATGACTTGTCAAATCTTGTTGACATGCTTATTTATCGATATGGATAGTTCTAGCTTCTAGCAGCTAAAAACCCAAGATATTAATATATAAAAATTAAATTCGAATTTAAATACGAAATAAAAAACATAATAATAAGACTAGAACTAAACAAACAATTTGTGCCATTTCTATAAAATTTTTGTTTTGACGCATTATTTATTGAAAGCTAAACAAAAAATAACATTTTAACTAAAGCCTTAATAAATACCGAAACAGAACAAAACTATACTAAAAATGTGCTCGTATATGCTGCTGCATTAAATTTGTTTGGTATTCAGGTGTGAGGCGAGTCAAATCAATGTCTTTGCTTTGTTTTGTCGATCATTATGTTTTACTTGTGCTTGTTAAGTTCTGAACTTTTGAGCCGCCAAATGAAAGAAGTCATACTACGCCCATATTGTTAAAATACTGACGATATAAAATTTTATAGATTTTACATTTCATTGTTTAGACGTTTGCGATGTGTTGCAAAATAATAATAATACAATAATAACAAAACAAACAATATAGTAACCAACACCAACAAAGGCAAGTAAATAGTAATTTAATGCAAAAATATATTGAATTGATTTGCCATAGATTTGGTTCTTTTAGTAATTGTGAAACAAAAGTTTATTTATTATAACTTTTGGCTTCTGTTCGATTTTTGGGTTAAAAGAATTTGTTAAACTGGGCCCCATAATGTTTAACAACTTGCGTGCACACAAAACAATGATTAAAGCACAATTTGTTTTTATCCTTGATATTTGAACTGATAAAACGATAAATTGCGGCTGTGGCAAATAGTTCAAAAAGTTCATAAAGTTTTATTGTTCACATGCATATTAACATATATGTATGTATATGTATATTAAATTATTTACATACATATTTTATGGGGCGCTTTAATTTGCAGAAAAAATAAACATAAAATCTTGAATGTTATAAAAATCGAGTTTGTGTCTTAAGTCTTTTGTTTGTGTTCTAAACGGAGGAAGTAGAATTCCAATTAATTCATAAATTTTGTGACAATTCTTTGTTCAAACTATTTAATTTAAATCGTACAGTTTTGTTGCTTTTGATTTATCTAATAAATTATATTTTATTTAGTTTTTTGTTTAGAAAGTGGCAAATTATGGATATTTTATATTCCAAATAGCAAAATATCTGTAAAAAGTAAATATAGTGAAACAACATTTAATATGAAAAGAAAAAGTTGCAGGGCAAATATTAAACTCTTTCCTAAACCGGTTAAGGCAGCTTTAGCGGGCGGAACTTGTCCACCGTTGCTTAACACATCACAAGCCCCTTTCCGGAGCGACGAAACTATATATGTAACTCCTCACGTCAATAATTTGCTGGATAGTCGAGCAAGTCAAGGCATCTCAGCCGGGAGTCAAAGAACCTTACAAAACATCGGTCCTTAAGCAGACTACCCTGGTGATTCCCTATCATTCAGGATCTTACTACTGCAGGTCAACTGCACCCATTTCTGCAATTTTCAGAGCACGTACTTTTCAGCCACAACCAACTCCTTTGGCCAAGACCAACGTTAGGATTCATATGAAATATTTTGCTACTTGTTTAACAATCATTTACAGAGTCTTGTACAATTTTATAAATTTTCGACGATTTTATTAAATTCATAAAATTTTTAAAAAATTTTAACTATTTTTACTATTTTTAAATTAATCATTTATTAGAAAAAAACCTAAATAATTGTTTTGCTATTGTTACGAATAAATATTAAAAAAACGGAATGAAGTTCGCCGAAGACCATAATGTCAGGTGCTGGAAAGTAAGATCTGCCTTGCCGTATTTCTAACCTGGGCACTCTGGTTTCTGGGCAAGCAAAACCTTAGGACGTTTACCTAGAGAAAAGGAACCAAGCTTTGGCCGCTTTGTTGAGGATCCTAAGTTGGAGTAAGGAACGTTAGTAATTCATGATGAGGTGCTGTTGACTTGCAACAGACATCTATTTTAGAAAAAAAAAAATGGATCAGAATGGATCAGAAGGGATCAGAAGGGATTAGATAGCTGCAGCGGCCGAGCTGTAGATTTGCGTTTTGTGACATTTTTCAGACATAAAATGGGGTGTTGCTGAACCACTTACAAGCTCACTCGTGGCATTGGTCCACCATAAGGTTAGGCCGGTATGACAGCTGCTGATGTAAATCAAATTCGCAAATCGTAATTTATTTTTGCTCAAAAGTGGCATTTTTTTCGCAAACATAATTTTTGTTATAAGTTTCATACATCAGATCCATTAATAGCGTTTTATTTTAAATTTAAGAAGCTTTTTTTTGTGTAAACATTTTTACAATCTATTTATTATTTGTCAGAATTTAGCAAACAAATAAGTTCTTTAATAGTTTGTTAGGAAAACCAAACTAAACAAATATTGAACGTCTCTAATAAGGCACTTTATTTATAAAATAAATAATAACTCATGAATATGAATTATGCAGTTAAGAAAAATATGTAAACAAATCAAAAACTTCTTTAATCAACTCTGGTTTAAGTATTCACATGTCGGTCCTATTGTTTGCTTTGCTTTACAACGGCTGTAAATTTTATATTCAAATTGATTTGTTTGTGTTAAAGTATACACTATATATGTAGCCCTATATATAAATTCATATACAGATGAACATACAAAATGGATACATATAAATTTGCTTGTTTAAAGCTTGGAAATCGCTACCCAGTGGTAAAATAGAAGATTCACAAGTAGCAGAAAATGCTATATAAAACAGACCGGTGATAAGTAAAATTGTGACAAAAATAGTCACAAAAGTTCAAACGTTTAGCAAAATTTAATGTTTTCTTTGAAATAATTCTCAAAATCAAGTTTCTGGGGCGGTACTAATGATGCTATAACATCTAAATCTAAAAGAAATCTTAAGCGTGGTGTAGTTAGTTTTGATCAATACTTGCAGAAACTGAACTCAAAATGAGGTGCACATTTTCGGCGTTGAACTGAATAAATTTAGGAAAAAAATATTATGAATATTAAAAATATATAAAAGGATTTGTAAAATAGCATAAATATAATATATAAATAAACTTTATAAGAATAAGTACAGCACATTTTTACCACTGGGCATGCACGCATGTATGCATATCCATAAATTAATCATAATGAGAAATGTAAATGCCTAAAATACGTATTCGCACATTTGCCATACGTTTATATATTGTGAACAGCACATGAGGACGCCTACAACTAAAGTACAGCTAACAGGGTTTTTAAAATGTCCATCTCTGCAATTCAGATCTTATAATATTGCGAGTAAAATATCCCTAAACATGTCTAACAACTGTATGAACTGCCTTTGTCATGTATTTGACAGATATTGTAAGCAAATTTTTGTTAGTTGCAAATAAGTGAAAATAAATGCATTGTGTGTAAGAACAACAGTGCATATACATAAACACTAATGCGGCGGTTGGTTGTCGACCACTAAAAACAGCGCTGTTTAGTTCTGCAAATGTGTAAATGGTTGAAAAAATCTCTATTCGAGGAATATACGAAGAGGAATATAGGGTCGAGGAATATACGAAGTGATTAATAAGAGTATTGACTGAAAGATCCGGTAGAACGAAAAGTATATGATGCCGAAATCGAAGAATTTCTCGTTTGGAAAGTTTTCACTTGTTGCATGTTGAAATTAAAGAATTTGCAAAGCTTTTTACTCAAACGACCCATTAGAACACGAACTGATTGATGCTGGTATTAAAGAGTTTGAAACTTGAAGTCTTGAAACGAAAGCTGCTGTTTTCGTTTGAAAAGTTTTCTCTTGGTTGTTTCGATCGAACATAAAGTTATTGATGTTGGGATTGAAAAATTCGATTATTGCTCTAATTGATGGATGCTGGAATTGAAAAATTTGGAGCTGGACCTATTGAACATGAAGTAATTTGTTGTTGATAGTCAAAGATTTAAAGCCTTTTTAAGTGACTGATGTTGGTGTATTACGGAGCCGGCCCCAAAAGTATAATTATGTTAACGGGAACTATTACACGAAATATGGTTCTTAAAATCCCTTAATTTTCATAATGCAATTGGCGGACTAAGTTGTTCTGTACTGTAAGGCACAGATTCTTATACATTAATCATTAAAATGCTAATATTCTTAAAGGAAAGCAAAAATAAATGTATGTATATAGGAAAAAAAAGTTGGCTGATAGCATTTCATAAACGGGTACTCGAATAAATGTGAATATATTTATAAATATAAAAGAAAACTGAGGAAACTTATTTTTACTACTAAAAATGGATTTATTGCACTTTCAAAACTAACCCCTTATACGAGTAGTAGAAGTATGAGAGTACAGTACACCCACCTGTTTAATGATGATTTTTGCCCCCACAAAAACCTTCTTTCCTTACTTAGTATACTCTTGTTTGTACGCATCAGCTTTGCCATTGTAATATTTACTAGTTTGCTGCTGCTGTAGCTGGAAAGCTTTAACTTATGTAGCACTAAACTTAATTAAAATGAATTTGACAAATTCATAATGATGCTGCATTTGAGAAAATGAATTGAAATGCAATTTGCATTTATGAATAGCAACTACAAAAGCAACTTAAAGAAAAACATCGACAGTTTCGGTGGCAGTTTAAGTGGCAGCTTGGCTACAGATGCTATTTTGGGTGGACGGTTGTGCTCGGCAAAAGTCACTGCCGAGCCGCTGCAGTCGAACAGGTTGCCATTTGTATTTAATTGAAGACAAAAGTCGAAGTACCCATTTGCTTCACACACACACACACACTCACACACATGCATACGACAGCTTAATAGTTGTCATGGCGTTGGTTAGTTAAATAGTAATTATATGCTTAATTTTAAATCCATACATTTGTATAATTCAATTAGTAGTCAACTTGCCATTCAAATGCAAAAGCGAACTTAGGCTTTCAAATGCAATAGATACAGTGCGCCAGAAAACTTGAGTAGTTCTTAGTTTTTATATAGTACATTTCGATTTGCCAGTGTAGTTGCGATCCTTGGCTGGCATTTCCATACAAATAAACATTTGTGTTGTATAGCAACTTTTTTTCTGAAATAATTTTAATCTAATGTTAATATAATGCGAAAAGAAATCATTGTGTGATATTTCAAACGTGACATTATTTCCATAACGATTCAACTGTTTAAAAATTAATTTAATTTGAGAACTATAGTAAAAAATAGATATAATTAATATAAATTATTTAAGTAAATTTCTTTCAAATGAAATAACTTCTGTATTTTTCTATTGTGAGTCGTTATGTGACATTATTTCAATATCTAATGATTCAACTGTGTAACGATTAATTTATTTCGACAACTATTTTAGAAATTACATATTATTAATATAAATTAGTTAAATAAATTTCTTGCAAATGAAAAAAATCCTAGATTTTTCTATTGCAAGTTGTTATGTGACATTTTAAATGTGACATTACTACCATATTTAATGATTCAACTGTGTAAGGATTAATTTATTTTGGGAACTATTTTAGAAAATAGAAATTATTGATATAAATTAAGTGGATTTCTTTTCTATAGTAAGTCGTTGTGTGACGTTTCAAATGTGACACTATTTCCATATCTAATAATGCAACTGTATAGCGATTAATTTATTTCGACAACTATTTTAGAAAATACAAATATTATTGATATAAATTAAGGGGATTTCTGGCGATTGAAAAAAATTCTGCAGTTTTCTATAATAAGTCGTTATGTGACATTTCAAATGTGACATTATTTCAATATCTAATATAGCAACTATTTTGAGGGTACAAACTATGAAAATAACGTGATGATCTTGATTCAAGCCTTTGCTGCAATATTAAACAAAGACAATCGATATACGATTATAAAGAGTGAAAATAATATTAAAAAAGTTAAACAAAAGCAAAAATTACTCACAAAAGCTAAGAATCCCTTCTAGCGATTAAAAGCCGCCTAACTTTTATAAATATAAGTATGTATTTAACTGTTAGGCGTTTTAACTTTTAAGAGCCTCTAATCGAAGTGCTTCTCTAGTCTTATAACAATATCTTAAACTTGTCATATTTGACGTTTTTGGCGAAAGGGACCATCATAAGTTGTCTGACTGCCTGTGAGCATGACCCTGCTTACAAAGTTATTTAAATCTATACATTGAAAAAAGGCATTCAATTATTTAATAGGTACACTAAGAAAAAAGGGGTTATATGATTTTTCAAAATAAATTGCTGCTGAAAAGTTTTTTTTTAATTTATGTTTACGAGAATTTTGTGGTGAAATTTTGTTTTTCGCGCCACTGCATTAACAGTTTTGCGGTCACATTTGAAAATACTAGTACCTGTGTACGATATATAATTTCTGTTACTGAGTGCTAATAATAAATAAAATCTGTTGGCGGTTGCTTGGCAAGATGGTTGTTAATTATGGTGAGGATGATGATGATGTTGGTGGTGTTGGTGGCGGTCGGCGGCTGCTCATTCTAATGGCTGTTAGCTTAACTGCGAGGTGTTATTTGTATGGAATGCCGAACGCTACACAACAAGTGTCAATAGCATATATAACACATAAAGATTACATGACGAATAGTCATACAAGTACGCAAATATTTATGGCCGTATAAAATGCAATTATTTTACTATTTAATACAAAAGAATTAAAAAAAAAACAATTTTGTTTTTCTAAAGTAGTTGCTGGTATGTTGTGTGCTTGATAGTTTAAATCATGGCTGTTTTCTTTTGCCTTTTGCGAATAAGAACTTGACATGCAGTTTTTCGTTTGTGTTGATTTTTATTATGCTGTTATTAAGTTATAAATTGAAGTTGGTTTTTTTCTTCTGACAAACATCAGTGAGAACAAAATGGAAAAAAATGTGGCCAATCATGTAAAGTTTAATGTTCTTAAATTATTTAGATAAATAATACTGATTGATAAGTAGACGCTCTTAATAACGTGTTATTATTAATAGAAAAGATTCATTTGCAGGCAGAAAATGTTGAGAAAAACTGCACTGTAATTAAACATATAATGATCTAAAGTCACGTAAGTTTTGTTGTACGCATGTTGTTGTACGACTACATGTCGTGGGGCCAAGGACAGGTACATATATGTGTATATGTACTGACATATCTAGTGTTACAATAAGTAGAAAAAAATTATAACATTCTGTTTTATTTTGCGAATGCAGGCATAAATATTTTGATGCTTTTTTGCACTTTCACTTTTGCAAGACCTCAAAAACAACAACAACACATACACTACTCTGTTTTAATTAAATAACAAACTCTATATGCGTATACGCGGGGCTTCATAAAATCAGCAGGATTTGTGTATGTCAATAACTCACAATCAGCTGTTTTAAAATATAACAATAATCAAGACGCAGTTATCTCCGCAATACGACAGTAATTTTCGGTTAATTGTTTCCTCAGATAATTGATTTGCCCGCTCAAATTCTCGTTAAAAAGTTAAATGAACAATTTATACAAAAAGTGGTGGAAAAATCGACGCTTAAATGAGTTGTGTTTAATTGCCTCTTATAATTAACAAATCACAAACAAAACTGATGCTTGAGTGTCATTGAAAATTCGCAAAAATTTAAGATAATTTGCACCCCCCAAATAAAAGTATATGGCAACCTTCAAAATCGTTTTTATCTATTTTTTATTTATTTCGTATTATTGGCTGCGCTGCTCAATTAAGGGATTTTTTTATAGAGTGAATGGATCAATTGAAATAGTATCGGGTAACTGATTTTCCGTTTAATAGCTCCAAGAATCATGCATTTTTAGAAACTCAATATAAATGTATTTAAAACTTGTTGACAAACAGAATAACATATTGCTGTATTGATCTAGTGCTGCCGCCTTGTAGACGTAAATACAGATAAATAAAAAATAAATGCCAGATAAATAAAATTCATTTAAATATAAGTGCAATTATAATATATATACATACATATATAAGAAATTCTTGTCTTGTGTGTAGAATATAAGATATTTCTAATATTTGCGGGCGTTTCTTACGATGGCGTGGATCCAAGTGGGTTCAATTTTTAATGATATTGCCACATAGATCCGGGGGAATGTGAACAATGGCATGGGTTAGGTTAAATTTAAGTACATCGGACGATTGCGTCTTATTCAAACTTCAGACAACCTCAAAAAAGAAGTTTTACTGGGGCAAAATCCCATCATCTTAAAGAACAATTTACGTCACCTCTACCATAGACAACCATATCCTGTAATCGAGAAATTTGCTTTTATTTCGTGTACCGCATTTTTATATTATGAAATATTTAAATTTGTTTGTGGTGTTGAAGTTGTCACTCTGTGGTGATGGCTGGAGTTACAAACTTTATGATTCATCAAATAAATTGTTTTGCAGCAAAACTATATTTTTCAATACTAAAGAACTAAATCTTAAAAGAGGTTTATGTTAATTAAACAAAAGAAAAATAACAAATAGTCAACTTAATGAAACGATTAAAATGCAAACCGGAAAATAAACGCACAGGCCAACAAATAAAAATATAAGACAGCAAAATAAAAGACATACAAATTATACGGCTTTTCAGTTTTATTACCACTAAAATAAAACAATTCCTCAAAGAAATAAAATAAAGAGAAAAAAAAAAACTAATCGGACACAGCATTTTGAATTGAAAAAAATATTAAAAAACAAAAAACGAGATCATTTGCACGCAAGAAAACTAAATAATAACTAAAAACAGACTGGCCAGCGATCGAAACGAATATGGGTTGATTTTTCAAAAGTTGGCTTAGTTGTTGTTGGCAAATTTTAAAGAGTCGTGTAAGAGGGACAGCTTAGAGACATCATAAAAAAATGGTTTCCAATTCATGATGCATTCGGCAACATTTTCGTTCGTGAGCAGAGCCACGTACGAATAAAAAATTTAATTGAAATTTAAAATTTCTGGGAAATTTGTTTTCAGATATTGCATTATTTGTTCATTTTAAAATTTCCCTTAGAAAATAATTATTATTTCAGAATGTGGCTTTTGGGCTAAACAATATTTTATATAGTATATTGTATGTATGTATGTATGTATGATTTTTAAATTCTCCCTTTTTATATTTTGTGTAGATTAAAAAAATGAAATAAAAATTATAATATAAAATAGATATAATGCTTTAGCTTAACAACTTTATTATTTTCCTTTTATGGCAATTTTTACTTTATGTAGATTTTCATTTATAATTAATCAGAATACTTTAAATTTGACAAAAATTAAGTAGAAGCAAAAAATTTCCCTTTTTGGCAATTAATTATAATAAATTTCATTTAAAATTAATTTATTTATTTATTAATTTATTATAATATAAAATTGAATGAAAATTAAAAAATTTCCCTTTTTGGGAAATTTTTACTTAATGTTGGTTTTCACTTAAAACACATAAAAATAACCAAAATTTTTGGGATTACATTTAATTTTACTAAAATGTAAAATTTCTTTTGAAGGGAAATTTTTATATGCTGCCAGATTAAGTTTTCCATATATTATTTTTAAATAATACTGCATAACATGGACATAGAGATTTTATATTTTTTGAAATTATTTTTTTGGTGGTACATTTACATATATAAAATTATAGTTATTTTTATTAAATGATGAAATGCGTAGTAGGCCTACTATAGTAGCTCTGGAGTTGGTTTCCTACCGATTACGGGTCTTTATATTTTGTATATTGAAATTTTACTCTAAAATGTCGGCATGCTAAAAGAATCACCCCTTAAAACTGAACGGGAAGTTGGCACTGAAACGTTAAGGACACAAACAAAATTTGCATCCACAAGGGGGTGATCGGAAAAATGCATAAAACGAGAGCAATGGCTGGCGATCAATGGCAAAAGTGAGCACAGATTGGGGGAATAGTTAAATATCGTAAAAGCTTTTTCTTTTCGTTGTGCAGAACAAAAACTGTTAAAAGCTTTTAGACTCGTACACAAAAAGAGAGCAGTAAATGAGCAAAAAAAAATATTGTTAACACAATGACTTACTACAATATTTCTTTAAACAAAAAAAAAAAAAAAAAAAAAAGAGGAAAAAACGAGCACAAATTAAGTTCAAACATTTGCGCACGCTCACTTTTTGTTGGTATTTTTTCACTCAGTTGTGTGAATAAAGGTTTTTATGATGTTGTTGCTGTTGATGTTTTATTATTGAACATTGAAACAACAAAAAATATGTTGTATAGATTATGACAAAATCGTACTAAACGACGAATAAAGTGCAAAAAGAGATCGTAAAATTTAGTTAACTCATGACAATTGTAAACGACGGACGTGTTGCGGTTAAATAAACCAGGATTAGTTAAACGCTTGTTTTCAAAACGATTTTTGTTCATTCCGATAGATTTAAGGTTTAACGTGAATTTTAATTTAAGAACAGCATATTTTTCGCAATAAATAAAGTAAGTTTTTTTTTATGGTTTTAGTGAAAAAATTATATATTGCAGGGATTGTTAATCTTTTAAAAGGTTAAAAACGATACCAAAATTTAAATTTCTTAATCTATAATATTAATTTTGTTTTGTTTTATTATTATTTTATAAATTTTTTTGAGTTTGATATCTATGAGAATAAAATAATTGCTAAAATAAATATTAAACAAAGAAACTGGCAAAAGTCAAAATCATCTGAGAAAAGAAGAAAAAAAAAACAAATCAAGAGAGGAGAAGGAATTGAAAAAAAGAAAAAAAAACATGCGAAAAAATTTCAAAAAGTGGCAATAAAAAAAGGTGAAACTGAAATTCGTGTGATTAATTAAAGCAAAAAATATTTTAGCATGATTAAAAAGTTTATTATTATTATTTTTTTTTAAAGAAATGTGGGTGTTTTTGCTGTAACAAATGAACAAAACTTTAAAAAAAATATTTTCAAGAAATAAAAACGTACATAAGTACCATTTATATTGAACTATAGTGAGTGTCGCGTGTGTGTTCTTTTTTTTTTCTAATCCGTACATCATGTTTCTGCTTGAGCGAGCCAAAAAAAGAAACAGACTAATCTTGAGAAATGAAATTCTAATTTTTTTTGTGTTTTTTATTTATCACATATTTTGCTTATAGTGTTTCTGCATACGATGAAAATATATAAATTTCTTTCAAGAAATTAATTGTTTTTTTGAACGTAAGACTAGTTTTAGTTTAAATCCCAATGGAATAATTTTGGTGATATATTTTTTTGGGTATGTAAGTATAGATACTATTGTCCATAATCTTACTTTTTTGATCTCAAGATTTATTAACATTTTATTTAAATATATGCATATATGCACATATTAAAATCAATGAAATGATATACAATAAACATAATACATATCGCTGCTGTAAACAAAAAAAGCGTTTATAATGATTTTTTTTAAATATTATTATTTTCGAAATTAAAACACTGATATGTCGGAAATATTTCAAATATACAACTTAGTTTTAAAACGAAAAAAATTTCTTAAGAATATTTTTTTTACACAAAAAAAAAGCCAAAGAAATTATGACTGTTTTTCTTTGATTCAATTACGATTTTTATTCTCGCGTAGTCAAAGTAATTTTTTATGTATAAATATAAAAATTTATTGTATTATTATATGTTTTGCTATAATGATTCATGTTTTGAAATTCAGTTTTTGTGAAAGTGATTTGAAATCCCAAAAAAGATGTTCTGCACATCAAAATTTTAATAATTTGAAGGTCGGTCGATTGCAAAACCTTTTATTTCTGTTTGAATTTTCCAATAAATTGATCAAACGAATAAATTGTTAAGTCTTTTATTGACTGTTGTAGTAAAGTGAATGATATTATAAAAAATATTTATAAAATATTGAAAAAAATACAACACACATTTTATTGTAAGATTTTTATTTTTATGATTTTGTTTTAGTTCTTCGAATTTTAGGAAAAATCACAGCATTTTTTATTACAAAAAAAATTTTTTTTCTTTCTAAACAAAAAATATTGTTCAAATATTTTCAATCAAATTCAGAGAATCAAAAAAACACTTTTAATTTTTGTTTGTTTGTTTTTGTTTAAAATATGTGACTACGCTACTGACTCACGTTATTTATAAATACATATATATTCGTATTGCACTTAATTGTTCAATCATAAAATCCCCAATAATAGAAGCGATACCATGATTAAGCGATACAAAAAGGAAAAAAAAAATGAATTCGATGTAAAAAAAAAAAATTATATTTATTCCTGATTAATCGAATTATGAATAATCGAGGCCTTACTGTAGTGTAATACGTTTTGGCATAAATAAAAAAAATATTCGAACAGCAATTTTAATTATTCGAATTTTTATGGAATAATTGAATGAATTTTTAACCAAATAATTGTTCGAATTTTCAATCAAATAATTACTACAATAAGTATTAAAGTACATAATAATTCTTTTACAATCCGCTTAAAAGCTCAAATAATTATTTGTATAAAAATTCGAAACATTATTCGGCCAAATATCTTCAACCGAATAATTATTCTATTAAAAATTTGGACAGTTGTTTAATTAATAATCTTACAAATATAATTTTGAAAAAATTATTTTAATAATTACTACGAGCTATAACGACAAACAAACAGCAGAATATACATATATTCCAAAAATTATACGAATAATAACTAAATTTACTAATACTTGAATTAATATTGGATTGAGTATTTGAATTAAAGAATCTTAAAGAATCTTAAATAGGAAATTTAAATGAATTTTTTCAGTAGATTTGAATTAATTTATTACACTAAAGAAAAAACGATCAGGTTCTTTAAAAAAAGCAGAAATAATACAGCATGACATAATTTCGTTACAAGAACACAGACTATAGCAAAAACAAAAAAGAAACCAAAATTTTGGTTTTGTGGAGCTTTATTTTTTTTATAATATAAGTGTGACTTGCAAATTCAAAATTTGGAGTCCTGGAATTCACAAAAACCAATACGTCTTGGCATCTATGGCTTCTAACCAAACAATATTTTTATGAAGAAGCTATTCTATTTAATTAAAATTAAGGTTTTTTGGCGGGAAAATATGTCCATTGGAATTTATGAAAAATTGTCACTTCCGCAGCAATTAAGAGGAAATAGTATGTATGTATAAACAAGAATGTATTATTTATTGCAAAAGATTTTATTATTCAAACTCTGAAATCAATTCTCCATCATATTGGAATGGCTCATGACCAAACGTGTATAAATGCCGGATGCAGTTTTCAACAGCAAAACACTACAGACTCATGTCAACCATAAACAATAATTACAATTCAATTTCTTAATAAAACAACAAATTCGTTTAAAATTCAAACAAAGATTTCGAAATATATAAATATGTATATATGAAATATTGTATGTATGTATGTATTAATTGTGGAACTTGTAAGCAAAAACAAAAATCGAATTATTTTTCTCGAGAATAAAAATAAAATTTATAAATTTCTATTGAATTGTGTGACATTGAGCCGCAGTGCATGTGTGTGTGCCAAAATGTGGGGTGAATCAATGTGACGAAAGCAACGTTTTTACCACTATCGTTCTCACCATCTTGAAAAACAATTGAGCAAAAATGCCTGGTGAGCTGCTCTTTATTGTTTTTTTTCTTCTCTAGTAGTAAAAAATTTACATTTGAATTTGTTTGGTTTTTCTATTTTTGGAAGCCCTTGTGTTTGCTGGCTGTTTTTGTTTTGTTTTTTTTGTAACGCTTCTTTATTTTTGTCATAATTTTTCTAGTTTTATTTGCCCTGTTGCTTCGTTTTAACTGTTTTCACTTGATTTTTTATGTTAATTTATTTTTGTTTATGTATTTTGTTTTTACTTATTGTGTATTTTGGTATAGGAATTTGGGGTTTTTGGTCTTATTTTATGATTAACGTCTGTTCATTATGTTTGTGTTTTGTCTGTTAGATGTTGTTGTTAAAAACTTGAGGCAATTTGCCATAAAAATAACTTTTTAAATGTCTGTTTTTCTTTCTTTTTTTTATTATAATTTCATTGAACGAAAATGCCTAACAAGTTGTTTAGTATGATGGCCAAATTATGTTAATGCCGCCAATGAATGCGTGATTTGCGTCATTTGTACTGTTAGCAGCGTTTTGATTAACTTTTTCAACATAAAATTTCATAGTTTTAAGTCGTCAAGTTGAGAGGGGTTTTCCGCAGAACTAGAAAATTTGTTTGGTTTTTCAAGTATTTACTAGTAATAAAAAAACAGGATTCTTCAATATTAATATATACATACATATTATGCACACACTGAATCCTCAGTAATTATAATTTCCAAAAATTTAACGCCCTGACATTAAAAATTTTCCAAGTTTTCTTTATTGTAAACGCAAAATATTACACGAATGTTTTAGTTTGAACGAATTACATACGTACATATAGACAACAAGGGAATCACTAAGTAGTACATGTTGTTCAATGTTTCATCCGGGCCATGAAGGTAACTAAGAGGAGATAGGCAAATTGGTAACAACCATTGTCGAGAAATATTTTAATGATGGTCTTGTACATACCAAACAGTTTCTGAGGAGGGAAAACCCCGCTCTAACACTGGATAAGAAAAACCTGAAAACAGAGTGGGCATATCCAACACACACACTTGCAGATTCTGTAGTTAAGAGCAGGCGTTGCAGGCTAATTCATGGCTATATGTTGAGTGAAAAGTATTTATTAACACTCTTGTTGAAGCAGCTGGTTCGCTGGTTCGTGACATATTAAATTCTTTTGAAGGGGAGGAGAACCACAATAGATCAGGGATGATGGCAGTGCGTGTTTTAATTTTTTTTTTTATTATTTGAAGTAAGTGCATGTTTTACAGCCTTTATTGATGTGAAAAATTGGTTTATTAAAGCGCCAAAAAACTAAAAAATAATAACATTTGAAAATATCGATAAAGGCGTTCAAGGGAAAGCGTTAGTTAGACTTCAATCTGATACATTGTATGTATGTACATACGTCATCCACCCAAGACGAACTCATAGCAGGTAAACAGCAAAATGTGGTTCAATCCCGATCACATATGTGCATACATATGTAGATATGTTAAATGGTCGATATTTTTGTTAAATGGTCGAGAAACATAAAAACAACTGAAACGTTCTGGCTGTAGTCTAGGCCTTAAAGATCGCAGGCTGGGATTTTGGTAAGTTGTGATGACGTAAGGATAGTGCATGTCTATATTTTCGGTGAACCAGTTGTCCAAGAAATGCAGATATCTGTTTGCTTAAGAAACTGTATGATGGGGAAGCATCAAATGGGCTTGGTTATAGCCTAATGTTAGGATTACGGGCTACCGAGACAAGGTAACGTAGACTATCTCTACTAACTATCCAGCGAATTGGAGGCAGAAGCGATTACATAGCCTGAACCCTCGAGTAAAGTTCTCTTAAAAAGTTTCTTTTAACTGAAAATAAGTTTGCTTTGTCCCGTACAAATGTTTAATCACAAAACATTTTCTACTGCAAGCAGTATGATTCAAAAGTTTGGCAAGCTTTTCGAAATAAGCTGAAAAAAAATTATTTGCATTTAAAAACGCCCCCTAATAATGACTGTAGTCACCACAAGTGACACTAGTTTGTGTGTTTGCAACATAATCTGTACATTGATCGTTGGACTTGGCATAAAAACAAAGTAATACAACAAACTCAATGCAACTAACAGCAAGAGGAAAATCCACAATACCAAACAGCAGCAACTTTTAACAAATTACAAAAGCACAGCACAAGTAGTGGAAGTAACAAAAATGCCAGTTTTACACAAACAGAAAAAACAACCAACTTCACTTAAACTCATACTTGTATTTTTAATGCTAAAAAAAACCAGTAGACAACAGACACAGTAAAACGAGAAGACAAAATATTGTAAAATATGGCAAAAAAAAAAATCCGGCATGCAAAAGCATGCAAAAAAAACACGTTAAAAATAAAACAACTTCAATATTACATCGTTAGTATTACGTTATACAACGTAATAATAACAACAATTACGCGAGACACAAAAAGATGTTGAACTACACCAACAACAAAAAAATGTAAATTAAAAAGTGAAAAAAGAAAAATAAACTAAAAAAAACCAAAACACAGGTGATCGAGTCATATTTTTAACAGTCCGAGCAAATGCAAAACGAAAAAAATAAAGGAAAACACCAGAGATGAACAAGTGTCATGCCAGTGATTAAAGTGTGAACAATTTTTTTTTTCAAGTGAGACAAACCTTCAGGTTGCAATTATAACCTGTCGGTTCCCGTTCTGGCAATTGACTATTGGTGAAGCTTTCGGAAGAACATGCATAACCCAAGTCATACATGAACTTCCTAGAGTTTTGGTTGTCGTGCCAAACGAGGGATCCCTTCCATTCTATTCCCCGGAAAGCAGAGTGACTTGACGGGTGTAAGTCGCCAACGCTTAACCTGCCCCCGTGGGATTAGAAACAGACAGCTGTGCCCTTGGAAACTTTTAAAAATATATATTGATTGACGTCACAATTGAATACTTCAATATAATTGTACTCACGCTCATTTCTTGGCCAACACTACTACACGTACATACATAAAAGTAGTACAAGTTTTTTTTTTATTAGCGTCCATATGCGAAAGTCAATAGCGTTAAAACAGTTACAACACATCCCGACAAATAACCAGAAAAATTCATCTTGAAAGCATTTCAGCCCGGTATTGATGCAAAAAATTATCCAGTGAGAGTTTTGCGTATCAAAATATGTATGTATATTTGATGTACGAGTAGTTACGTCAACATGATACCCTACAGTTGTTATAAGAATAAAAACGTTACTTATAGATGTGGATACCAGCCAACAAAAGGTTAAAAATATAAAATTTAATCAGGTCGAAAAATATTGAATTGAAAAAGCAACAGAGGGTTTTCGTATATAAGAAACTGTGGATGCATTTGCATCCTTCTTTCGTCTTCTTCCCATAAACTCAAAAATTGCTCAAACCAATAAAATTTCTCGTGTAAACGTTTGAACGAAATGTCGAAATAAATTTCTTTCAAAATCCGATTGTTAGAAATTGTATGAATTAAAAGTATTTCTTATTTATTACTTAAATTGCACGAGCATTTTTAATTAATTCTATTCACGAAAATTTAAGATGGTCACATCTATTTGACGAAATAACAAGAAGAATGTACTAAATGAAACTTTCAACACTATATTTTTTTTACCTCAAACGAATTCCCGTTGTTGACTAAAGTTGATTTAAATCAATTGAAATTAACCGGTTGACATATTAAATATGTCAATTTCATTTCTAGGAGAGGTTAAAATGCAGGCACCAGAGATGGAAAGCCTAGTATTATATATTAAGATATATATATGTACGTAGTACATATTTGTAGATTTTTTAAACTTAAATCCTGTGAATGTACAATATAGTATATTAATATATTAAAGTCCTTAAGTAATTTAAATGTCAGAAGTGGTTAATATTATTGATACATTTATTAGCAATTAATAACATTAATACGATTATGATAATTAAAAGCACAAAGCGTGAGCAATATACATACATACATACATATGTTAATTTTCTATGCCAATCGTAAATCGAACATTTCTTCATCGTTTCTGCCTTTAGAAATGTCTACGTTTTTTGCCTCTCTTCACACTTTTAATGAGTTCTTTTTTGTTAATAGGAATTTTAGTTTCAGCATCGGGAGTCACACTCATTTTTCGTATTCTAAAGGCAACAACTTATGAAAACCGTTTAAATCAGATTAAATAAACTCAAGTTATTAACTAATTGCTATGTATGTACATGTATGTATATGAAATTCTCACTAGCAATCGGCAACAAAGGACGCTAGATATGCGATAATGATTATTATGTTTCAGAATCACAATTACAAACAAACAAAAAAAAAATAAGAAACTGCAATTTTTGCTTCTCTAAAAAAGGTTTATTTTAAAATTTTGGTAGCACTGAATTACACACACCTGACTTGCATTATAACTCTGCCCCAGCAAAGAGTGCCAACTATTAAAAAAAAACAAACATGTTTAAACTTGATTTCTTCACCGAAATTGTCTTCAAGCGCTTCTTCACAATCTACAAGTGCCGAAGAGCATAATAAAGTTTGTTTCTTGCTTTTTCACTTTTACTTGTTGGTGTTTCCTTCGCCTTATTTGTTGTCTTCCGTATTTTCTTGTACACAGTGTTTTTCCAATTTTTCAAGACCAAAAGAAAGTGAAACTATTTGGTGATTGCGCCTAGAGTTTGTAAAAAAACACAAACCGCATAATGAGGAGGGATGTGGAGCGAATAAAAAAAGCTACTCCGTAATTCGTAGATGAAATGGAAAACAAGACGAAACCTGTTAAATGTTTTCAGTGATGCAGCAATTATGTATAATTTTTCTTTAGCAGTACAAAAAGTTGGCATCAATTTTTGTTTGTTTTAGTATGACTGTAACGGCAAATATGTATCTTGTATGTATGTATGTATGTATATATGTATGTATGTACAGAGCCTAATATACTTATAATAGCACATACAGTGCACTCGCGGTATTATGAAAATATAAAATTTTGAACATTTTTAGTCTGCCATTGGCATACATACATACATATGTATGTACATATATACATACATTTAAAAATGTTCCATTTTACAGTACCCATTTGTATGGAAAGGAACTTCATGTGGTCAGTAGATTTGTTCTTGCAAATTTAACAATCTTGGAAAATATGAATTGGCTGTGGTTTAATTAATTTATGTAAATATGTACATATGTATGTACATATGTATATTATCGCGATTTCACTATATATGGATGTATGTACATATGTAGTACATACTTAGTTTTATAATTTTTGCAATTCCTCTTTTTGGTTTTTGTGTGTTATTGTATTTATTTACTGTTTTTATGCAAATTTGTTTGTTGGAGTTTAGAGAGCGTGTCTTGCATGTTTGTGTATACATGTGTATGCATGTACATATGTATGTATGTATTTTGTTTTATCTCTTGGTTGTTGTTTTTTACAGGTTTTTGGCGCTAAGGTGTGTTCCGTTTATATTCAACACTATTTGGTGTTGTAATAATCATTTTTGTATGTTTGTAAGTATGTATGTACATACATACACATTTATGCATTTAATAATAACAAAGGCAATAACAGCGAGAGCATTAAAAAAAAGAAGGCTTAACCGGCTTCTGGAAAAAAAAACGTCAGAGTTTTACTTCAACATTTATTTATAACGGAAAATGAATAATAATAAGATGTTGTTTGAATTAACGTTTGCACAATATTGTCATGTACACATGTATGTATGTATGCATGTACATAAATACATACGAGTACAGCAATATTTATACAGTGCTTGGCCAAAAATCAATGGCATGCTGTAATCATAAATCGGCTGTTAAAAAAATGTCAATATTCATATAGAAATTGGGCCAATGAATACCCAACCAAATTTGAATCGACAGTTTTTGAGTATTTTTTTTTGTATTTGAACTTAGCCGGTTTTTTTTTATGGACCCAAATATTTTGTAATGACAATTCATTGTAGTTTCAAAGCCAAAAACATTTTATTTAATAAATATGTATTATTAAAGTTTTTTTGTTTAGTTTCGCTTATCGATTTGCTGGTGCTTTTCGTTTTCGCTTAAAAAGACAAAAGTTGAAAGAACTTTTAATTAAATAAATAATGTATATACATACATACATACATATGTATGTACATATGTATGTTAAATAAACAACAAAAATATGTAAACGACATTGTAATTAGAAAAACTGTGTTTTTGTTCGCCACCTCCATTTTATTTATTTTTTAATCGTTTTATCGTTTTTGGTGCAAAAAATAATATTGTGAAATAAATTAAAATTGTCTTATGATATTTTGAAAAAGTTTTTAGCTCAAATAAAAAATTAAATATTTTTTTCTGCACAAAAAACAAAAACTGAAGTTTAAAGGTCATATTTTGTATGTGCATTTTCTGCTTCGTTAAGAATAAATATAAATCCCGAAAAGGTGTCAAGGAATTTTGAAGAAGAAGAAAAAAAAATGATCGAAACTTGCACAAGTGTTGTGGTATTTGAAAAGCTTTATGTAACAAAATATATAAAATGTTTAAATTTAAGTGCCAGCTAAATGCACTTTAATGGACCTTAATATATTTGTATTAAATGGTAAAACTTTAAGGAAATTAGAAGTTTAATAATTCTCATTTACATCTATTAATCTATTCGAAGAACCAAATGTCACAGACTTCTACAAATTGCACCCTTTTTGAAACCTTAAATGATTATCGCTGTTAACGATTTAGTATTTTTGCAATGGTTTGAATAATTGTCATATACATATATGCAGAAATACATATATTGAAGAACCAAAGATCAGTCACAAATCGCATTTTCCCGAAACCGGAAAGTGAAAGTTTATGATTGTTAACAAAAAACCACTCTGTATGGAAAATATTTTTAATTCACTGTAATAAACTAAATGGTTTTTAGTAACCAAAATAGTTAAAAACTTTTGAAATAAATTCAAAGGACCAAATTCTAGAGAGTTTAAGTCTCTTAACAAGAACTAAATAATAGTCACAAAATTTTAAATTGTAGGTGCGAAGGACCAAATTCTGGGTATTTCTCTCACAAATCGTCACTGTTAAGAAGAAAAATTCTCCTGTTTCTGATTTATTACTTTTAGCAAGATTTTTAATTTATCACATATGGGTTCAAAGGACTAAATTCTAGCGACTTTTCGTATATGACGTCTGTTAAGAACAAACATTTTTGGTTTGTTTTTGTGATTTAACATTCACTAAAAATTTGTTTGTTTGTTTTAAGGACTGATAAATTTAAACATTAATTGTTCAAATAAATCAACATGAAGTTTTTTCTCTTTTGGTATATCTCTTGCTTTTTTTTTGCCCTTCATCATGTTATAAAAACAATTTCATTATTTATTTATTAATTTTTTTTAAAATAAATTTTTCAAAAATTATGTACAAACTATAAATCATAATTAAACTGCTGTTTGAGAACAAAAAGAATATAAAAATAAATTGTTCAAATTCATAAAAACCTAATTAAATAAAATCGTATTAAAAATGGGGACAAGGCAACTGCTGAAGAAGTCATTCCATGGTGACTAATGGGACATGGATACAAAAAATAGATTGTTCAAATTACTAACAAGTTAACTAATTAAAATCGTATTTAAAAGAGGAAAAAAGCAATTTTCAAACAGGTCATTCCATGGTGACTAATGTGACATTTGATTAAAGGAATATTTAAATGTGAAAAAGCTAATGAAATAAAATAGTATTAAAAAGAAGCAAAAAGTAATTTCGTTGCAGGTCCTTCCATGGTGACCAATGGGACATATGAGTAAAGACGTATGTATTTAACAGGCAAGGAAACTTTAATATTTTAGAAAAAGTTTTTCAGTTATGCTTTTTTATTTATACGATATTTATGATCAAAATTAGAGCAAATATGTTCTTTCACTGATAACAATGTTGCCAGCGTAATAAATAAACTTAATTGAAATTTGTTTCAAAATAAAGTTTCTTTTTCATTATGGAATAACCTTAAATTACTTTAAAAAAAATAATTATGAAATAAAATATTTTATGAAAAATTTTATAAATAAACTAAATAGGCGATGAAAAAAGAAAACTGAACAGAGGAAAACACACACACACACACACACACACAACAATATTAATCATGTGTAGACGCAGAAATTAGCATTAGAAAAAGCCTTTAGGCAGAAATAATTAAAAATACATTTAGTTCAGTTGCATTTATTGTTGTTTTTTTTTTAACAATTTTATAGTTCAGTTTAAATAATAATAATACTAAACACTTATGATTTCAAAGCGTAAAGTTTTAAGCAATTGCGAAGAAAAACAGAACACATATTTTGCCATATCAAGAATTGTCGAATTCTTTATCATCGTGCCCCAGATGACGGCTAAAAATGTTAAAATAAATATTTGTTTTAATAGTAATAAATTAAGGAACAAAGACTAGACTTCACTCGATTGCGTGTCTTTCGAAAACGTGGGCAAAAATATGTATTTATAGCAATGAGAAGAAATGCGACTCCAGATGAAGGTCGCTCCTTTACGGCGACCGCTATCTTCGACTTATCGCAGGCAAAATATTGGTAATAAGTTGATTTCCTGGTACCTGTCAATTGGCTTACAACATGGTGTGTTTTGACAGCTGTAACGGATTTCCTGTAGGGCTACATGAAATCCATATTTTGTTCGATTTATCAACTGATGAGGCTTGAGTGGCCAATATTGTTCGTATTTTTCATGACACACGGCCAGTACTGACTATAAAATTCGCCCTAAATTAATGTGTGTGAAGTTCTTAACATAAAACTGTTAATATAGTATCGGCCGTGCCACGTTCGTTCGTATTTCGAAAGGCAAACAAGTGATTTATGAACTCTAGTTCGCCCAGCTCATCTATCATTTTCAAAGAGCGATGGTAAACGTTAACGTTCGACATCATGGAACAGGTCTTTTAAAATACATTATAATAACTGTACCCAAGTTTTGTTGTTCTTTTTTATTTAAAAACTTCTTCTGAATGTAATTATTAGGCATTTTTTTGCCCGCTCTAATCCTTATAAATAAATTTACTTAAATTATTAGCCCTCAACACGGCCAAGTCTGAGTTTAAATCCGTTTAAGGCTTTAACATTTTTAATGTCAAACTAATGACTTAAATACAATTCAATGAACTAAAACAAACTTTAACACAATTTGAGTGACTTTTATGATAAATTTTATAAATTACTACCAAAAAAAAAAAATTTATTAATATAAAAATATATTTTTTTTTGTATATTTTTAGCACAGAACCGTATAGAGTAAGATATGCCCTTATTTAATAAATAATTTACAACAGAATAACACAATAATAAACAAAAATAACGATATTTTCAAAAATACGTATAAAGTAAAAAAAAAACAAAAAAATCCACGTCACTGTAACTACTATTTGACAAATTGACAACAACATTTTTTTTGTGGCAAAAAAACGAAAAAATACAGAAAAATAAACATCATTTAAAAGTCTAAAAACCACCAAACAAAATTGTCAATTACTGGATAAATTTTTCATAGTTTTTATAAACAAATTACATCACACGAGTCATCCAACTCCAACCAAATTCGTGGCGGATATTTTCTTCCGCCCCACATCCCAAAATATTTAATATTTTATGTGCTGACAAGTTTGGTAAGTGAATGTTTTATTAAAATAATACTCGTAATAATAATAGTTTTAAAGTGTTGCAAAGCATTAAACAAATAATTAGAGAATCTATAGCAACATTTCAATTTAGATTTAAGGCCACAAGTTATTTTTTATGTTCATCAGTTCATTAAGATCTTTGTTGAATTCTAGTTAAATTTAATGTTTTATTTTTATTATTTATTGATTCTAAATAATTTTTTTTATTACTTTAACTAACAAATTATGGCTTAGTGTAGCCAAAGCTTAAAGTAATTGTTATATTTTGTATTTTATAGGTTTTTTTTTGTGTAACAATTACACTGTGAAACAGAACTTTCTAATCCTGTAAATGTTCGGAATAGAGTGTTTTCAGGGTATATTAAACAGCTGACCCACCATAACGAATGTTAACGTTCGCCGGAGAGACACACTCACGAGTAATCGATTTCTAAACAGCTGTTCCAACTATTGACCAACGTCAATGCTTGAACATCGTGATACAAACTCTATAACCCGTTAACTTTCTAATAAGTTTATATAAATTATTTACGTATATAAATTGGAATAAAAAGTTGAATATTGAAATTCGCTAAAAATTATAAAATTTTATTAAGGAAAGTAATAGTTTTATAACAATTTACTTAGTGTCTAAAAAATTAGCTGCGTATCAGAAATTATTACTATTTTATTTAGATCAGTCACTCAGTCAAGAGCTTGCACGAGCCTGCTCGAGCCTGCTCGTACTTCCAGCCAGCATTCAACGTTTCATTTTAGAACATATTTTTCTATTATTTCGTTGTTTATATTTTCTGTGTCGTCCAGTGCTTATTTTACATTTATAGTATTTATGTATTAATATTGTATAATAGAATAAAATCTTAAAACCTCATAAATACACAAAAACATGTTCGTACATAAAATAAAATGCCGTTTATGCCAAAAAAAAAGTTAAATCACTACTAAGTCGTAAAAAGGAAGAAGAAAAAAAAAAACATTGATAAAAACTGCAAATAAAATTAAATGTAATTATTATTATGTCAATATTTATTAAAATTTATTAAAGTATATTTGTTGTTTTTATTATTATGTATTTCTATAAAATGTGTTAAATTTTTAATAACATGTGTGTTATTTACTTAATAATTTGTGAAAATAATATTTTAATGTTTAACAATGTGTGCAAAACCTACTTTTGCTATGCTGTAGATGTGTGTGTGTGTGTGTATGAGTGTGTATGAGTGTGCATGAGTGTGTGCACTATTTTATTTCAGTTATTAAATTTCTGTCAGTCAATATCGCTTTAATGATATTTACCGCTAAAACAATTATAACAGAAAAATTGCATTACTTTTTGTATCTATATTAATAAAAATTATATATCTGTAAGCTGATGACAGCTGAAAAGTTTAATTTACATACATAAATTATAAAATACAATAAATAAATTAGTAACTTGGTTTTTGGGTCCCTAGAAAAATTACTTGATTTTTTTTCACAAAATCTATATAAATCCTACGTGAAACCGATGAAAGGATTGTTTAGATTGCGAGACGGTCACTGGCGTAGCAAGGCCGACTTTGCCAACTTTGCTTTATTTATTTTGAAGAATAACATTTGTTATGGACCTGCACTGTTTAGCCCTCCTCAGAACAGTACATCTATGCCGTTATATTCGGTATTTATTAAAAAGTTTTTAGTATAAAAGAAAGTGCTTAAATTAAAATTAGGGGGGGGGGGCCGGCGGGGGGCTATAAAACTTTGCCATCTCCAGACTAGTTCATCTAAGTCAGTGCATTTGCTGCTTGTCTTGAATATACAAATAAATGCTTAGATTAAAAAATTCTCTTTTTGGGGGCGGGGCTGAAATTTTTATTAATAATTCTTTGTTCTAAAGTAAGTGATTAGATTAAAAAAAAAAACCCTTCAATGGGTTATTTTAGCTTTTCTCAGACCACTGAATTTATGTCGGCATATTCCGTGTATGACCAGTTATCTTTCCATTGAATACAGAGAGTCTTAAAGTGGCAAAACTTCTCCGCTTAAGCTGGAGCAATAGAAAATCAGCTGGTTCACACTACAGGGGCTGTACAAAATGCAAAAATTTCCCTCTTAAGTGTCTGATAATTAATCTTGTAGACATACAGCCTGTCTCACGTTATCAAACCTTAACGCTTGTCAGTATTTTGAAGGCCAGAAAACTAAATTGAACACTATTTATAAAGTTTATTGTTTTCCCTTGTACTGCCACCAACTTGATATTTAACAAATAACGAATTTGTTAATATCTGAAAAAAATTCTTAAACAATATTTACCAGATTAATTTTATAATGTCTGTGAATATCACCAAACAAAAGTTAACTTTGAATTAACAATAAAATCCGACCCAGCGATTCCAAATTAATAATAAATTAAACCGAAGTTGGATGTTGTTATGTGAAAATAATTAAGTAATAAGAAAAAAGAATAGTTTATAATTAATTACACGGACATAACTAACAGCAAACATTCGGCTAGACAGCGAACTTTTTTATCTCGTTAGTGTTCTTGTGTATGCACTGTTTTTCTTACCAGGTAGATTTTTAAAAATGTCCGTTCTTGGAGACTGTTACTTCAATCAATAGGCAGCAATTTCTTACACATATTGATCTTGGATCTTATCCCTGGAGCTGAAAAGCTCGGACTATTTAGTTTCTCTGGCCAGCTCAGGGTTCAGGGCACGTGAGATTTGTGTCCTGCCATTCTGAAACAAAACACTAGTTTTTAAATGAATTAGCCTTAACACTACGCCTGCTAATATCTAACTAAAACAAGTATCTTCTGCAAGAGTATTTTGAAGGACATTTAGCCTGCCCATAGCGGCTCCTTACAGCGATCTTTGCCAATAAGGGCGCCAGAGTCAAAATATTTAACCCAAAGCAGGCACTTCAGTCATGATTAGTAGCAGTATGTTTGGTAAATAAAACACTTTAGAGGCGCACTGCTACCTCTGTTCTGTCAGTCTTGCTTCTGGCGCATGTTTTGGGAGAAGAATAGAATTTTGTACTGATATCTTGATCTGCCAACTTGCCTTTAATACAGACAGTCTCTTTCTGTTGTTTTGATCGCCCACATAATGCCACTCTTTTTCCCAGCTAGCAGAGGCCTCTGGTTTAGAATCCGCCCAGACAAAACCCACTCCTGCTGGGAGTATATTCAAATTTACACAAAGAAAAAAAAGAATACGAGAACTGTTAAAATTCAAGCGTTTTCTTATGTCTTTTCTCTCATACAAACTTAAAAGAAAACATTTTTAAACTCTGATTTTCTTCTATAGTATTATAAACTCTTTTATGAAGTTGAAAATAATAATAATAAGTATTTTTAAAAATAAATGTATTGAAAATTTTTTGTTTGCATGTATTTTGGAGGGTACAATTTTTCTTCTTCTTAAAGATACAGTAATTTTATTGTTTTAAACAATAAACTAAACAATTAAACAGAGAACGAACGCTACTTGAACCGGATTTTGGTTCACGTTCTTGTCTTTTGTTTTGTTTGTTTGTCGAAACATGAACTCCAAGTACCACATCATCATCATCATCATCATCATCATCACCATTTTTTTTTCTTAATTGTTAAAGTTGTTGCTGTTCAAGTTGATTAACTACAAAAATACCAACTTCAAATAAACATCATCATTGAAGTAGAAAAAAGTTTTTTTTTGCTTTTAATTGTTTCTAACTTTTTTACATTAATGCTTTAAGAGCCGCAGAGTAGAAAAAAAAAACTGTACTGACTGTGACTGCCATCTTAAAAATAAAAAAGTGATGAAAAAATTGCCTCAGTTTTGTGCAACTTTGAGTAGATATATTATGATGACAATTGCCCTGATGCTTTATAATTATAGTTGGATAAAGAAGTAGCCGCTTTCAGGTCATGAGCCCTATTCATGCATTACATACATACATATATCGAAAATTTGAAAATGGGAAAGTAGGAGGGGAGCAGGACATTCACTTTTAATTAAAAAAGGAATAGTTTTATGAACGCCAGGGCTGCCAACGTTGGTACAATTGTACTTTTTTAGTGCTAATGGCAACTCAAAAGTACAAAAACTTCGCAATAACTGATTTAGCAGTATAAAGAGTCAAGATGGTGATCAAAGTCTAGGGGGATTGCAAGAGAAAATATATGGATTTCCTCAGAGTCACGATGGTATAGTGTAATATATGCACTCAGTACATAAAATGAATACAGGGTTGACGTTGTTCCAGCTGCGTCCTAAATCTGCAGCTTTTAAATTGTATTACATCTTTCGGCCCCACCTAATGGTGGACCAATGCTGCATAACGGCTGTTACTTGAACTTTTATTTTTAAAAATTAGAATATGAAAATTATATGGATTCTTTTTGAAATTTTCGTTTATTTTTCTAGTTTTTTTTTATTGCTTTAGCTAAAAATTTATTTTGGATTTGCATTTCCCAAAGTGTTAATGTAATTTTGTTTCGATGTATTTTATTCCGCCAAAAAAGTCTATTTATTTTTGGTTAATAATTTTTATTGTTCTTTTGTTTTATTTTTGTTTAATATTGTTTGATTTTTACATGTTTATTTTTATTATAATTTTTTTTTGATTAATAATATTTCACGAATAAATTGTGGGTTTGTGGCAAACGATTTTTTTATTCTTTAAAAAAAAAAAAAACTCTTTTTAAACTATTTTTGTTTTAACACGGATTTTGTTAGATTTTTTTTTTTATTATTATTTGTTTAACATTCTGTGGGAAATTTGATTTCATAAATAAATAAAATGATGGTGTGGGTTTAGTTTATATTTTGTAGCTAAAAATAAATATTTTTTTTTGTTGGTCTTACAATAGTTGGAAAACTACAAACAATTTTAATCTTATTTTAAAATAAAATAAATTCAATAGAATTTGTATTCGAACAGGCGGAGTATTCGATGTTTAAGCGGCATAATAATGATATAAAATTTTGTTTATATGAAGCCCTTCACTTTCTAAAGTTACAGGGGTTCTTAATAATATAGAAAAGCGTTACTAACGTTACGGTCACATTGAGCAAATATTGGATGGAAATAATGTAACCCCTCCTGTTTGAAAATAGTGCGGTTTGAATCAGTTATGCGGAATCTAAATGGTGCATTTGCTATTGGTTACCGCCCAATTTTCGAATTCGGTTTTAAGTAGCATCTCAATGTGACAATTTCAACTGATTGACAACAAAATCCAAGCTAGAGATTATCATGTATTCTACGAAAATGGTACTGCTCACTATGGTCCACTTATGCTTACACTAATTTCGCTTCCCTTCAAGAGTTTTCATAAGTATATAAAGACTCATAACTGAAGATTAAGCCTTTGAAAGTCAATAGTTTTAAAACGGAGAAGAAATTTTGGAAGGAAAATTATTTCTTTCGTGATATGAATAATAGTGCGTACTTCGTCCACAACGGCATTTTGAACTGCAACCATCGTTGATTCTTTGTTCCCTTTAAAGCTTAATTAAATCAACCGGAACCGGATCAGCTCCTTCGATGGAAGTGTTAGCAGTGTATAGACCTGAAGTAGCCTGTATCTTTCGTGATGATTTTGCCAGGTCTTGTTTAGCTGGCCAACAGCCTACCTGGAGTAATTTCCTCTTAGCTCGTAGTATTCAAATATGTTTGGGTGACCTGGGCAATCTGTCTAATGTCTAATGGTTTTGAAGACAAGATTAAGCATCAACTTCTTGTAGTGCGACTTAATTTTAACGCCGTTTTGAAAAAGGGCTGAAGACCCATGACATGGACAACTAAGAGGGTTAATAAATAGTTTTAGCCAGCATTTTTAATCAAACTTTTTTTTATGGTCTAAAATAAAACTTGATGCACTCATAAATACCGCACACAATTAAAAGATAATAAAATCCCATTAATAAATCCAAAACCAATTTCAATTCGAGCTAAATAATGCCAACAGAAAGAAACTCGTAACTTTTTTTTTTTTTTTTACCACAGATGATATTTATCAATTAATTGAATTAAATGCGCACACCTTTATGAATTATTTTATACACATCTGGATAAACTTTTAACTTTTTTCATTATTATTTGAATAATATTGTTCTAGTGATTTCCAAAATGGAATTTATTTTTAATCTCCACAAATTTTTCAAATATGTACAATATTTATGGAAAACTGATAATGCCAAAAAAAAAAAAAAAAATTTACACAGTTAATTATATAAAAAATTTAAATTATTTATCCATTATTTTTATATTGAATTTGTTTTTATTTTGTCATACACACATACATATAAATATATATTTTTCATTACAGCATTATAACGTTTGCAAAGCATGAAGGGTTGGTTTGATGCATTTCGAGACGATGGTGGACCCACACTGTATTCATTTTCAAATCGGACCCCCGTAACGGGCGACGTATCAATTGTAGCCGTATCTGTATTATTTGCAACATTCTACGTTGCCTTCTTAGTTATATTTCCAGGTGTAAGAAAACAGGTTAGTGGTGATAAAACTATTTCTCTTGTCTTTTAAAATTTTAAATTAAAATGAATAAGTTGTCAGCTGAAGTGGCTCGTGTACCTGATGGATTCAATGTGACTAAATTTTAAGTTTTTATTGATTGGTCGACCTAAGAGGGGCTAAAGTTGCCCCTCAGTGGGAAAACCAACTGCTTTATACTTTTGGACGACGATCCATTCAGGTGCTTTATTTAATTTCAAGCGATTGTTTGGTGAACAGAATTTCTTATATAGTTTCTCTGACTGCCCTCGATAATCCACCGATAATTTCATGTCGCTTAAATACCTTAAATCACATTTATTTACCTCTTAATCTGAAATCCACATTGTTTTGTCTCATTTTTCTTACCAGATTCTCTGCTTAATTAAGTGAGGTTTAAATGCCTATTGCAGTTAACTGCCTACAAGTTTGTATTGCGCATATTTATCATAAGGGTATTGCTCCATATTATGATGAAATAGGGTCTTCGTATTTATCATAATGGTAGTGCTCCATATTATGATAAGGGTCCCTTTTCAATGTAGGGTCTTCATATTTATTGTATGGGTATTGCTCCATATTATGAAAAGGGCCGCCCTTAAGGTTATTGCTCCTTATTATGATAAGGCTCCCCCCTCTTTAACTTGGATCCATCCTAATATATATATAGATATGTTTTGTTTTTCAAAAATTTCTTCAAATCACAATAATTTTAATATATTTGAAATGAGCACTATCGATACCTGAGTTAAGTTTTTTCGAATTTCGCTTATTTTTGCGATAAAATAATTTTTTAAAAAGTTTAATAATATAGAAGTAATATTTGTATTATTAACATGAATACTGATAGACTTGGATCCATTCCAAAATATATATATGGATTTTTTCAAAAACTTCTTTAAATCACAATAATTTTTTTTATTTATATTATATTATTTGTTAATATAATTATTACTAATTTTTTAGTTTTAAATGCATTTTCAGTGCAAAATTAAAACTTTTTAGACTTAACAGAGCCCTGCTACTCACTTAATTAACAGAGGTATGTTAATATTGCAGGTTTGAGTCTGGGGTTAAAAATTTAAAAATTTATCTTCACACCCACAAAAAAAAAACCTAAGAATTTGCGTTCAGGTAATTATCCGTAGATTGCTTAGGAGTGATCCTTGTGTATCTATCATGCACATTGTTTTGTTCAGAGGTGGGGAAGCGATTAATATAATCCCTTTTTATTTGATCTCACCTCCCTCAAAAAATGTCTTGCCGTTGTGGAATGATAGTTGAACACATGTGTGCGCCATATATTTCTTTATGCGTTTCTAAAAATCATACAATTATTAAGAAATTTTTGTTTTGTGTTCAAACATTTAGCTAATGTCCTTCTTAGTTTGATTTACTGGTCCATTTCATAAATAAAGTATGTTTTCATTAACTGTACGTGACATTAAAATTGATTTTGCATTTTAATTGTGACATGTATGAGAACTTAATTCTGCATTCGACAAGCTGTGTGTGTGTGTGTGTGTGTGCGTTTTTTCAAACTTGTGGTTTTGTTGTATTTGCCATTCAAGCGCTCCAGTTGTCTGTGTCGTCGTAGCCAATTCCAATGGCCAACTATTGCGTCGCATATGACAGTTGTTGTTAAAATACAAAACTATTAAATTGTCAGTTGTATGGGTAATTCATAAACATTTTCGCAGCCACACATTTGTATTTATAATCTAAATGGCCAAACTATACAAAATTTTATATGCACATACATACATACATACATACATATTGTACGTAAACACGTTTTAGTTTCATACAGTTTTTAATTTTGTTGCATTGTACTCGTATATAAAATGAATTTTAATCGAAAATCCAAAAAAAAAAAAAAAAGGAAACAACAACTCTGAATGCCTTTATTCAATTAATGCAAATTTTCTAATCATTTTTGCATATTTAGAGAGTCATTTATTCATTCGTTTGTATTGATATGCAGCAATACATTTGGTCTATATATGTACTTACCCAAATGGCCATATCGTCCAGGTGTGGCTTATTAATCTGACCACTTTATAATGCTCTTTCGCCAGTTTTGTAATCACAACTCTATCCTGTACCCAAAAATTTTTCAATGTCTGGAATAATTTTGTGTCCCTTCAGAAATAGAAAACAAAAGAGCCACTAAAACAATAGATTTAAGGATTGTGTTGGCAGTAATTTTTCTTTGCGTAACAAAAAAACCTTCAACAACACGCAGAACGCTGAAATGTGGGTGGGTTCGTCCTCCGTATCAGCTGGTAGACCTTGACATTATGATATTGCATTGTATGATGTATTGTGTTGCATAACGTATTGTGTTGCGTGACGTATTGTGCTAATTGACCTCGTTTGAAACTGGTCAAAAATTAGCATATTTATCAAAGAATTGTAATTGATGATACAGCTGATTTATTTCGAGTTGAATGGTTATGATGCAAAGCAAAATTGCCGTGGCTCAGGCCGTTAACGAATTACCATTAAAATGGTCGATTTACCAGCTGCCGACATCATCGATATTTTCGTTCATTTCTTTCGAAATCTGCAAGAAGCTGCCGTTACGTTAAAAGACGAGCGCCTGGGAATTTTTCGATGTGTAAATTTTTTTTGTTTTCAAAAACATATCATCTAAACATTAACGATATTAGATTTTAACAAGATGGCGCAACTGGCCACACACGGCACTTTTAACAATCGTTTTATTGCATTATAAATTTATTGAAAATTTTCTTGCCAGAAGGTGTCCTGTTATCGGCCTCCTCGTTAGTGCGATCTCTAACGTCTCTAGATTACTTGTTGTGAAAAGTAAAGTAAAGCAGAGCTGGTAGCCTGAGACCCAAATATCAGGAATTCAGAATTACTCCATGTTCTCCATTATCCAGTTCCTTACAAAAGGTGTCAACAGCACCTCGTGGATATTGGCGTCTTCGAAGCCGAGGCTCGCGTCATTCTATGATCAGAAATTAGTAACTCCTAACTTGGACTCAAAGCACAATTAGACCGTTTCAATTAAGAAGGGCACTTCAGCCAATACAATAACCAATACAAGAGCTGTTTCGCAGGTCATCCAGCGGAGCGTGTTGGACCCCCTTAATCTTTCCTCAACATTTAGATAATCCGAATCTTGCGTTTTTTGAACTTTCGTGTCAACTGAGGAGCCCCTATCATACTATGGCCTAGAAAACAGAGTGCCCATATTAAGATTATGTCGTGGCAAGATCCTCTGCTTGCAGGAGGAAATAGGCCTCGACAAAACCAATCCTATTAACAGAGCACTGTTAATGCATTAACATAGTGCTGCTGCACATCTTAAATAAATTGTGGTCACACTTGTTCGGCCAATCAACGCAGAAGTGATTGCAACACAATATATCGGCCATAACTTTAAAAATAATATCTGAAATTATATATATATTTTTTTAAAATTGATGTACTTTGCCAGAGACTCAAAAAAATCAAATTTGGCAAAAAGGAAGAACTGATGTGCCCTTAATTTGGCCAATTGGGTGGACACAACAGCAACCAAACACACGCACACATCAACTTACTTGCGCATGTAAAATCATTAATTTTAATCCAGTTCGTTCAAACGGTAATTTTGTATTTAGACGTTTTAGCTGGTTTAACTGTTTGCTTTTGCAGTGTTTTCATACAAAGGGAATGGAAATGAATAATTGTTAATTTAATGCAAATAAAAATGCATAAATCCACACATAGAATGTATGTATGTATATGTGTGGGTGTGTGTGTGTGTGTATGTGTAAAACCATATGGTCACACTGTTTGCAACTTTTAAAATTTCAAAGTTATGAAATCTAATATCTTTGAACGGGTATTTTTTTTTAACTAAATATATAATGAGTTTCACAAAAATGACTCCTCTAAGTGTTTGAAAAAAAAATCAATCTAAAGGATATTATAAATCGATTTAGTTTGATGCCGGGAAAATCCTTTTTGTCGCAGATTTCTGGGAAATCTAAACGTCAGAACTCCAAATACGTTTATTTTTCCGACAATTTCAATAGTTGCCAGTAAAGTTCAATCGCTCAGGTACTTCTTATTTTGGTTAAGTGTAAGGAGTAAAGGGTGCCTCTTTGTTTTGACAAAACACACAGCTTCCCTTTCTCTGTGCTGTATAGTTTTCCTTGCTCTTCCATTAAATAAATATTGACGGCACTAGTGACGTTTATAAATAATTTGAAATCAGTTGTCTATAACTATAATCGTTTTGATATCGTTTTGCAATCTTGACAGAACGTTTCGCTCGCCTTTTTACTAGTCTTTTGTTACGAGAAACGTGAAAGTTATTTGTTTTTCCCCTTTATACATAGAAGAGACCACGTTATTGTCAGGTTGCACAGGGCATTCAAATTATTTAGATGTTACTTTCTGGTGTCCATTTTGTTTGCAGCAAGATCCCTAGAAATATCTATAACTTCAGGTTGCTTTTTTGGCAGCGGGTAATATGTCCGCTCTTACACTCCTTTCTGCTGTTTTATTTGAATTCTTACTTGAATTTAAGATGAGGTTTTACCTGAGCAAGTGAAATTTATTGAGGATTTTTTTCAAAGCAAAACGAAATATTAAATAAAGTTAATTCATTTTTCATAAGAACCCAAAAGAGAGCATAACCATTAAGAAAATTAAGTATAACTATGAAAAAAAAAACAAAAAGGATAATAATAACGCTTATTATCCTTTTATTTACAATAAAAAATAATGTGTATGTGTGTCTTAATTTATTTGCATTTAATATTATTTGTAATTTTACACAAACCGGACCAAATCAGATAAAAAGGATCGTTAGTTAAATAAATATGATTTTAATATTTAAAAAATTAAAAAAAAGTGTTCTAGGAGTAAGAAAAATACGACAAACTGCAAAATACCCCCTAAGCAATGTTCATGTGTAGGCCATAATTTTCCCATTTATAAAATGTTTGAAATTTATGATTTTTAATAATTCTTGCGTTTTGTGACCTTAAATTTTGAATTATTAATTTTTTCGAATGGAAGCTTATTTATTTATTGGAGTGTTTTCCAATTGATAATAAATTTTGTTGTAAAATTTTTATTCAAAACTATTTATTATTATCGTTATTTTTCTATTACAGAAGTTCACAACATTCTCAACCGTCACACTAAGTCTTTTTGTGGGACTAGTCATATTAAGTAAGTGAAAATCGTGTAAAATAAATAATAAAATATAAGTTTAAGCATAAATATGGATAAAATTAAAACCATTTAAAATGATTTAAGTATCTGAGAAAATCCCATAATACTAAAATATAATTAAAATGCTTAAATCGATAGCCATAACGTAGGGGGAATATTCGTTACTGAGGAGAGAAAAACAGGGAAGATTAATAAATTCCCATAAAGTATAAAAACATTAGGGAAGTTCACATGACTTAAAAACTGTACATGTCAATGAAGTTGTTTGTTCTCAGTTTTGTTAAAAATGTATAAATTTCCTAATATTAACGCTCTGCTGCAAATGATCAAATAACTAGCGTTGGCCATATTTTTAAATTGCAAACGTGACATTTTTGCTATATTAAAATTTTCGGTATTTTATGGGAAACGTGAATGGAGAATAGAAATATAAAATAGAGTTATTCTAATATTTGGTATAATATATTGTTTAGTCGCAGTCATATTGATGTATACGGAGTTATTTTGGTTTTTTTTCGGAGTTATATTGGTATATTCGAAATCACATTGGTAGTATAATATTCGGAGTCGTATTGGTATATTCGGAGTAATATTGGAGAAATTCGGAGTCATGGCGGTATATTCAGAGGTATAATGGCATATACGCTGTTATACTGTTATATTCAGAACCACATTGCTGGATTGTATTCGAAGTCATATTGATGTATTCGGAGTCACATGGGTATATTCGGCGACATATCGTATACTCGGAGTCATATTGGTATATACGAAGTTATATGGGTATATTCGGTGTTATATTGGTGCAGTCGTAGTCATTAAAGATATATTCGTAGTTATATTTTAACTTTTGTAGAAGGTGACTTTTATTTGGTTATTTTATCTCAATTTGATGAGATGTGATTTTCAGAATAAACTTTTTTTTTTTTTTTTATTAAAAGTAGGAAATTTCATCTGAAAAGAAAAAGTGTTTTTCTTTCGCTATTAAGTGTAAAATTTATAAATTGTTTTTCTTCGAATAACATAAAATTGCTTATTTTAATTATATGCATTTTTTATATGTATCAACAACTCCTTCGGTAAAATTTATATATTTGTAACTTTTCAATTTTCTGACTTTTAACTTACAATGATTTTTTTCTCTCTGTTTTCAATTTCATGTATTGTTTGCAGTCACAAGACTCGGTTCGGCATGGCATGTTGCGCACACAACAATTATAGCACCATACAAAGCATTCTCGCGTGAGAAATTACCAGCTCGCATAGGAACCCATATTGGCTTAATGCATGTCAATGTTACATTGACGGGTAAGTTTTGGATATTTTTCTTTTTTGTAAAGTAATTTTTTGTTTTTATTTTTTTTTTTTTGGTTTTCATCGTAACAACTTTTTTGATTGGCTTAGCACAGAACGTTAAGAGGGAAAATTAAGTTAGAAAAACCAAAAATTCTCAAATGGCTTTTTAAAACAATTTACCAAACAATTTTTACGTATTTGAGGGGCTCAGCTGGCAGGGCAAAGGGAATAGAGTGGAAAAATGTAGGATTCTTTTGTTAAATGAAGAAGAGGTTAAGCAGGTGCTTCCGAAACTTTCACCCAATTCACTCAGTTGGCAAAGGCGTAACCCACGTGTGCCTGGAATGTCTAGAAAGAGGCGTCCTGTTGTTGGTCATAGGTTAAGGTGCCTACCTTACCTGAAGCTAAAACCCCAGAAAGGCTTTTATAGATACCGACATAGTAGCCTACGATCGATGAGCCAAATGTCCTTGAGGTATTGTTGACAGATTTCTGTTGTTCGTAAGGAACTAGATGTTAGATATTAAGGCCTGATGTTCCTTACTTAGGTGCCTCATCTTACCTTTACTGCCACTTTCCTTTATCGGAACTAGTTGTCACTTGTGTGTGACTGGTAAACAACTCAGATCAGATTAGGCCATATTGGCAAATGTTGATTTAAACAATCTGTAACGTTAAAGGTTTTAAGGGTCAAATCAAAAGGATCTAGAAACCTTGATAAGTTTTGCTTCAAATTTCAGGATTTCCAGTAAATTTTAATCTTAATTATAGATTTTAGTTATTTCATGGAAATAAATAAATTCTACAAATAAATTTATGTACATATGAATATACACATGTATGTATGTATGTATGTATGTATGTATGTATGTACGTATGTACATAAACATTGTACAGATTTCAAAGAAAGCTGTAAAAACTCTACAAACAAATTCTTATTGTTTTATAAACTGGCGTGTGTAAAAAATAAATTCATATTAATCTTTACAAATTTCTAACACAAATAAAACTTGTCTTCGTACTTAAATCATCATTTTGTAGAATCCTTAAAAATTGGTAATTTCTGAAGGACAAACATAAAATGTTTACTTCGTGCTCAGAGATAATCCGTTTGCAATTTAGAGTCGTCTACAACTGATATTACATTTTTGTGTAGTAATTAAAATAAACAAAAATTAAATGACAAACATGACATTGTTTAAACGTATGAATTGAAAACAAACAAAAAAAATAGGAAAATAAAACAACTAAAATGACAACAAAACACAGGCGGATGACATGATCCATGTATCAGTTTAATGAAATCCGATTTAAATAAACCTCATTTGCTGTTATAGCATCACAACACATGATATACATAAATACATACATACATACATACATATGTATGTACTTGTATAGCTGCGTAAAATTATGTAAATTTATTTAAAGGAGTTAATTTTCGTTTAAACATTTCAAAATAAATATTGAGGCGTTGCTGGAAATGTTTTAATACTTTTTTTTCCTATTAAGAACGTAACTTTGAAGTGTCTTCTCGAAGAGGAAGGGTTTTGATTTAAAAACGTGGCTTAGAGGTTTTGAAGTGGTTTTGTTAGCATTTCATATTGATTTAAAATGTTTTTATGTATTTGAATATTTTGTTTTATTTTCCAAATATTATTCGAACAACATGTTCTTGTAAGACCCTATAACTGCCGTTAGTTGTGTTATCTGTTTTGCTTGCTTTTTGTTAGCATTTTAACCTTATCGTGCATCAAATGTTTGCTGGGTTAACTTCCATATGCTATAAGTATGTTATTTACATAGTTTTGCATACTCAGGCAAACTTAAAGTTCATGTATTTTCACTTATAACTAATTAATTGTTTGTACAAAAATTTTAGCTTCCGTATTAATTTAATTATTTTCTATTTGTTTAAATATTTTACATATTTTTTTTGTTTTCCTTTTGATTATTCATTGTTATTTCAAGCCCACTCCAAACGAGCCATCCAATACAGTTTTTTGCTATTAATCATTTGGGCTGTGCTTAAAACTCAAAGCGTTGCTGCTTAAGATTTCTATCGCAGTTGCTTTTCACTTCAGCTGCTGCATATCATTTTCCTAAAATCTTTCCAATCACTTCTTGGGAAGTTGTAAAATACGAAAATGCTTTGGCATGTCATAGACGGCAAGCGGTCTCTTTTGTTTTTGTTTTCTGTGGGTTTTTTGTTTGTTTTGTTTTTGGCAAATGTCTTTATAAGTTTTGTCTTTTACTATTTATTCATTATATTTTTAGGAGTCTCGCTCGCTGGCTGTCATTTTGGCTTTTGTACCTGTATCTTGACGTCGCAAAGAGTTTAACTTTACAAAAAATAAAATAAAAAAATATTTGGCAAAAGCAAAAACCTAAAAGCTTTTGAAATATCGACTTGTACAGCTTCTATATGATTGAACAATATCTTTCAGCAGTTTCGATACAATAGTTGTAGCAGACAGATTGCAATACAAACATGTACATATGTACATACCTACGAGGTCTGTTCAGCAAATAACGCTCATGTTTAATTTTCTCTAAAAATATTAATTTTTATTTTGTCGCCTTCAAAGTAGATACTCCCACTTATGCCATGGATTTTTCCAGTCCTCGAGGCAGTTTTAATAAGTTCTTGAGCTCTCTCAGCGCCTCCGTTTTTATGGCTTCAATCGCTGTAAAAGTCCATCTTTTCATGGGGTAATTTCAGCAATTTTACAAAACAATTCGTTGCCACACGCTTCAGGTCCCAAATTTCTGGAAAAATGGTATTGCATAAGCCAACCAATAGAACGACATACCCAGCAACTTCTCTAATAGATAGTGATTCGTCGATTCCCTTTAATAAGTATTTTCGCTTTGTCAACATTTCCATCAAATGTTGGAAGTGCTGGGACGTCCAGGGCGACCATGTTTGTGGTAATATTTTTCGTTTCACGACAGCCAAATTGGATATGTTAAAACAAGGGGGGCGCTATACGTTCACACTAGCCGTTCACGATGTGGTGTTTTCTCTTCATTTTGAATTCTCTTTTTCTCTCTCTTCACTTACTGGCATTTCGTGGGCACTAATGGAAATTATATTCCTTTCGGAATCTATTTCTAAACTCTAAATTATTTGTATGTGTTTTATTTTAAGCCTGATTTTTTTTTTTTTGTAAAGTTGGGTCCAACCATAATGCACGATGTTAATTGTGAGTTCGGTATTTAAAAATGTTGCACGTTCCCACTACACGAAGTTTGATGCAAATCGATTAACTTTTATTCCTCGCAAAAAACAAACTTAACCTGCTAAAGGGCTGAACTGTCTGTTTGCGATCAGTGTAGAAACGAAAATTGGAAATTCACTTCATTTTTTTACAGGCCTCGTATATAGTATGTATGTATATGTTTATGCATGACGGTTTGCATATTCAAGTCAAGATAAAAGATTGGTTACCGATACCGGCTATTGTTAAGGTTTCTCAGATTCATTTTTTGTTGTTTGCTTTTTTTTTGCAGCACAAGAGTGCAATAATATTCTTGAAGTTTAGCGCGGCAAACTTTTTTTAAAGTTTCATACAAGAAACATGTTTCTTTTTCATTTGTTGCCGTGATTGCGAGTGACAATTCTCTTTTGAAGGCGTCTTTGAAGGGACTGCAGAAGAAGTTGTAAATATTTCACCTTGTCTATTGTTTCGTCAAATAGTTTATTTAAGTATGAGTATGATAATTGTTTAAATTATATTCATAGAAACAGTGATTAAAATTATGGAAAAATCAGGCTGCATTTAATCCGGCTGGAGCGTACTTCGTTATAGTGACGATCCGTTTCTCTCCAGCACGTGATCGGTTAATCTCCAAATATTATTTGCAACACCGCCTGCAAACATGGAGGTTGTGTATTATTTGAATTCATATTTTGCTGGATACTTTACAAAAAGATTATAGCAAACTGCGAGAAACGCGGTATTATTTTCAAAATTCTTTAACTTTTGTTCATATTCTAGAACAAATTCAGCATTTACTCTCTCACTTAATTGTCATTTTATGAGTCAGGTCACCGATTTCCATTCTAAAACCTTAGCCTTTACCAGAACTATCATTTGTCTAAAACTAAATTGGCCAACTGCATTCACGTCCCCATTAATCCCCCAGACAGATTTCAAAACCAGTATTTGCTGCAGACTCAAGCGATTTCCGGTTGTTAAGCTCAATTCTTGTCATTAAGTCCTTTTAAGGCATCAGCATCCGCGTAAAATTGATATCGCTGATTACTCTGGTATTCAGGGCAAGAAAACTTTTGATCCTTGCTCTTTGACGAGCTAATAATAGGCATTCTTTGTCCATCTTCCAAGTCAGCCTGCTTCCGGTCAGTTTACACTTATCATCTTCTATGATCTTCACGATGGCTGAGTGATATCGATATCACATTTATATGTAGGTACTACGTTTAAATTGTAAAAGTCTTCCTGTCTTGTCTGTGAATTATCGATTACAAGAATGGTGAGACCTTGTCTCGAATTATACCACTTGCAATATAAATTGAGGATCTGGCAGCTGGAAGGTTGCACCAAATCTCTTCATAGCAAGTTTATCGAACACTTGAATTTTTATGAAGCTTTTTACCTAATAAAACCCTGAAATACCTGATGGGATACGGCTGTGCTTTAATTTTGCTCACACATCCATTTGCTGCATGTGTTCCTTGTTTATTGGCTACTGGCAAGGAGAATATTACAATTCATTACTTTTACCTGCTTTCGGGCGGTCCAAAATGTGAAAGCTACTGATCAAAGGTTCACTTATAGTTCCTAAAGGTTCTTGCTGTTCCTAATCTTTTTCTTAGTGTTTTGGTTCATAAGCAGCTCAAACGCCTTCTCGAAAACGTTGTTAATCATAATAATTATGCAACATCTAGTCTCTTACTTTACTGGGACCTCTTCCCAGTATTTTTTAACTGTCATTTAAGTGCATTACATTCAAAATGACTTTTGTTCTCTAGTTGCAACACAGAAAACAAGAAAATAAAAATATCTTAAATGCTGGAATAACTCTGTTAATGATTCTTCACTTGCATGCAAAAAAAAAAAAAAACAGAAAAAAGAAAGAAAAAAGTCTAGTCTAAAGTGAATTTTGTCCATATAATTTTATGAAAGCGTTGGGATTTAGTGGTGATATGACAGCTTGAAAGCTCTTAATAAAGATGAAGCACAGATGAATATTGGTGGTGGTACGTCTGTAGCGAAATAAGTGGCTTTATCTACCTTTTGCACATTTTATTTTCTACTGGAATAGAAAAATGTGTGTCGAGCAGTAATGCCTGTTACATTATAACTACACAGTTGTTTTTATAACGCAATTTCAGACATTTGCGAACAAAGACTCAAGATTTCAAAATTTCCAACCCAGAACTCAAATAGCAGAGTTTATAGTTTTCTGTTTTGTAATTTTTTTCAATAAACGACGACTTTATCTGCCATTGGATTATGGAGCTGCCACAAAAAAAAAAAAAAAATATCCACCACAATCATATCATAGACTTAATAGAGACTCTTCATTTTCTCAAATGTTAAAGTAAACGTGCGCTTAAAGTGAAGTAGTCTGGATATAGAGGCAGTTGACTAAAGGAATGTATTTAAGTTAAAGTTCTAAATATAAATCTGGCGTCAGTGGCGTCGAGAGGACGGTTCGAGTATATCCTTGCAAACACTAGTTTTCTCTTCCTTCTCTAGTGTAACAGTTTTTTTTGTCACGTTCGTATTCAAAATATAAATCTATTCCCAGTGGCACCGAGAGGACGGTTTGAGTGTATCCTTGCAAACACTAATTTCCTCTTTCCTTTTCTAGTGTAACAGTTTTTTTTGTCACGTTCGTATTCAAAATATAAATCTGTTTTCAGTGGCGCCGAGAGGGCGGTTCGAGTGTATCCTTGCAAACACTAATTTTCTCTTTCCGTCTCTAGTGTAACAGTTTTTTTTGTCACGTTCGTATTCAAAATATAAATCTGTTTTCAGTGGCGCCGAGAGGACGGTTTAAGTGCATCCTTGCAAACATTTCTCTTTCTCTCTTTCTTCTTTCAATTTTCTCTCATCTTCTCTGCTCTAACGGCATCTGTTAGAGTATTCTATAGCTGATCCTCGAGTTTGTATTTTTTTTTTAATTTTTCAACAAATTAACAATGACGGGAAAAATTTGTTTTATTTTCTGTTTGGTTAGAAAAAAAAATAAAATTTTACAAACCATGATTTCATACTTTTTCTTTTACAAACGCTAGAGATTAAGTTTTATGTATTTATGTCTGGTAGTTGGTTACTTTGGCAAACTGTTGCCATGTCATGACGCCGTTTAAAGTCAACGGAACGTCAAAATAATGTCTGTGTAGTTTTTATTATTTCTTCTAATGCTGATGCTGCTGCTGTTGCTGCTGCAGTTGCTGTTACAGAAAAAAAGCCAGTAAGACGGGACGGGGAAAAAAAAAGGTTAAACGTTGTAGTTCAAACGTTACATGCCACTAATCAAGTTATTTTTATCGAATACTGCTGGTTTCTTTTCCAAGTTAAATTAGGGTACATTTAGCAGTTGTAAGAAATTAAATTGTTATTGAGACTGTTCCAGCCAGACACAAGAAAAAAAAGTGTACCTTTTGTGTGGCATATTGTTGAGGCTTAAGCTAGAAATGTTGGTTTTGCGATTTTTCGATATTTCCTTTGAACAAACTTTAAGTTAATGGCCATTTATTTTTAGTAATATTGAGACTGTTTGCGTACCTTAAAAGTAGTCAGATGGTTTAGCTATTAAATAGACGTTACTTTAAAGACTTTTCTCTTTATATGAAAAACGGTTGCAGTAGACATGTAGATTACAAATTATATTGCTCTTAATTAAAACGTATGCTATTGGCACTGGGCCGGTCATGGGCGATGCTACAAATTGATTACAAAACACACGTTAAAGCCAGGCTTTTGTGATTTTTTAAAAATTTTAATTTTTTCTTACTTGCAACACGAATTTTACTTGATAGCACTAAAATCGGCTACAGAGAACTAATATAATGGTAAAAATTTCTGTCAAAGCGACCAGCGCTAATAAAATATGACAAGTTGCTAAAAACTCGTTTTTTCTCGAAATTTTCATTTAATTTGCTTTAGCAAAATATATAGAACGATAAAATTATTGAAAACAATTGTGGAAATAATGTCACGTTTGAAATGTCACGTCTGTTATGTCACGTTCGAAATGTCGTGCATTAATCTGGGTTCTGGCATAAAAACACTAACTACCACTGTTACTACATGTTTAATTTCAATGAATATATTTTAAAAGAGCAACTTTTTTTTTGCATATATTATATAATATAGCGAATGTAGCGTTTGTTATACCGGCAGGTGTATGTTCATAACCATTTTTTAAAATATCTGAAAATTAACAATAGAACAACAAAATCATAAATTATTAATAATAATTTAAAAGGTTTTGTTTTCTTGCGTTTTTTTTTAATTTTGCAAATTGGACTTTGTGTTACAGCGTTATTTATTATAACTTTGGTGTTAAGTTACCTTTTCTTATAAATCTATTTTTAAATCTATTATAACTTTAACTTAAATTTTATTACAATACAATAAGACTTTAAGCATCATCATTTGCTCAAATAATAGCAACAATACTTGCACTTTTTAGCTTATTTAGACGATGAGTTTGTAAATGATGACGGCAAACAATTGCGTTGTAAGTTTATTGTTGGGCTAATGCGGCGTCATAAACCAAACATAAGATTTTAAATGCGTTTGCCGCAAAACCCATTTAAACCCAACGCAAAAAACCTGCTTAAACATGCACAATTGAACTTAATTACAATTAAATAAAAGTTTAGTACAAAACACTTTTCTTAGCTGCGCCACAATGAGCCTTTTTTTATATCAGTTGCAGTGTTTAAGATGTGTTTTTTTTTTTTGGTATTAAGTATCATTTCATAAATGATGATGCTGATATGAGCAGGTCTTGGCATGCATCAAAGCTTTTGTTTTGTTTAATAAAATAGGCTGTTGGGTAAAAAAAAAAAGTTTAACATTTATGTGATTTTCGCTCAATCATCACTTCAATTTGTATTGGTTTTTTTCCTCATAGTTACAAACACTCGAACCCCTCGTTGCGTTTAATGCTGTTCGAGTGTCTGCTGGCGAGGCTGTTATTGATATTCTCAAAGAGCTGGAGGAAAGAAGAAGGAACTTCTATTTTATAGAGAGATATTTTTATATTTTGCGTAATTTGATGATTACACATTAAGGGTACTATTTAAGGGACTTTTAGGTTCAATTATATTTGCAGACACTAAAAACAAAAAAAACAAAAATATGCAAGTCTTTGTAAGTTTTTTGTTGTTGGTATGCCCAAATAGCCACTCTAGTTCTTGTTTTTTTTTATATTGGACCACCAGCCCTGTACATACATATATGCAGGGCATTGTATCAGAGCCAGGTTAATGGGGAGTAGGAAAAAGTGAGTAGTGCCTGTGAGCATTTGATTTTCCTACATCAAGACCAGACAAGACAAGACATACATACAGCTGCGGGTAGTTAGTTACTTATACGGACCATATGACGGAACACTTGCTAAGATGCATTGGCAAATCGTTTACAAATGGATGAACTATGGATGTGTAAACACATGCTACGAGAAAAGGGAACAGGGTACCTGATGTATACAAATTTGCTTATTTTTAGTAGAATAAGACCTAATCTATACTCTGAATATAGTGGCCGTGTATTGGATATAGTGCTTCTTTGGCCACTTTAGCCCCGGTCACTCGCCAGCACTTGAACATTCATATAAGCTATAAAGGATCAATATTGTCCCTTAAGTCTATTTATTACTTGCAGTAGAATATGATATATATTTTACATTAGATATAGTGGCATTGCAGTCCTCTACACCATTTTCGATGACTTTATGCTAAAAACACTATCAAGAATATGAAGAAAAACATGATTATTTTATCTGAAAAATACTTTTAAACTCTCCAGCAAACAAGTGTTTGAATCAAGAATCTATATTACCATATAGCACTTGCCAGATATTATCACTACTTTTTTGAGACAAATCCCAAAACTTGATAATGCAGGAAACATAAGAAGAAGAAAACAAAAGTCCTGCTGCATTAAATGCGATAACAGAAACAAGTACAACAAAATAAGAAAACAGTTACCGGTTGAACTTGCCACTTTATCAATGTGAACAGAGCGAAAAAAAATTCAATCACCGCAATCAGCACTTCCATAAAGCAAAATGTAGTGTAAAAATGCGTTTAACTGGAAATGAATTTGCTGGTGCCAAAAAAAACAAACAAAAAAATAAAATTGAATAAAAATACGTCCGCAATTCGACTGGCACATGTACGAATATTACGCACAAACCACGCATTAATGTAACATAAAGTGATATTTCCACACTACCCGGTAGTTCGGAAGAAAACTAGTGATTGTTGCATTAGACATACAGTCAGCGGGACAAAGTGAATAAAACCGAGTGTGTGTATGAAATGTGCCAAGAATTTACAGATATCAGTTGTTGGTAAGGCCTATCGATGGCCGTATGTGAGCAATATAACTTTGTGTAAATTAGTGCCACGGCATTGCTTGGTGGCGTCAGCAAGTTACCACGATTCGGACGCATAAATCAGGCTGATGAGGAAACTTCAAAAATAAAGATTTTACAGCCATTAACAAATAACGGATAGTGCGACAATTGACGTATTACGGATTCTATATGCATCCGACCTTAAGGCGCTATATCACAGAGCACCCCGGCAGTGGGATGGGCCAAAATGAAACTACCTTCAGGGTGGAAAACTGCTTAGAGTTACTTCATGAACATATTCTTTGGCAATTTCTTATAATTTGTATCATTTCTTTTGTCACTTATCACAGAACCCGTCACTTTAGGATAATTGTTATCAAATTTTCTTTAGAACTAAATTAACGAAAAAGTTTAACTTGATGTAGGTACATATAAGATATACAATATCGCACAACTACTGGGTATTTAGATGACTCTCCTCATATATTTGTCTGCACAGACCTCTTCATAGTCATAAAATGTTCAATTCATAAACAATTTACTCACGTATGAATAGTTAACGATGAGCAGCCACTGCAACTACTTGCAAACTTTATTATTACTAATACATTTATATATATTTTTTTTTATAAATTTTTAAGTTACTAAATGTGCAGCTTATAACTACAGTGGATGGAAAATGTCTGCAACAATTTTGGCAAAATTGCCTGAAATATCCGGAAAATGGCCAACTCGCAAACTTGCCTATTTATAATAGTTATTGGATGGGTTAATACGTGTATTTGGACATTTATTTAAACACTTTAACGTTAGACAATTCAAAAACATAATATAAAATAGTTTTTTTGTGCGCTTTCCAGCTGTCTGTCGATATGTCGACATTTTATGTTTTTCTGTTAATTCTTATAATTGTATGTAGAGTTGAATTTTTGAATAAATTTTTTAAAGGTTTTCAGATCAACGAAGGAGTAAGAGAAGCAGCGCCTATGAAATACCGGCAGCTGGAGAACACACAAAACACAGCTTTAGCATATTTTTTTTTTGGCGTTTGGACCCTGCATTAACAGGACATTGTACCAGGAACCAAGAAAATTGTTTATGGGTAGTAAGAAAGAGAGAGTAAATGTTTGTTTTTCATTTCTCTAAATTGCCAGAGACAGAAATTATCTCTGCAGGTAGTTTGTGTTATTGACGGACCGTACGACTGAGGAAGGAATTCGGTTTGTAATGCGTTGTGCGGTTCACTGGCCAAACGACTATAAATGCATGATTGTTAGCGATTTTTAAGGTAAATATCTCAGGCATCGCGCACAAAGCACTTGATCTCGGCCGAGACAATTACGTTGTTGTAGTGACAGAACAGTGTAACCCACTGGGCTGGGCGATGATGCTCTAGGGCGTCAATAGAGTTTTGGATGCCCTGAGTGAACCCCAAATAAATAGGCTTTGAAGTACCGGCTCAAACATGAGAGTTGTCTTCCCTTTTCGATCACATTTAGGTGGTATAAATTTTAAGCAGGTTGGAGCGCGGGAAGTACATATATCTTGCAGTGTTTCAAAAAACCTGATCAATAGAGTATTTGTTTGCGACATAAAGAATGTGTTCAGTCCATCGAACGTCACACCGAAATTTCCTGTCACGAACATCAAGAAATTCCGATACCTCAACGCCTATATGATCCCTGAATACAGATTTCTTTGAAAGCTGAATAACTTTAAACTCATATTGACTAAGAAAATGTATTAATTATTGGCTGGCAGATGCAGGTGAAACTGTTTGCTGGGCTTTATTAATTGCATATTTACCATATTAATTGCATATGGTTGTGTGAAACATACCGTTTAATGACTCTTGTCATTGTTGTTGTTTTTAGATGGAAAACTTATACACAAAAAATCAAAAACAAAGACTTGCCTAAACACATTAAACATTATTTGATTTTTTTTTTCGTTTTGTTTTTTTTTTGGCTCTTGTTCAATAAAACTTTTAAACTGAACTGCAAGTGCACTAAAGTGCGTTATAACAGGTGATCAAAATCAAAATCAAAAGCAACAAAAATGGCAGGAGAGTGGCTGCAGCCAGTTGTGTTGATGAGGGAATGCCTGCATTTATAACGATATAAATCTGCCACGGACTGCATAAATTTTAAAATGCCGGTTGACCAGCTCCACAAAAATGTTAATATGCGTTTGTACGTTCCACTGTCTGTCTGTCCGTCTGGCTGTGTTGGTTGTACAGCATAAATATGGCGATGAAAACACCAACAATAACAACAACTGGAATAAATAAAATATGAGTACAATATTTGTAACCTTGCCTTTTGCTGAAGGCCGTTCGTTGTCACACAGTGAACGATAGTGCGTAGAAATAGATACACACTCGTACAACAACAATGAGAAAAAATTTATAAATATCAAGAAAAATATTTCAGAGTCCACAGAATAAAAAAGCCAACACAAATACCGTTTTTTATTAACACCGGCTGTTTGGTGTTGCCACGTTTTTTTTTTTTTTTTTTTTTTTTTTTGAGAATGTCAGTCCAAAGGGGTTTTTTTTCAAATTTTATAAAGTGATTTTACTCGTAGATTTAATTTTTTTAATGCGGAAAAGTATTTATAAATTGGCAGTTGCTTGCAAAGCTTTTCAACGACTATTGTTGTTGCTGGAGAATGAAAATCAACGCTTTGGATTCACAAGCCTGTATCGAAAAAGTAAAATATTTCCATCATTAATTTTGGATTTAAAAATACTTGCTACTCATTAAGAAATCTTTGAATTTTTTTCTAAAAAAAAAAACGATATTTAAAGGAGTGGTAAAACAAAACGTACTTCTTTTTTTTTTGGCATATTTGGAAAATCTTGTATAATGTTAAGATAAGAAATTGGCATGTGGCCGGATTCGCTCTGTAAAACCTAATAAAATCTTAATGAAAAAGTCTACGGCAGACGTAAAAGTAAGAAATTATTTTGTTTGATCCATTAGATGTATAAAAAAACTGTTGATAAGTGATTTGCAAATCAGTTTCGTAATTGTGAGGAATTTCTAAAATCTTTTTTGTTTTTATTTCCGTTCGTTTGTTCGAATTGGCTATTCGTGGTTTACCGATTATATGGTCGCTATTATTAGTCTGCTGATCACACCTTAAGGAATGAAGCAATACTGCAATACTGGAGGGGTTGAAAACTCAGATCTGCCGAAAACTTCGAGAATATGCCGCAGAATAAGCGAGGCAGTCAATTTGGAATCACATTTTTACAAACCGCAATTTGGTGAAATATATGTACGTTGGGACTTGGCCTGCATCTGACACAGTTGCTGAAGGCCCCACAAAACCCCTAAAATGTCAGCGAAAACTGTTTTAATACCGATTCTTAAAACATATGTTTTTTTTTCCAAGGAGTTGGAAAATATTTTGCGTTTCTGAAAATTGTTTTTCATAAATCTTTTTAAATAAAATACATTCGTTTAGAAGGTTTTGAATATATGAAATTTGTGGCGAACTCTTTTGCTTCTAATTTGAACGCCGATTTCAGGAGGGCACGAGGCAATTAATGTGATATGATTTCTGCAAAGTTTTATCATAACAGCTTAAGTCAAGATAAGACGAAAATAAATTTAATTTCAATGAAGAACTGCATTTAAGAATAATTGTTATTAAACCAAAATTTAAAAAAAAAATGTATATATAATAATAAAATTAAATGTTTTTTTTGCAAATTTTAAAATTCGACTTATGCTGTTCTGATAAAATGTCACAGATTTACAAGAGTTGGACGTTCAAAGCACCACAATTTGATGAAAAATATGTTGGGAGCCAACCTGCCTACATCTGATACTGTTGCTGAAGGGCCATAGACTTTCTGTCCGCTTTTTTTAAGTCATGGGCATAAATGATTGAACGAATTGAATGAATGTAGCAGTTTCTGGCAATTGAAATGAACGATTTGGCACAGCTCTAATATTTAGATAACGATGTGTTCACCAATAGGAAACTGATCCTAACTTTCCATTTGCAGTAAAACAATCAAAATTCTCGCATTTGAATCCAAGCAAATCCATATAAATCCTCATGAATGTCCAGACCTCCCCCCTACCATAAATGCACCTCGAAAAAACCAATGTTGGCTGTGAAATTAAGGCCCGTCTTAATAACTTCTAAATATTCTTTTTTATATTGTGCAATATTATTTTGCAATTTAATCCCCTTATTCTTCATTTAGTTGTTTACAATCAAAATTCAATAACTTTTTCAATATCACAACATAAAAAGAATGTTAATGACACTTAAATGCACGATTTTCTTACAATTCCAGCTGAATACCGGAAAACATAATTCAACTTCAATTACGCACACACACACACACACACGCGCGCGCAAGCCTTTACTTGCCACAAAACGCAATAACACGACTTGAGAAAAACGAAAAAATAAAAACAATATTCATTGTCAATGCTGCAACCTTACACTCGAAAAATTCAAAAACAAATTCTAAAAAAAGGAAAAAAAAAGAGAATTGAAAACCACTAGCAGGCAGTCAGGCACACAAACAAACTTTTAATTAAAACAAATAAAGCTTTACAAGGGAAACGAAATCAGAGTTGAATGCAACTCATTCCGCTAACGCACTTTATTGCTTTGATTGCACTTCAAAAATCAAAGCAATAATTATAAATGATTTAAATTCAATAACTTGTCAGTCATACTTGTACTTGTATTGTTGTAGCAACAACAACACACTTGATGCCTGCCTGCCCCACCGCAAAACGAAACAAACACTTCAGTTGCAATCTTAAATTTTTAAACAATTTAAGAAGTAGTCGCAGCCCCAGCCCCAGCCCACATCCAACAGATACCGACTTCAATTGTATTCGTATAAATTGAAGCGTTTCTCGCCTCTCCTCCTAATACTCGTATTCATTAATTTAATGTTAAACGAGCAGTTGCTATTAAAGCTGCTCCCAAATGAAAAACCAATTATGATTCATGTAAGCGACGGAGATTTGCAGTGCGTTTGATTGGGCTGGTATTCGTAACGGCATCCAACTGAGTCAAAACTTACAATTAGAAAAACATGGAAAAAGAACTCAACTCATTGATGTTGATTTTTTTGGTAGCAAAACACAGAGAAAATGAAGGCATAAATTTTAAATAATTTGTTGATGATCAAGGAAGAAAATAATGAAGGGGGGGGGGGGGGGGGCTCAATTTGAATTCCCACAAGTCCTTATGATCTTATGATTTAGTGGATCTTATTTGAATTTAACATATATATTTTGTTGCCAAAGTGATTAATATGAAAATATTTTCTAAAATCAAAAAATCAATTTTGAAAATATTTGCAAAATATTCGCAAAAATTTGCGAGAAAATTTCCCACTGTAGTTTTCAATTGGCGGGAATGGATATTGGCGGCCTGTGACTAGGAATTCAATACTGTTCTTAGAAACATCGATGCTTTCAAATATCGATGTTATCATGAAAAACATCCTTAATAAAAAGGATACATCGATGTTTCGATTTTCTCATTTAAATATCAAGTCAAGACTATTTTTACACATAAATTCTTTAAAATTATAATTGTTTCAATTTTCCAATATTTTTGATATAGAATTATGGAAAAGAGATTTTGGCAATCTAGTCCCCCAGCAGCCGATTTCTGTCCTGAGAAAGGGTTGCTACAGCTGTCGAAAGCGAATGCCCACTTGACACTGAGTGTCGTGGCAACATCTCAATAGCGTCACTTTTTACTGGTGTAACAGGCGAGGTCGCGTAAACCTGCACTTCTGTTTCACTTATTAGGTTTTTATAACATCAATGTATCGTTTGTATCCCTACCTTGGGACCGCTTGGCTGTTTTGATGGCGTCGCTCTAATCTGTTTTTAATTGTCCAATTACTGATGTGGTTTAATCGTATGGCAGGCCGGATTAAGCAAAGTTTACATGACACCGTTAAGGGGTAGTACCATGCCCTCAGACTGTTTCTACAAAATGCCCACTGTGCGGCATATGATGCCGAAACGAAATGCCGTGAAGCTGTATCATTAAATGTAGCCCGAAAGAAATTGATAATCGTGGATCTCTAGCACTCGTCATTCACAGACACGTCGCCAGCGTCATTATAAAGCAAATACTCGCATAGATCCCTGCATGACTTCGCCAATCCAAGGAACGTTTCAGTCCTCCGCTTGAGCTGTTTCTACATAAAACACCTGACAACTAATTCCCTATAGCTTTTAGTAAACATATGCGCGGTTCCTAAACGATAGAATAGTTACGTATTCCTGAGGTATCAGTGAATTTCTTTGCCCCAAAAAGTAGATTGCCCTCATTTAAACTACACGAAGATCGAAACCTACTCCATGTAAGGAATCGTATGTAGAAACGATACACTTGGTGCCACGTTACCTGAGGTACCAGTACAGTTCTTTATTACAAAAAGCCCACAGAGTTGGAATGCAACTGCTGCCCGGAGGGACAATATTTACCTGTAATGGCCTGTGAATGAATCTTACCCAAATTAAAAGACATCCAATGCTTGGTGCCACGTTACCTGAGGTACCAGTCGAGTTCTTTATCACAGAAAGCACAGACTCCAGATTGCCCCTGAGGAAAATCTCTACCTGTGATGGGACTGTGAATGAACCTTACCCAAATTAAAAGACATCTAAATGCTTGGGGCCACGTTACCTGAGGTACCAGTACAGTTCTTTATCACAGAAAGCACAGACTCCAGATTGCCCCTGAGGAAAATCGCTATCTGTGATGGGACTGTGAATGAACCTTAGCCAAAACGAAAGCTGTCCAATACTTAAAATTATGTTTATATTTTCGCTACCTGGGGAAAATACCTATAATATTTTTCTACTGTTCCTAGTATTTGGCAAATATTGCAATCTTTCAAAGCTCTGCTTTCAAAACAATACTGTCTGTTAACACTTCTCCCAACGAAATGTATTGAGTTACAAATGCAACATACGCACGCTCGATTGCTCAGCAACAAATAAACACTATTTCTTATCAATATAAACATGCAGCGGCATGCCATATCAATACATACATACATATAGTCTCCAATTCAACTTAAAGCCAAACTCATTCAATCTCAGGTAACAAACCTGCTGTCTGTTTTACATAAAAACAAAATTATTGTATTATATATTATTTTGTCGTCAAGGCAGGCTGGCAGTCTGGTAGTCGTTCAGTCAGTCGGTCTGTCATTCAGTCATGCACTTAAACGCGTTGAGTTAGTGAAGCAAGCCGGCAACACCAACGAACTGTAGTATAAACCAAACGCAATTGACTGTGACAGTGGCAGCAAAAGGCGTTACTGTGCCGGCCTTCTGTTTAACGCAACCCAAAGTCTTCTCCACTGCCATCAAAGCTCCAAACGCCTGCTATAAAAATGCTGCTTTCTTAAAGCGAAATACATACACATGTATGTGATTGTGGTTGCTTATGGCTAAATAGTTTGTTAACTTGGCTCGTTGCTTTAGGCAGTATTTGCCTGACGTTGATATGTGGCTCTAGTCGCACTTGAATAATGTTCGAAGATTGATTTTGCTATTTAACAGGCTTGTTTTTTCTCCTCTTTTTTTCTATAATATTTGATTTGCATTTATTAGAAAAGTAAATCGAGTGTTGGCGGAAAGCAAGAAAAATGTTGTATTTTGTAAGTGGCGGTGGTTACTTTTGGTTTTTCCAAATACTTCCGTATACAAAATTTTTTTTTTTTTTTGGTTTACAGCTTAAACGAAATAAAAAACATTTTGAAAGTGGATTGATTTTTTGGTGAAGGCAACATTTTGCTTATGAGCCAAGAGTAATAGAAAAAAACGTGTAAAGCCTAAATATCTTTGTGAGATGTTGGCATTTGTCAATATTTAATTAGCATTTCGGAAGGTGCTGTTAAAATCTGTGAGGAAGTGACATTTAGTCGCAATTTCCGTTTACAATGGAAAGATGTTGAGCTTAAAAAAAAAACAAGCGACTATATAAAGAGATACAGTGAGACACGAAGAAGAACATTGAAATGCTTCCGTTGCAGGTACTGTATAAATACGTGTCCTTTTCGAGGCATTTGGCTTCCACCGCAGTTTCCTTAAAGAAATGTCTCACTACCATATTGAGGAAATACTGGAGCGTTCCAAAAAGGTTTCTGAGCCATTGATGTCGGGAAGGTAAAATTTATGCTAAGACTGGGTAACAAAAATTCTAAGAATAATGCCAGGGGACCCTCACAATTTATTATGTCTGCATCTATACAGCGGAAGCATTTTCAACACAGACATTTGTAGATTTTGGCTGGAAGAGGAGTACTCAATAGAGCACTTGATGACCAACTGCATGGTATTGGGATGCAGGGTGCTTGATATTTACACATCGAGTCAACCAGACTTATGAACCCTCTCACTGAAGAAGCTGGTCTGGTTACTTTGTATTGCGATCATGGTTGATCTATTGCTCTCTTTGTACAATATCACTTGCCCCTTCTTTGTACAATAATGGTGTCTGTATGAAGGGCTGTTCTGGGCCAAACCATAGTTGATTTTTGGCACTTCCCCTTCCTTTGGCCAATAATGGTGTCTGTATGAAGGGCGGTTCTGGGCCAGGCCTTCTCTATTTTATTCCATCATTCATTAATGCAACCATTTACAATTTTTACGGCAAACATTTTAAACTTTCGACAAAGACTTCTGCTGCTGCGTTTCACAGTGCGTCGGAGAAAACAAGGTTTTTGATTTTAACAGACCTCGTGCAGGCTTCAACTTGGATCTGCCACTGCAGCTGAAGGCAAACCGACAATCTTCGATCTTCAAAACTGTATCTTAATGACTCCCATTGCTGGATGGCAACGTATCAAAACAATCAAAATTATCGAATTTGTGAAGATATCCATGGACATGTGGTCCAATACTTTCCGTAAATGACGATGTCATTGAGGCGTCATCGTTCCAAATTATAGTGGGCACAATGCTGAACAGCAGATCACTGTTAAAGGATAGCGCTGTAAGACGATGATTACTAAGTTATGTTGGGCCCTCTTTCCAGAGATGGGTTTGCAGTTTTCCGCAACTTCACTTAAAGTCAATATTTGCTTTAGTTTTTGTTTTGATTAAAACATTTCATTTCTCAGGCAAATAAATAAATGAATTTATCGAAAAAAACAAAATAAAAAACATGAAAATGCTGGGCAGCATTTTCAGCTGTCTGAAGTGTATTTTTCTTGTTGTTGTTTGTGCCACTTGAAAACATCTTTATGGGCTGAAATGATTTGCGCCCAAAGTTACTCTTGATGAAAATATTTTGCTGTAACGATTTCTTTCTTTTGATATGATTTCCACTTCCTTTTTGACTTGACTTGTTTGTTGTTATTGTTGTTTTCTGTTTTTTGCAGCCATACCCGTTGGCAATTGGACACCACCCGACATCGATTACAACGAACGTTTTACTTGGGAGGGTGCCACCGACATGAGCAGCAATTATCGTGATGCACTGAAGCGTGGTCTGCCATTTCCCATCTTAACGGTGGCCGAGTACTTCAGTCTGGGTCGTGAAGGTTTCTCGTGGGGTGGCCAGTATCGTGCTGCCGGCTATTTTGCCAGCATAATGCTGTGGGCATCGCTGGCCTCTTGGCTGCTGATGAATTTGTTACTTATCGCTGTGCCGCGCTATGGTGCATACATGAAAGCATTAACTGGTGCCTTATTGATTGGCACAAACGTGGGCTACTATTGTCAATTGCCCAAGCGGCCCTTAACAATTTACATGGAGGGTGGTCGTTTGGAATTCCATTTGGGCTGGTGTTACTGGCTGTTGCTGGTGGCAGGTGAGTTCTACAATCCTTTATAAGACACATCCTTGTGTTTCTCAACAGTTTCCTTTTTCTCAGGCATAATGTGCTTTATAGCTGGTGTTCTCATCTCCATCATTGACTTGGTGTGGCCACATACGTTTTCAACGGTCCTAGAGGTGTACTATGGCACACCCTACGACCGTCATGTCATACTCGAGGAATCGAGTGATGTGCGTTATCGTAAACGTACCAGCCGCAATTTGGAAGATCCTCCCGGCCTGGGATCGCGCATCCTGAGACGTTTGTCGTCGAAGCAACGCGATACCCCACACATGCAACATCAACGTGGCAGTACGGCCAGCAATATACCAATGCACATGGCTGGCCATGGACATCCGCAGTCGCACACCGCCGGTGTAGAAAATAAAGCCTTTCAGGCAGATGTGCCCAAAAGTCCTTGGCGGTATCCGTTTCGCCGCAGTCAGCAGATACAACAGCATCCTATGCACATGCAGCGAACTTTGTCACAAGATTCGGGATCGTCTATGGGCTCGGCAGCCATACAAATATCGCCGCTACATAAACACGCTTTGTCGCGAATGTTGCCGTAAGTTTTGCCAGGATTTTCATTTCCAGAAACAGTAACCAGATTATAATTATCTCCTCGAAAATTCTCAAATCTCAGAGGTAATTAAGCGAAATCGTCTAATTACCTCGATGAGGTAATTATCTGTGGATTACTGCACATACGGCAACTCCAATAGCTGTCATCTCTTTGATTTTGTTTTTGTGTTTTCTTCTTTCCAGAAATCCTCCTGTAAATCGCATACGAGACATGGACCACTGGTGATGGTTATCAAAAGCTACAAAATTCTAATAATTATATTAAAATATTTAAAAGCAATTTGATGTTTTCATAAAACATTTGATTGTTTGTTTTTGTTTTACAAACTTTTAAATTAAATTATTTTGCGGACGTAACTTATTTGTGATAAATTTAATTTTTATTATTTTATAATTAATTGACCAGCTTAAAAACAAAAAAAAAAAAAAAAAAAACAAAACAAAATGGACAATAAATAGAAATTCTAAATCAAAACCCACTTAACCATACACTTAGAATTTGACAAACGAATTAGTTTAAACTGTTTTATTTTTATTTAAGTTTAAATTTTAAGTACAACAACAGCCATTTAATAGCTAGACAAAAACACAATTTTATAAACAATATTTATTCCATAAGATATATTATAAATTTTGTATGTTTTATTATTATTAAAAAAAAAAAGATTGTAATTAAAAAAACAAAAATATAAGTGATGATTTCATTGTGATAGTCTCTAAAATAAAATTAATAAGAGAATTAAAATTATACATTAGAAGAACAAAAGTGAAATAAATAAATAATAAACTTTCAACAGTTAATAATAAGTTGAGGCATAAAGATTTATTAAAACGCAACAACACAAAATTAATATAAATGTAATTAATTTAAAGAATTTATTTTTTAATTTGAAGCAGCGCAGCGTGCGTCGTATTTTCATGTAACGAACGGACAAAAATTGTAAGAAATGTTGTAAAAAACTGAAATTGGGCTGTTTAAAAAAAATAAAAAAAAAAAAAAAAATTAACACAAAAATTCCGTGTCTTTTTGATATTAAAAAAAAAAAGTTTGACAAAATTTTATACAAATCGGCGTAAGGATTTCTTATGTCTGTTATATGGAGAATGCCTGGAATGGAGAACTCATTGTATTTAATGTATTTAAACAAAAGTTTATGTAGATTAAAGTTAAGGAAGTGCTAAATGGACTGAATTCTTGGTTCATCTTCTATCAAAGGGCTTTAAAATTCAACAATTGTAATTTAATTTAATTTTTGTTTAGAAAATTTTTCTTTCTAACCTTTTTCTTTATTTTGCAATTTTCCGGCCTTATTTTGTTGGCATCTTTTTCTCTTACTGTCACGCCCAAACAAATTTCTACTAACTTTTTACTATTTTTGTTGTAACTTCGTCGAAAGAATTTTTCGTCCAGAGTTAACAAAAAAATTATGCACCTGGTCCATGATATCGAACGTTAACGTTCGCACGACTAAAATCAGTGTTAAGTGACCCAGTCACATCATGTCAAAAACAGTAAATAGCCTGCAAATCATTTTTTTTTGCTCTTCAAGTTGATATAAGGCCTTAGAGACTTATAGGATTGGAGCGGGAAATTTTCCCACTCTTCCCGTAAGTTTTATAGTTTTTTATTCTTAACAAAGCAAAACTTTAGCCAAACAAATTCTTGGTATCGAATTTCTCGTCATGACGTATTTGGGGGGACCTGGATGAAAAGGCGTTACATGTGCAATGGAAAGCATCCATTAAAATGGATGGTGCCGAGTTCTCATAATATTTATCTAGTCTTTTCTTGGTTCCAGTGGCGCTTTTTTACGCAGCAAATAATGCTTAATCAACTCACGAAATTTTCCTTTTTCCAACTTTGCTAAAATTTACAAGGTTTTCTGCTTTTAATGGCTGTCAAATATAAACTAAGTGAAATTTGACACTAGTGTGTTACTAGATGTTGCGCTGCCGGCAGCAGTGTTGCATTTAAAGTTCTACTTCGTCTGCTTCCACATGTCAGTTTGGACACTTTCTTTAAAGTGGTCCTGATTACGACTGATTACTATTGTATTACTTGCGAAACTTCTGAAGTGAATTAATTCGTCACTTATTATTTTCATTGTCCTTTAAAGAATATTTTTCATATTTTTCATATTTTTCATATTTTTCTTGGACGTGTTAGCGCCACTTTTATCCTTTTATATTTCCGAATAATTTCCAGTTTTTTGTTGTTGTTAATTTTCTTAAAATTTTCTTAATATCTTAAAAGCACAAACAAACAAGGTCACTTGATTTTAGTTACTCGTGAGTGTTTTTGTTTTGCTGCCTTTCCTTTGACTTGGTGATACGTATTTTATCTAGATTTGTTTAGATATGAGAATTTTTTCCATTTTAAATTTCATGGCATCCATCCACGATGGTGGACTCTTTTTTGTTGTCTCAGATATTTCTTTCAATTTTCTACTTCATTTTGGTTTTGCTTCCCTATTTTTATTAGTTAATGGAAAAGAATAGAATTTTTGCTGTCACAGATACAATAAGAGTAGTAACAACAACAACAACAACAACAACAACAACATCTAAAGGAGGTTTAAATTGAGCACAAGGTCCACAATAAAAGCAACAACTTGCAATCATATATATTGTTGGATTCCGGTACGAATGTCGTTCATCATGTTGATGGTAGTGAAAACGGTGCAACAACACAAACAACAATAGCTGCAACATCAGCATCTACTAATGCTGCAATGGGCATCAGCAACACCATACAGCAGCTGCTTTGTTTGATGTGCAACTTAGAATTCCACCCGCATTGTTGCAACATTCAGAATTTTCTTATTGAAGTTTTTTATATTCAGTTTTATATTTTCTTTTTCTTTGTTTTTCTTTTTTTTTTTTGAGCTGTTAAGATTTATTGGTATAAAGTGTTTTGTGTATTAAATAAAATAAACTGCTGAAAAGAAAACAATGATGAATGTACATACATGTTGCTACTCGTCAAATTGCAATAAATGTTTAGTTTTTTTAGTTTTTCCAATAAATATTTTAAACTCATAAATATCTATTTATTAACTGGTGCCAAATAACTGAGAGAAGGGAGTGTGTAAGTGAGTGTTTTATTTTTGGTTCTTCTAAAAGATAATGGGAAATGTTGCAATCTGAATTATGGTCAGTTGTGAGTGGGCGGTGTGAACACCTGGCCCATCATGCTGATGTGTACAATTAATTAATATGGAATTGAAAATGAGAAAAGAAACGGATTTTTAGTTTTGTTAAAGTGTTTAAAAACAAACAAAAACAAATAATAATAACTGACTTATGACAGGAACACAACAGCGTCGAACGAGGAATTTCGCTCATCACGACGCATTCGCCGTATTAATACATCGTGTAAAGCACAATAGGGACGAATAAACCACTTCTGTTCACATTTCGTAAAGTTGTTTACATTTTGTGCAAAGGCAAAAATTTTAAATTTAATAAATAAAAATTATAAATTTGATGAAAATTACGAAATGAATGGAATGGAATAGCCGGGACTTTGGATTGCAAATTGGTTGTTGCCGCGAAGAACACAAAAAGGTTATAATTCACAGAATCCGAACATATCACACGTGTGTTCCTGAAAGCCCGTGTGATTTGAAATCATGTTTTAATATGCATTAAATGAAATATTATTCGCACTTAAATTACTGAGTGACAGTTTCACGAACTCGAACGTTAATGTTTGCAGACATTTGAAGTTTTTTTTTTTTATGAAATCATGTTAATTCATCATGAAAAGCTGTTAATTCACAATTAATTTGTACAAATTTTTTAAATAATATGACATTTATTTGTTTTGTGAACTACTTAAATGGATTTCACATAAAGATGCTGTTCAAAGTTAATTTTCAACACTTAAAGAAAATCATGACCTCAAAAGAGAGAAAGAGAGAGAGATCTTAAGAGTGTAAAATAAATAAAAACAAATTAATTAATTTAGAGTTATTGTTTAACTCATCACCGATCAGTATCTCTGATCTTAACATTTAGATTTATTTTCTAATGATTTGCGTAGTATTAATATTAGGAAACTATTATTAATTTTTTTGTTTTAAATTTGACTTCTTTCTTAAGCATTTAGATGAGTGAAGCTTCAGTTTTTAGATAAACTAGTGGAACGGAATTCTCTGATATTGCTTGCATGCGGAGCTGTAAAAATTCCAGGATTCAAGTTTCTTTTAGTACAATAAAAATATGATATTACATTTTCTAGCTGCAATTTATTTAAAATAAAAGTCGCCGATTCCATGATATACGAGTATTATTGATATTTCTTGAATCGAACACAAGATTCGTTGAATCAACAAAACTGTCATCGATATTTTATATAGTAATTTTGTTTGGGGCTGCCTTTTCGAAATACCATTAATGAAACTGAAACTGCCTTCGCGAAGAGCGAATTGCAAAAATAGAAAGAAAAACACGCAAAAATATTCGTAAAAATCTGCTTCTATTATTTTCCTCTGCTGACATTTCTTCTAGAAATTTGTTTGTTTCTCCAAGTGTAAATTCATTGGATTGCTGTAGTGGCAATAAACATTTTCTTATTCTTAGATTGTTCGAGTATTATTTACAAGAAATCTCATCCATTTTCGTTTGTTTAGCTTCATGAGTAGATTTTGTATTATTTTCTTATTTCTTTTTGTGTTCCTGGTTTTTAGTTTAAGATGTGTCGTTTGGCTTATTTTTATTGTTGTTGCTACTGCTACTGCTGCTGCTGTTGTTGTTATTGTAGTTGTTTTGCTATTAAATTGAAATCTTTTTAGTTTGATGTTGATCGATGCAAATTGATAGCACGTTTCAAACGAAACAAAATAAAAATTAAATAAACCAGTAGGATGAAAATAAACGTAAAGCGAAGAAGACGTAGAAGTAAAAAACAATAACACCAACAATAAAGCATTGCACGAATGTAATGGAAACTATAAAAAGAAAAACTATTTATAACAACATCAATTTAATTTTATAAAACAACACTGCAATTTATAAATATGTAAACAAATTCTTTTACAGAAATACATTAACAAATACAACAAGTTAAAATTCTTAGCAAACTACACTAAAAGAAAAAATGCCATTTTCTTTCTGCTACACTAATAATGCCAATTTCAATGTGTAGTTACATCTACACGGTAGCAGCACTAAGACCCCACTGATAAGTTGTTTGCTACTCTTAAAAAGCGGATTTAGACGCTAATACAAGTGGCACGATAAGTCAAATTATTGAGTAGAATCGGCTTGTTTTTGAACATTTGTCAAATTCTTTCACACATCATTACATCAGGGATGTATTTTAATGTAACAAATAAAGCAAACAAAGAATAACATCGGTGAACCACTGAAAAAAGGCGCAAACAGTAGAAAATGAACAACAAAAATGTTGTTGCAAATTTAAAAAAATCTGTCGTATAATAGATATTTATTCTAACTTTTAAAATACGGAAATAATTTCATATGATTTTCTCTTTGGTTTTACATATGACTTGTATTACCGGCTAAACACAGCTTCAGATGTATAGCGTACAATCCTTCATTTTAATCGAATGACCCAGAAATCATTGTTTCTCATATCAGCACTAAAGTAGACAATCGTAACCATATTTTAATTGCATATTAATTGGAATTTGTTATTTTATTTATAGTAAAAAAAAAAAACACACACACACACAAAAACACTTTTTTTACTTTATTTTACTTGTCTTCAAATGTCTTTTTCCCAACCAGCTGATACAAAATCCACTAGTATTTAATTAAAACAGAGATGTTAAATTTACTTAAGGCAAAATTTATAAGGCAGGCATAAATATGTAGCTGCAATATACTTCCACAGATATGAATGAATATTTCTTTTTGCTAAATTTGTGGTCATCGTATGGAATCAATAATACCATACGATGAAGTTTGAGGAGTTTCGGGCATGTTTTCCGGCAGTGCAAATGTCGATATTTTACACCTTCTTGGCACTACCTTTTAGACAAATTTTCAAACCTCATGATTAATAAAAAGTACTATTCAGGCACAAGTACAGCTGAGGAAAATAGTAGTTTTTTAAAGCCATTCGAATTCGGATTTCCAATCATGTGCCAGCTTTGGGAACAGGTTGCATAAATCCCGGTATTTAAAAAAACAAGCAGTAAAAAAATATTCGGGGCATTTTGTCTTCACGGTTTGTAACAAAAATTAAACTTTTCCTTTCCTATTTTCTTTTTTTTACTGAAAATTTTCTTTTGTTTTATTTGTTTGTTGAAAATAATCCAAGTCTCTTCACATGTATCAAAGTATTTTTATATTTGTTTCAATTGAATTGAATCGTTTTTTTTCTACGTTTGGTCAGTGTTTTGTTGGCATTTATTCGATTCGTTGATAGTTTTGTTCGTTTATTTTCATATTTCTTTGATTCTATTCTGAAAAAAAAATGTCTCTTGTTTTGCATTGTTTCAAAAGTTTGTGTTTTTTATTTTCAATTATATAATTTTTTTTTTTTTGAACAAAAATGGTGGGTGCACTTTTGTTACTGTTTTTTTAAAATAGTTTTTTTCTGTTTTTTTTTTTAACAATTGTTACGAAAGTAAAATATAAACATTCCACTCAATTGTTTGAATAGATACTTTTTGTGGAATTTTTTTTCATACAGCGTTGCTGATTTGATTACCCAATTGGCCAGCACTGCGATTGCAAAATTCCTGTCAATCAGTCAATGATGGCAATTTTTTATATAGTTTGTAAGGCCAAATATCCCAAGTTTTTGTGAATTGCAATTCAAGAAGCATTTTAATAAAGTGAAAATCGTGTGAAAAACCAAATTCACTTCAAAATTCAAATATTGTTGCATACTCTTAGGAGTAAAATACAATTTCACTTGTATTCAAAACGAACATTTAAACCGAAACGTTAACGGAAGTGTTATGAAAAATTCAACAACGCGATCAACATGAAAAATGTGCGTTTAAATTTCCACTTCGATTTGTGGAAAAAACCAACTTCATATAAAATTGTTGCATACTCTTAGGAGTAAAAGATATATGGCCAACTTTATGGAAAATGTTTTGCAAGTGTGATCAACTGGTGTAAGAGCCACACACAAGAAGACATCTTTTGTGTAAACTGATATTTGGATTCTTTTTGCAACAATTTATTCCTGTTTTGTTTTAATATTATTAACTCAAGTCCAACAAAACAGATGAGTTTTTCTTAATATTACTTGAAAACATTTTATTTGATTTTTTTGTATATATTTCTTTCTTTATTGGTGCATTATTGTTTTCTTTTTTGTTTGTATAGAGGCAACTGCTGTGACCGCTTTTCCATATATAAATTTTATACTTTCTGAGTTTTTGTTTGTTATAATAAGAAATTTACTGGAGACTGGAGTGCAGAGCATTTCAAAGGATCTGTTAAGCCAGTAGTTTTAACTGCTACAAATCATGTATTTAGGCCTGTTCTAAAAAGCGTGTGATTTCAAATTCCACGTGCCTTTAAAACCACACGTGTGATTTACTGATGTGGTTTTTGTGTTTTTCATTGTAATTTTTAATTAAAATTTAATTTTTAATTTAAAAATTAAACGGCTCTTATTTTGATGGTTTTAAAATAACGAAGGCAGGTAACATTTTTGTAGCCGAAAAAGGCGTTTTGGAATTTTCTTAATTTTAAAGTAATTGTTTTAAATAAAAACAATTGCACAAAACTTTAATTACTAATATATTCATAATTAAAGATGTTTTTGTACAATAGAAAAGTCGAAAACACAACAAAGTGATTGGAAAAAATTGTTGACGTTGTTGATCCATTTAAGATCACAAAATTTATCAAATCATTTTTATAAAATGTGATTTTCCTACTACTAATTTCGACTAAATTTGTAGCTCGAAAATCAGTTGCAACATGTCGTCATATGACCCTGAATTACATATTTATGCTCATAAAAATGTAGAGACCATCACACAAAATATAACAGCGATTTTTAATCGTGTAAAACTCTAAATCGAGCAGAAATAAAACTTTGATGACACTAAAAGAAAAAGTTTTATTACAATTTACTTTTTTTTTTATATTCCCCAATTAGAACATCAATCAATCACAGTGACCTATAATGTTAAGTTACCTCCACTCACAGACCTGGAATTTTTATAGAATGTATAATTTATAATTTGAAAGGTTTTTCTTTTTATTGAACAATGAAAAAAGCCCAAGATTTCACACTTTTGTAAGTAGTTTTTTTTTTTTTTTTTTTGGTAAACAAGCCGTCACTTTTTAATTCGTCTTTGCATATAATAATATTGTTATTTTTTAAAGTTGTTATACTGTTATACAAAACATCGTATAACACTTGAATACTCTTTCATATTCTTGCTTAACAGAAACACTAAAAGTTTCTCTTATCAAACAGTTTGGCTGGAAAATATTCAAGGTTATTATGAGAAGCTCATAAGCAGTGATGCCAACCTTTTTACAGAAAACACACAGTAAAAAGCACTAAATTCAATAAATATGTTTGTCTGTGCGTATTTACAGGGCATAAATGTGGTCACTTTGTTACACCGGCCTGGAATGTGTTTGTGTTTAAATTTAGAGTTGCAAACAAGTAGAAAATGCGTTTATGGCAATTTTTATGAAACTACCAGACTATCACAAATTTACATTGGAGGCAGTTGCAAAATGCTTTAATATTATAAATGAAATGAAAAATCCTCGATTTAGTGGTTTTCCTATAAATATATTATATTTTTTAAGTATTAAACTGATCAAGACTATGACTCTAAAAGGACTAAAAGTACAAGTAAAAATACATTAAATGCTTAAAGACTTACAAATTGTTGAATATTTATTTTATATAATATCTGTGAAGAAGGAAAAAAAAAAGTTATTTAAAATTTTTTTTCTTTAAATTTCGTAGAATTTTACGTTTTTTTCAATTTGTGGCATTTTTTATTATGAAAAAAAAAACCAGTTAAATGGATTTTCAAAGTTCCAACGCTTTCACTTTTCTTAATATTATAAAAAAAGTGTTTATAATTTCATTATGTGTATTAAGATATAATAGATTTTTGTTAAGATGGAAATATGCTGAGAGGCTGTAAATTATGTTATGAGTTCAGCAGAGCAAAAAGGAAAATAATTAGTTTTAATATATAAATACGTTTTCTGTCAGTTTTTATGATAAAAAGTTGATTTAAAAATATTTCAACTAAATATACATAAATAAATATAAAAATATAAATATTTCATTTCATAAATATATTTATAGAATTTTTTATAGAAATAGTTAACGATGGCATAATATAAAAACCGCATATGTCGATTTTTTGTGAGAAAGGGGAAAAACCGGCATAATAGTTAAATAAAATTACTAAACAAGGAAAAAACAATAGAACAGAAACTAACACAAATATAAATATGCATTTTTAGCTTAAATCCAGCAAAAATTTCTTAATTTTTTCATATTTTTAAGAAATTATTTTAGATGGGGCATTTCCTTCTGCCACATACATAAATAACCGACATTTTTAGTGCAGCTGTTGTACCAGGAAGGGCTAAAATTATGTTGTGAAATATATCGCGTTGTACTCTTTCTATACGAAGTTAACGATATAAACTATTTGCCGAGAAATTAATATTGGCGATTTTTTTTCGCGATTTGATTAATAGTGTTTGACGATTTTTGTTTCGATTTGATTAGTGGGCATTGAGATCAGTCAATTCTTGCAGCTAAGGTATTTAACTTTTAGGCATCGTGAAGAGGGGAACATAAGATGAGTACCGGCCTGCTTGTACGTTTTACGTTCTTTCACGAGTGTGTAGAAATGTGTGTACACGAGCAATAATAATTGCTGTGTGTAAACAACAAAGCAATTTCAATGAGAAATCTGTATCTTACTTATCAATAAGAATTGAACAGTATAAATTGTGACTTACCTTAACGGGACGATTTTTTCTAAAGTAAAATTAATTTCAACGATTCTTATCCGGCAACTAATCAACCCCTTCGTAGTTGTTATGAATATTAAGTATACGTTACTATCGTTCTTGAGAGTCATCAATTTTTGTAGCATATCTTTAGGGGTGATATAGAAAAGAACACTAAAATTGTATGCATTTAGCTGGCAAAAATCTATTTGTGCCGTATAGTTTTTATGAAATGAAATTTAGTTTGTAAGAAATTTTCTAAACAATTAGAATAGATTAAATAATATAATGCCAGATATTGGCTGGAGACTGGTTCTCAGTCTTATGGATCAGGTTTGTGGGATAAAAGCTGGTAGTTATATATTTTCCTATTAAAATTAATATTAATTAGTTCTGCGCTATTATTTTTGGTTCTTATATTCGGGGGGGGGGGGGGGGGGGGAAGTTGTATTATTAAAATAAAACTTTATAGTTTTATGTATTCTTTAAAAAATAGCTACCATCAAGGCTATGAAAGTCCTTTTAAAATATAACGAACCAACTAAAAATCTAGTTTGTTTAAAAGAATTCACATAAATAAGTTTCTTTTTTAATGAATTAGGATTCTTTGGGCAAATCTTGATTGAAGAATTTAGTTTTCGTTGTAACGAAAACTTTATTTGCTCTATTGAAAACAAACCAGAAAATGTTGGTGGAGACAATCGTAGGCTGGCGGTTTTTTGCCAAGAAATCACAAACTACAATGAATAGCCTGTTGCCGAAGCCTGTACCACTAAAACTTGAACATTTCGGTGGCCGGCTATATAACGGGGGCCACTTGAACGATGTTGTCTGAAGAAGGTTGTATATCTTTTGGGGAGGCTACGACACACGTCACATAGAGATGGTATATGTCGCACCGCCACATTTCTTCTTGTGGAGACATTCGATGGTCTTTTGTCATGGCTTGCATTCAGCCTATTTTGTAAGACTGAGTCATGGAAACTCTTGTAGTTGTACGCATGTGTGCCGCTCAGTGGAGGACATTTGCTATTTAATATCAACGAGCGCAATTTTTTATAAAATTTAATTTTTCCATCACTTTTCACTAGTATCCCTTCCCTTCGATGTCATAGTCCCTGTGTAATATGATCGAGATCGGGTTTTCCCACAAATTTAGTATTTCGTTAATGCTTGTCCCACTTTGTATCCTTTGAACTTAAGCAGGGCAGAAACTTAAAACTTATTTTTTTGCTGGAGTTAAAAATAACTCCAAGTTTGTTAAAAATAATAACAAGTTTTCTAACAAATAATAAGTTTTCTATGACAGTTTTTATGAAACCGATAATTCAAAACTATTCTCTTAAAGTGTTAAGAGAGCCAATAACACTGTTTATATTCAGCCATGAACAATCAACCACTTCAGAGCGAGCGACAATAAAATATTTCTCATTTTGCCACGAAACAAATTACACTTGAGTGGAGACTTTTAGAGTTGAGTTTTAGCAAAAGAAAAAGCTTTTTTATAATAAGTTGCTTAAGCTTCGCAATGATACTCTAAGGGAGATTTATGTTGTGTTTGGCAGCAAGTTAAATATATGGCCAAATGAGCACGAGAGAATGTGTTGAATTTGCCAAGTTGTAGTAAAAGTGTGAGTGAGTGTGTGTGCGCGTGTGTGAGCGCGTGTGTGTTTGTGCTAAAACATACACGATGTCCTTGCATTAGTGAAACTTTTACCTAAAAATTTAGTTTAAGCTCATCCGTCGGAGTGTTATGTATATAAAATAATGACGGTGTATGCAGTGACGTGCGCAGCAGTGTTGCCATGTTGTTTATAATCGATGATTTATGATAACAAAAGAAAAATTAGCAAAATTTTGTAAGAAATTTTTAAATGTTTTTGAAGTGAAAAGAGCAAAAAAAAAAAAACCCCCTTAAATAATATCCGTATTAAAAAAAAAAAGAATTAAATTTAAAGAAAATTTGGAAAAAAAACCCAGAAAATAAGAAATATTTCTTAACTCTCGTTTATACTCGTTGACATAAAACAATAATCGTGAGCGTTTTGCATTATTGTCGTTGTCCTTAATTGACACGGCTGTTTTGTGTTTGTGGGCGAGCAAGTGTTCAAAGCTAAATTGTTTGGCTTCAATTCGTTGTCGTGCTGGACGAGCCGGACATACATTTGCTTAGTGAAAACCTTGTCTTGCTGCGAACTTGCTGGAAGCGAATGTTTTTAATCTTTTAACTAAAAGCTGTTGTTATTTTAGGGTTTTTATTTTGGTTTTCCATTTGGAAAATAGCATAACTGTTTATGGTCATACAGCTGTTGTGCGTGAGTGTGTGCGTGTTTAGGTTTTAAGCCTCTTTCTCATTATTGTTAACATCAAGGATTACTTAAGGATATTTAACTCATGCCACCGTACAATCATACCAACGCTCGAACACACGGCCCATGAAAACAACAAACAATCAGCCCCAGCATCACAATTGTTTGCTGGCACTTGTACGTTGTTTGTTTTTATTTGCTACTGTTTCATTGCAAATTCATTAAAGCGGCAAGAGGAAAACAGACACTTTAACGAAGCAAAACGAAATTAAACAAAACCATTAAAAAATGTCACATTCATGTAACATGATATGAAAAAATTACATATAGAAAAAGGAAAAGTAAAACATTCGAAATTCTCAGCAGGAAAAAAATTATTTTATCATATAAAATTGTGCATATCCTTCAAAATGATCATAAATTAAGTGAAAAATGTAAAAGTGTTAGAAATAAATTCTAGTAAATTGGTAATATGAAGTAATTTTAAAGTCATTCGTTGCAAAGTGTTTAATATCAATAATCACAAAATACTAAAAATTGTTGCCGCCATTAAGGATTAAGCAGAATTTAGGCCAAAGTGAGTATTTACCCAAAAATGTTAAAATCCCGTAGAGGCTTTTCATACACAAAGAAGTTTGTGCCGAACAGCATTCAATGAAAACTTCCTCAATTATAACTCTAAATGTTTTACCCGCTTTAAAGTTCTGAATTGTTCAAAACTTAATCGATTGGCTGAGTTTTTGAGAATGCGGACCAATAAATGAATTTACCGCACTCAATGTTATGGTTTTATATTGAAATTTATTGTTATTGTTTTATATTATTATTTAAGGAACAGATTTTAGATATTCAATAAAACTGTTGTTTGAAGCAAAGAAAATGTTTGCTGAAAATTTTTTATTTGCTTTCTTTGTAAAGAAAACGGTTTTTTTTAATATTTTCCATCAAACAATTCACCAAATTAATGAAATATTTGTTTGAATATGCACCCATAAAAGAATTCCATTGAATCAATGAACTCTTTTGTTGCAAGAAAGACAATTTTTATTTGGTTTTGTTTTATAAAGACATAAAACATTTGTTCGTTGGTTCAGAAAATATTTTTTCTTTGTAACTGAAATTTGTTGAATGGAAAATATTTTCGAAAACAAAAATTACAAGTGCAAAAATTACAAAGGCTGATCTCCCAAACAAAATACATCATTTAAGGTCCAACAGTCTAGATTTTTCATACTATTTACGACCACATTTTCTGCTCGTGCGAAATGTTTGCAAGTTTGTAAAACATTAAAGAAAATTAAAATGAAAAAAAAAAATCTTTAAAATATTACACTAAAAGCAATCGAATTTTGTTTAAATTTAAATTTGTTTGCAAATTTCAAGAACCCTAAAAAATACGATGAAATTTTTTATGTTATTTTTTTTGTCCATGATTTTAAAACTTTGATGCTGACAAAAAAAAAAAACTGTTTAGGTTGAATTGCCTTCAATTTTTTTTTACATATATCTTTAATCTGAAGAAGTTCTGGAAAATTGCAAAATTTTAACGATTTTAAAACACTTTTCCCATGAACTAGTGGGTATCACACTTTAGCATACTTTTAGGCAGAAACGAAGCATATTTTGCAAGTAGAAAAGTATGACCCCTCAAAAAAAAAAAAAAAAATAAAACGATTAATGAATAGCGGCATTAGTTCTCTTTAATCTGTTACAAAACTGTCGCTGGTGGGTATTTTTTTTTAACAACAACCACAATAAAAATTATTTTCTCTTTAAAGCAAATAGGAAAACTGTGTTGCGGTCGTACAAATTGTTGCATAAATTAAAAATTCAAATTACCTGAACGGCACCAACTAGTTTTATAATTCTTATTTTGTAAACAGATGCCAGGAATGGCAAAACCGGTACAAATAATAGGCTTTTATAAGATTTATAAAGCTTTTAAAACCCTTTTAACTCAATTACTTGTGAGTATACAGATGGGGAGTCCGTCTTATTTCCTTTTTTTCTTTAACTTTAGCGTTGTTTTACTCTTACCAGGTTCATTATTCAACTAATTTGTGTCACAACAATTAAATATGTTTAAAGAATTGGAAAATTTGGAGGGGCAAGACAAGACAAGGGTAATAAGTAACGGGTCCTCCACCTAATGCCGCATTAAGGAAAATCTTATATGGGGCTCACATTCATAATATATAGAATGACAATCAAAATGGGAATTGAAGCTATAAAATTTAAAAACAAAAATTATATGATTATATTCTGGGTGAGTTTACGGACAAGTAAGATAGCATTTACAAATTGTCATCATATAGACAGCTAGAAAAACAGCTAAATATATAGTATGGCTCAAACTGATATATTTTTATCTTACATAAAACTAATAAGACATTTTTTCGAATGATATGACTTTTTTAATAAAAATTGATTTTATATAAATATATATATATTTTATAATCACGTTGACATAAAGTGACAACAAATATACAGCGATGGCGTCAACGAAATTAATTCAATAAGTAAAAGTGAAATGTTGTTTGTGTAATAATTTTCTGGCTTTCATGCGACACACACACACACACACACACACACACACACACAAATTCTTTCCAACTCATTCGTGTATATTAAAAATAATTCAAATGAAAATAAAATCGTTCTCGAAAACCAACAAAATCATATGAATATTTTATTATGTTTGTATTATTATTATTTTTTTTTTTTCATTTTTTAAGAGATATACGTTAAAGTTGGAATATATATTATTTGTATGTATATTGTGTAATTTTCATATTGGCCACTTGTTATTTGTGACATTTTCATATTTGAGTAAAATTGTTGTTAAACATTTTTTCATATTATTTTGTTGGCCTTTTTTGTTGTTTGTGTTTGTGTTTGTGTGTGTGTGTGTTTTTTTTTTGGTTCTTTTGGTTCAGCAATCAACAATGTGGGTCAGAATGTGTTGCAGGTCTGCATGTTAAAGAAAACAACTTATATTTAATACAAAATTTATACAATTTTGTGCAAATTTCATATTTATACAATAATTATGGCAACGCAAGCCACCATTTGAAACATTTTTAAAATATAAATTAAAATATATATATATTTTTTTTTAATTGGCAATAAAAAAAGAGGAGAAAGAAAATAACATGAGTATCAGACATATTGAAGAAAAGTTTTCATTCGCATTAAGCTGGGAACACAAAACTTGTAAACAGCTGATGCACAGTGGCTGCATTGTATAATCGGACAATATTTTGTTGTACGCCAATATTGCCTAAATTTGGAAATTGAAAAATATATTTAAAATTCTTGCTTTGTTTATAAGATTTGCTGATACGTCGCTCCAGAAAACTAACAACAAAAACAACAAAAAATTATAACCACTAATTCCAAATGACAAACTAAAAAAAACCCAAACTCTTGTATTCAAAACTTAATCGCTGAACACTGTAGAGTATTAATAAGAAAAATCTATGTCGTTTGCTGAAATGCAAAACCTTTTGATTAAAATTTTTTGTTGTTGCTATTTTACAGTAGAAACAAAATAAAAAATAATAATATTAAAGAACTGATATGGTTGTACGAAGTAAATACTTAAGAATATCGCTTTTAAATGATTAATTTTTATTGTACAGTAAGATCTGGATTATCTGTGATAGAAAAATAGGTTAGTTTTCTTTGCATCGATTTAATTAATTTAATTTTTTTTTTTTGGGACTAAAAACGTATATTTGGATGAAACAATTAAATGCAATTCAAATGTCTCTGTATGCGGTGATTCACAAGCATATACAAAATTTAGTTTAATTTTGAAACTTAAAAGGGGAAATATACAAAATCCAACTCAAAATAGTTGCTCTTTTATGCGGGAAAATCGATTATCTAACCATTATGCATAATCAAGGACTCACTGTACCAGAAGAAAGATTGTAGCGGACAAGAAGCCAAATTTCGAGTTTGTGATTTTGCGTTTCAGCCAGCGATAGGTCCGGAATGGCCTGTCAACGGCTATGATTGCACAAGTTTTTGCATGCAATACATCAAATTATATGGAATACAATTTAATAAATTACACTGTAACTAATAAATGGAATGTTAGTGTCCATTAAAGGGCATCAAGACAATGAATTCTCAAAACGCAGCTGCTGCCGCTCCGAATTTTTCTATGTATTTTTCTCAAATGCTTTCAGTTTCATAATAAGTGCAGTCAGGACTTATTTCATTGTGTCATTTTGCAGTCAGAACATTCTTAAATTCTTCTTTTGCTTGAGAACTCTAATGCTTTCCATAATTGTGAAAGTTCCACGCAATTGGCCAATATCTTGTCCTACGAATTTGTTGAATGCTCCTCAACAAGTCGCTGTTAAGTCCGAACTAAAATGCAAGCCTGATTTTAGTTCGCCTCAATGTCTTCTTGCTAAAAACTTCAGACCGACAGGCAGATTGAGAATTAAGAAATTTGAAGTTTGTAAAGAAAGAATAGAAGAAAATTTAACACATACAAGTTAAACTTAAATTTTATGCTATAGAACATAAAAAATGTGGGAATCGCAACAGCTGTATCTATTGAACGCGGTTTGTGTCTTTAATAACTTATAAAGGATACTTCAAGAAGAGCGGAAACCATATGCGAAATATTACGAAAAATCTGTTTTTATTTAAAGGAGGGGTTAAATTTTCAAGAACTTTGCCGCATATATCCGCCTGAATCTGAGCTTCGTTTTTTCTTATAACAAAAAACATGAAAAAGCTGCCTTTTTAATAGTGTTTTTTTTTTCAATAATTACCCAAAATAGGTTTATGGCTTAAACTTTTATTAATGAACTTAAGTCGTCAACAAGATTAATTGATTTTCCTTTTTTCATTAGAAATTTATTGCAACAATTATTATTCTAATTAATTTTAATCTTTCTGTCACGTGAGTGATTAAAATTCATTTTACTTTTATTGCTTATACTTTTAAGGTAATAAATTAAAATTATTTCTCTTATTGTCATATTCTGCTTCGGGTTATTAAATTATTCTTAATAAGTATTAAATGCTGTTTGTTTGTTTGTTAATTATGTTTTTAATAACCCAGCAACAACAACGACAATACAGTTCATGACAATTTTGTAATTTTACTTGTTACACACAATTAATTTTGTCTGTACAAAAGTTTCTTTTAAAAAGTACCTTTTAAAAATTAATTAAAAAAAAAATACGTTCAAAAATAATGATTTTGAAAAAAAGAACAATTTTAAAAAAGTACTTTATAATATAATATTTTAAAAAGCCAACGTTGCTGTAAAAGAACGTGTTTGAACGAAAGTAGCTTTTAAGAAAAGTACAAAAAATACCTTTAAAATAAATGTTATTTTTTATTAAAACATATTTCTTTAGAAAATAACTTATTAAGAAAAATAAGTTTCTAAAAAATCTATAAATCTTACAAAAAAAATGTAGAAATAAAGTCTTTAAAAAAGTACCTTTTATAAAATATTTCTTAAAAAAAGATTTTTTAAAAAATTTTTAATTATAAGAAAAGTAACTCATTAAAACAGAACAAATTTACAAAACAACCTTTTAAAATAAGTACTTTGTGGGAGAAATATATTTGAGAAAAGTACCCGCTGAGACAACTGCATTTTAAAAACGACAACATTTGAAGAAAAGTGTCCTTAAAAAAGTACCTTTTAAAAAAACTAGATTTTCCATTTTAAGGGACATACATTTTAAGAAACATGTTTTTAATACTTTAAAAGAAAGTACTTTTTAAAAAAGTACGTTTTCAAAAATAACTTTCGAAAAAACAAACAAAAGTGGCACCTTTTAAAAAATATGTCTTTTGAAACAAATAGTTCCAACAAAGTTCGTATAAAATACTGACACTTTAGAAATAAACGTTTTGGGGAAATTTTAGTATATTTTAAAAAAGTACTTTTTTAAGAAGCACCTTTTTCTTTTTTCAAAAAGTACCTTTTAAAAATAAATTTTTTTTTTGAACAGTAACTTTTAAAGAAATACATTTTAAAGAAAGTGAATTAAAAATAAACTACTTTTAAGAAAAAGTACCTTTTCAAAGAGGTTATTTTTTTAAACAAAGTGGTTTTTTAAATGAGTAGCCTTCAAAAGAGGTAGAAAAAGGGTAACTAAAATAAACGGATTAGAGGTAACACTTGAAAAAGAAATTATGAGCTTAGCCTTAAATTATTATTAATTTGGCCTTGAGCCGCATTTAGAAACGGAGCATAAACAATCCTCGATTCTGTTTTTATTGGCAAATTTAAAATCTTTAACACATTTAAACGAAGCCCTGATTTACATTTAATAACAATCTTGAACATGGAAAAAAAAGAAAAAAAAATTGCTGACGTCTAAAGGCAAAAAAAAAAAGAAGAGGAAATGAATTAAGTGCAGCATTCTCTTATAAATCTGCCAAACAATGTTATAATTTTCCTCTTTCGTGCAACACATTTGCAGCGACAAAGCAGCAGCAGCAGCTGCCGCACCGACAACACCAACTGCAATCAACCTTAACCGAGTTTTTGTTGCTATTTTAGCTATTCTGTTCTTGAATTCTCTTGTTCTCCTCCTTCTAGTTGTCATACTCTCCTTTCGTCGCATCAAACTATTTCTACCACATCCAGTAGAAGGCACACACTTCGACACACACGAGTTCAGGGATTTATTTGTGCGACACCATTAGTGAGCCCAAACAACAGGCAGAGAATTAAAGAAATCATCATCTCATTTAGTGTTCCTGTGGCTGTCTTGTCTTGGCATTCTATCTCATATTGCCTGCTATTCATTCAGTTGTTTTTAGGCTGTGTTTTGTTTTATTTTTTGTTCTTTCCATCATTCAATATTCAATCAATGTAAAACCGCCCAGCGCTTCTTCTTTTTCACTAACTTCATTCACAATTTCCCTTTTGATTTGAAAATATAAAAAAAAGGGTTTTTTTCGTTGGCTTCTTCCTGTTCTTGTTCTTCTCACAGTCGCTGTTAAGTAACGTAATTTACTCCTCTTTTTTTCCTTCTTTCGATTGTTGGGTTCTTGTCTTTGTTGTAATTTGTTACCACACGATCCCATTCAAATCAACTGTTGAATACTGTTACTAGTGTTGAGGGGTGGTGGGGGGCGGGGGTGTGTACGTAAGTACGCGTATGTGTGTGTTTGCTTTCTGTATATATTTGAAATGTAGTTGCGGTGCCGTTGTTTGTCGGTCGGTCCGTCGGTGGGTTTGTGTTTTTTTTTTGCCTGTTCGTTTGTTGGTGGGTCCTTCAATCTGTCTCTGTGTGTTTTTTATGGCAGTTGGCGTTTGTGTTGAATTTATTATTTCAGTTTTATTTTTCATTTTTATATAAAGAAATTTTCCCTTTTTGTTTAATTTGTGGTTTATTAAAAGTGTTTTTTATTCATTTGAATATTTCAGTCGGTGGGGGGCTTTTTTTTTGTTTCACTGGCAATTTTGCCCTTTTTTTTTATGTGTCAAGTTTGATTGGTGTTTGTAAAACCCTTAATAACTGTCTGTATTGCAGTTTGGTTTTATTTTTTCTGGGTTTTTTTTTTCTTAATATAGAATAAAATGTTAAAATTAAAAACAAAACTAGAAATTTACTCAAGCACTGAAATGATTTTTAAATATCAACTTAAAAAAAAGAAAGGGAAAAACTGAAACTAAATTTTTATTTGTTGTGTGTGATTGTGTTGATGGTTGTCCAGCAAGTGGCTGTTCATATTCGTTTTGTCTAAAGCGATCTGGTCACAGGTTCAACTAGACTTTTTTCCGCTGTATAATTTAATGAGAATATGAACGAAAAAACAATTTAGTTTAGATTAGAACGTAGTACAAGCAATAATTTGAAGCGAGTTTGATGTGTGTATGTGCATAGTTCAACTTCAACTTCAAATTTATTATATATTATTTATATATTTGATCATATTGGTCTGGGCATATTTTGCACAAGAAAATGCATTAAAAATACCAGGTCTATTTAAAAAATAAGTTGAATTAAAAATTTTTCAAAACATATTTATTTATTGAACAATTTCTAATTTGTATCCTTTAGATACAAAAAACTTAAAAAAATTACACAAAACTGCCGAAATTTTTGCTTGTCTACAAAAACATCCAGAGTTTGTAGTTGAAGTCGTAACTATGACCTCTGGATTGTTGACCCAACAATCCAGCAACTCGGCCATCGAGGCACTGGTGCTAAGCAAATTTGCTGTTTTTACACATAAGATATTCAGAGCTGGAGAACTGATACTTTTTATTTTGTTCAATGATAAGAACAAAAAATACTCGTTAAAATATTCGTATTGGCAAAAAAAAAAAAAAAAACATACAAAAATATTGCTAAACAAAACGTTTTCCTTCTTCTTCTGATCAAAACAATTTATGCCTTTTAGCAAAAACTTTACATACAATTTGTTTTTATTTTACTTTCCTTCCGTCCTTAAATCAATCTTTTAAGTTTATCTGACCCCGAAAATTTTCCATAAATGGAATATCCTTTTACATAAATGTATGTAAAATATGTACATATACACAAGAAAAGAGTTTAATAGCTGTTAGCAATATTGCAAGAAAGTTAAACAACTTTAAAATCAATACACAACAACAAAAGCAAATTTGTATGCCAAAACTTTTTTTCCGTGACTGAAAGGGATAAAAGAATTTCTGCCCGAGTTTTGCTACTCATGTGAGCCGAGTAGCAGAATGCAAAAAAAATCTCTGAAGTTTTTTTTTTCTTTTCTGCTTCAGTCTTTTAACCTAGAAAGTTTAAACTGATAAAGAGAAAAGTTTTGCATTGTCGTTTAAAATATATCGAATAGCGTAAAACAAATAAAATAAAGACAAAAAAACTGGACAAGTTTTTAAATACAATTTAACAAAAGTTCGATAACCACACGAATAGTTTGTAATTGAACTTCAGGCCGGAAAATTGTATGCAAAAAAATGAATGTAAGCCCAACAAACATATTGGTTTGGTGTTAAACAAAAAACCAGCATAATATGAAATATCGTTCTTTTCTAGTTCGCAGGTGTTCATACGTGTAGGATATATTAATTCTTATATAACATTTTCCCATAATGAATTAATGAGCCATTGATTTTACGTATAACAAATATTTAAGCATGTATTTCGTCGAAAAGCACCATATTGTGTTTGGCATAGTTGCAGCCAACAATATTTGTTTGTAGAAAATAGGACATATAAAAGAAAAATATTTCTTATGCAATCCATCAAAACAGAGTTAATAGTAACATATCTTTTTAGCAATAACAATCATATTATGTTTATAAGCCACCATATACTTTTTCCAAAAGCAACATCTAGTTTTAGTAGGACATATGAAAGAAACAAATGTTTTGTACAATCCATCAAAACAGATTTATTAGCAACATATCTTTTTAGCAATAACAATCATATTATGTTTATAAGCAACTAAAATATGGTTATAAGCAACCATATTATGGCTATAAGTAACCATATCATGGTTATAAGCAATAAAATTAACGATGGAGTTGATCATATAACTGTTAAAATATTCAAAAAAAAAATTATATTAAACATTTTATATTAAAAATATAAGAGTAATTGTGGGGATTAAAAAACTGTCTTGGTGGCGGTAGGGGGATTTTCCTTAGACCGGTGTATCTTAACTGCTTTAAAAATAAAACACTTTTAGAATAACTTGTGACACCCTGTCTGTTTTAGGCCTCCAGCAATTTGGGAAGCTTAAATCTGCAATCATAATGTGGAATGATTGAATGATTATTTTTCTGGCTGGAGTTTTTTTCTTGGTATTTTTCAGAGAGGGGGGGGGGAGGTGTTGTGCTGGTGTTATGTTTATATACCTTCTAAGAAAAAAACTGTATTTATGTAGAGTTTATGGAAAAAAAGTATTTTATATAAAATAATTTTTTGGCCTTAAAACTGTTTTGTGGAGCGGAGCGGAGAGAGAGAGAGAGATCCTAGCCCTTCCCAGACGTTTCTATATAAGTCGCTTTCTTAAAATCCTCCCACTTCTTACATATGCAGTCTGCGCAAGGCTTTTAGATACTTCTGGCACAAAGAAGGGAGGCGCACAATGTGGAATTGAGCCAACAGGCTTTACTCTATATCCACAAAAAGGATTCGAAGAAGGATTCGAGAAACTTTCTAGAAGATATCCGTTTTCCTTTATCTTCTCCCTGGGCGAAAAAAAAAACTGAAAAAGATTTTCAGTAACATCTCGAGAATTTATTGCAAATATATTGAAGTAAAAGTAAAATAACTTTTTTTCTTTATTAACTACTCAAACACATCCATAAACTGTTCACATAAAAGTTAAATTTTATGTGTAAAAAAAAAAAAGAAGAAAAAATTGTATTGACAGGTGCACAAAAGTGTTTCTTTTATGATTTTATGAAAAACGTTTAAATAATAAAAGAAGCTGCTCCAAAAAAATATACTATATAATAATAGTCCTGGTTGGCAAGCGAACACAACACATATTAACAATAAAAAATTATTTGCCAGCTGTAAAAAATTGCAATAAAAAATAATATTCGTTTTTATTCCCGCTTTTCCTAGCCCACAAAATTTTTAAACACCGTGTGAACGAGTATTTACAATATTTTCATTTTTTTTTATAGTTTTCCTCATACTGTTTAAAGATCCTTGGAATGTTGTAAACTAGAGTCTCGGAATCATTTTTGGCAATAAGAAAATAATAACTCGAAATAACTCGCATCCATAAACGCATTATTAACAATAAAATATGCTTTTTTCTCGTACTTTATAGCATTCGTACTGTCTACCTTTTTTGGTAGAGGGGTGGGTGGTGGGGGGGGGGCGTTTGGGAACGGGGAAGGCTTTGGTTATATTATTTTTCTTTTCTCTGTGTGCTTTCATTTTACTTAAGCGATATGTTTTTAGATTAGATCTCCACGCTGCTTAACTGCCACATTCTTTTTTACATCATCCTGTTGTTTTAGGTTCTTATTAAAACTTTAAGGCTTAACAAAAGCCAGCGGCTTAATATCGTCTCATTTAATTCATCCTAATGAGTATTTGCCTGCTCCTACGGTACTTTCAAGCAGCGTACGTAGAAAAACAAAACTACAGCAGTGGAGTTACATACATTAAACTGCATTAAGAGTACAGTGTGCCCGGGATAATGTTGACTAATTAAAAAGGCAAAAGTTGACATTAATGAAATGGAAGAGTTATTGTGATATTGAAGAGTGTTATTAATAAACCTGCAAAATTTGTTTCAACTAATCATGAAAATTAAAAAGAATCATAAATCTTCCAGCGGAAAAACACTGGGCAAATCTCAATGCAAAATAAACTGGGTTACTGCAAAATTGTAATTATAGTTTTAAGTTGTTAAATATATTATTATGATTTAATTGTTAAAAAGCGCAAAATTTATTTATTGTAAAGCAGCAGTTTTAATAAAATAATTGAAGTAGTGAATAGTAGCGGGATTTGTGCATCACTGCTGCCTTACGGTAAATACCAGGTTCTATCAAACAAATGTAAAGGATTTATGTGGTGGCGAATATGTCCTCAATAGCCTTGAAGATTTCAAGATGTCTGTAGTTTTTCTCTGCTGTAAATAGAGATTATCTGCAGCTTTCTGCTTTCTTGCGAACAGTTCGCTCAAATTGAGAAAAGTTTACTTAGAACCTGAGACATGCACAGACATGCCAGCCTCTATATACGCTATATAGACTGGTTACAGTATTTTATGGTTGTTTGGTTTTACTGCACCGAACATGAAGCAGACTTAATCATCTCCCTATATTTTAGGAATTTCCTTATTTTGTAATAAATTTACTTACACTTAACAAAAAATTAATATTTTGTTTTTTAATTTAACGCTTGAATTTAACGCTTCGTCGATATTTTAAAAAAGGCCTTGAACTTTTATGTGTACACGGAAAAAAATTAGCTAAAGATTGAAATATTTCAAAGAATATTTCGTTGATAAAACGTATAGAGAAATTTACATGTCAGTGCAAATCCTTCAAATTAGGACTTTTTGTTTTATGTTTTACACGAATTCCTTCCTTCATCATTTTCGTTCTTTCTTTTTCGCTGTTTAACAAATCTATTAATCAAATCGTCTCGCTAAACTTTTTTTTTATTCTAATTTTATATGCTTGACTTTTAGGACAAGCAGAAGGCAGTTCTTCATTGCTGTACTAGTTATTTTTAAGGGGATCGGTCATCCTTCTTACAATGAATGCAGTTTAATAGTTACTGAGACTGAAATTTCGGCTAAAGCCCCGATGAATTAATTCATACAATATATTTAGTTCGACGTTTACTAAAACTAAAATTTCGCTTTATTTCGTGTTGAAGTTTTAAAATCTTGTGGTGGGGCGGCCAAAGTCATAAAAAAAATAATATAAGTCAGTAGTTTTAATGAGGTTCTAGTGTCTACATAAGATCTACAAAGAACTGGTATTTCTACACTAAATAGCTGCTTCTAATGTCTGCATATATAAGTGCCCAAGTAGAGTAACTAATTTGTAGTTCTCGTGGTACAAGTCTATTGTCAACGATACGCATGTGGAGCCTCTAGCAGAGGACATTAAAAAGGGAGTAGATTTCTGACAGTGTCAGTAATAAGTGTTTTGCCGTTGCTTTACGGATGGTACAAAACTGTGCCTGTCCTTAAACTATTTATGGGACAGATGTTCTTTCCTGACCCAATTTACCAAATCCATCGTAAAGCCCAAAGAAGAAGAAAAATATATATGTACATACATCAGCTGTGCTGTCAGTTTCAACTGTTGCTTTGAAACTGTTTAAAATATTTAAAATACAAAAATACAAACAAAAGAAAATAAAAAAAAAATAACAAATCTCTTGATATAATAATGAAAAATTGCTTAAGAAATTCATTTGTTAAAAAACTCAACATCGGCGTATGTATTTCTTTCCCTAGATGTGTTTTGGTCCAGCCGGAATAAACGTACAACTTTTGATCATTCAGACGACGAATTTGTATCTTTGCCTGTATAAAATTGCTTTGCAGTTTCTCTTTCACTGCTTTCTATGTTTATTATTTATTAGCTTTTTGCCTTTTTTCTAAAGAATTTATAAATATAAACGACTTGAGGATTTTTCTTTTATTTCTTTTTTCAATATTAAATGTTAGAGAAATGATTTTTATTGCAGCCTTTTACTCTTACCATTTTGCGCCAGCATTAAGTTGAAATTGAAATTTATTTATTCCTTTTCGGCTTTTTTTGGCTACATTTTTGTTTTTCGTATATTTCATTTAGATTGTTTTCAATTTAATGTTGTTGTTAGTGCATTTACTAAACTGAATACTGAGTATTTGTATCAATTTCTTTGGCCCAACTTAAATATTGAATTTTCATCAGCTCGAAATGAAACAGTGTTTAGCCACTGATTTGGAATTCGGTGTCATGTTAAGCAGATGGTGAACTGTTATGTTACGCCCTATGCCCAGGCAGAAAGGAAATAATTTTCAGTGTGTGAACTTTGACATTTCGAGTGAATTTTAGGTTTCAGCAAGAATTCTTTAGTGGTCTTTCCTTCTTGGCATTTTTGGCTCATTTACATACATGTATAATAAAAGTTTCCTTAAATCTATCTGGAGCCCTTCAAAAAGCTTTAAGTAGCGGGTAGTTTCTTAAGAGCTTCAAAACTTAAAATTATCATACAAGACATAAATGTTTTTGGAATGGTTGTTTTTCTAATCTGATAGTTAATTTCATTTCTTTTTTATATAAAATTTCCGCCATAATGTCCGCCGTGAGTACAAGTTACAGGGTCCAGTCGATCAGTTTAAGTTTTTACTACTTTTTTCTATAAATCTGATCGTATGGCATCAGCGGTGGCTTGAGTATTGGCTTCCTGTGTCAAACTGTCATCCATAGCAAGTGTTTGTCTCAAGCGATCACGTAAGATAGTCACGCATCCATTAAAATTTTATGAAAATGTGGAAAATGAGCACAAGAAAAATTGCTGTAAAACTGAAATGCTAATAGATGCTTTTTGATGATCACAAATTTGTATAATAATTTATTTGAAAAGTGCGGTTATGCCGCATTCATGCTGTTCGATTATTGAATCGTTCGTTTGCCAAGAAAATAAAGTATTTATACAAAATGAAAAAGAAAAAGAAATGCTTAAAGCGTTATTCGGTAACGTTTTTTTTAAGCGATTTTTTCATTCATTAATTTTGAGAATTTCTATCTTGAGCGATACTTTAACGTTTAAGTAAGACTTCCATTTTGGAACTGTGGAGCAAAGGACAAATGCAGTCTTGGCTCAATCAATACCAATACATTAATTTTGTTACTCTTTTGCTTTTCCGCCACTAAACTGGAAAACTTGTACGAATACCCGGTCTTTAATAATTCCTACATTTCCTGCACTTTCTTTGGTAAATAAAAATAAAAGTTTCCAATGATCGCTTCAATAACCATCACAGCTGAAAGACAAGTGGCTGGCTGGATGGCTGGCTGGATGGCTGACAGACTGACTGCCTGGCTGGCTGGCTGGCTGGTGCATGCAGCAGGTATCGCATACTGAAAATAAAAACCAAGACCAACAACAAGTACAAAACTAGTGGCATGAAATAGAACAGAGTACAAAAAAGAGACTGTGAAATCAAAAAATTCGCATCTAAAATAATTTAAGTTTGTCTTGTGCCATATTAGATGAATGTGTGTGATTGCATTTAAGTACCTTTCAGACAAGTGGGGATGTTGAGACAAATGATGTTTTTAATACAGACTCCGGGGCACACGAGTGTGTTCGTACGTTAATCTGTAAGTACTCGTACAACTAATAAGGACTTAGTTTAGTCATTGTTGCTGTTGGCTTTTTATATTATTTTCCTTTTTTCTTAAACCATTAAATAAATTGACTTAGGAAGAAGGCTGTTATTGCTGAAGCATGAAAATTAAAAAAAAAAAGAAAGCTAAATAGATAAGTGCTAAAAATGATCGAAGAGGGAGTAATAAACCTAAATAGCAATAATGATGGCTGGGAAAAAAAATTCAGAGTAAATGAGCGGAAACAAGAAAAACAAACAACTAAAATACGAAAGCGAATAAATAAATTGAAAATGGATAACAAATAGCCAACACATTTATAATTATTGATGAAACGAGTGGCAGCCCATAGCGATACTTGTGCTTTAAGTCGTGACCTCAAAGGAAACTGGGGTTTTTTGCCTCTAAACAGCCGCGACTGAAAGATTTTAATTGTGAGAATTTTTCTTAATTAAGAAGAATTTCTTAATTGACTTTTTTGCTGCTGTTTTTCTATCAAGCATTTTATTTTCAAATAAGCTGGAAAGAAATTTTTAAATAACAGTTTTAAATGATTTTTTTACACTTAAACATTTTTTCAAATAATATTTTTAATATTATTAAATTTCTTTTATTATGAAAGTCTAGAGCAAAAAGTAGCTTAAGAGCAGACAAAATCAGATGGCTGCTGGATTTGAATTTTTTTTTTTATAATATATCGTTTTCAACATTATTATTGTCACAGCAATTATATTCCTACATCAATTAGTACACAAAATTTAAAATATGATTGCATGAAACAATAATATCTATAACATATTTTTTTGTAAATAAATAATATTCATTTACAATTATTTCAAATAGCAACTTTTTCACATATATGTACCTGTGCATGTTTTTTTATTTTAATTTATTTTCTTTTAAACGGCAATACTTTGAAAAAGTATTTTTTTTAATCATTAATTTAAAATGTATTTTTGCCACTTTGGTCTATTAAACTTATAGTTAACACTTATTATTGATGTTAGTTGCTGAAATAGGTTTGATCTATATATCCATCACAGATGATGGAAACATTTGCTAGCACAAAACCCAATAAGTTGTATGTTATATAATTTATTTACAAAAAATAAACAAAAAACAATACACAAACATAGCTATGATGTACATATCCATCATAGATGACGAAAACGCCTGATGGAACAGTTAAATTTTTATTGTATGTCGACTTGTACACTTAGAAAAAAATTACGTTTGATGTGATCATATTTTAAGAACAACATACGATTGTTGAGTTGTATGGCTGTAGACCGATAATGAACCAAAAGTCGGTATAAATACTAGGGAAAATAATAACCATATTATTATTAAAAGTTTGATTATAACTAATTTTTTTTTGGAAAAGATATATTATATTTATTATTGGTTTTAAAAATTTTAAAAATGATCATTTATTATGCTTATCTAGGGCCACATAATTTATTAACATTCAGTGGTTGTTTCTACATATTTTCATTAACATTTTTTGACACAACGAATTACTTGTATCCAACGATATATCTGGTATAATTTGTATGAAAAACCTATTCCAATATTGAACATTAATGGTGTAGAGCTCAAACAACTAGATGAACGTATTTTTACAACAGAAATTTGCTCCTCTTGGCGTAAAATGTAATTGAATTCAATTTGTGGTCCATCGAACCATTGAACTCGAATTGCCAAAGGAGAAGAAAAACCACTCGTATAGAATTATTTGCATTAATATTCTTTAACATATTTAACTTAGAAAGTTTATAAGTTTCTGAAAGTTTTGTTTTGTTATTTTTGCTTTAGAAAATTTTTAAAAACTTTATACCTCCACTTGATGGATATATACATCATCAGTGAGATACCAGTAGCTGTCAGTTGGCGTGCAGGAAAATTACATGTTGAAAGAAAGACAGCCAATTTCACAACTATTTCTGTTTATGTCCTTAAAACTTATTGTCTTAAACTTTAAACTTAAAAAAAATTGTCGCATTAAGCGGCTGAAAAACGTTGTGGGCGGTTTTTTTTCATAGAGTTAAACTATTATCTTATCTTGTTGTTTTAAAATTTATAAACGTTATTTTGTAGGTTTTTTTTTTAGCTCTGGAGTTCGTATAAATTTTCAGCCAGAACTACCATTCCGTCACCTGCATTCTTTCTATTACTTTGGAATTTTTCCTTATTTTCTTTTTGTATTTCTTTCTTTTTTATTTTGGCATTTCTTTTTAGTTTTTTACAATTTTTTTTTTTCAAATTTTGTCTTCGTTTGAACAAATTTCTTGTCAAATATTTGGTGTTAATAAAATTCCATTTAACGTTGTTATTTAGAAGTTTATTTGCTTTTGTTAGATAAATTAAAAGCTCATTTTTGTTTGAATAAATTTTTTCCCTTTTTCTTATATCACAAATGTTTGTTTGTTATTGTTTTTGCAGCATTCCATTATACTTGACCTCTTCCCCCCCGGTTTATTTTATTTGTTAAGCAAACAAACATTTATTTATTTACTTAACGAAAGCAAACATTCGCTACTTTGTAATTTCTTTCCCATGACAAAGTGGTTTGCAGAACAAAAATATATATAAAAACGAGAAAAACTCAATATTTGTCTTGCTTTTAGTAACGATTTGACTAAAACAATCATATTCACTTAATATCGTTATTTGCTTAATAGTTGAAATCACAAACATGAGTTGGGGTTTCTGTCGCCAGCCAGTGCCACTTGAACATCACTTGTAGTACCATGTAGGAGTATTGCAATGTTATACGACAAGTCTGTGCTTCCTTTATTTATGGTCCTTTGAGTGCCGGTCGCACAGTACAAAGAAAATTAATAAAAATTGCGTGTTCGTGGGCGAATAAAGAGGGAACGGAAGCATGACCTGTTTCCGTTCGGCCTTAACGTTATTCGGGCACGTTTTGTGCAAAAAAGCGAACAATAGCAAATAAATAAACTTTTGCCAGATTTGTAAAGTTGTAAAACAAATGTGTGTGTAGAATAGCTGAGTGGGGGGCATACAAAAATTTTAGTGCTACGAATTTTCAACAAACAATATTTATAGTTTCTTAAGCCAGTACTGGGCACTCGCCCATTTTGCCTGCCTTATAATGATAATGTCTGCTCTAAGACGTCCACGAAACGACAAGGTTTTACAGCATCAACTTTAAATAAAGTGAAATTTACACTTTTTAACTATAATAAATGAGGTTTAAGGCCGTGCAAATAAAAATCACACTTTAAATCAGTTACAAAAAAAAAAAAAGTTCATTTAAGGAATGATAATCCGACAACGTCTTTTGCCAACTAATAATAATTTTTTAATATTTTTCTCACTTTCTTTGCAGTTGCCAGCCACAATCATATCATTTTCATGTGCCAGGCATAATTGAAAACTTCTTTTTTTTTCAACTCCCCTCTCGCCGCCTCCCCCCAAAAAAAAGAAGCAACTGAAAAATAAGAAAACACCAGGCTGCCAGTCAACAAACTGATGAAATTAAAACAAGCAGCATAAAAAGGGAAAAGTATTACAAAAACAGAATAATTTTATTAAAGCCAGAAGAAGTAGAACACAGAAATGTGTGTGTGTGTGTGTATGTGTGTAAGTGTATGTATAAAGAGAGCTAAACATTAAGTTGATGCAAAGTATATGTTGCAATTGTTGCAAGAAAAAAAGAGAACAAGTTACAACAATAAAACTTTAAAAGACAGACAGTGTAAAAGCAGGCGAGAGAAGAGCATATTGTGAGCATTATTTTGTTGTACAAGTTTATTGCATTAAAAAAGGAAAAAAAAAGAAGAAAAATAATAAAATGAAGTGCTATAAATGTCATATCGTAATGCCAACAGCTTGGCAGTTTTGTTATTGCAGATGTTTAAAGCCAACAACAACAACAACAAATGCAAATGCAAAAACAAAAACAAAACCCCGAACATTACTGTCATCACCTACAACCAACACTACCTGGATACAAATTTTAATGTTACTTTTATTTCTATTTTCGCCAACACAAAATGCTACCGCCCGACTTCATGCCTCCTCCATATCGTTGCATGGCCTGAGCGCGGCCGGTGGTGGCGCTCTTGTTGGCGGCGGCTCTGCTGTTGGCAGTGGCGGTGGCTCTATAGCGGGTGGTTCATTATCCTCTAAAGATGTACACGGTAAGTTTTTATTACAAGTTTTAAGTTTCTTTGGCGCTGCTACAACACGTCTTTCTTAAATAATTTCAAAACTTTACGCTCAAGTTGAAAGCATAGTAAAAACAACAACAACAACAACAACAAAAACAAACAAAAGAAAAGGCACCTTAAAAAAATGTGTTAAACGTGGCTGTTAAAGACACCAGCCATAATTTATTTTGCACACTTTTGATAAAAGCAACGGAAGCAGCAGAACTTTCGTTCGTGTTTCGTACAAGCTGTTAAATTTTATAGAAAACTTTATCAGCGCATGAATTTAAAAGCAAAAGAAAAAAATAGTTTTTGCTCTAGTCAGCAGAGATTGTATATGAATTATTAAGTAAAATGGGGCTTAACTCTTAAATTAATCATTCGTCATGTGCGATCGTTTGGGTGAAATGTCTGCAAGAATTTTTTGAATATTAATATTATCAATTTTAATTTAGGGCCTGTTTTACGATCTCGAAATTTTCTGTTTGTTTTATCATGATTATCCTTCGCAAAAGTTGATCCAACCAGAACGCTGGATGTTAATTGTAAATTAAACAAAAATGCTTTGAGAGAATTATCTTAATATTTTTTTTATTATCATAGAAGCATCTATTGTATTATAATTATATGTGAAACAAAATCATGGCCGAAGGCTGGCCACGGTTTCGTGTGGCGTACCTCTATCCCATGGGGCCTTATTTTTAATGACTCTGAGGCATAATTGAGGTTCAATTTGGTTAATTTGTTGGCTTTTCCTTTTAAATGCCCCCCCAAGAAAGAAGTTCACGGGTGTTGAGTCATATGATCGTGGCGGCCAATTAATGGCTCGATTATCGATAGCCACCGAACTTCAGTGGCGTTGCCAGTTACCAAAAAGGTGTTACGGATAGCAATTGGCTGGCAACTTAGAATTTTTAAGTTAATTTACTTTTAAGCATAAGAAATCAATTATTTATTGTTTTCAGATTTGAAAATTGTTTAAATAACAAACCCGTCAGCAATTTGACACCTTAATTCAGGCCAGATTAGAATTGTCTTTTATCTGTTTTCGAATCGATGCTGGGGTTTGCCTATTTTATTCTTTGTCATCAAAAACAAATCAATTGATGACAACATTTTTATTTTTATTTTTATTTTCTTTTCAACTTAAGATTTTTGCTGTTTTTGGCAGAAAATTTTTTATTGTTCACACTACCATTTCAGAATTGTTTTGCGACTTTACGTGCCGTCGCCTTGTTTAGCTGAATTCGATTTGAACCGCAGTGCCCTTACAGGGACAATCTGTATTCTATAAAAAAAGAAATTTTTAACTTAACATTTTATTTTTTGGCAAAAACTGTTCAATTTTCAAAGTTGAAATTATTTTCCTGACCTAATTTTAGCGTTTCTAGCCGTTTTTTTTTTTTTTAATATTCTCTTAAATGTTTGAGCACTTGGAAAATTTTTTAAGATTTTTCACACTCTTCAGCTGGAGGTTTCTATTTAAGTTGTTGTTTGAAGTAAATTTTAGGCGAAACTAAATTAAAATAATCGTTATAGTGCGATGCTGGGCAAATTTGTTCACAAAAAAATTTTATGGCTAAAAATTTTTTATAGTTAAAAACAAAGAAAAAAAAAACCAAAAAATAGACAATAAAATTTTCTGCAGTCTTTCAGAACGCGCTGGACTTCAGCTTTTGTTTGCTTAATTTACACAAAAATTTTTTATCCCAAAATTGTTTTTTTTTCTATTGTTTTTTGTGTTGTAGGAAAAAACTAGTTCTAGCAGTTTTTCTGCAGCATTTTTGTAGTGTTTCATCTGTTGGATTGGCCCATTCAAACACTGTGTGTGCGTGTGTTTATGTGTGTGTGTGTGTGTGTTTTTGGTTGGTTTTTTGTTAAACATGTGCTGAAATTTAATTTCACGCCAGATATGAAGTTATTTTTTTCGGAATTTTGTGTGCCTTTAAAATGTTTTTTGTTCTTGTTAATTTCCTTAAACGGATGCTGCTTTGAATTTCAGTTTTTGTGTATAAAAAGTAGCACATTTTATTTAATACCTTGTTTTTTGTGAACTTCTTTAAATTTTTTAAATTATCAAAACTTATTACTCATTTTTGCAGAGTTTATCATAGAGCAGATGATAAGTGTAGGAAAAACCTAAGAGTTTAAGGCGTTCTTTTTGTTTGACAAATTTCAAGCCAAAGAGAACAAGAAATCAAATTACATATATATTTTCTTACCAATATTTGCATTTGAATTAATTTTTTTCTTTTCTGGAATTTAAAGAAATTCAAGAATTGTGTAGCTTTTTTCTTTTGTACCATTTTCGCCTAAAATTTTATTTCTGTTTTTTTTGTTTGTTTTTATGCTCTTTTTTTTTAGTTTTTACTTTTGCATTTCTTTTTTTTTTGTTTAACAACTTTTTAATTGCGTTTCTCTTGATGTAATTTTGTTTGTTTTAAAAAAGCATTTTTTCCATCTATCCCTGTCAGCCCTCTGTCTCGCTCGTGCTTTTCCCTTTGCTTTTTGCAACTTTGTTGTGCTGCTAATTAAATGTCTAAAAATGTTTGCTGCTGTTTTATTTCGATGAAAAGCAAAAAAAAATTTCGCTCAAAAGTGACCCCCTTAATAGAAACTGCATCACAATATTGTTAGAAGAACTTTCTTAATTTAAAAGAAATTTAAGTTTCTGTTTGTAGCACCATTTATTATCGCCCCATTCATGTATTACAGCCAATTATTCTTCTTCTTCAATAGAAAAGTTGAATTATAAAACACAAACGCACGTAAAGAGAGAAAATTTAAAACTATCACTAAACTCTAAATAAAAAGTATAAATTTTAGTTAATTTTTTTTCCCAACTATAATTTGATTTTAATACTTTGTTCTTTGCTGTTGCCAATAAAAAAAAAGTCGGCTTGAGCTGCTCGAGATAAGAAAAGTTGAACAAAAGTTTGGTATCTTCAATGCACCAGTAAAATAATGAAAAATTTAATTTTATAGCAATTTTTTCTTCTCTTCCATTAACGTTTTATAGTTTTCTTTTTCCTAAACATTCCACTTTATACTTTAGGATGGGCTTCGAATTTCTTCTATAGTTGTTGGACTCCTTAGAAGGAGGGAGATTAATTGAAGTAGAGCACACAACTACTGAAGAGCTGAGTTATGCAATCTCGGAGGGGGATGTTGAGTTTTGAAGAGAAAAGAACTCACTTGTCAGCTTCAATGAAGTCATTAAGCGCTTGAGGGTATAAAAGACGTCTAAAAAAGTTATGATTGAATGTATTTCGTGTAACATTTCATTTAATGCTTTAACAACATTAATCTTGTCATTAATAATTATTTTTTGTATTTTTACATAATTATTAAATAATGTGTGTTTTTATTTTAAATTTTGTTCGCTCAAGAGCTAAAGAGTATTTCATTAAGCACTACATATCTTTAGATTTTGGGGAAATAAATCGTTTAATAAATATAATATCGGGAAAAGTGTGCTGTGATGCAAAATGTTCAACTGCTCGTGGCTGTGGTGCTTCGGTTAAGTATAATTTACTAAAGGATATTGGCAATTGTTGTATCTTAAAAACCGCAAAAAAAAAAAATAAATAAATAATAATAATAATAATTGAGCAAAAGTTGTTGTATGTTAAAAGTCGTGGTGCCTTGAAAGTTGCTTAACTTTGATACGTTGCGTTGATGTCGACGTACTCTGAGTGACAGAACTCATAACAAAACCTGTACTTTAACTTAAATGTCAGAAGTTAGAAGAAGACAAAGTACAATGCATGGATGGATTCTATGTGGTCCGGCCTTAAATGTGGCTGCAGACAAACGTTTTGTGTTCACCGTTAAAAACAAAAACACAAGTTGTTACTGTAGTTGGAGCAGCCACATGCCTTCTTCTTCTTTTGGCGCTACAGTCCGTGGTGAACCTGGGCCTGAACGCAGCCACATGCCACTGCTGTTAAATATAATTAAAGTCAGCGTAAAAGAAATTGATAATTATCGATCTATAGCAGTCGTCATGCTCTGCGAACTTCCCCAATGATCTAATTTATTTTTTCATCAATAAGTTTTCACAATTTGAAAGCGTTTTTGTGGCCTCAAATCATCCACAATGATTTGGACAAAAATGTCAATAGGGTTTGACATTCTTCTTGCTGTCAACAATTTACAGTTATCGATAGTTCTCATCCAAAAATAATTACATATTATAGTGAGTTTCGTTTTTGTAGCTGCTTGCGCTTTGCGTTCATAAAATGTGAAATTTTTATTATTCTTCTTCTTCTTCTTTTGGCGCTACAGTCCGTGGTGAACCTGGGCCTCAACCAACAAAGTTTAAATTCTTTGTTGTTGTGTCGAAACTAGTGTGTTTTTACACGGTAGGGAAGTTACCCCCACGCACAACCCCCGAAAACCTGGAGGACCGGGTCCTGGTTTAGACCCCTGGACAGAGGGGATTCGCTGCACACTTTGGTTCACCTCTAAGCGGGTGCTGTAGGGGCTATCCAGGGGCGCCACGGGGAGGCAGTATGTCAGCTTGACCAGTTCATTTTCAGGGATCGCTGCTGGCTTCTCGCCAGGTTGAGAGCAATCAACAACTTTGCCCTGAGCGCACTGGCCCATTCCCCCAGAAATTTTTATTATATGAGAGTATAAATTGGAGAGGACATAAATTTTCTGAATATGCAGCATAATCTGGTAAAAACATCATTACGCAACTTTTTTGTTTGTTATTTACACGGTTTTGTATATCAGCTAACGATATGTTCTTTATGCCCAAGAAGTCCGGCCATGCAAAGACTTTCTTGTTGTTGATTTATGCAACTGCTTTGAAGAATTAAAATTGCTTTTAATCTCTTTTATATGTTAAACACTTTCATTTCACTCTCATTGTGGTATTTGTTGTGTCTTATTTTTAGTCTCCGACATATTTTTTAAGTCGTTCTTAAACACTTTAAAATACTCTTGCATTGTTGTAGTTGTTGCCTCCTATTCTTAGTCTCTTAGTTTTTTAAGCTTAAAAAAAACTTATTCGAAATAAAGAAATATATTTGTGCACAGAAAAAAAAAACTGGCTGTTGTTTTTGACGGTCAAAAAAAAAAAATTAAAGTAGAGAAAACGAACAAAAGCTGCAGGTTTTAAGATGACTAAAACTGAAAACTGAAACTTTGTGAAAATCCTGTAAGAAAAAACTATCTTAAGAATACAAAGTTTCGTTTTGTGTGTCATCTTTTGTTGAACATTTTCATCTTCTGTTGGTTTTTCATTAATGAAGAAGTAAAAAGAAAAAAAACAAAACGAGTTCACGTTCTGTGTGGGATTCGTTCGCGCCAGCGAGAAAGACAACATGAACATGAAAATTGTAAAAATAACTGGCGCGGAATCCTAAAACACGAGAACTGCAATATTTACGCTTTTAAGTTTATAGAGAAATTGCGGAGAAGTGCTTAATTAAGCACATGCGGAACGGCGACATCTATAGAGAACTGTAAAACTTGTTTGAATCGGCTGTCGACGGCTTTAGTGACACCAGGCAAGTTCACCTGTTTCAAATTCGCCCTAAGGAAATGACTAATTTGAGACGATTTTAAAAATTCCCAAAGTTTTTCTATAAGAAAGGATTCAATTTATTTCATATTTCGTTATATGTTTTGGGCTTAGGAAAAGCATTTTTTTTATTTTGGTGTTTTCTGAAATTTGAGAAAAACAAATATATTTTGAACTGAACTAAATACAATTATTAAAATCGTACATCTAAAGTTATTAATAAAAAAGTTCTTCTTTGGTTGTCGTATGATTCGCGTGTGTGGCTGAGACCAAGATTGTCTCTCCTTGTTAGTCGATTGTGGCCTCTAAAGTTAAGAATATTGCAGGCTAGAGGATTGGGCTGCAGCTCAAGTTTTTTTCATATAAATCTTTCCACATGTTTCGAAAACACAGTCTTACCTCTTGAAACACCCAGATCTTTGTGAATATTTCGATATCTGATGTACCAGAGGGCTATTGTAATCTCTATGGCTTTTCCATGCCAAAATCAAGAAAACCAAGAGGAATAGCAAAATATTTTATAAGAAAATTTTTTTTTTTAAATTTTATTTTTATAAATAATTTTGGTTTTGGAAATTTTAGTCGATATCTCAGCAATTAGTTGATAATATTAGCTTGGGTTTTCAACTAAATAGAACAGATTATTCCACCGTGTGACATAACGATACACAATCCCATTTATTTGTGTCACATAACGATGGTATGTATCTCTTAGGCCAGAGATGCCAAGAGAAAAATCTATTTCTATTGGTATAAAAAGGGCGTATCTGAATTTTTTGCTATTTCGCCGGAAAGAGAAAATATAGTAAAATTTTAGTTTAAAAGGGGGGAAAAATTTAACGATGGTTTTTTTATTTATTAAAGTTTTAGTTAAAAATCTAAAACAGGGTTGTTTAAATTTAAAAAATCAATATATAATTATTAACGGCCTTTTAAGCCGTTCATAATTTAAATATGATTTTATTCAAAGATAAATCACGAATGTTTTTTAAGTGCGTTGTTGCGGAGTTATACTGTGAGAAAAAGTTAAGAAGAGAATTTTTGAGATATTGAGAAACTAAATACTAAACTTATGCTGTCACATGTGGTATCGCCACTTTGATTTGTAATTTTTTTTTATCTATTTCTTAAGTTTCTGCGGCGACTTGTTTAAAACGTCTACTACCGAATTTTTTCTTCATATTTTATTACTTTTGTTTTATTCCCCTTTAATTGTTAGTTTATTTGGTTTTTTTTTTAAACACAGCAAAAAGGAAACCTTTGCCAGCTCCAGTTACAGTCGCAGCCACTCTTCGCAGCGTATTTTGACATTTAAAAGTTTGTGTTTATGGTGTGTAAAAGAACATAGAAAATCCTTTTAAGTTTACAAGAAGAGCATCCTCTTTATTTGAGAGTTTGTAGGGTGGCATTTGTTCTATTTACAAATGTCTAAATGTATGTGTATAAACATGCACTAGTAAGTGATGGTGGCGTCTCTAAGTCCATAAGGTTTTCTTGCATTTTACTGTTCTACAGGATTCTAAGATCCTTGTCATTTTTACTTAAAGGGCAAATACTGGCACTCGAAAGTGCACGCATTTTTATTAATCTGTCTACCCAACACGACTAATGAATTTAAGCAACTTTTCACACATTATTTGTGTTATATTTCGTTTTGTTTGTTTTCTTTGCTGCACGGCCCCTCGAGGCTTAAACGTTTTACTGTTTCTTTTTTCTTTTTGCTTTTTACTTCAAAAGTGTAATTTTTATTTGTTGGCTTTTTGTTTTCGTTTAAGTTTTATTTTGGTAAGAAATGTTTAATTCTTAAGGAATTTAGTGCAGTTTTTAAGATTCGTATTTAAATATATATTTTAATGTGATTTAAATAAATAATTGTATTAAATGCAAAATATATTTTTTACTTAAAATACCAACATTTGTTTACTGAATATGTTTTTGTTCAATTTGAGGACATTCAAGAAATCGTTTGAAACGATAAAAAATATTTTTAAATTAATTGGCTGAATTCAATCAAAGAGCAATTTGTTGTATAATTTTTTTTTATAAAAAAACTAAGTTCAGGTTTTTTAGTTTGGAAAATATTCTTAAAATCCATTATGTTTAACTTAAAAATGAGTTTTTTTCAACAAATTTTTAGCTTAAATTTTAAAAAAATTTTACAGTTTAAATTTTTATCCATTTTTTGGCAATTTATCGCCCTCACGCCCAAATAACCGCTCCTATTTTGAGGGCAAGAATGCCTCAAGCCAAAGTCTGATGCTTCGTTTTAAAGTCCACATTATCCCAGAAAAAGCGAGAGGAAGAAAGTTGATTAAGTTTGATTGTCCACAAGACTGGTGGGACAAAACTTTGCAACGCCTTTTTTTTTGTTACTTGAACTGATTATGGTGTTAATTTTAAATTAATTAACTGAAATAATTTAGTTTTAAAATAGGAACTGCCAGACAGACATCAAGCCTGTTTTAACAACCTATAATTTTTATTCAAAATTCTGGCAACAAGTTTTCTTTTATATTTTACAAAATCAAACAGTTATTCAGTAATTAAAAAATAAACATTCGCTCCATAAAAACCAATCCCGTATTTTTCCACAAACACGCAAAAGCCACAACTTTTCTTTTATAAAACTGAACTTTTCATATAAAACTGAAAAGGATTTGAAATGAATGGAGGCGACTTTCTTATAAATATTAAAAGAAATGCTCAAACGTGAGCAAAAGCAATAACAAAGAAACTTGATTCCACAACTACACACAGATCCTTTTGAGAGTCGGGTTTGTCTTTGCGTTTTCGTTGCTGACTGTGACAAATTAAAACCTTTATTCGAAGAAAATAGAAAGTACTTTCTTCGCTTGTGTCAGTCTTTCTCAGCTGGTTGAGGTGGTAGAAGAACCCCTGTGTATAACAAAATTTGTATTGTTTCAGACTGCGCCGTTTTGCATAAATATTTGATTTTATTGAATAATAAATGTCACGCTAAAAGTGTCTTTGGTTTGAATTGTCTTACTTTTGTTAGTGGAAAATTTCTAAATTAATGTTAAGCTGGGAATATATTTTCCTAAACATATGTAAATAATTAATATAAATATACAGTGAGACATTGTTTGTTTATAATCAAATGTTGAGGAAAATTTATATGTGAAGAATTTACTTGTGAATTATATGTATTAGAGTTGTTAGCAAGACCTTTTTTCCCAAAATATAAAATTGGAAGAAACCACTTTACGTCCTTCGGTGGTCAAATGAATTGTATGTTTTCCTCATTACAACGCTTGATTTAGGGGTTTTCTGGACAAAACTGCGCTACAGCAGTTTGTTTACTCTGCTTGTGTCCATCCTGTTATGCCATCTATTTCCCACGCTCTGAAGTAACACATTGAGGATATGATCACTTTTAATAAGTCCCAGCACAATTCTGTCTGATTCTGGTTTAAGGAAGAGGCTGAAGGAGATCCTGGTTTGGGTAATTTTCTATAGTGATTTTTAAGATGGAAAATTAAACTTTCCTCCTCCCTCATCCTCAAAATAAAAATGTATTTGATTTTAATTTCAGTTCTTATAGAAAAAAGTTATTGAAATTCATTGATCAAAATTAAAATTATGATTTCTGCTGTGAAGTACTCATGTACAAAATATACTATTAATATCACGTATACGCCATGCACCGTTTCCAGCTGCAGGTTAACATAAAATAAGTGCATACTTTTAGGGGCTATAATATTTGTAAAACATACTGGGCGTATGATTGCTATCAAGTAGACATGTTTATTACGTATACGCTAGTAGGACAAATATAAGAACAGTGACGAAGATATAGTACATAAATACAGTTTGTGAGAGTATATTAAAGGAATCGCTGATATACAGTCGAGTTTTGGTATAATGAACGGCATAACATCAGGATTATTTGTCATTACGAAAAATTCATTTAAAAGAGAAGTTTTTTTTATCTATAATTTGATTGAAATTGCTAAACAATTGACCATTTGCATGTTCATAGAAAAAGTATGCTTTTACATTTAGCGGGTAACTTATTAATGGCAGTTATTTTTTCGATGTGGCAGCCAAAATTCAAAGGAACAAAGTATCTGTTTTAACACTGACAATGACAGATTGATTGATTGATGATCTAAACAATGATAGTTTTTTTTTGCTAAACTTCTTTAGAAATCATAAACTACATCTTTTCTTAAACCACTAGACGCTTAAGCCATTAGCTTTTGCGTTTAGACCAATTCCATATTTATGCAAAGCACTTTATACAGGTTTTTCGTCATATGAGAATGCTGTACTGCTCGCTGTAATCTTCAGTCTTAAGAGCTTTGGAAACTATTTATCTTTTCAGTTTCTTTATTAATATAATTGTATAAAAGTTTCTTGATATTTCATATTAATTGGAATTTGTTCACATTGACGTTCAATTTTCGAATTTGTTTTAAATATCCTTTCTCTAGTTCGCAAGTGTCCTTACACACTCAAGCTCCACTAAAACTCCAATTGCAAACAAGCTTAAATATTTGTACATGAGCACATCAATTGGAATCATTAGTGCACGTTCAACGACTCTGGACATTGAGCTTAAATATATCAAAGTGTTCATTCTTTATATCAAAGATTCAGGAAAGTGAGCATTTCGTGCACTACGTTTTGACTATATGAATATTGAAGTAAATTTGGATGTTTTTTTTTTGATAGTTTATTTAACGATTTTTATCTTTTTAAATGAAAAGCCTTAACAGAGTAAAACATTACTGATGACTTCAACAATATTTTGCAACCAAAAAGCATCCAAATAAACACAACAATAAATAACAGCTTTTGCCAGACATTTATTGTCGAGCAGGAAAAAAAAGAAGTTTACACTGTGTTTGTTAAAAGCGAATAAAGAACAGCAACCAGCAAATAATAATGATCCCAAAGGATACAAAACAATGACCATTCTTTTTGTTAATATTATGGCTGTGCTCCTTGTTTTGTTGAAACAATGAAAACAAACACTAACAACAACAACAACAATTTAGCCTTAAGCTACCAGCCATTCTTCACTTTGAAAATTCAGCATATTTATATATTTCCGATGTCTTGGAGTTTCTTTTTATTTTTTGTTTTTTATTAGCAACTTCTACACAAGTTGTTTTCAGTTCAAATAAGTGCAAAAGAAATTAAAATTGCATCTAACCCATTTGTGACTCTGGAAACATTTGGCCATAATAATTTCTTTTGTATTAACTTCACTTCAAGAGCAGCACAATAAACATGAAATTAAACTTGTTTTACTGGTCAGCCGAGCCAAGCCAGAGACGTAAAAAAGTCCTTTCGTTCGGTTGGCCTGTAAAACATGTTCCTTTTTTGTTGTTATTTTGGACCAGTATATTAAATGTTTATTTCCGCAACAGTTTAAACTCATTTATAACAACGACAGCAACAAGAAAAATGGCACCAAAGTAAAAAAATATTACAGGCTACAAGTCTCGGTTACAAACATTAGCTTTTATGCGGCTAAAGAGGTCTGGTCTTATTTGAAATTGCCTTAATTTGCATATTACAGTAGAGAGATAGAAAAAGCAAAAAGTAAAGGAGCAAACAAAAAATTTGCAATTTAGAGTGACTTTTATTGCTTGGAAAACAACTGACATTTAAGTGAACTGTAAACAGTTAAATTTGTTTCTTCTATCAGCTTTTCTGTTTTGTTTTCAAATTGCTTGTCAGTGGTTTAAGCACGATAATAGTATTTGCTTATTACAACTAGCACAGCGTAGGGTTAAAGGCAGAACACGCTAAAAGGTTTGAAACTTGGGTGAGCTGTTCTAATTGACCCACAGACTGAAATTTGAATGAGCAGTCCTGCAACTAAAGGACGCCAAACTGGACTGCCAGCTCCGGCAATTGAAAAACTATTACTATTCTGTTCTAATTTGGTTGAATGGCAAAACTAGATTCATACAACGCAATAAACTGGATAGTTTTAAAATTTTCTGAGCTGATTCTTTTAAACTGGTTGGCTGGTCACTAAAGCGTCATTAATTTCATCAAAAGTCCTTGCACTACAATCAAGCTGACCTGATGTATTTGTTGGTGTTTTTATACTCAAATGTGAAAGAATTTTTTAAACGAGTGACGTAATAATACGGAAATCATTTTTAAAATTTGACCGACCATTCCGAAAACATTTCATGAAATCGTATTAAATACGTAAATATTAAATGTCGCTATATCTGGTAAATTAATAAAGAGAAATCTTGCCTTCTAGATTGCGAAATTGATTGAAGACGGCTGTCACAGGATTGACTAATTCTATGGTGCGATTTTGTCACCATCTTACCAACAACTTTATGTGGCAACGCATAATTTTTTATGATTTATTACAAGAGACATTGTTGGTGATATCAAATGTAACCTGCACCGCAGCCGGTAGCTCTCAAAGTTCATAAAGAACTTTTCCAAACTCGCCAAAATCTGTTGCAAAAAAAAAAAAAAAAAAACAAACAGCACCTCCGGTTCATGTGGATCCTTGCACTAAACTTCTATCATCAGCAATTACCAGGATCATACCTGCCAATTTCACAAGTTATTTGTTTGCTATTTCTATAAATTAAAGTTTATGACTAAATGAGAACACAATCTTGATGTAAAGACGTACCGTCTGTATACACATACGGATATAAACAAAATAACTATATAAAAAATGGCTCCTAAGACTTCAGATTTAATTCAAGCTACAGGATTCATTTTACAAAATGTCCCGTGGCCGAGTGAATCGCCGTTGTGCCTATTTGGAATAATTTGGAAGTTTTTGCACAATGAAAGTCATGCTTTTTTCTCCTAGAGTTTTGGATGCCAGGGCCATTGAGAAAACGAAAACGGGGTGACCAGTAGAAATCTTTTCTTACCGCAAAATTTTAATCAATTTAAACCATTCATGTGAACATGTTTTATGACTATTTCTCTGTTTTGTAAATCTAAATTGGGCCAAAGAAATATGTGTCTTTTGATGTTACAAAAATGAAAATAAATTTAGCTAATTTTTATTTAAACTAAACAGGATTTATTTCTTTTAATATTATATTATTTAAAGCTGCATTGGCCATCAACAGAAACCTTAAACTAAAACGGCAATAAAAAGACTTGGCACAACAAGAAAGAAACAAAACTACAACTCAGCAACTCATTATTAAATACATTTAACTAAATTGTTTAATACGCTACGGGGCCAAGAATATTCAACGACATTTTCATTTGAATATTATGCACGGCACAGATAAAAGTCCAAGAAACCACTTACAACTCAAGTCATTAAGTGTTTAATACTTAAAGAGCGCTAAATAAGTTGAGCGAAGAACCCCCTCCGTTTGCAAAATTATATCTTCTGAATTCTGTTGTCAACAGTTTTGTGTTGGAAATTGCCAACAATTAACTTTCAATTAGTTAAGCTTAACGTTTTAATTTGAAACCATGTACACTTGTGACCCAGTTTACAGTCTGCAGTGACCTTAAATAGACGCACAACTTACTGACACAAGCGTCTTGTTTGATAGTTCTTACGCAGTTTGCACAAATATCCAGTCAAGCATTTTGTTGTAGCGCGTATTTGCTGAACGCCAACAACAGCAATTCGTATACAGGGATGTGGACTAAATCAACCCAGTTAAAATTTTCTAAAACATAAATAAATAAATAATTGTTTTGAGGCAGAAAACTGATAAATATAATATTTTTAGGCTATAATTATTTTTGCATGAAAATTCATATTAAGGTTGTGGTTTCATAAATAAAATTTCTCGCCAACTGAAATTCTGAAGGCACCGGGAATACGATCAAATTGGGCCAAGTACTGCACGGTGGCAACGAAAAAAATGCATTGTGTTTCTAATCTCTATTATTTAACTCGGAAGTCAGTTTAACACAATAGTCTCTAAAATGGGACGACCAAATAATGATTTGCAAACACAATTAGTCCCAAAGTGAATTATCTTTGCTACGCATTTATTAGCCTTCTGCCAATAGTTTCTACAATATGCAAAAAGATTAATTAGGAATAGGTTGCTTTATATCCTGGAACATCAAACTGTAATATCAGACCATTAAGTTGGCATTCGCTTTGAGCATAGAACTCTGGGCCAAAGTTACTGTATTGTGAAAAAAAACTCAGATTCCCTAGACAAAATAAAATCTTTACTGCTGGGCAGTATTTCTAGCTGCTGAACAAGCATTTGAAGGAGTGTTTTATAAAGGACTCTTGTCTAAGTTTGCAAAACTGTAATCAACTACTTGTTATTTGCTTTTAAAATCCTTTTTTAGTAAATAGCATATTTTATGTATGTAAAACTTAGAGATAAGGTTGCAGCAGGTGTCAGTACGGATCCGCTTCTGGGGCCGTTATAATACACAGTTTTTAGCTCCGAGATGGCAGTAAATGAAGGTATTGAAATGGCCATGTTTATTAAACATTTAATATTATAAATTTAATAGAAAATCTCTTAATTTATGTTAGAAAGAAATATGTATTAAAGTCTGTGGCGGCTTCCTTTTTGTTTGTCCTTGGAACTTCTTGCTGCGGCCTCTGCGTGCAACTTGGCTACAAAATTACAAAATTTCGTGAATACTTACCGTAAAGAAACAAACAATGTTAGGACTTTTTGACACCCCTTAACTTTTCCAAAGTATTAAGATATGAAAAGTTAGAATTTTTAAGGTTGTTTATTAATATATTTAAATTATTTTTTTTCTTGAATTTTCTTTATTTTTTACTCATATTTTTCTTTGCCGTTTTGCGTGCCGGACGTTGAAGGTGTTTGTGTCGTAGTTATTGTGAAAAACATTAATTTTCATAAACAAAAACCAGAACGGAGGGTTGCGTACCTTTTGTTAATTGAAGAACTTTACGCTCAAAGTGTTTTAGCAACTTTGTTTTGCCATTAAAACAGTCAGTGACAAAAACTGGGGCACATGTGTGGCATTTCGTAGCATTTGTTTTGTTTATGAGGCATAAATTTTGTGATAAGAACAGCTGCTTTTGTTTCAAGGGTTTGGAAAAATAACAGTTATTTATGCTGTTGTTGTTGTGCTGAAATTTTTTATGCGAATATATTTCAATTATATATATCTGATAAATCAGTTATTGAAATATATTTCATTTGTATAATAAAGTTGTGTTGAAAAAAAAGAAATTGAAATGGGTATTTTTACTTTAATGGCTTAAGTTCTGCTGAAAATGAACAGAATTCTTTTGTAGTTAGTGGGCTTTTGAGAAAGATGCTTTTGTGTGTGAATTTTATTCCGACTTTGTCATCGGTTGATATATTCTGCTCAGAATTATTTGTCAAATGGCCGAAACGGTGTCAGTTCGATAGATCGATGTTTAAAAACTTTTATTGTTTAAAGTGTGTAACATGGAAACCAACAGCATGTGGCTTAAACAAGACAAGACAATTCTGATGCATGTTATGCCATACGTGACATTGTGCATTCGCAGAAAGTCTTTTCTGTTGTTGGGTCACATTTGTTTAGAGTGAAATTCTTCAGGTTATCATCTTTAACCGTTCTCGATTAATAGTTTTTGTTGGCCTGATCAGAATCCTTTGCCAGGATATTGTGTTCCTTAGACGAGTATGATGACAGCGATAGGCCTTTGAAGCGAATAAAAATAGTTTTTATTAGGACAAATTTATCTGGTGTCACTTAATAAGCCCCCGGAAACGGTTAGATATCTTTTTTTCCCCCGGTTAATGTTTACGGAAAATGCTTTACCTTAATTTGTTCGTTCAAAAAGTGTTTTAGAGAAAAGCCGCTGTTTAAGCAGGTATTCAGATTCCTGGTTTACACTGCGGCAAAACAAAGCACTTTTGAATCTTGTTGTCGCGAAGTGTTTAAACTTAATAATAACAACAACAACCAGCTTTTAGCACATAAATGTTTGGGTGTGTTGACGGCGTCACTAACACATTAACGGGTTTTTACAACAAAACGCAAGAAAAGTAACTTGTGACACTCCTTTTGTTTGGCTTTTTCTTAGGTTCAGTTGTTATTGACAACAAACTTTTTCTATTTAATAAAATTACATGTTGTTTTTCGTTTTTTTCTTGTTCTTGTAAATATTGAGTAGAAAATCTGAAGTTACAGAATTTTCCATGTTTCTATGTTTCTCTGGTGAAAGACTAAACCAGTAATTTAGGTTGAATACAAGCCTGCCTGCTGCACGTTGCCAACCTGTTTTTAAGCACCAAAACACCATCTGTAGCTGTTACATATTTTGTATATTTCTTGTGTTTGGAAATTCTAGGTTAAATAAACATAAATATGATGTAAGTAGTCATTGTGTTGTTAGTTTTCTTGGAAGGAGTCCTTTGCAAACAAATACGCTTAAAAAGTTTCGTTTGCTGCTTTTGGGTGCTGTTGCTGTGTTTGTTGTTGTTGTTGTTATTATTGTTGTTTATATTAAGCCTTCATTTAAAGTATTCTTGCTAAGAGCCAGAACAGCAGTTAAAAAACTTGATGCTTTTTAATATTGATGCTGTTGAGTGTGTGTCATTATGAGAGCTTTCTTTGTTCTGTTCATCATTTATTCTGAACTAATGGTGTGTTTTTATTTTCTGAAAACTTTCCTTTTAACAAATCAGCACACACATACATATGGCGAAAAGTAAAACTAAGAATTTGCTTAAGTTTTTTTTTGTTTATTTATATTTTTTGTTTTTTGAAGGTAAAAAGTTTTAGCAGCCGAATTATTTAGCTTTAATTAAAACAATAACACTAGTTACATATAACAGGATAGACAACTTGTTAACAGGTTAGTTTTATTAGAGCTTTGAACTGAACTGCAACATATACAGTCGAATCTCGATAATTTTAAATTCAAGGCACCCACAGAAAAGTTCAAATAATCAAGTTTCTATATCAACAAGAGTTCAACTTATCAAGAGTGGGAGGGGAAAAAAAAATCAAATTAACAAGAGTGTTATTAAAATTTCAGTATCGAATTCAAAATCACATTACGAATTCAAGTTCTAGAGTGTAGAAAAACCAAACTTCACATTATAAAAAGTGTTCGCGGCAAGATATCATTTCTATATAGTAACGCAAATAGAGTGTTTTATTTATTTTATATTTTGCCTAAAACACAGCAAATTTAAAATAATACAAATTATAGAGCGTAAAGCCAAAAAATCAATAGGCCATTAAAATAATTTCAAATTAACGAGGGGACAAAATTACACAGTTTCTGTTTTCAATTTGTTGCATCTGTTTTAAGGGACCTGAAAAACAATTCCAATTATCGTGGACATACAAATTAACGAATTTCAAATTATCAAGAGTTGACTGTAAAATGATTCCGAACAGCTTTAAAGGGGAATTTAGAGGATAATACAAGTCGTAAGACCACGAATGGTATCCTCTAAACTTAATATGTAATGAAACCATGTGATATAGCGGGAAAATACGAATGTAAATTTTACATCGTCGTTTTTAAAAACTTTTCAAATCCCTTCATACATCTTTAAATCAGGGATGTATTTTTATGTAAACATTTGCTTTGTTGGTGTAAATGTAAAAAAAAATTGTCCTAAGATTCTTATTCTCATTTTTAAAATATGAAGATAATTTCATATGATTTTCTCTTTGGTTTTACGTACGACTTGTGACATAATTCGAAGCCTTTACTGTTGGCTTGGAGACGGCTCTGGCTTAATGGTGCACCAGCCACATGCTATAAAAAGCATCGCTTAGTCGCCGATTTTAAAGCGGGTTTGATTAATCATTTTGCATATTTAAATATATTAAAAATTTTTTTAAAATTTAGTCTGTTACCATTTTTTTTCGCAGCTGATATTTTTGCTCGTTTTCATATTTTCGTTTGTTTAAAATATGCGTTTCAGGTTTTTTCGTTTTTCCGCTAAATATTCGTTTTTTAAACAAACAAATTATTTTGTTTTTCATAAATATTCAACTCAAGCAAATTTTTGTGTTCGTTCGGTTCGGTTTGTGTTTCTGTTTTGTTTGTTTGTTTTAATTTAATGTTATTGACAAAATATTTAATGTTTGTCTTTATCGTTTTGCATTTTCTTATAATCCCAACCGCTTGAAACGTTGCAAAAGCATTCGACTGTGAAAATGCAAAGCGACCACAAATGATGGCACCGAATACAAAAATAAAGCTGACGGTTTTAATTGTGTCGGGTTTTGGTTTGAATCCATAAGGTGAAAATCGGGCAAAAATTATTTAAATTTTGTTTGTCATTTAATTTGGAGAATATGAACAGACAAACTTCTGAATGCAGTGAATGAAGCAGAGGGGAAGAGCGTAATAGTGGATTCACAATCAAACGAAGTGTAGTTCATATAAGACTTGGAGCCAAATCTAGGACATTTTGACAAGATGTCCACGTAAATTTACTCAGCGCCAAACAACTCAACTGTGATTTTCTTCATTATGGACTAAAAAATACAGCCCTGGACAAACATAACTTGACGAATTGTCGGAAAAATAGTAAAATTCCGGTACTTTTAGTTTGTGCAAAATTTATTACATTTATTCTACTAATATATTGTAGTTTTAAAAAAGAAGAGAGGGGAAAGCAAATTTCAGTAAGAGGTATGCAAAATAAACACACCAACGAAAATTACGCTGTTGTTTTAGTCAGCTGATTTCGTTACGAAGTGAAATCTTGCAGTGGCGTAACTGATTTACATAGATTTTGAGCTGCATTTTAATATAAGAATTTTAAAATTTTCTTTTTTAAGAAGCAAATTTCTAACTTAAAGCTAAATTTAATTTAATGGCTTAAAATTTTGGCTGGCTCTTTGTCTTTGACTCTTCGAGCACTAAACTAAAAAAATACAAACGAGACTATTTAATCATATACGTAAATGTATATGTATGTATATGTGTTTGCAGGTGTTTATTTTTTCAGCTTTTATGAACTTAACATCGTTATGGCACATATTTAACCTAAAAAATTTTATAAAAAAGAATCAACCCCAACTGGCGTTGGGCCTAAAGGTGTCAACATACTTTATTAAATGCCTCCAATATGTAAATGAGTAAATTCGAAATTTTAAAGCAGGCCAAACCAAAAACTGCCGGAAACTCTAGTTTTTCTGTTGGCCTAAAAATACAGCCCAAAATAAACACTTTGTAAACAATAAGTTGTTGTTAAAGAAATGAGTGAAAACCAGCTAAAGTCGGAAAAATGAAACGAGAATAAATTATGATACTTTACAGTGGTTCCAAATGGCCATCGCGGGGGAATTTTTTATTTAACATTGCAACATATTTATAATTATTATTGTTGTTATTATTATTATTATTATTATTATTATTATTACTATTATTATTATTATTATTGTTATTATTATTATTATTATTATTATTATTATTATTATTATTATTATTATTTTAATTATAGTTATTATCAGTTATTATCAGTAATAATTATTAATTTTAAATCATAAGCTTTCGACTTTTGCTTTAGGTGTTCAAAAAGGTTTACGTTTCCCCCAGCAACAACAGCTGATCAGTACGAAACTTGGCATCACTGCGTTAATAATTTGCCGCTGTGTTTAATTATTTTACAACTTGAGATTTCATTTTTGAAAACTTTTTGCTCTTAAATTATATTTTACTGCTAAAATTAACAAAAAGCTGAGAGGTTTTCCAGTGAAATTATTTCATCGTTTTGCTTCCGACTTTTCCGACGTAGTGAATAATTCTTACTGAAAGTCTTAGGAAGACGGTTTTAGCTTAGAAAAAAAGAAAAACTTCTTTTAAGTCCAAGTCTGCCTAAATTTATTTTCTATTATTCTATTCTATATTAACTTTTTAAATTGCGAAAAACTTATTTAAAATCTGTGTTGAACAAAAAATTCTTTGAATTCGCAAAATGTTTTTCCACAGACACATTCAACAAAAATCATTCTTGAATTTATGTAAAACGCTTAGAAGTTACTACTGAACATTCGGCTACCCGCTTATGCGATTAAGGGTTAATGACAAAACATTTTTATTTTGATTTTGTTTATTTTTTGTTGTTTACTTCAAAAGGTGTTTTCCTTTTCTTCGTTTTGTATAGAAAACCTTTAAAAATTTATTTTGTTTGTAAAGGTTTTACTTTAGAACTGACTTAAGATTTATAAATGACAAAAAAAAATTTATTAAAATTTTATGGTGCTTAAAGAAAAACGAAAATGAATCAGGTTTATGGGTAGAATGTTTTAAAGGATTCTTAAGTTTGTTGTTGGTTGTATTTGAGGCTTAACTGTGTCATTGTTTTTGTTTTGTTTTTATTTTTTGCCAATATTTTATATTGTACAAATATGTAAATAAAGTAGTTTTATATGCAAAAACGTTTGTACCTTCTTTAGCATAATATGATTTCTATACTATGCGCAAAAATTTAAAATGACAAGGTAACAAAATTTAATAAAATTTCCAAAGATTTTAAAGAGAAAAAAACATATTTTATATATTTGAAATTTATGCAAATTCTTGCAAAGAGTTGAATTTTGTCTGGGACTTGTGCGTGTACGTGTGTGAAATACGCCTTAAATCATCATGATAGAATTTAGTTTAGGGTAATTGGAAAATCACTGAGTGTGTGGAATATAGTCGGCTAAAACTTAAGATGTGTTTGTATTGGTTAGCGCCAAACACTGCCACCACAAAATCAAATGTGTCCAGTATGAGCCACTAATTTGTTGATGTCATATTTAATTAATTTTTTATAGATGTTCGCTAAGCAAGAACAACATCTACACTTTGGGGAGCCAAGATTGTATACACTTTTGTTTAATAATTAAAAATTTAATTAAAAAATGTTATACAAAATATGTTTTTTTCTCTTAGAGAAAGCCCTAAGACTATATTAAACCAGGCAACGTATTAAAGTGAACGCATCGCAATAAAATTTACTTTTTGTGAATTATAAGGTTGAGCCAAATGCGTGGAGACTTAAAAGTATTAGTTAAAAAATACTTGGCAACACTGTTGCAATTGAAAATCCAAACATTTTTAAAACCATCAGCTAAAGATACTTGGCATCACTTTTACACGTGAAAAGTCCAACGTTTGTCAAGACATTAACTTGGCAAGACATCGCAGCAGTAAAATACTTGGCATTTCGCGCATATGTAAAAAGCCCTACATTTGTAGAGCTGCCTGGCGACGTTCAAAGTAAACCATCAAACAATTTATATAGAGTAGACGTATAAACAAAAAATACATCAATCTTTATTTGTATTTTGGATTCATAACGGGCGGCTCAAACAACATCCTACACTTTTGCTGACGACAACCACAAATTAAAGAAGCTTTATTCAATTGTCAAGCACAACAGAAGACCATCAAATAACCAATCGTTAGCTAAAAAAAAACCTTTTGATTTTATACCACGTGTAGCCGAAAAGGAATGACATAAAACTATGCAATTAATGAGCTTGTTTGAACGTCTATAGGCCGCTTAACAGCGTCAAATATGAGATACTGGACGTAACTCTTATATACCCAAATTTTATGCAGCGCAATATTTTTGGCAATTGCTGCATCATTTAAATTTGTGATTTTGTATGTAGAATAATATATTCACCTCACAAAAGAAAATAAAACTGTTCTAGGGACTATTTTTACGCAATAAAAAACAACTTGCTTTCATATCAGTTCTATTCATATATATTCCTTATAAATATTCATTATTATTGGCTGCAAAGAGCTTCCTTGAAAAACAAAAATTTTTGATTATATCAAAACAGGTCAATAATCTTAGGAACTTGCAGGAGAAAGAAAGAAAAACAAACGAACCTTAAACAAAATTTGCTTAACAAATATTTTCTCTATGATGACTGTTGCGGGTGAAGCGGCCCAAGCTCAAGATAGCCAATGTAGATTATAAACACAACAAGTGTAAGAATTTTAGAAAACTTTAATTCTTTATTCTTACTCTTTAATATGTTAAAATTCCTAAAATTATAAATAAATTCATTATACAAACTTACATACTAAACTGCTGATATACTAACTTTTATGTATGGCTACTCCAAGCGAAGCTTCGTAATCCTTATGACCTGAACGAATGAATCTCTTAAATCTATGTAGGTGTTTTATATACTTATGTATGTGGTCTCGATTAAATATGGCCTCATAATTATACCGCGTGGAAAATTAAAAGGAATAATTGAACATTTTGCCATGCTCATCTCTCTACATATCGATAACAGTAATGTCATATTAGCGATTTATGAGTGGCGGTAACACTCCCCCACAGTATGGCGAGATTTCGAAGACTTACTCTACTTTCTTTCAGCCACGTCTAAAACCGCTAATTTTGCAGCAGGTCTTTCTAAAACGCCACAAACTGTCAAAACTTTTGCCTTTCGTACTTCTGTGATGAAGATGATGAAGGACATTCGACAGGTTTCTTACTTACGGGTGTTCCAAAGTTTGATAATTTATTTTTTTTGTCATTGCTGTTGACTTTTTCGTTCTTAGTTTCAAATAAATGGTCCTCATCGTCGTCCGTGCCGAAAAGCTCATCAATTTTTTTAGACTTTTGCTTTTTCCTAGATTTTGTTGAAAACTCAGTTTGTTCTTCTCTAAACCGTTTTGGCTTGCTGGGCGATCTTTCAGAACGCCTTAATGATACCGCTGCTTCTTTGCAACAGGATTTCAGTTTTCTATCTCTTCTTCTTACCTTTTCTGGGGACATTTCAATAGTCGATTCAGATGAGTTATTGACATCAACGGACGATCTTGCTTGTTCTTCGGTCAATGAGTTTTCGTGTTGCTCTTCTGTTGTCGTTTTTCCTAGTGCTGAAGAAGCCCTTTTCTTTATCTTTTTGGCATGAATTTCTAATGGTTCGTCTGCCTTTTTATGCGACTCTTTATTTTCTTTTACAATTTCTTTTTTCTGCCGTGTATCTTCTGTTTCTGTAGAACTTTTTTCGGAAAACACATCTGTGGCAGCTGCATTTTTACTTGTTATATTGTAGTGACAACCGTAACTTTGGCCTGTTTTAAGTTTCTTTCTTATAGCTCTAGGCTCCTCCTTAATGTTTTCATCTTTTAGTTTTAATAAAAAATCCTCTGATTTGGATCGCTCTCTGGAATTTTTTGAGATATTTGTTTGTGAACTCGTATTCGCTTTTATGCCTTTAGCTGTGCAACACTCTTGAATTTTTTTCGGTTCGAACAATGTATCTGGTGAAATAAATGCATTTTCATTTTTACTACAGTCGCTTTTTTTGTGGCTTTGTTCTTCTGAACTACTTGGTGAATTCAGGCAAGAATTTGTCTTACATTCAGTGTCAACTGCTACAGCGTCAGGCAAATTATCGTTTTGATTGCTTTTGCTCGAACAGCGGGTTGTGTTTGTCGATTCCAATTCAGGTCTTTGCTTTATATCTGTCGCGGGCGTGCCATTAGTTTCTTTTTCTGAAATTGACTTTGTAGAATACGTACTTCGATCACATTCCAGAAAGTCAATACCCGGTGTTTTAACGGTATCAGATTTGTTTGTTTTATGTTCCTTCTTCGACGGCGTATATGGATCATATGACAATGGACTGCATGGAAGGCAATCCAGAGTTGATTCGGTATACAGGTCTAATTCTGTAGAAGCAGTGGTAGGGCTGAACAAATAGTTTTGGCAATATGGTTTAGTAGTGTTAGGCATTTCTTGCGTTGTTGTGGCTTGTGGTACAAATGTGTAAGGTGGCGTTTCAAACTGACGAGCTGCGGAAACTATATTTTGGTGTGCGGTTGCAATAGCCGAAGTAGGGAGTTGGATTTGATTATTTAACCACTCATGTACAGATCTGACAGCTGAGTGTTTATTAACTGATTGTGCGTCCTCGAAGTCATCTACTGCTTGTTCGAGAATTTGGTATTTCTTTTTAATGAAATCTCTTTCAAGTTGTGTCTCTTCTTCTAGACGTCGTAGCTCAAGAGCTTGTCGGCGGGAGCGGGTGGTGGCCGAAGAGCCACTACGAATGGAAGAGGCAGAATCGATCGTGATTTGATGTTGTACCGTACAATTTTGGCAACTCCATGTAGGTTGGTCTTGATTGCTGCTGAGATTGACACATGGTAAATGAAAATTAAGATGGCACTTGCTGCATTTTATAAATTTTTCGTTGTCTGTGGACTTGTTGCAAATGTTACAGTTGTTCGGTGCAGGACTTAACTGAGTTGGTCGTTGACGACTTAGTGGTTGACCCTGTGAGGGAGTGGAAGGTTGCATTCTGTTAGGACTTACGTTTTAACAGCCAAGATGATTCCTTCAAACGATCCGATGAGGCAGATAAAAGAATTTTAATGTTGCGGGTGAAGCGGCCCAAGCTCAAGATAGCCAATGTAGATTATAAACACAACAAGTGTAAGAATTTTAGAAAACTTTAATTCTTTATTCTTACTCTTTAATATGTTAAAATTCCTAAAATTATAAATAAATTCATTATACAAACTTACATACTAAACTGCTGATATACTAACTTTTATGTATGGCTACTCCAAGCGAAGCTTCGTAATCCTTATGACCTGAACGAATGAATCTCTTAAATCTATGTAGGTGTTTTATATACTTATGTATGTGGTCTCGATTAAATATGGCCTCATAATTATACCGCGTGGAAAATTAAAAGGAATAATTGAACATTTTGCCATGCTCATCTCTCTACATATCGATAACAGTAATGTCATATCAGCGATTTATGAGTGGCGGTAACAGTAATGTCATATTAGCGATTTATGAGTGGCGGTAACAGTAATGTCATATTAGCGATTTATGAGTGGCGGTAACAATGACCTTTTATCTTTGTCTGGAAATCTTTTGTAGACCAAAATATGAAATTTTGTGCACAATTTACCTTTGACTAACAAAATTTCCATTCGAAAACAAAGAAGACAACGAACCCAAACGAACATAAGAAACTTCTTTTGGTTAGGGACCAACTATGAAATACTAATGGCTCATCATTTTGTTGTACCCACAAATACCATTCAGATGGCATACAAGGACCTTATCCAGGCTGTGCACACAGAGGCATAAGCAAAAATATGCTTTTGTGTTGTTAATTTTGTAAGCAAATTTGATTTTGTCATTATATAATTTTATGGCAATTTTGTTGTCTAAATAAGGAACTAGTTTTTGTGTTGTTGTAAGCCCTTCCGCCTGAGATTAGAAATGCCTGACAGATATTTTTGTTTGCTTAAAAGTCAGTTTTTGTTTTGTCCTAAAAATTAAGGAAATCGAAAATGGGCTTGAATATGTTTTTAAGGGATATTATCTACATATATCCATATACATACATACATACACATATATAGATGGATGTAAATAGAAGTTAAGGACCAGCTTTTAAAAATCGTAAAACGACTGTTTTCCACGGCGCGGTCATGAAATAAGCAAAAACACTTTTGTTTCTTTTTTTTTGGCTCAGGAAAATTTATTTTTGTTAACGGCTGGCAAAATTGTTTCACATAATATCACAAAATAGAAAACAATCCCCTACATAATGCCATTCCCGAAATGGATTGTCACAAACGCCTGCCACTTAAAGTGTTGGTGGCCTGAGGTTGGTTACCACAGGGATTTTGTTAAAGCAGCCAAAGTCTATGGCCAAAATAATTATTCCTCAGGTTTATTACGATTCTCGAAATCTTCGAGAGTTTGTAATTTCCTTTAATCTATTATAGACTTTTGATTGATGATTGCGACAACCGTAATAAACCTGAACAATTATTATGGATATAGAGGTTCGTTGACTTAGAAATCTCTTTGTGGCATATCCTGAAGGAGTTTTCGGGAATCGCAATAAGGATTATTATAACATTCTTGAAACGAGTTGTTTTTGTATGGAATATCTTGCTTTGGACGGAGCCTTTTCCAAACTGTCTTTTGTAAAAATATATTACTGATTAATATGGCCCATCATCCAAAAAACTCCAACGTAAAATTTATCCAGTCGGACGCCTTGAACTTGGTCTTTAACGTTAGAGAGTCGATATTGAAGGGCCGCCGTTAAATGGGTGCAGTTGGAGCAAAGTTTCCACTAACGAACGAGTGAATGAAAAAAATACTAGATTAAACAGATGGCACCAATAACAACAGGACGTTCACAGGCCCTCAACAACTGCTCCCTACAATTGGAAAAGTTTAGAATTCTTTCGGAATATTTTTATTTTGTAGCTTTCTTTGTTTTGCTAAATTATCAACCAAAATGTGCATATTTAAATTTAAATTAAATAAAATAAAAATGTTTGGAATGGAAAATAATTTTTTACTTCCCTTTCATTTGCATAAAATTTATTAATAAATCCGAAAATTTACTGGCCAATTAGAAACAAACCACATAAACTTTTTTACACAAAACTTATTCTTAAATGGAATGGAATTGTGTCTTTAATTGCCTTTTAGTTGTACTTTGGTTCTGCTATTCGAAAAATTACCAAAAACAAAATAAACACAAACAAAAAATGTGTTTAAACAGTCCTTTTTGTTGCACATATACGAATGTGTATTCCTTTCACTCGGTACAAGCAAAAACAAGGAAAATACTCGTACTCTTAAAATATTATGGCACAACACTTTTAATAAAACAAGAGCTACTTCATATTTTGCCACTTGATATGAAAAGCTATTGAATATATTTTTGCTCACATACATGTGCACGAAACAACACCATACAAATTGTATTCGGTTGTATTGAAACAAGGCAGGAATTAAAATAAAACCCAAAGAAACCAAAAACTAACTCGATGTACAACAACAATTTCACATGTTAAATGTTCAGATGTTAATTTCATTTATTGTTTTCCATTAACTTGTACAGAAAAAAAAAAAAATAGAACGACCGAAATGATAAACAAACAACAACAGCAATTGAACAAGAAGAACAACAAGTACATTTTACACATGTAGAAAATAAAATTTCTGTTTTCTTTTTTTTTTTGAGGTTTTAGTTTTAAAACTAAAAGGCCAAAGAATAGAAATGAATGTATGAAAATTGAAGTGAGTGCAACCGCAAGTAAATTATATTTTTGAAATCAACAAAATTTGCGCAAAAATTTTCAAAGAAAAACTAAGAAAATGTGCAGCTTAAAAGTGTTTAAGGAGTGTGAACATGAAATATTTCCATTACATGTTTTCACAATAGTGATCTTGCAGTGTCGTTATATAAGTCTGGAAATAAGGTTTTGGTGAGCATAGATTTAGCGCACTGCTAAAAAATCGATTAAGAGTGCGTTTAAGGTTGGGCTGAATTCACACAAAATTAAAACTTTTTGTTTCTTCACTGAGTATAGCTTTTGTTTTTATCGAAATTTGTTAATTATTATTACATGCGATTTTAAAATCACATGTGCTTTGAAATCGTGTGTTTTTCAAAACGTTGCTTTTACAATTTTTAACTGTGTAAATAAAATCAGCTGCTTACCGCCTATTGTACGAAATCCCCCAAAAATTCTAATTATTTTTATTACAAGTACTACAAAAATTAATTGTTTTATGCACGCCAGTGTTTTTAATCAATTCCATGTATAACAATATTTCACTTTTGTGTATTTTAATTTAGATAAAGTTTAAATATAAATTAAACTGCTGCCTAAAAAAAAACACACGCACACACGCACACACACACACACACACAATCGTGTGGTTTAATTTGCAGTAGAATTCTTTATAAATGAAATTTTACTCTTATGGAGACGATATGAACATTACACTTCACCTACACACATTCATACGCTCAATAACGTATCCTTTTTCATACGGGATAAAATGTCAAAAAAGTAATTTTTGTTGTTAAATATTCTTTGATAATAATGAAACAAATATTTCAAACATTTTGGCTTTTTATGGCCAATTTCAAGCTTAATTAATTCTAAAATTCATTGATATTAAAGAAAAGTTTTTGTTTTTTGCCTTCCCTTTTGGGGTTGAAAATGGTTGGTTTTAATTTATTTTCATGTGCTAAAATGACGAAATTTATTAACATTGAAATATGACTTCAATTTGAGACATGTTGAGAAATTGAAAGAAAAAAAAAAAAAACAGCATAAAAGTTAAAAGACTTTTCAGAAATTCATTAAATTTACACAATTACGGATGAGGTAATAAAATGTTAATTCTTAACACTCGACTTAGTCTTTAATTGTACATATGAATGTATGTCTGTAAGTTAAGAAATGTTTAAGCATATGAGCCAAAGTTGATAAAAGTTTTAAATAGTTAAGATTCAAATGCTTAAATTGCTTTTAATGATTTGAAAATGACAAACACTTCTACACAAGGTCAAAGTTAATGACACTTTTCTTGCATTTCAGGTTAACTTTAGTTTTCCCTTTTTTGCTTTAAACATTAATTTTCCATTTACAACACCCAAACACACACACACACACACAGATGTGAAAAACTTGATAAGAGATGTTATTATTATCAGGACTAAATCCTTTTTATTAGAAATGCTTAACAGCACATCAGCTTTACTTGGCTTAATATGTGTATTATTACTTATATGCATAATATGCCCTTAAGTGGACTAAAGATATGAAGTATATAATTTAAATGACCTTTTAGGTAAAAACTTAACTAATACAACGAAATGCATAAGTGAATCGCTGCACAAGTGTTTTTGCAAGATAGAAGATATAGAACAACCACTTCCGTTTCCTGCTAACATACAAAAACACACCTTCTTTCTCATAGATGAGAAAACACCTGCTACACAGTATCAAACTTGTATGAAACAAACTGGATTACCACACACTCAGACACACACCTGTGCACACCTACACGTTTCAAGCGAGGTCTCAGTGGATTTCTATAGCCTACCATTAGTGGTGACAACAACTTCTCTAGCAACAACAATGGCAGCCAAGCGTAAGTGTACAGCCATTATATTTATCAATATATGAAAATCTATTCACAGGCATCCAGCCTTCCATCCCGCCAGCCACTCATCCATCTCGGTGTCTATCGTTCTATTCACATGAACACTTTTTAACTTATCAACTCATTTCCTGCCATCTTGTTTGCCGTCGTAGTTGTTGCTACTGGTGTTGTTGTTACTGTTGCTGCTGCCAAAGCTGTTGCTAGATATTGTTGTTGTTTAGCTGCTGTTGTAATCCTTGTTGCATTCTTTGCCTTGTATTACCATCGTTATTAAAAATGTTTTGTTGTGCTCCTTTTCTTTTTACTATTTATTATCACCATCTCTCCCACATTTTTACTCTCTCTTTTTTTTGTTGCTTCTTAAATTTGCTTTTTTTGTTCTTTTTCTTTTTTTCCCCTTTTTTGCTTTAAATGTAAGTTAAACCAAATCCTTGTGGGATGTTCATGGTTTAGTTTTATGTGAGAGTTTATTTATAGCAATTCAATGGAACTAAGTTTAAGATACGCAGGCAGCCAGGAAACTCAAAGAAAGATTAGGACAGTAACTGAGAGAAACAAGAAGATGGCAAGTTTTTAATAAATTAAAAAGAAGCAGTGAAAGTACAATATTCTTGTTGGCAAAGAGACGAATTTTCTGTAAAGAATAGAATATTGTGAAATTTCTTTTTTTTAGGAATATTATTAGGGGTTTTCACTCCACCAGTTATATTTACTATTTTGTTACAGTAACCACGACTTTTATTTACAACAAAAGCGGAAGTAATTGCTTTAAATGTTAATTCATCTTTTAAGGTATTTTTTTTCTCTTCAGTAGCGAGCTTTTATTATTGTTTTCCACATTAAACGATTAGCTGTCATATTCTGCTACATTTACCACCCACATGTGTTTGCTTTAGCATTTAGCATAGTAAATAAAAGCTTAGTACATTTTATGGTATTAATACCTTAACCAGGTCTAGTATATCAACAAGGTCTCTCAACCTTTTTAATACCAAAAGTGAACAACTTTTATATAAAAATTTATGGTAAATCAAATTATATTTAATAGTTAAATTAATATTAATGGCTAATTAATAATAATTGTTGATTATTATTAATTTCCTAATCAATATTAAGTGTTAAGACGTTAACCAGGTCTAGTATATTAACAAGATCTCTAAGGCTATTTAATGCGAAAAGTGGAACACTTTTATATAAAAATTTAAGAAAATAAATTCAAGGGACTTGTAAATCTTTTCTGATAACAAAGAAGTGCCCAGTTTAGGTAAATATGTATGTACGTATGTGTGTATAAAAATGTACTAAACGAATAAGAAAGAAACCTCATTATTCCAGGGCTCGCAAGCAGTTTTCTTTTGTTGTGGAGCTAAAATAGTTGCTGAAAGATTGGAACACAACTTTCGCCGGTACAGGAACACACTGGGCACCAAAGACGTCAGGCACAAAGTAAAAAATCGGAGAAAAAATATTCGTGTGCTAAAAGTTTAGATGTCGAACACTCTCACAAAAAATGTTTTGTTCGAACAAATTGAGTAAATCCAGTTTTAGGGAACAAAAATCAAAACGGTTTTAATCAAACATTTGCTTTCTTGTTCTCCGCTTTTAGACACTATGAAGTAGTGCTTTGACTTTGCTTTATACTAGTTAAAGAAAAGTAAGGAAAAGCAGAAATTTAATGAAAACTAAGTAAAACTTTCACTTACACAGAATATTCTGCCCTTCACCATACAGTTTTTAAATGCGCGAACTGCCCTTCTTTGGGTTTTTCTCATTACAAATATTTTTCCCACGACAAGACACCCTGTGCTGTCTGCTCTGTGTCTACAATATAGTTAAACTACGGTTACACTTTAAATAAAAAAAAAAAGTTAAATAATCTATAAAAATTTATATACCTAAATTTCAGATTAATTTATATTTATATCACTTCTCCAGCTTTAGTTTTCTTCGCCCAGCTTTAAGGGCTAAACTCTTAATTTGTAGAGTTATTTTATTTAGTACCCAGTTCACAATTCCCTGATTGGCTTCTGAACTTATTTTTTATACTTCATTAACAAGGACCATTTCTACAGTTCGTGGTGCTCAACTTTGCCAATGCACTTTTTTCTCATATAATTTTTATTTCTCTCTATCTCTTTTACTCGCTCGCTCATTCAATGCCAACCAGCCTTGTAAAATCCAATACAAGATATCTTTCACCCCTGCCAGCTATTTTACTACGAAAAAAATGCAACTACAACAAAAATAAAAAAGGGAAATAAGGTCATTTGTAATTTACTACAAAGTCTAACCTGAATTTTAAATTTGCTGGCAATATTTTAATATTGAAGCTGGCAGCACAAAAGGTTAATCTATAAACTTGAGAAATGTATTCAAATATATTTAGGTTTATTATAACTGCTTTACACAAACTTTAGTCAATTTGCTCAAGTATAAAGGGCAAGGGTTGGCAAAAAGATGCTGGGAAAAGGATTTTCTTAAATTCTATTGATGCTGTTTATAAAAGTTTGCTGATCAGTTTGGCTTCATTTTCAAATTTGTTATGGCTTAGAGACTATTGGGAAAAAAGCAAAATCTTTTAGAATCCTCAAATTATTTTTATTTGTTCTGTTGACAACTTCATATTAAAGGTGTTTATATTGTAGTAGCGGTTCTCATGCTTCGCATTAAAGTACTTTTGTAGAGTTTGTAAATATTGTGGATTTAGTAAATCTTGATAAATTTAAAGCGTGACAACAACAAAATTTATACATTTTTAATTTAACAAAATTAACAATCTCTACAATACCCAAAACCGGAGTGCATTTAATAAACGTAGTAAGTTGATTTATTTACAAGTATGAAACAGCTGGCATATTTGGCGCTGTTTCGGAAAAAGTCGTTCACACTTAGAAGTTTAAAGTATAAAATAATAGAAATAAATAAATATAATACAAAGAGCGAGAACCGCTAGTATGTTTCATGGTATTGCTTATAGTAAATTTAAAAGACTGTAGTAAATTTACTACATTTTAAAGGGACTCGCAAACAAGGAGTTGGGGCTGTGTAACATCCCCACACAACATACGAAGTTGCCACCTACTTACGTAAATATGTGAGCCGGGTAAACCGTTGGCAAATTCATACAATAGAACTGGTCTATCATGAGATTATTGGCAGGCTTCGATCTAAATCAATTTCATAATTAATGTTCTAAATTCTATTTTATTTATTTGTTTGGTCTGATAATCCTTTTGTGAGCGCCAGCTACCAGGGCTATCCGGCTCATAGATTTTACATTTCTAAATTGATATTTCTATCTATTATGAAATTGTAAATCCTATTTATGTTGTCTGTTGAAGAATCTTGTAAACTCGAAAAGCCAGTCAATCAGTAGGTCTTTTATTGTAAAATTGCAGTCACTAACAGATTATTTTGAGACAGCGTTTTGTTACAAAATGTGTTTATGAGAAAAAATTGTATGGCCCAGACGGAGTCTGGAAAAAGTTTTTATATTATTTTTATTTAAAATGTTAGGATTATATTAGAAAATATATACTATTTGTTTCGCTAAAAGAAAATTCTCTTTAAAAAGTAAACATTTCTTTGAGGTGCTTTATGGTGGCACACATCACAGATTTGAGCTACTACTTTTTATGAAAATATAACCATTTCCTGTCAGGAAGAAGAAGAAGCCTAAGAAGAGTGTGTAAGCTCTGGCCATGAGAAGCAATGCTTTAATGGTACCACAAGCCACAGAGTAAAGTGCAGTGCGAGATCCTGTCGTCTGTGCCTGGCTGAAATAAACCATTCATGAGGTCTAATCGACACACAAGCTACAAAAGGAAAGTTTGGCATGCCGCAAAAAGGGGGAGTACAGTATGTACTAAAACACCGCTCTATAATATACATTTCTTTACAACACAAACCTTTTATATACTTATACGAAGTTTTCATAATCTTCCAAGTGCACAAGTGCCTTCGATTCGTTCTAAAAAACTTTACTTAGTTTTTTTCTTAAATGCCCAATATTTTAGAACGCTGCTAAAAAACTTTAAAATTTATGAATATTTATGAGTTTGAAAATTTACTGCAGTAAAACAAGCAACAAAAAAAAAAACAATTTGTAGTGAAACGAAAAATACAACTTCAGCAAACTTCAAGTGTTGTGTTTGACATAAATTCTTGTTTGGACATGTTGGCCCAGAACGTGCGAGAGTGTGAACAAATCGAATGTTTCTTTTTTTTTCGTTTTCTTTTTGCGCAATAATTAAGTATGTATGTATGTATGTTTGTTTGTATGTGTGTGGGCAAATGTTACTTACAAAAACTATAACCATAAATAAATAAATTTATATCTTTCAAAGTTAAAAACTCAAAACATAAATTTTACTTTTTATGTATAACAGCTCAACAGCAACAACAACCAACAATATTTGTAAATATTTATACAAACAAACAATGTGTTAAAACATACATATGTATGTACATACGTGCATGCCTAAACATGCACATGCATGCACAAACACATGTATGTATGTATATGACAATGCAGTTAATAAAACACAGTCGTGTATATTTCATTTACATATTTTTTCTTTATTACTTTTCTTAATTTATTTCCTTCTATTATTTGCCAAGTTTTTGAAATATACATACAGTGTATAATCAATCTTAAGAATTGCTTGTAATCTCTTGTGGCCCACTGTAAACATGTTCGCTGAACTGTTGTACAAGAATGTCAACGCGTATGTTTCTTCCTGTCTTGGGAAAAAATTGATTTTTTCATGTTTTGTTTCAGTTTCATATTTTAAATTGTTGTTGGTTGCAAAAAAAAAAAAAAACCCCAGCACTTTAAGGGCATGTGTATGTGTGTGTGTATTTGTTGTTGTGCTTTTTTGTTGTCTTTCCAAGTGCAACTTAAATATTTGTTGATTTCTGTTTGTCACACGTACGTGCCCTACCAAACCGTATGTATGTATGTGCTTTCGGTGGCTAAAAGCACTTGACATCTGGCAAATTAAGGCGGATAAAAGTTTTGCATCAGGCGTTTGTTTCTGTTTCATATCAAAAAAAAAATATGAATAATGAATACATAAGCGCATATATCTATATATATACGATTTTGGTTTTTAAGGGACATAAAATATGTTCTATTAGGCAGAAAAACATATTAAACATGTCTGTGAAAAGAAATTTTTTTAATACAAAAATAATATGGTTGGCTACAACAATGCCCTTAACCATATACTTTTCACGTGAAGGAAACCAGGATACAGCAAGGATTGTCACAATAGGCTGAACATCTTTGGGGCTTAGAGTCAGATTAGTGTGGTGTAGGCTTCAGCATGCGAAGGTCATACAGGCAACGAGATGGCAGTCAGTTTACGCCAAGAGATGTTGGGGTCAGATCAGTTTTGCTCTTTTAACTTCAACAGAAGTCTTTTAAAACAAAAGTTAAATAAATCATTTTAGGGAAATATGGGCACGATGCTGATGGTTTTGTATATTTCGAAAAGTTTCTCCCAGCTTTGATTCCAGAATTCAACGAGAGTAAGAACACTGTCGAGGCCCTCTCAAAAGTTATTATACCTCAATTAGCACATTCAACTCAGACAGTAGCAGCTTCTGCGGTGAGGAGGAGAAGTCAATGAAGTGTTTTGATTAACAACTGCATGGCATTGGGACACGGCAGAGATTCTCCCTATATGCTGAGTGAAGCGGACTCGCTAATAGTAGCTTGACGTATGGAACTCTTGAAGGAGAAGGGTCATAGTGCGAAGGGCCACAGGTCCACTATTATTCATTCATTCATCAACAGCAAGAAACACTTAATTTACTCTCTGTTCCGTGGATTTTATTGTGAGTTTTTATTTCTTCCGCATTTAATATATATATTTGTTAATTTAGCCCAACAACAACAAAAAACATTCATGTAATGAAGCCGGAAAAAAATCCCATAAAACTAAAAAACCACAAAAAAAATTTCCTAAAAGTTATTTGAAAAATGTTCACTTAACACTTGTACTCTATTTAGAAAACTATAAAAAATTCGAATGGCTCCAACTCTCCCAAACAAATTTAAATATTGTAATTTTTTGTTGTTGTTCTTTAACATTTTCCAGTTAACACATACATACATGCACTTACATGCGAACTTATAAATATGCAAATATATTTTGTCAATTGCTGTTTCGTACGTATGTATGTAGTTTTCGGATTTTCATGTTGGTCTTGTCTCATGTAGCAGGTACAGTTTTCCTGGCTGTTGGCCAAACGAAATGCTACCAAACTTAATTATAAATCGTATGTATTGTGGCAAAACATCTAGAATGCCTGAATGTTATATGCAAATCAGGGCTTGCACTTAAGCCTTAAAGGTTTTTTGTTGTTTTTTTTTTTTTGTCTTTTGGTTGCTAAAAGGCACAGAGAAACAGTTTTTAATTAATTTTGTTGTTCGTTTAAAATATGATATAAAGAAACAATATTCAATTAGTAAATGTTTTGATTGCAACTTTTAAAGCTTTCGTTCCACTCTTCAATTGTCATTCAAGGTCTCCGTAAATACAGGGCAAATAACCGGTTTTTTTTTTTTGCTTTTTGTGTTTATATAGTCATGAAGACAGTCAATTCTATAACCAACGAGTAGAATTTTGGAAGACAATTATTTGTTGCTTGCAATAAGGGGTCATTATAAATATTGTTATGAACTTTACAGCTATTGATGCAACATGGGTCTGGCCTAAAAAACCCCCTTCGCACTGCGGCCATCGAAGATCTATAGTGTGGATCCCCTTTCTTTGCCTTTTAAATTTTTAATATGTCAAGAAACCACACCAAGTCCTTAAGTCGTACTATTAACTTGCTTGTCTATACCTCCTGTGTCCCCGTGTTTTGGGTGTGATAATCAAATGCGCCATTAACTCCTCCTCTGTACCATAAAACCTACAAGTGTCTGAATTGGATGTGCTTGTTCTGTAGAAGTGCTTATCACGTTCTTAGGCTTTTGTTATTCCAGTTCAATGTAAGTTTTATCCCCCTTCTGGCATCATTATTTTGTTAAGGAAAAATTTGCAGCACAGAAAGCTGTTAATTAAAAAATTAAATTTAAAATTTTTTAAAAAATATTCCATGTCTTACGTCTAGAGAATATGTTTGTTGCAGACGATGTCAATTTAAGTGAGTCCAGATATTTAATTATTAAATACAAAAAAGGATAAAAATGAAAGGAAAATAATTGTGGAATACAATTTGTTCATCTTCAACAACGGAATGGCCTGAAACAATTCAGACATTTTTTTGAACAACAACAATTTTGCAGAAATAGTTATTGAAATGGAGAACATTGTGAATTTTTTCAACTGAAAAATATGTGTGACCCTGCAAATTTCATGAATTCACTTGTTTTTTAGACTTATATGTAAAAAAAAAAAACATTAAAACCGTTCGCAATTCTCAAAAACATTGCAAAATAATGTAAAAATGCTATTATGAAAAGAAAAAACTGTGAAACCCCTTTTAGTGTGTTTCAACAGTGAAATGAGAACGCAGCGCCCACTGTGCAAATGCAACACAGAGTGGCAAACTTAAATTGCGTTTTTTTCAAAAACTTCTTTTGACACACCAGGTGGATTCACTAATGCAGGCTCACAAGGTTTTTGTTTTCTATTTTTAATTTATTTGCAATTAAAAAAATTTTTGTTTTCAATACATTTTGTACTATTTGGGTCCGTAATTATTAAATATACGCCTGATATTCTTTGTGGTGTCATAAATATATATATTAAAAAAAATTATTGTTATATTTTAAGCAAAAACTAAAAAAAAAAAATTATTTTTTGGGTGTTTGCTTGTGCTACAACATTGCAGAGACATTCTCTTTAACTTGCCGGAAAATGTTCTGGCACTGAAAACCGCTGGAATTTATTTATCAATGATTCCTGCATTTTTTTTTTAACTTTTGCTTGCCACAGTATTGCCGCTTAGCAAATAATAATATGTATCTTAAGTAATTGATTTCGTTTTGATTGATGTCAGAGTAGCTATTAGAAGGTCATGTTTTGCTCATGAAGCTGCCAGACTGAGAGCAAAACTTAAAGCGAGTTTGTCGTATAGATGTTTCCAACACGTGGCAGCAGTTTCTTAAGCTATTTTGCTGCTTTTGGTTATTCAGTCATGTTGAGGTTTTTCTTTCTTTTTGTGCTTTAAGACTTTGTGATTAATTTGGTAAAAATTTGTGTGCTGTCAGATGCTGCAAAATGAATAGATGTTAATATGTTTTAGTAAAGGCTTTGTGCTCCAGCCAGTAAAATCTGTTAACAGTATCGTCAGAGTCCATCTTTTTTAAATAGCAGCACTTAAAAGACTGGGCACTGACTTACAAATATTAAAATAAAGAGCTTTCTTATGTGTAAAAAAAGAGCTTTAAGGCGATGTGTTGTTCAAATATCCTTTTGACTCAAATGCTTTTTAGTGGGATGTTCAAATATAATGCATTCCAGGATCCCAATGACCGCTTCTCAGACAACGTATAACAGATATGAGCACTTTTGTGACAAGTATTTGGCAAAACTTATGCAACCTTCAGTATGAACCATCGCAAACGAATCGTGTGACTTGCTGCTGTCATATAAGTGACAATATTTGGCATAGTAATAAAACTGTGAAACAAGAACTTCTCTTGTTTTTCCATTAGTGACAAAATCGTGTTACTGTAGTTGAAGGCGAAAACCGGCAACACCAGTCACGTGTATTTCAGTCTATTTGTGATCTTCAAATTAAGCATCACGAAACAAAAAAATTGCAATTTCAAAATATTCAGGCATATGTGTCCTATATACATATAGATAAGTGTACAACTTTGCAGTCAGATGTTTGTGCAATTGCGTACGATTTTTTACCTTAAACACCAACATCTGAAGATGTACAAAATGGCTTAAGTTGTAGCTTTGACGGCGGCATTAGCAAACATTATTGAGAAAAGTTAATGCAACTGACATTCATGTTGTCTTCAATGGCAGTTTTTGTTGTTGTTGTTGTTGTTGTGGTGCATGCAACGTTAATAACATCAGGCTCGTTCAGGCAAAGAAATAGAACTGACAGCTGTGTATTCACACAAGTTCTTATACACTCACCACTAAACCGGATCGTACAGTACTCTTGCACATACGATGCCCACAGGAAAAGTGATTAAGAGCTATTTCCAACCTTTAAACGAATAATGAACATGAGCCAATAAATTTGTATGGGTAGTTTTTGTTGTTTTGTGATATATCTTATAAAATTTATAGCCTGTTATTTGTGTCACTTTTGTGCCTGGCCTCGTTGTGGAGTATTGACATTTTGGCTTTGTGTCATTTCAAAAGCATTTTATCTACGCTTTTCGCAAACCAGATTTTAATTTTATTTTTAGTTTATTCTATCCTTAGTTTTTTTTTTTCTTTTTTTTTTGGGTTTAAATTTAATTCTTGTAAATTCTATTCATTTGAATGATTTTTCTCTTCCTAGTTATTTCTTTGAATGTGGCTGAAATCGATTGCGGCAGCGATAAGCCAGAGTCAATGTGCATTATTGATAGATTTTCTTTTCACATGTTTCTGAACTACAACTACCAGAAAGAAATAGAAATTAAAAAAAAAAAGAGAAAAAACAACCGGAATAAGATTTAAAAACTTGTAGCATATTCTTTGTGTGAATGTTTGCAGTTTTATTAGAAAATCTGGCTCACACTAGTGCACTATTCGTTTTAACAAATAAAATGGAAGTTGTTCGTATTGGAAAGAAAAAAAAAAACAGGCAAACAATATAAATTCAAAAAACGGCTTCTGGGCTAACAAGCGTGCATTGCTCATCTTCCTATTGCGAGAAGTTGGTAAATAAAGTTGCCAATTCACACACACACAAACACACACAGACACACACACACATATGCTCATGGACAGACAGCCTGGGTTTTGTGCTTCGTACCAACCTTTCAATTCTGTTTTCCTCTATTCAGCTCTATATTTTTCTCGATTTATTTTCTTCGTTTTTGTACAAATACTTTGACATACAACAGAGCAGGAAGTCGTTTTCTTATTAAACCAACATCCGCAGGAATGCAAGTCTCCATGTTGAGTTTGTTGTTGCTTTTTATTTTGTTATTTTTGTTGCCAGATTATTACGTAAAATCACATTCACGTTTGATTGCAGTAAAGTTTTAAATGTAATTTGTGTTTGTTGCACCATATTCGTCTCGTTACTCTTTTATATATATAAAATTCAATGATTTCGAATGTGATCTTTAAATATTGATAAAAAAGTTTGTGCCTGGAAAGTAACTGAAGCTGAACTAAATTAAGGAGCCGCTCAAAAACAGAGATAAGAGGAGAGCAAATTGCTCAAAACGGTTTTACAACGAATTATTGACTGTGGGAAATTTCCTGGCAAAGAGCTGCAGTTTGCAAATATATAGAATGGAACAGTAGCCATAAGGGCTGTTAATTTTTTCCGGAGCTTTGAAAAATTAGGGCTTGCGAAATCGACATCGATTCCAGGCAAAAAAAAAAAAACGAATAATCGATTCAAATTTATTGATTTTACGCTGACATTGATTTTACTTTCTTATTAAATGATTTTATTTCAAGAAAAGAAAAAAAAAACTGGCAAAATTTTCAATTTTTAAATAACAAATAAACGCTGTAACATTTCATATGACAGCCGATGATAACAAGTCATTCTGCAGTCCAGAGAAAAGAGTCCTTATACAAAATTCCCTCCATTAGAACGTGTCAAAAACTATTCGAAAATATATAAAAACACTCTACTGGAAAGCAAAAATGTTCCATAGACTGCAAAAGACTGGCTTAATTAATACTCAGCCAGGGAACCGGATGTGCAGCGAGCGCTCAGGACAACAAGTTTTTTTTTGCAAAACCTTTCGTACTACGACTTGTTTGACAACTGAGATCTTTTTGTGAATTTATGATAAAAAAAAGTACTGAACAAGTTTAAGTTCTCTAATATTATTGTTTTTAGTTTTTTCTATTCGCAAACTCAAATTTTTATCTAAAATAGATTTATATACATAATAAATATTAAATGTTTTTTATATTAGAAATTTTTCTATTTCATTCGAAAAGTCTATAAACCAGTCTAGGTTGCCTGGTTGAGAATATCGGCGTCGCATGAATCATGAGCTGCACATTAGTCATATTTGAATTATTGTTGTTTGATACTTCTTTACAACAAATTAAAAATATTTCACACCATCTTTGCTGAATTTTTAAACGCGTTGTTTTTACCTTTATTTAGCCGCCATAAAGTGCATTAATTAAAACCAGGTGGGATAAAATCTGAGCCAGAATGGCATTGGAAATTAAATGCCAACTTCTAAACGTAACGCTTTCAGCTTAAATTCATTACGATAATACACTTAAATGTATGTATGTAGGTATGTGTGTAGATGCCACATGAAATGGGATTTCGATTTTAATCATATCATCATCGTGTGCTCTCGAACAGCCCACAACAAATGCATTTAAACCTGAAAACTACTCACACTTTAATAATATTTTCTTTTATTTTTATTTCTACTCACTTTTTAAGCAACGCTGAGCCAGTCAAAATCATGTGATCACACCCGCAGGGAATTCAAAATTGATGACGTTGTTTTTGTTCGGGGTTGGCAATATTTTTGATTGGAAAAATAGTAAAAAGAAAGCAAAAATTTGTGCTGGAAATATGTGTTTTTTTTTGGCTCGTAAAAGTTTTGCTTTCTCTTAATACTAAATTGTGCGCGTATGGATTTTGGATTTTGGGGAATAGTTTTCAATTTTGTAAATAGAAAAAGAACAACAAACAACTTAAAAAGTAGTAAAATTAAAACTGTGTTTATAGATTTGCAAAAGAATAAAGATTTTTATAGTTACGCTCTATACAGCTAAAACTTTAAAGATCAGCAGATTTATCAATAATTTTATCATACTTTTGTTTTAAACAAACATTTTTGTGTATTTTATCACGCGAGTACTTTTGTAATTTCCACAAAATTTTACACTCAAAGTTTGTTTGAATGTGGGATGAACATTTTTGTTACTTTTCTTGTTTTCTCTCTGTTGTTTTTTTTTTTTTTTTTTGCCACATGCATCGTATAATAACAAAGTCAACATGCCATAATGGCGTCAACAACTTTTTTCCTGCTTTTTTGCTTCGACTTTAGTTTTTGCTACCACATTTCAATGCCCACAGGAATAATTTTGTTATACATACATTTATATTTGTTGTTTTGCTTTATAAACACATATTTATTCTCAGCATACAACCAAATTTGTAAACGTAACTCTAAGCATATGCTGTGAAAAAATCTGAACAAGTAGTTGTATGCGAGGGTGTTGGCAAAAGTAAAGCAGAATTTCACATTACCCTGATGTATGTGGCAAATTGAACTTAACCGCAGATTTCAGCCATTTTTAGGTTCTTAAGCTGTTAAGGACAATACATTGAAGGGATGGTGAAACGCTGAATTTTCATGATGGATTTTCAGCATTATCCAGGTGACAAAATCTAAATAACGAATTAAGTTATATATATCAAATAAGGAAATTCCAAAATTATTTATTAGAAGAAAAGAAGAAAAAATTTAAGAACTTAATTATACAAAAGGCTGTCATGAAAATTCTGTTAATCAGCAAGTGTTTTTCGAAACATCCCATTGCAATAGTACGACTTTCCCTAAATTTGATGTTATAAATTGCTGCTCATAATGTTTTTAGTTTTAATTTGTCTTAATTTTACTCTTAATGCTTAAAATTTTATCTTAGTCCTATAGCAGTAAAATTTATCAGATGGTGAATCAGTTCATCTTAAACCATCTCTGGGCACTTTGGTGCATGTACGGCGACTTCACCTGGTGATAGGATTTTGGAGGACTCTCCAAAGCCGAAATCATACAGAAACTTCCCAAAGTTTTGGTTGTCCTATCAAGGGAATAACGTCTTTTAGTCTGTGGCCCACAAAGCAGATAGCTCGGGCTTAGCATACACCAACACCTAATCTTATTCCCTGTAGGATCCTGACAGGATGTCATCTTTAATTTTATTTAATAATAATATATAAATAAAAAAAAAGTTTGAAAGGATCATGGATGGCCATCACTTACAAAAAGGTCACGCATGAGAAGTTAAATTTTTTTTTGGGATTTATTTTCGGCTCTTAAGATGTATGTATGTATTATGTGTATAAGCACTGTATGTTGGTTACACGGTACGTATACTTAATAAATCTCTAGATTTGTATATGCAAAATATTACTCATACGCCACTTGTTTTAGTGTTGTTCAATTTTTACTCACAAAACTGAAACAAAAAGAGAAACTTTATAATTTATATATTTTTTGCTGTGGCTGTACTACCGGCCTCGAGCCAACTTTAGTAACAAATTCCAAGGGACCGCCATCTTATATTTTCCAAAATGCCCGCCCGGCATTATGGATCAGTATTACTGGTGTGTGATATTCCAGCCAAAGATTTGATAACGTCTGGACTTAATATAAACAAAGACTCTTAAACTATTTTAATTACAGGCATTATTATGCAGAACAAGTTGAAAGTGACCGAGTCTCCGATTACAGGGGACGGATAATTGTTGGCTTGTTTGACACTATTGTTTTAACTATTATCAATTTATTCTATATCTCTAAATATAAAAGCAGTATAATATAATATACTTTAGCAAGAAATACAGTGCATAACAATAAATCTTGGCATTGGAATATGTTAATAATTGAATTACTGCTGCTCACAAAGTCTTGGCTTTAATATAAATAAAATATGTAAAATTCAAACATAAAATGAATGCAGAATTTTGACTGAATTGCCAATAAAATATAAAAATATATAAATTAAAAATATATGTATTTTCAATACAGTATTTAAGTAAAAGAAAAATCTGTTAGGGCCATAGTAGTCTGTTTGTGCGTTCTCTCTAACATCGATTCCCCGTTTCGCTAAAAATAGTAAAAATTTATATAGTTTTCTATGTTTGTCTGTCTACAACTCCACAGCTTCATTATACTTAATTGAAATGCACATCAGTTATGATGCTTGTTTTTGTAAAGTATTTTGAACATGGCAGGGCCAACCCTTCGGGAGTAAAATTTTTGTTACTGACATTTCACGAATATATTAAAAAATTCCCTGATTTTGTTTGATTTCATATATTAATATATTTTCCATAGTAAATTGTACTCCAAAACTTGCTGGGATTTTCTTTACAATTCCAAAACAGCTGGATAAAATAAATATTCTGTAACTGTCGGTATTTTTGTACGATTGTTGCACTGGCTTCTGTGTGTGTGTTTTTTTTTCGTTCTACTCAAAAACATTTGTTGCCTGTTCCAATTTTGCAAATATGAGTTTCATATTCAGTTTGAAGTTGTGTCGAAGAGTTTTAGTTACAATTTTTATGTTTTATTTGTCTGCATGTCAATGTTTGTATGCAGCATATTGTTTGCCACTGCGCCAAAAATCAACCCGCATTATTATTGTTTTTGTTGTTTTCTTTTGCTTTCTTTTTAATATAAATAAATATTATTTTTACTAAAGAATTTAAGGACAAAGATTTGGGTATTATTTTTTTATTATGAGAGAGCAGTCTATTTGATTTTATTCTTATTAAAGTGAAATTATTTTGAATAAAGAAGTTTAAGGGGAATGTGACAAAGTAGAAATAAGAGCAGGAGGAGAGTTGAGGATTTTGATATTAAAGAATTAAATAATTATAAGATTTTCCAGCTGAAGTGGCGAGAATTAAAAAACTCGTTTGCATCATTCCACTGTATAAATATATATATTTGGGATGGTGATTGTCTAAGGATTTTGAACCTTTAATGCTTTATTGTACTATATTCAGACTTAAACGATTTTGTTACTTTTATTTAAATACAATATTTGACTTATCACTCCTTTAGTGGCCATTTGTACGGGCTAGAATTTTTTTCTAGATTTTCAATTCTATTGTATTAATATTGTAATAAACTGGCTTTGAATGAAACATGAACTGCAATAATTCTGGACTTACTTTCTACTGGCAATTTTCAATTGGAATATTAATTATCTTAATTAAATTTCAGCTTGTTATTTCCAAATTATTGCTTAGGAACAGTTCTATATGTTTAGACGGTGACTTATTAATTGTTGTATTGTTTATCATTTCTAACTTTAGTTTTTATATAGCAGATATATTTTTGTCGGATTTACGGTGGCCTTTCCTGTTACCGGGCTCTGGTGGGTTACTAGATGTGTTTGTGCTTGAGCGAAGTGCATATTCTTTTATTGTATATAATTTGGATGCACCAAACTTGTCCTGTTACGGCAGGTGTCCATTATGGAAAGTTGTCTTGTATCAAAGCGCACTATTTACTTCTCCTGTGTGTGTGTGAGTATTGGGATGGCGTGATTGGATCAATTTGTGACTTGTATGAGTTGACGCAAGACACTTGCCAGCCACCTGGCAATCACCTCTTTCAAGCACTTCCATTCCACAACAACCACATGTAAAGTTTATTGACATTTCATGTGATATACAAGTTTTCTGGATTTCGTTTTACCCGTGAATTTATCGAACCCTGTTTACATGTTTTTTCTTGCTGGGTTACAAATGCTTTTTGTAGCGACGATAATGATGACATTTGCTATTTGTGGCAGTTGCCAGTGCTGCTTTGTTATTGTTGTTGTTTGGTTTTAGAATTTGTTACTTAAATTCTCTGTGTGTCTGTGTGTGTTTTTTGTTTGTTTGCTAGAAGTGACATTCGTTTGTTTCGAGTTAAACTTATCACACAATTTATGTGTCTGTGTGTAAGTGTTTATATACACACATACGTATGTACATACAAATGTGTGAGAAAGTTTATATTTGTCTGGCGTATTATGGCAAAAGTTGAGGGGATATGCCACGTCCTTATTTGTTTATGTGTTTGTGACAATCTGTTAGCAGCGTAAATAACAAGTTTAATATGAAATTAGTTTGAAATTTTGGGAAAATTATTATCAGAAAAGTGATTATTTATATAAATGTAGAATTGCATTTAAGATAAGGGAATGTTTTAAATAGTTAAGGGTTTAATTTGTTAAACTTTATGCATTTATGGTGATTTATGTTTTAAAGTGGATATTTGGTTAAACAGTGAAGCGCTCCATTGTTACAACGACTTAATACAACAATATGTTTTGGGCTGGTTTAAAAATTAAACAGATAAAGTAAATGACGATTTTTTACTCCGTGAGTGGTAATTTTACAAACGGGAATGAAATGAAAGTGAAGGAAAATAGTAAAAATTGATATAAACGGGTTTTAGTTTTAGTTTTTTTTTGTCACGTTCGCGATGAAACAAAAGTATCACACTATCTTTGGTTCACAACTCTGGCTGTTATCGCCTTTAACTTAAATTACAAATTGCATCAGAACATAGTTTTTGTTTATATGTCACGTTTGACACCCCCAAAGTAACCGTATAGTTTACCTTTTGTTAAATAAAAGTAAAACTTTTGAAAGGATGTCTCATCAATACAATTAAGAGGAAGCAACGCAAGCACTTTAGTTGTATTTGCATCCACAAATTTGTTAGGAACAGTCGGCCAACTCCTTCACTGGGTGCCATTAAGGAAGTGCCATATTAAACATTGTTATTAGAAAAGTTCCGTGATAAGTTTGACATATTTCCAATATCTATGAAAATTAACTTTTTAACTTGTAATAGTTTTGTCTTTTCAATGTATTTGATTTGTTTGTTTTTTCTTAACACAAAAATAACAGAATATGACAAAATTTAAAATTCCATCCTAAAACATCAATTTATGTAAAAGTATTATTGAAAATTTAATACTTTGCATATTTTTATAAGGTATTTAAAATATAAATTCATACATAAGTTTTCCTCCTTTACGTTCCAATACAAAATTTTTACATCGTCCCTGTTTGTCGACATAAATTTCAGAGCATTTCCCAGCTCAAGTCCAACTTCATCTAGATACATACATACAAACATGTGTATAAATACATACATATAAATAAATGAATAACATTTTCAACAATTTATGTTAAAACTAAAAACATTTTTTGTCAACTGAAGGCAATTTGCCAAAGCAAAAATAAATAAATGTTTATGTATCTAAAATAATTCTAAATTTGATTAAAAATATGCAAATATTTTCCAAAATGTAAACAAAAATAACAAAACCTTTTCCTAATGTCGGTGTGACGAAGTTGTTGTTGGGTCGTAGAAAGGGGCTGGTGGTGGCGAAGGAGTGGAGACAGTCTGCTTATGGCTGCTCGTAAAAGTAAATGAGAAGATGAATGCTGGATAATGAGGGTGTTTCCTGATTATACATTTTTGTTCGTGCCTGTTATTATTGACACACATCCAAATATGCGAGAAAATTTACGATATAGCCTCCACAAAAGTTTTATAACCCCAGGGATTAATTTATATAAATAAATGCATGCAAACACAGACGCACACAATTTCTTAAATTTAGAAGCCGAATTTCATTATTTGGCTTTGTTTGATTTTTTTGTGGGAATATACAAGGTAACGCAAAACGCCACCACGCTCGTTTTGGGGCTCTTTTCATAACTGGTGCCATTTGAAGCTCACTAAATTTTCTCCTGTAAAGTTGCCCACACTAACAGATCTATTGAAGCTGCAACTCACAGTTGCCAAGGCCATTGCTGAAATTCAGTCGGATTTAAGCGGGGCATCCATCCCTGCCACCGTAAGAAGCAGTGGCACATACTTGAACGATATTATATTCCATATATAGTGACAAGCTTGGATCTCTGAAAGAAAAAAGTATCCGTCCTTATTGAAAATCCCCTTTAAAAATCCCCAGTGAAAAATATTTGAGAAAAGTCATGACACACTTAAGCTGGTGGACTTTGTTTCTTAGAATCTCTTTATTCAACGAGAATATCACAGCTCGATCTAGTTTAGGATAGCAGCTGGCTGAGTTGGGAATCTGTCCGTTGAAAACTTTTCACATTCCCCATAAATATTGTTTGTGATGGCCTGAAGAGTCTGCAGCTTCTTGATCTAGAATTTTGACTTTAAGAAATTTATCAAACAGAAGTCTAGAGAAATGAAATCACGCCTCCATAGTGTGCAGCTTGTTAATAGAGACACTTCAATAAATTCCTCAAAAACACAAGTCTAGAATAGGGAAATCAGTGAATCTTGTTTGCCAGTGCAAATCCTCAAAACAACAGATTAGACAACCTGAAAATGCAGCCCTGAGAAATGTAGCTGTGGATCGTACAGAAGCTCTTTGAAATCAAATAAGAGGAGAAAGTGCCTGAACATGTGTCAGAATAGTTGTTGGCCTAGAAATGTTTTCGAAAAAATAAGCCCCCAGCTGCTGTCAACGTAGACATGTGGCTGCTTTTTCTCTATTCCACCCAGATTTTTGGGCATTCAAATACAACTATTCCGCTTCTTCATGTGCCTGCAGATAGAAAGAGAAATGGGTCTGAAAATTATTTTCAAGTTGTCTTTCCTGGCGGCCATACAATTATTCCGGGGTGCTTGAGTAGTACAACGATTCTCACGGATTCTAAGAAAAAACACTGAAAATTAATTCATTCAGTTTTATTTTAGAGTATAATTTTCCATAATGCTGAAACTGTCCGCTCTTAATGCCAAAAGTCAGTTACAAAAAAAAACTTTTCCCAAAAACTTTCAGAAATTTTGATATAAGCAAAACATTACCATGAACGCCACAAAACAATAACAGCAACAACAACAACAAAATAATACAATATTGTTATAAAATTTCTACGTGTCATTCATTCCACATTTCAAAATTTATAACACAAACATTTATCTAAATAAAAACAGTATCATAAATGTCAATGTGTGTGTGTGTGTGTGTGTGTTTGAGGAGTTTCCTTTTTTAAATTTCGAACATTTGCTTGCCTTTTGTGCTAAAATTATGGCAGAGAACTCATAAATAGGAATATCGTTGTGACAGCAATTGTTATGAATAATAGAATAAATAAGATTTTTAAATGTTAAAGTGTAAATGTGTGTAAATTCATTTATGTACATAAATATTATACATACTCGTATCTGACAATTTAAGAGTATTTAAGGAAAAATCCCATCCTCTAAAAAGGCAACCAGGATATATGTAAATTTGCTTGTTTATTGTCCTGTAAGTTTTGTAAGAAGCTTCAATATGCCGCAGTGCAAGCCGCCTTTTTGCCATTTCTAAAACTGTCCGCAATGAAGCCGAAAATGTTTACAATTTCATTAAAGGTGGTGGAAATCACAACTATCCCTGCCACTGTGTTCGGATCTTGAAAAACTCTGCTATATATTCTATATTGTTCACCCATGTGCTGAAAAACGATTAAAGCAAAAAGACCACGTTTTTATCAAGTCGAAAAATATCCTCGTTTTGTTCTTCTTTAATTGATGGCTGTGACGAGAGAAAATATATTTTCCATCCATAAAACTTAGTATCTTCATAAAATTGTATTGCTTGTCTCCTCAACTTTTCTCTTACCACTGTTTATCATTTTCTGCCTGATATTCTACCCCCAATGACAAGTCAGCAATTCTTGTATCAGCATTTCAGGCCTAATATTTGTCCTTTGAAATGATTTTTTTGTCTAAGAACCTTCAGCCAGGAATGCCAGCATATTTAAGATGCATTATTTTTCCAAGGTTCGTTTGTTCATAAAACTGAGATGGTCGGTCATTATTCCAATAACACAAAAGCATTAACAAAATTATAAAGGCAAATAGTTGTAATAAGCAGGATGTCTTGGCCATTTGTGCAGTGATAACAAAGAAATGATTGACAGTTTCTTATGAATTTTTGTTTCCTTTTTCTTGTTATCTGGTTTAATGTGTGAACGTAATTTTTTATGGTTGTCTGCCGGACATTTGTTGGTTTCTATGGCAATTTTAATTATTAGAGGCTTAACAGATTTTGTACATGTGATTTTTGTCAAATAAAAAGTTACAAAAATAGAAAACTGGTTTTGCTTAAATTCTTGGCAGCATTTTAAATAGGAAAAACGCGCACAAAACAGATCCAACTTTTTTTCGCTGTAGAAAAATTTTCCGAATGAAAGAATTTTTAATAAAATATACTTCAAAATAAATATCTCTTGGCTATTTGGTGTTCCTTAAACAAAAATTGGAGATGCCAGAAATTTGTGTTTTCTTTTTTATTATAGTTCGTTATATTAAAATATATGACTAAAATATATGAAATATTACCCAAAATCTTAAGGAACAAAAATTGTTTGCTTATGTTTTACATATTGAACAAAAATATTTTCTGAAAACTCAAATTTCGTGTCATACTAAATTTAAAGTGGAATCTGTTTTTGTTCTAAATAATTTTTTTTATTTTTAATAATTTGTCAATGGCATTTTAGAAACTAAGTGGCCAGCGCAGTTGATAAATTTGTTTACACCTGGCCGCTTATTTGACCAGCAAGTAAATGTGCTTCAGCCGGATATAATGCTTGAACTCCAGGCCAAATTTAAAGCAGAAACTCAAGCCCTGCAGCCACAAATTTTGAATGATGTCATGCAAATTGCTACAGTTTGTATATTTTAAAATATATATTTTTTTATAAAATATATAAAGAAAAAGTCATGTAAACTCCAGGATGACTTTTTTAGCATCCTGTAGGGGCAGCTAGAAAATAATTTCAATGATTCAACAAATATTTTGTTTTGAGAAAATTTGCTAAACATATAAATTTCTATGACTTAAACACAAAAATTACTTCCTCTCATATGGAATAATTTTGTTTTAATATTTTGTGTGAAAATTATTGCATAAAGTTTCACTAAAATATTTACAATTGAAGCCAGTTCTAGGCGGCCAGGGCTTAAACGCCGGATTAAAGATATATGTATATTAAAATATTTTAGATCGCATTAAAAATTCAACAGCTTCTTCCTCTATTTTGTTTTTGAGCAATTTACTAAGTTTATTTAAAAAAAATATTGCTGTTGGCTGTAACAGCAAAGTAAACTTTAATACAGCATTTATATACATACACGGCCTTACATATATTATATACATATTTATATATGCATATTTAATTAAGTAACTTTATGTTCATATTTTTATGCAGCCACCGCCCTATACGCGTTTACCTACAACCACAATATTTCCTCTGCAATGCACTTGTTAAATTTTATCATAATCAACTCGGCATTTTTTCACATTCTCTAAAAAAAAAACATCCCGCCGCACACACAGACACACACACACACATGTATATTCACAAATAGTTTTTGAGCTTTTATGGCATGAAATATTTTCCACTCAACCAACCAAATATAGAAGCAAACTATTCATCCATTCCAGTGAACCCTTCATTTACACATTCATTTAGCGTTATCGCAATCTTCATCATCAGCAACTTCGTACATCGCAGTCATCATCAATGTTGTAAATAAACTACATATTCATATACAAACCTATACAAATTTATAGATACATCTGCACACACACACACACACACACACACATGTATGTATGCAGGTATGTATCTATATATCCATGAATACTTATTTTATGTACATATATTTTTCATCGGTTTAAGGTTCACCGAAAAAAGCATTTGCATTACAGCAGACGCTCGCCTATTCGACACACTTTTTTTTTAGGATAATTCGAGTTTTTGAATTTTTTTTTAATTTCTTTAGATAAATGTTTTCTATATGTAAAAATATAGCTGAGTCTAACTACTGGGTCTGTTCAAAAAAATTATAATATAATATTTTTCTATAAACATATTTTTTTACTCATCAATTTCTATTTGGTCTTATTCAAGGCAGTGCCCCTAATCTAATCCTAAGGCTATTTGCGGCTCTCTGTAGGCGATTCAGTTTTTCTAAGTTCTTAATCATTGCAAAACGCCATCCCTTTATGGGACCCTTCAATTTTGGGAACAGGAAAAACTCACAGGAGGACAAATCTGTTGAATACGGTGCCGCCAGCATGATTGTAGTGCTGTTATTGGCCAAAAAATTATATTCATCCGACAGTTGTCTTTTGCTAACAAAATTCAACAATTTGGCCACAAACTTGGCAGACGCTTCATGCTCGAAATTTCCGGAAAAACTGCAAGACATGAGCCAACCGATATGCCAATATCCGCAGCAACTTCTCTAATAATGATTCGATAATTATCCACAAAAATGTTTTTTTTTTTTTACATTTTCATTGGTTCGTTTTCATTCTTCACCTCTCCTGGACCTTCTTTGAAAAATTTGTAGCACTCGCAAACATTTTTCTGACTCAGAGCACAATAACTTTATGCCACATTTCAAGGCCTTTTTAACCACTTAATTGCATTTTTTATACAAACTTTTATACAAATGCTTTGATCCCTTTTTTCGATAGCAGGAAATCGCCTTAGACCACCTTAAACTGTGATCATATTTGCGCTTATAAATTCTTTAGTTTTTACTGAACGGGTATACAATTTGACGAAGTCATGATTGCAATAAAAAAACTGTTTTTACAAGGATTATTTGTTACCAGATTTTACATTACAGCTGACGATATGTTCATACTTCATAGTTGCTGGCATAATTCTCCACATTCAACTCTCTTTAAACATTTTTTGTCGGTCTTTTTCAACATTAATATTTAATGGAGAAAAACTGTTAATACCAAGAGATAATGAACGAATAGTCATAATTTGGTGATTCCCCTTTTATTGTTTTTTCTTTGATTATACTGAAACAACAAAGACAGCTTTTAAATTGTGAGTTTTTATTTCTAGTTTATGGAAACTGTTGATTCTAATTGTTGCGTTCTAGAATTTCTAAAAGTTTTAATTTATGAGGTTTTACTGTATTAATTTTGCGCTGAAAAAAAAACAAATTCTGGTATTCCCCAAATTTGGTTTGGATTTTTAGTCTGTGGCACAGTGTTGGCTGCCTTCAACGGATTAATCGAATAAAGAATAAAAAAGTAACTAGAATTAATTTATTGGTATTCAAAGAAAAATGTTTGAAAACGAAAATTTGATGTAGATTTGATGAAGACTAAAATCGACTATCAAACTAAATGCTCAGATTTTTTCCCTTAAGTGATTACTACGTGAAAGTGATACTACGTTAAGTGAAACGTTGATCAATGTGGTGATGAAGCAGAGGCTTTGATTGTAAAACTGTTATTTTTTGCTGAGAAGTTGATAGATATTTGACTGTGTGTCTCTTGTGATTAAGTTTGAACCATTCTCAAAATTTCAAATACTCTTTTAATTATCACAAACTGGTTTCTATTGCAAATACGAATCATTTTATTAAAAATACAAATATATATTTATCGAATAAAATTAAAGTTTTCCGTTATTAAATATATTCGTGTAGGGTGCTGACTAGTTCGACCTATTCCTTTGACCAGTCAAGCCTCGTTGTACGTGCCCTCTATTACTCGTGCTTTTTTGATTCTTATACGTATTACGTTAACGGGTTTATATGTATGTGTTTGTGTATACACATACATATATATTACTTGCAAACGGAGAGTTGTTGTTATTGTAGCATAAAAAACACGAGAGAATATACAAATTAAGTTAAAAGCTGTTCAAATGGCTGTTGTCATACACATACATCTGTATTGGCAAAGTGCTGAATTTACCCAGTGAAACTAACGAAATCTTGTAAATTTATAAAAAGTCTTGCGAAGCATCAAGAGTAAAAGCGTTAAAAAAATTACTTAGAATTTTATAAATATATATTGGAAATGTTTTGGCTTTTGTTCGGTTGTTAAACTAAAGGCAGCAAATCAGCTGCACCAGCCAAACTATAAGACATTTACTGCGGCTGCTGAAATCGTGGTATTACAAAAAAAAAAAAAAAAAAAAATCAAAACTACATATGTAAAGTATATAGAATGTAATAGACAAAATTTACTATTTTCACATACTTTCAGAAAATCCCTCTATTTGAGATCACATGTAATATGAAGACGTGTGGTTTTACGAATATCTTTAAAAGCAAAATTAGTCTAATATGTTTGTAGTGTGGCTTCCTGCAACTCTGTATTATTAATATCGCAAGCGGTTTAAAATCATGTGGTTTTGAAAAATGTATTGCATGGCTTAATCATATTACAAAAATACAATTGCTTGTTGTATTTGTATTATTGTGCGATTTCTTATTTGCTGTAAGTGTAAGACTTACCTGCATAATCTTGTGTGATTTAAAACCATGTGACTCAATAAAAAAATTTAGTTAAATTTATCCATTGCATATGTAGCCTGATGTCTTCCTGTTCTGTAAGCCAAGGGATTTTTCTAGTGTTCGGTATAGTTGTAATTTTAAAATCACTGGTGATTTGAAATCATGTGATATTCCAAATATATAGAAGTATTTAAATGGTGTGCTAAATGTATCTGTGGTGAACTAGTTTTCTTTCTTGTATACCCTTTAACTTTTCAATTTTTTCTGTGGTTTTATTTCCAAAGTCATATGCGATTTGAAATCACGTGATTTTTAAAACACACTTAATTGTAAAGTTTGTCAAATGTAAATTTCCCAATTGTTAAATTATGCAGCGTAATTTAGGTTTTAAAACTACATGTGATTTAAAATCATATGAAATTGAAAACATGCTTAACATTTTTGCAATGTTTTTGATATATTATTATTTTGTGTAACATACGATTTTATTATTTTTTCCTGTAGGCTTTAACATTTTAGTTTTTGCTCACGTGTGATTTCAAAATCACTTATTAGTTTTAATGCATTCGACTACTTAGTAGTAAAGTTGGGCTTCTGTTTTTGTAGTGCGATTTGTTGGTATTTTGTAATCACGCAACTTTTATATTTTTTTAATTTTAGCTTTAAAATCACATGTTATTTAAAAACACATAATTTAAAAATAATAATTAATATAAAATTTATTTAATTTATTTGCACCTTGAGTTTTTGTTACTTTGTAAATAATGCGGTTTTGGCGTTTTTTGGTGGGAGTTGTAGCTGCATTTGGTGGCTATTACACGACCACTACAGATTTTTTTTAATTTAAATGTTTGTCTTAATTTTACTTTAAACGTTTTTAATTTAATTTTTACGCAGAAAAAAGATACAATGTTTTTGACCAAAAAGAATAGTTCTTGTTGTGGATGGATGGTTAAAAAAACAGGTGAAATACTACCTGGTACTTTGAGTCTCCTGCTTGAGTGATGAGTTATTTATTAAATACTGAGATTTGGCAGAACAAAACAGAACAAATTAATCACGAAATAATTTATTGATTCCACTCGCTGGGTTTTAAGTTCATGTACGGAAAATAAACACCCATGTCATTCATTTCGATGTTTTAGTGTTTGGCACGTTCACGTTCATGTTCAAGTTAAATCTGAATGGGAAATTTCTTTTCGGCAAACAGAAAGATTGTTACTGAAACTTAATTTCTGTAAAAGTTTTGCCAACGTCAAGATTTTAGTCATCACGTTTTCTTTATTTCAGTAAATATTTAATTTATACTTATCATTTAGATTGATGACTGGCAATATTAAGTGCTTTAATTTTTTCGATATGCAGTAAAATGAAAACGTTCGATATTTTTGAATTTTAATCACGTAACAACAAGTTGAAATGTTCTGATTTCAAGTTTGTGGCACAATTCAAATATAGGTCTGACATTAAAAAAAATATGTTTTGATTAATATTCTTAATAAGTTTCTATAAAAATTAGACTTTGAAATATTGTGTACAAAAAGAAAAGGGGATATAAAGTGAAGTTGTGTTATAAACGCCAAAGTGAGTAGTTCAATTTTAAAACCTGGTGATTTTATGTGTTTTGGAAAACTGTCTGTTTTTCTTAGATTTGAGGGATCATTTATATTTAGCACATTGTGATGTGCCAGTAAAATTAAGTCACCTGTGCTATTACTGTGATTTTGGGTTATCTGCGCCTTTCATGTTGATTCAAAATGAGTTTTTATTAAAATAATATTATATATCACTAACACTGGTCCTGTGATTTCCACAGATTTGGATCTTTCATGCTGATTCCGCATGATTATCATCATATCACGAACACTATTCCCATAATGTTGATTCGTTTGTGCCTTTCATGTTGGCTCAACATGATTTTCTATTAAAATCATATTACATATCACGAAGTGATTCCCTCTTTAGAAGAATTTCCCTTATTATTAATATATTTTTCACATCAAAAAAAAAAAGAAAAAAAAATATATATTTTTATTGTAGTTTCAATTAAACATTTTGTTGTCGCCGAATCTTAAATAGATTTTTCTACTTTATATCACCATAATTTTTCACAAAAAAAAAAAAACATTAGTTTAAATTTTTTGCCTAAAAAAAAAAAAAATTCTGTGCTAAATGCTAAAGCAAGAATTTTATTCGTCAGCGTTTAAAAGTATAATTAAAAATTAAATAAGCAACACCACTATTTATTAACAAAAATCAAATGTATTTAAAACTATTTTTAGAAAAGTTTGGAGGCAAAATTTGATGTAAATATGAAATTGAAGATAAGATTCAAATTATCTTCAATTTCATACAAATGGGGCCAATATGTCAATAGGTCAATAAATATATACAAATTTTATTAAAAATATTACGGTCTATATATGTAAATTATAAGTACATTTGATGGATTAAGGAAAACAACAAGCCTTCAAATACTTTCTATTAAACTATTTGCTAAATCAACGAAAAGATTTATTACAACAATAAAAACTTTTGTTAAAAACATTTTAGTATTTTAGTTTTGTTCAATACTGTTGGGTAAAGACTGAATTACAAAAATATATGTATACAAATAAAACTAGACATTGTAATTGATTCGAGACTTAGAAGCTTAAAATGCGTTAATAAATGGCTTAAATTTGGCCGTTTAAAAATATGAAATATGAAAATTACACGCCAGTAAACTGACTATATAATATTTGTTGAGCATTTTGGCAGAAAATACTCCCATTTAGAAAATCAGTTAATTCAGACATTTTTCAAAGGCTTTCAAGCGTATGGATGAGAAGAAAACCTATAAAAATATATAGAGAATCTTTAATTGAAATAAGGGAGTTCCAGTTCCAGCTGTTACAATTTTCCTTTGTTTTTATGTTGTGCGTCAGCAAGAACGAACTTTATCGTTATGCTGTAAATGTACAGAACTCTGTTTATGACCTTTAATTTAGTGATATTTAAATTAATTATTAAATATAACATGTAACAGGTTTTTTAAAATTGGAAAAAGTGTCTTTAATTTTATTAATTCGATGAAATATTACATATTTTCCTTTTATTATTGATGAATTTCTGTTGTAATTTTGCTTTAATAATATTTATTCTGAAATGCAGTTTTTCTTTGAAATATGTGGTAAAAATTTATTTTTGTCTTCTCTTGACTTAAGCTGTTATGATAAAAATCCACAGATAGGCGGGCCTCCGTTGCTTGTTCGCCAACGTGCTCAACATGCTGATTCGAATAGAGAACAGTATGTGGTGCACATTAACGGAACTGAATGTCAGCTGCAACAACAACAAAATAAATATACACCATCTAATTAATATCTTTTGTTTTTCTCTCTTTTTCTTCCAATTTCTTTTGATTTGTTTTGCTGGCAAATAAACTTTTTATACCGCATCGGAAATGGTTTCCATATTTAATGCATCCGCAAATACTGGCCTACGGCAACGATAAAATACTGTGTGTGTATTTAAAAAAAAAACAACAACAAACAAACAAACATAAAATAAAATAAAACAAACAAACGAAAACCACAACTACAAAACAACAAAAATTAATTGTGCGTGCGTGTGTGCGTGTGTGTGTGTGTTAAATAATGCCTGGGTTTGTAACTCCTGTGCCGATTTCTGCCTGTGCACATTTGTTGTTGGCTGTTTATTAATAAATGTGGACAATTAATACAATGTAAACACTGGTTGAAAAATAACCCGAAAACAAACAAACAAAAAACACGAAAACGCAAAATCTTTTTGCCCAATAATTATAATTAAACAAAATGCAATAACAACTTTGGTATGTCAACCATTTTAAAACACAAATAACCCTGGCCAACAATAACAACAAACAACCTGTATAATGTAATGCAATAAAAATGGGCAAATTTCATTGTATTGTATAATTTTTGTGTATAACCTGGACTTTTGTGAAATTGTGGTTCATAAATAAACGAAACGTGTAAATAAAATAATATCTCTTCTTATATTTTCTGCGTGCAATGCAACAAAAAATAAATAAAAAATGGTCGGTCATACCAATAAAAATAATAACAACAACAACAAAACAACAACAACAACAACAACAACCGTAATCAATGCCAATCATATTAAATGCATAATTTCCTTTTAAACTATTTTCAATGGCCTTAATTAAATGTATTTATAAATTGAACGAAAAATTCTTTCATTAATTTAAACAACAACAACAACTACAACCGATGTATTCACCATCCTCGTCCTCGCCAACAATAATGCTGCTATTGGTGATAATAATTCGCATAAAACTGCTGGCTGTTTTTGTCTGTGTACACAATTCGCTGGCCTTAATAACAAACTAAATGACAATATTATAAATAACGCCTGTTTTTGTTTTCACTGTTGTTTTTGTTTTGTGCTCTGCCATCAACTTAATAACAACCTGCTATATCCTGTTGCTGGTATTTACTACACCTGCTGGTGTTTTCAAATTAACAAACAAACAAAAAAAAAAAAAAAAAACTTAATATGAAATTGCTGATTCTGATGCTGGTTCTGGTGCTGGTGCTGCCAACCGTGTCGCTTATCATCTGCCATTATGTTTTGCCAAACCAATGCCGCTTGTCGCTTACAACGTTTGCACCCCTTCACCCACACCGACACCGACACCAACACCAACAACACCGCCCTCACGCCCATCCTGATTAAATTGGTGTGTGCGTATGTCGTCCTGTCAATAGTGAAAACAAAAGATATTGAAGCTGTGGAGGGCAAGTCAGTGTCATTACCATGCCCCATAGCAGCGCCATTGGACGATGTTTATATGGTCTTATGGTTTCGCGATAATGCCGGCATACCTTTATACAGGTAAGTTTAGTGTCGTTTGTTAATATTGTACAATTTTTTTTCTTTTTAGTTTGTTTGTTTCTTAACGCCATTAATTGGTCGTGTGAGTGTGTGTTTTTTTGCACCACATAAACTGTTTTGTTTGCTATTACAGAAAAATATTAATAAATTTATGTTGTGGCTTTCACAGAGGCTATTATCAGCATTTTGGGCTACATGCCCAGGGGGAAAGTTTTTATTACGATTACAAAGTAAATTTGAGCGCCACGACTTAAGCGACGTTGCAGCCAAAAGTGGCGTAAACGAGTTCTAAAGGATTTATCGGTCTGCAGAAAAAAAAAAAATTAAATATTCTTAGAATTTGTTTTCTGTAATAATTTAATTTACTTTCAATATATTGTTTTATGGTTTTTTCCTACTGAAAATACACTTTTATCATCTGTCGCACAACGTGGGAATGTTAATACGTTATTTGGTGGCATGAACAACTGATTTGTCCACTTTTCCTTTAAGCTCAGCTTATCATGAGCGATGTTGGTTTCAATCAAGTGCCTGTTATTCGTTAGTGCAATAAGCAGCAAAATATAGGACAAATCGATAACGGAGAGAATATTTCAAAAAAGATGTCTACTTTGATGACTGGCAGTATTTAGGAAGGTATGATTTTCGCCAAAACAATCCTTCCAGCAAATAGCTTTTCATATTCTCTGTAAATAAATAGAAATTAAGTAGCAGAGTGAGACTTGATAGCATTTAGGACAGCTAAACGAAGTATCAGGCATTGAACTGAATAACCTGACACGTCATATCAGTTTCTATTTTGTTTATTTCAATGTGTTCCCCCTCGAGTTTTTTCTAATCCTCGAAGCAGCTCTGATGCACAGGTTTTGGTATGTCCTTAAGCTCTCTTTCTCTCTCAGCAATTTCGTTCTTGTCTCCTCAATCACCACAAAATTTCGTCATGTCAGGGAACTCGTCCATCTTGGGCGCAGGAAATGCTCTTAGGAAACCAAATCTGTTAAATACGATGGCTGACACTTGAAGTTTTGGGCCAAAAAAAAGTAACAAAGTTTTCGTACAAAATTCAGCTATTTTGGAACGAATTTCACTGCTACCCGTTGCATGAGCAAAATTAAAAAAAACATAAATCAAAGCCAATTATTCTCAATAACTTCTCTAACAGTGATTTGACGAATCCCCATAATAATTTTTATCGGTTGTTGATGTGCTGGGCGTCTAGTCTGACCGCACTCTCATACATCTTCTCTACCTGCTTTGAAAAACTTGTAACCATTTTTCTGGCTCAGAGTAAAATCATCTTTTGAAATTGTTTTTTTCTTTTTTTGCTGCTCACCATTTAGTTATATTTTTTACACAAAATTTTAGTCCAATTCCTTGATAAATTGTGTACGACAACAGAAAATAGTCTAACACGCAAAACATTTCTAACTTTTTGGACTCTAAAAAACAAAAACAGCTGTTCGATAGAAGTGTGCCAATATAAAAACAAAGCGATATTTAAAAGCACGTAGTCCACGAAATTAGAAAACTTCTGTTAGTTTTGTAGTTATTCCAGTGTCCCGACAACACTTTCTTAACACAACTAATTCTAAAGAACTATAATAATTCATACACACCCTGTGACAACTTGAAACAGGTTGTTTTTTTAATTTTATAAGTTGAAATATCTGTTTCCCGCAGGATTAAAAATTGTTAATAAAAACGATTATTAATATGGAAGCAAAATTTGTAATTTTTCCATAAATTATTATAACATCAATCCAAATTAATTAGCTTTTCGTGGATTTCTAAAAAAGACAGCAGAAATCGCAGTCAGCCCAACTACAAATCTGCTTTCATTTATCAACTACTGACAGAGTTTTCCCCAGACATCCATCATTCTTAGTTTCAAAACATAAATTATTCAGGCCACCGAAAATGATGACTGAGGCAGAGGAAAAACTCAATGATATTGTTTAATTAAACATTAAACGCATTCGTTATAAAAATGCACAGTCGCGTACAAAACACCACAACACCCCAATAGCCATAAACAAATACACAAGTTCTTGTACATAAAAGATAAATTTGGTATTAAACGCAAAAGTCATAGTAAAAATAATAATAAACCTTAAAACGTTCTTATTAAGGAGGTATTAACGCACGCTAGTAAAGAGTTAAACAAGGCCATTATATTTTAATTGCTTGCAAACAAACACGTAATAATAATAATAATTAAAAGAAAAAAGGGTTTAAAACTATAAAAAACATATAAATGTTTGAAACTTATGCATATAAGATGAGGCGGGGCTTGTTAAAATGACAACATGAAAATTAAACGTAATTAGTTTTATGACAGTCGTTAACTTGGCCTCAACTTAAAATCACTTATGATTAAATTTTCCATCATTAGTGAACCACTAAAAATCCTAAGCCCTCCCAAAAGATACATAAAAAATTAATTGCCAGTAATGTGCTCAGGGCTGGGAATGTTTCTTTTTTTTCGACTAGGGATTTTAGCCAGCCTTGAGTATCTATTTTCCTTTGGCAAAGTAAATATGTTAAAATAATGAAATAAATTAAAAACTTTTATGCAAAACTCTTCTGTAACCATGAAATGTAGTGGCACAAAATAAGGCTGCCGGCATTACATGGTTAACAACGAAGTTAATACCATTTTAATAGGTTAGATGTACGAGTATTATTCAGACCATTATCATGGTGCAATCAAATTGCCGTATATTCTGTACTTTATTTATAATTCACACTTTTGCATAGAGCGTTCTTTGCGCTTGGTATTAAAAAGCCTTATACTCGTAAACTTCGTAGTAAAGGATGTTTTTTTTTTTGGAGAGGTATAAAACTTTGAAATGGAATAAAACAAAGAGGCATTTTTTAAACTGCCATGAAATTTACTTTATTCGAAACTCATAATTTAAATATGACTTCTGGCGTATGGCTGGCTCGGACGTAGTCTAATCTGGAGGTCTAATTTTCGATGACTTTTTCCGTATATCGGCAATAACGCGGCGAATGTTGTCCTCCCAATGGTCAATTGTTTCGGGCTTATTGGCATAGACCAGCAACTGCACATATCCCCACACAAAGTGATCTAGCGGCGTTCAATCGCACAATTTTGGTGGCCAATTCACGGGTCCGACGCGTAAAACTATGCGTTCACCAAACGTTTCCTTTAACAACAAATCCGCATTTTGGACAGAACCATGATTTTCAATATAATTTTGCACAATTTGGAAGCGTTGAAATGACAAACCCAACTAAACATAGATCACTTGACAGTTAGACGCGTGTTGCCAACTTAAAGTTTTAAGCCTTTATTAAAAACACCGCTATTGACAACACTGCACTGGCAACATCTATTTACTATGCTGTTTTTAGCAGACAACGTAATAGGCGTGGTAAATACTGGTAGTAAATGTACCACCATCTGAAAAAACTTTTGATTTAATTTATATATATGTAAAAGTAACAGAAGCCTACTTTTATAGAAATTTAAAATATAAACAAAATAAATCATTTTCAGTGCAGTTCGTAGTTAAAATACCAGTGTTGTACATGCAACTTAAAGGCAGACAATCACTAATATATTAATAAGCGCCAATTTAACTATTGAATTCTTAAGAAAATTGTTTTTTCGAAGAGAAAACTTGATAGATCCCCAAAAAAAAAATATCAAAAAAATTTTTTTTTAAGACACAAAATATATTTATTTAGATGAAAGCTCGTCCCTTTTTCTGAAATTCTATTACGAATTTTATTGAATGCGCAGGATTTAAATGAATTTATTCCTTTTTTTTAATGCCATATTTTTGCGGCGAAAAACTTCAGTAGTTTCTTTATTATCATATATTTATTGATAAAGCTTCAGCTTTAGGCCTTATTTAAAAAGAAATATATATATATAATATTTAACAATTAAAGTAGTGGCTGAAAACGATCGCTTACAATATTTTCTGTGAAAAACTTTTCCGAAAAAATAGAAAAAAAATTAAAGTTTAAAGAAAATTTAAATTAATAGAGAGAGAAAGCACATGGTTAAAGGCAAGTTGTTGTTTGAAAATTTTCAATTTTCATATATTCAGTTAATTAATTCATTGAATTAAACAAATTTTTAACAGAAACAATAATAGTTTTTGTTAAAACTACAACTCTAAATTTTTGTTTCATATACAAATAAAATAATTACTTTATTAGCAATTTTGTTTAAAATTTGCCTATAAGCGGACTGTTGGGACAAAATGTTGCCATAAGTTTGGGGATGTATATCAGAAATAGGCCTAAAGTGAAGCTTTAATATATTTAACATTTATGATTTCTTGGGTTTGGGTAATTATTATCAAAGGCAGGTTTCTTGTCTTCTTAAAATGCTGTTTGCCAATCAACATTAATTAATCCTCAATTTATTTTTTCTTTCTCACTTCTAACTAAGGAACTCAGTGCAATATTGTATAAAAAATGTTTCATAATGCGCAAGAACAGAACACAAATTGCATAAAAAAATCAGAATTAAATTGTATCTCATTTTGAATGCAAACCAAATGAATCTCACACATTTTACCCCTTTGACGACATAAAAAGTTAAAACGACATTCGTATTATAACTACCAGGAAATTATGTCACTAAAGTGCTGGTATTTTATTTTACGAGTTATTGACTCAACTCACACGCACATACATATTTAAAATCTATAATTAAGCCGTGCTCTGTTTCGTTTATGTTAATCAACTCATCCATTATAACAGTTTGTAGCGTTTGATTAAGGAGCTTCGCCTTAACAAATCGTTGTCATTATGTTATAGAACAAATTGCCTTCTTCTTTTGGTTTCTTATGACGCAGACATATCAAACACAGGGTCGTAATAAAAACTATACTTCGAGCCATTGTTGTTGTTGTATGTATCAGCGTGATAATGAATGACATTTTGCCACCACGATTTGCACAAACAAGAGAAATGTATTAACCGCAAGACTTGAACACAACAGAGTCACAATTTCACCGTGGCACCAGGCAACAGGATAATATTTATGGTCACGAAATTACAAAGCTCCCAGGACATAATATTTATTATAATTGTATGTGAGTGCAGGCATGAAGGTAAAACGGCTTTCGTTTATTATTTTGGCACACCTACACTCGCACTGCAGGTATTCGATGTGTTTGATGTGTTCAGGAACGCAACGGTGTTGACCAATTAACGTTGAATTATGGAACAGAACTTTTAAGCGGTGTTTGTTTTTAATTGCGATCAAGATCAAAAAACCTGCTACTCCTGTTGCGATTTGCTAAAGGTCTTGTGCGCGAGTGAAATGTGTGGAATAAAAAGATTTGTAAGCAGTTTGCCAGCAAAGTTGGAAAGGTGGAATTTTACTGAATTGAAGGGATTGGCCAAAAGGATACACACTTTCCTGTAGATGTGTGTATAACTTAGGTGCATTTTTTCTTAAGCATTTTTAGTATTTTTCAAGTGTACAACCTTATTTTGTCCAGCGAAGCAGGTTTTTTCACTCGACATTCTGGGCAGCCAAAATTTCTGGAAATTCTTTTACTACTACAGCTGTACAGTTTCTATCAAAACCTCTAACGGGAACTAATTGATAGAACCATCTATCATGTCCGACAAGAGGGTTACTAGACCATTTCAACTCGTTCTATTCAAAAATGAAAGGGACATCCTTGAAGCGCCTTGACTTGAATGTAAAATACCAGGACGATGTTTTGGATATAACTAGAGATGGTCTGCATGGCCATGTTTTTGCAGCTTCAACTGTCTGAGATCTTGCAAAACTTGCAAGGAACTGAATTTGAAGAAGTATTTGAGGAGATGTTTCTCCGGAATTTTCAGACAACCAGCTGGATTGTTTCAATTTCTCCTCAGCTGTGGAACTGTTGGCAGAAGGTATTATATAGTCCCAGCTCTCGAGCAGCAGTTTTGTGATGTATAACATGTCAGCGTATCTTAAGCAGCTGCCACCCGTGTGTGTCTTGCTCGTCAAATAAAGGGTGTTAATGAGCTGTTGACTAGTTTTCCATCAACAAATATGGGGCTTTCGCAATCTCTAGATTAGATAAAGTACTTTCAATTGGGGTTAAATAGTAATTTTGAATTTTCTAACAAAAAAAAAAAACATTAATTAAACAAATTTCATTGCCAAAGTGGACATTTATTTATAAACCTTAAACCCTACAATATTGTAAGACTTGAAAACCATAGTTGACTTATGGCAAATGGCTAACGGCTAGACTGGAATTGTGAACATCTTGCAGGCGCTAAGTTAGCAACAACAATAAGAACAAAGCGACAAAGTTAAATGTTGAATAAGAAAACATATAATTTGGACAGAAGACTTTATTAAAGCATAAGATTCTAAATAAAGTGACAGCAGAAAGAGCGTAACGTCTGACAGCACCCACTATCACAAACGGGAGAATTTTCTGCTCTCCTCTACTGCTCATGCATGCACAGACTTGCATCTTCTTGCACCAAAAAGAAAAAGAAAAAAATACTTGCATACAAAAGAAAAACATGATAGAAATACTCGGAAGGCTGTTGCTCCTTCATTTACCCTTTTGTAGCCATTTTGATAACAAACGTATTATTTTTATACTTTGGAGCCTACATACATATATACAGTATGTGTATGTAGATATGCAGAAAACTATGCAAAGAAGCACATACATATGTATGTACGAGTACATACATATTTAGGTATACATTTAAGCTCACAAAAGCTTTTCTATGTACTGTATGTTTAAATGAAGTATTTTTTGCGAAAATACTTGTGCACACGAATGCAAGTTTTTATGCAAACTTTATTCTGTGAGAACAAACATGTTTTTGTACAGGGTTTTGCAATGGCCGCGGCTAGATGGTGGTGTCCTGTGACCGCCAGGCTGTTTGGTATTTAGCACAGCACAGTGACACGTTAATACGTTGGAGCAGCACCTGTGAATGATAAAATTGAAAAGGGTTTGAAATGTTCTTTAGCGACGAGGCGCATTTTTAGATGTTTGACTCTGTGTCTATAAGGAAAATTATCGTATAACCATAATCCAGACGAGGTTGACTGGATGACAATATATCCACAAAAGTGTATGTGAATTTCGCATCGAAGGCGTGTCATTGTTGCTTGATTTTTGGAAATGGTCTTTGCTGAGTCCATCACCATTAACGGACACTACTACAGAATCATGATAAACTCGGCTTAAGTTGCACCATATGAACCTAAACGGTAATTGATTCCACCAGGAAGATGCGAGGTACGAGGATGTTTTTATCGCTCGCAGAGCTGGCATGAAACGACCACCAAAAATTGCCAAGCCGCAAGTCTATGCCAAGAAGCCGCAGTACACCAAAACCTATAAAGTCAACTGAACCGAGAGAGAGAGAGTCGTAGAAAAGTTAACCACTCAGTTCCCTAAGCCCCAGCCAACATTTGTATAGTACTCGTGTTATATTCCACACATCAAAGAATAGCTTTAGGACTACCCTACGCAAAGCTTGTTACATTCTACTTTACCATCTATCTAGCCGCCCTTATGGGAGAACCCTTTAGTTTGCATCATTGTACACACACTGTACGCACACGTGTGTGTGTGTGTGTAGTGGTGTGTCTACGTCTACACGGTAACAGCTTAATTGCATGTAAATCCTCAGTTGTTAACCCAATTTCATGTTTTAATTTTTTTCTTCTCTCCTTTTGCTTTAAGCTTTTCTGCTTGTTTGAGTTCCTCCTTCTTTTTTTTTTTTGCTGTGTGCAATTTGCTACAAGAATTTAAGTATCGTTGGCTATTTGTTGTCGGCGTTGCCTAATTTTCAGTGTTTCTGATCCAGCGCTGCTTCTCGGCTTTAATTCACATTTTAACATTCGCTCAGTTGTGGGTGGTGTTTTGTTGTTTCCTTCAACCTTAAGTTTGTTGCAGTTTTATTAACTCTGTTTGGCTTAAAAATTTCAACTTAAACACTATAATTTATTTATAACATTTTCTTGGTTGGCACATCAACAATTTGCGACTGGATTTTATTGCTGTGCAAACAAAAAAAATTTGTGAGAAATTTTTTTATGTGTTTTTTTTTTGTCCTTTTATTTGTTATTGGCAAATTTTGCTTAAAGCGTTTAATAAGCATTTAAATGACTTAATTTGAATTTGAGTTGAGTTTTTAAGTGCTGGCATTTCATTCTTATTGTTTGTCAAAATGAATGGTGTATCTGAATGGTAGTTATCCTTGAAAATATTGCTAAAAAAAATAAATGGAGTATTTTAAAGACTATTTATTAAAGGAATGTTAGACTTAGAACCTGGAGCCTTGTCTAATCGTTTATATAATATATTATTTAGTTCTCTTTGTGGATAATTCGCAAAGAAAAGTTTGTTCTTATTATAGGATTGAGTTTTATATGCTTTGCAATGTTCTATTTGCTTAATAAGTTTGTAAAAGTGTCTTTATCATCAGAACTTTAGGTGTAGCACAATGGTGCCAAATTCAGTTTCCCTTACAGCTGGTTTTCATAATAGTGATGACACACATACTAATAATGTTATATAGAAAGTTTTTCAAATGCGTTGTGCATTTCATTTTAAATAGGGGTTCACAATGTGTCAAGTATTATCTTCTATTACTGGCCTTGGAGCAAGCGGTTGGAGGATTGTATTTTATGCTAAATGTAAATATTGGCTTCACTGGTGACACATTTACTAACACTTTTTCGATACAATGGCCCTAGATCCTGTATTTTTAAATATGTGGCATGATTTTCCATATTAAATTGAAAGAAAATCGCCTAAAAACAATAAAAAAAAAATTATCCAACGAACTACAAATCAGCTAAATTTTTATGATTTGTTTTTAGCAGTTTGCGATGTTGTAATTTGGAAGTTTTTTTTTTGGTTATGATTATCAAGAATGGTAGGCACTGGTAGCATTCTGTATAAACCATTTCCCGTATAATAAATTAACAATTTTGATTAGTTTTTGTACATTTTTTAGAAATAATTTTCACTTTTTAAGCTTAAAAATTTAAATAAATTTATTATATGGGATTTTAAGCTGATTCATACTATATCATATTTGAATTGTATTTAATTGTTGAATCAACAATAAAATAGTACCTGCCGAATAATATTGTACAATTAGTCACGGTTATCGGTTAATCCTGCAAATAAAAACAAGGATATCGATGTAAAGAAAACCAAATTTGTATTTCTTACCGGTTATATGATTGTCACAAATAATCAAGGCCCTACTGTTTAATAATAATATTGAAAAATCTTCTAAAAATAAAAAAATTTTGAAAAAAAAAAACCTTAAGTTTTATGACAAATTTTTGCAATATTTCTAGTCTTAAATTTTACGCAAGTTTTTTTATACAAGTAACAAAAAATAGTGAAATAGTTAAAAAGAAAATTATTGTAATAAAAAAAAAAAACATTTATAAACAATTTCAAACTATTTTAATCACAACAACTTTTCTGTAACCAAAAAAAAAATACTTCCACTTTTTCGCTGGTGATGTTTAACCCTCCTTGACAAGATTTGTTGTAATTGCGTCTACAAGCGGTGGCAGACTTTTGTGTCTTGTGTCGAACTAAATGCAACCATGTGTTACCGGCAGTACAGAAATACAGCAATTAATACTCTAAATGCTTTTTATTTATTGTTTTCTATTTATATATGTATGTACGTGAGATTTATATTTATTGCCCGAATAGAAGAAATCCATTTTGTTTAACTTTTTTGGGTGCGGCAATAGAGAGTGAAAGGGGGGGGGGGGGTGTTTAAAGAGCAATTTATTGTCAGTCATTTAGTTGAAATTTTTCTAAGACAAACATCATTTTAATTGCTAACCCATAAACCAATAAATATTTTTAAGCCATTTGATAATGACTTTTATTGGTTTATACCAACACTTTTGTGCTGGAATTTGTGTCAATACTATTGCAACGTCTCAACACACATTTCAACTATCAAACTGACACATTCAGTCGTGGGGGTTGTTCGTTTTTCTTTTACAATTAAAGTGCTTAAATGTGTTTTCGGGTTTTGGTTGCGTCTTCTGTTTTATTTTTTGTTTGTTTTTTTTTTATTTTTGGGTATAAATTTTCTTTATTTAACAGAGATAAAAATGTACTTATAGAATGCATAACATGGCCATTAATAAATTACTCAATTACTGTAACGTTTATCTGTGCAATTCTCAGCAATTTTTATTTAATTTTTCTTTTTCTCTGCCAGCCAACTGCTGCCTTTGTCTTTTACATTTTTTTTCCCTCTATATTTGTTGTTTGAAATAATGAAATTATTTTTTCCTCTGTTCTTTTTCTACAAACATTTTCGTCGAATTGGAAAATCTAGTTTATTTGTTGTTCGTTGTCCCAGCCAGGTCAAAGAAAGGATGAGATTTCTACAAAATTAAGATTCTCTGGGTAGTGATTTTTCAAGGCATTTTATTTTTTCCGTTTTTCTGTCGGCTAACGAAATGCAGGTTTTGTTTATCGAAATTCTCTTATTTTCACTTTCTCATGTCCTTATTCTGGGTTTCTGTTTTTTTTTTTTGCAGTTTTGATGTACGAGATAAAATGAACAGCGAACAGGCCAGGCACTGGTCAGCGCCAGAAGTGTTTGGTTCACGTGCCAAATTTTATTTTGACTCGCAGCCAGCAACTTTGGAAATCAAGGTAAGTTAAATAAACATACGAATACGAAAAAGTGAGTTTATGCCCGGCACAGCCAAGACCACAAAGAATCTGTTGCAATACGAACAAAAAAAAAAAAAAAAAAAAAAAAAAAACTGGATCAAATCGTTTGTAATATTCAAGTTAGAGGATGATTTGAAAGAAAAAAAATTTTATTGCAAAAATGTGCTCTTTTGTGAGAGGCTTAGAAGTTCTAAGCTGCAAATAAATTCTATATATATACATACATATATTATATGATTTTCAGAGCTTTTTGGGCAAAATATTGCGTAATGAATAAAATATAGGCTGTCCTTGTAACGGCAGGTTGGCGTACAATGCCATAGTGTTATTTATAACTAAATGCAACCCTGCAAATGTTGACAAAATGTGGCATTACTAGAGCCATCAGCTTGACAGCTGACCAAGTAAAATAATTGACTGGGTTTGAAAATCTTCAAATCAGTCATGAATCGAAATCTTTTTTGTTTAATTTTAAAATAAAATTATACGAAGTAAATAGAAAGTTTTTCTCTTACAGCGGTTAAATGTTGACATGTAAATAATATTGTTCAAATGCCTGCAGCGACCCCCGGTGCTGGCAGGGTCTCTGTGGTAAAATATTAAATTATTGTGCCGCACTGAACCGGCTTGTGTTGAAAAATGGTCTGGTTTACTTAGGACCGATCGAATGCGGCTCATTAACATATGACATTACAAAGCGCCGCAAGATCTTCATGTCAACTCTGTGAGATATAGTTGTACCCCAAATCGTTTCAAGCGGATTTTGCATCGCAACATCTGTTATATGGCGCAGGCCTTTTGCGTCCATCTTGTTTAATTTGTGTCAAGTTTTCATGCCAAATTTGCAAACTTAAAGTCTGTAAAAGACCGAGTTATTGTACAAGGCGAGCAAAAAATACAGTGTCCCGGTTTAACCTACATACTGTCATGCACCGCGGCAATAGATTAGACACGCGCCATCAAAGCAATTTGTTGGCTACATGCCCCCAACATCTAAACGCGAAACATTAACAAATTGATTCTTTTCGCTTGCGTGATATGAGACGAGAAGCTTTCGCCAGACCAGGCTGCTAAATTTGTTTGTGTCTGTGAGACTTTCAAGCTCAACTATTTTATGAACTCAACTTCTAATTTGTTTGGTAATATATTTTGCCCTTTAATCATTTGAATGCATAATAACTGTTTTCTTACCTTCAGTTGATTTATTAGTCGTCCTCCTCATACAAATATTAGATGTGGCATTAATGAACGTGCAATTGTTGACACATAATTCATTACTTTTCTCAAAATTAGTTGCTTTAATTTATTCAAATAATTGCTGCGTGCTATTGCTTTTCAACATCATTAATTTTATATATGTTGATATTTACTAAATAACGAGTTTTACATATTCTAATTAAACATAAATCACCTTAATTCTGTTTTTTAATGCGTCTATTAAACTGCCACATAATCCGTGATTAGTTGTTATTTTATTAGAGCAAATAAACAGAAAATTGCAGCCACCGCATTAACGAAACAAGAGCCACTGAAATAGAAAAAATGTTACCACACAAAAATTTATAGAAAATGTTATAAAACCGTCATTTAGATATCATCAAAATCATATTACAAATATAATGACAATACAAAAGTTCTATTTCAACATACGAATGTAGTACATTTTGATAAGAACGTGTGACCCATCAGATATATGTATGTACGGATGTAGATGTACATAAAGCTTTAAAAACGAAATCGTTAAAATGTTCGCTTAACCCTCCCTTACAGTGTATTAAATAATGTAGAATTAAAATATATATGAGGGAAAGAAACTATTTATTTATTTAGCGATTTTTGAACATGTGGTTTTTAAGCATGTGATTTCAAAACGTATAAATTTAAAACGTGTGATTTTAAAATGGGTTGTTTTAAAACGTATTGTTTTAAAACATGTAGTTTAAAAACGTGTGGTTTTATACCATGTGTTTTAACAACGTGTGATTTTAAAACATGTAATTTTAAAACGTGTGGTTTTATACCATGTGTTTTAAAATTTTGTATTTTTAAAACGTGCGATTTTAAAACGTATCGTTTTACACCATGCGTTTTCAAAACGAGTGATTTTAAAACATGTAATTTTAAAACGTGTGGTTTTATACCATGTGTTTTAAAATTTTGTATTTTTAAAACGTGCGATTTTAAAACGTGTCGTTTTACACCATGCGTTTTCAAAACATGTGTTTTATGAGGCGAGTTTTTAAAACTTGCGTTTTTAGTATATGCAGTTTTAAAGAATATGTTTTTAAAACCCGTGATTTTAAACCATGTGTTTTCAAAACGTGTGGTTAAGTATATATTCATACACATACATTAAACGTCAACAAAAATAAACGTCACGTTAAAGTTAACAAAATTTGCAATATAAAAACCAAATCCAACAATGAAATGGATCCAATAGATTTAAAGCAGAAATGTAACTATTTTGAACAATTTTCAGTAACATTAACGAATGTTTATTATAGAAAAAGAACTAGTAGTCACAACTGAGTGGCTATAAACCTATTGTTGGTTAAAATCCCATAAATCAGGAAAATGATAGACAATGAAATACTTTTTGCATGAAAAGTTTTCCTTAATTCTAAAAACAAGTTCAAAGTGTTAGTTAAATTGAGAAAAGTTTAAAGTAACCAAAACTTTTGCCAACTCCGTACGTTTACGAAGAAATTCTTTAATTTGGTTTTTCAATAAGGGCGGTTGATGATGTCTGGACATTTTAATACTGCAAATCGATATTCATTTTAATATAATCCTTAAGCTCTTTCAATTTCTTAGTTGTTTTCTTCTTCTTTCTCAAGTTGCAAGCAACCACATCGACGGCTAAATTAGACGTTAACAGTTAACTTTCATTAAAGGGATTTAACAATGTATTGAAGCTTCTTTTCCAACCCAGACTGAAGTGGGTGCTGTTTTAGCGAACAGAAACTGGCATTATTAAGTAATTTGAAAACATGCGAACGTGTAAAACAATAAACAAGTCGCGTGCGATGGCCAACTTAATAAGAAATTTGTTATTGATGTTAGACAAATTAAAAGTTTGTTCCTTAACAACAAAAACTACACAAACAATACAATAAAATACAATGTGTAACTTCAAACATAAAGACTTCGCCAACTGTTATTTATTTGTTTATTTGCTTCTAACGAACGTGGCCAAAGTGTAGTCTACTTTTGGGCGAGCAAACCGACACATTCACGTTGTTACATTAATAAAAGGAAATTAACAAGGCTGATTTTTACAGCAACCGCAAGGGGCGTAAACGTGACGTATTTTGCATAAAACATTGTAACTTCATTTTCTGCGTGATTTGAATCGAGTAGAAGTTTTTATTTCAAAGCCGATTTAAGAAATACAACATTAATGGCGCAAACAACATTTGAAAATAACTTTTATTTTGGTTTAAAGTTACCGGAAACTTTTATTGCAATCACTGCTTCTTTGAGGTTTCGAACTTCTTGTAAAATGAAGCGGTTACGAAGAAAGTTGTTGTAAAAACCAAATTTTTTTTTGTCAATAAATATATTTGCTGAACCAACAAGTAAAGAAATCAAATCTTGTTTTTGATTGTTGGGATTGTTTAAAGATATAGTGGAATATGTACTCGTATTTGGTTTAGCAATATTTTTTGCTAATCTTGCACATCATCTTATCTTTGCAGTAATATTTTCATTTGCAACTGTTTTTGCAAAATTGTTGTTTGAATCTGTGAAGTATTTGGCTGGCCCGTATTCCAGCATATTATTAACTGATTCAGCGCCTTCCGTTATAGAGTATGAACAAAATATACAAAAATTATATTTACAATATATTTTCACAATTTTTTCACTTCAGACTTGAAAGTTTCTTACATAAAGAAAATTTTTTTAAAATAAAATTTAATATTTATAATTATTTTTATCTTGCTGCTAATTCGTTGACCTTTTTGAATAATTATATTATTTAAGCTTTAGCTAATTTTTTTTATAAACCTAAAACTCAAACCTTGAAAAACTATAAATTTGGGTATATTTTTCTTAAAAACTTTCCGAAAGGAAAACGAAATATACAATAAAATTAGATTTTAGATAGATAGAGAAATTAGTAGAGTAAATTGATTGTTGAAAATTAGTTTTTATAAAAAAACTATTAAAATTTTTTTATGCTTAAGGTCCTTAAATTGACATATTTTGGCATAAATTTTCAGGAAATTATAATTATAACAATTTCTTATTACAAATTATATTTATTTTGTGATGTTTTTTTTCTTATGGAAAAGTTTTTCAGTGAAATATTTCTAACAAATTTTGAAAAGTTTTCCAAAGGAAAATGTTAATATCGCATAAATACTGATAATTTTTTAGAAGAAACAAAGATTTTGGAAAAAGAAGAGAAGTTATTAAGAAGAGTGATCAAAAAATAAGTATCAGGTTGATTAAAATCTGACCTATTTTGATATTTCTTTATGTAAAACAGTTTGTTTGGCAGCCAGTTTTTGATATATATTGTGAACGGGATTCCTTTTTGTCCTTTGTTTCGAAGGAGGTCCTTATTAATAGTAATATTTTGTATCCTGTTTTCATCTTGACTTGTAAAGTTTCATAACCTCAAAAGTTATGCATTTTACTTGTGGTGCTTTGAGACATTGCAGAATATATCACCAGCTGAAACGGAACAACACGTAACTAACCGGATTATGTTATTTATTCCAGAGTTGGTACAATTTTGTTAATTAAATGTAAATTGTTTAATTTTTCCTACTACTTATTCAACAAGCAACCGAAAGGAGAACGCCATTTAATGCTGCTATTTTTTATACTTGCAGGATATAAAACGACACGATCAGGGCATCTATCGCTGTCGCATTGATTTTCGTACAAGTCAAACGCAAAGCTTCCGTTTCAATTTATCAGTCATAAGTAAGTATTTCCAAATGGAAAAAATACACATACACATTGAACAATCAGCAATCGAAAAGAATAAACATATCTGAGTATCAACAGGTAACATATCGTCATATAAAATGTAAAAAGGAGAGATAAAAACATTATGAAATGCGACCTGTTGTGATTGCAATGGCAATTTTCAGGATGATAGTGTTAATTAAGTCTGATAATAATAATATTTTACTCCAAATTCAGTTTCTCTGAGTATCTTTTCCGTATTGTTTTTAATTTTTATGTCTGCTGATAACTTTTAAAAATGTATACAGGATCTTTTTCAGTTTATGCGACGATATGCTAATAGAAAACTAAAATTATTAAAAATGATTTTAAACCGAACCATATATTTTATAAGGAAAGAAAAATAATTTTTTATTTTAACGATTAAACATTTTAATCGATTAAATAAATTCTCGATAGAAAATTTATCATTCGGAAAATATTTTTTTTAGCAATTTTTGGATTTTAGGAAAAAAAACTAATTCTGTAACGAAAAAAACATAATATTTTAATTAACGGACTTAAAATTTTTAACGATTAAAAAAAATTTCTATAAAAAAAATTTTGCCTTTGGAAAATTTTTATAGCAATTTTAAAGTTTAAGAAAATTTTTATGGAACATATATCGATTTAAAAACAGATTTCTATCAATCGAGTGGAAAACTTTTGTATAGAAAATTAATCGATTAAAATTTTCTTATTTTTTTTCTTTTCTTATTTTTCTTATTATTATTGTTTGTTGGATAAAAAAAATCTATAGCGATCTTAGCAATCGGAAAATTATGTTTTATAAAATATTTATCGATAAAATAGATTTTGTATGAAAGATTTAACGAATTAAAATTTTCTTCAAAAAAAGTTTGCAATTAAAAAATCGTTTATAACATATTTTAGCAAATTCGTTGTCTACAGAATTTTTATGCCGAAAACTTATTGATTAAGAAATTTTCTTTTGAAAATATAACGACTACAAATCTTTTTTTATGCAGATTTAATCGATTAAGATTTATTATTTAGTAGTAAGACTTTCGTTGGTAAAATATTTTTTTAAAATACTTTTTACATCTTAATATTTCATTTAACAAAATAAAAGTTTATCTAGAATGTTAAAATGTCTAAATAATCCCTATAAGTAAAAAAAAATATACGAAACGAAATGTTAACAATGTCCCACGTCAGCCACTCTGCTCTGCGACGAATGTAACTTCTAATCTTTTTGGGTCTTTTTTATAATTAAATTAAAATAATTTGCTACAACAAAAGCCAAACCTCCGTTCGAGTCTATCAGCATATCTTTTTAGTGTCCTTTTAGTAGAAAAGAACTGAGAGAAATAATAGAAGAAAAAAATCATTTAACGGATTTAAAATAGATTTGAATTACCAGAGCAAAACATTTTGGCATCCGACAACAAAGAAAACGAATAGAAAATCTTTGCGTGCTTAACAAAAATGAGTCTGGAATATAAAAAAGCACTTGAGAGATTTTCACAAGTTCTCTTTCAAACGCCAATTTGACATTTTCAGCCGCAGCAAACGCCTACAAAGTGCAGACAAACGTTTGAGAAGTTCAACAAAGAATTGGGGAGAAATAAAATTTGAATTTGATTGAGACAAACGAGCGCAGCGCACCAAATCAGTGTCAGCCGGCTGGTGAACTTGAGTGATTCAACCATTTTATTGGCAATAAGTTGATTAACTTTGTTACCCCCACCTCCCGATACCCTCCACCGCCCGCTGACGACTTGATTTATATGTGCTTCGGAATGATTTTTGAATTTGCCATTAAAATTGTGTTTAAGTTCTTTTGTAATTTATGGCGAAATAATTTTCGGAGCGAGGCAAAATCTTGACCTTAATATAATGTCAAAAACTGTTCATCAATGTGAAGAAGTTGCCACCAGAGTTTTTTGTTGTTGCTAAAACTACAAAGAACAAAAATTGTGAAAAGGAAATGGTGGCGTGTCAAACGCTTTGTCAGTGTATATTTAGTAATTCTCATTAAGTTCTGGGAGTTTTCAAAACTCTTTGAAAACGTCAATTTTGCAGGCGAGTTGACATAAATACTGAACAAATGCTTGGAAACTTGCCAGAGTTGTAGTAAACAAGTTGAGTGATATAATTCAATTTTGGTAAAATCCTATTAAATGGCCAGGAACTCAGTTCTTTACGGCATAATGTCTGAAACTATTTATATATGTAAAAAGCGATGACATTTTTTCAGCGAAAGAAAGTTGGTGACTTTTGATATATTGGAGGCGCTTCATAAAAGTGCGGCGTGACGTATTTCTGTCAGAACTTATAACTTTTGATAAAATTACCGGCTGCTAATAATTCACATCGAAGATAATCGTCATAATATGAGTTTTTATATTGCGAATGGGTTCCAGTGAGTTCAAAACATATTCAAGTATGAATATGTTTTCTTCTATGTTTCCGAATTCATTATTTCTTATATCTCGTTTTATCCGGTTTTCGAGGCTTTTTGTACGTCATTTCTGGCACTGAAGGAACTCTTAAGTACCTTGAGTCCTGGATATCAGCCTTCTCATCTTCTTATTAGTATGACTGGAACTATATACGATCAAAATGTGGAAGCAAATGTCAGTTTCAAGCCGCTACCCTAAAGTTTATATTTCATTTATTCGATTATGTTCTGGGGAGGGGAAGCTTCTCATTGAACATAATAGGGAAGTCAATTCTATTGACTTCTCCCTCTTCTTCTTCTTGGCTAAGTTACACCACACTATTGCTGCGCTGCACTCGTAACTGTAACTGTTCCATGCGCTCCTTTGTACAACCCTACGCGAACAATAGCCCAGGAAATCACAAAATATATTCCACAGGAATACAGGAATAATTGGAAACAGACTCTTTGTGATTGATCTTAAATGTAGAGAAGTTCAATTTCAATAACTACTATTATTTCTCTCTCTCTCTCTCTCTATTCTCTCTCTTGTGCTTTCTCCCCCCAAACTATTTTCCTACGTCTGCCACAATGTATCGCATTCCCTGAGTGTTGATCAAAAGCCCGAAAAAAAAATTTCTATTAATTCAAAATCTTTTACGGAACTTTAACACTCTAATACAAATGAAATTTCTTCTTTATCTGTATCTCTCAATCCCGCCAGCGAATCGGGTTGTTAGTTTTATATGCCAATGTGGCAACTTTGTTGTGGCCAGACTTTCGGGATACCGAATTGAAAACAACTTTTTGTTTTCGCCAAATTAAAGTGTTTTTCTTTGCCTGTTTTTGCATAATAAACATTCTATTTAGTTCACAGCATAAAAGAAAATAAACAAATCAAGTCGTAAATTAAAGCCAACACAATTAAGTTCATCAGTGCTGACAAAAAATAAAAGAAACCGTAAAAATGATAAAAATCACAGCACCAAACACTAGAAAAACAAAAAAAAAAAAAAAAATAATAAGAAAAAAAGTGAGAATAAAAAAGATTATAGAGATGACAATCAACTACAAGGACATTTGTTCATTATGCGACTTTATTTACTATAGTTTGAATATTTGTAGTTCGTTTTGATCGTTTTGCTTTATTTGATTATCTGCTGTTTATACGACAACAACTGGATAACTACTCGTGTATGTATGTGTATGTAGCGTTCCCAGGGCACTCTGCCTGGCTGTGTGCTTAAGAGTCCTTTAGCCAAAACGTTCATTTGCTCTGTTTTAATAAAAACATGATACATTCTACTATTAATTTTCTTCTGGCCTTTAGTACGTGGCACATAAAAATTATCATAAAATCAATTGTTTTTACCGACTTAAGTTGATTTGATTTGGTTGTCGTTTTTGTTCTATTATTGTCATTGTTTTGCATTTATTAGCAAAAAATATAAAAGTGCAAAATAATAAAAACAAACAGCAAATATACAGGCAAAACAAACAGGCATCTGTTAAAGAAATAAATGTTGATGTTACAATAATCAAATTTTTTCCAAGTTCTTAGTTCTTAAAAATAAAGAGGAGTTCTGCAGCAACAAGCATTTTAAATAAATTTCTAAACCTAAAAGGTTTAATAATTACAGGCAACTACTGAAGCCAAATCATGCTAAAAACAAGTTAAATTTTAAAGTAAAATTTTAAACAAGTTGTTCTTTCGTAGAAGTGATTTGTTAAAGTTGAAGTTAAATAAAAAGTTTTTTTTTTGCGTTTTTTAATCTGGCAAAAGTTTTTACTCAGAGGAAAATATAATTTATAAACAATATTATTTTAAAAAGAAACGCGAAAACTTTTTAATATACAATAAATTAAAATTTTATGAGGTAATTCAAATTGCTGATGAATTTTGATGTTTATAGAATCCTTTGATCCTTGTCAATTTTTCTTACATTTAATATTTGGCTAAAGAAATGATAAAAAGTGTGTTTCGTCTGGCAACAATTTGTTTTAAGAAAAATTATAATCAAATTGCTGATAAGGTTCATTTAAAAACTTTCATAGAGAGCGGTTGTGTTTTTTGTGTCAATAATAAAATTTTCTAAAATTAAAATATTTTTCAAATTACAAAAGGAAAAAAAAGAAAAAAAAAACAAAAAACACCAAAATAAGGAAAATAACAATAAATAGATTAGTGCAGTCTTTCAAGAATTATTAGTACGACAAAGACGATTTTTGTGCTGATAATGCACAAGCAAACTTACTTCCTCAACTTTAAAAATAACGATGCTTACTGAAATGGTAAATCTTAGCAGTGGCGAAACTATAGGTCAATGTAATGATCAGAGTAGTGATACTGAATTGTATTGGCAGAATGTTCCTACAAAGCGAAAGCATGTTGATTCACCACAACGGAAACAGAAAAAAGTAGAAAAAGAAAACGAAAAGCCAAGTACATCCAACAACAGGTATGCATCCCTTGATATTGATGATGGAGAACCAGAAGAAAACGTTCAAAAAATACCAAAGCCTCCAGCAATTTACATACCAAACGTTGATAATATAAATCTTATGGTTAAAAATCTTGTAAGAGTAATTCCTTCTGATGATTTTAGTTATAAGTCTTTAAGAGGTGGCCAGGTTAGATTAATGGTGAAGACAATAGATTCCTACAGAAAAACTATAAAATATTTTGAGAATTCAAATATAAATTTTCATACCTACCAACTTAAACAAGAAAGGTCTTACAGAATTGTTATTAAGGGCCTTCACCATACTACACCTACCGAGGATATTAAGGCTGAACTTTTACTTAAAGATCATCAAGTAAGATCTGTTATAAACGCTAAAAGCCGTGTAACAAAAGAACCACTTTCTATGTTTTTCGTCGACTTGGAACAAAACCCAAACAACAAGGAGATTTATAATATAAAATACTTAAATCATGCTGCAATTAAAGTTGAACCCCCCAGAAGAACTAATGACTTAGTACAATGTTATAGATGTCAGCAGTTTGGGCATACAAAAACTTATTGTAAAAATGAATATAGGTGCGTAAAGTGCGGTAAGGACCATGCTACGTCTGAATGTAGAAAAAGTTTAGAAGCACCACCACGCTGTGTACACTGTTTGTTAAATCATACTGCCAGTTATAAAGGTTGTACAGTTTATCAAAATATTATTGCAAAAAGGTCTAATAGGCAAAGAGTACACTCATCTGATCAAAGAAATACATATTTTAACATAAATTCAAAGGAATATCCACAGCTGACCGGTAACTCAAATAAACAAACTGACCAAGCCAATTGCAATGTCTCATATGCAGATGTAGTAACAAAATCAGGTGCAGATTCTCGTATCGAAAAACTGGAGAGAATGATGGAAAGTCTGATGAATATGATGACAAAAATAATGGAGAAGTTATGGAGTTAAATATGAGAATAGCAATATGGAATGCAAATGGTCTTTCCAATCATAAAAACGAAACAGAAATTTTTATTAAAAACAATTATATAGATATATTTTTAATATCCGAAACTCATTTCACAAATAGATCTTTTTTTAAGATTAATAACTACGATTTAGTAATTGCAAACCACCCTGACGAAAGAGCTCATGGAGGATCAGCAATTTTAGTTAAATCAAACATCAAATATGAAACGTTAGATCCAATAAGAAAGCCATATCTACAGGCTGCAGGCATTAAAGTCATATGTGACAACAGAAGTATAAACATATTTTCAATTTACTTTCCACCAAGGCACGCAGTAAAATGTGAGCAATACGAAAACTTTTTTAATAATCTTGGGCCAAAATTTATTGTTGGTGGGGACTTCAATGCAAAGCATCCTTGGTGGGGATCACGTTTAATAAACCCAAAAGGAAGAGAGCTTTACAAGTGTATTACAAAAAACCGTTTTTCTTCCTTATCTACTGGAAATCCTACGTACTGGCCAAGTGATCCTTCAAAAATTCCAGATCTTCTGGATTTTGTAGTTTTTAATGGAGTACCTCAAACGTTGTTAGATATAATAGATGTAGAAGACTTAAGTTCTGATCATAATCCTCTAATTGTCACATTTAGCGCAGCGCTTCGAAACATTCAAAAAACATTTAAAATTATTAACTCTAAGACAAATATGCAGACTTTCACACAATATGTAGAGCAAAATCTGAATTTAAATATACAAATTGCAAACGATCATGAGTTAGAGGATGCATTGGAGATATTTAATAACCTGATACATGATGCAGCTTTCTTGGCAACGCCACAACAGATCGAAAATCGTGGTTTAAATGTTAGATTATCTACAGAGTTAAGAGAACTGATTGCGCACAAGAGGTATTTACGAGGAATTTACCATCGAACAAGGAGTCCTGCGGATAAGGCTAATTTAAATCGAGCAACTAAGCACTTGAAAAGTAGTCTAAGGGAATACAAGAATAATTCAATTCAAAATTTCCTAAGTCAGTTAGACATAACAAAAAATGACGAACATAGTCTTTGGAATGCAACAAGGTATCTAAGAAGACCCACCAAAAGAAATACTCCAATAAGAAATGATGATAATGGAGACTGGTGTAGAAGTGACAAAAACAAAGCAAATTTGTTCAAAACTTATTTGGAAGACACTTTTGTTCCATATAACTTAAGCAATCCATGTGATAGAGATCAAATTATTGAGTTTCTTGATGTACCTTGCCAAATGGATTGGCCCATAAAACATATAATGCCATCAGAGTTACAAAATGAAATTAATAAGCTTAACAATAGAAAAGCTCCTGGTTACGATAATTATGACTCTAAAGTTTTGAAATCTTTACCTCGAAAAGCCATAATATTCCTCACAATGATATACAATTCAGTACTACGAATAAACTGCTATCCATCACAGTGGAAATGTGCTAAAATCATTATGATACCCAAGCCTGATAAGCCTGATCACCTAGTCTCGTCATACAGACCTATAAGTCTGTTACCTACATTTTCAAAAATTTTTGAAAGACTTTTTATTAAGAGGTTACTACCTTTTTTAGAAAGAAGAAACATAATTCCTGAACATCAATTTGGTTTCCGACATAAACATGGTACTCCAGAGCAATGCCACAGAATTGTTGAAGTTATTTCTGATGCTTTAGAGAAAAAATTATTTTGCTCCGCTGTATTTTTAGATATTCAGAAAGCCTTTGATAAAGTGTGGCACGAAGGGTTGCTATACAAGCTAAAAATGTTAATTCCTGCACCTTATTACTTGTTACTCAAGTCATATCTCTATCAAAGGTACTTTTACGTAAGTGTCAATGATGAAAGCTCTAATTTTGGTGCAATTAAATCTGGTATTCCTCAAGGCAGTGTTTTAGGCCCAATTCTTTATACAATTTATACATCAGATATGCCAACTATTGATGGTTTGACTATTGCTACATATGCTGATGACACTGCCATACTGGCATCTCATGGATTGGCAGCAGAAGCTTCTAGGATGGTACAGGAACTATTGAATTTGCTGCAAAATTGGTTAGTTAAATGGAATATAAAGGTTAATACCGAAAAGTCGATTCACGTGACCTTCACTTTAAAAAGAAATGATTGTCCTGCCCTCTCGATGAATGGATCCCCTATTCCAAAAAGTGATGATGTGAGATATTTAGGCCTCCATCTTGACAAAAGACTTACTTGGAAAAAACACGTACAAATGAAACGTAATCAATTAAATTTGAAAACCAAAAAAATGTTTTGGTTATTAGGACCATCATCTACATTGAGCTTAGAAAACAAAGTCATGTTATATAAAGCTATTCTGAAGCCAATTTGGACTTATGGTATACAATTGTGGGGTACCGCTAGCAATTCAAATATTGAAATTCTACAAAGATATCAATCCAAAACTCTTCGCTTAATTACTAATGCTCCCTGGTTCATCAGAAACAACAATATTCACAAAGATCTTAGCATCGCAATGGTCAAGGAAGAAATTAATCGTTTCAGCGACAGATATCTAAACCGACTTAGCCATCATTCCAATGTCCTAGCCATCAATTTATTAGACGATAGCAACGAAGTGCGTAGGTTAAAAAGGGTACATGTACTTGACCTACCTTTTAGAAAATAATATTTAAGATGGATATATTTATGTAAATAGTATAGCAGTTGACAACTGTTGTTTACTGAGCTGTTATTTTAGTTATTTTATGTTTTTAATTGTTATTAAATTTGCTTATTATTTTAAATTTTGTAAAATAGATTGCAAATAAAACAGATTACAAAAAAAAAAAAAAAAAATTGCTGATAATTTTTTTTTTCGATTTTTTTTTTATATTTGTTCAACAAGTATTTTTGCAAAATTGCTATTCGAATCTGGCAGTTCCTTTGCGGGTCCCTATACGAATAGTTTATGAAATCATTTAGCAAATTGTGGTGCTGAAAATAAAGAAAAAGTAATTGTTTTTGGTTTGTACAAATCAAAATCGTTTTCGTCGCCAAAACTCGACAAAACAGGCGATGTGTAACGATTTTAATATGTGATGCATTTCCATAATGTTCAATTTTCTTTAACGAAAAGAGAAACAGTTTAACAAAAATGCAAGCAAAATTTGGCAAAAATTTTAAAAAGATGATTTTCAAAGCCGAAAAATAATATCCAGCAAGATGCCTTAATTCAGTTTATGGAAAACCCTTCTGATACCCTCGTGGTTTTTATCAAAGCAGACAGACCACTCTGTGTTTAACGAATTTATGGACTGATTTGACGGCAGTTTTGCAAAACAAAGGACCGCCAATGCATGACACAAGTGGCTGGCAGACATTTTAAATTCTTTTTTTAAAAATGATTAAATTTTTTTTGCTTTATTTATTTTTAATTTTTAAAATTTTTGTCAAAGTTTTAGTAATTATTAATTTTAAAGCTACAGTTTTTATTTTCGAACTGTGGTGAATAAAATCGACAAAAATTCAAGATTGTGGAAAACGAAATTCATGCCATTCCTAAATACATACATATATATATTTATATATATATATATTTACATATAACGTTTCTAATGGTTTTTCTTGTTTATTGTTTTCATTTAGTTCTTCCAGAACAACCCATTATTTTGGATCGATGGGGTCGTCAACTGAATGGTACAAAATTAGGGCCAAAACAGGAAGGTGATGATATCGTTATTACCTGCCGGGTGGTGGGAGGTAAGTTGTCATAGTTGCAATTCACACACCAACCAATTTGCCACTTCTCTGCAAAAAAAAAAAAAAAAAAGCAAATGCAAAAAGTCTATGAAAGCATTTGTGTATATGTGGGCGCATCTATTGTAAGCGCTTTCCTTTACACAGCCATATGCAAGTGTTGGCCGAATATGTTGGCTAGATGTCCGTTTCGTGCATTTTGTTGGCAGTTTAAGAATTCAATTTCCCTTTTAATTTCCCAAAAGCATTAAATGCACACACATTATGTGTGTGTGTGAGTGTGAGTGTTTGTAATATTACAGTTATTTAGCAACATGCGAGCACAGCGTTTGCTCCTCCAGCACTGATGGATTCATAGACTTTGAGAAGCCAAATAGCAAATGGAATCTGAAAAAACAGCACTTTATGCAGCACATAATAATGAGCCTGGCAGCAAAAAATGCATATTTTTTGGCCAAATTGTTTTTGTTATTTGTGCTGCTAAGAAATAAACCCAATTTCTACACTTTTTCACTTTAATATCGACTTTTTGTTATTGTTTTTCTATATCTCTCTCTCTCTTTTTCTTTCTCTTTTGTTTAACAACATTTTTTCATGTCTGCTGTTGCTGTGGCCAAACTTGGAAATCCTTCCTTATGCTGGCACTTTTATCGAACTTTTGGCGCAAAAAAAAAAAAAAAAAAACTATTATTAAAAAATGTTCTGGCTCCTTTTTCTTACACGAACGAACAAATAACCGCAATAACGTAACGACTATGGAAAATATGGCCACAGGACGCCCCCAGCCACAAGTGCGATGGCTCGTGAACGGTCTACTGGTCGACAACCAATATGAACACAATTCCGGTGATGTTATCGAAAATCGTTTGCTATGGCCATCAGTTCAACGTACTGATTTAAATTCCGTATTCACATGTCAGGCATTGAATACGCAATTAGATAAACCCAAAGAAAAAAGTTTCATCTTGGATATGCATTGTGAGTAGCTTTTTCTGTTTAAAAACGACTATAAATACATACATACATACCTACAGGTAAAGCAATAACCCAGCAAACACAAGAGGTTGGTTTAACATATCGCAAAGCAAATGCTTAATGAATTTTTATATTATTGTAATTTAATTTTATTTTATTTTATTTTTTAAATTAACAAACTGTGCAACTATTATAGTGGCAACAATGTAATGGCTATTGCTTAGTATTCATGGCTGTTGCTTATTGCCGGTTTCGAAGTCTTGAAAAATTTATTACAAATTAAAAGAAAACCACTCGAATTTCCTTTAGTCTATTACAATCTTTCGATTTGGACGATTTCGTAAACAGTAATAGGCATGATTAAGTCAACGCTTGAACTCTCATGCAGATAATTATATTATAAAATATATTATCTTTTATATAATATTATATTTGGCGTTTATTGACAATATTAAGAGTAAGTTTTTCTTTAAAAATTTAAAAAAATAAGTAGCAAAAGGCAAATTTGACAGTTACAATTTCACATGCCAAATAACATTCACACCCGCAAATATATGAAATTATTTTGATAAACGAAAAATTGCCATCAACAGTCTGCGTCAAGTGAATTAACACAGGCTGTTTCAAATTAATCAGCCAATTTTTGTTTTTGTTTTACTTTCTCACAAAAAGAGAAGACAATAAAAAATGCATTGCTGGAAATCTTTATTTGGGCCATTAGAGTCAGTGTTAAGATGCACATTTGCTCCCGTTTTATTGCATGTTGCATGACCCAAAATTGTCCTCTTTCTTTGTTGAGATTGAGAATGGCTCTACAGTGATTCACACGCGGCTGAGAAACATTAACTGATGCCCTGTTTACACTTTTACTTTCCAATTGTGTGGCACGTCGTCTGGTTGATGTGTCTTAGTTTTCAGTGGCATCAGCAGTCACAGTCGTGACACAGTAAGCAGTTCGGTATCAGCTACGCCATGCAGGGTCTTGTGCTGTCTCAGCCGGTTCGAGGTGACCAGTAGAATGCCCAGAATGTTTGCTCCGTTGGTGCAACACGACTAGGAAATCGATGACGGCGCTAAACCACCGACTTGACAAGAAAAGTTCAGTGTCATATGGAAGACAGACATTTTATGTAGTATTTCGAAATTGTGTCCTCATCTAACAGTACATTTATGTTTGCTGGGTTTCTAGGAATAATTAAGCAAAAACAGAATCATGTAAAAACTTTAGGCAAAAGCAAAAAAAAAGAAAACGGAAAAATGTAAAGCAAAAACGAGAGCAACAAATTATTTTTTTCCTTTTTCTTTTCTGCTCTAGTGATGGAGAAAAAAAAATATTGTTTCAAAATTGCACATAATCGCTTTTTAACCACAAACACCAAAAACAACACTTGGAGGATATTCTTGAATAATTTATGAACGTGTATATTTTTTATTGCACTAGATTAAATTAATGGTATTTTTTTTTTGTAATTTGAGTGGAAAATAATTAAAGTCAATAATTTAGAGGATAATTGTTTGTTGTGTGAACCGGTGGGTATGGAAATTTATGCAGAAAAATCTGAACTCGAAAAAAAAACTTAATTTCGAAACGAAAATGCTTAAAACTTTTTTACATGTCTGTTGTGTGAAATAAACTTGTAAAATTGAAGAGAAAGTGTCGCCGGAGGACAAAATTTTGTGGCAAGCAGCCGGATACATCAAAAAGACAGGAAATTGGGTACTATATGATTTAAAGATATTTTGTTATAAATAAAACTATTTATCAATTTGCTCTTGTGAGTCCCATTACAATTTACGTGGATAAAAGAGGCAAATCAAATGAGAAACATGCCGTGGAATAGAGTCCCGCATAAGCGAGGCTCAACTGTAGTGACTTAGTTTTGAGGCCGGACTTGTCTTTATAGGAAAAATATTTAAGCCTTAAATATTTGCTTGCAAAATAATTTCTAATAATAGTAATAACTGAAAATTTGTTAATATTTCATTGAAATTGCCAACCCATTATTTATAAAACTTCAACCCCTAAAAATTTGACAAAATATGTACCTACAGATTGTATTGGACCCTAAATTTTTCACATAAAAAAAATCTACTTAAAATATCTTAAGCAAAACCTTTAATACAGTTTCTCAGTTATTTGTCTATTATTTGCCGGCGTTTAACCAGACATAAAAACTAATTTGTTTTATTTTGCGAAGGGCTGTTTCGTGCTGTTTCCGACAACGTGGATATTTTAATACAAAACTCCTACTTTTAACACATGCAAATTGAACTGAAATTGAAATAAAGTTAAACTAGAATAAAACTATAAAATCGTTTGCTAAATGTGGCAATTTTTTGAATTTGTTCTTGTTTTGTTTCTACCTTCAACAACTTCAAGGGATATAAACGCCTAGACGAGATTTGCAAGTAAAACAATAGAAAGCGAACAATAAAACAAAACAAACAGCACCAACAACAACCAGAAAAAAGGAAACAGCAAAAAACAACTCTATTAAACAATTTATTTATACACAGGAAAAACTTAATAACAAGTCTGATTAAAAAAACCCACTAAATGTATTTACAGTGAAACCGCTTGAAGTGAAAATAATTGACCCACCCAGCTCGATGGTGGCAGATAGACGTTATGAAGTTACATGTGCATCAACCGGTTCCAGACCGAATGCCATTATAACCTGGTACAAAGGAAAAAGGCAATTACGACGAACGAAGGTAAGTTTGTTTAAACAAGTTTTTTTAAGGTTTGGTTTGAGTTTCAAAACAATTGCACTCGTTTGTTACAGTGGCAAAATATTTGTAGGGTTGTTGGTGGGTGTGTGTGTGTGTGTGTGTGTGTGGCTGGGTGAGTTGAAACACGACAATCAACAAATTTATGTACGAGTGTTGGAATGAAGTATTATGTTTGTTGCACTTGTAATATTACAGTTTCATAAAAGGGCAAAAAAACAATAAAAACATTTTTAAAAAACCGGTTACGTTTGCACTATGGCATAAATAAGCAAAAAACTGCAACTGATTCTTTTTAATAATTCTAAAAATTTTTTAGCAAAAACTTAAATTTATATGAGATATAAAGAAGAATAGATGGATATTGTTTTTAGTTGCAAGACCATATATTTCATATATATACAATATAATTTAAGTTTACACAACTTTGAAACAACATTGTAATATACGACAATTGCTACGAGGTGCTTAAAATGTTGCATGTACTTCTTAGTTACTGTTTAAATGTAGTCCATAAGCCAAGTGAGATGAGCTTAAGCCTAAGATCAGGGGCGAAACCTGGCAAATATGAAATGCAATTCAGTTGGGGTTCAAGTTAAACAAGAAAGCTTAAAGTTTCCTGCTGTGTGTAGTTGTATATATCAAGACATTGATATGGCTGATATACATATATCGACTTCTGGGGGAACAAAGATGTGGAGTACTTAAACAACACCAAGAAAAAAAAACCGAAAAGGAAAAATTTTCCACATATATACGAGTAGAAGTATTTTGCATTCCTTCCTGGCTTAATGTTGTTGTCAGGGAGGAAGGCTCTAACTGATTGTTCGGCTCTACGATATATCTACATTTATGTATGTTGGTACTAAAATATATCAGAAATATGATATCCTTTTTAACACCAACAATGTACTTCATTTGAAAGACCTCAAGAATGGCTATGAACGAAAACTAAACAGAGAAAAACCAGCTTTGACAGGGGGCTCATGTCCAGCAGGGCTACCAACTTGGAAATCTATGTTTAAATTGTTAACGGAAAAGTTTAATACTGCAACAATTTAAGGTTACAATAAAATAAAAACTTGTGTATTTTATTCGATCTTAAGACACAATAAAGTTCATAAAGTGATTTTATTGTTTGTATAAAAATTTCCTTTGTTGGCCAGTGATATACAACTAATAGTAATATTGACGCTTAAAATGTTTGGCGAATTTACAAATCTTTCAGACAATTTTGTACTAGATTAAAGAGAACAGGTTCAATTTAAGTTATTTATTCATATATTATGAAACTATATGTTTTGATGTTGTTTCCGCCAATACAAATAACTAAACTCGACATCTCTCAAACTTACGACAGCAATATTGGCACTTAACACCTTTGGGAAATGTTCTACTCAGACAGTTTTGTAATAGATTAAAGGCAACCAGTTTAATTATTTATTAATACATTAACGAAAATCTCTTAACCGTACGAAATAACAACATTAAAACTTAATATCTTTGACAAATTTTGCATTAATACAAATTTATAATAGATTATAGTGAACTGGTTTAATCATATATTAATCTATTACAAAACTAAAACTTTTGTATATATTATTACTGTGATATAAAAGTAAATACATGGAACTTGTCTCAGCAGCACAAAAACAATATTGGCTTTTAACGCTGTTGGTGCACTCTGTGCACAGACAGTTTTGTAATAGATTAAAGGTAACCAGTTTAACTATTTATTAATCTATTACATATGCAAGTTAAGCTGTTTACTGAGATAAAATTAGCTACACCGAGAATATTAAAATTGACTGTTAGCAGATGTGGCTATTCCAGACTAACAATTCCAATAACGTGGTGGACTCTTCTATTTTACAAGTTCCTTTTTTTAAAGCTGATAAAACTATTTTGGGTTATTGTTTATAAGTACAAGTTATTATTTATAGTAATTTTTTGAATTAAAAGCGAAAATTTGTGTTATATTGTATGTTATTTATCGGCATGGCATGAACGGCACAAAATACTCATTTGTATTTGTTGGTGTCTGCTAGACCACCTCATTACTCGCAGAGGGTTAAGGATCTGCTACAGTTTTGTAATAGATCAATAGTAACAAATTTTATTATTCATTAATCTCTTACTAAACTATCACCTAAATAAGCGGTGGAAATTTTCGGTTTTTAAAAAAAGTTTAACTCTTCATCGATATTAAAAAAATTGTAACTGCCCTCTGCCATACGGCACTACAATATACACATTTCATTCATCGTCCTAAACGGAATACAACTTAAGGGGTATTTGTGTGTTCGGTGGTGTCGTCCATTTGAGTGTGAGAGGTATTTATGGATGACCGCATGCAATTTGCAAAAATACAATAAATGCACGTAAACAGAACGTTTGTCTCTCTTGCCAAACAATCCAGTTGGACGACTACGACTGCGAGTACTTTCGTTTTGTCTATTTATTTCCTTTTTAGTGTTTAACTATTTATTGCAGACACTGCTGTCTACTAATTTATGTACGAGTGTGTATTTCAGTTCAATAGCGGCTGAAAAGGAGTGCAGTGCTGTGTAAACTGGCTGGTATATGGCAATTGTATGTTTTTGTTTACAATCGCCGGCAATTGTACGTATTCAAACTGATTAGAATGGACTCCTGCCACCAACAAGCACTCACTCGCTTGTTCTGCAGGCAATATTTTGCATTTTATTTCGTAAACAGTTTTAGTTGGCAGATTTTGTTTTTGTTCTTTTTTTTTTATAAACTATTTCTACTATTTCCAAATAAGCAGATTGTATTTGCTATTACTAGAGGATTGGATTATATGTTCACAGTTTAAAATTATTGCAAATTGTGTTTTTTATGGCGATATTTTCTAACTTAAGTTTTCTAGTAAGAAAAGACAAATAAATGGCAACTAAAACTTATAGTTTTTTTGTTTGTTTTTTAACTTTCAATGTTAATGACTTTTTCTGTATTCTTCAATTGGCTAAAATTTATTCGTCAAACGCGGAGAAAACAAACTTTCAGTTTTTTTTTCTATTAAAGTGTCGGTAATTGAATCTCATTTGAAATTCCCTTACAATTTCTTAGTGCACAGAACTGCACAACTGAGTAGTTTTCTTTTTTTGCATATGTTATACGTATATACGAGGTGTGTTCAAAACAATACGCTGTATTTTTAGGTTTATCAAAAATATTTACTTATACACCAATTTCTAGTTTGTAATTCTGGTACTTGTTTTATTGTATATAATTGTGGAGTAACAAGCAGGCCGCTTTAAGGTAATCCTCTCGAAACAGTTATCTCAGTGATTTGGTTCTTATCTCCTCAATTGTTATACAAGGCCATCCTTTTCGGGGTCTCTTCAATCTGGGCAACAGGAAAAAGTCGCAGGAGGACAAATCTAGTGAATACGATGGTTGGAGTATAAAATTCAGCAATTTTGTAGCAAATTTCGCTGTCACACGTTTCGTGCCAAAAAAAATTGCATGGCGTGAGCCAACCGCTATAGCAACATTCTCAGCAACTCGTGCTTTGAAAATGCTCCATAGCAATTTTCTTCACTTTTTTAATATTTTAATCGGCCCAGCCTCATCGTTCACGTCTTCTGGGCCTCTTTTGAATATGGAATGTACGCAGGCCGCGAAGTTTTAAAATTCACCTTTATTTTCGATCAGAGTTCGTATATATGATTTCTAATGCATTTTGTTCTTCTTCATTTCTTGCCTTTTTTGTTGGTTTTTGTTCACAAATTGTTGAGGATACATTTAAATGAAATTTAAGTATTTTTTTAATTTGTTTGTTTGCAATTCAGCCAAAAACCAAACAACGATAATGTGATTTAAATGTTTCCATTATAGTCAATACCGCTGTGTGGGGGCTTAAGTAATCGTACCCAGTCATCATTATTTATTCCTGGAAAACAAAACGAAACAAAACAAAGCAAAAAAAAAAAATCATGGAATTCAAATGAAAACAACCACCAGAGTAACACATTTTTATTGTAATGGAATTTAAGACCTATTTAAAACAGAGCAGTCATTTGTTTGCAAAAATTTGCGCTAAATTTCTAACACACGCACACACAAACACACATTTAAAAGCCCACACAGGCTGTTAAGGGAAATGTATTTTCATTTCCGTTTGCACATTTCACAAATTACTTGATAAAAAAATAGAAAAATCCATCGAAAATTTAAAACATTTAAGTGCTGAGATTTGTGTCACAGTTAAAGGCCTGTCCCTTGATGTCGAACGCTAACGTTCGCCAAAAGTTTTAAGTAACAAAAAGATGACTAAAAGCAAACCAAGCGCCCTAGTTTGGTAATCGTCAAGGCAAACGCTGCCTAAATTTGGCAAATAGAATTTAAAATTTTATAATTTTTATCTGAATCGATATTAAATCGAATTAAAAGCTTTCAGAAAGTTTCTCCGAATAGCAAACTGTGGCTGCCAATATTTATTTAGTTTCCCCATTTATCTGAAATGGTGAAGTCAAAGGTTTTTTCTTAAACACTTTCCGGCTTTTTCAATTTAATCCCAACTCCACTGATCAAAATACAAATATATCGTTTAAACCCCCAACGATGCCATTATTGTCAGACAGTTTTGTGCCAGATTAACAGAAAAAAAACTTTCAATATTCTTTAATCTATTACAAAACAAAAATGTTTATGTTCTTTACTAAAACTATAACGAAAATCTTTCAAACTAACGAAACGATATTGCTGACACTAATGACCTTGATGATTTTAAGGACTCCAAATATTTTTTGCCTAGATAAAAAAAAAAACAAGTTTAGTGGTTCTTTAATCTATTACATAACAATTTTTGTATATTCTTTACTAAAAATAAGCTTTGAAAGCGTTTGACGACTTTGAAGCTGTAAAATATTTCTGTAATAGAATAAAGATAATATCGTTAATTTGTCTTTAATCTATTACAAAACATTTTTTTATATTCCTGTTACAATATATACATATTAACGGACGATATTAATATTGGCACTTAACACCCTTGGCGAATATTTTGCTTAGACAATTTTGTAATAGATTAAACAGAATAAATTAATTTATTTAGTAATCTATTACAAAACATTTTTTTATATTCTGTAGTGAAAATACACCTTTAATGCGTTTGACGGCATGCGTTTGATGACATTTTTGTAATAGATTAAAGAGAACAAGTTTAACTGGTTTTTCATCTATTACAAATTTTTTTTAAATTTATTACAACACAAATATTTACATACAACGGTACGAAAGCAATATCGGTACTTAGCACCTTTAGCGAATATCAGACAATTTTGTAATAGATTAAAGAGAACAAATTAAATCATTTAATAATCTATTACGAAACAAGTTGAAGCATGACAGAAGTTCGAACAATTGTTTACATGCCCAATGAACACTATTATGCAATTCTTTTGCTGATTTTAATGGTTGACAGTTTGTCAGCGACACCACCCGCCTGCTTGTATTTCCCCCAATTTCCCGGTTCATTTATTTATTTTTTCTTTAATTATCAAACAACTGAACCGTGATTAATAATATTATTAAACATTTATGTATGTTTATTTATTTATTTATAATTTCGTTGTTGTTTTTATTGTATAGTTTTGAAAACGCATTTAAAAATAAATAATGAACAGCGTTTATTTGGTAGCCTTGCGAACACTAATGAATATAATTCGTTAATTGTTTATTTGTTTAGTATAATTATTGTTTAAAAATGAATTTATTTCATTATCGAAGAACAAAAATATATTAATTAGTATAAAATAAGCAGATACATTTGAGAATAATTTTGTAAATTGAATTACGCTTTTTAGTGAATGCCTGGTGTAGAAAAAGTTATTTCGCGAATTCAATGAATTGGTTTTAATCTTTTTTACTTTAAAAACCAGCTCTCGGCCCCGGGTAGCAAGTTTTGTTGCCTGGGCCTGCAACAAACTGGGTCACCCAGCTTTTCGGGGGAGAAATGTGAAGGGTTCCTCGGTTGGCAGACCAACCAAAACTGTAGCAAGTTTCTGTATGAATCCTTTAGTAAAGGTCAATTGGCAGAAAGGGGTCAAACGTGACCCTGGCATAAGTGGAAAGAGGGATCGTTGGCTGAAATGTTCTGGCTGTAGATTAAGCCTAACAACGCAGCAAGAGGCTTTAGTAGTAGTCAACTCGCGTTAACTCAAATACTATGGTTTTACCTGCAACAGGCTTCTGGTCTTTGTAAGGCACCAGAGGCATGTACAGGCAAGTTGTTTCGACTACCGCCTGCATTTTACTGTCTAGAGAACTACTATTAGCTAATCCGAGCTACGGAGCAAGGGGCTTGTATCGTGTTCCTCCCCACACAGCACAAGCACTTGTGCCTGCAAGCAACATGGAGGCGGTAGTGAGTCGTTGACAAATTTACCAAATTAAGTTTGCCGACCACCAGGTTGGGCCATATTGGCAGGTGCTGATATAAATCAATTTCCCAAACGAATATTCGTAACAATTAATTAAGTCAGAAGCCTTAAAGAACTGAGAACTTAAATATATTATAAATTTTTTGCCATAAAAATCTTATACAATTGACATCCTTCTCAATAATAAAATTTATAGAAATAATTAATAACTAGTTGTTTTCGAATTTACTCAATTTCCAATTCTACTTTCCTTGAAAATGCCATCCTTTAAAGTAAAAACTATTTCCTTCATATATTCAACACAGTTGTCAATTACCAGTTAAAATTTGATTTATAATTTAATCGGAAAAATCAGGTCAGTTATTGTTGAATTCAAAAAAAAAAAAAAGGAGGAAAAACAATGCAAATAATACAATACAACAACTAGAAATCATATAAAATTAAATTCAATAATCTATTGTTTAAAACCTGGCAACAAAAAATGCACACTCACACACACACACACACACACGCACACATTCCATTATTATGGCCTTTATTTAAAGGACCAGAAATATATTGTAACTTAAAACACTCAATGTTTTTTTTTTGTTTCTGTTTGTTTTTCTCTCACTGCAGGATGACATTTCCAGCAACACAACACGTTCGGAATTGAGTTTTGTGCCAACAACAGACGATGATGGTAAATCGATAACATGTCGAGCAGAAAACCCAAATGTCAATGGTTTATATTTAGAAACCATGTGGAAATTGAATGTAGTATGTAAGTAACAACAACACTAACAATAGCCACAAACACATTTTAAAATAAGTGAAAAAGAAACTACAGACATACAAACATATACAAAATAAAACAATAGACTGGCGAATTTATTCTCCTCATAAAAAGCAATAAAAATATATAGATTTATATGAAACAACAAAAAATCTGGCCAACGAAAAAACAAACTTGTATTTTGTTGGTTAAAAAATAGAAATAGTGGAAATAAAAGAACAATAGAGAACTGATCTCAATAAATAAAAATTCCATAAGCAGAGTTTAATGGCCTATAAACCTTTATGCAGAATATTATAATAATAAACACACACATGCACACACACACACACTTACAGGCCCCCAAATCTTTAGTCCTTTTAAAGGATGCGTTTGTTTTTTCTTTGATTTAACAATTACATGTTTCTTAATAATGACTATAAAAATACTGCTAAAAGGTAGGCTTTTTACGAGCATATCGTTAGCTAAAATGCAAAAAGGCACTACCAGCAAAAAAATTCAAACCCGAGTCTTTAATCGATTATTACGAATGTCAGTCAACTGCATGTTTGAACAAAACTTCGCACAAGTGTAAAGTGACAATTTTATTAACGTTAAAAATTTTTATTTCTAAAAATTTCGTTTTTACAAGATCTATCAAACGTTTGTCATATTTCTTGAAGATTTGTTGTTCTAAAATGTTAAATATCTAAGACAGCACAAGAATTTCGAAATGCCTTCAAAAATCCGAAATTTAAAGATAACAGGTCGATTAGTAGTCATGCCATAACGAATATATTGTAAGTCCCTGAGAAGTATTTCTGGGACGTCTATTAAAATGGAATACGGATTAGACACAATAATTATAAGAATAAAAACAACATATTTGGGGTGTGTCTCACGATGTCAAACGTTAACGTTCGCTAACGCCTTGAACTATAGAAAACTGATTCTACTCTAATACGTAAATCTTTAATGTGATCACTAATTGCGCTGGACAAAATGAGGTTCAGTAAAAACCTTAAAACCAGTTTTAAGTCCTTCAAAATATTGGCGAACCAATGTTTATTGGGTGAAACTATTCATTTCGTTACCCTGTTTGCGCATTACATATTTTGTGATAAAATAAAATTTAGAATTATGGGTGCGGTTTCTGCGACTAAACGACTGTTTTTTTTTTATTTCTATAAAAATTTTGTTTTCTTTAAATATCTTCTTTCGCCATCAGCTGATCAATTTGTGATTAATTAAAACAGGGCTGTTAAATTTTCTTTATCGCCGTAAAGAATAATAGCAATTTGTATGTCCATCGATATACTTTTCTGCTAAACTTATCTTTTCGCGTAGAATCAATAATAATATTGTGCCATCCATCGTGGCCAAGGCGCTTACTAAGGTACAGAAGGTACAGCATTAAAAGCTTTCTGTTTAACTAATTTACCTGCAACGCATTTATTCCAACTCAACAGTCCAATAGGGCCAAAATATCTCACAGGGATTTGATGTGAAAGACATATGAATAACCAAATGAATAAAGAAAATGCTACAATAATTTCACATCATTTGTGAACATTTTCACAAACACATTTTATTATTTATTCTAAGAAAAAGGAAAGCAACGAGTAAAATTGAACAGCTGATACTCGTACTCGAGTACACGCTCGTTCTTGTCAGCTGTAATCTCAAATTTCGACTGTATTTTGTTGATGAATGCGTTAATCTTTTTGGGTTGCCGCAATTCATTTTACCACAATTTTATTCCATCACTTATGCCGTAACTCGACCCCCCCTGATGTTAATTATATAGGAAAACAGTGTCATAGTAAAAGTATTCGTATATGTTGCAATTTCAGCTTCTAAATTTAAACTTTCCGCTGGAAAATTAAATTACCCAGAACAAAAACACCAACACAAAAATTCTTGTCATTTAAGAAACAAAAAAATAATCTTACACGATTGTGTAGATTTCAGTTTGTGTTTTTTTTAAATAATATTTTTATGAAGAATTGCTATCGTTTGGCTGCGTATAACGCACAACAGAACTCGTAAGTCAAGTCGACAATAAATATATTGACAAAAGCCTTCAACACGTACGTATGTGATTTGAGTTTGAGTCAAAAAGGAAGACTGTGTGAGAATTATTTACTTCAAGTTGTTAAGAAAAAGGAAATGTAGTTGTTAAAAGGACACATCAAATTATATAGGAGTTGTTCATGGCCAACATACACACATGCGTAAGAGTATATAAGTATATATTTATATTTGGGTATGTGCCATATAAATATATGAGATTGAGATGTTAAAAACTGATGTGGTAGCAGAAAATATTTTCAAAGAAACAATGAATTTCCCTTCAAACTTCATATTTATTAGAGACTAGAGAAATATCAATTGCCAAAGTGGCCAGGGAAAAAACCAATCCTGCCACTTTAGTCCTCTGTCCTCTGCTTTATACTTGTGGAAAATCAACAAAGTGGTGGCTCATGATCTTAAGTAATATCTATAAAAGATTGCCCTAAGAATAACTGTCCAACTAGTTGTCAGGCTAATGCAGTGTGCATGGCCTGTTTTCCGGCGTAGGTTGGCCACTTACCACTTCAAAACTTGCACCTGAATAACGCTTATAAAGCGCGGAAATTTATTTCCAAAATTCACAAGAATCAACTGGAAGAATCTAAATCAAGATTTTTGGCGTGTGAACATCTTCAGCGAAGCGGCCTATTTCTGGCTTAATAAGAGTGTAAGCCAGCAAAATTGCCATTTTTGGAGACAGCGCAAGCCTTATGAGACCCTTGAGACTTCATGGCCAAAACAAATCATTGCATGTAGGAGGCTTCATTGGCCCAACTGTCTTTAAAAGCGCAGCCGTTGCACGGATTGCCGTGAGTAGCCAACGCTACCTGTCTCCTGGTTTTTTGACTCCTTGTGTTATAACATATTATTTCAAGGAGAAATGGTTCAAACAAGCCGGCGACACACAGTTATTAAACTTCTGGTGAAATCTTGACTTTATCGATGTTCGGTGGCCGAATTACTTTAAGAAATGGACCTGTAAATTGGCCACTTCGTTCTTGGGCTTTGACACCTTTAGACTACTTTTTTTTTTTGGGGAAGTTCATCAAATCTCTAATCTATGCTCATAATTATGATCTTTGCAGATAATTTAAAAGCCAACATTTAATACACGGTTGGCGAAATAGGCCAGGTTCGAAATAAGTGCTCTAAAAAAAGGTTCAAAACTGGATTGACCCGATGGCGTTCATAAGACACAGTCGCGGTGGCATATGGCCAGATTTTTTTTTTTTGAACACGAATTACCATAAAACTTATTTGCTAATAAAACAAAAATCTTGGTTATGGCATTAAATTTGCTACGTTTTATCCTTCAAAAGAAGTTTTAGGCCTCTAATAAAAACATTTGTTATTTTTTGACAAACACAAAACTTTAAAGATTTTTGCTGGTCTACAGAAACTCATAGAGTCTTTGGTATGAAATCAATCTACGTCTTTTCTAGAACATTGCTGGAACACTCCACCAACTCATATCGGAGTCCTTTGATCTAATACAAATAAATAAATTAATTGTATTATATTTTTCTATGGATTAATCTTTGCATTGGCCCTAATAAACTTGAGTCATACATAAACTGATTTAAGGTAAATTTCTATATTTCTGCTGGTACTCTGGGACTCCCAAAACAGCCCTCCTATTACCTTGGCATACTGCGCACGTTCTGGTTTAAAGAAATAAAGCCTTCAAAATTTATTTTATTGCTGGCACGTTTGCTGGCGTATTATTTACCACAGGCACGCCTATTTCCCTTTGAAATTTATTCAACATTTCAGATACATGTTCCGTCACAGAGAAAATGAAACAAAGAAAACCATACAGACACGTGTAAAAATGCTCATATGTTACTTATAAGTACATGCATGAGCATGTTTTGTGTGGACATGTGTAAATATTATTTTTCTTATATATGTACATATATGTAGATATATACATACAATATATATATATATATATAGTTGTGTGTGTAAGTAGGAGAAACATCAATATATCAAATTAAAAAGCCATGTTTACAATGTGAAGCCTATAAAAAGTGCCGGCAATGTTTGAAGAAAGTGTGAGCTGAGAGTCTTCTTTACAGGAATTATGTATATCTTGAGAAGATTTATGATAATTATAGCAAATAAAATTGAGAAGTTTAAGGGGTGTAACAATTTAATCAAAATTTAATACCTGATTGACTGGCAATAGAGCATTTACCAGACACTTGCTGTACACCCACAAAAAGTAGTCCAAAGTATGAAACCCCAAGACGGAGGTGGACAGTTCGCAGACTTAGTTGTTCAGACAGGGTGGTGACCAGACGTATGTCTCAACAAAGTGATGGTCTCAGAGCAGGTTGTGTCGTCTTGTTGGAACCATTTCATGACGGGCGTTTTCCAACAATTGCACTGGTCTTAGACTCGTCTTAGACTCGTCTTAGACAAAGCCGTATTAATTAGTTAGCGATTTTTTTAGAATGTGCCCTTTCCAAAACGGAAAATTCTGTTGGTTTACGCTCATTTGTGTGTTTCGTTGCTTGAAGATGTTAAATCCATAAAAAGTATCACTTTTAGTAGATTTACGCAAATATTTGGAAACGAATTTCCTTGATTTGTAAAAGGTGCAACATACTCGGGAAAAAGTCAAACCTATTTCATTAGTATGACAGCTGGTTTTACAGTTATCCTTAGCAGAAGTTCCTTTATATATACATTTATATATATATTTCGTTTTCATGCTTGCTGCCATCCTCGTTTCTCAAAATCTCAGGTTTTGTCGTACGGCAAAAGAAGGCATGAAATAATTTTCACAATTTGACAAGTTTACAACCAATTTTAATCTCTTACCATACATACAGATATGCAGACATACAGACATACGTACATACATATGTTTGTATGTATCGCACCTTTTGAATACAAATATTAAAAAATAAATTCCTTTGCACACTCTCGTCGCCAAGGAAAACACTTAGCACTGGCGCCAGTTCAGCAACACTCAGTTATAAATGAACACAACACAACACAATGGGGCAACGCCAGCATTTGAACATCCTTCTCTGCTACTCTGGTGTGTAGTGTGTGCTTCACAGCTGCTACTTGAGCTTGAATACAACCCTGGCTGCTGGCTGCTGGCTGCTGAAGTTTGTACTTTCTTTGCCATACAAATAAAAAGTTTTCCTTTTTGAAATTGCAACTTATCGAGTTGAATCGTGTATTCAGTTTTAAATTTATTTGTATGAATGATTTTGTATTCCTATCAATTCAAGAGTCTTTTGTTTGTTTTTTTTTTTTTTTTTGTATCGTACGTTTTGCTTCTGAACAGACAAATTTAATATGCGTTGCGCATTTTTTTTGGGGGCTTTACGGTTTTGCAGGCTGATCATTTTGTTTTGTTTGTTTTTTCTACTTCCACACCTTTAATTTATTTACGTTTGCTGCCTGCTTTTATCTCTGTGTATTTTTCTTCTTCCTGTTCGCCTTAAGAAAGTTTTCTGTATTGTGTATAAATACTCGTATTTTCGACAGCAACTGAGTTTTCTTAACAAGATTTCTTAGATTTCTTTATAAATAATGACTAAGATGTATTACACTTTGAGTTTTTAATGGCTTTAAGGTCTTCCGTTTATGTGTTTTTGTCTTGGCCTAAATTTTCTACAACGGGCTTTGTTTTTGTTGGGTACAGAAACCGAAAATAAAACGTAAGAAAAGTTTGCGTAACACCTTTCCTGCCAGACAAGGTCAACATTAAATGTTTAGGATTTATTTGGGGCCGATGAAAATGAAATAAAATGTATATAAAAATCTAAATATCATTCATTTGCTCTCTGCTAAGAATAGGGTTTCAAACAGAATTGTGACTTTAATATAAAAACAATAGACGTGGACTTGATTTTGGAAAGATTTAGTTCAGGTTTGTAATAGAGGTTTGAAAAGTATTAGATATTGTGGTGTGAACACAGAGAAAGATATTGAAAGTTTACTTAGAATAGCAGTTCAAAAAAGATGTTCAGTCTTAAGGATTTCCGCTCATATTACGGCTCCCGAGCAGCAGATTTTCCGTTGGGCTGTTCTTGCTGGGAACACTGGCATCTCCATTGTCTGCGCAACCAAAACCGAACTTAGCGAATCTGTGACTATTGATATGCAGGAGCTGCCGAAATCTACAAAATTGTTTGGTAAGGGCAGGAATCATTAAGCCCCCCACCTGGATCCTTAATATATCATCTTAATGTTTGATCATGGTTCTGATTGAACTTAAACTTAAAAATCGTGGGAAAATTTCGAGCTTACAATGTTTACGGTTGATGCAGGTGTGAGGTTCCATTTGACGGGTTCTAAGAGTTATACGAAATAAAAACATCAGACAAGTCTGGTTATAGGCGGATATTGTTGTTGAATTTCCAAATACCAGCTTTGATGCTTTAACTACCTTAACTTTCCAGAAAATTGCTCTCAGGTGGGCCTAAATGGCCTAAATACCTATAATTCTGGAGTAAGAGGCTTGTGATATGACCATGTCCAACATATTACAAGTATCTAATTATGTGGACGGTGCAGATCCGTTGGTACATCTTAAGATTAGGCTGAAAGGCACATACTCAAGCTAAACAACGTCATATGTCTTGCTCGAGATGTTCCTCAGGATGGAGCAAGTGTTTCCTTAAGGATTAACCTTAACTTCGGCACTCTGCTTTTGGGTTCCTGGGATGATGTAGTTTCTACACGCCTGTTGTTGTGCAAATAATTTCCAGCCAGACGCTAGTTGGCAAAATGGGAATGAACAGGTCTCCCAGTTACCTTGATTGTTGGCTATATGTTGCCAGCAGTCAGAGTTGAAGTGCTTTTCTGTTTTTCTTGATTGAAACCTTCTAGTTTTGACTCCTGCCAAAAAACTCTGGTAGAGAGCGCCAATAGTTCTTGATTTGGCTGGTCACAGATAATAGTTGGAATGCAACAACTTCCTATCGACACATCTAGCGATTTGACTTTACACCTGACACTCTTTAAGAACTTGGAGCTGCAAAGTTTTGCATTATGGTTCTGAAAAGGCTTTTATAAAAATGTATATGCCTGAAAGCTTGTAAAAAGTAAATGGATGGATTGTGGTGGACTTAGCCCACCTACAAATTAGTGGTTTTACGAGATGCTATTGTTTTGTTTTTGTTTGCATTGTGATAGCAAAGAGGTTAGGAGAGTTGGTTTAAGGACCACTCCTAACGTGTTAATGTCTCTGAGCTGTCTAGGGAATTTCTGATAAAAGTACTCATTAAGCTGCATGATGGCTTTCGGAATGCTGCGGCAGAATGAATACTTATTTTAGTAAGGCATTAGATGTCAAAGGCCTGATGGTTTAAGGACTCAGGTTCTGGAAGAATTTCATGCTGCATAACTTGTCAACTTTTTCCTATAATCAAAATAAAAGTATGTACGTAAAAATAACTAAATTTATATATATTTTCCAGTTTCAACATTTTGTGTCATTTTCACAACGACTTTCTTTTCAAAAATTAAATTATCTTATTGCCTTTAAACTAGTTTTACGCTCAAATTACAATTTAAAAAGAGAAGCCAAAAAAGAAAAGTAAACAGCCATAAAAGCTTGACAATTAGTAAAATTTTTTAAAAGCGCACTAATCAATGAAGACAACAAAAATTTCCCAAGGTGTTGCAAGTTTAACACAAATACGCATTCGTGCAATATGTTTCAATTGTAAAATTGTGAAAACAAAAAATTAAATATCCCGGACAGTTTTGTTAGAAGTTAGAGCAGGGCAGAGTAGTAAAACAGAAGAACAGCAACAACAAGACACGGAAAGCAAAAAATCACCAGCAGAAACAAAAGACCAGAAAAGGCACCGGTCTTACCAATAACTCATGGCAATGACAAACAACCCTACTAACTGGCTCTGGCGGAAAAATAAATTGGTTTTTGGCTTTATGCTACTTTATCTTCCAGCTCTTAACAACGCACACACACACCCCCCCACACACACACAAGCACATCGACATACTAATACTTTAAAGCCAACCAACTAGACAAATGAAACGCCATGACAGGACGTGTAAAGCAACAACAACAACAACAGCAACAAAAAAAGAGAAACAATATAATACCATATATAGATTACAGATTGTAATGAATGGAAGTGAAAAATAGAGAAAGATTTGTAAAGCACAAGGAAAGCAACATTTCTTCAAAGCAAATTGTTCAGAGTAGAAGAAAGTGAGAAAATGTTTGAAGTTTTTTTTTTTGTTTTTGTTTCTAAGGAAATATGGCTCAGCAAGTTATTGCGCGGTGTGGTCTAGCTGAACTAATTTCCCGCACGTGCTTCTAAGCAATTAAGTTTTTCTTTTGCCGCTTCTTGCTCAGCAGAAGTGGCTCAACGTGACCGCCTCAATATGGGCCCATGAACATACGTATACAATCTGTACAGGAACCTTCTACAAATTCCAGCTTTGAATGAAAACAAACTCATTGTTGCCGACAACAATAAAAAAGTTAATCTGTCGTGAAAATGTCACGGATCTGTTTGTGAAAATTATGTTAATTGAAACCACCTGATTTCGCAAAACAAATTGCATCAAACATCTGGCTTTTCCCTCTCGTTAGATTTCTAAAATTAAGACGTGGTAACAAATTCGCAATATAAATTTTTCTATATATTTAATTTCAGGAATTTGGCGGTTTGAAAACACGTGATTTTCATATTATATTAATATACTTGGCATCATTAAAGCTTTAATTGCTTTAAGAAAAATTTCTTACAATAGTCGCATATTTTTGGCTTACAATTAACAATTTTTTCTGGCGACTTAAAGGGGAAACTCTCACTCTCTACTTTATCTTCTTCTTCTTAAATACTCCTACATTGTCCTCGTGCAGTCGACTCTTTTCCATCCAGTTGAACAGGCCACAACTTGCTTATTTAAAACAGCACCTGGTGCCAGGCAAAGGACATTTCGTTATTTTTGTTCAATATCTTGTCCGGTTTTGTGCCACTGTCTTACTTTCTTGCGAGTTTCCCACCCCCCCTTGGCCTAAGCACAAAATGCCTAGATGAACAAAGAGCAAACATTAAAGGCAAGTGTTTGTTAGAACAAACAGTTGAAATAGAAAGTCAATTAAGGATTTTGTTTCTTTGTTCCGTTGTTGTTGTAATTGCGTGGCGCTCATTAAAACTCAATTATAGAAACGCACAAAATGTAACAAGTCATTATATTACACTTAAAAGTGAATTTATTGCCCGTAAATCCGTCAAGGATAATTTCAGCACGTTTTCAAGACTATTTTCGTAATTAAAATTTTCCATAAATTATTATATTCTTTTACATCAATAATGCAATAAAAAACAAAGTTCTTTGAAATGTCCGGGTAAAAGTTGCTGGAGTTGAAATGAATTTTAAGTTTAAAAATAAAAGAGAAAATATTTTGAAATTATTTTAAAGCACTTTCCAGCTTTAAAAGATCTAAATAATATTAATTTTTAATATAATTTGTAAAGTAAAAGTTTTCTTTCTGTACTTATACTGTAATTTATATTTCTTTGGCTTACAGATCCTCCTTTAGTCACTTTACGGTTGGGCTCAACTTTGGCACCCGATGACATTAAAGAAGGCGATGATGTCTACTTTGAGTGTCACGTACAATCCAATCCTCAATGGCGCAAACTATTATGGCTGCACAATGTAAGTATTCCCATAAGTTACCTCCCCTTCTCTTAAGATTAAAAGACCAACTAAAGAAATGTGTCCTGGGCTTTTCTAATGGTGCAGCATATTTGAATTTTCAATTAAAAGAAGTGTAAGTGCTCTTCTATTATATGAAGTCCTGGCTTTTCTTAAACATGAAATCTGTCACCTCACCAAAGTCCCCTTCTCCAGCCATAACGATGAGAGAACATAAAATGCCACCGCGTACAATATAAATCTCTAGTCAGTTTCTGTTTTTGCTAACGAAACGTGTTCGGCTTGAACAAATCGTGTTTGTTGTAGCGGTTCTAATGATTAATACGTTTGAATGACAAATTTGTAAATGAACTTTCTCCTGACGCAGCGCATCAACTTGAAACAGCCGCCACATTTCCTAATTACTGATTAATGGGGGTTTTGTGGCATGAGTGTTTTATGGGGAAAAAGAAAGAGGAACGGAAAGCTTGAAATGGATTTTAAGTAGATTCACTCTTCACTAACATTCAAACAGATTTGAAATACAAAAAGCCTGCTTGCTCTCGTGTCAGAGCGCCAATTTGCGTCTATTTAATGCAGGTCTGCGAAAAAAATTTATAAAGCTTAAGAAGTTAAACAACATTTTCGTTAAACAGACAAATTGTTTTCTGTGTAGATGTCGAGATTTCAGGTCGATCGGTTGAAAAAATATTACGTTTGATCCTCACACTTGGAAAATACTATAACATTTAACTTATCGCCTGTCCCCCAACATCGAAAGTTACCGTTCATCAACATTTTAAGGGGCAGACATTTTATTTTGGAGACTTTATTTCGCCAAATTAAATTTCCTACATATTGCAATTGCATCAAATAGTTTTCTGTTTTTTTTTTAATGTGGGCAAAAGTTGAACTTCGTTATTTGCGTAGAATATTTAAGTACTTCGAGACCATATAGTTGCACAGTTAACATGAAAAAATGTTGTTTTAACACTTTACGAAAAGCATATTTTTCACACCTGTTACTCGTTCCGCTTAAAATAGGATCAAATGATTGCAGCAATGCATAAATTTTTTTCTTATGTTTTATGGCCCAATCGTTTCGTGGCTCTAGAGGCAATCGGGGCAAAAATATTGCGATGAGAATGTATGCAACCTGCTGCTTCATATGCAAATTACGCCCATTAAAATGACATTATTTTCCATACTTCGTGAAAAACATCCATTTTATATATTTTATAGTTTGAAAAAAAAACAACATGTTGGTGACTATTGACCCACCTTAGCAGCGTAAGAACTCCCATGTCACGAGCAGCACACCCGATTTCTTCATTTTTCTATATGTTCTTGACTTTAAGGTTAAATTGTATAGGGTGTGTTTTTAAAGCTCTACAAGTTTAAATCATAACAGAATAGAACAGAACTTTATTATTAATATCAACGAAATGATATTTATTGGATGGAAAAGTTAATTAAAATGTGATTTCAACCATGTGGCTGCCCACCGCTGGTGTGTTCGAGGCGCAATCAAAGGTGGGGAATCACACGATTTTGATGGCTTATTAAAGGCAACATTAAGTACAATTATTCCTTCTTCAATAGTTTTCTTTTTGTAGCATATGGAACTTCATGGAACCACATCTTAGTAAGATTGAGTTACGAAAAAATTTCTAATCAGGTCCCCATACCGTTCACCATTAATAGCAACACTCAGGCCATGCTCGTTTTTGAAGGCATATGGAGCATAGACTGGCCAGGCCCAAAACGCGCATCAACTTCCTGATGTTTTGGTGTTTTGACAAAAGCTTGTAAAGGACGTTTTCTATAGAGGTATAGAATTGAAATGGAATAAAACAAAGATGCATTTTTTCAATTCACCTGAAATTTACTTTATTCGAAAAGATAAACTTCGGGCATTATAATTTAAATGTGGCTCGAACGTAGTCTAATCTGAAAGTCCAATTTTCGATGACTTTTTGCAGCATTTGTGGCCGTATATCAGCAATAACGCGGCAAATGTTGTCCTCAAATTGGCCAATCGTTGCGGGCTTATCGGTGTAGACTAGCGACTTCACATATTCCCGCAGAAAATAGTCTAGCGGCGTTAAATCGCTCAATATTGGTGGCCAATGCACGGGCCCAAAACGTGAAATTATGCGCTTATCAAACGTTTCCTTTAATAAATCCGTAGTAGCGATACTTATTTTGAACAGACCTATGATTTTCAAAATAGGTTGGCACAATCTGGAAGCTTGACAGCTGACAAAATGGCCGTCTGTTAGAAACGTATTGCAAACTTTTATACCTCCATAAAAAACACTCACTGATGCACCGGAGAACAAAATTCTTTAAATAAACATGAAATATCAATATTATTTTGTTAAACAATTTAACCAATTTGCAGGCGTTGCTTGGGCGTAAGTCACATCAAATAAAACAATAAACAATTATCAGCTGTTAAATGAGCAGTATTGCCAACTCATAGTTGTGAAATTGGAAAAAATACATGTAACTTTAATATTATAATAATAATAACCTTAAAATCTACTGTTTTTATTGTTGAAAACAAAAATGATTTTTAGCACATTTTGTAATAAATATGTTTTCATGTTTTAAACTGCAGCTGCGTTTTTTTTTCCGTGTGTGTGTATTGTCCAAAATTTGCATTCTCCATCAAATTTTCTTGCCTCCCTCCAACAGTTTAATCATCTCTGCCAAATTGTTGGCACTAACAAGAAAATAAAAAAGAAGAATTTACATGAAAAGAACTTTTATGCTGTCGCAGCAGCAAAAAAAAAAAAAAACAATATTTTAGCTCAATTTTGTTATTAAAATATTTTTTTTTTAATAACTTACTACTCACATGCATACATTTCCTTTATAATTCTTGTTTACATGCTGTGAAAAAAAACAAACAAAAAAAAAACACGTAACAAACGAAATAGAAAAGAGCCGGCAAAATAAAATCAGGCAACAAATTTGAATACAAACATTCATTTATTCGTCTTACCTTTTTACTTAATATGCAACAGAAAATTTAATGCATATAAAAACTAAAAAAAAAAAAAAAGAAAATATGAAAAATAAGGTAAAAATTTACTGAAGCAAAACTAAAGTGAAGTTAATAAAAAAAGAAGAAGAAGAAGAAGTATAATAATATTACTTTTAATTTACTTTTTTAGGGTATTCACCTGGAGCACAACACATCGGCGCGTGTAATACGTTCTAATCAGAGTCTGGTGTTGCAAAAAATAACGAAACACTATGCGGGAAATTATGCATGCAGCGCCATAAACGATGAAGGAGAAACTGTCAGCAACCAACTGCCGCTACGTGTTAAATGTAAGTTGTAAATCTTAAGTAAAAATGTTTGCTGAGGGTTCTGAAAAAAGAGATGTTATTTGGCAATAACCAAAAATTTTAGTTTTTTGAGTTTCCGCCTGAGAGCCTTAAACCGACTGACTGACTGACTGACAGGTGATATATTTGCGAGTTAAATAACTGCTCAGAATTCAGACACCCTTAAGCCTCTTATTACAATTTATTTCTGCATCCAAGTCTAATTGTAAATTGTATTATTGTATGTTTGTATATATGCTATTTAGTATATACTATAGCCCGTATGTATGTGTATGTTTGCATTCAAAATACACTATAAATTTTTACTTTTTCGGAGTGTTTTCTGCTTGTGCTTCTTTTGCAACAAAATAGTTGTTGCATTTACAAACAACCAACCATTTTGCCAGATTATTTGGCATGAACATGTATAGAGAGAGAGAGAGTATCTTCCCTTTACATTAATTTCCATGAATGCATAAATAAATGAATGAATGAATGATGTCTAAGTATAATTATGAACGCGCCACAGAATGAGCGCAGATCTGTGTAAAGTAGCTGGCAACGATTTTAATCTTTATGAAAATGCTGGCAAACAGGTGAACAGAATACGATTTGAATTAAGTAGACTCTTAAATTATAAAATATTTGGGTAATTCAAATGTCAGTCATAAGGAAAAAGGTTTATTTTAAAATTCTGTCAGCTGTTAAACAAAAAAAAAAAAAAAAAACAACAACAACCATATGATATTAAAAGATGGAGGAGTTGCCAGAGTAGTCGGCCAACAGTCCAACGGTCGCAGATTCTATGTCTAACAAAAACTTTTCAAATAAAAACAATATCGAAAAACACGCTATATTGGGTTAACTGAAGTTGAAGTGTAATTACACTGGTCACTGGACCAGTCAAAACAGCAACCGTTAAATTCTGACATACTCATCCCTGCAATATAGAATACTCGTTCTTTTCTCCTACCAAACCCAGTTCTGGTACATTTTGATCAACCCCAAAGAACAGTTACAAAAAAAAAAATTCCAAGAAATCAGTGAAAAATAACGAGTTTCCATAAAAAATTATCTTCCTTCTCAACATTTGCATACCACCGGGGCAGCAGTCTTGGCCTATATGAAACTTTACCAAACTCACCTTCGTAATAAATGGTTTGTGCAAAACTTAAATTGTAAATGTCGTCATGGCTGGCCCAAGTAACGAAACGAACAAAAAATGTTTCTATATAAAAATTATTACTTAATTTTCTAGGCGATGCGCACTAATGAACAGTTTTTAATAAACGTTGCCAGTTTGCGCACTAACAGCACAAGGGCCCAGCTTGGCGCGGTTAAAGAGTTTCAATCGTTCGACAAAGGTTTTATAACAAAACAAAAAGAGTCTTATTATTAACCGGTTTTTTTTTATCATACAATATAAAAATAGTCGTTTTTGTCTATTTAGGCGTTTTGTACCTCTTTAGTTTTTTATTTTTACATTCGGCAAATTGATGAAACATCTTAAACTTTTTAATTTCAAAAAAAAAGAAAACAAACAACAACGAATACCAGATTGTAAACAACTTGTTGTTTGTTCTGCTAGAAACATCGTTGTGCATCTTGAGTGGGACTCAAGTCTAGGAGCTTTTTAGACTGTTGGATTCATCGAGCAGTCACTATTCATGAAGCAAAGTCGGGCTGGTTGTATGTATATCTCGTTAAACTGAAGAACGCTGGGACTGGAAATAATAAGAATTCGGGCCACTCAATTTAAAAACGGAAAAACTTTGTTTGTTCCATTTAATTAACTTGAAAAGAAAAATGTTGCACCTTCTGTACGACTGTATGCACCGAAATCTGTTATTGCTTTTTCTTCTCCCGCAACATGCTCGAACCTGCTTGTGCTTGTTTGCCGTGGAATCAACGCTGCTTTTTGATCATTACCGCGCACACATTTATTCCTACAAACATACGAAAATCGTCGAAGGAGAAGTATTCCTGCCCTTCTTCTTTTAGGTTTATAGTTTAACGTTAGTTGTTGTTGTTGCACAACTCAAAATATTCTGACATTAATCAAGAGTTACTTCAAACTGTACGTAATTGCATTGCAGTGTATGCAAAGAATGTCAAGAAATCAACAGCGCTGGAAAATTTAAAGAATTCTTGAAAAAGTTTTGTAGAGAACGAAAAAGAAAAGCAACAAATTTCTTTCATTTGCCACTTGATGTCGTGATGACTTTGCAAGTTGCAGCAAATTTCGTAAATTCTTGTTTTTGTTTTTGTTTTTTATTTGTTTTTTGGAATTTAAATTTAGATTTTATATTTTGTATGTACATTCTATAGCTTTAGTCCTTTTTCTTATACTTGTGCATTAAAGAAAGTGTTCATTTAAATTTCATACTATTCGGTTCACTCGAAGCCAAGAAATATTTTTTTTTGCTTGGAAAGAAAAACTGTGTTTTTTCCAAAAAGGTGCAAATATTGTATTAAATAATTTGGTTGAGCCCATTTAGAAAATCTAAAATTTTTTCATTTTAATGAAGTATAATTAACATAAATTTTAGTATTATAATTTTTAGGTTTAGGCGGTTTGCATTCCACATGCCTTAGAATCTTATAAGAGGCAACTTTTAGAATAGGCTTGATTCGCTACTTTTGCTCACATGACTTTCTTTGATTTCGAGGCTTTCAGTATTCCTGAAACCTTAATTAATTGTAAAGAAAATGTAGACATAAAGAAACAAATATTCCGCTTATTCATTTGGGATGAAGTGAACATTCATTTTAATAAATGAACTAATGCAGACAGCAATTTTGCAGTCGTCTTTTGTTAATGTCACTGGCTTATTTTTTTTTTGCCTGTAAAAACACAAATTCATCATCATTTGGTTTTGTGTGCAAAAAGTAAAAAAAAAAAAATAAGCATTTGCGACACAACAAATATTTTTCGCCATTTTTATCTCTCTGGTCCGTTCTCAAAGCTGAACAGTTTTTTCTTATACATAAATATTTTTTGCAAGGGTTGCGAGTGCAAAACAATTTTTGGTTTATTTTTAAGGTTTTTGTTTTCATTCCTGATTATATTTATTGCATTCGAATGGGTATGTGTGGCGCTGTTTTTATGTCTGTCTATGCCCTTCACTGAAGTGATGATGATTTATTATGGACCCACTTCTAAAGCATGTACATACGATATTTATTTTAAAATATGGTAGAGGATACCAAATGTGACACGCTTGCTGCTATAAACAAACAAATTGCCAAATAAATATATAGGACTGTTCACACACATATAGATATATATATATATATATCGCCAGCTGAAATTTAAAACCACGTAACGAACAGTTTTACTATTTTATAGAAGGAACAAAATATAAATCATTCACTTGCAGTCACGTGCTTGCGATATGCGCTTATACTTGTAAAATGTCGTAGTTTCATTATATGAGAGTAAAAACTGTAGACGAAATGGATATTCATTGTTGTTGTACTTCATAACCAATAAAAAGGTGGTGTTGCCTTTCAACTAGCGACATGTTTCTGAGGTTGTAAGAAGGAATCAAAATATTGATATAACAACCCGGTAAATTAAAAGCTGGCTTAAAAAGGGCAATTAATGGCTAAGAAGTCCAAGAAAAAGGTACCAAAAACTATTAAAAAAGCGCTTTGAATGTAACCAACAACATGGGCCGACCGAATTGCATAAACATCTTGTGGTCGCACCAAACTAAAACAAATTTATTTGGGTACGATGGCAAAATTTGTATACGACATGCCATAAATACGGCCTGGGCTAGTAAATGCGCCGAATAGACTTTTAGACATTTTTTCCAACAAAAAGTAGGCCAAGGAGAAAATGCTTTTGAATGGGAGTTCATGCAAAACAATGGTGAAATATTGGCTTAGAGGCAATAAAGAAAATGTCTTGAACTGGCCATTCTAATCCCCAGACTTTAGCCTCATAGAACATATAAGTTTTCTTTTAAAGAAGCGAAATTGTCACATTCAATCAAATAAAAAATGAAAACAGAAATATGAAAAAAATTTAGGAACGAAAAGTAGATATTCGGTATCACAGGAAGCCTGTGACCATCTAGTGAATTCCATGAAGCGAAAATGCAAGAAAGTGTTACAACAAAATATTAAACTCAAATAAGTTTTCCTTATATTTATTAAATGTTAACGCCAAATGCAAGTTCCACGACATGTTGCGAGAAGTCTGTTAGTTGCTTGGCTTTGCATTTCAGGTGACGATATGTACACAAGACTATGTTCGCCGTAAACTTGAATATTTTTCTTAAGCTATAAATGTCTTCCATTAGGGTTGATTTTAAGGTCGTTCTACTTCCTGCTTCCTGATTTCACCTTTAAATTTTAATTTATTTCCTTTTTATAACCATCTTATTCCTAAATGCTTGATATTTGCCTTTTGACAAAAATACAAATATTATTTTATATCTTTAGTTTCTTAGTTCTATTTGAAAGTTGTTAAGCAATATGTCAAATGAAAATGATATGTTGCTTTTATAATTTTTCTTGTCAACAATTTGCTTGGAAATTTGACTACAAATCATGTTAAAAAATGCAACTGCAAATAACCAAAAAGTTATAAAATATTTAATGTTTGACACATTATCAGGGGTGATAAATTAAAGAAATAAGTGCTAAGTTCTAAACTCAACATTTAGTACTCAATATCTGAAAAGCATCTAAGGAAATGTGATTTATATTCGCTTGGATTTTGTTGAAATTTTTTCCATTTAGATATATTAAATTGTGCAGATGGACTAATTAACTTTGCTGAGTCTTAATGATCCTCTTTGTTCTTTAATTATACACAAAAAATTCTTGTTTTTTTATAAAATTTAAGTTTTAAATTTTTGTTAATATATTATCTCTTTATTTATAAAAAAGTTTTCAACGAAGCAAAAGTTTCTTACAAAAGTTTTTAAAGCCGAAAAATTTTTCATTAAAAACTATTTATTGTCAATTAAATTTTTTATTTTATCCTCAGCTTTTCTTAAAAATTTTATTTTGGAAATTCTTATGGAAAATTCAACTAATCGAAAAATTTCCTTTCTTTGTTATTAAAAAACTTTTCTATTGAAAAAGTTGTTAAACACCGTTTTTATTGCGGAGAAATATTTTTACAAATTATTTTTATTGCTAAATTTTCTACAGAAATTTTTCTTAGTGGAAGAAAATTTTAATATTTGAAAAATTTTTATTGAAAAATGTTTATAGAAGAAGTTTGGTTTGAAGTATTGTTTTATTTTAGAAAAATATTTGTTTTAAGATAAATTTTCTATAGATATTTTCTTATCGATGAATATTTAACATAAAATTTCAGTTGTAAACAAATTTTCGCAAAAAAATTTACTTAAATTTTCTTAATTTGCACGAAAAATCATCTGTAAAATTTTTCCGAACAAATTCTATATCCATGAAAATTTTGTATTTGGTAATTTTTTATGACAAATTGTTTTATTGAAAAATTTTCTTAATTTGCACTAAAAATCATCTGTAAAATTTTTCCAAACAAATTCTCTATCCATGAAAATTCTGTAGAATTATTTATTTTATTGGTAATTTTTTTTATGACAAATTGGTTCATTGAAAAATAGTAAATTTTTATATATCGCATTTTAAACTTTCGCTATCTTTGCATTTTTTATGGTATCAAAAATTTTTGTTATTGATGAAATTTATATCGATAACTTTTTTTTATCAACTAATGAAAAATCGCCGTTGTTATAAATATTTTTGTAATCGATAAAGCTCATTAATAATTTAACTGCGAAAATTTTTTTCTTAGCGTTAAATTTTCTACTAAAAATTTTGTTATCGATTAATTTTTGTACTCAATAAATTTTGTAAAAAAAATTCGATAACAAATTTAGTACTGCTAGAAAAATTTTGTGGCCATTGAATTTTTGTCATCAATAGATTTTCTAAATTAAAAATTAAAGAAATTTTTGTTATCCGTAAATTTTTTACAGAAAGTTTTTGTTAAAGATCAATTTTTGTGATCGCTAGATTTTCTATTCAAAATGTATCAAATAGCTTTTCTCTAAAAAACTTTTGTTATCAATAGATTTTTTTAAAACATAATGTTTCTTGTCGATAAAATTTCAATGCAAAGATTTTTATAACGATAACTTTTTGCTATAGTGTAATTTTCTGTAGATAAGTCTTATCGCTTTGCTGCAGCTGCTACGTTCAGTGGATGATGAATAATCTCTGGCATTTAAGAGCACTGATATACATACATTTGCAAAATCACTTAGCAATTACATGAGACTTAACAACCTGCCTTTAATTACACAAACTTATGTGACAACCGTCACTTAAGTAGAAGCACTAATTGTTCATGCATAAAGTTTCAGTTTTATGTGCCTGCAAGTCTTTAATTTCGTATATAAAATGTACTAAAATATAAATATGTGTGTGTGTGTGTGTGTGTTTTTGTGTTTTGTCGAGTTATTAAATTTTATTAGCAACAAAATTTTCATTATTCATCAATTTTCATTAAGGAATTGAATTAATGTGTTTCTCCAAGGAAACATCATTAGTAAATATTTTCGGGCTAAGAATTGAAAAATCACCTTCATTAACATACATTTTGATAGATACGATATAATTGTGGTAAAGATATGACAAGCCAGTCATATAACTGAAACATACATACAATCAATTAGACTTACTTGCATAATTGTACTTGTTTAAGTATTTAAATCTTTCTGAATGTGTTTTGGAAATTCGTATATTTAATTTTAATTTGGAGGATACGTTTTTCAATTGAGTTTCTTTTGACATTTTGCAGATACACCAATTTGCAAGCATCTAGATCGTGTGGTCTTAATTGGTGCCTCAAAAGATGAAACTGTCGAAGTGGCTTGTGAAATACAAGCGGATCCACCACCCAGGTATTTTAGCACTTAAAAATTCCATTTCGAACAAAAAACGAAACAAGGGAGTGACTGAAAGTTTGCCAAACCCCAAGTCACTTACACACCGTGACATAAGATTACTTCTGTTACTCATATTTTGTTTAATCAGGTTCAGGTACTTCAATATATGAATTGTTTAAAAAACATTTCGGACTTCAATGAGACAAGAAAAGTGTAAGTTTGTTTGTTTCTGTCACAATGAGAATTTAGTCGGTCATATTTCTTAAAGTTTAAGTATCACTATGGGCTTAAAATTGTTTGTACTTTGGCAGGCGCCACATCTCTTATAGAGAGAAAACTATTACATTTTAAAATACAGGAATCGGTTGCTTCCCACCAACTACTTTGATTTTGGGCAAATACATTTTTTAAATAAAAACCAAACGGCTTGTATTGGTACTCGGTTATTTGAGCTCTTAAGTTTAAAATTTGTTTTGATACTTTTGCTTTACCGGAAAAATGCCTCCATCAAACAAAATTTTTGTACTCCTACTTGAAAAAATACGAAAAAAATTCGATTGCATCAATCAATATTTTTCCGACAGTCTGGCAGTTTTGAATCAAGAAATGGTTGGCATTTTCCTACAATTAGTTGTTTCTATAACGGAACTGGTAACAGTTTGTCGTAGTTGTGACTACACTGTGATGAGTTCATCATGCTGAATATGCTTTATGAATTAAAAAAAGAAAATAAAAAAGACCTACATTTGTATCTTCTTCCTTTAGCCTCTTAAGCATTTCAATCCTTTACGGATCTCATTTTAAATAAAAAAAAAACATTGATAATTAAGAAAAAAATGTGCTTATAACATTTTCAATATAAATAAATAGAGAAACTATAGCTTCAAGGCAAGCAATAAACTTAATTATTTAGGTCCTTATGCAATTATCTTATTGATTTGCTTAAAGTCTCGATCATACCTCAACTGAAATTCAATTCGTTCTATGTACAAAAAGTTGATGCTTATGTCTCTTCTTGTGCAGTAAATGGACTCGAATTCAGGTTGAAGAATCTAAACAAGCAAATCATAGGACATCCGACGGCATTAGGTCCGTGTTAAGGCCAAGTTAAGTATCATACTTAAATGTGTACAGCAAATTATCTCTACGGAGAAGAAGATAGACTTTGAAATTTCATTAGTTCATTTGCTTATTGTAAATTAGCACAAAAAGGTGATGCATGTACCTAAAACAAATCGTTATGTACAGCTGTCTTACCAGCACAGCCGCACACACATACCGGATACGTTCACTTAAGCAGAGACTTAAACAAATATATTGTGTGCGTGTGTGCGTTTTATGAGGGAAAGCTTATGGTGCGCAGGCAAACACTGTTGCCAATTATGCAGGGGGAAAATATATGATTTTTGCTATTAGCGGGATACTCAGTTAGTTTGCAGGTAAAGTAAAGTTTTTAAATTAATTAAAAAAAGCTTTAAAATTAGTTACGAAATGACCGCAATAAGATTTAGTGAAATTCTACTTACGAAACCTCCATTGAAGGTGCAGATTTGACTTTAGAGCCCCAAAACGTTGCTGTATTCGAAGGTTGTTTTTCTAAAACATGTCTGGTATTAAGATTCGAATACTTATTATTAGTTCATTGTGAAAAAAAATATCTGTCTGTGCGTCAAAAAAATTACATACGAGTAAATTAAAAACTTTTGTATGGTGACCCCCAAATGATAGAAGATTTTCATATAAGTTTTTGTGGTGAAAAAATATTGGCGTAACAAAAATATTGGCAGACGATCATACATTTTTCTAGATGCACGTTGGGGCTGATTAGGGCAGTGGGGAATAATATTTGAGGAGGAGAGATATTAAAAAACCAGTTAAGCGAAGTAATATTTTTAAGGGTTGGTCCAACATTTGTGAACTCGATAAGTTTTCCGTGTGACTATGAGGCAAAGAAATAGACTGATCACAACTGATTCCTTTAAAAGCTTTTGTTTGGTTTTAAATTTATGAATAATAAAATGGTTTGTATTATTAATCAAAACAGTTCCACTGTTTCACCCGCCGTCATTGTTTTAAATAAATTTAACAAAAAATCGATAAATTTTCCATATAGCAAAAAATAAAGTAAAAATGCAAAGTTTTTCTTTAAGAGATTTTGAAATTTTGAACATGAAAAATAAAAATAAAACTCAATCTGTCAATTTGTTCACACATTTTGTAATTTAGAGATTTGGAAGATTTCTTTTTTTTTCCCCATATTTTTTCTTGAGCAAAAGCTGGCAACAGTGTTGTATATAAATAACAGCAAATAAATGTATGAAATACAAAGTCATAAGGTCAGATGTTCCTTTTTTTTTGATATGTGGGAGGGGGGGGGGGTGTTAAGGGAAATTGCAACCTTGTTAATAAATACAACCGTACAATGTCGTCAAAGTGATTCGTGACAGCTTCCATGTCTATGTGCGACATACAACAACAAAACAACAATTCTTGTGCAGTAATTTACCATGATGTACATAAATATGTATGTCATTCTTCAAGACGTTTGGAAAATGAGTAAATTGTGTAATAAACACGGGCAGCTGACTGAAGCATATTTATTTGGGCGTGTGTGTGTGTGTGTGTGCTTAGACAGTTGTATGTATGCGACGTACTTTGGCCATAATTCAGGCATACGAAGTTATTTGCTCAACTCAACAGTCCAGCCAGTCACTACAGCCAGCAAAATTGCAAACGACAGCAGTCGAAAATTACTTGCTGTCATATACCAATTACATTTTTCTTACAGGGCTTTACTGGAACGTAATGCTCGTATTCTTTTCTTCTTCTTCTTCTTCTTTTGGCGCTACAGTCCGTGGTGAACCTGGGCCTCAACCAACAAAGTTTTCGAGCTGGCACGGTCTTTCGCCAGCGTTCTCCAATTGTGCACACCAAGTTGGTTGAGGTCCCTCTCCACTTGTGTGCGCCATCGGTTCCGTGGGCGTCCTCTAATGCGTTGTCCTACAGGTTCGGAATCGAAGATTGTACGGGTCGGAGCAGTATTCTCCATGCGCTCTACATGGCCCAACCATCTTAGCCGTTGGATCCGTAGGCGCCTGGTTAGGCTCATGTCGCTGTACAACCCGTACAGTTCATGATTGAATCTTCTTCTCCAGAAACCATCAACGCAAACAGGGCCGAAGATTGAACGCAGAACTTTTCTCTCGACACGCTCGTATTCTTTTAGAAATATAAAATTTATGTTACACCATCTCATATATGCCTTTGCGGTTATAAGCTCAAAGAAGACTTTAAAGCAGTAGTTCTTGCCTTAAAGTTTTATTAGATTAGATTGAAGGTCGCATATTTTATAATCTTTTAAAATCCCAAGACACTCGGTTGCTTCTTGGTTCACATAAGACATACAGAAAGATCGACTTTTCATGTGCCGAGCTTTTGCATTACAAATAATAAGAACATTCCAACCGCAGGTGACGGAGCAGGTAAGGCAACACTGGGTATTGTGCACATTAAAATCGACTAGATTCATATATTCTTATTCCGAAACTCAGCTAAAAACACCGTAAACTACAGGCACTGTATGTGCATTAGCATTGTTTCTATAATATAGATATAATTCCAAGGTCTATGGTTGGGCCGAAGTGGTTGGCTGCAAGATTTATGGCATTTTTTTTTTAATTAGTACTTTGGCACAGCCCTGAGTTTAAAAGACTTTTCATACATTGTAAAGAAGAATATAAAATATTGATAGTATGGATGCCAAAAATTTTACAATTTATAAGCTTTCAATCCAATTAACCGAGAGTCGGCTTAAACACTAACACTTAATTTATTGAAACGTGTCTTCTTTTAATGTTTCAGAACTTTTCGTTGGAAATTCAATAATTCTGGTGAGACTCTCGATGTGGGTAGTGAACGTTTCAGCGTGAATGGCAGTCGTAGTGTATTGAAATATACACCCGTAACAGATCAAGTGGGTGGAAAACAACTATACAAAAGGAAAAAATTACTTATTTATTAAATTCATTGGCTTTTGTATTTTAAAGGACTATGGAACACTGTCGTGTTGGGCGTCAAATGAAGTGGGTACGCAAAATCAGCCCTGCCTGTTTCAAGTAGTGCTGGCCGGTAAGTAGTGAAAAAAATATTAGTGCACCAGCATCGCTCAGTTGATCATTTATATGGCTTAGAGTTATTCATCTGGCTTGGTGACAAGAAACACATGGAAAGTGCAACTTACAAAGCGCTGATTTTTTATGTTAAACACTTTTTCATTACAAATAATAATAACATTCTAACAGCGGGTGACCCAGCAGGATCGCATGACCGTCCACGACTCAGTGCATTACAATCGCCTTGAGCCGCAGAATCTCATACAAAGACTTTTATAAGACTTTGCTTCATATCTTCAATCTCTAAAATACATTTGAATGTATAACAACATTTTGCTGTTACTTAAATTTCTATATATTTTCAATTTATTAAACTCAGAGTAAACAATTTTTAATATATAGCAAAAGTTGCTTTCCTTCAACTGTTCAACGTTTGATCCATATCCAATGCTGGGATTTACCTGCGGACTTGCCATTGGGAAGCCAGTCTTTCGGCACCTGCTTGTCTTATTATTTTCTGCTTCTTAGATTTTCCCTTCATTCCTGACGAAAATACACACGTTTAACAAACTAAGTTGTTGCTGTCCTTTTTGTTGTATTGTCAATATAACAATATAAAACAGACTTTTAATACAACGTGTAGTTCAGTACTGGAATTGTGAACCATGCACTTAATATGTTCCTTACAGCTGTTTGTGTGCAAACTTGTGCATTCAATCAACACATTGATGACTTGTGTCAATGACAGTTTATATAAAACACTTAATATTTACTAAGAATATGTGTTCTTTTTATTTCATTTCACTTTTTCACTGTACATTGGAAACTTCAACATATAACACAAAAATTGATAATGATATCTCCCCTGGCACTGGCACTGGCACTGGCACTGGTGCTGGCGCTGATTGTGGTGTTGGTGTTGGTGTTGGTGGCGATGATATCTATTGACTCTTTCCACTGTGTCATAAAAACATTATGCCAACGCACGTTTTGGAATTTATGTGAAACGTATGACTTAACTTCTGTGCATGTTCCGGCTACAATTCTTGCTGGCAATAACTATGAAAACAAACAACAACAATAACTTAAACTACAACAACGACTTGCGACGCAACTTCAACTGCAACTGGGACTATTTGCTGCCACATGCTTGGCTCATTCTTTCCTTCGACCAACCACCCGTTCGCGCCACACTGTAACATTTTAACTGCCAGCCCTACCCAATGCCGTAAGTAATTGTACAGTTTTCAATCGCACCGAGGTAAGTGTTGACATCCAATGCATACCTGGCTACGATGGTGGGCTTCCGCAAATATTTGTTTTGGAAATTTTCTCAACACGCACCGGACTCACAAGGTAAGCATTTTAATGAAATTCAAACATACGCATGTTCAATATTTGTCTGGCTGTCTGTTTAGACATCCACTTCATGTCTAACAACGTTTTGAATATGCAATTCCGTACGTACTCGTATAGGAATTATGACTGCAAAATATACATATGCAGACAGTAATACTTGCGCCATTATTTTCCCCTTTTCTTCTTTACTATTCTCTGCATTCGTTCTGGTTGGCTTCTTGGCAAATTTTGCCTTCACACACGCATGATTTTATGCGGCCGACCGTATAAGTATGAGATAAATGTTGGCACCAGTTTAAGCTCAAGTCGAAAAAAGGAGTTGAAAAAATTACGGGGGGGGGGGGGATGATGGAAGCATCTATTGTTTATTCATGTGTTATGTTGAGAGGAAATTTATTTATATTTAAGAAACATTAAAGACCTTAACTTTCTTCAGTGATTTTACAAGATTATTTTCACGTTAAGGAAATGCAACTGAGGATCATAATTTCACAGTTCCCACATGAACCTTAATTGAGACAATAAATTTCCAAATTGAGTTAATGCCGTTTGTTATCCTGTGTTACTTCTATTTGGACTTGAGTTCAAAAAACAAAAAGTTCATCAAAAATAAACAGTAACATTTTGCCACCTTTTACTTTTTTCACTGCTCTATATCATTATTGTAGCCAATATTGCCACAGGGCAGGCAAGCGACTTGCAACAAATAAGGCACTCAATATATTGAATGATTTCTATATACATATAAATATTCCAAATAACACCTAAATTGCATAAACTTAGACACATGTCTAGCTATTTGTGTGTTAAGTTTAATATAGTGTTTTGTGTGAGGAAGAAAAGGTCCTGCTACTCACTTCCAGCTTTAACTCTATAGCAAAAACTATAATTAATTTTGTGGCTTAACTGCATAATAAATGAAGTTTGCATTAACGTACTTATAAAGTTTAAAACCAGCTCAAAGCATTTCAATGCCCAGGAAAAGGATTTGATTACTCCTACACCTCAAGGCAAATACATTTTCTTTCGATCCCATCAGCAATATTACAGTAGGTTTTTAATATCGAAAAGCCTGAGTATAATTTCTATATAAAACATTAAAACGCAACTGGTTTACTCTTTTGTAAAGTCATCTAGCAGCTAAAAAATTATATTATTAAATATATAATGTACTATTGTTGCATTGTGAGGTTATAGACGAAACATTTTTTATGATTGCAGCCGATATCCCCCACCTAATGTGTTCACTATCTCCTTCATAATCCCTATTAAAACTGGGTTTCTTTGTCCCACTTAAGCTTCCATCAAAGACACTTAAATTTAGCTAAATATATTCCATTGACTTGATGCCTTTTTGTATCCATACTGTCAAATAGTTTTGCAGGGCTGATAACTCAATACATTCTCTCTCAACACCATAAGGTGTCTTGTCGCTCCAGTTAAAGATACAGCTCTACATCCACAATTGTATAGTCTGCGTCACACATGTACATACTATTATTGCCTAACCTAATAGTTGTCCAATCCACATGCGAACTTATACACGTTTCGGCGCTGTCAATAAACGTCTACGATTTGTGGTTGGATGTTTTCGGATCATAAAACAAACTCTTGACTGAAACGATCAGACAATGTAGTGTCATTGAATTCCTTCGCCAACTCAGAAACCTGAATCGAAATCCGTTAAGGACATCAATCTATTATTGCAGCAAATTCACTTCTTCCCCATTTAGTTCCTTATCAAAAAAGGGATCGGTTGGGCCTCCAAAGACATTTGGGAGTGCCCAAAGCTGTCATTACGGCTATTTTATTGCTGTTTAAGGCTTAAGGCACAGTTGGAAGATTTCACCATGACCAACACTGGAATGTCTTCAATACTCTTCAATACAAAATTGCCTGGGCGAGCGCTGGGCATCGTTCCATCAATTAGATAATGGTGAAAATTTCAGTAAATCCTGCACAGCAATAATATTGTTTTTTACCCTTTTCGACACGAAGTCAATCAAGGTAACAGATCAAATAACCCCGTCCTCTTAGCCAGCATAGCGCCCTGGTTTGAAATACGCAAAAGCGAAAACTTCTCATTTGAATGATGATTGATTTACCCTAAACAATTTGTTTAACGAACTAAAAAATCTCAATTTGGATTTCAAGTTATTTGAGATTCAAGTTGAGACGTTGTAGTTGCTCAATTGGTGAATTCGTAAAGTGTTCGACCAACAGTACAGAGATAGTGGGTTAGATTCCCCACGCAGACTCTGAGTGTTTCAGTGCTAAATTTCAACAAAACTTAACGTTATAGAAATATTAATTATCACTAATTTTTGTAATTTTAAAATAGTTATAAACCGGTATTGGGAAACAAATTTAAATCCGTATTTCTCCAGACATAGAAATTATGGCCCCTGGACTGGAAATGTAATACAAGAAAGACCAATTTTCAAGTCGAGTGATCAAATCGTAATTCTTATTCCACACTTTTGCAGCTGACAAGCAACTAGATAATGCGCTTTGCTCTTTAATGGAAATTAACTTAGTTTTCCTTAAAATCTATTTATCATCTATTCATAGAAAGTTATAACGCAAGGTTGGCCTCTTGCCTCCTTTGTCGGCCCAAAACTTGTCCAGAAAGTGAATACAGTCCGGCTTGACTTGAGTGAAAACAAAAGTCATTCGCAAACAAATTAAAGCCTTATGAGTTTGCAACATTTTGCAACTCCTGTTGTCATTTATTTAAATCCTTTCCTTTTTTGTTGTTGCTTAGTTTCATTTCAAGTGTTGAATGATTTATGAGAAGCAACTGTACAGTTGTGGTAACCGTAACATGTTGCAAAAATTTCTTCTAAATAGACACACACTTGTCTGGGCATGAGAACATGCATTTTGTGAAGAGGAACTCCAGCTAAAATGCAATTGTCATGTTGGGTGAACAGTGGATAGAGTGAGACAAATATCTACAAAAAATTTATAAACAACAGGCTGGTGGTAAAATTGTTAGGGCCTTTATATGTTAGGCCTTAGTTAACTGCTGTTGCTGATTTAACTTAAATGAACTTAAATATTTAAAAAATCTCTTAATAAAGAATTATTATTATAAGAACATTTTTCATATTTCGATCTAATGTGATCGTTTTAAATACGTAATTAATTAATACAGACTGAAAAATTGTCGCCTAAAAAAAAGGAGAACAAAAATGTAATTTATATATATAAAAATTTTTGTTTTTGACAAAAAATATGTGGCAACAGGAAGACGTTCAAAAGCTTTTCTAGTGTTTCTACACTAAAAAAAAATTACTAGTAAATGGTGGGAAAAAATCGTATTATAGGCCACTTAAAATATTGAAATTTGTTTCTTTGTGACAACGAAATAAAATTAGTTTATTTTTCCTTTTTGCAATAGACGATTTGAACATCTGCCTGTTACAGCTTCCCTATATAAGATATAAGTAAAATATGCCTTCATGCTAGAAAACAGGCTTCCACACTGTTTCGACTTTACCGCTAATAGCATGTTCATAGACATGCCTGAGCATGTCTGCGTAACATATAAGAAATTTAGTTTTTGTTTTGTTTTGAAAAGGTGGTTAAAAATAATTTTTTTTTCGCATTTGAGTGCTGCAGCCAGCTTTATGGCTGTGTTTGGGTCCCCCTGGCACAAATGCCAATTATAAAAACCTTACGAGAAAAATCACAAGTGGCTTTAAATGCACAACACATTCTTCAGTTTTTCTTGCAGCTCTTATCTTGTAGTGCTTTTTCCATTCACATGCCCGCATTCAGCTTTAAAATGTTTATTCTACACATTTCTAACCAATTTAAGATCTTAATTTGTTCGTAAATAAATCTTCTTCCATCTGCCTATCTGTGTATATGTACTTGTAAATATTTTTGGAATTCTCAGCTTGTAAAATGTTTCGTTTAGTTTTTGCCAGTCACGAGTAAATACTTATTTTCATTACTTTTGTCACTTGGTTTCCCCTGTGACTTTTAAATATTTTGTGTATTTCAATACTGAGAAAATGCTTTATGCAACGAAAGATTTATAATTTTTGTTTGTCAACAGCTTGTTGACAGTCCCAGTAAAGAAATTTTGCCTGTTAATGAAGCATCTTATTCAAAATTCATTTAATAATATGTATGTATGTATTCTTTGTCAAACAAAATATTTACAATTTTTCTCTGTCACTGGAATATTTTGCTTTCATTAAGATATTAACGAAAGAATGTAAAATCAACAAAAATATTTCCAGCTATAATTTCATAATACGAGGTCTGCTTAAACAATAAGAGTAATTTAAATATTTTCATTCACAAATTCCGATTTTATGTCTTCTAAGGAGTCCCTCAAAGCAGTTCTGATATGTTCTTTTCGGTATATCTGTGAGCTCTCTCCCCCATTCGATGTAGTTTCCCTCAAGCGTCGCAAAACGTCATTTTTTTCCGGCACTCTTCAGACTTCAGAATTGCAAAAAGTTGGCGTGTTGGGTGTATATTTCCTTTTTGGTTAAAAATGCGAGCACTTTTAATTTTTATGCCTTTCAACGAACAAAAAACCTCAATCAAACCTAAATGATGAACAAAATTAAAAAATTCCTCAATTTTTTTGAACAGACCTCGTATATTAAAAATTATAAATCAGCATTGTGTCATATCAAATTCTTTGCTTAACATTTTATTTAAATCAAATTTCCAATTTATCAAGACGTTCATGGCAGACGTTGCCATGTAACTAAATCAAGTGAAAAGGGAAAGAAGGTTTGTCCATCAGTCACTTCTTGTCACAAATTAAATTATTCGCAAGATTGAGACAGCACATAAATATAAGAATATATGGAGGCAATGCTGAGACCAGGGGCGGCAGATAGACGACGTTGGAAAGCTTCTTTTTTTAAACTGAAGCAATATATAGTATGTGAAATGTCCTCTTGCTCTAAAACATGTTGTTTCAACTACATTTCTTTTAAAAACACAGAGATATTCACCTCATAAACTAATTTTTGACTGTTAATATTAAACCTGAGAGGTTTTTAACTTTTTTCTGATTTTTTGTTCTATATTTCATCCTTAAGAAAACTTAAAGATAGTCACTCTGGAGTATCAGAAAGTTGTTTGCAAACGTCAATAATACACATTGTCTACAAGAACCTTAACACTGATTCTCATAGACAACAGCTTTTTCATGCATTCGTTTTAATATAACGCGTGTTTTAAAACCGCTAAATGATTGCTTTTTATATAGAGATGTTATACAAATCCATGAGTATAAAATATTTGTGTAAAATCCCAACACCCTTTTGTAGCACAAATAAGGCCATAACATTTTTAGGATGTTGTTAAAGTTTTTTTTTTATATATATATTTACCAGGAGATATTTTATTGTAAGTTTATTTATATTTATATAAAGTGGCGCAAAAAATAACTATAAAAAGACACATTTGACGTTTTACAATGGAAAAGGGGAAAGCCTTTTATTAAACAAATAAAACATCTTCCGATAAATAAATTTCCTTGAAGAGCATTTCATAAAAAGTCTTTGGTTTATTAAAACTATTATTATGGCTTATAAAATCGTAAGCTTTTATTAAGGTTTTGCTATTGGCATTTTGCCCACATGTCTGCACAGTGGAACTTTTTAAGCAGTGGTGGTTAAAATTGTCTTTTTAAAGCCACTAAAAATTCCTTTAATTAACTGCAATGAAACATTAAAATTGAACCAAATCACAAATTAGTTAAAGAAAAAGTGCTTGTCAAAAAATGGAAACTTATATTTATATGAAAATTATCTTCAAGATCTGAGAAAGTCCACAAAGCAGATTCGTACACAGCCATTGGAGCAACAATGCTGGCGAACATTTAATATATTATTTTACTTTAGCAATACAAAAAATTTGTCATCATGAAATAAGTGGCAACATTGGAGTTTCAAACAAACAAACCTGTTTTTGTTATACCAATTTTTTATTTACCTGAAAAGTTAATAGGAAAATGTAAAATTTTCTGATTTTCATACTATTTAATTAATAACATTTTATGTAACAAGGAATATATTCGCAATAAGTGCAGTGGTTGAGGCGCCTCTCATTTGCAGTTTGTATATCAAACTCACAACTTAAGTTTTCTTTCTTATAAGAAATCTGAAAAAGGACGTCATACAAAATATCCTGCTATGGCTGGCCTTAACTAATAAACACGATTTTAAGTCTTTATATCTTACATTTGTGCAAAACTTACTTTTTTTCTAACTACTGTTTCAACTTCATAAATGAAAGTAATTTATTCTTTAGATATAAAATTCCTTAAAAATAAGAACTGATTGTATTTGCTGTTCGTTATAACGCAACGAAATGAGGAAAATCGACAACAAGAAATTTGCCTTAAAGCGAGAAATTATAACATTGAAATAATAAAAAACATATAAATTTATAAAAGATACAGCCCTAAAAATACAAAAAAATAAAGACATAAAAAGGCCGGTAAAAGAAATTCAAAACAATATAAATTTATTTATATGTTTTCTATATTATTTTAAAATAAAAGTTTAAATTATTATCTTGTTATCAACTTTATTTTTACAGATTCAATGTTACCAACCCCGAAGAGCCACAGTTTTCTTTGGAAAATTTAGATACCCTGACTTCTTTAATGACGCAGGAGAACAACTCATTAAGGTTACGTATTTATGCCTACAATCAAAAAGGACGCAGTCCTTCCTATGCCTTGACAGATTTTGTTATTGGCTTGACTGCCTTAAAAACTGGTACGTATTTAAAACAGTTAAAAAGAATTGATTTAAAAGTGATTTGTTGCTGTAACTGTATCGAAGTTTTTTACTGGATTTTTAATATATTTCAAATTATATGAAAAATAAAACGAAATTTATTAAAATTTAAAAAGATCAAAAAAGTCCAAGAACTTTCAAGATATCTTAATCCGCAACTTTCATCATAAGGTTATTTCAACTAGAATATGTCTAAAGGAAATTTAGAAATTTTTTTGGCATAGAAATTTGATGGAAATTTCCATCACAGTGGTTATGGGTCAAAATTAATTTATTGTGTGTAGAAAAATTTTACGTCGCAATAAGTATTTAGCCGTTTTTTGTTTGATGATGCAAACTTCCCTCACAATGATTATTGATCTAAAATAGGTCTAAAATGGTTGTGGTGTACTTTACATTGAAGAATAGTTGTTTTCCGGTTTCTCCACAGTGATGGAAGTTTCCATCACTATGGTCATTGAATTCATATGGTATTTATTGTGTACAGAAATCAAAATTTGGTTTAAAAAAATCTTTTCAGCCGTGTTTTGTTTAGTGATGGAAATTTCCATCATAATGGTTATTGAAGTATAGTAGATCGAAAATTTTGTTTGTTGTGTATAAAAATTCTTTTATTGATTCAAATGTGTTAGAATTTTCAAAATTTGTAAAAATTTTTTAGCTAGTGATGAAAATTATCATCACACTAGTTGGTAAAGAAATTACTCAACACAAACCATCACTTTGTATTTTTCACTTTTCATAGACCAGAGCGCTGTTTAAATACAAAGATTAATATTTTTTTTGGCTCTGAATTATCACTCCTCGTTTGGAAAATATCCCTTTTGAAAGAATTTGAATTCTCTGTGAAATCTCTGCAGTCTTGTTTTGAGGAAGCAGAGTATTTCTTATTGCCAAAATTATTTTAGAATTTGGAAAATTAATTCTGTACATGTTGCTGAAAATTACTGCCCTTAAATGATGGTTTTTAAATTAAATTGTTCGGCAATATCAACTCATAAGACTTAATCTCTTAATGTTCATTTATAATTTTGATTTGATTTTGTTTATTGAAGGTTATTTTGTTTCACATTAATTTTTCATCTGTGCATATTGCTGGCGTCACAAGGCAGTGATTGATAACCTGACGACGTCGAAAATTCGACAGGTGTTTCTGAATAATGTGTTTGTCACAAGTTGTTGTCGTTAGTGCAGTCAAGTCATAGTTTACCTTAAAGTAAACTTTATTAAGTACCATAGAAACTCCACTAATGGTTGTTTCTTGCTTTATCCTGCTGACTTTTTTATAACTCAGCTGTTGCAGTTGCTTTGGTTGCCGCTTTGCCGGTGGCACATGTCTATTTATACATTCTTTTCAGAGTTTTGTTTATAAGCATGTACGAGAGTCAGTTACAGAACAATTTAGTAAGAAATTCTGAAATGAATATCAATTTGAACAGTTCAATTTATTAAAAAAAAAAATATATATAATTGTTATTTGCGTCAATTTGACTGAAGCTCGTTAAATTTTGCGCTACATTTAATGGGGCAGAAAGGAAGGCAGCCAAACATAATTTAAGAGAAAAGAGGCATAGTGAGTTCTATGTGCTGCTTCATCTTGTTTTTACTTAAATTAGTGATATGGACATTAGAATCATTGTAAGAATCACCCTTTTAAAACATATAAAGTCCACGCTGCTTTGCCTAGTGCTTGTAGTTTTGTTATATTCTTAAAATAAATCACGTTTTCAAATCAGTTCTGTCTGCCAAAACTTACTACACGACCTTCGAAAATTATAGTTTCTTTAGTTGCAGATCCAGGTTGGCATTGAATAAGAAATTATTTGTTGGAAAAAAACCATAAGGTAAAACATGATTGATTTTGTAGAAAATTTTTTACTTGCCTTTCTTTTTTGTTGAAGGTTTTGTTTACTTTTCTTTGTAAATATACAATTAGAGTTCAATTTGGCTTAAAGCATTTGCCAAGAACGTTTGTATTTAATGTTTTGTAACTTAGAAAGCTTGAGGCAAACATCTGGCTAAACTGCTTTAAGTATTAGAATATGGAACGATGGTTTTAAGTCAATGAAAGTTTTGTTATCCTAATGAAAAGGTTGTCTCTAATCTATCACTTTTTAATGGAAACGTTGTTAAACTCTGCTAAGAACTTTTTATTAAAAGTCTTGAGTAAAATTATTTATTATTATTATTTATTCTATCATATATATTTATTCATTATTTCTTAATACTTCGTTACTGCTTTGGGTGTCTGTTGCAGGAAAAATGTTCTTCTCTTTTAATTTAAAGCACAAAATTTGTACACAAAAACAAAAAGAACAAAATAAATAAATGGTCCATAAGTATTTATTATGACAAGGAAGTGACCTCAGGCTCAATTATTTTAGGTTAGGAATTGATATTGAAATAAAACAATTCTGGCCTCGGGCAAGACCAAAATACTTCCAAGACTCATGTCTAACACTTAACATTGATCAAATGTCCACGGCAACATCTTATAGTGTTACGTAACCAAATGGTCCAATTTTGTAAAATTTCTACTGGCAACACTGAGCCGCAAAGTTTTACTTAAACTTCTACGTATGAGTTACTTTTCAGGCTGATGCACCATAAACTACGTTGCTCATACGCATATTGCTGCCGGTATTAAAGTATTCTAAGTAAAAATATTACAGTGTTATATTTTTTTTTCTGCGGCATTCTGCTATTATTTATATCAATCATTTAACTGTCAAAAGCTTGACACGCTACGAAATTATTAATGGCGGTAAAACTCGTTTAACGCAAATCCTTTGCAGCAACAAATTAGTGGCCTGCAATTAACTCTATATTAGAGCAACTGTCACACCAAATTTAATTTATTATTGTATAAGGGAGGCATTAATTACCATAAAATTGTTTATTTGTAATTAAAAATTGTAAGAAAAAAATCAAAAAATAAATAAAAGTGGCCTAAAATGTAATTTTTAAGACTTTGTAAGGCCTAAGTTGCTGGTGCTTTTATTCTATAGGTTGGTACAATTTTAATTATAACAAATTGTTTAAATACATAAATAAATAACAGAGATTAAGCTGAATATTTGAAGATAATTGTTGGAAGATTTTTCAGTCTACTAAAGAGTGGTTTAATACCTGCGATATATCAGCATATAGACAGATTATGAGAATGATTTATAACAGCACGTGTTATTATAATCTGAAGATGGACCAATTTTACAGGTGAACTTCTCAGTGGCCTCAGTAACTTCTGACATGTTAAGGTGGAGCATAATACAATCCCTTCTGCCAATTTCTGAGGACTGCGGAGGAAGTTGAGACCCGTAGTTTAATCAGGCCTTAACCAGACCCAGCTGCTAATTCTTAGGAATAACAGGAATATACGGCAACACAGCAGCAGCTCGGAGACATTTCGATCACTGAAAATAGTGCACTATTATGAACATTTATCAAAGTGTCTTAAAGTCTAAATCACAACCAAGCACGTTTCAGCCTTGTTATCAATGAGCAACAGCTGTATCTCTTTTTTAAAGCATACCAGTGTTCCCGCTCTGCTAAATGGCCTTTGAAGACTGGAAAAGAACTCGTACAACCGATATTATTGGTTGTCCTGTCAAGCGAGCTTCATCACCTTCAAGTGAAATATCGTATTGTATTTAAATTTATTCTCCAACGCACTGCTTGAGTCAAGGTTTGTGTGTTTAAACCAATTTCCTTCGCACAAACAAAACCCCATACTAATGGTTTTATATACCCGTATGTCAGATTCCTTTAAACGCCGAGTGCGTTACACACAAACAACACAGAACAAAAAAACTTAATTGAACAGCTTTTGTGGCAATATTTACAGTCATATTGGTGTACCTGAAGGCAGCAGTTGCGAAAGTGTAGATGTGGTGAATGGCTGCGACATACAATTTAAAATGGATTATATTTCGCACGTACAACCCAACAACAGTTGCACGCAGAACAGCGAAAAAACAGCAAAACAAAAAAATACAAAAGCAAGAACAACAAACGTTGACAACCTTCTCATGATTTATGATTGTTTTTTATTGATTGCAAAGCAAAAACATAACGATGTCGGAATAAGAGAAAAGAGAAAAAAACCAGCAACAACAACAAAAACATTAACAAACAAGGGCTGAACAAAAACAAATGTAAACAAGTTATAAACGAGCAAACGAGCAAACGAGCAGACACAAAAGAGTACAAGTATATTTCGTTTGTTTGATTTTTTTTATATTTTTGCCAACGAAGGAGTGAGAGTGGTTGTGTTTGCATGTTCAATTATTTGTAAGCGTGCGAACATTTCACAGTGACTTACCCTGAGCACAAGTAAAACACAAAAAACTGGCTGTAAAGCAGTTATTGGTAAAAAGCGTTTGTAAACGCTGAAATCAAGTTTTAAATGTTATAAAAAAAGGCCTTGCAAATCCGAGTTGTGAAAATTACGCCGAAAGCACAATATAGACAATATAGAAATATAGATATAATAAAGACCGACTTCCACGCTAACGTTTTTGGAAAAATTGCGAAAATTACGCCTAAAGCACAATATTAGCTGGCAATAATTATATGAAAAATATTACTATTTTCGCTAAAGTAATATAATTTGAACTGGCTGCCACTTGCGCAGGCGTTGCCAACTGTCATTGCGTTTTGTCATTCATGATGCATTTATTTATATAGCAAATTAATGTTCAACAAACCTCTAGAATTGTATTTATTGAACCAATTTTCAGCCTTCTGTTTTAGCGAAGCATGCCTTTCGTTTCCACGCAAGTGGTTATGGTTAAAAAATAAATTAACTTTTCTGCAACACACAAAATGTTCGAAAGTTTCACAAAGTAAAGACAGCGGCGGCACCTACGCAATATAGCTGCTTCCCCATATTGCTGATTTCAGTTCTAAGGCCATTTCTAAACCGATTCTCTATACTTTCTTATCAGCTGAAAAAAGATATTAAATTGTTGTCACGTACTCTTTTATATCAGCTCCCATATTTTTCTGGCTGCAGCCCTTCCTCAGAATTAATGTGCTAAATAATTATGTTCCGATTAAATGTTTGTGTTGCGCCGATTATCTGTATGAGGACAACACAATGTGTGTTTGTGCACAAATTACTTTTTATGATTGACAATGAATTTTCTGGTTTATGTTTTTAATTGAATATATGAAAAATTTCAACAAATATTACTTTCAATATAAATGTGCACACTGGCTTACAGTGTGACAATATGAATAAAAAAATCGGGTACTTGGTTCTATGTTCCGGCTTTATTTTCTGCCTTGAATAAAGTAAATTTCTGAGTCCTGAACAAATTCTTCATATTGACTGGTATCAAAAAAATTCTGTTACGATTTAATTTCAGAGTATGTCATTTTAATTTAACATTATATAATTCTAATTCCACATTAGGGATTTTAGTTTCACATTTTGTGATTTCTATTTAGCATTATGTGATTTTCAACTGTTCTATAAGAAAACAAGACTTTTGCCCTCTTCGCAACGATTACAATTTTTATTGGGTTTTCAATATGCAAAATTAAAAATACATTTACATAGTTTTAAAAATAGTTTACATTATGTGATTTTAATTTCACATTAAGTGATTTTAAATTCGATATAGGTTATTTTCGACTGTTTTATAAAAAATTTCAGCAAATGTCTTGTTGTAGCGGATCTTTCTTTTATTTGTGGCTTGTCAGCGTTGAAGGTCAAACTGTGTTGACATTTCTGTTCCATAAGTTTTGGCGGCCCCGCCATGAATCGCTTTACGCCAGAACAACAGAATACCAATAAAAATGCATTAGGCGATTCGTTAAGTTCATCTACAATAATATATTTTAGATGTTAAACGTGCGATTTTGAATCGGTGGCCGACCGTCTCACAATCACATGGTTTCAACAGAAATATGATCAAAAGTCACCTTTAAGACGCAAAGGGTGTAAACTTTTTATTAAATATGATTTCCATAAGGTACCCAACTGGCAGACTTTTTCTAAAATAGAAGCGAATTAAACATTTTGCCAAATTTGAAGACTATTAAGATTTGAAACTGATATTTTGCTGAGAAATATAGTAACAAAAAAATACAAGCAATTCGTTTTTAGTTCTATGGAATTTTTGTACAACAGAAATAAAACTATAAAATTTTCACACACTTCAAACAACTTGAACGTCCATGGAGACTCCATATTGTGTAGCCATAAAATAGACAACATACGAGTATTTGGCACCCAATTCGGGCCATTGTGCAAAGTAAAAAACCAACACCATGTCAAGCATTGAGGGTTGAACACACTCTCACTTAACCAGACTTGAGTGACACAAACCTGCCATTATAACGGTTGATACAGTGACAGCAACAACACTAGCGACAGCAATAAGCACAAAAATAACAAACAGCAACATACGAGTAATATTTTTACTTTTTTATTTTGAAGCAGCAACATTTCACTATTCAATTTGATTTTATTGTACAATTTTCTTCTTTGCATTTTCCCGCTGTGGCCTTCACCAAACCATATTTGTTTCGGTATCAAAATCAACAATAACAACAACAAACCACAAAGATGATGATGTATCCCTGACGCTGTCGCCCGTTATCGTGGGGAGTGTCCTTACAATTGTTATTATTAGTTTGGCTATAGCTTTGAAAATATTCATGATGACATTTTTACACAATTTACGTCGCAATCGTCGGCATGGCACAAAAGCAACGGCCACATCTGTTGTTGCACAAACGGGTGATGTATACAAGGTATGTACATACGTCTTTTCAAATCAAATTATACATATTCTGCTTATGCATGCTTGAACATGCTCAATATATACATATATGTATGTACAAAAATACCTGCATATACTTATAGTGTCTGGGTATTTTAATAAAGGAATGCCATGTTTTACCTGCAGCAGCTTATACGAATATTTTTGCTTGTTGATTTAGAAATGTGAAATTTAATTGTTTCTATTCGTTATTGGTTTCTTTTTTTTTTTTTTTTTTTTTTTGCTTTGCAAAGGACATTTGTTGTCATATGAAAATTATAGCTCTTTTTGAACACATGTGATTGACAACTGAATCCAAATGAAAGCGAGTGACTTTGCATATATCTGCTTTACAGAATCATTATTTTTAATATAAGTTTCTTTTTTATAAAATTCATGCTGTAAAATAATAAGATTAGTAATGAAAATGTAAAGGGAAAATAGTAATTAAAAATTATATATGTGATGTGTGGCGGAGATTGCTGGACAGCCACAGTAAATCTTAATAAGATTCTTCTTCTTCAAAGGATATTTTACAGTCCAAATAATTTTTCAAATTCTTTCACAAACCTTGTTATTGTCATATGTCCATATAGACGAACATTTACAGTTCAGTTGTAGGACCACAACCTTCAATAAATTAAATAATATGTAAATATAATTGTTGCAGACAAGTGTCGCAACAGAAACTCTACACAGAAAAAATTATAGTTATTCTCCATAGTCTGGATTCTCTGGCGGTTTTTGTTGCAATAAATTCTGTAAAGGAATTTCCCACATTCCACAAACTTTTGATTTTATATTTTATTTTATAGTTTTACAGGAAAAAAACTGCAGCAAAAGTTTTTACATATTTTACAAAATATTCTTACTGAAACAACAAAAGTATTGGCTGTAAAGCTAAATTTTTTAAGGACAATTACAGCTGATTATGTTGAAAAAGCATTTCTTGTTTTCTTATTAAGCCAAAACTCTTTTTCCCATATTTGCATTTAACTATTTCACGGCAAGAGTGAAATTTTTGTCTACATTCGCAACTACGAAAATATTTTTCTGAATCAGCAGCAACTTTTGTTCTAGAAAAGGATATATTCTTTGTTCATACATAAAGATATAAAACATTTTTCGCAGGATCAGAATACACTTTTACTGTAAACTTTTTCAAATTCTGCAACAAACTGGTGGTCTGCAAAGATCTCACTGAATAAAACGGCGAAGGATCCTTCAACTGTTCAAAATGTTAATAAACTGTACCAACAATATCTAGAACCTGGCCATTTACAAAGGCGAATGGAATAGTGTCCATGCTGCGGGTATGATGGAGAACTCAATATATCTGGCCTTAATAGGCAGAAATCTTTAGAAGAATCCAAAAAAAAAAAACTCCATGTATCTTAAAACTTTTGATTCTTATAAAAAAAAATATGTCTACAGGACTAATAAGAAGTGATAGAATAACCAAGGATCCATGTCTAAGTGACAATAAAGCATTTTTTAAGCCGGATGCAGAAACTCGGAATTAGAAGTCCTTGGACGATTCCAGCTGCCAGTCCTAAAAATACATCATATCCACTGACAACTTTTCAAAAATTCAGTTAAACGTACAAACGTCAAGAAGCTGATATTTGCTGATTGCTAGAATTTTTATGACAATTAAATTTAAGGCAGAATTGGTTTTTACGTTCTTTGTGTTTCTCGTTAGTTTGTTTTATGTTAAAAAATTTGTGTTTTTTTAAGATTTTTGAAAAACTAATTTTGTGAAAAACAAATCAAATTATTCATATTGTCGAAATTTGCGAGAGTTTGTAATAGATTAAAGAGAATTTAAGCGATTTTTTTTTAATCTATTACAAATTTTTAATATATTTCAAAAACCGTAATAAATTAGGCTTCTTACGGTTCTGGACATATTCTAGAGTTGCTAATAGATTAAAGGAAGGTCAAGTGTTCTTTCTTTAATCTTTTACAAACTCTCGAATATATCGAGAGCCGTAATAAGCCTTTTATATGATTGTGAGAAAATGATATATTGATGATTGTCACAACTTCTTTGACAACCATGACAATTGCCATCATATTGAACAACTGGGCAAATTGAAGTTTATAAGAAGCCGGCAAATAATTATTTGACGTTCGATCACGTGGCACAGGTGGTAACCAACCAACTGTTATAAATTACCTTATGTGGTTTTGGCCATTATGAGGCACATAGTGTTTAACAATTTTGGTTTTTAAAGCCACTACTGGTGGGCATTTTGTTAGTTGGATTTGTATTGTGTTTATTGACTAATTTTAAAGATTTATTTGTTTAAAAAACTTTTCCAATTGCTGGCAACATTTTTGTTTTTTGTGCATACTTTAACTGCTTTTGTATTATATTTATAGGGTGGCATTGAAAAACCGCGCTGGCAGCACACCGATATTAAATCCAAGTCCTCCGAAGATCTCGTCGAAGATGAACGTGACCCAGATGTTATACCCTCGCAATATGGTACGTGACCAATAAAACCTTATCAACCCAACTACAACCACAACAAGAACAAAAATAACATTTAATATACTAATTATTTTTGCTTTTTATGTTTTCTGGCATCTTTGAAAATTTCTGATTTTATATGGCCACAAACCATGAAAAAAAATTTTAATCAAACAAATTTTCCAAAACCAAAAAAAAAAAAAATCAATAAACATTTCTATGTTGCCTGATATATGTTTGTTGTTGGTTTTGTACAACCAGCAACAAAAAAAAAAACGAACGTATAAGGTGTTTGTTGGCATCAAAAATAAGAACAAAAATTTCAATTCAATTTTGTCTGTAAACCAATTTAAACAATTTTAACCAATTCCAACCAATTCGGACAAATTTTCAACCATTGCTACGGTTTTTGTTGGTTGTATGGTCGATTGGTTTGCTGCCATGTTTGAATGGTTGGTTACTTCATACAGGCACTAACTATTGCACCAACAACAAAAAACAGAAAAAGGAAACGAAAATAAAGATATAAAAAAAGTGAAAATGAGAATGAAATGAAAATACGGGAAAAACTCAATATAAAATTCATGCAACCAAATCGCATAGAAAAACAAAAAATTCAAAACATATTTATACACATTTGCATACATACATACATTTAGTAGGTTTACACCAACATGTTTGGCTGGTTGCTGTATGGCCTCCTTATTTGCGTGTGTGTATGCGTGTGTGTGTGTATGGCCTTTTATGTTAAAACCAAAAATCAAATCTTCCCAAATTGCTGCAAATACGATTGTGTGCCTGTTACATTATTTGTTGCATTCGTGTGCAGTTCCAAGCAAAACAAAAATTTAATAAATATCCATCACTAACCAATCATTCTCAAAACCCATCACACATTTTCATTTCAAGCCCAAGTCATTCACATGCACGTCATTCAATTGTTTGATTTTTTTTCTCGTTTTTTTTTTTCGTTTGTTATTTGTGTCGCACATACATACATATAAAAAACCATTTACAAATCTATTGACAAACTTATGCATTTACATTTCATATGCACTCAAGTTGGCAGTGTCGGCAGTGGCAGTTCGACCAGTTCGGCTAATGCCAGTATTGGTGGCGTTAGTGGCAGCGGCTGCAGCGGTCTTGGTAATGGCATTTCAAATGCAACTACAAATGGCAGTGTTAACCATCACTTTACATCAACAGCGAACTGGTCGCCGAGCACAAATGTAAGTGTAATTGGAAATATATCAAATGTAAGTTTATGAATTTTTATGCGCTTTCTTACACTTCAGTCAGTTTGATTTGGTTGGTTATTTTCAAACAGAAAAAAAAAAACACGGAAAAAATTCTAAAAATTCACACAACCAAAAAGACAAGCCAGGAAAAACATGCAAATAGATGTTTTTTTCTTAAATTCATTGATATACGATGCAAACTAAATACTAAATAAAAACACGTACGAAAAGCTTATAAACCGGCCTGTATATCGACACATTTTGTGCCAAAACGTCTTAACTCGAACAAAAAATGTTTTGAGGAAATGATTTTGTTTTTTAAGATTCTGTTTTCATTTCGTTTTTCATCGAGTTTATGGAAATGAAAGGACTTTATTAGGCGCTTATTTTACAAACAAAATTTTGGTGACAGGGAATCAATAAACTTTTTTGAAATTTTAATTAAATCGCAAACCCTAAGAAAAGTTCAAAATACTGAAAAAAAATGTGTGGAGTTGGAATTCTTGAAAACAAGATGACAGCCAGTCCTCAAGTTATAAAAAATTATAGAAGAAAAAAAGGCAGCTCTATTTATAAACGACATTAAAGAAAGTTTTCTTAAATCGGATGAAGACACAATTTCAATTTTCACACCTAAAATATCAAGAAATCAAAACAGATGGAATGCCAGATGTAAAAATATGTCTTATAGAAAATTTACTATTAAGATTAAGAGTCCAAGGATTTTCTTGAACCACAATTTTTTGCTTTTAGGAATTCGGAACAGTTTTATTTAATTTATTTCTAAAAATCAATGTTCATATTACAAATACAAATATTACTGTTATATGGCACCTTCTTTAAAAAAATGCCGGTATCTCCATAAAATATTGATTTAATAGCAAAAATAATTTTAAAATTTTAAAAATTTTATTAAAATTGTTTTGGCTCAAAAGTGTGTTTGCAATAAAAAAAAAACATTTTTGTATTAGAAGCGGTTGAGGTCTATCAATATTCATGGCCATAATACTGATTCAATCGTTTAATAAAATAATATTATTATTAATATTGTAGAATAATAATAAGAAAATAACAAGCAATTAGTCTGTGATGAGAGATCTCCCTCGGATCTCCCAACAGTTAAATTTCCATACTGGTTATAAAAACTTTGCTCATTGTGCAGACATATATTCCATAGCCGCCTAATTGTAGTTGCCTTTTTTTTGGGCTATTCGGCACATCAATAATAAGCTGATGAACTGCATTCAAACGTCTCGGTCCATACATATCTCTGCATAAAGCGCCAAATTAATAAGTCGCAAGCAATTTGTTTCTTTCTTAACGAGTTTTGCATTTCAGCGACTCATATGTTTAAGTTGTTTCTTTAAGCTCTGTAATCATGCCGCATAATAGCGCTGCCAGGGACTTTGTTTGAAGTCGTTTTAATTTATTCAGCATTAATAATATTTAACTACATGTTTAGTTGCCCAACTCGACTTAGTTCGTTATGTCCGCGTTTCACACCTCCACACACATTTATGCAAATATGTATTTGTGAATATATCAATTTTATTTTGTTATTTGTCAATTTTTGTTAGTTTCGTTTCTCTTTTATTCGCAACAAATAGAAAAACAAACTAGAATATTTGTTGGTCTTATTGCAATTTACAACAGTTTTTATTGTAAATACATAAAAAAACGATATTTGTAATAAAATTAAATTTAATTAATAAAACAGAGAAAAATGTTTTTTAGAAATCCAACTTTATATAGAAAAAAGTTCAGCAGAAAATGTACAAAAACATTTTGTTGTCGTGCTGAAAAGCATTTTAATGAAACGAGTTTAAAGACTATAATTTAATTGCTTTCCTTTCCTTTCCGAATTAAATACCCTTTTTGAAAGTGCACTATAATTACATTTTAAAATTACACACATTTAACGCGACATCACCATGAGCCAACGAAAAGTCGCAAGACAAAAATGACCGAATTTATTTAACGTAAAATATTTTTCCTCAATAAAGATTTTAACATTTTTCCTTTTCTCGTATTTCTACTTTCATGTTGTTGCTTTCCTTTGTCTTTGGCAAAATTACCAACGTTAATTCATTATTGAATCGAATGTGTGTTCACATTGCGTTGTCTGCCAATGGAATTAAATGGGGAAACCAATATTTTGGACTCAAATTTGTTGCGCTCAACATCATCTTCATCTTCAACTTCATGGTTGTTGCCGTTGTCGTTGTCGTCATCATCGTCGTCGTCAACGAAATGTTGTTTTCCACACAAAACATAACGAAATGTACAATTACTTTTTAAAACCATTTGCCGATGTCATGTTGCATTTGTTCTTTGGGAATCTTTATTAAACAGCAACACACCAAAAGTTACGAAACAAACATGATGCAGCAGCATCCAACGGGTGGCGGTAATGAACCTGCCGTAAACATGGCCATGCAATTTAATCAAATCAGCACACGCAGCCATCTGATGGCATCTGCCTCAATGCTATCACCCATAGCAACAACGGGATCGGCAACGGCCGCTACAACCTCCGGTACAGCTCAGTTGCATGCAGCCACAATAGCTAGAACGGGTATAACGGGGGCGGGGGTTGCCGGTGGTGGTGTTGGTAGTGGCGGTGGCGGTGGCACAGTACATGGTGTGGCCAGCCTAGTTGGTTCCCCAACATCTTTAGCTTCGGCATCAACACTGGCGGCCACCGCACATCTGCAGCAGCAGCTGCACTCCAGCGGCGTGGGAACTTTACCACCCGGCCTTGGGACGGGTGGTGGCTTCATACTAAATAGTCTCATTAACAGCAGCAGTGGTGGCATGGCCATGTCCAGTTTACATCCCAACTCAGCCACCTGCTCTCCCTCCAGCTCAACGCAGGCGGCCAGTGCCGGCAGCGCCACTGGCATGGGACGCGCTAACCTTCATCACAGCACTCTGCACCATCACAATACGTTGGGTGGTCGCAGCAGTCATGGCCATTATACGGGTCATGCTACGCCCTCAGGCATGATGTTGACATCGCAAACAACTTCTGCTCTCAGTGTTGGCGGCAGTACACCCGGCTCCACAACTGGTGTTGGCCTGCTTTTGGGCTCGCACTCACTGCCATCGGCAGCACCCTCCACTACAACAACATCGTGTAATTCATCCACTGACCTGGACGACAACATTAACATCATGGCCATTAAGGACTGCTTAATGGCACAGCGTGTGCCCGAAAGTTGTGTCTGAGCTGTTTCACATTGTTATTGGAAATTCATTCTTACCAGCAGCTCCTCCAGTAAATATGTCACGGCAGCAGTTGGAGTTTCAGTTTTTGGCGCTTAAGTAAAATATTGTTGGCCAAAACAAAAACGAAGGCAAAACTAAGAAGGAAAAGCGTATAAAAAATGCCCACTCTTGTATTTAATTTTGTTGTTGTTGTTGTTTTCTATATTACAAAAAGAAAAACGAAGACTTGTAAAAAGGCAACTAAAACTTTTCTAAACTATGCGCCCTCATTGTGTTATTCTAAATGTGTAAGTGTGAATGTGTGGGTTTTTGTTTAACTTGATATTATGATATATATATATATATATATATATATAAACAACCAGTGGTAAGAGGTGGAGTAAAAGGGTTGATATATAGTTGTCGGTTATAGACCATCCCACCATTTTGTTACTTGTGCATAAAGCGGTTGGTTTATAAAATATATTGTTGAAATAAGGCTGAAAAATGTGTCCTTTCTTTGATGGCGTGAAAACTATGACGTTCAGGATTGTGTTAAAAAAAAGAGAATATGATGAGCAAAACATTTAAAAAATTTTGTTCATAATTATTTTTCTTCAATTTTTAAAAGATAGTTTTTAGCCCTTAAGGTTCAGCCTCAGAGTTCAATTCCGTTGTTTATTATTTATTAATATAGAAAATAAACTATATAAAAATTCGTTTATTTGTTGACCTTTTATGTTTCTTATTAGTTTTTATATTTCGAAGTTCGCCATCAGGTCAAATAAATAAAATTTTTCTTTATTTTCCAATATTTTGGAATATTGATCATCTTCAGGATTTATTAAGATATTTACATTTATGTCCAAATTTAATTTTAATTCAAAACCCAAAAATAAAAAATTACTTACGGAATTTACTTCCCCGGGATTTTTGTCCAGTTGCTAAAAACTTATTCAGTGAATAAGTCTATTTGATTTATATAGTAAAAATATAGAAAATAAACATAAAAAATATATTTTCAGGTTTATTTTACGATTGTAGTTGAAGAGACTTCATAAATGTTATTGAAAGGCTTTGCTACTTTTACCACTGGGCAGCAACGTTTTTTTTTTCTAAGTGTCTTTAAATGTGTTTAAGTGCAGGTGTAAATAACTTTTTTTTTTTATTATTAATGGTTTGTAAATATTTGTGTGTGAGGCAAACTTTTTTTTATTATAAATTTCTTTCTTTTTCTAAAATTAGTACTTAAATTTTCTCTCTCTTTTTCCAAAAGATTTAGTTTAATGCGCATGAGATTAAACGCGATCTGTTGCTTAAGAACTGTAACCGGTTGCTTTAAACAGATTTTGAAGTGCAAACCTCTTTGCGAAACTTCTTTAATACAGTTTTTTGACCAGAATTTTACAATCCGTGCTTAGTTTTTTTATTTTATTAATAATACCCAAAAATTTTGTAGAAATTGACATCATATCTTTGTATTTTCCTGGCAAATACTTCACATGGTAAATTATTGGTGGTTTAAAAGTAAGTTTTCATGGGCATGTAAATGTGCTACTGAAGGGCAGTACTTTCAGTTTAAAGGACCTTCAAATAAATTCGTTTATTCATGAACATTATTTTGTGTTTATTAAACATATGACGTGCTGGAAAGAAGAAAGCCGTGATAAGTCCTGATGATGGATCTGCTAGCGACCTCTATTTTCTTTTGGTAGGCAACTACCAAGGCAGGAATTTTCTACAAGCCTTATGCTTAAAATAGAGAACGGTAACATTTCCATCGCCAGGACTTATCAAGGTGTGCTTCTTTCAACCACAGCCAGAAAGAAAACTGCTTAGGGGCGAGTCTATATAATCTCCTGCGAGTCAAGCTGCCTGTATTTTTTAGCTGTCTAGGAAATTGCGGTGGTGCTGGAGAAAATATAGTTTAGGCATTTCCGATTGTGAAAGTGATTTATATCAGTACCTGCCAACTTGACCTAATCTGATAGCGGTCTAACGCCGCTCGCTGAACTTGCCAGGCGGCTCACTTATGGCTTACCAGGCACATATAGAGGGCAACTTTTTGTGCTATATGGGAACGGCGCATAACACTCGTTCCTTGTTGGAGTACTCACTATGGGCTTTCTCAGCCCTCGTTAAAAAGAAAAAAGAGAAGACGAGTCACCTGAATTGGCAGCCCGCAATTGTCAGGGCACAGTCAGCCTTAACCAACTTGCCTGTACATTCTCCGCCATCTAGTTCCTAACGAAGAACAGAAATCTGTTGCTAGACATCAGTACTTCGGGGACATTTGGATTATTAAGTGCAGACCGGTATCTACCACAACCAATTCCTGTGTTTTTAAGTTTAAGACACAGCCAGAACGTTTCCTGCAAGGCGTCACAGGTGCGCGATCTTCCCCTTTCCGGCAATTGGCCTTTGCTGAAGATTTCCAAAGAAACTGCAGAGCCCAAGTGACACATGAACGTCCTAGAGTTTCAGTTGCTTTAACAACCGAGGCAGTCCTTCACCTTTCTACTGCGAAAAGTTGAGTGCTTAAATTAATTTGATAATGCGCCAGGGCAAAACTTGCTGCCCTGCTTGAGTTTCAGTTTTTTAGGCAAAAAGTTCATTGTAAGACCCAAAATCAGTTCTTTTACTATATGACGGTTGCATATCTGTGACACACATCGACAATCGTTTGTTTGACGTCCAATATCATTAAATTTGTTTAGGAAACTTTTCAACAAAACTCTTAATATTCCAAAAAAGTTGTACTGCCATTTTACTAATAACTGATTTTGGATCAATCTTTTCTAAAACCAACCAACAAAAAAAAAAAAAAAAATATATTAAAATTTGTTTTTATTATCTTGATGTTTATTTCAAGCTTTTAACTAAAAACTTTGTAATTATTGTGTATTATAGATACTTTAAAACTAGTTATGCAATAAAATTTTTAATGGAAACATTTTCTGGAAATAATTAACCATCATATCCTACTAAACAAAAACAAAAACAAAAACAAAAACAAAAACAAAAACAAAAACAAAAACAAAAACAAAACAAAGAAATACTCATTAAGTTGTGTAAATAGTTAATATATTGTATGATGAAAAGAAATTATTTACAAAATCTCTAAAGTCTAGTTATAGTTTAGCGACTAATAAACTTTACAACAACAAAGACTCTAAAAGTAGTTAAACAATTTTGATTAAACTTTATAACTTTAAGATTAAGCGAAATGCCACTAACTTTTAAATTGACATCTAACCAAATACTAAGAATTTATACAAATAATAATTGGTAATAAATTTATTAAGGGATGGAAAAACAAATATCATAAGAATTTATGCCATAGACTTATAACTATTTGATCTGTTTAAATAGATAATTGTTAATTGTACATAAACTAGTGGTAAGACTAAATATAAATTCATTATTTTCAACAAACGACAGCATTAGTTTAAGGATGACTAATATTATTGTAGATTAATTGAATTGAAATTGAAATTCAATAGTTTATAATTAAAGAAAAATGTTTTAACACAAAACTAAACACTAAATTGTTTTATATCTTAATAGAAAAGCTGTAATAAAATCATATAATAAAAATTGATTCCTTTTAAGGGAAAACAAGGACTCCTTTATTTAAAGTAGTTTTTATCTTAAACTAAACAAAATATATCATAAATTTTAGAACGAAACATACTAATAATAAAAACAATGAAATCACCAAAAAAAAAAATTAAATACATTAAAACAATAATAAAGCTGTGTTAAGAAAATAATAAAAACAATTTTAATGGTTTTAATTTAAAAGTTGTGGGGGGGGGGGGGGGCTTAGTCGTTCCTCTATTTTGCATAACTTCGTGCTTTTGACAAAACTGCAATTGAGTGCACAAACAAATATCCCGAATCGCTATCTGGTGGCAACGCTTAGACGCCACCGGTGTGAACTATTTTCGCCTTTTACTGTATTTATTTAGAATTGAAATAAAAAAAAAAAATATTTAAAACTAAAGCAAATATGTCACCGAAAAGCTTTTGCTGCAACAGACTACAATCCAACCGTTTTCATTTCGGCATCGGAAATACATATCTTGCGTAACTTGCCAACTATTTCACCATTATAGGCTTCAACGCCTCTCTACAGTAAATATTGAAAACAAAACCAGACCGGATTTTGTTAAACCCACCCTTGACAATGAAACAGATACCGACCATGAAAGCGTTGCTGGAATTGTCACACATTTCATCGGTTAGACGACTGAATATTGCATTTGGTATTAATTATTCGTTAAACGTATCGCTGTTTTAAAAATCAATAAATTTTTAAAAAGTTAAAGTAGTCGTTCAGGATAAAGATGTTTGTTAAGTAACGTTTATGTCGGCCTCTGATTTCACAGAAGTCTTAAGTTACATTGAACAAATTTTTACCGGAGAAGCATAAAAACTCTAATATAAAAAACAATGTAAATTAATGCTGTTTTTAATTAAAGCTTAATTATTATTAAAGAATTAATATTTGAAGAAAAATATCCAGCATATTGTAGAACTTGCAGCGCTATAAGTCGAAACGGTCATAACGCGAATTAGAAGCTGATTTCGGCAATCTTAAGATTTCTGGAATTTTTACATGTGAAAGTATGAAACTTTGTATTTTAATACAGTGTATCATAATAATTCCGTAATCAGTGTTAATTTTTTAAAACTTAGGGCCTTTTCAAGCTCATATGACGATATAAAGTTGGTTTTCAGTTCAAACTTATTTAGCAAAATACAGTGGTAGCAAAATTGGGTGGGTTTTTGTCTGAAATGGATATTCTATACAGATTAACTTGTTCACCAAGTCAGTGGGATAAGGAGTGCTTACACAGGAACTTTAAAGGGGGAGAAAGAGCTTGAGACAAATTAGCTAATCTGTTCTGCCCGTCCAACCAGTTGGTTATGCTGTAAAGATTTATAAATATTACAATTTTAATTTAGGCTTAAGGAAATTGACAATTTAATATAATTTGTTTAAGTCAAAAGGATCTGCAACTGAAAAAACCTCATCTATAATATATAAATAATCTGCTAACGACTTAATCTGGGAAAACGTGGAATGTTAAACAAAAACTCCTGCTGGGATTTAATTATATTGTGCTTTTCTGAATATCGTTACATGATTTGTTTTATTTCCGCAATTAACGCACACAATTGAAAACTGTCTTTCTTCTTAATCAAATTTCATTTCAAACATACGAGTACATTAATTTGCTATCAATTGCTTTTAAGACAAATTGAAATATTATCCGTAAGCGAAATTTATTTACAAAACTTATTTGCTAGCGAAAGTTTTCTGATCTTATGAACTCATTAAAAAGATTAACTTCTTTACTCGGAGACCTCCAACAGAACCACAGTTTAACGTACGACGCTGCACATTAGAAACAACAAATTACCAACCCGAAAACTTGTAAAGTTATTTTCTACTTTGAGAACGTTGTTCAAAGGCAACACTATTATCAGACCGGATTCTTTAATATTCGTACAAACACACACACACACACACACACACACACACACCCACATTTGGCAAAAAAGTGGCTTAATCCATTTTAATTGTTCTGTTCTTCTTTCGCTTGTTTTAATTATCATTTCAAACAATCAAAATCAAACAATAAGTTTCCCTTGTACTCCATTCTCTAATTACCTTCATCTTTTCCCATTTGGCTCGTGCCGGGCTTAGTTTTATTTTATTTTCTTGTATTTTGTTTTAAATTTAAGCATAAATATATGTGTTAGTGTTTTTGCGTTGAGTATCAGTATCAGTATCGTTTTTCTAATACCGATAAATGCACGTGTCATTAATTAGTAAAATAGCGTAAAATTCGTTTTGTTTTGCCAAAAACTTAAACGGCTGCCAAGGATTGTAAGAAACGGAAGAAGACTTCACATGAATACAGCAACCCAAAGAGGAAAACAAAAACCTGTTAGTTTTCTAATTGCTTTCACGGTCATTAAGTTTTATAGATTTTATGGCCATCCCGCATCATATGAATGAGTGTACGAATCAGCAGTTTAACTTTTAAAGTTTTTTACAGCCTTTTATCTTGTTTTTAGCTTTAAGTAGTTCTTTAATATTAAACGAAAAGTTTCAGGTTCCTTCTGTTTCTGTATATCTATCTTTATGGAAAATGAGGAGTCATGATGATTTTGTCACAAAACTTTCTATATAGTCTGTTTGCAACTCACTTTAGAATTAAAACAGAAACCAGATTTAGTGACTACTGTCATTATTTATATAACGAATCATTTTATCTCAATCGCATACGTGGGCGTGCACAATTGATGCTATACCCGATAGTGACTGTAATTAGATCCGAAATTTAATGAAAGTTTTTTGGGAACGAAACAGTCGTAAGGATTTCTTAAGTCCCATTTAAAAGAAAATCTGTAGTCTACGAATCCTGCAACAAGTCGCCAAAAATTGCTTTCGGCAAAGCCAAGGAAGTAAGTCCCGTTGGCAGATCAGAATAAGTGGCTTTTAAAACTAATGGTGAGATCTATGCCATGACAATAGTTTAAGCTGCTTACACTTTTCCGATTCAGCTGGTGATGGGATGGTTTATTGATTAATTGACTGAATTCAGGATCAAGACACTCCAACATAAAGCCGTTGCTTGCGTGTGACAATATTTAAGTTCCAAGTCTCCTTTATTGGTCATTCCTACAGCTGTACTTGAATTCGCTTGATTTTGTACACTTCCACTAATCTCATTACCCGCATCATCCAATTGTGCCAACAAAAGCATTTTGTTTAGTGGTAAAATTATGGATTTTGTAATTAATTTTCTTTTTATTTAAAGAAAAATATTTCGTTAATGCTAAAATATGTTGGAGTTGCCAGACTTTAGCTGTTGCTATTAGTGTTGCCAGTTCCCCCTATGAAATGTATGTATTCAGAATACTATACGCGTAGACTGATTTTAATTTGACCTTTTTCAAAGTCAAATTCAAGTTTTGTTACTTATTGTTAGCGGAGCGTCAGATCGTACCAAGCCAGTGATTTCACTAATTGCACACCCCATTCCTAAATGCCGAGCACATTGTATGACTTGTGTCTACGCACAACTAAAGACATTAATCATAATGAAATTGTGGTTTTCTTCTCTAACAAACTTCTCCACCTTCTAATGCTTTAATTACGTTTGTTATGCTTAAGACAGTCATTAAAATCAAAGCTGCCACCCTTATGTTTTTGCAATTTAGTTAAAAGTAATTTCTTACACAATTGCTTAAGTAAGAAGTTTACCAACATTTTATTACTTTTCGCTGATAAAATCTAAATTGTAGTGTCGTGGTTTGACAAACAAACTAAAACTCTATCACTTTATTTAAGCACAAAATAAGTTTTGGAAAAAAGGGATTAATTAGATAAAGTTGAGAGTGGAATCAATATAATATGTACACACAAGTAGAAAGTAAGAAGAGGAAGAAGAACAAGCAGGGCAGCTACAACTCCATTATACAACTATTTTGCTGTGACAGTTTTCAGCAATTTTAAGCTCCATCTCCAGCAGGAAATAACATAATTAGATTTATGTAGCCCTGAGCAAAGAACAAAAAAAAAAAAACAGCCGAGACAAATGTGATGTGACATACAAAAGTAAATTAATTAGACATGCCTAGAACAGGAAAAAGAGATAGGAAATAATGCCGAAACTGATGAAATAGAGCCAAGTCATTGTTCACGGCGGACAGATGTCTAACAAAAAAAATAAAAAGAAAATAGAAAATCAAAAATGTTCGAAAAACCTCGTAAATTAGATTAGAAATCCTAAAAATAACATGTGGGAATTTTGCCATTCGAAAGCACGCATTAAACAGCAACCCTTTTCCTTCAGCTTTGTACAAAAAACAACAACAAAAAAACCGAAAAATAAAACGTTGAGCCAGTTTACGAGGCAAAGAAATCGCTTTATTCACCCAAACGGACAGAAGGATGGCAAGTAGGTCACTCCTTCATTTCAATCATAATCAACAAACAAACAGTTCGCTTCATGAGTGAATTGTTGTCTACAAACAAGATATCAAAAAAAAAAAAAAAACTAAGTGCTCCATATTCATTTCCTTTATATATCACACAAAAGGCTTTAAAATAAATACAATAACCAAAAAAAAAAAAAAACAAAAATAACTACAAAAGAATGATTTAAAGTGTTAAGCTTGAATTGCAGCAAACCCTAAATAAACTTCCTTTCGGAGTTGTTGCTTTATTCCAAGTAGTTACAAACCTAAGGCCGCATATACACACTGACACACACACACACACATGTCCGTTTGGCTTTAAAGTTTTTGTTTGAATCGTTCGTTGTATTCCTGCCAACAATAAGTTAGAACGCAACTTATAAAAATGTTCCCTCTAAACAATTTCTGTGCTCAAGTTTTGCCCGTTTCTTTATTTTCATGCAAAGTGTCATAAAAAATTTACAAATAAGCCATCGGTGGCAGTTTTAATATCGCACAAAGTTCAACAGCGCATGGAACGGAATTGAGAATCGTAGGGGGGAGGAGGGTGGATGGTGGGGGTGGGGGAAAAAAGAAAGAAAGCAGGAGGCAACAATAGCAAAAGTTCGAAAATTTTCAACAACAGCAAAAGGAAATGCAAATCCTGTAAGCCAAAGAACAAGCAAAAACTTGTACGCGCACACTCCGCTTCAAATGATGAGGACCCTTATAAAATTCTATATAAATGACCAGTGCTGACAATATGCATTTAACTGCTCCAATTACTTCATTTTTTTACATTTTGTGTAAAATATAACTTTTTATTTTTTTTTTTATTAAAGTAAAGTTTTCTTATAAAGCGAAATTTGTGTAGCTGCAGCCCTTTCGGTGAACCATGAACTCTGCCACAAAAAACCTTCTCTACACGGCACTTTATGAAACCGAGCTACTTTTAATCTAAGTTTTAAAATATTCTGTTTAAACTCAATAATTTTTCAATTAAATTTCCTTAAAATCGTTCAATTAAAGCCTGAAATATAAAAAGTTCTAATCATGTAATCCAGAGTATATATAGATTGGAGCATTTTGGTGTAAATTTCTGCATACTCATACACATACATACATACATATATGTATATGGTCACACTGAGGCAAACTTTTGCTTAACAGCATTCACACCAGCAGTCGACACACACCAACGCTTTGTGTATGTATGTGTGCCAGATAAACCCTGAACCTTTTTACAGACTTTTGCTTTTTGTTTGCGCAGTTGCAAGTTGCGCAGATTCAAGATATCAAAAATTCCTACTTGCATTCAATTATTATAAGAGTTGCGCTTCATTGAAAACATTGTGACGTCATCAGCTCAGTTCAGCAAATTATCAGGTTCTCCAATTTATTACGGTGCATTCTGAAGCGTTCAGTGTTCTGTAAGACAACATTTTACTACACAAATTTCACGAATTGTAGGAAAATTCTGTCATGTAATAAAATATCATTGGAAAAAAATTGTCACTAAGTTTTACTTATGCAGCAAAAAACTACAAAAATAATGCCTGCAACAAACACGAATGCATCATTTGCTTTTTCCTGTCCTCCAAAACAAGAATTAGGATTCAATTATTTTCTATAAAATTAAATTTCGATTTCATTAATTCCTCTTTATTTACAACTTATATTTCTTTTTACGTACACGATTATAAAGAGTTGGTATTTTCTATAAAATGGTTTTTTTAAATGCTTAAAATTGTGGCTTACAAATACAAGGAGTGTTTGAAAAACTTCTGTCGTCGTTTAAAGTCAATGTAAGTACCTAAATATATCGTTAACTGAAATGCAAAACCATATAACTGGGAGGCACGTCATTGTTATCACATCAAGACAAACAGCATAAACATTTTTTTCCTTGTGCACTTGCCCTCGACAATAATTTTCTATCATAGTCACTTGGCATTTCTTGGAGTAGAGACCAGTGTTACCATACTTTTTTTTATGAAATCTCAAAATAAGGAATACAAAATTAGCTTTTCAAGCGAAAAAACTGCACATCAATAAATTATAATTTAATATAATTAAAATTGTAATAAATCAGAATAAAATAAATATAATATGTACGAGTGTTGCAACAAAAGCCTTTAATAAAAACATGACCGAACACCAGTGTTTCACATATAATGAAATAAAATTCAGGCTTACGAAATACAAAAGTTGAAAGTAAAGAAAAAAAAAACTGCCAAATCTGCACAATTTGCGTTAAAAACTGATTTTTAAAACAAAAAGCTTAAAAAAAAACTGCAAAATGCAGATAAATTTAATATTTGGCAACGCTGCTAGAGACAGTCAATCACATTCAATCAATTTTAATTGACATTAAGTTTGTTTAGCCAAATTCTTGAGTTCAGTTCATGTGATAACGATGACGACGCCTCGAATCAAGAGCAATAATAACTTTTAAAAAGAAATACTCGCAAGTAACGAATGTCCAGATCATCGCTGAATATGTTAAGAAATATATAAAATAAAAAGCAGTGGAAGAAAGGGATAAAATGTTCTTATTAAAATAGTTTTTTTTTATGATTTTTCGGCAATAAGGAAAAATTTTGTTCAATATACACATGTTTTTGCAACAAAACCCTGTCAAGATGGCAACTAATGTTTCTTTAAGTCAGTTTCTTTAAAACAGCAATAAATTTTGCTAATGATTAGGTCATGCGTTCAAGGATCTGTTCATAGTGGGGACAGCCAAACATGCCTGAGTACACTTTTAAGCAAATCTGTATAATTGAATGTATGATGCCAGCTAAATTTTGAAAATTCACTTAATTTTTTGAACAGAAAACTAAAGAATCGAAAATTCTCCGAATATATTGCCTGCGATTTGTCCTCGATCACGCCTGAATGGAATAGTTCTTTGGTTTTTCCTATAGCCACCTGCTGTTATATTCATTCATAATGAAACCAGCTACACTGCACGAAATCACTGCCAATAAACGGTAGTTGCTTTTGTTTCTCTTTCGTTTTTCAAACGACGGAGAGCTAAATTTCACCATAAACTGATTGAAAATGGCAACAGCAGCAACAACTTTTTGGCAAAAAACTAACGGATGTATAACAGTTTTCGAAACAAATATTTACTTAATTTGGTTAGAGCGCAGACAGACAAAAGCGCAATAAAAAACTTCAACAAAATTAAAAAGCATTTTTATTTTATGTATATCAAACGATGTTTATAAAAGCGTGTTTGTATTTTTTTCCTTTTTGTCTATATAAACAGTTAAAATAATATACAGGCGCATCAGCTTCTTTTTCAGTTACCCAACATTCAAAATTTAGCAACTAAAAAGAAATTGTGAAAAACTTTTATATTATAACAAAAAAAAAAAAAACAAAGAAATATATTTTTCATAACAATGACACAATTCGTTAAAGAATACAACATTTTATGAGATTAATGTTTAAATATGATACCGACGCAATCTGGAACACCAATTTTCAACATTCACCATTTTTATTGTCCTCGTTTTGGAAGATATATGGGCTAATGGCTTCCGCCAGCCCATAAAGCGAACCAGCCAGTAATTTCACATCATCTCAATCTTACTCAATCCATGTACGCTACTGCGAACTATTCAGGTGTTTCAGAGCACTTGATTCCATATTTTAAACTAAGTTGGATGCCAATTCTTCAAACAATTTTTTTCGACGGCAGAAAATTGCCGAACATGCAAAACTTTTCCAAATTTTATCCATTTCACAAACGAACTTAATATGCAAACACATGTTCGAAATGGTGACAGTCGTGTATATATATTTAGTGAAAGCGCTGAACACGTTTTCTCTTCGATGAAAGTTAGAAAACAATAAGTATTTGTATTTTATACAGCATATCTCATATGAAACGTGACTGCTGTAAGCAAAACTTAACCAAATTGTTTGCTGGGCTACCACCAAACGAATGCAAAATTTCCTAAACGTCACTACCACCACACCCACCACCACCCGAACATCTCATGCCCACTCACAACAGATGCGAATTATATTCATAAACAAATAGATTTTGTGAAAATTTTATATTTTTGTATCAAATTGCGGAAAATTTTTTAGGCAAACATTTGAGCTGAGAGTTTTGTTTGTCTAAAAAAGGAGAGATATTTTAAAATGAATGACATACTTTGCAGACATCTAGTTTATATGTACGTACGTACGTATGTACGTACGTATGTGAGTGTGAATGTATGATTTTATTAAAAAAAATAAAAAAAAAACAAACAGTCTGTTTTAGTTTTAAATCATTCTAATACTCTAGTTAAACTTTTGATATGTGTGACAGGTTTCTTTTTGAAAACTTTAATGGCTAAAACTATGAATTTAAAAGGATCGCTTCGGCTTGTCATTTCACCAGCAATGACATTAAATGTATTTATATATGTGACCAAAAAAAAGGGCTTTTAGGTTTTAATTACTTAGCAATTAAATAATTTTTAAAAACAAATGTTACACTATTTGACCAGTGTTTGTTTTTGTCGCAGTCGGAATCTGAATTGTTGTTATATATTTCGCTCTCTAAAACAATAAGAAAAACTAGTTTGAAGTACCCGGTTTGAGGTGTGGCCGCGCTACTTACGATGAAAATTGTAAGATAGAAATTGTCTTAGAATTTCAGCAACAAGATTTGCTGCTACCAGGGCCAAAGATACTGTTTCTATATTCAGTTTTTCGCATAAAAATGGGAGCTGCTTCAATGAAATTTCTTCGTAAATCTGTGCTCTGTTAAAAATTTCGCTGATACAGCTAATTTATTTGATAAACAAAAATTAAGAAACAAAAAACATTTCTATTTCTATAACTTTTCAGTTGCATTTGCGCCTGTTAATTTGTAATACAATTGAGTAATTTTGTTTGTTATGCCGGAGGCGAGTGGCAAAAACTAAAAAGTAACAAAGTAAAAGGGACAGCAATCAAACTTCTGACGATACCAGAAATATACAATATGTTGGCACGAATACTTTCAAACTGTTTATACACGTTTCTATGTTTTTATAGTAAAACTTAAAAAGTTATTTGAAAATTAATGTAAGAAAACAGCGATTTCCTTATTTAAGAAATTGGAAATTTTAACGAGAAAACCTGCAGGAACCTTAAAATTTAATAAATAAGTAAATAAAGAAACCATTTAAAATCCATTTGAAAAAATAAATAAATAAACTTTTCAGTTGCTTTAATACAGTTTTAAATATTTTAATTACTTAAATATTAACATTTGTCCAAGAACTTTTTTTTTGAAATAAAGATTTTCATATTTATTAATTCAGTTTTAATTAGTTGGGCAGACAGTGCAACGACCGTTAAGTATCACTTTATGTGCACAGATGGAAAAGCTGCTTTCGCAAAGGAGACAAAGAACCCTAAATCAGACAAACAAAAGACTACCATATGCGCTATACAGACTCTTGTACTGGAAACCCCCATTCATTTTAGTGTTCCGCCTTAACAATCCAAATACTAGACTTAAATTTTGTAATAACAGAAATAAATGCAGCTGCATGAAAGAAATTTTATAAACGATGTTGTTCATAGTTCAGAGTTCGGCGTCTGTCTGACATTAAATAGTAGCGCCAAATAATTACGAAATATTTTGAGAGCACTAACAAAATTTATTGAGTTTTCATTGATACTCATCGAAAAGAAACGAAAACGTAACTAAATGTTTTTTTTTTCCCCTGATGTCAGTCCTAATATTAAAATGCAAAAGTCTGGTATTTTGTAAAAATCCGACTGCCATCACTGGGGTTTTGCGAGCGAAATTTTATATCAGGTCCATTTTTTCTCAAGCGAGTTTTATGTACCACGATTCAACAATTTCCAACAATTTGCCTGGGAAAACGGAACTGTCATAGGCAACATACAGGCATCTTCAAGTGTGTTAATACTACAAGGTGGCAGCACAGCGTGAAACGGAATTAATTTATTTTTATAACAAGTGTTTTTGCAATACGCTTCACTCGTTTTTAGTAGTTTGTGTGGAAAACCGAAGTTGCCATATGAGGCGTTTTAATATCGCAAGATGGCAGCCATTTCTGTGAATGCGTACGGACCAGCGTATTATTATTAAATCGTGTTTCTAAATATATTACAAAATTTTGCATTTTATTAAATATTATTATTAAGTAAAAAAATATTTTAAGGAAATTCTGTTTTTAATTAAATTGTTAAATTCCTAGAAAATGTCTCAGTCTCCAAAAATCTTAATCATATCAATAAAATAAGGAAACAAATCAATATCCTTTGAAGTCCTTTTTTTTATAAAAAACAAAAAGCAAATATTTTCCTATAGTGAATTAAGTCAAAAGGAAAACAAAAGTCGTTTGTATTTATGAACGTACATAAATTTATTTGGGAGTATTTTGCCGGGCTGGAGGCGATTTCAGGAAGGTGTTGCTAAATAAATACAAAAATTTGTTTACCCCTTCTGGAAATATAATTGTATTGTTTTATGTTAAAAAAACAACAACAACAACAACAGTTTATGTTTTAAAATTATAAACAGTGTAATAAAGTCAGAACTAGAAACACATACAGGAAAAAAAGGAAACCTTTAGGCGTGAAATATTTTCCGAACTTAAACTCAAATAAAAAGTAACACTTTGTCGCAAAACACCAGCAACAGAATGAAAATATTTTCTAAGCAGACCGGGAATTTCGGGTTCTTGAGTTTATAGATTGAAACTAGCGATACATGATGCTTTAGGGGGAATTACAAATGTCATAAAATGGGGATTTTTTTTAATTCAAAGATTCAAAAGATAAATTCTTCGGTTTTTTATTTAAGGCAAAGCAACAATTTCATTTGAATTTGCAGATAAACAATCGTTTTTAAAATTATTCATGCATATTTATATAAACATTTAGTTTGATATAACAAATATCGACTGCATATCGTCAGCCGAAATGCAAAACCCAATTAAATTTTCTTTGTTTGCACTCAGGAGACGAGCCCTTCATTTGCAATGCATTGTACCAGAACTACGATTAGATCTTGGGGAGGAGGAAAGAGGAAGTAGTGTGTGTTATTTTACAGCTTTTTCTTGCAGAGATGAGGTTGTCTGTTCAGTGCCCAGTACATACCTTCGATAAGGCACAGTCAAACATCAATCGGTACAACTTCGAACACTTTTACTATTTCCCAGTCGAAACACTTGCATTTACGTACTTACGACTTTCCGTCTATGGAGCGTTTAAAGAAAAAATATTTATTGATCCAATTTACAGTTTTGATTTACGAATAAAAAAATTTGAAAGAATAACTTTAAATGCTTTTTAAATAAAAAAAAAAAAAAACACAAATAGTTTTTTATGCAGTGAAATCACTTTAAAGTTAAAACAAATGTTTTAACGATTCAGCGAATTATTTAGCCGGATGTATTTGCAAGATGTGGTTTTGTTCCCCCTTAAACATATAAATTTTGTAAAATATAATTTTTTTTTATCGTAAAACTTGTATGATAAATTAGACCGTTCAGATCGATGTCATGGTAAAATATTGCGGCCTACAGTTTAACCGTTACGTATATTATATAAAATGACAAGCGTTGGTCTTATAAAATAGAAAATGAATTTGCGAATACCTTTCAGCCAGTCTATATAGTTTGATTCCAACATCTACCTGTTCTTAGTGGATAAAAATCTCTGCGTCCGATTAGGATTTTTTAAATAACTCTTATAATGTCTGTACTACAGTGGTAAATCCTGTTCAGATTTCAGCTGTATTATACTTTTGGTAACAGTTAATTGAAAAAGAAATATATAAATATTTTCGCTTTTTACAAAACTATTTATATTTTTAAACTTTTATGTGTTTTTTATGGCTGAAACCCTTTAATCGAGTGGATGCTTTTTGTGTTTTTTTTTTTATCAAATAAAAATCATATATCTCAACTTTAATTCACGAATTTTGCTGTACAATTTAACCAGTTCAGAAATATATTTATTTTTTAAAAATTCATTCAAGTGTGAAATTTTTTAAATTTAATTGATTTTTTTTTAATACTTTTCTTTCTATTGAAGCAATTATTTGTTTAAATATTTATTGAGTGTGTACAGCTCTGCAGTTTCATACTATTTTCGTAATTACATAATGCTGTCAAAATACATACATGTAAAAAGAACTGCCATAGATGTTTCACAAAAGAGTGTTGCATTAGTAGAACTGAGTTCATTTTGTGCAAAATACTCGTACATGAAATGTTTCCAGCAACATTAATTTCTTGTTGCGCCGGCACTCAACTGGAAATTGTTTCATGTGGAGTTTTCAGAAACAGCTGGCTGCTAGATTTACTTATATGGCAAAGATTAATTTGCATTATAGCATATTTTTAATACAAAAAAATTAACATCGCCAAAGTACGCGTACACATGGGAAAGGTAACGGTGTGGGGATAACCAAATCAATGGAATGGTCATAATCCATACTGTAAACTCCATTGACTTTGTCGATAAATGTACTTACCCTGCTGACGTAACAACTTTCCAGCAAGACAGAGAGCCAAAACATACTACAAAAATAGTTAAGAAATGGCTAAAAGATCAAACACTTCAAACACTGGAAAAGCCATCTCAAAGTCTATTCATGTGCTCGTAAAACGCAAACTCCCACAATATAAAAAGTTTCCAAATAATCTTAATAAGTTATAGAAAATTATCAAATCAAAGTGACAAAGTATAAATAGTGATACCAAAAAAAAGGAAACCTTGCCAAAGGGCATTAACTCAGTAGTATAAGATAAAGGATTCTAGACCAAACACTGAATTTCCAAATGTATTTTCCCAACATTGAAGCTGTTTTTTATTTTCCAAATTACATTTAAAAAGTTTTATACACAATTATAGGATAGAATAATTAATATATAACGTAGAAACATTTTTTTTTGATTTTAATTTAATAAAATGTATGTTTATGTTTTTAAAGTAAATTTTTTTTTTTTTAAATTACTTTATGGACGTTGCTCGCCCGTGTAAAGTTGCGATATAAACAACATTGACTATATGGCGAATTTTACGTATGAAAAAAATCAATGTACCAACATCATTTGCTGCAGATTCGAACGAGGTCCTTACCTTAAACGTCAGACGACTGCTGACTTAATACAATACAATAATGTCAGCATCAGAAAACAAAATTGATGAAAGCGTTAATGAATATATAATTTTATTATAGCACGATAATAAATCAAAATCTGTTTTCTAACTATTATAAAACTGAATTACACCACTGATAAATAAATACTGATTATAATGCCTCAGATGATGAAATGATTTATGACCTGAATTTAAATACGAGTAAAATTTGTTACAGCTGCACAGCTTTTGACTTCATTTACAATTCTATGCATGAGCCTACAACAAGTTCATTAATGTCTTTCAACAGGAAATTTCTTAAAGAAATTTTCCTAAACCAGACAGTTGCTAAATTATCAGCGTATCTAAACATAGGCCAGCTCCTTCTTTTGCAGGTGGAAAAATATTTTAAAGTCCGATTTTTAATTGGACTTTCTTCAGCTGCGTTGAATAAAATAAATTTATTTTCGAAACAACAATTATCCCGTTTGAACGTCAAGAACACTTACATTTTTGTTTGTTTGTTTTGTTTGCGAACATTTTCTTCTCGTCCTTTTTCAGCTGCTTAAGTTCGCTGCTTTACGAACACCACCAACAAGTACAAAATCTTTGTGAATTCCATAATGAACAACACAGTCGCTGTGTTCGTGTTCTTTCTTTGTGAGCGCAAATTTAATTCCAGCAGTTTCGTTGCGTACTTTTATGAGTGTAATCATAAAAAAAATAATAAAATTTTGTTGCTTTAATAATGTTTTGGAGAAATTCCTTCCAGCAACAGAATATTTTTCAATGAAACCTGTTATAAGGATTTTATATTTTTTCAGCTTATTAAATGGCAAAGCAGCAAAAACAAAAGGAAATATTTATAAACTAAATATATTGTACAATACACAGTAACATTCCAAAAATTTCAGTTGAACGCGCTGTGTTTTCCAATTTTTATTATAATTTTTTTAATATTTATAAAAGATAAAACCAAGAGCAATAAAAGCGCAAAATTTTTGCAAGTTTTTGTGTTGTGGTATCGCTATAAATTCTGGCAGTCATAAAACTTATCGCAAATTAAATCTTTGATTAAGCAAATGCAGCAAAAGCCTTTAAAAAGTTAAACAACAAAATGATGATATAGAAACTTTCAAGCTATTGTTTGTACAACAATTAACTAAGATTTTACGGCAAAAATCATGTTGTTTTTCTTATAAAATGCAGCAACAGGAACAGATTTAGGTGTCAAATTGCCTGGCTTTGGGGCATTACGTGATTAGATTGTATCATTAATGAGTGCACAGCAGTGGCTCGTCCGTCATACTACAACATTACAGATTATGAATATATTGTATTATTTAACTTTTCTACTGTTCTCCACAACTGAACAACTATTCAATTTGCAGCCAACTGCATACAGTCTTGTTTGCTGGGTAAACATAATAAAATCTGTTGCTACTGCAAGATTTGCATTTGTATAGAAAGTGTAGAAAAAAAGTATCTGTCAACTTTCTTTTGCGAGTTGTGAGGAAGCCGCAATATCGAAGGCTCTAGCCCATGACGTGGGTCATATTGGATTGGAAAGGCGGTATTATTTGCGGCTTATTGGTAATTTCTTAAAAATCACTAGAAAAAAGCCCAAGATGTTTTGTGGAATATGCATATCACCCTTTACCCAATATAATCAGGCTTTATCAATTAATAAGCTCAAGTCATCATAGAGCTGCCTCAGCTAAGAATGACCTCTTTCGTTGTTCATGTAAAACGTTTAGGAAATTTTATCATATAGATATTTCTGAGTTCAGCGATATTATAGCCTGTAGTTGCACTACACTGTTTCTATAGTTTGTAAGGCTTTAGGGTCTGAACAAATACCAGGTTATCTGCTAGTTTGAACAATATGACCCCTGAAGTAGTACGAGTAATATATGGTTCAGTAGCCTCAATTTACTACCTGGCAGACAAAAACCCTCACAGTGCTAAAGAGTTTTTCAGCCAGTGAAAGATTTTTAGTATTAGAATTTTTTCTTTTAAAATTGACATAAAAAAGACATCACCAATAATAACAAATGCAAGTAAAAAGCCACTCAAAAAGAAAGACATCAGAAACTTATGACATAAATAAATCCTTAAAATGATTCACCTTCAAGGTATCAGCTTCTCATAACGAGTGTATAATTTCTGATCCAAAACAAAAAAAAAGAACGTTTATTTTGTCCATAAAACACAAAAATGTTAACTGGTTAACAATCTGTTGCTTGTTTATACTCGTAAATATGTACATACATATATATTATGTGTGTGTGTGTGTTTGTAGGTATAAATATTTTTATCAATGCAATTAAATATATATTTTATAACAAATTTATTCAATAACTTGGACTGTTTTTCCCCTGATGTCTTCTCTGCTTGTTCATCACACATACAATTTTAAATCACACCTACACACCTACACACACACACAAACACACACACACACACACACACACACACTTACAACATGCAAAACATTCTAAGCCTTCGGGTTAAAATGTTCGTTACTAAATTGTTTTAAATTATCGTGTTTAAGCTGCTGGTAATGAAATGATTTGAGTAAAAAGTTGTATTTCCAGCAATAACAAATGGAAAAAAAAAAACATTTTAATATTATTAGTTTAAATTTGTTGTAAAAACAATTAATGCAATAAAGTATGTTTGTACGTACATACAATATAAAATGCAACAACAACAACAACGTTGCGAGCGTTTTCATACTTCGGCACATAAAGATATTTGTGTAAAATCCAAACATTAAATTTAAAAAATATTCATTTTTATTTGGTGTTTCTTTTTTATACAAATAATTTTAGCGCATATTAACATACGTAGAACTCGTAAAATACAGATATATATATATATATATATATATATATATATATATATATATATATATATATATATATATATATATATATGAAAAAGCAACGTGAAATGTTGTACGAAAGCATGAATGGCAAAATCTTTTTATTTTATTAATATAAAAATCTAATAAATTTTACGGGTTATTGTGTTTTTTTGTTGTTTCTTTGGCTTAACAAAGGATTTTTACATAAAGCGAAAATTTTATATAAAAAACGGTAGAATTTTATGAATTCACTTGTAAATTATATGATGTTCATGCTGCCTGAGTTAAGATGATATGTGTGAAACTTTTTTCAAAATAGTTGAGGGCTAAAGTTATTTCGTAAGGAATTACAAAGGAGATTTTATAAAGATTACTTACTATTGGAGGACCTGCAAGCTGCGTTGATCCATTGTGCTATTCCTTTACTTCAAGGGCTTGAAACGACAAGTCTTGCAAGCAACTGAAATATCTTAAAATACAACAAACGAAATTATTCAGCACATTAAATTTTCTTACGCTTTTCTTACAAGAATTCGTAGTCTATTCTAAAATCAGGACTTTTAAAGGACTAGAACAATGTGAGCTTGGATATATGTAAGTACCTTTGCAGACAACGTTTTAAGACTATTTTTGGCATACATTTTTCCGGCCAAAAATTGTTCTTCCCAACTCATAAACAAATTTTGCTGATTAAGTTTCAGTATTTGACACCACAATTCAATTCTGATGCTGTTCAACCAAAAAGAAAATAATTTTTGTTCATTTTCATCTTGAAGTTCTCTTTTTAACAGAAACCATAATGAGTTTTAATTAAAATCTGTTGTACTTTTAAAGACCATGAAGTCTGAATTTAACATCAGGGAAAATTACTTAATTCTTAATCTAATATCCAAGTTGTTGTTGGGTGTGTTTGTGACATTTTTGTTTATAGTTATCGCCGCCGAGTGTATGTGTGTGTGTGTGTGTAGATGCGCCTGCACTGTTTTGTACAAATAATTTTCTTCTATTTTTTCTCTCATATTGTCAAAAAAAAGTCAACTATAAAACACTTCCCTTTTTGCCAACCGGAACATGTAGATGCCATACTGACAAAATTTATAACATTCCTACGCAGCACTATGATGACTTTACGCTATTGTTTTACCCAGTAACAAAGCCAAGGATGCATATTTATATGTGTGTGTGTATGTGTGTGTATGTGACTTTTTTTTTTGCATAAGTAAGTGTAATTCATATTTTGTTGTTGTTGTTGTTGTTGAGGAAAACTCATGTTTAAGCATGCTTTGTATTTAAAGCATACAACAACAGCCGCAACATAACGAAAGTAAAGAGGAAACCCAACAACTTGTCTCCAGAGGCATACAACAGTGAAGAATTATTGTGGTCGTGATTGTGAAGGGAAACATTTTGAATTTTGATAATTATGTTTTTTTTTTTTCTAATTTTATTAAAAGTAAAATAACATGCAATAGAAGAAACATTTAGCCAAACAATGAAAATGGGGTAAATAAATAGCAAAATTCAAGAATCTTATTAGTTTCTAAAACCGAAGAAACGACATGAAAACAACTAAGAAACCAGTTGAAAGTAAGTTATTGAAAATTGGAGGTTGAAAAAATAAATAGCAACAAAAGAAGGAAAAGAAGCAGAGCTAAAAGTAGAAGAAGAAAGAAACGAACACATAATTAGGCGTAGAGCAGTAGGCGGAGTGGGATTGAGGGGTGAGAAAAGGACCATAAACGAAAAAATAAAAAAAGGATATAATAGGAAAAGAAAGCTTTAGAGTAAATAAGCGAAACAATTAAGCAAAAGAAAAAAAGGGAAGAGAGAAGAAGAGGATAGAAAAAAGAAGACCAGAAGAGACTACAAGAGACGTGAGATAAGACGAAAATATTAAATCAAAAAAAGAAAGGAAAATAGAAGAGAAGAACAAAAGAAAATAAAACAAATTAAAATAAAACAGCATAAAAATGAAGAAAACAAAATAAATTAATTAAATAAAATAAGAGACATGTAAAGAAAATAACAGACAGAAGGGCCAATATGTTAAGGAAATTAATATGCAAAAGCAAATCTCTCTTTTAGTATCTGTTGGCAAAAGTGTCACTTCCAGGCAGGCGCTGTAAAATCCGAAAATTAACTTGTCTCACCCATATCGGAATAAAGATTCCAAGGTTTCCATTATTACGGGACAACAATTAAGGAACGGCAAAATAAAACGTAGACCTACTGAAAATCATGCAATATTTTCACAGGATAGTCCAGCGCCAGAAGCAAAAAAAAAAATTACAAAATTTTTCTCAGGAATCGTTAAAAGTTGTTGCATGTAGATTTGGTGTTAAAAATCCGTAAACGCATGAAAGTGATTCAATCAGAAAATAGTCTTGTATAACAATCAAGAAATAGCACAAAGAGTTTCAGTGCCAGAGAACGGTAACAGGATGATTGTCAGCCTGAACTGTTCACTAAGCGGGGACCAAGTCTTAATTTTTTTTTGTAAACTCTTGTGATGAATCAGTTAGTGAAGTGGTTTTGCAACCCCTAAAACGAAATATACAGTATTAGCAAAATGAATACTAATTATAGACCTGCCGGCTGAAATTCCATAATTATTAGATGTATGAAAAACAAACAAATACTTTCATATAATTTGCAGCTGGAGAACATTTATCTGTGCCTATTCATTTGCTCTATTTCCGGAAATTAATCATGCAATAAATTTGTCTGAACAAGGTCTCATTATTTTCTTTTTGTATTGCACTGTAAACATGCACAAATTTAAATTACAGATAAATGAACTTGATTGTGTGTTTAACAGCAAAATAACACGAGTTTATGAAACAAAAAACGAAAACAAGAAGAAGAGAACAAAAATGTGAACAGAAAAGTTGCCAGTTAAAGAGTATGATATTCACTGTTATCGGTATTCATAAGTGCAAGAATGTCCTTCAAACACACACACACACACACCACATGCACACACACACACACCACATGCACACGCACAATTTTTTGCAAACACTTGGCTTTTGTGCTGTTACATGATGGAGACTTTTTGCCTTAACACACAATTCCATATGAATGTAATTGCATATTTGCAACAACACGCGATGGTAAATTGAATAAAGAGCGCCACTCTTGCACACCACATGGACACAGTTTTGCAACGAAGATAACACCTACAACCAACCAATTTGAAACACACCAGTCAACAGTTACATCGTATGTAAGTGCAAGGATTCTTCCAATAAAAAAAAAAGAAACCTTCAAATGGGAAACTATTTTACAGTATATGGTACTGTCTTCCACCAAGTCGCTCCCCCATTTGTTCACACCAAATCTTGCATAGACAATACAAATAACTTCATTTATTTTGTTGATTGCCCACCTGTCCAGACATTTTCTTTTTAGGGAATGGTCGCTTGAGCGATACATATTCGAAACAATGTGTGGGGGAGGATATCTCGAAACTACAAATATCAATATTGAATAGTTGCCCAAGATGACAGTTTCGCCCTGGAAATCTTGAAATTTTAATTTTTTTTCTATGAAATAGTCGCATAAGCGATACATATTCGAAACAATGTGTGGGGGAGGATATCTCGAAGCCAAGGAAAATCAAACAATTACGAGCTTTTCGGCTTGAAGACTCGACACTCCCACTTTCGCTATTGAAAGGTTAATCAACAGGTTACAATGTTTGCAGAGTTATTGTGATTTCATTCAAATAAAATTTCTAAAATAATAAACGACTGGAAATTTTGTATAATGGCCTTAATAAGTTGGTTCATAAGATATCCAGTGAAGTTAAATTTAAGAAATAGAATTAGGTTTTTATTTACAATATCCATATTAAATATCTTAATCAAGTGGACAAAAAAAATGACACTGTCGTACGAGTTCAGAAACAGATCAAAATCTCTTCAAAAAGTTTCGAAAATTGTTCTCATATGATTTAAAACCAGCAGCCGATGACTCGTTCAAAATCTAACGAACTGCTTCAGTATTTGAAATTTGTTGTTAAATAATATGATTTTTGTTGAAATTAATATGAAAACAACTTGAAAACAGATAAAAAATTTTAAAACTAAAAAACTACGATATTCTTTAAGTAAAATATATGAATTTTTTTTTTGAAGCGGAATCTTAAATCATTCGCTGCTGTGACTGCATTTTATTCCTTTAGATTTTTTTTTTTTTTTGTTTTTGTTGGTTTATATAACAAGTCATAACTAATATATATGTAATAAAAAAACTTATTTATTTCTTCCAAATTATAGTCTAACTATTGTTACAATATTATTTAAAAATCGCAAAAATTTATTATATTTTGTAAATGTTATTTTTATTATTTTATTATTTGTCAAAGTTTTGTTAATGAAGTCTTGTTTATAAATATTTTTTTGCCACCAGCTGAGCAACGCGTTCTCCTACCGCGTACAATAACCCGTAAGATATACAAATGGGTTACTGGCGTGCGTCATGGCTATGTGGGTATTTGAGGGTAACATTGTTATGGTTAATGGCACACTTTTCATGTTTTTGTCATCGTTATCGTTGTCGCCTTTTTTTTCTCCCTTTTCAACGAAGAATTATTTCAGTGTTTGCTTGAGCTTTTTCCTTCCTTTCTGGCACTCCATTGTTTTTCTTTCTCTCTTTCTCGCTCGCTCTCTCTCTCTCTCTCTTTTTTCCTTTTTCACCAATGATACTGATGATGATCTCAGAACGAGTTCGGACGCAGGATTAATCAAAGTTGTACTACACGACCTGTAGTTGAACACCATCCAGCCTTTGTTGGTGGCTTTTGGATGCGGTCAAGCATCTCATTTCATGTTTACATCCGTTACATATTCGTAGTTTGCTTTTGTCATACATTTTTTTTAGTTCACTTCTAGTGTCTTCTTGTTATTCACTTACGGCACGCGTGTAAGTGTGTGTGTGTGTGTGTGTGTGCGAGTGCATTTTATGTTACTTGGAGCTGCTTCTTGTTTGTCCTTATTTAATTTCCATAACCATTGTTGTGTTGTTGATGAGGATGGCATTTCTTTTTACGAACTGGGGAAATGAATTACTTTCGACCGTTTCAACTCGCAGCTGCAGTGGCCTCTGGTTGGAAGGAGAAGGTCAGTGGAGTGATTAAAATTTAAATAATTAAAATAACATGTTTTTACATATTATGTAATTATTAACAAAAGAAGGAAAAGTAAAGCTTAAGAAATAAAATATGCTCTCCCAATGTATTGCCATAGGGTTATTTTTTCTCTAAGCATTAAGCTGAAACTTGAGTGTGGTGGAGGGGGGGGGGGGGGGGCGTTACCACCAACTATATTAACTCAGCTTTTACTATTCTACAGGGCATCAACCAGACTTGGTTTTAACTTACTTTAGTCTGAAACCAACTTTCAATTACTGAAGTCTCTTGGCCTAAAGTTAATGAAATGTGGGCCTGCAATAAATGCCTGGTCCGAATGTGTTCAACTCAATTGGATAAGGCACGCACAACACGTGCTTGGCCGTAAGACCCATAAATAGATAATGGAATAAATACCTCTATTTACTTTAATCATGGCCCGCGGTACTAATTTAAGATATTATTTATCTTGTTAATTCCATTGAAACCTGCAAAATTATTGTTGAAAAAAGTTAATCAAGTTCATGTCCATCTTTTGAGTACCAAAAAAATATTACCAAAAATATGTATGAGCAGTAAAAAGTGCTCATAGTTCTTAAATTCATAGTGTGGAAAATGAAGTCATAAGACTAAACAGGATAATGGTGTTACTTCCCTCTCAGATCTTTATCGTGGTTTTAGTGTCATACTATAGGCCAACTTTATTCTTTAAAGCTATTTGCAGTTCCTTAAGGGATGGGGTGGCACAGCAGAGTCACCTGAGTTCGATATTATTGCTGGTTTTTACACTATTATGTATTAATATCGGGCTTCTTTAAAAATATAGATATCATAGTTTTGCTGAAACAAAGAAACCCCGCTTTAGCGTTTTTCATATGAAATCTTTAAGATCCTCCAGCCTCACAATTTTGTACAATTAAAATAAAACTGCGTTTATTTTCTACTCTGGCCACCTTGATATTAAACAGCATCGCACACGGCAACTTGAAAAGAAGCCGGATATGGATTTGAAGTTTTCTTTTTTCATTTTACGTATAAGAGCACTAGTTTGGCCCAAAAGCGAAATCACACACATAAAATAAAATGCAAAGTTTTACATCTGCAGCTGTTCTATACCATCTTCTTCTCTTTCACACACACACACACACACACACACACACACACACTCACACACACACGAATCATTGTGATTATTTTGAATTTTGTGAACTCGTAACACATATTTATGGGTGCCAAGTTTTGCAACATTACAAAAGCCAACGTGCAACAAACATCCTTTTGATGTACGAGTTTTTGTTTGGAGATTTCCATATAAAATTCAAATATTCATTTATTTATGAATATGAATATGAATTTTTTCAAGTACCAGTACAAAAATGAATAATACATACATACATACATATAATGAACATTTGCATAAACAGCAAATAAATTCTCATAGAAATGAAATACATTATTATTTCAGTAATAAGGATAGACGTAATGAAACGATGAATATACAAATAGAATTGAGAGCCGTTCCTAAGAAATACATTCACAATCCCTCCATGAAATTCACATGTTCTTTGTACTTCGTAGGTGCCGTGTGATGGCAAATGGTTGGCAGTAATTTCCAGTTATTTCGCTTAAAATGGGCGGTTATTACAAATTTGCCATTTGTGTATGTTGCTGTTGGTAATTACTTTTAACTTTTGTTTTCCAAAAACACCTAAAATGTTATAAGTAAATTTTTATGGATATTAAAAGAAAAAACAATTAGTAGAGCGGAAATTTATTATTATTTTTCTTTTAAATAAAACGTGCGCTTTGCAAAGCAACCAACAGATCTGGACTCTTTTTAAGAAAAATTATTTTATTATTATTTTTTTACTATTTGACCTAAAGCCGAACTGAAAAATACCAAAAAATATGAAAAAAGTTTCTTATAATAATTTTGTGGAAAATGTAATAGATAAAAATGAAAAATTATTGTCTTAAAATAATTTTAAAAAAAGTTTCAAAAATTAAATTTTTTATTAATGTCCGTCCTCGTAGTTATTTTTTTATCGCCTTTTTCGTTCCTTAATTTTGTTAATTTTTGTATTTCTTTGAATGAAACTTAGAAACCAACCTTTAGATAGTTTTTCAATCGTTTTCATTAAATGTTGTATTTTTTTTTATTATTTAGGCTTTTTAATTTAATAATTTAATTTACACAGAATTTAATTTGAAATAAAAAATAATTTATTTAAAATTAAAACAAAGTGAATTTGTTAAGAAAGTATATTTGGCTTGGCGTTGAAAATAGTTTAATTTGTGTCTAATTTAAGTTTTCATTCAAATTTCAAAATTGATTTTGAATTAAAAATAATTTAATTTGATAAAAAAAAACAGGTAATTTGAAACTTCTGCACGAACCGACTTTTCAAATTTGATTTAGCGCATTAACAATAAGACGTTTTGTTTATTAATATTCGTCAGTGTTGTGAGTTGGCGCATTTTGTCGCATTTTAGTTACAAAATAATGCCAAGACTGGCTGAGATAAAGCTGAGATAAAACTTCATAGTTGCCACTCTGCTCATCAACATGCCATAGTCGAATGGTCTGGACAGTCTGATCATGTCAAACATATCCTGTATTTTGAAACTCTTTTTATTTACAAACATTGTAAGTGAAATGCAATGTATTATATCGCCTCCTCTTTATCCATAGAAATGATGGAAACTAATTGAATTGTTTGTTCTATAGTTTGTCAAACTAGTTTTTGATTCAAAAAAGTATTTTGTATGTCATTTATTTACCATAAAAAAACACATTTTATCTCTTCAACTCGCAGCAAATCCATTTAACTTGAATCCTTTAAAAAATCCTGCCTGCAAAATCATATGAAGCAACTTTAGCAGAGAAATTCTGTTAAAGTAAAACAAACAAATTGTAATAGCAGACTTTCAACAATTAACAATAAATTATTCTAATGACTATTGCCTGTATCCTTTTTCATTTTGCTTGTTTATATATTTGCAACATTGGAAAAAACATAAACGTTATAATAATACCAGGCATTTAGCCACAAACATTACGACATCATGTCTTGCTACGTGTCTGCCTGTGTGTGTGTGTGTCTTGTGTTTTGCTATATATTTGCTTTAATTCATACATTATGTTTTATAATACAAGAAAAAAAAAATAAAACATTTTTGCCGGTTTTGGCTTGAAGCCAAAATAATTGAAATATTTATTACCGGATGTACATTTATAATATTTGTTAGAAAACCAACATGGATATTTCCAATACATTATATTTTTAATGAAATGAGAAAAAAATATTGTTGATATTTTTTTTACAAATTTAACATGAAAAGGAAATTATTTATGTTACAAAATTGTATTGTAAAAGAATTCAACATTAAATTGTGTTTCTATTTAATAAAATAAGAGTCACAATAATATTCAAAATAGCTCTTTCAGGACTTGAAGTCATTTTATATCTGATATTTTTAACTTACTAGATTAACCCGGTGTGCTGCGCTACCTTCCCCCTCCCTTTAAAGTTTAAATAAAACTTTTCCATGTGCAAAAAAAAAAAAAAAAATATGAAAATTGTGTAAATTTAAAAAAAAAAATTAAAGGACTTCTTCCATATGCCAAAAAAATAAATTAAAATTAGTGCACAAATGATGAATTTATTTATTATTCTATTATTTGGGTCGGGCATCAAAAAAATATTAGTAAACATTTTCCATAGGCGAAAATAGTTTTGAAAATGGCTCCACAAATTTGTATTAGATCTATTAAAAACTGTGTGGAAGGAACAACATCATTTAGAAAAATAATTGACAAAAGCAGCCTACAAATGTTGTGAAAACTTGGGGAAGATTGGTCCAGAGGAGTGGTCTCCCATAAGCTACAAAAAAACCCACATTCTGTATACATATACAGATATAAATATATTTTATAATGTATAATTTTTGGAAATAAATCATTATATAAAATAAAAAAAATAGTTTAACAGCTTTTGCTTAATTCGATTGCAATATGTGATATTTAAACTCATTGTAGAAATATATTTTTTGTAGTTCAATCTTTTTAGCTTTGAGCATCTTATGAGCGCTAAATGCCGGTTAAATTTTGTTCATTAAAATATGTATCTACTATCTTTTACATTGGATTTGTTGTTGTGCACTTTAGCATAAAGTGTGCTTTATATCTTCTTTATAGTTCGTTTGAGAGAAGGTGGCAAAAGCGGCCTGAAAGAGATGGGAATTGCTAACGATTTTTGTGCACAATTAATTTAATTTGTCTGCAACAATTTCATATTTATATCACTTTTGTTGCTTAACTTTTTGTTTGACCTTAAACAAAAGGAAAGAGCAAGAACTACATATTTTATATTAACAGGGCCTTTTCATCACTCTGCCACATAATATGAACTGAGGCAGTAAAAGTCGAAGTGCGGGAAGCGCCATCGCCACAGCCACCGCACATTTTACAATTGATTGTAATCACATGAATTTCTGTCCTGCAAATGGATCTCGTCATTTCACTCGATTTATCCGCATTAGATATTGAATGGATTTAAGCCGCTGTTCGTTTACTCACAATCCATATTGATTGTATATATTTATGTATATTTATTCAACACCGCCTTAATAATAGTCTTTTATATCAGTTTTCTGTGGAAATCTTGTGCATAACTGATAAAAATCAACAACAACTGTTAGTTGACAGTTTTCTAACCATAAATTTTCAATTGCCATGTCAACGAAATTTCACTCCATAAGGTCAAACGTGTGTCAATTATAATCAAACGTTCGTTAGAGGTTAAAAACAATTGCTTTATAACGCATTTCGATTGAAAAGGACACCAATAAACAAAATTTACCAGCAACCAAAACAATAACAACCACAAGAAACAGGAAAATGAATATTCATGTCAGTCTCGAATAGTTAGAACGCACGCACTCCTCATAATTAGTTTAAAGCAAAGTCAGTCAAACGATAATGGACAACAGAAGTCTTTCCCCCCGTTCACCACCTTAAACGAAATGATTTTATTACATGCCAGGAATTTGGTAAATGCTATAGGGCTATAAAATGGGGGTACTTTTTTTCTTCTTTGGTTGGTTAGAGGAAGTCATTATCAATCAGAAGCGTAAAGTTTTTTATTAGTATATTTTTACTAAATTCACTTCGAAATCAGTACATTTGTGGCAAGAATAGGACAAGGAATAAATTTGTTTAATTTATTTTTAGTGAAAATAAAATCGGCCTATAAACGGCCACCGGACAGAAATTTTATGAGGGTGTGTTACAGTTTTTCCCTTCAAATGTTTTAATGTTACTAATTTGGGTGGTAAAAAAATACCAGCTTCGTCCTTGATCACTTTTCATTTCAGTTCATAGGCCATTATGAATTGGCATCTCATACGGTGATCTTTTTGCTTTAACTCCACTACAGCACAAGGACACGAATTTATACACCAAGAATGCGCGTTCATGTTCATGTTCATCCCTTTCGTTGCTTTTCTGAACACCGACTATAGATGATCGGGTGCTCATTGTTTGCATCTGATGCCATTAAAACAACTTAAAATCCATCCAATATTTCTTTTTATATTTAACTGCTGTTTCATGGTTTCATTATCTCTTATTTGGCCAAAAGGATCTTTTAAAATTATATGAAAGATATTCATTAATCAATCAATCAATCTCCAGCTGGGAGAAAAATAAGAAAAATATTATGAGGCAAAAATTATGATCAAAACAATAAAATATATTTATTCACTGTGACGAGCACCGCTATTTGGAAAAATTGTAGTACAGAGTGGTCCAACCGAAATGCAAAAACAAAAAGTTTTCTAAGAATTATCCTAATATTTTTTATTACGATAGAATAATTATATGTGAAATAAAATAACGGCCGAATGCTGGCCACGGCTTCAGTTGCCTTACCTCGATCCTATGGTCCTTATTTTCAATGAGTCTGAGACATAATTGAGGTTCAATGTTGTTAATGTGCCTTTAGCTTTTGAATTGTTTTGGGCGTTTTATGGACATACAATTTTTCTTTTAAATGTCTCCAAAAGACAGAAGTCCAAGGGCGTCAAATCATATCACAATTCTCCCCATTGTGGACACATTTATTATTCATTTTGATTTGAACGCCCATTTTCGTAAAACGCTGTCACAATCTTAACGCGCTGTTCAATTTTGCACCTCTCCACATTTGAATTGGTCAAACACTGAAACAAAGAAATATTAAATTGAAGTCGGGCAAACATCTTGACGTTAAGGTGTGATTCACAGTTACGTCGCACATTATGGTTGGACCATCCTTTATTTTCCGTTACTGTGATTCAAATATGTTATTTTAAAAACATATTTTTTTAAGTATACTCCAGCTGCCTATATAAAGAAATTTTCTAGGTTACAGCCCACTAGCCAGTATAGACAGCTGGAATATATACAAAAAATTGCTATCTGTTATGTTTTGTAAATTCAGTCTTGTTATATTATTTTTATTTTTTATTTATTTTTGTTTTCACAATCTTGATTGAGGAGGACAATATGGTTTGAGAGTTTAGTCCTGGAACGATTTAGTTCATTATTATTATGATTTATTATTGTTTATTTTAAGCCTTCAAAGACTTACTAATTTGCAATATGCCAGATTATTAAATATATATTATTCAAATTCATTATAAATTCTAACACAAAAGGTTAGAATAATTCTAACCCTCGAAGCTCTGCTTCATTAATGATTAATTAACTTCTCACCGGAGTCAACTGTAGTTTTATTCTACTTGTGAACTGAGCCAGAACCAGAAAACTTAATTATTATGGCCTATTTATTCGCCTTGAATTCGAGTTCGATTCACATTCGCTGGCAATTACGTTTGTCAATATCATTTGCTCAACTATTTACAAGCTAAAAGTCTCTTACTCCAGTTTTTGATGTTTTCGCCATAAGTGAAGGCTGATACACAAATAAAACTTGCCAGTTGTTGTTTCTAAAACCTGCCAGTTGTTGTTTCTATTTTGTTAACTATTTAAAAGTGCATGTTATTTGGAAAATCTCTGATAAATTCATTCGATCTATTTGTGTTGAAAGTAAAACCTCCAAAATAGAACTCAGCTGTTATTTGAAATGGAAATAAATAATTTATGCGCAGCCTTAAACAATGAACGAATCCCAACAATTGTGAGCGAAAATCAAGTATAAAAAAGAAGAATCAGATATTTCTAAAACGTTATGCATGGAAAATGTAGTTGCAACCCTTGAAAGGAAAATAATGCATATGTTTTAGTTTGTTGTCAGAACAGTGGAACATGAAATTAAAAACACAAGTGACAAAAATGTGCTTGATAAAATTATTTGAAAACCTTTAATTTATTAAAAACTTGTCATGACGAGAGAAAAAAATATAAATTGTAATTTATATAAAAAAAAAAACAAAAAATCAGAACTGCTTTTGTAATTACTGACCTCGCCTCGCACTCGCCTGAAATTGATTGGCGGTAAATATGGTTGTCACAACTTGCCGCTTTGCTCTGTAACAGATCAACTAATATTTTTAAACAATTGAACACAACAAAAATAAATAGAATTTTTCTCATTAATCGATGAAGTTTGCCAAAAGTATGGAAACGTATAAAGCCAAGACAAGACCCAAAGCAAGAAGAGAGAGAGAGAGAGATAGAGAGAGAGAGACATCGCAATTTGTTGATGATGAAATGAAAATTGATATATAATCGAAAAAATTCTAAAATAAAAATATTTAAATTATTTGTGGATTCAACATTATATTTCCCTTTAAAACAGCTGATTGCATAACAATTATTGCAATTGGCAAGCCAAGAACGCCAAAAGGTATTCCGAGGCCGTGCCGGTCCCTGTTCGGCCAATTGAACTGTGGTCAAGGTTTCGCAAGAACATGCACAACCGAAGTTATACATGAGCTTCATAGTGTTTGGGTTGCCGTGCCAACCGTGAAACCTCTTCCTCTCTATTACCCGGAAAGCAGAGTGCCCTGACTGGGCGTTAGTGGTCAGGGCTTAACCCGCAGCCGGTGCGAAACGCCTTTGACACATACTCATATCCCCAAAAACAGGATCATCATGAATTACGAAAGCTTCTTCCTGCAACGTTAGAGGTGTTTAAATCTTAACCTGAGCCTTTTCGTCAAAGAGGGTACCTCGACCAGCATAAAACTCTTTTATGTTGGGGTCACGTTGCTCCTTGCTCTGGTTTTTAAACTTTTATCACAGTTATAATTATAACATTCCCTTCCTACAGTCTTGGTGGCTGCATCTAGCGAAGTACTGCTTCCAGTTTCTGCCCTAGAAAGTAGAGTAATCAAGTTAGGAAAACGCCCGGTCAAAAAGTTCTTGCTGGGCAGGGTCACCGGGGCAGAAAAGAAAAACGACTTTATCTTCTTAAAAGCGCTCTGACTTACACAATTCAAAAGTAAGGGGAGAGCTTTTCGTGTACATTTCGTTTACGACTCAAGACCTAAAATTCATATTTTGCATTCATAAAGTTTCCTATTTTCCGTAAAAGTCATTTATTTCAACATTTCTGGTTTTACTGTTGCGAGTACTTGTTAGCACTTCATTTTAAATTAATATGTCAGATTAGTGGGTTAGATTGCAACAAAGTGGCATTGATGAATTAAAAAAATATGCTAAATTCAGTTGATTTTTATTTTCTTGGTTTCCTTTTTACTTCGATACACACGAATTGAAATTAAACAAACAAACCGACAAACATGGAAAATTTATTTGGTTTGATGTTGAAATGAACGTTTAAAAGCCATAAATCTGAGCATGAGGAAAACGAAAACCTTGTATTAAAATCTAGTTGCTTTATTTAAAGCAAGTAAATCCTCCTTTAATTATTTATTGATGTTTAATATACTTCGTAATGACTTAATTAAACAAAAACTTAAGTTTAAGACACTTAATTGTAGCGAAATAAACAAAATAAATTCACAGGCGTGTGTGTCAGTCAGTTTGACTTCCAAATAGATGGGCATAAATATTAGAGGGCATAATAAAATTGAATTGGTCTCAAAATTAATATGTATGTGTGTAAAAAAGGCTAAATGTCACAATTTTTTTAATTGGAAACTGAAGCAACTATTTACAAAAAATCGAAAAATTGATTTAAGGGAAATGTTTGCTGGAAAAGTCCGTACAGCAGCCTCCTGGAGAAGAAAACCGGGTAACATATGGGCAGTTGCGTCAAAACATCCACCGTATCAAAACAAAATTGAAATTAAAACTGGCAATTTTTTTACTTCCATTTTTTAAACAGCAATAATCATATAAATTAATTTAAACAAATGGCTTAATGTGAGGCAAAGGAAATGTTTATTGCTTATATAAATATTAAATATTATTATTTAAATAAAAAAATAATAATAATTTTTTTTTTTTTCAACAGCAGACACAAATCTACTGACTCAATTACACAGTTATAAATGTCCTCAAGGTCGGTCCTGCCACAACTCATTTATTTGTAATAGATAACAAAAACCATTAGGAAATAAATTATTGTTGAAAAAGGGGCTAAACGTAGAATTAAATAAGAACATAAAATAGAACAACACAAACTTGCAGTTCAGCTGATAACTGTCAAGACAATTAACACTTTGTGTTAATCACACCCAGTGTGAGAGGGGCAGAGGGAGAGCGAGAGCGAGAGCATGTTATTATGAAAATGACCTTAAATGACGGCTGACTTAAGCTTTACCGCAATATTATCACTTATTTACGCTTAAAAACACTCACAAGGGTTTCCTCATCATCATTCGAGGTGAAGGGTCCAAAAAATAAAAAATATATTGTGCAAAAATAAAAGAACTCTCACTAATAATAGACATCAACAAAAATGTTTTGAGCCAACGGCTTGAAAAAAAAACGCAGTGGGAAAAAACAAACTAAATTTCGTTTCATTTTAAGAACCTCATCCGAAATGCCATCAATAAAAAAAACAAAAATCATGTGTTTAAAAAAAAATTAATTTGAGATGGAATCAAGATTTTTCCCCAAAATGGATGCAGGCAACAAAAACCACAAATAAAGAACCGTAACGGGCGCCATAAGAGTATTTTTTGTTTGTTTTTACTTAAATAATTCTATCGAACTTGCAATCAAATTTTAAGATTTATGTAAATTTTAGCAACTTCTCAGGGGACGACTCCTACAGATGTAGGGCATTGTACCACATCTGGGAAAAGGATTTTAAGGGGAGCAGCAAGAAGGCGTTAGTGCTTGTAAACGTTTGATTTAAGTTTTCCAAAATGGTAAGAGACAGGAAATATGTCCGGGATAGTTTGTTCCATAGATGGATCATGCGACTGAAGAACGAATGTGAAGAAGGCTAAATGTGAATTACGGAGTGTCGGCAACAAGTTGCCTAATCTCGCCACAACAAAATCCAGTGCAGTAACGATAAAACAGTATAACGAACACCACAAAGCCTTTGGTTGACAGCTCGGGCTATGTAATTTCCTGGAGAGAGTAAAGGGAAGACTAGACATCTGAGTTGGTAGCTCGAAACACCAGTTCCTTACGAACAACAGATCTCGTGGAAGACAACAGCGCCTCTAAGAAATTTTTATCACCGAACGGTCCCCATTCAGAGACGAGATTGTGTTAATATCCTTATTTACCGTCTTGTTCACGTTTTGCTTCATGGCATCGATCTCTGATAGACATGCCCTATAGCTGAATAAAAACGAATGGCAAATGTTGCTCTCAACTGCAAAACAATAGATAATAGATGAAAGTGCGATATGGAAATATAGCAAGAACTGTAGGAGCACGAAAGTTTGTCTAACCCTTAATGCAGAAAATTATTTAATCTTTTCTGGCTCCAAAGCACGATTCATTTACTTGTTGAAATGATCAAGCAGAAATGATTGCCCCACTGTTTAACGCACAGCTTAACCAGCAGGTATTATTATAAAGTTGCCGCCAGTTCTGCTTATGTCTGTCTATTGCTAAAACAACAACTCAGCTTTTAATTTGTATCCACACAACTACAGCCGACACACAACAGCAAAAAGTGTGGGTTTGTGCTGTTTGTGTTCGTGTCCGCAACTTGTTAGAAATGTTTTATGTTACATTTTTATGATGAAGTGTCGTCTTTACATTTTGGTTGCGGTGCTGGTGCTGGTGCTGGTGCTTTAAATTCCACAATTGTAAGATGTGCTGTTAAATATATGAAATTTAATTTGTGGTTTTAAGTGCGAGTGGCCATTGTGGCTTGTGATTATTTTTCAAAAGCGTAAGTTTTTTGCTAAACGGTAACTGGTTACGTTTTGACAATACTTGAAAAGGACGAATGTTCCGATAATACTCTTATTTTTTTAAACTTTTTGTAAATAGTATCCTTTGATCCTTCGCTAAATCTTATGTATTTAAATTGCTTTTTCATGGCCATGGCCAGTTTCAGAAGTACGACAATTTTGTTTGTTAAAACTCATCATGCAACAAAATTTCAGATTTTTCTAATTTTTGTTGTAATAATTTTACAATCACAACACAAAAGCACAACCTGTTGTTTGACTTAGTGTCATGACTGACTGACATTTACAACTGCCTTTTACATTGACACATTGATGTAATCAATAATATGGCATTAAACCGAACACCCAAAAACTATTTTCAAATTTCGTTAGGTTGTTAGTCTCAGTGTATTTTAATAATACTGACTGCTGCTGATGGATGACAAAATAAAACTGGAATTAAGAAGAGAATTATTATGGTTTGCTGTATATTTGAAGCTATTTGAAGTTTGTGCTTCACGTTTAGATTAGGAATTTAAGTTGCTGCACGCCAACGTAGTGTTTGGTATGGCAACGTTGGTGCACTTTGTCAAGAATCACAGGATATGTGGAACTTTTGTTTATTAAAGCAACACAAAAAAGTATTTGCCAACAATTAAGAAAAACTAATTGCTTTTATAATTGAGCCTTTGTTTAGTTATTCGTTGTGTGTATGTGTGATCCATTTTAATTTCTGTGGACGTTGCGGATTCGGTGTTGTTTAAAAATGATAAAATCTATAATAATGTGGCCTATCATCTAATAATATGCTCTCTAATTTCACAACTTTTTTATTGTTAAATAATCTATATAAATATATAAAATTTATAATAACTCGTGTATGTATTTTTTTTTTGTAATAAAACAATAGAAAATAAGACTTATAATGAAAATAAGAAAAAAGTTATAATGAAAATGAATGAATGAAAAATTAGTAGTCATAATAATAATAGTAGTAGTAGTAGTGGTGGTAGTAGTAGTAGAAGAAGTAATAATTGAAGTATATACGAAAGTAGTGGTGGAAATAGTGGAAGCAGCGGTAATAGTAGTAGTAATAATAATAATACAATAGTAGCAGTAGAAGTAGTAGTAGTCGTAGTTTAAGTAGTAGTAATATTAGGAGTAGTGAAAATAGTAATAGTAGTTGTATCAATAGCAGTTGTAATAGTTATAATAGTAGTAGCAATAGTTGGAGTAGCAGCAGTAGTAGTAACAATAGTATTAGTAGTAAAAGTATTAATTGTAGTAGTAGTGGTAGTGACAGTGACAGCTGTACTTGAGCCAATAGTATTAATAGCAGTATTGAAAGCAATAATAGCAATAACAGCAGTAGTAGTACCAGTAATAATAATAGTTTCAAAAGTAGTAACGGTAGCAGAAGTAATAGTAATGGAAGCCCATACGTTACCAGAAAGATGGGCTAACGATGAACAATACTTGAATAATGTATCAACTCATTTTGTTATTATAATTAATGCACTTTTTAAGCAAAAGAAATCGACATTATTAACTTCTATACAAAATAGTAGTAATAGTAGTAATAGCAGTAGTAGTAACAATAGTATTACTGCAAGCATTAGTAGAGTAGTAGACTAACAAACTATTTAAAATGAGTAGTAGTATTTGGAGTAGCAGCCGAAATAACGGCAGTATTAGGGGTATCAGTACCTTAACTATTCATTTATTTATTACTCTGAAATTTAGCCTTCCAAACCTCCAATCAGCACCAACAGAATATATTTAATCTTAAATAAGAATTCACATGGTCCGTATTGCTATTTAAAGAATTGCAAGTGTGATCGGTCGGTCGGTCTATTCAACTTAATTGTGCTGCAGCTGTTTAACATATTATTCGATTTTTCTAAAACCATTCACAGTCACCAGACCACAAAGCTGAACACTTTCAACAACTTTTCGATTCAAGAAATAGTTTAAGCTGAAGCAGAAGAAATTATTTGAACTGTTTAAAAATGTCCAAGAAATGTTTTTCTTTCCTTTTACCCCGCCCAAAATTGTTATTCTTCGCAAAAAGCAGGAAAAAAAAACCAGATCAATTTGTTTGCGGTGGACTTTTCTTGCATTAAAATTTATTGTGGCCAACAATTAAAATTATGAATTATGGGCTTGTACTGGCCGTACAGTTTGCGACAAATTTTTCGTTGTTTGAGTATTTTAGTACTAGATTATGAGCAGCAGTAGTTTGCGCCTGAATATCCAGACATGCAACGGAAGCAGGGCTTTGCATAAAACACGCACAAATGTGTATGTGGTGTGTGTATGTATGTGTGTGCAAACAGACTTCCCAGTGTGAATTGGCTGAAGAGTACAACAAGCAGCAATCCAATTTGAAACCAGCCAGTAGTTGTGAGCAGTGGCAGTAGTGCGAGTATTTGGTTTTAGGCCATTCCTTTTGCTAAATGACAAACAGTTTGTGAAAGGCAACACACCAAAAAGTCATTCCATGTTGTTAAGCCACAAAAGCACATGATGGCAAAGTATGAAGTGCTTAAGTGGATGACATATTTTTGTTGTTTTTTGCAAAGAAATGATCAAGAAACAAACGACCAATTTCATTTTAAAAAATCATGTTGGCTGTTTGTTGCTTGAAAAAAAAATCTATTATGATCCCAGCCATATCTTGCCACCATTTGATGTCTGTATTTTGCGATTATGTCAAGTGCTAAATGATTATGAAAATCTCTTTTACACTTAAAAGGTCATGCGTTGCAAGCGAGTGGGTGTGTGTTTAAACGTGTTTGCCGCTTCTTTTCTAGAGCTGATAAAAAATAAAGCTATTTATAAATAAGCAGGAACAAACGTGTTTTTTATTTTCATAGTCGAAATAAAAGATACGGCTTGAGAGAAATTCTCGTTTTCTTTTATTATTTCATAATATTTTGCGCTTTTATTTTTCCGAACACGTATTTATCACACAAAACAAAACGTTGGCACGTAAATATTCATCCCCACATTTAGACAAGAGTTTAAGCATTAACATGTTCTTTGTAGAATACTCGTACATGTATTCGGCTAAGAGTTTCAAATCATGTCCTACATGTGAGTCTACGCTAGATGCTAAATACAACAAAACTAGGTTTTAATACATTGTTGCAAGTGCGTAAGTTAGTCTTCAGGTCAATACTATTGAGATACGTGGCTGCTGTGGCCCCCCTTAAACGTTCATAACTTAATTGGGTTGTAGTTTGCGCATTTCAGAGCGATACGAATATTTAAAAAAATGTTAAAGCGAAAGCAATCAAATTAAAAAAATTTGTTTTAGCAAACAAAACTATTGGACAGATCCGGCTGGCGAAATGCTAGAGTTATAGTAATTTCAATAATTTTGTAACTTACGCTAACTTCATGCCTTAACTTCCTCTAGGTGGCAACGCCAAAACAAAATTTTAACACTCCTGCAAAATGTAAGTCCGCTTGCAATTTGTAAGTATACAGTTATTATATTGACTACAAGTAGCAAAAAGTTGTCAGGTGCTGCCACCTTTTTGACTCAAATACATCTGGCATGACAGCACGCATTTCGAAAGCAACCTGATAATCGTTTACAAACACAAGTTTGTATCTGCGCTGAGTTTGATGGCGTTGTAGGCAACTTGTCGCACAAATGACCGCAAAGTCATGCTGCACACGATTGTGAGCAACTATTTGAAATATTTGTTGGCAACACTAGTGTACCCTGAGCTGAAAACTTTCTACGTCATATCCAAAAAGGCTGTTTCCATTTTAATATTATATTTCACTTACAACTTTTATGATTTTTTTTATTCTTTAATTTTCAAAACTTAAATAATAGTTTAAATGCCTTAAAATCATGCACAAAAACTAATCAATTTATAACATGTTTTAATAAGTAGAATTTCGTGTTTAACAACAATAATTATTATCGCTATAAATTATAATCACCTGGTGAATACTTATAAAATCATAACACTTAACACTAGTGGTTAAATTGTTCTGTAGTTTCCTTCTGAACTGATGATGGTTATGCCGACGCTGATGCTGATGCTGATGATTTTACTACTCTCCTGCTCTAGTTGATGCCATTAAGTGAAGCATAAACACATGCTTCCGTAGCCACACATTATCTCATCAATAGGGTGGTACCTAAAAAGCAAGAAAAACATTGGAAATATATTTGATAAATTTTTGCCATAAATTCTTTTTCAACAGTAAATAAAACAACTGTTAGGGTTCGTTTGACCTATTTGAAAAATAAGAATAACTGCTGGCAAATGTTTTGTGGTTCAGGGGCAGCCCTTCATCCAAGACCCCATTCACTGCAGCACAATCACAAATCAATTATTTCTATTACTTGTTGTAGCTGTAATACGTTATTGACTTTGTGTTTAAACTGATCAGCCCTTATTTTGGTTCACTCTTTTCCCTTAATACTTTCCAACGTCTAATAAGTCAATTTAAATTCTGCATATACTCGTAGTTGCAGAAAAATTGTAAGTTAATTCCGTCTGAGCAAAACGAAATGTTAGAATAAAAGTATTTCCTTGTACAATAATTGAAATATGGATTTTTTCCAATGTTTTCATATTAAAACTTAAATATGGTAATAAAAAGTTTTGTAGCCAGAAACTCTGTTAACAAGACACAATATAATCTGCACTGGCGAAAGCTGAAAACTTACACTAAAAACCCAAGAAAGTAAATAGAGACTGTTGAAAACAGTTGGCTGATAAACTTAGAATTTTTGCCCAAATCAACAGAAGCAGGAGCCAATTAAAACGCAACCTGATTGCTACAGCAGGGGGCAATAAAAGCAAATTTTAGGGGCCAGAAATTGCAAGAGGGAACCACAATTCCAAATTCTAGTACAATTCCATATTATTTTATTGAAATAAAACCGACTAATATTCTAAGCAGTTTAACTTGATGATGGTGGCTCATAAGTCCAGCTGATGGGTGAGTACTTGACAAAAAACTATAGATAATTTAATTATGTATTTGTGTTGTGGCACAATCGTTGCTACCCAAACCAATAAATTTCATTTTGTAATTTTATGTGTTTGCTTTTTTCTTCTCTCCGTTTCTCTTTTGCGACTTTATCAATAAATAAACTATTGAAAACATTTTGGGCAAAACTTTATTAATATTTTTGCTTGTTTACAAATAAACTCTTTTTATTATTTTATTTCTATAATTTTCATTCCTTTTTGCTACTTTCCTCTTGCTTTGGCTTTGCGCTGATTGTTGCTGCCAATACAAAATACAACTACCAGAGGAAAAAAGGCAAATGTCGAACTTTTTCATACAATATGAATTTTGTTTGTTTGCAAAAACTGAAAATATAACAATAAAACTACAAAAGTAATATAAATAGTTACAAAAAGAAAGAGAGAAAAAACAAAATATATCATATAATTGGCAATAAGCTGATATACGTTGTGGAAAGTTAGTTTGTAAGGATAACAGAAAGAAACTACTCTGAGTTTGTGAAAAGGTCTTGAACTACAAGGAGATTTTCAGAGCAAGAAAAACTGAATAGGAAAACTTTAAGAATATTACAATTATGCAGGAGTTATTAAAATTTGACTTGCCCAGAATACAATAGAATACAGCGCGCTAAAGAATATTTGACAGTTATGTGGGGCCACTGCAAAACACAGCCATTGACATGTAGCCAAACCTTAAGAATCTTTTAAGGCACCCAAAAATTGTGTATTAACTTGGGCAGCGGATCAATGGCTGGTGCCAAGCAAACCCTAAACGTGGGCATAGAATGGTGAGATTTTATGGAAGGAAAATTTGCTGTTTTTTTGGAGATATCTGTACATAAATAATTACGTGTTTTGTTGACAAATGTTTTCAAAGAATTGTTTTTTATTTTATTATATTTTCATGCAGAAAAATATTGCTATAAATTTTTACATGTTCCCAAGACTTGGAGAATTTTCTCTTCTCAAAGTTTTTTGAATTTTTGAAAAAGCCTTGAAATTAAATATTTTATGCTGTTACGAGGCCTTTTAAAAAGAAATCTCCATGCGAATATCACTTTTCTAACGGTGGCAGCTGTTACAACAGGTTTGCGTGTTCGGCGATTTTCTGCTGTCGAATAAAAAACGAATCAAGGAACTTGCATCGAATTTTGTGTCTAAAACATAAGTCGGAAAAATGCTTACAAGTGCCACAGGATTATCAAAGTAGCCCGGCAGAATGTAAACTATGACCAAGCTTAGCTTTGGCGCAGTTTAGTTTGCTGTTCATGAGTTTTCTGTTGTCCAGAGTGTGGGCGAACGTGGGACACGTTATTGCACGTGAATTTTCAAACCGTACGTTCAAACTAAACTAATTAAAATTCATCCCTGTTTTTTATTTTGCGAATTAAAACAGTCCACTTCTAAGTCCGCTCTATAATAAATATCACAAAGAAAGATAGTTTCATATGCACGTGCCAGTACCTCAACAGCCGATGAAAATTTTGAAAAAATGAAGAAGTGGCAACTAAAGATTTTCACCAAAAAAAAATCTGTAACACTGTAACACTGTAAACGTGCCCCAGCTACTGTATCCACCCCTTTTTTCTTTACCAACATGGAAGAGATCCATGAAAGCATGGGCGTGTTGTCGACGACTGAGCAGAGAGTGCGGAAGTGCCTAACAGAATTGTTCCAAGGATTGTAAAAATTGTTGGCACATATAAATTATAATTGTAGGTGACGTAATAGAACAGACAGTTCTTTAAAGGACAATTACAGGACTACCATAAAATGGACATACAGCCCGATAAGTTTAACAATCAGAACCAGTATTTGGTGGGAAAATTGCAAAACATTTGCAAGCTTTACTGCATGATAAAGTGTCAACCCAAATGACATAAAAGATGACCGTCAGCTGTTCCAAGCCGGCTGTTAAATCAAGTAGAGTTGCCATATCACTTTACTTTAACTATAGAAACGTTTTTTATTGTAAAGGGTGGCTTTTTTTGTGTATAGAGGCATAAAACTTTGAAATGGAATAAAACAAAGATGCATTTTGAAATTGCTACGAAATTTACTTAATTCGAAAGATAATCTGCTGGCACTATAATTTTAGTATGACTTCTGTTATATGACCGCCACGGATGGCTCGGGTTTAGTCTAATCTGAAGGTCCATATTCGATGACTTTTCCCAACATTAATACTTTATGGGGCAAAAATTTTGGCCTATTTGTGTGAAGTCAGTAAAATGCCCACAACTGTATTTTTTTTTTGCTACTATTTGACTACTACTTTTTTGAAACAACGGACTTAAAACCTTTACGATTTTGTAGGTACCGAATCTATAACAGCTGTGGTGTTACACAAACCATGTACGCGACTCATACGTCGAGTCACTTATTTATAATTGTAATAAACCATTCAAGTCAAGTCTGATGTAAAAAAAATTCAAAATTGAAGTTATTAAGTCTAAAATTTAATCTCTCCTGCCCCTCTGTGCACTTGTTGTATAAACATTAATTGTGAATTTAAAGTACCTGCTTCCACTTGTTATAGTTGGCTTAACTACTTTTATGGCAGGAATTTTGTTAATATTGAAGTACGCACTCATTTACTTCAAAACAGTTTTTTATGACAAATTAAATAGTTTCCCGAAAAAAAATCAACATATTTTATTATTGAAAAGTATTGAGTGGTTGCATTTTATATCAAGTTGTTTATATAAAGTTCATTAGTTTAATGGACTGTAATAAAAATGTAAGATTTAAAAGAGTAGTTTATTAAGTTTTTAATTAAACTGAATCCAATGGTTCGGTTTTGTTATATAAATTAGCCAGCAGTTCTTCCACGCATGTTTTCGTTTTTATTGTTAGAGCTTCAAGCCAACATGAATAATTGTGTAATCGACTATAATCGACTAGAAAAACAAAAGAAAATTCTTTGCTTGTGCATTTCAGTTCAATCGCAATTTTATACTTTAAAGTTCGCCACTGCATTTATTTTACCTTTATTTTATTAATAAAAAAAAAAAAAAAAGAACGTTGGCACTTTCATACAATAAATACGATTTCATTATGAAAATGATCCTAAAACGGATTGTAAAAGTTTATTCCATAAGCTGAAATTGGTCGGCCCACTATTCAATACCCCAACAGCCGAGCATGTTCGATCATGTCTGTGGACATTTGACAAATCAAAACTACAAAAATATAAAAATGTTTTCATTAATGTTAAAATGTATTTAAATAACGTAATTGAATAGTTAATAAATGTTTGCTTAACAATTCGATTAAATGAATGAAATCACTTTTAATTTCAATTTCATTTAAGTTGTCGTCAGGCCGCATAAAATATTTGGCAAAATTTAATTAGAAACCAACAACAATTTTGGCAAATTTCGGTTAATTTGGTTTATTTTCAGTTTGTGTTAATTTTATACATATAATTTCATAATTCATAGTTTTCCTTTGACTAAAGGACTTACATTCCTATTTAAATTTCATATGCATTTTATATTTAATTAAGATAATTCTCTCTTCTCCTCAAAATACATATATAAATAGTAAATAAATTGGGTTGCAATATTATAATATTTTTCATATAGTGATTTCATTTCTAATACTATTAAAATAAATCATAGTCAACCTGCAAGAAATAATAATTGTAATTTTTTGTTTCGAATGTTCATTTCTTGTGTTCAATGCTTTTGCCAGACGCATTTAATACAACAAATTGCTAAATTGGTAGTTTGGCAACCTTAAAAATGTTTCAAATTGTTGCATAAAATCTATTAATAAACGGTTTGAATGGGGGCCTGTACAGGAATACGGGGATTCTAACAGCAGTTTTGCAAAAAAGATTTTTTTAATGAAAGCGTCAGATTTTATCAATAAAGATAGAAGAAAATGCGAAAAACGAAACTTATATTTTTCTAACCTCAATTTATTGTATTAAAACAAACCAAACACAAAATGTTGACCCTAATTCATTATTTAAAATTATCTCTCTTTTTTTTTTTGGATCACCAAAAATATTTATTACAGAAAACAACATTTTTTATAATTTTTTTTCTTTGTAACACATTTATATATATTTTTTATAACACATTTTTCTTTTTTTCATTAAAAAAAATTGTTTTTTTTCTGGATGAATAATTTTATGACCTTTTAAGCAGCAGTAGCATCCTTATATGTTACACTAAAAATTTACTTTACTACACTGAACAAAATTTTGGCCCAAGTTCGTAAATTCAATAACATACATATCTCCGTGGCACACGAACTCAATAAATTTGAAACGATATACGATATTGATATTGATTGTCAACGTCCATTCAGTAGAATTTTGTAAAACAAAATCTTGAGTTGGAGACTAAGAATATTTATGAGCCTTATTTTGCCAAGTTTATCTACTGCTCACATTAATTTGGACATCTCGCAATTAGATTCTGTCCTCTGCTGTTAATCAATTTTATGTTTTTCAAAATGTTGACGTTGTTAAGAAAACATTTATTTCATTAACTTTTGCATATAGTTTCTAGTATTTTATTTTATGCCTCTTTCCTTGCAACGTTGTCAGGATATCGAATTTTGGATTACTTTTTCGAGCATCGCTGGCCGCATGTCACGAATAATTCGAACAACATTGTAGTGCAGGTCAGGAACTACTAGTGGCTTTAGGTAGCCTTACAGGAAATCAATGAGAGATGGCCAATTTCACGGCAATTAATCAACTTATCAACAAATTTTTATTCTTATTAGTCGATGGCTAAAGTTGCCGTACCGTTGAAAATGTATTTTGCCCGGATCGATGTGGCGCATGATTTCAAATAAAACATCATTGATGATGGCGTGATAATGGTCTCCAGTGATCGCAAAGCGGGTCACCACCAAACGATGCACTTTTTTGAGAAGCGCTTTCAAGTGTGTTTTCAACTTTCCGTGTGCAAGAAATGTTGCCAACTTAAAAACTTGTTAATCTAAAATTATATATTTTATAAGTGAAAGTCAAAAGGTCTTGGAACAAAATATAATCCATCGAATATGAAAACTAAGCCCATAGTCTTTATTGGCTGGTGCTTTAGCTATTACGATTTACTATAATTTCACTTTCACTAGTCAGTTGTGATTTAATTAATAAATATTTTAAATCAAAGAAATTTTTGTTTGAAAATTGTTTTGTGAACAGTTTTACTTTTCTTTGCACAACAAATAACTTCAGTGAATATTTTTATTGTCTTTCATTGATTTTTCTTTGAATTCAGCGTGTCCGCCAAACACCAATTTTGTGATATTTCTTTTTCCGGTGTACGAATACACATGTACAGGATTATTTTTACACTATTTATTATTAATATTTATTAAGTCACTTTCATAATGATGCTGTCGTTTGGATTTTTCAACTTTTATATCTGCTGTAAATTAAATGTTGCTCTCCTATTTATTTTTATTGTTCAAGTTATAATCGTTTGTATCCGTATTTACTTAATTCTACAATATCAATTTATGCAATGATTTTATAAATGAAACTATTCATTGAAAAGTGCTTCATTGGCTGGCCTTTAAACTTTCGCACAAAACTGTTATTGTGCTGGTAAGACCATAAATTCAACATCAGTCAGTTCTGACTGAAAGTGTTGGCACAACACGTACACACTTTCCAACAAACCACCCAGCAAACAAACGTATGTGGATACGCTTATGCAACCATAAGTTTGCTATTTGCTTTTAATTCCGTATTTTGCCACAATTTTTTGCAGTTTCATTTTATTATGAACGAACAAATCTCCCAACAAATCACAGCATGATATTTATATTTATGCCGGCAGAGTAAAATAATATGCGTTTGTATGTGAGCGAAAGTTTTTAATCATGTTTTTTAACGACAGGCAAAGAACTCGACTTTGGTAATTCGGTTTAATGATTTTCTATCTGATTAAGTTGATATTATATGGAAGCATTTTAAATCAAATAGATATGAATATTTTTAATTACTAATAAAAAAATAATAATAATCGGATTTTGCTTGTTAACACAACGATTGGTTTTCTGGTGTGGGAGGTAAATGGTTAAAGAAAATTGAAAAATGGCAGTAAGTTCAGTTATAATAAAAACAACAAACAGACCAAGCAGATGTTTTATCTCTTTCTAATAAACTTTTGCAGTGCGTCTTTAAAAGGTCTACTAGAGATCAGCACTGGTATTTTTTTGCCTGAAATAATAAACACTCAAGTGCTGAACCTTAACAATCCAATCAATTATAATAAAATCAAACATTAAAGTTATAGCAATAAATATAAGACATTGCGTTGAAACTCTGTAGAATTATTGTGCAATAAATAAATATATATCAAGAAATTTGTGAACGAATGTAGTGCTGGAAGAGGGAGTATAATTGACTGGGTTGTGTTCACCGTTTAAATTACACCAACAACTTCTTCAAACTATTTCGACTCCAACAGGAAAAAAGGTGTTCTCTGAGAAGGCAATTTGGGTGTTTCAAGCAACACGTGATGCGCAGCATAAATCCTCTCATACAACTATTGCCAATAACATTCATTTCATTGTATGATATGGCACAGTTCGATTGATTAGGTCAAATTCAGCGCGCAATAAGGAAACAACTGAGCATGTTGTTCTAATGCCATAGTGCGCTACTGGTTTTATTACCTCCAGGAAAGCTGGTGAGTTCTCAAAGCTTAGACTTGGCTTGTCATCATAAGCTGCAGGGATCAAGTGTGGAGAAAGGATTTGCGTTGAAGAGCTTAAGAAATTCAAAAACGTTTTATTAACGCAAAGACTAAAGTCTTTTTCATCCGGAACGTATCCTTCAAAATTGTCCAAGTTGGAAAAAAGAAACTAATTGCATAACATCCACGTCCAATATATCCTGACAAGGTAAATTTTTGATGATGACAGACAGCATCGTTTCATAGTTCATTTAAAACGATTTTGGTGCGCTAAACACTATCAGAGTTGATGTGATTGGCCAATATGGCGGCAAATGCTGTAGAGTTTATACAATTATTGTACAGTTTAGGCTTCATGCGAGAGCGAATTACGAAATATTTCATCCCAAATGAAGCTGATAATGACAGTTCAAGGTTAGACTTTTTGTCACAGGAGAATTATGAGATTAAATCACTCAAACCATAGCAGCCCTTGCAGAACAATAACACATCTAATGCCCCAGTCGAGAGCAGCCTAATTTTCGCGACAGACTCATGAAAACTTAGACATTCAGTGTAAAATGCATTTCTCTGCCGAGCGGTGACGGAACTCTTGTCCAGCTCCACTTAAACTCGAGTTTTACAAAGCAAACTTTTTGCATCAATGTCTAAATTGTGTTGTTTTGGACTCGTTATAAGATTTAAAGCCTGAGCACATGATTATGGTTTGTGTTAAGCAGTTCCTAAAAAAGTTTTTGTTGTTTTGGCTGCAAAACAAAATATCTTAATTCTTTTCCCCCACCTGTACAGTATAAGCCAAGCCAAAACATGTACAAACTCAGTCGAGAAAAATCATTATAAACATGCTTGTGCATGCTTATATTTGTTGGTGTAAACATTTGTGGTAATGACCCAGAAACAGTTAAGCAAACCCCAGGAGTGAAATCATATTTTTCCACTTGCTTGTTTTTAATAATTGCAAATACAATCTTCTAAAAAGTCTATGAATTTATGTTCATGTTTGTATGTACAGTGGCGCGGAAAAAGAGTGCAACGTTGCTTGATACTATGCAACCTTCGTCATGCAGTTGTCAGTTGGCCTTTGATAAGTGGGTGAATATCTTTGTTATTTGTGGAATAGTGCTTGTAATTAATGCCATGTGGGGCAAATAGATTAGATTATTTCCGCTACACTTTCCCCTCTTGCTCCTTTAACTGATGAAAATAACGTAGTAGACTTCTCGCTCTTAACCGTTTTCGGATAGTGTGAAAGCCGATGGTTTCTCCTGGCTTTCGTTTGTACATCTTTTAATATTTACTGCCATTTAAAATTTTTTTCATGAACGAGCGATTAGATTTACTTTAATATCTCTCTCTACCTTCCTTTTTCACTCTACACTGTTTCATGGGCGCTATTTTGAAATACTGCAGCAAACTGTGCTTTTGTTCACATCAATTTCATGGGCAACTTCAGCGTTTGATTTACTTTGTTCCAAAGCCACGTTAATTGCTAATTTTCCATCAATTCACAGCTGTTGCGTTTATAAATTAAATCATTTTTCAAATCCAAAGTGATGTTTTTCTAAAATAGGATTATTTAAATGACGAATTGATCCAGTTAATAAAAATGTTGTTCCAATTAGTGCTGCATGTCATGGAATCCTGTAGCTATAAAACAAAAGGATTCATAAGCAGAAACTGCAATTGTAATTTCAAGTCAAGTCTTTGTCATACAACTAAAAATAAGAAAAAGTAAAAGATTTTATTGTTTATTCGATAGAGGCTAATAAACGAGAAAGGTCTTTAAACGAATTGATTTTTAAAAATTTTTTTTTATTATTAACTATTACATTCCAGACACAAAAAAAGAATAGAACCTGAATACCTTTAAAAGTTGTCAGATCCGATTGAGTATCGTAAAGCGTACGGTTGCACTTCTTTTCTGCCGTACTGTATGTTCAAGGGCATGAGTGTATGTGTAACAAATAATGCTGCTGTGGCACGTTATTACTGTAAACGATTAAAGTACGAAGGCAGCAGAAAAAAGCATTTAAATTTAATTAAACGCTTTTAATAGAAAATCATATAAAAAGAAAACGCAAAATACATACAAAATATTTATAAAAATAATTGTATTAAAATTAAGTTACAAAACAAAATTGCAGGGTGGGACTTGCGGGATTTGCTTCGCATATTTGAAAAAAAAACAAACATCTGCATATTCGTTTACTTTTGCAGTTAAAGTGCACCCTGTATGTATGTGTCTATGGTTGTAGATATATAAATATATGTGTGTGTGTGTGTGATACTCGCATAAGAGTATTTTCTCATAAATATAAAATTTTGAATTTTTGATGATGCTGCACAGGGATTGTGAGTTTTTATTGCTGGGCGTTTACTTTTGGGGGTTTGTTTTCTCTTCTGTTGCTGTTTGTTATTTTTGTTGCGTATGATTATGCGTATTTTATATCTTCATTTACACACACACACACACACACACACAGAAACACTCATTATTTTACTGCAATAATAAAATCCTTCGTCAATATTTTGAAACTGATGAGCAGGAAATTTAAGTTTTTTGCGGAAATGGTCTGATAAGATGGTACAAGAAAGTGATTAAAGAGGTTATTTTTTGAGATTAAAACAAAATTTAGGGTTAAACTGATTTTAGGTCCTTATAGATGTCAGGCTTTTAATCAATTTTCATTTAACAAGATTTGAAGCGAAGAAAATAAGTCAAGTATTGAAAAGCAATAATTTTATGGTTTGTGTGAATAACCGCGTATGTGTTATATAACAATTTTTCAGCACAGCTTCTAAGAGTTATTAACAGTATGAAAGTGGTGAGTATCTTTAGCAATTAAGGTTCGGGAAGCTGTCTCCCTATGAGAGGGTACAATGATTGGTAATAAAATTTGGAGATGTTCTTTGTTTTTTTTTTTTAGTATTTTGTATATCGTAGAGTTCTTAAGTCGGCTCCACCAGCCGCGCCACTGTGCAATGAGACTGAATGTGAAAGTAACTCAGTTTAATAAGACAATATAACGAAAGAAATATAATGAATGCTGAGTTAGAAACAAGGATCTAAAGAACAACCATTAGCTTGTGTGTAGGTGCTGATATTTTGGACTACAGAAAGTACATAATGACACGCAAAATTTATAAAACAGTAGAAAGACTATTTAGCAAAACTAAAGACACGCTAAAAATGTGAAACAAATCGATATTTGTGTATAAAATCCCTTTTAGTTGCCCTAATGGAGAACATATAGTAGCAGCTAAAGACTAATTGACAACCAGAATAGCAGAACATGTGTAAGTCTGATATAGAAATACAAATTCGACACAGAAGGCAGAACTATCAACTCATTGGTAAAGGCAGCATTATCTACTCTTTGTGGCGATTTAAAACTCAATTTAGATACTGATAATGTCTATATTTGAAATATAAAGAAAGATTTATATATTTCAAATACTGCCACAAATAGATGAGCCGACAGAATTAGTTTTTATAGAAATAGAGCAGGAAATTCATATATTAGCAGAGTTTAATTTGGATTTATAATATTTTTCCAAAACAAATTCCAAAGCTCATCTTCCGGTGCTTATTTTCCTATAAACAATTAATTATATAGTAAAGAGTTTGTTTAACAGGCTTTTTACATTCTCCATATTATAATATATGTAAAAACATATTTCCTTTTTAATTATTTTGGTTGTAATAAATCCTATTTTGTATGAAAAAATTCAGCCGAGTAGGAAATCAATTGCATTTAGTTCCACTCAAGTTGAGAGTTATTAGTACAAAGTGTTTTTCTCGCTTGAAAAACAAACGAGACGTCAAACCACATGCGAACAAAATGGAACCCAGTGAAAGCTTTTCTTTTTTACAACAGATGGGTGAATCTAGTTTAAATAATACTGAAGAAAGGTTTTTGTTGGAAGAACAAAAATATCTATTAAACTTTGCTGGAATAAAACTTTACATTACACGTAATCACGTGATTTCTTAAACGAATAAAATCACGTGATTTCTTAAACGAATAAAATTCACAAAAGCTGTCTTTGTACTGTTTATTTTCTTAAAATTAACACCATTTCATTTGCGCTATATTTATATTTACAACTTCTTGAAGTTATTTTAATTTTAATTGCATGACTTGAGAACACGTGACTTTCGCAAGATACTTAATATTTGGTTTAGTTTTTTTTTTAACAGCATCAAATGCCGCAGTTTGCCAAAACTAGGCTCCACTATTCCATTACTAGAGCCTACAACGTTTCTTTCTTGGGAAATTTTTGTGATGGAAATATCCATCACTATGAAAAGCCGAACTGGATGATAAAATCTTTGTGGATGGTGCTTAAAAATCGTTATTTAATTGCCTGCTTTATCTCCTGCTGGCAAAGTTTTAAAACTTTCCTATAAATAACTAAATTTTGCCGGCTTGGAAAGTGTCTGAAATTTTCTATCTCTTTCTCTAGCGAAAATGTATTTTGGCAGCGCTTTAACTTTTAATTTGTTTATTTTCTTCTTTGTCTTTGCAATTCCATTTAAAATATTCGTATTTGAATTCAATTTCTTCAGTACAAATGAGAAGTGTAAAAGATATCTGCCGAAAAAATCGTAATATTATTTCATAACGAATGTTGGTGAAATTTGTTTACGCAATTCATTTTCACTTCATTAAATCTTCACTTGTTATAAGAAATGCTGCAAACGATTTGTTGTTGTTGTAAGAAAATTAGTGTTTATGTGTTATTTAGAATTGAAAATTCTACGGGAACAGGACGTTTGATAATATTCCTAAATCCTTTCACATTGAATTTGATTTAGTCCTGTAAAGAGTTTTGTGAGATAAATGTTGGTCTTTTTTTTAATTATATTGATTTTTAAATAAAACTTGCAATAGTTGTTGCCTGTTGCTTTAATTGCCTCAAATCGCAAACTGCTTGTAAAGCAAGATGAATACAGGCTTCACTTGCCGCCTTAAAAATGTCAGTACAATTCGACTCCTGGTGCTATTTTTACTCGTTTTATGCAAATGTGATATCAGTTTGCAGAAGGTTATAAATACTCCTAATATTTTGCTCGTATATGTAAAACGTTCGGTAAAAGACTTTCTGTTTTTTTTTTTGTCATTCTCTCAAGCAAAACTCTATAAAACTTCTTTTTTTACATTTTTCCTATTAAATCCTGTACAAGCAAAATATATCATAATTTTTAGCCAGACAAGCATAAATTACACTTTGTTGCTGCCATTCGGGGCATGGCTGCAAATAATTCATCCATCTCTGTAGCACAATAAAAACAATAACAACTACAATAACGGAAGTAAAAAAAATTAAAGGGATATTTTGAAACATTTCTGTCGGTTCATTAAACATTTTGTCAGGTTTTTATTTTCTATTTTCTATTTTGGTTTCGTCTGCATTTTGTTTCTATTTTCCTACTTGCTGTTATTTTCTCTGCTCATCTTGTGTTTGTGTACCCTCCTGCAAAAAAAAAAAAAAAAAAAAAATCTGGCAACATTTTTTGCTGTGCTTTCTAAATTCTTGATTATCTACTGCCGCTTCTGCAACTCTAGTACATGTTGCCTCATTTCCCCGCCCCCCATCCCCTCCCTGCGAAGCTGTTCGTAACAGATTTTAGTTGTCAATAGCGGTTGGGGGTTGTGATTGTCTTTAATCTGATGGATATTTAAGTAGGAATAAAAACCTTTTTAAGCTCAGTTGAGTGCTGGGTGACACATTTTGACAGTCCATGTCAAATGTAGATTAATTTTTTTTTAACAAAATGGACTTTTGAGGGGAAAAACGGTTTTTGTTTTTATTAGTGTAGGAATATACTAATATTTTGCAAAAGTATTGTACTATTTCGTTAGGAAAATAGAATAGCAAAATTTTAAGCATTTTTATGCAAAAGCTTTTACAGTGAGAGGTGAGAGGCTTAACAGTAATGGCTAAAGCTTTAAAGCTCTCAACATTTTGTCCAAAGACATGCAGAGCTGCAATACAATTTTATTATTCTTACTAGAAAGTTGTAAACTGTGGATATGTAGAGGCTCAAACTATTTTCGTTACTCTAAGTGGAGGTCAACAAAATCTGTAACTTGATTTTGGCCATTTGAGCCAAAATCCTTTACAATGAGCAGTGAATGAGTCAATTGCATTTAGCTAAATTAAATTTTGAGGTTTTCCCAATACATTTTTCAGCAGATTTCATGTCTACTCACAACCACGCTGACACCTACGAAAGTACCTGAAATTTACAAATTGAGTTAATTTTTCGTACCCATTTCGTATATTCCCTAATAGAAATACTAAAACAATAGTTTTAATGTCAGTAATAGATTTTTATATATAAGAGTAAATGTCTGCAATTGGAGGACTTAATCAATAATAAAACAGTAAACTTTTACGGCGCACCCAGTTTCCACAGAGCAGCAGCAAAAAACTTCTAAGTGGTTGAGTTTTGAATTTAGGTTTTAATTTAATTTGCTGAATAAATTAAAATTATATAAAAAATATAACACTTTAAGGGCAACATGAATCTGCACGCAGGCGGAAATATTCAAAAACTGACCGAGTGTTTAAGTAACGAATCAATAAAGTCTATAAAAACCCAAACAAAAATAATTATCTTTTTTAAATAATTTTGGGGAATGTTTCCAACAACAATTTTTCAACAAAATTGTGTGCGATTGTGCGATACAGCCACTGTATTCACGAAAACGCAACAATTCCTCTGCTTAATATTATTATTATTATTTTGTTATAATGAATTTTTTTCTTGTCTCTGGCAAATATTTATTTGTTATTTATTTTATTCAGCTTTAGCCGCATTTTGTGTCTGCTTGAGATTTATACAGCAATTTGCATTAAAGCCGACACTTCGTTCGGCTTCACAGGATTAGTTTATATTTTTTTTGTTGTTGTTATTTTTTGTTGGTAAGAATGTTTTCAGTGCTTGATCCTTTTGTGCTATTGAAAATTGATTTTTTAAATTAAGGATGTTGTTGTCTCCACCTCTTTGGCCTTGACAAAACCGGACAACATTCAAACTTGTGGTGGATGTAAAAGAGTGAAAAAATAGGGTTTAAAAGAAATAAATATTTACAAAAAATTTTATTTCGATTAAGAAAGTCCGAGCCGCATTCAAGTAGGCCAAGTGTTTACTAATAATCTGCAGAATACAGCAAATTGCGGGGGATGTGGAAATAATTTTATTTGAATTAATTCATGTGTGTATTTTGTAACTCCAGAATATGGCAAGAAATCGCTGTAACTATTTTAGAATAAAATTTTTAATATTTATAAATAAAATTTCTTGTTTTGAGTATTTGCGACCATTTTCTTTATTAGTGTCTAACAAATATTAAAATAATTTTTTTTTTAATAAAATATTAAAATGCAAATTTTGTCGTTTTATAATTAACAGCCCCAAAATTATAGCCCCTAATAGAATTTCATATCGATAGAGCGTTCGATAAATAGTCACACAACATAGATTTAAAACGTCACGTTTATTCGGTCAAAATATACTAATTTAGTTTTTTGTTTTCTTAATCATAAATCTTTTCTCTAAAGTTGAAAATGAAACAACTGTTACAATATAATAGGACTATAATTTCGCGCGATTATTTTAATTTGTATTGTTTTTATGACAGCCTGAAACTATTTTCTTAATTGTTTAAGCTGTTTTTTTCCTCAGCGCCCAAAGCCTTTAATTCTACCCTTTTGGTCATTAATGGTTTCTTCTCTTTGTTTCTTATATATGAAACAACCTGAGTGTGTACGAACATTTGTACGTGTAATTAACATTTAAGTGTTTCCTTTGTTATTTCATTTGAAAATTTCGTGCAGTTTTTTTTTTCACTTCCGCCATTTTAGTTTCTTTTCTTCTCGCTGTTTTTTTGTTTGTTTTATGTTTCTGTGCAATTTAATTTCTGCTTTTATAGAACTCATGGTGCTTATTGTCATGTTGCATTTGCAGTTGACCATTTGTTGGATTTATAGTAATTGAAGTTGAGCGTTTAATCTGGTAGCGATCGGTTGGAAATTTGGAGAAAATTAATTTGGGAAAAATGGGAAAATATTAAAGTATTTTTGTATTGGCGTTTAAGATATCAACCATATGGATTCCATCTGATGAAATGCATCTGCGTATGAGTGATATTATTTAACAAAGAGAACAATGAGAGACCAGTGTTTGTGGGATTGATATTTAATATTGATAATATTAGCGGATATTGCATTCTAAGCACATAAACCAGATTTATCTTGGACTAAATCTGGCTTCAGAGCAACAAAGCTAAACAACGGCGCATTGAGGCACTGAAAAGACCAAACATATATCGAGGTGACTAATAAATAGGAAGGCCTGGCGGCCGTACGATTTTTGTACCGGTCACAAAACGAAAAAAAAACTTGTAGGCCAGTGTGTATGATTTTAAGCTGTCAGCTGGAAAATCATTTCCTACAGCTGAACACACGCGCACAAAATGCTCAACAAGGCGGTTTTTAGTGAAAAAAAAAATTTATAGTGAAAAATTATCGGTCAGAAAAGTTTGCCATGGAAAAATTGTCAATAACTTGATCTGTAGAATAACTGCCTATAAAAAAAATCTTCTGTGTTGAAAGTCTGTTATTCAAGAAGTTTTCTTAGAGAAAAACTCTCGATCCGTAATTAAAAAAGTTTCTGGTTGCTGCGAGAAACATTCACATACAAAAAACTGTTAGTAAAAAATGCATATAAAATAAAGCAGAGGTCAGCTGGTCATCTGTCGGAAAGTTTTTTTTTAAAAAAGAAAAACTGTCAATCCAAACGTTATTCCATAGCCAATGCGTTTGTCAGATAGTATTTTTAATGGAAAAATTCTTCAGCTAGAAAGTTTTTCAATGGAAATACTGATTTGTCGGCGCTAGAGAAGTTCCATTTTTACAGAAAAACTGCCAGCCCAAAAGATTTTCTATAGAAATCCAGCCAGCAAAATTTTTTTTTGTAAAAAAGTCTTTAAAAATATTGCCCACTAGATAATTTTTCCATCAAAATATATTTTTATAAGAAAATTGTTTAGCAGAGTTTTTAAATTGTCAGCCAGAATTTTCTTTTGTGGAAATATTTTTCTTAAAAAATTGTGATTTAAGTAGAATTCACTTATTATTAAGCAGAGTTTGTAAAAGAAAAATGAAAAATATCCGAATTGCAATTAATTCAATACAAACTTTCTATTATTTAAATTTCCGCACAATTTTTTTTTTTATGTTTAATGGCACTTTTTTTAAGAGAGAGAGAAAATAGTTTTTCAAAACAACTTTCAGCTTGAATTGGTTTAAATTTATATTTTTTATTTAGACAGAAGTGAACTGAGATGCCGATAAGCCGGATTCCTTGAATTTCGCAAGTGCCCTGAAAAATATATGTACATGTTGCAGCTCTGAATATTTTCCATGGGGTCCTGCCAAAAAAAAAAAACATGAACTTACTTTTGTCCTGCAAATTTAAAATAGCCCCAACAAAAAAGAAAAACACAACATAAAAGTGCTCGAAAAATTCAAATAAAAATTGGAAAAAAAAATTGCATGGCCAAGTTGATGCGTAAAAGTTAATGTTAACAAAATGTCAGTACGACAATTGCAAAATAAAACACACGCTGACACCGTCCGCACAGTAAATATCAGTAGAAGAACCAGGAGGCTGGTAAGACAGTGGCCTCGCCACACAGGGAACCTGCTAAAAAAATACAAGCGAAATTGTATGTAACACTCGTATGTAGATGGTCATATTCATACATACATACATATATGGACATTACGGTTTTGATGGTGGACAGGTTATGTCAATGTTCATTTGCCTACACGCCAAAGGATTTACATTGGCGAACGTTGTTTGTTTGCTTTTTTTATACATTCTGCCTTTTTGAGTCTTGGGCCATAAATAAAAATATTTTTTATTTATATTTTTTTATTGTATTTATAAATAAATGAAACAAAAACTGTACGACATTGAACATCATGTGCCCATAAATTATTGCCTTTAGTATGTCCGTGTGTACGAGTATGACACTCGAAACCTGGAAGCTCCAGCACCAGCACCAGCACATTTGTTTACATCCTTGTGCAGCGGGTTCCTCAGGAGTGCGAGTATTTCTGTGTTTTTATTATTTTTGTTTGTTTTTTTATTTGGAGTCAGCGAAATTTTCATAGAGGTATTTTATTGATTTAAGTGATAAAGAAGGATTGCCAGACACAAGCAATTTACGCAAAATTGTTCACAATAAAAGGTACACTTTGCGCAAAAAAAAATGAAAAATGTTCTTTTCACCCCTCCCGATTTTGTACTTTCATTTAGCTCAACGTTGACACAAAAGATTTTAATGCTCTGTTAACGGCTAAATGTTGATAAAACAACAAATGTTTAATAAAAGGAAAGGAGAAAGAAAAGAGTTTTGCTTGTTTTTAATTGTCCATAAAATTTGTGGGGCGCAGCGTGTCATAACGGCAACAACGAATCCAATTGCTGTTTTTGTAAGCGAAACGGATTATTTTTAAAAGGAATAAATATCTTTCGGCAGAGAAAAAAATTATTAATAAATTGTACCTTGACGAAAGAAATGTTACATCCACCTCTACTTCATGAAGGGGGGCGGCCACGATTCTTAAGCATAAACGAAACTAAATTTGATCGATGCCGTAAATTTTTCGTGAGTTGGTTTTTGAGGGCCTCACTTGCAACGTACTCGTACTAATGAGTCTGAGTCCCATATGCAATGAACAAAGTCCTGTAAAGCCTGAGCGCTGTGACAATATGGGGTAGTCCAAGGATCTGTGCTGTTCATAAACTTAAGTTCGAGTCAAGAGAAAAGAAATTGATTGACTTAAATTACAGCGCTCTGACAGTGAAACGAAATGTTGAGGACATCAGGGTCGGCACAAGTTTCGATGCCAAACAAGTACTTTGAATGTTGTTGGTCTTTTATGAGTTCGATTTCATCTGCTGGCTCGAAAGTTTTGGCTGTTACCTACAACAAAACATGGAGAAATAGTTTTTAACTGTTGCCAATCAGCGAGCACAAACCCTTGGCTAATGTCATTTACCCGCGATAGACTTAAGTCACCAGACAAAATCCTGCAAGTTGTGATCTGCGAAAGCACTTGCATTCCCTAGTCGTACGCTTAATGACTCATTACTTTGTTAACAAAATTATGGCGACCATAAGTTTGTTTGTTACCGCATGATCCCTTAAGCTTGATCAAATGATACTGATATGACAAGCAAATATCATTACACGCACAAATAGCACAAAATCTTCTCTGTGATAAAACAATTTTAGTTTCACTTTTCAATATCGCTTGATGCTGGAAATAGACTTTATTTATGTATGTTCACCTTGCAGTTGACATTTTGTTTGTCAAACAAACAAACAAACAAAAAAATAGCCAAAAAGTTATTACCGCTGACATCTATTTGTTATTGCTGCAAATACTTCCTAGAAAGGCTGGGCGACAGATTGACAAACTCACCCAGTTAGTCGGTGTTTTTTTTTTTTGATTTTGCTCAACATCCATTTAGCAACAGGAAATCCAATATTAATGTGTATTCGATGGCTGCTGACGTTAACAAAAATTTGATTAACAAAAATTTCATAGTTTTATATTGGCTCCAAACCCAGTAAGCATTAAAAATGTCCCATCCCTGCTTCGCATGCCTTCTCAGCTGCTGAAGATTAGAACAAAAGCAGCTTTTCCAGTTAAGAATTTCATGTTCGCTTTAGTCGGAGAGTAGAGCCTTAACAGAAAACATAAACATTTTTATAGCTTAAAGTTCAAATATTTTCAGCATAAAAATTGTTTATTGGTTGCACAGTTTTGCTCATGCCTTCATGTTCATTCAAATGAACATTTTGCAATATTCAAACATCAGCATCATGTTGATATTTACAAATGTCGTGCTCTCTCTTGTTGCTGTTGTAAATTCTTCTTTCTTTTTTCTTGTCCATATTTTTATTTCCTTCCTTTCATATGACTTGTACATATGGATATGGTTGCGCATGTATCCAGTCCGCAAACTGTTGCCGGCTTACAACGGCAGCTGATATATTTCGTTTTTATATGTAAATCGATTGGTTGTGGAAATATTTCTCACACTTTCGTCTTATCCGCACAATTTCCTTGCCTACAATTTGGTCTTGTATTCCAGTCACATAATTTGGTCCTGCATATAATACATTGACTGGCGTCTGGCAAAGCTTTTGTTTTCCCACATTAAAGTGTTTGTTTGTCAACAGATCATCGAATCTACACTAATTTTCGTCAACTTTTTCTTGTCATTTACCACAAAAACCATTTTTTGTCCATTTTTTGCTTCAAAATTTTCAATAAAGTTTTTTTTTTTACTATTTTCCTTATGTTTGATTCTTAAATATTTTTGCAAATTTGCAACACTGCAAATATTTTACAGCTGTTGTGCGGTAGAAAAGCAACAGCTGATCGTGCATCCACAACCAAACTTGGCAGCACTGCAGTAGCAAATCAAACTTTTTATGCCTTTACGAACACGAGCAGTCTGATTTAGCCGCAAGTCAACTTTCTGATCGTTTTACTGGCTGGGTGGCCGCATTGTGTGAGTTCATGTCCGTGTGTGTTGGAAGTGTGTGTGCAACTGTGTGCTATTTTTAAAATGCAGTTGCGTGTTTAATGGTACATATACAACACTAGCATTTGTACACCATTGATAGAATTAGCGCTTTATAAATGGGGTAAAAGATTTTTATTCATTTATTGATATATATTTTTTTTCAATTTCATGTCAGCTGTGCATATTACGGATGGCACCAGCACATAAATTCCACTTACAAAGGAATGCCGTTCACATATGAACATATATTTAAAAGAAAAAAAAAACTTATTGCATTTGTATTCGTGTTTTAAAGTCACGCAGCAAACAAAATGTATCCAAAATTGTTGGCTTGATCTGGCACTTTCTGAAATTCTAAATGAAATTCTTTTGTACTTATTGTCGTATTTAAGACAACTGAGTTTAAAGGGGTGGCCATTTTCAGCTTTCAAGCTCGTTCATGTAACGGCAACTATATGGATATAAATACATATTCCGAAAATTACATTTTAAAAAAGGTTTTATGAACATAATTTTTGGCTCTGCACAAATTGAAGTGTTATATTTTTGAACGACTGAACTAAATCGCTGACAACTTTTTATCATTTACCTGTTGCCATAACAATTTTATAATGAGAGCCTTAAAAAATACTTTCATAAATTGCACAATATTCTCGTTGCTACTTTATATTGCCCAGTAACTAAATATTTCTATATTGAAATTTTATTTAATTTTATTAAAAAGCTACAAAATATATTCATGCATTCCCAGCCCTGTTCTTATTAAGAAAATGTTAAATTAATCCTTAGAAAACACATTTTTACTTGCCATAAGTTCATCTTCGATTTGAAGTCAAGCATAAATATGCAAATAAAGACATCTTCTAAAACTTCAAAGCAAAAAGTAACAAAATAGGAAGAGTTCACATCAAACGAGAGTACATGAAAACACTAGTGGAAATAGACAACATAATTTAGTTCACTGGCACATAATTACAGTTATAGGACACGCACTCTTGTCAACAAACGTACATACAACAAAACGAAATTTCGATTTATTCCGACCGTTTAACTCACTGACAGGCGACTGTATAATCCCTGATCACAATTTATAGAGACATTCTGGTTTTTTGCGTGAGAAATAAAGCAACAACAAAACCAACCTTGTGCAAATAAGGACAAAGTTAGAATGCGCCAGAGCTAAAAACTATGTGTATGGAAGGACTTTTATGCTGGGGAGAAAGTATGAAAACAGCAGCATCTGATATAACAAAAATAGAAGTCATTTAAACCATCACTTGATTAGAGAAAGTTTCCTAAAACAGGATGTAGAAAAATTAAGAATGTTTTGTACAAAATCTTGTCATATTGACTGTTTCAATAGAACTGGTTCATACAGAAACTATTCTTTTAAAATTACAATATCGTGTTCACGTAGAGACCGTGATTTTTTCTTTTTTTAATTTAGGCAGCAAGTCCAGTAAAGAGACACTCAAATTGTGAAACATGAGGCATATTTTAATTTTTAATAAAAAATGTATATATTTTTTAATATCTGAGGTTTTTAGTTTCTTCATAAACATGAGGTCTATCAGTTTCGGCCTCAAGGCGTCATAAATAAACTTTTAACTTCTTATCATATAAGATGCCGTATAAGTTATTAGAAAGTGAATTCAGTGCTTTAATCTATTACTGGTTCAATGGTTACTTCCCTTGGCCTTATCTAACAAAATCACGCCAAACATTTTAAAACTAAAGGTTTTTATTAACTGTAATAAAGAAACGTTTTTTCCCCCAACATAAAGGAAATATTTTTTGATACAAAATCTAAATATTTTGTTAAGTTTTTCGATTATTTTATGACAAAACAAATATGTGCATATGTGTATGTAAATACACATCCCTTTTTTTGGGACAATTTCCTATTCAAGAGCATATTGACAAAGAAACCTTTGAAAAAGTCAATATAATGTTTTTACTTGAAAGTTTTTAGTACGAACTTTGTTTATTTCAACTTTTTTTTTACACAAAAATATCGACTAACTTTTGGCTGACAAAGAGGATTAAAACTAAGTGAAATAATTTGCGGTTTTAGTTTAATAATTTAATTTTAAAACTAAAGTTTAAAATGAAAGAATTATATCTTTAAAAAAATCTAGAATCTGTAAACAGACGGCGGTGGAAAAATTTTAAAAGGCAAATAAGGTCCTACAGAGCCAATTTCTGAACTATAGATTTGTTTGTGACTGCTTTAAGAGGACAACAAGCAGTATTTCGTTAGCTGAAATGGAAAACTATGTGACTGGTCAAATCCACGTTTTTAGTAATTCTTAAGCAAATCAACTGTATACGCGTGTATAATGAAAATTAGCCATTTTATTAAAGCGAATGGAAATTCTGTAACTGCAAGTCCAAGTCCCATGACTTGATAAAAACACCGTACAAATTTTGACTACCCGATATCATATTATTACTATTACAGGCCATCTAAGCAAAAGATATATTATTATAATGTGTTTTTTGATATTTATAGAATATTTGAAAAAGAGGTAAAATTGGACTTTTACGGTCTTCGAAAACTCACGTAAAAAAAGGGCGTAGAAAAAACCGCGTAAAAAGATGGAGTTGCCATATTAAATGAGTCAATTGGTTCCAGTTATGACATATCTGTTAATGTTAGATAAATAATTCAGATTTATGTTGCTCTACACACATAAATAAAAACTCTAGAATTTGGCTTCATCTTCCAGTAGAAATAGTTTTTATTTTAGTTCGTTTCTTAGCGGACTTTCTAAATTATTGTATAAAAAATTAAACGTTATCAATATAATATATAAATAAAAATGTTAATTTTTCCCGTTTAATAAATTAAATGTTTTTTCGCCTTTAGCCCTTAAATTCGACTACAGTCTGACAGTCTAACTTTCATTTAAATTTATTTGATAGAGACCAGGGAAATGACTATTTTGTTTGTGTTGTTTATCTTGCCATAAGATTGACGGTGCTGCCAACTGTGTGTTTAATTTAAATTCCTGCAAATCCGGTGAAAACAGTGTTTTTCTGACAAAAATACCAAAATTTTTAGAAATTCGTGTAAAAACAAACCGAAATTTAGAAACGCGTTAAGCCAAATTCGCATAAAAACAAAATTTTATGAATTTTATGAAACTCCAAGAACAGACAAATGCCTATAGTTTTGAAAAAATTTAGCAACTTCGGCAGGCATCGCCCGAAATTTCCAGCATAATAAAATATTTCGGGACTGTGCGACTGTGTAGCATTAAAATCATTTTTAATGGATATTTCCGTTGAGTAAATGGTCCAGATGGTCTCTTGCCCAAACGAATCCATTTCCACTGAGTACTAGTGTTAATTTTCTTTAAACTCACGCCCAGCTAGGAATTTTAGTAGAACATTTTAATATTGCCCTTTAACCGATTCTGTTATATTTCTGCATTCTTTTTTCAGCGGAATTTGCCTTCGAAATCCCAAAGACATTAAGCAACAACTAAAATTCAAAAGTACGAAAATGGATGAACTAAAACACATATTTAGTTCTATATTAACGGGCACTGAATCTAAGGAAAAACTGCAGGACTCAGTTCACTGCCTTAAAGTAACAACAACTATATTCGGTTTTAAGTGCGGGGTGGCTGCTGCATGTGACAAGCTTTCACAAAACCAGCCTGCGACACTTCCCTTGACTGTGCGGCAAGTTGAAAGACGTATTTAACTGGGGTCGATGGTTTAATGGTTTTTCTGGCATTTACTTGGTGGATTTCTTTTTTGTTCTTGTTCAGTATGTGGCTGTATGACTGTTAATAGTTTTAGAGGAAAAAAATTTTACTATTTCCAAACACACTGAATGCTGTTGGATCTCAAAAGGATTGTGCTGTAAACAAACCCATTCTTATGATAAAGGAAACTGTGTTTAAAATCAGAAAAAGCAAATTGTTTGCTGTAACAATATCTATTTTTGCTGATAACAAACTATTATTTCCGCGACTATATTTGAAATTTCGTCCCCTTTTCTTTGCAGTCATAATCTCATTACTTGCAAGTGCATTGAATGTCGTTGGCGATGTATCAAAGTGGGCTGAATAAATGAAAGGCGGTGGCAGCAAAATAGCCCATCTCTCCAATCGAGGAAACCCTGTTTGAAAATAGTAACTATTTTCCCTTTTTTATTTCTTTCTCTGCCCGCAATAGTCCCTAAATAACCAAAAGTTCGAAGATGTGTAGTTTTGTAAGAAAAATCCTGCTCATGTACTTATAATTTTCCATTAATACTCGTTCGCCAATAAACCATCCCCCTACCGCCAAAATGTTTATTGAATTATTGTGTCTGGGGTGTTTGTGCCTTGAATGCCAAATGAACTAAAAGCCATACAATTATTGCTTTTACATGTTGTTACAACAACAGTTTTTTTACAATCAATTTTCTGAAAATGCCCTTTTTTATAATATCAATTTTTTGCGATAGATCTTTTATTACATGTTTAATTAATTTCGATGAAATATGTGTTTGTTTTACAGAATGTGGCCAACGGTTAAACGAACGACAAATTGTGCAGAATTCTCAGTAAAAATATGAATGTTTGCAGCAGAACCAAACAAAAATCATAAACATTTATGTATATTTTTTTTTTGTTAAAAATTTATAGCAGAATATTTTATGGACAGTTGCGTCGACTACGGAAAAAACATGGAAAATTGTAAATAATTGTTTCGTGCCGCCTTTACAGCATCGTTTTTTTTTTTGAAATTTTTTTTGTTTTATAAAAGAAGCATTTAATTTAATAAATCAAATGAGTGTTAATTTCGTTCACGCACCCAGCCGTGTTCTCCTTCCTGTGCTGTTTTTAATAATGTTCAAATGTAGAGTTTTGATTCGTGCTGCCACCTCTTAAAAGTTGTTGTTAAAAACAAATATTTTCTTAAAAAAATACTAAGTAGTTTCAGCCGTATGTGCAAATAGTACAAACACTTTAAGACACTTATTTCAGAGTTACATGCAATGTGGTAGTTCATTTTAAAGACATATTTAAAAGTTACACTCAGAGAAATTTGCTGCAACACGAATTGTTCATATTAAAACTTTAAGAAAAAAGAATGAAATGTTGTTATAAGCATATTTTTCTTAAGTTAGACTGTTTTACATCGTAGGCGGTTTGCAAATCACATATGCGATTTTAAAATCACACCTGTTTTTTTTTTATTTTTGTTTGTTTCGTAAGTCACAAGACTTTTGATAACGTTGGGGAAGTATTTGTTTTTGTTTGATTTATTACAGATGAAAACTGCAATTCAGTTTAAGTGCCTGGAGCATCTTCTCGCGTTTCTAACAAACGTCAACTTTATTGATTAAATTTAGTTAAATTAAACCAATATTAGACAGTAAATTGAAAGATAAAGAAAATATTGTAGGCCATCATAAAAATGCGTCATCTAAGAATCACAGAAAAATCAAATCTATGGGCACTTAACAATAAACATTATTTTCAGTGTATGACGACTCGTCCTTAAAACAACAGAGGCGTGCGTGCTTAAGGCTTGTATTGAAAACTGCTGCAGTAGTGGTTGTAAAGAGTGTTTTTTCTTGTTTGAAGTTGTTTTGCTTATTGTTGATGTTACTGCATTCTTATGAAAACACCTAAAAGACAGACAAATCAAAAGCGCACACACGAGTCTATTTTTGCACCAAAGAAAACAGATGTTGCATACGAAATATATGAGATGTTGTGGCAAATTACAGCATGCAGTTAACATAATTTTCCTCTAAATTCAGCAAAGTGTAAATGTTTGTTATACCCGGAGTAACTGAAAACAAATAATAAAACTTAGTAACTAAATTTTAGCTGCTACTGAACAACAACATCGACTACAACACACTTTTGGGTGTGTTGGTTCAGCTAAAATAATTTTAATAACTACACGCAGAAGAAATTATATAGTTGGGGTAAGCGAGTATGTTCTCAGCCTACGAAATAATGGTTGATTAATGTGGTTGCTAAGAATAATCCTTAAAAATAACAGTACAGTTAGCAAAATTTAGTGCAAACTTATCACTATTATATATTAATACCTCTAGTTATACTTTTTGTCAAACAATCACATTATTGTTATTGGCAACCACATTTTTGCTATTAACAAGCTCATGTATGTGTTTAACAAGCAAATTATTGCTTTTAAATAAACATATTTGCCTTTAACACACACACACTATATTCTTGCTTACACTATTGTTATTAACAACCAAACTATGTTTCTTAACAGCCACACCTTATCGTTATTAACATCTACGTTATTGTTAATAACAATTATTGTTCTTATTAACAACTATTTAATTATGAAAAATAACATTTTGTTTACTAACAATCCCATTATTGTTATTAACAACCGCCTAATTATTATTTTTATTAACAACCATGTTTTTGTTATTAACAACCGCATTACGTTTATGAACAGCCACATTATCGCTATCAACATCTATATTATTATTAATAACAATTATTATTTTTAACAACTATTTAATTACAAAATCAGCCCATTATTGTTAATAACAACCATATTATTGTTATTAACAAGCATTATATTATTATTAACATTCACATTATTACTATTAGCAACCGTTTTATTATTAAAACAACATTATTTGCATTAACAGACACTTTTTTGCCATTAAAGGCAATATTTTTTATTTTTAAAAACAATATTATTGTTATTAAAAACCGAACTATTTTTCCTGACAACTATACTTTTGTTTTTGCTATTATTATTAACAACCACATTATTATCTCGTCCGTTCAGATTATTGTATAACTTTATTATTGTGCAATAATTGGCTATAATACTAATTTTTAAATAAAAAGGGTCAGCACCGTTCATATTGTTTTAAGAGAGAATATTTCTGGAATAATCGTTATATCGTTACTTATTTAAGTACATGACAAATAGAAATAAAATTTAATCATTTCTACATAAAATGATTAAATAACACAAGTTGAAATACAAATAAAATAAAATAGCTGGGCCCAGTTACAGAAATCATAAAATCTCTCAGCGATCTCTAGACACCTTTAAGCTGATAGAAAGCAACAAAACGCCCGTAAATATTTATTTAATTTTTCGCCCTTTAACTGCAATTTCAGAAACCATTCCCGATAATAATAGAATAATAATATAATAAGTTGTGACAATCCTATAACTACCTGTGGCTACAAAAAAGTAATAAATACTTAAAGTGGGGTGTGACAAACTTGCTGTGTACAGCGCTTGCAGTGGCAAAACACTATATATATATTTATATATATTGTAACAACGTTGGCGTCATAACAATTCTGAATGCTTTTTCTCTGCATGTGTTTTCACGTTTAAGGCGCAACAGTTTTTCGTCTTCCCTTTTTTTTTGAGTCGTTTTCCATGTGTAGTTGCCATAAGTAGTTTGTTACGTCCTAAATATTCATTAATATGAAATAATTAGTTGATGTTCTTTCTTTAAGGAAAGAAAAAATAATCTATATATTAATTTAAATATATAATTACTCTAAATAATAATATATTGCCAGTAAAATAGAGTAGAAATTGTTCAAAAATACAGGATAAAGACTAAAATGTGTATGAATTTGATGTTTGCGAAAGATGTAGACATATTCTGAAACGAATTTACCGGCATGTTGTTTTCTAATCATTAGAAATGGATATCAACTCGTCCATTTCGGCTTTATGGATGGTTACTTAAGGTATCTAAGGTAGCGGCAAGATTGAAAGTATCCGAGAAATCTGCCACATCTGGTCTGACGACCGTGAAAGGACCGTCATGTTAATGCAAGCAATGAGTGAAATTGTAGTGGTACTTCGAGTACTTTTCGTTTGCCTAGAACTCGGAACTCTGTGACTTTGTTTTCTAAGTATCTGCCATAACAAAGAACATCTGATGACCATAAGACTAAAACGACATGTTGTAAGAGTTCGCATTCATCCGTTCATTGAAAACAACGGATTATAAATACCTTAAAGTTTTTTTTTTTTTAAGTATCCTGAAAAACATGCAAAACTGAGTTGTCTTAACTTTGTACATCGACTTTTTTGTTCGCGATTTATTTTTGCATTATTCTGCTACTGGATTGAACACTAATTGGCTAAAATATTACAAAACGTATATTATTGTTTATGACTTTATGACAATTTAAGTAAAAACATATTGAACAGGCAGTCGCTTTTGCTCGCCAGTGTAAATGTGTAGCTAACACACGTTCATTGTGGCACCAACTTGTGTCCTAGAAAATTTAAATTTGTATTTTAAATACCAAAACTTAACAAATATATTTGTTGGCTTCCAAAATCTCTAAAATTCTGCTCATTAATATAGAATTCACACATGACTTGGATGCGAATGCAAAACTGCGCAGACAATCATTTTACAAACACACACACACACACATATTTTTCGAATGGAAGTGAATAGAAAATAACGAAAATTATGTTTGCGTTGAAGAACACATCCTTTTTGTACAGTTTCTGTAGTTTTAAAAGAACTACAAGCACGACAGTACAAAACAAAGTTGTAGTTGGTTGGGCCTGACGTTGGTGTAGAGTGTCGTGAGCACTTTTGATGGTGGAGTTTGTCAAAGTAATTGTTAAATTTTCGGCAAGAAGAGTCGCAGTTAAAGCAACACTATAAATAGTAGCGTGTAAATGCGTTTTCCTACAGATATACTAGTAGACACGCAGCCCTTTGGAGTCTCTTAACGGCCGGTGTTGAAAGGAAAATCCTTGACAGTTTTAAGTTCTTGTGCAACGTTAGTTAATAGTTGTTGGCAGTAAATTGTTTTTAAAACAAATTTTTAATTATTATCTAATGGGCTATTAAGCTGCCAGGAGCTGGATAGAGGTACACAATTAAAGTTCCTTTATGGCGCTTATGCAAAACTTTGCAGGATTAGGTAATTGCTAAAAGATAAAAGAAACAAAGACAGTTACAGAAATATACAAAAGATTATAATTCACCTTAGCGAGCGCTTGCAATAATAATAATAATAATAATACTGCTGAATATATTTTCCCAGTTGGTATCTGGTAATATACGTGTACATGGTTTACTGGGTTACTTGCTCAAAAATGCCTAGTATTAATTAAAGGCTGGCCTTAAAGTTGAAAAAGACCATCTTTACAGCAGATTTTGCAATTGTTTGTTCGTTATTGGAAAGATCAGCCAGAGGTGCCAGCAAGTACATGAATCTGAAATGTTCAATTTTACAATTTTCCGCTGCCATAAACCTTGAATAATGGCCTAATGTCAACTAATTAGAACCGCCAGCTTTGACATTTGGTGAGCGTCAAGATTAAAATACTCTATTTGACGCTGTAGTTTAATGCGTCTTTATTGTTGTTGATTTAAAACCAAATAAAAGGACGAGAAGAAGACGATTGAAATCAACAAGGCAATATTTAAATACATTTTTATGCCGCTTGCTTATAAGGGGAATCCCCCAATTGGCAACTAATTACACACAACCAACCTGTACATATTTTTTAATTATTTTTAAAAATTAGGTTTTTTTAGAGTTTGCGCTTTAGGTTCGGCTGATGTTTTCGAGTGGACAATCTCAATAAGAGAGTATTGACGTTTTAGAATGTTGCCACATTTTTCAGCATTTGGGACCTGTTGTCAGAACATGTGTTGCCAAAAATTAATTAGCCAGACAGCAACGCTAATTGGTACCAACTAGATGGCGCAACTTGCCATTCAGCGCGCTCGATTTATGGCAAAAACAAGTTGGTGGCAACTTACTTTGCCGACTTGGTCCTACCACTGGTCCCTTGTGCCAGCGATTTCACATCTTTGGATTACTTTTTGAATGGCTCCAGGTGAAGTGATTCGGTTAAGCTGACAAATGAGGAAATCGTGCAGCCTTTAAACTAAATATTCAAGGTAAAATTGATGCCCGTTTTAATGGCAAAAGTAGTAAAAAAATTAGACTGAGCCAATGAATCAGGTGATTCGTAGTCTCGACGAACATATGACGGAAATCATATATAAAATATAAATGACATGAAATTATTCTCCAGATAGGAATATAATTCCAACAATTTTCCGTCTTGTATTATCGTTTTCAGCTCTCAAGCTTTTAAAAGTGAAAGAAAATAAGTTGGAGAAGATTGAGAATAAAATCAAAAATTAATGCGAGGAAGGCGTCCAGTTCGCAAGTTTCTCGCTGGGGCTTTTCATATTATACTATATGTGTGTATAGCATTGTGTGCGTGTGTGTGTAAGAAGAAAAGGTTGGAATAGTACATTTCCTACCCCTCGTTTCCTTTAAGTAACGCTCGCGATATGAGAATGCAAGACACACAGGGAAACTTAAATTGCGTTTTACTCAAAAACTTGTTGTGACACACACACGATGAGGCAGGGTCACATGTTGTACACACATACATGCCTGCGCATTTAAACACTATAATAAAGAATTCTACTTCACTAAATGTGTATTTTTTCCTGCCCTTGTCCTCGCCCCTTTGTTTTTGACACGCACATCCATAAAATTTGATGAGCAACAGAAACAAGTAACGGCGCAGCGGGCGGACTGAATGTTTATTTTGCATTTAGACCAAAAATAATAAATACATTTGATTAAGATTTTTATTTCTCTGGACAGTAAAAAAAACAAAAGCAAAAAGAATTACAGACATGTTTCCAAGCACCTGGACTTATGGGCAGACGAGGGTGCGGGTTTTGTGAATAATTACTTATCGTTTGTTGGCCAGTAGCGAAAAATATTTATTATTTTGCGTGCAAGTGTAATATTTGTCGTTTCAAATTAACTCTTTAAGTGAACCGAAGAGCTTTAATTAAAAACACGTGCAATCACATAAATTTCCGCTGTTGGCGGAGGTGGAAAAACTGTAAATGTTTCTGTAGTTAAATACAATATTTCATTTGTATTTCTTTAGGCTGTGGGAATAACATATTCTTACAGACAGATTGTGGGAACAACCTACAATAGAAATGTGCGTGTAAATATTTAACGCCACAAACTTATCAAAAAGGCGATAATACTTTAGAAATATTTAATAGCATTTGAATTTAGGAATAAATATATTATTAAATGAGTTTTTAAATTTAATACTTATTGTAAATAGATCGGCATTTCCATAATTTGTTGCACTTTAAAGGGGTTTGAGGGCCCTTGTGGAACATTAAACGGAGATTATTCGTAAAGAGAATTTAAGAATTCTACGCTGGCGGACATTTTTGTTCCATATGTGAATTTCAAGACCAACTATTTCTTAATATAATTTTTGAATATAAACAAAATATATTTCAGGGGTATTTCTCTGTAATTAAATGAAAACCGAACAAATTCCACAATTCATAAATTTTAAAACGTCCGGCTAATGCGACCCAAACATGACGAAAGATCTAGTGCATTCCAGTAGAGATTAGGTAGTTAAAATAACCAAAACCAAAATTCCTATATAATTATCATGTGTCATATATAAGACCAATTCAAAAATTAGGATGCATTTTCTCGTCTCTCAGAAAATATTTATTTATTGAACAAATCTGCACTTTTTGGCATGTCTTTGAGCTGTTAAAAGGAGTGGTTTTTACTTTGTTAATAGTCCAAAAACGCCATCTTTTCATGGGTTTCGTCAGAGTTGGGAATGGGAAAAAGTCGTAGGTTGCCAAATCTAGTGAATATAGTGGCTCAGGCGTGATTACTTTGTTGTATCGCTTTCGCAACGAACTTCGCCACAGCCTTCACTTCCGAAAAGTTGCCTGGCATGAGCCAGCCGATATGTCGACATATTTCTCAACTCCTATAATAATGATTCGATGGTTCCCCATAACAATTTCAACTTTCTGGAGCGTCCAACATCGTTGTTCACATCTTCTCGACATTTCTGTACCGCTCGTAGTTTAATCGCCGTTAATATTTCAAGTTTTTTTAAGCACTTAATTCTATATTTAATACAAATTTTATGCAAATTCATGTAAATCCTTTTCAACGGCAGAAAATTGCCAAGCACGCCAAAGGCGTCTGGCTTTTAAGGGTCTGACCACTATATGAAAAATTCTAAATCACTAACAATGTGAACGTTTAATCGAGGCGAAGATAATGAAATGTACGCCGTCTAGGAAATTTTAAAATTCACCATATTTTTTGAACAGACATCCGTCACACTGATTAGAAACATTTAACATTTTAGATGACAGTTCTTTATCTCCCGTCTGGCAAACATCACTATAAACTATTTGTTTCCAAAAATTCGACATCCTTTTAAATTTTTGCTTCTTGTACAACTCCGGCTGGTGATTGCCTTGAGCAGTCAAGATTTTCTTTTAAACTCTGTACATGAACATCATGATTTTAAATTCCTTATTCTGAAATGTAGACTCTTCCAGCTATGAAATTTCTATCCTTGAAAACAAAACGAACGTAGTAAAATCAACAACTTTAACTGCACTCTGGAGACCACTAACTTTGCAGCGAACTGAAAACGTCTTCCACAGGAGTGTGTAAAACAGCGCTTCAACGTAACAATAACCGAATATAATTTATAACTTTCTTTAGAAATAAAGTGCCGGAGCAGGAGTAGGTGGGCTGGTCGTTTGCTGTGTTTGGTTGATTGTTTGTTTAGTCAGCAAACAATATGCACTCTGAGAGCAGGAGCCACAACAGGAAGCCTTTAGTCAAGTTTCCCTTTTAAGCTGAATTAAAGTTGTTAAACTTAACCAGTGACAATAACAACTGTAATGACTTGAAACTCTTTTAGTTGTTGAAAAATTAAACTGAAAATGTTTTCTCGACCGTAATTGAAAATTTTGCAAGCAACACGATTATTTCGCTGAATGGCAGGCGGTTGGTTGGTGGGTGCTCGACTCTTAAATATTTTGTTAAATTTTCAGAATTAAAGACATTAAAGAACAAGGAATTCAATTTGTTATTTACACCTCAAAAGATTTGCTTATAAATAGATTTGGCTGTTTTGTTTTAAATCTGCAAATTTCAGATATAAAAATCCAACGATTTTCCTTTTATTTTTTTTCGTATTTTGCCCAACATTCTTGTGGTCTGTAGCGCTGATACTGATTCTGATGATGATGATGATGACGCCGATGTCGTTTTGTTGCTTTTGTTCCCCTCGCCATCGCTGTATTCATTTCTGTTGAAGGAAGAAGGATTGTTATTTCAAGTGTCGTGAGCAATAATGTTAACTAGAGTTTAGATGTGATGAGATTTCAAAGAGTGGACAGGAGATTAATCAATGTTATCTGCTGCAACCTGCACTTGACATTCTGTAAAACAAAATTTTTGTTTTTTTTTTTGCTGTACTGCAGTAGTTGTTGTAAAAATGTGGTTTTGTCACTTCTCTTGCGTGTTTTTCTTTTGCTTTTGCATTTCAGCACTGCAATGATATGAACGTTTTAGGATTTTATTTGCTTTTTCCCATGAGAAGAAAAAATATAAAACACGAAAACACACAGAAACGCGGAGTTTTAAAGGACATCTGCAGGATGTCCCTTAAGTTTGATTTTTATCCTTGATCCTATTTAAATGAAACTTATTCCATTTTATTTTCAGCAAGATTTCGGAATGGACACAAACAGTTCCAAAAATGAAGTGAATTTTAAAAACTTAAATTGGCAAAATCTCGGGTACAATGAAAGTGGGTTTGTTTCTGAAACGGACTAAATAAAATGAAATTAATGAATATATAAATTGTTTGGAAAGAAAGTAAATTTCTCCTAAGTTTTTGAACAAACCTCAAATGTTTTGTTTTCTTTACTAAAATACTTTTTGTTTGGCGATATTTGTTTTGCTAAGATGTAAACTAAACATATGTAAGTCTATGTGGAATGACTTGCTCTGTGTTAAGTGGCATTAAAAGTGCCGCCAAAAACATAAAAATTACAAATTTTCAATTGATTTGCGCCCCACAAAACCAGGAGCAAAAAACCCAACAAAACTTATATAAGTCCGGGTATTTCGAATAACGTAAATTTCAAAAAACAATACCTAAAATGTTTTCCCTCTACGCCTCTGGCCACAACTTCATCAAGGACTATCCCTTGACCAGCATTTTGGAGGGAAAGGAGTCTGCAACCGATAGCCAAATGCCGTAATATAAACGACTTTGTTGTAAATTATTCAAAGACCAACCAACCATCACTATTTGTCATTATAATATCAGCTCCAGTGACGTTGATTTAATGTTTTAAGGGCCAACAAGGTAAGAAAGAAGAAAATACCAAAAAAAAAAAAAGCGCACAATAAATAAACTTTAAACAAATTTCAATGTTGTTGAAATTATTTTGAGCTCCTACAAAAAAAGAAATCCTTTCATTTCCTTTTCCTTTCACACCTTTCAAACCTTACAAATCATAAACAGCACGACAAACGGCTAAATAAATCTGTTGCCTTTTGTTATTGACATAAAAAACTTGTACGGCCGCCATCTTCGAAATACTTAAATATTAATTTTTTCGCCAAAGTTTTACAAATATTTTGTATTTAAATTATATTTATGGATTCGAAACAGCAGTTGGCGTACAAAGTTTTGTTTAGCCAGAGAGTTGTTGATGTTTGGGAAAAGAAAGAAAAATATTAAAAAAAAATGTAAGACAATACAACAAACAAACACTCAGCTGAAAGGAAAGCAACTGGTTTTGTTGTAATGCCAAAAACCAAAACCTAAAATCAACTACGCACAGAGGGCAAATGCAATAAATAAAGATGGAGACTAAAATAAATGCTTTGCTTTAAATGGAACATGCTGTTGTTTGACTTTATGAGTGAAGCAGCGACCGCGAAACAATTAACTGTCCCCCCTGCTTCAAACATACATTATAATTGTTTGCCGTGAAATACATACATCAGCAATTGAAAAAAATCCACTAATGTGTTATAGTATCGCCAGATTTGTGCCTATTAGCTTTTAAGTTTTAACTCACGATTTTAGGATGAGCATATTAAGACCCTGCTAATAACTCTTCTTCCTTTTATAGAAATATATTTAACCAAACAGCCCAAAATTGTACAAAGAATCTGTTGATGTAGTAGTTTTATTATTCGCGAATTAAAAAAAAAAATTCCAACGATTGTTTTGTAATAGATTAAGGAAAATTGATTTACGCATTTCTAAATCTTTTATCAAAACGACAACAGCCGCTGTGATATTGGCAAATATAATTTTTCTAGCAATATATATATATATTTTCTTCAGATATATAGAGTTTAACTCAGCTTAAAAATAGTATCCGTTAACACCCCAAAACCTAAAAAAAACATCTCTTAATCTCTGGAATTTTATTCTTCGAGAACTTACAAAAATCTAACGATAGTTTTGTAATAGATTAAGACAAAACTAGTATTAATGACATACTCTTATATAAGTTTTCGAACATTAATTACACGATGATTTAATTACTGTTAAGCTTTAAGAAAAGCCTGTTAGATTTTGCTTAAAATGCAACTTAACAATAGTTTGTGTGTTGCATATGTGGATCTATTATTCGACCTCTGCACGAGGTATATATAATATGTCTGTATAACCCAATTTAAAAATAAAATTCGGCCAGAAATTCAAGTGCCAGCATTGGAAATTTTAAATAAATTTAGGAAAAAATTCAAGATATATCAAGACTATTCCAAGTCTGTATGTGTTTTGGTTCTTTAAATACTATAAGTGGAAATTTCGCCGCTGGCCCCTTCTCACTATTCAGATTGTGAACGAAAAGTATTCAGCTATAAATTTCAATTAATATTTATTTTTTAGATAACTCTCAACTATTTTCTTTAATTTTCGATAACTTAAATTTTTTTGGTACATTTACCAAGATCTTTTATTTGCATTCCTTTTTTTTTTCTTACCAATCTTATCAGAAAAAACGCCAGTTTTATTATATGTATATAAAAAAAAATTTATAAAAACAATGTCTTATAAATTCAATAAATGTTTAACATGTGGAAAAGATGTAAAGTTTACAAGTAAAAGTTTTCGAATATTATTAACAGAGGCGGTAACAGCAGGGCTTTCAAGTTTTGTAAATTTAAGTATAAAAATGTTTATTTAAAATTATAAAAAATTGTAGTCACAATTTTTTAAAAGATTTTTATATCATTTTCAACAAACACATAAACAACCATAAATATTATTATAAAATTGGTTGTGGAAACATACACACACACATATACTTATATATGAATATATATATTCCATATTATATATTATATATTTAGAGTTACATTTATGTGGCCACAATAATTTAGTCCATTCTACTGCTTATATCGAATTAGCCAAATGGGTTTTTGTGTTTTCTCCAACTCATTTCGATAAAAGAAGGTGGAAACAGAAAACTGTAACACACAGACAAATTTGGCTGAAAACAAGTATAATAATTTTTATTCACCTGCCCAGCAGCAAATAGTGCTGGACTCATGCTCTCAAATAGGATTAAATTCTATTCCAAAATACTCTTTCGAATGTGAAATTTTCAATTGCAGGCAAAAACTAAAATTTCAAGAGCATTAAAAGTTGAGTTGATGGCTGTTTGTCATTTAAAAAACATGTGTAACTGAAAAGTGAAAAAATCTTCTCAAAAACACGTATTAATGTAATTGTTGAGATTTTGTTCTTGCTTGTCACTTTTCGACGCCTATTTCAGAATAGCTACAGCTTTCGGCACGTATTCCAGCAAAGCTAAGAGTATTGCTTTTCTTTTAATAAAAGTTTTTTTTCCAGTTTGGTGGGGATTTTACTGCAGTGGCTTCATTGGTCTGTACTTTTTTAAAACGATTTTGACCTCATCACCATCTACACGATTTTTTCTGGTACAAATCGAACGATATAGATACAGATAACATGTAGTAGCAGCAGAATGGAGTGGACACCATGATGTACATTCGGAGACGGTGTGGATTTGATTCCACTAGTGTGGTTTCCTAAAGTCACAGGTCTATATCCCTAAAGCGCAATCAAGTGATGCCCATTAAGTCAACATAAGCGAGAATATTGCTTACTTTCAATCGGAACTGGGCGCCTGAAAATCATTGAAAATTAAACGATTCATGCCACCGTAACAAGCAGCAGTAAATAGTTTTAGGTGTTTTCTAGCTGTCTATTTGCAAGTTCCTGTCAAGTTATTAAAATTAATATATTGAATCATGATAAACCTTCAATTATATATATTTAGGAAAATAAAATCAGTGCAATGGAGCTCAACCTCTTTTTAAAAGTAAAAAAAAAATAAAACGAATTATTATTGTTATAAAATTAATTATTTCAAATTTTCTTTAAATGTAATAAAAATAAAATAATTGCAAACAAAAATCTTAAAGATGCCAGTGATTTGTTAAAAATATATTTAAATTTATTATCTTTTTTTTAGGGTATAAAAAATATTAAATTTATTTCTAATTCTAGAATTAGCTGAAAAAGCAACAGTCCTTGTCAGTCGATTTTAAAGCCTTTGAAATGCAAATTGCTAGAGATCAAACAATTTCGAGAGCAAACAATTTTCACTATATATATATTTTTACTGCTGCACAAGACCGCCCCACTTTCTGCTGGGTAAGCAGCTGGCGGCGTCACCATTTAATGGATTTTATTAATAACATTTTAAATATGTCTGCTGCACAAACGCACATATTTATGCGTAACCAAAATATTTATGTATAAAAACTGTTTGCTCACTAATTAAAAGCTTATTATTGCTGAAACAATTTTATCTAGCAGCTGCAAAACAATAGCCCACCGCGGAGAGAAGCCACAGTTGCTAATTTGTTGCAAATAATATTGAAAAAGGTTATATTAACTATATAATACTGTGTAGTGAGTAGTTTTAATTACATACATACAGACATACATATTTTTAATTGTTTTGTTTATGAGAAATTATTATAAAAATGTGGACAGTGTAATTTAATTTGATGATATTTTTAATAAAGATATATATTTTGGTAGCAAAGAAAAGATCCCAAAATATTTAGATAATACTTTTATGTTAAAATTAACAGGAATGGGGTTTTGTTATTGTACATCTTGCGAAAACTTCAAGGACAACTAAATGAATGCAAAATGTAGTTGAAAAAAGCGAATTATTTAAAGGAACTGATTTTAAGGTGCTCGCCTTAAAAAAAACTGTCACCACTTGTGGGAAGGATATTATGTACTTTGTTTTGGTTTGAGATGACCGGAACGGACTGAACAGCCTTGCGGCTTTAGGGATCAGATTACTCGAGATGGGAAATATCTATACCGAAAGGGCCACTGGCTTCCAATAGAAGTCCACTCAAAGAAAAGATAGACAAATAATGGTGAAATATTGGAACGAACGCTCTTATACGTTGGAAAAATTTTCTTAGCCAGTAGCGCAGAATTCGCACTAATTTTTCAAAGGAAAAGCCCTCGAATACTGCCGGGACCAATTGGAATATATTTAGCCTGTTATAAGCCCTTATACAGCACAAATAATTGCAGACTCTACGTTGAATGGAAGGCTTGATTATCAACGGAAGGAGCAGGTCCAGTTCCTTGTTGCAGTAACCTTTTGCAATTAAGGGCAAGTTCAATAGATCAATGATGGTCGTAGTGCGAAGTACCGTTCTGGTCCAGACCCCACCGTTATGAATTCATCAGAAGCTGGCACCGTAACGTATATATTGCCTGTTATGGCTATAAAAATGGGCACCTTCTTTTCTCTCCCAAATATGTACTCGATAAGATTTTATCTTTCAAAATGGAAAAACTAGATTTATGCCGATTTATGCTTCGATGGACGTAGCAGAAAAATAGATGAGAAAATTTTCCTGAAAAGTCCAGGTTTGTCACATCGTGCCCACAGTGCGGCAGCACAACAATGCAACAGTACCTAGAGTGTATTATAGTATTGTAAATATACCAAAGATATTGTAAACTGTATTTTCATTTTCACTTTCGGTAGCCGCATATATAGTTCAGGTTCAGACAACAGCGATATAAGGTCTGGCATCTCTTCATACTGTTTAGACTCAAAATCCTGTACCGTACAACGGAAAGCCATTTAAGAACAAACTAACTGCCCTAATCGCGATATATTGGAATTCATTAATTGGAGTGATAGACGAACTGGGCAAAACAAAGTTTGTCTATGGGCTCCAAATCAGCTGCTGACCTTCCAAAATCCGATATTGTGGCCTCAGCTCAAAAATTTATTATGCATAAAATTTTGTATTATATTTCAACTTATATTGTAGTCTAAACATTTTTATTTTAGTTTGTGATATAGAAGAGTTTTAAAATTTTATTACAACAAATTTGTCTGTAACTTTCCTGTGCTGTTATTCTGCTCTAGGAATTATAAACAACAACCTTTTGACTCTTGCTGAAACTATGAAATAAAAAACAACTTTCACAAAATACTTGTTTAGTGTTGGGTACAATTATTTTAACCAACATAAATTGGCTAATGCTTTCAATTCTGGCCTCTAAATCTCTTGTACGGCATTCAGCTTAAAACCAGGAGGACAGGCGGTTGTTTCAGTAAAAGTAGTGCGGGTATTTGCTGCTTAGCGCCAGCTGAACCAGTCGCAATGTTCAACTTTTAATAACATTGTTACACAGAAAACAAAGTTGTTCTCTCATTTTTTATGGACAAAAAAGGGAAACAGCAACAGAAACGGCCGCAAACGGTAACAGTAAAAAGTTTAGAGGATTTTTGCTGCAAGAATGCAAATACATGACATGTACTTGCAACATAAATATTGTTACGCAAAGTACTTGCATATAACATGTTTTAAGCTCGTAGACAAGCAAACCTTTAGTACACTCAGAAAAATTACTTGTATTATTGTAAAGTTGAGAAAACGTTCTCAGATCATAATCTGTTGTTTTGCATTCTCAATTCACAATTAATAGACGAAACCGGAATCCGTCGCTGGCAATAATTAATAGTCTTGATTGCCAGGGCGACCGGTTCTTGATTTGTGTACTGATAGTGAAAAACTTACTGCCTATTGCCGATATTATATCCCGGTCTGTTCACATCGAACGTGTTAGAGGACACTTTACTTATTTAGTTGTTCCGCAAACACTAACAAGAGTACCGAAACCGATTGATATCAGCTGTTGTTGCAGTATTGAGCAAAATAATTGTTGCCAATAACTTTTTCTTTTCCTTTAAGGAGTACTTGGAGGATATACATTTTTGCTCTCGAAAACCTTTAGCAATTTGCATTCCAAAGGCTTTAAAATCCGCTGACAGGGATTGTTGTTTTTTCAGCTAATTCTTGATTAAGCTGTTGAATAGAATTAGAAATAAATTTTATATATTTTATACCCTAAAAAAAAAAAGATAATAAATTTAAATATTTTTTTAACCAATCATTGGCATCTTCAAGATTTTTGTTTGCAATTATTTTGTGTTATTACATTTAAATAATAATAAATTTGCAATAATTTTATAGAAATAATAATTCGTTGTTTTTTTTTTCTTTTAAAAAGAGGTTGAGCTGCATTGCACTGATTTTGATTTCCTAAATATAATTGAAGGCTTATCACGATTCAATGCATTTTTTCCTAATAACTTGACAAAACACTGCAAATAGACAGCTGGAAAACTACTAATAACCGCTTAATAGTTTGCTGTTTTAAATTCTCCGTTAGTCAGTCCGTATAAGTAAAATATTTGGGCAACAGAGAAATAAATTTATAAAAGTCTCATCAATCAAGTTTAGCTACACATTTCCTTACAGCAATTCTAGGAAACACTGATACGGTTTTCTTGTTGTTTCTTCTGCTCTATTCTTATTGCTGGTGTCACCAACTATTCCTGACATGCATTTTCAATTATTGGCATTTTTTTCTATCCAACAATTTGTCGTCGACTCCCATATTCCAGTCGATCCTTTTGGTGGTGTTGTGCGATAAGCCTTTTGTGTATTACTTTATTTCATTAACCACTCGTTCCAGATTTCCTTAGATTTTCGGTTTTCAGCATCTATTGAAAAGCAATTTCTGTGCGGACAACATTTTCCGTTGAACGTTTTTGTATGACGGTTCTATATTGTGCTCCGAACATAAATCAGTGCTTAGCAACAAAGGACGTGGTGTTAGAAAAATGAATGTAAAATTTATGCAAATTTACCGGGGGACAACACACAACTTTTCAAATATTTGTAACTTAAAGTTTGCAGGAGTTGAGCGGGTTAAAGCTTTGTGTTCATTGTTTTCCTCATTTATTTTACAAACCAAAAACTCTAAAGTGTTAAAATTTGATAAAAAAAAATGTATGTAAATAAAACAGAGACAAGCGCTGAAAAGAGGATTTAAAGAGTGAAAGGATTGAGGCACCCAGCAGACGGTGCGGCATACGACTATAAGTTGGTAAATAAAATATGCTTGACAAAGTCGATGCTGTGTTTTAGAAACATATTGCCAAAAAGAATATCGCATTAAGTGAATCAGACTTGAAAAATCTTGGTCATTGACTGATAATGCAAACAAATCGTGTATTATGACGTAGAACATTGATTTTATGTTTTCCAGTCATTAACACTTTTTTTATTACACTTTATTAGCGAATAAGTAGAATTGTTTTTTTTCTTTGCTTTAAACGTAAAAAATACCATTAACTTAGAGCCGGCCATTCGCCCTGGACTTCTCCATCTGTCAGCCACATTTCTTCTCAAATACTAGCACTTAGCTGGCTCTGTGACTTAATCATGTTCATCCATTTTTGGAAATGTTACCAAATTAAATAATGAAGAGCCGCTGAATCTAGCAAATGCAGCAGCCAGTGGTGTCTCCTCCGCAGCAGCGCCACTAGTTGTGTTGCCCAATAAACTGTTTTTACGTCTTTTGGAAATTATGTTTTTTGGTCGTTCCCCGTAGTTGGCCGTAAGAAATTCGCCAACGGGCTGTGCTATTGAATAGCATCGATTATAACAACATTACCGGCCAATATAGTTTTGTTTTATTTATTAAAATGGATATGCAAAAGAAATCGAAAATCGGTGTGTTTAAGTCCTGCAAAAGCAATAATTAATGGACTCAGCGGCATTGAAAGACTCTTCGTATTTTTATACATAAACTTTTCTACCCATTGAACAGAAGGTCCTGTGAGGTGCTCGTCTTTTAGTTCGTGGAAGGCTACAATCACCTCTATCTAAAGCCCTGCTTTGCCAAAGAATAAATTGTTTCGAGAGACGAGGAAAGCTTTTAGCCCCGCAACCAATAATAATACACCGCAAGTATCATTGATTGTATTTTTAGTAGATTTATTTTGCAAATTTTGTTCAATTAACAATGCGGACTGTGCAAACAGTATATTATTTGCCTGCGCGTTAGATAGTCCACTCGCCTTTTAAAATATTCATTTATTTAATTGAATTTTTATAACTACTTTGCAGCAGCCCGGAATATAAAAGAAAATCATATGAATATAATGCGATTATAGGCAATTTAATCCTACAAGTTTCTTTTGATCCACCCTTCATATAGTTCCAGGTGAATTACCTGTTGTAGCGTATTTACCTTTTCTAGGTGGCAACGCTAGATTGTGTAATCGATTTGTGTCAGCACCTGCCATTATGGCCATATCTGACATTGGACCAACCTTATCTGGACCAACTTAGACAACCCATGACCAACGTCCCCATGTGGATATGTGGGAACGGTACACAACACAAATTCCTTGCTTGAAAGCTCGGGTAATTTGAGGCAAGAGTAGAACTACAACAACATAAGAAACCAATAAATTCTGTTTGTCAAAAATAAAATTAGCACAAATTTGTCAACTGGCGTAGTGCTGTCACCCTGAAGACCTAAATACCATTTGGTGTACAGACAATAAACTGTTTGCTGTTGATTTTCCACGACATGATAACGATTTATTTATATTTCTGATACTATTCACACACACACAAACAAAATCAATTGCGAATTTATTGTTATCAATAAAAATACTTTTGATATAAAATAAAATTTATTGATTCTATAAATAAAATAATCATAGACTTATCCCACTGCTGGACTCCTTACGAGCAGAAATACAGACATAAATACAGAATAGAGATGGCAAAATAGGTACTATTCAAACACGAAACGTACAATGGTACCACCAAAGGCCTAATTAGTACAAATTTTAGTTATTAAAATGAATTTATGTTTCAAGAACTTTCAAAAATTATCGGAGGAATGTTATCAGTTTCACATTCGTCAGCATCTTTTCTTAGCAAAATATATAATTAAAACCAAAGAGAGACAGAAATAGAATTCAAATTGTTTGCGGCTTAATCCAAAGAAAAGATTTAGTGCGTTCACAAAATTGTAAGTATTACAATATGATATAAATATATCCAGTAAATTTTTTTTATCAAAATTGTAATTAAAATCTCGAAAACGATGTAGAAGCCAGAGCCTACCTTAAGTTTCTTTATAAATATGTATGTAAAGATGTGTTTTCGCGGTAATACATGTGTTACGACATGTCAAAAAATGAAACAAGTCTTATCATTCTAAAAGCAAAATGTATTGAGCGGGTGAGAATATGGATACAAAAATATTCCAAACCATTTTAGAAACTTATAATTATTCTCAACACACCAGAGTTGTATTTTACAGAAAATATCGGCAGCACCAATAGCGGGTATTGAAGGTGCTACCAATAATTACAACAACAACCAAATTCAATACAACTAATTTGTATGCATTTGTTGTAAAGATTGCAGAACTGAACCATCAGCACCATAAATATTTTTTCTTTGATTTTACTCATAAATACCATCCCTGCAGGCATGCAAAATACTTACAAAGGCCTTTTTTGGTTTCTTTTTTTTAAAAACACGCAGAGAATTTCCTAATACTTTGTTTTACTGGGAAAACCCATCTTAAATAGTTTTATTTAATACAGAATTGTTTTTTTTTTTTTTTTTTTTTTTGTAGTACAAATGAAATTTAATGTACCTTTTTTGTTATATCTATATAATAAGAATTATATAAATTACAAATAATATGTTTAAGAACCATTAAGGTTAGAAGAGTAAAATCTTTTCAGGTATTTGGTGCAATTTAAAAATGTCTGCAATGCCATCCCTGATACCAGACATAAACACAAAAACAAACCACTAAAATTCATTGCAAATTTGATTCAGGCAGCGGCACATGACTAAGAAAAGGGAAAAAGGAAATTCTATCAAATGTTTACCATTATTATTAAGTCGTACCTTTTTAGCAAACTGCACTTACCAGGACGAATTTTCGCCATGTGGATGCCGGGAATAAATTGTTGTACAGGTATCTGTACTGCTTTTATAACACACCGAATGATGTGTGTTAGTCTAAGTCTCATTGTTATCTGTCACGTAGAATAATATGCATCGTGAATAAAATTAACAAAATGTTGTGTGTTACTGAAACGGAAGAGATAAACACAGATGAAATTCCGCTTACATTCACTGGAATGTATGTAAATATTATACACATTTACATACATACATGCCCACAATCCTACATAATGAAAGCATTTATTGCGCTATTGCAAATGTTATAAATTTTAAAGACAGCACGAAAGTAATATATTAGATAATTTCCATAGATTTTCCAATAAATTTAAATGCTTCAAACTGTAATCCATCACATACAATTACACTTCAGTGACAAAACTTGGCAATGATGGCGTTGCCACAATGCCCCAGTTCTTTTGTCTTCAGCATGAGCGAGCGCCAAAGAAAGCAACAAAATTTCATTTAACTCGATTAAGAATACCGGGCTTAGGTTTTATTTATATTTCTTATTTCCATACTTATACCCACAGAAATACTTTCTAAGGCGGAGAAAATCAAATCCCGTCAAGGAACATTAAACATGACTGGTTTTGCCTATTTTGTTAGATAACAAAACAATTAACTTGCATTGGCAATTAAATGGAAAAGTGGTTGCTGCTTTAATCAGTTCAGTTTTACCCCAGTTTTTGCGTTTCAAAACTGGTTTAGGCACTTTTGAGATAGTTTTTCTTAGGCCATAAACATTCCGTAAGCAAATTCTATTAAATGGCAAGATATTAGAGCTGGCAAGTTATAGTTGGTAGTTTCGATAGTTTTGCTTACGTTGCACTATTGCTGGTGTCGTTGACAAAATGGCTGTCATCTGACAACGATAACTGCCATTCAACGGATAGTCGATGGATTAATGGATAGAGATAAAAAATTCATTTGTTTTTTGCTTATTTCATTCAAGTGCTGTCAACTTTTCGTTTGCAAGAAACCGTAAGACCGAACAAAAAATAGCAGCCAAATCGCCATAAATCAACACTTTTAGGGTTTCGGTCTGGAAATGTAAATTTTAATTTAAAAAATTTGAGATGTATGACAAATTATTTGTTAACAAGGTAAGATCTCAGTATCTATATAACTTGGAAGTGCTCTCAGCAACAAAACAAATACTTTGCATTACAAGACCAAATCCATTAACATACAAAAGTTGGTAGCACATACTCGTATGAGCTCCCTTCAAGGTCACGTCATCATAACGTTATAGATTCAATACTATTTATATGAATGGTAAAATGATATAAGTGAAGTGAAAGTAGGTTAGATATAGTTGTTTTGTCCAATGAGGTTCTTGAGACATTCTTGACCGCATCGTTTCATAAATCGCAGAATACCCTCAGCGCTATTAACTGGTAATCTAGTGGAACAGCAGCTCAATAACACAATTAACTTTTTCCCCAGTTGTTGCTTTAATCTGACAACACGAATATACATATATGTATATATGTGAACAGTTAATTCGATATGACATATATGCGTACATATAAATATCGCGTCTTTATGTCATCAAACTTATTCCACACCCCTGTTCAAGGGGTGTCAACATCTGTAATCATAAATATCATCATAAATAAATTAGAATTTTTAAGTGTGTGTGTGAAATGTGTTTAATACGCGAACAAGTAACACCCCAATAAAACGTTATTTGTATATCGCGTTTAAGGAATTCGATTGTCAGTCACATATTACAAATATTTCTCCCTCTTCTTGCTTTGCTTTGTACGGTGAGGCCGCGACGATTCATGTACCATCAGCCTAAATTAGCCAGGCAAATATATAATACATCGATTTAATTTCTTTCCCATTTTTATAACATTTAATTGGGATTATCTCTAGTGTTGAAGTAGTGGAAACACAAAATTAATAATTGTGACTTGCACAAACACCTATAATCGGCTGAGCTTAAACTTGGTGTTGTCGAGGTTTTAGAATAAAAAAGAAATCATAAACTTTAAGTATTTTGCCCACCAAACTGTTGAGAAAATAAATGTGTTTAGTGAGGGATGTCGGCCAGTACAGAGTACCACCAGCTAATAATAATTAGAAACTATTATTTACTCATAAAAGGTAACGATTGTCTCCTTATAACCAGATTTTTACTCGTTCACCCAAATGAACCCGAAAAGTTTCGAATAAATACTAATTATTTTAAGCTTAAAATGCTTTATAAATATCTTAATTAAAATTTTCATAGCACATTACGAAAAGTCCAATAGCATTAAATTAAATCTACTCTGATGACAATCTTATCGTCTATTTGCGTTTAAATAAGTCCTGTTGCCATTTTTCATTCACCAAAAACTTACTCTTTCATATGTTTTTTTTTTTTTTTTGTTTGTTTTGTTTGTATTCCTTTAACTGCCTGAATCCAGTATAAAACATTCATTGAATGAACTGCAGAACAAATGCAAAACGAATTCATTCATATCTGCAGTTGAACTAATAAACAAACAGACTTTTTTTAAAAAGTGTGTTTTTTTACAAATCTTTTATATTCTATAAGGAAAATACTAGGCCGCAAGACATTAAAGTGATTTTTTTGTTGTGTGTCGTTGCAATAAATGAAATGGAGATGCATTTGATATATAAATATATATACTTCTCTTAAGGCATAGTCAAAGAAAGTACACTGCGAGACAAGTAACTGAGCACAGCCGCCGATTTATGGGATAAGAATGTGTAAACAATTTTGAAATGAAACGAATTCTCAAATATATTAATTAGAAAAGTTAACGTCTAAGCAAAGAGTTGAACTTTTTTTTCTGTGTACTGCACGAGTTTGTGCATAGACAAATATCATGTATTTAAAAGAAAAGACGATGCATTCGTTTATGATACTAATGCCACGGATGGTAATCAGAGAATAGCAAATATTGCACACAAAAAAATGGTACTCGTTTACAATTTATATATCTACATATTGTGTATGTTTGTGTGTATGTAGATTTGTTTAGCACACAAATTGTGGTGGCTTTTGTTCTGGTCTATTCGCTTTACATTCATATTTTCTTCTTGTTAAACATTTCCAACCATGAGTGTTATATGATTTTAATTGGTTTCCTTTTGGTAGAACACAATTTATCATGTATATCTTCTATTTAGAGATCAAATATTATGATACACATGTTTTTTCTATCTATGTTAAGTGTAAACACGCTACTTCTGCTATACACATTTATTTGAACGTAGACACAACATGAGTGCAGAAATATTTATGAAAAAAAAGAAAAAAAATAATAAAATAAAGGCCAATTCTTAAAGGATTTGTATGTCTAAATAACAGAAACAAAAAACACAGTCGTTTTCTACACATCTTGGACAGACAGGAAAATTATTTTTGCGACGACTGCAACAAATTACTCGTGTTGTCAACAACAAGTCTATTACTTCTGTATTAATATAATAAAAACTAATGGCGCGTAGGCAGCTTTTTATTTCAAAACTAAGTTTAAATTTTAAACATCAGTTTCTTATATTAATATTTACTAGATAATATATAAACTGTTTAACTGTAATAGAAATTTGAGGACTTAATTCTGGCAAAGGACTTGTTTTCTGTGACACAGATCTTAGGCTGTAATAGGCCGAAAGCGATTAAAACCTCGAAAGAAAAAAAATCTTCTAGTCGGCTTAATATAACAGCTAGAGGGCCAAAATGAGTGACTAATTGATTAAAACCCAAACTTGATGCTGGCAGTTTTTCACCCCTGGTGCTTGTAACTTTTTTAAGTTTTAAAGAGTTTTTACACCGCTTACACTCATTTTGTGATAGTTTTACAGGACCCCAAAATCAATTGTTACTAAATTGGTGTAGACTCAGTCGTGGCCTTGTGAACTTGTACTAAACCGAGTATAAAGGATTGTAAAATTGATTTACATCAGCAGCTGATATTTTGGTCATTTGGAGAAATGTCCACAGCTCACCACAGCTTCTATGTGGGCTTCAGTTTGCTGGGCCCACATATGTAAATAGTGAGTGAAAAGTGACACATAACACTAAGTCCCTGCTCCTAACCTGATATACCTGGATAGTAGAGAAATTCGCTGGCCCGAGATCTCCTCTCAATAGAACATAAGGTGCAAAGCCTATGATTCCTCACCCTCTAGTCTCTTATGAACGACAACACTTTAGCCCTCAGGAACTATCAAAACCCCTTCATACAGATTTTAGGCTCAAACCAGACCGTTTCCATCAAGGTAGGCCTCCCAAAGGAATGATTAATACCAGGATATGTCTTCAAAGAGAATTCCAGTTTTCGGCCTGGAAATAATTCGGTCACGTTGAATTGATAACTTTGAATTTTTCCCATCAACTAGAAACATTTTCAGATTACGACTTCATAAATATAATTACCTGCTTACAAAAATAAACAAAACAAATGCTGTAGTGGATTTTTCATAAAAAAATTAAGTACTTTTTAATTGTACTTTTATTTTATGCGTTTTTGCAGAGTTGTGTTATCAATGTAATGTGAATGCCAGAAGATAAACAATAATGATTAGTCACAGTACAAATAGACACTACTGCGCATCGTGAGCAGGTGAATTAAGCTCTTTCGAACATTTTCCAATATTTTATTCTACTGGAAAGTTATAGTTTTAATTATGCAATTGTCAGTTAATAAGTAAAATATATCTATTATACTATTAGTTTCATTTAGTAATAAAAATAAAGCGAGAATGTAGCAAAATGTAAACTATTTTAGAATTTTTAATTGCCGCTTTAACGAAAAATTGTTGTTAGTCCTTTTATAAATTATTTTACTTTCCAGCAGGCAAATGCAACAATTTTTAAAACACAGATGTAGCAAACAATAAATTAAACTAAATGCAAATAAAAAGAAAACTATTTTAATATAAAATTTATTCAATTTGAACGAGTCTGCTAAATAATACATTTTAATTGTGGCAAATTTTACAATTTGTTTAGCAATTGAAATCGTACAATAAATAAAAAATAATTTCAAGGTATATTATTTTCCAACTTTATAAACATTTTGAAATACTTGTATTAGAGCAGAAGGAGTGAAGCAAAAAAGGAGGCAGTTTGTAATTCTAATAAAAAAATATGCCAACAGATACGAGTACTTACATATGTATGTATATGGCAAATGCATTTAACGTTGTACCATGTTGTTTTAGTGGAAAATACAGGTTTTTTGTAGTCAAAATATTTAACACTGAACGATGTTGTTTTCACATTTTCAGCAAATCGATCAAATTTTGTTGGATTTTTTTCATCTTTTTTTAATTTTTAGTAAATAGTTCTGGTTTTGATTTGATGATTTGAAGAATCTGGGAATTTTATATATCGTTAGCTGAATTGCAAAACCACATAACTATGGAAAGAATACGAAATCGACTTTTTGTTTGATTATCCGGCATATCAGCAATTTTTATTGTCTTATTATATAAATTAGACTTCAAGTGCAAGTTTAATGTTATTACTTTTTTTCCCCAATATATATTAGAAAACTTGTAAGTCACGTGTGAAACTGAAATTATGTAATTAATATGAATTATTTATAACGTGCGGAAATACTTCAACCGAAACAAAAACACTTCTTTGCCCTTGATTTAAATTGGAAGCTGTTCAGTATTTTCAGTATTTTTTAGACTTTATTTACATTGAAAATATTAGAATTAATAAAATTTAACTAAAACATGAAAATTCAAAACACGAACACAAATTTACTAAAGCAAATAACGAAAAGAAAAGGTACAAATAAAAGCGGATATTGATTTTACTAAACAACAACATCGAAAACCCAAATCGAAGACAGTAAAAGAAAGAAAAATGCCAACAACAAATTGGCAGCTTATCAAATAAATATGAATTAATATCAAGCTGGAAAAAAAAACAAGAGAATGCCATCATTTTTATTAATATACAGTTTGGTGGGTTTGTTTAACCCTCTGGCGCTCGGAAGTGTAAAGTTGGCTGTCCGGTTGGCTGTCTGCTATAGTGACATATGAAAAGAAATCCCCTTATAAGGGAAACCTTCCTTCCTTCCTTCCTTTTTGAACTTATTGGAGATTTTAAATGTGTTTTAATTGTTGGCAAATTCAAAATTTGGTTTCAATGTCGACAAATAGTAATTGAAGTTTCGGAATGTTGACAAAATATCCCGTTGACTTCATCGCGCGGAAAAAATACAATCCAACACAACAAAAATTAAGTTTCTTTCAAGGACAGCTGTTGGCAAAAGTAGGAAACATACATATGCAATATGTTTAAGGTACAAGGATCCCACTCTGAGTTTTTATATTAGAGGGCGAATTTTTTGTATTGTTTAACCCTCTCCTATTTTTGAGAATTAAAATTGCATGTGGTTATTGAATGGCTCATCGTAAGAAATGTCAGACTAAGCTGTTTAGAGTATACAGCAATACAATCTGGTAACGTTGTGCAATTAAAGTCATAAGAAATTGCTCAGCTGGACTTTATGTAGTATTTCTCATTTCTTCGCTTATCTGGGAATATGGCAATTATATTGTGCGTAAATTGTATATGAAGCTAAGACAGATTTTGGAATTGATTTTATGCCAGCACCTGCCATGACGGCACCAATCCACTTGAATGAACTGAGTAACGGTTCACTTGCAAGTCCACCCGAAATCCACCAGGAACATCAGGCCTTAAACCAGCTCCCTTATACATTCCCCAAGCATCTAGCTGCGGGCATAAAAACCGACGTGTCGGAAGACAACAGCACCTCGGAGATTTTCTTTCTCCTGCGCCTTTAGGTTTAAGGCACAAACAGAACGTTTCGGCCAAGGATAGGCTCCTCAACCAATGACCGACCCAGAACGCCAAAGGCCTTTGGTTAAGGTTTTAGAACAACATGTATAACCGAAGTCATACATGAACTTTCTAGGCTTTTGGTTGTCGTACCAATCGAGCGAATGCAGAGTGCCATGACCCATGTGCTAGATTTTTGTCCACAATGGCAAAATGAAGCAGAGTTATGTAATGCCTGCCGCTATAGCCCTAACAAGAATTACGTGGCAGCTCTCCATAAAATAATAAACGGCATTTCTAAATTCAGTTCGTGAAAGTTTTCACAATCGAGGAGATTGATCGTCGTCGAAAAGCTGGTCAGCGGCGGGCAGAGTGAAGACTACTTCTTTTTCTATACAAAATTATAAACGGAGCTTTTATAAATCGAGCTTTTAGGAAGTTTGTCCACAAAGACTGAAAGCGAAATTTTGGTCTGGCACATGGCATAAAAAAGGAAAAGTAATATTGTCCTTTTTAGTGGTTTACAATGAAATCATATCGTAGTTAATATTTAAAAAAAATATATGTTTGCAAAAATTTTATCAGAAAACATGTTTTGAAGAACACTACAACACTATGAAATTTCTAGATATATATCATGTTCTTTCTTCCGATGGCAACTGTGTTACTTTACATGTATCTATATCTTAGAACGGATTTTTTCTTTTTATACTTTTCTTTATTCTATTCTGCATCAGATAATATCCGGTATCAAAACTTTTGTGGATATTGTTTGCTTTTATTTTCATTTAACTAAACACAGACAGTTAATGTTTCTCGTTTTTATTTCTTTATTTTTTTTTTTTGTGTAAATATTCACAATTGAAAAATTTATTAAATAAACAAAAGCAAAAAATTTTCTTAAAGGAAATACAATACAGATTACGAGTACTTGGCTCAAGCAACACGAAATGGAAGACAGCAAGGAACCAGCGCTTTAATTTATAAAATGATACCAGAAATTGACTTAAAAGTGAGAACAAAAGAGTTTTTAATTAAAGTCAACTGACTGAAAATAAAAAAACAAACATTTGCTGTTATATTTTTAAGGGTTCAGAATATTTATAAAATTCTATAGCTAAATCGTTTTTGAAAAAGAAAAATACTTTTCGTAAAAAATTCTGTAGTGAGAGCAAAATTCTGGGTTCAGAATGTCGCCGTGCCGGTGGCCATGTGCTAAAAGTCGTTTTTAAAAGTTAATGTCATTTGAAAATAAATAATTTTTCTTTCACTAATATGAAAGTTTTTGAATTACAAGTTTTATCGTGTTAAATAAAAAAAAACACTCAATAATTTTAGAAATTGTTGTTTATTGGAGTAATTTTTATTTGCAATGAAAATGTGTTCATTTTTTTTTCCTTAACTTTTCATATTTTCGCAACCAACTGAATTCTTATTATTTTATAGGAAACAGGTGATGACAGGCTATTGATGAATATAATATATAATATAATATAATATTCCCTTATTTCTAGCATTACAAAATAATACTTAATTTCTTCGGTTAAGGTTTGGAAATGTCAAATTACACAAAACAGCATTTTCAGAATCATGAGATTTTCGTTTTCGTTTTCGTTTTAACAAAAATGTATTTTTAACGCGTTATCAATTTTTAAGTTATCGATGAATTAGACACTTCTACGCTTATTATTGCTACAGAAATGCACAATAACTGCATTTGACGAACGTGTCCGTTTTTTTTCTGCACTTATTTCATACCCCTCAGAAAATAAAACTCCAATCGGCCTACGAGATACATCCATTAAAAAGTTTTACCCTTTAAGCCTTCAACTTTATTGTTCACTTCCCTTTAAACAATTTTAATTTTAATTGAAAAGCAATTCGTTCAAAATTTCTCCTTAACTCGTGCACACAAGCCCACAAACAAACAAACGAATCATCTCACTTATGAGTTTTCTTTTGCTTCGCATTTAAGCTCATTAATTCCTTTAATAAGGTTAAATATCCTGTTCTTTGGAATTGCAAGTATTAAAAAATACTTATAGCACACAGAAACGTCCGTCACTTTGTATCGAGCAGTGTGAACGTGTGTGTGTGATAGCGTTTGTTTATGTGTATGTGCAGTTTGAAGGTATTCAACTTTATGGTCATTATGTTGGTTTCGTTTTCTGAGCAATTTAATTTCGTAGGCCCATAATGAACCCTACAATTGCAGAAGTAGTTTAATTTGAAAAGGTTTATAACTTTTTCTTGGCATAGTTTATTCTTTCAACAACTTACGCATGCACACACACACACTCACACACACACTCACACACACTTATTCACACCAGCTCCTTCTTTTAGTTGCCAGCAAATGTGTAAAAAAAACGGAACTTCTTCGGCTTGTGCCGGCACACACATCAAAACATTCCGTAAATATTCTCATGCTGCGGCAACTTAACCGACAGACATTTAATGTTTTATATGAGTATAAATATTTATGTTTTTGTTGTCATAATTTTATTGCCATTTAATTATGCAAATTTACTTAAGATTAAAATATACTGCATAAGGATTTTTTTTATGGTTGTTGTTCTTTTATTATTAAGTTTTTAAGTGACTTTAAAGTGGGGCTGCATGAATAATCGCCCAAGGGAAAATGTTGCAAAGCACATTTACAGAAAATGTGTCCTTAAGCCAAAGTTGGGGAATTGCTCATGAATTCAGGTTGTTGTTTCTGTGCACATTGAAGAAAATGTCAAGTTTTCGACAAATTTCGGTTTGAAAATCTGTAGCTGAGGATTCATTTCCATTGACATAAGCCCAAGACATCGCCACAATAAAAGTCAAACAGAGTCTAGTCTGGTAAAAATATCCTCCCCAAAGTGTGGCAATTATAATCTTCGCATATAAAATATTCGATTCTGAACCTGTGGGACAACGTATTAGAGGACGCCCACGGAACCGATGGCGCACACAAGTGGAGAGGGACCTCAACCAACTTGGTGTGCAAAATTTGAGGACGCTGGCTAAAGACCGTGCCAACTGGAAAAGTTTGTTGGTTGAGGCCCAGGTTCACCACGGACTGTAGCACCAAAAGAAGAAGAAGAAGAAGAATATAAAATATTCTATTTGTTATAGTATCAGTTGTTTCTGGCTGCCACTTCCCTCAACGTGCCGCTTTGTCCAGATTTGCTTAACTGAAATAAGATTTAATTTAATCTTAAACCCAGACTCGTTTACGGGGAGCAGGCTTTGATTTGGTGTATTCCAAACCGGTATATACCGGGGTATAGAGACAAAAGTGTTGCTCGGTTGACATCGTTGAATTTCCTATAAGACTTCGGTTATTCAGGTTCTTCCCAAACCTGCAGCAAAGTTTAATTAACAGAAGGGGAATCAATGTGCCCCGGGGATGCTTTAAAAGAGGGATTATGATGCTGGCCAATGCCTGCTACCTTGGCTTTGGGTGAAGGTGAAAGACACTGAGTCCTGGCGAAAGAATTGTGCCTAGTCCTATTTTCAGTGACCCACATGTCTCCGAAATCCTTGCTCTACATGTTGGTGCTAAGATCACCGTGGGTTTAGGCCATATTGGCAGGCACCCAGATGAATCGTTACACACATGTTCCCGAAATGCTGTCGTCTAGCACACATTCCTTCGTAAGCACTGGATGGTGGGTAACTTTCAGAGGAGCACCCGTTCGGGATTTCGGGCTAACGATTCAGATGCTTTGACTTCTTCTCCTCCCAGTGGAACTATTTGCTAAATTAATGCAATATTCATTTCATTAAACTTTCATTTAATTGTCTTGATTAAAGTCTATTTACATTTTTTGGTAACCCAATTCGTATCTCATTTATTTCATTTACCAAATCCAAGAAATGCCAACAATAAAACCCGCACGGTCTAAACACCATCAACAACAATTTTAATAGGAACCTTAAATTGCAACATAAAACTAAACACGTAAACATTAATAAACGTATGTATGTATGTTGCTATTATATAGTTTTACATATGTAGGAGCATTTGAGCACATGACCATCGTGCACATAAGAAATATGCAACATCTTTGTAGTCATCTTTTGTAATAAATCCTATACAAATTGCAAATGGTACGCGTTTACTGCAAGAACGGAGGAACAGTTGAGAAGTCTTTGCTGTCACGTTTGTACATAAATTTTTGATAAAATACAATCTTTGAACTAATTGGGTGTATTTAATCCAACCATAAACCCAACTCCGTGTTGGAGCCACAACTGTTTCGTTTAAACACACAAGTTATCATAGTTTTAGGTATATTTCCCTTAAGCAGCTGATAGAATATTATGATGTGTATTTCCATCAGCATTGCCAGTCAAATGGCAAGTTTTTGTAGCAAATTTTGCTAATAATTAAGCACTTTAAAAGGGAGCGAATATATGATTTTACTTGTGATAAACTCAAGCATGAATTGATCTCTTGACTATAAAGACATAATTGCATATTTCACTACAAGTGAAACCATAATTCGTCTACCCATAACTTTTTGGTTTGACTTCTATAATATTAAGTTTTTGGTCTGCCTTCCTTGACTTCTTTCCCTATTTTCTATTAACAAACTTTAACCATCTAACGGATATGCTAAAGTAATGCATACACATGAACATTGGATAGGAGAATGTGGCAAACCCCTACAGTTTTGTTCCGCTCATGTAAATGATGGCCTTAAATTTAACTTTTTCTTTAATATTGAAGATTATGTCACATCACTAAAAACCTTTTAGGCTATTGGAGAATGTCTACAGACTGATGGTTCGATGAAATTAGCCCACTGGGGTACATTTGCGTCCTATTGTAGTGCCTGTGGGAACTAAGCGATATCGACTATCTTACATATCAACCATTGGCACAGATTTGAAACCAGCAGAAACTCTCTTAAAACCTTCCACCATTTTGAAACCTCTGTTAGATCTTATGTATCATCAGCCTGTCTAGATATTTGTATTTTAAATACGATAAAGCTGAGCAACGGCAAAGGAAGTGTTCAAAACGTTTCTCCCCTTATCCATTCTTACAACTTCCGCAGAACTTTTCGTACAATATAAAAGATTTAACTTTCTCAGGAGCGACTGGTCTCTCAACACGACACCCTTAGCGGGAAACACCCTTCAGGAATATAGTTCTCGCCCATGGGTAGCTGGGTTGCGTTGGTCTTGATGTTGTGCAAGTGAGATGACTTGATAGGTCGGGATGCGTGTGGCTTTTAAAAGTGGACGCATTACACGTGGGTTTTGGCTCTCTAATGGGGCTTTAAGCATCTCATCTATGCCGTTTATTCTAAGTCCATTTCAGCTTAGCACAGTTTTTTGGCTAGATGGCGCTGCTCAGCAAAACTGCAGATTTGCAGATTTCGCTCCACGTCTGGTATATCCTATAGTATTTCTTGTTACGCTCCCTATAGCAGCAATTTTGTTCTGAATCGTAACTCACTGACCAAAATACAAACATATTCTTAAATAGAAAATAGTTAATTGAAAATGTATGAAAATATTTAGTTCGATATAATATTTTCCTAACTATAAAACGTATTCTGATTTCTTCTTTCCGTTTTCATCTTTCAGTGTCACGTTCAGACATAAAATTATTCTTTGTGTGCGGATACACCGTTCAAAGAAAAAACTTTTGCTTTGCCTTAAAATAACATATTTTCTTTAATTCCCTTGAACCGGAAGGAAAATTAGCAACTGCATTTCTTGTGCGGAAACTTTCGCGCCTACTCTCGTTTATTTGCAAATTTATGGTTAATGCCAGCGGATGGAGCAGCTTCTTAGAATCAATCCACAAACTAATTATGTGGAGCATGTTGAGTAAATAATTACTTACAGTATATCAGTATAGTTTGTGTGCTTGTGATAAGTGTTACAAATGATGTGGTTGATGTCGTTGTAACACATGAACAAGATAAGGATCCTGACAGGCAGATGCTGCCATTAAAATAAAATGCAAGACTTAAAATTAAAATAAACGAGCCAGCACAACAGCAACAAAAAAATGTATGTATGTACTTATATAAAAAAATAACTCTTAAAAGTTATGAACAATCAACGAAAATAAATGACGGTTGTAAAAAGAAATTTTAAATAATTAATCACTTTGAAGTACTCAATAAAAAGGAGAGAAAAAAATATGTGCTTGAACGACTGCATATTAAATGCTGCAAGATATTGAAATGACTTTCCAACGAATTTAAAACAAAGTTAAATAGTCGTACTTTCATAAGGACGCCTGAGCAAAACATTTTTACTCGTAAAACTATTAAATTTAAAATTGTGGCTGAACGCAACAAGTGGTGCCAGAAAATGTGCCGCTTCTTTTCCCCTTCCCCTCCTCATGTTACCCAGATAAAAAAACAGACCAGACCAGCAGGCGCTAAATGTTTATATGTCTAAGCACTACTAGGGAATACAAGGATCTGATTAAAACCAGCGGGACGGAATTGTGTTTGCCAGACCCACGGACAAATTTTCGTAATAACCATTAAGTTCTTATAGAACCGTCCAAAACAATAAAAACTACAAGTTTTCTAAGATGAATAAATTTAAAAAATGCAGAATATTTATTTTACTTTGAAATGTAAAGAAATTTGTTTATTGAAATTTTATAAATAAAAAATGTAATAACTTCTGATTTAGTTTGAACACAATGTGACTAACGTGACCTTAAAATATTCATTAGCCGTATCGAGCACATTTTAACATCATCTTTTACAACGAAATACGAATGTGTAAAGTTTATATATGTGTAAAGGGTCTTCCATTAAGTGTTGCCTAGATTTATACGCAAATTAAACAAAATTCTTAGGAAACATTTTCATAATTGTCTAATTGCTTAAAACGTATGTATATCGATGCCATTATTTACGACAGCGCCATCTGTTACACTGCTGAATTCCTGGCATACGGAATGTTCTTTTGTCCATAATAAATTATGCTGAGTTGGATCTAGGGCATACGTTACACTGGCTTGAATAAGAGAGATTGAACAAAATGTTACAAGACCAACTCTTACAGGGCCGAACCCTACCATGTCGGTGGCCAGTTCAAAGCCCACGTGCGGAGTGTCCCACGTGGCCTGAGCTATGAACTATGTATGTGCCAGGCAGCGATGTCCTGTTCAAGTCACATGGCGTTGATGTGGATGGTCTGGCTAAAGCAGTTTTCAATGACTTCCTACAAAAAATTCACACCAAATTGCAACAGTTTCAGAATGAGATGACGCGGTTGGATCTCCTTCGCAAGGATAAGTAAAAATATGTTGATTATAGACTACAACTAGACAACTATCAACGTCAAAGTTAATGAACTGACCAAACTTGCTGTCAATGACAGCCTAAACTGACAGCAAATAGTAGTAGTCTTAGAATGAATTGACGCTGTTGGATCTAATTCGAACAGATATCGCCTTTGATGTTGATGGATTGGCCAACGCAGGCACGATGACGGCGGTAGTCTCAGTCAATGGCAGAAAGGAACAAAATGCATATGACTTAGTTGGACCTTAATCGCCACTGACGTTGGCCAGCCCGGCTGTCTCAATGAGGCCGACAGTTTCAGAATATATTGGGTACTTTTGAATAATCATAATGATATTGAAATCAACTGTCTCGGATTCACTTACATACTCGTAGAGACATTGGCATTGTTTGCCGCCGATATTAGATATCGGCACCGTACAGTGGTTGCTTGATTGTTCAGTGCCCCATTAGATTAAGAATTAGACCCCATACTGCGATAGATCCTATTTTAAAAGGTTTATGGCGGCCGTAAAATTTTACTTTTCATAACCACTTCACACAATTCAGGGAAAACCCTTTATGATCCGCATGTGCAAGATGTATTTGTACATGTATCCTGATGATTGCCATTCATATTGATTAAGAAAAAGGAACGGCAAAGAAAGTGCGCCTGCATACAAATGACAATTTGTTGGCAAAAAGTTTTTGCAGTGCTTTTGTAAAGATTTAAGAAATTCACAACTTTTAACAGATTTCCCTGAGTTGTCAGTTTGGCGAAGCAATTGCAAAGGAATTTACAGCAGAAGTAACAATAAGAGCACTACTTTAGTTTTAATACTCAACGTAGAATATGTGGAGTGACGAGGTGGCCATTTGCTGATCTAAAGATTATAACTCTGATGGGGTATACGATTACCTGTAAGATCGACTGTAAATAAATAATTTCTGCTGGAATGATGACGCCGCCGAACTTTATGAAAGGTTGGCCTTTATAAAAAGACTAATTGTTAAACATGAAACTCGGCTTCGCGGAATTATTATTTTTACTTTCTTTAGGTCGATGAACTCTTTAAGAGACAATTTTACAAGAACTAAATACATTTTTGGTTCGAATGAAGAGTAATTTAATGTCGGGTTTGTCGCTCACCGCTTTCTATGTTCTCAATTTTTATTCCTATCAAAATAGTGAATAATAGATTTAACGATGGTTGGGCTCAGCTTCAAATCTTTGGCAAAATGTAGCACTTTTTGCTCAAAAATATTCCAACTCAGAACTATTCTATCAACAGCAACGTATAATTTTCTTTCCACAGTTGCGACTTCGAATTCAAATGTTTAAATGATGTGATTAAAAGCCAAAACATCGTAAGTCAAGTTGTGTAGAGTACATGCAAGAATTTTATTTTTAGAATTGGCCAAATCAGAAATTTTCTATTATATATAAGAACTATGGCTCTTAATTTGGCCCAAATCTATAATAAATATTATGATGGCGATGACAAAACCGTCTTAAGTGATTTTCTATGTATGATTTTTAGTTCATTTTTTAACAAACGAAAGAACTTTTTTCTTAAAGTTTGGCTTTTTGTAGTATTTTGGTTTTTCGTTGTTTGTGAAGTAACACAGAATACGGAGACATGAAGTTCCTGGCAAAAGAGTTCAAAGATTAATGAATTTAACCAAACAGAATAAACTAGAATACAAGCCGGCAGAAAAGTTTTAATTGCATATAAAATGTGTTTCTAGACATGATATATAAATAAGAAACAAGCGACTGAAGCGCAAGAAAACGAAAATGAGCTCCGATTCAATTACAGTCATTTCGTTGTTTGGATTGAAACTGAAGAGAAGAATTTCAATTCTAAAAAGTTTTACAAGTCTAAGCAAAAATGTAACAGCTTTTCAAATGAAACAGTAGAAAGTTGACAAGTTTCTTTTAATAACAATTTAAACAAATTTTATATGCGTAGATATTAATGGCAGCTCAATAATAATGTATTATAAAATCTTAAGCAGCCCGTACACGACAGCAGCACCATCCCAGGACATTCTCTTTTGCCGAACGTAGAAAAAAACTATCTCTTCCTTTACTCATACCCGCGTTTATTATGCGATAAAGAGATAATTTTTGTTTTTGTGCTTAAATAATCGATTCTCATTATCAACAACACTGTCTTCTTTTACTCATCCCGACGAAAAGTGCGCGATAAAAACGCGAGAAACGCGATAAACGTCCCAAAATATGTAAAACTCTGATTTCGAATAAAACTGCAAAATGTGTTATAGTTGAATTTTTTATTTTTTTAATTAAGGGCGCTGTTTCATTTCGCTGATTGTTCGCTTTCGTAGCAGGCATATTTTTGTCCGATTTCCAACCCATATTTTTTGACATCGCAATTAACAATTTGTGTTAAAAAAAAATGGCAAATTTGCTGATAAAATTTATGAAAGCTGGCAGCCAATTAAATCATATTTTATGGCCAGAATTCAACTCAATCATTTAATTCAAATATATTAATGAAAAATTAATCTTTTTCATTTATTTTTTAAATTTCTTTAATTTAAAACTAAAATAATTATCATGATATTCAAATATGTATGTATTTCAGTTTAAGTCTGCTCAAGTGCTAAATTGTTGATTTGAATTATTTTGCCTGTTATTTAATTATAGTGAATGGCTGTTCAAACAATTCACTAGTTTAATTTTATGCCGGAAGGCAACAAGAGTATTATTGCTTGGCAAATACAATTGAATTTTAATTAAGAATTTCAGACAAATTGTTGTCACTAATACAATAAAGTCCATAGAAAATCTATTGTCTGTTGGAAGACATTCATCAATTCACCTAAAAACATTTGCCGGTGCAATCAGCAAAAAGTCTCAAGTTGTCAGATGTGTATTTATATTAATTTATCACAGGTGAATTCACATACGAGTATTTTCTTTGTATGAACAATAGTTGTAATATGTTGTTGTTGTTGCAATTTGTAATAACAATTTGGCTGCTGGCACAGAAAAAAAGGTCAAATTCGTACAAATACGTTTAATGGAATTAGGTTTTCTTCTCCGACCCAACAAATATGAGAAAAAAGAAACTGAAATTGAAATTTTTGTAGAAGCCAATATACAATTTATTTTCTTTTGGTTGCTGCTTAAAGAATTTACATTCTCAAAGTCTTATTGGTGTAAATTATTTTTGTTAATAAAATAATATTATTTGAATTAGTTGCCTTGTTATAGGGCAAGCATTTTGTTAAAGTACTAATTAAGGTTTCACGGCAACTGCATATTTCGTGGTACAAAATAAACTATTGAATTTTATTATGAAAAATTCGAATGGTAACCCGGCAGATGCTGACAAATGAAAACTTAGGGCAACTTTTATTTTGTTAAAATTGAAACAAAATTAACGTTCGAGATCATGAAACAGGCTCTTAGTACCATATAATAAGTCTATTCTTATCTCAGGGTCTGAATTCTAAAAGCCATAAAAAACAAAAACACACAAGTTTTAAATAGCGAAATTTTGTGCTATTTCTTGGTCTTGTTGCTATCGCAATGATTTCATTGCATTGGGCCAGATTGACGCAAGTGCACCAAATGCGTAAGTCTTTTCACAAACGCTTTGTGAAAACATGCGCCAGAACTGTATTCAACATTTAAATAGAATCCGCTAAACAAATAATTGTACTAAAATTTAAAAAAAAAATTCCATTAATACAGGATAAGAGTTAAATTGAATCCTTTTCAAACTAGTGTCAATTGACTTGTACCTTGAACGGCAAGTATTATAAAATGAATGAGTTTTGGAGTTCATTTTAAAGATTCACTAAGCACTTGTTTAGCTCAAGTGTCCTATAAAATAGAAGCAGACGAAGGCAACTCCTTTCTATAACTTTCTTTTAGGGATGTTCAGTGTCAGGTACGCCATAAGTTATTCCGCAGAAGAGTAGCTGCAAGTACTTCTCTCCACCATTAATATGAAGTTATTATTTAACAAAAGTTCCAGGTACTCAATCTTTTCTAGTTTGTATTTACAATGCCGACAACAAGAGACTTTTTCAAAGACTGATTTAAAATATAAAACAACGGAGAGAAGCTGGTCTTTTACTAACTCGAACGAAACGGGAAATAAAAGTTGGTTTTCAAAATAATTCAAACATAAAAATAGCACAAAAACCCTAAAACAGTGGGACAAAAGTAATGAAACATCTTATGGTAAATCGTTTTAAATCAAGTTATTTGCTTAATAAGCAACAGTTTTAAACAAATTTTATTTTAAAAAAGAATTTGTCTGAAAAAAATTTGCGTAGGTTTGATATTAAATATAAAAAATAAGTTATTGAATCTACTAACAAATTTATTTATTGTTTTTAATTTCTCATTAAACAGGGTTTTAAAGTTTATTTAAAAAGAAGATTTAAGAGAGTTTTGGAAATGGTTAAGAAATAGTTTTAAGGTTTTAAACACACCTCAACTTTTATGGCTCAACGTTTTGTTTTTCTGCACGCAAGAAAGAGAAAGAACTATAAATTATATACTTTGCTCTCCCACAGCATTTCTTTAAGTTTGGATTGCCGTGGGAGGATAATACTCGGTTACTCCAGGTTTATAGCTTTATTTTAGGACCACATTGCTGGATAGGCAGCATCCTCTGGACTTGGGTTGACAAATCGGTTGATTTAAGCCATTAACTGCTTCCTCGAATGAGCTATCCAGTATATAAATAAGGTAAAAGACTATTGCAATACCTTGTGACACCTGGGTACAGACAGCAATCTTAAAATGTGCCTACACTAGGATATTTGGGTTAAATGATGAGCTAATTATTATTCTAAGACCGGGATATTCTTGCAAATACAAAATGCAGAAGTTCGATCAATTGAAAAAGAAATTTTTTGTGGTCTATGCTGAACCTGAAAAAGAACCTGAAACTGAAAACTGAACCTGAAAACGAAAAAGGGCACATTGATTAGTACTATTAGAAACTAATTAGAACCTGGCTGTCTGGCTAAAACTTGTAAATCCAATTGTTCTTTGATGAAGTGATCCTTGCGGGCGGGGCTGCCATCTCTCGTTGCCACTATAGAGACAACATTGTGTTACCTGAAGGTTATGGAGGAGACAGTATGACCACTTGGCTATTTCCAAGGGTGGCGAAAATTTCTCAATCATATGGTAACTTAGATCCTGAGCTGAAATTTTGTTACATTCATCATACAAAACAAAAGTTAATAGCCCGTTTAATATCATCCTAGATGATCTTATGCTGCACTTCATTTTGAAGGCATTTATAAAACATTGAGATTATTCGTAAGATAACCCGCATTCTGGTCAGAAGGACAGAAGAGAGTCTTGAAAGTAGAAATACATCATAAACTAATATTTTAACAGTTTTTCGATTTAATTATTTTTGGAAATTTAGGGGTCTCTAAATGAGGTTTTAGAAAACTGCGCAGATACATCTAAAGTTATTGGTTAATGTCGATCCTACAACTACTGGCCTATTGTCCGCACCACTTCCCACTCACTTATCGAGTCTGTCATTTTGATTTTTTATCCTTCCTAAGAAATGTATTCCAAAAGCGATATTTATACATTTAACAACACTGTACAACATTCTGTGTGGTCCTGTACATTAACACAATTTAAACTTACATATTTCTTGCGTTCAATTCCACTGCTCTGCTGCTAATGTCTCACTTAAGATTGCAAACAAACGAACTAAAAGTTCTAGAAAAATATAGTGGAAATTCTTACAAACTGGTGGCAAAACTTTTAAATACCAGCGCTTTGAAAACTGTTTGCTATGATTTAAAATAGAATTATTAGACAACTTTTCTGCTTACGTTCTTATTCAAGGAGTTAAAAGGTAAGACATTAAAAAAAAGAAATGTTACAAATACTTTACTGCTCCGCTTTAGGATTTGTAGAGCTTTTCGTTAAAAGGTTGTTCAGCGACATCATTAATAGTTCTTGTGTTTATATAGAGTATAGAAAATAAAAGTTGCGGTTTATTTGCCCGGTTTCATTTTTTTGTTAGAGAATGTTTAAGTTTTGGCAAAACTTTGGAATTTAAGAAATTTTTTTTATTTATTTTAGGTCACGTCAAACCATCCCATTTTTAGTGCTGAGTTTAAGAAAATATCAAGTTACATTTTTTTATTTAATTTATTTTAAATGGAGCTTAAAGTTTTACAAAACTTGTCTAATTAAAGTGACTTCTTAGCAAATTTCCAATTTAAAACTCTATTATTAAACTGATAATAAGTCCAATATATTATTAATGTTTAAAGGGAGGACTTAAATTTAAGTAAATTTAATACCAGTAAAATAAAATTTTCTTTTTCTTTGCTCATTTGGCGCTATTCAAGTCTCCTTAAAACCCTGACTGAAAAAGAAAATAAACAATAATAAGAATAATTTAAGTGGCCACAAAAATATCCGCAAGTGCATCTTGGCCGCAGCACCAGAATAACAACAGCAAATAAATGGATGCCTGAGAATTGTTGCTGGTTAATGTTCCCCCCCTCTCTGTTTAGTCGGGCGATTTCTTCGAGTATAAAATATAGAATTCAAGCGTTTGTTTATTGTATTTTTATCTCAATTTATTTTAGTCTGTTTTTTTTATAGTAAATAATATTTGAAAATTTAATAGCTAAAATTAGGAACTTGACGGCATAAAAATAATTAAAAAGCCTTTTATATGGAGCAGCCACAAGGTCACCAATTTAAGTGTTTATATACAGTTCTGTAGACACTGTTAAACTTTTTCATTAAATAAATAAATATTGCTTTTATTATTCGGGTCAGGCTTGTAAATAACAAGCGGCAAAAGAACTAAATTGACTTACATTTACAAAATATTGGACCCAGGCGTGATGCTGAGAACTGTAAGTCAACAAATAACGTTATTAGGCGCTGCCAGACCTAGAAAAAATTATAATGCAAAAAATACTTGTTTATGAGATCCGATCAAAAATTTAGAGAGGGTTTTCAAATTTGACGGGCCACATGCTACACTCTTCTTGAATGATTATAAAATGACAATATACAATACTCTTGAGTTCCAAGCAGGCTGGGAATTAGGGACCACAAAGGGCCTCATGTAGCACAGTTTCAGCTATTTACCATGTTTAGTTTACACGTGACAGTGAGAGAGAGTTTAAGTTCCATAAAATGCTATTATTTTACACTCGTATCTGTTGTAAAATAGCAAATATTTTATTATGAGGTTTTACATCTCAGCCGGCGATTTGCTTGATGCGTGTATATTACATTTATATATATTTTTTAAATTTAAATAAAATTTTTTACTTTTAATTCATAGAAATATTTTTCCGTCTTTAATACAAATTTATATAAAAAATTATTTCACCTTTTTTTATCGCCGCCGTTTCTTGTGTTTGACTTGTTGCCAATTACGTAATATTTTGCAGTAAAATATTATACAGCAGTTTAAATCGGTTTTATTTCTGAAAATGTCTACAAACAACCGAACAAGTGAGAATGGTTATAGAATACAACCCTGCCAGCAAAAGTGAGAAACAAACTTCTTGAATACACACTGAAATGGAAACTCCAATTTTGTGAAACAATTTTATTATTCGCAGGCGCTGGTGATAGAGTTCGATCGTGATGATTTTGTGAAACAGAACAACTAAACTGCAGCCAAGTCAATAGTATGATCGTTTTTAATTGCAAACATTCTTAAGTCCCTATTGGAGATGGAAATTCATAGATTTTTAAGACACTAAATATTAATTATATTTCAAGCCACCGAGTTGTATAAAATTAAAACTTTTCTTGATGTTTTTTACTACCATCTACTCGTACATGCCGCTATTTCGTAGGCGTATAACGTACATATTATCCCTATTAGCTAAAAATTTGCCTTCTGTTCACAAGATAAGCAATTTCATAAATTCTTAGACATCAAACAATTATCAATATCATTATTTCCACATGTCAAAGCCCAAACACGAAATAATCTTCATTATTATCGTGTTTTGGTTCATATAAATTTCAGTTTGTAGACCCAAAGAATATCTATAAGAAAATAGAACGGCCGTGACACTCAGCCGCCAGTCCAGAAATATACTCACAACTTATATCTGTTTAGAATAAGTATTAGAATTAAAATGAGGGATTTTCTAACGAATAAAGAGTTTCATTCGGTAGATTTATATTTTTTGGAAAATAAGCGAAGGTTTCTGTAAATTTTGTTATATTATATTTTTGTTAAAAAATTTGTGGTTTAAGGTTTATTAAAATATGAGTTGTAGTTTAGAAACAAAATCAAGAAAGTTGTACAATAAAAGCAAAACTGAAAAGACTGAAGTCCAAAACGTGTTTTAGAAAATTCGAAATTGAGAGCAGATACTTCTAAAAAGGGATTTACTGTTCATCCCAGATGCTGTTTCGAAAAGTCTGTTTAAAAACCCGACTATTGAAGAATAAATTTACTGGTTATTCGACATTGATTTGCTCATAAGGAATTTGCTGATGGGCTTGTCACTGAAATGAAGTCCTCCAATTTAATGGCTGGTATGAATGTCGACCCATGAGTTCCTTTCTTTCCTTGTATCTCTCCCTATTGCGTTTGTCTGTGTATAAATGTGCGTACAAGTTGCTGGGTTTTGCATACTTTTGCTTTCTGTGTGTAAAATGCCTCCACGACCGCAAAAACCATGTTAACCAATTAAACATTTAATTTTAATGTTGACAAATTGTATTATCCAAGTGATGTCAGCTGCTGGCTGTTATGCCAATTCTACGTTTCTGTTTTTTTTTATTTTTTTTTTTTTTTTGTTTTGCCTTTAGAATTTTCCATTAATGTTTTTTGCATAAATTTAAAGTTAATTCCATATTCATGTTGTCGTTTTATTAATTTCTTGAACAAAATATTATTAATTATAATATAAATTACATTAATTAAGTGTCAACTTTTATATAGATTTTTATATAACTATTAGAAAATGAAATAAAGAAATTATTTTATAACAAAGTTTTCAGATTTTGTTGTTTTATCTCAAGCGATTACGATCTCCTGACCGATTGCAAAGAGAAAACTACAAAGATTTGCCGACTTTTAGTTTAATTTATTTATTAAAATTAAAATGTTATTTAAATGAAAGACATCTTTAATCATTAATATGGTTTTCTTGTCTTTAATATTAATAATATCTTTAATCATTAATATCATAGAACAAAACGATATATTTTCCATATTGGATAGAAAATTTTATGACATTAAATAATGATGACGTTTAAATATGATTTCGTGCTTGAACCATCTGGAACAGCCAATATCACAAACTTTTCGCAACATTTCCATTTTGAATGTTGACTTCCAGGTGTTCTCAGTGTGTGTTTTATCGATATAGACAAAAGTGGCTTTACCTAAAACCAAAGAAAATATTTCAACTGGGTTAAATCACACGATCTTACAATTACCTGAAATTAGTGTTTTTTTTAAGTAAATCAATTTCAGCGCGCTGTGCGGCATGCGGCTCTGTCCTGTTGGAACCAGAATTGAGTTATAAAAAGAATTTCTATTCACGTCCCTATTTCTTTTGCCATTAACAGTAAAATTCTGGCCAACATCGTTGTTCAACACGTACGCAAAAAGGACTCGCTCCGCCCATAAAATCCCCCAAACAGTAACTTTTTCGGCAATATAATGATGTTTCGACAAAAGTTTGTGTATCATCCTCCCTCCAAATGTTATAGTTGACACAAAAATGGACTTCCTTGCGAAACAACATTTTAAATGGAAACTCTATATCAATTGATGAAAGCAAAAACCAACCATCAGCTGTTAACTAAGTTGAGTCAGTGTGAGCAGACCCAATATAATATGCTGGCCCAATGTTTTAGTACAAACATACTGTATAAAGTATTGGCCTTACATGCTTTTATAGAACAAATCCAAAGGCTTTTCTATACTTTCATATATTTCCTTTTGTGTTTTTTTTTTTTTTTTTATTTTTTGCTGCACGACCACAAAATTGACCGACCAACTGCAACATTTTCTTTTCATGTTGTCGTCGTCCCTGATCATGTTTAATGCCAACACATGTTTAAGTTTAAGTGGATGAATTTGTTTTGTCGCACTAAAACTTTTGGACAACAATCTTTAAATTACTGCTTAACTTTAATACGAGTACATGCGACAACAACATATCAAAAGCCATCAGTAGAAATAAAAACACACGGACACACACACACACACAAACAAAATCTTGTATTAAAACATTGTTGCATCAAAGTTTATAAAGTCAAAAAGTACTTTAAACTTTAAACTCCATAAGTACCAGTGGAACAGTGGTCAGGCAAAGAGCCAGGTCGGCCGGACTAAAAAAATGGAAGCTGTCGATACTTTCGAAACAAATTATTAGAAAATGTTTGTTGCAACTGATTTAAGAGAAATTGTGTCTGTTACAATAAATTATATAAACAGTTTGAGATATCAGATGTGTTCCGTTGATTCGTAAAAGTTTTGGAAGGTTATTTTTATTAAGTAAAATATTTGCTTTGCATCTCAAAAACTACTGAAGTGAAAAAATATCATATTAATCCATATTAAAGCATCTCTAATATCACGCTTAAACACTATATCATGATATATGTTTGACTCAACTACGCGAGAAAAATATATATATTTCTTTTTTGGCTTTTTAATATTCTCAAATTGCTAACAATCAAAAAATACAGAAAAATTTTAGTTAAAAGATTTGCCAATCCAAAGATTTTACTTCTATATGAAACAAGTTTTAAAATCTGTCTTAACAAAAATTCCATGAAATGCCTTTGAACACTCATTTCATTTATGGATTTTATATACTGATGGCTGCAGGCGGCTATATCTGTATTTTGGTTTATCTACAATATCGCTTTTTAATATTTCTTATAACTGGACTCTTTGTTCTATAATCCATATACATTCTATTTTATATGTATTCGGGAGCCGTCCGTAGGACTAAATCTTCCTTCTGCTGGTTCCCAAAAAACCACACAACATTTTAAGCAGTGAAATGGTTTCCATTTTATTTTAATAAAATCTTAAAATAATTATATGATATGGAGGGATATATAAGGATAACGACTAAAAAGTGCATTGAAAACTTAATGCCGTTATAATTTGCCAGTCACGTTAAGCGGTAGCCCTTAAACACTACCGGGTAATTGGTATGTAGCACCGCTGACAGCACAGGAATGGCTGCGACAGGCTGTCACATATGCATATCTTATATCTCGTCTCTTTGTTCCATGGAATTACTCCATTTGTGCATTGAGTCAGTCGTACGAATGTAAAATAATATGCAAAAACGCGAAAAGAACTTTCTCCAGGGCTTTTGTTTGCAAACTCTTGACTATTTTATTCCTAACTTTTGTTCCCAACTTGAAGTTATTGTAATTTTATATATATATTTGCAATATTGTAAATTTATTCTTCTTACCTGTTAAATACTTTTTCCACCCACTGTATGCCTAAACACATGCACCTAATCTAAATTTTATATGCCAATAAGTTTGAAAATATATGTACTTTTGCTGTGTATGAAATAACATTTAAGTTGGGCGAATGTGCTTTTGAAAGCCAAATTAATAGTGGCACCCGATGATGGTGGCATTCGGCCATGAGTCAGCAAGTTTTAAATTGAAAATTTTTATAAAAAATTAATTGGTTTTTTGAAAATTGTACTTCAGCTGGAAACAATAGGCCTTAATTGTATTGTAGTTATTATGGCTTTAGGGCAAATAGTGATTTTGATGAATTGGCAAATTAAAAGAAAAAAAATATAAACATATACATGTACATACATCCATATATAATGAAATAACAACTGAATGATAAAGCAACTTACAAGTAAAATTTTTATATATATAGACATACACCTATGGACAGAAAAATAGCTGCAAACAAATATTAACTTTATTAAGTTAAAACAATATGGAATAACTTGAAAATAACTTAAATGCAAAAAATCGAATTACAAACAATATAAGTAAAACATTTACTTCGTATCTATTATTCTGTCCACATATGTTAAGAATTTTGTTACTTTCTGTGCAAAATACGGTGGCTCTACCAAAATCGAGCATAAAACGGGCCTGGGGTACAAATAAGAAAAAAGGTCGCATCACTGAAAAATGAAATTTTAAATTAAATGTCAAGGGTACTTTTCTCCGATTATAGTTTGAAAAATATTTATACATATAATAAATCTATTTGTTAAATGTTTTTTTGCCAACGTTTTTCAAGATACTTCTTTGTTGGTATAATATTGTTGGATTTTCTGAAGTCACTAGATAAAAGTATTTAAATAAATATTTATAAATAAGTTATAGATTTGGCTATAGAAAGTAGAAATCAAATTCTCAAGAGCATCTGAAATAGAAATGTGTTTTTCAATCCTTTCACCCCTTGTTTCCGAACAAAGTTCTTGTCTGGACAAAAGCTTTTTTCACATCTAGTTTGTTGGCCCTCTCCATGACAGAGAGAACATATTTTTTCAGTAACAATTCCCAGCTTCACTTGAGATAAATTTGTATTTTACCCAGACATTTTAGAACTGAGAGGCCAATATGCTGAATTTGTTCTCACAAAGTTGAATTGAGTTGTGACATTTGTTTGAAAAATAGTCGCATCTTAAAAATTTAGAAACAAGAGGCAATATGGAGCTAAACGGAATTTAAGGGAGCTTTGATTTTCCGCACAGTTTTTTTTTAATGAGGAAATTATGCTGAAGAAACTTCACAGTAACAGAATGTTTGTTCAGACAAAACTTTTGTTCGTACAACATGACTAATTCCACGTTTAACTGTCGAGTGATAAAAAGAGTGAGAGAGAGTGTGTGTGAGAGAAGGATAGAAAGATAAAAATGTCTTAAAAACAAGCACTTTTGTAATTGTTTTTATGTTGGTTTTAATTGCTACCCTGTAATTTGTTCTTGTGGCCCACACAAAAGCACCCCTCTCGACTCGTATTTCAGAATAGAAAGAAACTGGTTTACCAAATATATTCTTATCTTAATTAATTACTCTTGCAGTTTTTACAAAAGTTTTTTTTCTTTTTCCGCCTCTTTTCTTTTGTTTTTTTTTTTTTTGTAAGCAACTGCCAAAGACAAATTATTCCGTCAAAGACAAGCATTCTGACAATGCGAGCTGTTGAACATCTCGTCAAACAGGTGAATTTTTGGTTAGTCACAACATCGAATTGATGACTTATCCGCCGTACAGTGATGACTTCTTCTTGTCACCGAATATCAAAGGTAAACTGCTGGGTCAACGATTTACTAGAGCCAAACAACCAATTGAAGCGTTCAAACCCCATGTTTGTTTCGGAGGTGCCTGAAGAGGCATAGAAAAACTGCTATGACAAATGGGTAACAACAAGGGTAATATTTTCAAATTATTATTTATTATTTGCTATGATCGAAATTTAAGTACCACCCCTCGTATACAGCGCTTTGAATGACAACTTCGCTTTATGCAGATGTAATGACTCAAAATCTCTTTGTCATGGCTATAGTGTAACAACATGCGTTATATTGAATTTTTCGTTATACAAAAGTTCTTTATATCGAAGTTAAACTGCATCAGAATAATGTGAAACTTTTAATACAGATGTTGCAAAACTGCAACGTTTGCCGGTTGTATGCAAAATTCTCTTGACCCTTCCGAATATTAATGCTCGTTCTCAACACCAGCAATGAAAATAACTTTCCATTTAACTGATAAATTGTAATGAAAAACGTTAAAACCATAAATATTTATAATTTGAGTAGTTTAAGCATTAATTTCGTTAAGCAGCAACAACAAAGCGGAAAATATATATCACAAGAATTATAAGGATATATCTTCATTTGCTACATGTACACACACACACACACGCACACATCCCCAGAGCCACTCACCTGATTTGCTTACAAGCAAGGACGTAGCTGGATCTCTTAGCTTGAGAGGGCTTAATGAAAAACTCATCAAAGGTAAATGGCTTCGTTCTGACATCAGTCAGCGGTTTAGCTACGCCTCTGCGTACTTACAAGGCATTGTGTAAGTTTATGAGTCTTAAAGTGCTGGTGACACTCACTGTTAAAAGCGAACATTCTGCTTTATGACACATGTACGTGTTGGGAAAATTAAAACTTGTTATGCTTAATTTTGCATTATTTCCTTTTCTTCTCTTGTTCATCGTGAGATTTTTATTTTCTTAAATTTTTAGCCGTTTTATGCACCGTGTTAAAACTCACGTTCCATAGTTAAGGGAGCAAATGGCTGGCTGTGCGAGCGTGTGCGAGCGTGTGCGAGCGTGTGCGGCTGTCACTGATTGTGCATGCGTGTGTCAGTGTATCATGTAAATTAACTGCTGCCTGTCTTGTATTGCCGTGCATCTTTGTATTGTTGCTGATGTTGTTGTAAAAACCATTGGTTTGCAGCAGGGAACAATTTCCAGATAAAAGGTTGAATATGACAGCGACAGTGGGACATGTGGGCAACTTCGTGCCAATAGCTGGGAAAAATTCAAAGAGAAAGAAAAATTGTAATTGTTTTAAGAGTCTTTGCAATTCAAGCACAACAATTTAGAGACAATATAACCTCATCTGATGGTGGACCAACTGCATTTGGTAGATTTATCAAAGGCTCATTGTGGCGTACAAACCTGCAGGGGAACTTCGGTAACGGCCTTTTGCTGGTCAGCCGAAGCAATCTAAACACTGCTGCCAGTAATTCGCTACACAGTAAAAGAAACACAATGCACCTGAGTTGGTGGCCCGATATCCGCACTCAACAACAGGCCCTCAACAACTAGCCCATCTATACCGCACCATCTGGATGAAGAACAGACATCTGCAGGACACTGAACACATTTACATGACCGAACGTAGAACGTGATCTAAGTATTTATTAAAGCGCCTTCCTTGCACATGTTTCAGTTCCTTGAGGTATTAACTGAGGAGAAAACCATAAATTAGTTTCTTTTTAAAAGCCCTGTTGAAGGAATATGTTCACCACATATACCCAACATTTAGTCAAGTGCTGCACTGATATACAGCCCACTGTACTTAACATCTGACTTATAAAGGAAATATTTAATTTAACAATTTTGCCTTAATCTTAATACACGACTCTTTTCTTATTAATTATCTTTTAGGAACTGCAAATTTTTTACTAAAATATACAAGTAACGCATTTGAAACAGCCGCCATTTGAAATGTCTTGTCCTGAAAGGGATTTAAATAAATTTGTATTAACACGTGAATACCATAAAATTAGTCATTGATTTTGCGACAAAATTTCATTCTACCTACACAGCGAGATGTACCAGCGATCTCCTCTTATATAAGTTTTATTATAGTGTCCTCTTTAGAAATTATTTTTTATAAAAGCCACTAAAAAGTTATACCCTAGTACTCATTTCTATGGAAATATTCACTAGTTAATTGATAAGAGCAAAGTTTAATAAAATTTGTTAACAAAATTGCCAACACACACGCGCCCACAAACAGTTGAAAGTGTGTTTACACACGTGCCCATGTATTTGACAAACACTTACGCAATTTATATAGAAAGAAGAAAGCCATTATTTTTGTATGGCATTTAACATAAAAAAGGTGTAATTTTAAATATTGCACTAAACATTCTCCTATTTAAAAATATATTTGATGAGGGCCAAAATAAGAAAAAAGATGGAAAAAATTAAGTTAAACAAAACCTTTCAATGGTTTTTTAAATTCCCTGAGGAATATTTCGGGTCAAGTTTCTTAAATATATTTGCTATAAGATAAGCGAAAAATAAATTATTCTTTTTTCCTCCCAACAGACTTAACAGTTTAGTAAAAATTTCTCTCAAAATACATGTAGAAAAATTTTACATTTGGCCGAAATACAACAACAGCTGGCTAATGAGCTTCAGTGTAAGTAAAAAACAATGATTTCTATTTACAAACGTTAAACAGTGTAACACACTTTTAATGAAAAACGTAAATTATTATTAGGCAGAGGCATAGGCAACACTGGCTAGACTACAAATTTTTCTGTATGAAAGAAAAGATTAATGTTGTTCCGCAGTTTTAGTAGTCTTGTACAGACTGCCTGATTTTGAGGTTAATATTTGCGTCCGCTTTTTCTGATGAGGGAGCAATACCACTCAGTGAACTTGTCAACGATTCACTACCGGATAGTGCTACCAAGCCCACAGTGTTGGCACTTCTTGTGTTAGTTAAAACTGGCATAATACAAAAACTCCTTGGCCGCGAGCTTGAGCTAACATATTCCTCTTGGTGGCAATTCCCTAGAAAGTGGAGTAACTCGAGGCACCTGAGTTGATAGTCCGAAATCGCAAAATTAACATTTTACCAGATTCACTTAAAAATAGCCCAAAATTTAGTTCTTATGAACCTCAGGGAGACTTGGCAACACCGAAAATACATTTTCATTACAATTATCTGCCAACGGGATCTTCCTGTGGTTTTAGGAATCTTTCATGCAAACAAGGACCCTTGCCAGCTACTCAAGGTATTCTCCTCATTGCCCCCATTGGCTCCCATTTTGTTCATTAACTTTAGGGGAGGCACAATCGAAGTAATACAGCGTCTGTTGCAACACAGAACTCGGGTTTATTTGGGAACAACGATCTACCAATGGAACCTCATTGGGCTCCTTGGTTTCCGTTCTGTCAATTAACCAATTAAATGGGTAAAAGTACTATCGAAGTCATACAGGAACTTCCTAGAACATTGTTTGCCTTGTCCAACGAGAAACCGCTTCTCCACAACAGAGTGTCACAGTTTGAGATGCATCAAAGTAAAGCCTGCTCACTGGAGAACAGTAGGAAATAAAGGACATTTATTTTAATACTACATCTGAACACCATTAACTTGTAATTTAATAACGCCAATTGCAAAGATAATGCGATTCCAAGTTTGCACTTCCCTCCCTCCCTCCAACTCAAGCTACTCGCCCATATATTCAATCCTCAGCCACAAATCACTTTGATAGTCACAACAGAATATAGAGAAAGAGCGAGCATTTGCAATACATCGGTTGTTATAAATAATCGGTTTGGCTAGAAATCGGAAAGGCTAGAATGTATTAAAGTCTGCAAGAATTTGTTATTTAGATTTCTATAATACCCGGGAATAGGTGTGAAAAATCCTTTGGCCTCTGAACTTCGCTGGCCACCTGCGTAGTTACTTGCAACATGTTCGTATATTTTAATTATTTATTGTTTTAAAACCAAACGAATAAACAAAAAGTATTACAAATTATCTTCACGTGCATGTTAATTTAATGTTTTGTTTTCCGTTTTTTAATGTTATATAATTTCATATACAGAAATATATTGAAATAAGATTAAAACATTTTCCATATTGTCTGTAAATGTTAATGCTGCACACATTGCATTACAATGTATTTAAATAATTTATGTACATCTGTACATACATATTGTATGTGTATAAACTTGTAATTGAAGTGAACTGGTTATGAAACGCCACGCGACCGATTTTTACATTTACGAGTGTGTGGTACAGACACACATGCCTGCATAATCAATGTAACTTCAATAAGTTTAATTTCCATAATTAAACGAATTTGTTTTAATGATTATTGCAAAAATCATATCAATATAATTGCTAGAGATGAGTGTTCTTGTATGAAAAGGAATGTAGGCTCTTCAGTTTTATACCCAAATGAAGTTAATTGCTGTATGTTTTTTAATGTTTAAGTTTAACTGCTTGACTCTTAAAGGACTGCATAATGTGTTTAAGGGGCGAATACTTGTTAGTGTAGCATCATGTTACTACAGTTTTTATTTCGGGGCATAGCACGCGGACTTAGGCACTGTCTTAACTGCAACAAGCGGGACATTTTTGCTTAGAAAATTCCTATATTCCTGTTTGTGGCCTTATTTTTTATTCTGTGTATTAATAAAAATGTCCCATTCATCATAAATATTTTACAAAAATTAAAACAACTCAAAACCCCATTTTCAGAACGGAAGTTTGCCAGCATATAGCCAATCATTTATATTCCATCTGGTACCTCCAAAAATCTATAGATCCGATTATTATTATTTCCATTTTAAACAAACTATTCATGTTGCTGCAAAACGAAACATGTACAAACTTGCTCAAATAATTAGCATATTTTCATTTATCTGTGACTTCTCCCAATGTTTATTCATCATTAAGTCTGAAACACATATTCTGGTTTATTAAGTTATTTGTTTCTTAAATATTTTATATCTCTTAAAATGGTTCAAAATATACATAAATGGAAACTAATGCAAAATTGTGGAGAACACACAATATTTATCTTCATTTAGGGGAGAGCATGTTGTCATTAAATTTATATGAATCTGAGTATTAGTTTATTTAAAACCCAGTGGTAAAAGAGTTTTTCTCTTACTTATTATAGTTTTTGGTTTTTAAGAGAAAGAAAGATTAGGGCTTTGCGGGAAAACTGATAGGCTGTTTTGCATGTTCTATTAATGAAGTGAAAGTTTTCACTGTTATCTCTTGAAGGCCTATTTTGCGACTTTTTTAACTGGTTTAACACAACGACTCAATATAAAATAAATATATTAATATCTGCCATAATTTTTAACACGTTTCACTTAATATTTCTGAAAATTCATTCAAGGAAGAATCTGCTGACAGTTTCGTGTTATTAAAAATTGTTAACAATTAAAAAGCGACTCAGCAAATATTTTACTTTAATTCAAACCATAATTCAAATTTGTTGGGGGAAAAACAGGCCTGCGAGTCCCACAACATTGAACGCCAGCCTACACTTCTAATAACAGAAAACTGACCGCACCTATTTTGGCATGTTTTGGAAATTATAAATGTGAGTGCTCATAAAATCAGATTTTGGCTGCACAAAATACAGGAGAACAATAACACTTGATATCGTGGGACAGGCCTTCATTCTGCAACAATAATAGTGTTTGTAAAAAACAAAGACTTGAAAAATAATTATAATAAATTATACGTTTGCAGTTAACGCTACAACAAAAGGACCAACCCATGACATTTGTCTAAAGTATAGCCTATAAATTTTATATTTTAAAATAAATATAAAATTTTAAAAAATAGCGTTATATTTAATATAAAGAAACTACAATTATGTTATTGTCACATAAGCAGCTATACTATTTTCACAGCCAACAATATTTTGTTCACAGCCCTGCATACATTTGCCATGATCGATCATATTACCGGCCAGAAAACATTATTATTGCTAATATGATTTATCTAATTATAACAAGCGATTACATTATTGCTGTCGTTATCCGTATTATGATCATGACTGAATATACTTTTGTGGCTATTAACCATATACTTATATATTCTTACATATATCGCGAATTACCATATTATCATTTAATGACGAACCATATTGTGTTTGCGAAATGATAAACTCTATACATACATAAATTATATGATCATAGTACTCTTTACCACAACAGTTTTTAAGTTTTACAAACGGGATGTGTAATTTTTTTCCTGTATATGTATTCAAATGTGATTTACGGAAAAGACATCCTTTTGGTTTTAGATAAAAAGTAATTTTCTAAAATCATTTAGCTTATTTATGTTAGTTGGAAATAATTTTTGCTGGAATTTGGTTTTTTGTACACACACACACACAATACAACCATGAGTAAATTTCTTGCTAAGATGGTGTCTCTGCCTGCTTAATATTTCAAAAACTTAATGCAACAAGACTGCAATCAAAGCCTTTTAAAAGCAAAAGGATTTTGAAAAATTAATTCACAATAATTAGGAAACAGACAAAAAAGAATTGATATTGTTTTTTTTTAAATTATTGCTTAGGGGATTTAAGTCGAATAAATTTATTCGACTTGTTTAAAATGAAACAATAAAATCGTACTCGAATAACTTTAATCGAATGTATCTGTACAAGTCAACGATGTTAAACTAGTAATTATTTGGCGTAATACACATATATAAAAAAGTTTAATTTAATCGAATTATATAATCGAATAATTTTAATCGAATAATTTCAATCGAATAATTTTAATCGAATGATTTTTATTAAACAATTTATACTGAATGAAAGATTTCAATTTCATGTTATTTACGTTTCGCTAGATTTTTTTTGACATTTAATATTTTTCTTTAGCATTTTGCAATAATTTGCTTTGCCCCTTTTGACATCTCTAACCTTTTTTATAAAGATTGGATTTTTTTGACATATAAAATTTTTTCTTTAGTTATTTGCAATAATTTGCTTTGCCCCTTTTGACATCTTTAACCTTTTTTATAACGATTTTTTTATCCGCAAAACATTCTAGGAAATTTGTTTAAGTTGCATTCCAAAAATCTTCTTATCAAATTTGTGTTGCTAAGAAAAACAAAATTCCATTTTTCTTGCAGTTCGCACAAATCCTTTAGAAGAAGCATAATATTTGTTTATGTCTATTTATTTGTTTTGTTTTATTCAGAAATTATTTACAAAAAATATAATAAATTAATTCTGATTTATCTTACGTAGAGAAAATGAAGACAAATCCTGCTTTCTTTTGTAATTGTGACACATTGTGTAATTCCTTAATACAAAGATAAAACAGAAAATTATGAATGGCTTTTTAAAAGAAAATTTATTAATATTATTCAGCACATCAATTCAGAGATACTTTCCGAAATAGATTATTTATCCATAGTTTAAAGTGTTTGAGTACAATAACATGAATGCCAAAATGTTTGTTAGATGCTGTAGGGTTTTGTTTAAAACCAACTCAACTATAATATCTTTGGTAAAAAGCTTTCATTACTTAAACCAGTTTTGCATCCGGTAATTTGGTTTTGTTTGTATCTAAATTTTAATAAAATAAATGTGGACAGTGGATATTTTTCATATAATTTAATTTGACATTATCAATACAGATGAGAAGTTTTCTCTCATACAATTGAGCAATTTTCAGCAACAAGAACACTACGACAGTATGACATGCAACACTGCACACAATTGCTTATATTTTGCCCCTTTCGATTCAAAAATGTAGCTGTTGTAAATGTGTTTAACTGCAGAAAAAAAAATATATTATCAAGTTGTTATTTTTGGAATAAAATGCTGGAAATCTGTTTAATCACATTCAATACAAATCATAAGTGAATCCATAAAAAACAATCCCAATTTATTCCGTGTAACAATTGTTTTCAAGCACTATTTTGGACAAATGCTTTGCTTCGACCGTCTACAGCCAGATATTTTTCTGTGTTACCAGCCAAGTCAACACTTACGCCCAGTTTGTATATAAAATTTCTCACTCTGACATATGCTCCATATATATGTATGTGTTTTTATAATCGACATATACTTCAGGTATATGAGATCGCCACATACCTTTCAGTAACCACACCTGCCCTTGCTACGACTTAAAAAAAAAATAAATTTATTTATCGCAGCCATTAAGGACGCTTTTGTATATATTTTTTCACGTAGAAACAATTTGATTAAATATCTAATGATTGATATAAATTTGGCAGGAAAATCCTAATATGTTCTGAACGTTTTTAATGCATTTTTCTTATGCTCTCTTTCTCTTCCCATTTCACTCAGTGAACGTTTAAATTTGCAGAATTTTGATTGGTCACTGATAACTGGCGTGTTCTAAACTGTTCAGACGCCGAAAATGTATACCCCTCCCCAGGGCATCACATTCCACCTCTATGTGACTTTGAACTATTTTTGAACATGTAGTCTTTGCAGCCTAGAACGTGCAACTTTTGCCTTCAAATATTGTATCACATAATTTTTATCACTAGTTTTTCGTATCTGTTTGCCCGGAGACTTAACGAAAGCAAAATTTCTCTACTTTATCAACAACAATTTACGATTTACTTATACCAAAATTTTTATATTATTTATTTATTTCATTTCTTACCCACTTGCGTTGAAGAGCTGCAAATTTCCAAGTATCCAGAAACGTTTTATTTGTATCCAGCTAATGGATTGGAAATGTTGCATGAGTAGTATTTGTGATTAAGTTGTCTTGAATTTGCAAAGATAAAAGCGAATGCAGAAAACTATTCTATTAGAAAAGTGCTTGTGTTCTACAACATTTCACCACAAAAAAGTTTCCTAGTCATGCTTTAAGCAGTAGATTCCAAAAGATGAAAGCGATTTTTTTCTAATTTCAGTATTCGTTCGTAAGGCTCTAATATGGGAAACATTAAACTCAGGGATTAGAAGGTAATAGTTTAAGGATGAAAATTTTCTTTTATTGTAAGAAAAAAACATATTTATATGGATGGTGTATCGCGGGTAAAAGGAAAAGAAAATTGTTTAAAGCTTTTTGATAGCAAGTGCACTTGTAACAATTATATGTTGGGGTACGTAACATTAAAATTAAAACGTGCTCTCTTTTCTATAAAATTTTTGACATATTTTTGCCATTATTTAATATGCTCGTCTTGAGATCTTTTGTTGCTTAAATTTCGCTAACAAAAATAGAATAGTTGTTGGCTAAAGTATTAGTCGCGTGCAGAAATGTTCTGCCTGCAGCTTTAATCCTAAACTGCAGGAAGATGAATGAATGACTAATAGTCTATGTGTGGGCGCGAACAAACCTTTTCCTTCACTGCAATTATATAATACGTCTAGGAAACGGACCAGCTGCCTTGTTCATTCAGCTCTTAGACGTGCAGTAGCCTGTCTCTATTGTGCCCCAGTGCAACGCAGTTGGCATCAAGTGTCTTACCTGCAGAAACTGCAAACAGAAAGATTATATTATTATGATTATGTTGGTATAAGGACCTAGAGTTTGGGGCCCTAAAAGTCTGCAAGAAGCTGTTGCCTTGCAACAGCAAGAAACGAGATACTTTTGTAATTTGTCTTGGTAATTGCTGGCTAGAAGGACTAGATACTTCAATTTACATCTGTTCAAACAGATCATCTGATAAAGTTTAATAAGGGTCAATTTTTGAACAATAGATCGGAAAACTTGATAACCTGCAACACATATATATATATATTTGTTGCTCGAAATATATAGAAAACTTTTCTTATACAAGTGCTAATTTCGTAACAGGGAGAAGTCTTTTCAATGGAACAGCGCTAGAATAAGTGCGTCAAGAAGTTCATAAATGGAATTAAAGGAGGTGGATGTAGAAAATTATGGTTTTCCCGAGCAGGACTCTAACTTCGTGTTCTTTTTGTTGTATATAAATAAGTCCGTATATGTAATAGCGTTACATATGTATATTTATTTAGCCCGCACTTCGAACGCGCGTTCATATAGTAATAACAGCCTGAGTTATATGCCTCTATCTAAATCTGAACTGTAATCTTCAAATATTAAACTGCCGCTAAAAAATCCTTTTTTTAAGTATTTTCTTTAGTCTTTGTTGAACGCGTTATTTCAGTTTATCTTGTGAGTTGAGCAGGACACATCCTGTTAAGAAAGTTGTCTTAAAGGATTATAGTGGCAGTGTTAGTAGAGTTTATAGAAATGTACTTGGTGGCCACACACACACAACTGAAATTCAGACGAAAAAAGAAAAAGGACATCAAACATCAAACTGTAGCAGCAAATGTTTTTCAAAGGATTTGCATTCATTAGTGTCTGGTGAAAGGGAAAATTGTTATTTTTATTTGGAATAGCTCAGTTTATATTCAAACAAGAAATAATCCTGACAATAATAAAACGGCATTTCGTTAAAGAATTTTATATAATTTTTATGGTTTTATGGGAAAAATAGTTTCATAATTTCAAAGTTGCTAAGCAACTGTCGCTACAGAAAGCTTAACATTAAGTCATTCTTAAGAATTGCAATATAAATATTTCATTTTAAGATACTTTTATGAAGTATGTAGTACTAAATTGGTGACTTAAATATAAACTCTGGGTTTTGAATCAACAATTTGCTTCATACGAGAGGATCTACCTGCCATGCAGAAAATTAATTAAACTATTCTCAGTCCTTAGCCACTTCCTGTAATCTTCTCCACAACACCAGCCTCATGTTGGCTGGCAAGCGAAGTGTAGAAAATTTCAAATTTGGAGAGCTACGAAAACTGCTTTTAATTAATTTTCAATTAAAATTTTGAAATTTTATACTACGAAAAATATCATCAACATGAAACAATGTTGTTTTAACATGCTTACAATACATTTATTGGGTTTTATTTTGACCTCCAAAGAATAAATAAAGTTCGGATAAATTTAAATTGACTTTCTTGTCTAGGAAAAACCATACATCATACAATATTAATTTTTTAAATTAAACAATGTTAAATCAACAGGCAAATTTAATGATTAATTTTATGTTGATATGCTGAAATAATATTGTATGTTTTTTTCTTCTATTATTTTGCTCCAACAAATAGTGATATGAATGGTGTTTTTCCAAAAATCAATTTGTCCTCGACGTGTTCTCTTCACTTTATTATATTCCCAAGATATCCGGCAGAGATCTTTACTATATATTGCAGAGTGTATCACAGAAACAGTGGCCGAGCCGTTTGAGTTTGCACTTAAATGACACAAAATATTTTATGGGATCTTACATTTTTCTTCTTCCATCTCCCATCGATTTTTTCCCAGCTCTGATAGCAAAATGGCTTCCAACTGCTCTTATTATAGATCTTAGCATTTATGTGCCTGTATTCAGAAAAAAAACGCCGCTTGTCACATCTAAACTAAGGAATAGTTCACCCTACCCGATGTTGTCAAAACCACTTCCAGGTGCTAATGGTCGGTACGGGATTGCTTTGATCTCTGCTGGAGCAGAACTCTTGTTAGGCCAATTTGCACAACATTTGAATCCAGCATAATCATATATTGTTGGTGTTCTTTTCAGCTGTGGGGCTTTAAGTGACACATAAATTTGCATTCAATTTTTTAAACAGCCAATAACTTAAACAAAACTTAAAGTTTTTATGTAGATCTTACAAAAGTGTCTATAAGATATACCTAAAACTGCCCATCATGGTCTTGCAACGTATCAGAAACCGTATTGGCACACATCTGACACTGTAAGTTGCCGTTGGCAGGCAATTATCAGACATTATTAACGGTTTTTCTGACAATTTCTATCGACTGAAATAATTTATTGCTAGACAATAAATTGCAATATTATGTCATAATTGTCGGCACCTGCAATTTTCGATTATCAATCTACTACCACTTAATTGTCAGATCTTACAATATAGTAACATCGGACAACCGTTTGCCTGTACACATCTTAATACTTGGGCTTGCCTTTGTGTTATGATCATTCCGAGCCTCATTGAAGTATTAAGCGCTTTGTGTCAGACCTAAAGGAATCACCCTTTATCTATAATAGATAATTTCATGGCAACAACTCCGGCAGAAATAGCAAAATTAAAACGAATGTTTAGATTATAAATTACTAACAGCAAACGTCAACATACGCACATCAGTCACGAGCAAAATATTGGTGGCTAAACAATGACTTCGTCACCGATACTTCAACACTTGTCAGCAGTGCTGGTTTTATTACAGCTGACAAAATACAAACCTGCACTAAACTCTTGTCATGGCTGTGACAACGCAACCGTTTGGGGTTGGCTGTACTAATGACATGCACACATCGCACAAGTATCCAAACAAATGTGAATCGAAAAATGTATTGAAAGAGCTGTAAATACGGGCAAGTGACAGTGGGGGCCAAATTTAAAGCAACTGTAATAACGAGCAATACTTTTTGTTTGAATCGGTTATAATAATTTTATATTTTTATTCTACAGTTTTAAGCAAGATTTTATTGCAACACAAAAATTAATAAAAACAATTCGTTCCGTATTAAACTGAACTTTTGTGTAACAAATTTTAATCTCATTTAACTTTTGTATTGGACAATAGTGTTGTGGAATTCCTTTCGTTTTTACATTCATTCATGTGTTGACTGTTTGAAGTGTTTACAATTCGTATTATGCAGAATAAATATTTTTGTTATTCGGACTGCAGTTCAATTTAGAAATTCTAGATTATGTCCTTCGAGAATTTATTCATACATGAGTTATTTGTATGTTTAGGCCGGGCAGAGCTACACTTACACACACACACACCCACACGCACACGCACACAAAATGGATAATCAACCAAAAGTCACGCTACAAATGAAAGCATTTGCTACAACTACAACAAAGCCTTTATAAATTAGGGAGAGCCTAATATATATGCCAATTATTTTACAAATAAAAGAACACCAATTATGCTGGATATTAGGTGGAAAAATTTCCAGTTAAATATATTCAAACTTTCTTAATTGTTATATGAGTTTAATTTCCATTTTAGAATTAAATATTTCACGAAAAATTTGGGGTTTGTCTCACGATAGCGAAGGTTAAAGCCGGCCAATGTTTGAAACAATAAGCACCTGATTAAGACTAAAGTAACAGATCTGATCGCATCAAATCAAAGTTCAGTAGATGATCTCGTGCAAAGAAAGTTCATTCCCTTCTTAGACCTACAAAATACTGGCGAACGTTAACGTTCGACGTCTTGAAACAGGCGATGATTCTTTCGATTTCGTTTTAAAAAGATGTCTTCATAGCAACAAATTGTTGCTCATTACTACGAAGAACAGATGAAGTTCATATATAGACTATTCCTACTGTCGAACGCTCACGTTCGTCATGGTGGGACAGGTGCTGAATCTTAATTATGTTAATTAAATTTTAAAAGTTGAACATTTTTTCTAACTACCTGCTACCTGGACATCTCGATTAGAGGGAATATATTATTTTTGCTGGAGTTACCTCAAATATGCAAGGCGGAAGAAAACAGGGAATAGTGTTTGTGAACGTTTGATTCGAATGTTCCTAAATTGTAAGAGACCAGAAATATCTACCACAGGCGCATCATACGACTGAGGAATGAATGGGCCCTGTTCGATTCACTGGCTAATCGACCACAAATTGAGAAGCTCTGATCGATAACCGTATATTTGAAGAACCGGCCCAAACATGACCGTTGTATTCGATTCTCGTGTTGTATAAAGACCCAACCAATTGTAAATATTAAAACTAGAAAATTAAGGAAACTTGTGAATTATAAACAAATAATGAATTTCTATTTTTGTAATAAATAATTTACCAAAAATATAAAATAAACACTAAACTTTACAAAAAATTTCATAACTATAAATAACTATAAAAAGTAGCGCAAAATGAAACACCCTCTCAAAAGATGCTATAATTTTTGCAGATGGTATTATATGTCAGTTCTGACTTGACGTTTGTGAGGCAAACACATAAAAAAAATATGCAACAACAACAAGATATGAATCACTATAGAAGGCCAGCACGTGCAACAATTCCTTCGAATGGACATAGAACAGCTTCCAGTAGAGTGATTAAATGTCCACCACCTTGTATTTATTACAAACAGTTAAATACTTTTTCTTATCATTTAACATTAATTCTGCTGGCGCTCCTTTTCAGTCCCGTTCGTGAATTGTAACATTGTGTCATTTTAATAACATTTTTATCTAGAGACAATTATATTTTATGTTTCTTTTTTTTTGCTTTTTATTTCTACTGTTGGCGATTTATGACATGAAAATGAAACCTTTTGCTAGACAAAAACAGGCGCTCCATCAGCTCGACATAACAAAAGACCGAAACAGAGAATGGAAGGAAAACTTTTTCCAGCCTTAACAGCAGTTTACAGATTAAAACGCTTTATTGTATTTAGAACAATAAAATTTATGGATTGTTGAAAGTAATCCAGCAGATGTCGTGGAGGTCAATTTGTTGGCAGCCCTCATGTAGGCATTCAGCAAACCTTAAAGTAATCATAAGTCGGGCTATGGGTAAACTTCTGCTACGTCGAAGAACATTTGGAACATTTAGAATGTGAGTTACTTACTCAGCACAGGAGCGGTAAATATTTGCTAGATTTTCACGACGTCCTACAAACACCTGGATTTGTTTATATAGGAAGGGCTGCATGAAACACTCTTTGGAAAAGACATATTTATCCTCTCAACTCCATTTTTAAAGTACCTTCATATATTTTTAACTTTTATTCTTCAATTTTATAATAAAAATTATCTTCATTTAATTTTTAACCAATTAATCTTCATTTTATTAATTAATTGGCAGTTTCAATATCAACACCAAAGTACAAAAATACAGCAAAATCAGCATCCTAGTGCTGCAGATATAGTTACAGCATCAACATTTCATATTAATTTAACATGATATCATGTTAAAAATAAATATTATTGTACGACTTATTGTGCTTTTAAAGCAGAAAATCCCAAATTTTTAGCCTTTAAAACTATGAATTAAAAAATGCAAATCCAATTTAAAAAAACTCTTAATCATCTTTGTTCAATTTTGAAGCTATTTTTCTTTAAATTGTAGAAGTTTCCAGACATTTGTGGACTAAATAAAGAGATTTCATAAACAGTCCACAACAAAAAAAAACCAGACTGACATGTTTCCGAAATTTTATTATTCGTTAAGGGTTAATCTATGCAGAGTTGCTTGTTGTTTTCTTTAAACCCTTATCAAGTTCAGTGTTTGGAAAGTAAAAAATAAACGACTTAAAATATAAAATTTACTTATTTTTATGTTACTTGGCAATTTTATTTTATTCCCACTTTTATATATATTTTTTGTTTTAATTTTTTTAAAGAAAGTAATTACAAGCATTTTTAGGGGTTCTCCTAAAGAAACATAATCCGGCAGGAAAAAGGAAAACAAATAACATTTTATTTGAAGGCAGGTGATTTTTTTTTTAACAAAAATAATAATAAAAATATTTATTTCTACAGAGATCGGGCAAACGAACATTTAAAGAAACGAATTCTTGCGACTGCAACTCCTCTGTAGAGTTTCAAATGAAGAGAGAATATTTTAAGTCGAATTTTAAAATTGTAAAAAAAGCACTTAATTTTAATCATTTGAGGCATAATTCATTCTTATATTATTGATTAATTTGTTTTGCTAATTTTGGTCCAATAACACTTATTATTATTAAATGAAGTTTTTCATTAAAATATCTGCCAAAATTTTTTTTTTTTTGTGTTATCTTGACTTAAGCTGTTCTGCTAAAACTGCACAAAACTAATCTTTTGACAAATTTATTTCCTCCGTGTTAGTGCCAATCATGGCTTAAATGTCATCTTTCCGATATTTTTCGCCGATAGTGTAACAAGTCTGGAAAAAATCATACACCAGGAATTTTATTCAGTCTCATAAAATACTTCTGACGAGACAGATCAAGTTGGAACAATTCACTCATCATATCACCCTGTATCTGGCAAACTCTAGTAGAACGATAATGAACATTTTATGGAAGTAGTTCTACTAACAATAAACAAAGTCCTTGAAAACCCAGATCATAACTGACATATTTGTGAAATAATATTTCAATATATTTAAAACTGCTGCAGATAAAACTGATGATATTTTGTCTGACAAATGAACCCCTCATTCTGAGATAAAAACTAATATGTAAAATAATGTGACTATTTAACTGAACACTGTTAAGAGTGACAACTTTTTGTTTTCAATGTTTAATAACATGACATTTACTTAAGAGTAGCAAAATCAAAATTTCATGTTAATTTAACCTGAATTCATGCTAAAAGTTCATGTATTTATATGAGTTGCAGTCTTTGTTAAATAAGACAAATCTTTGTTCTGCCCGGCATCAAGTTCTAAATCCTAATGGAACAACCTGCTGCAGCAGCTCTTTTGTATCTTTATAATTTGTTTTATTTGTAGTCCATTTCAACTTTTTTTGTTTGTTAAATGTATAGAACAAAAACGAAACTTTATACTTAAATATCATAATTAAACGCAAAAGCTGTTTATTCCACTAAAGACAGCCACCCAGTTAAAAAAAAAAACGTAAGTGAATAGCAGGGAAATTGCAAGTTTTCTAAAACTTTTCAAAGTGCACATCATCGTGTGAGTGTCTTGTGTGCGGGTGTGTGTTTTGCTAAAAATTCTATAAGTTGAGAAAAGTTTGTCTATTAATTTTTGACAGCGCGCAAAAGCGTTAATAGTGTTTTCAAACTTGCACATAAACAAACTCTGTATGATATTAAGCAGAGCTTAAAAAAAGTTGTGTGATTTTTGAACAGAGTTCATTTTTCCAACGGCAAAATTTTAACAATAAGTTAATTTTGCCAGCAACAAAACCGCAGTCAGTTCAAAACAAACATCAAAAAGAATATTCGAAGAATATTATAAATGTGTGTTTTAAAAAGCTGAAGGAAGGAGATATTGTAGGATTTTCCATAAATTACAAATTAATGATCGACAATTTCAAGAAGTAGCAGCTAAAAATCAAGTTGGGTGCACTATGAGTGACTAGATACCGGTGAGCGATTAAGGTCACAGTGGCCAAATGGGGTAGGGGCGTGCAATACCGCTATATTTAGAGTGGCGGTGCCTACCAAGCTGAATAGTCTAGCGAGTGGATGTGGGTACCAGTCACGAAAACGGTTAATTCATTACTCTACTCTACTTTCTGTGGCTGCAACAGTAGTTTCCTTTCAAGTAGCGATAAATAAATAAGGAACAGCCCTCGCGGGGAATTATTCTAACTATGCTAATGGCCTTGTACATTTCAAAAATTTTCTGGCCCCAACTCACGCTAAAATTGTCTAGGAAATACTGTCAGGCGTGTTATAAGCATCTATGCAGAACCGGGGTAAAGAGGGAACACTTCGTTACCAACTACTTGGCACTGGAATACATCAAATACTTCACTCTTCATGCGTACACGCTGGTTGAACACGACTGCCCTTGAATCAGTTGGTCCGATTCCTAGACTTATTAAAATCTTGAAGTGAAGGGGCAGCTCAAAAGATCCAACGATAGTTCAGAGTGTGAGGCGCCATTCTGCACCAGAAAACTCACTTGTATTCATTCATTTAACATTCAGTATTTTAGCGCGTCTTCTTCTTCTTCTTTTGGCGCTACAGTCCCGGGTGAATCCGGGCCTCAACCAACAAACTTTTCCAGCTGTAACGGTCTTTAGCCAGCGTCCTCCAATTTTGCACACCACTTGTGTGCGCAATCGGTTCCGTGGGCGTCCTCTAATGCGTTGTCCCACAGGTTCGGAATCGAAGATCTAGTATATTAAAGTAAATTCCATAAATTAGATTATTCCTATTAATTATATACATAAATTTAATTATTTTTATGTGAGTCGACAGTTGTTAACTGATTTAAAATACAACAGACAGATAAAAATTTACAAACAATAAACAAATTTATATATAAAATATGGGTTTTTTCCGCCTTCTATCATTTCAGTTCGACATTTATAATTAATAACAATTAACGGAAAAAATGCAAACATAATTATTTTTTTCATAAATGGCAAAGTTTCGTAGCGTTTGGCTGAAATGCATTTGAAATTTATGTAAAATGAATATATAAAATCACTTTAATTGAGCTTTTAATATATATAAATGTAAGAATGTGACATATAAAATAATTGTAAAAAAAGGAAATGGAATGAAAGTTCAAATGTTTTTTTTTTAATGTGAATTTATGGTCAATAAAATTTATTGTAACAAGAAAAAAATAATAATGAAATTAATTACTATTATTTTTAATTTTTTTTTTTTTTTTTGGTTATTTAACAAAAAAGAAGTTGTAATATTTTTTTAATTGATAAAAACTTCAAGAGTAGGAATTAAAAACTACGAGCTTACAAGCCAGCATTGTTGTTAATGAAGCGTAGCACGATGGGGCAGATTCAAAATATTGTTGGAAACCAATCAGCCTTAAAAAAGCTTTATATATATTGATTTTTTCTGGTAACAAAAAACAGAAAACAAAGTACATAAAAAAAATATAAAAAAATAAAAGGCCCAACTGCGAGCAAATATTTCTAATATCGATTCTCAACAACCAGAAAGTCTTGCTGGATTAACCATAAAAACACAAGGATGTGTTACTTTTAGAAATCATTCGATGTCCCTAATAAAATAATAAATTTATAACGAAAACATATAATTTTTAATAACAATAAAACCCACAATTTGAAATCTCCAAATTGACTCTATTTTTATAGCACATTTTCCGTTTCCAACATGCAAATTGTCCGTCGACAAAAATCAAACTCTTTAAAAATTTATTTCAAATACAATTTCTCCAAATATGTATAAAACCCAGTTTTCCATAAATTTAGATAATAAACTTGTAATAAGAGTTTTTGTGTTTTTTTTTGTGTGTGTTGCTGCTCTTCTTCAATATTTACATATCAATACGAATACTTTTGATAAAAAATTTTCAATTTCAGAAATTGAAATGGAATATTTATTTATGAAATCGAATAAAAACGCATAAAGGAATATCAGTGGAAGGCAACAAGTAAAAGGAAAATAAAAAGAATTTAATTTCTTGGTTCATTTCATATGAAAATTGCAATCGTCATCATAATGCATGTAAAGAAGTTCGAATCAAGTCACCGACAGTGTTTCTGATGGCATATTTTTATCGCATTCTTTAAATACTGGAGAACGTACGAGGACGTACGAGTATTTGGCAGAAATGATCTCAAACGCGTGCAGTTTGGCACCAACACACACACACACACACACAGAACACCAGCAAAATTACGCGGCACAGTAAATGTATAGAGTACGAGGGTTTGCTGCAGAAATAAGTTACATTTTCATTTTTCTCAAAACCAAATTTAAATATTTATCAGTTTCTAATATGTCACCTTCACACTTGTCAGTTGACAGTGTCTTCTGCAATCCTTGAACTAGTACCGACCGATGTGTTCTTCAGATCTGTCAGCGATTCGGTTTCCATCTCCTCAATCCTTTCATTGGTCTCTTGTATATTGGGAAAAGGAAAACGTCGGTGGGGGGCGACCCCTGAAGGTGACTGAGGCATTAAGCGGTTTTGGTGTTTGAACAAAATGCTACAATTTTTTGTTTAATTTTCTTGATCAAAGTATTCCGCTGTTCGAAAAAATTGCATGGCAACAGTTAATTAATATGCTGAACCAGTAATACGACAATTCTTCAATACAATTGTGGTCACTTTCTCAATATTTTCAGCGATTGTTAATGAGTTGGGATGTCCAGCTCAGCGTAGTCATTCACATGTTCTCGACCTTCTGTGAAGAGCTTGTACCATTTGTAAAACCTTTTTCAAACATAGACTGTAATCATCGTGTGTCACTGTTAGCATTTCAAGAGCTTTTAAGTACTTGATTCCACTTTCAACGCCGAACTTGATGCAATTTCCTTGATCCATTTTCAGCAGCAGAAAATCCCGAATCACATATAATTTTTTAGGCTCAAACTGTAAACACATGTTCAAGACGAGTGCTATAACAAACATAAATAACTATAAACGAATGTACGTGAGCCGCCAAATTTGAAAGTTCAACTTACTTTTTAGGACAAGCCTCGTACATCAGATTGAATTCACAAAACAATTTTTATTTAAATGTTTGTTTTGTTCAGTACTTATTATCAACATTTCGTTAAAAATAAATAGTTCGAATAGAAAGAAGATTATTGACTTGAAGTTTTATGTGTTTGAAAAAAGAGTAGTGAACAAAAATATGTTTGAATTTAATCTAAAATCATGTTAAATTAATATGAAATGTTTGCTGAAGCAACATGTTAAAAGATGACAATGAGTTAAAATTATTTAAGCTATAGGCCAGTTTGGTTTGCAGATAATTTTTTCTAACACACACACACACATATATAGATCTGTAGAAATAGATACAGGCGTTTAAGTGTGAACTGTGGCAACTCAGATCCGTGTTCGAAATTGTATAATCGTAAATATGTTGACGTTTTTCAACAACATGGATGTACAGGTTGTTGTTTTACAAATCAACTAAATGAATTATTGCCTTCTGAACTGCAAGAATCTTGAATCCGTAAACTCAGATAATGAACAGTGAGGTGACCACTTCTTGAGTTGTCACGCCATTGTTATCACCTATTTGGCTGAAACTAAATTATTTTAGCTGACAATTGTGAGAATCAGTACATATGTAATGTTTTGTTAAAAATTCCATAGTATTTAATAAATTTCCTTCAATTTGTACTCAATCTGTCAAAAATTTGGTTAAAATTTTACGCAGAACTGAAAAGCTTTTTAGTAATAAATCACCTGCTTCACTTTTCATTTATACTCGTGTCTGCCTAAATAACACTTTAATACACCAAATTCTTCCGTTTAACAAAAACTTAAATTTAAATTACTTAATATAAGACACCAGCTCCGTGATTACAATGACCTTGTTGGAAATGTAATTACACAGTCAATTTGGCTGGCAATTTCCATTTGCAGAACAAAATTAAATTGTCTTTGAAACGTAGAAACTAATGAAAAACACACTTCAGTACTAATTCTCATGCATTTTCTTCTCATCATTGTCAGTTTGTCACCGTCACCGTCACTGTCATTATCACTATCACTATCACTATCACCATCGTCAACGTCAACGTCATCGTTCATAAGAACTCCTGCCGTAAGTACACAGATTGCACTTCATTATTTTAATAATTTGAAATGCCATTTCTATTTCCTTTACATTTTTCAGGTATCCGAAAATTGCATTATGCCAGCAGAGAAGAGCTCTCCTGGAAAACAAGCAAGTAAAGTGCAGTTGTAGCAGGTTTCCAGAACTGTTTGCATTTCAAATACAAGTAATTAAATGTGTCACAAAAAGAGATGGTATTTTGAAGCGAAAAATTGAGTTGGTGAAAATTTTGAAACATTAATGAAAATGTAAAATTCATCACTGTGAGTTATTTTCGTCATAGAGGCCAAACGGGGCAGGCACATGCATGCAGTGCCGCTCTACCCAGAGTAAGGACCATTAATTTTACATCTATGACGCCAGCGGAGCAATGTAACAGGCTGAATAGTGTAGGGGTTGCAATCAGGTTACTCTGATTTGGGTGCCACAAACGAGATGGCAGAGGTAACAGGAGGGCGGGGACGATTTTTATTGACTCCTCCCCCCTCTATAGCTGCAACAGTAGCTTCCCTAAAGGTGAGATATACTGATGGCCTTGTACATGTAAAAAGTGTCTAAGCTTTGATGTCAGAGAGGTGGAACTCACACTTAAATTGGAGCAGAATACTCTAAGAAAACGGTCAGGCACGATCAAAGGAAGCTATACCTGTTATAAGTGCCTATACAGAAGGGGTATATCCACCTTTTTACTGTCAAGAAGAGGAATCACTTGATTACCAACTATGGAGATACAGGCTACTTAATGTTTATACGCTGGCAACAACAGAACTTCCCACTTACTACCATGTAAGGGGCGGATCAGAGTAACACTTGATTACATACTATAGAGATACAGGCCACTTAATGGAGGTACAATAGATCAATGATGGTGGTAGAGCAAGGGGCCACCCCCCCCCCCCCTTTTTATTATTAATTCCTTCACTATAACGCTCGTATCAGGTATAAGGATTTGCCCAAAAATTCTCTCATTTTGTTTAACTCTTGTTAGACTCATGCGTTTCAGTGTGTTTCAACACGTGTGACGTTTCATTTCTGGGTGCCATTTCCTTATTACATCTTTTTATTGCCCATCGTGGCAACCTTTTTACACATTTTAACATTCTGTGCTAATGGACTTTAAACAACAACAGCAACAGAAATTAACATAATGGTAAAATTTTATTTTTTCCCAGAAAAAAAAAACAGAAAAACTGGAAATAAGAACAGAAACTGAAGAGAATTGCGGCCAAAAGCCGGGCTGTAGTAGACGTTAAAGGAATAAAAAATGTGGTAAACTGGCGGGCTACGATGTGTGGCTGCATTTGTACACGCCTGGCGCACGTTGTCTGAAGACAGGTATAGTAATTATTTGAGAAATGCAAATATTTAACAAAAACATATGCAAAATTAAAAGCACAAATAATTGCAACTTCCTGCTGCAAGACGACTTTTTGCCAGGTGTAACAGTTTATTGTTTTAAAATTTTACGCCAAAAAAACACATCTTGTCAGACTCACGGTTGGTTGGATGGTGGGATGGCGGGCTGGCGGGCTGGCGGGCTGGCGGGCTGGCGGGCTGGCAGCGCTTAAAATTATTATAGTGCATTAAAAATGCAAAGATTTTAATGGGTGCATAATGAAAGTTACAAAACTTTTGCGTACGAAGGCTGCGAACATTTCACGCTTACGTTTATTTCAGACTCGGCGTAAAATTTTAATATTCAACCATATTTTTGTTTTTGCAGGTTTCAGTTATTAACAAGATAAGCAGGAAAACATATATATTTACACATACACGGAAAATATAATATCTTTTATCTTAAAGTTGGTCTTAATTAATAAACAAAAATTGGGTGCTGAATAATATTCTTGTTTTTTCTCTAAGTGTGAGGATTTTCCTGGTGTTGCTTTTTTTTCTTAATTAGTAACATTTATTTGATATATCGTTTTTATATGGAAAATTTCTCAAAGATTATAGGAATTTCCAGCATTTTGTTTTTTACTAACGTTTTCGCCTAAAATTTGAAATAGAAAAAACCAACTAAAGATTTCAAGCTGGCGGACAGTTGGTGCTAAAATACTTATTAGTTGGTCCACCAAAACAGTTGCTCTTAGTTTTTTTAGACCTGTTCTATTGTAAACCTTCTCCTTTTCACTATGTCTGTATATTTCATGAGCAACTTTTTATTCGTTTATTTGTAACTGGAACAATTATTTTCTTTTACCCGAAAACTTGTAGTTTCTTTAAGTTTAATGCTATTTGAAGACCTTGAGCGAAAGACAGGACATATATCTAAACAGCTAATGACTTCTCAGCATTGTTTTAAATGAGTACTCTTAGTGGTAGACGAATATTAGCGACTGTCTCACTATGTCAAACGTTAACGTTCGCTTAACATTTTGAACTAACCTGATCGTAACAGATGGCAACTCATTAATGCGAGCGATAAGTTGAACTCGACAAAATCATATTTGTGTAAAGTCGCCAAATCAGTTTTGAGTCGAACGTTAAAATTCGTTATTGTGGGACATGGGGCATTCAATTATTGATTTAGTTTGTTTTTAATTCTTTAATAAAGCGAGAACATTTTTAAATTATAATAGAGATGATTTTTATTCAAGTTAAGTTGCATTTTTTTTGTTTGCCCTGTAAATAGTATAACCCTAAATTAAATTGCCCATTTTTATTAATAAATAAAATGCGTTTTTCAATTATTTTCATTGATTTCTGTGAATGTCATGAATAAATACGTGCTTCTGTGAAGTTTACTTTTTTATGTCAATTTCCCATCAATTAAATTTAACTCAATATTTGTGCGGTGACATTTTTTAAAAGTCACATAATTGTTAAACAATTGGGAAGATAATTTTTTTCTGTTTTGCAGGCCACAAACATTTTATTTCCCCGATTGTGTTAAAGGGCGTTTTAGCTGGCGATAAGCAGGATGCAAATATTATATGCAAACTTTGCACTTGTTGTTGCAATGGCAAATATGTACCTACAGACATATTTGCTTAATACCACAAAACTTACGATTGCAATAGGGGAATTAAATTGTATGAACATAAATAAATTTTAAATAAAATATAAAAATAAATATGTAAATTCACATGCGTAGAATTTAAAAAACTTAATTTGGAATGTCAAATTCTGTTTTTTGTATTTCGTAAGTAGAAAATGATATAGCCTGTATTATTGCCTTAATCTGTAATGGAAGCACCCTTCCATCTGATGGTGAAGGCGCACTACCGCCCCATGCGGCTTACAATGCTTACGATGGTGGCAGCATCTTGTGTTCTGAGCGAAAGCGGCACAGAACACATGCAGCCTCGAGAACTATCGACTCGCTCGAGGCACAAAATCACAGCAAAAAATTTTAAATGCAAACGTTAGATATCCAAGAACAGAGTCCACAATTCTTCTTTCAAGGCATCCAAGGAGGGCATTTTTCCCATTAACTTTTAGTGAATCGAAGTTGTACAGGAACTTCCTGAAATTTTGGATGCCATGTCCGCCAAGAAACCTCTTTTCCTCTTTTAAGGTTTAAGACGGAGCCCAAGTAATGACCAATACCATGAAAAAGGGAGGACGTTCTTTCAATTAACTTTTGATGAAGGTTTCGTAAGGACTCACACAACTTCTTAATGTCCTCTCGAACATCGGAAAAACCACAACACCCAACTTTGGAATATATCAAGTTAAAACCATCTGCTCCGGGGAGGGTCTTTATGACATTCGGCCGAAACTTCTTAAGAATCCTGTAGTTCCAATCACCAAAATTACACCTTTTTTCACCTTTCGGTGAAAAACATTTTCGTACAAAAAAATTTCGATATTTTTTTTAATATTTTATTGTAAATAGAATCAGATGCAATCTTCAGCCTGGATGTACCAGCATTGAATGCGTTCACTTTAGTTGACCACTTAAAAAACCCTTTTAAGAATTTGGCCAGTCATACGCCATTTTTATTCATTTGTAAAAATTTCCATAAACTCATGTTGGAAAAACGCCCGTCAAACAAAAACTGATTTTTGCATACCACAATATTCTCGGGCAATTCTGATCTCTTCATCTGCCCAAAATGTAATTCTCATGAAGTTATTTTTATGATGCGACAAAATTAATTATGCGAAGACGATTATTTAGAAATACAGAAGTATCAATTATCATAACAGCTTAAGTCAAGATATTTGGCAAATATTTCAATGAAAAACTGCATTTAAGCATAAATATTATTGAACCAAAATTAAAAAAAAAATTAATCAATAATATAAGGTAGAATTTTGCTTAATAAAACATTTTAAAATTCGACTTAAGCTGGTACGATTAAATGCCAACGAATTTATGTCTTGGCGCTTATCGGGATGGAACTGAACATCAGTGAGTTCGGGCCCTACCACGATACCCATCATCAGAGTTCTGGTAGTCGCCGCCAACCGATTGAACTAAAATACGATTCTACGCAGTTGAATGTGTTCAGCTGGGCCGCTGTTTAAATGCCCTCTTGTTCAATTAAATATTTATTGTACTCCTATAAGTCACAAAAGCGATGCTTTATTTTATAAATCTGAATACATTACAAAGATTTTTTGTTTTCATGATTTCGTTGCTTTTTGTTTCCGACATGCAAATGGACGTGTCACTTTAGTTGACTTGATGTCCTTTAACGCACCGCCACCATTATACGCCAGCAACACAAAAAACATGTCTAGTTCAACGACAAAAATGCAAAAAACTTTTATTTAAAATTTATTTACATTCCATTTTGTTTCAACACAAATAAAAGTGTTGAAGGCAAGAAATGAACACAAAAAAAAATATGTATGTAGATGGCAGAGAAGAAAAATGTGTTAAACATTTCATTTAATATTCTAGTTGAAGCTAAAGAAGGAAGTTAAACAAATATTGTTTTAAAATTTTAAACAATATTTTCACGCTGAATATTTTCTTAGATGTTAAGATCAAAAGAAGTTTATCTAAGAATTAAAAATTCTCTTGAGGGGGGATTTTCGTTTATTTGGATTTACTAAATGTTTGCCGAAGCAGAGAATATTTTCCCCAAGAGTTGTGCGGAAAAATGGCGCAAAATTAATTGTCCTTTTGTGTGCAACAAAAGAGAATTTTCTTTTTGTGATGTTTTATAATTTTAATTAAAAAAATATCTTTGGCTTAGAGTAAAATACGAAAGCTTTTCGGCTGTGATAACAACAGGATATTGTCAGGCTTTTATGCAGTTTTATGGCAGGTTTTAATTTTAGGAAATGATAAATTTGCTTGTATTGAAAACGCTGGTGAAAAGCTGGCAAAAGTGTTTGAGTTTCTTTTCTTAAACGAAAAACTTGCCAAAACCATCAAGGACACCCACACGCGCGCACTCCATCAACTTTTCTGGCAAATTTTTGTTCGACATTAAAAAGCAAATTATAATTATTAAATATTGCACAAATGTCACCTGACTTTTGCTGCACTCATTTCACCCGAAATAAAATCTCTAATTCTGTATTTGTTTTTCTCTTTCACACTTCAAAAACTAAATAATAGCACAAAAGTTTCCCTACTTTCATTTCGGATTTCCCTTTTAATTTTAATTGCAATTCTTACATGACAATAAAAGAGTAGAAAAGGAAGCAGCAAAACTGTTTAGAAATTTTAAGTGTGTGTGTGTGTGTGTGTGTGTGTGAAAATGTTTTGTTGCATAAAGTTGATTTCCTTGTAATTTCATTTATTTTTTGCTTTTCTAAAACTAAAAGTTTATTTTTACGTCATAAGTGTTTAAAGTTTTCTTCTTAAAATTTTACAATTTTAATTACTTACCGCAAATGAACTGTTTTTAACAGAGGAAATTAAAGTACAACTACAACAACAAACAAACGACAAAAATGCATTAAAGTGTCATAGAAATAGTTTTGTAAATGTTGCTGAAAAAGTAATTTTAATTACATTTATACTATAAGAAACCCAAAAAAAAAAACTAAGAAACTAAGAGCAACAAATTTTCAATTAATAGAAAAATCGTAACAGTTATAAAATGGTTATAAAATAACAGTTATTTGGAGACTCTTATATTTGTTAATAATATAAAACAATCAACTGAGTTTATTGGAAAGCTTTAAAGCTTTACAATATAAATATAAAAATCCTTCCAGCTGTCTATACGATGACATTTCGAATGTGCTATCCTAGTCATCAGTAGACTCGAAAAGCTTTAGAATGACAATTGAACATAAGGTTGCATGTTTTAACATATTTTTCAAAGGTTTTCAAGTCTACGAAGGATTACAATGGATGCCTTCGACATTTAGCTGTATAGACAGCTAGAATAGCTCATAAAATGTGGGTAAAACGTGAAAGTGCACTAGAGCTTTTCTAATTAAATGTAATTACTAGTATCTTTTGGACACTGGACGCTTCATCTATCCTGCAGCGAAGAAAATGTATTAAATCTCTTACATAAGTTTCCTTTCAATATAGTTTTAGGTCCAATCAATTCATTCACATAATTGTCGGACTATTGTGGAACAGTAATGGCCAGCTGTTGTTCGATGTTAACAGAAGTCTAACAGCATTCATAGGAGTGGAGCAGGGAAATATTTTTCTCTCATGCTCAGTTGCATAATTTGGAGCAGATTTGTAAATAAAAACTGGGCTGACAATGACAACATTAGAGTGTAGTTACGATGGTCAGATGTGTCAGCATATTGTTGTTTTACAGTGGACTGATAATACATTTTGTGACAAAATTGTAAGTTACAAATTAGTAGCTCAGAGAGTTGTAAGATATTTTGAGCCGTTATTTACTTTAAATTTTAACTTAATATCTTTTAATGCTTGTCAGATGTGTCAGGATATTGTTGTCTTACAGTGGACTGACGATACTGTTTTCGACCACGTTGTAAGAAATTTTTGGTCATTTTCTACTTGAAATATTATCGGATTTTACATCGGATTACTTCAGATGTCTCAGGATATTGTTGTCTTACTGATGAACTGATAATCGGTTTCGCGACAAAGCGGTACGACACAGAGTCTGTTGTCTTATGACGATTTTTACAATTAATTTTTTTGTTTTGTTTTTGTTTAGAAAGTAATTCATTTTAAATGTCTCTACTTTAGAAACTTTAATTTACTAAACCATTCGCTAATGGCATACGATTTTTATCATAGTTTTTTGCATTTCGTTGCTTGCTTTACTGCCAGCAATTATTTTTATGTTGCCCCATCCACGTTATACGGACGCGATTTCAAATACTATTACCAACTATTACATGCACCTTTAAAGTTATTTTCCATGGCGTTTTATTGCCACGAAAGAATTTCTTACCAATAAAACCAAGACATGGTGTATTTTACAGAAAATACGTTTATTTCCTTTTCAATAAGTTTGTTTATGGCTGCGGTAATCACCGCTCTTAGTTTCGCTGTTGCAGCTTAAGGAAAAAAAAACAACGAACTGAACTCATTGGACATAAAGAATTGAATGCTACGAATACTTTTCTTTTTCTGATCTAGTTCAGTCTTTGCCAAATAGAGAACCAAAAGAAAACCACCAAATTAAGTACAAAAATCCAATAGATAAAGGCCAAGTAACAGCAAAGAAAATTAAACAGATAAATGATGTCATTTAACAAGCAAAACCTAAAGTATGAACGTCTGTTGTTGGTTGGTCCTGCCACACATTCAGTTATTTTATGGCCAAAATGCCACTATACGAGTACCATAGAACTTTATTTGGCACAACTATTTGCTTGAAAAAAAAAATATTTAGTTTTTCTTTTTCACTAAGAAAATAAAATGCATGAAACAGAAAAAAGGAAAAGAATTGTTTGGAGCAAAAGAAGGAAAGAAAGAAAGAAAGAAAACCAGCCAGAGAAAAGAAAAATCAGTTTTATCGCTTAAATATCTGCTTTTGGTTTCTTATTTATTTTTTTTTTTTTTTGAGTTTTAATTTAAAATCGAGCGCAAGAAGAAAAGTTTATATTATATAGAAGTTAATTGCTTTTTGATACAAAATCTTGAAACAAAAAATCGTACATCGTCTGCGATACTAATATGCAATTTAACACTATAAAGGAAAGCTGGAAATTGAAAGAAAAATCAATTTACACTATTTAAGAGCAGAACTTGAAAGCTACACAAAAAATTAAGACAGAATTCCAATCACATGGATCCTGACCAAAATGTCCAGCAGAAACATCTAAAACCCTGTCCAGGGAACTTTAAAGCGAAGCTTAAGCTGAGCTTTTATATATTTCTATGCCTTCAACTCCACAACGTTATAAACAATTTTCCTGCCAATATGACTCCACGTTTCTGGTGCTTCTTGTGCTTGTGATGAAGCCCTAGAAAAAAAGAAACCACCTTAAAAAATTGTAATTATTTTGTGTCATTGTGCTGGTGGCAGCGTTTAAACTTCTTCATTATTTGACCACTGAAACAAGAATTTTAAGCGGATGTAGTTTTCAAAAGGTTTTTTTTTTCTACTAACGAAACTAAAGCGAACACAATTTTTCCATTTCATATGAGTCTTTTGTGTAATACTGGGGAGTTTGTAATAAAATATCCTTTCTCGGAAAGTAATTATAACCCAGAATAAAAAGTAAAAATATTATATATATAAAATGAATACACAGAATTTGGTCTGCCATAAATAAACAAGAACAGCAAGTAATTTTGGCGAAACAGATTTGTAAGAGGAAAGAAAAACTTAATTTAATATTGTAATAATAAAGAGTTTAAAATTAAAAAGTATTGCTGAAGAGAAAATAGTGCAATTAAATTACTTAGACGAGTTCTTTTCGAATGTTAAGGAAACAGAAGGTTTCCAGACCAACTTTACGAGATGTGTTCTACTAACAAGAATAGTTTGTTATCAACCTGAAATTTCATATTAATTTTCAAAAACAAGTCATCAAAGGGTAAAGCATTATTGATTCAGCATGATGATGTTCAAGTTGATTTTATCTTTAATACTGATTAAAGCGAAACTGCTAACGAAATCAAATGTTTTGCAATTCTTTCCAAAAACATATTAATTTAATACGAATAATTGAAATAAACGAAGAAAAGTCCTTAATAAATACAGTAACACGATCTTTATGTGTTCATATTTAGATTAAAAAGTTACATTTTGCCGAATGTTATATCGCTAAAATTATATGTCTGGCGCTCGGATGGCGGCAAGTGCAGTCCTTCTTCTTTTCAAAGAAGTCCTTCTTCTTTTGCAAATTATTGAGATCTTGTTTTTATTGCGGTTTTTTTGTTTTAATAATATTTTATGTTTCGCTTTTCAGTTAAAAAAGTTTTCCTCTAGTGGTTTAGTTTGTTTTGTTGATGACTTTAATTTGCTGCTGCACATGGCTGCACATACAGCAACATGTCGAGAAAATCTTTGTACATAAAAAAAATGTTTGTTGATACTCTTTTTACGGGTTTAGTTTCAAAACAACAACAACAACAACAAAAAAATACAGAAATTGTTTTTTCTTTTTTTTTTTTTGAAAACGTCGTTTTAGTATCATCCATAATTTACGCTCTTAGTTGTTTCATTTTTATTACTCGTCTTCTTCTCACAATGTTTGCAACCAAAAAATGTTCATGTATGTGTAAATGCCAACATATACACACACACACACTCGCACACACTCACACTCACACACACAACAGCAGTCATTTCCATGTGCTTTCTCACCAACATTTCAATACAGAGATGATAAAGGAAACAAATGAGTAGAGAAAAAAAAAGTACCACGTTACATCAAATGGATTAATTGTTACATTAATGACAATGAAAAGTGTTTCAGTGCTTAAACGAAAATTAATTCGTTCTTTAAATAATATAACATCTGCAATTTATATAATAAACGATATAGGCTATTCCGTGATTCCAGTAATGGCACAGATTTGAGTGTTCCAATTTTCAGTGATTCTGCCACACAAAGCACCGGCTGCCTTAATTTAAGCAATAGACCTGTTTATGTTGATTTTAAGAACACTGATGGCCTGTGATTTCACACAATCCGAAAAAAAAGCAAACGTCTAGGGCGGTCAAATTTACGGTCACGGTTACGTTCGTGGTGACCAATTTACAGCACCTCTGCCAATATATAGCCACGCCTGTGCCGTGTAACTCCTAACGCCAATACAATTTAATAATCTGCCTCCGAAAATTCTGTACATTAATAATTTACATTAATAATTATTCATAATTTAATAAATTTATTGTAGAAAAATTACATCTGCCTGATATTGAACAATAAATTAAGCGAAATGAACAACAACCTGTTGAACCAGTAAAAAATAAAAAGAAATAAAAACAACTTATACAAAATAGATACTATTTCTAGCAATAAATCTTTAAATAATCTGAAACAAGAAGAAACTAAAGTTATTGTTAGTCTTAGACCTTCTATAAAGGGAATATCTTGTACATTATTTATATTATCCATAATATAAATATAAATAATTGTATTTTAAATAATTTTGTATGCGTATTCGCCGCCACTCAATACATTTTTCTTTTACACGATACGACTATATTATTCTACAAAAATTTGTTGACACGGGGGCAAACACACCTTGAACAACAGATTAGACAGATGTCAACAAATCAATATGGCGGCCACAGTTCGCCAACACCTGTTCGCTGCAATTAAAAACAGCAACGCATTCGCCGTCATATGGCTGCAAAACTTTATTTTCATAAAAGATGTACAAATACAAATTTCGATAACAAAGATTTTCCATCGTATAACTTTTCGCGGTGCTGTTGCATCATCAAGTAGTTGAATAATACAATATGTAAAATATGAGACAGATGTCAAAGCAACAATATGGCGCATGTCGGCCCCAAACATCTGTTTGCAACATTTAAAAAGCTTTCTTTTTAATGTGATCGTTCTAGGCCAGAAGACTATTCTGAAACATATTTTGTCCCGAAAGCAATTTGCAATTAAGTTACTGGAAATTCTGTAAACTGTACAAAAACTAGACAATTCGTACCTTCCAAGCGAATTTCAGGCCTGGCCTTTAATAACTTCTAAAAAGGAACACAGAAATTTTGTGTGCGAATAAATTTCAGTGCTGATGTTCTGGTTGTTCTGGTGTTGGTGGGTAAGTACTTTTGGGTATGTGTGTGAGTGTTCATGAAAACGTACTCACTTCCAAATGAATACATACATATATCTTTTCATATTGTTTTTATATACAAAAGTAAGTGTGTGTGTGTGTGTGTGTGTGTGTGTGTAACGGTTACGGTCATGTGCAAAGTTGTAAATAGGCTCAACGAAATCCTATTTAATGTGCATAAACTTACTGCATCGCCATAAAGAGGATTTCAACTTGAAGTCACATGTGATGTGTAAAAATTATTATATTATTTCAACTTTATTTTTATAAAAGATGTACTCATATATGCGAGCGCATATAGACGTATAAAACCATATATTTTCATCTCAAAATCTTTTTATTATTATTTTTGTTTTTATTTCTTCGGTTGTGCTTTTCGAGTCGGATTTATTTAATTTAATATTATTTTTTTTTTTTTTTTTTTTGTTTAATGTTATCATAATGTTGACTTAACATTAAGATAAATATATTTACTTAAAAAGTTCTTCTAGCCGTACATACATATTGCCAATAAATAAGAGGTCTGTTCAAGCCACAAAGTGAATTTTCAAATTTGAACACAGCCGCAGGTTCGTTCCCTGCTTCAGCTTGTTGAGAGGCTTAAAAGTTACAAGTTTTTTGCTGGTTCGGCACTTTTTGCTGTCGGATAAAAATGGATTTGCATTTTCTATATAAAAAATAGAATCAAGTACTTGGAAAAAACTTGAAATTTTAACGCTGAATCACGAAAACGTTTGCTAGTGATGCGAATGCAAGTTTCTGAAAGCCAATGGCTTGGGAGAAGGTGAATGACGAGGCCTTTTCTAGACGCCCCAGCACCTTAAACAAACAACAAAATAAATGTCCAGAAAGTGAAGAAAATATGTTAAACAGAGTCTTTGAAACGCTATTAGAGAAGTTGCTGGGGATGTTGTCATATTATTGCAGTTTCAGAAATTTTAGCCCTGAAACATAAGACCAACAACAAACGTAATTTTTTAGCCTAAAGCAAGCCCATAGTTAAGCCTGGGCCAGATTTGGCCTCCTGCGTTTTTTTCCCGGTTTCAAGATTGAAGAGACCCCAGAATGGATGACATTGTGCGATCAATACGAATATAAAAATCGGTGTATTTCCTAACAGCTTCGAGTATAGCAGAAACCGCTAGCCCAAGTACATTAAATCTAAGTAGAACTGCTTTTAAGGGGACAAAATAGAAATGATAGAATAAATAAATTTGTTTGCGGACAAAATTAAAAATTTTCCTTAATTTTTGAGCACACCTCGTATATGTACATACAAGTATACAAGTACATATTTATGTGCTAACTTTTTAGTGTTGTTACACTTCTTTGGAAATTTTAGCAATTTGACTGAAAATATTTGTATCAAAATATTTGTTTGTGTTACAGAAATATTACAGATGGCTTCAACTACTAATGAATTTGAGTATTTTGTGCTCTTGTAAATGCAAAACGAATTTGGGGCGTTAATTTAAAATTCAGATATAAAATGTGAACAGAAAGAAAGTCTGCATATCGAATAATTTTAAAATAAACAGCAAAATTAGTTGGAGTGTTGAAAAAATAGCATTTTGCGTAAACAACTAGATTTTCATCCAAGATCATATAAATAGAGAAAGGAGTTTAAAAATCGCCTCTAAAACCATGAACGCATCATGGTTTCATCGGGGCTTCGTAAAAGTGATTATCATACCAAATGGCAGGAAAACTCGTTCATGCCAACTGCAAGTGACGGCCTCAAAAATAAAACGATTTTCCAAATTAAAATGTTTTTTTTTTGCAAAATTTAACTGATAACTGAAACATATAAGTAAGAAAAAATAATTTAAAAAATTATCGAGCAAAAATTAGGTTTATTAAGCGGCAACACTCCGACACCAAAATTTAAGTGCTACGAAATTGCAAACAAGTTATTTTGTTGGTGTTACTGACTTTTGAATGAAATGAAACAAAAAAGGAAAATTATTTTGAATATCAATTAATGAAATTTGATGCTTCATGTGCCAAATGAATGACCAAATTTTTGTAAAAAACGACGTTATCTTAACGCTGGATATGCTTCTCCTCTGGAGTCAAAATACTTCACCCGATGTTAATCTTTTGGACGCCAACTGAATGACCAAAATTCCACATTTAGTCTTCTTTTTTTGTAATAAAGAACGTCACTAGTTTTGAAACATAATTTGCGTTATGAATACGCGGCTTCCGTAAACACCCCACAATCTGCACAGCATTTGTGCGTAATTTTTAATTTGCTGCTGTTCTGGTTTCCACAGAAAAAAAATTGTTCTAGAAAAATCTACAAAGTTTTGTTTTCGAAAATTAGTTAATTTTTCCAGACACTAATAATTTTGCCGATTCAACATAAAAACTCAAACTAAGTTCATGGTTGATTTTTGTTTAAACGAAATGGGAAAACAATTTATTTGCACTATTTTTTATTCTTACTTTAAGAAAATATTTTAAGAATATTTTTTTTAATACAATTTCTTTGTGAAAAAAATCAGCTAATTTTATTCAAAAGCTACAAAAATTGCTTCTCTATTACTTTGAATTAAAATCATTTATTAACTAATTCAAAGAATTCTGTTATTGAACATGAATTGTGTGCGGCACGAACAAGTGATTTTATAAAGCCCCAAAAGAGTAATTCTATTGGTTTAAATCGTATCTTCTAGGTTAATAATTAACAGAAGCAAATAAAATTTTCTGTGACAGTTAAATAAATGTAGCGTGCGCTATAAGGCATACGTATGACTCCAGTGTGTTAAAAACCACAAGATCAATCAAGGCCCACTGAAAGAGATCCGATAGAACTCTAGAATTCTCACCATTAACTTTAAGGCGCTGACTTTTATAGTTTCTGAAGGCAAAAATCTTCCGGTGATGTGAGTGTGAGAGGCGACAAGATTTGCTTGGAAATCCAAAACCCAAACATCAGCTTCTGTACTCTTCCCCAACCCAGTACTGGTCCCAAAAAAAAAAAAAATATTGGAATTTATCTCCTCTAGTGGGTGGTTTTATACATCTAATATTAAATGAAAAATTTTCTAAGTGTACGAGTAAAATTTGGAATATATCAGTTTAAGCGGATATATTCATTTTTATTATAGAAAATTCCGGCGTTTGTTTTTTGCATAGGAAAAAGAAAGAGAAAGACTTACAAACTATTTTTGTTTCGTTACTCTCTCGCACTTTATAGACTTGAAGTGTGTTCACACGCACTAAATCTGAAACACTAAAATAATTTTCCCATCAATTTTATTTGAACAGTTTAGACATCTGGCTGTCGTTCTATTTGTTATTATATATATTTTTTATGATTTCTTTTGTTATTTTAAAATATAAATTTACATACCGATATATCATATATCAAATAGCGAACCATCAATTGATGAGGTTTATCACAGCAGATGACGTGTTATGATTTCATTGAAAATATTTTGCAAAACAAGCAAAACAAAAATCCGCACTCATTTAAATATACACATGTATTCACACACACACACACACACACACACACACTCACAATCACATAAATATGTATATTTTTTATTTGATTAATGGATTTTTGGTGTTTGTTGTTGTAGCCATTTGCATATAAACTAAATGCTCTGGCAAAGAATATTATAAAAATAGACACACAAAATCTTTATAGTATTTTTAGGATTTAAGACAACTTCGCCAACACGTTTTAATAACTTAAATTTTTGCAAAACTAAAACTGTTATTGGGAAGAAGAAAACAATTGTGAAAATGAACTAGTTTTTGGTTTTGTAAATATTTAAGACAAGTTATTTGATCGAATGGTCAAGCTGCTGTCCAATTAGTTTGATCCTTTCGAACAGGTTTTTGCGTTCGACAATTATTGTATTTGTTCTTTAACAATATATTGATACAAAAAATCTTTACTTTGTTTTCTGTTTAAATCAAGTTGTTTTATTTCTATGAACAGTTAATTGTTTTCAATATGAAATCATGTTAAACTAATAAAACAAAACCCTTGTCTTACACTGTGAGATAAGAAAAACACATATAGAATTGACCTAAAAATATATGGATTCGAAAAATTTTACAAATTTGTTCACAAAAAACTCGAATATAATATAAGAGATTTTTGTTTCATAAAACTAAAAATCAATATTAATTAAAATAACGAAAGATTTTTTTTAATTTTTTGCTTCCCATCGATTAATTTTCACCGGTCCTTTTGTCAACAACTTCTTATATCCTTGTGGCTCAAAACTGCTGCCACTGCATCTTTTGTTGTAGACTATTTTATAAACAACATAAAAGATTATGCTGATGAATGGGAAAGTTAGTGCTGGTGATAATGTTGATGATGGTGTTCTTAAAGTTTTTTTCCCCCATTTTATACTTGTAAGTTATTCTGCAAAGTCGCCAGGTTACTGGCATAAAAATAACTTTATCGATTTTTTTTCTCTCTTATGTTTTCTGGGGAACGAAAGCATTTTTTTTTTTGGTTTGTTTGATAAAACTGCTTAAAAAGAAATTATTAAAAGAAAATGTTATTTATAAAAAGAAAAACTTTACAAAGGATTATCGCCATAAGATGTTTGCAAAGGAAGCGAAAACAGTTGTCAGAACTGATACTCGTAGCAACAGATTTGTTTTTTTTTCAATTCAGACTGGAACAGCCATAATATTTTAGAAAATACTATATTGAAGAATTATAAATTAAAAACATAGAACTTTGGAAAATCAAGTTGTCTTTTCAGTGTAAACTATTAGGACTATAATATAATGAATTTTGTTAAATTTGTGAAAAATTACTTCGTGCAAGTATCTACGAGGTCTGTTCAAACAATAAGATTTTTATTTATTCAACAATTTCTGAACACAACCGGACAAATAAAATAAAAAGTGCTGTTTGAAAGTGTTAAAATCTGTCGGCCGATTGAAATTCTAAGTCTTATTACGAAAATATATTCCGACTTGAATATGTGGCAACAGACGCGGTATTATTATATTTGTATCCAGTTTTAGCCTCTATTTGCCAACATATATCGTTCATTCGCCAGCAATATAATATCACAATCATATACATTCATATAAATTATAAATAAATACAATATAAATAAATTTAAAACAGGTTTGGACTAGTTTTTTTTATAAGTTTATTTGATTTGAAGTCCTCAGCAGTTTCTAGAAACTTAAATTTCCGAAAAGAAACATAAAAAAATTTTACACATAATTTTCTGCGGCAAAAGCATAAATAAATCATTAAAAAGTATCTGCAATTTGTTTATGCATTAAATAAAACTAAATTTAGATGCATTTGTGACTCTATTTCTCATTTTAAGTTACTGGCAAAGTCACATTTGTAACACTAAATGTATGTGCAGGAATTATTCTTGTATCTTTCAGTAACAGCAACATGCAGTCTTTACAGCTATTAGGTAGGTGATAAAGCTATTTCGTTGATAATGTCAAGTCAATCAAACTGTATTTAATCCAGTTGTAGCATATTTTCAGCGATTTTGCTGGTAAATAATGTATTTTTAATATCTTTTCAACATTTTTAAATTAAAGTAAAACTTTTTAGGCGAGCCGAACTCTCAATAAAAATGGGTACAAAAACTGTAGGAGTAATTTAGAAGACAAAAAACAGGTGGTAAGTGGAGGGCAGATAGTTCTTCGGCCTATTCATGAATCGGAATTTGTAGAATCTTATGACAGCTCTTTTCAATGGTATTTGAACATGGTTCGGTAAATTATATGTTAGTCTGAAAGTTCGAATAGGTCAAGTTTGCTGTGTAGCAAAAACTCTAAATACGGACATGTCTATAGGCCTGGCAGCTTGGCAGTTACATATATGTGTGTGCAGCTAAAACCATTAATTACAATATTAATTCCTATATATTATTGTATGTATGTATATTTCTTTTCTTAAACAAGCAATTGACATGATTCGGCGTGCATGATCTTGCATTCAACAACAGTAACAAACACTTACTAATATATATATAATTGTTACTATAGATTTTTGTAGTGATTATCAACCTTTATTAGTTATCGAACTGCGGGGAAAAACTTATCATGACTTTTCAGTTTTTTTGCATGCCGGATCATGTTCAATTTTGTTTTGGCTTGTCTTTATATATTTTGCATATAAAGCAAACAATAATTTCTGAACTTAAATCAATCCAGCCAAATTTTTTAAGCTAAAAAATATGCTTAAAATATGTTTTGTAATAGCAGAGAAGAATACAGCCTACTTCAGTGGATGGCCTTATGTTTTTCTGTAGAGTTTTTATATAGACTGGCTTGGACATAATAAATTTTAAAAAAACATTCCAGGGCTGAGAATAGGTGTAATGACTTAAATTTTTCTGCAAATTCAGTTTATTCCCCCATTCTTTCCTTCCTATTAATCTTACAACTTATAAACATCTCACAAAGTCGATCTCTTGTGTGGATTCTTTGGCCTGGCTGGCGAAATTATAAACAGTGGCTGTTGTTGAGGTAGAGATCACAGATATTTGAGCAAAAGAACGACCATTTATAGATCGTGTCATATTAGCTGAAGTGCCAGCGAGATCCTGCAATTTGAGACCTCTTCTTGTGAATTGGTTCAGCTGTCCTGAAAGCCAACGTTAGACTTGCCAGCCATTAAACTTAGACTGATTTATATGCCACGGTCATGCGACAACTGTATTTAATAATGAGTTCAGAAGAATTTACTTGTTCTCGTATCTGTCAGCAAAGTCGAAACCTGTAGAAACTAGGGGTCATGATCTTACTTTATTTAGTGCTCTGTTAAGGGAGCGCTAAACCAGGCGCTACCCACAGCAGCAGCCATGTTATTTACTAGTTTTATATTTTGTTTTCTGTTATATTTAATTTAAGATAGAAACAGCTAATTTGTTTTGCTTTGCTAATAGCCAATTAATGTACTTTTTCCCCTATCCAATGCCTATTCTACGAAGCATGACAAATGTTACTGGGGGTACAAATGGTTACATTCCAGCTCCATGTTTGCATAAAACAAAAATTTGTATATTATCATGTTTATATGATTGTACCGAACGCAAATGGTAATACAATAACCTAAAAATAGTTTAACTCACAGAGCGAGTAAATATTTATTTAAGTTATTTTTTTTCACAAACAAAAAGGGAAAACAAAATCTGAATTTTGTACAAAAAAAAAATGAATAGCAGCATAAAATGGAAGTATGAATTTAGCGCAACTACAACATTAGTAACAGTATGTTGCATTTTTATTACAAACAATAAAAATGTCATAAATCTTTATTTTCTTTATGTTCGACGGAGACGCACCATCCGCGGGAAACGCAGTTATTGTTTTGTTTCTGTTGTGTTCTGTTTGCCGGTGGAAAATTGCTTGTTCCTAGAAAAGGACGAGTATCAATTTCTCAAGCCGTCGTTAAAACTGTTGGTGCGGGGCCAAAAGTTTGTCTCGTAAACAGGGTGATGCAAGCGACTTTTTTCTTACACAGCACTACTTAAGTTATCTTACACCAGCTCTCGCTTTTTTTTATCGGTCTAATAATAACGATGGACTTTATGTAAATTTCTTTTAGGTATATTTGCCGCCAAGGTCAGTTTTAATTTTTCGAAAACAACAGAAAACAGCTGATTTAGATTAGCTTTTGTTAATATTCTGGAAAAAAAATCATTAAAAATTTAAAATTGCTTTATGTGCCATAATTTAATTAACAAAAAAAAACATTACAAAATGAACGCGTTAATATTTTTTTCTAATTTTAGTTATTTTAATACAAAAAAATATACATATTTACTTACATTTTCTTTTACGTAATAATGATAAAAACTTAAAGTTTGAAGCATAGAAGATTGCATTTATTAATTAAATACTTTCTTTTATCGAATTTTGTTTACTTTAAGAATATGGCAGCCTCAAAAAGTTGTTGAAAAGAACAAACCATCTGACTGCTACAGGGAAACGGTATATCACAGACGTTGCCAAGCCCAGTGGTTCTTATATATTCTTTTTATATTTATGTTTTTATAGGCAAAAAACCTAATTTTTTAACAAAAATAAAAAGAAGACACATGAAATACATGTAAAGATTTTTATTGAATCTTATAGGAAATAATTCTAAAAAATACGCAAGTGATTTCAAATAATGGGTTATCTAACTCAGCGGTTTAAAATCACACCATTTCAATATTTTATGTGATTTGAAATCACTTCGCCTAAAAGTGGTTTGCGCAACCCGGCTATAAGATAGGCAAGGTTTTTGAGATCCTGCGTTTCGTTGGCTGACTGCTTATTGCACTAAAGGACTCATTTATTTTATTTATTTATTTAAAAAAAAAAAATCATCATTATAATTATAACAAACCGGAGAATAACAGCACTAACAACTTAGGCTATCGGATTTGGGCTAAAGGATTCAAGTTTATGTCCCACAGTGCAAATAGTTTTCTCGAAACATGATTTATGAAAGAGAGCAGCCATTTCGATGAAACAAACTTAAAAAGGTTTTTCGTTTCTACCTGGTGTTGAATACCATATTCGTCCGTGATAAAATGGCAGAAGAGACCGAATAAATGGCAGCTAATTCGTGAGCTTAAGCTTTAACAGTATGAACAGACTATTCACATAATAGTTTTTGAAACTTAGAGCTGTTCTGTGCTTTCGTAAAATTTGAAGCTACAGTTCGGTCCACTGTATTATGAAGCGTATGCGGATCACAGTCTGTATGGCTTCTAGCTCTTTGTTTAACCTAATAAAGTATTTAAGGCAACTGAAGATTTATTTAAGTGAAAGCAATTCTTGAAAGAGTTTTAAGCGTGCTGCGATTTTTTCACACTCACAGACACTTCGTTGGCAAATCAAATTCTTGGACTAAAATCAAATATTTGTTTTTATATATTTATTTTTATATTACACTTGTAACTAAATTATTAGTATAATGGGTCAATTAAAGGAGCTTCACTAACGCACGCCTTAAGCTCACTTAGATTAACTACTTATACATATATATGTTTGTAAAAGTTGCTCTCTGTCAGAAAGTCTAGTGTTAACTTGATATAATGAGTTGTCGTAATATTATTTAAAATAAATGTCCTTGTGCCTTTTTCAAATTTATTACTGTGTGGACAATTCGAAAAGATGTGATTAAGGTTTCTAGTTCAGTTTTATTAAAAATCCCATATAACAATTTTTGAATTTTCATACCGATGATTAAATTTGCAGCATAAAAATATGCCTTTAATAGCATGAAAAGTATTAAAAACTCAATTGCCGCTGTAATAAGTACGTAAATGGGCAGAAAACTGGTCCCATACTCGTGCATACGAGCACATACCTAAATATGTTTGTCCGTAAAAGCGCAGCTGAGGCACAGAGGCGTAGCAAAAGTTGGCTTATTATGTTGCATATCCATACAGATATATAGTACCCACTCGTTAAGCCTTAAAAATCCCAATAAGGAAACGTTTTATTTGTTTTCAACATTAAACTGAACATCTATTAATCTTTCATTCTACTCCCTTTAATTTGTTCGCCAGCTTTTATGTGTGACACATATTTGAAGCAAACAACGTTGCCCATAAAGTGTACTAGAAACATATGGCAGAGTGTTTGTCAGCAACTTTTTTGTTTGTGATGTGCTTGAGGAGACAATATCAGTAAAAAGTTATTATATATTAAAGGCACTTAAAATACTTAAGTGAAAAGCAAAAAATTTATATATTTAAGGGTAGACAACAACATATTGCAAAAATATGTTTAACAAAAGGAGCAGAGTTGCATAAGTGAACACATGTGCAACAAAGTCCTAAAGATAATGATGTGATGGCGAGTGTTTGCTTTTCGTTTCTTCTTTTCTGATGATGATGATGGTTTTTTTTTCCTGCCAACATAAACATATTCCACTTTTATTTGCAATAAACATTTAAAGTAAAGTGATGGTTAAACAAACTGCAACTAAAGTACACTTTTAAATTAAAGAGCTAATTAATTTGATGATTTGATAATAAGTGTAATTTGTTGCTATCAGTGTAAATGGCAACTGTTAAAGCTTTAACGTTAAGTTTAGCTGGCCATATATGATGCAAAAATTGCGGAATCATATTTAGACTTTCTGGGTGAAAACAAAAAAATTGCCTCTCTTGAGTTACACTACCCTGTCCAGCAGAGATCGCACTGTCTATAACTTTCTGTAGATAATAGGATATCAAGGGACTATCTCTTTAATTCTATATCAAGTGCAAAATTGCAAACAACTGCCTTAATTCAGCCCTGCAATTACTCCACCGTGTTCAGCAGAGAGCACACAGTCATAGTGAGCTTGTGAACAAAGAAGGGTGTCCAATGCTGGTGTCTTCCTCCCCAGCAACGATGCAACGTTTATTTATTCATTTACTTTTACTTCCTTAGTTACTAAATATGTATTAATAAAAAAAAAATATTACGTGATTGACCTGTTTATACTAGACTTTAACTTGTTTTTTAGGATTTCATTATACCCAGACATGTCGGAGGGTTTCATCTATCGCGCGTAGATGTTGTTTTGGTGGCATTTGTCTCATTTGTTATTTATCATTGAAATTACAAGATTGCGCAACACGTCCCAATAATAAAACCATATTTTCGTAATGAGTGTTTGTCTGAAGCAAACACGTTTGGAAGAGGATTCAAATTTGGTCTATAAATCATCTATGGAGCAACGATGGCATACAACAGGACCATATCCAACAATAAGTGAAACAAATTTCTTAAGCCGGCGTTTGGCGCATCCCACTGTACGCTTTTGGGCTTTGTTGTTCATCATTGAAATATGATCATGAAAGTTAGTCCACTGATTCAAATGTCGGCCAGCGTCCAAGTGAAATGAACTTTATGCAGGTCAGCAGAATATAGTAGAAGGTATTCATTGATTTGTGTACCGAGAACTGCATGTTTATACATATCCCAATATTTACTTCCAATCAATTACATTTACACCAATTACTTATTGGACTCCAAATGTCAGGATGTGTTGGAAAAAAAATAGATTTAAACATTTTAACACCAGCAGCCTGTCGATACCAATTGATGAACACTAGAATAAACTGCAAAAATTTTGAATAAGACATTCCTAAATTTCATTTGTTGAAATCAAAGTATGTATTTAAAGCAATAATATGCAAGCTTTTTACTACTCAGCCGGTACTAGAATGGATCAAGTACTTCTTCGCCTTCCAAGCCCTAATTTCCGTAATAAAATTCATTTAATAGTTCAAACATACAACATAAAAAATGTTTCTTTAAATTCTTTTCTTTTATAACTTAAACAGTTTTCCTTTTTTAATTTCAACATAAAACAGAACAACAACAAAAACCACACACACACACACACACACACACATTTCATGTTCTCAAAGTCAATTATTTATGCAAATTTTTCAAACATCAGCAAAGAGAGATACAAAATAAATCACCTCCATCAATAAAAATCGAATTGTTTCTGTGATTTCAGTTTTAGTTTTAATTGCAAAGTGAATAAAAAAAAAAGTTGCATAGACAATTTAATTACAAGACATGACTGAAAGCCGGATTGCAGTAAATCAAAACTTAAGTTCAGCCAGTTGGACAATTGCAAATGTTTTTAAAGTTTAAATTTTGTGAGTTTTTAAAAAGAAACCGTTTTTTGTTTTAATTATGCAATTTTTTGCGTGATAAAAGAAACAAGAAAATATTCTGTCGCGGTTCAGACACTTCAAATTCTTACTAATTCTGTTTAAAAAATGGCCTCAACGTTCACACCTAGAAATCTATTTCAACAATTATAATTTTGTCTTGCTTTTAAACTCTTTAAGGATTAAGGATTTTATTAATATAATTATATCTACAGATGCATGTGTATATCTTAGAAAATAATCTGGTCTTTTAACGTAGTAAAATTTCTGTCTCTTGGTTATTTTTACTGTCTACAAAATTGTCATAAAATTAATTCTTATGTGTATATAGCAAAGCAATTAATGAAAATGCGTTAACCTGCAGCCAACTTCATGTATATATATATATGTAGTTCAAACGAACTTGCCAGTACAAACAAGTGCGTACTAATTACCCCACCCCTTTTACCGTGGCACCAACAAACTCAAAAGTTGATCAACTAAAGTTGAACTCTGTGAACTGGTACAAGCAGCCAAGTGTTCGATTTCCTTGAGGTTAAATCACACCACCTTTTTGGTGAATTAACAGAACTATTACCTGAAATAATTCATGTATCAAAAGTTGCTTATTGTTCCACCCTATTCGAACCACCCGCCAACAACAGTAATGCCAGCTCATTTAGCCACAAAACACATTTTTTCATTTCTCAGAACCACTTACATTTTCTTGGAGACATATCTATTTATTATGGGCCCAGGACTCCGCTGGCTGGTAAAGCGCATTCATTTTATGCGTTTGAAATGAATTTCGAATAAAAGTTTCGTTAATTTTATTTAACTATGAACTCATTTGGTGATAAACAAGATGGAAAATCCAAATTAATTTGCTGGTTTCTTTTCAATTCTTATTGAAAACAAGAACAAGACACTGAAAAAAGTGCTTGATTAGTTGGATGGGCAATAAAACAATTTATAGGCGTAAGTTAAAAAATTGTCATTTACAAAATGGCCACTTCCATACCAATTAACGTGAATTTCAAATGAATTTTTATTCAAATATTTGACTAACATTCATTTTTTGTTTTATTCATTTGTAACATTTTAAGTCCTTGAATTTAAATTTCCCCCTTTTTTGTTTTGGATTATTTAAGGAAAACACGTTTTTTATTAAACACTATAAGACATAAAAATGAATTGATTTATGGCTTTTGCTGGTTGTAAAAATGTTGCAAATGTATGTACAAGAAAAGAAACAAAAATGTTTATAATTTTTGGAATACAAAAATACAGCAACTTCATGAAATCATAAACAAATCGTGTTTGGTAAACAACTCACGTAAGACCAAAGTCCTGTATTCATATTTTTTCCATTATCTTTTATAAGCGTTAAATGTCATGCGTTTTTATCGTGCATTTCAAGTTAAGAAACAAAATGGATCTGTAGTAAAGAATTTCTTAGAATTTAATAACATGTGGCAGAGAAACTTAAGTCTGGAATATTTTATTAAAATGAAATAGAACAATAATTTGATTCTTATATTTTATATATACAAAAATTTTAGGTTTGAGGTTCTAGTAATATCAGCAAAACTTATCATTGATTGTTTATTTAATGAAGTGCAAAGTTTGGCATCTTCTTTCCCATCTGTCCTAAAGAGGTGATCGGCTAAACATGTGTTTCTTTCAGTGTCGCAGCTTATAGTTGGTAGCACTGTTTATTCGATTTAACAGCTGATTTTTTAATTTTTCTATTATACATAAATAGCGGATCTTACAAAAAGTACGACTAATTTTAAACTAAATTCATTTGCCCAACTGAGATATTCACATAGAGCTGGTTTACTCTGGTATATTTAACCAGATAACCGGGATTTGGGGCTTTGGGGTATGTTAAGCTGCAGAAAGGGAATGTGCCATTAATTTAGAGTGCAGGATTGCCATGGACAGAAAGATCAGAAAGATGTAGGATTGGCAGAAAGAAAGATCAGATTTTGCTCTAGCAAAACATAAATGTTAACTCTTTTTGGGTCGTGTATATGTGTGTGTGTGTACATCGTCTTATCAAGATATTTAATTCAGTCAATTTGTTGGGCAAAAGACTTCAACAACCAGTTACATAATTTAATATTTTTCTTTGCTGATATATATATATATATTTGTTCAACGTCAAAAAGCTTAATTTGTCAAACATTGTATTACGGCCAGAGCTTTTCACTTTCAATTACCCAAGTCACAGCAGACCCAGCACTGGCCATCAATCAGCATCAATTTATCAGCTACAGGGAGCAGGGAGAATCTAAAGCGCACTGTCGTAAACAGTGGCCAAATCATGTGTTTAAATCTACCGCACACACCCACACACACTTTTTTTTGTAGTGAACGATTCCCATTTCGGTGCCTTGAGCCCTGTTTGTTACTTAATATGGCAGAGTTTCTAACTTTTTGTTAGACAAATTTGTCTATTATGATTCCGAAGAAACGTTAATTTAACAAAAATTAAGTGGTACGAAAAAACACGATTTAACAAAAAAAAAATTGGCCTCTTCACACGTTCGACAGTTGACATGGATATTTTGCACAGATGTGTGTGTGTGTGTGTGTGTGTACATTTGTTTATTAATTGAAATTAATTAAATTAATCAAAATGTCAAAAAATATTTATTTTTTTTTGTATGAATTTGTTTTTTTTTTTTATTCGTTTTCAAGATTAAAGTGGTATTTCGACAACTCTGAGATAAAAACATATTTGAAAAAAACTAATTCATAATAACTAGAAAAGTTGCCAGTGATTTTAAAATAATTTATTGACAATTATTTTGCTAGTGACATCTTCCGAAAATATCAACATTTCTCACCAACTAAAACTAAATTGTCCAAAACTTTCATGTTAAACTTTTATTAAATTTTATATTTAAATAATATTTAACAAAACTTAGATCTGTTCTCGTAACAAAATTTAAAAACATTTGTTGCTTTAAAATATTCAACAGAATTTAATACAATTGAAACATGAAACATCCACACACACGCAAGTCATCAAAATGATTACAAAACATTATATTTTATTATTGTACATTTAACATTAAACTTAACGTTTAAGTATTTAATTTGGCGCGTTTATTTCTGTTTTTTTTTTGTGCTTTTTGTTTTCTCTAATAAAAATTGTCTCCCTGACATTTAGTATAATTTCGGTCTCATTATGGTAAATTTTAGGACAGCCGGCTGTTTAAATTGTACATAAATATTTCATAAAATGTTAATTATTAAAAAAAAGCAACACTGAACAATATAAAGATGTCCAAAAATATTTGCGGCATCGTCCTCGTCTTTACCACAACATTGACGTTTACAAGAAAAACAAGGAAAAGAAATTTCCCTTGTGTGGCAAATTGTTTAAATTACTTGCAACCATAAACAGCACCTGTACGAAAGATGGACTCTAATTTTTACACCCAATTTTACTTTTTATGCTGATGACGGCGATTAGAACGATTTAAATTCTCTGCTCGAATTAAGGTAAACGACATATTATTAATTTTTTTTTTTTTTTTGTTTGAGGCAAATAATAAAAACAAGCTGGAATATATTATATATGAGGAGTAGGTTTTAATTACAAGCTGTTCTTTCGAAAAGGGTGGCCCCAGAGAAGTGACTTCATTTTTTCTATATGATGCTCTTTAATATTTCAGATTGTTGGAAAGTCCTGTCTAGTGAAAGTCAAAATGGAGAGTGGCTCTATTGTGGAAGACAGTGTTACCACCACCGCATAATAAGGCACAGCCATAACTGCAGAACACAGCTGACAATGTATGCTGTTGGGATAAGTAAAAAGTTGGAAGATACTAAAAAATTTGAGTCCATAGAAATTAAATTACTAAAATTAATTAATTAAATATTGGGACCTGAGAGTTTGAGTCAAAAGGGAATATATATGGAAAGTTAGAATAAGAGTGATAAAATAGGAGGCAGTTGAGTTAAAACCAGAGATGGTTTAATAACATGTCACTCAACAAACTATCAGCGCAGTTTTCAAAGCCGGCGAATAGAACATCATATGGCTGGTGTGGAAGGACCTGCTCAAGACAAAGTGTTGCCACTACATACATATATATAAAACTTTATTTAATGTTTAACCTCAGAACATTCTTTAGGTCTTGGAGGCCTCCTAAATACCTACATTTAAATATAAAATAATATAATTCAGCTGACAGGATTTTGTGGTTGAAAACACATGGTAAAAAGATGGGCAGTAAAAAAAAAACACACCAAGAACTTAATCCTTAAATGCAGATAAATACCAGGATGCCAACTTTGCCCTTCATGTGGCAGCCCCTGGGTGGTTTTTATTCAGCGCGATAGCAGGTTTTGCGTTATTTTCTTCGTAAGCAGAAGTTACACCCTTGAAGTGGCAACTAAAATTCTAGGACAGGAATGTATAATGAATAAAGGATGGTGCTTCAAAATGCTGAATTGGCAAATCAGCAACACTAACGCGATTCCTTGCCAAAAATACTCTTGGTTTATTTATTTAGCTCAAGAGCATATCCTGGGCAGAAATGTTTTACATGTGGCCTAAACCTTAAGAGCTGTGGTATTATTTTAACAGATGGAAATATCTCCGAGGGACTGTTGTCCTGCAATAGATACCTGCTTAATAAGGAACTAAATGAGGGAGAGAATCGGACGAGTCTAATAAGACCCAATTTATTTAAGTTTTGGGTTAAAGACAGACATGTCCTAATTTCCTCAACTGTGCACGATTCTAAACGAGAACATCAATTCCATGAATTATGAACAAGACCCTCCTCGATGTAGAGCTGCACAAACGATTCTAAAAGAGGAAAATCTTCAGCTGGTGCAGGATCCAACAACGACATCAATTCCATGAATTATGAACAAGACCCGCCTCGTTCTAGAGCTGCACAAACGAGTCTAAAAGAGGAAAATCTTCAGCTCGTGCAGGATCCAACAACGACATCAATTCCATGAATTATGAACAAGACCCGCCTCGTTCTAGAGCTGCACAAACGATTCTAAAAGAGGAAAATCTTCAGCTCGTGCAGGATTCAAAAACGCCAACAAGAACACATCAATTCCATAATCAAATTTGATCTTATGATTGAAAAGTCTTAAAAGATAAAAGAAATATTTCGATAAATTTTATGAAATAGCAGACTTGCGTGCAACAACAACATGGTGCTACAATTCAGCAGTTGTGCTGGCAACAAGCTTTTGTTTCATTTTGTGTCAGCATTCTTCCAACTACTCGCAACTGTAGCATATTGCAAAGCGTTAAGCGACAACAATTGTTTCTATTATGCTCTTTGGTTAAAAGCTGCTACTCATTTTATCCTTCCCTCAATGGATTTTTTGCAAAGTTGAGTGTATTTGAGTTGCATTGTTTGAAAAATAACCAACTACACGAAACGAGTATTTATTAAGAAGGAAAAAAAAACCAAAATAAATAACAAGTAAAAAAGATGGAAATAAAATTCAGATAAAATCATACAAAAACAGACAAGAAAAAAATTACAAGAAATGACGGGTTTTGTGTAAAAATGATAACCCCTTAAGCTGGCGCCTGAAGCATCCACTCACATACATACACTATGTATGTATGTATGTATGTATGTGTGGCTTAAGAGTTGCTATAATGCGTGTATTGCCCTTTTTGCAATATCTTTTCATGCTTTGGCTGCTTCCCTACTTGCTGGCTGGGCTGGCTGGGCTGGCTTGCTCAATTGTTGGATGACTGACTGGCTGGCTTGTTGTTGGTCGGTGGGTTGGCTTGTGTGCTCATTTTCTATTGTATCGTTGCAGCTGTTAAAGGCAGTTAAGCACGCTTGACACACACACACATTCGTACCTACACACATATATATATATGTATACATGTATGTATGTGTGTGTGTATTTTTGCCGAACTTATGCTGCTGGTTTTTATTATTCTTTCTAACATAAGTAGAATGTATTGTAAGATATTTTCTTTATATTGTAGATATATATATATATATATATATATATAGATATATTTTATTGAAGTGTTACGTGATAATTTTACAATTTCTAAAATATCTTTGATGTTGTATTTGCGCGCATATAGAAAATAGAAATTAAATTGTTCGGAAACTTGTTCATTTGGCTGTTCTTTAAGTAGGACAAATTACATATTTTTCTTAAACGAATGTGAGAAGACATTTTTCAAAAATCTTGAGCAAAAACCTAAATTACTATAATACAACATATCGTTGGGTGAAATGCAAAACTAATGGGCTAACGAATAATGCCAAAGTGTTGTTTTTTGTATTGATTATGCTGTGACATAAATATTTTAAATCACTTATTTTTTCAATATCGAAAATCGCATTTTTTCATGTGCTGAAAGTCCGGCGTTATTTATATGTCTGGTAACATTTTTTTCTTAACAGGAATAAGAACAGCTGGCGCTTTAAAGTCGTTCCTTTTAAAGTAAAAAATGAAGCACAGCCATCAAATGAAAGCAAAATATTTGTGGATTGAAAGATTTTTTAAAATCGATTTAAATAATTTTGTTTTAAAGATAATAAATAAAAACACATTAAACTTCATTTTTATGCTTCTGTTGCCACTATTTGAAGCCAAGTTTTTTTGCAATATTCACAAGTTCACTTAGAAATCACTTCATTATTTGCTTGCGCGTTGAAATAGCAAAATTTTGTTATGATTGCGATTTCCAGCGCTGCAATTTTGTGACTTGAAATCGTTGGCGAAAACGTGAGTTTCTTATCATTTAAATGTGTTTCTTAAAGGATTAAGCAGAACATAATTCCGATTTATTTTTATCATTAGTGGCCTGTAACTAAAATCTTTACCATACAAATTTAATTGATGTAAGAAAAAACTCTGCATGACAGCAAAACATTAAAACTCAGCAGGATAATGAAAGTTAAGATATAATAGTTACCAGCTCTTCACTTGACAAAAGAAAAAGCTGAAAGAAAAACGTCAGTTTCATTCAAGTTCTTTCATTTCTTGTTGTTGTTGTTGTTGTTGTTGTTGTTGTTGTTGTGCTGGCAACGAGTGCTGATAAATACAATACTTACTTATATCAGCCTTGGGAGTGTTGAAAGATGTTAACCTCGGTCACTTTAGCATAATAACAATTTTAATAATTATGTTGTTGGCTTAAATTTTTATGCTTTTCCACCTCTTCTCATTTACTTGGCTTTCGTTCGTTGTTTCTTTTTTTTTTTTTTTTGTTTCTTAAGGTAAACTTTTCTGCTTTAGATTTCTGTTTTAATGTTGCCATAAGAACTTATTTATGTACATACTTTTTTATTTCATGTTTTTGTTTGTTTTGTTCTTTTTCTAAAAATATTCTAACAACATTCAGGTTGAGCCTGATGTACCGCAGCTGGAAGTTATTAAATATGTAAGCCAAAGAGATCATCATTCCAAGATAAGAAAGCGGTTTTTTTCTCTTTTGCTTTGATGACTGTTTTCAAAACTCAGTAGGAAGCGAAAAAAACGGAAAACGAAAACCAAACAACTTTCCGAGATGGAGATTAAAGCAAAATAATATTAAATGAAAACATAAAATCCCAGTTAAAAGATAAAAAGTGATAAGTTTATTTAATAAAAGGATATAGGAGTAATTACAATTACAAATATAAAAACAAAAACAAAAATAACACTTACAAATTCGTAAGAGTAATAAATTTTATGAATTAGAAAGAACTTCTTATTTTTTTTTATTTCTATGCAGGTTGAGGGTATTTTAAGTACTTTTCATTCTGGCTGTAGCTTTTGAGAAATTCACCCTTCCTTGGCTTGAGTGTCTGCTGGCTTCGAGAATTATTTGTTGAGTACGAATCTGTTTTTATTTAACAAATTTGTCTTTCCCGAGGAGGACTTTATGCCTTTCCAGCTGTGCAATTCTTGCTGGGACAACCCGTGATAGTCTACTTTTTGACACAAAAAAAAAGGAATGGATTTCTCGGTTGACACGTCTAACACAATTTAAAGAAGTTACTATATAACTGCTGTTATACAGATTCCTCTAAATCCTCCAGCAAAGATTAATTGCCGGAACGGGGAAACCAGCATCTCCTCCGGGATTTATTTAAGGGTGGTTCCTGAGGCTTCACGTTTGATTCAAATACCTGTCCTTGGCTGGAACGTTATTTTTGTTCCTTAAGCCTAAAGTTACAGAAAGGTCCCTTAATAAAGGAAATCGAAACGTTACCTATATGCTGTCTTAGTAATAAACTGGCTAGTGGGGAACATCGGGCGAGTCTAGTAAAAGCCTAATGTTCCTTGTAATTTTCTGCCACCGTGTCAAATGTGTTGATTTTTCTAAATATACAGGGAACTACTGATAGGAGGAATTAGGTAGCCCTAGCTCTGGAGTTAGTGCCCTTTACTAATCACTGAAAATTTCCAGGTATGGCACATGAGGACGGCAGTTGGTATTTTAGCAAAAAAAAAAAATTTCATAAGTCCAAAGTTTATAATTTACCAGGTACTAGAACCTGTTTCCAAAGTTTATAATTTATGGTTTAACTTTTGCACTTATCAAAAACTTAGACAATACTCGTACCTGTAATATCTATAGCGGACCTGCCAGAAAGAGAAAAAATAAAACTGACAAATAATTTAATAAGGAATTTAATATCCCTTAAAAATGTATATATTTTTAGAAGTTTTTTAACACTTAAGATTTTGTATATGAATACAGTCACAGTTTTACATATTGCAAAATTTACTAGACGAATATTTCGCAGCTGTAAACTTGTCTTTGTTGATAGAAACTTCCTTTGCCATCGTCAGGTTCAAGGTTTGGAGGCCTTGAACCTGAAGAAAAATTAATGCTCTTTTGGTGTTATAAATGTTTGTTTGGTGTTATTTTATTGAAACCGATTATTGTAGTTACCATTGAACTGTCGTTTAGAGACCAGAATAGGGAAAAAGGTAACATTTCACATGCGGACAAATTTTGCGAAACCTCGATTAGTGTATTTCGCACATTATGACATTGATAAGCCTGTCAATAATCTCGATTCTACACCCCATGTACTATTTTCACTTCAGTTTTAAGTTCGACAGCGCTCCATAAAAGACCCTCTTCTACATGTAGGCATTTAATTGAATACTCAGAGCCAGTTTTTGTCTCTAACCTTAAAACAAATAACGACACTAGCATTTATATTTCACTTAGTACCCCAAGTCAACAGCCAAACACAAGAACGCACAAATCTACATATTTACAGAAATACCAAATGCTATTTGCAATCAAGCACAAGTTTACAGTTCCAGATCAATAAAATTAGCATTTGCATTGTAGGTACAATTAATCTGCCAGTATGTAGCTCTCATCTATTCAAATTGTGGCAGCCGCAGTGACTGAAAAGCTGTAGTTGCACTCTGTGTTCCTGCGAGGTACCAAACAAGTGTTTTATGTATGTGGGAAGGTAAACTACTTCCCAGATTCTTGGCTGCTGGAGCTGCTGATGTGTTTTAATTGATTTCAAAAGTCATTATTAAAAGTATTGGCAACCATAAAATGCCTTCATATCGTTCTTTTGCCACAAAATAGCTGATTTATTTTGCCTCAGTGGCTGAGCAAAATTAAGGAGATTTTCTTTAAATTTCCCTTCCCAACTACTCAAATTATGTAATTAATGCTGTTGGCATTATACAAAACTAATTTTATTTAAGTCACTTCATTCACCTCTCCTCATACATCCTTTATAGGTATCGCATCCAGATCTGCCATTTGGCTTTTGTGGGCGTCAGGCTGTTTGGTCAACATTGCATATAAATTATTATCGTTGCATAGACACGAACATGCCGTATGATGGATGCACTTGTGGCTGCCATTGTTGCTGCATGGCATTAACCGAAAATTCAACTGAAATTATAAAACATAAACGCATATAGATGTTGACATGCCTTGATAAACAAAACATGCCAGGTAACATACATTACAAATAATACTCCAGCTGCAGTAAAGGCCATAACAGCTGCAGGTCGTGGGAAAGGTGTCATGTTCACACGGTCATACATGTATTTGGATGTGTCATAGATTTGTGTAGAATGAAAAATATCTTATGGTGTAAAAAACCAACTGAGGAATTGGTACGAACACAAAGGCTCTAGGAAGCTCATGTATATTTCAAAACCCTTCACCAAACGTCAAGTGGCCGAATGGGGCTCAATGTGTCCCTGGTATGCCTTGAAAGAGGTGTTCTGCATGCATTGTACAAGTATGGCTCTCCGGTTGAAACACCATGTCTTTAATCCTCCGTTATAAAATCATCGGTTTTAAAAAAGTCTGGCCAGAGTATGTCCAAGAAACCTGATTACCAACGATATTCAGTACGCTCTTGTGACAGTGTGTGTACCGATAATGCCTCTAGCTCGACATTCGAATCCAAAAGTGATTTTTGAGAAGCACTCGCTGCTGACTTGGTTCAGGCAAAATTCGTAAATTTTGTTTTTTTAGCACATCCACTCGTCTAGAGATGAGCCTCATCGCTGGTGATGATTTTCGCCTGAACATTATAGGCACTTAAAAGCTGTTTCAGCGCTCATGTGATTTACCTGCAGCTATTGGGACGATTGAATTTTGTACGAATCCAGACTCCATTTACGATGAAATCAACTATCTAGTACTTTCGACAGACCTCACGCTTCCCTGTCGTACGATTGATCGCTAATTTTAATACGAACCGATTTTGGCCTGAATTCATCTACCATAATGCCAAGGATTAGTTTTCTGGGTGGAACGATTGTGCAACCCGAAAAGAGCACCCACTTTAATAAAAAAAACATTTCAGCACAAAAGACTGAATAATTAACCGACAATTCAAAGTTTGAAAGTTCTTACTTGCAGCATTAACATTTGGGCACAAGTATGACAGACATACAAATACACATGTGGACATCAAAAGTTTTCTTTTTTTTTTGTATTTATTTATTATATTAAGTTTAATTATTATTAATTTGGTAAAACTTAACTTCCATACAATTAAATACAAAAATTGGCTTTTTAAGTGAATAAGAAAATTATGTTTTATAAAATTTAAATTAGATGAGAAATTAATAAAATGCCAAACCGTTTGAAGAATACTGGTGGCATGATTTTGTGGCTCAGTGTTATTACTTGATTTAGAAACTTTTGCAGAAAGCAATTTTTGTTTTAAATACTTATTTTTAGCAAAATAATTTAATATTTTTTTTTTTGCAAACTAAAACACTTTTATTCAATTTAAACTAAATACAAACAACAAATTTAAATAACCTTTTAACTCAAACTTAAATAAACTTCAAATTTTGTTTTAAAACTCTGTTATAAATGTTTTCGTACCACACGTGTCTGTTTTCCGGGAATGTTTGCTGAGGTGACTGGATTTGAGAGTTTTTCCTTTTCTTGTTTTAAGTTTAAGCATTTCATTACGCACTTAAGTTTTTGTGCAATTACAGCAAACTCCTGCTCGAGTTTTTGTGTCTTAGCCTTAGCCAACGTTGATGCAGACGTAGTAATTCCATCGTTTATCCCCCAAACTGAAATGCAACTCAAGTTCTTCCATCAAACACCAACTTAGCAATTTCAGAGAAACTCTTTAAAACCTGAAACCCAAGTTGGAAGAAGCAGAGTTTCGAACTACAATAACTGAAAAGTAACTGAAACAACACAAAAAGAAAAGCAAGACATTTTTAAAAGTTTCTAAATACAATTTGTGACCAAACACATATTACGAAAAGAGTTTATGCAACAACTTTGGCCAAAGTTTGCAAAACAAAACAGTGAGAAAGGGGAAGAGAAGGGAAGCCCATATAAAAAAGGTTTACACTCTTAATTACAGGTTGAGGCCAAGTTATGCGAGAGAAAAAAATTATTTCATATACAATAATTTTCAAGAAGCCATCAACGTGCAACAATATTGATTTAACTTTTCCCTGGAAAACAGCTGTTGTTTCATTTGGATATTACAGTTTCAGGGATTAAAAACGATATGAGAATAGTTATTGTGCCAGCGCTCCTGCTGGCAGATCTAATAGGGTATTTCTAAGATCAGCAATTTAGCCCAACCTATTCCCATTCCAAGAGTACGTTTCAGTGAGAGGGATTGCGAGAGCAAAGTTTGGGTATAGCATTTTAAATCCTGTGCCAGCCATAAGTATTTGGCCAGTTTCTGTTAAGTTGTATTCCGGCAAATCAACGTCAGTAAAATACGTCCATAAACTAAAAGAAATTCATCTTAACAAATATATGTATGTGCAATATATAAACGTTGTTTTGAATGCAAATATTGTACGTGTTCCATTTAAGTTTGAACGAACGTTTAAAGATGAGGGGCCGGCCACTGACTGACTGCCAGTGTTTACAAAGAAATTTTAAAACGATGGCTTAAATCAAACACGTACGTCCGCACGGACACACACGCACACACACACACACACACACACATACATGTGGTTATACAATTATGTGTTTGATTTGCGCTGCAAGAGTTGTAGTTGAAAGCTTTTGCAAGATGGAGCAAATTCTGCTAACGGTAAAATGTTTCCTTAAAAACTTTTTTTTTTTCTATTTAATTTCGTAAAACTTTAATTGGAATATTTGCTGTCAATGTACCGACTAATTAAACTCCAAAAGGAGACCAAAATCATTGTCCAGAAGCGAAGAAAACATTAGAAAAGGAAATTTATTGCAAATGAATGGAAATTTTTTAGAGAAAATTTGATAATATCAGAAATCAAAAATACATAAATACATATATAAAAATGTTTAAGTTATTAAATTTTTAAGCCTCATTACGACTTTTGGTGCTGCCTGTATTTGATTTAGAGTAAAATTTACTTCTACTAGTTTCCCATCCAGCTTGAAGAGACCTAAATATATAGTCAACCTTGTTCTTTTCAGATTCTACAAATTCAGCAAAATTATCAAGTTTTTAGTTTTGTAAAATATAAAATTGCGTTTAAGGATGACAATTTCTCTAGGTCTGCTGTTCTGCAAATGCCAATGCAACACAACACTAAAACAAGCTTGGCCGATTATTCTATCATTAAAATGTAAACAGATACAGATACAGACACAGACAGGTCTTTTCAAAATCAATCGTGTTTTGTCAAAGTCCACAGATTTGATTTAGTTAGAGCATAACAGCCTCTATGGCAACAGGCCAATAAAATAATAATAATAATGTACGAGCGTATTGGATGCTTGAAAAATCTCTTGTCTGAAATATGTATGTATGTATGTATGTATGTTTTAAGCAAATATTTCCTAACTGAAAAGTATTCAAATTAAAGTTGCACAGTTTCATTTCTTTTGCTTTTGCTTTTGCTTTAGTTTTAGGATTTTTTTTCTCCTCCTTTTATTCGTAACAACAGTGACAACAGCCCAGCTGCTGGCTCTACAGTTACAGAAATTGCACAGCTTCAGCAAGTTTGCCTTGATTGCTACTTACTGCCAGAGTTGATTGTCTGGCCAGGGTTTGTCATGACAACCAGTCTACCTCAACTACGAATAACGCATTTTCATAATATGCACTTGTCCTTTTCCATTGTTAGTTTTCTTCTATTTTGTTTCAGCAGAATTCTATTATGTTCACCTTTTTTTTGCTTATTTTATTATTATGGCTGTACTTCTTTAAAATATCTCAGTTTTGCTTGTAAAATTGTTTACATCAAACAGGGGAAGGGGCTAGAAGGAAGGAAATGACACAGCAATGCACTCAATATATATGTTTTTGTTTTTTTCGTTAAAGCTCAAAGTATTGTTGTCGTTTTGTACAAGTAGAGTGTTTTTTTCTTGCTATTTTTTGTTGCTTTTGTGTCCTGGTGAGTTTTTCTTGTTATGTTTGTATGCTCACATTTCATTTGTATTTACCGAATGCCTACCCAACAAACATTTCTACGCATACGAGAACATGTTTCAAGAATTATGGCAAAGGAATAAGGCCAGGTACGGACGACGTTGGTCAGATCTTACACTAGTGTAAGATATATGGTCCCCAGCAGATATATTCTCAGTTTAGACAATTCTCAGAAAAGCATGGCCTGACAAATGTCTGCCAACAAATTTATCTGCCCACGAAAAATGATCAGTTCATATGGTTGTCAGCTTATGGTATGACAAAAATGTCCAGATTAATTTTTTTGCGTTTCACAAAAAAAAGCAATAGATTTAATTTGAATGAAATGCAAGCAAAAATGATATGGGGTGTCAATAGAAAGGCTGAACATGTCACAGCTTTCAGGCTACATTGGACATAACGTAAACGTGGGTTGATGACAGCGTCGTCATGACAGTGTCATCAAATGATATTAATTGTTATTGTTATTGTATTTACTTTTTTTTTGTGGTACTTGGGGATCAACCCCTACATATGCAGTGCATGGGGGATGAGGAAAGAAGAAGAAAAGTGTTCCGCTATTTGATAGTTTTTTTTATACTCCACTGCAGGGATGCGTATGTCAGAATTCAGCTGATGCTGTTTTGACTGTTCAGTGTCCAATGCACAGTCAAACATCAGTTAATCCAATACTGCTTATTTTGGTGTTGTATTTGTGTTTTTTGTTATTGTGTTTTTTTTGAAATAATTTGCGTCTGTTGCTTTTGCCACAGTCTTTGGTAGGGATCGAACCTACGACCTCTGGAGTGTTGGTCGAATACTCCACCAACTCCTCCCTCCAGGCACTCTATTTTATTATATTTTACTAATAATACACAAAAAGCTATTGGTCATCAAAAAAATATAGTACTTATGAATTTTCAGATTTTATCAATATTAAATATGATTTTTATATAATTCCTGCAAATTAAACTTAAATATATGAACATAATTTTTGATTATTAGATTTTGACAATCGACTTATTTTGCCTCTGAACTCGCAAATTCGAATTTTAGTAACTGCTGCTGCAACTGTGTTCCAACTCCTGGTCGATTATAGCAAACAATTTTTTTTAAGTCTATTTTATGGAAAATGTTTAGAAATTCATTAGTTTTATTTCAATTGTAATTGAAGGAATTTCAATTAATTATTTTTTTAAATTAATTTGTAAAAATAGAATTTCTTCTTTAGATGACTGAAACTAGTTTCGGTCTCCTAAAACACTTTATTGTAAATTAGCAATCACTTATAAAAAGAGGTTAATAAATAACATTATTTTGTTAAAACAAACTGATTAATATTTCCATCAATTGTTTTTTCCAATAAATAGAGAATCTGAATGACATTTGTACATATTTGACACACTTTGTTTTGTTTCCATAAAAACATAGAGCACGATTAATGGAAAACCCTTTATAGGAATAAGTTATAGTTACGATACTTTTATGAAATTGGTATTGATAGTCACTTGAGAAGAGTCTTGTTGGAGAATAGTTCTTAGCCAAATAGTGAAAGAGTTAAAAGTCAATTCAACAAATACCACCCGGTTTCATTCTTTCTAACACTCTAATTATTTATTATTTTTAATAACTACGGTCTACCATCAGCTTTTACCATCCCCTTCCCGCGTATTTAGACCATCTTAAAACATATTTTTGCAACAGCATTTACTTGTTGGGTTATTCCCCCTTTTCTACTTTATTCCATTGTGTACGGCTGAATGTGTTCGTGTGTTCGCATGTCTTTGTGCTGAAGTTGCAACAGCAGTCCTTTTTATAACAACTTCATTGTTTTAACAATTACCTCCCACAATTTGTTGTATAAAACATTATTCTGTCAATTGCATTTAAGATCCTTAAATTTTTTCCTACGGAATTTAAAATAACTTGTAGTTTAAAAATACAAAAAAAAAATAAAACTGGTTTTATTCTTATTTGTTTAAAGAAAGTAGTTTTGAGTGTTAAGACATTTCATGCTGAGAATTTGTAGTGAAATGGTATTAAATTGAAAGTAAATTACTTTGTGTAGGACAATTATTTCAGATAAATCATTTAATAAATCATTTAACACTAGAGTTTTTGTCTTTTAAAGGGTTTGACATAATAAAATTAACAATTTTTATAAAAATGTTTTCATTTATTTACATAAAAATTTTAATAGCTTGAAATTTGCAGTTGAAATTTATAGTTGTGCTGAAAAAAACATACAATATATTAAATTTCTATAAATTTTTGTGGCTGAAATTGCCAAGAAATTTTGCTTAACCCTCATGGGATACTTTTAACTTTTCTGAATTGAGTTTTGTGATGGCTGAGAGCAATTATTTATTATTCGATATGACGTTTAGGGACAACAATGTTTGTACAAGATCATTTATTTGGGGGAAGTTTTGCCAGCTGCCGAAAGTATTTTATTCTATACCGACTGCTTGAAATTGTTCTGTAAGAATATAATAAAACTGATTAAAATTAATAAAATTTTGTTATACAATAATTTTTAAAAATCTAAAATTGGGCAAAAAATGTTATAACAAATAAATAAATAAATTTTATTATATAAATTATAAATTATTTTCTTGTTTTTTTTAATTGTTTTTGTAATTTTTCGAGGTTATTGCAAATGAATGCTGCTGAAGGAGTTTTTTAATAATAATTTTTAATTCAGTTGCAAGACTTTCGTGACTTTGGCTTTCAATTTTCAAACGAAGCTCAAACCTTTTGGATATTTCATGGCTTGTAAATCAGAAATTCATCAGAAAGATGGACTAATAGTCGTCAATACTTAAAAACAGTCTATTGCAACGAACGGGTAACAAGTCTTCTGTAGTGCCTCTCCTTCATGATGCATAATCAAAAGAGTTATATAAATAAGAAAATTTATAATTAATCATTATCATCTCATCATCATTTTGTAGCGAAAATTCAAAAGCATTGAAAATGTTCTGGGTTCGCAAAGGCGCATATCGTCATTCGTACTATTATAAATATAAAACATTTTTCAGAGAAACTTTTGAGTTTGGCGATGCAGAGTTGCAGTGGAGTGACAACGAGTACCTTGTTTTACACGACTGTAATGAGGATTAGAAAATGAAGAGGAATTAAGAGAAAACAGAACAACAGCAGACACTTATAATGCAAAAATAAACAAGACTGGAACACAGTTTCAGAGAATTTAAAAAACCTCGCAACTAAAGTTTTAAGGTCGGAACTGAACTGACTGGCAGTTCCATATTCTTAATTCTTATTCTGTAAAAAACTTGGCAAAATCTTTAATTAAACTTTAAAGTCTTCGGATGATGATGGGGTTTTGTATGCCCGCAACACGTTTTTTTCAATCATTGACTCGAAGGCTTTTAACGAAATGAAAGCCATGAATCATTTTCAAAAGCGCCATTATTATTCCCGTGTGAGCAGACTGCACTTTATGCACACACTGCCAACTGTCCGCCAAAACCATCTATTATCCTGTAAGAGAGTGACACAGCGAGAGAGATAGAGAGAGACAAAACCAACAGAACTCTAAACATGAGTGATAATGTTGATTATAATGATGATACTGTGTCGTTGCCATTTAGAACACGTCGATTTTTAAATTTTAACTAGAGCCAAACGAAACTATTACAAGACCAGCGACAAGAAGAAATTAATGTTTAAAAATCACTTTTATTTGCAGCAGACAGGTTCGCACACACACACACACACACACGTGAAAAATGAGTGCACATCCTTCGTTCTTATATCTGTCATCTGTTCTGCTCTACTCTGCCCTGCTCTGTCCATTTATCTGTATAAATTTTGAATTCATCTATCTTGTTTTTTATATTTTTTTTGGTTTTTTGTTGGTGTGCTGCTGTCACACTAAACGGCTGAGCGGGGCAACGACTGGTAGTAGCAGCCAGCACGTTACAAGCAACACCATTTACTCCCTGTTGCAACGACGTGCTGCAGTTCTTGACTTTGAAACTGCTCCAACATTTCATTTTATGCTGATTTTTTTGTTTTTTTTTTGTTAAATATTTTTTACTTTTTCTTGAGCAAGAACTGCATTATCCCATAGTTAGATGCTTAGCGAAACTAGAGGTACTTGTGCTGTCATGTTGGCATTTTGATTCAGAGGAGAATGATGAGGATGATGGAGAGTCGTTCTATTTATTACAGCAGAAATTTACCTGGTGTTAAGTAATTACAAGTGGTTAGTAGTTGTGGCATTAAGAACGTGTTTTAATTACTTGAAGTGTTATCTGTACTCTGGACTTAAAGAATTTGTTAAATGAATTAGCAATAAATGCTGCCCAGATATGAATAAGTGATTCTGCTGGGATAGATAAAGAACTCTTGGCTATTCGCAGAGACTCAACTGCAGAAATTATAATTTGATTTTTGATTTTTGTTAAATACAGATTTTGCAAATTTAATAGCGTTTTTGACTTGTGGCATAAAAATATTTTTAAAAACATTTTAACGTCAACAGGAATTTTCCACATTCATATTTATTTTTTGCCCCACCTTAAGTACAAATTGAAAAGCAATTTTTCGTTGGCAACTGGCTTAGCAAAGTTTAGATTACTAAATAATTGAATGCCTTTTTGATAGAATGAATGATTCGGCCTGTGTAGCCTGTCAAGCCTATTTTTCATTGTTGCCTTAAAACTTTCAAAGGGGACTTCACTTTCGTTTCACCCTTGAATAGTTTCAAACGATTTCTCCCACCAATGTGCTATAAATATTCGGCGCCCTTAAGCCAGCCAGCTATTTCTACCATCCTTTTACTTTTACGAATGTAATAATTCTTTGCTATAGAATTTGGTTGATTTGTTGCCTGCCACAAGACCCCAATAAAAATCGTTTCATTTCGCAAGAGATTTTCTTTGATTTTCAAATAATTCAATGCAAAGTAGGAAATAAACGAAATATTCAAAATACATTTAGAAGTGGAGGAAAATAAATTTTTATCAAAAGAATATATAGAAACATGTTACAAAATGAAATCATTTATGTGTTAAATCTCAAATATATCACAAAATTTATGCAGCATAAAATTTGTGGCCAAAAAATAAAAAAAAAAATACTTACTTTCATACAAACAAAAACAAAAACACACGCACACACGTACCCAACCACACACGCACACACACACATTAGCCAAAAGGTACTCCTTTAAATGGCAACTTTTCTACTGATTTTGTTCACTTTTTTTTTTTTTTGCCTCCTTTAATACAATTTCTATGCTAAATATTCATAGATTCAATAAAAAAAAAATCTTAAAACAAAAAGTAATAAAATTCCGCTTATACTCAACCTTTAGAGATGGTTTCGGGATTTTTTAACCGCTCCACTGCTTTTTCGGGTTACAGGCGCTAATTTTGTCAGTTTCCCTGTATTGAACACAAAAAAGGCATTTAAGCACGAACGCCTTGTCCCAACAGGAATGCAAATAAAAAATCAGCTTTCCTCACAACTCTGGTGGCTGCTGTTGCAAGCCCAGTGAACAAATTGATCAGCAGTAGAAACAAAACTTCAAGTTTCAGCTTGTTTCGAGAGCTCTGCACTCAAATAGCAGAACAGAAAATGAAAATTCATGCTTTTCCAGACAATATCAGCTGATACGAAGGCCGGGTTTTATATGCTGGGGTCGATTGACACGTAATTTTGTTCTTAATTTTTCTAACTCTCTGCCACTTTGTGTTCACTTTGTGGCACGCTAAAGCAAACTAGTGGCATTTCTAATCCCTGTTTTTAACTAATTATGGACTCAGAGATTCCTGCCTCATGCCTTGTTATTCTTATTCCTCACGACACGTGACGAAACCAGCATTTGATCTGGTTGTAAACACTTTCTAGTTGACATCTCGTAGCTGTTGGGCTTTATTCTCATCACTAAGTTCGTTGTCCGCACAAATTTCTATGCAGAACTGCATTCAGGCAAGCGCTTATTACGTAGCCCTAAATATAGTATAAGACCGAAAGAAATTATTCCAATGACATAACAAAACAAAAGCACAGTAAGATTTTGCATTCGCGTATGTTTTTTATGACCCACCGTTGCTAGATTTCAACCTCAACTGCCGATCCCCGTCTACTGCAGCCACCTGTTAAGTGTTTGATTGTCCAATACAATAAACTTATATATTTTCGATCACTTTACATTTTATCAGGTGGCCAAAGACATGTAGCAGAACATTTCTTCTGGTTAGACGTAACATCCGGGCCAGATTCATTCATCATGTGCCATAACAAACTAAAACTCTCGATGCACCTTTTTAACGACTGTCCTAGCTGCGCACATAAATGGTTGCTGGGTTACCAGTAAGCAAATAACCATTGCCATAAACCAAAAGTATATTTTAATATATTTATACACACATCGATACCCACTACTTCACGCATACAGCCACAAATTATTGCCATTTGCTCTGCTAACGATACGACTGTTTGCCTCCATAGACGCCATGAATTTTCAATTTTCTTTTTCCTTTAACTCTTTAAGTTATTGTTGTGACGCTTAAAATGCCAACAATTTATGTGTTTTCTTTTTTTTTTGTCCAAAGTATTTTATAGTGGTTTTATGTATTTTCAGAGAATTTATGGAGCTTCACAAGTGAAGCGATATCAATATCGGGAATTGTACAGTCTGGCATAAAAAAACAAAAATAATATATAATTTTTTGATATTTTTCCGTAAAGCGGCAAAATAAAATATTATTAATATTAATAAATATTTAAGACAAGGCAAAATATCTATTAGTTTCTCTAAAGTAGGGGAAATGTTATTCTTAGTTTTTCTAGCATTTGAAATGTATTCTAAAAGTCACTCACTCTGACGCCGGAAACTTTCATTATTAAAATTTCCACAGTTTTCCTAATTCAGGTTATACGAAAAACTGCTTAATTAGGTTTCTATGAATTCATGGTTTTGGGAACTTTCAAGCGGAAAATCATTTACCCGACACTCTTTTAATTGCTGTATTGACTCAACTAAAAAAAAAAATCTTTAATTGAGCAGCGCAGTCAAACATAAAATATATGTATGTATAAATGCATATGATTTTTAAAGTAGTCATATACTTTTAAATGACACTTTTGTATGTGATTTGTTAAAATTTGTTTAATTTTATGACTTAATTAAAGGGGTACAACAATTAAACGGAACTCATTTAAGCGGGAGTTTTTCCACTAGTTTTTGCGCCAAATGATCATTTAACTTTTTTGCTGAACAATTAATCGGAAACTGCTGAATTTTATAAACGAGCTTAACTTTGTTTTATGTGGACCAGTATTCAGAATTCCTTATGCATATGAAATAGGTCTACAACTACAATAATGTTTTGTCACATATTACCTGCCCCAATTATTGATTGTCAAAAAATGTCATCTTATCGTCATTTTCCTACTTCTTTTTGCCTGTGGAAGAGGTCCACTAAAATTTTGTGATTAGCGAATGCACACCGGGTTAAGGTGGTATAAACACACATGTATGTAAATATGTATAAAAGTTGTTTTTGTGATATTAATTATAAAAAACTAATTATCTGAAAATTATACAAAACATTTTTGATGAAATAAAACCAATAAAAATACTCTAGTTGAGCGCCAACACCAGCTAAAATACGAGTAATTGTTGTAATAGAAAAATCAAGTCCACTAAATAAAAGCACACAACAATTTCGCTCAAAATTATCTAATTCATTTTGGATTCATCAAAAGGAATCATCATTAAATAATTTTATAAATAACATGATTTATGGTCAAGTTTATAAAAGCAGCAGCCGGCACAAAAATAAATTACTATGTAAATTTTTAAATAAATGTTATTATAAGTATTCTGTGGTTGTTGCTGCTGCTGCTGTTATTGTTGTAGTGTTGTTTTTGTATATTGACTGTGCCAACCGCACGTTGCGCCAACGAATTCCCAAAATTGACGAACACATCCAACAAAATTCAAATTAGTAATCAGCGAGGCAAACAATAAAACAAACCGACTTATTATTGAAACTGAAGTGAGTGAATGGAAAATTGTTATTCAAGCAATTAGAATTTTGTGCTTCTTCTTTTTTATGTTTTGTTTTGTTTTGTTTTGTTTTGTTTGCACACTTATATGTGTGTGTACGTGTGTGTGTGTGTGTGTGTATGTGTGTGTGTGTGTGTGTGTGCGAAAGTGTTTGATCATTTGAATTTCTATGTATTCATGGCTATTTGAGTTTGTTGAAAAGCTTTTGGCTTTAATTTAACATCCGAATATTAATGTTTTTGTGAACACAAACACACTCACACGCATACAGACATACGAAAGTATGGGTGCAGGTATCTCCCAATGTAAATAGGGAAAAATGACAACAGTTGAAAATTATGTTTTAGTTAGTGCACATTTATGGGTGTGAAAAGTATTAAGGCCTCAATGCTTGAGCGATTGAGAACAATGATGTCAAGTGACGGTTGGACGTTATGGTTCGGGAAGCCATTAAACACAATTTAGCGCTGAATACAAAAAAAAAAAAAAACACGTGCAACAATTTTCCGTTAATTTATGCTGTTTTTTTTTAATTTTCGGAATTATTTTATAACTTCTTTCATCTTTAATAGCTATTCTATATAACACACATACATACATATATAAAATATATATTTGGTTGCTTGTAACTTATAGCAAACCAGACATCTGCAACGCTCTTTCTGAAATTTTCCCAACATTTGACTGAACTCAAGGCTACTTTTTTCAACCAAGCCCAATTTTTTAAAATTATTTTGCTCCTGCTGCTTTTATAATATAAAAGAGGAGCTGAACTTCGCCATTTGTGGACCAATTCTTTATGCATGTGGAAAAGGTCTAATAATTTTTTTTTCTTATTTTTAAAATTTGTTGCAAATTGCCAGCCTCTAATAACTGATTATTAAATTTTGTGAATCAAATTTTAAAAAAATATTAAATAATATATATTTTTTTAAAGTGCCTAAACAATTTTTATTTCATTTTATAATGAGAGGCGTAGCAAAGCTGGTAAACATATAAGCACAGCGAATTAATAACGTGTGGACTTGACGGCTCTGATAACTATTTCTGTTGCTGGCACTTTGTGACATTAAGTTTATTTATTATTATGTTTTCAAAGTGAACATTAATATTTCCATATTATATGTAACACAATTTAGGTAGAAACATTCAGAGTTGCCCAAAGTAAAAGCGCTCACATTGAGACGTTTTCACTCATATTAAATGAGCGCCTTTACATTGTGCTACTTAGCTGAGCTCTGGATGTTTCTACCTAAATTTTTATACAAGAAAATAATGCTAACCCTTAAAATCCTGATTGAAGAAAATTAATTATTCTCCAAAAAAAAAAAATGTTGGCGATTCAATCAATCGCAATATAAGATAACCGATTCAGTGTAAAATCCTCAAAACTAGGAACACCGTTTGAATGCAATAACAATTAAAAGTAATTTGAATTCATAACTGGTAAACTTGCCAGCAAAACGTTACACTCACCAGCACCATATCTCGTGAATGGTCAAATGTTCGTGAAATATGAAATATGAAATTGAACCTTTTTTGCTTCCGAACTGTTGGCTACCGGGAGATGCTTAAATATAAAAAGTAACGACATGAGCCATTAATTTCACCTGTTATTAATTAGCCTTATAAAGCAAAATCCCCAAGGAAAATAACTTCATAGCCCCGGTTGCCAGATTTGAGAATTTGTCGTTGTTTTGAAAATATCATGTTCACGATTTGGCTGTTTAACGCCGTTTTACCATTTGACGTCATTAATAGGTCGCCCTGTTTTTTTTTTTTTTTTTTACCTTTTAAACAACTTTGAATTGAGTTCACAGTTTGGTCATTACATTATTTTCTTTTTACACTTGACCTCAATAAAAGAAATATTTTAATTGTTAACGATTTTATAAACATTTGCGATAACACAAGATTTTGAAAGCTTGAAGTTTTTATTCGTGATTTTTTAATTAAATTAATAAAAATTTTCAACATAAAATTTTACATACACAGACTTTAACAACAACAACAAAAACACAAAAATAAATATAATCTTCATTTAATGCGTTTATAAAAGACATTTCCTTTTATCTAAATAATTATTTCTACGCCAATTGAAAACCATTTAAAATTGAAAACTTTTGCCACCATAAAATTGAAAATTTCAGTCCAAGAACAAATGTTTCAAGTACAAACAAAAAAGTTCAAAAAGTTCATAAAAATTTCTCAAATACTAGAGGAAAAATGTTACGAGACATTGTCGTCACATAGTATTTGCTATGGGTCATGAATTACTACTAGAAGGTTATAAATTAACATGTACTAAAGTTTTTAAAACTGATTAATTTTGTATATTTAGCAAATTTTTTGTGATATTTTTATAAACTGATTCAAAAAAAAAGCAAGAAAATGTTGTAGACAGCAGCAAACGGCATTGGAGCAGGGTTGACCTATAGCATACGAACCTGATTAGAGCTTAACAGCGATATTTCCTTTAAGAAATTATATAACAGAAACATTTTTTTCATAATTATGAGCTGATATGAAAATTCAATTTAAATTTTTGTTTGTATCTTATATGGTTTTTACTTTAGCCCTCGTATGTCGGCTGCTCAGCACTACAGACATTATAATATCTAGATATTTCTTTCTGCCAAATGCAAAATAAAATGAAAATCAAAATACCAACCTTTTTGGTATAAAAATGACTAGAAGACGTCTTTTAAAGTGGCAAAATTATAACCAAAATATGCCACAAGCCTCTTCTTCTTCTTTTCGCCAAAATGAGATTTTTGTGACTGTAATTTAAGAGAAAAGAAAGGAAAAACTTGAAACAAAATGCTAAAACAGTTGTAAAACTTATTGTCATCATTGTGGGTTTTCTTCAAAGATTTGTTGTTACTTTCTTGAAATTGCCGAAAACTTTGAAAACTTTAAAACAAAAACTATTAAGTTACAATTTCGTTTAGTTGCATGTTGTTTTAATGTGTGTGCCATCTACTTGCATGAAACCACAACACGTTCAGTAACGTCTGGTAACTGCACAAGTCTGGCCATAGTTTTTACTCTGGTTTGTTAACTGATTGGATGGATGCTTGCTTTTGTTGTATAGCCCGTTGTAATTGTATTGGCAGGTTTTGCAATTAGACGCTCAAACGAGATATTTGCGGCCAAGAAGGACAAGATGGTTTTAAACAAAAATTTGATTTTGAGAAAAACTTAATTGTTAAACTATGGCCGTTTATGCTATCGGTGTCTATTGAAGAGGGAAATTAAAGTAGACTTAAAAAACATGCACAAAAATTCTGAAAAAGCAGCACAAAAATGGCTTTCCAAATATTGAATAAAATTAAACAAACAAAAATAAAAATAACCTAAAATGACCTTAAACTCATATAATGTAAATCATTAAGTTAATTAATTTAAACAGCTAATAAATGTTTCTAAACTCATTGAGCGTTCTGCCATCCCTTAAGCCCTTTAGCCGATAAAAGTTTGCAAAAGAAACAAATGATCTTGTTTGCATCTAGTTTAATTTTAATCATGAAAGTAGTAAAACAAACTATTACAAAAATGTACACAAAATTTGTCTTATTTTAAAATTTGTTTTTTATATCGATTTTGACAGGTAACAATGATTATACCTGGCTTTCTGGTATCCTGTTTTTAATCTTTGTACAAGCAAAATTAAATTGAACACTCTCACAATATTTAAATTTTTTGGTATTTTGTTTAATTACAAATTAAATGTCCTGATTAATTTCAAGAGATTTGTGTAAAAAAAATGAATCTTTTTAATGTGTGTTTTTGGAAAAATCAACTTTTGCTAAACATTTTAAAATGCAACTTTTGTTTTCAACTTCTACTTTACGACTGCTGGTCTTGATGCTCGTTTTAGCGCTTTATCCTCTTATATATATACATTTGACATAAATATATCATTATTATGACTCAGCATAACGCAATTAAAACAAATTTTACACTTAATTTACTGCCTTTTAGTTCAGTAATGTTTAAAAAAGTAACATATTACTGTCATATTATCATATTATTGTACTAATCAACCATACTATTGCTATTAATGATTTTTTCACAACTATACTTGTGTTTGATAAACAATTTTTTTTATTATAGTAACCAGCCTAAATTTTTAAAATCAACAACAATATTATTGTCACAAACAACAATATTATTGTCACAAACAACAATATTATTGTCACATACAACAATATTATTGTCAGTAACAACTATAATATGTTATATTAAACCCTATTATTAACATAATTAATTTTATTTAGTGTCTTTTTCAATCATATTTTTTATCATAATCAATCATATAAATTGATGCGAAGATGGTTCTTGATTAATAATACTCTTACATTTATTTATAAAGAGGCATTAACGATATTAAATTAAGTAAATATTGGTTGATAAAAAAATTTGCCTATAAAATATCTTGTTTACAGGGTTGCAAATAAGATAATCAGTTTTCTATTCACTGCTACTGTTTCCATTAAAAAACATAAATATTTATTATAAATTTCGTCTATGATTGTGTTTCCGTGCATTGTAAGCCGTGATAATAATATGGTTGGCTGTAACATAGTATAGCATACCCCAGGAGTTTTCTTTTGCTGGGGCCTGACCTTGCTATGGTTAACTACGGCCTATTAAAGTTTAACTCCTAACTTCGACAAATATTCAGTACATAATTTCCTTCACTCTCATTGAGATTTTTTTTTTCAATTAACAAACAAAATATGGTGTCGTGTCCAAAGCAGAAATAAAACTGCAACAACTAGAACGAATATAATAACAATATTTTTAAATACTTTTCCTTTGAGTGCAACCCCTGTTTTCATGTTTTTTTTTTTTTTGTTTGTTTTGTGGCAAGTGGCATCGGTTACCACATCAATGTATATTATTATTATAATAGGACAATTAATTAAAACATATACTATGAAAATGAAATTTTTATAGCTGCTTTGTAGTGAGTTTTAGAGCTGTTTGTAGGCCAACATATCGTAAGTGCAACCGTCAACATATAGACAGCTGGAAAACATTTATGTATAAAAGCGCTTAATTTTTAGTTTCTAGATTGTATCTTGAAGTGCTTAAATCAACCCAATTAATTGAATATATGTTGTACTATATAATTTAGTATTTTCCCTTTTGCCTCTCTGGAAAACAGGCCCCTACTTCGCAATAACAAATCTTCTTTACGTGCTCTTTACTCCTTCTCTTCAGTTTTGAATTAAATGTCAAACTATCGAAATTCATCAATCCAGAGGCAGAAATCTCTGGCCAGAAACAATTTCATACAGACAAAACTTCAGTTGGCATGACTCCATGCATTATTCGCTTATGAATTTTTTGCATTTCTGAGTTTTCGGCACAATAATTCTCCAACTAGAGGTTCGCATGCAAAATTGCACAAATATGAAAAATAAACTTCCGTTATATTAATTTCCACGGAAACTGACATTGTTTGCTGAGCACAAAAGCGGAATTTACAAAAGCATTTGCCATTTTTAGTTCAATAGATACTAGATATTTAGTTGGAAAGGCGAACACTGATTCGAAAATTGTTGCTACTTTCAAAGTAAATACACACACGGACCATATTTGTGCGCTGGCAAGTGTGACATATTGAGAGCTGCCTGCCTGAATGCAGAGATATTTTTCATTTGTACAGTATTTGTTACCAGTTTTTTTTTTTTTTTTTGTAGAAATTTTTGTTTACTTTTTGTATCGGTTATAGCAACAAATTTACATCTCAAACAGTAAAAGTAGAGGAACATTTTGCCATTATAGAGTGCAAAAAAAAACAAGGAAATATACACACATACATTTGAATAAACAACCAAATAACGAGCACACGAGGCACGTTTTTTGTGCTTTTTGTTTTTAAGCCGCTTAGATATTTTTCCTATTTGTTACAAAAATTTAAAAACATAAGAAACTTTAAAACAAATATATTCATGGCTGATGTTGGTGTGTTTTCCAGCTGTCTGTATGTCGGCCTACACGGGTAGAATGTTTCATCTTGCCGTACATTAAGCTGATGCACAGAGCTTTTCGTGGTAGAGAGAGGAAGAGGTGGCTTGGTTGGCACCGCAAAACTCTAAGAAAATCCAGGTACCAACATGCCCTTGGTATGCCATGAAAGCAGGATCCTGGCCTTGGCTACTTCTTTGGCTTCAACATTCTGGCTGTGGCTTAAGTTTAAAAAACACGCAGAAAAGATCTTTGGCAGGTACCGGAGTAGTAATCTACGCTCGGAGTTTATTCACGGTTATATTAATTTGCAACAGATTTCTGTTATTTTTAAGGAACTGAAACTGGGTATTTCCCCAGGTTCTTAAGGTACTAGATGTCAAGTGGTGAGTTGGCTAAGACCTGCTATTCCTCAAGTGCATCGTCTTCCTTTTAACGGGCAGTTACTGGCAGTTACTTTGGATTAGATAAGCCGTCCCCATATAACACTAGAAGTTGCCACTTATGTGTACCTGATAAGCCACAAAATGAGGGGTGATGGCAGGCCGTTGTCTAATTTAACCAGATGAAGTTTGGGCCACTATCAAATTGGGCCATTATGGCAAGGTACTGACCTAAATCAGTTCCACAAACTTTCTATATGTTGAGATTTCGGAGCCTCGAAAACATTTGAAAAATATGTATTTAAAGGTATTTCTAAGCCGCACTTTTTCAGCCTATATATAATAAAGAAACATACCCTCAAGGACCAACATGCCCCTGGTATATTATAGGCTGCAAAAAGCTCGTCTATTCAATTTGCATTTTGTAAAAATTTAAACTTGATGCAATTGAAAGAAATTTATTAAAAATTGAAAGGGCTCTAAAGGAGGCCAAACCTTTTATCTCACTACTTATAGAGTTTAACCCGCCTTTTTAATTATTGATTTGGCGATTTTGGTGTTCACTATATATGGGCTATTTTTTGTTCATCAAAGTTAGTTAATAGATATATCTGTATCTTAGGCGATAATTGTATATATTATATGGAGCACACATTCTTTACCTGTGAGAGATGGAAAGCGGATTGTAATATGTTTGAAGAGAAGATTAATGAAATACGTGAGAAAAGTATTATTTAAATTATGCTGGAGAATGAGGGCGAATGCAAATATATAGTGATATACTATAGATCCAACAACAGCTACCCAGATAGTAGGTAGCAATAGAAGAGAAAACTTGCCCCGATATCGAGGGAATGTACCATGTTTTGGGGGACAGAAAGCAAAAGGTAATAATTTATGCACTTTTCCCCACCTCTCCAGGAAGCTAAAAGTCAGTATCCAGCTCGTATTTCGGTGTGACTATCAGGTGTTCAACTGAGTCAAAAATTAATCACAAAGGGCTGTTGTAATCTTGTCATCCAAACAGCGTATATTTTTTAATTTAAATTTTTCTATTTATTTATTGTATTTACTTGCCAATTTGTAGGTTCCAACAATAATAATACTTTTCCACTACTTCTATCTTTGTAACAAGTTGCTGCTGCAGCACAATAATTAAGTTGCTGTTTGTTTGCAATCTTTGTATTGTAGAATTTTTCCAAACTTAATATTTCTTTCACGATGCTCAGATGTTTTGCAATTATAGTTGAATAAATGTGCGTTCTAACGAGAACGATATAACATTTCCGTTTCCACTTCTTGTTGTTTACATGGACTCATAATGATATGCGCTTTTTGCTGCTACTATTAAGTTTCTTTTTTTTTCTTTTTTACTTTCGTCCCGCTTGCATATAAATATGCTGAATTCACCCAGAACACGACATTATACAATAAATATGTAGTTATATTCACAAAGTGTACAAACAGCTGCATGTGCAGTTGTTGGTGTATGAATTCCTTTAAAAGTATTATTATTACCAGGAGTAGACAACAACAACAAAAAAATACGTAAAAGGAAAAAAAAATGGAAAAAGTCTGTTTTTTTTTTTTTTTTGTATTTACATACGTAAATAGAGAAAATACTTTCGAAATTGGTTATTTGTTAAAAAATTCTATGCATTTTAGATGATGTCTAATGTTTGTTGCTCACAGTTCGTTGCTAAAATTTATCATAGTTTTTATACGGGTTTGTTCTCCTAAAACAAAAAGTTATTTTAATATTTATGTCTTGTTTAGCAAAACTTTCAGATACGTGACCATTAAACTACACATTTACGAATTGAAAAAAAGAAGGCCTGTAATTACAAAAGTTTTTCATTTTTTTTTTTTTTTTTTTGGTAAGCAAAAAAAAACATATACAAGTTAATAAGTTTATTTGCGTAAAACTGTATTTTTATTATTCCATCAAATAAATATCACTGTAAATGTGTGTCAGTAAATTTGACACATAATTGTGGGAATTTATTTTACGCCAATTCCGTTCACACCCATGATTGTGCATGTCGCAGAAATCAATCTCAGGGGAAGTGGAGTTGAAATCACAAAAAAAAAAATAAATGCTGATGTAATAAAATTTAATTTAAACAAAAAATTAAACAATTTTTTCCCATGAGAACATTAATATTTGATAATTATTTTGGGCATGAGGTCGTAACCATTGATGTGCCCCAAAACCTTGCATTTCAATTTTGAGCCTTTTTATTCTAAAATGCTGGCTGCATGACACGCACAATATTGGGTGTCAGTTGTAAAGCTACTAAGCTTCCCCTAGCCCCTCCAGAAACGATCCAGAGATGTCAAACTTCAGCATCTTGGAGGGCAATTAATAGGTTTATATCTCCAAACTAACATATCGCCAAATTAGGATTCTAATAAGTAGTGCACATCACGGCCCGATACATTTATCATGAGGCGGCCACGAAATACAGCTTCATTTCTGAATGCCATCAACAGGTGAACGTCACCAAATAGTGGATTTTTCTAGATTTAGTACCGTCCAAAGGCTCTAAATGTAAGTTCGATAAGACACTAGTTGCGGGCGCCATTGTATTGAAATCACATCTCACCGTCACATCTCCAATGACCACGACGTGACCTGGTACTTCATGTTGAAAGAAATAAATAAATATTCCTGGAGATAATGAAAACCCTCTTGTGGATTGGCGTCTCGTAATTGCTGGTAATTATAACAGGAGATTGCCGGCTAGAGAGATACGCAAGTCATGTGACTTGGTGATAGGAGGAAGCGGTGTTCCACCTCTTGTGTAAACGCCCAACCTTTAACTTCATAATTTCCAGTCCTGGTAAACTGTCTTAATCTAGACCTATAGGAAACTCTCACGACCAAAGGTTGGTTCTAGTGGCACAAGAATGATCATTACGATGGCGAGGATAATAGGCTGGGATTTTATCAAAATGGAGATCTTTAGACTCTACTTGATTGTTGGGGCCCAGTGAACAATCAAACAAACCAACCAATACAGATCACAAGGGATGCAGCTAAACCTTTCCTAAGTGCGATTGAATTTTAAAGCAAACGCCCTTTAGTATCGGCTTTAAGTGTCGCAGAAGTGAATTTATTTTCATTATTAGAAATATGCCCAACAGCCGACATTTATTTGAATTCATTTGCTTTAGCATTTTTTTAATTATAAATAAATTCTGCTTTATTTTGTTTATAAATATTTATGCATTCAAATTCGCGTTCAAAAATAGGGGAAGAATTAACAGGAAACACGCAACAACATAACCAAGAATATTTGGGGTTAAAAAACCTGATTTTGTAAGAGGTGTGAGACCCTTTGCCGTTTCATTTACAATGCAAGATAAATGTTTAATTTCCAATTTTAGTTTCATATTCAAATGTATTATTTTGCTGGATTATATCATTTTAAATTTATAGTTATGAACTGAATAGAAGTTGGCCCAACAAGTATAAAGTGGGGTCGTGGGTGTCAGTCCACATGCTGTAGCATACTTTCCGATTGGACTCACTACACTATATTATTTTTTTTCGTAGACTACGTGGCAGCCTTGACGGATTAAAAGAAAGCTTTAGGGTGATCAAGCAGTACAAGGGATGACATCTTCTGGTGTTTGCCAATATGATATCTAATTTCTTCCGTGACGTCAACCAGATTTGTTGAGCTTTAAATCCGAATAGACTCAAAGAACTTCATAACTTATCGCTCAGTCAAGATCTCACAAAAAGACTTAAAATTTGTTTTGCCGATAATGAACAATTTCTCTATTTTAGGATTAACTAAAATATTTACTCTTAAGTGCTAAAAATTATTATAGTTAATCTAGTGAATCGTTTATATATTTCTGACATTTCGAAAACCCTTTCCATGAGTTGTATTAATATTCTGGCTGTCGCTTTTTTCACAAGAGTTCTCAAATCCTATAGCAAGAAAATCCATCGTTCACCAAATAACGTTTTGTTTTTTAAATTTTAAATTTAAGTGTATGAATTTTTTTTTGAGCTTTTTAACTGTGACAATTTTTTATATTAAATATTTTTACGTTAAAACTATTTGGATTTCCCTTTTAAAACTTTAAAATATTATTTGAATAATATTTAATCATTCATTTGAATATTTTATTGTATTATATTCATTTTATAAAAACAAAAAAAAAACTTCAAGCTTAAAGAATATTAAATGAGGATCAAAATAATTTTGAACAAAATCATAGAACAATAAAAAAAATTTGAGGTCAAGCAAGCAGCTCCATATGATTTTAAACTTCACTGTATTTTTTATCATAATTAATGAGTCGTAAGTAAGAAAAAAAAAAATTGCTTCAAAAGTCATAATAAAATAAAAAATTCTTGGACTTTGCAATTCTCTGCCCCATATTGTATAAAAATCACTCACATTATTTTAGTTTAATCCTTTGAATGGCAAAAGACTTCTTCATATCCCTCTTCATGCCTTCCGCACTCTCTTTCCCCCCAACTTTAGTGGGCATTAGTTTTAAGCTCCATATTTTCTTTTCTTCACTAAGAAGAAAACCATAAAATTATATTATCCTATTATAAATGTGTTTGTAAAACTTAATCTTAACACGAATTTAATTATCATGTTCCTTAATAGTCAGTCACACATGAGTAATTTAATTTAATTGTTTTAACAGAGAAATACTTGTTCGTATGAATGTTTAAACTCATTTATTTCAATCTGCAAATAGGAAATGGTTTCTGGTGTCTGGATATAAAGAAACAAGAACAAAATTACTCTTGTAAAGGAATTCTTATACTATTTATGGAGCCTTGATTATTACATCCATAAATTTTTACCAATTGTGTCGTGAGTTACGGAGCGTTTATCTGGTGAGATTTGAAAGAAAATTGCAGATGTTAAAAAATTACTGGCAGTGAAGGGGGGAACAAAGGGCTGCCCTGCGCGGTTGAAACTGGGAATAAGAGAAAAAACACAATTTCCTTTTAACAGCTCAAAGATTTGCCTTTAGCTCTTTCCTAACAATTTTGCCTTCTGGGTAGCACCAAACAAAAATCTTTTCAGATAACTTAGTTAGCCCGGACAATAATGGGCCAACTTTAATCAAGTATGAGATATTTACATATATCAATATAATATGAAATAAATTATTGTAAATAATATCAATTAACTTTTTCTTAAATTATACAGACGCTAATTTTTTCCTAATTATTCTATATAATTCCCTTCAAGACAATTTTTAGTTTTTTATAAAACCAAAAACTAATTATATTATTAATTATAGTTTTCATTTTTCTATATAGAACTGTTTTTTTGTAAAACATAATATCTGGCAATAAATAATTTTACTGATACAGTGAATATAATGTCCAATAATTGTATTAAAAAATGTATTTGTATTTGTAGTTTTATCTTATTTTCTTCGTTGAACAATTTTTTGTTTGCGTTCATTAATTGTTTTTGCAAACTATATAAAGTTTTTCCAGCTGCCTATTCAAATAATTTATTAACTGTTTCAGCGATTGTTGTTGTTGGAAATGCCTGCCAACCATATAATATGATCGCCCATAACCATAAAATATTCATTCCATCTATTTTGGTTACACATTTCATTTAATCATTTCAATCTCTTTGTTTTGTTCGGATAAACTGAAATACCAAAGAAATCTTAAGTTTCATTCAATTTACTTTGTTCTGTTGTACAACACAATGTACGACTATTTTCCGTTCAAGAATTCTTCATTTCTGTGCCAGCATCCCTTAAGTGTCATGATCCTTGTATTGTACATGTTATTCAATTGTATAGTTATGATTTTTTTTTTTTTTTGGTCTGCTCTTTTCAACAGATTTCTTTAAGAATGTTTTCATAACCAAAGCCAATTTGTTTGTACATGTTGGCAGTTAAACAAATATAAGGAGAATTCATTTGTTGTGGCTAAGCTGGGAATTGTGTCATGCAACAGCACACAGAAAGGTCATTTAGTTTCATGTTATGAGGGAAGTCAACAGCACAAAGCATATTGAACAAATAGTAATATTCTTAAGTATGAGAGAAATTTCAAAAAGAATAACTAAAACTAATATATGCATTTCTAATGCGAACGACAACGACTAAGAAATGAAACAACAAAAAAAGATTGGCTGTTTTTGCTCCTTAATATAAATTTTTGATTTTTTAAGACCTGATTTTGTAATGCGAGAGGTACACAATTGCCACTCACTCATCACATGACTGACCCATGAACTGTTGTCATATTAAACCCAAACGTGACATGTCGGAATTCATTAACTTCACAGCCAAACTTATTTTAAGACATTTGTCATTATATGCAAATTTAAGGTTGGTCATCATATTAATCCTGATTAAGAGCAAACTAATTGAACCAAACGTGACATGTCGGAATTAATTGGCGTCAAGCCAAACTTACCCGACGACATATTTCATAATATTAAACGTTAAAGTTGGCCATCATATTAAATCTAATTCAGAGCAAACTACTTGACCCAAACGTGACATGTCGGACTTCATTAACTTCAAAGCCAAACTTATCCTATGACCTGTTTCATAATATCAAAAGTTAAAGCTGATCTGATTAAGAGCAAACTAATGGACCCAAACGTGACATGTGGGAATTAGTTAGCATCAAAGCCGAACCCGTTTCATTGTATTAAACTTTAATGTTGGCCATTATACTAAACATTAAAAAACTGATTAAGGGAAAACTAATTGACCCAAGCGTGACATATTGCAATTCATTAACATCAATGTTAGATGAACTTGGCTTAAAAAATTCTTATAAATAGCCTGATTCCATGAAAGTAGTAACAATAATATAAAGTAAATAAAAGAATTAGATATTAATTTCAATAGCCTTGAAAATAATGTGAGTTTTAATGGACACAAATATTTGTCGAGTCAACTTAAACGAATGATGGTAAAAAATACGCCTAGACGCTTTTAAAACTCTGCTGCCCTTGCCCAAGAAAGCACCAATAAATAAAAACATATACAGTATGTGCATACACTGTAAACAAAATATCTCAGCACTAAAATTTATATTTTAAAAAAATTGTTCTTAAAAGGGGCTCAAATTAACACAAATCCTATAAAGTTGTTCCTGGTGCCCTGCACTTTTTTCTTGAGTACATCTGTACATACATATATATGTATGTGTGTGTATGTATGTGTATTATTTAAAACATTCTAAATCAAAACCCAAATAATGGCCAACCAATTGCATTGCGGCTCAAATTGATGTCAACAACAATGACAATCAAATTGATCAAAATCAAACCAGCAAAACCTTGGACTTGATTTTCATGTAAAAATGTCACTATTAACATGATTAATTAACAATATATGTCAGCATTATTTATCAAAATGCCATAAATGTTCATCAGTTTTAATATTTGATAACACGTTTTCATTTCAACGAACTTAATTAATTTAAAAATATTCAAATGCAATCAACGCCACAGAACAAGTCCAGCAGGCGTGAGTTTCAGCTGAGCTGAATTTAAGTTAAAAAGTCTTACAGTTTCTTCTATTTTTCTTATTGCACTCAATTACAGGTATCTCAAAGGAGACACAAATGATGTTTCTGTGACAAAAAAAAAAAAAAAAAGGCTTCTTACATCTTAAGCATTAAAGAAACGACAAACAAACTTCAACTATAAAAACGTCCTCGGGCTGAAATTTAATTAAAAACCTGTTGTAGTAAATTGTTTTCTACTCAAAGTAATTCACCGGATGTTGTATCTATTGAGAATAATATTGTGTTCTTTGTGGCTGTGGACGTTGTTCTTCAATTAAAATTTTGCTACGGTTGACAATTTTCTTATTCTTTACGATGCTATTTCTGCATCTGTGGGATGAGCACAATGGCTTGAATAAACGAAAACTATTTTGTGTACATATTGTTTCCCAACTGGCATAATGACATATATGGGAAAAGCAATCATAAATAAAGAGTTTTTTTTCAGTGTTTTACTTTTCTGATTTGGCTAAACCGTTAGAAATTATAACACATTGAACTTGAAATCCTTTTAACTTTTTTCTGGTACTAAAAAGTAGAATTTTTGTAATTAAATAAAATGCGGTTTCGTGCTAAACATAGAAAAGAAACACTCATAGAATTTTAAACGTTAATGTTTTATAAAATTTAAAATATAATTTATGAGATGTAATAAAATCAATCCAAATTAAATCTGTTGAAATATTTGGCCTGGGACACGTGAGTGCTTTAAGTAATTTTCAAACTATTTGCCAAATTTCACATTCAGCTCCACCAGACACTGAATTCGAAGCTTATTTTTGCCTTTCGCCGAAGTCTAGTTAAGTTTCTTTATGGAGTTATTGCAGTGTTAGAGCATATGTTTGCACTTTGTGCTCACTTGTATCAAGGGAAACGCACAAATTTTGCTGGCTTAATGTTCAGTAACAGCAATAATTTGATCCCACTCTTTACGGTACTAACAATCTCTTTTAAGGCATTTTTTTTTTTATTTATAATTGAGGTGACTCTTTTAGTTTGACAAACTCTGGGCTCTTGGTAAAACAAAAAGTAAAAAATTCATATGGTTTTTGCCCATAGTGCACCAAAACCGCTTTTGTTATCTGCTCAGTTATAATTTATACAATTATTTAGAAGTAAAAAAGAAGAAAAAGTGCAAAATAAATAATATCCGAATATATAATTTAAATCAGTTTTATTGTATATATAATTATTAAAGCTGTAATTATTTGCACACGAGGATCGATTTGTTGTACAAGAAAAGATTTTGCTTGTGGTAAACTAATGACCAAATATTCCTTCCCTTTATCGATTTGTTTGAAAAACTAATTTTGTTTTGTTGAAAAATGGTAAAAAGTACTTGTATGGGCTACTTTTAATATTTTTATAATATTTTTTATATATAAATTAAGCAAAACAAAATCCTTTCAATACGATTTCAGCCAATCTGGAACCCCAACTCTCATAGACTGCTTCCAGGAAATGCTGCCACATTTTCTCAATAACTCATTGCATATTGATTTTCCTATTGTATCAGGTTTATGGGTGTACGCGAGTGGCTTTATGGCCACCCAAAAGTTATAAAATATAATATAAATACATATAAAAATGTGAAATTATTCTTTCACCAAAAATTTCGTTAACTGAATTCAATGTACAATCCCTGTTAGCAGTACCAGAATTTTTGAAACTCACGGCCAGGTCCCAGTGAAAATAAATATAAGTACGTGTTGCTCTCTACAAACAAACCTATTATTTTTACACAAAAAACCAATAAAAATATTTACAAATTAGAAAAAAAATATTATAAATTTTATATTAACTCAGACATGTGTGTTGTTGCTTCTTTCTGCTTTCTATAAATTACTTATCTTTCGACAAAAGCTAGACTGTATGTTGGATGCTGTTTTTTGTCCATGAAAAAGAAATAAAATGTAGAACCAAAACAAAAACACAATTCAATCCTTTTGTATGAAATCTCGGACACATGCCTTGTGTGTGAACACACACTGCTTATCATCATTATAGCAGCATGAGCTGAAGTCGTTGGACTTGTATACAAAACAAGACAAATTAAGTTTCTAAAGACTGGAAATCTTAGTGCTATTTCTGAGCAATTGGGGTTCACTCAAATTAAAGCACTATTCACGGTCATTTAGCGCGGCTTGGCGGCCATAGTTATATAACGCAGTGTCTTTTTGTATGTTTGCATGAGGCATAGAAAACAATGGGACATGGCAGAGCCAGAGCCAGAACCAGAATCAGCAGAGCCAACATTTCAAATTCATACAAACGAATAAAAACATATTCAATACACAGGCGAAGACAAAAGAATATAGGGAATATATTTTTTCTATTCATTGTCGGTAAAAGTATGAATAGTTTTTGAATTCTTTTCACACAAATAGTATATCAGCAACTACTTCATAGGCGAACAGTAGGGGACAAAAAGGGGAACCAATGGGCCCCGGGAATGCCCTGAAAAAGGGATCCTGGTAAAGCACAATTTACATATATAATATGTATTTCTAAGTATGACTTAAAGGTGTGGCAGAAAAGAATTTACAGATTAGTGCACGAGTTACATACAACATTAGTCTTATTACTAGGGGAATACCCTGTTTTGGCACCCTTTAGATCGCATTTCCTTACACGGAGCTGGCTGAGAACGAAAACAAGATGAGTTCCGCTTTGAAGCTTCGGTGACTTTTCATCTCCACTGTTGGCCAACAACAGTAACGATACGTGATGTGTAAAGTATGAAATAAAGGAGCAAACAATGGTTTAATTACTCATGTGCTAGATTTTGGTATTGTCGGTACGGAAAATTTGCCTTTTGTCAGCTTAAAAGAAATGCGGTCTAAAATAAAAGCTTAAACATCATAATCACAAAGTGGCCCAGCTTAAAGCTTTCCAAAATAGCAGGGCAAAATCGAAACTCATATAAATAGTTGGTTGTTGCAAAATTTTAATATATTAAAGAAATCTGTTTTCAAATCACTCGTAACTGACTATAATTCTTCAACTAGATGTTAATTGTTGAATATAAAAAATAAATTGTTTTTGCAACTCACTTTTCACCTTTCGACTTTGTTGAATCATTGAATGATTATTTCAATTCTGCTTGAGCTTTATTCTGTTTCAACGGCTCAGCTCTTCCTTTGATGCTGGCAAAGTTTTTGCTAATTATTTCCTTTTTCTATTTAATCTCTTGTTTTGTGTTCTTTCACTGGAAATCAATTACCCGCAAATTCACTCTTAACCCAAATTGGTAATTAAATACTTGCGCCAACTTATTTCAAACTAACCAATAGTTAATTGGTTTATTGTTAATTAAGCATGTCTGAAGCTATTTATGTATGTGTGTGTGTGTGTGCGTTTTTTTTTTTTTCTTTAATTGGCAGTTTATGGGCAAATAAAAATAAAAACAATGTTTCACATTTAAAAACAAATATATACATATTTCAAAAACAAAACATTTACATTAATTAATGTTAAGCAAAAAATTTAAAAACTTAGTCAAAATGAGATTTAGAAAAAATTGACTTCAGTTCAGAAATATTTATGAAAGTATTCATCAGATACAAGTATGAATTCATCGGAAATAAATATGAATTCAGCAGATGTATTTATTAATCGGAGTTTATAAAATAAACGGAATTGTAAGAAGAATAAAAGACAATAAATCACAAGAAAAGAGAAGAGGACAGGACAAGACAGGACAGGACAGGACAGGACAAATAAATGAAGGAAAAAGGGCGAGAAGGACAAAAAGCACAAGAGAAAAGCAGCGCTGAAAAACACACAGAAAAGTTAAGAGGAAAGGAAGAGAAAAAAGAAGAAGAACGGAAAATATAAGAGAAGCAGAAAACAAAAGAAACGAGAGAAAAAGAGGTTAAAATATATAAATATGCAATTAAAAATGATCATATGTACATGAATGGAAGCAAAGAAGAGAGCAAATAAAAGAAACAAGAGAATGGCAGAGAGAAAAGCAGGCTATAGAAGAAGAAGACATAAAAAGAGAATGGAAACATAATAAAAAAGAAGAGAAGTGCAAAAAAATAAAAAAAGTCAAAGAAAAGAAGGAAATCTAAAAGGAAATCTTAACAAAAAAGAAAAAGGAAAAAACAGAATAAAAAATCGGATATAAAAAAAGAAATAAAAGATAAAAAGGGATAAGCAGGCTATAGGGGACAAAAGAAAAAGAATCATAAAGAAAAGATAACAGAAAAGCGAAGAAGAGAAGAATATGTATGTATGAATATGAAAAGAGAAACGAAAGCAGAACAAGAGAATAGTTAGAGGGGAACAAAATAGTATAGAAGCAGTAGACAAAGGAAGGAGAAAAAAATAAAAGAAAATAAAGACGAACTATAAAAGACTAGAAAATAAAACAAAATGAAAAGTTAAAGGCAGAAAAGAGACAAGTAACATGGAACAAAATGTAAAACCAAATCAAAGGAAAAAAAGTCATGACAACCGGCAAAAATACTGCTCCAAACCGTAGCATCTTCGACTTCCAAACAGTGGAGAGGGGCCTGAACCAACTTGGTGTGCAAAATTGGAGGCTGGTGGCTAAAGATCGTGTCAGCTTGTTGGTTGAGGCCCAGGTTCACCCCGGACTGTAGCGCCAAAGGAAGAAAAAGAAGAAGAAGAGCGAGAACAAAAACAACAAAATAAAAGAAAAATTAAACTCTACAAGATAAATGAACAAAATTAATTTTCCAATCAAAACAAAACATGTCCAGTGGCCAGCAGTCGAATTTTTATGCTCATAATGAAATAGAACATTTCCGAAAACCCCACAAGTTTCATATTTCATGCTTGGCGGCATGTTGTTAGTCGATGTGACGAACAAATTTTGATTAACTTATAATAGTCGTATCTTTTTATGCAGATAATCGAGATTAAAATCCCAAATTTACAAAAACGTTTATTATTTTTTTTGGTGAGTCGAAACAGCTATCAGAGCACTTTGTGTATTTTTTTTTACAACATTTAAAACTTCCTTAAAAACCACAGCATTCGTTTTAAAGTTTAACCTTTTAATATTTTTGCTAAAGTAACGTCCGGCAGAGAATACGGGTAATAAATTAACCGCCTGAATCTTGCCTAATAAAATTAAAATTTAAGCCGGCCAGATCAGGTTTTAATTTATTTCCCAGCCAGATTAGAAACGAAATGGAAGCTAAATGAAACCAGTTCTTTCGCTATTCGAACGAACCAAATGTACGATAAACATCATTTTTAGCGTCTGCAACACAAATGTTGTGCGTTTAGTCATACCTTGAGTACAAACGATGACGATTCAGCGGTTTTACCAGCTTTTATCATACACAACGTTGTTGTTTAATCAAATGAAATAAATGTCAGACAGTTGTTATTATATTTCTTGAGATATTTCAGAAGTAACGAACACTTTCGTTAAAGATAAAATGAAAAAGTCTTGATCGTGCAGACCCTTGGCAAAACTTCTTTAATGAAAAGAGATTTAAGAATACTGTTCAAAAGTTCATAATTTCTTTAAATATTATGAATTTAATTTAAAATTTGAACAAACATAAATTATTGTAAAGAAAAAACACACACACACAAAATTGCTTATTTGGTTTTGGGCAGAAGGCAGCAAAAAGGATCCTACAACCCTGTTTGCCAGCACTGGGCGTATCGAGGCAATGACTTCAGACAAACAACAGCACGCATTACATTTTCGTTATGCCAGCGGTCCTGTGTCAAAATAAATTTCATATATTTGCCATTCAGAATGTCTCCTCACATTTCCTTGCACGTTAAAAACAATAACCAGCACGTGTTGTAAATTATTTAATTTTAAGCTTTTTTTTTTTTTTACTTCACTGAAATTATCGCACCCAAAACAATCGAACGCATTAATTGTTTTTCCTTTAAGCGCTGTCTGCAACGTTTGTGTTTTCCACTTTAGACCATCGTTTTATTATTGTCAGCCATAAATATGTATTTGGCAATAAAATGCATATGAATTTTACTGATTTATAACCCATTTTTTTAAGGCTGCTTCTGGTCTACAAAATTCAACCGAAAATGCAACTATTAAAGACAATAAATTCTGCCAGCCATAAAATCGATTGGTAAATAGCAAAAACAGAAAATATTACATTGTCTGGTCATTTAATAATATAAATTGTCTTGATGAACAACAATTCATGACATGATTTGTAGATGTATAAGAATTTGGGAAATGAGAAATTTTGTGAGAGAAATTATGGGCTGGCGAAAGGAAAAAAGTTGAGAAGACTTCATACGAAATTGTTAGAAAGAGTAATACCGTTTTGAAAACAAGTTCTCTCCAAGGGCCTCCACTGCACCTCTGCGTGACATGACCTCGATCTCAAATCGCTCCTGCCGAATATCTAATGTGAAAAAATACGTGCGGCCCGTAGCAGCGGTGTGTTTTCAAAAAAAGGAAATATGGGCCTAGGATTCTGTACGTTAAACAACCTACCAAAACCAAACAACATTATTTTCAATAAAGCGTGGAGGGAAAACACGGTTTGCTTAAAGCCAACACCAGGAGTAGTATATTTTTCGAATTGCCTCTCTTGTTCCATTTTTGGTCTCATGTGAACTGATTTAGCTAGAAATTGTATAGAAATTTTCCAGAGAAATAACTCGTGTTTGCTTTCATCTGCAGTATTAACAAAGTTTTGATACGCTGCAGATCTCCAACGACGGCAAGTTGTATTGTACGATGGATTCGTATAAGCGACGAGAAATATGTTGCTCTAGTTGCTCTTATGGACTACAGCCGTAACTTTCGTTTAATATCTAACAGGCCAGTGACCTCATTTTTATCCATCACACTTTGAATATTCCATACGGAATGAGAGGCCTTTAAGGTGGCCATAAAATGTACAAAGCCTGCATCACGTTGTCCATACGGAGCACCTAAATATGAGCATTTGCCAAATTACTCTGGAGAAGCAGGGTTTCAGGCTACTGAAAGACTCTGTAAGGAAAATGTTAAACATTTTTCAGTGTCCTGGACGAACATCATTTGGCAAAAATTGTTACAGCTGAATGGATTTCACACAATACGCTGACTATTTCCTAATGACAATATCACTTCTACAACAATAATGTGCGTTCACCTGTAAACTTTGAAACTTCAATTTACTCTTCGATGTACTCAAACCTGGAAAAAGTATAGGGAAATGTAATAAATTTTTTTGATTTGCTGTTTAGCTGCAATGGTTTTGCCAGCCAATCCTTTTTCGCTTTTGCATGTCCGTTATCAATAAATGATATTAAGGGATTACACCCCTTTAAAACCATTGATGGTGCTAGAGAGCGCCGCCAGTTGCTTGAACCCTCAACGTTTGTGTGCCTAAAGGACAAACTCCTCCATTATAACCTTTTTACATTAACCAACAATTTATTACAATTGCAGTTACATGTATATTTTTTTTCTTTTATACTTTTTTCATTTTAGATTTATTTAACCTAAAGCTCATTTATTTCATCTTTTGCATTTGTTAGTTTCAGTTGAGCAAATAAATTGTTTGAACAATTTGTGTAAGTGTGTGTGTGTGTGTGTGCGTGTGTGTGTGTGTGTGTGTGTGTTTGCTTGTGTCCTAGTAAACATTTCTCATTGATGTTTCCTCTTCATTATTTGGTGCCATACTTTTTATCTGGCTCCCCCATAATCAGGCAGCTGGAAATTTTAACGAATCATCATTTACATACTGCAAGAGAAAGAATACACAGAGCCCTTCCTTGAAGTTTGTTTTCTTTTTGCGTTTTGTTGTTGTTGCTGCTTTTCGTTTTGTTCATTTCGTTTTATGTGCAAATAATTATTTGTTGAATCAAATTTTTTTTTTGCTTATTGTTTGAGTAATTCCGTTGGGGAATTTCCTTTGCAACGAATTAATTGATAGAAATGTTATCGGACGGGCGGAGATTTATGAAAGGCAATTATATGGAGGTCGGGAAAACCCAGTTCTAAATTTGAAGATAACGCGTTTAGTTTTATGCCACAATTCTAGAGAATCAGCGAATAAAGCAATAAACAAGACATTTAAGCTTCCGGCAGCCAATAAAAATATGTAAATTTTATATTAATGCATATTTGAAACTTTTTTCTTTTTAGTTATTATAAATCATTTCGATTTTCAGCACTACTTTATTCTTTGTGGTCTATTTTGGAGAGGTGAAAGTTGGCAGCACTCGTGAAAATTGTGCAGGTTTTGTAAACCAGGGCAGTGTAAAGCTGCTCCCGTAATACATGGTTTAACCATGTTGTTGTACAGAAGCTTTCACCAAGAACTTAAATGAGCAAAAGCCGTGTATCAGATGTTTGCTTGCCCAACCTTATGGACTGATCGTTATTATGAGGTTTGCATCTTTGCTGTATTTAGAACTTAAATCCGGATGATAAAGGTATTGGGGGAACCCTTAAACGAGACCTAAATTATTCTTGCCTCGCACTCTTGTCCTAGAGAAGAACTAGATGATAAAGTGGTCGCACGAGTAACTAAACAATTTTGTTCCCACTAACCTATTTTCAGAGCTGTCTGAAGAAATGCGGAGAGCTTAAAGCACCCGAAAATATTAGCAATATGATTAGTAGAGAGTCGGGGACTACTCAGTCATCTCAAGGGAAATTTTCCATTGTGAAGACCTGAAAAAAAGATGTTTTAGAAAAAATAGATACGATACAAAGTGGCTTTCTGAGCTGTCTAGGCAGATTTTCAAGCCCCAGTTCTCTGGCAAAAGAATTGCTATATAGTTTACTTTCTGTGGTAGCCTTGTAAGTCACCAGCTCGAACTGAGAGTTTAACGCTCTCTAAGTTCTTTAGCAAAGCAACGGCTAATTGATTTACCTCCTGGGCCTGGTAAGTAAAGAGCACTGCTGAGTCGTTGACTACTTATAAGATCCCAAATCCCTGCTATACATTTTAAGGAAAATGTTGTAGTTCTCTTTAGAAACTCACTATTATATCCTATATCTTTTAATCCTTTAAGGCAAACTTAAGTTCGTTTCTTTTTTTTTTCCTAAAATAAAAATGATTTATTAATAACCTATTACTGTTATTAATCAGGTATAGCCGGGAAAGGTCTATCACCTTTTATGTGTCAATATAAATTTTACACAAATAAAATTCAAAAAGGATGAAAAAAAAAATAATATTACGAAGAAAGTGATTTATATACCATAAGTGTTGGCCTGAAGAACAGCTCTCGCGTCTTCGTAATTATTTCTTAAATACGGTCAGGATTGTTTTTATTGTTGGACCTTTGAGGGCTTGGCAGTAGGTAACAGTATTGTTTTGTGGTTCTCTTGCGAGATATCCTGTGAACTCTGTTGCTAATTTCTATGTCACGTTGTAGGTCATATATAATTAGTGATCTTGGCAATGGGATGTTCGCTACCCAAAAGCATTCTGGTCGCCTACACTTTGCACAGTTTGGCATGACATCAAACTGCCACTGAACGACTGGGCAGATTTCGAGAAAGTTTTGGTAATTTATGAAAAACATATTAAAAGTAACGGCCAATTTGTTTGTTTCTTGCAAGTATTATCTATAATATTTATAAACTTTACAATGCGAGCATTAACCTTCGATAAGCCATTAATGCGATTAATCGGCGTGGAACGGAACAAATCCAAATAAGAAGAACTGAAAGTAACATGAGATGCAGGGCCCGTTGGCATGGCCCGAGTTTGCATATTTCAAATTATCTGGTATCGGTTACTTTTTAAGAGCCGGGGGGCATGACAAGGACGTCCATAGTCCCTTTACTACTCACGAGCACGAAATGGTGCCTGATTTTTTACCTGTTTGTTTCTGTCTTTATATGTCTTGATTAAACACAAACAAATGGTTTTTGTTATTTGTAAAGTTATTTTCGGCTAAATAAATATATTCGCGGTTTTTCCCCTATTGAAAAAGAAATGTTATTTCTGAACATTTTTAATGGAATTTATAGTCAATAAATCGTGATGAACCACAACAGTTTGATCAAATTAAGAATAATATATATGTTTGTATTCGAATAACAAAAGAAAGTTGTTAATTTTGGGAATGTTTCTGATTCAATGTAGTGTCATCCCTGTCATTTGCCTGCACTTTTTATTTAAGCTTAATTTATGCAATTTTACAAATGCATTGAAGTTTCAGTCTTTTGCTCATAATTCAACTAATCGAATTAACTTATTTGCTTTAAGTACTTTAGCAAACAGAATTATTTTCCCAAAGACTTGTGTCTGCAAACATGTTGAAGCCTCTCCACATACATACGAGTGCTTGTTCACTAATGTGCTGCCGCCCGTCTGCTTAGTTGTGACTAAAGTTTGCCCAGACATGTACCCCGGGCTGCTGAAAATCCACTCCAACAATGTACGAGTACTACATAAAAGTTGATGGATTTTATTCAAACTCTCAAAAGCAAATACCACTGCGGCATTATTAAATGCTGCTGACAATAAATAAGTATCTAAATGAAACAGAAAAACCAAAGTTTTTCCAAATAGAAACCGTTCAAAACAGTTCGCTGCAATACGAACCTGCTCCCAATAGGTATAAAACATTTTTGTTAAATGTTCAAGAGTGCACGTAATCCATAAAATAAATTCATTTTAGAACATTTTTATGTCATCGCACAGATGTTGCATGAACTGCGAACTGCATATTGGATCAGTGTGTTTACAAGCACTCAAGCACTCAAACACAAAAACCCATCCGAAATCGTTAGAATGTTGCTATCAGCCAGTTGCCACTGGATACAAGTGCCAGTAATTCGAATAGTTTTTATTTATTTCCTACTGCCGCTATTGAGCGCGATTTCTTTATTTTTTTTTCACATTCTTATTTCTGGTGTCTAATGTTTTATTTTTGTATCTCTGGCCTGTGAATTCTGTGTCAGTGGCGGCTGCAGATTACAGCCGAACATCACAGATTTGTTACAATAAAAATCCTGTTAAGGATTTACGACAAAATCAATGGAAATTTTGCACAATTTTTTTTTTAATTTTTTTTTTTTTATTTGCAGGAATGTTTAAGGAAAAAAATCAAAACTGGCTGGATATGAACTTAATTTTTAAACTTTCGTAGCAGCGAAAAGGTACATTCTTTGTGGCGGCGAAATATAAAATAATATTTTGCTGCACGGTAATCTTTAGGTGAAGATATTTCACCCAAAGATGGTCGGATGGTTAAACTCAGGGATTTTTTCATGACACGTATTTATCTCTGGGGTGTTGATTTTTTTTTCTGGACAGAAGTTCACTGACTTCTTCATTTGAGTGCTTCGCGTTCATTTAGAATCGGGTGGGCTCCAAAGAGGAACGTTGATTTACATCTCCAGCCGCCTCAAAGAAGTCTGCGCAACGGAATAAACACAGGCGAATAATTCCAATTGACGAAGTGTTTTGAAAACACTCATGTGTTTTTATTACACACTTTTAGTTATGAAAGAAGGCTACGCAAGCGAAGGCAGACAGTCTTTAGTACGCAGCATGACAGCGATCTGATCACTGCCCAGTAAAAGTTGATACAATTTAGAATTTTTATAACAGATCTATAACAAAAAGTTTTCATTACAATTTCAAAGTAATTTATGCCGCTCCACAATAATTTACTCAATCTTCGTTCGCAAAAAAATAAACTGTAGTTTTTTTTTTTTTTTTTTTTTTTTTTTTGTTTCTTTACTTATAAAATTTATTATTACTATTATTTATTGCACATTGTCTTTGTGATTTCTAACTTCGCCAGCGAATAGTACAACATTGGCCGTCTTTTCGACAATCAAATAGGCAAACGGGCGATCAACAAAGAAACGCGATGGCGAAGCCTTGTTGACCAAAATTGCCGTAGTAACAGCACCAGCCTCTGTGCCCTCCTCATTGACTATAATGCGTGTGGCATGGAAAATACTTGACACATAATTATCTCTAGCAATTTTATCTAAATTTGCTCTAGATATATCGAATAAGTCTTGAATGCCCATCTGGAAAAATAGGAAAAGCGTTTAAAATAAAAAATCAATTGGCGGGGAGAGCAAAAAAACATGTGAATATAAAACTATTTCTATATAAATGTACTCGCATACTCGTCTATCTTAACCTTAATATAGAAAGGCCCTAACGATCCTTTAATCTATAAAAATTGTCGAAAAAAAATCTCAACTCTGAGAAAATCGAACGAATTCGGTAGGATCTTTCTCTATTAAGGCAACATTATATGTATTTATATAAATATGTATCCTTTTAACTTACATTTTTTAAAATCGGTCTTAACGAGAAATGCGACTCTGTTGTAAATTTGGGTATAAACACCTCCACCTCGGGCTTATCTTCGTCATCCACATAGTACTGAGTAGCAGTTTTTAATTGTTGTAGGATCGGTTTGATGCCAATATTGGCTAAATTGTGTATAACTCGGTTGAGTCTGACGCCTACACAGACAGAAATTAATAAGACAAATTTCATAAATTTAATTAATATATTTTTAAATTAATTTTACCTCTTTTTGGCAAAGTCACCAACATGGATAAACGATCTTCTTTGCCATACGGCATTTCAAGGACATGAGCATCCAGATCTTTTACATTGACATAAATAAACATTCCCATTTGTGTCATCATGGGTACATTACCCAAAATTTTGCCGTCTTCGTCATGGAAGGGAAGAGGAATTGTTTTGGCAGCCTCAAATGGATACTAAAAAAAAAAAGGAAAAATGTGTTTCAAACGGCAAATTTGCAAAACTCCTAAAAAAATAATCTATAAACGTATATAATGCCAGTCCATATAATGCATGATTTATAATGAACTGACGAAACTATTTGTCAAGTGGCTCTTGATTAACCAGACGTGCTGACGCAACCAAAAACTTGTCAACTGCTAGACATCAATTTGCAGCAAAATATCTTTAAATTTGGCAGCCGATCAGCTGTTGCCAACAGACATGATTGAACAGGCACGTTTGTTTACCGATCTTCTGAAAAATAACAATTTTAACGGACAAAATCACATGTAAAAACGTGACTTCATGTGCTACTGACGATATGAAATTTGAATAACTAAATTTGAAACTTGATTGAATTATTCAAAATTTTATTTATCTAGAAACACACCGACTTTCTCGTTTCAGCAAATCAAAAGTGTATTTATATGGAACACCAGTCCTTCCCTAGAAATACTCTCGTAACTGTGATGCCAATTCTTTGCGGATCATAATTTTCCTTATTAAGTTCCATTAGGAGATGGCTTAGGTTAAATTAAAAAAGAAGAGTCGAGTGCCCAGGTCCTGCCCGTAACACCCAGATTTGTTTTTTATGCTGAACAAAAGTTAAGAAACCTCATACAAATCACCGGATTTCTGTGGTTTCTATGACCCCTTGAAATGTTATATATAAAACACGAAAGCGCACTGTAGGCCCCCTTGTGACTTGGATGTAGATATATTAAAGGCTTTTCTGACCCAAGCTAAGATTTTGTTTAAAAAAGTGCTGTAAAACCTTAATTGAAAAAGAAGTACAAACACACTTTGCTAAAATATCAGCATCAAGAACTCAAATACCCACCTTCCATTTGCCCTTAAAGTATAGCGATGATATCATTAAAATATTAGCATCTTGAAAGTCCTGGGGAGTGACCGTGTAGGGCAACAAGCCTCTGGTAGCCTGTCTAATGTCCTCGTTAATCTTGGTGAAAGTATTATTAACATCATCAAAGTTCACCGGTATTAAAGCTGAACCGTAATCGCGTTCAATAACGTTTTCATAATCCCGGCTAACAGGTTTATTTATGTTCGTGAACAGGGCATTAAAAGATGCCACTTCAATGGTGGTCGTATTGACACTGTAAACAAAATTATACAATACAAAATTTGACAGTTGAAAAAGATTTTTTGCTAAACTTACGCCAAGTACCGCGAAATAATCTGATACGCTGCTCTGACAACATTCTGATCGTTACCGGTATGCAGAGTATTGCGCAGCTCTGTTAGAGTATTGCCACCAGCGCCCTCGGTTAGCAACAGCAACAGGGACCACACCGCAAAGGGTGATACCATAAAACTGCGCGTGGGCACAGCTATATGGGCATCAGATATTTGTTTTAAGAACTCCAGACAGAATTTCTCCGCCCCTTGTGATATATGGGCTGAGTCCTGCAAACTCAATCTGTTCATATTAACCTTGACATTATTAGTTGACGCTTGCGTTATAAATACAGGTGGCCCTTGGCAAGTTGTGTCATAGACTAACTGCACGAACACAATTATGGCGGCTAAAACTACAGAAAATATTTTTTTTTTTTTTTATTAAAGAAAAATTATTAAAATGTGTTGAAAAATTTGGCCTGTGATTCACATGAAACAACAGAACGAACACTAGAAATGTTATCAGCAATTTAATCATCCCAAAAAAAAAAAAAAAAAATCAACAGCACAGATTTCCATATAAAAATATTTACACACATGCGAGTACAACAAATAAATATGTATAATTAAGTTTTTAGCACGTCCTGTGTGCTTGATCTTGAAGAAGTTCAATGATAACGAGAGACATCAGAACAGCCAGCAATAATATTTTATTAATATGCAGCCTCGTACTCGTACATATATTTAATGTGTTTTATACAGAGATGTATTTTCAAAATGAGAAAGTGTTTCCTCTGACTCAAGTCATATAAATAAATGGACTTATGAAAAATAAAAGCTGCCCTTAAATGATCACTTGTTATAAAAAAGCAGAAATTTATAAACTAAATTATCGTACTCGTATCTTGAGGCCCACAGCCCAATTACCAGGCTCACAAAGTTGATAGTTTCGTGTAAACATTAAAGCGTGTTGATATTAACCATCCCTTGTCTAGGCTACTCGTATTTAACGCTCTTTCCTAGACAGACTATATAGAAAGTTAAGCCACTAGAGCTGGTAATCCAAAAATGACTTCTTCACCGCTCAGTTCTTCATTCAAACTGACAATTAATCGAAAACAACTACAGGACATATTTGACACCCCTAAATCACTCGACACAACAGCACTATAAACAGGAAGCACTAACATTTTTTAGGCTATAGCCTTAAAGCAGAATCACAGCCTTTAACCACGGCCAAGATGCCTCTTACAAACCTCAACGCGCACCAAGTTAGTCCTCCTTTTGCCAATTAGAAGACAGAAAGAAGACTTTAACATGTCTTATTTAACCGCAGTCACACATTTCCATGACTGTTGTTTTGGCAGCCGTGTCAAGGGACTTAGCTGTACCCCTCTGTGCCCCCTAAAAGCAGAGTACCACACACAGAAATAAACTAAAAGAAAATATTGTCGTTTTAAAATAACAAATTTGTGAAAAGTTTCTTCAAACAAAAGAAATAGGCGAAAACAACATCTCTCAGTAATTTTTGGTGTCAACACGACAAATTCTTCTGCCACCGTGACATGTAAAAATTGAAGAGCTTAAGAACTGGGTAAAAGCTGGCAATGCTGCCACTTCGTTTACATTTTAGGAAATTAAAAAGTAAAGCCACTTTGGTGAAAACATTTTAGTTACACTTGCCTTCAAACCAGCCGGTATATTTCTTTTTATTGGCCCTGACACAGATGCTGAATTTTAGGTTATGCCCATTCGATGGCATAAAAGGGCTTGGTAACGTTATATCATATGATATAAGCAACTGTTAATCAGCAGTTATTTGAGTTGGAAACTCACTTGTGTACTTTTTGTGAAATCACTGGCCAACAGAATCTGATGCACATGCCAATCATTTGCATCACATATGAACAAGTTCTGGAAGCAGTAGACTTGCCAAAAATGTTTTAACTCCATCCAACTGGAATAAATGCGAGTATGTATCGGATTTCAGTGAAGAATTTGATATGAGCCACTTTGAAAGGAGGCTTTTTGCAGCTCGTCACGACCAGCAAAAATTTACATGAAGAGCAAAAACTTGACAGACAGTTAAACGGCAAAATCCTTATAATTTTTGCGTATTTATATGCTACTAGAAAAAAATGTAACGTTAGTCATGTAGCGTGCGGCATAAAAGTTTCACGGCTTTTGATACACATCTATGTACAAACATTTTTGGTGATAATCAGGCTTTTTGAGAATTATATTATACACAAATTTCTTCTATTAACTCGTTGTTGTGAGTGTTTTATGGAAGAGAAATTTGCTAAAAACCTTTAAAGCTACTTATGTTGGTTGTAGCGTGCATCACAAAACTTATTCAAAAATTACTTTATTCAGCATTCGAAAGTACATGAAAATTCCACTAAAATACTAGGGAAAAGTTGTGGGTAGCTTTTTTGAGAATGCAAGAAATCCCAAAACGAGTGTTTATGTAGCGTTCGCCATGCAGAGTCTAACCAAGCTCAGACAAACCATTTTAAACCAGCTTTAATAAACTCTTAAGTATGTTCTTTTTCTCATTAGTTGTAGAAAATACATTTAACGAAAGGCCATAAAACATAATCGCAAAGCCTGATTATATGAAAATACGAATAACAAACAATCATAATTGATGGTTCCTATAATATTTCTCGCAACAAAAAACAAGAGGCGGCATTTCGAAAACCATAAACTAATATTCACTGATATTCGATGTTTGGACCATAATGTTAAATAATTATTCAAAGATATTTTTGTTTGCGACATTTAAATCTTTGCATTGAAAAAAGCAAAAAGTTAAATATATATAAAAACATTTTATACCGGTTCCAGCTCAGCGTATAATTTGCCAGTCTACGCATAGAGACAAAGAAATCTGTTTAATCAGTTTTTAGTAAATAAAATCTTAAAGATTTGCTCAAACATAACGTCAGCTGAGTTGTTACTATTCTACAGTAGAAACAAAATAATAGCATAATGGCTGATTTCAAAAACGCCAATTGCTTTGGATGCAAACAAAGTCTAGAATTTTACAGAGCCGCAGTACAATAAATATTGCGTAACTTCAGGTATTGTGGACTGTACATCTAATGTGGACCGATATGGTAACACTGGCTAAAGCTATGTTTGGCCGTTGGATGGGAACAGCACATACTTTATTGTTAAGCCTAATTACAACATTTAGCATTTTTAATACAGTGTCGACGACTCTTGTTTTGTTGTTTTTCTTAAAACAAGTGAAATTCGTCTTTTATGGCTCCCAAAAGGCCGCATATTGTACACCTGTGATTCATATTACCAGACAGCCTACAATAAGAATTTTAGTTGAGGTTATATTTCATAATAATACGTGGGAAAGCAAAAATTCAAAAATGGAAACAAAAAGCCAATAATGGAAAATAGTCCTATATTACCCGCACAATAATACTTTTAAGTATTTTACACATAATAAAATATGGCATATACGAGGGTTGTTTGATAACTTCCTGGCTACTTGAAAACAAATTTTATTGCCACACGTAAGCGTTTAATTTTGCATCATAATGTCCTTCCAGATCAATACATTTAGTCGTGCATTTTTCCAATTTTCTTATTCCTTCTAAAAAATATATTTTCTAATAGGTCCTCGTAATTTTTCAATAAAGATATATTTTTTAGGCAACAGATCTATTCCTTTTTAAAAACAAATTGTCTATTTCCTTAAAATATTGTGGCAACAATGTTAACAAAAAGCATAATAGTAGTTAACATTAGCGGAAGTTACTCCACTCAAGACGTTGCCTACAGGTTTAAGGAACTCAGCCCACAAACAATCAGGGCATCAGTTTTGAGCTTGAAATTTCAGCACGCTTGTAAGATAAGGACAGCCTTCACAACAGCCATATAAATTCTTACAATTTTGTCAAAAGGCGTGGAATAGTGGAATAGAATATTGGAATAGAGCGTAAAAAAGTATAAGGACCCAGTTTTTTACGCAATTGCAAACAAGTATCTGCAGCAAATGCCATTAATGTTTTATCAAAATTGTTTAAAACACGTCTTTCTTTAGATAACCCCCGATAGATATTTATATAATTAATAAACGTTCGAATATATCAAAATCCTGTTAAGGAAGCAGAAGGAAGTACCCCCACCATTCCAGAAACTAATTTTTTTCAACAAGTTTTACTTTGATAATAAACACAATTTTAAAATAAATTGCAACCACTTTGTACCTGGCGTCAGTTCTAATCTAATCAGTTCCAATTTCAGAACTATTCGCGTTCACATAGAACAATTAGTTTTATTATTCAATTTGGAAACTTAGAATAAATATTGTTTGAGTAAAAATCACAACAGAAAATCAATGTTTTCTAAAAAAAAACCACCAGAGCACCATTAAAATTGTGCAAAACATCAACATGTTTTCAACTTGAAATCTATTTTATATAAAAATTTAAAAAGTTTTGAAATTAAAATATGAAAAAAAAACGTTTTTTTTTTTGAGAAATCACCTTCGATGCGAAAGATTTTTAAGCCGAAAAGGAATTATGTGCCAAGTTTTTCTTAAAATTTGGTTATGAAAAACGTGCCTTAACTATAAACTATTACCAGCGGAAAAGCCAAATCAAAGAGAGAAATAGACTACAAAGTCTTTGCGGCCTAATCCAAAGAAAAGTTTTAGGGAAGACACAAAATTGCAATTATTATTGTATAAATATATCCAGTAAATTGTTATCAAAATTGTAGTTGTAATTTCGAAAACGGCGTAGAAGCGTAAATAGTTTATACATATTCAATACTAAATGGTTTTGTGGTTTTATCATATTTAATGGAACTTTTTTCTTATATTCTTGATAAATCCATGTAACAAAAATTATATAAATTAAAGAAAATGTGTTTTAGAACACTTCAAATCAGAAAAGTACAATCTTTCCAGCTATTTGGTATAATCTGACATCTTGTATGGCTATCAGGGATGGCAAGCTTTCATTATTTAGATTAACGGTGCTATATTTTTAGTTTTAATTTCTAAAATAATTTTGCATCAAAAACTCGGTTTTGAAAAATAGGCGGGCAACGTTATTGTGGCGTTTGGGACACTATAAGTTAATGTTAAAGGGGCAACATTTTCTCCTCCTTGCAGTTATTTGTTTTTGTAGCGATATTTAAGTATTTCTTTTGCTGTCATAATGAATTCAATTCAGAGGTGTTGTTGATCCAGGTCAATTCTACGATCTGTTATATTTTGAACAGAATTAGAATTTTAAAATATATTATAAATAATTTAGTTTCTCTGCTTTGCACAATAGAGCTGACGCTTTGCATCGCATTTAGGCCATAATTAAAGAATAAAAACCAAACATTTGTTATACTCAAATTATATTTGTAAATTTATATATTTGTTATAGTACAAATTTTGCTGTTGTTGATACATTTTGGAAATCAGCCTTTAGGTAACCTGCACCTACTCATAACAATATTTAAGTAAGTTTGGCAAACAGTTAGACAGTTTTGCTACCCACTGTATATTTTTGCGCAATTTTGAAGATTTTCGCTTATAAAAGATGTCACTTTGATTGTGTGAAAGTAAAAATTTTTTTTGACAAGAACTTGGATACGCATCATATTGAATAAGAAACACACATTTCACATCTTCTTCTTACTAATGAGATTTTACATTTCAGCTAACGATATGCATAGATGTATGTGCGGATATTAGTTGTATTGTTTGAATGCGTTTTTTTCAATATCAATCAATATGAATCAAAACTTTTAATGTCTATGACTAAGATTTGTTTGTTTGTTTGTTCGCTTTTTAGTTAAATAACCTTAATAATTTGTAACTAGTTCTCACCTTTGTTATAAAACAACATGGTTGTATTTTGTTTTTGTTTATATCTCAATTACTTTATATTTTTTTTTTTGAGTTATTTGTAACTATTTTCAATCACTCAACGCGCACACAATTAAATGACAAACAATTCCAATTGATTATTTTTTATACTTTTGTTTTACTTGTTTTTTTTTTTGTTTTTTTTTTTTAGTTTATACAACAAAATTCCCGGTATATAAGTATTTAATGCAGGTATAACAAAAATTTTAGTTTCTAAATATATATCAAATTAGAAGAGGAGCAAAATCTTGTTCTGTATGCAAATAAAATTGATAATGATAAGACCAGATTGTAGCAACTACTCGTAGTATAAGTAGACTTTATTTATATATGTACATATTTAATAGCTGATGTTGTTGGCTTTTTTTTTAAACGTGTATTTTTGTTGTACACGCCGCTCCGTGCACACAATCAGTCAACTCTTCCAACTGGCAACCACAACCGCACAACTTAAGAGACGTGTTCATACTAAATTTATTTATATACTTGAGCGGCACTATTCTCTTTAAGCTGAGCTTAAAGCTTTATAGATGCTTTAAGCCTGATATGTTTGTTTGCTGCTTGTAAGTGCTGCCAATCGTTAGTTTGATCGGTGTTCTGAGGGTTGCTCCAAAATTTGAATATGCTGAAGCAGGAAATCAGCATAGAGATTAACAGCGTTAATTGGGCACTTCTACGAGGCCTCTGTAATTCTGATTGTCTTTTGTCTTATGTTCAAAGTTTCACTTCTTTATCAATTTTAGTTTTTTTTTTTTTTTGTTTAGAACTATTTTTGATATTCAGCGCTTTTCTGCGTGGAAAAAACTGAATTTGAAGTTGCCTCAAATTTTGTGTAAAAACTGAAATTAAGTAGTCAAAAGAACGTGAAATCAAATTTACGAATGGCACCAGCTTTTCAAAGAAAGTCGATAAGTCGCGCTAGACGCTGCAGTACATCAGCAACTGATAAATTTTGCTGGGAAAAGAAAGAACAATCTTATGACGAATCATTCAATTACTATTAGAGAAGTTTCGGGGCGTTTTGTCGGCATCTCGGCCAGCTCATGCCCTGCAATTTTTTTTTGGGGGGGAAATTTTGTGCATGGGAGGTGCGGCAATAAATTTTTTCAAAAATTGCTGAATATGTTCATAACTTTTTGCATAAAACTAACTACTTAATAATGCCTCAGTCACTATATTCACCAGGTTTGAGTTCCCTGTAACCTTGTTATATTCCCAAGATTCAAGATAATGTCCTTGAGGACCTTAGGTTTGGGCAAAACTGTTTCCAGTATAGAAAAAACCATTAGCGCAAGTGACAGAGACAAGGGCGGAGGCAAAACTTAAATTTATGAGTGCTTTTTGAACAGACCTTCTTGTATTTTTTTATTTAAAATATTTTGCACAACCGTCCCAAGAGGTTCCTTAAAAGCGATATTCTTGATTTTTCTGCTACAGCGTATAAAATTATTAAACTTGGCTTGCAGGAATTTACAGCAAATAAATCAGTTCGAGTGTGGGAAGCAACGGGCCGACATTAGTACCATAAACATTAAAATTTGCCGCAGCGTTGTCGCTTCTTGCAGGTGGCTACTGGCTGATGACAGAGAAATGTATATCATTTACTATGTAAGAATTGGAGTTTGTTCCAAATAATAGGCAGGTTTTTTAAAATCTTCCTTTGAAAAATTGATATTTGGGCAGCAGACATTCCCGACCGTTTACACATCTGTGCATCTGCAGTTTCGATACAAAGTTATTCTCTAAGGAAAACGGTAATGATCGCTAAAAATCCTGCCATCAAGTATGCCAAAGCTTGAGACAGGATTGAACATGTTCACATGAGCTAATTTTTCTAAACTTCTTAATTTTTACTTGATTTATTCGTGATTGCTCAGTTTTCCTATATTCTGTGACATTGTCCCCTAAAACAGGGGAAATATTTTACAAACACGGTGGTCACCCTTCGGTTTCAAGATTTTTGCAAAGAGCATTTTTGCTACTTTTCTCACTTCAAGTTAAAGCTGGAAATTTTCATTTCATGAATCACAACCCGATCATGACGTCAAAGAGAGCACTGTTTTAGTATCAAATCTAGTTTAAACTCTGAAGATTAAAACTACAGTAGAGCCCAAACAAAATGGAGGCATCAAGTATGTGTGTAATTAAAAACGAAGCGATGCTTAAAGTAAAAATCTAGCGGGGAATAAAAAGTAAAAACAAAATACATACATCGAAAAGCTTTAAGTTGTGTTAATTTTTTAAAAAGAACAAAAAAGCTGGATTTTACTTTATGCGCTGCTTTTGCTTTTATAATTAATTAATTTGTTTAGAAAAACAAACACTTCAATTGTGTCAATATTAATTATTATTCAATGAATGCAAACATTTCTACTTAACTGCAGTCTAAAATTCTCGTTACACGTGTTTCTTGTCATAATTACAAATAAATTGAATCCACATACAGATGTATGTATGTACTATATAGAAAGAACAAAACTAGAATATCTGGTAATTATGGAAATACCTTCTTAATTGAGAAAAAATAAATACAAACAAATACGCAAATTATTGATGCAATTGCTGACTAAATGGGAACAAATTTTTTCCTTAGTCATCATTGCAATGAAACTATTAAAATTGCAGTGTATGAATAAGAATTCTTCTCTCAGAAATTATAAGGCAAATGTTTTAATTCAATTTTTTCACTATTAACAGACTTTGGGAGGGAAAAGGAAACCCACGTTTGATGGTTGGGCAAACAGTTTTAAGAATCTGCAGAAACTACACCCGATTCAGGCTGAGCAGTCGCGGCTTTTCTTTCTCACATTCTTTGATCGTATAACATGATATCTGGAATTTTGTCTATTATTTTTAGCCTTATGGCCTGTTTAGTCCTTAAAACTGATGGCACAGATGCTCCAAACGATTTATTTAGCCATTTATTAATGTGGATGATGGGTTGCGTACCTAAACATTTAATTAGCACACAAAAACGCCCTCCTTTCCCTTTCATTCAACATATTAAAGAGGCTGCACTGTGTTAATGTAAACTAAACTGGTTAAATAGGCAGAATCTAGTCAAAAAAAAACTCATCTTTTATCAAAAATTAACTTTGCAAAAACAAAATTCAAAAGTTCTTGCACTAATTAAGGTCAGTTTACACGGTAATACAAAGTGTTGCGATTTTGCAGAATTATAATATTATTAAATACACTTTGTATTTAAATTTAAAGAAAACCAAAATCCGTTGTAAGTGGTTTTTATGTTCACACGGATGGTTTAAGCAAAATCAGAGCACAAATATTGGTGATTGGAATTAAATAGCTGATGGTTCAGTTCTACCATATTTACAAAAAACAAGCTGACAATTTTGTTGCGTTAAATTTGCTTGTTCTTGTAATTATTGTTAGCACCTTCAATACATTCTGGTGGTGCTGCCATATGTTTACTGCAAAATACACCTCTGGTGTGATGAAAAATTTGTGTCCACATTTTGCTCTTACACGATAAGACTTATTTTAATCTACAATATATTTTGAATACCTGAAAACCCATCTGTAGCAATATCACCGATATATATATATATAAAATGGCATATTATGATTATCATCACTGAGCATTTGTAATCCTAAAAAAACAGTTGCCAAAAGAAAAGGTATTGTGTCACCCTGAACTAAAGTTCAGTACAAAACCTGCTCCATATCCACCATTCCATATACATACTTTTTAACAACGAGTACAACAAATTTTTAGAAACTAAATTAATCTTTTTTTGGTCAGAAAGAACAAAATACTGCGCTGGTGCTAATAAACTAATATTTTTAAAAACAATTGAACTTTTGGCTCAGAAAGAGACGCGACAACATCATAAAATAGTCAATTTTTAAAAATTTTAACATATTTTTAGATTCAGAAAACATATCGTCGGAAATGTTCATATAATATATGTATGTATGTATGAATGTATATCTGTTATAGTTTATTCTAAGAAAATCTCAGCTGCTTCAGGGATGTTTCTTAAATGACATCTGCTTTTCGGTGTCATCGAGTTTTGTTGCCATTTTGAATACAAAATTTCTTATCAGCTTGACATTTTTGAAATTTCAAAGGCATGTCGTCATAAATTGAAAATGTTTCTTTCCCTATAAAAAAAAAAGTTGCAATTCCAAACTCAGTCAATACACTAAACAAACGTACATTTTCCGAGAAAATTTTGTTATCAGAAAATCTAAATATACGGTACGATCGGCACAACCAGAATATTGATCTCATTTTGTGAGCATCGCAAAAAGTCTACATATTTTATATGACAACAAAAATCTCTGCAATGTTGGCTTTATAAACAGTAAAAGTACATACGTACAATTAGTTGCGAATTTGGGGATTCCCCTTGCAAGTATTTAGTATAGAAATACTGCTACATATTATGCTTTCTGTTCAGCCGATTTCTTGTGTTTTTTTTTTGCTGTAAATTTCCAACAATAAAAATGCTTTAAACTGGAATATCAATAACATTTCGAACTTAAATTTTTATAATCATAAACGTCACAAAACTGAAAAGCGCCGATACTGGCAATTTTGGATAGCAATTGATTTAAAAAAAATTTTTTATTTATTACCGGTATGAACGAATTTCAAACATTGGAAATTTATATTATTTTCTCTGCTTTGCATTCTTTAAAAAGTTATCACATGTTTAATTAAAATCAAAAATTCTTATTAGTTCGGTTCAGTATTGCAAAAGTGCAAATGCTAAAAGTTGCAAGTGTGCAATAACCTTCGTAATATGTATTTACATATATATTGAAGTTATTAGTTTTTTTTATTTCTAGCATTTTCTTTGTATGTTTTTGGGGGGTAATTGAAATATTATCTCCCATCACTACATTAACAAAAATTTTATTTCTGCAAACGAATGCAAGAAATTACTTAAAATAGTACAAAATGGTATTTTTCCATTTGCTATTTTAGCCACATACACATATTAATTTAGTTGCAATACTTAACCATAAAACTTATTTAAAAATATATATATATATATATATACATATAAATTAGAATAAACAACCCAGTCGGGATTTGGTGCGGTAACTCATAATAAAGTCAGTATTTGACCAACTCATTTACGACTGACTAATAAAATAACTAAAACCTGATGCAGAGGAGAGTGAGTTGTTGGGGCGGAGTGCACCGAAAAGTTTCACTTAAAAGCTTTAAAAGCATTTTTATTTATATTTTTTTATATATATATATATATATATATATATATATATATATACATACATATAAATACGTAAAGGGTGTTTTTTATAGAGTGACACAAGTTGAAATCATAATAAAACAAGGATATATATTTTCAATATCAATGAAACGGTTGCTTTTGGAAAGAAAATTTTACGAAATTAATGTTTAAATATGATTTCTGCCATGTGGCCGGCCGCCACGGCTGGCGCGTAGAAGGCGCAGTCTGGAACACGCAATTTTCAACAACTTTTCTCAGCATTTGCGTCCGCATTTCGCCGATAACTCTTCGAATGTTGATTTTCAGGTGTTCAATTGTTTGTGGCTTATCGACGTATGGGTTTAAATCACACCATCTTGGTGGCCAATTAATTGGGCCATTACGTAAAATGATTTTGTCATCAAAAGCTTCTTTGAGTAGAACAATTATTTTCATTACAAATTTCAACAATTTGCCCCCGTTGTTCGGGTGTAAGTCGATTCATAATGGAATTTCAAAGCAAACTAAGCAAAAAGCAACTGTCAGCTGTTAAATGGGTGCTCAAATAAAGTCGTGATGCAACTCAAAGTTGCGACACTCTGAAAAAACGCGCTTTATATATAATTGAATGTTTTTTTTTCGCAATTCGTATTCATTAACCAGGCTTTCGACTCGGAATTAAAATTTTTGTTAAATTTATTTTTCGAAGTTAATTTTCGACATATATATTTATATATGAAGTTGATGTTAGTTTCGGATGGACTTTTTAAGAGATCGGATGGCAGATGGAATATCTGACTGAGTTGTAACAGGCAAGTTCATCCGAAATATGTTTTACATTAAGCTCCGCGTTAAACGTTGTACAACATGGTGGCTCCCTTTGTTGAAAAAGGTGTTTATCGGAGAACTTGTAGTGTCCTAGTCGGAGGCGAACGAATATATGGTTTATCTTGTTACAGTTTTCGGGTATAACGGTTTTACTCCGGATGGATTGACGCTTTTGTAATTAGCTAGTCTGAGATTAGCTGAAACTTATGCGCGAGCGAGTGAGTACTGACTCATTCGTAGGAATAGCAGGCATCTAGACGCAGAATAGCACTTACCATAGCAAATTAGTCAGCTTTTGAGTTATCAACCATGAACTCGCTTTTAATTAACTCAAAACCCGACAGGGACATATTCTACCCTTATCACCACACACACACACACACACACACACATATACTCGTCTGTACAGTGGCCGCTCCATAATAAGCACTTTTGTTTCCACGAATTTCTTTTATTGCGAAGGACAAATATTTTTGAATTGGCCATTCCACAGCACAAATTTTTTGTGGTTGGACCACCCTTTATGACTCACTAATATTTTCTTTCAGAAAACTTTTGCTTGCTGGGTAATTACATGTGAACTGTTCGAGTTCGTTCAGTGTTTCAAGATTTCGTACTTACAATTCATTTGTACGTTTTATGGTTACCAATTAAGGGATTTATTTTGGTTCTGTGCACAAATTTAATTGTTGGTAAGTGGAACCCATTATCAACAATATTATGACCGCCAAGTTTATTTAATGAAGAAATTTGCAGCTCGCTCACAAGTGCAAAAAAAACACAGAACAGAAGCAAGAAAACAAGCCAGTCATAGATAGACGTGTGTGAAGTAGAACCAAAAACAACACAACAACAAAACAACAACAAAAACGAAACGAGCAAAAGCACCCCCCAACAATATAAATGATTTTAAAAATAGAAACAGGATGTGTGTGTGTCTGTGTGTGGATCTGTATGTGAAACAAAAACACATACAACTATTGCGAAAATATATTGTATTTTGCTTACTTTTTATCCCTATAGGGAAGTTCTATTTGACTGCGTTATAATTATGATTGAAACAGATACTAATTTCATTTTAAAGGGTGCGAACACAAAAGTAAAAATTAAACTATTTTTTATGATTTTTTATGATCAGAATTCGTTGCTGCATTAAGAAAATTAATAATTCGTTTTGTTCTAAAATAAGTTTGTTTATTTCTTGACCTTTTAAGTTTCTTTTTATTTTTTTTTTTCTAAATTTTAAGTTCGGCTTTAGGTCAAATTATTCAAAATGGAATGAGTTTTCTTAGTTTTTATTTATGAAAAATTTTTTTATTTATCGACCTTTTATGTTTTTTTTTTATTATTTTAAGTTCGGCTTTAGGGTAAATTATTGAAAATGCAATGAGTTTTCTTCGCTTTTATTTATGAAACATTTTTTTATATAATTTTTTTTTTTATAAACATGAATTTTTTTTGCAATTTTTTTTTTTGAATCTTCTAATGTTTTATTTATTTTTCAAAATTTCGCTGAACGTCGTTGATGATCTTCAGGATTTTTATAATAAAAACGCAAAATAACACAAGTTCCAATTAATATAAAATTTAATCTGACATTAACATCAACAGAAGAAATAAATATTTAAAACAAATATTTACATTTATTTATAAGAAACATTAAAACAATTAAAAACACCTTCATATATACATATGTAAAGTTTTTATAAAAATTTGCATTACAAATAAAGTCTGATAAAAATATTGATTTGCAAATCAAAAGAAATATTTTATGGTAATAATATTCGACAGCTCCTTTCTGGGACTTTCTGTTGATGTTGTTCTTATTGTAAACTTGTGTTTATTATAGTTTAAGTTATTAAAGGTTGTAAATAAATAAATTAAAAAAACACGATGGTTGTCCAGTTGCTAAAAACTTATTCATAGAACTCTTGATTTTTGCTTGTCTATTAACTGTTTGCGCGCAGCTCTCCAAGTCTTTTCAATAGTTTAATCTTGTCTCACTCGATACGTGAATCATGTGCAGCCTTTCCACAGTTGATCTATTTTTGTAATTGTTTTTTTTTTTTGGAAGATTGTTTTGATGGAAAAAGAAATTCATTTTTAGCCGGAATCTTTTTAAATCGTTAAAAAATTACTACAGCTTTGTCCCATATTCTACTCATATAAACTGGCACAGAGTTGCCTGTTTTTTTGAAAAATGCTTTAAGTTTTGCCAAGGCCGTTAAATGTCAGTTCTGCTGTGAGATTTAGGAAGTAAATAACCGTTATTCAGACATGTATTGCTGTACTCCTCGCGAACGTGGGAATAAATGTTCTGAACTGGCATTTACCGGCATTAGTAAACACTCTCAAATATTGCGGCAGGGTGGCAACTTTTTTGTCACCTTGTTGAGGCCTATCGTGCGTGTCAGGCAGGAATTTTCGTTTATTTCTTTATACCAAGAACAACAAGAGATTTCTATACCAGCCTGGACACAAAACAATTTTAGATCTGTTTGTACGAGGGTTGTGCGGTGCGGTGTTTAAATCTATGTGGGCATTCATTGCCTCGGCTGTATAATATTTCTTTGATAAATTCAACATCAGCTGTAATAGATTCTTGTAGAACAAGCAAATCTATATCGCCCTGAACTGGTCCCTTAAATCACCGGCTACTAATTCACCTGATTCTCTGCTTTGCAGCTCAACCCTGTCATTTTGTGTCTCTTGTATGGTAAATCCTTTTACTTGCTTTTGTGTGAATTATGATGTTTTAATTAAATTATCCAGATGACTTTAAATCATATAGAAGAAATTTGTTTACATTTAAATATTTTATCTTCATAGTTTTGTTTACGGTTTGCTTTTGCTGTTAAGCCCACAAAGTACTTAGTAGAATTTTTGCTTTCCCCAAACCGACACACGTACTCTTACGCTGGCTACATTCCTTACACTTTAAGCAAATTCCATAAACAAATGCTCTGTGTGGCCTTAAATAATTTCGTTATTATCAACAAGTCATTATAAATTCATATTAATATTTGCAAATAATGCTTTGATATGTTATTTTACTTTTATCTTAATTTGAATTAATTGTATAAAGTATTTGACTCTTGAGTAAATTTATGTACTTTAATTCTTGGTAGTTTTTGTTAAGAGACTTATTAAGAAAACATGCATTACATTTTTGCATTGATCTAAATATATATGTACAATATAATGAATGTTTCAAGACTTCACAGTTGCTGGGTGACCTTTTGCCACCAGTTGTGCTGCAACAAAGATAAGGATATTTAATTAAGGTTCACACAACTACATACATATATATATATATATATATATGTTTGGTTCAGCTCTGCTCCTGGTTTAGGATTTACGAGGTCTGTTCAAAGAAAAAAAACAAGGTGAATTTCGAAATTTCACAATCGATGGTGGTAAGTTCGTGTCCAAACTTTATAAGTTCTTCAGATCTTCAGCCGGTTTAGTTTTGCTTGTGAGTGACAAAAAGTTCTACTGTTGAAAAAAAAAAATGAATCAAAAATTGGGCCTCAGCCACCGTATTCACCAGATTTGCTTCCCTACCCCTTACCACCTTTTTTTTTTTTTTGTTGCCAAGATTAAAGACTCTTATAAAAGGCTGGCATTTTGCGACAATTGAGTAGATAAAAATTCAGGGATATTCCTAAAAGTACTCGTACATGTCACAACTGCTAAGAGGGCTGCAAGCAAAACTCTGGCACAAGTGCTTCATACTCATATTTAAGGGGAACTATTTTGAAGTGGTCTAAATAGCAATAAGTAATTTTTGAGAAAATTATAAAAAATTCACTTTATTTTTTGAACAGACCTCATACTTTTGTTAAATATTAACGGCATAAAAGTTTTGCTTAATGATATTTGAGCTGGAATTAAAATAGTTTTTGCCAATCAAATAAGTTAAAAGAAAACGTAAAATGTTATCAACAACAACAATAAATAACGCTGTGCAGCACTGAATAGTTTTCACTTAAACGCTTCCCGCTTTAGTGCGCAAAATTTCTTAGCATTAATCATAACTATTGAATGATAATTTTTAAAAGAAATTTGTTGCCCACTTAAAGTACTATTTTTTTTTTTTGGTTTAGCAAAAGCCAAACAAATCACGTGTTTTTGTTAAAAAAAAAATTCAACATATTAAGGAATTAGAAATTTTGGAAAAAGAAAATAAAAATGTTGTTATAAGAAAATAATTTTTTATATTTAATACGAGAAACAGTGTACCGGTTTTTTGTACTTTCCTGCTGTCTATATGCTGTTGCCCCTAGTGGCAGGTTTTGCCGCAGTATATGGCAAACTGAAGCACTCTCCTTTCTGGGATAAAGAGGAGAATAGATTCCGCAGCTAATACAGCAACCAAAACTCTGGAAAACTCAGGTTCTGTCAACGCCTTCGCCGAACCTCATCCAGGCTAAATGGTAAAAAGGCGGCCAATACGTTTCCTTCAAATAGGCATCGTGATTTAATTGCCTACCATGGCTGAAAACTTCTATTCGTGGTGTTGACGTATACTTGATCATTGAGGAGTTTTACTCTATTTTTGGGGAGCCTAATGCTCCCTTGCCAACTATTGTTTGGGCATGAGGATGAGCCGCAGACTACTTTAGCAATGGAGTTCGGCCACCATCAGATTAGGCCAGTGTCCCAGATGCTGATTTTATATTAGTTTCACTTACCGACATTTTGCAGGGTATCAACCCTATTTGCCAGTAGATTTTTTTTTTTTTGAGACCAGAACAAATCCTGTGCTCTGGTAGCGGGCACTGGGTTAGGTAAAGTCGGAGTGGTGTTTCGCTATTTTTCTTTTTATTCCATTTTGCAGGGATGAGCATGTCTATGTTGAACTTATATGGATTTTGATTGTTGGGCTATTGAGTGTTTGTATTTATGGACTGCCTATAGCGTCATTTTGTTGTTGTTTTTAGTTGTATGTAAAGAATTTTGGAAATTTTTTTCACTAGAGTTTTTGGTAGAAATCGAATCTACGACCTCTGGACTACTGATCGAATTGTCTATCAACTCAGCCATCGAAGCAAACTTAATGGTTGGAAACCTTTTTATTCACAGCATTGAATATTTAGTTTTGTTTATATGCCCAGTTGGGCTTATAAGACAACCAGACTGAGCCGATTGAAATAGCAACAGTCGTGTTCCATAAAATACAGCCTCTATTGAGCCAAACGCTTAGAAGAAATTGGCATTATTTTAGAATATATTTCATCTATTTAGCCATGGCCTCCGTTCAAAGCTCTCAGATTGTTTTTATTTTGAAAATTTATGTTGCCAGTTCAGCTTTTTTCACGGAAAATGTCAGCATTTCAAATCTGGCATGACTGATGCTCTCCAGAATTGTTTACATGTGTGTGTGTGTGTGTCTTGGCAAAATTTCAAATTTTTAATGTAATTTAAACTTTCAAATTTTCCTTTTTCTTCACTTATATACCTACATACACACAAATGTGGGCAAAACTGTATATGCATCAAAGTATTCTGACCCAATTTAAAGTGTTTCTTTTTGATCTGTGCTTTCATATTTTACAGCACTTGGGAAAGAACTCCCTTTTATATCTCCAGTTAAGACAACTTTTCAATTCAAATCAATCATTTCGATCATCTCTACTTTACTGACGGTTGAAATCACTCATTTGTTAATGGTTTTTTTCGTTTTTGTTTCCTAAATTTGTTTCCTTTTCAATTTGATTTGTTCTAAAAGCTTCCATATCATGCAGCATAAACACAAAGCAAAATTGACTTTTATAACCCTTTTATTTGATGATTTATCACTGGGGAGCTCGATTTTGCCAACAGTGGCAAATTTGTTGTTTCTTTTTCCCTGACCTTGAACTGTATGTTCAAAGCCAGTTGGAGGGTAAGAATTAATGTTCGAAACGAAGACTAAATTTAATTTATTAATTTATTTAGCAAAGTTTCTTTTATCTCCATCTGGTATCTTTAAGAAAACGAATTCATAATAAATAGGATTTGAAAGGGGGGGGGGGCGGGGGGGGGGGGGTATTCATGCACATGCATGGTTGGGCCGCAAAGTCATCAAGTTGAAAAGAGTTGAGGCTTGAGGTTGTTAGAAAATGTTTAAATAATAACAAATTTTTAGCTTTTATTACTATTTCCAATACAACGAACACAACAAAGGAACACTTTTTTTACAATATATTTATAAAAAAAGTGGTCATACATTTCATTAAAAATAATCATAATCATTATAATTACCGAACCGGGTATTATATGAAAGGCCCTAATGCTTTTCTAAGGTATTTTAAGGCTGAAAACTTTTGCTAATATATTTTTAATTAAAATTAATTCAATTAACTCAAAATTATATCATAAAATTAATCCCGGCAATAATTTACAAAATGCTGTTTCTTCACGAGGGCATACAAAACGACCCTTTTTGTGTAAGCAAGTAAAGGGTCTCTTATTAAGCGCATTCCATTTTTGATTCAGAATTAAACAAAAGTGTGTGTATGTTTGTGTGAAATAATATCGGAACTAATTTTATGGCGAACATTTGAAATGTTCAATTCGTTCCTGAATCTGGCACATAAATTAAACAGAATTTGATGGCAGACTTTTTATTTGACGCAGTCAAATCGCACTATTTCGGCTTAAAAATAATTATAGCATAAACCTAAGAAATCTTTGCTCCAAGACAGGCAAAAAAAAAACGAACGCATCGAAATCGCACGATTTCGTTAACCAGTTCTCATCACCTGATGAGTTACTGTCAAATCTCCCATATGACTTGGAATCATTCATTGCACACCCGTGACGATCTACTGTCAAAGCACGCATGTGATTTGAAGTCATGGACCTCATGAACCATGTCCAAAGTACTATGAACTCTGTGGCATGTGTCGAGTTAGAGCGCATACCATTTATTTTAGTTTAAAAGACCCTTCGGTCTGGTCAATGGATGTTTTCAGAAAAATACGCTGACATTGTCTTCCTAAAATCTTCAAAAAATAGTAATTTTTTTTAGCAATTTATTAAAATATATTATAGGCTTGGCCACAAAATTGTGGTCTGCAAAAGGCGGAGATTTTGTAAGTGCCGAAACAGCAACGATGTGTTTAACAGATTTCGTGTTTCTGACTCAGAGAATTAAAATTTATCCACCATAATTCGAATAGTCTGGGTGACAAAATGGCGAAGTGGCCGAAACTTTGCCTGAACTGCAGGCTCGTTCTTATAAAAAAAAAAACCATTAATGCATTCATGGTGATTTGGCGGCCAGCACAATATTTTAGCCATTATCCTGTTTTGCAGCTCAATGAATTGTTAAGGGAAGAAAGACCCTGTATCTGCAGGCTTGTGCACACAAGGTTGGGTATTTGGTTTTTTCTTTTGGCTTAAGGAATATTTATTTGACAACTTTCTTGTTACATAAAATGAAATTATTCCTGTGAAATTTTACGTGTAATTAATCGCCCCAGTTAAAAGCATATAAGTAGGCTTATATGAGTGAGTAAGAAACAACATGTAAAACAAATTATGTTGTTCATTTTTCGTTTGCAGAAAGAGACAATTTCGTGGCAGTCCTTCGGTAGCGGTTTTGTCCAGCTGTTCCATTTGCTGTTAATTGTTATTTATATATTTTGTTGTGCTTTTTATTAAATTTATTAATGATAGACTACTTTCGTTGTGTTTTTCTCTGCCCAGCAAATATTCTGTTGGCAACAGAATTTTTTCTGTTTTTCTTTATTTTGTGCCGGCATTTTTGCTTGGCGCTCTTCTCATTTCACAAATTGTTGCTGAATACATTTTAAGTAACAGGTTTATTATACGGCCACATAAATCAGCAACAAAATTTATATTTTTACATTATTTTGTTATTAAGTCTTTTTCTCTTTTTTTTTCTTTGTTTATTGCATTGCAAGTTTAAGCCTTAACCACAAAAAGTGCCAAGCGCTAAAGTTAACAGATCAGGGTCAGGGCATGTGAGGCAACACTTAATGCTCTTGAATATAAAAACACGAAAGTTGAATAAAGAACAACATAAATTTATAGCGCTGTTTTAGCTAAACTATGGAGGCAAACAGCTGAAAGCTATTTCATATCTTTTTATATGACAATCAATTTAACAATTTCTTAGAGAAGCCAAGAAAATTTATCATGAAAATTAAGTATTTTTTAGAATAAAATAAATACAATTTCATTAAAACTTGATGGAACGTTTTTTTTTTGTATAGAAATCTCAGTTATTAAACTTTAATCAATAAAAGATATTGTTTATGACTAAGAACTTTAGCCTTAAGTGTGAAAACTTTTCTTAAAAAAAAGTTTAGTGGAAATTTTAACTCTAATTATTTATAGTGTTGGGGATGTTCGTTATAAGTAAAATAAATACTTGAGTATTGAAGATCTAATACGAAAACCAGGTTAAAAACATGTTACTTGAAATCACGTTATATGAAACCACATGATTACCACAAAAAAAAATATTCCTTCAAAAACCCGAGCTTTCGCTGCTCTTTAATTATATTTTCAATATTAACAGGTTTGAAGTGACTTTAAACTCTTAATATATTTTATAAACGTTTCTCTTGTTGCAGAAATAGATTTTCGTGTTTTGAAAACACGTGATTTATTTTTTTATTTAACCTTAAGCCGCCTGTGTAACGTTAAGGCGCATCATAAAATTAAATAAGTCCTTTACCCTAATCTTAGAATACTCTTAGGGAATATAAAAACCTCTTATATACAAAAATGCCAACAGATAAGAGAGGATGAGTAGATCAAAACTACAAATGAATTGGGTATTTTTGATCCACATAAAGTACTCTGTTGCCTTGGAGGCAAAAGTCTAAGTCTGTTTCAATAAGTACAAGTAGAAGGTAGACATTCAGACACTGCTCTTCAAGGTTATAATATTTAGTATCAGAACAAACGGCCTGAAATCATCTTTAATTACATTCATGAATGGTTCAATTTCCCTGCTGGCTTAAATTAAACTAGAAAATACAGTAGACGATGGGATATTAGAGCCACTTAGTAGCTGGAGTAGTTCTAATTCACAAGAAGTTTGAATTTCCAAAGAAATAAATATTAGATAAATAACATGGGATTCCCCTATTTTGGCAAACAAAAGCTAAACAGACAATTTTCCAGTGTTAGAAACTAACGAAAAATAAAAACTCTGAGAAATTAGTGCTAATTTCAGAGCAGTGCAGTGTATGAAAAACCGATGTCTGTAATTTCCGAAAGAATGCGAGTTTCGCTAGTTTTAATTTCTTAGCGTCTACTGTATTCCCAATTCTACTCAAACTTTCCCTTTGCCCGTTAGTGCGTTCCTTGTTGGATACATAAAAATTATATATTCATGAACATTTGTTTGCAAGAAAACCGGATCCACGGTGTGCTGGGCATATGAGTATAATTTTTTGTGGAACAAATCTTGTTTGAATAAACGGCGCGACAGGTTCGTTCAGTTTCCATAATTGCAATTCTATAAGACGATAACTCGGAATTTCTCCATCAGTTGTCGCTGGCTTTACAGCTGATTTTAATATCTAAGTAAAAATAAAAGTTTACAATATTATTATTTAATGTCTCACTTAAAATAAAAGCTTATAAAATTATTCTTTGTCGTTGTTGTTTCTTAACACAACGTGTTTAGTTCTTGTCTTCTTTTAGTCTACCGAACCTCTCTCTTACCGCACACAAGTCCCGGCCACGAATAACTCAGGCAAAATTTCTTCTTTTTTTTTTTTCTTTTTATTATTAAAATGCCATTCAGTATTAATGGAAGGAAACAAAAATCTTTATAGACAAACGCCTACTGGTACAATTTAATACAATCAAACATTTGCTTAACAATTGAATTAATTCATATGCACCATCGTCATCGTCATCGTCATCATCATCATCATCAGCTACAGCAAATGGAGGGTTCCCACCGGACACATGCAAATACTTGGTGCAGGGCCAGTAAAAGCAAAAATGCTTAAATGTGCGCTTGTATGTGTATTATTCCCCAATGATTGTAATTTCAAGTGCCATTCCTTGTAGAGGAATGTGTCTGTTATATGTGTGTGAGAGTGTGTGTGTGAGTGTGTGTGCAAGTTCATGTGTGTGCAGGTTCATGTGTAAATACATTTGTTAAATTGCCTTGATGACATTTTGTTAAAATTTACTGTTCCACTTTTAATGTTTTATTTATACGCGTACGTTACTACCACTCGTGACTGCGAGTAGAGTTGCCTTCTCCTTTTTTTTTTTGTATATTTTCTTATTTGTTTCCATGTGAATGTTTGTTTATGGTTACGCTCGCTGGCATATGGGTGTATGTGTGTGTGTGTGTGTGTGTGTGTGTGTGTGTGTGTGTGTGTGTGCTTGGGTCCTGAAAGCATATTTGTGCTGGGGTTTTATTTTATGTTTCCTTATTTTCCTTTTGGATTTTGCCTACGTGTTGGTTTTTATGCCCTATAGCGAAATAGTTTATTGAATATTCACTTTAGAGTCTGTTTTTTTTTTTTGTTTCCTCTGCTTTGACCAAATAACAGTCTTAACCATGGCAATAAAGAGCTGCACATTAAAAACAAAAAGAAACGTTAAAGCTAAATGGAAAATTTGAACTCAACTTTTGTCTAAGTACACAGAAGTTCTCTAAGTACCAGTTGCAAACACCTGCTGGTGGCACTCACTATCATTTCAAACAAAATCTCTACCAAAATGTATTTCAAAATCACTATTTCCGAACACTTATGAAGATTTCATTTGATAACAACAGCAGCTGATTAAGACCTCAAAATAAGAGAAATATTCCACAAATCGGTTCGGTCAAATATTTAGGAGTACACATTGATTGTAAACTTACATGGAAAAATCATGTAAAAGCCAAAACCCAACACTTAAATGAGTTTTTTGGTTGCTGGCTTCAAGATATAAAACAATTTTAAAACCCGTTTGGTCTTGTATACAGCTGTGGGGAATGGCCGGTAACTCTAATATTGAAATACCTCAAAGGTTTCAATCTAAAACATTTAGGTGCATCGCTAATGCTCCCTGGTTTATGCAAAAACAGAGCTATTGCTGATGGCTTATCAATTGCAATGGTCAAGCTCAGCTCGAAATTAGGAAACTTGGCGAAAATGACTTGGAGTTTGTTTTGGCAATGACTTTGCGAGATAATACCAATGAAGTTCGTAGACTCAAGAGGAACCATATGCTGCACTTACCATTTTCAATCTAAATATATATTTCTTAATTGTATATATGTTCATATTTAAAAACTGTGTGTAGAATCTAATTTGGATTAAAATTGCCATTGTCACGTGATGGATATATATGTACAAATGTCGTTTTTCAAACTATATATATTTATATTGTCATGGATGTTATCATTAGACTTCATAAAATGCCACTGTGAATGTCTACAGTGAAAAATTTTTTACATTCATTAAATATTGTTCAAATTTGCACTTATCACTATAAATCAATAACTTTTTAATTGATATGATTAAAAGTTTGATTGGATTAATTAAATCATTTAATTGAGTTAAATACAGGGCTTAATTATACATTAAATATTATTTTTTTTTATTATTGTGTAATTCTCTCAATATATATAAAATAATTCCTAAAGCTTTGGCATTTAGTCTGGTAGAAATGTTTAAATAAATGTCGCACCTGTCTCGTATTTACATTGGCTTGTGCTAAATTTTTTGTTATTAAGTCAAAATTTTAATTGAACACACTGTGAAAAATGTGTAATAAATAGTTTTACTGCAGAATTTATTACCCGTTTCAAATACCTTTCATTTTGCATGTATTTTGCCTTGTAATAATTTTGAAAGACACATAAATCCATGACGGGATTAACCAACCAAATAACAGTCCTAGAGCAGAAATATTGTCAAGCTGAAATGATATTCGCTTAAAAGTCATTGAAATTTCCCCCACTGTGCCGTTGTTTGTTTCCGTAAATAAAAAATCAGTTAATCGTATGGAATCAGACTTTAGCGCTAAATAAACTGGAATTGTAGATCATAGTTCAAAGGGTGTTCCCATACAACACATTACGCTAATCATATGGAAATAGAGCTTAAGGATTAAAAAAAAATGGCATTTTAAGTATTTTGCAAAATTTACAGATCATTAAAAAATTTCTTAAAAAAAGATATATGATTATTGTCGCTTAAGCTTTCTGGCACTACTTTTGGGATTTAATGCTCGTTGTAATCACACTTGTTCTACACTCAACGTGTTCACTGTTGTTTTGCAATATATAATAATACATAATTTCATGTACTGAAGGCATTCGAACTAGATTTTTCACAGTTGGATTCATCCAAACACTGAAACTGCACTTCGCAGTCGTTCTAAATCACTGGCCGCTTTATGTCTTGTTTCCGCTTTTCCAGCGCTCTGGTAGCAGGCGCAAATATGCTTGTATTTGCACTTGAGCAGAAAAAATTGTCGTACAGCCTGTAACTTGAAAAACTTGTATAAATAGATGAATGTGCATGAGTTCCTGGCTCTGTGTTTTTTTTTTTTATTTTCATTTTAATTTTTTTTTTTTTTGTTCTTTTGTCGTTTTTCGCATTCACATATTCGGTGTGTTAAACAATGGTGGTTATCGATTTAGTAGCACTTGATTTTCTGGTTGCCTCCATTCAATATTTGACAAAGTGGAGGTCGTGTTGTCATTTTGTTTAATGATTTAACGTGGCGATGCTGGGCGCACTCCTCTAAAAGGAAATCTGGATTTTATGCATTACGTGGCAGTACGTTTTTCTTTGTTTTAATTAGAACGGAAGGAAAAATTCACTGTTTTAAAGCTATTTATTGATGGCATTAAAAATGCTGAGTTTATGCGCTGTATTCCGGCTGAATGCTGGTCTTCCGTTAATATGGTTTTTTTCTTTGTTTCCAATCATTAAATTGCAATTCAATTTAATATATTGTATAATGAGAATAAAAATTATTTTTTTTTTAATAAATAGTTTTAATAAGAAATAGTTTGTTTTTGAAAACATGTAATTGCATGAATTCTAGAAATGAAAAACAGTCTCAAATAATAAATACAAGCTGGTGTAAAAGCTATCCGCCTATTGGGAATAACTTTGGAACTGCAAAATAATTATTTTGATTACTTTTTTCAATAATCACTGGTCGATGGTGTTGGCGCAGCATGAACTTAGATGTAGTCATGTGAGAGCAACTGGGCAAATACTTGGGCGTTTAGCTATTAATCTAGAACTGTATAAGACAATAAGAAATACTGCCAGCTGTGGGCGGCCCTACAGCAGATGCACTGCTAAGAAGATCGCCTACTGCTAAGACCAGCAACCAGGAGATGGATAATATAAATCGGGGGCCCTTATAAAGAATTTCAGCAAAAGACTTAAAGATAAGAATCAGACAAAGTGCAAACAGGACTTTTAAGTGATGACCCCCTTAAATTTGGCCTATAATCTGATGCCACTCTCAATCTCGACCGCAAAGAAATCAAACCCATCGTGAGCCACTAGATTCACTTCCATCTGGGTAAATGCCTGAATAAGCACAATTAAAGCTTCTGTAATTTTGAAATGCCGCGTATAGAACACAAAAATCCTTTATAGCTACTCAAAAGTACTCTACAGTGTTGAGTTTATAATGTAGGAAACTTGGGCCTGAGTTGTACTGGAAAACGCCACTGGCCATATGACTCCTATGAACGGTGAACGCTATAGAGCCATATACAATAACTTATTGTATATTCACAATTGGAAGGTTTGAGAGTGAAGAACATGTGGTTGCAACATTGTGTAACAATCGTGCTTAATACACGTTCTACAACTGAATTTCCAAACAGGCCAGCACTGTGGACTTTTTTGTATAGTGTTTCTCGAAGTCACTTATCTCTGCCAATAATCCTCAGACTTTTAAAGTTCTCAAAGAGAACAGGAACCAAGAAGAGCAGAAACCTATTTTTGAAAGTGCCAGCAAAGCCGAGTGCGAGCGTTGCCTAGCGGGAAGTGTTTTTTACAAAAGCAAAAGCTTTTCCAGCTCGAATCTAAGCTTTCATTGAATCATTTCCGACACATTTACAAGGTGGGTTTCTGAATTTCAAATAATCTTTCGGCTAATAGAAACTGTTGCAGAATTGTTAAGCTACCCTCGCATTTGCTGCTTTCTGCTTTTGGCTCTATCATATTAGAATTGTCTGGCATCCAATAACATCAGTCAATCTTTTAATTAAAATGCTGCTGTGGCAAATTCAATTTATTTATCTTTGGAATATGATTTTTTTCTTTATTTTTTATGTATTTTGTTTTCTTTCTCTGATTTGATGAAATTCCGCAAGATTTAGTTGATACGATTAAGGAAAAAATCTATAAAAAATTGGCTGCGATTTTCTTAAGCTCAAATATTTTTTGGTTGAAGAAATTTTGGAAAAAAACATCGTTGTGTAATTAAACTCCGAAGAAAAGTTCAATATATAGAGTATTTTTTTCTTAAAATTTCTGATATTAATTTAAACAATGATAAGTTTTATTCTCTGTAAAAAGGAGTATTTTTTCTTAAACTTTCTTATATGAATTTAAACCATAAGTTTTTATTTCTTACATGTATTGATTTTAAATTAACCTGGAAAACTCTTGCTCATGATTTACATTAAAAAACAGCTTTAAAAATCTGCTAAGAAAATCGAATAATTTTGTGGATTTTTTTATAGCGTTTTAAGGTTTTCTTAAGACCATAAAAAAAAAAAAAAATCATTATAATTTTTTATTTCAAACGATGTGAATTAATTAAATAAGACAATTTAAGTCATGTACACAACATATCTCGTTGTTTTAAATTCAACAACGGAATACGCTGAATCAGTTAACAAATTGTTTGAATTAACACACCTGTACAGAAATTCGCAGCTTAAACAACACAGTTTCAATAATTATTGACAGTTTTATGAGTTGTTTTTATTATTAATTTTTTTTTTTATAAATAATTAACTTTTTTGATGTGAAAGTTGTGTTTGCGGTGATAAAATGGGGCCTGTGGACCACTCTTGTTAAGCGTAACTGGCGCTATAAATTGAACCAAATGTAATATTATGGTTCCGAAGTTTAATATTTCGTTTTTATTTGTTTAGCTTTTTTGTGACAGTATGCGGTGATCATTATCTCTGCAAAAAAAAAATCGCAAAATTAAAATATAAAAAATATTCGGGTATAAAACTAAAAAATATTATTAACTTTTCTACAGCTTTTCTCAATATAGCTGAACTCTTCACTCGTAGTGAATATTTTCTTAATCTTAATCTTAAGAATTGAAGAGAAAAAAATTAAATTTAAAATCAGATTAAATACACTTTGCAATATATATGAAAGAAATTATGAAATACTCTCTGGTAGTTTTATTTAATTCATTTTGTTTTAATTTTGCTTGTTTGTAAATTCTTGATTTTTTTTCATTGAATTTCATTACATTTGTTAAATTTAAGCCATAAAACATGAAAATGTCATTGTAAAAACCATTGATTGATATTTAAAGCCAATCATCGCATTATTTTCAATCTGAATGATTGTCACTGCGAATCTATCCAGAAACCGCAAACGAAAAAGCCAGAGACTGAGAGAAAAACCACAATATTTATCGCTTTTGCGATTTTTATTTGTCAGTCGACGACGCCATTAATAAAAGAGAACGAAAACAAAGAATAAAAATAAACAACTTTTCCACCACAAAAATAGGAGACATTAAGAAAAATGATTTTATGGTTATGGTGAAATGAAAATGCGAAAAGGAATTCAACTGGCGACTAAAGAACTGCTATGGGGCGCTAAGAAAGCTATAGGCGAAAAAACCTATTTAGTGTTTTTTTAATGTACAAAGAAAAACGATTGCAAAGTGCAAGTGATTTCTTAAGATAGTGAAAACTAATAACTCGACTGAGTTTTGTTTTTTTAATTTTGTCAACATTTTGTTTAATAGACAACCGAATAATATGGCGGAAATCAGACATGCCAGCGATGGAAAAACTGGGCAAAATAAAGTTTATAAATCATACATAAATCAATTGTTTGCGCTTCAAAATACTGGCGAACGTTATAGTTCGATATCGTGGCATGAGCCTTTTAATTTAATTTTATTTTATTTTATTGCCAAAAACATAATATATTATTGCCAGAAATTTAATTGAACAGACCTTAAATATGGATTTTCATATAAGTCTGGCAGCTTCCACAATAAGTTTTGATTTGTAAAATTATAATTTTTATTTTTGTATTATTTTAATTTTTTTTGTTTTGCTCAGTGTAATGATAATGTTTCTAATAACGACGTCATGTGTTTGTGAATGTGGCGATAATGTTTAACATTTTGGAAATCGACTTTAGGATCTTACAAGCTGCCCACAATTCGAACTTAAAGCAGAGTTGTAATTTGAATCGCAATGAACATCTTTGTTATTAAATTGTTAATTTTTTTCACGGTTTTACTCGTATTAATCTAATAATTTTTGGTTATTAGGATTAATTATAATTCTAATTATAGTAAATTATAAATAAACACTCGTATTGGCGCCAACATTATGCTTCAGTTTTATATAGTTCTGGCATATAGAAATACCAAAGATATTGAAAAGCTTGAACTTGAACAGTAATTATTTCCAGATACTCATTCCCGCTGGTGAAGAACTTAAGATTTCAGGTTCTATCTAAAAATATGTTAATCGTTTTCAAACTTCTGGTTCTTTAATACAAATTGCGATAATTATTTCAGACCATTTTGACCCAAAACGCATTAATGTTGTAGATACCGATTTAGATTTCTTAAAAAAAATATTCAGAAGTTTAAATATTCCCTTAAAAAAAAAATACATTTATTAAATGGGTTTTTACATTTATCATTTCTGTTCTTCCTGCACTTGGGGATTGTTTCAAACAACAACAACAAATTGTAATCGTCTATGACATGCATTCAAACAACAACAATACAGTAGTTACTTCTGAGTACAATTAGGTTTTTCTTGTTGTCGTGGTATGATGTGTGTGTATATGTGTGTGTGTGTTTGTGTGTGTGTGTGTTTTGTTTTGTTTTAAATTTATACCAACTTCCGTTTGTTGTAATTTATATTTCTAAGACAAGAACTTTTTGATTAATTGTGCGTCGTTTGGAAATTTTTCTTCTTTTAACGCACGCACATACCCACTTAAGTCAGGAAATTTTTTGATTTAAGCGAAGACCCGTTCCTTATGCAGGGCCTCTTGTTATGGGGCCCCCTTCTTTACAGAAATTAGAGTCAGTGGAATAAAAAGAAAAGGCTGGAACTATAATTGAATTTAAGGCTCGGTTCAAAATGTGTCTCCTACAAATAAAGTAAATAAATGTTTCTGAAACAGGAACCTTGACGACTGCATTGACAGTGCAGCTGGTCACTTTTTTTACCTATTAGTGTTTCTTGGATGTAAAGTTTTTATTTTTGACATTTAATGAACATTTAACAAAAACAAAATGCAAACAACAAAATAAATAGAGGGGAATTCCCTGAGATATGTTGTTGTCCGGCTGAGTTTAACTGCAACAAACTGTCTTAAAATTCTATAAGAACCTGCAGGCTGGAAGAATGAATTACGCTTGTATTCGATTGTCATAAATGTGGCAATAGCTGCGTGATATTTTGGAAATGAAATCGTCACAAAAAAACGTCAGGTTGAAAATAATCGTTTTTTCCCAATCAAAAAAATATTTTTTTTTAAAGTATAGGCTAACAAAAGTTCGAAAGGAATATTTCTTCTTAAAAATATATATACATTTCTATGTCTATAGCCATTAGCTTAGATCATAATTAACCATATACTTCCATCAATTTCAATATTTTATAAATTATTGTATGAACTAAAAATAGGCACAAAAGGAACGATTTCAGTTATACAGATTCAGCTAACGGCAGTCTTCAGCTGCAATTTGCGTTTTCGGATTGAAGTTGAAAATGCAGGCAATTCTCTCTCTCTGTAAAACCGAAAAAAATAAATGAAGAATTTTATACTTGACTACAAAAAAAAACAACCCAAAAGTACCGATTTTCATATAATTTTTTTGTGCTTAAATTAACATTGGAAATTTCAATTATCCTGATGAACCAGTCTCAACATTCTATTATATTATTTAACTAATTAACTAAAATTCACTTAAAATAAAAAGCACTAAAAGATTAAAAATTGCTAAAATAGTACATATCAGTTACTAAACAGTGGCTAATAATAGAAGAAATAGACTTAAAGTACAAAATTTATCAATGCAAATTTATAAAAAGGTATGAAACATTTATCTCTTTCACTGCTTAATATTTAATAATAATTTACGGAGCAACAATTATTAAAGTTTTGTTTTTTGTATATAGTTCAAGATTGCTTTCGAAGTGGTAAAAAATCGTTAATATTAGGCCATAAATCGTCAAATCGTCAACATGTTATTTCTGGCACCTAAAATCGTCAAAATGATGACAAATCGTCAAAATGATGACAAATCGTCAAGTGAGGCAGCTGTGTATGTGACTAATAACACAATTTGCCCAAATGTTTCAGCAGAGCATAAAATAATGAAAAATTTAAAATCAATAAGACAGTAAAAAACTAAAATAAAATCAAGAAATTGACGCAAGTAAAAGCAGGAATTAAAGGCAAAGAATTGCTGGCACAAACGCAGTCCCTGTTTTTCTTTTGTTTACACATCTGCATATATGTGTGTATGTATATATATGTGTGTGTATGTATGAGTATATCGCAATAGCTGCAATTTGTTGTTGTTGTTCAGCCAGTTCTTAGTAAGAAAATTTAGCTGCAGGTATTTTCATTTTCATGCATTTTTAAGCACAAACAGTTTCCGCACATTCTCGTAAATAAATCGTTTCTTAAATGTTTATGGGTGTGTGTGTGTGTGTGTGTGTGTGGAAGGAATGACATCAAAACAAAAGAGGGAAAAGCAAACAACAAAACAACAAATTTGCATGAAACATAATTCACTGAAAAGACATTTATTAATGTTTTTTTTTTGTTGTTTTTGTATATTTTCTTTAAGACATCAGGGGGTGTTTTTTTTTACGACAATCATATAGAATATCTTTTTCACTTTTAGTTTTAGAGTTTAAATTCTGCGTTCGACTCAACTTGAGAAATAAGAACTCAGTTCACCGATCGCCCAACCACATAATGTTTATTCAATTCACAAGCTGGCATTAAAATCGCCTGTATTTGGCCATGTGCTGGAACTCACATTTCGCAAAATCGGTGTGCTGGTGAAGTGACTTATGAGTGAAGTTGGCTTCAATTAGTAGAAATGACAGTCTATAAATAAAATTGAATATGTTTTTCAAAAAATGAACTAATATTAGTTTAAACTAATGCTACATACAGTCCAGTAGAGAGTGTTGAAAATAATTTGAGGGATATGTCAACCAGTTCACCAGTGAAACGTTTTCACATTCAGTTTGAACTGATATACCAGGTTTATGCGACATTGATGATCGTAATAGTCCAGATTAGCAAGTCCACAACTTAGACACACTCTCAAAGTTTCAAGCGGTTTCGACAGTATTGCCACACAATTCATCTCATTTTAATACTGACTGTGACCCTATTTATATAATCTTCAGTTAAATTAATGCTTTCAGCTGCAACTAATAAAGTGTTTGTTCTAGTTTTGGTAATAACTACTAAATTATAGGGCAGGCAGGTTTTGTTTCTTTGATAGGATTTATTTAAATTTTTATATTTAAATGTTATACAAAATGTATTTTCTTTCCTTTATAACCTCAATATTTACTGGCAACTTTCTTATATACTTTTGTTGGACCTTGTTACAGTGCTGCTGTCAAGCACACGGGAAGCTTAAGGTAGATTTTAAGCTGCAAATAAAGATGTAACACACACACACACACACACACACACACATACATTTGTTGTTATTGTAAAGCTTGCAAGCAGGATGTGTGATAAAATCGCTTGATTAAGTACTTAATCAATTGAAAGCTGTTAAAATAGTTTCCACAATTTATTTTCACATACACGCATAAATAATTTAATACACATGAATACATTTTAAGATTCCATAAATTCCCAAAATCATTTATAAAATTTTTTTTTTTCTATTTTTGCGAAAGGATTTTAGCCATAATTTAGTTGAACATAAATAAGTACAACAATAGATAAGTTGAGAGTTTTTATTGATTTCTTTGTTATTAGATTTTCTTAAGTGGCTGACAGCAGGAGGAGAAGTATTTAAAACCAGAAAGTATTTATAAGACAAGTTCACAAATTATGTGTATCCGATAATAATAATATATTCTGAAACTTGAGAGTGACATGAAACATTTGATATGGAAATATTATATTAAAGTATTTGAAAAAGAATATTCTACTACTATTTAAATATGTTAAAAAATTTTTCAAGAACACGTGATTTTGCCACGTGAAATAGAAATCGAAATGTTTGTTTTAATTATGAAATTTTAGTTTGACAAATCTGGCAAGACTCAATTCTTCAACGTCTTCAACTGGTGCTGTTTTTCTAAGATTAAAAAAAAATCTTTTTTTTTTTGCACAAAATTTCTCAATCTTAATTAAACGTATTTTTCTAAGAATTTAAAAATCTATTTGAAAAATCTTTTTTTATAAAAAATAGACTGAGAACTACATTAAACCACCTCAAGCAAGTCATTGAAAATTTTTAGGGAAATAATAATAAAAACTTATTATTCGACTAATTAAATTAGATATTGTTTAAAATTATTTACATAGTTTTCAGTTTTTAACAAGAATCCTTTTTTCCGTAATCACTTTCTTTGCTCTTCATTATCAATGACCAAATTCCTTTTCTTTTTTCTGCTTTGTCTTTGCCCATTAATTAAATCACGAAGTGTAAATCGACATTTTCTTTATTTTTATTGTATGCTGTTGCCGTTGGTTTTTCTAGCAAACGGAAATTATTTGTAAGACAAAGACAAAAACGTAAGCAAGTTACAATTGTAAAAGGAACTGAGAAAGTTTAGCGAAGCGTAAACATTTACGGGCTCATCACGACAGTCGACAGGAACGCAGACAACTGAAGAAATACAAAATAATTGTTTTGAACAAAAGAGATTGATGATAAACGATGTATGTAAAACTGGCTTGGAAACCGAAACGTACGGTTACAACGGCAAAGGTTTGGATATTGATTCGGTAACGTTGTTAGCGGTGATTGCATCTGCATAGCAAAACGCTTTGTATATAGACATTAGCATCAATATGTGCCTATAAAAATATATCCGTTGTTGTTTTTTTTTTTTTTGTTTTAAGAGCTTGAGAACTCAAAATGAAATAAATATTATGGGAACGATTTGTTCTTTATTATAATCTGGTAAATAACTTTTCATAAATAATTACCGGCATATTTCTGCCGCCTCTAAGAGTTAAATGGTCACTTAGATCAGTCCCAGTTCTTCCAAGATGGCTGGAATATTGGCTTGCAAGGCTGGTTTTTCGACACAAACTAATGACTTGACTTAGGCGCCTAAAAAGGAAACCAGAAACATTAAATTTCACGAATGAGGAAAAGCACTACTTCTGGCGAAAAAAAAATATTGTCACCACCCAAATTTTGCTTTAAGTCGATTATCAAGCGTCCTGTTTAGCCAGTTGGGTCATCTTGCTGGTAGCAAATATCGTTCATATTCAGCTGATTAGTTTCGTGCAAACCAAAACTTCGGTCCGCAAAGCGCGATAGTGCTTGCCATTCACTGCTTCAAACAGATCCTCGAAAGAAATAAGGTAACGATAAGGCAGCGTTTGCACCGAAGCAAGTAGTCAATTTTATTGGATATAATGGTGATTCGTTATGTATTCGCTGTGCATTCTTATATCATACGAATACCGGTTATCGGTAAATTGTATTTTGGGTACCGCCGCCGTTATATAAACAATATAAATTTCGGCATTATTAAAAATATGGGAAAACCAATCGAGATTTAAATGGTATTCCGCAGACTGTCACTTGGGATCTAATTGGACTACAGCAAGAAAACCAATGTTGAAGTAAATGGACAGCCGAAGTGGACTTAAACGTGTACCAAAATACCGGACAACCATAGAAGATTGAAATAGTATTGCACATACTGTCGCTTGGGATCTACTTGGACTTGAGCTAGAAAACTGGCGTAGAAGTAAAAGGTATTTTCGGCACCGTCACTATATAACGAAAATAGAAAATAATAGCGAAAAACCAGAAGAGACTTAAACTTCGCTTATGAGCAAAAGAAATTGCGGAATTAGTAAAATTACTAGTGTAGAATTAAAACATCGCTATAGAACTGAAATACAGTTTGCCGTCACTAAAAATACCGATATTTAGGGTTAAAGGCATTCTAAAAAACGTTAACGGCTAGAAAATTATGGCAACTTAACTATTATTTCGTCATTTAAGCTGATTTTATAATTGTGTCTTTTGTAAATTGTGCTCAAAATCATGATGAATTTTAGCGGACTTTGCGCAAAAAATTCCAAAAAATTTAACTAAGAACGAAAATTGTATAAATTGTACACAAAACGTATGTGGGTCTGGCCAGACCTCATGTGCCACTCATGTATGATGTATATGTGTAAAATTCCATATAAGTCCTTTCTTGCTTCCTTTTTTTGATATCATTTCGTTTCTAGTAAAAAGCCCCGAAAATTTCAGGATGATACATGAAAAATCAAGCGCAAATGCGCTAAAAATGTAAAAAATATTTAATATTAAGTCTGCCATGATCCATGTGTATGTCGAAGGATTAAAGGCATTCTAATCGTCAAGGATAATTTTACGATACCGCTTGCCAACACTGGTGTGTTGGCTCTAGAGTGGTTTTAAGTCTTAATAAGTGACCTGAAATTTATTTATGGAAAGGCTTCTAGTTTCAATTTTTATTTAAAATGATTTATAAGCGTCAAGCACAAAAAAGAAATTGATTTCTCACTCACATGGATAAAGAGCACAATTATGTCATTCTATATGCCAGATATAAACCACCAGTTGCAAATCGAACTGGATGCGAAGGTACTAGTAATTTTTGTAGTTTGAGCAGCTTTAATTTAATTTAATTTAATATATAATAATATATAAAATAAAATAAAATATATAATAAAAAGCACAAACTATTTTCTCTACTTTTTACCAGCTCAAAAGAAAAATGTCTGTCCCTACTTTTATCACTATAACTGACAAAATCTATTACAAGCATTTTTTTTTGTATATGTCATCATATTTTACGGGAACCAGCACCCACATTTGAGATTAAGTTCTGCTGGTGAATCTTTCATTAAGTTGGAAACTTTAAATATGTTTTTTTTTCGTCCTTTGTTATTATGCCACATACTATTTTTATGTTTAAGCTGCTCGTACATATTATTCTATACTGAATTTTGCTGCAAAAACTTTTCTAGGTTCGTACCTACACACACACACGCACACACATGCGCTTGCGGGTGCTTGTATACGTTTAAATAAATTTCTTGTTAAATCCTCTTTATTACACTGCAGTAAGTTTTATTTCGATGTATGCGCACTTAGAGCGGATTTAAATTGAGCCCATTTGCGACTTAACACATGACCACAGCTAAAATAGTTTCTTTAGTACTTTTGGCAAACAACAGCGTCAAATTTTGTTTGTTCGTGGCTTAAAACGTTGGTTTTTTTTCCATTTTAGCTGCTGACACACATACATACAGATCAGATCCTGTGGTATTTAAAGTTTTGCAGATTTATGTTGACGATATTTTATAGAATTTTAAGTTGATTAAAATCTTATGAGTTGCAAATATATAGTCTTCTTTTTTTTTTTTTACTTTTGATAGACACGTGACTTAGGCCACTCTGGTTGAGGAGAATTCGTTTGGTTGCATTAAAATGGGGCTGTTTTTGTTGAGGTTTTTGTTCTGCGGCCGACATAACTTATTAGCCTTTTGGCGCCCATTAAGGGAAATCTCATTGCAGTATCTAGTATTTGTTGTTATTGTAATACATACATTAACAGGCGAATGTGAAATACAGCTTTTTGAGTCGTGGAACTAGTAAATGTTCTGTTTAGGCCATCTTTTTATAAGCAGATTTTAGCTGCTGTAAATATCCTTATAAATAATTAATGTCTTATGTACATAATACTCGTATGGACTAAACAATTTTTGTAGACTAGAAACGGCTGTATAACTATTTTCAACTTCTTACACTTTGTTGTTAACAGTTGTGCCAAACTAAATCCTTTTTTTACACTCCTTATAGCCTGAAATGGCAACAACGTTATCATTTTACGTACAAGCAGCGCGCAAAAACTTTCTGTCATTTTACAATATATAAAATTTTATAATTTATACTTGTTAATTTCTTTACATATCATTACACTTTCACAACTAACAGACTACATGTGGCATAAATATCTTTTTATTACAATTACAATATTGCAAATGTTACGCGTTCGAAATGTCAGTTAAATAAAAGAATTTATTTACTCTGGCATGATTTAACATGACCTCAAAAAAGGCCAGTCGCCTTAACAAAACGCGTAATAGCATCGTAAATAGTAACTTCAAAAGCTCTCTAATTTGATTGTTTAACTTTCTTTTCTTGTTTTAATATTTTCCTCGTTGTGAAAAAAAATTAAATTTTATAAATTGTGGCCGAACTATTGTATTTGCCGACCACATTTTGGGCCATATTTTTATATGCATTTGTTTGAAAAATGTAGTCGCGAAGCAATATAATTTTATCATTAGGCAAATAAATCTAATAACTACAAGGGACAAGATAAATATTTAGAAAAAGAGAGGGAGAGGGAGAAGAAGAACATTTTAAAGAAAATACCTTTTAAAGAAATAATCAATTATCACTTTTCAAAACTCATTTTTATGGCCATTCGATTCTCTATTTAAACTTGTGCAAATAACTTTGAATTTCTGCCAACTTTTAAGCGAATATTTATCCTATTATAAAAAATCCAAACGATTATAATCCGTTTAATATTTTAACTATCTTGGTTGGCATAACAAATTACGAATTTTTTTTTTTTGAGTATTGAAATTTTAATTATTATTCGAATCTTCAACCGGAGAATTCTGCGAATACTTATTCGAATAGTTATTGAAATAGTTGTTTGAAGAATTATTTTAAATTTTATACTCTTATCACGCTCAGTAACTGTCTGTAAAACGACGAGTATATCATTCAAAGTACAGGGTGGGCCAACTTGGACTGACTGATTTGAAATGCTTATAATTTTTGTATTTTTTACTTTTTTTTTTTGCAGATAGTACAGAATTTTATAAAATTTTATAAAGTCATCATGCTCAGTGGAAGAACGTGTAAAAATTGTTGAATTTTATTATGTTGTGGGACGATCAATTGCTACAACGCAAAGAAAATACCGTCAGTAATACAAGCTCATACTGCGAGAACTTTTCGAAGACCGAATAATTTCAAAAAATACAGATTTCGCGTGGCCACCTCGTTCTTCAGATTTGATGGTCCCATTTGACGGTTGTGGGGCTTCTTGAAGGAACGAGTTTACGTCAACAAACCACAAAATATTCAGGAGCTAAAGCAAAATATTCGCACAGAAATTGCTCAATGGCAGTCAGCAACGTTGCCCAACGTAATGCAAAATGTATTGAGTAGATCCATTAACTGCCAACAGCAGAATGGACGCCATCTAAAAGATGTAATTTTTCATACTCAGCTTAAAAAAAATTTCTAATTTATATTTTAATTTGCAAAAAAAAAAAAAATTAAATAAAAAAAATTTAAAAATACATAAATTATAAGGATTTCAAATCAGTCAGTCCAAGTTGGCCCAGCCTGTATGTATTTAGTTTTACAATATCGGTCGTGTTAATCTTGATACAAAACATTAATCGACTTATATTCGATTGAGTTTTCTCTTAAACACTGTTCGATTATGTACTCCTTTAAATGTTCAACAAATGAAAATTAAAATATTAATCGAATATTTAATCGAATAATTTTTCAAAAATGTATATAATTATGCAGTTATAATTTCATTTTATTTATTATTAAAATTATATATTTCCCATAATCAGGCTGTTAATCAAATCTTAAATATTTTTGAATTTTCTGGTCAACACTATTCGATTCATTTTTTTCTGTTAAAAGCTATTCGAACACTTGCTTAAGACATGTTCTAAAAAGAAAATTGGTTTAAAATATTACTCCCATAGTCAATAAAATAATTATTCGAATAATTAATCGATTATTATTTCATATAACTATTAAATCTACGAATCATGGAGCCACTTAAACAATATTATTTATACATTAAATTGAAAATGAAATCGTATATTTAATCAAATATTCGTTTGAATATTTATTCGCATAATTATTCGATTATTTATTCCGATATTTTTTCGCCTATTCATTTGAACAACTATTTATATAAGTATTAAGTTAAAAGTTTTTGACAATTGCAAATTTTTTCGCATAATTATTGGTAATATTTATATTTAATTAAAGTAATTTAAAGTCATTAAATACGTTTAGTTGCTTCAATTATTAATATGTCTAAACGACCAGAGTAGGAAAGCTATTTGTCATCAACTGAAAGAACTTCAAGATATAGACAACTAATGCAGAAAAAATTTAGAAAAAAAACTGTCTGCTGAAAAATTAACTCAGCCGAATCGCTATTCCAACGAGAATACGAAAATCTGACTTCAAACTGTCAGGATTAAGGCAATAAAACGAAAAGCTGGTATTTTAAAAACATTAAAAAAGTCCATTGACTAAATAAATCAATGAAAGAAAACATTCTTTTAAATGACTTGCTCTTTGCCAAGACGCTGCTATTGCATCCTTTACCTACACTTATGCAAAGGATACAAATACTTAAGTGCCAAGTAACACATGTCTGTGTACACTTACACACTCACATCACATCAATATTTACTGAACAATTGTTAAGAAGTAGCAATAAGAGTAAATACTCGCAGTTAAACACAAACTTGAATGTTGTCATTTGATAAGTGCACACAAATATGCCAGCAACATGTGCGGTACTCCTTGATATTTAAGTATTTTTAATATGGAAATAAAATACTTAAATACTTTAGCTGCGAATGTTACTCCAAGTGCAACATTTTACGTTACAATATCACTTAGAGTCTGTATGAGGAATGCTTTGCAATCAACTCGACTTTAGGCAAAAGACAACAGAGAGATAGACAGCAAGACAGCAAGTGGAGACAAGGAAACAAACAAGGAATGTTGAGAAAACAAAATAACTCTTTAAAAGGAACTTTTCATGATCAAATTCTTAACCAAAAAAACATTGCATGTTATTTCCACATAATAATAATAATTTAGGGGCTTTAATGCTGCAATTCATCAGATTTATTTACATGTAATAAATATATAAAAAGAATGAATAAATGCAGGAATTTCTTGCCCACTAGATCGATTAATATTGATTGAAAAATGAACGAAGAAAGATTTATTTTTTTGAAATTTGGAAACGTTATTCTGGCATTAAACGACGCACGGTGACTGGACAAACTTTAGTGCACAGTTGGAGATGCTCAGCTGTCAAGCCATGCGAGCCGTCATCGCTAAAAGATACTCGATATATAGATGTTTTCTTTACAACAAAATATGATAAAAATTTTTGTGGTCAAAAGAGCTTTAGCTCATTTTTTTTATAGCATGATTATTGCTCTATCAGCTGTTCGCTTAAGTTTTGCTATTCACACGGAATTGTCTAACCAAATTTATTTGCAGTGTCCACCACATGGGCAGCTGCTGAAGTAAATCAACTACAGAATCTGAGTACGTTGAGTTTAATTGAAAATTAAATCAATTTACTTGTATTCAATTATTTCTTTCTGTCCCGTTTGTTGCGTGTTAAAAGTTGAAATCACTTTTCTTTTTCGTGCCAAAATGCAAACGTACAGAAATATTTTACACTTATGTAACGTATTAAAATTTTAACTTTAATTTGGTTTAATTTTGGTTTATTTCTGCACTTTGGGTTCCACAAAGCCACAATTACGCAAATAACAGCTTTTCTAAATTACTAAATAAAATTATGTTAACTTTTACAAAAGAACAAAAAAAAAATTTAATAAAAAACATGGCGTGTAATTTGCCAGCTATTCCGAATGAAAGAATTCCGTTTATATGTATGAGCAGCTTTGAACAAGTTGCAAATAAATTTGAATTTAACATGAAACCTGAACCGCCGAAGAAAAAAAAATCCTGTTCAATTTCATGTGAACACTTAAATGCATGCAGAAAGTTTACAAAAACATATTTAAGGGGGCGATATTTTGAGGGGCCATTATAGCGAAAAATTTAAATAAATTTACACAAAAATTATTCATAAGTTGTTTTAAAAACATGCGATTGCTTAAATCTAATACCTCCATAAATACTTGTCACAATAAATTCCTTTTATTTCGGCATTTCAATATAAAAGCAATTAATGACTTTTGTTTTTGGCTTAACAAGATTTTAAATTTTAAACTGTAACTGACTTGAATTTATCTTTATTTTGTGCCTTTTTTTGTATTAAATTTTAATTGATGTGCTCTTTTTTATTCTATTAACTTTTCTTGTCTTTCAATTTTCTTAAGTTAATTGATTCTAGTAAAATTTCAATTCCAAAACTGAATTTAAATTTTGTCAGATTATTTTTCTTATATTTATTTCAAGTTTTGGCAAAAAGGAAAAAAAACCAACGCAAAGAATAGCAGAGAAAAAATCTGCTTTACAAATTGTCACCCTTTTCCTAAAGATTACAAATGTCAAGTGCATGTTCAAATTAACCCGTTACACACCACTCATACATTTACAGATTTCTTGTTCATTTTCTTGTCCCAACTCTTTCGCATGTCTTTGTCTACTTCGAGACCTTAAGTCTGGTACAGTATTTTATACTTGAACATTCACTCACACACATTCATTAAAATTCTTATTTCGACTTTTGCAGTTTTCTTTCATTTCCTTAACACAAGTTTTTTTCTTGTCGTCTAATTTGCTGCTGAATAATTTGTCGTAGTTCTTGTGCAAGGGCGCATATCACGTATTAACAGCCAAGAATTGTTGAATTTTTTTTCTCCCCATTTGCATTTTAATTGTTATTTAGCATAAATTAAATATCTTTTGCCAAAAATATTTCAATTATTTCTGCAGTAAAAGTTAAAAAATGGAACAAAATATTCAAATTTGAAAGAAATTTTGTGAGTACGAATATGAAATTACTAAAAAAAATGCCGCTTTAAGCCATAAATTGTTCAATTTAGATTATGGTTTAATGTCTACGTCTATGAGCCACATGTCAGTAAAACTTTTAAGAAAAGCTCTAAATTTTTCGAGTGAAGTCTATAAAAATTTTATTTACAGATGGTTATTCACTTCACTTCTTTTATTATATATCATAAAACTTTTCTAGATGTATCTAAAAGCAGCCCACAAGACCAATTTAGACGGCAGGACTTAATACATGTTTAAACAAAGATAACACCATATAAAGTTCTGTTCGTAGAAGCAAAACTCTTATGACACACGGCCTGCAAAAGCAAAACAGTTAGAAAACAGCTGTTTAACAGAAAAAAAAACAAATACTTTGCCGTGTTTTTATTTCTTTATATTAGAATACACCCCTGATCTAATGGATGGTGATAGTGTTTGATAGAATTAAAAAAAATAAAAACCAATCGTAACTTCCAGCAATATCGTACATCACTACATTTTAAATTTACACGCTACTGGTACTAAGCTGCTCAGCTCTGAACTAGTTCAATTGAACGCTTTAGTACACTGAACAAAATTAGTGGTCATTATAATTGCCAGTTTTATATTACACTGAGCCATTCTAATTTCAATGCTAAGAGCTTTTCAGACATTCCTGCTATTTTACTTTTTCATAGCGTTGCCATACCCATAATTGCCAGTCGATTCTTCACGCCCACCAGCGATTTGCTTATATTTTTCGGTGGCATATTTTCTATAATAATAGTTCACAAGTTTGGCAACATTTCTAAAAATATTATTTTATATTATTAATTAAAACGAAAAAGTAGTCGAAAGCTCAATATAAACCTTAATATATCTAATATTAAAGTGTAATTTATTTATAATTTAAGAATTAAATTGTAAAACAAATTTTAGGTTCCTGAAAAACCAGTTCAAAACGGCTCTTTGCAAACAAAATCGAAACCCGTTTTTTTTATAATTAATGAACTAAATTGTTATTGTGCCTTTTTGGATTGTTTTGTTAATAAAAAATAAAAACACAACATATTTTGTGTTCAGGAAAAACCGATTCTTTAAACCGTGTACGAAAAAATCGAAAACCGGTTTTTTTATTTTAATTTATTAATTTGTTCCTTTTTGGATTGTTTTGTTGTTAAAGGATAAAAGTATAACATATTTTGTGTTCTCAAAAACTAAGTTAATCCAACCGACTTTTTCTAACAAAATTCTAAAAACCGGCTTTTTGTAACTTAAGAACTAAATTGTTGATTTTTTTATTAAAGTGTAATAATGAAACTAGTTTTTTGTTATGAAAAACGGGTTGCTGGAAACCGGTTTTTTTGTAAAAAATTGGAAATCTGTCTTTTTTAATTTAATAATTAATTGTTAGTGGGTATCATTTTGTATTGTTTTGTTATTGATGTATAAAATAAGTCCATAAATATAATTTTTTTGTTGAGAAAACCCGGTTGTGTGAACCTGTTTTTTTGTAAAAAATTGGAAATCTGTAATTTTTAATTTAAGAATTAATTGTTAGTGGGTATCGTTTTGTATTGTTTTGTTATTGATGTATAAAATAAGTCCATAAATATATTTTTTGTTGAGAAAAACCGGTTGTGTGAACCGGTTTTTTTGTAATTAAAGAGCTGAATTATTAATGTGTACCTTATTGGATTGTTTTGCCATTAAAGGATAAAAGTTAAACATTATGTGTGTTGTAAAACAAACCGGGTTTTGTAACCGGTTGTACGAACCAGGTTCTTGTGACGGAATTGGAATACCGGTGTTTTCAAAATGCTTGTTTTTACAGTTATTCCGAACATGATTTATTAAATGTGTCGAATATATGACAACTCCAATCGTATCATTAGAAAAATTGTTAGAATATAGTTTTTAAGTTCCATTTTAACTTGGTTTCAACATAATGTTCGTGGTAAGTACATTTAAAAGGTATTAGACTTTTCTGAGTTAATGTTAATGTGATGCCATTAAAAAAAAAGTTTGCTGGCAAACATTCATTCCGATTTTATAATTAACTAAGTTAAAAAGAAACTTATTTAATTATTTCCATCAAAATACAACTTTAGTATTGTGGTCCTTAGCTGCTCTTTAAATGCAAATTTATGTGCTCTTATCCGATTTCACATAAATACAAACATATTCGCATCCACAGACAGAAACACCTCTTCCTTAGCAGCTTTGCCACAGCTGAACTTTTTGTACTCTAATTACCAGGACGAAACTTTACCTTGTGTTTTAAATAAGTTTTTTTTTACAATTCTTCTACTTATTTTGTTCTTATTTCCCAACATCTGTATTAAATATAAATGGATATTCGGCATTTATGTCTGCATTACAATAGTGAACGGGTATTGAATGGTTGTAAAAAACGCACAAACACACACACATACACACACACACACACACTCACACAAAGTTGGTGTTCGTTGCCATTTAAAACTGTTTCCCATTCGGTTGTACAATTAAGACGAACAAAAAATGAAAAGCAAGAACTAAAAAACACAGAGAAATAAAGAATAGGGAAAATTACAAACTCTAATGCCAATTAAAAATTCTGTAAATTAGAAAAGAAACGTTTTCTAATAAACTTATGTTACTGGATCGGAATTTAAATTGGCTCATTGCAGGATTTTTCCCACATATGTAACAGCCAGCAGAGATGTAAATCTGTGCTAAGCAAAACTATTCAACAAAAGCGTAAAAACTTAGCTACTTACATGCTTTTATTAAAGGCGGTTGAGCGGGGGGCGGCTGTATCATTTAAAATTCTGAAATAAAATAATGTCTGTTTTGCAAAACTGCTGAATTTTAAATTCTACATTGAGATATAAGGAAACAAATTGAGCACAAATATATAGTAAATGATGTCAAAACGTATGAGTAAAAAAAAATAGCTCATGGCATTAGTACCACTATATTGAGATCTAATGGAAAATATATATGTATTTTAAAGCCCCCAGCATAATTTTACTTGTTAAGAAGATTCACAGAACAGAACGTGTTGACTTTAATTTTTCCATTTCAAGCAAATAAAAGTTTTTGAATTAAAATAAAGTTTGTAATCCAAATTATGCACACAAAACACTTGCGCTGCAAGACCTTTAAGTCGAGATGTGTTTACACGATAATACTGGTATGTAGCTTGGGCCAAATAAATCGTATGCCATAACATTTCCCACCACACCAATAAGTACAGAATTTTAGAATTAAATATTACAACTAATAAAATAAATAATTATACGTCTACTGTGAAGTGTAAAAATAGAAAGTCACTCATTTGAGGGGCCTAAGATTTGTCATAAGACTACTTTTTAAATCGCCACAGCTGACATCTCTGCTATTAAACTGTAATAAGGAAAAACAGAAATCAAAAGTATAACATGAGTTCCGATTGTTTTATTGGGCCAACTCTGCTCACCATTAAAGATTTGATGGTTTTGTAAAAGAATATTAATAAAATATATTGTCAAAGTTTGTGCAAATTAATAATGAAAAGTTTCTCCATATTTTCAGTTTCTCTGTTTTGTGACTTTGTTGGCGGCACAATTATTGGTGCAGGTTGTTTTCTTTTTGTTTTGACAAAGTTGACACAAACTTTGATCATATAATTGGGCATTTATTGTTAAAGTAACTGTAATAACACAAGTAAAAATACATTTTTTTAATATGGCAAAAACAAAGTGCAATTTTAGAACAATAAAACTTAAAAAAAGTCGTTTGCTTTTTTTTTTTAACAATATTTTAGTGAGCAGCAATTGTTAGGAAATTTTTATTTGTATTTCTCTTTGTAATTTAACAATTTGGCAATTTTGGGGAGGAGTTTTCAAACTGTATGATGAACTTAAATGCTGCAAGTGAAAGCAATGCACTCATAATCAAGTTAATTCAACATGAGACACGAATGAAATGAAAGCATAGAATGAAATTGACAGCCGTAGTTGTGATTTCATTTTATTAGTTATAAAGTGTTAATTTAAAATTAACGTATTAAAATTCTATATTCTTTTTATTTCCAAAGAGATTCTTTGATGCTGTTTGGAGATCCTTCTACAATTTAAATAAGTCTAATTGGATTCGACTGAGCCCATTACATGTAAAAATCTAAAGAAAATAGGCTCTCCTATATGCCTTGACCTCATAGACATATACTTTTGGCACACGTGTTACTTGCAACTATTGCACTATCTTTTTTCTTATTAAAAATTAAGACTGTTTTTAAAATTTATCAATCAAAATCAACCTCTTTGTGTTCGCTATTAAAACCATCAGAATAAAACATATTGTGCTATTTAGCTCGCCAGAATGGTCTCTGTGTTACAGATCAGCAGAAGGATGACTTTGGCAGTACAAAATGTGATCGATTGAATTGTCTGATGAAATTGATGAATATTTTTATAAGAAGGGCAGAATTAAGTTTTATTGCTTGAACATGGCACATTTAAAATAATTGCTTTTCGTTGCCTGGAATTAAAGTTCCAGGCGTTTTAAATCGAATTAATTTTAGACAAAATTGAAATAAAAAAAACTAAAGCTTTCGGCTTTCGGCTATATCAAAACCTAGCAAAGAGCAGTTGCGAAATAACTTGCGATTTAAAGTCACATGGTTTAAAATTATGTAGTTTAAGATCGTGTAATTAGAAGTCATGTAATGAGAAATCAAGTGATTTGAAATCGTGTGGTTTTAAATCGTGTGGATTTAAAACGCGTGATTTTAAACCATATAGTTTAGTATCATATGGCTTTAAATTATATGATTAATAATCATGTAATTTGAAATCAAGTGATTTGAAATCATGTGGTTTGATATTATATACTATGAAATCATATAATTTGAAATCGTGTATTTTAAAATCATTTAATTTAAAATCATGTGATGTACAAACCTGTGATTTACAATTATGTGATTTACAATCATGTGTTTTACAAGCATGTGAGTTACAATCATGTGATTTACCAACATGTGATTTACGAACATGTGATTTACAATCATGTGATTTACAATCATGTGATTTACAATCATGTGTTTTACAAGCATGTAATTTACAAGCATGTGATTCGCAATCATGTAATTTACAATGATGTGATTTACAGTCATGTGATTTCGCAATCATGTGATTTACAATCATGTGATTTACAGTCATGTGATTTCGCAATCATGTAATTTATACATTTTTAACTCTAATTAAAAAATTAATTATATGAATTTAGGCTGCAGTTGCTTTACAAATATGAAACTATAGAGCGATTGAAATATACCTGCATATTTCTACTTCGTAGACCAATTCGCGCTATTGAATAAAATGGTCTGCAGCTACTTTTCTTGCTTTCTTTCAAAATAAAACATTTTCTTTAGTCAAGAAGGGATAAAAAATTACGAATAACTTAAGCCGAAGCTCAAGTAGAAGAAATATTTAATTAATTGCAAATAGTTTTGCCCCCAAGAACAGAAAGCAGAATACTGCAGGTTAATTTTGCTAATTTTTTGTTTTCCTTTGGTATTTTATATGCTTGTATGAATCCATTTAGCAAATGGCTTAAAATAATTTAATTTCTTCGCTTTGTGCTCTTTTAGCTTAAGAACGGACTGAAATCCTTCTTATAAAGAACTTTCAATATTTAATCTTTTAAGTAACAAACAAAAATTTTAACATTTTCTTTAAAAAAAATTTAACTTTAAACTTTTTTCTGCTGTTATGAGCTAAAACTAATTTTTCTATGACAATAAAAAATTCATTGTTAAGAACAAAATTGCTAAAAAAAAAAAAAAGAAACTGACTTTAACAAGAAAATTCATATTAAACAAGATTAAACAATCAACAGCAGAAAACTTTAACCATGACGAATTCAAGTTTCTTATTCATTTTCTTTTGCATAAAGCTGTCCAAAATTAAGCCAAAATAGAAAATAGAGAGGGAAAAGCCAAACAATCAACCAGCCAACAATCAAGCAGCCAACCAGCCAACCAGCCAACCGACCGACCGACACCCCTGACCACCTAAACACTTAAAAATTAATTTCAAAGCAATATAAAACTTTGCCAAAAATAAAACTTGATAACTTTTTTTATGCTTAACTTTATTTTTCTGTCTTGATTTCCTTTCGAAACGCAGCATCGACTGCGAACAGTTGGTGCATGACATAGAAGGCGAAAAGGAACGCAAAAGCAAAACTTTTCAATGACCGGTAAGCTGATGTCGTTATGGGTAATTCTGCTTACTTAGTGTAGGGATGGATGCAAATACTCCAGCTTTTAAATATTTTTACGAGTTTCTTTACAACTACACACACACACACACACACACACATACATGTTTTGCCGATTTTCTTTCGTATTATCTACTCGCAAGTAATAATATTTATCGTTATCGTTGTCGTTGTCGTCAAACCAACGCTTTGTTGGCTTCGAGAAACAGCAAAAAAAGTTTAAGCTGAAGAAAACTTTGAATCGTTATTCAAAGTAATAAAAATATTAATAAGTTTTCAAGTTATCGTTTCTACAAAACGAGCAAAACAAAGAATTACACAAGAGCACATCTTAAAGTCAGTCTGACGGATTAAAAACTATATATTTATATTATTTTAGGGCCTCTGGACTTTAAGTTGGCATTACTGCTGTATTCAACAGCACATTTAACAGCTGATAGTTGCTGTTTGTCTAGTTCCACGTGACATTTCATTATGGCTAGACTTACACCAGAACAACACAGGCAAACTTTTTTATAAAAATAATGCTTCTGTTGGCCAATGATAATGATATTGAAATCCCTTTTGAAATTTTGTTCTCCAATAAGTCCATTTTTAGTTGCGTTGGTGCCTAAATAAGCAGAAGCAGAAGAAAAACAACAGCTGTTGCCCTTAGAAAATGACTGCTTGGTGTGGTTCTTGAGGATTGGCGGAGTCATTCATCCACATGTCTTAAAAGCGCCTGGCGGAATATTAAATTTTGGCTTAACTTGAGCCAGTAGTCAGAAGTGCTGATGTTGGCACATCTATGACAATCTTTCATAATATGTGCAGCCTTAGTTGCGCCTTTGGAAGGTTCAAAGCATTTCAAACTATCTGCACTAATTGGGAAACACCAGGATAAAAAAATTGATTGATTGATTAACGATGTTGCTAAAGAATATTTTCCAAAAACACAAAATCAGTTTTCTTTGCATAAAAAGCCAAGAATAGTAATCAAAAGTTATTAAGTTTTTATCTTCAAGTTTTCCGCCTTAACATTTTATATATAAAATTAATTTATGTCCTTTAATCTGCAACAGTTGACAACAGTTCGTCCTTTTCTTACATTTAGGAAGATGCAACATTCAAAATGTATGAAAAACATTTGTAAGCAACTTGTTTTATTTTAATTTTCATTTTCTAAGTATTCATGATAAAACAATAACAAGCCAATAAAACAAAAATTAATGTCCAATTTAAATGTAGTAGATTTTGTTGTGCAGTATTTATGCGACTCTTTGCCGCTGGAAACAGAAAGCGAAGTACGTTTTTATTAACACTAAATGTTGAACATGCAACATATTTGAATTGTTGCCACTTTTAGACGCCTGCAAAATTTCTGTGCCGCTGCTGCTGATGCCGTTTGAAGTAGCTGTTACTCTATGGCCAAGACAAGTACGAAAAGCAGAGGAAGGCAAAGGGAAAAAGAAACGGAGTATGTCCTTTTAAATAAAATTTACATAAATTTACAATTTATTTTTCTAGCACCACGTTTTACGGGTGCTGCTGCTCGAGATGGCATGTTGCCCTGATTTATGTTGGCCTCTATTCTGCACCAGTCTCCGCACACACATACACACTTTGGAATTAAATAAAACGCGTAAATGTTTTTGGTCGTTGTTTTATCCCTGTTTTATGTCATTTTTTTTTTTTCGTCCTGTTCGTTCTTCACTTAAGCCATTTAAGAGACAAGTGTTAACAATGATGTTTTGAACGTGACTCAATGATCAAATAAGGAAAGCATTCAACAAAAACAAAAAACATACAACTGAAATAGGCAACCGCAAAGCGGGGAAAGGGATGAGACACAGAGAAAAGGGCACACTGAATGCCACGGGCATGATTTTACTTAAATGTGCAATAAATGCAACAAACCGTTTATTTATGATAATTTAAATGTTGTATTGTTGGCGTTGCAGATACAAGTGAATAATTGCATTTTCGTGCCTTCAGAGCCGAAACAAAAATTCATTCTAAGAATTTAAGAATTGATTTTGCGCAGCAACACTTTTCAATGAATTTTCTTTGCCAATAGCAACAAATGAGTGAAAATGGGACTAACAACTTAATTTTGCTTAGCAAATCTTTGAAATTTATTTTAGCTGTTTCTCAGCAATTTTATGCTCTAAACACATCTTTTGTATTCTATGGCTGCCACAATAGCAAATGATTTGTGTGAAAATGCCCCAGAAATTCCCCACAAAAGCATCTTATTTTTATTAAGTCAGTAGAACAAATTTCATAGTCTCAAGGTTGTTAGAGAGAAAAGACTTTTTTGGTGTTAGAAAAGTTTTATTTAACACATTAAAACGATGAATATGGTTAATGGAAGTACATTAGAGAATCGCAGGCAATTTATTGCACAGTAGAAACTATGCCCAGAAAATGCTGTAAACAATAACTACGACAATGTGTGTCCTTTAGGACACTTTTTCTTTCTTTGGCGCTACAGTCTGGGATGGCCGTGGCCCTCACCAACAAGCTTTTCCAGCTAGAATGATCTTTAGCCAGCAGCCTCCATTTTAGCACACCAAGTTGGTTTCCTTGGGCGTCCTCTATTGCGATATGACGCTATTCTATAAGTCACACATGACTCCTGAAATGGCCAGAATCATACGTGCAAACGTACTTTTTGGTACTTAATTTTGGCAAATAAATCAAAAAGCTTTCAGAGACTTATCCTAATATTTTTTTATTACGATAGAAGGATCTATCGACAATTATGTGTAAAACCAAATATCAGCCAAATGTTCGCCTCGAAGACATATTTGAAATTCAAGGTCGTTAAAGTGCCAAATTATTTTATCCTTTAGCTCTTGAATTGTTCTTGGCTTATTGACGTACACTTTTTCTTTTAAATGTCCCCAAAGAAAGAAGTGAAATCGACAAACTTCATTTCTGTCTTAAATAATAAAATTCAATTCAAATGTGAATCTCTCCATCATTTATTCAGTAGTTGTAATTTATAAAATTTAAAATAAAAAATAAAAATATAAAAAACTAAAAAGTTATTAATTTCTTAAGACTTTTGTGGCCCATCCTGTTGCAAGCCGAAGTAAATCGCTTTGCCTTGCAAAAGATATCCTAAAATTTGTTTGATAGAAAAGTTTCTTCGTCATTTTGATTTACATATAAACAAACACCGTTGATTTTAAATACTTTCCCACAGTAAGAAATGTTTTCTTGTTACGTTATTAATTAAACAAAAAGAAAATATAAAGAAAAATGAACAACCAACTGTTTCAACTCAAACATCGAAAGCTTTACAGTTTTGTTGTTTGTGTGGTTGGTTGCAGCTTTAGCCGAACAGCTACAAACAACAATCACAACCAGCCATCAGCATAATCTTCGCATTCATCAAATATGATTAAGTCGCTTGTGTTCTAAAGTCGTATGATTTGTTATATGACATATTTGAAAAATAATGCTAAAATATGTAGTCGCACTTTACACTACACTGTAAGAAATATTTTGCCAATATTCTATAGGGCAGCATTTTTATGATTTTTCCTATTTTTGTTTAAATAAGAAACAAACACGCAAGTCAAAAATGGCATTTATGTACATATATCTGTGGAGTTTTGTCATAACAGCTTAAGTCAAAATAAAACAAGAGAATTTTTTGCCAGATATTTCAATGAAAAACTGCATTTAACAAAAATCATCCATAATTTGGCCAAACAAATTAATAAAATTAGATAAACTTTCACCTTAAGCTGTTATGATTGAATGCCCCAGATGTATATCTTATATTTGGCCAGTTATAGGGCAGAAACTGAACCAGTAAAGAAACGGACAAGGCAGCTTAATTTATCAGAGATCTGCAGCAATTTCATGTCGTGCTGTGGCATATGACATGTCATGTGCAACTGCCAAATATCGAATGGATTGCAATAACAAAAAGAAAAAAGGCATCGGCTGCTGGTCTACTCGGACAGTATTTCAAATGCCAACCGTCTTGCAAACATCATCTTTTATAGAGATGAGATCTTTATAGAGATCAGAAACTACGGCTATCGAATCGTCTGCCATTTAGTCAGTTTTTGTTGGCAAAATGTCCTAAACAGGTATAGCATTAAAAAATACTTGTTTAAGCTTGAATTATCTCATCAAAATGGGTAAATCTATTCGGGTAACATTCTTCAGCGCCTCCAGGAATAATAAGCCAATACCTACAACAGGGAGAAATGTAAGATGTTGCAAAAAACATCACCCCAAACGATGAGAAAGTGTAAAAAAACGCCTACCGACTTCGAAGAATTCAGCCTATTTTGTATTCTGATCCGTTTCAAATTGAATTGTCAGCGATGAGTATTTGTTGAATGGGTCCTGTAGAGCTGGTAACTGAGCCTTATTTTCAGCAAAAAATCATCTTCATCGCTGCAGCTCATTTCTTGATAAGGCGCTAAATTATTAAACCAGATGAGACGATATTAAAGCAGTTGAGGTCCAAGAGCTTTCCATGCATTCCTAAATAACTTATGGTTCGTTGAATAATTCTTTAAGAACGACATTTATCCGGCCAATAATATTTGATATTTTGCACGAGCCATTTGAAAGTCATGGCAATCTCAGCTCCAAGGCACAATCTAGACAAACGCTATTGCACACATAGTCAAGGGAACTGGGACAGTTTGGATGCATGTCATATAGCACAGCCTAGCAGACATATCCAAGATCCCATATTAACCCGCTAACAGCGATATAGCTTTTAAATGAAAAATAAGTTTCCCTGACACTTTCAGTAAGTTTTACGTTATTTGAATTGAAATTTAAAGCCATCTATTGTAAATCTAGGCATCCCCAGGATAACCTTATCAATCGGCTATCCCTAATCTTCCACTGCCGTAGTCACTGGAGGTAATAGCTATTCCTATAAATAGCATCGCATTATGGACTTGTCACTGGCTGTCTGTACACTGAACTTACACATGGCAACATTTGTCATGTACTTGAATAAGAAAGTAGATTTTGTGGCAAATGATTGCTGTCACAATTACAAGTGTTATATGTGTGTATTATGGCAGAGTTTAAAATGATGTATCGCCAGCATCATCATCGTTATCGTCTTAACCATCGTTATGACGTGACATCATACCCAAAAACACTTGACTATCCTGCTCCAAGAAGATGAAAGTGTTTTCCTCGGTAATGATGTCTAATGAAGCAGAACAAAACGAACAAATGGTCGTCCATCCATCACACACAATTAGAGTGGGCAAATTAAATCTAATTTGACAAATTTGTCCTCTTTTCAATAAAAGTACAGGCAGTGCAACAACTCATCGTTACAGCAGGCGTAAAACGACATTCGTATTTCAAAGGATTTGTAGAGTGTCACGGCGAAATTATGAGATTTATCTTACAGTAAATTTAGAAAAGAGGGTTTGCTGGAAAGAAAAATACCTTCAAATAACGACTTGTTTTAAGGATATGATGTTGCAGTAAGTACTACAGCTTCAGTAACCAACACCCTGGCAGACGAATCATTTTTTTAAAGTGGTTCTTTACAAAATTTATTGGAAATTGCAGTGACTTCAATGAAGAAACAGCAAATGTGGTGGCAAAACACAATATTATTTTACTTTTAAGTTCTGCGTTGACATAAATTTGACTCCGGCAAATCAATTTCAACTGCCAAATTATTAACAGATTTTTAAAGTCGTGGGGCCATTAACCAGCCTGTCTTAGTTATTGAGCTTTTGCAAAGCGTTTAGTTAGATCAGAATTAAATCACATAAGTGATTTTCAAGTGAATATAAATCGTTTCATTTTCTAAACACAATAACAAGCCGTTGCTTATTTCCTTTTATAGTCGTCATATAAGTTCGCAACTTCTCTAAAAGATAAAACTGATTGTTACTGTTCTATTGATAGGAAAATAAAGGGTGTCTCATTTAGCAGCAGCTCCGGCAATAAATTTCAAAACAAAACAAAACGTAAAATATCATTTTACTCGTATTACCTTTCGAGTGAATAATATAATGTATGAAATATAAAGACGTGGAAATGTACGCCAAGGCTGCGGTAAATGGCTTGCATCCAAAAAGTTCTCTCTTTCATGGCTTTGAGGTATTCATTCTTAGGAATTGAGAACCACTGCCTTTTTTATTTATGTGAGTGTGTGTGCAATGTCATGGATTTGTTTCCTTTGAAAGTTCTATTTACTTATGGTTTTTTTTATTAAATGTATATGAAATTCTGCAAATGTGCTGCATTAGAAATGTCTGATTTTGTCTGACCCTAAATCGGGATGAATTTGTTCGACTAATTAAATTCTGTTCTGTAAATATCTAGGGCTTTAGAACGCCCTAATTGAAAAGGTCAAGTGAGGGCAAATTTTACGATCTCGAAGGCCTGTCGACGATGATCATAATCTCAAATCGCTGCAACAGCATCTTGTAGCATGAATTATATGCTGTATGCAGACGTGCTGAAATTATAAGTGTTTTTACATCATATCACCCAATAGCTGGTATTCCCAGATCTATCACAGTGACCCCTACCACCTTAAAGTGGCTTTTACTAGATGTTTTGCATTGGAGATGTTTTAAGTGTCATGTGGGTTTCATTTCAAAAAGATTAGGATTAGTTTTAAACTGACTCAGCACCCATTAAGCGAACAAACGCTGTTTGTGCTTCAGCTTCTGGTTCAGTTGAATTTTATGGCAATACGGACATAAGTCACAATGTAAATTTCAGCAATTGTCGATCGCCGAAAGACCGAGTTGGTGTTGAACTTATGATATCTTTAGAAGTAACAGGTTCCAAATTATCTGCTGCAAATAGTGCGGTTGGTGGGAGCATTCTGGTGATTATGGAAAAATTATTGAAGCGGGCGAAATGTTACAACCGAATATCCATTTAATATAAAACAATCTGAAAAATTTGCCAATTTTTTTTTAAGTTTTTATAATAGTTTGGCAAAGTAAAGTTTTTTTTCTTTTATTTTGTATTGAATCCTTTCCATGTATTCAAATACTATCAAAGCAGCAGTTTAATTATTTTGTTAAAATTTTATGCTAAATTCTGCACAAGTGGCTGTAAAGGTATGACCCCTGTCAATTGTCCCATTTCGCTAGTGTCTGTTTTCTTTGATCTAAAACCAACAATTTTTTATTTGTCTTGCTTTGCCCAAATTCATAAATTTCGTGCCTTTTCCTTAAAACAGAAATTTTGCAATCCTTTAATTTATCTTTTGCCATTTCTGTGTCCTTTGGAAATAAATATAATTTTGCCAAAAAAAAAACAAATATTTAAATATATTATTTTTTTTTATTTGTTACTTAATGTCTGTGCCTCTCGAATTTGTTCAATTAGTATTTTAGTAATTTTGTTTGCTGAATTCCTTCATGATTAAAACTTTGGCTGTAAGAGAATACAATTGTGAAAAAATGCTCGTATTTTATTGAAAAACTTTTTCAATTAAATGACAAATTGCAACAAAGAAAAAAAAAACAATAAACAAATTATATGTTAAATTATACACTTATGTGTGGTAAAATGTCATGTCGATTGTCAAACCGCACAATGCTGGTGCACTTCAAGCATAATTACACACGCTGAACAAAAATTTTACAAACACAAAAATTGCTACAGCAACAGTTTAACAACAACTGCAACAACAACAAGAAATGCAAAAGTAACACAAGCACTACATAAAGTACAATGTGTTTTTTTTCTGCTGATGCCAAAAAAGCCAACTCATACCACTTACAAGTCCTTCAGCAAACTCACGCATTCAACGGGACAAATATGCAACAAAATTCAATTAAATGCTCATGAAAAGCAAAACAAAAATGAACAATTAACAACAACAACGACAACGACAACGACAACAAAAAAATGCAACAATTTAAGTATTTAACGTCATTAACTCGTTCATTCGTTTGTTTCATGCAACACACAAAATTGAAACATTCAAGATGCAGACAGAAGTCCATGCATTTCATGTAATTATGATGTTGATGATGATGATGTACACACACACACATACACACGCTCACACACCCAAACACATACAGGGCATTCGAAACGGCACATGTGTGCGCTTAAGTATCAAGTTTATGGCCGGCCATAGAGCTGAAACTGTTAAACACACGAGCACAATCAATGGCATCCGTATGTAACATAATGAATACAAAATTTAATTGTCGTCATTACCGGCCGTTAAGAAATATTTTCGCTCAACAAACAGTTTTTCGATGACATCGTAAAGGCGGCAAAACGCTTAAATATTTGATAAAGCTGAATAAAATTTCGTAATTCGAAATGAAGGCAACAAAGAATTCTTATTTTGTTCAGATTATTCCATTTTTGCTAGAAAATAAGTTGGCAATATTTTCATTTTCTTCTTTCAACTTTCTCACTTATTATTTAAATTGGTTAGATTTTAGCTTGAATCAGGAATAGAAAAATTTTTACGATTGTACATTTTTTGGTACTATTCAAACTCGAAAAGTACAGTGCGATATTTAGTACAATTAAGGAGTCCGCCAGCTCTTGCTGATGTTGAAATATTAATATCTAACAAAGAGCTGAGTCTGGCGAAAATTCTTATGCCAGTCCAAATAAAGCGGCGCTAAGTTTTGCTATTGCAAAGAGCTCTTCTAACAGCGTGTAAAACAGTGAAATTAGTGGCAAAACAACTAATATTGCCTTTTTTCGGCCCAATTCGTGATTTTATCTCTATTTATATTTAGGCTGGAGTTTTTATCAAATAAATTAAATTAAACATGACTGGTCTACTAAAGAATATCACATTACAGGCGGGAAAAACCATGTCTATACAAGAACATTAGTTGAAATTAAACTTGTCTTAAGTCTTAGACAATTTTAAAATATCACAAATTATCTGTTCCTTAACACACGAACTAAAGCCCAATTAAAATCTCTTATATTAATTAAATTTCTTGTTGTTTTATGTACAAAACAATATGTGATAATGTTTTTACATAAAATAAATCATAATATTTAGTTTCGTATTGACAGGGGTTTCGTGTTGTTGTTTTTTTTTTTTTTTTAATTATATGACAATAACAATAAAATGAGATTTCTGTTCAACAATTAAGCAACATAAAATTGGATTTTTCATTTAAATTTAGTGCGAATTGATAAATGAAGTTATTGAAGAAATGAAGGAAAATGCGAAATTCATGATTATTTAATAAAATGCTACGTGAAGTGATGAGGCCGCAAAACATTATTACACATTAACCACTATTTTAATTAAATTAAAAAAGACTTCAGCAGCAGTAGTAAATATACGAGGTCTGTTTTTAAAATTCAGGGCCTACCTATTCGCATGTACATTCCACTATAGTTTTCTTTCATCTTGAATTTAATATGTTTAGAGTTTCAGTTATTTAACAATTTTCTCGGCTGTTGAGAAAAATGGACGAAAAATGTACATATATAAATAAAATTTTGCATAAAAATTGGAATTAAGTACTCAAAGGTCTGAAAAATGTTTCCAAGTGGTACCAGCTGTTCGAAGAAGGCCAAGATGATGTAAATGACCTTAATAACCGATAAAAGTGTTGATAGAGTGAAGAAAGTTGTAATGAAGAATCATCGAATCACTATTACAGAAGTTGCAGGGGATTTTGACATATCAGGATGGCTCCTGCCACACAATTTTGTTTTTGCAAATTTTGTACGGCAGCGTAATTCATACCGAAACTGCTGAATTTTGAACAAATTTGAACAAAAACTGCTGAATTTTGAAATCTTCATTTATTTTTATAGTTATAGAGTACTTGTATTTTTTTGCAGGATCGATAAAGCCTTTTTGGCCAGATAAATAAGCCCTTAAGCCGTAAGTTAGAATGGTCTGCGATTCCATTTTATGGAGGCGTTTCTTTTTTATAGCTCTAGAGTAGTTGTTCACACAACAGCATCGCCACATGCCTCAGCCATTGTATTCATCAGATTTGTTCCCCTCTATTACCTATTCTCAAAGTTGAATGGACCCAAGAAAAGACAGCCAAAAACTGCATATTATAACTGCTTTGAGAATTGGAAAAAAATGCTGACAAAAGTGTATTATACTCATGAGAATACCCAGACCCTGAAGCTGTTTTGAGCTGAAACTGTTAATAGTCCTTTCAGGGCTATAAAGGAAGTTTGTTTCTACCCGGCTGTAGTGAGGGCCTTGTGGTTCAAACCCAACATCAATGGATAAGCCGTAGTCGCAGACACCCCCCCTTAATAGTTTTCACATCTGTATTATACTCATACCTGAGGTTGACTAGTTTGAAGGATATAAAAAGCAGAAATTAATAACCGACCTCGCCTGTATAGCCTTAATTTTCAGCAGCTGACATGAAAACGCCACATTTTGGCTACTAAATTAGATTTCTTCATTTTGCTATTGTAATACAAAAAAAGCGCATCTTCTTTTGGTGATTGTGCATTTAAGCAATTCCCTTTCATTGCCAGGCACATTAACACCCATTATCCTTAAATTATTAACACACACCTGAATAATTCATTTAATTCCGTCTACGTTCTAAGTACCTTTTCTTTCATTAACTTGGTGTTTATAGTTCTATGGTCTTGCCATTAATACAAACTACTATTCATTTATGATTTATTCATGACTTTCAACATATTTTATACATTCGCTTGAAGGAGAACGGCACAAGTATTTATGTAGATTTCATTTAAAAGCTTTTATTTGGTTTTTTTTTTTTTATAAATACAATTATGAATTCATAATGCAACTTGAAAATATTTTTGCCCTCGTACAAAAAGCATTAAAATTATATGCGCCAAAGTAAAAAACCGAGAAACAACCCCCCCTTTAAGGCAACTAAAACTAAGCAGAACAAAATAGAAAAAAATTCCGCCAACATAAATATATTTAGTGCATCCTAAACATAAGTAGCAAAAACCGAAGGAAAAAAATGTTTGCAAACGGAAAAATTATATAAAATGCAACTTGCGCATTTTATGTTTAATTTATGAGTAGAACGTTAGTAGTTTGTTTATGAGTTGTTTAGCAACAACAACAAAAACAAACAAAAAATGTACTGGCAACATTAAAATGCCACACACTATTTAAGGCAAAAATAAAATGAGCCGCTGCAGTGGTGCTGGCGTGTAAGCGAAAAAAAAGGAACACAAGGAAAAGGAAAAGTGGAGCTAAAAGTTAGGGGCGAGCAAGACTGGGTGTTGTAACACATTTCGAGCAGGAAATTTTAGACCGAACAGCAAAAGTACACAGACCTAGACTTATATGTTACAAAAGGCAAAGGCCGCAAGTACAATTTTCATAAACCAATCAGGTGATGGTACAATTAAATGTTTTTGGGCGGCAATCGCGACAATTCAATTTCTAGTATAATTTCATAAAGAATAAAAAAAACACATACACATATCTCGCTACTGTATAATTTTTAGTTTGTTGTAACAATTCGGAACTGGCCTGGACAAAAATGTACAACTGGCCGACAGGCTTACGGACTGTTGGACTGTACAAAAGTATTTGAATTCTTACAGCCGAGTATCAAACTCGAGTTAGCCTTACCTCAGCTTCCAATGCTGAGTATAGTTTGCAGTAATAATATACATTGTTAGGCCAACATAAACAACAATATTATGCTGCAACAATATTATGAAATACTTTTGGTCTGTATTTACAGATGTCTGTTTGTGGCTTAATGTCCTTAGCGGCAAACTCTCAACATTTTCCCTTCCGACTTATACATACATTAAAAAAAAAAATGTATGCTTTACTCCTATTAATCTAAAATTTCTTACTTTTTATGCCGCTAAAAAACTACATTTTGAATTTGTGTTGTTGTTGTTGTTGTTGTAAGCAATTGTAAACAAAATCCCACAGTTTGTCATATAACAAATAAAAACCAGAAAACAAATTTAGCCACAGGCCATACATAAAAATTTACATCCAAGTAATAAATAAATAAATAAATAAAAAACACTATAGAATAGAAAAGGATTTCAAGTCTTTTCTCGTTTTTTTATTTTTTTTTTTATTTATAGTTTAAAGTTTCCTTGACTTATGGTGAAGTTGAGCCAATAGACACACAAACAAACACTCGTACAAAGACACTTGTAAAGGGCAGAAAAACATCTGCAAATAAAAATCGAAATAGTTGTAAAAACATTGATACTGGCAAAGAACAACCGGCACTAAAGTGTGATTGCCTTGAGCTTTTAAGTTTAAGTAACTTCTATGGCCTACTGTGTTATTTGTTTGTAAGGATATGCGGACCAGACGTATCATATTAGTATAAGTTTAAATATATCTATTTAAATACATTAAAAAGACTTTCTTCGACACATACTAATCAGTTCAATATTTTTTGAATTTAAACAAATAAATATTTAGCAGCTGTTTTATTATTTCGAACGTTAAAGTTTGCCAATATTTTTAATAGCCGAAATCTGCTTAAAATCAAACTAAACGTGTTTGCTTGTGTCTTTTATTCTTTAATTGCTCTATCTTATTATACATCGCATGAAAGCTTATAGTATGTGCGCTTAAAATATATACACAAAGTATGCACTTATATTCACGATTTTTCTCGATATGTTCAAATTTAGGCAAAAAAATCTTGTTTTCTGCAATTTAGGTTCCTTAATTCCAAGAGGTTGATGCACCGCTATAAATGTCTTTTTTATAAGCTTTTATTAAATATCGATAAATATATCGAAAAATATATCAGGCTATATTTTCTGCTTTCCATGCTTGTCCACCCCAAACTGTGTCTCACTTTTCCCCAGTTTTCTGGTTGTTTTTTTTTAAGGACTTCTTTTTTTCTGATAGACTGCACATAAACAGAACTTAAAAATTAGTAAAACCTCTAAAGTGGCACCACTGTAATATAAATGAACCAGCTGCTTAGTATATAGCTGTCGCTTTCAAAATACTTAAACAGCTGACTTTTTAGTCCTGCAGCCGCGTAATGCTTTAGGTTTCGTAAAATCAATATAATAAAAAATTCTTTACATATTTAAGAATATGAAAAGAATGTAGTCAGTTTTTTTTTTAAGTTTAAAGTATTGGAGACACTAAAATCAAAAACTAAAATTATGTAACAGCTGAACAAAGAAGGAAGAAGAAGAAAATCCAATAAAATAACTAAAAATAAAAGCTAATTCTACAAGAATTGCAAAAAATTAAGCGAAAATTTCCACAGTTGTTCTTTGTGGTTTCTGTAATACGACTAAAGGGATACAAATTGCAACATTTTCAATACATGCTGATTATGCCGTCATTTCTTACTTTAAAATACAACTCTGGTTTTCCACAGTTGTTTAGAAAATACACCATTGTCGTTGGCTGGTCTTATTTTTCATGATTTTTCATTTAATTTTGTTCCGCCAAAATTTTATTTATACGCAGACTTTTGGCACTTTTTAATATTTTCGGCAAAACACAACGTTTAACAACAATGATAAAAAATAATTAAAACTTACAAGCGAAATAACAGGGACAGTAGAAGTTATATCGCGGTTGTAGAAAACATTGCCAGAAACATTATGATGTTGCGACAACATGTTGCCAGATACATGTCAGCATTTTTCACAATATGTAAATAATTTTTCATTTATTTCCTGTGAATGTCCTGTCATACGAACTTTTGACGAAATGTTTTAAAAAATACTGAGCAGAGTACTGCGCTTTTTGGACTGCAAGAATGGCTAAAAAGTGGCGCAGTCTAAAAGCAAATACACTCAAAAAAAAACCTTTAGTAAAATGTATATAGAAAGAAATTGTTTGTGTAGTTTTTAAAACTCCATAAATATTTTGAAGCCTAAATTGTGCAACAACAATTTAATTTGAATCTCGCAAAAATAGGCTTTTTGTATAGTTCAAAGTAATTGTAATTAGCCGAAATATATTTTCCTGAGTATATTTCGAGCATAAAGGGTTAGGAAATAAGGGAAAAAATACCCTTTTTTAGACCACCTAAGCCCACAAATGACCATATATCGATAACTTTAGCCTATAATCATAATGAAATGTTTCAGTTTCAATTAGTCATTATTTTGGTTTTAATCGCTGTGTGCGAGTTGCTGTCACGCGAAAATTTCCTTGATTTTATTCAATATAAAATATTACAGATTTTTCCATTTTAATTTACTCATTATCAGGAGCTCAAAATTTGTTTACATTTTTGAACTGGAAAATTAGATTTTTATTAGATAATTGATAAACGTGCCGTCATGAGATTGGACAGATTTTGAGTTAAATTTTTTCCGTTTAGTGTATTATTGGAACTTAAGTAAAAATTTATAAACTTAGCATTGAGCAATTTTGGATTTTCTTGAATTTAACACGAACTTTTTCTTATTGTACGGTACAGTGGAGCAGAAACAAAATATGCATATTGCAGAGGTCTAGGGCGATCGAAGGCGTTGCAATGCCAAAAGTCCCGTCTTTCCCATCTTATCAGTAGATTTATTTTGCAGAACTCAATGGCGCTCAAGAGTTGCGTCTTTCCCATCTTGTTAGTAGATTTATGGTGCAGAAAGCGGTGATCGAAAGCGGTTAAAATTACCAGAGCCGAGCCTTTCCCATTATTGTCAATAGATTTATGCTGCCGATTTTAATGATAATCGAAAATGGTTACAACTTCCATCTTGTTTGCAAATTTATGTTGCCACATCCAAAAGCAATCGAAGGTGTTCACAATTCCAAAAGTCTTGTCCTTCCCATCTTGTCAGTAGTTTTATGCCAATACTGTCTTCCCAACAACGACCAATTACTCATTTATTACAACAACTTTCAACTCTCCACTAATGACTTTAACGAATTGACAAAAACCAGAAAGAGGAAAAACATTTTCCAAAAGCGCTTGCACCGTTTCAATCATATTTAACACAAAATTATTATATATAAATATTATTTTAAAACTTCTTAAATACCAGTTTTCTTATTACAACGAAAGTAATTTGAATACGTTTATGTGTTGCCCGTATAAAGTGTACGAACTCTTTAAATGAAAGAGCCAAGAACGAATGAAGAAATAAGAAATAAAAAATGAATGCTTTTCTTTATCATTTATATTCCATAATCTTTTTATATAAATCACAATATCTTCAAACATTAATATCCACGAAATCCCTTTATCTGCATGTTCTTTCCGTCCTCTTATCTTATTTTATGCTGGTGTCGAGTCAAGAAAGTTAGCAAGTTGCATACGAGTACTTGCAATGTAGTCGTCATCAGCGCCGTCATGAGCTTGAGCACAAATTCACACACACACACGCAAACACGCAGTGTTACACAGAGTCAACTTTTATACATATATTGTACTTAACTAGACCTAGTCACAAGGTAATGCCTCACAGGATGATGTATTTTTGTCAGGCAATGATGAATCATTAAGCGAAATAAAAGTTTGTAAAAAAAAGTTGCTCAAAGTCGAGCAAAAGCAATAGAGTTTCAACGAAATAAAATCGAGAAATTTATGTATATATAAGTCAAATTTTAGTAAAGAACTTAAGCAATAAATCTAAAATATGTTTTCTAAATTTCGATCGTACTGTTAGAGATTTTCTGCGTACAGGAAAAACTCTTTTCATATTCAACAACGGAGTTTGCTGTATCAGTTATTAGATTATTTGAATAGTGGCCAGTCAAGAATTGTGCGGCTTCAAACAATAATTTTGCAAGAACAGTTGTAAAAATTGCTTCTAATATCAATTTCTGTGGCATTTTATTACACCAGCTTAAGTCGAATTTTAAAATTGCCAAAAATACATTAAATTTGATTAAATTCAACATGTTTTGGTTGGCAAAATTGAGGAATTTTTTGCTCACAATTTTGGTTCACAATTATTATAATTAAAGGCAGTTTTTCATTGAAATATCTGTTAAAAATCTGTTATGGCTGTTATGATAAAACTTCTCAAATTTAATATTCAAATAAAACAAATTATTTCCTGCTTCAAATATATTGTTTTTTACAATTTTCTTAAAATAATATTTTTTTTACAAATATTTATGGATTTATTGAAGAAATCAGTATATGAAAGAATTTATCCAGCCAGTTAATCTAGTTATTATAGAATATCGCCGAATGTCAACACAAGTTCAGGACAGATCTTAAAACTTTTATAATCCTGTAATACTTTCATATTGTTTTCTTTTATAAAAATATTATATTATAAAATGGAAAATTTCAGTTCCATACAAGGCGCATTTGAAACTGCGAAAAAGAGTAGTCGCCAATTTTAATGTGAAAAACTTTGGAAAATCTTGTGTGTTTCTACAATTCAAAAATATATGTATATGAACATACAAACATCATATATATACATATATATGTATTTTGTATCAACATGTAGCCTTTATGCTGAACGTTTTCTATCGCTCCTTTTTATTATATGTATGTATATTTTTTTATATACGGCTTTTGATAGGAAAATCATGATGCCTTTTGTGCTTGTGCATATGACACAAAATATTAAGAAAGTTATCTTAAAAGATTATCATGCATGCATGTGCATGCATACATTTGTGTGTGTGTGCGTGTGTGTGTGTGTGTGTGTGTGCGTACTCCTTTTGTATGCATCACAAGAGTCAGTTAAAATGTTAGCACCAGAAGTTACATTTTATCACTATGAAAATCATCATGATTACTTTTGTTGAATTGTCAAAATAGATTTAAGTGGGGTTTGTCAAATTAAATTTAAGGAAAACTATTTTATGAGATGTTAAATGAGGTTTCAAATATTTTAAGAAAATTTTTACACAAGTACTTACATACATACATACATACATATACATATATTAAAAAAATGGCACATTTATATGTAAACAACACTTTCTAACTGTCTTAAAATTTATAAAACAAAATTAATATTTTATATTTATATTTTAAGTTGTTCGTAATTTGAGTGTATTAATATCAAATTCCACTTTATATTCCTTTATTTATACAAAAAACATGTCTGAGTACTATTGAAAATCAAAGCAAAAATTTTTATATATATTTGTATTTATTCGATTAATCTATTCATTTCACTTTTTGTCTCTTTGTTACTGAATATTCTTCAAAAGTATCCAAGTACTGACTTTAACAAATCCGTTTTCTTTTTTTTTATCATTTATTCCATAAATTACAAAAATTAGAATATATTAAAAATAATATTATATAATGAATTGCAATTATTTTCATTTATTCAGGCATAAACAAGGGCTTATCGCTCTGCCAGCACAAACTTTGTACCCAGTCATATTTTTATACGAGTGTCTTTACAGGCATGTGCTAAATTATTTGTGACTGTTTCTTTACGAGAGAGTGTGTGTCAACAAGTTCTATCTTCACATCTGCACTCACATGTTGACATTACGCAAAATTAATTTCCCGTGTAAACTTGTACACACAAAAATATTTATGTATAAATTCATGCCAAACATAATCATCAGCATGATGTGTTTACAAAATGTATGAATGTTTTCGTGCTGGGAAATCAGACACTTGTTAGAAAAATAAGAGAAATTTTCGAATTGGCATCAGTAGATGGGTTCAAATTTATCCTCTTTCTTAGTTGAACTCGAAGAACTTAGAAACAGTTATCCTAAAACTGCCTACTCTTTCACAAGCCAGAACTACATGACTCTAAGCAATAATAACCAATACAATGTGCTGTATCGTAGTTAGCAAATTTAAAAACCGCTTGCGACATTATTGTAATAGATTAAAGAGACTAATAAAAATAATGGCCTCTGCCGTGATTAGTAAATTTATGAACCGAGCACGACATTTTTGTAATAGATTAAAAAGATAAACAAAAATAATGGCCTTTGCCATGATTCGCGAACTTAAAAATTGCCTCTGAAATTTGTTTTAATCGATTCTAGAAATCGAATTCCGTTATTATTAATCTATTACATTATTAAACTCATGTATTTACGCTGTTTGTAATATTCCAGTCGAATATATAATCGTTTAATATTCGAATAATGGTTTGTTTAGGATAATAGAAAAATAATATATAATTGCTAAAAAATTTTAAGCACCAATTCCAATTTAATTTACAAATAATCTTCGAAAAAATATTCGAATAATTACTGATATTCAAGTGCTTGATTAAGGCAATATGTTGACAAAAGATTTAATAAATATTGCAATAATTGAGTTAATATTTTTACTGAATAATTAATTGTTCGTCAAAATTCGTCAAATTTGTTCGATCTAGTACATAAAATTTTCAGCCTTGGATATAATTAAAGAGTTCAGTTTTTTAATTCATATTTTGATAATATATCGAACTTTTAATCGAACAATTAATCGAATAAATATTCGAATAATTGTACGAATATTAACTATAACAAATAAAAATTTTTTTTGACACTTAGATTTTGAATCGAATATATATTGGAATATCAGCTATAATTATGCGATTATTAATTATAATAATATTAACTAATAATAACACAAAATCATTAATGCAATGGATCGTTATAATAAAAAAATTGTTTACACTTATAATAATTCTGGAATTAATTTTTGATAAAATTTGAAACTTTTAATCGAATAATTATTCGAATAGTTATTCAAAATTAGAACAAAAATATTGCATTCAATGGATCGGTCTAATAAACGAATAAATCTTAATTGGTTGCTCTTTCATGCTTCCTGTAAAAATACATTTATCTTGTCTGTTTACGAGTACGTGTTCAACTTAAAGCCCACAAGCACTTCACTGTGTAGTTACATTATTTAACACCAGCATTTAAAACTTATGTACTTTTTATTTTTTGTATTATATTGACATATTTTAGAGGAAGTACATACTTAAAACTTGTACAAATTTGATGACATTTTCTCCGCTTTTTTTCCATTATGGTTGTAATTTAAGTTGCTCCTTGCAAGCTGAACGCACTTGCACGCCTTAATAACTTTAGTCATTTGAAACTGTATTTTCATTTAAAAAAGTAATTACAATAATTTTTGTATTGCGGTGGATGATAAGGCAAAAAAAAAAGATAAGATTATTACTGCAATAAAAATAAATGCAGTTGTGCATCTATTTGCGTAGTATTTATTAATGTATAAAGTTTTCTCGCTCTTCTCTTCTACTTTTTGTATAACAATCGCAAACAAAAAGAATTCATTGCTAATTATAAACAAAATATAATGAACAAAAATAATAACAGGGAAGCAAATGTTTAATATTTCTAAAAAACAAAAATAAGAAAATATCCTTTAAGCTGTAAATAAAAACCAATTCGAGGATTATGTCACCGTTTAAATGATTTTCTTCAACCACAGATTTGATAACAACAAGTTATAAATATTCAATTAATTAATTAATCAAATTATTCAAATTACAATCGATTATTTGAATAATCGAAAATACACTCGAAGATACATATATTTAAATTAATTAATATTTTATTATAAAAAATAAAATTTCGCCATACAAAATTGAAATAAATAATTCGATTAAGTGTCGAAGTATTATTCGATTAAAAATTATTTTAATTGTTGAAACAGTAATTTGAATAATATGATTAATTAGGTAAATAAAAATTAGCACAATTAAAATAGTTTTGTTTATGTTTGTTTCGAATAATTTGTCGAATGAAAACTCAAATAGTTGTTTAAACACTAATTCGAAAAATGTAATTAATTAGAAGAATAAAAATTTAAAATTTCCTTATAATATATACAAAATTCAAATAAATACACCGATTAAATTTCGAATAATTATTCGAAACATTAATTCAAATAATTTGAATGAATGAAAATTACAACAATTCAAAATTGTATGAAATAATATAAATTTCTATTATACAAAATTCGAATAAATATTAGAATAAATATACGAATAATTGTTTCCACCTTAATTTTCATAATTTGATTCATTTGCTGCATAAAATTAATTTGATGTATTATTCCAAAAAATTATTCTAATATACAAAATTCGAATATATGTATGTATGTATATACCGATTAAGTGTCGATTAATTTTTCGAATGAAAATTCTAAAAATTGTTTAAATTATAATCACAATAATTAATTTTGTCATATGAATAAAAATTTAATAAATGTTTTTTATAAAGAATATTCGAATAATTATTCGGAAAAATTGTTGAATAAAGAGTTAAAACGATGCATGAAAAATTGTTGGAAAAAGGTTTAATCTTTTGGAAATCGGGCGTACTGGTTGTCGCATTATGTATTTCGAAATCCGTTTGCTCTTTAAGAAAGTTTAGTCCGAATTAAAATGATGGCAAACCAGAAGGATATTTAACTCCCGCCAGCCAAAATCACCTAAATTTTGTATTTTCCCATAAATTTTTGAGACACTCCTTTTTTATATAGATATACTTTTTTCAAAAATGACGGCGAGTGCTCTGGCATTGTCAAACATTAAGTCTGGCCTTATTCTGTTAAAACAATGATCTGGCAATCGTGCGATTTTGATCATTTCGGTTGAAAAATAAAAATCGTCCCCACTGACAATTCACTTGCACTGGCAATTTGGCACTGTCGACATATCGACCTTTCTGTACATAATTTCGTATTTAGGTCACAAAAATAAATGTTATTTCGAAAACGGAAAAAAGAAATTTAAAAAATCACAAGCAGCTGTAGATAATCACGTGAATGAAATTGTTTTAGAAAACACAAACTTTTTTTGGTCACTCAAAAGAAAATCTTTTTTTTTTTTTTTATTTTTGTTAAAAGAATTTCTCTTAAGTTCATGGTATTAAATTGAAATATTCAGTTACCCACACATTGAAGCAGCCGCCCGCCCGCCCGTTCATACCAAAAACTGTTTATTTTAGTTGGAAATAAATTAAAAAAAAAGGACAAGAAATTTAACTGAGAAAAGTGAGTTTTTTTCTAGTGGGTGTAACATGATAATTAAACGATTTGTTTTAGTTCAAATAGTTACAGCTAAAAGAAAAAAAAACTTTTTCAATGTATTTTAGTGCCAACAATAAAAATGCCATAAATTTTTATTTCATGGGCTTTTAGCAAATAAAAAGAAAACAACAATAACAACAACTATTTGTATTTAGCACTGTCTCGTTAGCAGACAAACGTTTTGGAACTAATGAATAGAAACATGCCAGTTTGCTTTTCTTCTTTTTTTCTTTGTAAATAAATTGCAACAATATTTTAGCGGCATATCAAATATTTTTTTTTTTTTGCATTAAAATTTGAGGTTAAGTTATAATAAGTTTTGTTGGTAACAACTTTTCAGCTGATATTGAACTAATATCCTTAAGTACAATCAATATAGAGTTTCATTTAAAGATTCGAAAAAAATCAGAAATTTTATTTCTTTGAATTGAAATAATATGGATAATGTCGAAAATATAAAAAGGTTTTCATTAGAAATGGACAGATCTGGAAATAGAATAACATGGACTACATATCCCATTATATATGAAATATAACACTTTCAAATGGTAAATATGGCTTTTTACAGTGACAATTATCCGAGGGATCCAATTTTCAAGGACTCTACCCCTACAGATTCGAGTGAATTTATGCAATGACCGCGATTATGTCGAGCTTAAAAGCATTATTTGATTGTATATTATATGCAAAAGAAGACTTCGACTTTCGTGATGCCATAATAAAAATTATAGGCACGAACTGGGTGGCCAATTTAAGTCACCCTTTCAAGCCATAAGGATAATATCGGAAAATGCGAATCGTAAAGTCCACTGTGTGGCAAGTAGTGATGTCCTGCTGCAACCACATGTCGTCTAAACTGAACAAAATTTATGGTATTTTCCATACGTCTCGAAATCTATTTCGTTTTACCATGTGGAAGTGCAGTTCAGTCACATTATTTTGCAAACGTCTCCAAAATAGTCTGGCGGTTACAGTTTGCCAAAATTTAGCTGCGCCAGTTGAAAAGCTCTCTACAGTACAAAGTGCAGGGCACTAACGATTCGTTGCCGCCACTCCGAATACTTTTACTTGTTTTTAAGTAAATATATATTTCGCTGACAACATAATTCTTGGTTTGTTTTTAATTAAAAATGTCTACTTCCGCTATAGAAATGCAAAAAAAAAACAAGAATACGAAAAGCATTAAGAAACAATTTATAAAAATTTTAACAAGAAAAAAAAAGAAGAGTAAAATTTAAACGGAATAAACAAAACCTTAAGTTTTACTGTGTGGAAGTTTGTGTAGGAAAATAATAGCAACAACAACAAAAATTTTTTAAGAAAAATAAAGTGAAAAAACGATGAGAAACATTTTCCGTTCACTAGAAGAATTGTGGTATTTTACAATAAATACAACAGAAAACAAACATTCGCCACAACACAGAAATTTCAAACTTCACACAAAACAAAAATACATATTATTTAATACGGTGTAAAGCAGCAAAGAGTTGCCAATCCAGACTTATTACGCTCAAACGAAGGATGGCGACACTAAGACATTTTGAAGTCACAGATTTGGCAGCAGTCATGTACAAAATTTAATATTTTTTTCATTTGTATATATTTTTTATTTAATAGTTTTTTTTTTATTCACATTATAAAAATAATACGTGGAGAATAATTAATGAGGACATTCACAACGGAACAAAGAACCAGAACAATAGAAGGTCATTATTTAAATCTGTAAACAAGAATTTTAACACAAAGACAGTAAATAATTTCCAGAAATTCGAAAATTGTTTGGCCAGTGGGTTCGGCCGATTCGTCACTGTATTGATTGTAGCTTGTCTTTATGGCTATTTTCAAGCAGCGAGTGTCTCCCTGAACTCAAGGCCAACAATGTTGCAGCAATTGCAGCGCTTTCTCCCCAAAATTCTGAAAGATGTTATGGAAAATGTATTTCAAATTTCACTGACATTATTTTGGTGACTTAATAATAATCTGGGGAAAAAAGATTGCCGATGCCTGACTTGCCTTTGCTGCCACCTGTGGGCAGCTGCTGAGATTACGTGATTGTAATTCTTCAGTTATAGATATTAACTCTCATAACGTCGCTTCAAAAAGACCAGGTTTCGGAAATTCTACCAGAAATTTGCAATTGAGTTTGTGAAAATTGATTTGGATTTAAATGATTGTTAAATAAAGATAAAGGAAAATATCAAAATATCAAAAGTTTGTTGCCTATTGATTGATTGCCAGCTCATCTTGGTCATTTTTCTGTCTTTCATGATTCCTTCTCTCTTTTGCTTTAGGTGCCATATTTTGTCTGGCTGCCTGGCTGTCGCGCAGCTTCCACAATATTTTCCCTAAAAACTGGCGACTACTTTTATTTAACTTTTCTCTTATTTTACTATCAGATTATAAAACCTTGACTTGTCATAAACTCAAATAATATAACCCAGTAATAATAAGAAGGCCAAATGTTTTATATGTGTCGTATAATATCTCCAGAGATTTGACATTTTACAGGATCTTTTTCACTTTTAGAAACTTTTTATAAAACTGACATTTTTTATGTGATTTGGTTAGCATTTTTCTACAAAGCAAAATGTCTAGTGGGCGTAGTGGCGTAGTCTTTGCTGACGATAAAGTAAGAAAACACCCCGCCAACTAAACAAATTTATTAACAAATAGCTTGGCAGCCCTTCTTCAACACCAACACACTTCCACAAAGCCATACATACATACACACATACATATTATGTTGGCCGCAACCAGGAATCAGAATGCATTTCGGGTACAACACTAAACGAGAAAAACATGCAGCATAATGTAGGATTTGTGGCAATTGTTAAAATGAGTTGAAATTATGAATGCTTTAGTGAAGCATTCAGCTGAAGGCTTGATGTCGCTGGTAACGGAAATACGAAATTTTGCCAGCTGTGTTTTGTAAGCGAAACAACAATTGCAATTTGTTGCAAATCACATAAATGCAATAGATGAAAAATAACAACAACAAAACGGAAAAACCACCCTCCCTGATTGAGAAGGAAAACAGAAAACTTTTGCAGTAATAATTTGTACCAAGAAAAAAAAAAGAAAAGAAGTTAATGTTGTTTTATTATTTATTTTTATGGTATAAATATTTTACTTTTATATTTTTTTTGTTTTTTTTTTTTTTTTGTAAATATATTTACTGAAGTGCCGTTTAAGTTTTTGTAGTTTTTAATAATAAAAATATGCTGCTGGAGCCTTGAATAAGAAAGAAATTATGCAGTCTGTCAATTTCAAGTACAATTAATCCGAATAAAAATGTTTTTTGGCAGCAAAAGTACAAAAAACCTTAAATATTACAGGGGCTTCTTATTTTAAAAATTTGAAATTTTTTTAATATAGACATAGATTTTTTAACATATATTTTTATTTCATAGTTTCAGTGTAAAAGTGTATGAAAATGGGCTTGATGGTTGCCAAACATATTTCTGTAGCAACCCACTAGTAACTTTTGCATCGCGCCATAATTTGGGGAATCTTGTATCGTTATTTGGTACCTGACCAGAACTGGAAGTTGAACTATTATAAAAAAAAGGGAACATACACAAGTATGAAGCCAACACAAGGCAAAGTTAGTGTTTGGGAAGACATTTCATCACATCCTTATTTTCTTTGAATTGTCAGGCCATGAAGAGAGAGAGAGAGAGAGAGAGAGAGAGAGAGAGAGCGAGAGAATGCTGCTTTAGATTGACGGTTACCAACTTATTTTGGTTTGAACGGCACAACAATTACCTGCTGTCTCATCAGGACACTGTTAAACCTCATTTGACGCTCTGCACCACAGACTTGAGGGCTCTGCGCAGTCTGTGCATTTTAAGGTGATTTAAACTGACAGGTTTTTTACATTTACTTTTATTTTATTTCATGGCGCAATTTTGCCCGTTTTATCCAGTTTTAATGTGCCATTTTACGATCAATGATTTTTCTTTGTGTAGTACAACTTGTTTTATCCAGTTCGTTAAAACTTTCAAAATTTTCCCCAATTACATTCTAAACAAACATTAAAGTTTCATTATACTTTCCCCCCCAAAAAATAACGCTCAAAACACAACAAGATATCATTGCAAATGGCCAAATAAAAACCCTCTTATTTTTAAGCAAAAGAACCAAACTTTAATTTCATTAAATAGTTTTTCTGTCTTTTTTTTTTTTTTTGAAGTTTTAAAACTAATTGTAATCCCTTAAGTTTAATTTGAACTTTTGACATTGCTACGAGTATTCAAACAAAACGATGTCACAGTGATGATGATAGTGCTGGCGTTGTCTAGTGTATTCTTGTTTTGCTGGCAGCTGGAAACAAGAAGGATTAGAATGCTTTCCTTTCAGGGATAAAAGCATCAACAAAACGAAAAAAATTTAATTTTATTATATTAATTTTTCTTTAACTTTAAAGCTTAAAGTTAATGTAAAATTGTATAAGAATCTTAGCCAAGGACTGGAAAATATTTATTATTGTAATTTAATAAATATCTTGAATGAAATGAAAACAAAAGGCATAGTTTATAAACACACAAATTACAAACAATAAGATATGGGGCCCAGTGCTCTACACTATATATACATCTGATGTTATATTTACTGTATAAATAAATTAAATAAATGAAAAAAAAACAATATATGCCCCCAAATATAGAAAAAGATCTCACCGCATTTTGCTTTCAGCTTTTCCGATGGATCACAGAAATAGCCAGAGTCTTTTGGTAGGAATTGAACCCAGAACCAACTAGAGAAGAACTCCAACAAAGCATGAATCACTATTATTATATAGTTGCACATAACAATTTTAGTAATAACATGGTTACTTGTTACTGTTTTGGTCATGGCAAATATTTATTATGAATAATAATATTGTTAGTCTGCAACCATATTATGTCATAGCATTTAATAATAGTAGTAGTAGTATTCCACATGTAGAGCCCAAAATAAATCGATTCTGGTTTCTAGTCTAATACGTTCTTAATAAGTATTTGTCAAGCATGAGTTTTTTCTTTCTAAAAAAAATAGCAGGACTTCAAGCTCGAAGCTAAATAACTAGAGCGAACGACTGGTTAAATTAAATGGATCGTTCAAATGAACGGTGGGAGCCGTTTTATTTAACTCATCGGTTTTCGTTCAACAATGCATTGTACGGTACTCTGTTCCTCCGTTCATGTTGTTCGTGTTCTGCATCTTATAAAATGTCCAGCCTTTTTTCAAAATGAACTATTTTCAGCACAAGCAATTTTTCACTTTCGTTGATGTTTTCATCCGCAGTTTTTAAAGGCACCAATTGACCGAAATGAACGAACAACTCAGTCATTGATAGTTGAACGATAACGAGCGGTCACTTAAATGAAATACCGGTCACCGCTTTATAAATAATTATATTAAATATCCTCTCTCTATTAGAAACAAGTGAATGTGACACCCAGGACTGCATGTTAAATGAAGTAATTGAAAATACTATTTCGCTTATTCTATAGCAACAGGCAGTTTTGAATATGATTTCGAAAGCCAGATTTTTGCCATATACTAAGTGTTAGTCAAATTGAATTTATACTTGTTTCTATGATCTGAGAGGATGGCGAATGTAGGCATGTTTGTTTCTATGATATTGATATGACAAATTTAGCCAAATTCGAATGAACGTTTCATGGTTTTTACCTGGTCTTTATGAAAATTTCTTGTATTATTTTTCAGCTGCAGCGTAGTAACAAAAAAAAAACAAGGTGTAGTACATTTGATTGCTGCAGTGTTGCAAATACTAGTACTTTAACCAGACCTATTACATTTACAAGGTCTGCCAGATTTCTTTACTGTTAAGGGGGAAATCCGCTAAGAGATTTGACTAATTATAACTGAAATTTCGCTGATATTTTAAATGTATGAAAATTAAGTATAAGAAAAATTAAATTTTATCATAAAAATTTGTTTGTCTATTAAAAGCACACATTTTTATTAATCATTTACAGGATTTATCAAATGTCCCTATTTTCCTAAGTAATTTTATTTAATTTATTATTATATTTATTATTTATTTAGTTTATTATTAAATTTACTTTATGCAGGCAATTGAACTTAGTGTAAAAATGAAATTTATTTTGTGGGATTACCTTAAACTACTATTAAAAACTGTTATACAAAATATCCTCGACGTAAACTGGCAAACCTGAGCAAGACAGCGCATGCTTCGCTCTGATGCTGTTAACGCAATATTTCTCTGTTTTGAAAAATAACCATAAGTTTTTGTAATTATGATTTTTGTCCACATATTTGGCGAATTGTTGTTACGTAAACAGAAAACCGTAAGTGCTTTAACAATTTTTTTAAAATTATTTTCAATTGAAATATTTTCTAAAAAAATTCCAAGGACATTTTTATATGAAATACGTTGAAGTTTTTCTTCATGAATACATCCCTGAATGTTTAATGTAATTCCTAAACTTCACTTTCACTCTAAAATATGTGTATAAATGTGTTATTCAGGCATTTTCGTGGAGTTCTCTAGTTGCAGCAAATTGCTTCAATAATTTTTCGTCAGTGATTCTTAAGCATTGATGAGCACATGGTGGAGGCATCACCCTACTCGAGTACTAAAGTCGGTGCTTTTTTTAAAAAATTATTGGGATTTTAAACATATTTTGCTAATTGCAGCCAAAACTAAAGTGCGTTTTAAGTTGCAGCCCCTTTAAGTGCCTGTAACACTTAACAAAATCAAAAATATTTTATCTGCTGGCAAACACTTGTAACTGCAGGTAAGTCGTAGTAACGCAGCTAACAAAATTTCTGCGTAATTTTCTTTTAAATAATTATTTAAGGAAAAATGTGCAATAATTTAATTTTTTTATAACAAAAAACTTTAGATTTGAAAACTTTGAAAGCTGCTGTAAAACAAGTTTTTCGATTTTAGCTTAAAACATGCGTTTATGGTTAAAGAAAACTATTTTTAATTATTTAAAGTAGAAAAACAGGCCACTTTTATATATATGAGTTTAAATTACTCCTTGATGACTATAAACTTTAGTTAAACATTATGTTTAATAAAACGGATTTTATTTTATAAGAAAAAAAAAGTATCTTCAATCTGTTACTACCGAAACACCAAAGAACCTTCAACTGCTTAAACAAGTTAGTGGCCAACATTAAAATAAAACAAATAGAATCGAGTATAACTGCAAAAACGGTTAAACGAAATAGTTATAAGAAGGACGGATTATGTTGGTATAATGAGTACTTTGTTAACCTGAATGTACCTTAAAATTTAAAAATCGCCCAACTTTATGTGACCAAACCCCTTGTTGTCAGTTGAAAAAAGCGACCGATGAAGCATGACGGATTCTATGTGCCCCAGCCTCTAACCAAATACCGGAGAATATTATTGTCAGTATATAACAACTTTCTTCATTGTTCATGATAAACGTATTATTGCTGAATAATATGATTAAATACAACCATATTAAATGATTGCAGGCAAATAGTCTAATTTTTAATCACTGTCAGATGTCAGAAAATATTTCATATTTTTGTTTCAGTCATAATTCATAATTAAACAAAATAATTTTTCAGTGTCTCGTTGGATGAGTTGTTAGAGTGTTCAACTAACAGTCCAGAGGTTTTAGGTTCGATTCCGACCGAGTCTTTGGTCGGTGAAGAAACAAGTAGCCAAAATTTTTGTCAAATAAAAACAATAACAATAACATAAAAAACAAATTCATATAAATACAACCCAAAAACGCAGTGTTGGGGATATTGAGGGTTAACTGATGTTCGACAGTGCTTTGTTGAGGGTGCGTAAACTGGGCCCTGAACAGCTGCAGTTAATTTCCCTGCAATATAGACTAAACCAGTAGTGAATAAGCAAAAAGCGAATACAACATGTCATCAGTAATCCACTAAAAACTATTGTTTGGTGCGTTTTATACATATTTCTTTCGAAATGATCAAGGATGTAGGATCACGGTGAATGCCAAGCCATGTTGACTGAATTTTTGCTGGCAAAAATTTCTTACCTAAACATCAATGACATTTGGTTCCAACAGCACAAGGCAACTTGCCATCTAGCCGGCCTAACAATCGTTTCATTACAAAATCCATTTGATAAGAACATACTTTGCAGAAGCGCTCCTATTCGCTGCTGTAGAATAATTTTTGGGGGCTTACGTGAATTCACTATTTTATACCCATGAACCAGTAACTCTAAAAACATTGGCAGCCATTTGCTTTTCTTAAAATAAAAACACAGGATACGTATAGAACTAGTGCATTCTCAATGGCTGCCAAGCCATTAAATATCTACAGTACAGAAGATGGGTAAGGACTGCACCAGGTCAGTAGTACTGGTGACAAAGTGTGTATGGAGTCCTTAATATGTCACTAATGCTGTTTCCTTTAAAGGTTATATAATATTTTTCTCAAAAGATTAATATGATTTTGCTTTATCGTTGAGTTTCTTGTGTTGCAATACTCTTCTTTTCGAAATTACTAAAACATAATGAAGTTGTCACTTAAATGTCATCAGTGGTTGGCTCGCTATTATCAGGGTACTTCTATTAAGGCCGCCAGGTATTTCTACGCTTTTAGGTACAAAATTCAAAGTTAACATTTATTTAATTTTTTTTTTTTTTGTTAAATTTGTGGCCAATTTAGTATTAACCTATTTAAAATATAAACAAATACTAACTTTCGAATGCACTTTTTCTGCCGTTTTTGTCTATGAACTGACTGGAAATCGGAGAGAGCTTTTCAAACATATTCAGCTGCTGGCTGCTGTTTAGCACAACTCTACACTCTACACCGAAAAGCTTTTGCTCTAAACTGCAGACATATGTAAATATATATGTACAATATGTATGTGTAGGTATATAAAGTCATATGTTTGCAGTCTGGAAAAAGAGTTAAGAAGAGACTTAAGCCCCAACTGGGGAGAGTGAGAGAATGGTAGAATTTTTTTTCGCAGCTATAAAATTTCATTAATTTTCCAAAAAAACAACTTCAGGTTTAATACCTTTTTCAACCTTTTTCAACATTCTTACTGTCATGTCAAACATGAAAACAAGTTCGTGTAGATGAGTTCGAGCGTGTGTGCTGAGGGGTGTGTGCGGGCGTCCGTATTATAATGTGGCCTAAAATGTTTCAGGCTGTGCCTAAATGTGAGCCATTGTTTGAGGGCATGTGTAACTGTAAGACTATTAATGTGTGCTTACAAGTGGCATTTTGTTGTTGTTGTTGTTGTTATTGTTGTGTTTGTATATTAAATATTCATAAACTTTTGTATTGGCTATAGGTTTTTGTGTGTCCTAGGTCAGGCGGCCAGAGTACAAGACTTCGTTCGGCCTGTGAGTTATTATACCTTTTATGGTAACTAATATTTCCTTTTCTTTCTTTAGTAGTTTCAAGTGTTGGTGGAATACAAAACACAAACAAAACGATTAATTTAGATTAATTTCAGGAATTAATATTTGATTGTATTCCAGCGCTTTTAGTTGGTACGAGTGTTGACATCTGACATGTGTTATTGACAGTTTGATATGTGAGAGTTTTGATTTGAAGATGTTGTAGCATTTTTAAAATGTAATTTTTCTGTTGTTATTGTTCTTGTTGTTGGCTTAACATCATTAACTTCTTTTTCCAAAGTAGTAAAAAAAAAATATGGTCAATTATTTTCTATATTTAAAACAGGTTTTCTGGCAGTCGAATTGTATAATTTTCCTAGTTTTTGGAAGTTAGACAAACAGTCCCTGCTGGCGCCTAGAGGCAAAGAACTTGCTCGCTTGACATGGCAACCAAAATTCTGGAAAGTTTCTGAATGACATTTGTTAAGCAGGATTGAGAAACACCAGGCCCCTCATATGCCTTGACAAATGTATTGTATTACAGTTCATTCGGTTTAGCTTTTTAACTATTATAAGAAATTATTATTTTGTTATATATCAAAGTTTTTAATCTCTTTAACTTCAAAATCATTTTCACTCTTAACACCACAAACAATAAAAAAAAAACTATAAAAACTCACTTAATATTTCAGTTTTTTTTTTTCTTACCCTCTTTCTGTTTTCGCTAGCATTTTAATTAGATCATGCAACGTACTTGCTAGAAGAGAAGAAGAAGAAACATACACCAGCAACTCTTAAAAACATTTTTATTGTTCTAATTGAAGAAGCACTCCTTGTTATAATTCATTCTTTTCCGTAACGAACAAATGTTACGCCTTAATTGCAAATCGTTGATTGAAGGACACTTAATAGTCATTTCCTATAATTTTTGTTTTGTTTTAATACCGGAAACCTCCAAGAATATCGCATTTGTTACAGTAGAGACAAAATAAAATACAAATTGAATCAATTGATACATCATAAGGACAGAAAACATACTATTAAATTAAAAAAAAAATTGTTTAACACCCTCCTGATGTGACATGAATAATTATTCAATGGGAGAAAATTTCCTAACAAATTGAAATGTTAAATGTTTCGGAGTTTTTTTTTATAGTTTAGTTATAAGTATTAAGCAAATTAAAACCAAGAAAAAAGGGTAAAGACAATTCATAAACCTTCTACGAAACTGGAGAAAAACCAGACGCAATAGGCCGAGTTACTGCTTCAGAGATATATTCAAGAACCCTTCACTTAGGTTCTTTAACGGGTCTATCGCATGTGTAAACAGTTACTTTATATTTATTGGCATTAAAATTGCCCCAAAATTTTATTTTATTCATAAAAGTCGATAAGAGTTAATTTAGTCATGTGTGAGGTATATTCAGGTCATCAATGATTAATACAAAATACAAACGTGATTTAATTGATTTTATATTCTAAATACATTTCATAAGCAAATGAACATAAATATTTTTGTCAAATTCCGATTCCAAGTTTAATCGTGGCCTTCTTTTTAAAGAATAAGACTTTAAATTTTTTGAAACCTGAATTGAACAAATTACTTTCATTTAATCAAAATTTTATCCAAATTTTATCCAAAACAGTTACACAGGGCCTTATCAATCTCTTAAATAACTTTTACAGATCAAAAATGTAATTTGGCAAATTTTTTGTTGTAAACGGCAGAAAAATGACCAAAAAAAAATAGAAACTAATTTGTTTTGTTTCGCCACTGAATACAAAATAAGCGGTTTTTACCAACTCAAACACCAACAACAAGTAAAATGTTATTGACAGCAAATGAGTGAAATGAAAATAAAAGCATTGATTAAAAACAAATGTCCAGCACTTTAAGCAAGAAAACCAGCCAATCATCGGGGAAAAAATCAACAAAAGAATAAATGATTTGCATCATTAAAAAAAATATATATATATGAAAAAAGAAAAATATTTATTATACAGCGTAACAGGCAGGCAGGTAAGCAGGCGAAAAAAGGCAGACAAGCAGCCTTTCAAACTCATCATATATTCAATGTGATTACAGCCATACAGCCAGCACGGCCATCGCACAACCGCAGAGCAGAAAAAACGAAATATTCACAAATAGATATAAAATTATGGCAAAGAAAAAAAAGATAATCCAAAAAGAACAACAGCTCCAACAGGCAAAAAAAAAATTATATTATAAAAACAAAGCATTAAATTAAAGCAAGAAAGAAAATGCCATAAACAAATGAAAACTTTAAGGGCTGCAGGGCGAAAGTTGTATGAGCGACATAATGGCATGTTCGGAAAATCATGTGGTTTCAAATCACATGCGTTTTAAAAAGTAGACAGCTGGCGTTTGGTAAAACTAAGTCATTAGATGGCGTTGAACCTAAATGAACTTAGAGTTTTCAAATTAGAGTGCCATAAACAATTTAAGAGAAACTAAAATAAACATTTTGTTCTTAATTTGTTTAACTAAATTAAATCATTGGGCGGATTTTTGATGTCAAGTTTTTCAACATAACACGGCTGGCATCTATAAGCCACAAATATTAATAATTAATTAAAATAATTAATTAAAAGTGAAATTTGCTTTTATAAACACTTTCATTTAAACTTTCAATTGATTTCATTAAAAGTTTAATTATATTGATTACAGCTGCAATTGAATTATAAAGGAAGTTGAAGCTAAAGTTTAACTGAGCTGTATGCTATTTGTCTGCTTAAAAGATAGATAAAAGTCTTCTTTAGGGAGAAATGGGTACCAACCATCGTGAGCAAATATTAGTACTACTGTAATGTGTGGAGTTCAGCACTTTCTCCAGAACTAGATAGCCGGCTATAAACAGCTGCTGCGAGTGGTCATATCCAACACAGGCACTTATAGATCATGCGGTGAAGAGAATTAGCCAGCCTGTGGCACTGGGACACAAAAGATGTACACAGTCAGAGAACAGAACTTGCAGACACTACCATTGCAGAAGCTGAACCAGTTTCTTCAGGTATTGGACCCTTGAAGGGTAGGGGTATTCTGTCAGTCATGTGCCTGATTTAAAAACAGATTTATTTAAAAACTTTCTGATTTATTCAGTTGATTTTCCATTTCAAGGAAGTGCGTAACAGGTTATATCAAACACTAACCAACATTTCAAAGGAAATGAAACTAATTAAAACAAAAATGTTAGTGCTTTTAGCTTTAGGATTTATTGTAATTTTAATTATAATAAATATGCGAATAAATAAATGAAAATAATCTCCAAATCGGTCTTCCGAAATACTGTCGAACCTTAACATTTGGTATTATGAACCAGGCGACAACTTTTAATGTTTAAGGTTTTTATGTATGAAAAATATTGTATATCAAAAAAAAAAAAAAAAAATTAATAAAACCACTTGCCCTGTTCCGTCACTGATCCATTAATACTAAATCGTTTTTATTCCATAATTTGTTTCTTGCCTGTCAAAAGCATGAACAAACTAAAGACACCTTTCGCTCTTTAGAGGTTTAATGTATTTTCCTTTCTTCACAAATAAAGTTGTGTCTTTTCAACAGACCGGAAGTCAGTGGAAAAAGGCTGGGTAGAAGTCTGTATGGCAGCCGGAATGGAAGGGGGGAGGGGGGGGGGGGGAGCAAAAAGCATATAAATGCTTAATGGTTAAAATATAAAAAGTGTTTTTGTCTGCGCGTGTTTCCTAAACGCTCGGTGATTTGAAAAGAAATCTATCACCACAGAAAGTAATTGAATTGTACAAAAGAGTGTGGGCTTAACAAACGTGAGCAAAACATTGCTAATATATTATTAAATTTGTTGGTGTAACTTTAATATTTTTTAAGTTTAATTTTATGGAAAATTCTAATAAAAAAAATATAAATGAAGTAAATAATTTTTCTTTAAAAGGTTTCCTAGCGCTATTGGCGCAAATTGTACAGACTATATGGTACAAATCTCAGCTGTGACAAAAATCATTGCAATACAGTCACGCCATCGCATTTAATTGGGCAGAATTTTACTTTTTGAAATGGGTTACTCTAGAGGAGACGATATTGCGGCCACTGATTATGCCCAGCGTCAATGTCTAAATTAACGTTCTACATATCTTTTATAATTTTTGAAAGAGAAGCAGGGATGGCAAATTCGGTACCACTATAATATTTTAATATTATTATATTCCATGTTTTAATATATGAATAATAGTTTTCAAAAATATGTTTATGCTAAAACTAAATTCAAAACAGTAAAATTTTAAAAGACATTTGATGGGATTTTCATCATCCCATGTATCGGTGCGGATTACTGCTGGTAATCAATGAACAAGTACTTGATAGAAATCAGAGTATATTTTACAATTTAATTGCTCATTATTGTACAAAAGAGTTTTCAAATTTTCAATACATTCAGCAAAAATTTCGTTACAACTGGTCGTGTTTTAAAAAACTTGCATTGTCAAATCTCAGTTTTAAGAGTTTTCTTTTTATTTTAATATCTGTAAAAATAAAAGAATACCAACTTGTGAAATGTTCAAATCTTACAAATCTTGCACAGAAAACAGTAAATTTTACAAAAATATCTCAATTTCAATTCAAATATCTCAATTTCATTCAAATAGATGAAATATTTTAGTATATCTGAAGTCTTCCAATATTAATTAATTGCCTCCATTTTGATCTGCCACAATACGTAGGCCGAGAGATTTTAAAATAAATGGTTATTGTTTTTTTCCTTTAAATTAAATTTAGCAATTGGCAATATCATATTTTTTCGTTATATACTAAAAAAAAAAACAAACAACTTTTTCAAATTATACCATAAAATGAATTAATATAAGAATAAAGTAATTTATTCCTACTATTTACTTTTAACTAATTTCCTTATTTTTTTAAAGCAAAAAGATTTTTTTCTTGTATGTAGCCTTTCTTATACCTTTTTTCTCCATCCTTCTATGTTTTGTATCTCCGCTACTAAAATACTATTTACTTTTTTAACAATGAGCATAAAAAAAAATCATTCAAAGAGAATCGATCGAATTTTAAGAAAATGATATTAATATTTTCTTGCAAAGAATTCACGGCTACTTTAACCCTTTTCCATATTAAATATTAATTGTTATTATTTTAAAACATAGACGAATAGGAAACAAAAATAGTCAAAAACAAAATAAACAAAATTCATTTTGTACTTTTTTCCTGCTTTTAGTAAGAAGAAACCGGGGCGTATGAGTAACATTAAACTTTAAATCTCATCTGACCGCAATTACTCATACTTCGTTCATTCAAATTTAAAGCTCTCGGTCGTATAAAAATTGAGTTGTTGAGTGACATTTTAAGAGCAGAAGTATCAGTGTGGCCATTTTAGAAATAATGAAGAAATGTACACGAAGATACATTAAATTTACATTAAAGTAAAAGGTCTTAAAAATATTAAAGAAAAGGAATAAAAAAAAACCAAAATTTTTATATAGTCTCTCAAAAACGCTCAACCAGCTTTAAGCAAAAACAAACTACTCGCATATTAATAATATAATATTTCTGCAATTATTAGCAAATGCAAAGACGAATAACAGCTTAACTCTGTGTTATATGACATTCAATCAAGACTCAGAACTTAAAACGCTACTTACAATTCAAATAGGAAAGTTGCAATGAAACGCATTAAAAATGCCACAAAACATTAAAAAAAAAAACTGTTTATGTATATTTTTTTTCCAAAATATAAAAATGTCTTAAAATACCCAAGTGGCAACACTTATGATTTTAAATAGGCACTCAATTGTTGTTTAGCCATTAAGTAAAACAACTTCTGATGATAAAATTCTATTAAATTATATTTCTTTTAAAATTCGGCTTGAAACTCTTTCAACTCTGTGCGAAAAAATTAAGTGTCAAAAACATGTTTTCATGCCTTCAGCGAAACAATCAACTGATTGGAAAACGAGTCCAAGGTTGTACAAACAATACAAAATCTCTTCATTTTATGCATTTCAATGAATAAATAACATAATAAACTTTTTTTTATAATAAAACAAAAACAAATAAAAAATACAATAATAACAACACACACTCATGGAAGACAAAATCTAGCTCACAGTAAATACTTCAGAAACAAAATCACACAGAACAATATGAGTTCTTTGTATTTTGTCAACAGCATAAGTTGGGTTTTCGCTGCACATCTCTATTATCTTTTAAACATTTAAGACAATCACATGCAGTCATTAACTCTCTAAAACAATTGGACTGAAACAAATACATACATTCACAGGCATTCGAATGCAACAAAACTTTTACAATTTAGCTGAAGACAAACAAACACACACAAATTAATGGAATAAATAGAAACAAACGTTACGAAAGAAATTCACCAAAAAGAAAACAGCATAAAATTTTCTTAAGCATCTTTGTATTAAATAGAAAGACTTAAAGCAGAAAATATACAAAAAAAAAACTCTCTTATATTTAAGTGTATGAGTATGTGCGTGTGTGTGTGTGTGTGTGTGTGTGTGTCTGTAATTGTTCGCTTGTGGGTACGAGGTAGCAAGTGAAAGTTTTAAACAGGTTTAGGGCGGATTTTGTTAAATTTGAATTTCTTCTTCTTAAATTACTGGCGTGATTAGTTGAACAGTGCGCCACTTTCAGCAGATTTTAGTTATTTGGTGGAAATTACTCGCTCTCAAAAAATGTCTCCTACAAGTGCCATTATGGCTAAAACGACTTCATCATTGCGAAAAAGTAAAAACCGGAATCATTTAAGTGACATTAATTTCCATACTCAATGTACAAACATTTCGTTTCTGTATAATTTATAATAATAAAAAAAAAAATTTTTAAATAAATTACCCAAAACCAAAAATTATTGAACTAGAAAAAAATTATTAAATGATGACCCACCCTGTATTATTTCATATACTATTTAATTAAACATTTTGTTAGAACAGTTTTCATTGTGACACCTTCGCTTTTGGCAGAATTTGTACCGCTGCAATTCCAAATGTCTTTTAAGCGCTCCCGGGAACAGGTTCTTATTAAGCCTGACCACTCACTGTGTTTTCTAGGGTGTAGAAACGCAGCTCAGTTATAGCAAGAATGCAGAACTAGATGAAAAATTAATGTGCTTCCAATAGGTTGTTACTACAAAACATTCTGGATGGATTGTAATGTTGAAGGGCTCACATTATGGCTGTGTTTTAAGTCTGAGTCCTAAAGGAGCGGCTAATAACTCTTTTTTTTCCAGACTCTAATATTTTTCAAATTGCTGTTGCCTGTTACTGAATAACTGTTTTAGTGACGAATTGTAGGGCAAAGTGCTGGTATAGTTGACCAAACTAAAATTTGATCTATTAATTACACGCAGCCTGATGTTCCGTCACTCTAGGGCAGTGTTCTGCAAAAAGAGCCGGTTTTACTTAGTAAGATGCTCGTTATTAGATCCAACACTTTAATATGTATATAACAATTTGCCTTATAAGCCACAGATGGACGGACTTCAGTCATTTAGTGCTAGAGTTCATATAGCGTACGACCAAAAAGGTCCTGCCAAGGGATCTTGATGTTTCTGTGGGCTGGTGCAACATAATGTTCGACCATAAAGGATCAGCATTCATCAAATATCTATTGTGCCTTCATTAAGCCGTTCATTATTGCTGTTATGATGAGTTCATGACAATGAATTTTTCTTACTCTCCTTAAACGCGTTCAAACAAGATCTCCTGTGCAAAGCCCAGCAAAACACACTGCCAGTTGTAATTTAAACAAAATTTAATTGTTACTTAAATAAAGATAAGGGGCTGGATGATACCAGACATAAATTGTATTGCAAATAACCAATCGGAATTGTTTTGAATTCTGAAATTTCCACCATCCATGACAGTCAAATTCTAGAACTGGCCTTCATACAACTTTAACTTTAATTTTCTCCGCCCTTTTTTGTATAGAATTAAAACTTATCTGTCTGATAAATAAACAAATTTAAGCAAACCTTTACAAACTTTACACTTTGTAGTACCATCCAAGATACAACATTGGCACATTTTATTCAATATCAGCGGCTGTACAATAATTTTAAAAAAAAAGCAACAAGTATCAACTGAAAATTTACACTTTTATAGTTTTTCTTACAAAATATTTTCACTTCATTCAAATCTTATTTCTATGTAGATGACATCTTTTTAAGAAAAAAAAAACATATATGTAAACTTAGTTGTAACTTTTCTATTCCTGCCATCCTTCAAGCACAAAAGTTGTAAAGAAATTCTACCACACATTGCCAAACAACATGACGCAATTATACTACTCAATAATTTCTCTTAAGTTCAACTGCTTCCCTCTAATTTTTTCCTACTTTTTTTTCGCTGTTTTCAAAGGAAAAGAAACTCAATCAGAAACTGCAACTGACGCGTTTCTTATTGCTAAAGTAGAGGAAACACAAACAAAACAGAGCAAAAAAAGAAAAATCGAGAAAAATTTCAAAGAAAATATATTTAAAAATTTCAATGATTAAAAGGAAAGTAACGTTTTGTTTCGTACGTTATACAGTAATATTGTGAGCAACAAATGACAAACCAATAGATATTTATGGGATAAAACGGGACGTATGAGTAATATTTCACTATTTGATTGAACATGATCAAAATTACTCATACGCACAGGTATTCATATGAAACTTAAGGCGGGGCATCTGAATTCGTAACAGCATTCGGCTGCTGAAACTGGCATACAATTAGTTAAAATCTACAATTTTATTTTTCTTTAAAAAAAATATTAATTTAAAAAAAATCTGATTTCGTACCAAAGAAAGAAAAAAAAACGACTTTCAAGCCTGGCCTCCAATTTGTAGTTTTAATGGAAAAACACTAAATTTTCTCAAACAAAATTTTATGTTGAATGAAAATATTTTCAAGAAAACACACTAATTTCAAAAAATACACACACAACATCTTTTGGTTCCTAATATAAAAAAAAATTGGACTTAAAAAAAATATATGTGTATGGATGACAATAAATTGAATGAAAATACAATAGTTGTGTTTTTTGTTGCAGCTAAACGGTTTTATCATAATTATATTAAATATCACAAAAAATGCCTTCTCTCGAGACAAGACAGTTTTCCAAGATATTCATAGTAAATATAACATTTTAATCTCAATATATCTACGACCTTTAGAACTTAAGATATGCCAGCAACTAATTGATCTCTTTAAAAAATTTTTTCCAATTTAAATACGACAAAACGATATAAAATTTCTTTCAGTAGCAGCCTTTTGCCTGATGATTTAGTAAGTAGACGTTTTGTCAAATGTCCACAGAAGTTTATTATTGTTGTTTGTAAAATATTTCCGTCAAGGTAAGAAAATAAAAATAATAACATGTTTATGGTGAAATAAACTATAACTAAAATGATCGGGGAATAGGATGATGCATGACTGGTTGCAACATCATTTGTTGCTTAAGACTCACTCTGACCTGGCCGAATAATTATCTCTCAACAATGTGTTGCAAATGACCTTAATGTTTGTAGTTAATTTTAATGTTTCGACAAAACAAATATAATCCTTTTTTTTTCTTTTTGGTTTGGTTTGGTTATTTTGCAGTTTGTAAACGTGTTACGCCAACTTATGGGCGACAAACAACTCCGACAAGCACATGATTATTGAACAACACTGACTCGTTGCAATTTTATACCCACTTAAAGAATTGACAGTTTTTGAACAGCGACCATGACATCAACAATGAAGCAAAGAAAAAAAGAAAAAAAGAAAGAAAGAAAGAAAGTAACAAATATCAGCTGCAACAACAAAAGATAAATGCAATCTTGTTTGGAATAATAAATTTTCAAAACGGCAGCAAAAAACAACGAAGCAACAAAAAATGGATTCATGCTAAAGGAAATAAACTTAAAAATTGTAAAACTAGATAGTTTTGTTTTTTTTTCCTACTCAACTATATATTAAAAAAAATTTGGTAAACATGTTCCAGTTACGTTGCCAGTCGTTTTCAAGTTTAAGGCACTCACACGACTGTGAACTTTGCAACAACCAGTTAAACAATAAAAAAAAAACCGAGTATCAGAAACATTTGCTGCAAAATGAAATGAATTTTCAGAATGGCACAAAAAATAGCAAAACTGCAGTGAGTTTAAACCATTTTGATTGTTTTAAAGAAAGACAAAACTAACTGAAAAAAACAGAGTATCGTACAGCTGCCATATGTTTCAAAATGCACTCAAGCACAAAATATACTTTATTTGAGATTTTTCTGCTTTCGTTACACAAGAAAAAAACTTTTATAGTTTTTAAGTCAGTTCAGTGTGAGCACCCCAGAAGTTGTATCCGTTTGTCTGATTGCTAAACTATTAGAAGAACTGGCAAACACTAACAACACAACACACACACACACACACAAATTACTGACTGGCATGACCAGCAGTTGGAGTGCGTTGAAATGGAGGAGAAAATAAAGTTAAAATTTTGAAATTGTTAAAGTTTTTTGTTGGCAAAATTAGCAATTAAATCAGAAAATTAAATTCAGTTGTCTGCTTCGTTTTATAAAATAATAATTAAATATTTTATATTCTTTTGTTTCTATATGTAACAAAATACATCAGTAATCGGTGGAAAAAGCAAAGCAGACACATGAACACTAGTAGTAGGAAAATCGGCCAGTCTGCTGGTTTGCCTGTCAGAAAAGTTCTTGTACTCCACATAAAATTCTTGCTTGATGTAATTTTACTTACAATTATAGATTTTTCTTATATAAAAAAAACACATCACGTTCAATTTTTAAGGAAATTCGAAATTCGCACTTAAACTTTTAATACTAGATATTATTGTTATGTAAAAAAATCACATCGCGTTTCAATTTCGTTTTAAAAATTATTTCCTACTTAAGCTGCCCAGGTGTTTTCAAGCCAAGCATGGAAAAATCACCAACCAAACCATTGGTTTTCTTTTGTTCAATAATGTAAAAGTACTATTTTATATTTTAAAATATCAATAATAAAATTCAAATACATGTTTGTGCCACAATTTATAAAAATTATACAATTAAGTAAAGTTTTAGGAGACATTTGATGTTATTCGTTTTACCATCCCTGGTATCAACGCTGACTGTCAATTGTGATCAGCACACAGCATATTTTACTATTTGGCTGCTCATCATTGTTCACCATATCGATGCCACAGGATTTATTTTGATTGGTTAATAAAAATTATCGGCACATGATATTTATAAAAAAAAAAACAAAATCAATAAATTGCAACGATGAGGAACCTTTAGCCTAAAAACTAAAAACTGCTGCAAATGCTTAGGAACTTAAGCGCCGGAGATCCTGAAACGGACTTTCATTTCTTTAACTAAATCTACACGCTTTGAAATATTAATTCGATTAAATTTTGAGAACCTCGATGTTAGTCATTGAATAAAATCAGCTGATGATAAATTTTATTAGATTATGGAATTGTAATGAGCGCCTTCATTTAGTTGCCTTTTTGCTCCTCAACGATATGAATTTAATAAATGAAAGACTTCAATAAAAACTAAAACCGGTTCAAAATAGTCACGTTTATTGCGCTTCATGAAATTCTGGAAAGTTTGTAATAGATTAAAGACTATCTGCCAACATTTTCTTTAATCTCTTACAAACTTGCCAATATTAAAGGCAATATTTGTTTTTATATTAAATTTCTTCCAATTATTTACGCTTTAATCTTGCCTTAATTAAGGCACACTTTTTGCTCAAATTAAGAATATTTTTAGTTTTATTTGGTTTTTTGCAACTTGTTCACCTTAATGGTCTTTTAAATGTAAATTATTTAAATGATCGATAAAAATAACAGAAAAAAATATCATTAAAAATAATCACCCAAATAAATTGAAACGCAATAAAAAAAACAGAAAAACAAACGAAAAAAAATGCCAAAATAATTTTTATTTAACCAGTTTAAATGTTAATGTTTAACAAAATGTCATCCACATGTCATGAAAGGCTAGAACTGTTACGCACACACACACACACACACACACACAAACACACACAAATGGCAGTAGCAGATACACAAGCGAATTTGTATTTATTTATAAGTTCCAGCCTGTGAGTATGAATATTTATTCGTACAAGTGTAAGTGTGAGCTGTAGTTGGGTGGGTGTTCGCCTGCCTGTCCATTTACTTATTTAAACATTTGCCCATCAAAAACACACAAAAAAAAACAAAATAAAAGGCAACACAACTGGAAAAACTTACATTAATTTACATTTGCCGGAGTTCTCTGCCCCAGACACAGGAGGATTTACATCTTCAATGGGTCCATAAATTATTGCATTTCGCACACATTCGCCTGTATTGAAATAAATTACAAAATATTGTCGTGTTGTAGGCCTCGGTAATATTGATTTAAAGTGATAAATGGACAATTAATGAAATCGGGTTTTTGGTTGGGCATTTTTTTTTCTGTTTTCTGGCTCTATGGTGTGCAATCACAAATTATTTTTAGTTGATTAAGCTGTTTAACATGTTAAGCTTTGACCTGTTAAAATAAAGTGTTAAACGGTCATTTAAATATAAAACTTTTAATACAGCTGGTATAGAGTGTCAGTTAAACGAATAAATAGTGTACAACATAAAGAACAATTCGGTGTTAATAATTAAAAAAATAGTTAATGGTCTTGTCTTCAAATTTAAATTCAACATTATATTTGGCAAATATCAACCGAATTAAAGGGTGATACTTGCTACATGCAGGGTTGTTGTTTTTTTTTTTTTTTTTTTTTTTTGTGGCACCAGTACTCTGGCATCACCCCTATAAATGCAATGCATTGAACTGGGCCAATAAAGAGGGAATCAGTGTTTCATTATAGTTGTTATTATTCTATACTGCAGGAATGCAAATGTCCGAATTTAATTGATAATATTCTGACTGTTCAGGCACTTTTCGTTAGCGATAATGGGAACACTCTTTCGCACACAACAATGCCGGCCAAACAAATTGTAAAATATTCAGCCGTTACTAGCGACAGCTTAAGCGCCATCCATAGTCCAAGCCAATACCTGTGATGGTAAAGTGTGTTTTTCGAATTGCACCAAATACTGGCTGCGAAAATTTTACTTGTTTGATTCAAGTTACAGCAAAACTTAATTTTTTTTTATTGCTTTTGTTTTTCTACACCTGTATATTTAAATTTAATTTCACATTTGAAACGGGTTTGTCATCCCTGTTTTGAAAACATCTGTTTACAAAACAAGAATTAGAAAACATTTTAATAAAGTATAAAAAGTATATTAATGGCGTAATTGAGTTTTGACCGTCATCAACCGCCAATAATTGTCACAATATAAGACAATAATGGGATCAGTCAAAACTAAATTGTGCCATGTTTTCATGCATTTGACGAGATGTTTGATCAAAAACTAAAGCAGATTGTGATATTTGCATCATTAGCTTGAGATCAATACAATTAGTTTAACGTCTGTTAAGTTTTTCTAATTCCCTGCAAATAATAGTATATCTGCAGATGCAACAAACAGGCATTTAGGTCAAGTTGTTATCACTCAACATTTAAATTAAAATTTGCATACAGAAAATGGCAATATGAAGGGGGAGGGATCACAGTTGGCCGCCGCTAATGAACATCACGGGGTCTAGTTTATTTAGGTAACAAATACTTGAGCCGTTGTATTTATTGTACTTCCAAAGACTGATAGATGCCTTTAAATTGGCTTATTCATATAGAGCTGGGACCCAAGAAGAGTCTAGGAGTATCAAATCGCCCGATGGGGGCTGCTATCAAATTGATGGCCCGAACTGTGTGACACTTAGGGATACTCCTTGTCCCTCATTATGCCTGTCTTTGAAGCTGATGTTACACGCAAAAAAAAAATATGACACAATAATTCCATCAGACAAGTTGTACGGAATGCTCTTCAATCTCATGTAAATTGGGGTGGTGTGAAATTTGATCATTTTGTTTGTTGATGTGCCACCGTTTCTCCACAACTTGCCCCCTCCCCCCACCCCCAATCACAATATCAGTTAAATTTCCAATGCTTTCATGATTTTGCAAACTTTGTGTCAAGCCTTTCCTCCACCAGTTTCATGTGTCCACCCAGTAAAACAATATCTTGCGTTTTTTTTTCGTGTGCAGCAAAAAAAAAGTTCATTAAGACTGCAATTAAATAAAAATTCAGTGCAATAAAATTGTCTCTATTTCATGCTGTTTAACAATTACAAAATACATTAAATCACTTTTAATGGAAACAAGCAAAATAAAATGATAAATTGTATAGTGTTGCTGTTGCTGTTGCTGTTGCTGCTGTCTTCCTTTCAAGCTTTTTAAAAGGCAGCCATGTAATTAAGTTTGGCTATGGCAATACTTGTCTCTGTAGCACAAAGACCAAAATATTGTCAAGCAACATTTTGAGTCTGAGTTTTAAAAAGGACTAAGACTGTAACAAATGAAAAAAATTGTCAGCCTGAATCTTTTACTGTGTTCAAAAGAAAAACCAAGAACAATGACAAAAAACAGCAACGAATAAAAGTCAAAGGCAGCCGAACAGGGCACAGAGAAGCTGATGCTGAAGGATAATCTTAAACTTTGCTTTTTGATTAACAATTTTTTGTTGCTTGAGTATAAGAAATATCACTTTCGCCCAACAACACTGTCCTGAAGTCCTTTCGTTTTATTAAACTCTTTGAAGTGTAAATATGTGAAAAATTCTAGTTATAAGAGACTGGTTAATGTCAACGCATGAGAATGAGTGAAGGTTCTAAAGTTTAGAGGCATTGATGGAAATTTTTCCTTGACAAAAGCAGTTGCTAATATCCGTTAATATTTCATGACTCGAGTAAAGCATTTTAAGAACTTTTTGTCATCGTTTTGTATCTTAAAATTTTAAATCGCTTTTAATAGCACGCCGGCTTCATTCAAACTTTTTGAAAAGCAAATTAACAAATAAAATTTAAGAATGCTGCTGCAAGTCCTCCTGCAACATTTTCTCTATCGTTTAGCTCTATAGTCATCTGTAACCCGTATAGTCCACATTATACTCCTTTTTTATATAGGCTGAAGAGGTTTAAATATTTACAACTTTTGACTGCACTTTTGGTCCCTTCTTTTCTCTATAAAGTAACTTCTTGGATTTAAATATAAAAAATGCAAACAAATATTATATATACTCTTTCAATTACAGTAAGACCTCGACTGTCCGGATAATCGATTTTCTTTAAAACGTAACTTTAAAAAGTAACAATTTTCCATACATTTTTTTTTTATATTTTTTACTCATTTTTCACTAATCGGATAATCACGATTGATCGAGATCGATGTAGACAAGAAAGCAACAAAATGTTATGAAATCAATGCAAAGAAGGAAACTAATTTATTTGTCGGCCCAGATAATCGCATCACATATAATCGAGATGTAACTTGTACTGATTATGCGTGTCAGCTGTATAGGGCAATACTTCTAATATTATTGCTGTTAAAGCTTGAATATTTATATTTGAGGGCACGTGTGTTTGTTCCGCAATGAAGTGAAAAAAGCTTAAGATATTTACATGAAATATTAATAACTAGAAAGCAGATAAATTGCACCAAAACATAGAGTATCTTTTAAGGGCTAGGACTTTGAGGAAAGTCTGGCATTTATGAGTTTCCTGAACTTTTCATACTTTTTATATACAGATGTATATTAATTGAAAATCAAACTTTGAATTGTATGCAGAAACTTCAATATGTGACTTAAATCACGAGAAAAATTGTTATAAACTCAATACACATGAAAAGATTCCTTTGCCGCTGGCAATCTTAAATATCTAAGGAAGCAAAGCGCCACAAACTTGGCGGACAAAAGGATTAATATGTATCTATAACTCAACTTCGCCTTTAGATATTTTATTAGTTTTTGTATATATAAAAAAAAAACTTGTGGCTTAACCATTTGACAGGGCAATACTTTTACTAATACGAATATGAAAATTTTTATATTTTGCCAGCTTGTGCGCTGGTTCCTCTATAATGCAAAATTTTCTCAATGTATTTAAATGAAATTTGGCAGATAGATAAAAAAATAAATAATATTAGGTCATAGATAGAAATATATTGGCATTGTTTGCTTTATAAATGAGAAAAATCTAATATTAATAATACTTTTTTTAAATTAACTAACTTTTAGCATATTAATATATTTGGCTGTCAATCTTTTAATCCTATGACGAAATTCAGGTGACTTAGATGCCGACTAAAATCTGGTTATATAAATGAAAACCATCATAAATATGATGGTTCCTTCTAAAACTATATTTAACGGTTTTGCGGGAAGACCGATAGAAAAATTACAGAAATCCTTGACGGTGTCATAGAAAGTAAATTTTACTTGATTTTGCTTAGTCTGGTATTTTACAGCAAAATAAGCCAATTTTTTTTTTAATTATATTTAATTATATTCATGTTATTTTATAGAAGTTCTTGAAAACAAATTTTCCAGTCTTTCGATTTAGTTCCCCAAGCAAAACTTGCCCGTTTAATAAAATTGTAAATTACAGCTGTGCAACAAACTTTCTAACTCCGAGCACTCCGAAACTTGTCAAAAATATTAAATTCTAATATGAACCTTTTAATTTCCTTAAATTTTTTTTTTTTATTTCGTATTATTGTTACTCAGCATACACACAAACATACATATTTTTCATAGCATGGGCCGCATAATATTTTTTTTTCCTTTTCTGCTACAATTAAATTCTGTAGGTTGATTTTTACGCTTTATTGCTGTGTAAATAATGCATTTTAAGCACTCATCGCAGTGGAAAGCAACTTCTTAATTTATGCAGTGCTAAACAACATTATGTATACAATAACAGAAACAACAACCAGACCCAGAACAAATACAACGACAAAAACAAAAGCAATATCAACAGCCAGCCATGCAAAAGTCTGTAAGCTCTGGCAGTCAGTCACACAGACAAAAGGGGGTAACTATGCAACAATGGTGGCCACCAAGGCAACAACGGCCAACAAAGGAGCTCTATTAATTGGAAATTTTGTTTATTATTATTGGTTGAGGGAAAAAGTACCGTATACGAGTATGGCATTCAGTTCAGCAGAAGTGTCTGCAAGTGTGTGGGGTTTTTGACATCAGACAAGTTTTACTTCACTTCATCCGAAGTCCTCACTGTTATAACGTCTATATCCGTTCGAAAATGGAATAAAGCTTTCATGTTAAGATCGCTACTGCAAAGTATAGCCTCGAGGTTACTCGACCGTATGCAGAAACTCTATATCTGTATATCCAACTCTATTGACTTGCTGAAGCATCGTCACAGTGTGGCATACGTTACAATAGCTAATAATCACTGTAATGAATTTTGCTACGATGGGCTCAGGGATCTTGTTCCTTGCTCCATGTTCATGCTCTAGACCTCATCCATTTGTATTCAATTCCCAAGTGTATCATACATTATAGAGGCAGAGCTTCAATGCTGCAAGTTTCAAGACAAGCGTTTACAAGTATTATTAGTTCTTTCTTCCGCCTCATAATTTATGCGTTAAAAGGAACGGTTTTTGCTTTGGCGTATATGAAACGAGAGCATTTCGATTTTCGGGGTATAGATGAGAAAGTGTCTCGCGTTTGGCACGGCAACCAAAACTCTTGCTAGAATTCATGTACTACTTCAGTTATGCAGCTTCTTCCGAAAGGTTAATTGGCTGAATGGGAAACAAGGTTGCCTTGCTTTGCCTTTTTGTATCCTGTTATTGATGACACATTGAGGTACTTAGATTGCTTGAAACACTCTGGCTGTAGTCTAAACCTAAAAATCCCAAAAAGGTTTGAAATGCTCCAAAAGTCTTCAAGATGCTGTTGTCGTGCAACAGATTTATATTCTTTGTAAAAGACTGGAAGGTGGTGAATGTACAGGCGAGTTGTTGTGGGCCTGACGTGCCTAAGGGTTTTTGGCCTACCCATTCAGCTGCCTTGTCTTTCTTTCACAGTCCAATAGGGATTGAATAGTCACAGGGGTTTGTGTGAAGTGCCATATTCACATAACACTAGAAATTGCCGACTATGTGAGTCTGGTAAGTCATATGTGGGTGAGCCATTTCTCAGGATCACCAAGTGGAGTTGGTCTGTTGTCGGATAAGGCCACAGTGGACGGTGTTGATGTAAAATATTTTAATATTCTTAATTTTCTTATTATCTCCATAACCTAAATTAGTGTTAAAATATTTTTACTGCTTTAAAAAAAAAAAAAACTCTTAGATGTGATCCGACGAAAAATCCTATTATTAGGCAAGATTTTCATAAAAAAAATATATTCACGTCAACCACCAAATTTTGACACTTTTGCTATTGAAACAGCAGTTTTTTCGAATGCCAGAATGTTGCTCTCCAACATCAAAATTAGGCAAAATATAAAAATTTATAATGCTTACAATCGATACAATTTCTCTGGTCCAATATTTCGGCAGCAAAAAATCGTACATCACGCAAAACTTGTCTTCCCTTGACAAACCAACTAAACTGGATAAAAAGCTGAAGCTGTGAGCATCCCACTATATTCGAAACGCTAAACGAATGTATTTAGCGTTCGAAATTTTAAAGTTTATTTCGTTTTTAACGGAAGGCTTAACTTGTGCATGGAATTTACTTTAAAATCCTTGCTTGAATTTATGCAATTCAGATTGATCTCCTAAGCTTTTCTCCATCACTTTTTTCCAAACGAGAACAATGAATTAAATTACGAGTATCTTGTAAACGTTCTCATTCGTTCGATATGCCCATTATAGGGCGTATGAATACGTATTAAAAAAAATCATTAAATTTTACTTTCCCCTGGAAAAAAAAGCATATCAAATACAAGGTCTCAAAACACTTAACAAACTGAAAACACCTTTTATTTGAATACATTTAAAGTTTAAATAAAATGTCATTGCTGCTCATATGAAGCTTAAAATCCAGCAGGTATTTCGCACAAGCGCGCGTACAAATGCTCGTACTCGTACATTTGTTGCAACGGAATGGTGCAGAAAATCCATTTACATACATTTAACTTTGGAGTAGCAGCCATAAACTTAGTTTTCTGTTGTTTTTTTGTTTTTTGTTTTTTGCACAAACGTAAATTTTTTCAGATTTTCGCGCATTTTCAAAAAAGCTACAAACTTTTGTTTCAATGAGTGGAAACGTGTGTGTCGTCTTTGAAATAAAATTTACATAATTTTAATTTTTTATTTTTTCATGTTGTTCGAAAAATGTTCACCCGCTAAAAAGCACGCACATGCATGCACACAAACATGAGCATTTATTTTACCTGTTACACAGGGCCAGCAACATTTTCAACTCTTGTTGGCTGTACGATGTTAGTAGCCAAGTTTGCCAACAAGTTTATTTCACCTTCAGTCATAAATTTGTTTGGTTGGTTGTACACATCCCTGCTTCATTCTCCCGCTTAAGAGCAGTTTTGGCGATGTTGAAGGTGTTGATAAAGCTGTTGAAATCAAATGATTTATACGTAAATCAGACAAAATATGAATGAGTAGATAGATTTTTATTTTTTGAAGTCTTTAAGGAAAAAAAAAAGTACAAAAAGTTTTCGGCCATAAGATGAGTTGGGCCAGTAAATCTGTCTTATTGCAGACATCAAAACTGTTTGGCTGAATAACTATATTTAAAAACTGGGCTTTAGTACTTAAAGAGGAATGCGAATACATTTGCTTCTACACCGAGACAATTGCCCCAGTAATCAGGTGTATAAAAATAGTACATCATATATATAAATTGGTCAGACCTTGGCCGTCGACATGGGTTATAATGGTTTTAGGTGCCGCCGTAGGTTGTGGCTTATTTCTGTATGAATGGTGGCTTAAAAAGAAAGAAAGAAAATTTATAGCGAAGTCCAAATTGCAGGATCTTAGGGTGCAGTTCACACCCAAAGATGGCAATGCCTTCAAATCGTTCGTTAAGAATGTTCAAAGGGACCTGAGCTGTTTAGGACATATCGCGTCGTTTTGAAACCACACGTTGTTGGTGTCTGGATCATCTAATTTAGGTTCAAAAATTATTTGCAAATAATCAACTCACAACGTTCAATGTTGACGATGCTGGCCTGCCCAACCGGGCAGTTAGCGATATATTAACCGCTGATGTTGTCAGCAAAAGGAATCACATCAAACCGCTTTTAAAGATTAGTCTTTCACCCAAGTGGATCTTGTTGTTTCATTAATTTAGTCCACTTTTTGTCTACATATAATCGTTTTATTACAAAAACACTTGATATAAATAAAAGCCAATTACATTTAATTTATTTCTGCATATACACATATTCGTAACAATGGCAAGTAGACCACCTTTTTGAGCAGTGTAGTGCACATCGTTACCTTTTCTTACCTCCTAAAGATTAATGATGTTTTAAATAACTCTCTTGTTGACAACCAAAAAAACAAAAAGAAAAAAATAACCGCCACAAACACAAACGCATATTAAAATACGCAAACAGTCCTGGAAAAAAATAATATAGATTCTGGGGAAATTAAAAAGAAATTAAGAAAATAAATGTGGTCCAACACCACCAACATCGACTCCTGGGAGAGTAATAACAAGGAAATATTTCACTGGAAAAAGGAACATTCTCAGCTGGAAGGGCCGTATAGCAAACCAGAGAACAATAATTTATGTGTTAAATGCAATTAATGCAGTTTGGATGTTTTTTTTTTGGGGATTTCGTTGTCTTTTTGTGTTTTAAGAGTATTTTTGTTATTTTGGCCGCACAAAAAGCAAAATGAAAATTCATAGAAAAGCTTTTAAAGGCAAATAATTTTAAGCGCAAATAAGTTCAAGGCAGTTTTATTCAAGCTTAAGAGTGAATACAGAACAACGTTTAGTTTTAAAACGTACTTTGCTGAAAATTAAGCAGAACATCTCTTTAATTATGTTACAAATCCTAAAACATTTTGTTAAGGAAAAAAGGACATTTCGCCATTTATGAGATTTACGCCCGCTTTCATAAATAGAAAACAAATCTTAAGCCGAAAACCACTTTAATCTTTAATTAATTTTTTTAAAATACTACATTTAAACTAATACAAATTTCAGCAAATTTGTGGATTATAGCATGGCAATAACATTATGGGCTTTCACGCTTTGCAGTAATTTATCAATACTATTATATTTACTACAACTTTTACCAGAGCGAGCTTGTGTGGCTTTTTTATATATTATCTTCTGCCAAACAGAATTTTTTTTTTATCTTCACATTTTGTTGAAAATTTGTCTCTTCTGGAGTGTTTTTTTTTTTTTATTATTTTGTCTCATATTTGTTTTATGAATAAACATAGAAAAAGTATTTAAATCAAATACCTGTGTCAAGTTGCAGAAGATTTTACCGCGTTGCTTACTGCAGCTTTTTATAAGGCGCAGTACAATACATTTTGTTGCTAGTATTTTTACCAGACCACGTAGTATAGAAAAGTTCTATACATTTTGTTACTTAAGTTTTTAACACATTTTAAAAAAGGCCTATAAAAGAATCGCGTAGTAAAAGTTCAGCACATTTTGTTGCTGTTTCTATTATAAACAACAATTTTTATGGGCCTGCAACAGTATCGTATAGTATATAAAAGTTTTGTATATTTAGTTGCTGTGCTATTGTAAATACTAGTCATTTCACAATATATTAATAATAGTCTACAAGAGTATGGCGTAGTATAGTCAAGTTCTGTACATTTTGCTGCTGTGCTATTGTAAATACTAGTAATTTTACCACATCTTGACATCTTAGAGGCCAATTCACTTTACTTTTCAATTCTTTCATGCTAAATATGTATTATAACGTACCCTGTGTGGCATGTGGGGTCCATCCAGCTGGAACAACATGTCGCCTACGTCCACATCGTACAATTTGGGTCAGAAAAACTTGTTATAATTTTTCTATAGCAGTGGCCGTTTATGGTGATGTCTGCACTAACGTCACAGACGTAACTTTTTGTGCCAGTATTGCCACCTGTTGAACCTCGTGTAGGCTGGCATCACCTAATCAAGTCACTAAGAATAGTTTTTTGGCCAAATTTAGACCCTTTCTCCAAACATAATGAAACTCAGTCAGTGTTTTATCATTTGGATCATCAATCAATCAATTTGGCTATTAATCCTATAACTTGTCATAGTACTTTGACTTTGAAGACAGAATGGCGGTCACAGGACGCCAATTTAAAACCTTTTGATATCTCACAAATACTATTAGCGATTAATATGGTTATAACTTTGGGAAAAACTCATTATTGGCAAGGGGGAACTCTATAGTTAGCGCCAAGTAAACAGCAGAAAATTTACGCGTGTGTGTCTTCCCAGAGGCCAGCCAGTTATGCAAGAAATCTTCAGTAGGAAAAGTAAACTTTCTTAAGAAAGGGGTTTCTATACCAAAGCGTGTTGTGACGGCAAAAAATGTCCTCGTAATTTTATTTCTTTTCTACAAATGGGTGTTGCTTCAATTAATTTGAAGTTATGGTTAATAGATTAACCGGGAAACCCCTTCTTATACTTGCAAGCACTAAAAACAAATTTTAATTATCCTTAATGCAATCTTTTATCGACTTTTATGCTTCATAAATTTTGTTTATTAATTTTTGGTTGCAAACATCTTTATGGTTTTGAGCTTCTGGAACACCACAACACTTCATTCTCTCTCTCTCCCCCTCTCGTTCCCTCTCTCTCACTCTCTGTTGTAATATTCAATTTTGTTTTTCAGGCCGAAAAAAAAAATCTATTAAACACATCTCTAATTACTATCAAATGCAAACATTATAATTGCCTTGGCTCTCAAACACACACACGCACATTAACGCAAACAATGCTGCTTCGAAAAACAAAGCTGGAGCCAACATTGAACTGAAACCGAATTGAAAATTAAGCCAAAAACCAGCAAAAAGGAACAACCATGATGCTGCTGCACAAAAAATGCCTATTCGACCAGAAACCAGTAATAAGTGTTTGCAGAGTTGTGTGGGCCAAAATGTTGACCAGCACACAATTACATACATTTTTTTAATGGTCCCAATAAGGTATAGACAAAATTTAAATAAACCAACAATTAGGCAGGGCGGGCAATGCGCTGCACTGTAAATGATTGTACTTGCAAGTGATTTCAGTTTTCAATTTATGTTAAATAAAATTACATCAGGCGAAGGCGGATAATTTGTGTGTGTGTGTGTGTGTGTGTTGGGGGGATGCGTTTTAATATACGAGTGCCTGCGATTATTAAGTGATAAACAAAATGTCGTTAATGAATATAAAATTGCATTGTACAAATTTTTAAAAATTATAAAACTATCCAAGTAGTTCGAAGCCCAGATATCCGAAAGAAATTCCAAAGTCCTTAATTAGTTCTCATAAACAGTCTGAACTTAACTGGCTGTCAGTACATTTACATAAAGAGTTGCTGGAAATGTTACATCTATATAAAGAAAAGCACTAATTCCGAGGAAGTTCGAGTACAAGTGTCCGGGTGATAAAAGTAAAATTTTACTAAAAATATCGAAAACAATTTTATATTATAATTTTGTAAATTCTAAATCTGCAGGTTCAGCCATTAATTAGCAATAGTATGTGCTAATAGGCCTAAGGACCAGCTTCACTTGGATAACGGCTGCCCAAGGCCCTCTTAAGGCCCCACACGCAGATGGCAGCTTCTTGTGCTGTAACACAAGTTCCTTGCTCGAGTTTTCAGGCTTTCTTATGCCTTCTGCCGGTGTTTCCCCCTTAGTAAAGGGAAGTGAGCCACCACAGTCGCTAGCCCGTTATACACATGTAATATTAGGTTTGTACATTCCGCTCCGTGTTAAGTCGAAAACTCTTGGTTCACCGAGTGTGGACCATTACCCCGGCACCTACCAAATTAAAAGTCCCTTCCTTTGTTTTAAGGCTTAAGCACTTGCCAGAACGTGTTAACCAAAATTGGCATTATAATCTATGACTAAGGCCAGGATGTCTCAAGGCAATCCCCCTAGACAGTCAAAGAAAAGCTAAGCAACTGGAACGCCAGGCCTTCACCAACCCGCCCGTACATTCACCACCAACTAGTTTCTTACGTTCGATAATGCGCGACAAGTCAAAAGTTTATCAGTTATTTTTATTTCTTTATGGCAGAAATTTGTAGAAAAAACCTCCTCAAATGACAAACAACTTAATTTTCAGGATGAAATCTAAAAAGTAATTTTTCATTGTTGTTGTTGTTGTTGTTGTTGTTGTCAATGTAGTTTAAGATCACAGCTCGTAAACAATCGAAGCGAACAAATTGAAAATTACCCAATCAGCAGCAATAATTCCTTTTTGATTGTATCATGGCCAGAACGCAGCTGGCAAATTAAAAATCCTTTTACGATTGCAACAGAATACGAGAGAAACACAAAAAAAAACAGTCTTGTAATAAAATCGTTGACGTATTGTACGTGCTGTCACCCACCAACCGTGCAGGCTTTGCCGACCAAACCTCCTCCGATAAAATACAACATTAGTTTTGCGTGATGGCGAATGAATGTCAGCGATTGTTTTCAGCCAACAACCGGAGCAGTAGAAAATGCCAAGAATCATGTACTAATTTGTCTGTTTAATTTGTGCCTATTGAAAATTTCGCTTCGCTGAAACAGGCGACGTAATGAATGCTAAACATACGGCCAACCGACAGGTTAATAAAAAAAAAAAAAAAAACATCACATTATAGCAGAAATTGCAGTGGTTGCTATTTTTGACTTGAAGGTGACATAAACTGGCACGAATATCAAATAAAGTTCCAATTGCGGGATAGTAAAAGGAAGGTGAATTTTTTGGAAATTACTTATTAAGGATGGGCTGCAGAGAAAAACTTTTTACTAAAATATGAAATAAACAGACCAAATTTGTTCATCAACACATTTATTTGTTCAATTGACCGTTTTTAAAACAAATTTATAATTCGTTTTTAAAAGGAATTTTGATATTCAATGTTATTTTTCAGTTTTATTTATTATATATTTATTATAGTCCAGAACTAATATTTAAATTTCAGATTTTGCTTAAAGCCCAATTAAGTCGTTGTTGTCCTGTAACCTCTTAAAACCTGACACCTTAATAACTTTTAAGGCTTTTTTTTTTGTATCAAATTTGTTTACAACCCAAAACCGTATTTATTTGCGACCACTCGTTGTGTCCTGCAAAATTTCAATTTTTTGTTTAACCCCACAAAAGAACAGAATTGTATTTATGGATTTTCATTTCGAAACTAAAGTCTTCTCAGGGCAAAAAAAAACAAAGCAAAACATCTGCGTAGTGAATGTAAATTATACTTGTAGAAGTAGTGAATAGCTGCTGCTTTAAGAAAATATGAGGAACAGATGCAAATTTATTTTATTTCTTGGGATTTATTGGTGTCCTAGATTTTGCAGAAGGTAAACAAAAAGTACGAGTAGATTTAACTTGATAAAGATGTAGATTTGGAGAAAAAATTAGTTTTTAAATTGAGTGATTTATAACGAAGCCTGATTTGGAAGATTTCTGGAACAAAAATATGTTTTAGAGGACAATGAACTCACCAGAACAAATTATTTCCCAAATACTTTTAAAATAACTAAATCTTATATTTGATAAAATTTAAAAAAAAAACTTATCTCTATCATACTTTTCTTATTGCAATCATATTGTTGTTGGGGACTAAAATATTATTAGCACCTGCAAAATCTTACTGGGCAGCACGATTTGCTTTGGCGTTTGTTCCAAGCTTGAATACTGTACTTTCTGAAGCATACAGAGATCAGGGTTTTTGGGCTAACACCTCTCTTAAAGCCTCTGGAAGGAAATGCAGAAGTTTGAAAACCTTTATCCAATGTCAGTTGGATAGTTGCTTGCCAGATTATGATGTCCTGACGCAACTCGATTACAAAGTCTATTAGAATCAATTATATTAACGTTGAAGGTGACGCTATAATACGGTCATATATTATAATAAAATATATATCAATTCCTTAATTTTACTCTTTTAAAATGTGTTTCCATCTCTGCAATCACTTATATATAATTCAAGTTGGAGTTCAAGCTTAAAATTGTTACTGTTTTTGATTTTAACTAGTAACTTTGCCGTCTGGTACATGAACTTGAAGCGCATCACAGTGGGTGAAATCCCCCGCCAATTTACACTGGAATGCAAGTGGATTGGAAAACGTGTTTATTTCATTTGCAGCGGCAATTCCCTTTTTTCAGATATAATAAAAATTTCTTTAACTTGGCAGTTAATTGTTAATGTTATTGTTATTGTTGCCTTCAGACTAATATTATTAATGTTATTACTACTTCTAAATATATTCATAGACGATAATTATAAGAATTTAAATATTTGTCTTGCAGACGATAACACTATGATTGCCACAATCATATCCATAGTTGCAAATTGTTTCTGACTTTTATTTAATATTTTTCTCGTACAATTTACCATTTCTTGTCGTATTTTGTTAACTCCTTTAGTCTTAACCTTTTATCTTTGGATTTTATTGTGCAATACCATTTGTAGCCAAAAGCATAAAATAAGATTTCAATTTTGGCTTTTATTTCTTTATTTAGAGAAAACTTGGGTATGCAAGCAAATGCCATGTTCCAAATTTTGTACAACAGGTTAGATTTCTATGGCAGTTAAATGTTTACAAATTAAATCCCACACAATATTAGACAAGAAGCTGAGGAAAATAATAAAGGTTTCATTAAAATATAAAACTTATTTTGACATTAAAGATCTAGATAAATATAAACCGGAATGCAATTTACAGAAAACTTATATATTAAGATGATATTTTATTGGTGGCTCAATTTTTTGTTTGCTATTTGTTTGTGACTTGCGTACAGCAACATATAAACTATTAGTCAGATTATTTAAAATTAAAGGGTGACCTACAGCGCTTTGCTTGTAGCATTTTTAGCGCACAGCTTGTTAGGAAAAATATATAGATAAATATTGTATTTTAATGGTTTCACGTCTTTGGAATACAAGAGTGTTGGATATATGGAGGCACCTCTTAATTTTCCATTTTCCCCTATTTTAAATATAAGAGTGTTTGATGTGTGGAGGCACCTCTTAATTTTCCATTTTCCCCTATTTTAAATATAAGAGTGTTTGATGTATGGAGGCACCTCTTAATTTTCCATTTTCACCTCTTTTAAATATAAGAGTGTTTGATGTATGGAGGCACCTCTTAATTTTCCATTTTCACCTCTTTTAAATATAAGAGTGTTTGATGTGTGGAGGCTCCTCTTAATTTTCCATTTTTTTTTTTTGTTTCTGTCAATTGCAACTGGATATTTATCTCAGACATGTCTTTAAATTACCCAAAACAAAAGATATATTTCTCCAAAAAAATTTTTTGTTATAACGGAATTTCAAAAAAAAAAAAGAATTATTACTAAATTTCATTAAAAAAATAAATCAAAGTACAGTTATTACTCGAACTGATAATAATTTTTATGCAACTCTAATTGCTAAGTGATGGCATTGCCAGAAAAAACTATTAAATTTATTGGCACATTTATCTCTTAAAATATTATGTTTGCAAACTGTTTATTAACCTTCAAGTGCCTGGTATTGTAAAGTAAGCATTAAAGCTGTCAGAAAATGTTGTTCCCTTCTTATAGTTTTTTTCTTCTTTGTTTTACAATAATTTATTAAAATTGGTTTAACGCTAAAATTAAAAGGGTTTAATGAAATATCATGCTTTGTTTTGTCCAGGCAAAGTATAATTAATCATAATAATTTAAAAACCACAATACCAACAAGTGCTACTGACACTTTCTATAGTTTTTAACTTGTTTTGTATTTTTTTCTTATATCCTTTAATGAAAGCATTTTTTAACATAATTTTTTATCATGTAAAATTTTGCATGAAAAGAATTTTTTGTAAAATAAAAACTCATATTCATATTTATTTATGTGTGTCATGTCAAAAACATGCTCTATCATAAATTTTCCTAAATAATTTAAAACATTTGCGGATAATTAACATCGCTTTTTTAATAAACAAAAAAAAAAACCTTAAGCACCAAAAATAACTGGTAATGATCAAGAATTCTGCCAAGTTTTGGCATAACAGCCTTTTTTAATTGCGACTATATTCTAATATGGAATAAAGTCTTAAGTATTTATCAATGTTTTTTCTAACGAAAACAGAATAAAGTACATAAATTAAATAGAAGTCAAATGTCCAAATTGGTGTAATAAGAAAAAAATGTTATAAACATTCCAGGAAGTCTGACTGCCCGGGATATATATAAGATAAAAAGAGTGAATGAATTTTTCTCTATGGAAAATGTTAACAGATAAAAGAAAAATAGCACCTGACAAGTTATAAAGCAGCAGCAAAAAGCAAAACAAATTAAAGGGTGTTACCATAAAATAAAGTTTTCAAAAATAAGGACTTCACTGCAAAACACTTTATACACTGGCGAGCAAAAATATTTTAATGCTTGTCCATAAACCTTTAAAAACTTCATACCAAAACCAACAGAAAATTAAATGAAAATGTCAAGTTTTATTTTTTATTACGTTTTCAATATTTTTGCAAATATAACACAAAAACACAGCTTTAAATACGCTATAAAATTAACAGACATTAAAAAAATCCATTCGGGCTTTTTGCCAAAGAAAAATATTTTTACTATTTTGTCTATAACTCTTGCAAATTTCTTACATTTTTGATACAATTGGCCTAATTGGTGAATAGTTTTGTCCGATATATGAAGTCTGCGCCACAACTTACTCATGTTCTTTGAGACTGTTTCATATACTTCTATACAAAATATCTTCTTTTTCGAATCGCCCCTAAATTTTCTATTAGATTAAATAAGATTTTGGTTTAATTAAACTCGTTTAAAACAAAATAAACACACGCGTGCAAAAGTGTTTAACTTAATAAAATATAATTCGAAAATACAAATAAGTTTTTACAGCAATATTGCAAAGGAACACATCGTGAATATTTGCTGTTGTCCTTCCATTTATTAAATATTCTATAAGGATTTTTATCAACTTTTTATCAACATTTGGACGCTTTTGATCGCCACTGTTTATATTTTCCATTTAATATTATATATTTGTGCATGTGTCCAGTATGTTATGAAATTAATTTCATTATATATTTTTTTTTTTTGAAAATTTAATATCCAAAAAGATAAATATTAAAACTAAATAGAACAAGATTTATGTTATTATGAACAAAATTGTGTTCTTATTTGAAAGGTCCACATACATATGTGATTATATATAAAATATAATATCGTTCAAAGTTTTAAATTTATATTAATTTTTATTAAAAATTCCTGAGAAAATCATACTTTTCCTTCTTTTTATTAAAATAATATGAAGAAGGTCGCATATAGGAGTATAAAGGAGTGGATTTTAAAATAGAATAAAATGAATTTTATATCAGAAATTAACAAAATTCCTTTTTCTATTACGAAGAGCCATTTGTGCCATTATGAAATGTAACATATGGCATTATGATATGTAGCATATGTCATTATGATATGTAACATCTGGAATTAAGAAAAGTAAATGAAATGCAACATAAGCCCTTGAGAAAAGTTTGCTGTTGGCTTGTTACGAATCCGAATGGCCCAATTTTCAATGACTGCCGCACAGATCTGCCTGAATTTGAGCCACTGTCTAGATTATTTTGACTTTAACGGCATCGATCGATTGCGTCTTATTTTCATAGGCCTGTGACTTGAGGAGACCCCACAAGACACATTGTAATGCGTTCATGATCCTGATGGCCGGTTCAAATAACCTTCAAATCGCTCACACATAATGGGCATTGTGCCACATAACAGCAGCCCGCTGCATCTACATCTGGTCCGTGTGGACATAGATCGTTCCATCTGGGGCCAAAAGTATTCTATTATCATCATTCTGTAGCACAGTGATCGGCTCAACATCATTATTTTCCATTGTTGGTACCAACAAATGATGCAGCCGATGCAAAATCTTTGCCAAACAGTAACTTGTTGTGGAGGCATTGCCAACTGGTATATCTCGTATGGGTTAGTGCCGTTCCACATACATCTAAGAATATGTTTCAACGCTTAATATGGTTTTCCTGCCATTTTGATAATAAGGTTTTATCGTTTGGACTTTCTGCGCCATAGTGTAGCTTGTCATCAGTAATTGAATAATAACAGACCCCGGCTGATACAGACGCCACCAAAAAATAATATGGCCGCCAACATGTAGCCGCGTGAAATGTAAAACTTCTTATGAAAATATTTACCCCATTAGATAAAAAAAATATTTTTAGCTTTATAACAATTAGCCTAAAAATTGAAGCACCCTTTGATATATTTTTGTGTTGTTTAGTCCCATGTCGGTAGTAGTCATAAGTGAAAGTTTCACTTGTTATTCAAGCTGCCGAGATAAGAGGTCCAGAAACCTAGACAAGACGCCAAGTTTAAGGCAGGCAACTTAAGCATATTCCTTAAGAAATGTTTTAAACTTAATTGTTGTTATTATTTTTAATTTTTTTACTATTTATTTAACAAAGCAAATAAATAGAGATGAGAAGAATTATTTGCTGGCTTTTAAAACCTACTCAATTATATTAATACATTTAAAAAAACATGAAAGCAGCACTTAAACACATTAAATTTAAGCAACTTTCTTAGTCGTTCTACATCCTGTCGTCATTTAAAAGTTGATTGTTATATTTCTATTTAAAGCCATTCTACATTACAAGACCTTCAGTCGCCTCAATGAACAACAACTCAAATCAACGTTAAAAAACATTGGTTTACAGTGAAATGTAGAGTTTACATTAAGTTAAATTAAGTTTGCCTGCGGCTTTAGCTATTTTATAGATTTACCTTTATTAAAGAAATGACTTCTTTCTACCTCCCTCTCGCACTCTGTCTTTGTCTTGCGCTGCTATCAGCAGCCAACTTCTCCTACAAAAACACCCTACAACAATGAAAAGTCCTCAAACATCTATTCACATTTTTTTTTTTTTTTTGTAAATTTAAGATTTTACCAAAGATTATGAAATTAATGCAGAGCAACTATAAGAAATGAAATGTACTCGAGTTTTTCAGTACAAAGACGCCAACAACCACAACGAATATAGGAATTTTAGCATTTTAACCGCAGGCAAAATATCATCATTAACATTAAATGGTCATCTTAATAATAAAAAAAAAATGTTATTTTGGTTTTGTTATTCCTTTATGGTTTGCGGCGAAAAACAGGAAAATATCCAGAAATTGTTTTCAGTATTAAATCGCTGATTCATATGAAAAGATTACAGTCTGCGGAATGATTCGTGCTGCAGCATTTTTTAAAGATGTTTTTGTTAACAATAGATTATAAGAGTGTGTTTTAATAAAAATATTTCCACGAATTGTGGCCTATAAAATTTTCTTTTTAAAAAACAATTTGCCCAGAAAACTTTAATTTAATGTTTATAACTGCCAAGAAATGATTGAAGCTGTGCGGTTCCATCTCTCGGACGGCTCTGAGAGTTATTCGCTTGTTATCGGACTTTAATGGCGTCCGCGCACAAATATGCTTTTGTTCTAATGCCCCATATTATTATATTTGGCTAATGGTTTAATATTATTTTGTGTTTTACTATGAAATTTCTGATAATTATGACGCACTGTAACAAAATATATGCTATTGGAAAGCTTTAACACTCCTACAGCTGCAAACAACGTTCTTATCAACAAAATACTCAAAAGCCCTATTTTGATTCGACTTATGGCCTTTCCGGTTCATATCTCTCTCAAGTAATACGAAAAATTTACGCATTTTTTTTTTAATTCTAATTTCTAAATAGAAAATTTTACTTATATTAAAAAAATGTGATTTAAATAATTTTCTGTTCTCTTTAATTTTTTTTTTCAACATAAATTAAGGCTTTTATGAAATCATATGACGATAAAGGGTGTCCCAAGCTAGAATTTTAATTAATTTTAATAAGTGGTCCAAGTAAAATGGAGACAGTTTTAAAAACTTTCATAAACTACGCGAGCACATTCATATTTATATTGCAGAATAAAATAAATCTAAGAACTTAATTTAGGAAGTATTTCAAGTATAATTTTTAATGAAATTGATTGATTAATCAATACATCAACTAAACTAATTGATTGATCTAATGATTAATCATTGATTACATGTTTGATTGATTAACTCATTCATTGATGCATTTATTAATTTTATATCATAAACAATTAATTAATTCATTAATTGACAGACTATTTGAGTTATTTAGTTTGAGATGAATTTATTGACCGATTTGTTATCCGTTTAATTGACTGCTTTTTGGATTGATTGATGCAGGCCATCAGGCCATTGATTGCATAGTTGATCCATTGACTGATTGACTGTCTAATCGATATATTAACTAATTTATTGTTGAATTAATAAATTAAGTGATTGGCAAAAGAAACCGATTATAAAGGTTGCAAATTGCTGGATTGTTTGATTAATTATTTGATTGAAATATAATTTGCTGGACTGATCGATTACTTGAGTTATTGACTGCGAATTGTTTGTTTGATTGATAAACTGATTGAGGGTTTGTTTATATATATATATATATATATATATATATATATATATATATATATATATAAGATTGATTTATAATTTGATGTATAATTTGATTGATTCATGGCCTGCTGGTTTGATTTATTGCTTGGTTTATTTGTTGATTAGTGATTTCAGATTAATTAATTATTGATTAATTGACAGTTTGTTTAATGGACTGATTGACTGATGATTTCTTGATAAACGAATTGATTGATTAACGAATCAATTGCTTAACTAATTAATTCATTGCTTGATGAATTGTTTGTTGAATTATTTGGCTGATGGATTGATAAATTTACTTATTCATATATTCTTCCATGTGTTCTGATGAATGAATTAACTGTTTAACTAATTAATTAATTGCTATATTAATGGATTGATTAATTGACTGTGTGATTAATAGATTAATTGGCAGATTAGTTGGTTTTGTTTAAGAGATTGACTACTGACTAAATACTAGATAGACTAAATGACTGTTTGGTTGATTGATTAGTTACTTGATAGTCGGATGGATTAACTGTTTGATTACTCGATTCATGGATTCATTTACTGTTTGATTGGTTTATGGATTTACTGTTTGATTGATTGAAAAAATTAATTAATTAATAAATTAATTAAATGATTGTTGAGACAATTGCGTTATTGTTTGCGCAATCGAGCGACTGATTGATGGACAGATTTATTGTTTGATGGATTGATAGTCAAAAATAAAAACTTATATATTGTTACATGCCAGTCTTTTACTAAAATGCCAGTTCTCAATATCTTTAAATCCAGAGTTACACAATAGTTTATAACAAGTTTTCAGAAGAGTATTCCGATGTGGCCACATAAGGAAAAAAATTTATAATGGATCCGTGGGTTTCTTTTGTACGGTTTAGAGTCTCAAATAGTACTATCAAAAATAAGGCGCAGTTGTTGCGACTTTTGCAACCCTGTTATACACATTATTACTGCGTTAAGCCATTTACTGATTGTAAGTTTCATATAAAATTTTATTGGTGGCAAAGTTTGTGTATTTTTTTTGGCTTTTAATAAATAACTTGCAGAAGAAGTTTTTATAAAGTATTTATTCCATAAGTATTTTTCGATTCCATACAACAAACATTTCCTTATTACCACACTCTACTTCAACTATTATTGTAAATTTTTATACGCTTTTTGTAAAATATTTTTTGTTGCATTTTTCTTCTTTTCCGCTTTCTTATTTCATTACACTTTATGCCCTAAGTGGTCTTTAATGGCTTATACGAGTATTTTCCTATAAAGATGTTGGTCCTTCTTTCAACTTCAGTTTTGTTGGTTTATTGTGAGCAGAAAAGTCTTTGGAAGTTTATGTATTGTTAACTGAATCAAGTATGTTTTTTTTTTTTTGTAAGGAAATAAAATTCAGATAAAATCATAAACATTTATAAGAAGAAAACAACAAAAGTTTGTGCTCTTTTTTCTTACCTTTTTATATGATACAATAAACTCTCAAGGCGAAATCTTCAATAGAAATTTTAAGAAAGGAAAAAAAGTATCGCAAATGCTAATGACCTTTTTTTCTTAGAATATTTGGAAATGTGTGCGTAGAAGCATAACTTCGACTTAAGGTGTTTTAAGCCACCAAAACTATAAATTTTGTGAACGATAAACAGACTATGGCAGAACAACAGCACCTTGGAGACACTTGGATCACCGAACATAAACCACTACTACAAGTATCTACCAAATCCCTATGTAGTGGCAGCACTAGTTCCTCGCTCGAAAACTCGTGCTATCTATCTAATAGCTTGTGCCAGTAATTCCCTAGACACTCAAAGAATCGCTAAGCGACTGAGTTGGAAGGCCGAAATCCTCACGGAACGTCAGGCCTTCACCAACTCGCCTGTACAGTCACCACCAACTAATTCCTTACGCAGCACAGAGATGAAGACTTCTGTACCGGTATCTATCAAAGCCCCTATCTGCCTAATTAGGTTTAAGCCACAGCCAGAACTGTTGAGTCAAGGTATGCAACCCAACCTATAGACTTTTCTTTCACGGCATCTCAGTTGCGCGTTAGTCGAATTTCTGCCAGTCATACGTTGATGAAGGTTTCGACAGAACCTACACAATCCAAGTCATATATGAGAGCTGCCTAGAGTTTTGCTGTCTGCTCTATATCCTGGAAAGCAGAGTGCCCTAAGTTTGGAAAACATCATGGCAAGCCCAGCTTCACAGGGGAAGAGAATTCCACACAAACGCTTAATTATAGAATGAGTTAAAATTTAACAAAAATGTAAAAAATAAAATATAAGAAAACTTTTATGTTTTAAGCGAAAGAGAGCGAGAGAGAGAGAGAGAGAGGAGAGAAAATGAAGAACATTTACAGAACCCTACTCCTGCCACACTTTAATGTCGTCAGGTTGTGGCATGAATTAAATATTTTATCGCTCTTATAATGGATTTTGCCGTGACAGGATCAGGGATGTTGTTCTCGAAGGCCACATCTTGTTATATAAGACTCGTACCTGCCCATTGCCGTACAGGACTCATCAAATCGCAGTTGACTGGCCAACGAATCGCAAAATCCCGTAAAAAGAGATTTCGGTCTTCGGTCGGGAGGTCGGTCAAAATTTTAAAAACTTCAACATCGTTCATTTAATCTGATTTCGATATTTGTAAATACCAGAAACAATTGACACAAACAAATATGGAAAATAAATTCACTAATTGTGATAAGGACACCACAACTGTAACGGCAGTACAGATGTAGCTGTTGTGTCCTGTTCTTCTTTTGGCGCTACAGTCCGTGGTGAACCTGGGCCTTTGTCCTTGTGTCCTGTTAGACCAGTAAAAATCAATGAATAAATAAATGAAATCAATGTTTCTCAAACTCTCAAAGATTGTAATACTACATCTTCCATTTCGGCTTCTGGGGGACTAGATTATCAAAGGTTTTTTTGTTTTTCTTAATTCTATATCCACTAATTGGATAATTGAAACAAAATAAAATATTGAAGAATAAATCTCATTTTCATTTAAAATATAAAAATTTGGGGGGGGGGGGGAAATACTCATGATTTTATATTTTTATGAGAAAATCGAAATATCGGCAAAACATTAATCTAACGTTTTTATTAACGATGTTTTTTTTTTCATTCACACCGATGTTTTACATGGAAACAGCGATAATTTAAAACATCGTTGCGGCCTTTCTTACAATTTTGGAGGCTTGAAGTCAAAATGGCAACAATCACCACGCACCGCCTTTCCCCATCCAATATCTGTTATAATGTACTAGTCGTACTAGTTCGTACCGGTACAACATAAAAAAAGCTTTTTCCCATCGTTTTTAGTTCTTCCCGACAAACTAGTGTCTTAGAGATCAATATAAGAAAAGTCTTAGGCTTAATTTCAAATACATATTCACTCAATTAGGAACAAAGTGCTTTATTTTAATCAGTAAAATTATTTTAAATTGAAGTTTATTAAGACTAAAACTCGTACTAACAGCATTATTTTGCATCATAACACACACACACACACACACACAAATGCATATAGTTTGTGTGAATTTCCCAATTGCTGTTATTGTTTAAGAAAAATGTTTGTCTGCGGGTATGTACGGACCTGTGTTCATACGTTTTATACGAAGAGCAAAACCAACAACTGCAATGAAAAAATCAGACACACAAATACACCAGAGAGCACTTAAATAGATTTTTCAAAAGTGCCCATATTGCCAATTGTTTACACTTGTTTTGAAAATACAGAAAACAGGAGCAATTGTATGCGAATGAAATATTTGCACAAACACCGGGTGATACAAAAACCCGATAGACTTTCCATTTGAAATGGTTTAAAATTGTTCAAAGTGCACATTCAACGCAACAAAAGTGTGTAATATTTTTAATCCTTCTTGGCGGAAATGAAATGAAAGCGATACAAAACTAAGCAAATTATTGTCTCTGTAGCCCAAGATTGTGATTTAAGTTCCAATACTTTAATAGGCAACGAAGCAGTTACTTTAACATAAAACAAAGAAAATTAAATATTTTCTCTGCTGCCTCGTGACATGTCACGGGTCTAGTACAAAAAATCCACTATTTTCCAAATTGATGAAACTTATATATATTACAATAATTGGTAACGACATGTAGTATGTGATTTTGCTGTTTGGCATCATATACATATAACTTAGATCATAGTTTATGGACCTGCATGTGCATGTCTGTTTTATCATAGCGTAGGATTTTCCATTACTTAAATGTCTTACAATCAAATCTGTAGCTATAGATTTTTGCTTGTAATAGGATCTCTTTATGCAGACAAAAGGCAATTAAAGTTTTTAAAAATATAACTAAAAATTATGCTCAGAAATACTGTCAAGATTTCGATACAGACGTTGTCATATTCAAGGAGATGAACATATTTTTGTTATGCCTAATTAAATTTTCCAAACACTTCCTTATTACCGGCTTTAAAAAAGCTAATAGTCCTTCCTATCTATGTCTGGATGACAGTATTTGCTTTTTATATGCAAATCTATATTTTAGAATCAAAGTTAATGAGAATCATGAGATAATTTAAGGAAATTGCAACAATTTCAAATTGAATGTCTTTTGCTGAAGAAGTTGTACAAAAATTTCAAATCGTACATCCTTTTTCTTAATAAAATCATAGATTTCAAAATTGCCATTTTCTGCTGAAAAAATTTTTTCAAGTCACCTGCAACATTCTCAACTCCAGCTGAGATATGTTTTGTTTTATCTTAAAATATTACAAAATATACTGGAGTTTTGTATTGTTTTTAAAACGGGGAAACCCCTTGAAAACCTGTTTGTGTCTATGTGCTTTTTTTCTATTTGTATTAGTGTGAATTAATGCAACTGTATGTACACAGGTTTACTTAAACAAAAGTGCTTTATAATGTACATGTGTGGATGTTTATGAAGTGGTATTTTTGTCTAGATGCATAAAAAGAAAAATTACCTTTGCGCTACAGATAAAAGGGGGAAAGGGTTTTTTCCAGAAAGGCCTTTTTATCCTACAGATGACTGAAATATTTATTTCATACAATGACTTAGTCAGGGACGATATATTAGAATTCCTTACGCCACGAAGGATTTTTTAAAGGTTGCCGTCTAAAATGAAAATTGTTACATGTTTGACTTCGACGCCATGGGCCACTAGGTTCCAAATTTTCTCAAAATGTACCTAAACTTTTTATAAAGTTAAGTTTAGCTTAAGAAATTCATTATACTATAATATAAATGTATTGTTATAGTTTGCCTTTAAAGTAGAAATAAATGAGTTTGCTCCCACTTTTCTCAAGTGTACTTTTTTCAAGTGTACTAAAAACCAATCTACTACCAAGAACGGAGTAGAACTTTGGATGCGCGGAAATATTGCATTTAAAAAATTTTATATTTTATGTGTTCAATATCGTCAACCCCACCGTCAGATCCATTCAAGCTGACATTAACTTTGGCTGAATAGACGTTTTCCTGATCGGAAATTCGTTCAGATTCTTGTAAAGTGCACAATGAGTTTCATTGACTGCCGATTTGAAGACGGTAGAGGTTAGAAATTATTTTTCGAGCCTGCAGATCTTTTATTCTGCCATAAATGTATCCGGGGCCCTTGACATTTACAACGTTGTTTATTGACGGTTTTCATTCTTTGTATTGTATGTTAAACTTCTAACTGTGAGCGACTTTTTCTTGGGCATTGTAAACAACAAACCGAAACCCAAATCTGCCAGCTGTTTCATACTTATGAATAAATGAATTTACTACGTTTACGAAAACTACTACTGTTTTTTTTTTTTTGTTATTGTAGAGGTTGTTAATTTTGGTAAATTTAAAATGTATAAATTTTAAATTTATGAAAATTTACTAAATCCAGAATATGTACCAGCTCCACAATAGTACTTTAATACGAAGCATGAAAACCCCTATTATTTATGAATTATTACTGTGTTATTTTATTTTTTTTTTTGTGTCGTTTTATTTTTAACTTCTAGCCTGTAGTTAGTTTCCAAGTGCTTAGATTTTAAGTACAGGGTTAGTTGTTTGAACTGTTCCCTATTCAAGCAAAATTATTACCAAATGTGTGTTCACGCTCTAATCGCTTTAGCTCAATATGGTTCACTTTTAGCTGGACTGTGACCCTCATCCAATTTAATAAACACTGCACGAATATGATTTAGCCTATTTGCGTACCGAGGTCTTCTTCATTACATTCAGTCAAAATGGCCCGGATAGAATTGACTGTCGGATTTGTGAACAAAATGAAGTGTGGAACATATTCTAACCTTAATTTAACCATCCCTGAATGCTTTGTGTAAGTGTAGGCAACTTTTTGTTGTACGATTTATAATGATTTGGAAAAAATAAATTGAATTGAATTGAATTGAATTGCCTTATCTGTGGCAGCAGGCCCTCTAAAGGGCTTTTGCATGGCCTTGCTTTAGCCCAGCAATAGCTGCACCTGCCCACATTAACTGCTACACAACCACTTGATAAAAATTTATTCATATTATGCATCTTTAGTTGCAGAGTCTTGTGTGTTGTTTGTACACATGCATTTCTGTATATTTTAAGCTCACATTGAAATACATTTTTCTCAATCTGAAAATTTCTTTTTTCCGAAGCAAAAGAAACAACATTTTATGCAAATTTACACTTTAAAACTCTAAATGGCACAAGATGTGGAGCAAAAGAAACACTCAATAAAACTCCCAAATGCTGTATAAGAATGGAAGAGTTTTATTTGCTAAACCAACAACATTAACAATAACAACACCAATGACAAATGCACAAATGCAGTTTAGATTTTTGTTTTAAGGAAGGAAAGTAAACTGAAGACTTTCTTGGGTTACGAAACAGAGTGAGAGAGAGAGGGAGAGAGAGAGGGAGAGAGAGAGGGAAAATACCTCTAGTTACCAAGCAAATTGGAACCGACATGCTGCACCTTTTGATTAAAACATTAGTTACTAATTGACTTTTAGATTTGGTCAGAACCAGCAGCAGCGAAAGAGAAAGCCAGCGCACAGTCGTACCAAGGACGCCCTTTTCGCATTTATTACGTTTTACTTCACAAAGAAAATGCTTAATTTTCAAAAACTTAAAGGCATAATGAAGTCTGAGTACATTTGAATTCATGCAAGTGTCCGGATTTCTATGGGTTTCCAAAAAAAAAGCTGAGAACACATTTTTAATGAAATCGGAATTTGTTTGCCAATGTTTTTGTCTGTTCTTGTTTGTATTCGTTTGGAAATGTTTTGCTAAAAAAAAACTAGTTTCAGTCTAAATAAGCGAGTTCGTATTACAAATAGATGAAAAGCTGAAAGGGAATCTTTAATTTCAAGCTGTTTGCCAAGAATATTCCTAAATTTTTAAAAACTTTAACTACTAATCGCTTTTTTTATTTTATGATATCATGAAATAAAATGTTTATAAAAATTTAACTACCAATCGCTTTTTTTATTTTATGATATTATGAAATACAACTCGAACGATGAATTGAAAGCGAAAACGAAAAAGAAATAAACAATTTGTTGTTGTATTTCATACAAAATCCACAGTTAACTGAAGAAGAGAAGAATCTCAACTATCTGGCATGTGCTGAAAAACACGTGTTTTTAAATCACGAAATTTCTGAATTCAAAAATAGTATTATTTTAACTAGATTAAAACTTTTTGCTCTAAATTATATGCCGAGGATCATACGAAACGTCTCGTTGTTAGCAAAATAATGTAACAACAACAAGAAGTCGGCTAATTGGCGCGATTTGTGTCTAGAAAGCACTTCAGATTTTCCCTTTTATTACCCCGATTTATACAAATTTTGTTAAAGACGCAAAACATTTCCAGGCCTGGTTTACCTACAATATTTTCCAAAACGTATAAAATTTAAATACAATATTAGAAATGCAAAAATTGAAAAGACTTTATAACCAACTTAAATTATTGTAGAATATTTTATAAATTTTCGATTATTACAATTAATAATATTTTATTTAATAAACTTTTAATTACTTATTTCATTTATTTATTTATTTATTTATTTATTTATTCATTTATTTATTCATTTATTTATTTATTCATTTATTTATTTATTCATTTATTTATTTATTCATTTATTTATTTATTCATTTATTTATTTATTTATTCATTTATTTATTTATTCATTTATTTATATTATTAATAAATAAAGCACTAGTTTCCTTTTAATTATTAATTTTATTAATTTATGATTTATTGATCTGTTATTAACGCTTAAGAATTTAAGTTATTTTAGGTATAACAGCGTAATTTTTTTGGCCAACAAAAAATATATTTTTAATATCAATGAAATCGGTTTTATGGGATAGTAAATATGACCCCAGAAAATAGTCAAAATCATCAGAACTATGTACGAGGACGCAGACCTTTCAGTTCTTCATAACGGCAACATCAGCCAACCATTTCAAACAAATGCTGGAGTCAAGCAGGGATGCCCACTTTCACCTCTATTATTCACCATCGTGCTGGATGAAATAATGAGCCAAGTCTGTTTAGAGAGAAGAGGAATCACGTGGAGTCTCTCACGGCAACTCGAGGATTTGGATTATGCAGATGATATTTGTCTACCCTCGCATAAGGTCTCCAACATGCAGTCAAAACTCGAACACCTAGAAAGACTGGCTCGCAATGTTGGACTTGAGATAAATATGCCGAAAACCAAAGCCATGATAATTAACAGCACGAGCTCAGAAAACATCATGCCACAAGGCCAACCAGTCGATTACGTCGATAGCTTCTGCTACCTGGGTAGTACTATGGCAACACACGGCGGCGCAGAACCAGACGTAGATAACAGACTCAACAGAGCGAGAGCAGCATTCAGCATTTTAAAATATCCATTATTCAAAATATTAAATTACCAACTCAGCAATAGTTTTACGACCATAATTTGTAGGCGCAGCAAATAAATTTCAAATTACCACAAAATCATTCCATTTCTTAATATTTGACAAATTAAAACATCACACTGTGGAAACCGTGACAATTTGCACTAATTCAACTATTATTTGTTACTTCTGTTGCCTCCAACAAACAAACGACAACAATAGGAAAATGCGTGCTTACAATGCTGCCGCAAGTCTCCACCAGCACCAACATTGTCCTCGTTGACATCGGACCAGGTCATTATACTGAACTCTTTTCATCATCGAGTGTGAGTAATTGTCATTGTTTAACAATGGAATGATACAGGAAACGAGACGCAGAACAGTGCCGCTGATGGAAAGAAATACTGTATCAATTTACTTGAGTGCCACTTTAAAGTACTATTTCTTTATCAAGTTGCAGTTGAAATAAAAACAAATGAAAACATTTTATAAAGAAAGAGGAAAAAGAAAACGCAAACAGGAAAACAGACAAAAACATTCTTCTACTTCATTTTCACTTAATTTAATGAAATTTTTTGAAAAGAAAGAACCAGAGCGTGATGATAGCACAGAATTTGATATAATTTTTAATAGATAAAGTGTTGCTAAAGTAGACTTTAAACATATCTTAGACATAACGACCGTACAATGTATTTAGATTTTAAAGGGATTGAAAGGATTAGCAAATAGATGCCAAATGAGGTAAATTTTCAAATATGTATGATTAAAAATTTGGGGGAGGATTTTTAAGATTAAACAAAATGTATGGCTTGGGAAATATCTACGCAGCTTTATATTCACTTTCAAAATCATCTATATACGAAATTATGTGTAGAACATATAATATGCAGCCAATTGCCACTGTGGACTTGCCATTTTGTGTTAATTTTTCCCTGACTCTGACGCACAGACTTGCGACTTAAGATACAGCCACAAGTAAAAGTCTAACTGACTCACATCGTAAGATGCTACATCAGCTGCACCGGGTTTCGTCATGCCCTTGTTCAGAATGCCCAACGCGACATGAGCTACACTGTAGCAACCGTCCTGTTAAAGTCATATTTCGTCCAAACTTGCACAACAGAAAACACGTTATTCTCAAAGAAATATGGACAGACGGCATAGCCGGCGTCTCAATTTACTGCACGCAGGGTCCTTAAAATTTTAGTCCATGAAAACCCAAATTTTTGCCAGCCACAAAAAATCCACTGTTTTCTATTCCACTGCACATTCTAGAGGCCAACGTTTCGCCGCAGTTGAGGACATACGCGATATCCTAAGCAGGCTCAAGATTTGCCGTATAGAAAATCATTAGATTTTTTTGCATAAAATCCTGTCCTTAATCATAAACTTCATTTTTGTCCAAACTGAGAACGAGAAGCCCAGTTCTGTCCTTTGTCCAGACATTAAACAACCTCTAGCCGGAAAACTCTATGGTATTTTGCCCACTACCCGACTCATGCCTAAAATGAACTGATATTGACTTCGACTGCTGAAAAACACTAAAACTTAACGCTTGTTCGATAAAAAATAATAACCAATTCCATCTCGTTTTTGCTACTCTTAATCATTTTAGTATTTGTGCAATTTTGTCATTTTTTTTTTTTTTTTTTTTTTTTTTGTTATAAGAAGTAGTAAAGAAATTAGCGGAAACAATATATTTTACTACCAATTTTTTTTAATGGCACAATTTGAGAACAGAAAAAACTAACCCAAAATACTAGTTTCAGTCCTGGCTGTGGAAGTTTGTGTGTCGTCAATTCACGGCTTTAGTATTCGTGTTTGCGTGGTTTCTGTGTGTGTGTGTGTGTTTTTCTTGCAGTTTGAATAAACATTTATTTTAAATTCGTTCATCTTTTTCTGACATTCAAACATTTGTATGTGTATTTGGAAAATGCATACAACTTCTTTGGTTTAGTGTTTAAATCGGTGAGGGTAGCCCCTACCTACGTTACAGGTAGATACGATTTTTTGTGCTTTAAGCAGACTTCCGTTGGAATGAATACAGTTGGAATACACAGAATAAAGTAAAATCTAAAGATGGGGTCAGATACTTTTGGGAATCCTGCGCGAATAGTGAGCGATAAAGGTGCTGCTTTCACGTCTCACCGCTTTAAAGAGTCTGCATCGTATATGTTTTGACGACTACCTCGATTCTATTAGTTCACACTGGAATTTCGCGACTACTTATCAAGATGGTACTGTTGCAGCGATAGCCTAATTTTTTTGTATAGCAGGTTCTATACCCACGACAATATACATATTTGTATGTACATACAGTTGCAATAAAAAAAAAATCCATCCATTTATTGGAAAAAAATTTTAAAATTCATCGAATTTGCGTGATAGAAATGTCATAAAAATTATTTGTATAAAAATGTGTGGAAATTTCTCCTTCCATATTTTAAACAAATAGCGGCCAAGGCTACTATATTCTGAATATTTGTGCATACAGTTGCAACCAAAAATGTACTAATTTATTGTAAAAACTGTTCATAGTTCATGCGAATTTTCATGTCATAAAAATCATAAAAATTGTACAAAAATGTGTCCATGCACAATTGGACACTTCTGCTTCCTTATTATACAATAACATATATTACACCCATATCTATATTCTGAATATGTGTTACAAGAAAAAAAAAATATGCCTCTATATTGCAAAAATTTGTGCAAAATCGGGCGAATTTGCGTGACCGAAATATATGTAAATATATTATATAAAAATGTTCCTATTTTCAATTGAAAACTTCTGCTTCGGGATTAGGAGACTTAAGACGCTCTAGAGTACAATGGGCTTTAGAAAATAAAACGCCCAAGCTACAATCACGAAACATAAAATTTTAAACTTCTCTAAAACTAACTAAAATATAAATTGATCAGATATATATACAAACATATATCGATAAAACGTTTTTATTACAACTATTTACATAAGATATTTTTTTCAGCAATTTTTGCAGCCGAATTTGCGCAATAAGTTGGATTTGTAATCAGTTAGGGAAAGCCAGCGTTCACTGTACTCGTGCTTGCTTAATTTCGCAGTTGCAAAAGTGCTTAAGTTTGTATTATCTAGTATATAAAGTTTGTATTATCTAGTATATAAAATGTCATAGGGCCACCAAATGGCGACCTGTACGCTAGATGGCTGCTACGATGTGGTGTTTGTGTATTAATAAATATAATGCGGTTTTTTCTCTATTTTACTCGATATGTCTAATGTAAGAAAAATGATAAATTTGCATTTTTAATGGCAATAAGATGCTGCTTGAGGCGTTTTGTGTGCGTGTGGGTGTGTGTTTTTGTTTTCTTTCTTGCCACTACTGTTACCAGGCCATCCGCACAATCGTGAATGCCCGCCCGCTTTCCTCGAAAGAGACGCACCAGTATCTTATTTTCCATAACTGACATTTGCATTTTTGCCATCGTAAACTTCTTTAACTCGTACTTTGGCGCTAATGTTTTTATTGGTCTGTAATCATAAAATCAGACGATTTCCGTGCTATGCTATTCCCTTTGTGTGTGTGTGTGTGTGTGTGTGTGTGGGAAATTGAATTTCACTCAAATTCTTTTTACAGCCAAGAATTATTTCATTTTTTTTTTTTGTTAGTTCATTCTTGGTATTTGAATATTTACCTCTTCTTTTCTTTTCTGTTTTTTTTTTTTTTTTTTTTTTGTTGCTATTGAAACATATTAAATTTGCATTTGGCAAGCAATTGCAATCGATGGAAAACCATTAGTACATAATGTTAGAAGAGCTTTTGCGGTGGCACACCGACTCCACGTTCAAGGATAATGGCTAAGGTAGATACATATTGAGGCGAAAAAAATCGACTTCTTTAATGTGGCTATAACAATAAAACTATTTGGTTTTTCATTCTGCAAAAAAAAAAATTGGAAGTAAAATTAAGTTCATGAAAAATGAATGTTGGTAAAAAGTGGCAATAGCCAAAACCTGATCAAATAGAGCGCTTCTTTAGGGCAGCCGCTGCACCGGTGTTAGTTGAAACAAAATTAATAATTATCGATTCTTAGGTTAGGCAAACTTTCCTAAATGTCTAAGTTAATGCGACTTCCAAAATCCCCATAATTGACGATGTGTAATCCGGCAGCAACAATAACGTTTGTATAGAATTTATAAATATTTAACGGAAATTTGACTGTTAAAGAAGCGACCTGGACTATTCGCCATTTTTGTGAGAACTTAATGGCGAAACAGTTCAGGCGTGATTAAGTCATGTATTTGAATTCCAGAAACTTCCATACTAAAAAGTAGGTTAAATTTAATTTACAAAATTATTATGAATTTTATATTGTTATTTTGTTTTATTGTTTATTAAGGAATTTTAATAAAACTACTTTGTGCCCTAAATCAAGCCTTTTACTACTTAAGTATAACACTTACGCTGGGTATTTGAGTTATTTAGATATAACAAATTGCTAAAATATCATTTTAGTACCGTCTATGTTGGTTTTAATTTGCTTTTGTTAAATGTTTATTGTATTCTTCGGCTTGGCAACTCTAATACACAGCTACGAAGAGAATCAAGCACAAAAAGAGAAACTAAAAACAACACTGAACAGCTGTTAGTGTTGTTGCTATTTTGGCTTGTGTTTGGCCTGCTTTTGTTTAGTTCGGTTGTGTTTGCAAACAAACTGCAAATACTTAATTGGACTTTGGATTTTATTAGTTTGTAAATTATTTATTTTCGTTTTTAGTAGCAACACCTGAATTTATGTATATTTAAATAATAAACTCATTTACTTCTAAGTTGCAAAGTGTATGTGTGTATGTAAATATATCTTCTATGTACTGTTCATTCATAAAACTTAAATGGAATTCTTTTTAGCTAAAATAAAAACTACAAACCCTTATAATGGTACGTGGTCAGTTGTATGTATCTGGCAGAAAAATTAATAAGCCAGGAGGAAAACATGCTGGAATGCTGGGTTTTGTAAGAACTTTGGCCACAAAGTCATCTAGTCATTCGGATTCTTATCAATATTTGCAACGTTCCAAGCTGCCAACATTATATTTCCAGAAATCTTTACCGCGTCTGCCCATCCCTCTGGTGGATAGGACTTGTGAACGTTTTCTGACTGCCGTGCAGCCAATAACAACAGCTGATGAATACAAAGAAACTCAACAGGTTGTTGAGCAGTTTCGTATGAATGAGGCTGCCGAATTGAATGCAATGTTAAAGTTAAACGATGAGGCTAACAAACACACAAGTTATATATCGGAGCCGTGGTAAGTGAAGCAGAACACATATACATACATATATGTATGTGTATAGCAGCATCCTTATAATGAATTGCCTAGGACAACAATTCAAGTTAATTATATTCATTTGCAAATTGCTTGTCATGTAATTGCATGCATTTAGCTACAATTTCAAAACTTTAAACTCTTGCTCTGAGTTGAAGAAACTAAGAACTGATGTGAAGCAGTAAAAGGCATGCCCGTACATGGACAGTTGGAGATCTATAATATACAAGCAGATGTAACATTGCACAATCGGACACGATTTTGTTGCATGGAAATATTCCCTAAACTAAAAAATACATGTATAGCCTTTATTATTACTTCACGTTTGTTTTTATCGGCTAAAGGAAAACCACAAACTTTTTGAAATCATAACCAATAAGTCCATTAAGAGAGAAGCAAAAATAGCTTATTATCGGGCAAAGTAAAGTAGAAGTCATTAGTCTTTTTCAATTTGGATGATTTTGCCATTCAACAAAATCGTGTACGATTATACGATAGTCCCACCGCATACTCCCTTCTGAATATCTTAATATAATTTTGAATTAATCTAGCGATATATTTGTACACAAAAATATATTTCGTAAAAATAATATTGTAACAGCTAAATTTTATTGGATGAAAGTGAATTGTATGTAATTGCAACTTGAAAAAAACTGCGAATCGTTGTTACAATCTATTAATTTTCATTGTGCAGTTTTTTAAACGAAAAGTTGTTTTGAAAAGGGATTTTCCCATACATGTGATTTATATTAATTTCTTAATATCAGAACAAGATTATGAATACACAAAATATTACACTGAATTCGTGCAAATAAGTGATAATCATAAAATGTATAAAATATAAATTGTATGAATTTTTAATGAGTTGTCAACAACGAAATATGAGTTGGAGCGTTTCTATATTTTAAGATAACGATATTTATGTATGTATGGGAAAAATCCGATATTGATGTAGAGAAGAAAAAAAAATCAATAGGAATAAAAAATCACGTTTAGGGGGCTTATGAAATCCGTCTGTGAAGCAATAACTCACATAAGAAAAGTAAGATTTGTTATATGTGGAAAAATTAGTTTAAATATCTAAATGAATATGAAAAATTCTAAACAAAGTACATTATTATGTTATTGCGCACATGACAGAAATTTTTAGAATCTTTTTTTTTTTCATTTTAAAGAGATGAGAAAATCGAGTGAACATTCGAACCAAAATCTTTTAATACAAAAACAAAATATTTAACTTTAGGTTTGATATGTATTTAAGAGATCGCGTACCACTGCCACTCAATTACAATCCCCTGTTGGTGATGAAAAATGATTCGCGACAGCAGTACCAACACCAAACGGTTAGAGCCACAAATATTATAATATCTTCCTTACGATTTTGGCGTTCTTTGAAAGATGGCGTTCTAGAACCTGAAGTGTTTCATTTGAATCCAAGAAAAACCGATAATGAAAGCTACCGCCGATGGATGCGTATTGCGCCCCAAAGAATTGCTACCTATGCCTCATACATTTTCAAAGCCTTTCCTCTCGATATGAGCCAATATGAACGCCTGTTCGGTACTTCACGCATACCAGAACTTGAAAAGGATCGTTTAGTACAATCGCCTAATTCGAAACACATCATGGTAATGCGTCGTGGCAATATTTATGCTGTAGATGTACTGGACTCGAATGGCCGCATAGAACCGGCCAAAGAAATTTTAGCCCGTCTAAATGCTGTCGTCAAATTAGATGATAGCAAAACAGCGAATGAAGTTCCTTTGGGCGTGCTCACTGCCGATGAACGTAACACGTGGGCTCATATTAGGCAGCACATTATCGAGAATAGTAATAACAAATCATTGTTAACTGAACAGGTAGATGCTGCTCTATTTTGTGTCTGTTTGGATACAAAGGAGGATCCTGTTTATGAGGATAATAATTGGATACCGGTTTTAAAACATTTGTTAGCCGGCAAGGGTACTAATAGGTGAATAAGTCTTTGTGTATTTGTGTGGGCAAATATCGAAATTACGTTTATTTTCTTTCTATTTTAAGATGGTTTGATAAATCAGTTTCGGTTTTGCTTAGTGTTGATGGCACGGCTGCAGTTAATTTTGAACATGCCTGGGGTGATGGTGTAGCTGTTCTCCGCTACTTCAATGAGATCTATAAAGAAACTATTAACAAGCCTTTTGTAAGCACCGATGATTTAAGTAGCATATCTAGCTTAGCCATTGACAGCTCAAAGCTGCGTCCAATTACTTTTGAAATTGATGATAAGCTAAGAGCACTGGTCAAGCAATCCTTAAAGCGAAACCAAGAGAATATCAAGCCTTTAAACATGCATATGTTACGTTTTCCTCATTTAAGCAAAACTGCCTGTAAGAGAGATAAACTAAGTCCAGACTCTATTATGCAACTGTCATTCCAACTGGCCTTTAGACAAGCCTTTAATAAATACGTGGGCACCTATGAGTCCTGCAGTACAGCTGCCTTTAAACATGGTCGCACGGAGACCATGCGTCCTTGTACTAATGCTACAAAAGAGTTCTGTGAAACCTTATTAGATTCTAAGAGGAGTTCAGATGCTAAATACTTGCGTTCCTTAATTGATAAATGCTCTACTTATCATGGTCAACTGACAAAAGATGCTGCCATGGGTCAGGGTTTTGATCGTCATTTGTTTGCCTTGCGGCATATGGCCGCCACTAACAATCAGCCTTTGCCAGAGCTGTACAGCTCAACCGTTTTTAAGCGTATTAATCATCATATTATAAGTACGTCTACCTTATCATCGGATGCTTTGTTAGCCGGCTCATTCGGCCCGGTTGTACGTGATGGTTTGGGTATTGCGTAAGTATTTTTACACATTTTTCTATTTTCCAGCCGTTTGTTTTAGTTTCAACATTTAATTTTTTGCTTTCTGCTTTCATTTGTAGTTATTCCATTCAAAACGAAGAGTGTGGTGCAATAGTTACATCCTATGAGAACGGCTGCAACGGCCAGGAATTTATAAACGGCTTGGAACAAGCCTTTAACGCCATACGCAAAATTATTGTTGAGAGCAAATAAGTGTATTTGTGCATTGGTCGTTTTCCTTTTTCTGCCAAAGCATTTAATGCGTTCTTGAGCAATTAGTTTCATTATCTTTTAGGCTTTTGTGAACAGCAAAACGCCCTCCTACTACTAAATTGTTCATAAGAAAGGGAAAACAACATCATATTTACTTGCTATATGCCACTCATGTTTAATGTTTCCTTTACACACACACACACACAACACCCATTTATTTAATTGTTTGCACTTTGCTCACCACAGGAGATTTAATTTCGAATTTCAGTTTTTTCTACATAAAGTAAGTTTTTTAAAAAGTTAGGATTAAGTTATAAAATTTATTATGGCAAACTGGGCGTTAAATCAACATTGATTATGATGGGTGATAAATTTCAATAAAAAAATTATATTTTTCAAAACAAAAAAGCTTTCCTAATTTAAGTAATTAAATATTATTGTAGTATATTGTGTTAACAAATATTTAAGAAAATAAGTTTTTGCCTCATTCGTTTTATGAATAGTTTTGTTTTCCAAATTTTTGCAAAAAAAAAAGTGTAAATTCTAAAAAGTTCTATTACAAAATTAAAATGTTAAAAGATTTACTCACAAAAGAATAAAAACTATTTGAAATATGTTGCAGTACGTTTTTTTTCCCCCATATACAATTTGGCCTGTACAAACTTCATTTTTGATGAATGCTGGACTAGAACTGCACTAACAATCAATTAGTTTTCTATTTATTATACGACTGAAGCAGTTATATTTATGTAAGTAATTTGGCATCTTTAAAATATGTGTTTAAAAACCAAGACAGGTTCTATTTATAAATTTTAATAAAATTAAGTGAAGTCAAAGGTATTTCGGTTTGTCCGCCGCGGATATCTCACAAGAGTATTGAACGATGGACCAGTTGTGAGCAGCAAAAGAATGAGAATGAGTGAGCGACACCAATATCGCTCTCTGGAATATCAGCGTAACTGATTCACAAGATTTAAATTAATCCATCATAGTGTAAATAGTGCTCTCAGTAGTAAGAATGTGGTGACCGTCCAATGGATAAAGCGAACAAAACATCAACTTTGATTACTCACTTTTTTAAGATTTGTTCGTATTGCTGAAGGAAAATATGATTTGGTAAAACACACTGATTGATTGACAGCCAATTTGACAGCAGCAGCTTTAAAAAAACAAACTCCAACTTTGAAAATTCTTATTATGATTATTATTATTTATGAACTTTTTTCAAACTTGACTCTTAACCTTTTCTATTTGTTTACCTGCAAATCTCCCTTAAGAAATTTCCTTTCATGATATATATTTGAAAATGTCATATTTGTTGTCATTGTAAGATACAAAATTTCCAGTTTCAAGAGTTACTTAGTACTTTAAATCGAATATCGACTTGCAAAATGTATTTGTACATTTATGTACTTATACACCAACGACCCCAACAACAAAAGTGAGTGTCTCTCTATTGCTTCAATTTCTAGCTGATCTTCAGTTACATCTGGAAGACATTGAAATCGAAAGAAAAATTCGCCCATCTAAAATGTTTGACACTTTTTAAAATTCATTTGAATAGACATATTCTGGCCCTTTTTTAATTTTTGTAGAATTGTTAATGAATGCATGTCCTTGAATTTAGATGAGTAAAATTTTCAAAGAACATGATGATAGTAAGAATAATAAGCGGCCAAATTTGCCAGTCCGTTAAATATCCGCTTATGACAGAGCTTTATATTAAAAACCCCCCTTCTTTATGTACATTTTACTTACTAGTTCACCCTGTGTTGCAATACGAACGAAGGTGTCTGAAGATGTGAATGCGCAGAGCATTTTTCTTTTCTGCTGCATGTAGTTAATGGCTAAATCGAGTATTATTGTTTTATGTTTTACATATTTAATGAATAATTGTTTGCTTTTTTGATTAATGAACGTGTTGGTTAAATCAAACAAATTTTTAATTGTTTTTGCTAAGAAATAAAAACCAAAATTAAACACAACAATTTTGATAATTTGTTGTAATGAATAACTACTTAATAGGTATAGATTAAATGAAATTAAATTAAACAAAAACGTAATGATAACGACTACATAGCGTCAGCTGAAATGTAATAAAGAGTTTACTATTTAACAAAATCTTTTAAAATTCTTTAAAAGAAATTTTTACAATGAAATAGTAAGTTTTATAGTGTCAAGGCAAAATAATACCTAAACATTCAATTTCTATTTTGGTTCAAAATTAAATTAAAAATAGTAAGAAATTATAAAAAAAAATGTTTAAAATTAAGGCTTTTTTTTATAAATTTCATATATATTTTAAGCTGTTTAATATTTTTGCCAATGGTGTCGGTGCGGCAATAATACCAAAAAGTCTAGCCTGACTCTCAGTAGAACACCTATAATGGGCCACACAAAAATATTGTTTGAATATGAAACTTCCCCAGGTTCAAGGTGGCAGGTTTCACTACAATGAACTCAATTTCTTTAGGACTTCCCCTGGGGAACTACCAGGAAAGCAGTGTTGCAGAGATTTGCAATGTCTAATTACTGGCAATTGATAAAAGTCACACAGATCGAGTAAAAGGTGTCAGACATCACTGATGGTTTTTTTTGTAGGGAAATACTCTGAGTGTAAAACATCCACCGGGGTATTGTACAAGACAGCGAAATGGCCGAAGTATAGGCCAAGTTGGGTTCTGCACAGGATGTGTCAACGGTTGGCATCTTGACAAGTATTGTTACTGTACGTAAACTATTTTTGCTCACTATTGATTTTGGGCTCATAACACACAAAATTTTTGAACATGAAAGGTTGGGAAATATTTCTCTTTACGGATTTGTGTACTTTGTGCAAATTTTCAAATTTGTTTTTTTTTTCTTTGGACTAGCGTTCCGCTTACAGTGCGGGAGGTCCCCGGTTCAAATCTCCGGCGAGTACATTTTTTTTTATAAATATTTATTTTGTATTTAATATGGAAAATTCAATAACTTTCGCTTTTCCAATCATTTTCCCTCAAATCTATGCTTAATTGTTTTTGCTCTAAATTTTTTAAGTCATCAGCTTAAAAATATAGTATATGTATATAAAAAAATTATATAATCAGATAGAGATACAACAATAAACATAACAACAAAACAGAAATCATGTCAGTGCTGCTTGTCTTTCTGCAGCGAGTTCGAATAAAAACATAACATGAACAGACATGACTTTTAAAATTGTGGCTAATATTTACTCTTCTTTCACTTCATATCTCCATCGGCCAGAACAAAGTTTATACCGCGCGCATGCACAAGTAGCTTCAGTGCAAAACTTTTATCTTGTACCATAACCGGCTCGTTGGTCTAGGGGTATGATTTCCGCTTAGGGTGCGGGAGGTCCCGGGTTCAAATCCCGGACGAGCCCAAAATATGTTATATTTTTAGTAAGAGACTGATTATGATGACTTGATTTTGTATTATTATTGTTGATGATGGTAAATTATATATTGGGTATTAATTAATTAATTAGTGAAGGCTTTGAAGTTCTTGTCGAAAGCAAAGCTGTTGAATATCATATTATGGTTGGGGTTGGAGGTTCGATGATGCAAATGCATGTTTGGCTTCGTAATGGTCATATATGTATGTGCCTATCAAGTCAGCATGTGATATGTTAAAGGCGTGTCTACACTATGCCGAAAATAGAAGAGTACAAGATTAGAATCCAACAATGCAGTTTTAAGTAACAATATGTCGACATATATGGGTTAGCGCGTTTATTAAGGCATACTAAATGAATTTCGCATGTTGTACATTTCCGAAATTTTTTTCTTTTACTGTATTATATTAAAAAAAAATTATTAAAAAAAATTAAATTGAACATATTCAGATATATTCAGATATTCCTTTCAAAATTCTTCTAAAACACATTTTAAGTACGTATTATTTTTTTTTTTGGGAAGCGGTCGTCTATATCTATTTGTTACAAATTTTTCTCGTGGAATTGTAGTGAGCAAAGAATTCATTATTTGAAGCAGCTGGCTCGTTGGTCTAGGGGTATGATTTCCGCTTAGGGTGCGGGAGGTCCCGGGTTCAAATCCCGGACGAGCCCAAGAGATACTTTTTAAACATGTGTACTAACTATAAAAATGTTTGCTGGGTTATTATTATAAGCTCTGACGTTAAAAACGTGCGCATTGATATTTTATGCGGTATCAATATTAAGACAAAATTTTGCATATCCTTTTTGATTGAAAGTTAGTTTCACAATTCAATTTTAAAAAGTAGAATTAATTTCGTTGTTTTTGCCACTAAGAAACTAAGACGCCCTTCATTTAATTTTAATGTGTATATCAATGCAAATAGTTTTGAGTTTCATTTACACAAAAAAGGTGCTTAAATTTCTCTAAAACTCGTCTCAAAATGTGTCTCAAGTGTAAAGAACTGCAGAACTCGATGTAGGACCAGTCACTAGTTTTTAATTGTTTGGTAACAATAGGTTGTTATGCAATGCATAATATTGTTCCCTCTATATTGTATTACAGAAGTATAATAATAATGTTTTCATTGTGTTATATATGTATATAATAAAGTTTTAAAAATAAACATCACCCCTCCTTCTTGGGCTCGTCCGGGATTTGAACCCGGGACCTCCCGCACCCTAAGCGGAAATCATACCCCTAGACCAACGAGCCGATATATGATAAACAAAACACAACATGCGTGGACAAAATTGATCATGCATTGTGATGTGTTGTATCTTATGAATGGTTGGTTCGACAACCAAAAACAAACCGTTAAAAAATATGTTTTTTTCTCAAATGAAATAAAAGTAAATTTTTTTTGCTTTTAATGTTGTTGTTTTATTGTTCAAAGACTTCGTACAGTTTGCTTGCATAACAAAATTAAATAAACTAAACTTGTTTTAAACCCAACCAACTTTACGGCAATCAATTCCTATTACAATTACACGAATATGCATATAAGTAAGTGTGTGTGCATATACATATGTAGGTGCTTACAGGGTCTTTCATAGTTTAAAAGTTGATAGCAACAATATTGTTAAGGCGTAGATATACTACATACATATACATACACGCATAAGCTTTTATGATCTCATAAAAGTTTGTAAGTTACATTGAAACAAAATTTTCAGTACAAGAAAAAACTATTATACAAAAAACTGTTTGAAATTGTTGAAAATTTAAACTGAATTTAGAGAATTAATATGTAAAAATAATATCCAGTTTGCATAGTAAGTATTATGGGTTTTAGGACTTGGTTAGTAAGAACGTTATTTTTAACTTGCGGGAGTGTAATATTTGCCAGGATTATGTTCTTTGATACGCTGTATCATAATCATTCAAACAATTGATTTTGAATTTTTTTATAACTTGGGGCTTTTTTGTAATCTGCGAACAAGACATAAAGCAATAAATATAACTCATGTCATCGGCCAAATTCAACCTTATTAGGGCGCTAGAGTCACTCAGTAAAGTTATAGCAGACGCGTGCACGATGTTATATTCCCTGCACAATGGCATTGATAACTCTTACAAATGAATATAACTGGCATAAGTTTAAGTTTTAAGCTGGAAAGTGCTTAATGAAATACCCTTTCAAAGTAAAAACACTTTTGCATGCACACACATGATCTCTTGTTTTGGATTCGAATACAAAAAAAAGGGGTACAAATTGTACTTGCCAACAACTAAACAGCCCTAACGGTAAAATTGCTTCTTGCAAATGCAAACTAAACTACTGATTTATTTTCTATTATTGCACTTATCATCGACTTAACAAAATTCACCTGATGACATGTTTGACAATTGAAACAATTTTAGAAAAATAATCAACAAACAATAAATGACAATTTCACTCTACAAACAATGATGGCAAGAAACTCAATGAAGCTTGTGATTGGCTGCCATTTAAAGTGGTCTGTCTGTCTGTCGGGCTGCTGAATAAAATATTGTTCTTGCTTTTATCTTACAAAAAAAAAATAAGCATAAGTATAATGTTGAAATGCATCTAATGGTAAAATTTCCTTTTGTTGTTTTTTCGTTCTTTGTTCCAATACGTACTTAGGTAAATTCATACACATACATATACAGTAACTCCATCACATAATCGGACAAGTGTCTGAATCGCAATTTGCATTTTATTGATGGTAACATGGACAAATTTGTCTACCTCGATATTTTGAAAGCAGATGTAAAGCAAAGTGCTGAGAAACTGGGCATTGAAAATGATGTTGCCGTTTACCAAGACAATGATCCCAAGCACACTTCAGGTATGGCAAAGCTTTGGTTGATCCATAGCTGGGCCAAACTTGTACCAACTACAGTGCATAGCCCAGATCTTAATGTAATTGAAGATTTTTTGGGAGGAAATGGCAAAAATGTAATACAATAAATCAACTAAAGGCGACTTTACTGGAAGCATTGAACACTATAGAACCTGAGATAAGCCAAAATTTGGTAAAATCAATGCCAAACCGTTTATGGGCGGTTCTTGAACATAAAATATTAGTGGTTCTTAGTCGTCATTTTTAGCATTGCTGCTTTCCCTTGTCCGATGATGCATTGAAAATATTTTAAAATTTACCGTTATCATAAAAATGTTGTTGTTCTTTCTATTTTTTTTTTTTTTTGAAATTAAAGCGAAAAAAATATATGAATTATTACTTTTTTTAGTTTCGAGCTCATACATATCAAACAGATACTTGTCCGATTATGTGATGGAGTCACTGTATGTATGTATGTATGCAATTTTGTTTATTTTACAAATACTAAAAAGGATTTTACATTCATTATTTAAACATGAAAGTACATTCATATGTATGTAGATGGGTATGTCTATATGTTCTTTCTTCAGGGAGATAAACTGTCTGCCAAGAAAAAAAGCAAATAGAAAAACAAGAAGCATTTGATTTGCATTATCTGTATACACCCAATCCTGTTTTTACACGTTCCAAATATGTATGTAAAAAATAATCGTGCAAAAAGTAACAGTACATATTCATAAGTTTATATTTGATTAATTCAATCGTGCAGTTGGCCTAAAAGATATTTGTAAATTATAAATATTTTTATTAAACATAAACATTTTTCATTTTGTTTTCTTCATACAGTGTTGCTTTTATTAAATTTTATGATTTCTAAGACATAAAAGCAAATAAATAATTCACACGGTTTCTTAAAATAATTTCTTTTAATTAAATTAATTATAAGGAACTGAATAACTCTGTAGAATGCGTATTACTTCAAAATCATGTATGAAAAGCTGGTGTAAAAACAGGGTTGGGTGTATGTATGTATTTCTTTCTATATAGTTTTGGCAACATGTGTTGCTTAAAAATTTTAAATTATTAAAAAAAGCAGAGACACTTATACAAGTATCTATACAATCTTTTTTTGTCGTACAAGGATGCTACACAAATATATAGCCGACATTTGATGTTGGTTCCATTAAAATAAAATACATATGTACATACATATGTACATATAGGGTGAAGGAAAAGACAAGCAGGTTTTATCTAACAGGCTTAAATATGAGCATACATACATATTTGTACATACATACGTGTATGTTGAGTTAGGCTGCCAGGAACACTGCGCGCACTAAAATAAAAAAATTTGCTTTCTATTGCAATTTCACTTATTTGTGTTTATAAAATTTTCAAATTTGAACAAGAAACAAATGAAACAAATATCGTGTTTCTGATCGATAGAACCAACATAGCAAAAGTAAGCGCTACGTGCACTAGTTCATGCAGGTCTATTTTAGTGTGACAGTTCTTGAGCTAATAAAAGTTTACGGTGAGGAGAATAAAAAGTGGCGGATATAATTGCCTGTACTCGGCTAATTCAGGCATTTCTCTCATTCGTTTTTTTTTTTGCATTTCAATATAAAATACAAAATATTTGTAACCATTTCGCCACTATTTTGCCTGGGTGCTGAGAATCATTGTCCTGCTGAAAGTATCATGATCCATGTCCGCCTAATTTCTGCACACTAATTTGCAAATTATTTTTCAATACATTTGAACAATCAAGTTTAATGTACAACAACAAAAATGTGTAGCTACAAAAACGAAAGGGTGTTCCTAGTGTTAAAAATTTCAATTTATGTTGCAATATGTGATTAATGTTTTGCCTGCTTATGTATGTGTGTATGTATGTATGTATGTACAGATGCTCAACTCTCTCCTGCGCTAAAATGCAAATGAACATAGAAGCAAGTTCAAGAGAAAATTGAAAAAAGTTGGGCAATTGCAACTGCCGTATGTGATTTTAGACTAACAAATTAATTTCCAAACTCACCTTTTTTGACTTAAGCCTATATTTTTACACAAACAAAATGCCTGTTGTTTTTCTTTCGTTGAATTTATTGTCCAGATGCACACATACATATAATCACTTGATTTAGATATACACATTTACTTTGCTGGCGAGTTTAGCCGTTACGAACACCTTGATTTGAAACCATTCGTTCTCTACTAAATTTCTTTTATTTCCTTTGTGATATTGCCGCCTTCAAAGCGACTTCATAGCAGGTGAAATTTGTAGCCCAGCTGATTATTTGTTATGTTTTATTTACTTGGGAATTCGCCGAGTTTTGTTATTTTATTGGCGAATCTACAACAGGGTTGCAAAACGAGAACCTGAAAATTGTACCAAAAGTTCTAGCTACTCTGTCTATCCCAACTGTAATAACAAACAAATATTTTTGTCAAGTTTTTTATTTTAAAAGCAAAATTGTACATATGTAAAAATTTATTTTTGTAATAACAATATTAACATTTGTATTGCAAATTTTTTTTTCAACCTACAAGAGAATACATGAATAGTTGGCATAACAGTGTAAACCAGTTTAAAATTGCGTTGTCAAAAAATCTACTGTTACTTAGGAACTAAACTAATCAAGTTTGTAAATTGTACCAACAATAAACAAGTACAAAATACACCAACTTTTGCAGCCCTGATCTGATCTGCTGTGAATTCGCTTTGCCCGCCACTTTATCAGCAAGTTAACGAAGCTTTTAGTTCAAGTGTAGGGTATAAAAATTGTTGACAATAATTATAAACACTAAAACAAACACTCTTGGTTTGCTTCTTTTTTACTCATCGTACAAACAAAATTATAATCGTGTGTGTTGGCAGGTAAGTACTGCAGTATTAGCTTTTTTCCTTATAAATTCCAGTTGTTGGCAAATTTCGAGTTTTACTGAGCCTATTTTCAGCACAACACCTGAACATTATGACGACCATGTTGTGCGAATGTTTTACTGTGTTGGTTTTTACCACACACTTAGTTTTTCATGTAGAAAATTACGTAGAATTAATCGTGTTTTCTTTGTCTTTTTGTCATTTGGATGGTAAAAAGACAATGTATTTTACAGCTCACAAAAGAGAAAAGAAACACCAAACTGAGACAATATAAGAACAAACACTAAACTTTTCCTTCATCTGCCGGCTTTCTAAGCAGCTGTATGTGTGAATGTGTGTGTGTGCGTGTGTGTGTGTGTGTTTGTGTGTGTGTACGCTGATATACACCTTTTTAGGGTTTGTGTGCAAGTTTTGCCAACATAAATATGTAGTAAAACAAGAATGAATCTTCTAGACTGCATAACAGCAGCATCAGCAGCAGGACTTAATAAATGAAGGTGTGAGTTGAGTTCAACTTTAAAGCATCTGAAGTTACAAAAGTTTATTTGTTCCTCTTTCTGTTTTCTTTCTTTCTGTAAATCATAGTTTATGTTCATTGTTTGTTTGTTTTAACAGGATGTTTGTTAGTTTATCTCTTTGATATGAAGGCTTTTTTCTATGGATTATTTTCTACTTTTTGTTGTAATATCATAAAGATTTTTAATACCTACATTAACACATGCACTTACAAATAAATACTTACACACACACACACGCATACGACGTGTGAATGTATGTTTGTACTTTTAGCATTAAATGTAGAAATCTCAAATTTATTTAATATGCTTTAAAAACAAAAACACGCAGATAGTTTTGCTAAGTTTTGTGGCTTATGGTAAAATTCCCCAATTTCAAATGAAGTTGAACTGCATTGTGCTATAATAACAATTGCTTTGTTTTATGCCAAAAAGCAAGTCTTAACAACAATTGTGATATGTAATTAGAACAATTTTCAAAGTCATATCCGGTTTTGTGATATAATTTTGTGAATTTAAATCAAAGTTAGAAGAAATGGCAAGAAGGATTTTGAAGTTAGAAAAAATCGCAAAAAGGATTTTGAAATAGAAATTGATATGACAAAATAAAAGAATTTTGTCTAGAAAAATTATGCGGCTGGAAAAGCTTACATTTTTTTTATTGTTATTGTCTTTACGACACCGTCAAACTCTGGACAGAGGAAAATTTTAGCACTTACCCCAAAGCGATGTATGCTTTATAAGAGATTTCGAGCCAAATCTATTAATTTTGATGAGATTTTCCATACAAAATGAAATCAAATTTGGGCTTATGCTCCCAAACTCTGGAACAGTATAAGTTACCCTACAATTTAGTAGATAATAATATAATATTTGAATTTTTTAACATAATATTACGTATTAATTACAGTCAAACTTCTATAACTTCAACTTTTCTAGCTAGAACTTTCTCTAACTGGAACTAATTTGTTTGGCAGTAGCGTTAAAGGAACAAATCACATACAATTTTGCTTCCGTAACTCCAACTGCCATAACTCGAACAAACAACATGCACATGAACTCTATAACTCGAAGAATTTTGCTTGTGTAAATGATTTGTTGATTTTGTTGCTCGGTTATGGCTTGTTGTTTTACTCTCTTTTATTGCTGGAGCTGATTTGTATATTTGTTTATTTTTTTCGGGGAATTACAAAATTGTTTATTTTATTTTTGCGTAAGTAACAGTTCTATGCATAATTTGCCCTGGATTTTAAAAGCCCACAAGGACTGAAATTTCTTGACGAACATTTAATTATTATTTTTGGACAAATGACACAACAACTGATGAGCACTATAAAGCCTGAAGCAAATTGTAGTTATTTTTGACTGAAAATAACAAGAAAAAGAAGAAACATTTTCAGTCACTTATTTTATAAAAAAAATATTTTTTTTTTAATATAATTTTCAAATTATAAACTTAAGTACTTGTACGTTTATAAACTTAATTATATAGTTTTCCGTCTATTGGAATTAACTAAATAAACAAAAACTATTTATTCTATTTTGACAAAAAAAAAACTCCGTAAGTCAAAGTTGTTTATGGGGATAAAAGTGATTCGAGTTATGAAAGTTCGACTGTAGTTAAATAAACGAATTTCCATCCGCATATATGTAACTGTTTAGATCTTAATATATCTATATATTAAATTCAGTATTTTATATATGTATTTGATGCCATACTTTATACTTTTGGCGCGCGACAAAGTTCAAGTTTTCAAATATTGGACTTCAGATTCTACTACAGCGACTACAGCGACTACTTCAACTACTCATTCTGTTCATTTGCCGTTTTTAACTTTTGACAGTTGGCGGCACTGCTTGTTGCGTTGTGCTACAGCAACAATTCTGCTGCCCATTGGGTACTAAAAAAATACAGCGCTGCACATATCAAAATCAACATTGTGACAAAAAAAAAGAGAAGATAAAATTGAAAAACTGCGCACATATTTACTTTATTAATTAATTTACTATTTTATTAATTTATTTAGAAAAATTTACTTCATCTGCGTTAAGATTGTGAAGAGGTTTTGATTTATTTTCCACATATTTCTCAAATTTATCTGCTTGGCTGCCATAAGCGCTGCTCATCGACATTTTTCTTTAAATATTAATCACTTTAAAAATATTTTAATAAAGGAAAAGCACTATAAAATCATGTATGTATGTGCTTATACGAGTATTTATTTTTATTCTAAACCATTATTTTCCATTTCGTTTTTTCCATTCCAAACGATTTTCTACTTCATTTTGTATTTAATTGGTTTTTATTTTCATATTCAAGCATCATTGATCCAAATAGTAATAGCAGGTAACTGGCTGCTATAAAGGAGACAGTATTTTGTTATTTCTGCAATTCTGCTTTAATTTTCAACAGTTAATGATTTTTTGTTTTACTAAAACTTAACGAAAAACGCTTGAAGTTCTATTGTTGTAAAAGTTTAATGTATTTGTTAGAATTTTCATACATTTACATTAAAGATAAAGATGCATACCCAGGTGGCCATGTCTTCGAATCTTTATCGATGTTGCGTGAAAAACTGTTTAATTTTATTTGCACAAATTGGATAGAAATCGTTCACGCCAATATGAATAACATTGTCATAAAATCTGTATTTATTATTTATTTATTAATAGTTTATAACTTGCAAAGTAAACTTGCCAGTTATGCTCTAAGAAAGACCATATGACCATGATGGTGACGTTTATAATTGTTTTTGTGTCTAAGTTTTTATCAGACATGCCTTCCTACTTCCTACAGTATCAGCGTGACCGCCATTAAATTCCTCAAATGAAACGTAAAACAATGCAATTAATTGACTGCAATTTAGTCAGCCAGTGTGAGTGACAGTGTGAGTGACCGCAACATAATTACAATGATGCGAGAGCGGTTCTTTAGCCCAGAGCTGATAAAAACTACAGTTAACGTTGGCGAGATATAGTCCACGGTTGGATCAGCTGTTCAAGGTGGTGAAGCTTTTGCTCGTAAAAACAAATTTGTTAATTAAAAATAAAGAATGAAGAGCATAAGAAAATTTCGCCAAATAGAACTTGTAGCGATCTTAGGAAAGCATCAGTAGAAGAAGTCGGCCATTATAACGTTTTTCTTGCCAAATGTCAGCTGTTCGCATGCCAGTGTTGAAAAACGAGTAGTTTTATATGTATTTGATAGGGCATGAAACCAATTATGCAAAAATACAAACTTGTTTTTTTTTATTAATCCAGGACAAATAAAAAGGTGAAAGTTTTTGGTTTGATGCTATTAGAACATATTTTATATTATAGACATGGACTTGAATGTAAATATATTGCGCAATTTTATTGTCTACATCCATATGAAAGTAAATAAGTTTATTATGCATACGTCCATTTACTATATATATATATATAAATATATACAGTAGTTTTAGTATTTTGCAATTAATTTGTTTTAAAATATCAAACCTCCAGCATTTTATTTTCAATTAAATATTTCATTTCGTTTTCGTGGTCACGGTGTATGTGTGTGTGTTTGTGGGTGGGTGTGTAAGTGCGGATGTGTGGTAAAACTGTTTAGTTAATATTATTTTATTATACAAAGTTGCTGTAAACTTAAATTTTAATTAGAGGTTAAAACTAACAATTATGTTTTTTTTCTAATGAGCTAAAATATGCACAACAAGTTCATTCATAAAAATATGGTTGGACGCAACATGTGTTCATTTTGTGTTAAATGAGCAAAATAATTATTCAATTTACACACATTAACTCAAAATCCACATTCTTCAAAACAAAAGTGTTTAGAAAAAGAAAGACTGGGGGTATTTGATTCCAATAATATATAATAAATGCTCCAGTAATCGGGGAATTTAAAACAAAGCAAACAAAGATTATCATGTGTTTCAAAAACTTTAGCGCACGTGACAACAAAATACACAACGTTTGTTATAAAAGTCTTCTTCATTTGCTGTTTTGCATTTATTTACTTATTTCTTAATTTAAAAACTGATATCTTTAATTGCCTAGTTGAATCATTATGATAAAATGTCACGTTTGTAATATCATATATCAATGCGTTTTCATTGATATTAAAATAGCACAGGAATTTTTCAATAAAACCCAAGGCAGATTTTTTTTAATTGCCTACTTAAATCATTATGACAATAATGTCACGTTTGAAATATCACACATCAATAAATTTTAATGTTATTAAAACACCTCCTAATATACAGTATTTTTCAATAAAACCAAAGACAGAATTTTTTTTAATTGCCTACTTGAATCATTATGACAATAATGTCACGTTTGAAATATCACATATTAATAAATTTTAATGTTATTAAAACACCTCCTAATATACAGTATTTTTCAATAAAACCCAAGACAGAATTTTGTTTAATTGCCTACTTAAATCATTATGGCAATAATGTCACGTTTGAAATATCATTGATATTAAAACAACAACAAAAACACACACTCTTTTATATAAAAAGCAAAGAAATTATTACATAAAATTACACAAAAAACTGCGTCAGATTTCACTGAAGCTCCATTTTGTTATAGAACTCCACGCAAACTTCTTGCATTCTTTGTCACGTTTGTACTGCCACTTGATTTTTGCAGTTTCATTTGATTGGTAATTTGGCCTGCTTTTAGATCTAATGCAGATAATAGTGCCTCCCCAGGGCTGTAATTTAAATTAAAAATGTAGATATAGGCGACTGTCACGTTCGCCATCATGGAGGCTGGCATTCCTCATTTCTTTTGTGCAGTTACGTGTCACGACTGAAGCCGAAACGTCTAAAAAGGCCCTTAAATTGTATTGCTTTTGAAACCACTCGTTAGTTTTACCGTTAAGTTTTAACATTTGCATAAATTTAATAATGTTATATTTCAATTTGTATTCGTACATCCATGAAATGTTTAATTTATTTACACACATTCAGCCATTTAAGTTAAAGATAATACAGCAAATGAATACTCGTTTCACACACACACACACACACACCCGTATATGCACATAAAAACCGATGTCGATATATGCAGCGTATAAAAATGTGAACATTTTTATGGTTCATTTAATTTAAAGTACAATTTTTATGCATTCTCAGGTAAAATTAAATTTATTGTTTTAGATTTCACAAGTGCTTCTGCAAACCCATACATTACACGCATTTAAACTTTTAATGCCAATGAACAATGGAATTATATAAAAGAAACGCACACAAAGAATTTTTTGGAATATCCGATTTTGTTTTCAAGGGAAAACGATTTTAGAAATTTTTCTAAAGTCTTGTATAAGAATTAAAAGAAACCAAAAAAAAAAAAAATAGGAAAGAAAAGTTAATTGTCTTTGCAATAGAAAGGAGATATTGAAAACGAAGCAACCTAGTCGAGGTGTAATCAAGATCGTAACGTTTTTATTCGGTTTCCATAGAATTTCATTACTTTTGATAAAAATAATAAAGAAATGCTGAACTTTTCTTCACTCGATTTTTAAAAAAATATTCTAGGTTCCTTAAAAGCCAGTTGGGTTCTAATACGATTTTCCGCGGTCAAAGTGATCACGTAAAACATTAAGTATGGCCTTAATAATTGTCAGTTATCCGGCTGAATGCTGGAGTCCAAACTTTACGTGTTGGCCCCATAATTTGGAGCTGAACTTCAATTCTAATAATTCGCTTTGTGTCACTATATAGTTTTTAGAGCACCAGACGGACATTTTATGCTTTATTCAACTGCTTAGTTGCGTGCAAAGAAGTCCTTTTAAAGTAGAAATATTGATTCTTAGATTACAGAGGATCACAGCATTATCGTTATTTATACTAAAAATATAAATCCGTTGAAATGTCTGGCCAAAAAACTAAATGTAGAGGGTTTAATAAATATGTAGTTCGATTCGAATCGAATTACATAATAACCTCTCTTTGTTAATCTTGTTGGCATTATACAAGTTTCACGGTTCTTCTTTGTAAAGCCTTTTGCAGCATCGAGCTGCCAACGATGCTTTTTCAAACTCGTTTGGTATATATTAATGTTTGCTGGGTTGCTGATACAACTGGCCGCTAACCGACATCGCATTGATTGCATTCATAATTAAAATTTGTTAAATAAAAAAAATTTCTATTCTATATAAAGTTTTTAATATAAAGCGGATAATTGAAGTTTTAATGAAACAATAAATGCATAGAAAGGAGAGCAGTGAAAGTTGGACAGGAACTGTTAGAAATTGGAACTCAACAAAACAAAGAAATTATATATATTAAGATGATTTCATGGTGCTGTTTTTAAGGCAAATTTGAAAAATTTTCATGGGGAAATTTTTATATAGGAAACTTTTTTTTTTGGTTTTAAAGATTTCGTTAAACTTAAATCGATAGTATCCAAAGTCGACATACAATCTGTCCAGAGAATAGCAATAGCTGGAGCGCTGTTGTTTTTGCGCTAAATGTCAAATATAAAATCCAGATGTTTTCAAGAAGGCTGTTATATTGATGCCTTGGCAGCTACACGTCCATGTTTGTCACTTTCATTTGATCAGGGTTGCATTTTTACAAGCCGGTAACGTGTTATTTAATTGCGTCAATAAGAATTACTTAAATTTCTAAAAAGTTTCAAACACCGATCAAAGCAGCCGCCGTGTACAAGAAACTGCTCAGTAGCCGCTTCTCGACATCGGTATTTTCTACTCATAATTTGCGGCACATTTGAGTGGCGTGACGGCGTGAAAACGAAATGTAATGGGACACACTTTCACACAAAACATCTTAAGACTTGCCAGTCGGTTTTTTGTAAGAACTCAACAACTTAAAATGTTAATAAAAGAGATACTTTCAAAGGATTTTCTTATTTAATATGTGATTTGCGGCATTTGGCTGCGGCAGCTGCTTTTTGCAATTAATCTGGCCTTTTGTCGTCATTAGTGGCTTCAAATGCTTCCAGAGATGCTGGCTGGTGGGGATAAACTCAGTTCTCAACACATTAATTTGCATGAACAGAAATACTTGAGAAAAGAAAATTGTCATCAAATTAAATTTGCAAAAAATGTTGCCGTTTTATATGGCAAAAAAATTCCTTGATGTTTAAGTGATTCCTTCATTTCTGACAGCAAAACTTCTGCCAATGTGGCCCGGTAGAGGTTTTTATTCTCCATAACGCTAGATCCTGGGTCATTATCCCACAAATAAGGACCGATCATGCCGCCAGCATGTAAATTTCAAGCATAATTTTTATAAATGTATCTGGGAAAGTCTTTAGGAAGTGACTTTTTCTTAAACTTTTATAAATTAAATCTTTTCAAGCCTTGAGAAAAACAAAACTAAGCAAAATTATTTTCTTTTATCACTCTTCTTCAAACTGGTTTTTCTTACCCAGAACATATTTTCATATTTATATTCTTCGTGCTCATCTATAATAAATTAAAATTACTACCTATAAATACGAGTATAATGGCAGGGAAGCTGGAGCTAAAATAAAAATAAAACAAAAAAAAGTGCTAAATATTTTGTGCACTTTAATTGTTAATTAAAATAAATTTCCAGAGAAGGCATTTTAATTATAAAATTGCGAAAGATTGTGTTTGCAAACAGGAGCGAAGATAAGCAAATTATCAGCAGACAACGGAAATTTCTTGAATATCATAAAAGTGGGTAAAATTTTTATAATATTAAGTGTAAATGAGTGTAAAAGCCAAATTGCTTTAAAACAATATATGTAAATATTTTGCTTGCAAATGGTAAAATTTCTTAAGAAAAGGACACGCATATGAAGATGTTTGATTCATTTTCCGCGTCCACTGTTAAGAGACAGTTTACGCTATAGTTTATTTGAGCTGCACGAGAACTAACGATGACTAGTCTTTTGACAGCTGGGAATGTCAAACTGTGTTGACATTTCGGTTCTGAATCTCAATATCGGCACAATTGCAACGATTTTCTGCTAAATTTACGTACCAATATTTTCAAAATTTGCAACGACAAGCGCTGTGATTGTAACCTTGAAATGCCAGTAAGTGCAGGGCGAGAGAGAGAGAGAGAGAGAGAGAGAGAGAGAGTTCGCAAAGAAGAGAAAACAAGCCATATGGTACATCATTGTGGACCAATAACGTGAACGTTTAGTGACGAGTTTTTCTTTAACATTTACAATTTGGCCCATATGGAACGAAAACTTTTACCACTACAAACAGGAATAATTTGAATACTAGAAACTAAATCGTCTTAAGCTTCAAATCGTTACACATTGTGCGATTTGCGTCGATATTGGGATGCTACCTCATGCTTCCGAATTGTGAAAACTAAGCCGAAGCTACGGCCGACTTTTGGTCAAACCCTTACATTTGGTTTCCATGAATTTACTCACGCCTGCTGCCACTATTACTCACTTAACTTAAAAACTTGGCTGTGCAATTTCATAATATATTCCCCCCCCCAAAAAAAAAACTTTATATAATTCTCATAACATTTACATGTATTATTTTTTTGTCAATACTCGTATTTTGTCCCAAGTTAAGCCTGATAGTGACTTCCTTCCTTTGATTTTCCACCAACAAAACAAGAAAAAAAAATTCCCACTCACAACAATTTTTCTTATTTTTGAGCAAAATATATGGAAATGAAAAGAAAATTTCTTTAGCAGACAAATCGTTGATATTCCTCGTTACACTAAAATATGCAGCAGGAGTTAATGCTTGACTTCCTGGGAAATGTTTGAATAGAAATTGAAAACTACTGAATGCGAATGCATTTGGCAATTTTTTCTTGTTGCTGTTGTTGTTATTATTATTGTATTTCGGCAGTTGTTGGTGTTTTTTCAATTTCTTTTGCTTTTCGCTTATTGTCAAGAACGAAAGAATATTTAAAGCATCAATTCTCAGCATATGGGGCTCATGACAACTATTTATGGTTGTTGTACGACAGTTCCAATAACAACACCTACAACAACAACACACACAATAATCCAAAATGTTATACAACTGAAAGCAGCAAAAACCTGGTGAACATTTTTTACTGAAACAGTTTAAAAAGTTAATATGAAAATGAAATACTGAAAAAGAGTCAAAAAATAAAAGAAATATTTAAATTAATGTTTTCATGACCTGAGAGTGAGAAAAAAAGAAATTTTAATTTTTTTGTTTTGCCACGTTTTAGCCGGGATTAAAATTTAATTTTCCCAATGCCCGGAAATAGCAAAAAAGCATTTAATTCAATGTGTTTTTGGTGGTGAAAATGTTACATTTGCTAACAATGTAAAAAAAGAGGAGAAGAATGCCCAAGAAAAAATGTGATTAAAAAGCACAAACAATTTTCCATACTCGTATGGAACAGAAACTCTAAATGTCGCGACAAGTCGAAGTTCGTGCACATTTTCCTAATGGTTTAAACTTCCTTGCATGTTACCAGTATTATAGTACAAGGTGGGATTATTTCCCTTTAAGGCTGTAGTACATCCTAGTCGTCCGTCTTGCACTCACAAAAATTGATTTGTAAAACGTTTCCTATAAATTGTGTAGCCAAAGGCTATAAAACCGCTGTTGCTGGGGCAAATCTTATACTAAAATCGCATCCTCGGTGCCACAATGTAACGATTTTTTTTTTAATGTGCCAATAAGTGTGAACACTCGCAAGTTTTTAAAAATCAACAATACCTGCCGAAAATGGGCTCAGTGTGGACAGATTGAATTACGTCAGCACCTGCCATTATAGCCTAATCTGACGGAAGGCCTACTACACTCGGCAAACGTGTCAACGGCTCACCATCATCACCCTGCGGCTTACGAGATACACAGACCTGGCAACTTCTAGTGCTATGTGATAATGGTACCTAACACAAACCCCTTGCTCGAACACTCAGGCTATCGAATCGCTGCTACCAGTAATTCCCTAAGCAATAAAAGGAAAACGAGACACTAACGAGTTGGTAGCCTGAAGTCCGCAAGTAACGTCAGGCCTTAACCAGGCTCGCCTGTACAATCCAGGGGCACGATGCGCCCACTTTTACTGGAGGTTTCAGAAGAACCGGCGTAACCGAAGTCATATATAAATTTCCTTAAGGTTTAGTTACCAGACCAACCGAAGGACACCTTCTTCTGCTGATTTATAACACCGGAAAGCAGTACGATAAGGCATAACCTGCGCCCTGAGGTGTGACTCTATACGAACACTCTCATATTAAAAATGTCAACGAAAATAAAAAAACCGAAAAAAACTTCCCTAAAACAGTGTTGCCGTAAACAGAAAATAATTACTTCAACTGAATGTTAAGAGTGTGAATGCTGAAAAGCAAACTCGCATAACTAACAAAATATGCGAAAGCGATGACGATGATATCAACAACATCCATGTCCTGGCAAAGTTTTCCTGTCAAACAATAAAAAGTAGATATTTTATAAATACTTGATTACCACAATTGCTTTTAGTTTACAGTGTATAACATAATATGTTATTATATTATTTCTGTTGTAATAGATGATTTACGTTTTTACAAGGAAGAAATATGAACTTTGTTTAAAAAATTATATTAAAATCAACAAACTTTTGCTTATCTTTCGACTTCCTGTGAAAAGTGGTGCAAAAAATATGGCCTTCTGAAATCACTTATCAGTTAAACTGGAAGTTGGCTGCAAGTGCAGAAACTGGGCGGGTGTGTTGCGATTATACGTGTAAACGCTGGATAGTTGTTTGGAACTCTTTTCTTTTTTTCCTGTTTACTGAAAGTTTGATATAAAAAATTCCTTTTACTGAATATAAACTTCCGACTGTTTTAAGTCAATGAGTAAATAATTTGAGAAAACATATAATATGATGAGATATTCTTCCAGTGTAGAATTTAGTTTCAACACCTGACCTTTACAATGTTACAGAAAAGAAAAATCTGAATAGTGTTGCTAAATTTTTTCTGTTGTCATCGTTTTAATGTTAAAAAAAAGAAAAAAAAAGAAACGAAATGTAAAATCCTTTATTTCACTTTAAGTTGCATAAAAGCATTAGAGTTTTTCGAAAAGATTTGAGCAAAAAAGAAGGAACCAAACACAAGCATTTGGCATAAATTCGAAAAATACACCTTCCACAGACTCAAGAAAGCAAGACTTGCGGGACACACTTTAGAGAAAAATTAAAAATTTTTGAATTAAGCTTAAAAATAACACAATTCAAATGAAACTGAAATCTTTCAGCAGTTTTCTTTATTTCTTTTCATAAAAAATGTTTGCGCTGGTCTAACTTTTGTTCAAAAAATTACTCGGTTCTGGTGCTTTTTCTTTGCTCCATATGATATTATAAAGGTAAGCTGGAGTATGCTGCCTAATTTACGCTGCTGGCATCTGTGTATGCGGCATTAGTTTAAAAGGCTTTTAGCTTAAAAATGTTTCTCATTTCCGTACCTTTTTTCGTTTTGCGGCTCCATTGCGTTCCCAGCGAGAAAAGAAAAGAACAAATATCCTTTTTTAACACAAAACTAAAAGAAATTTGGTTAAAACAATGAATTCCACTGTTAATGGCTGCATAATTTAATGATATTTTCGCAGGAGTATGTGGCATCTTTTCTCTTAATTTGGTTTTTTTTTTTGCTGTCCTGCTTTTCACATCAAGTGCAAATGAGGGTTACGAATGTTTGAAGTCAAGTATTTGCAGGGGTTAAATAAAGTATTTCAGCACTTTTACGCAGGTGGTTGGCAATTTGTTTTTGCTGAAACACATATTTTGCTTTTTTATATGTGTCTTGCTAGAAAAAAGCAAAAAAAGGACGTTTAATAAGGATTTAATTTTTTTGTTTGCCAGGATTGAAATAAAACCAGTATCCGTTGCTTTGCAGCAAAACTTAGCATTAACTTAAATGCAAAGACATGGACAAAAAAAGTTCACGGTTAAAATAATTTTTGTAATTTATCAGAGCAAAATCTAGCAGAAACAAGATCTGTTCAAAAAATAAGATGAATTTCGGGTTTTCTGCAAAAATAATTTCCAATTTCATGCCCGTCAAAGTAGTGCCCGAAAACCGCAAACATGTGCCAGCGTTTTCTTTTTCAATCCTTGCCGCACTTCTGATATGGAGTCGGTTTTCATCTGACCAATTGTGGCGCAACGCCGCTGTTTCTTGGGTCCTTTTCAATTTAGCAAGAGGAAAAAGTTGCAGAGCTGCCCAATTTAATGAATACAGCGGCGCTAATTTGGCGAATTCCCAATAATATGAATTAATTAAATATTATTATTTGTCAATGACAGCAAATATTAATTAACAAATCGGCTGCTTCTCACATAAATTTCAAACGAAAATTTTAAATTAGACTTCTTGGGCTTTTCTCCAACATCAGACTGTTGACGGGGATCTCGTCCCCCATCCCTAAGCAAAAACTGTCGCCACAATGAGCTATTTTTCGCATCGTCAAACTTTTCACATAAAACCAGGCAATTGAAAGTATAACGATATAAGTTGAAACAAAAAGTGGACTGGTTTCTCACACCACCGTTTTTATGGGTTTGTCATGCGAAAACTATCCGCCATTAAAATAATTGCAAAGAGGTTAAAAACAAAAGTGTATCGTGGTGAAGTCTATTGTGTGAAAAGTTTTCCGCCAGAAAAAGTTTGTAAAATTTAGTTTATTTTAAACACTTACACAATTTAGCTGCAACATAACAATTATTATTAACAAAAACTAATTCTAAATACTCAATTCTTTCATGTGGGACACAAATCAGCTGGTAAAACTAAGTAACAAAGAAAGTTAGCAACACTTGACCCATAATATTCGCCAAAAACTACCATTTTTTTTAAATATATTTTTTAGTTTTATTTTATGTTATTTTTGACAATTAATTTGCAAATATCGATGCGAGGACTACAGAATCTATATCAAGGCTGCCAGTTTTGACGATTTATAGTCATTTTTACGATTTTAGATGCTAGAAACGCCGGGTGGACGATTAAGCGATTTATGTCCTAATACTACCGATATGTTTTACTTTCTTTTAAAAAGAATTAACAAAAACTATTGATAATTGTTGCTACCGGAATAATATAATACTAAAGACTAAAACAGATAAATATCTCATACACTGTTATAAATTTATGCCTTTTTAGATCATTTTTGGCCACAATCTATTAACTTGTTTGTACACCAGCTTCTTATTATAAGTGAATTTTATTTGGTTAAATAAAATAATAATAACCCTTTCCGACCTACAGCCGATCCAACTGACAGATTCATCTAAAAATTTGAATTCTGTTGTTTCTGTGTACATAAAACATTTTAAGGCATCAAGTTTTGTCAGTAAGACAGTTGATCCTTTTTTTTCAGGATACGCACAATCTCTTTGAAACAATATTTTTTATTTTTTTTTTTTCATTGTGGTATTTAAAGAAACAATTTTGTTTTTTTATTAAATATATATTAATCAAATATTATGTATTCCATAGCAAACGAACATAATAAGGACCAAGATCATCCAGATGACAACGAAAACATGAGCGGTTTCTCATTATTTGTAAGTATTAAAATTGGAACTTAAGTACATTTTTGTGAAAAATTCTGATAGGGAAAGAAACGGAAAAAAGGGATCTAGCAGTAGATAAAGATAAAGATAAAACAGAACAGTGTTTTACTACAAAAATTGTAAGGGGTGTTTTTTTTAGAGGTATAGAACTTCGAATTGAAATAAAACACAAGAAAATCGTTTTAATGTCCATCAATTTGGCTTTATTGGAAGGATAATTTTATGCCATTAATGTTTAAATATGATTTCGGGCATGTGGCCGCCGCGGCTGGCTCGAATAAAGCCAATTCTACAGGTCCAATTTTTGATGGACAAAAGTTGATGGACAAAGCTCCAATTGCTGTGCACGGTGGCGAATCGATTCATTCGGGTCCTCTTCAACACTTTGCTCTACAGCGGCAATTGTTTCTTCGGTGCGCACTGTTCGACGTCTCTGCGGATGCGTATTATCACATAGAGTAAACGTAGTGCGAAAACGATCCATGGTTAACCGAATTAATTGTTCTGATGACCATAAAATGGACGGAGCTTGCGGTAAACTTCGCGAACTGAACCATTATTTTCGAAATAAATTTGGACGATTTGCAAGCGTTGTTCTTTTGTCAACCTGTTCATGATGAAATGGCAAACCAAACTAAATATTAATCACTTGACAGCTGACAAAATGGCCGCCAGTTAAAAAAGTAATGCCAACTTAAAGTTCTATACCTCAATAAAAAACACCCTATACTATAGAGTTAAAACTAACAACCAGCAAGTCTGATCTAACAACGCATCTGCCATCAAATTTAAATATAGTGATATATAATCTGAACTTATGTAAACTGATCTCTGTAGCCTTAAATTTTTTTGTTGTTCATTTTTTATACAAGAAATAGGAATTTTTTAACTTGTTTTAATATCTTATAATTGAAATAAGAAATGTTGACGTTGTTTTTTTTTAACGATCTCAGCTGCCCCAAAATTTGGCGAGTTAGTCCCGCCATTATCTAATTGCTATTAACTAGAAACTGAGTGGCGTAGAGTTTTTCGACCTGCCGGGTCTGTTAAATGTGTTGTTGTGACATTTTGAACTAAAGTTTTTCGTATTTCGTGTTTAAGGACTTTGTTATTTCATGTTTCATGCTGCCTTTTTTGAAATATCTGAGTTGTTTCTTAAAGTAAAAAACTTGTAAATTGTAAAAGCAGGTTTGAAAATTAATTGCGTTTAAGGAGTACTTCCAAAAGTCCAACGTGTTGAGCTATTCTCAACTGCTGGCAACTGTTGGTTAGTGTAAAAGTAACTGTAAGAAATGTCACGGCAAGTTGCTGCCATCTATTGCTTAATAGCATCAACAGCAGCTACAGCCTTAAATTGCAATGTCTGCGCTAATATTAGTACAGCACAGAACCTTCTCATAACGCTCATAGCGTTAAATCAATGTATGTAATAATATCTTCATGCAATTTTATATGGTCAGCTAAAATAGAAAACAATGTAACTAACATTTTACTTAACATTAAAAACGATACAACATTTTCTTGCATTATTTTAGTGAAGATGATAAACAATTTTGTTAATTATAATGTATACAAAATTGTGTAAATTTTATTATATGGGAATAAAACTTTATTTTTTATTATATGGGACACAGATGCTTTATTATATATCAAAATTTCGATTTCATATATTTTTTTAGTTGAGTGGTTTTATATTTCCGCTAACGATATATTAAATTACACAGATCGGCAGTGAATAAATAGTCTAATTGTGGGACAATAAGAGAAACACTAATTTTCATAGTCCTCTTGTCCTGGCGTTTCGAATATTCGAATAAATTGTTGGCCAATAGCAACTTTCATACATAAATAAGAAAAACTTCGATTTGAAAGAACTTTCAAAACTGCCAACAACAATCGCATCGTTCAATTGCACTTATTTTCTTCTTATTGTCAAACAATTGTAGGATTTGTGCACTGACTGCAACTAGAAAGTACCACATACTCGCGTTTAAATGCGTTATTGCCAAAAGTAGCAATTAAGAGAAGGGTTATAATTAACAATTAATAGAGTATGAAACAATGAAGAGAAAAACTAAATAAATATGTTTAACATTCGCAACAATTAGTAACGCGCTACAAACTTAAAATAAGTTATTTAGACGAAATGTTTTTATTTCGAAAAAATTTCTTAAAGCCAGCAAAATTTTCTCTTCAAAAATGCATTTAATTAGTAGTAACGCACAACAATTGCTTTAATTGCAAGTTATTTGTGTCTTCTTTGTTAACGAACGACAGAGATGAGGGTAAAATTGTCATGAGTTAATAATTATTTAATGAGTACTTAAACTCGTACTCATCTATAAAATCCAAAAGGAAAAACTTAATAAAAGTTAATGGGCTCATAACGGCCATATAAACAGCTAAAAGGTGTGCTTTAAAAACTGTTAACAGTGTTTTAGTTGAAACAGGGCTGGATAAAAAGGAAAAACATACTTTATCTAGTTTATAGTATTAGTGCGCTTTAGACTTAAAGTTGGCTTTAGATGCTGGTTAAAGTCTGCCTTAGACTTAAAGCCAGCTGCACATGATGTTAAGCGAAAAGATAGCGCAAAAGTCTTTATCCCATCGGAAGATACTATAATTCTGGCAAATGGAATTCAGCGATTCATGTCCTGTTTTTATAGATTTGTTTGAAGAAAAAATATATTCAATTTTATATCAGTGACTTCCCTAAAAAACCGGGTTGCAAGCAGGTCCTAGCCAACACTTTTGCTGACTTTTTGGCCATATTGTCAAGCGGTCGTTTCTACACGATTGGGCCAAATGTTCAGCTAAATCTGAGTTTTGCAGTTTTGAAGTTTTTTGTCTCTTTAATATAAATTTCAAACTTTCAGCCTTTTTATTGCTAAAGTCTTAATTTTATGCCATTATTTGTGACACAGTGGTACGACAATCTTTTTATTAACCTCTTTTTTACTAAATCCTGATCAAATGCATTTTGTCTATTGAGTCTAATTTTAGGGTTTTCTAATTATAAAATAATTTCCGATTTAATTAATTTTATTCTATTTAAGGACAGTTTTTTCACGGCAAAAGCAGATTTTTTATTGCAAATTTTTTTTTTTTTTTTAAACATATGGCAACGCCGAACTTTTTTATTAAGGGACCAGCGACTCTGCTGATGCTATTATCCTGCCTAACTCCCGCTGTTTGTGTCACTGTCACTAAAACCAGTCACTGATGAAATTTTCATCTTCCATATTTTCGCTTAAATTGCAACTTATGGCCGATTCTGTGGCGATCATTCTTCGATGAAAACGTCATAGCGACAATTGCGCTCAAAACAGCCACCTTGATGATGAGGAAGTATAATAAGTCAGCAGTACTGGTGACAGTGCCAGCAGTAAGTCAGTTTCCTTTCGAGTTATTTGTATATCTGAAACATTTTTACAAGATTTTTAAGCGATTGGATTAAGGACGATGCCTCGAAATATGGATGTATTTAAAAAAAAAAACGTATCGATACTCTTCCATTCGACATATATGTATGTATGTATGTTTATTGATACTCGTATATGTTTTCAATTAGCCCGTCATTATCGCAAAATGTTATCGCGCATGTAAACGACCAGGAAGCCTTTTCAAACTTGCCACATCCATTTTCCACAAGACTTAAACTGTAACAATATTTTATCAAAACCAAAATTCTAGTTTTTAAGCCTTCGTTTTTTGTTGTTGTTGTTGTGTTTGTATGTATGTCTGTATGTATTTCTGTTCCGGCAAATCTAAAAATTATTTATAATCTTCACATGCTGCGGGTACGAGTTTCAACGTTATACACCCGTTTATTGAAAGAGGCAAAAACATGTTCGATGCTGTTTGTACTCGTACTCGTCTTAAAGTATGTATGGATGTGGCAAGTCATGCTGTCGCGCTTCAGTTATGACACGAAACATAACTTTTTCTTTGCATTCGATTTTTCTAGCTTCTAATGAGCGAAAGTGAAATGAATTATTTTATAAAACAGAGAAAAAAGTGCCAGATAACGAGAGCATGTTTCAGGCTGCTGCTGGAAAAATCGTTAGAAAACTGCAGGTGCTTTTTCTCTTTTCGTTTCACAAAACGAAATTTGTCATTAGAAATTTTAACTGGGTTAAATTATCGTTGAGAAATTGTTATTTCTTATCGTGACAAATTGATGCCAGCCGATATTAACAACTTCGTCTTAGTAATCACCCATTAAAGTGTTGCGATCTGCATGTGTTTATTTATTGAATTGTCTGCAGTCATTTTTAATTAAATAATGTCACTCCGCTTTCGTTTGATGTAGCCAATATTTACGCAGTTGTTCGGTTCCATAATGCATTCGAAATTACAGCGTGTTCTAATTTATTTGTCACAGTTTCATTCAGAAAGAACATTTCTTGGTTTTTGTTTGTTTCTTGCTTGAATTGCTCAAGAAATTAAGAAACCGAACAACACAGCGAAGGGAAAAAGACTTAAACAAATGAGACCGTATGACATACACAAAACATCAATCATTCGTAAAAGAAAACTTTAGCATGGAATAGAAATCGAATACAATATTTTGTATGCAGTCTAATGCAGCATAAAACATTAAGGCCGGCCGGCCGACAAGCAGACAGACCGACGTACAGCCAGCGAAATACTTGTGCTAGTAAATTATGTGCCCACATTCAGATGTACAGTTATGAGACACCTGAATATGGGTCGTTCACTGGCTCAGTGACTCGACAATTTTCCAGTAAAAGTTGAAATTATTTAAGGTTTCTTTTTGCTGGCAAAACATTTTGTTTAGTTTTAAACTGAACAGTGGGGACCAACTGTTAATCAAAGATGAACAATTTTTTCAATTTCAATTTGTTTCAGGCAAAGCAGCAGTTAGTCAGAATTTACATTAGGCAATTCTTTTTTTTTTTTTTTTTGACGACGAATACCTATTTTTTTCTTGTTCACTCAGCACAACTCTTATCGCTCTAATTTTTGTTTGATCGTATACACACATTTGTACTTTGTGACAGCAATAAATAGCAATAACTGGAACTGCAGCTCACTTCAGGCATAAGAGTAATTGAAACTATAGTCAAGGTTTCTACACCTGTCATTTAGCCATAATTACAACATATATTTACAAGGCCATTTAGACAAACTTTAATACCAGAGAACATAAAGAAAGAAAACACAACAAGCAAACTTTTAAGGTTGCACAAAACTCAAACTGGCACCATTCAAACTTGACTTTAAAGCTTAACGTTAAACAAATCATATTAAGCAAATTTTTCCCCAAAAGATTCCACTGTAAAATCGCTGGTTCCAAACGCTATGTGCTCTTTAACACTTATGCTGACATGAATGAATGCCTCATGCTCATAAAACAAAATATTTAGGCCCTTACAGTTCACACTCTGCTGCTTAGATGCAACATTAAAAATCTCATTTATCAATTCAATTTCTAAATGTTTTATTTTTATAGTTTTTAGATTGCAAAATAGCAGCAGCAGCAGCAGCAGCAGCAACACGCGAATGGCGGACATTTGAAATGGCCAGTGGTGGCAATGTTTTGAAGAGACGATAAACAAGAACTGTCACTTGACTGCACACAAGATATTCAATAAAGCGCAGGTAAACATTTACGATTAGGAAATGTGTGTTTTTTAAGAAACTTATTTTATTCTCAAAAATACTATTATTGCCTTCTTATATTCTGATATAACAGAATATTTAAAAAGCGATTTGATAGATAAATATTTTCCTTAAATGTGTATATATATGCAGGGGTTTGACAGTTAATTAAGGCCGTTGAGAAATCGGCAGTGTTTCTTTTGTGGGGCTTATCAAATCGCCATCGAAGCGTATCTACAAACTCTAAATTGTTGACGTACAAAACGGGTGTTTTATTTGGGCAATATTCTATTCTTGCTTCGACCATTCGCTCTATGCTGACAACTATTCCCAGTGTGTTATGAAACTTAAGTCCAGTGATTCTTTAAATAATTAAGGAACAAGCGAATAACAACGAACTGAAAATATAAGAACTGTCGACAACATCGCCTCTGCCCATAAGGTTTTACCGAAAACTCAGCCTTTTCTAGGTCCATTTGCAGCCTGCAACCATACAAAAATTCAGCTGCTCCTGAAGGTAAACTACAATTTCCAATTATGTGTGTTCCTTAAATGTTACCTGGAACTGTTAGAATCTGACCCTGATGTTTGTAAATAAGTCGCTCTAAGTGATGAGATACATTTCTACCCAAATCTTTCCCAGACCCAATTGCAGTACGCAGCCATACAAAATTCAGCTGTCCCTGGCGTGAAGGTGAAACGTAAATTCTCATGTGATGTGTTCCTTAAATGTTTCGCTGCAGCTGTTGGAATCTGATCCTAAATTTCATAACACATTTCCACAAAACTGTCTAATTCGGGATGGCACTAATCCATGTGACACCTCAGATCGTCCAACGCATCTCTAAAAAGTAATTATTTGTTAAAAATATTGGGCTGCCAGTACCACCGTTTCAGATCTCTTCGAGAACAAGGTTCACTCGGCCATCACCGTCCAAGGCATTATACACCGTTGTATGTCAATTTCCATTACGGACACCCAGGATATGCTCGTCAGTGGCTCATATTATATTGGAAACGTTTATTCTACACCTGTGATTGTGAACGTGGCCACGTCAAGTGAAAGTGATGTCAGATGGCTAGAGAGATAATGCGTTTTTAACTCGTTAGGGATGAGGCTGTCAACGTTCTAGTTTAGCCTGTTTTATACACTGAATTTAACATTGCGCATGTGGGTCTCACACTGTAGCCAAGGCGAGTCCATGTCCACCACCAGTCATAGTCCATGGGCCTTACAAGCAAACAGCAAATTTTGATGATTGCATTTAAAGACAAGCAACGTCTACCGAAAAATCAAAGGTGTGCATGAATATTTTTGTCCTACATAGAGAAAAATATGTATGTACATACGAATTGATAATCTGTTTCCTGTAGCGAGTCGATTAACAAACATGTTCATGTGTAATTAAATCCACAGCCGAACAAATAATACACAAAAGTTTTCACGTTAATCTCATTGATTCAAATGCGTTGTAGCTCTCTCGCCGGCACTGCAGGTTGAATCTTGAGTACGGATTTCTCAAGCACATTTCATGTTCAGTCAACAACATCTGACAGACGGTTTTTACGTACATACATACATACATACACATTTTCACGATGACGAAGTACTTACACAGATCGATGAAAAAACATTTGTGTTGTGTCAGTCAAACAATTGTTTTTAGACAAAAAAGAAAAAAAAAAGAAAATCAATATGTCGATTAAGGTCAATTTCTAATCTTTATTTATGCCGCTTTTTCATATTATTGATTTTGTTAGGTTATGTTTTTATGACAAAAGAAATGGAAAACAAAACCATAGAAAACAAAAATTCTTAAGTGTGTCAATAAAAGTGTTGCGTAAAAGGAATAGATGAAATGAAATGTAGATTTAAAATCTACAACAATTTTTTACAAATTACATAAATCTTAAAAGTTATGCGGAATTACACACATACATATTTACATATATGTATGTATGGAATTCATTTGGAGGTATTGACTTAATTCGAATTACTTCCGCAAGGGACTAGTAAATGCATCACTGCTCTGCATCTATTCGCAGTTTGTTATACTAATACAAATCAGCTGATGTGGATCCGCTCACAAGAAATAAATAGTTGGATTATCATAAAACTGAAGTGTAAGATTATATAGAATGACCCCTACATATACCAAAATATATATATATGTAAATATATCTGTACTGAAAAAATTTCTTACATATTGAACAACAAAATTGCCGTAATCGGTTAATAAGTTGTTTGGACTTAAATGTTTTGTTGAACCTACTCTTCTTTGCTGGCAACATTTTCATCAGATGCTGGTTCCAGTCAGGTAACACGCAGCCGCTCTTTAAATTTCTCGGTTTCAAATTGATAACACAAACTGCTGCTGGTCAAAACTCACTTGAATTGACAGCTGTGACAGAGACTGTATTCAAATTGATAGCGAATTTTATTACAAAAAATGCCTTCGACGAAGAAAGATAATTCTTATAATCGCAAATTATCCATATTTTCATTAAGTTTTCTTTCAACATATTCGTGCATCCCTGCAATTAAGGAACAAGCGAACCTCATGTAACCTCATAGTGAAATTCGGGTTACACTAGTTTGATTTTCATTCGATTTGGTGGAAAGAAGTAAGATTTTGTTCCTCGTTTGACAACACAAGTAAAACTAGGAAATTTAGGGGTCCCTTAAAAGAGGGATCATTGGTTGAGGTGGCTGCCTTGTTTGAAATTTTAAAGTCGTGGCTTAAGTCTAAAGTCACAGCAAGAAGCTGTAATAGAGGTGCAGTGTCATATTTTCTGGAAATCAATCAATTATTCCCGAGGTGCTGTTGTCTAGCCGCCGATTTCTACTCTTTGTAACACGAAAGAGTCTGTTTAAGATCTGATGTTGCTTTGCGGTTTCAGGCTACCGACTCATGTGCCTCAACTTTCTGCTCTGTCTACAGTTACAATCTAAAAACGCACGAAAGGATTTTGGCAGATGTTAAACTTGTGATCTGCCTTTGGTGATGCAAAAGTCCTCAAGATGCTGCTGTTTTGCAACAGATCTTGTGTGGGAAATGGAATTAATGGATGATTGTACTCTGAGTTAGATAAATACCAGCGTTTCAAAGCAAGTCGTGAAGAAGAACTCCAAAGCACAACAACAACTGATGAAAATGTTGAGAAGACGAAGAAAATTGTCTTGGAGAATTGTCGAGCAAGTCGGCGTATCGGTTGACTCATGCCAGGCAATTTTTTGCGCAAATTTTTTGGCCATGAATCGTGTGTTTCGCTGCCAAATTTACTAAACTTTGCCTGAAAAAAAACCGTAATCATGTCTTGGCCATCCTATTCACCCTCCCGAGAATTTTTCCTGTCCCCAAGATTAAAGAGATCCCTAAAATAAGGACATTTTGCAACGATAAATATCCCGAATTGTGGATATATGTATGTGCCAAAAAGTGCACATCAGAACTGTTGCGAAGCTTGGAAAAAGGATTACAGGTGAGGGCGACTACATTGAAGGGAATACCCAATAGAAATTAGTGAATAAATAGATATTTTTTTTAAACAAAATTTTTAAACAGACCTCGTATAGTATGTACTTAGTGTTTTATGTAATAAATGAGCTGTTTATGGCAAATCAATGTTTTCTTTAAGCCGTTTTTCCAAACGGTTTCTAATGAGCACTAATTGGTTGCTCTCCTAAAGCCATTAAATTAAAGGGTTTATTAAGATTTTCAGGCGACTTATTTTCATTTTAAAAAAGCATTTTTTTTTTGTTCGTTCGTTTGTTTGTTTTGTGGCGAAAAACAAAGTTATAAATTTCCATATTCATTGCCAATATTAAACACTTTTAATATTTCTTTCTTGTTAGTTTTACTTTTTTTCTTTTTTTTATCATTTTATTAAATGGAGTAAAAAGGCAGGCCGGCAGGCCGGCAGGCAGGCAGCTTAATAAAATGAAAATTTCACATTCTTTTTTAATAAAGTGTTTATGGATTTCTCAAGCAATTATAATAAAAAATGGAAATTAATTTCAAATACTTGCCACAACATATGATGCTGGCAATTTCGTATCTATGTATGCATGTGTGTGTGTGTGTGTGTGTGTGTGTGTACGAGTATGAAAGTATTTTCATGTACCATCTACATATATATGTATGGATGTATGTATGTTTGTTTATAGTACATATTTATGTTGTTGCATATCAGTTGATTGGTAAGTTTTCTAACATCTCGAAACGCTGAAATGAAGCAGCAACATCAATACTCGCTCCATCCAAACTCTATAACACGGGCACTAAATATGCTCCAGTTAACACTCTTCTTAACTTACTGGCATTCTTTATTTACAAAAACAACAACAACAAAAAAACTCTATAAAAAAATATCCAACAAAAATTAAGAAAATTTCGTTTGTTTTTTTATATATATAAATCCTTGTACCTCGTTTAGCACTATGACAGCTCTAGTTCGGTAAGTTTTTTGCGATTCTTTTAAATGAACATTTTTTTTTCGTTTATTCTGTATGGCCGCTTTGAGTGGTACAACATGCTGTGTTGTACAAGCAGGTGCAGCAAATTGTTAATGTTGGTAATATTTTGGCGCTACAATTATGATTGGGTTTGGCATTTGACTAATACAGTTTTCTTTTTCTGCCAAAACTTGTATATAAAAGCAGGCATTAATTGCGAAAAATCCTGAAGATACACACAAAACTAATAGCAGCAGTAAAACAAAAAGATGACCAGGTTTTTGGTATTCTGCTGGCCAGCAGTTCTCAGGGTCTTTGATCGTATTTGTTGTTAAAACAAGGCGAATTCGAATGAGGGAAAAGAAAAGCACCTTATTTCTCTTTTGTGCACGAAAATAATATTGGGCTAAAGATCTTCAATATTTTTGTCTAGTTGAGTGCAGGTTTTGCCTGGTGTGCAGTTCTCAAGCCTTGGGACTCTACTTTCATGGTTTATGCAAGGGACAATGGATTTTTTGACTCTGGAAGTTCGTAAATATGTAGATTCTGCCGACACCCACTAAAGAGTTTTCTCGATTGCAGCCCCAATTAAAAACTTCTTAGAGTTTTAATTGGACTGCTGTATACCCTGGGATGTGTCTGGAAGTTCCTAAATATGTAGATTCTGCCGACACCCAATAAAGAGTTTTCTCGATTGCAGCCCCAATTAAAAACTTCTTAGAGTTTTAATTGGACTGCTGTATACCCTGGGATGTATCTGGAAGTTCCTAAATATGTAGATTCTTCCGACACCCACTAAAGAGTTTTCTCGATTGCAGCCCCAATTAAAACTCTAGAAAGTTGCTGTATATCCTGGGATGTATAGGTTATTACAAAACCGACAAAAGGGATTTAACGATTGCGCTGGGAATGGTTCCTGTAAGACCTCGTTTGTGTAAACTCTGCCAAAAACTGCAGAAGAGGTTTTTCGGTTACAGCGGCAATTAAAAATATAGGAATTTTCTATATGACTTTCGTTGCTCAGGTTCTTTCGAAAACTCCATGTAACTTCCATGCCTTGTAACAGGGCTCCTGAAGTTGGTTACTGATTTATGATGCCTACCTTGGCTGACACGTTCTGAGTGTACCTTAAACCTAAAATCGCAAGAACAAGCTTTTGTAATTGCTGATCATGCAGCACTATTGTGCAAATTCCCCTCAGGTGAGGTTTGTTGGGCAACCGTTTTCTGTTTTTTGATAAGGAACTCTATGGTAAGGAATCATTGAGCGAGTGTCCTAAAGCCTGATGTGGCCTTGCTGATGTCAGGCTATCAACTCAGACAACTCAACTTCCTCCACTGTCTAGGGAATTGGTGGTAGCGGGTATGGTACAGCCAGAACTCTGCAGCGATGGATTCATGGTAAAAACAATGGCACCGGAGCGTGTGTTGCCGCTGGTCACCCTTGAAATTGTACCACCATCCGATACATCCATAGTGGCAGCGCCTAACGAAATGATTTTTATAATCCACTTGAATACAGATTAAACTGCTGGCTCTGGCGTTTTGAAAGTCTGTGGCCACCTCATGCTTTTCCTATCAAACACATTAGTTGCACTTGTTGATGAGTTTTAGCTTCTGCGGAGCTAAAAATTGCGGCAAAAAGAAAAATAATAATAAAAATTCATTTTGATTAAATTTTTCTTCTCTTTTTTTCTTCTTCTTTGTTATTATTCTATTTCTAATTCTTTTGCATTCACGCACACACACTCGCTCACTCACTGCAACACGCCGGTGCATGCATTTTTCCTGCCGTTAAATGTTTTGTGGCGATGCTGGCCATAACTAGCGTCCAATTTCTAAAGAATTTTGTATCCAACATAAAATAGAACTTTTAAATAAAGTTGATTTTATGGTCAAATGGTCAAGTGGATTACTATGCCATCGCACATGCTTAGTTATTGGGGGACAACGCCTTTAGTTTGCATGATTTTTGTTCGGTTTTCGTTGGTCATACTCTATGGTATAGTTTTCGTAGTGGCCGATGGTCGTTCATGTTGCTGCAGTATTGTGCTGAGCATATTTAACACTTAACTATATACAATTTATATCCATCTAACACAACTAGTGGCTATTACTTGTAGTCGTCATTACAATGAAACACATATTCTGTTCTTCCTTTATTATTTGAAGCTTTTGTATAGTGAATACAGTGAATCATTAACCGGGTAGGGGTATATTTAAAAAGAAGTTGGTAATAGTTGAAAGCTATTTAGGACATGCGAGTAGAAAAAAAGCTTTCAGAATGAGAAGTAAAATTGGCAAAAAGAAATGGTGGATGTTACACTAAAAGAAATGGCTTTGGAAAAAATGTGTGTAAATTAAAAATGTAGCCAATATTATATTCATATAAAAAGGGCAACGTTCTTCGAACTAGTTCACACCAGCTCAACTTGTTCAGTGACAGTAATTAACTGATAAACCAGTAGATGTTACACTAAAAGAAATGGCTTTGGAAAAAATATGTTTAAATTAAAATTATAGCCAATAACTATATTCATATAAAAAGGGCAACGTTCTTCGCACTAGTTCACACCAGGCGAACTTGTTCAGTCACAGTAATTAACTGATAAACCAGTAGATGTTACATTAAAAGAATGGAATTTGTAAAACATGTGTGCAAATTAAAACTGTAGCTAACAACTATGTTTATGCAAAAAAGGTAGTGTCTCTAGAACTAGTTCTCATTATTTGAACTTGTTCAGTGACAGCAATTAACTATTAAACCAGTAGATGTTACACTAAAAGAAATGGCTTTGGAAAAAATATGTTTAAATTAAAATTATAGCCAATAACTATATTCATATGAAAAGGGCAACGTTCTTCGCACTAGTTCACACCAGGCGAACTTGTTTAGTGACAGTAATTAACTGATAAACCAGTAGATGTTACACTAAAAAAAATGGCTTTGGAAAAAATATGTTTAAATTAAAATTATAGCCAATAACTATATTCATATGAAAAGGGCAACATTCTTCGAACTAGTTCACACCAGCTCAACTTGTTCAGTGACAGTAATTAACTGATAAACCAGTAGATGTTACACTAAAAGAAATGGCTTTGGAAAAAATATGTTTAAATTAAAATTATAGCCAATAACTATATTCATATAAAAAGGGCAACGTTCTTCGCACTAGTTCACACCAGGCGAACTTGTTCAGTCACAGTAATTAACTGATAAACCAGTAGATGTTACATTAAAAGAATGGAATTTGTAAAACATGTGTGCAAATTAAAACTGTAGCTAACAACTATGTTTATGCAAAAAAGGTAGTGTCTCTAGAACTAGTTCTCATTATTTGAACTTGTTCAGTGACAGCAATTAACTGAAAAACTTTACTAAACGTACTAGATCTTACATTAAAAATAAAAATCTAAGAAAGAAGGACTTTATAATGAAAATGTAAATATTTTGTAAAAAGTGAGAAAAGTTTATGCAATCAGGCCGAATAACAGTAATTTGGCGGGTCCTTAAGCACCACTTTATTAGTGTTCTTGTGCGTACACAGTTTCCCACACTGTTAAATTGATGCCAATTTAACTGTTTTCAGTTGTTAGATGGTAATGTTTCGCACTGTCCCACGATGTCGAACGGTTAACGTGCGCTACCATTTTCACCAACAGAAAAGTAACTAAAAAAACAAACTAACTGATCTAATTGCCACCTGTTGGCGAGGTAGAATTTTGGCAAAAGCTCACAGATTGTTGAATAAGACAGAATGAGAATAACCCAATGAATATAGATTTTAGATTTTATCATATTGAAAACTGTAACAGGCTCCCCTTTTTTAATAATTGAAAATAAATTTTCAGTAAACAAAAATAATCGAATCACAGCTTAAGAGACTTGTCCTAGTTGTTCTGTAAAGTGAAAGCGAACCATTACAGGTGCCTTCCTTGACAGCCCTTTTACTCTTCCCCATGCAAAACTTATATCGAGTGCCTTTTGTTTTGCTACTCTGTCGAAATTTCCTCAAATCATCTTACCAACCGTGGTAAGTTTTCTTGCGGCTCGTTAATATCTGGTGCAATCCAAACTGCCCCAACTGCATCACAAAAGTGTTGGTTTCTCAGCTAAAAACTTAATAGCCGTATATTCAGTATATTTTTATAGCAATTTTTTTCTAACGATGTTTGTAAGAATGTGTTGTATAACAAAAGTTATATTTTAAAGTAACTTGTTGTTGCTGTTATAGGTATTTTTTTTTTTATTTTTTGCTTTTAGTAATTATTTGTAATCAAGTAGAGAAGAATGATCTATATACGAATATATATATATATATTCGTGTTATAAAATTTCTTTCTAACGTTAGACAGATGGCAAACAAATACAACAAAATAACTGTTGCATGTTAACAATTATTTAGAAAATTTGCAGTAAACAAACACACGCACACACACACACACACACACACACACGTACATACGTATTTATGTTTGTGCAGGTGTGTGTTTAAAGATATGAGTTAGTGGATCTCGGTCTGCTGGTATCAAACTAATTAACATATGTATGTTTGTTGATTGCACTTGTTACGCAGAGTTGTTATTTGTATGGCTTGGCTACAGTGGGCTAGGCCAGATTCTAATTAAGTTAAAAAAATATTTGACTTACATAAGATTGGAACCGTAAGCCAAACATAAACTTTGAAGTTGTAATAGTTATATTAGAAACGGCTTAGAGGCATTCGTAAACAGATGTGTAGGACACTAGTGGACAAAATTCTGGCCCCTCATACCCACATACAAATGCAACCTGTAAGAATTGCCGAACGTTATTAAAATCATAGAGAAAAGATGGCAACAAACCGATTACGTTTTAACTCAAGTTGTCTCAGCGCTTCAATACCATGTCTGCTTATCGGCAAGAAACATCTTAAGTTCATTCCATGACCTGTAGTTTTTTTACTGTTTCCAAAAGAAAAAGGCTACAGATCATGGAATGAACTTAAGATCTTTCAGACAGATAAGCAGACATGGTATTGAAGCGCTGAGATTCTTATAGCAGAAAACTGCTGTTAAAGTCATTTCAGCAACCCGAAAGACTGTAACACAGATTAATACAATAAAAAAAAAAAACTTAAGGGCCAAAGAAAACATCTCTAAACTTATTCCGATAAAAAACGCAAAAGCTTTTCGATTGTAGGTATGTATGAACATAAAATGGGGAAAATAAAAACAAGGACTAAATTTCGACTGAACAGTAGTTTAGTTTCAAACCTGTCCAATTTTCCGTAATTCGGTCGTTTGAATTTGGCTGAACTTGGCCGATGGCTGATAAGAGCCCCTGTGACTTGTGACTTATTCCCATAGAAGTGTGCCCTAAGAAAACCTTACCTAGAGAGGTTCCACAGAGTCAACTGCCCATTTCCTGCGCCCTATAACCTAATTATCTAGTTCGGGTGCAATGAACTGCCTGTGTAGGGACTGTCCTTGAGTACCACTCTAAGGCAAAGGACAGGACAATAAGGGACAGTTAATACCATCGCCACGTAAGAGGACTGTACCTTCAATTACCTTCTACAAAGTGTCTGCTGTGGCTTGTGTCGTTTGACCGTCTAGAGCAAAAACCATTTCAATAAGATGGTAAATACATCATTCTCATGTGATTCTCAGCAAAATATCAAGCGCAGCGCATCGTCTGTCCAAAACTCACATCCCACAGTGACTTGTTTCGCACGCATAGAATATTCTTGGATTTTATGTGGGTTGGTATTGTCCCAAAATTGAAAATGTTTTTTTTTTATCACTGAAGCTGAGATTCTGATGAAATCTATGGCCAATTCCCAGCTGGTATTGGACTTGTTCGTTTGGAGTCGGAGCACTTTACCTTTCCGGTACCTTTCATATTCGTATGAAAAACATATTTATTTAGTGTGGCTTGTGGTTGGGTCTAACCTTTACAAAATACCCCAAGGCCAAGTTTTTGTAAGCGATGCAACATCGACTGTCCTCGATTCTTGTGTCACGCACAACAGAAATGTATTTGTCAAATTTTACATATCGTCACGCACAGGTTTTTGTCCACTATTTAGCGAACCAGTGGACTCAAGCTTATCATTGATACTGCCAATAGTCCTGGCATGACTTAGCGAACGAAATAGTCACAAATAGTCCTCCCATAAAGAGAAATATGGCGGCTCTCAAATGAGTGCAACGAGCCGAAAGCAGGTATTTTATTATTTGCACGTATTGTTGAACCCTGTATCCATTCAACAGAAACTGAATAAGGGACCGCCAACTGCAAATATGGCCGCTATTAAGCATTAAAGTTTGAAATTGCTATGGAAAGAGCCATCATGAACAGGAACGTCAACGTTTTTATAAAATAGTTTAATAATTTTGTTGGCGGTATTCTAGTATTTCTAAAATCTTTTTGTTTCAACACCCCAGAATTGTCTTAACTACGCCGGTGTATTAAATTTAAATTTTTTCTGGCATACAAAATTTTCTTTGTTTTCAAAAATCATATATTTTTCGTTGCATATTTCTATTGAGATGAGTAAATTTTTTGGGGCAGACAACTTTTACGGACATAAATTTCTTTGCTACAAATATTTCAATTTTAGAAAATATACAACTTCTGTACATACATATATTTGCCTATAGAATGGCCACTGTACTTTCTTGTCACAATCGATTAAACATCATTAAGTGAATGTTGATTTTCTGCTTTTTAGGTTTCGATTCTTTATTGCTTTCCTCGCCAGATTATTTAACATGACATCTAATGATGGTGTTGAAGAAAACTAATTGACGTTTATTCAAATGCTATCAAGGCGCCATATTAATGTGTTCAAAAATTTTGTTTACAGCTACTGCTGACATAAAATTAAATATGTACTGAAACATTGTTATTAATGCATGCCAAGACATGTTCTGCAGAATATCACAATGAAATCTTCAAATTGGAAATTAGTTCAAACACGAACTCAACTCACGTAGCAGCGGAGTTTGTAGCGCCAAGAAAACGATCAACTGGTTCAGGACTTAAGATCATTGGCAGACTTTAACGGACTTAAGACGACATTTCCTTGTCAATACAAAAGAGGGGACAGTTCTTATAACAAGTCCACAATCTTAATGACATTTAATCCTTGATCTGGTTTTTTACGATTTGTGTAGACAAATAGCATTTGTTTTTTTTTTCTTCTCCTTGCAAATACTATAATAAAAATGTTTGGTTTGTTAATAACTTTAACCTCGTAATATGTTGTTTGTGGCTTTCAATTTATTTATTTGTTTTTTTTTTGTGCAACTCGTAATGGGAAAATGACAAATATGTATGTGTGTAATTGCACCCTGTGCGTTCCACACGCTTTTCATTGTGGAAGCTGCTGGAAAAACCTATGCAACATATTTGAATGCATGCCAAAGGCATACAAATTTGCATATGTTGCACGTATGTATGTAAATATGTATGTGTGTGTATTATATATTCTTACATACGTACATACATATGGATGATTTTTTATTGTTTAGTTTTTGCAAGCAGATGCATGCAACAACAACAACAAGAACATCATAAAAATCAAGTCCCCCCCCAGCACAATAATTTAGGTGTGTTTATATGGCAGACACTGAACGAAATATTGCGTTCCAGCCAATCCCCCAGTAACTCCCAATTATAGTCCAACTGAATGATATTTTTTATTTCGGTTACAAAAGGAATTAGAAGTAGTAATTCCATATGTAATTTCAATTACAATTTCTGTAATTTCAGAAAATTTTAAGGAATTGAATTTTATTATTGTAATAAAATTTTTTTCTCATTAATAGTTAAAAACAATTAATATTTATAAGATTTTATAGATTTAAGTATTTTGTGTGAGACAAGACAAGACTTAGAATTGTATAATTCTATAAAGTGGGCCGGCCGTGGGCTCTAAAAATTTAATTAATTTTTCGTTTAAATAACTTTTTTTTTGGAAATTATAAAATTTACAAAATTCGCACTTTTTTTTTTATTATATATGGAAAATAGCGTTTTGTTGTTGTTGTTGTTAGAAACATTTGTGAAATGTTTCTGCACTGGCAAATATTTGCCATAAAGGGTGTCTTTGATAGAGGTATAGAACTTTGAAATGGAATAAAACAGAGATGATTTTTTTTTTTAATTGACCGGAAATTTACTTTATTCGAAACATAAACTTCTGGCATTATAAGTTAAATATGACTTCTGGCATATGACTGGCACGACTGGTTCGGACATAGTCTAATCTGAAGGTTCAATTTTCGATAACTTTTTCAAACATATGTGGCCGTATAGAGGCAATAAAGCGGCGAATATTTGCTGCAAGTGGTCAATCAATCAAGACCAGCGACTTCACATATCGGTACAGAAAATAGTCCAGCGGCATTAAATCGCACGATCTTGGAGTCCGAAACGTGAAACTTAGCGGTTAACAAACGTTTTTCCTTCAACAAATCAATTGTGGCACGAAGTGTGTGCAGTGTTGCGTCGTTTTGTTGAAGCCACAGCTCATGCACATCATGGTTGGTCAATTGATGAAGGAAAATTTCCATAATCGTGGCTCTATAGCGGCCACCATTGACTGACCAGCTCCTAAAGCACACCAAACAGTCAGTTTTGCTGGACGTAATGGTGCCTCAACACTTAAAGGCACTTTTGTTTATTCGCCTCCGAAAATCGACATCAACGGCGAACTTGTTTCAAAATAATTATACCCAATTTGGCAGCGTTGTTCAGGCTTCAGTCTATTCATGTTGAAATGCCAAACCAAACTAAACATAAATCACTTGACAGCTGGCAAAATGGCCGCCAGTTAAAAACATGCTGCCACCTTGAAGTTTTACAACTCCATAAAAATCGGCTTTTATTTTCGCGTAACATATTTCTTTAAGTGACGATCCCTGGATCAAGTAAATCAAACCAACAATTCCAAAATACTCAAGTTCTTTAAGCTCTACCTTTACGCCACCTGGAACCCAATACGAATGCCAAGTTATAACAGTAATTTCTTTAAGTGTATGTTATTTAAATGTTTTGTGTAAATAACAATTGTTGCACATCTTTAAATTGTTATTTGTTTTTAATATTTGAAAGCTAAAAATATTGCATGATATTCTAACAGCCAGCCACACCTTGTTGAAATGACAATGTGTTCGTGAATATTTATTTGATTTACAAAAATATCATAAGTTTGTTTAAATCGACAACATTGTTTGCTGGTATGACAACATTGCATTCATTTCGAAATAAGGCGTCTCTTTTTTTCTAGAAGGTATTAATTTGCATGTTAGTGTTAAATTTATAAAAGCAGAGTGTGAAAAGCAAAAATTATGGCCTCAAGTTTACTTTAGTTGAGGCAGACTTTTATGTTGTTACAATTTATAAGAAGAAACCCAAAAAACAAAGAGAATTTTACTTCTGGATAGTGTTTTACTAATATATTTTTTTTTAATATTGTACAATTAAATATAAAGAGAAGAAAAGATATGATATTTGTTTTTTTCTGTTTGTAAGTAAAACGATATTAAAAAGATATTATCTGGGTACATATATATAGCAAGCCGATAACTTATCGTTTTCAGGGCCAGAAAGTTCAAGGGAAAAAAGGCGTAGCCACCAAAACCAACGTAGTGTTTTGAACAGGTTGTAAATTATTTATTTCAAAATAAATTTAATTTATGGTCCATCACGTTTTATAAACGATTGGCGATATCAGACGTTTTAAATTTAAAAAGTTTTTAAATAAAAACAAGTCCTAACCCGAAAAACAAAATACTCTTTTCACTTGGCAAATATTTAGGCTACACTGTACGAAAAGGGTCAATGAACATTTTTGGGGTTATGGCACCTGGAATATTTTTCTTACTATTAAAACTAAAGTTTTGTAATTTTGAACAACAAAGTATTTAAATTTGAAACAGCATTAAGCTGTTTCAAGTTATATAAATTATTTGACTTTTTTGAATATAGAAACAAATTCAATAACTCAATTTTTTTCTTTCATTACAATTAAGCGGCCACACTTAATTATTTAAATATGTATTTGTTTAATACAAATTAAGAAAAAAATCATAAGAAAAGTAACATTTAATAAAGCGAAACTATTACCGTTTTCGCCTCTTCTATTTAACTATAATTACAACGATTTTTTGCCTCAAATAGTTTAAAGTCCATTTGTGGCCATTTGCCATTTGCCATTTACTCGTATCTATTCCTTTTGGTATTGGTTGAATGACATCGTTATGATAATTTTTGTTTAATAGTAAAATTTCTTTAGCCACACAAATTTATTTTTAAACGCTTGACCAGCAAATTCTTCAGAGTTTTAATGGTTCTTAGTTTCTGCTGTTTCTGAATTATTATTTATTTTTAGCCAAACACATAAATTATTCCAAACACATACATAATTCATAATTAAATTAATACGTTAAAGTACTTTATAACTAATGCCAGTGCATATAACTGTCATATGAGCATATAAAGAAATACATTAAGGTAGAGCTGGGAGCCGAAAATTTTTCAATACTCGTTCATCTCGCACGGCAGTTGCTTTGGAACAACAGGGGAAAATAAAATTAGACATCTGTATTTTATTATAAAGGCTATTGATTATGATTTCCTCTTCCTGTCCCGCATATGACAACAGCTTACGCTTACCTTTACGATACTTAATGTGTTATATAAATTTATGCATAACAGTCAGTTTTCTAAAATATTTTTTTATTTATTATTTATTAAAATATTTGTTTTTATTAGACAGTTTTTTTTTTTTTGAAAATGTGACCTGGAAACAGATTAAAACGACTTTTAACAATTAAGACATTTTGAATAAATTTTTTGTTTGTTTTTATAAATACAAACATTTTAATTGAATACAAAAATCTTGATTTCTAAAGAACTTCTAACCAGGATTTTCTTGTCTACAATGATTTACAATCGTTACTAATATTTACATATTCACTTCTGCCACTCAGCTGATTAGAGATTACGCTTAATGTACAATTACGGATGACATATCTAATCTTAAAAAACAGCTGTTCATCTTCTAATATAATTAATAAAAATAAAACTATATAATTTCGGGAGAAAGTCTGTTAAAATGAGAGCAAATAAAAAATTTCCATCAGAACATGATAAATTGTGGCCAAATTAATTTGATAATATTCTTTTTAATAAAAAAAATTAAATTATTTACACAATATAATGAAAATTAATTAATTAATTAATTAGTTTTAAAAACTGATAATTTATGATACCCACTGAATTTGGGCTTTTTGCCTCAGCCAGTAACAGCTGCTCGCTGAGCCGAAGAAATTTGTCAATTACAGTTCCCCCTGCCTACAAAAATGCCGTCATTACAGTCACTTAAAGATGTCATAACAAATTTAGCGCTTTTTTATTTATTTCAATAACAATGGATTTTTGTGATAGCCTAAAGATTCACCTTAAGGTTCAGAATAACAAGATTGCCTATAAAGACTTTTGGAACAAGGACTTGAAAATGTTATATAAAAATATAAGCACACGCTGTATTGCGGGACAACTGGGTCACGTATTCCTAAATACAACCGTGCAAACTTTGACAAGGTATGAGCTTCCGAAAGTCATTTGTATTACAGCTGACAAACAAAATGACGCAACTGACACTTTATTTAAGTGCTCCGTACAAAAAATACATTTTATTTCAGTGTTGTAAAGTGCCATTGTGTCAGCTTTGACGTCATAGAGGCAGCCGGTATGACAAATTTAAAACCAATTAGACTTCAACTATAGATGAGAAAAGTTTAGTATTAAATATTGTATAAAAAATTAAGTTATTGAAGATAAATATAATAAGGAACAAAGAAATGAATTGCTCGTGTAGACAAATTAAGTTAATGACAATCAAACGGCTGATTGATTTTGATCCCCACCGCTCACAAGGCACAGTTTCTCCTGGGAAATATTCAAACTGGCCTGAATATCTACTTCTTTCTCGGCTTCTGATTTAATTTGATGGGAAATTTTAAAAAAGAACTTAATACAGTTTTCAACTCGGGTCTACTAGAAGTTTAAAGCTTAAATACATATATAAAAATTATTGCACCGTGTTCAAGCACTGAAAAAAGTAATTTTCGAAAAGAAAAGTATTTTATTAAGAGTACGCGAAGCATATTTTTGTTGTATTTCAAAATTGTTATTCTAATCCTTTGCCCAGTTCTTCTAACCAGCGAGAAGCAAGAGCGGGTGCGCAAGATTTCTATTGAAATAACTCAAAAAATTTAGTGCTTTTCATATAAATTTGCTTGACAAGTCGGTATTTATTTGCAGCTCGCTTTTGCTCTCGCACTAGGTACTAAATGACAAAATTGTCAAAGTACTATAACACACAACTAAGTTTTATTGCAGCTCTTGTGCACTCAAGCTTTTAAAATTTTAATTTTATCACCCTCCTGCTACGACGGCTGTATTGGTAAAATGTCAGTTATTTGTGGTAACATTTTTTTATGTTTGTGTTTGACGCAGACCAGAATTGTTTAAGCTGGCCGACACCTTTTCACAAAATCACCAAACCATTTCAGTAACCTGCATTCGAAATTAACGCGCTTGCGCATACAATTCGCTGACAACGTTAACCGAACAAATTGCACGCACTTTTCATAAAACTACATACATACATATTTGTTTTTCCTTTTCCTTGTCCATGTCAGCGGCTTTAATACGTGTTTCTGCTTAAGTTTCTAATGCGCTGGTTGGCTCAAGCAGAAAATGAAATATAGAGGGTGGTGCACGGATAAGGTGAAAAGAAAGGAAAATATCGAGAAAAACTATAAAATCATTTAAACTATCTGGCGTTTTGCTAAACACACATGTTGGCCAGACCGTCGAAGTCATAAGCCAACTATTGCATTTTTGGCTTAATAACCATTAAGCGGTAAGTAAGTGTTGCAATGCAAAACTGTTGTTAAAAGCCAAAATGGTTGGGCTGTGGTGCCCAAACTTTAAGCTGCTGGGCAGCTGGAACTACACAAGTGGGGCCAGAGAAGGTTTTAGTTGAACAGAGTTTTTCTTTAAGTTCTTTTTTTTTTGGTAAATCTGAAATCTTTGTTTCATAACTGAAATAAAAATCTTTGTAAACAGAGTTCAAGTGGCATATAATTCATTCCTGATTTTGAATGGATTGTTATTTCATTTCGATTTGTTTTCAAAAATATTCAATTTGTCGTTGCAAACTGGGCTGCTGCCAGGGCAGATGAGACTAATTCGCAACAAAACCTAAACGATCTGTTAGATCGAGAGACAGGGCAAGGCACATGCGGTTTACACACTGGTTGCTTCATGGGTCCATATTTCGTTTAAAGGGTGCTTTTACCGCACCCTAATCGATATGAGCCACACTAACACGCTTGACATGGGACTGCAACATGAGGGCACCACATGCCGTACGCTGACAACGATCATCAATGGACCTGTTAATGGGGCTCTAAGTTTCAGTGATATAATTATTTTCTGCTGGAACTCTTTAGTTCATGCTGATAAACCAACAACAATTCGCGACACGTGACGCCAAATTAATCATTTAATTTTAAATTGAATTATTTTTTACAATTTCAAATTCGATCGATTATAGGCGCCACCCTTTATTAGCATTTAAAAAAAATATGTATGTAGATAATTTAAGGAAAAAAATTATTGATTGTACAAAAACATAAAAAACTACGAGAGAAATTGTAACAAAGAGGTAAAAAAAAAATTTTTTTAGGCAAAATCAAAAGTTTTGCTCTTGTATTAAGACAAAAAAAAAAAAATACATGAAACGTATCAAAATGCCACCAGTAAGATTTATAGTTCTCATTAAGTTGTTGAGAACAGATTGAATATGAAGTTGACGGTTTGAATACTTTTTCATCAGGTTTCAAGTTTAGGGACAAACAAGGCGGCAGCTACGAATTACTGGCACATGTGTACATAGACAGCTGGAAAACGCTTCAAACTAGTCTTTTTGGATATTATGACATTTCAAAGCTCACTCATGTCTGACAACAACACAATGAATATTCGAATATTTAACCCTTACGGCGCCGGCCACATTTACCTGTCTCTGGCTCTATTTGATAGTTTAACAAACTCTGCCATAATTGTTAGTCACTCTGGGTAAATGTTAAGAGTTTCACGCACTTAGGAAGAAATAGGAGAAAATTGTCAACATAAATGTACAAAAAAAAAAACCAACAACAACAACAACAACAACAACAACAACCACAGCAAAGCCAGCATTTTATGAAAAAAAAATGAAACTTTTAAATTAAAACTGGGTGCGTTTTGCCGTAAACTCTTTAACGTGAGACGACAACGTCAAAAAATTATTTTAACATAGACGTAGGTGAAATCGTTGTACTCGGTGCGTTTAATGCCTCACAGCAAAACAATAAACAAAAACAACGCAGCCAACTATCAAACCAAGAGGCATTTTTAGAGCCAGGTAACCAAAAACACAACTAGAACTGCAACAGCAGCACTTGCTTGGCTACTGCTGCCAGCGTTTTAGTAGTGCGTTGTTTTTCTGGCTTAAAGAAGAAAAAAAAAAAGTTTTGTTTTTCCCTGAAACACGTTTTTTTGTTTTCCTACTTCTAAAGCGACTACAACAAATCAATTATGATTTAAAGCACGTTTGGTTTGTTTGGCTGTTCAGTATTATTTTTGAAAACTGTCTACGACAGTGGCTTTTAAGGTTTCATTTTTATAGCTGAGGTGTATTTTCTGGTTTGTGTGGAGATTGTCAATGAATTTCTAAAAGAAACAAACATTCCAATTGCTTAAAGCTAAAGAAAATTCGAAATTAATATCGTCAAATTAGAAGTGCTTAAGAATTACGGTGGCTTGCAGCCAACTTCAGCTTACAAATTTTAATTGCGACTAGTTTAGCGAGGAAAGCTAAACAAAAATACTCGCTTATCAAAGTATTTTCACAAATTTGCAGCCTCTAAAATTTATAAATTTTGTAAAATTAGAAGTGCTTAAGAATTACGGTGGCTTGCAGCCAACTTCAGCTTACAAATTTTAATTGCAACTAGTTTAGCGAGGAAAGCTAAAGAAAAATTCTCGCTTATCAAAGTATTTTGACAAATTTGGAAGATGCTGATTCCCATAGTGTGCTGTGCTATAGGTCAAGCGTAACTAGATGTGTTTTGTTGTTATCTAGAGTTGAAAGTATATAGACATTTTTTTAGGTTCGTTCAGTTTATATAGCATTTCATTCGCTCACGCAGCCACATTCCCTTTGTGTGCCATGGGCCAAATATGTACATCTAAAGGCATTTCGTGTTCACTTATCAATGAACAACTGCGTATTTTAGTTCGTTTTTACACAAATCTGATTTAATAAGGCCGGTTCAGTGTTTTAAAATCTATTAACATTTTGAACACCCTTTACATCAAAATTGTGCAAAAACATCAAATAGTTTTTTTCTTTTATTTTTGTTTTGTGTCCAATTACGTTTGATAGCCTAAAAAACTATTGACCTGAAGCGCTATTGGATGCATATTTATTTGTTTGTTTATGGTTTTTTGGCTTTTGTGCACCAAGTGTATCAATCCATTGTCTATCATTTTGCCAAAGCTTTATCATAGCCACCAAAAACAACAGCAAAATAATTTGTATGTCAAGCGATTTCTTCCGCTTGATGCCATTGAAATGGAAGCAGTGGCAAATAGCGTTAACAGAAGCTGAAAAGTTACGAAAAATAAACTTCACAATGGGACGTCTTACAGGCCAGTTGTGGCATTTGATAAATCATTGGCATTTAGCTCTTTAGGAGGCAAAAGATGTCACCTTTATTGTCGACATAAGGTGAACGTTGCTTCAAAGTATGGTCCTTCGGGCTGGTCTGAAGTTTTATTTTGCTTAGCACTGTAACCCATTGGCCGCTTTAGCCAATAGCATTTCATTTCCGTTTGTGGTGCTGATGACGGTGCTCTAAATCTTCGGCACCACTATTTCTCCTTTCTGCGATTTTAAGTTTAACTTTTGAGTCAGGTATGGACCAAAGGACTCGTAGTGCTCGGCCAAGATTTCCTGGGGATATTCTAGTCCCTTTACTGTTAATTAATAATAGGCCACGTTTGGTGAAGATTTCGTCATAGCCGGCACAATCGAGGCTATATAGGAACTGCCTGCAGGTTGGGTGGCTGGGAACTACTTCTATAGCCCAGAAAGCAGAGCAAACGTTTGCATCAGCGGAAATAGGCCACTATTATGAGCAGTTAGAAAGAACTGGCCTTGTATTTTTGGGCTTAAACCTCAACTACAATGTTTAGGTTCAGAAAAATGCTACAAGCAAATGAACAATTTCAGGAGGGTTCCCTTTTTAGCAATTAATGTTTGGTAGTGGTTTCAGAATAGGTGATACAGGCGAGGAAACCTTTCTGCTCTATACCCCACAAGGCAAAACTTGATCTCCGCCGAGAGACCAAATCACCAGACACCAGCTCAAACCTGGTTACAACATTCATTTGTTGTTGGCAAAGAGTAAGACTGGACTCGATGACGGCCCTTCGAATGAGCCAGAATACTTCCTGCATTTACTCAGTTATCCTTTCTCACTATCATTTGTGAGTTATTGTATGTATGTGGCAAAACTATCGACTGGCTATAGATCTGACTGCCACAACGTTTTCTGTTCACAGTCTTATTTTGTTTAGTGCAAACCTTTGACTCCGCTTTCAACGAGACTTGCGCACTTGTTCCACTTTTTGCTGCGTTTATTTTATTTATAGGAAAGCGATTTGTACGTTTTAACGTGCCTAAGTACGGCTGGTGAAGTGAAACTGTTATTGTGTTTCTTCCTCTGAACTGAAAATGTTACGTTTTTGTTTTTCTTATGGCCAGCAAAATAATTCCGTTAACTTTTTTTCGGTTTCTTAACAACCAAGTTGTTATTTTTGTTTTATTTGTTTGTTTGGTTTGTTTTGTTTTTTTTTCTGCATTTTTTTTTTTTTTTTTTTTTTTTTTTGGACTATTCGCATTTGAAATACAACATTCATTTGGTCTGCCTGGTCATTCATTTGTGTGCTCGTTCATTGATGCATGTTTGTGGGTATTTGCTAAGAAATTTATTGGCTTTTCTTTTGCGCCAAAGCTATTAACTCTTAACTTACCAATTTTGGTATTCCTGCTGATTTTTATTTTATTTCCACTAATAAATACGTTGTATTATTTTTTCGTTCCTCCTTTATTTTTGTTTTTTTTTGGTATATTTATTACGTGCTAAAATCACAAACGCAACTGCAACTTAAATAAAATGTTGGCATTAAAAAAAGTGTTTATTATTAATACGAATTGAGCTTTTCCTGTTCGATACACGCCACCATAAAATGAAAGGTGTTAAATTCGTTTTTTGGCCAAGTTTTATGAGCATTTTTTCCCCCGTTGGTTGGTGCGTTGAGTAAAAGTCTATAAAAAAATATATGGAAAATTTTTCATTTTATTGAAGGCATTAAATGAATTGTTCGCAGTGCCAAATTTGCAGAATTTATTATTGAAATTAAGAATTTACTACTTTAAAAATAAGAAGAAGAAAAACAACTGTCTGGTGGTTCGATTGGCCGGCAATTAGCTGGACTTGTCAATAACTTTTGTGGGAATTTGTTTTGTGGCCGAACCGAAAAAGAAGTTTCAGAACATTTATTCGTATGATTTAATTACTGTGCAATCAAATAAAAAAACAAATGGGTACAATTTTTATTAGAGAAAGTTGTAAGCATTTTGCCGACAATTGTTGTTTTTTTTTTTTTGTGCATTTTCTCTTTAAAAATTTTAGATTTTCTTTTCAAAAATACCAGGCAGACAAACAAGGATGATGATTTTCTGCTTTAGGATAATAAAAACGCCATTTTTGATTTAAATCAAACTGTTTTAAGCGAAAAAAAAATAAATATTTATATTATAAATTGAAAAGATTTTTGGCAACTTTCTTAAAAATAATTGCTATAATGATGAAATGACTTGAATAAATAAATTTCTTTAGGACATTTTTTTCAGCTTAGAGCTGAGCCTCTGTACAATTCTTGTATAGTTCACATTTAAAATTCTATCAAAATGTACAATGAACTGAAAGTAGATTAAGAGCCTGTTCCCACAACATCGAACGTTAACGTTCGCCAACATTTTCTAAAACAGAAAACTGATTAAAACCAAACGAACGCAATAACTAACGGAAATCATAGATTAACTTGGCAACATAAAGTTAAAAACTAGTGTCCAAATCGGGTTTTCCCCCCACAAATTACTGGCGACCGTTATCATTCGATATGGTGGCCCGTTTAGCAACATCTTTTACGCAACCAAATTGATTTCCGTGATTCAATTTCATATCTATAAAATCAATAATTTTGGGATTTCCTCTCCTCTCCTAAAGAGGGGAGAAAACAATTGAAAGGATGTAAAGGGTTTCTTAGAGAGCACTTTATTCATTCCGGTTTCGTTGGCTGTGGTTGGTTGAACAGGCGTAATGCCGACATATATTTAAAACTTCAAATAAACCAAAATATATATTATAAAACAATTAGAAAGTAGTAAAATATAAATGATTGAACGCTTAAGTTGTAGCATTAAAATAACGTTCGAAAAGTGTTAAGACATTCTGAGATCATGATTTCAAAGAGACGCACCACAGGCTAACAAATAACGACAACAATAACAAATCATTAGCACAAACTAGACTTTAAAAACAACAACAATTAGCACCGGTATGAAAATTGTTGTTTGTCGGTGTTAAGTTTACAATTTATATTACATATTTCCAAGTACAGTGGCCGCAAAATACTGCATAACATGTATCGAAAAATGTTATTTATGATTTTACTTATGATTTTTCGCTTTGCAGTAACTTTAGATGTTCTAAATGCCCTTAGAAAATGCAGGCTTATGATGAGCGTTTTATCAAACTGATTTCTTAAGGTGCTTCCCATACATGAATTTGAATAACATAAAGATTGCTTGAGGTATAATGAACTAATACGATTACCCAGCGCCTATGACACCCTGTCGATGTTTGCATTGGTTACACTGAAAGGTGCACATTTGCAATATGCAACTTTCCTGTATGAGTTACACTGCACCTGAGGACCACTCGATAGACTTGACACTTTAGAAAACCCTGTGGAAACAGGTATAACGAAATAATATCACTTAAAGGCTTGTTGAGGCTCTAAAACTCGCTACCATTGAACATCCAAGGTGACATGAGCTGAGTGGAATACAGCACCCTTCAATTTAAACTGTTTCTCTTTAGTGTCCGTAAAATCTCATTCAGGCGAAAAGAATTGAACATGGGATCAAAACTCCCGCCTTTGAAAGTCTGGTTATCACAAATCTTGAAGAGATATGGACAGTCTTAGATGCTTGACAATCTCCTAAGGATTGATACTGTCCCAAATTTTGTATATATATTTTTGTGCAGGTGCCAATTAAGCCTAAGACGAGTCTCATCTGTGACAATAATTGATGATGGGAGAGTTTCCTTACTGCCCCTACGATCCCTACAGCCTACACAGATCCCAGATCAGTCAAATTTTTGTTCACTTACAAGTCCAACCACAAATTTTAACAGATCCCAGATCAATTAAAATTTGTGTTCACTTACAAGTCTACATCATGACGCAAAATTTCCCTACTTATGGTCTATCAAAGGCAGAGCACTCATGGTCTATACGGACTTGACAACATCGAGTTCTCTTGTCTAATTTCAAAGTTTTTGCGAGATTTTAGGTTTTATTGCCAATTGCTTCAAAACTGTGGGAAGAGTCCTCTATCTAGGACTAATATGTCCTGCAGCTGGGATAACGGGAACTGGGAAAGGGGCATATTATGCCCAACGTAGAATAGCTTCTTTCTTTTTATCAATATAATTATATCCTTTGGCTGTATTGTTGGTTTTTGGAAAATTGGAAAACCTTTATTGGCTTCATCTTCCCATCCTAAACTTCCTTTATGTGGAATGCGTGTAGCCAAAGCCATGTAATTTATATCTTAGACATATCAAATCCATTATAAGACTAAAGTTACAGGGACTGCTTCCAAGGAGTGCAGAATGTTATTTAACTGAAAATAAGAAGCAAAAGCAATAAACCATAACCTCAAAATCTGTTGGAAAAGCTAAAATATTGTTGTTTTAGCTGTTGCTTAGATCTATGCCGCAGACTTTTTTTGCCCACTAAACATATTTGTTTGTATCATCTTACTTAAACAAACACACAGACCTACAACTCGAAGTCCAAGAACAAGTCTACTTTCAGCTCAAAATACAAGGTCAAGATTTGTGCTGTAAGATTAAAACCACTAACTTTTGCTCGTTCAGACTCGAAATGTTTATTTATATAAATATAAACACATACATACATACATATATGGATGGATGTATGTGTGTATGTATGTATGTAAGTATAACAATCCCCATTATTGTTCTAGGTGTAAAGCCTACCTAATGGGTGTTAATTACACACACAACTTTTTTTTTATAATAGAAAATTAACAAAACAATGGCGCTTATTTTATTAAAAGAAAAGAATAGAAAACAGAGCTACGAGTATATAACGGGTGATCCATTAAGTTTTTTGTCGCATGGTGTTCAATGAAGCCGTTTCGGATTGGTAGCCAAAAGAACAATCGTGGATACTTGTAGGCAAATGCTGGACAATGACAACTCTGGCGAACGGTGAACCCTTCCAGAGATGCTATTTTTGATTACACTGTCCAGCTCTTCATTTCTCGGATTGTGTTTTCGCCAAAGACTTTCTATGAACGTCAGCAGCAATTATGTAACACGATCAGGCTCGAAATGTTTTATTATATGCTCGCTTGTTTTGCAAGGTCGAACGTTAACGTTCGCCGACATTTTGAACAACAAAGAAAGGATTAAGAGCAAATGAGTTTGACAAGTTCCACTTGATTAGCACAGGCAGTAAGTGAATATAGCAAAAGGCAGTTCATAAGCAGCTTTTAAATAATTTTCATTACATTCAAAATAGTGAAAAATACGAGTAACAGCGTTCGATGTCGTGGAACGCCTGGTGTTTCTCAATACAGTCAAATTGCATATTGCGCTTGAGAGTTAATACTCATAGTCCGATAGCATCCGCCATGGACGCTTATTCTCTGTGTTAGTCTTAGTTTGAAGAAATATAGACTGATGATTTTAAGACCCCTCGATATAGTACTTTCTCTTTAGGTTATTTATCATCCCAAAAATTTGCCTATTCACTAAAAACTGTTGGGAACGCCAGCAGCGAGGAAAATTAAGGTGTAAGTTAAAATTTAAAAGGTTGAGGCCTTGACTAAGGTGAATTTTAAAAGTCTAATAAACAAAACCAGGGGGCCATAGCCATCAAACCTGACTGTATAGGGTCTCCTCTGCAGCCGCTGTATTCCCTAAAATTAAAGGCCAAGAGCCTGATTTCGTGGTATGAAGTTTCTCATATTGTAACTTTACGTTTGAGATGATATTAGCAAGACAGACCGATGATATAGATGGGTCAAATAGCACGGACAACCATTCCTGTAATACATCGCAACAATATGGAAACATCATTCCGTTGTGAATCACTTAATAAGTTAAGAATAAGTTTTAACAATTATTCTTTTTCATCAAAATTACATTATTTCTCAAGTCGCGCGTGATTTGATCTCTGCAATAGATGTATATATATACGAGTACATATAAAAAAGTCCTTAAGACATCACCCTTTGTTTAGATATATTTGCACAAGTATGTTAGAAAACAAGATAAACATTAATTAGAGAAGGCTAAATACATTTAAATGAAGCGCACGTGGAAATTCACTCGACCAAGAATACAAACAAGAAACAGCAAGTGACTAAAGACTAATGAAACAAAAGGCCTTTTAAATTAGACCAGTCCAGAGGCGATAAAAACCAGAATAAATGAGTTAATTAGTTGCTGATATTTATTTTTTGTTTGTTCGTAGAATGCAGCCACAAAAAAGAACAAATTCAAATACTATTTTTTCGTTAAATAGAGAAAAAGCAAATAAAATAGTTATAACAGACAGCTGCACTGCCAAAGAAAAATTATGTTTGAAAGCCAGTTTCCAGTAAAGAAGATATAACCATGTACATGGGCAATAAAATAACTTTAAATGATCCTGGAAGGAAGACTAAAGTGGAGTCGCTAGTGTCGCTCTGTAAAGAGGTTATTAGCCCGAAATGAACTCTTAATTCAGTTTGTAAAGCTAAGAATGACATTAAGCATTAAGCTTAAGAATGACATATAGTTATTAACAACTGATCAATATGACGTCCTGGCCTGAAGGTAAACAGACTGAACCTTCATGCTTCATATCAGGACGGTGATTTCTTGTGCTAAGTTGCTCATAATAAATCGAAATATGTCACAAGCTTGGGCTAATTATTTCTTTGTGTCAGCAAGTTCCTGGACAGGCGAGGAACTCCAAGCACCTGAGTCTGTCTGAGCCCGAAATTGTAGGGAGCATCAGTCCCTAACTATACTCAGCCGGAGTTGCCCACCAGCCAGCTGCTTACTGAAATACACAACAGCATTCTCAAACAGTTGGATCCTCGGAAAGGGAACATGCAGCACACCACTATCGAATGCCACTTTCGGCATCTTTAGGCTTAAATCACAAGCAGAATACCTCAGCCACTGGCAAGATATTTCTTTTATAAGGTACACATGTTAGAGGTGCGTTGGTCGCTATTCTGCCCATTAAAGTTGGGTCAAAGCTTCTGCACATCTCCACAATCATACATTCCCTATCCCGGAATTACGGAGGCTGCATCAATCTGAGAGCACCTTCTTCTCTACAGCACAGAAGGCAGAGTATCGAAATTAAAAATGCGCCACAGCAAACCTCAGTAACCTGAGGCGACAATCAAACAAAGCTAAGGATTATGGCGGTGATACAGGCTCAAAGGTTGTTGTAGCGCTGTGAGACTGCAGGAGCGCAGGGTATTGCAAACGCCCTAACAACGAGAATGTTTGTACTTCTTTTATGGTGATAGAAACTAAAATTTTTTGAAAGCGGACTTCTTGTAAGAATATAGTCTACGGCTCTGTTCCACAATGTCTAACTTCAACCTTCGCCACAACTTTCAGCGGCAGAAAACTCATAAAATTGTCACTGACTGGCCACATGCCAGAATTCATTAAGGCGAGCGGGAAATCAACTTGGCAAAATAATGTTAATAAACAGTCGCTAAATAAGTTCTTTGTCCTTTAAAATGCTGGGCAACGTTAACGTTCGTTATCGTGAGACAGGCAGTAAAAGTATCGAAAGCACGAGCTAAAACCCAAAGTGCGGCAAGTGAAAACATTAATGTTCGCTATCCTGGGACTGGTCATAAAAGCATCGAAATCTAGAGTTGAATACGCTAACGAACGTTAACGTTCGTTATCGTGAGACAGGCAGTAAAAGTATCGAAAACAAGAGCTAAAACCAAAAGTGTTTGTAACAATTTTATGACCAGGCAAGCAAAATCCTTTTTTATATTTGGGTATATGTGTATGTGTGTGTGTATGTGCTTAAAGCCAAAACAACATTTTTCACATTTCCTCTTACCGTTTATTGACATTCGAAATTGACGTTTTTTGTTTTCGTTTTTTTTTTTGTAAATATTTTATTTATTTAGTATATTTTCACAGCTTTTTTTGTTCGCTGCTGCGCCATACAAATCATGAAAAACCTTTTTAACTAGTCAAGTGAAAGTCAAATCCACCTTGCCAGGTTGTTTTTTCTTCTTTTTCTTGCTCAATGTTATTAAATAAAACTACATACATATGAAATACTTAAATACAAAAAAAGCACAGCGTTGCTTAAATCCAATATCCCCATGAACGTTTTTCTTTTTTCCTTTTCCATTTTCCATTTTCTTTTCGTTTTCGTTTACAAGCCGTGTCTGTCTAACAACTAAACAAGCCAACATACGAGTACACACATGCCAGCGAACATATGTATGATGGTGACTGTTGCATTGCAAGAGAGATTCCTGTGCAATGAAAGAAAAAGTGCAAGTGTTCAATGCACATGCGAATGAGTAGTTACTTGCCAGCATTATTGTCTTCAAGTTTGTACTAGTACGTTCATAATCAGATGTTTGTAATTGTATATGTATGTATGTATATCTTTAACAGTATGCCAGTTGCCAGTAAGTGTACTGTACACTGACAGAAAACATAACAAACAACATGTTTATTCAACTGCGACAAAACGAAATCATATACACAAATACGACGGAGCACCACAGCCAGCCAGTCAGCCAGTCAGCCTTTGAAATACTCGCACTGCTTGGCTTTGGAAAATGCACAAAAACAAAAAAAAAAACTGCTTAAAATCAACAAATTTATAAGTTAACAGTTGCAAACAGAAATTCCTAGATTTTCATATAAATTTTAAGATATTTTTTTTTTTTATTTGTTTTTGCTAATTTAATACACTGGTTTCGACAAAGCCCAACAAACACAATGGCCAGAATCAAACAACAAAAAGAATTTATTCATTTAACATATAAATTTCAATTAAAACTACATTTTCTTACTTATACAGGCTTTTCTAAATACATCCATATATTTTTTCATCATTTTATTTATGCCTTTATGTTGTTGTTGTTATTATTAAGTATTTTGGCGGTGAAACTATTTGTTTCTGACGCGGCTGTTGCTAAAAACCCAACTACCGTAAACAAAATCAATTTTCAATTTCTTTTTAAGTACGACCGCACGCAGCCGTGGTTTTCTGTTGTTAATTTTGCTACTTTTATTTAAAATAAAATAAAATTGAAAAATTTGCAAAAGGCAGCAAGAAAAATTTTAATAACAATTTCATATTGCTGAAAAACTCAACGTTCGTTACATGTCCATGCATGCACAAACCTGCATGACTATATACATACATGTACATACATACGTGTTTGTATGTGTATGCGGCACAATTCATAAGCATAAATATTTACATCACTAAAAGATCACTACTGATGATCATATGCATAAAAATAGCATTGATGGTAGTATTGAAGCCCAGGCTTTCAATTTCACGAATGTAAAGGAAGCTATTCTTTAATGAAATTACAATAAATAGGCTTAAGCTTGTATTAAGCCAAGATCTTACGATCGATGCAAATAGCGCCAACCTGCAACGATATGCAGTTTGTTACATTAAAAATGTTGCACAGTTCATGTTTGATGTTTGTACCATTATTGTCGCACCTTAGGAAAGTTTGGTTTTTCAGTTCATATCGGACAGATTTTGGAATTGATTTTATGCCAGCACCTGCCATGACGGCTATATCTGGCAGAGTGGTTTAAATCCATTTGAGTTAACTGGTGGCAATTTCTCACAATATGGCCAAATCATAAAGCCTTTGCTCCCTTCGGTTTCACACATTGCTCGCATGAGAGAAATGACTAGGCTCCTTGAGTTGGCAGCTCTAAATCCACAAGAAACATCAGGCCTTAAACCAGCTCGCCTGTGCATTCACCTCAATCTAGTTCCTTGCATGAAAACAGACCTGTCGCCAGGCAACAGCACCTCGAAGATTTTCTTGTTCGTGCCTCTTTAGGTTTAAGTCACAGCCAGAACGTTTTAGCCAAGAATGGGCTCCTCAACCAATGACCGACCCAGAACGGCAAAAGGCTTCTTGGGGGCGTGTTGGTCCCCGTTCTGCCAATTGACCTGTTCATCTGGTTCCCTGCATGAAAGCAGACCTGTCGCCAGGCAACAGCACCTCGAAGATTTTTTTCTTCGTGCGTCTTTTGGTTTAAACCACAGCCAGAACGTTTTAGCCAAGGATAGGCTCCTCAACCAATGACGGACCCAGAATGGCAAAAGGCTTCTTGGGGGCGTGTCGGTCCCCGTTCTGCCAATTGACATTTGGTGAAGGTTTCGGTAGAACGAGCATAATATGTTTTAGTTGCCGTGCCAACCGAGAGACCTCATCCCCGCTATACCTCAGAAAGCAGAGTGCCCTGACTTGGAGTAAGGAGGGGGGTTTGGGTAAGTTCCTATCGTACAATAAATTTGGCGCCTTAAACCTCCTTAAGCGTCACCTTAAAACTTTGCCCGATAACATGAATCTATAACTTATGTTGGCAATCTTTGAAAATTATAGCGGTCACCCTTTAAGTTGTACTCGCATTTATAACTCTAATATATTGGGACCGATTTCTATCGCAAGACATTTTAATGTATTCAAAACTATTAATTCAACTAAGTTTGGTTTTTGGTTTTTTTTTCTGGTACATTTTCACTTCTTAAGTTTCAAAATTAAACTAAATTTCATTGTTCAATTAACTGTCAGAAAATACGCTTGTAGTGCGGAATAATAGAGCTAAAACAAATAAGGAAAACAGTGAAAATGTTCTAAACCATTAACACTTTTATGTCTCCTCGCGCTTAATCGATCGCATGGATAATCCAGACCCTACTACAATGAAACAACTCTTCTGGCCTTTCTGGAAACGCTTCGAAAACGATTCTTTATGGCTTTTACATAGAAAACATTCTTCAAGCAATGATTCAATTCTTTTACATGCCGTTGGCGGTAAGTCGCCGTTCAGTGGCTCTTGCACAGTGTTTTTCGTTGTTGTTGTGTTACTGCCTTCTTCTGTTGCTTTTGGTGGCAGCTTTGGTCTTCATCTCCAGTGAATTTCAAGTACAATTTCAATATTAAATTACCGCCAGAGTTGTTTGCGAAACAAAACAAAACAAAAAACAAAAAAATAATAATAAAAGAAGAAACATAATGTTGTTTAGTTGGGAAGAAAATTGTCGTAAGAAAAATATTAAAATAAGATGAAAAATTTGTACATATGTCTGTATGTACTCGTCTGTACGAGAAATATAATAAAGGCCAGAGCAAAGCCATGTACGCTGTGCTCAGTCAGTCATGTACGAGTTAAACGTGTTGCTAACAAAATGTGAAATCATAACAACTAATTGTGTTCAAAATAACACTCATAACATAAAAATTTAAATAATTTTGATTGAGTTTTTGCTTAAATTGATTATTAATAGTTTTTGGCCAAACAAGTGGCGTTTGGCGTTTTCATTATGTGTTTTTTTGTTGTTGTTGCTGTTTTATTTTTACTTGGCGATTTCCTTTTTTATGTTTTTAAATTAATTAACTTTGATTTCGTTTTGCAGTGCAACTGGTTGTTTATGTGAAGTTGTTGCGAAAATTTCGGAACGCAAGTGGATATTTCCAAAATGGCCGGATGTTGTGATATGAAATGGGGAAACTTTAAGGCCAATTGGTTTTAGTACTCGTAAATATTTTGCCCACAATATTAGTAATTTTCTTAGACTTTGTGTGGGTACAGGGGGAGCTTTAACGGTTTGTCAATTTATTGGATACCTTAAAATTTTTTTTTTTTTTGATTACTGCGTTATTCAAAATGGAATGACACGGTATTAAGCCACGAACTTGCATTCGTTTGTTTTAACCCGGTGGGTCCATATTACGGCAGTTTTTCTATTTATGAACTGGATCATCAGGGACAACAATAAAGAGTCGGTTTACAGATTTCGGACAACAACAAAACGATACTCAATCCAGAAAATTTTGAACGCGAATAAGAAAATGCCATAACTTCGACATGGACATGGAAAGTAAACAGAGATGGCAAAAGTGTCTTATAAAAAAAGGGCCCAATCAGCTGATAAAAAGTTGTGCTATAAGAAACGAATGTCAATAAACCGTATGTTTTGAATTAACACCACCATCGATCCTAAGTAAGCAGAGATGCAAAAAGTGGCATTTGAAACAGCTGATAGAAAAATGTACAGACACTAATATCTGAAAATAAACAAGAACCTTAAAGTTTTTAAAATAATTAAAAAAAAGAAACAAGGAACGGCACTGGGTGTATTTAATAATAATAATTATTAATATTAAAACAATATTCTTTAACTATTTGCAGTTTTAGAGTGAAAACTGACAGCACAGAACGCAGGCGAAAAGATGAATGAAATGCATAAGATCCCTTTTTTCGACTCGATACACCTCGGTTACACTTTGTTGCATGGGTGTATTCAACGCCGCTGGGGTTAGCGGAACATCAATTCCAGGAATTATGAACAACTTTTATATATTACCTCGAGAAGAGCAGTTTATTTAAAGGCCGAAATTCGACAATTATCAGTAGCGACTTTTTTTTTTAGCAGACAGAATGCCGAAGAAACTACAATATGCGAGGCTATTACGTATGAAATCCCAAATGAGCATCAGGGCCTTCAACAGATTCCCTTGTACATTAGCCATCCATCTAGTTCTTACTAATAACGGGAATGTGTTGTAAGACAACAGCTCCTCTGCGACTACTTCCGTATCTATCAACTAAAACCCCTCCTGCGTGTGACCTTAGGTTTATATCACAGCCAGAAAGTTTCAGTCAAGGTACTTTCAGGGCATCCCAGGAGCATCTGTTCGGCCAAATGACCTCTGGTAAAGATGTCAGAACAACCTGCATAGCCGAAGTCGTACAAGAGTTTTGGTTGCCATGTGAAAGGAAGAAGTCCTTTTCCTCTGTACTGCGGTAAATAGAGCATCTCAGTTTGGATTCCATCAGGACAACACGTGCTCCTCGGGGAACCTCACCGATCCTATAATCTACAGATTGAAAACACTGTTAGTTAAAGTATATTTGTTTAAAGTCATTAACGCCTACTAACATACGAAATGGAACGGTAGAAGATAGTGGGTGGGGCAGGTAGTGGAAGAAGAAATGAAGACTCACAAAGGAGTACGATGTGCTGTCAGAAAACTTAATGTTTTTGAAGCCGGTTCCACGGTTCCAGCTTTCGACCTCTAGTTGAGGCAACGTAACTCCAATGGCTCTTAAAAGAGAAACTTGTTACATCCCTTGTACTGTAAAAAATATGGTCTAACTCTTTCGCTTATTAGTCCGCTTTACGAAGTCTTCGAAATCTAGCACTTCTTTGTAGAAAAAACATGTATACACGCACATACACACAGCGTATGGAAAAGAAAGAGGCCAAACCAAAACAAAAAACAAAAACAAAAATTATTGGATAATTTGCAGATGATAAGCAGTTTTCAAATCTTTAAAATCTTGAAATTCTATTGCGATTTTACCCAACCTCAACAACTGCTGCTTATTTCAATCCTCAGCAGCTTCATTTCCATTAAATCAATGACAGCGTTTTTTATTTTCTTTGCCAGATTTATTCAATTTTTTTTGCTTAAGCTTAATTTGACGACAATTTTCTCTGGCAATTTGAGGCAATTTCAAATCATTTCATATCATGTCAAAGAAAAGTCACTCGTGTTTCTTCTGAACAGCCATTTAATTGCAATAAACATGATCTTTGAATTTAAGTTGGTTGTGTTGCTGTTTTTTTTTCGAACTCACATTCACATTAATGTTGAACATTTAATTGCAGCCAACAGTTGAAGAAACGGGAGCAACTGGAGGAGGGGCAAAAGGAAACAACAAAAAATTTGTGAAGTGAAATTAGTTGTTAATTGTGATCATTATCGTAAGAGAGGGCAACACCTTAAAAATGAATTGAATTGAACTATAAATGTAACAATTTATAAATTTGTTTGAAATAAAAATAAAAAGTTGAATTGGGGAAAAAGAAAGATATCACAAATTGCAGGCAACAGATTATTTACTGACAGGGTTGCACTACATTGTATATTTGAGAAGGTTTCAGCTCGACTGAAGCGAGCGGTTTTGATCGAGGTATTTCTTTTTATAGATAAAATACACTTTTTCAATATTTATCTTAATTAGAAAAATTCAAAATATTTTTTTGAAATAAATTTATTTTGAAATTATTTGCTTCTACAAATTTTTAATAGAAACTTTTTTAAAAAACAACTTCTGCTGTCATTTTCTGAAAAGAAACTGAGGAAACTTTAGAGGTTTCTTTCCCTTAAAAATCTTTATATAATTATTCTTATGCTTAATTATGTTGTTGTTAGAAGGCACTTTTTCTCAAGAGAAACTTTTTCCTTAAACATTTTTTTTTTCTCTTAAAATTTACTTTCCTATTCCCTATAAAAACCCGAAAGTGCCATTAATTTGAAGGTAGAAGAACTTTTTCTTAATATGTAATTTTCTTTAAAGGTTATTTTTGTGAAAAACTTTTCCTGAAAAATTTCCTTAAAAACAACGTTTGCTTTGAATGTATTTTTTTTTATATATGCCAGCTTTTTCTAAAAAGGTACTTTTTCTAAAAAGGTACTTTTCCTTAACAGATATTGTACTTCTTCCAAAAACATATAATACTTTTTCTAAGAAGGTAGTTTTTGTGAAAAAGTAATTTTCCTTAAAAGGTACTTTTTGTAAGAAGGTCCTTTACCTTAAAATATACTTTTTCGAAAAAGATACTTTTTCTAAGAAGGTACTTTTTCTTAAAAGATACTTTTCCTTTAAAGATATTTTTTCTAAGAAGGTACTTTTTGTGAAAAGGTACTTTTTCTAATATAATACTTCTTTCGAAAAGGTACTTCTCCTAAAAAATACTTTTTGATAATATTGTACTTCTTTCAATATTATATGTTTTCCAAATTAGTACTTTTTGTCAAGAAAAGAACAAATTCTAAACAAATCAATTGCTTCTTTTTAAAGGGTACTTTTCGTAATATGCTACTTCTTTCAAAAAAGTACTATATGATAACTTTTTTTTTTAAATTACTTTTTCGGAAGAACACACTTTTTATAAATAGTATTTTTTCTAAAAATATACATTTCTGCGCCTTTTCATAAACAGATCCTTCTTTAAGGGATACTTTTTTCTTAAAAAGTTACTGTTCCGGAATAAGAGAGGTTTTTCTGGGAAAAAGAGCTATTTTAAGCAATTACGGGTTTTACAAATGCAACTTTTATAAAAAGGTATTTTTCTTAAAACGTCAATTAAAAATAATAAAAAATACTTTTTGTAGAAAAGTGCTTATTTTAAAAAGAACTTTTTATGTTAATGTACTATTTCTCAAAGAATACTTTTCTGAAAAAAACTATGTATACAGAATACTATTTGCGAAATGGTATTTCTTCTAAAAAGGCTTAAAGGTACTTCTTTTAAAAAGTTTTTAACCCCGTCTTGTTTTAAAACGCTCCTTCTCAAAATATATTTAATGTTTAAAAAATTTACTTTATAAAGATTTACTTCCCCTAGAAAGGTACGAGTACTTTTACGAAAAGCATAATTTTTTCAAAGAAGTATAACTTCTCTAAGGAAGAACAATACTTTTTCACAAAATGTACTCAAAAAGGTACTTATTCACAACTACTTTTTCTTAAAAAGCTACTTTTTCCAAAAATATATTTTGATATGTCTTCCAAAAAGGAAAAAAAAACAAACCTTTTTGCGGAAAGGTAGTTTTTTTCAACTTTAGTTCTTTAAATGGATACTTTTTCAAAAAAGGTAGTGTTGCCAAAAATGTTTAGAAAAATGCTTTTTAAGAAAAACTTGAACTTTGAAAACTTATTTTCTCCTAAAAAAAAATGCTTTTCCTAAAAATATGACTACAAAAATTTACTTGTTTCTTTAAATCTTGTTCACAATGTCTACTCTCTGTAATTGCTTGTATCATATAAGGTAGCGGTACGCGCATTTCGCTGTCTTCCAGCGAAATATGTGACATTTAAATTTAACTGATTTTAATTACAAACATTTACAGCAAAAGCGGCTCAGCTTTTTAATTCCTTCTCTTGAACACACAAATAGACCAAAAACGTTTACAAATACGAAACATTCACTTTCATTAACAAGAAATTGAAAATAAAAACACCAACAACAACAACAACAACGTAAAATGCAGACGTATCCAAAAAATCTTAAATGCAGTCAAACCATCCAAATAACGAACACATCAGCATTACGGAACTTGCGATATTTTTCATTTACTTCCTAACAGCGACAATCACTGCAGACGCGGGGACACACAATCTGAGCCAAATTGGCAGTCTGGTATTTTAGCTTGAAGCAAAATGAAAACAAAAATGGCCGGTTTAAGCCGAACGTGATATCGACTATTTCATAACGCAGCTATTCTCTTCAATTCTCTTTTATTTTCTTCTCTTCATTACCGTTACATTCAGCGTCGGTTCAGTTGTCAACTTTGAGATTTCAAAACGCACAAAATTGGGGAAATCAAACCACGCCTTTGAAACAGCTGTATTTTATTGTATAATGATTTTTTTCTCACACTGTAACGAAAAGTTGTGCTGAGTTTAAAAAACGTCTACCAGCTAAGAAATTTCTTGCACCCAAAAGTTTCAAACGCACCGCGATCACAACTTCGATTATAATCTATTTTATTCGCTTCACTTAAATTTTCTTCCCATTTCTTTTCCTTTCATTTTTTAAGTTCTAGAATTTGGAAATCGGTATGATTTGCAAACATCGACCATATTCTCGATAGGACTAGTCTCTCGCGTCTGCGTGAATGTCCATTGAGAAAGTACTCGGTACAGGACAGACCAGCTCCTGTCAGTTTTCTGAATACTTTAACATTTTCTTGTTGTCCTGTGATCTGTTTATTCAGGCATCAAAGTTATGGCGCTACACATTTCGATTGGGCAGTCTTTGACTCAAGTGACCAAGTCGTAATACGTCACTAAGCCTGTGTTGGCTGCTTAAGCTGCTCTGGCTTAAAGAAATACAAATAGTAAAAGTTAAATTGTTAAAAAATGAACAGATTTCTGGGGAAGTCAACATCAACTGAGTAGTAAAAAAAATGAAGGGTTTTGTACGTGCATTTGGAAAAAACCTTAAATTTTAAAGAAAGGGATGCAGTTTTTAAATGAAGTTCCTGGGACTGAAGATGATGAAAGGGAAAGGTGTGTGTGTGTGTGTGTGTGTGTTTGCATACGAAATTCCTGATTTTTGCCTAAAACTTGAATATTAAATTGCCAGAATTTTGCGCTTTCTGATTATTGCCACAAATGCTGGCGCTTAATTTTAACTATTTCTCAGCTTTTGTTCTTGACAAGGATTTGTCAAAACTTCAGAGTCACACTACTGGGCCAAATAACTGACTATATCCTATATCCTTGACAACAACAACAAAAGCGGGGATGACAAAAAATTGCCAAACAGTGACAGCAAAAAACCGTTAAATAAAATTTCACTTTCACAAAAGGTCTATGTACTACTTTGCCACGGCAATAACAGCGGCTGCTGCCAGCAATAACGGCCAACAACAATTGCAAGTTGCTGTCGATTTGTTTTATTAGTGGATACGACTACATGCCGTATGTAACATGCAACACGCTGCAATTGTGCGCGGTAGTTGTAAAGTACCAAATTGGTACCAGCCAGTCAGTCCGACAGCCAGACAGCCAGACACAGACGACAATAGCGATTTAAATTAAGTTTGTAAACGAACTGCGGTACTCGTAGTAGGTGATAGTGTGAGCAGTGTGTGCAGTATACGAGTAAGTGATGTTGGCGGTGGTGGTGTTGGTATTGGCGGAATAAGTATTGTCATGGGCTCCCTAAAGGCTATGCAGGTGGCTGGGATGACTGTTTAACTGGCTGCTTGGTTGGTTGGCTGGTTATTTGCTTGGCCAGCTAAATGGCTGTCTCTATGTCTGTCTATATTTCTAAGACCTTTGTTGTTGCTGTTGTATTTTGTTTTGTCTCTTTTTTGTGTGCCTTAACAGGCCCACTGAACTTAAACGAGTTTGAAAAATGCTCCGACACTAAACAACCGTCTTCTTACTAACAGTCAACGTCATCGGCATCAGCATCAGCATCAGCATTGTAACTATTGCCGATATTCAACAGCTATTGAAACAACAACAACAACAATAACAATATCTGCTAAACGAGATAACATTTAAGTCTGGTCTAATGTAACCGTAGTTGGTTTTGATAGCGGCCGCGGTGGCAGCCATGGTGCTAGTGGTAGTTGGCGGTAGTTGACGGTGTCGGTGATATCGGTTATTGTCTATAACATTTAGCCACACCAAAGCACCCAATACGAAAACTACTTAGATTAAATTAAAAAAAGCAGAAAAACAAGCAAAAAACTTGCTAATAAAATTGAAAACCAAAAATTTGCGCATGTTTGTGGAGAAATAAAAAATACCACAACAACAACAAGAAACAGTTTTTCCATATGGCAAAACTGAGAGCAAAATAACAATGGCTTGAAAAAAAAGGTTATGCTTTAAAGTTGTGTGAAAACCAAAGAGGACTTTTAAGAGCAGACTTTGTTGACTCGTCTTGCGTCCTGATCTGGCAGCGTTTGGAAATATTTAGGACATCTTTGCTTCATCTAACCAAGTACTTGTACGGAAGAGCTCTAATTCACAACTCTGTAATTTCACCTACCACAGAACAGTAGCTGTCCAGACAAGACTCGGAAATCAAAGATATTTGCCTGCTGCAGGCAACTGTAGCAAGACGGTAGCACCCTGGTAGCTGTGAAAATAGGGCACAAACGCTTTGTGAGCAGAAGTGTTATCCTTAAACAAGTCGAGCCAGTTTGTCGCTAAAACTATATACAGGGAGTTGTTACTTCTGACAAATATTATCAGGTAAAACTGTTCTAGCGAATCGCTGGTTCCAATGCCCGCAAGCAAATGGAGTATCAAATCAGTAGTACTTATAATACTGGTGCATTCTCAATGTCACGAACGTGTTAAAAGTCTATAGCATAGAACACTGTGAACCGTATAATAATCCCGAAGCACGATAGTTGCAGCGGAAAAGGCTGTTCTAGGCCATAACCCCCTCAATAACGTTTGGAAAGCAGACCCCATTTTATTTTTAATATAATAAAGAAGAGAGAAGTATTATTTCTAAATAATTGTTTGAAATTTTATTTGCATTTAATAAGAATAAAATAATTGTCATATTTCCGCCTTATAACTTATACAAGTCAGTTATACTGGTGACAATGTCAGCAGTGAGTCAGTGGTTGTAAACAATTGATATTTCCTTCAAGGAAGTCATGACTTTTCCTAAAATAAATCATGGTTTGTAGTTCGTTGTTTTAGTGATGTGGGCTTCCATAAAATTATTTTTATTCTCAGTGCAGGTGCGCATTCAGCAAAAAGGCCCAATTGAGTCCAGACACCTATTTGTAAAGCGTGTTTTTTTTATAGAGTGGCACAAGTTTAAATCATAATAAAACAAGGAAATATATTTTTAATATCAATGAAACGGTCTTTATTGGCAAGAAAATTTTATGAAATTAAATTAATTAAATATGATTTCTGCCATGTGGCCGCCACGGCTGGCGCGTAGAAGGCACAATCTGGAACACCAATTTTAACAACTTTTCGCGGCTGTATTTCGCCCATAACTCTTCGAATACTGATTTCCAGGTATTCAATTGTCGACGCAGACGAGTGACTTAAGATAACCCCACATAGTATAAATCCCACGTTCTTGGCGGCCAATTAATTGGGCCAGTACGTGAAATTATTGTTTCATCCAAAGTTTCTGTGAGTAAATCAATTGTAGTGCCCGCTGTGTGGCATGTGGCTTCGTCCTGTTGGAAGCACATATCAGCAAGATTAATGCCACGTATTGCGGTAAGAAAAAATTTCGAGTCATGTTCCAATACCGTTCTCCATTGACAGTAACATTCTGACCATCATCGTTTATATACAAGTGTAAAGAATCACACAAGCGGAATGGCATTTAGGACAATGTCAGTATTAAAGATCACTGAGGCAACGTTTTTTATCCTTCGTCAAATGCGCACATATTCAAAACTTCAATACTTTTTATTCTGGAAAATACACCTTCAAATGATTTGCACCGTGTGGCCAAGTACTTGTACTATAAGCATGTATGTGTGTAAGTCTTATTGGCATTAATAACACCTTCACTTTTAATACCCTTTAGGTTGGTTGAGTTTTTTCGCAACTTAAAAAGTTATGGTTGCACGAAATGATGTGCCAATATTATTTTGCGCTAATAATAACAGCAACATTGTTGCCAAAAATCGTTGATTTAAACATAAATAATGTAATAATTTTCTAAAAGTCTTGATGTTATTGTGGATTTTTTTTTTTTTTTGTAATATTTTTTTTTGTTGCTTCACATAAGACATAAAAACGTCTCAGGTCTTAAAAAGCCACTTTACACGTAATTTAAGCGAATAGTGAAGCCGATACCAGAATTGATCGGCTTAGAGCAGTCACTGGTGTTTGCAATGTAAAATGTGGGAAAACATTCTAAATTAAAACAAATCGGAAGTTTTATGCAATTCAGTTTTATGGCGAATTTTTAAACACTTTAATTGTCAGTTTCATGTGTCTTATACAATCGAAAGGAAACATTAAATAAAATTCTATTTTAATAGCACATCGGTGAAAAGTTAAGGAACAAAAATGCAAGTGAAGATCACAATCAGGAAGCTGGAAGAGTTTGTTGGCGAATTAGCGTTTAATGTGTTATGAAACCCATGCAGAGGTAAAGGGTGTAATTTTTGAGAGGCATAGAACTTTTATGGGGAATAACTATTGAACTGGCGGCCATATTAAAGAAATGCGTTTGACTGTTTTTTCAGTGAAATTGTGAAAATCAGCTGATCAAGTTGATTTCTCAACAACTCGATCGCTGAGCCGTCCAATACTTGCAACATTTTTAAGAAAGATCATGGTCTACATCCATATAAGATTCAACTGGTGTACGAGTTAAAACTAAGCGACCATTAATTGAGATAATTGTACGCTAAATAGACTCTTAGATGAACTCCAAGATGATCGTCAAATCGGCTGAAGTGAAGAGCCACATTTCTGGCTTAACGGGAATGTACAGACAAGCAAAATTGTTGTTTTGGGACAGAGCACAATTCTCATGAGACTCTATTATACGAGTATGCCAAAAATATCACAGTTTGATGCGATTACCATGCCGAAGGCATCGTCGGCCCATTTCTATATATAAGTGAGAAACTGTTGCCAACTTCACTGAGAATGGTGAATGCTACAGGTAAATGATTCGTTACATTTTTACTTCTCAAGTAATTGTAAATAATTTCAGCACGAGAGACGATTATATTGTGGTGACCTTTTTATTTCAGCAAATTGAACCGACTTATTTCAGTAAATGGAGGTGTGATTTGATATCTATGGATTACTTCTCGAGGGCGATCTATGGCTATCTGATAAGACAGCAACAATTGATCATTTATAAGCCAATATTTAGGTGGTTATTGATGCCCTAAAAGTGATGCCACGGATGGTGTTCATATGGCGCAGTCCCAGAGGCCACCAATTACCTTTAAACATTAAATGCCATGAAATTTGCCCAATTTTTTTATCATTACTGTGAACTTATATTGTTTAAATTTTTGTGATAAAAGTATAAAAAATTGTTGTTGGAGCAGTGGGACTTGTTTGAAGGGGTGCAAAATAGAAATGGATGATTCGAAAAATTACAGTCCATTAAGATTTTTTGAAACGATCTCATAATTAGCGAATCAGGGGGCTTCATATAGGAATCCAAATTGCGATAAAAGCTATGAGGCTGTTTTCAAAGTATCTTATATGAAGCGTTTAAGTAGGAACAAGGGAATCCTGGTCAGAAGATTTCTGTTAAAATTTGTTTAGATGATGGTGTTATATTCTATCGATACTGCAACGGATTTTACTCTGATGAGATCAGGGAAATGCTTCCCGAAACACACACACAACATGTTTTCTGTCGTTAATTAATTTAATTGCAAATAAAACAAAATTGTTTGAATTATTGTTAAAGGAATTTCTATTTGCATTTTCTAAGAAATCATTTTTAAAACTCCTTGAAAATTCTGCAATAGAACGCTGCCATCTAGTATTACCAACTTCTTTTAATACTTCGCTTCCTTTTATGCACAAAATCCCATAAATATCTCAGCTCTGGTTACCCTAACGACATATCAACAAGTACTGTACAAACATAATAAGTTCGAAGCATGCTTTGGACAAGTTGTGTGTCGAACATGTTGGAGGGCAAAACATAAACAAAACGAAAATGTATGTGTGGAGCCAAAAAGAAAACAAACAACAACAGCGGTAGCGGCAACAACTACAACAGATCCCAACAAACAACAAACGTGTTGGGGACTTTGGAACAATTGACGAACACAACAGTTAATCAGTAACGTGAATGCAATCGAAACGAGTTGTTGTGTCAGCGAATAAAAATTTCCGAGTAACAAATGAGAGAAACGTTCAAATAATATAAATAACGTGGGTTTTTTTTTTCGATCATAAAAAAAGAAAAAACAAAATGTAAAAGAAAACCAATAACAAAAACAGATGGTGTGTGTACGAATGTTTTTATAGAATTAATGAAGTAAAATAACAACAAATAGAAAAAAGAATTATGAAGTAAATAAAATCCATAGAAAGAGAATAAATAACAGAAATAAGTTTGATTTTGTAGAAGGTGTAAATTGAAGTGAAAAAAAATAATTCTATCATATTTCTAGCCATAAAATTAAAGTAATTTTGAAAAAAATATATGTATTTAGAGGGAAAAAAATGCTATAAAAATTTGTTAAAAGAAATCAAAAAGCCGTAATTAATTTTATAGTTTTCTGTCGTCAGTGGCATTAAGCAAAAAGTTAATGTGCAAATTATTCAATTCGTTGGCAAGAATATCAAATATTTGTTCATATAAAAACTAAAAACATAATATGCATACATACATACATACATACATATATGTATGTACATACATATATGTATGTACATACATACATATATACTTAGATACATAAACATTATGTAGGAAATATTTTAATAAAAAAAAGTAACATTTCTTTTGTCATCCACAATCTTGTAAAATGCATTAATAACGAAATCTTCTTATAATATTGAGTTTAATAAAAAAAAAAAAATTGGATTCTATATTAAGTATATCGTCAGCTGAAATGCAAAGCCACGTAACTAATATTTTTGCTATTTAAAACTAGAAAGAAAATAATAAAATAGCAAATTATTTATAGAACATATTGTTGATATGCATTATAATCGTTAAAAAAATGGATTTAGAATTTTATGTCCGTTTTATATTCTTATCATTATCTAATATTCTTTTTGATACCAAATATCATTTGATTGGATTAGACAGTTTTGAATTACAATATAATTTCTAAATTTGCTATGGAATTGCCAGAGACTTTTAAGTCTATTAGTCTATTTTGATACAACAAAGTTTCCTGGTTTATATAATATAGTTTGGACTTCAATTGTTGTTGGTATGGAAAAATCTGTTTAAAAAATTTCATTAAATATTTTTTCCAATTTCTCTGAAGAAACCGAGCTAAATACCGCAATAATATTCAACTTGACAAAACGCGGCACTCAATAATTTTCTGTAACAAAATATTGTAGCTCTTTTTGTATTTTAAAAACTATATTCAATTATATTCATTTGCAATTGCTTTAAACGAACAGTCTAATATTATTGTAAACAATAAAAGCCGGTCCAACTAATTAAAAACTAATTAATTCACCTTATCGCAGAACGCGATACACGAGACATTTGCCCTTTAAAATACGTTCTATATCGTGGACCAGGCGATAACTTATCACAATATCATTCATTAAATGTTGGAAAACATTTTAATTTCTCAAGTACATTTAGAACAAAATACAATATTTAAAATAATTAAAACCTTTGTGTGTATTTTGTAACCGAATTATTTGTGTAAAAAAACAAGGTTAAATTAACATGTTATGCAAATGATTGAAAGTCATTAGCAAAGTGTTAATAACTGTAGTTCATTGGCCGTTTTATATAAATTAAACATGTTAGAATTTTTATTTGAAACAGTTTTTTTTTCCAATATTTAGAAAGTGGAATTCAATTTATTCTTAAAATGTGGTATCACATGATTGTATTTAAATTTACGGTCGTGTTTTTCCCCTTATTGCCCTTAACAGCGTTTCTTAATATGCAACACAAAATTATCTATATTTCTAAAAACTACCTTTCACAGTTCGATCCGCTGGTGAAACGTTTTTGATTGAAAACTGGTGCACAACTTTTTAAACTCTTCACAATTCGGCCCATTCTGCATGAATTTTGTGGTCGGTCAATGCTCTAGAGTACTATATTTTATTCAATAACTTTTGTTTCGCAGTGTACATATGAAGTACCTGTAAAGTGGACTTAAAGTGTTGAAAACGTTATGCATATTAACACCTAAATGAAATAAATTGGTCAAATAAAGGAATTCAAAACGTTAAAAAGCCAGAACGCTTCTTATTAGCACAAGTGGGTTAATTTATTTCTTTTCTAGGTTGTTAAAAGGTTTATCTAACAACTTTGTCAGGCCGTAAGTCCACTTAGAATAGTTTCCGTATTGTAAACTGCCTCAAACAGAAGAACGAAAGTCATCGAGTCATAGAAGTTTTCGGGCTTCACTTTGTAAAACGTTAAGCAGACCATTAATATATTATTTCACTACGAAAATTGCCAATTGGTTCAGATAGTGGCGTAATCGACCACGGAGACATGTATCAATTATATAGAAGCATAAATTTAGGAAAGATATTAACTTTAATGCATGACCTCTGGCCGTAATCCATCATAATTCCAATTCCGTCACAGAATTTCAAATTCTTGCAGAAGCGTAATTGAATCAATATTCTGTTGCCTCAGAAAACGAAATAGTTTTTCGGCATGAAATTTTTTGTTTAATTTACATTTTCGTTTAAAACTCCTTTCAAACTGATAAATGTCTTCAATTGCCGTCCGTTAAATAACCAAATTTTAGAATCAATTCCTTTTCCTAACGGAATTGAACTTTGTGAAATTACAATATACCCCATCTCAGGTTCAAGCTGCACTCCTTAAAACCCAGTTAAAGAGGTTATTGTCTAACACCCTGCCTCCAATAACTATTAACTCCGTCTGTAGCCGATCAAAAGTAAAATACAGCTCTACTGTGTAGATCGGTGTTCTCAAGTTTATTCTGGAGTTAATATAAGAAGTCCATAGCCTACAAAAGTTCTCGCAGGATATTGGCTTTTATGAAAACAAATAAAGTATGCGGTGCCCAAAACTGTCTTAAGGTCACTACAATCAATGCCCGGGGAAAATTAGGGATTTTATACTCAGATCTTTGAAATGAGTGCTGTATATTTTCTGATCACTTTGATTTTAAATATATGTATGTATGTAGGTAACGTTTACAAACATTTGGAGCTTTTTTACACAAAAATTAGATTTTTCAATGAATCCATCATATCCTTCGTCACATTTTCTAACATTCTTAAATTTTTCATCGTTCAAAATGTTTGTGAACGTTGCTGTTCGAGATCGTATAGGAAGTCCTTAAGAAAAAACTATTTATAGGACTTTTTCGAGGTATTGAATTCTTGAATTCTATAATTTTAATATCAACTGTGAAATAAGCAATAGATTTAATGAATTCAAAGCCAAAAATAGTTCATACTGGCTGAATTTATCTTAACTGTAAGATTAACATTGTGCACAGTTATTTCAACATTGTTGTTAGGAGTGCGTGTGTATCAAGTTAGTTCTTATTATGCGTAGTGAGTAGGTATACTTACATATACATATATTATTGAATAGTGTAGGGTAGTTACAGGGTTGCATTCAGACTCGAATATATGTGCATATGTATTCATTATCATTATTTATTTTAACACTTGACTAATTGTTTATTTCTTTAATTTTGTTTTTATTATCTAGTTTGATTGTTTTACGGCTCACTTTAAAAACAACCATAAACTTTTTCTGAACCCGTACACTCAACGAAAATTATGTGTATGAATATATGTAAACTATGAATAAACAGACTGTCGTTGTTAAGAAAACAAGCAAAACCAAATACAAGCCAATGCCGTAAAAATATTGTGAACACGCCTTTTATCTATGAATAAAATAAATAAAAATTCAAAGCAAAAATATACTTATATTTCCAGCCGATAAAATTAATATCTTGTGCTGCTCATATCTTCAAAGCAATTAGCAAGCATTTGTTGGCTAAAGAAATACGAAAGCAGCCAAGCAACAATATAAAATATTATTTGTTCTAAAGTCTTGCTTACGAATAATGTGTCCGTCTGCGGCAGCAAAAAAATATGTGGATTATGAAATAATGTGTGTGGTTTCGAAAACCAAACAACGCCAACTACGTCAACGTTACTATTGTGGTCAGCTCCAGTATTAAAACCAACTACGCCAACCAGAGAGCCAGTTTAAAGTGTAGTTTTTTTTTTTGTGTCTTAATAAAAGAAATACAACAACAATATAACAAAAAATATGATAAAAATTCTTGAGATTTGCAAAATCAGCAAAAAGCCCAGCAACAACAAGAATAAGCCGAAGCCGTAAAATAACAACAGCAAACACACAAAGTGAAATAGAAAGAAAAAAAAAGGAAAGAAAAACAGAAACTAAAACCAAAACAAAATAAAAAAATAAATAAATCTAAATATCTACAACATCAAACTTGATTGTATCAAAAGGAGAAAAAAACTGTTTCAAACAAAGTTGGCTTAAAAAAAAATAATAATATAAGTTAAAAAAAATTATAAGTATAAAAAAAATTCACTTATTTCATAATTTGAAAAATTAAAAACGCCTCACAAACGCCAGAATTTATTTGAATTAGAAAAAAGTAGCAGAATCAGCAAGAGTGTGTGTGTTTGTTTGGCTGAGAGTGTTTTTGGGTGTGTGTGTGTGTGTGTGTGTGTGTGTGTTGGCGAGTGCATTTCACTACCACGCTCTCCCCCAACCAAATAACATACAAAATCTTTTTACTGTTGTTGTTGTTCAAGATTTACTTTTCTATCTCTTGTATGCTGCCGTTATTTGCTTGATATTATTGTTGTTGTCGATTTTTGGCTGTGGGTCGGTCTTTACTCCAACATGTCGTCAGCTGCTAATGCAACCTCACCTTCTTTAGCTACAACAACAACAACAGCAGCAGCAACAACAGCAACGCCAATAACATCAAGTACAACACGCACTTCGGATTGTCGTAAATTTTCACCAAATATTTTCAACAAAAGCAAATGCAGCCATTGTTTTCGTCAACGTGAAGAACACAGTGCTGCCGCCTTGGAATGCAATAGGGTAAGTGAAACTTTTTGTTGTTTATGTCTACTTTTCTTTCTGTTGTTATTGTCTTGTTGTTAGTTTTTTCTTTTTGGAATTTGCTTTAAAAAGTATGTTAAATTTTCGTTATATTTTGGGTGCATTGGCATCATCGCCGACAACGACTGACAGCGTTGGTTTTTGAAAAGTGTAGGCAGCGCGAATCAGTTATTAATTCTGAATGGTGTTGATTGTCTTTTTTTATTCTTCTGCTTCCTCTTTTGTTAAGAACAACATTGTTGGTTTGTGTTATTTTTTTGGTATACAAATTTTGTACATATTTTACTTTTGGTTTTTGAGAGACGCACGAACATACAGATGTGGGTCAAACTTAAAATAAGTCACTGCACGGGCAGGCAGATTAATTGCGAAAACACTTTAATTGTGACTAAAAATTAAAGAATTTCCAGCCAACTTTCAAAATTGCTTTGGATTCGGATGCTTTAACGCGATTAACTTTGATACTGTATATCAGATATCCGTATTCGCAACTATTACAATAATTTCCGTTTAATTGTTGGCCAGCTAATTGATTTGCCCACTTAAACGCACCCAAAAACTTAAATGAAGAATTTCAGCAAAAACTAGTGGAAAAATCCTGGCTTAAATTAGTCCGTTTAGTTGCGGTACCCTTTTAATTGACTTTCAAACTTACAAACAAATTTTTCATTTTCAATTTTCAAATTCCCAAAAACTTTTAAAAAAGTTTAATATGGAAGTAATATTCGTATTATTAATATGAATACTGATAGACTTGGATCCATCCTAATATTAATATGGATTTTTTCAAAAATTTCTTCAAATTACAATAGTTTTAATGTATTTGAAAAGAGCGCTATCGGTACTTTTGTTAAGTTTTTTCGAATTTCGCTTATTTTTGCGATAAAATCCATATTTGCGGAGATACAGCCACTTTTCTAAAAAAGTTTAATAGGGAAGTAATATTTTTATTATAAAAATGAATACTGATAGACTTGGATCCATCCTAATATTTATATGGATTTTTTAAAAGGGGGGACCCGAACCATAATATCGAGCAATACCCATTTAATAAATACGAAGACCATATAGTGAAAAGGGGGGACCCTTACCATAATATCGAGCAATACCTCTTTATTAAATACGAAGACCATATATTGAAAAGGGGGGACCCTTACCATAATATCGAGCAATACCTCTATATTAAATACGAAGACCATATATTGAAAAGGGGGGACCCTTACCATAATATCGAGCAATACCCCTATATTAAATACGAAGACCATATATTGAAAAGGGGGGACCCTTACCATAATATCGAGCAATACCCCTATATTAAATACGAAGACCATATATTGAAAAGGGGGGACCCTTACCATAATATCGAGCAATACCCCTATACTAAATACGAAGACCATATATTGAAAAGGGGGGACCCTTACCATAATATCGAGCAATACCCCTATACTAAATACGAAGACCATATATTGAAAAGGGGGGACCCTTACCATAATATCGAGCAATACCCCTATACTAAATACGAAGACCATATATTGAAAAGGGGGGACCCTTACCATAATATCGAGCAATACCTCTTTATTAAATACGAAGACCATATATTGAAAAGGGGGGACCCTTACCATAATATCGAGCAATACCCCTATACTAAATACGAAGACCATATATTGAAAAGGGTTGACCCTTACCATAATATCGAGCAATACCTCTATATTAAATACGAAGACCATATATTGAAAAGGGGGGACCCTTACCATAATATCGAGCAATACCCCTATATTAAATACGAAGACCATATATTGAAAAGGGGGGACCCTTACCATAATATCGAGCAATACCTCTATATTAAATACGAAGACCATATATTGAAAAGGGGGGACCCTTACCATAATATCGAGCAATACCCCTATATTAAATACGAAGACCATATATTGAAAAGGGGGGACCCTTACCATAATATCGAGCAATACCCCTATACTAAATACGAAGACCATATATTGAAAAGGGGGGACCCTTACCATAATATCGAGCAATACCCCTATACTAAATACGAAGACCATATATTGAAAAGGGGGGACCCTTACCATAATATCGAGCAATACCCCTATATTAAATACGAAGACCATATATTGAAAAGGGGGGACCCTTACCATATATATTTTTTTAGGCTTAACAGAGCCCTGCTACTTAATTAACAGAGATATGTTAATATTGCAGGTTTGAGTCTGGGGTTAAAAATTTTTAAATTTATCTTCACACCCATTTTGTAAATCCGAAAAGATTTTTAACATGCAAATTTCTGGAAACTCTGACTAGACTGTGAAACCGTTAAGAGATTTTGTAATTTCTAGAGCTGGAAATATTTTTAGTGGTCAATTTAAAACAGTCTCCACTTGTTCAACACTTTAAGTCATGGCTTCAAAGATTTAATTTTTAAAACGATGTTCACCCTTTAGTTCTTTTTCCTTTTCTTATTTATTTTAAGCAAACCGAGAAAAATAGTCGTTTTACAAACCAAAACAAACAAAAAAGAGGGGAAAAAAACTCCCGGCGACAACAATATAAAATTATCTTTCAAAGACGACTAGAACAGTCAACAGAAGATAAATAGACAAAATGAAAACGTTTTCGAATGCAAACAATTTGTTTTTTTCCAGCAAATTGTTTGCATTTCAAAAAAGGAATGAATATAAATGCAAATAAAAATAAACAACAAAAAAAAAAACCATTTATATGCTTAAAAGCTTTAAAAAAGTGGAATGAAAGCACACGAAAAAAACTGCTTACATTATTAAAATATAAAATATAATATATAAAATATAATAAAATTAAAAATTTTCCTTGAACATTAACAAGTATGAGTTCTTAACTTTAGTGTGAGGGCAAAATAAAATTTGCGAAACATTTTTTGCTTGCGAAACTTTGCTGAAATTATGGCCGTTGTTAGTGTCATATTTAAGCTTTTAATGGATACTTTTGAATGACTCAAATGAGTCCAAAGACAGACGCAAGTTAGTGCCGGCAATTAATTTCTTAAACAAGTAAAACGTTAATAAATAGTTTATGAAACTTGGAAAAAAAATTGCTCGGCAGGAGTAATTCCCGTTGCCACTAGCCATGTGCTCCGAAATTGAGTTTTGGCACGGCAACCAATAGTATAGTTTTGGTTAGGCAGGTTCTACTGAAAACTTCACCAAAAATCAATTAGCAGTACGAGGACCAATGTGCACCTGAGATACCTTGAAATAGGTATCCTAGTGTTGGGCATTAAGAAGTACCCAACATCACCGAAATGTTCTGGCTGCAGTTTAATGCAGGATTAACGCTTTAGTAGATACCAGAGTAGTGATCCAAATGTTTCCGATTTGGTCTTGTGTTGCAACAGATTTCTGCAGATTTCGCAAGAAACTACATGATGAGTCATGTACTGCCCAGTATGTTGGTGCCCCAATGTTCTTTGTAAACTTCAGGCTACCAGCTCAGATGCCTCGTCTTCCTCTTACTGTACAGAAGGGATTAAATAGTTCACGTTTTTGATTAAAAGGGTTTGTCACACATACCAGAAGTTCGTTTCGTATGAGTTCGTTTGTTGTTTTCCCTAAACCTCAGCCGAAGGTTAATTGGCAGAACGGGAAGCAGGCTGCCCTAGAATGTGTTGAGAGAGGGATCCTTAAGTTGAAATGAAATGTTCTGGCTTAAACCTAAAATTGTAGGCAGAAGTTTTAATAATTCCTGATGAACGGTGCTTCATCGCCCTATTTTCGGTGGAGCCATTGTCGCCGAAGTGTTAACAAATTCCGATTTCGTCACACCAGTGTCTCGACTTCATCTACTGTTCCCACAAAGTTATTGGCAATAGGAATTAGATAGCCCGAGCTGTGGAACAAGGAATTTGTATTATTTTTTATATAGCACAGGAAGTTGGGGCGGTGGTGAGCCGGGGAATTGGAGTCGTAGTGTTAGTTACTGTGGTAAATCAATTTCACAATCTGTCTCCGTTCCAAAAAGATTTTTCATAGAGACAAGTTTTGCGTCAAAAGTCTTCTCGACAAACAATTTATCGCTTGCGCCTATTTTCAAAAAGTAAAGCCAGTTTTGAAATATGCTGGGCAAAAATTATACCTTAAGAACTTGTCTCGTTCTCTTCTTCTACTTGCCTGTCTAAAATTGTTCAACTCATAAGTTTATGGACCCGTTACGAACGCTGACATATTTCCTATTTCTTTATGGATTGCAAATTTTTTTATATATATTTTTCTTAATTGATATTTTATACAAAATATCAAAAATATTGCAAAAAAAAAAATTATATTTCTTGTTGCTTAAATCCATTTTTTTTTGTTAAATTAATTTCTGTTTTATCATCAAACTTTTCAATAAATTCTATTATTTTGAAACACGTACGACTATTAAACTGCTCAGAAAATATAATATTTTAAGCCCATCATCATGATAATTTACATGTTCTTTTGCCAGAAGAATCTTAATGAAAACACAACGTAACAGATTTTTATTTATATAAAATGTTGCTTAATTGTTTGTTGCAAGTATTTTTGTGCGAAATTATTTGGCATGGTCGTATAATTTACACTTTTATCTTTAAGTGCTGGTAGTAAAAAAAAATTGCTTTGTTAGACTACAAGTCTGTCTGTCTTCTAACTTCATTAGTTTAAACATACCTTCCACCATACTAGGAAAAGTATGTTAATTATAAACAACGTGTCCGGACATAAACATCTGCTCACCAGTTGGTTATGGCGTGTAAACATTGGCGGGACGAATGTGTGACAGAAGTCATTTTTGATGTGCCACTCTATGGTGGTGGAGAACGCAAGCAAACTGGTAAGCGGTACGCCAACGCCAATGTTTGGCCTTTGGACACTCAAAAAGTGGCAATCCCCAGTCCGTAATAGTTATGGATCATATAACACGCGCTTGTTGGAGATCTTGGTATTCTTATACAGCTCCGGCACCAGATTTAAGTGAGATTGTTACAGCGAAGTTCCTATAAACAATCGGTTCTTATAAAAATCGCCCCAGCACTTGCCATTCGAGTTGTCAGGCATCTGTTGGCAAGACAACAACAGCACGAACTTCCTTAAAATGGTACTCGATCATTCGGAAAGAGTATCGCCTGCGCTTAGGACTGCAGCACAGCCAGAATGTGTCAGCTAAGATGCAGTTATTTATCAGTTGAGCATGAACAGGACTAGGATATAACTGAAATATTACCTGATCTGATAATTCCTATTCTGCTCATACAACTTTGATGAAGAACTTGGAAGTCATGCACTCCATCTCTCCAGCCACCACTGGTCGACTTCAGTGTTGCTCAAAAAGTAGAATTGCCTCTGGTATAAGAATATATCGAAGGCAATACATGCTTTCCATGGGTGTCTTAAGGCAGTGGAAGGAAGGTGGGTCAGGTCTGAAAATATTTTATATTTACCACATGGCCAGTAACTCATCAGCGTTTGGATAAATGGGCTGCAATTTCTTTTCTCATTCGTATAACAAAAAAATTGTCCACTCTTTTTACGATTTAATTTTTTTTTTTTATTTTATAAGAACTGAAAATATACTGGGATTTATAAGAACTGAAATAAATTGTCGTTTGAAAGAAACAATTAACTACTTAAAATGAGCTGCGCATCATGTGACACCAAATCGAAAATTATTTGGTTGTGTCAGTGAAATTTTTTTTGTAGGTCCGTATCCAGGCAAACGTTTCGCCGATTTAGCGAAGTGGTCTCTGATCTTCCTCAAAATTGTTTGCTTTTCAGCAAAATTTTCGTTAGGATTTCTAGCTAAACCAGTTGCTCTACCCCACAAACAAAATCTGTTCACTCGTATTATCCTCACAATAAACACAAGTTTACTGGACATTGTTCAGTATCGCTTACAAGTCATCCTTGATTTTGTCATCGTATATTTGGTCAATTGGGTTCTGCCAGCTAAACTTGTATGTGAGGCTTCTGAAAAAAAATAATAAACAATATATTTATGTATATATTTGTAGTGGTTTTATATACGAAATAAGATAATGTAAATGTATGTATGTATTTTTCTTACTTACTTTTCATTGAGAGTTGTTTACACAAAGAATGTAGGTTGTCTTTTTTATCAGTACGAGAGTGCAAATTGTAGGAAACAGAAACTGTTAAAATTTGAAATGAACCGAAAGAAAAAAAAAACTTGCTGCTTAAATGTTCGTTTTATACAATTTTTGCGAAACTTCAGTTAAAAGAACTGTTTGCTGACAGGTTTTGTTGTATGCAAAACGCGTCAACTTTATTTGAACTTTGTCTAGTGACCAGAAAGTGGGTCAGTAACGAGCGATTACTTAATGATAATTCATCTTTTGTTATCGCGAAACAATCGAGCCGTGTGCCGCTTTTGTTAATTCTTTTGCTAAGCTGCTGCACTCCAAGATCTTCCTCGCTTTTAGTTCGTTTAGTTGAGGAATTCTATTTTTTTCAAAATAAATTTATCAGCCGTTCTTACATTTTTAAGGTTAGGTTGGTAAGATTTTTATGGAACGAGGCAACAGGGCTCAGAAAAATGGAAAAGTTCTTAAACATTATTACTTGATTCTTAAAGTTTGGTCTTACGGACAATCTTCTAATTCTTTTGGCGCTACAGTACGGGGTGAACCTGGGCCTCAACCTTCAAAGTTTTCCAGCTGGCACGGTTTTTAGCCAGCGTCCTCCAATTTTGCACACCAAGTTGGTTGTGTGCGCCATCGGTTCCGTGGGCGTCCTCTAATGCGTTGTCCCACAGGTTCGGAATCGAAGATTCTACGGTTCGGAGCAATATTCTCCATGCGCTCTACATGGTCCAACCATCTTAGCCGTTGGATCCGTAGACGCCTGGTTAGGCTCATGTCGCTGTACAACCCGTACAGCTCATGATTAAATCTTCTTCTCCAGGAACCATCAACGCAAACGGGCAATCGGGTAATTCAATTTTTGGCACTCGATATTGAAATATTTTGGTCCAATATTTAAAATTTTCTCCATTTCGGTCCCGCTAACAAAAAAAAAACGTGAGTTGTCAACTAAAAGGCTTTCTATTAAGCGCTTTCTGTTTCTAAATACAAAAAAGTTTGTTTGAGACATACAAAGAAACGTTCGTTCATTTGTAAGGTCTACTATTGCCATTATATACGCAGTATTGCATGGAGGAAATCTCAGTCGTGCCTTAGCATGTGTTGTACCCCTAACAGGGTGAACTCGCGCCGTCTCTGAAATCAGTTTATATTACCTTCACAAGAGATGACTATATCTTAAAATCGCTGTGTAGAATAGGGCCTGCAACGATGTTCTATTGAAACCACATATAGTTGTTATCCGCAGCTGCAGCCTCATTGACGCTGCTAGCCTGGCCAATGTTCGTTTCCAAAGGAATGTGAAGCGATGACGTTACTATTTCATAATATACACCGCATGGTGGCATTAGACGATCCTAAATTTCACGTGGATGGATATTCTCTACAAGTCGCTCATTTTATTTGTGAACATACCCATTCACACAGAAATAAATCTCTTCGCTGATGTGGAATTTTTTATTTCTTAAAGAAAATTAAAGTTGGTTTGCAACAGCTCTACGGTGCATTAAGTGAACATGTGGTGTTGCCTAGGATCGTATGTGTTCAGCTCAGTCACACTTCATCGTCTGTGGTCGTTTAACTTCAGCTCCTGATTAAGAATTTTTAACGTATTCAGGCTTAAGTCGTGAAGCAAAGTTGTGGTTTGCGAAGGGTGTGAGGACCATAAAATTGACTGCCTCAGACTCGTTTGCAAACAGCCACTGACAGCGGAAGCAATGCACTAAAATTTAACCACCAAACTGGGAATAATCAATCTGTTGCGTGAAACGATTGTGTTATCCAAAAATGAGGGAATGTTCTGGTACGTTTGACCGACCAGAATAAATGTCTCAAGATGATGATAAATAACTAATTTTGTTATTGGCATGTTTTGCTGAACTTTATGCCCCCACATAGTGATGCGACAGGTCTTTCACAATGTTTTCGCTTTCAATTATCGAAAACTCCCTATTTTATTCAAATGTCGAAAATTCGCTATTTTAAAACTCTGCAGATGTGCAATTTGTAAAGTTGCTGCCAAAAAATTGGAAAAAAAACACATCTGAAATCGCAAAGTAATGCGAATCTACATGTATACAAGTTTCATAGCGTCACCTTAAATGCCAGCAGACGTAACTACACTATTATTTCTATTTACAAAAGGCGCAACGCACATTCTAAAACAAATAATAATAAAGTATTATTGGCATTTTGAATTTTTTTCATAAATAAATTTTTACCGCAGGGGTCTTGATACTAAAAAACCATAATCATAATCCAGAACTCGATTTAAGGTGACAATATATTGATAAGTAATTATTTAATAAAAAAAAAGTTTAATGTGGAAGTAATATTTTTATTATTAATATGAATACTGAGAGATTTGGATCCATCTGCCGTTATTTCCAAGAAGTTTCTATAGTCTTTTTTGATGAGTGCGTTTATTTTAGATTTTTATGGCACTATTTTATAGAATATGTTTTTAGAAATATATTTTTTTATTTGTTTCCTATAATTATTACTAATTTTTTGGTTTTAAATGCATTTTCAGTCCAATATATACATTTTTTAGGCTTAACAGAGCCCTGCTACTTAATTTCACAGAGATATGTTAATATTGCAGGTTTGAGTCTGGGGTTAAAAATTTTAAAATTTATCTTCATACCCATCTTCTCCCAATTAAACTTTTGTTGAAAGCCAAACATATATTTTCTTAATTTTTTTTTTAAGATTTTTTATTGTTTCTATTAACAAAACTGGCCAGAATATTGTTATTAACAAAAATTTACTCAATTGTTTAGTTTTATTTGTGATTTATTTAGTTTGTATTTTTCTTACTGTCTAAAGCTTTAAGCAAAAATCTAAAATCTTGTTAAACACAATATTTTGTGTAATTTGTTAACAACATAATATTTATTTGGAAAAAAACAAGTTGTTTTATTAAGCGTAATTAATTTTAAAACAATAATTTACTGGGTAATTTTTCCCATTAAATTATAAAATTGTAAATAAAGTTTTGACATTTATGCCCAACACAGGGTTAATCACAGTTTTGATTGGCCAATATAAGATCAGATATTATGTTCGACCTTAATTTCGTTGAGTGTACCGAGAGAGGATTTATTTTTCAGCGTTCAGTTTTCTCTTTGTTAACTGTTTTATAGCCTGCAGTGCAGTGTAGCGTGTTCGTTAGTCTGTGTTGCCGTATTTCACAAAACAAACACAAGAAAACGAAACAAAACCTTTAAAACACTCTTCTAGCGAATGCAATTCGTTACAAACGCTTTTGTTAGTTTTAAATAAGTATTTTTCGTTTGTTTTATTCTAAGTTTTATGTATGTTAATTTGTATGTTAATCAGTTTCTACAAAGCGAAGAGGTCCATGTTTTTTTTCTGGCTTTTTAGTGAGGCGAGGCGAGGCGAGGCAGTTTTTTCAACAACAATTTATGTGTTATGATAATGAGGAAACATAAAATATTCTTTATATAAATGTTAGAAGAATACAAAATATATCATTCGGCCATAAATCATGTTTATTGGAAAAAAAAACAATGTTTAATTTCAAGAATTTGTGAACAGATTTTAAGACAATACGATAAGACAATTTTTCCCCCCCAAATTCTTATCCTCTAACGGCGGCTTAAAATCTTCTCTGAAGTTTTACCATATGACGAGATTTTGTTTAATTTGGATGGGCGTGCGTGCGCAGAAAGTATTCAAAGGATCAAAATTTACGAATTGCCGTGACCTATTTTTTTCCTACGCCGGACGTTGTTTCATCACACACGTGGTGTGTTTTGAGAATGTTTTTTCTTTTCATAAAATTAAATACCGATTAAATTTTGTTCGAACGTTTTTTGCATCACACTCCAGTTGGTGGTGTTCGTTTATTCGTTGGTTTTTATTAAGCAAGAAAATATTCAATTAATTGTTGTGATAAGATAAACCTGGTATTTTATGGTTACCAAAACACCGCTCGTCAGAATCTCAGTTAAAAAACACTCACACCAAAGCAAAATCTAGTAGAGTTCAATTAAAATCCACCTCAGAATCTACCACTATTTTCAAACAATTATCAAGATTTCATTTCATAACGAAATCAGCTGGTTGAAAAAATCAGAGTTGTTTCCATATGAGTATTTAACTTGCCACTCTTTCCTTTAAATGTTCATTCATTTTTCCTACATATTTCTATATAAATTGTTATAACAAATACATATATATAAAAAAGAAATGTGTCACAAACTCAAGAAAGTTCCCAAATTTCAATATTCATCTGATTCATCAAACGTTGCTCTCATATTTGTAAAAATAATAAGTTTTATAATCATCGTGTGTTTGAAAAGAAAATCACACTTGTTCGCCACAAATTATATTCTAATTGGCTCAAAATAAGTCAACTTGAGACTAATTTATCATTTCAAGCTGTTTTCCCAGTTCTATCAACAACATAAAGCAATTATTAATGACGCAAGGCAACTTTGTGGCAACTTTCTTATTATAAACATATTTGGCCTGATGAATTTTACTTCAGTAACTTGCTGGCTCTCTGCTCTCACATTCAGATTGAGTCGCACACATTCATTCATCAAACCGTGTTGAAAATTACAGACGTTGCTTTCGTCTTGCCCAAGATCAGATAGATCATTATGAAAAGCATAAATAAGACAAGAAAAAGAAGAAGATGAGAAAGAAAAAACCCTAACAATTCATAATTATCACGAAAAGCGCATCAAGTTAAAGAATTTCTTCGTCTACTTAATAAATAAACCGACGAAAGAAACTAATGCTTTGAAGTGGGTACTCTTTTTTTTTTTTGTTGCCCAACCAACATCTGTGCAGCCAATAGAGAAGGAAAAATTCTCATCAGGTGAGGAACACAAAAACGAAACGAGAAGAAAAGAAATATGCTGGCTGTATGCGCAGGTGCAAAGATGCCATAACTTAGTTAACCCTCAAAACTATTTCTAACACTAACACTAACTATGCCATCCATCAAAAGGTACTTCTCTTTTTATATTCCTGCACAGCTCGAACACATTTCATCCATAATTATCAGCGTGAGTACTTAGAATCATCTTAGAGGTGGAAAAAAAAACTGCTTCCAAATGAACAAAAAAAAAAAAGCAAAAAAAAACCAAGAAAAATCTTAAAGAAAGATAAATTGTTGGAAGCATTTGAAAACGGATACCCTTTCATCTTGGCAATTAAATCTCGTTTTCTGCTCATTTTTTATTTACCCGTTTTTTTCCTCTATTTAAAAATTAATTCCACTGTAAATTGTTCTCAGAATTTTAACAATCCACTGCAGTTCTTATTTTATATATTTTTGTTTTGTGTTGAACTTTCAGTTCATCTGATAATTATTTGATAAAAAGATTAAATATAATTATTAAATTTTAATTTGTTGCAATTAACGTGATATTATTTGGTTTACAAAGTTGTTCACTTAGAAAGTATTGCTTTCTAAACAATAGCGTTTGTGACGCATAAGAGCAAAGAGAAATAATTAATGAACCGAATTTGTGGAGAATTTGACAGCTTGACAGTTGTGCCCGTCAGTACAGATTGTGAAATTGATGTACATCAGTACCGGCCAATACCACTAGATGGTGGATCAACTCCACTTAGTGAACCTGCCCGGCAGTGTTGGGTTAATTTTATCCCTTCAGGCATTAACTGTCGGTACAGTAAGAGGAAGACGAGGCACCTGAGTTGGTAGCTCGAAATCCTCAGGCCTTAACCAACGCCCCTGTACGTTTCCCATCATTTAGTTCCTTACGAAAAACAGAAATCTGTTGTAAGGCAAATTCACCGGCAGGAAAATTGGACCACCAATCGCAGACCACTAACCCGGCACCTGACAAAACTCCTACCTACGTTTTTGGGTGCAAACCGCAGCCGCAGTAGGCACCTCAACCTATAAACAAAACCAGGATCCTCATTTCAAGGTATGTCAGGGTCGCGTCAGTCCCCGTTCTGCCTTTGGTGAATCTGTCAGAAGAACCCTCCAGAGTTTTGGTTGTTCAACATTATTGTACTGACAAGCTTCCTGTCAGTACAATAGGACCTTATGGCAACTAAGGCTACTTTCTAACAGGTGAAATGGAGAGCGCTGTTGATTCTTCGTTGTATTTAGTCTCCTTTAGTTGTCAACTAACTTTTAACATTTCACAAAAACAAAATATATCCTTGAAATATCGGTGCGTTTTATTGTTGAAGACAATTCATAGCCGGTAAATTTTACGAATTAAAACATGTATGAAATAAAATAAATGTTTGTGAAAGAGATTGAGAGACAAGATGGAGTCCTATAGTTGTAATTTTATAATGTCGTAAACAGACCCATTTTTATTTATGCAACGCTTGTCGGCTACAGTACAACCCTGCACAAGGTATAAAAATAAGCATATCTGGTAACTATCGACGCCATGAGGTCTGGAGCCTATGAATGATATGGCTCAGGTCAGAGTCGGAAAGAGTCGAAAGCATTAAAACATGGTCCTCTTGGACTTGATATTATTGGCCATCGCATGGAAAGCTCAATAGTAAAGAAAGCAACCTGGTAATTGTTCGTATCATGAGTTCGAATAAGTCGTTGAAAATTAATCTCCCCAAAAAAATAGAATTGATCCGATCGATCACTGACAGTTTGAGTTTCTACTGATGTCTTTAAAATATAATGGGATCAGGAGAGTTTTCGTAGTATGTTGATCTCTTAATATTGTCTAGATAGATCTAGACACCAAGAAACATTTCTGAAAGCTTGAATTATACTGATATCTATTTCATTTAAAGATTGGCAAACCGCAATATATGTTGGACATTCCCGCACTATTTAAAATTAAGAGAAATTGTATGCAAGTTTTCACAGTATTTAATTGTATATTTATTCAATACAATTGATTAAAAGTTCGTCCATTATTAAACTCCGGTTTTGACATATTTCGTAGAAATTACTGGTATATCTGTTTTCATGCGATATTTATATTTGCCAGCCGCCATAAAACGACCTTCATTAAATTGCATAATACTAATATTTGTAACTATTTGTATTGTTTTTGTTGCTGCTATTTGCATTTACCAAAATAATGCAATCATTTTAAACAACATTACAAAAAATCCACAGAAAGCAAAAAACTTTTAATTTTCATATGCAACTTTAGTAGACAAAATAAACAGCCAAAAGAAACTCGAAAAAAAAATATTCAAAATTAAATCTAGAAAAAATCTTAGAGGTGGTTGGTTTTTGTTGTTGGCTTTTGTTAGCCTCAGCTGGCAAGTCATGAACTTCCACAACACTCGTGCAATATGAAAACAAAAAATTAAGAAAACCTCTTAAGAAAAAACAACTGACAGACAAAATGCTGCACAGCAAACAGATACCAACAAATAAAATTATTATATGAGTAAATAACAATTGACAATATGAACAAATCAACTTTTTTTTTCTTTGCGATTTACCACATTCTTTTTTGTTGTTTTTGTTAGGTTTTATATCAAAGACTTGCTTCATTGGAATTGAGTTTGTGGGGCCCCTACTACGACGGGTATCTATCATTTTAGTTTAGGCAGACTTGTGCTGCTTTCATGCAACTACAGGGACCATAGTTTTGCAGGTAAAAGAATTTTTACACATTTCAATTTGAGGAGAGGGAGTTCCTTCCGCTGCTATTCAGCTTCAGCTGACAGTTTTGAGGACGCATTTTGACGTCAGACTTAAAATCGGCTTCAAATTAGAAACAAATTGGCTCCCAACTTAAAGGATGGCTACACAATTAAATTTTAATGAATGTTAATTCTACTTCTGGCTACTCCGCCTCCAGATACGATCGCTACACATTTAAGTTTGAACTTATGGTTCCGTCTCCTGCTGCTCTGCCGCCAGACAAAATCTACTGCAAGTTTTAAGAAGGAATCTTTTTCTCTGCGATTCTCGCTGCAAAATAAATTACGTTCATAATGAACTAAAAATTTAATTGACATATTTAGATTTTCATTGATATAATTAATCTTTTAATCAGTTCATTAATCATCATCAGTTAAGTAATTGGGCTTGTAAGTGCAAATCTAAACAAATTTGAATTAATTTAACAAAATTTTAATTGATAACATACAATTTTCCATTAAAAAGCGTACCACAGACCTAGAAATAAAGAATTACCATTTAAGGGTTGCCGTCGCTCTTAACTGCTGGCAGCAAGTTAAAATATTGCTAAACTCTAATCCAACTCGTAACTACGAATTGCGAACTTCTTCCAAAACACATCCATGTCAGGCTGTTTTTAGTGAAACTAATAAAGGTTGTCTGTTGCAGACGGAGCTGTGAAGTCCTTTATCGATGTCAGCAATTTTTTTTTTGTCTTCTATCACAATCATTTAAAAAAATTTTATATGAAAATGAAACAGAACAAAAAGATATAAACGCCGGATATGTTTCGAAAATAAAGTGAATTTAATTTTTTTGACAAGGAAACTATTTTATTCGTGAATATTGAAGGTGTGGCCTTCAAACTAGACTCCATTAGGGCTTTTGTTTGTGTGCCTAATCCTTCAAATACTTCTCACCTGGTCGAAATGTATTAAAAAAAAAATATATATATATATATATTTTACAATATTGGAAGGCACTGAAATATTTTGAATATTTGAGGCGAATAAGGGCCTTTGCAGGGAACTAATTTTTCTTTGTTGTTGCTCTCAAGAAACCCACCGACAACGATAACAGCAGCTGGGGTAATAATCCGCAGTCGTGTTGTCATGTTTTCAGCAAATTAATTGTGTGTGTTTAATGTTTGACCTTTTGCAGCTGGTAGTCTGTCGTCTTCTATGTGTTTAATGCATCGCCGTTTGAAATTGAGCAATACCGAAAGATGCTCCGCCGATTATACTTTTCCTGTCAAACCAGGCAACGCCTAATAGGCCAAAGGAATAACTCTTATTTGTTATAAGGTCCTCTAGATGGATACTCTTCTCTTAAGTTTTCAAGGTCTCTTTCAAGTCGTATTGCTGGTGTTCGTACTTAACGTATTCACAATAAATTTACCTAATACATGTCGGCTTTACCAATATGGGAGCACAAACATCTAAAACAAATAAAAAATACATGTCTTAGCCAAAGTTAGATAGACTGGTTGTCTGGCCATAACAGACATTCATAAACAGCAAATAATACAAAAAAAGAACGATTTTTTTTTTCCAAAAAAAAAAACAAAAATCAAACAATGCAACTTTTTGTTGTTGTTGTTTTGTGTTTATTAAGTCTTGTTTGTTTCTTCACTTTGTTTTTGGTTTATATGTAATATAATTTTGTTATTTGTGGTATTTATTTTTTGGCCAGATTTTAGATTTTTCCCCGCTCTTTTGTTATATTATTACAAAGTGTTATGTTTAGGTGTGTGTGTGTTTTACGTACATGGTGTTTTTAAAGTTGGTTGGCTTTAACCGAAAAACAACTTTGATCTATAAAGGTTATCAAGAATATACAATCATTAAAATTCAATACAATATTTTTTCGATTTTCATTCGTTAGTGTTTTTTTTTTTTTTTTTTTTTGTCTATTACAAAGATTTTATTACAGACTTAGAAAAAAGACAGAAAAATGTTAATAATGAAAATTCTACGAAACAGGTTATAGTTTAGGCATAACTTCATGCCGAATTATTTGAAAGTTTTTATATGACCGGAAAATATTTTAAATAATAAATTCAAGAAACTAATGAATTATTTTGTTTGTCTTAAGAATGAAAGACAGAAAACTGATGGTTGGTTGTTATATGATGAAATAAAGAAGAATTAATCGAAATTTATTTAAATTTTAACTAAATCCATTTAGCCGTTCAATAAAAAAGAGATCTTTTATAGAGTGTTTTCCTTTTGAGACAAACAAACTGTATTACATATTACTGAACTTGCCCATATTGTTGTGAAAGTCCCAACCCTGGGACATAAACTGCGTTTTTATATATGTCCATTGAAACTTTGTTACATTGCGACCAATTCAAATGTACAAACTTCAATGAACCGGGCGCATAATTCAGTCGGAATTTGACCGATAGTGGGGGCTATATTGAAAGACTGTGGTCGTTGGCTCACGCCTCAAAATTTATGTTTTAGATTTCCACATCACTCCAGATTCCCGTGAGCCTATTCTTAAACTCAAATCGCTGGAAAATCACAGAAAAGCCAATATTTCATATTCATATCGTCCAAATTAGAGCTGACATTGTGCACACCTGTATTACCTCAGTTTCTGAAACAACTGAACGAAGCTGGACAATATCCGCTTTGGTGTTTTCTGGCCTTGGTTTTAGATTTTGTAGCCTCATTAATATAATTTGACAAACCGAATTTTTGCGATTTTTTTTCAAAGAAAACATAATATTCTTTCCAGCTTTCACTCTTAGAAACAAAAATTGCAAGTTTGTTGTTCTATCTCCAGCGTTATTGTCGTGCAAGAAAATATTTGACAAACTGATTCGGAAAAAATTGCACCGGGTGTTTTGAAAAAAGAAGAGCCCCGGCTGATCAACCACGTTCTGAGAATCGTTAACTTTTTTATAAACCAAAAGGTAGACCTCTATTTAATTATTTATTTAATTTTTTAATAGATTTAGTTGCATTAAATCTTCCAGATTGCTTTTCTTTTTTACATTAAAATTTTCTTTTGTTTTGCCAACGATTTCATTCTTTTCGGCTTCTGTTATGTTAATAAATCGTACAATCTCAATTTTTAAATTGGTGACAAATATTTGCAATAAAAAAAAAAAACACATTTTGCTTGCTTTAAATTTAGCGTACATGTCTATGACAAGGCAAGTCGGCTGTTTGTACCCAGTTGGCCAACATGTTGTGCACATAAAAGAACATTCTTGTTAAAAAATCTTATTATTGTTGATAAATTGTAGTTAAAAGTTAAAATCTATTTTGCCAGCAGTTTTAGCGGTTGCTAAAGTCAAATGTGACTATTGAATACATCTAGGATTTTAAGAAAAACAGATTTGCTCAGAAATTCAGATAACTTAAAACCATGTGGTTTCACAAGCGAGCTGCTGCGAAAAGCTCATTTCTTGCTGACGTATTATTTGGTTTTTTTAAGCTCGACGAAATGTTTGATATATTGTTATACAAAAGTATACAAAGACTTTAATATCTTGTATCACTATTTGCGACTTCAAACGTTTCGTGATTTAAAAACACGTGATTTTTAGTTAGAATATTCCTATTTTGCTTTCAGTTAATTTTATATAAACTTTAATGTTGGCAAATCTTTTTCATAGGCCTCGTCACGGATTTTATATTATCTTTGTAATATCTTTATATAACCAGCTGTGGAACAAACCAAAAGAAGATATTTTTAAACTTTTTGGTACAAAGTTATAAAGTTTAAGGTATTTTCTTGCTTATAAAGCCATTAAATTGTTTAATTTTTTTAAATAAAAAGTTTGAATAGAGAATTATTTTTGCCTGCAATATGAAATTCTTAAACTAATTAATATTTGTAATTCCTTGAGCAAAAACTAAAGTACGTTTTGTTCTGGGCCTTCTTATTTGTAAGAAAATAATTTTTCATAAAATTATATCAACCACAAATTATAATAAGAAAGAGATTTATTCTGGTGATTTTTAATACGAGTATCTTTAACTGTCGATATCAACGATGTCAGAAGACGCCATGATTTTATTTGCTCATATTTTGGGCGGATTATAATTTACGTAATATTATTTATGATAGATTTTTATTTAATAAAATTATAAAAATTTTTTTTGGAAAGTTAAATATTTTGCTGATTTTATAAAGCAAAATATAAATTACCTTTCAACTTATACTCGTATTCCTCTTGTCGTAGACAAATCAAGCGCCCTCAGTTTCTTATTTAAGGGCTCTTATTATTCATTCCATTCTGCATTTTTTATTCGTCTGGCACACCAGGCATGACCACTTGGATTATTATTATTTCTGTCATTAAATCGTACACAACATGAACCAAAATATTCTATATTTAGATTATTACAAGTGCGAGCAACATCTGATTGTACTTGTATTGTTTTAAGATTTCTTTTTTTTTCGAAAAAAGAGTACAAATAATTTTTATTTTTAAGCACTTTTCAGTTTAATGAAACGGCACATGGAGCAGCGCGAGACTGGTCAGCTTTAATTGCTAACAATTTATATGGGTGTGAAGATAAATTTAAAAATTTTTAACCCCAGACTCAAACCCGCAATATTAACATACCTCTGTTAATTAAGTAGCAGGGCTCTGTTAAGCCTAACAAATTTATATTTTGCACTGCAAATGCATTTAAAACTAAAAAATTGGTAATAATTATATTGAAAAATAAAATAATATATTTCTAAAAAAATATTCTATAGAGTGCCATAAAAATTTAAAATAAACGCATTCATTAAAGAAAGACAGTTTAAGAAAGTTCATAAAAATTCTTGTTGAACACTCAGACAATATGGATTCATTGCACTACATAAGTAGCAGGCAATGCTTTTCTGTGCCAGCAATTCAAAAAGCCAGCCTGCAATAGCTGCTATGCATTTATTTATGGAACAACCCTCTTTAATTACCCTTATCATAAATACGAAGACCCTATATCTATATCATAATATGGAGTAATACCCATATGACCAATAAGAAGACCCTATTTAAAAAGGCATAATGGTCCTGCCTTTTTTAAAAAAGTTTAATATGGAAGTAATATTCGTATTATTAATATGAATACTGATAGACTTGGATCCATCCTAATATTTATATGGATTTTTCAAAAATTTCTTCAAATTACAATAGTTTTAATATATTTGAAAAGAGCACTATCGCTACTTTAGTTAAGTTTTTTCGAATTTCGCTTATTTTTGCGATAAAATCAATATTTGCGGAGATACAGCCACTTTTCTAAAAAAGTTTAATAGGGAAGTAATATATTTATTATAAAAATGAATAGTGATAGACTTGGATCCATCCTAATATTAATATGGATTTTTTAAAAGGGGACCCTTACCATAATATCGAGCAATACCCCTATAATAAATACGAAGACCATATATTGAAAAGGGGGGACCCTTACCATAATATCGAGCAATACCCCTATAATAAATACGAAGACCATATATTGAAAAGGGTGGACCCTTACCATAATATCGAGCAATACCCCTATAATAAATACGAAGACCATATATTGAAAAGGGGGGACCCTTACCATAATATCGAGCAATACCCCTATATTAAATACGAAGACCATGTATTGAAAAGGGGGGACCCTTACCATAATATCGAGCAATACCCCTATATTAAATACGAAGACCATATATCGAAAAGGGGGGACCCTTACCATAATATCGAGCAATACCCCTATATTAAATACGAAGACCATATATTGAAAAGGGGGGACCCTTACCATAATATCGAGCAATACCCCTATAATAAATACGAAGACCATATATTGAAAAGGGGGGACCCTTACCATAATATCGAGCAATACCCCTATATTAAATACGAAGACCATATATCGAAAAGGGGGGACCCTTACCATAATATCGAGCAATACCCCTATATTAAATACCAAGACCATATATTGAAAAGGGGGGACCCTTACAATAGCAATACCTCTACCTCCAACTTTGTTGGGACTTTTGAATATTGGACATTCATAGGGATGGCTGGAGGAGTGTTGTCCAATAATTCTTTTTGCCCATCTCCTTGTTTTAAGGGGGGATACCAAATACCGAAAACAGCGCCGCGCTCGCTGAAGATCAATACGCTTACGCCATTGATGGCACAATAAAACATGTTAAAACAACATGAAATGCTCGTATTACACGTAACTTAAGCTTGATCCCACACATTAAGAGAAGATTTTGTACGTGACAGAAAGTTCTAAAGCAGCTTTTAAAGTTCATTTCGAGTTTTTTTTTCTTTAGTTTCTTTTCACATAAAGTTGAAAGCCGTCATTACCTTAAGCGGCAAATATTTTTTTACATGAGGTTAAAAAAAGTAAATTTTTTAAATTGTTGTGGTGGGTGGGTGGCTCAGCTACTAAAATGTAGGTTTTGTCATTTTATTTTGCTTGCATGTAATTTATATTTATTTACGAAAAAACAAGGTTAAAAGCAAAAAAAGCGGCTGAAATGTCTACAGTTTTTCGGGTTTTTATGGAATAAAAAAAAAAACTTCACCAAAGTTGGCAAAAAACTGTTAAGCCAAATTTCTTAACCTACATCAATATTTCGAGCTTAAATGGTGTTAATGAAGATTTCTGTCACACAAACAAAACAAAAGATTAGCAGCTGCATATTATTTTATAAAAGCGATTAAAAATAAAACAAACAAAAATTCAGCACAATATTAAAGCGAATATTAAAAATATTAAAGATTTTTTTAAACAAAGTTGAACGAAATAATACGGATGCCTTCTGAAAGGGGTCTGTCCAAGTTTATTTTCTTTTTCTAATTGGAATTTATTTTCATACAAAAAAAATTTGCAAATTGAAAACAAACATTGAAAATAATAAAAAACTTTTGTTGAATCAATATTTAGTGGAAAAGAATTAATAATAAAATAAAAGTTTGTTGAATAAATTTAGGCACATAACGGAGGTCTGTTCAAAATATAAAGTGAATTTTCATTATTCTCCAAAAATATTTATTTATTCAGCAAATTTCTATTCTTTATTCTTCAAAACAGTTCACAGATTTTTTCCACAACTGGACAACTGGAGATGGCAACAATGTTTTATTTGACAACCAATTTAACAGCTGACTTTGGTTTTACATTTCACCAGAGCAAATTATGGACATTTTTGTTATCAAAATAGTGGCTCCTTTCGTCTACTGACATTGAATTTCCATTCCAAATTTTGTGCTCCGGTGAGGACCATTTTTGGTTGAATGGGTACTTAATTAAGCAGAATTGTGGAATCGTAAAGACGATCAATAAAATCCATTTAACAGTTTTTCTTAGTTATATGGTTTTGCATTTCAGCCAACGTTCTAAGTCCGTAATTCGAAAATCTTGTTTCACTTATAATTCGACATTAATCAAAAATTTGTACAAATATCATATAATAAATAAGTCAACAATATTTTATAATTAATTTATATCTTGTTTTTAATTATAGAATTGAATTAATAAAAAAAAATATGGTTTTTCTTGCTGCTGCTGTGGCTGCAGTTGTCGTTTAGAATGTGGTCCATAACCATTGAATAATTTTGCATAAATAATTAAGTTCTTGATGTATTTCATAAATTAAATTGGCGTACAAAATTATAAATTTGAAAATGTGAAAAAACAATGTTGTGCGTGTGTTTTGTGTGTGTGTGTGTGTGTGTGATTAAGCACAAATAATGACTTTTTTTATTTAATGGTTTTTAATTCTTTATATTCTTGTTTGTTTTGTTAAATACTCAGGTGTTACGATATATCGTAGAGGTTCATATTGCTGGCTGACAAACTTTGCTAAGAAATTTTTCATATGACCAGAAAAATTGTGTTTTAATTTTTTAAAAATATATTTTTTAAAATTAAAGTTGTTTTTCCGGCTGTGTGTATTAAAAACATTTCGTAGTTCAATAGACAAAATAATTTCACTAATTACGAGGTATGATAAATGCGCTTGGCGATAGATGAGAACTTTGTAAATAGTTTCGGACTCTTAAAAGTAACGTTAATGGGACAACCAATTAAGACATGAAATTTATGACATATTTTTATTTCGCAATTATTATTTTTTATTTATTTATATTAAATCTTAAAGTTAAAGCTGTAACTATTTATGGTGAGTTCTCTACGCTTATAATTTCAATAGCCTTGAACATCATTGTAAAATATTTTCAAACGTCCCTCTGAATATTCAATAGTCTTTAGACAGACAATTAGAATACAAAAAAAAAAAAAAGTTCTAATAGTATTTTTTTTTTTGCTTTTAAGAAAACGCCAAAAACAGAGTTGCGTTCTAAGAAATTTCGAGAAATAGGCTAAAAAAACATTTAAAATAAATTTTATAGTTTTAAGTTTAAGATTTAATGTCAATTGTAGACTAAAATTACTTCTTAAGTTCCGTGTAATAACAGCCTGTTGCACGATATCGAACGTTAATGTTCGTCGCTAAAATCTAAATTAAAAAGTTAATTTTATCAAGTTCATCTGTCGGTCAAATCATCTATGAAATGTCGCGATTAAGGCAATTAGTTTGCTGTTAAACAGTTTTCTAATATTGAAATTATAGGCGAACGTTAGTAATCGACTTTGAGGGACGGGCCTAATTTATTGTTATTTTGCATATTGAATAGATATTATTGGAACAACTTTTATGTTGCTTTATTTAAATCACAAAAATCATGTTCTCTGTTGACCCCACTTGGTTTCTTATTATCATTTGCTGGCAACACTTTTGCCAAATTTATGGCAAATTCTTAATTTGATAATTTTATTTCGTTAAATGCAAATTAAACAACAATTGCCCATATTGTTTGTTTTGGTTTTACTGATATTGTTTAAATTTCATTCTTGTTATTTGCAGTTTTAGGTTTTTTTTTGGCCAAACAAAGCCAGAGCTTTGAAACCATTTGCCATTGTTTATAAAAACCAACAAAACGATAGACAAAAACCACATTTTAACAAACAAATGTTTATATTTACGATATCAAAACAAACATAAGTCAATTTAAAATTGAATTTCGGTTAAATTTTTTTTCTTCCAGTCATTTCGGCCAACTCTTAAAACACATGTTTAAAGTCGAGTTGTTATTGCAATATTTTTATTTTGTTTGAAACATTTTAAAAATAAACCCACATTTGTGATCGTACTCGTATATCTGCTTAGAACAACTGCAGCTACAAAAACTGCAGCCAGAATGAGGGTGGCTAAGCAGCAAACGTTTTGAAATATATTTTTGCTTGTCTATCCTCTGGCTGATTTCCTGCCAATTTAAAATGAAACCGATAACGGTTTTTTTTGGGCAATATAAGGAATTGTAAATGAGCTTGAGAAAAAACTTTTTTAAAAACTTGTCTTAAGTAAAAGATATTATTACACTTGAAACTTATATATGAACTGAAATATGAGTAACTTTAAAGGTATCGGCCGATTGTGCCTCTGGGGCTTCAGGAAACCCCTATTTAAAAACCGAGGGGGTTCAAATTGCACCAGTTTCGTGGCCAATCCACGTCACCGCTGTTAGACATAATCATATCCTCAAATCGTTCAGGCTGAGCGTTTTGTCCCCTGTGCGACACGTGGCAACATCCTACTGGAACCTCAAGTAATCAACGGGCACAAGAAATTAACCTCACTCTCTGGAGAGCAGGTTTTGCCGTGCCGCTTATCAAGTTAGGGCACTCTGCTTTGCGGGCTATAGAGACCAAGGGGTTCCTCGATTGGCACGGCAACCAAAACTGCGTCCTCTTGGGATGTCTGGAGGCCATCAGTATGCCTTGGTCATAAGCTGAGATGTCTACCTGGGCTGAAACGTTCTGGCTGTGGCTGGAACCTAAAAACCCCGGAAGAGGATTGTGTAGGTACCGTATTTGTGGTGTACTTTGGGTGATTCAAGTGTCCTCGAGGTACTCTTGTGTTGCAAAAGCTTCCAGTTATTCGTAAAAACTAGACGCTGGGCAATATACATATATCCGGGCCATTTAAAAAAACCAGTTGCTAGATCCAAGAAAATATTAATTCATGTACTTTTATATTCAATAAAGACTTGCTTGGTCGGTTGCAAAGGAAGTCGACTCTGTCATTCATTCAAATCGTTTAACAAATCATACTTCTTTGCCTTAAGTAGCACTCGAAATCGAAAAAAAAGCAAAAACGTTCAAATTAAAGTGAACAAAATCGTTTATACTACCAAAATATTTCAGCTTATAGACACACATACAAAACAATTTGCCCTGCAAAATTGTTTAAACATTTCGAGGTGTGCACATAACATTAATGAACATGCACGCTTTGTACCAACATCCAACATCCAACAACACAACAGAACTGTCAGAAGACAGAAAGAAGAAAAAATAAAGCGAAACACTGCAATTTAAAAATATTGAATACAAACAAATTATCCATTCATTCATATCCACCCACATGAAATTTATTTTCTTAACGAAAAAACAACAGCAAAAATTCAGTTAAACATTTTTTTGGTAGAATGGCGCAACAAAATGGCAAACAAGTAAAAGAGGAAAAAAAATAATTTGCATAAAAGAGGAGCAACTGCTGCGTGTTGCTGCATGTCAAATTAAAGATTCAATTAAAATTTTAATTGAAAAAGAATTATTTCGCAATGTTTTTCAAAAAATTTTAGTTTTTTTTTTTGCACTGGCAGAAATAATACTTTTCAAATATGTACATCATAGAATGTCGTGGAAATTTAAGGTTTATTTAACTTAAAATGAGAATAAAATAACTGTAGATTTGGTTGTGAAAGATTGATAAAAAAGAAGCCGTTAAACAGCGAAGTGATATAAAATATTGTTTGAAAGATTAAATTACTTTTGAGCTGCAGTAAGAAGGAATTTGAAATCTAAATTTAAAGATTTTAGATTTTATATAAAAAACTTTAAATGACTTTTTTCTTTAAAAATAACAAACATTCCCATTTCTCATTTCTTTACAGGTATGTAAAACCATTTTCTTTTTGCTCAAATCACAGAGACGGCGTGAAAGGTATGATTTTAAATATAAAAATGATTTTTTTTTCGTATCAGTATTTAAAAGCTTTTAAGCTGTATGACCAAATGCCAGATCGGAATCTTTATTGAGTTTTGTACTGTGACACACATAACTTAAGTGCGATTTTAAAATCACACATGTGATCTCAAAGTTCAAATCACAGTAAATTAAATGCAAAAGTAGCAGGCTATACAAAACTGCAAAAATCATACGTTCGTTTTCAAAACCACATGTGTGATTTTAATTTCACATGTGTGATTTTCATTTCACATGTGATTTAATGTTCTTTCAGATCATACACAACATGAATTTTACACTGAATTAGTTTATATCGCCAGGCCAAAGAGGTTAACAACAGTAGCGTGTAAATAAAATATATAAATTGAAATTCTTTTTAATTTTATGGGAAATTGTCCTGAAAATCCCAATACTATTATTTTATAGTGGAAACGAAGATATTTCCTGTGCTTCGCGGCAGCAAACTTTAGTAGGGACTCGACAGATACAATTTTTTATACATATGAGAAATTTTTTTTATAGTTTTAGGAGTGTTTTTGAAATCTATAACTTGATCAAGGCGACTTCACAGCAGCTAAGCACGCCAGTACAACAACCACATTCGGTGCAATGACAACTATTCGCCAAATGTGCTCAACAAGCATTCTGCTCTTGAACTATTGTCATCTAAGAGGGACTATTGTGAGACTTAAAAATAAATCAGCTGAGTTTACAATTTGTCTTGATTTTGACAATGTGAAGAAATCAATGACTTTTCAAACCGCATTTATTTTTTTTTTTTTTTTCATAATACAATAATGAATTTTTCATAAGTTCAACCCGATCTCTGGTGTGAATGGGGGGGAGAGAAACTAAAACTTTTGTTTTTATTACTGTTATTGGATATTCAATGAAATCATGGAATGTCCCACACAAATTGCATTAATAAAAATGTCGTAAAATAAAATATTGTCATGTGAATTGACTTAAAAAATCAAATGAATTTAAAACCTAAAAATTAAATGGTCAACAAATCAAAGTGCAAAACAAAAGTTTTATTTTTTCAAATACTTATTTTTTCTGCTCGTCAACAATCAATGAGTGACAAGTCAAAAATGAATATTAATTGACATTGAATGTCAATCAGTGATATTCAAATCATTTTTTAATTTTCATTTAATGAATAAACAGTTTTTTTTTTTTCGTTCAAAAGTATTTATATGTATGAATAGATGAATAAAAAAGTATTTCGGAGGCATTTGAGAAGTGGAAAAATAAATCTGTACAGATTTGTTGAAAAGAAACAATAGCAACATTTTGGCTTAATTCTCCTACACCTTTTGAAGGGCTTTGCAATGCCACATCTGTGGAGCGCTTTAATGTTTTTCTATGTTTAAATGGCAGAGGTGTTTTTTCAATAAAAGCTGGCGTTCCTCCAATTTCCATAAAACAAAATATATATTTGTTGTTGTATTGATGCCATTGTGCAATTCTACAAATAACCGCTGTGTGCATCTCACGAGCTGTATCGTGTTTGAGAATTCTACCCGCGATCTCTGTGACAAGTTCACCTCGGTTCAATGTGAAATAGACATGATGTTGTAAAGATTGTGGCGAAAAACGTTTCGAATATTCCGCTTTTAGCCGTTAGTCAGTAGCCAAATTCAACAGGTTGTGGTCCTTGGCTGAGGTCTTATAAGTTACGCCAAATCGACTGCTTCGCATTCCCTTGCACAATATTGTTTAACCAGACAGTGGACTTAAATCTATACACCATGCAACGATCTGTCCTCTAGGCAACACGATTAGGGCGAGCGTAAAATAAACTCGCCCGTGTAACGATACTTATTCCCTCCTTGCTGGTATAACTTAGAACGGTCCAGGGTCAAAAAAGTAAAACTCCCGGAAATGCACTTGCTCTTAAATTCGCTTTAGAGATTTACTGTTAGTTTGAATGTAGGACCAAAATGACCCGACCGAAACCAATTCCTACCGCCAAAACACTATATTCTGAAGCGTAGTTAAAAAATTCCCTGAGAATATAGTTTGTTTTAGGTTGGTACTACTGAAAAAATTAAACACTCTTCCTGGACGTTTAGGCCTCTAGTCTCGATAGAAGGCATGGCATTTTGTGAAACTCCCCCGGAAATAATTTGCTACTGGGTGGGTGACAGTCCTGGAAAAATTTAAAATTTTTCCTTGGCCTTTAGGTTTCTATATAGGGAACCCTACAACCTATTTGTTAGACGCAGTACCTCAGGTATTTGCAGAGTTATCATTTTATTTATGGATTGTGATGAGTGGAAAACACAGATTTGCATTTGTTGTGATTTGATCTATATGACGATTATCTTTTGTCTTGTTCTTATTTATAGTTTTGATTATTTCTCATTTTAAAAATTTAAAACTTACAAGAAAAAAAAAATTGATAAATAACCATAATAGAATATGAGTGAAAATAAGTGAACAATAAACAAATGCGTAGCGTTATAAACAAGTGTTTTTGTTTAAACAAGACTGAACAAGAAAAAAAAAACCAAGAAAATAAAATAAATAATAAACAGCGAAACGAGTTGAGACGAAACAGCAAATACTCGTACCGCTTAAAATAACAATTTTAACCGCTTTATGGTTTCTGAAAAAATAACAGCACAAAAGGCCACAAAATGATGAATTCGTTAAACAAAATATAAAATAAATAATTCTGACACAGTTATGCCGAGTTAGCAAGTAAGTCCCAGCGGACAGCAGCAATAAATTAATGTACATATGTACGAGGTTTGTTCAGAATAATGAAGTGAATTTTCATTTTTTCTTAAAAACAAATTTTTTTAATCATCAATTTCTATTTTGCCTACTTCAATGTAGTCCCCTCTCAGTAATACATAATAAATTTGCCAGTTCTGCCTGCCATACGCTTCATGCTCGAAATTTCATAAACATGCCGACATCCTCAGCAACTTATCTAATAGTGGCACTGGATGATGCTCAACATTTTCAGCGGTGGTTGATGTGCTGGGGCATCCAGGGTTGAGCGTCGCCATTTGCATCTTCTCGACCTTCTTTGCTACTTGTAAATATTTCGTTGACTCACCGCATGCCACTGGCGGCCACCTTTCAAGTGCTTTTAAGCTATTAATTTTATTTTTTACGGAAAATCGCCGATTGCGTAAAACGCGTTTGATCTTTAACAAGACACACACATGTACGAGACGAATGTAGAACCATAAGAAAAACAATAACAATTCTCCATATTTTTTGAACAGACCTCGTATGTTATTTCGCCGCCAATATAAAATAGTAAAAATGTTAGTTAAGTGGTTTGGCATTTCAGCTCACGATATGTGTGTATGTACATATGTAACTAAAATGATAAATGCATTGCATATTATCAGTGTCAATTTTGTTTTGCTTCAATTATTGAACAAAACGTTTTATTCCCTCGACTTTGGAAAAAAAAAACTTTTGTCACAAACTCTCTAAAATACATTTCCAGAGCCATTTTTCCACCAAAAACTTATTAATATACCAACCGCTAAATATGTTAATTTTGGTGATATTAATTCGTTTAGAGATTTTCTTTTGTCCAGATAGTGACTGAACGCCGTAGAAAAAGTCTCCTGTGCCAAAACTTTGACATTTTTATAACAAAGGAAATGAGAGTTTCATCTATTTAACAAACAAAACACACAATTGCTTTGAATTATTTATTACACAATAATAAAAAAAAATTCAATAAAAAAACGTGAACTTTTTCTAAATAATAATAGAAAAGTTGTTTCAGGTAAAACAAAATAAAACGAAAGTAAAATTGTTCAAAAAAATATTTTACCTAAATAAATAAATACAGCGACGACACATTTTGGTAAAAAAAAGGGTTTGATTGGGTTATTTTGTGCTTTTGAATACAATAAAAACATGAAGTCTTTTGTTTTGAATCTAGTTTAAACTATTCTGTTCCTTTACTTAAAACTATTCTGAACATTAAGTACAGACAATGAGCCACGTGTCCCCTATGCCATACAGATAAATCTTTAGAAAACTCATGTGCCGTAAAAACGTCTTCAATATATTCGTTTGTAAAGAATCGTTCATCAAGTCTTTCCCATTTTTAAAATGAAATGAAAGATAAACCGCGTGAGAAATTTCTTATTCACTTGAAAGGTCTAGTTCCGCATTCACTTAGACCTTGGCCTGAAGCTAACATTAGGCAGTTCACATCGCCTCTAGTGCTCGACTTTTCATCATTTATGAAATTATAGTGCCAGAACGTCTTCAAAATAATCGTATAAAACCTTTCAGAAAGCGAATTTCGTGTTACTTATTTTTATTTGTACGGGAACTCATCATGAATAGATTTACCAGCCAGCTACATCTTTTAAATATTCATATAACACCCTTTAGAAGATAATAGTATATAATGAGTCACGTATGAGTCAACTTATGTTTATTCAATGTTGTTTGACAATTTATAGTGCAGAAACTTTTTATAAAATATTCATATGAATTTAACGACTCACGCGTGTCTTATATAGTCAACTCAATATATTTTAAATTATATATATAGTTTAACAATTTATCGTAGAAGGAAAAAGTTTCCCAAAAATATTCAACGTATTTTTATTCAGTGCTATTCGAGAATTTGTTATTAAAGGACTTCTAGTGTAATGATATCTTCAAAATAATTTTTTTAACTTATTTTTTTGCTTATGATGTAAATATAATGCCATTAAAAAACAAAACACATCGAGTCACGCGTGACTTGTTTCCTTACGTCGTCTTATTTTTATTGGGATTGCCAGTCAACTTATCATGGAAAGTATATCAAGTCAACAACGTTTCTAAAGCATTTGTATAACAACATTTAAAAAAAGAAAATATGAAGAGTCACGCGTGACTTGTGTGGTTAAATGGTCTTATTTGTACTCAGTATTGCCAGGAAATTTACTATTTACGTTCTCACAAGGCAATAACGTCTCCAGATCATTCATATAACACCAGTTAAACACACAAAATATAACGAGTCACGCGTGACTTGTGTCAGTAAGTTGACATATATTCCATATTATTATATATATTCCATATGTTTTAGAGAAACTCACAATGCAAAGATATTCATATAAATCTATTCAAGGAACGGCGTACCACAAGTCACGCGTGACTGTAGTTGTACTAGTAACTTATTTCTATTCACTATTTTTTGATAATTCATCATGCAAAGACTTAAAAGACAAAAATTTTTCTATAGTATTTATTTAATACTACTCCAAAAAATAAGTACAGTGAGTCACGTACTAACTGGTACCCACTTTTACTTACTTTTTTTTCGCCAACTTTGCATGGAAAGGCGTTACAAAATACAACAAAGTTTGAAAAATGTTTTTTTTAGAACTTGCGTAACATCAAATCTTCCAGTTTGTTGGTGTTAAAACCATCAGAAAATTAGTATTAGAATCTGTTGTCACAGTGTTGCTATTCGGTAAAGATACCGATAAGATAAAATTCACTACCTGGCATTTACAGCTGTGGCCGATACAAATGACAAGAATTAAAATATTGGCTTTTAAGTTTGATATTTTCAATTTCAATTTATTTATGCTTTTTATATGCATTGACATTTTGACATCTAAACCTTTGATTATAAGAACAAAAAAACAAAAAAAAAGTAAAAAACTGCTCCGAGACAGACACACGTTCAGACTTGTGGACGGAAAGAAAAGAAATCGTTAAAATTTATACGAGTTCTAGATTTGATAAATGTGTAAATTTATTGACTGTTTTCCATGTAAAAAGACTGCATTTTAATAGTTTTTTTTTCTTTTCACATAATTTTTTTTACACTTTTCATTTTAGATTTTCTTTTCATACATAAATCAAAAGTATGTCAAACTTAATTAATAATAAATAATTTCCATGAATGGAATGGAAAGTGTCATAAATTCGTTTGAATGCATTTTGTATTTATAAATGGTTTTTCAAATTCAAACGACATTTGGCTGGAACTAGAATAAATGATCAGAAAAAACACACACAAGTAAATAAATAAACCACAATGTGAAAATGTATCGAAAACTTTGTTCCAGCTAAAATTTTGACAAGTTTTATGAACAAAAAAAAAAAAAAAACATTTTTTTTCTTGTTTGAAGTTACAAGTTGCCCTTGGAAAAAAGATCATAATGGTTGTGGTGCATAGTTTTTAACAACGATTTATCAAAAATGTTTTTTATCTGACTTATGTTATTTTCTTATAATTTATCAATAAAACCTTGGTAAAGTCAATAACACTTTTATTTACAAATAGATTTATTTATTACATATTTTTTTGTTAAAGTCTTTTCTTGTTTTTTTTTACACACAGTCAAGTATTTGAATTTTCTCAAGATCCCTGTACTTTTCTCAAATTTTGATTTTTTAATCTAAAACTTCATACTAATTTTATACCTGACATTCGCCTCAATCTAGTTCCTTGCATAAAACAGACCTGTGGCAAGGCAACAGCACCCCGAAGATTTTCTTTTTCCTGCGTCTTTAGGCTTAAAGCACAACCAGAACGTTGCAATCTCTTCAACCAATGACGGACACAGAAAGGCAAAAGGCATGCTGGAGGGCTTGTCGGTCCGCGTTCAGCCAATTGAGCGTTGGTGAAGGTTTCGGAAGAACATGCATAACCGAAGTTGGTTGCCGTAGCAACAGAGGGACCTCTTCCGCTGTAGCAGGAAAACAGAGTGCCCTGACTGGGTGTGCAATTGTCAGACCTACGAAAATATGGCCAAGCATTAGACCTACATATATCGTCAAACGTCGTTACCAACTCCTCTTCCTGTGATTTTAGGTTCCAACCAGCCAACAATAGACCAACACCAGAATTCTTCTTTCATGGAATCCTGGAGAGGTGGGGGGGTTCATGCTGGTCCCCAGTCTGCCAATTAACCATTTCTGGCACCGAAGTCGTACAACAACTTTCTGGAGTTTGAGTTGCTGTACGAACCGGGGAACCTATTCTCCTGATACCCCAAAAACCAGACTCCAGAGTTTTGAGATTCTTAATGCTAAGGTTTCAATAGAAAAAACATTTAAGAAACAGACTTTTTGACTGTCCCATAATGTCGAACGTTAACGAAAAACTGATGAAAATCAAACTGCTACATAATCACGATTTATCGGAATTCATTAATAAAAACCATTAATGAAATTGGCAAAACAAAGTTCAAGTTATTCAAATCAGTTTTTTCATCCGCCAAACATTGAACATTAACGTTCGTTATGGTGGGATGGGCGATTTAGATATATAGGAAACTCGAGGAGGAAACTATTTGGGCAAAATTAAAATTCCGGTTGAAGCGTAAACAATTACTAATTAGTAATTTGTAGATATTCTTATAAATTTTAACGATTTTAACCGTTTTGAATAACAATCCAATTGATTATGTCTTAATTGTGATAAAAATTTAATAGCTATATGTTAACAATATATGGGTTAGATGGTTACTGTAGTGCTGCATAGCACGTCTTTTTTTTCAATTTCAAGTCAATTTGATGTCTTTAATGATTTTGTTTAACTCTTTGTCTATATTTATTTAAAAATATCAAATGTATCAGTGCCAGCCAGCTCTAAGGTTGCCTTTCATCTACATATTTACCCAAACAAGTAACTTGCTTTGACCTACTTGAAGGAAATTTAAAAATAACTAAATTTTTTTTAAATAAAATTTATTAAATTAATTTAAATAATGTCGTGTAAAAGGTTATAGCAACTGTTTAAAAACACACATGCAGAATTGTTAACTAAAACTAAAAATGCGTTAAATGTTATTTTGTCGTTTTTCTGGAAACTCGTTTTAGTTTTATGCCGCAGAGACGCAGTAACCGTCGAAGATATTGAAAACTGAAGAAACTAAAATAACAGACATCAAGTTATACTTAATCTGTCATTTTAAAATAAATGCTGTTGATAATTTTAAGTTTAAATCATAAATTATCAACCTTGTTCGAGCAACTTCAGCGTTCCCCATCATGTCAGTCAATTGAGATTAAAAGCGAATACACAAACATACCTAAATTCTTCATTCTTAGCAAAATGTGTAAAAGAAACTACTTAAAACTATAAAAAACTACGCTTCAGGTACTAAAATTTTCATTCCAAAAAAAGTGGCTTTAAAAATGCTGAATGGTGTTATTTTTCAAGTTTAAATATAAACAAGAAACAAAACTGGTAAAAAAAAAATTATATAAACTTTCGTGTTTGTTTACATTTTGTTGTTTTCTTTAACGGCTGACAAATTGCCAACTCAACTAAAAGTTCTGAAAAATACGCAAAAAAAAAAAAAAAAAAAAAAACCGTAATTTGTCAGTTTTAATTGAGACTAAATAAATAAAGGCAAGAAATTGAACATATTCGATATTAGTAAATTATTGATATTTTGATAATGTCCCAACTGGTCATATCCTCGTGAACGGTTGCGGGAATATCTAAATGAGACATTAAGTGCAGCTATTGCCAAAGTGAGATGTACTTCAATAAAACAAAGAATACGGGCCCCAATCATGTGGGTACACCATTATGGCACCAACTTCACTTCATAAACTCAACAAGGGCTCTATAGCGCCCTCATGTGGGTATATGAAAGCGACACAACAAAAAACTCCTTGGTGTAACCTCTGCGGACAATAATTTCCTAATCAACAAAGAAAGGCCTTAACTAGACTCGCCTGAAAATTCCCCATCATCCACAATCATCCAGAGTTTATGAATAACAGGAGTCTGTTGTAAGACAACAGCTCGTCGTGGACATTTGGACCACCAAAATAGATACTTGCTGCGATTTGAGGTCTAAATCACAGGCAGAACATTTCAGCCAAGGTAGACAGACACCTCAACCTATGACCAACACCACTTTACCCAAAGATAACCCTGAGGCTCGTTGGCCCGCCTGCTGACAGTTGACCTTTTTTGGAATCATATATGAACTTCTTAGAGTTTTGGTTGTCGTAACAAATGAGGGATTCCTTCCTTCTATCCCTCGAACAGAATACTGCCTCTATTTAATTAATGACACGGCATAACCTGCCTCCCGGGTAAAGCGAACCGATACAGCAAGAGATTACAAAGATGACACTGTCCTCCGCTTAGTTGCCCACGTATTGGTGGTGGTCATTTCATTTAAATATTCATCGGTAAAGCTGTTTTTTTGGTTCATCTGTTACAACCACCGCTATATGAATGGCAATAACGTTCATTTCTTGCCGAATTATAGTAGAAAAGAAGGGCACTGCTGTCCGCATAGTTCTCATTTGGCACATACAGCACGATACCCCCAAATAAAACAGAGCTCGTGTCGCAAGTAAACGACAAGAAGAGTAGTTTTGATCCTCCAGATACCCTAACATTTCGCTTTCACACCATTACACCTCAACTCTAATGAAAAATGTATATATGAGATAAAAACCTTCATCAAACATCGACCAGTCGAGCAACATATTGTAAAATTGCAACCCGGAGCAAATAAAAAATCTTGTGGCTTAAATGCTCTTATATTCTAAAAATCTAATGGAAGCTCTAATTGCACCCCTTTTCTTAGATAGTATTTTGCATTCACACTATCAAGTACTACAGCCCGAGCTGGTTTTTTTTTTTTAGTAAACCACTTACATCATCTATTCCTAATTCAAAAATTAAAAAAGCTTCTACTTAACAGTTTTTCTTTTTTTTTTGCTGAGATTTGCCATTTAAACAGTGGACAAAAAGTCATTAAAATAGTCTGGCAACAATTTAGATTTTCTACACTGGACCCACAAGAAACATTTCAATATTCAATTAAGCATAAAATTTTTGTATTTTTTTTGTATTTTTTCGCTGACAAAACTGGTACATCAAATGTGTCGGACTAGTCGCATTCGTAAGATTTTTCATATTTTCCGCTTTTAAATGTCTACAACAAATGGAGAATGTTAAAAGCCTTTTAAGAGCCTACATTATTGCTAAAAATGCTTTTTAAATACTTAATATTGTGATTTTATAAACAAAATTGGTTTAGTCATTCTGTTTTTGTTACACTAACTTGGCCAGTTGCATTTTGAAATGAGCCTAGAAAACCAATTACGTTGTAATCTTAGTGGTTTAGCCGTTTAGTGGAGGGGACATTCCATTGTTTCTCAAACACATATTATACATAATTTTTGGCCTGGCTCAGTTTGCTTCGCTGGACTCATATGCATAATTTTTAGTTAGTTTTTTTTCGTTTGCTGCATGCACTTAGAAAAATCGTTTAAAACTTTTGTTGGTGGGGTTAAGTTTATTTGGCGTAATAGTCGTATTCATTTAATAGATGGAGTAAGTGAATGGCAGGCTTACTGGGTGGCACAAAATTAATCAGCCTTTCGGAAGATGCTATAAGTTCTGGGCCTGGGGCTGTTTTTCTAACTGCTTTAGTGCAATTTTCTGTATACAAAAATCAAAGGCGGTTGTATACTAATTGGATATACTGCGCAACAAAATCATTCCATTTGCTCAGAAAGAAAGGCCATTAAAATAAAAGCTTATGGAGGACTTTTTAATAATCGTAAGCACTTGACTGGAAATGGGAAATCGTGACTGGAATATAATAAGGTAGCCGCTATATACATCCAATCACTGGATATATATTCTGTAGGGTTCCAAAAAAAACATTGGATTTGAATATGTAAACGTAGAAATAAGCAAATAGGGTGGGATAAAGTCCAGCAGTTTTGTGTATTCCATTTCGCCGAATATTTATGCCAATCTGGTGCGTTCAATGAGCCTCCAACGATCAACGTCAGTATGTGATTAAAATAAAAGGAGCTTTTACCACATATTTATTTTTTTTTATTTTCTTGGGTTATATTTTTTAACTTTACTAATTTTTCGAATAATAATTTATATATAATATAATATTTATATTATATTATTATCTCATATAGTTTCATATATATTTTATTTATATTTATACCTTTTTATGCTGTACAATATATAAATATTTCATTTGGCCAACGCATATGCAAAAAATACGAAATCAATTTCAGAAAAGAGTGAACATTTTAAGTGTCCTTGTTATTTTTTCCTGCACTGTAAATAAAGTAAACAGATAGAAAATTTACATGATTTGAAACTTTTTTAGAATTCTGTAACGTGGCCTAATTCTTTTCAACTGACCCTTAACGTCAGTTGCAAAAGTTATAGCATCTGCAAAAGGTTTCATGAGTTTGGGACACCCTGTAGTTCGTTTGTTTTAGCCGAATTGTGGTTACAATAAAACGCTTATTACTTCTTCTTATCTGTCTATCTGTGTCTTTAACAGTTTGCAATTCCTAAGGACGTTGTTACAAAATCATATTTTAACCCCAATCTCCTGCCATTTTCCCCGCACCACCTGCTCCCCAAACAGCCAGTTACAAGCCAAGCATTTAAATTCTTCAGTTGTCTATCATTTGAGTTTTGCCTGCATGATTTTCTTTTTCACGTAATAACTTTATAAACCGGCATAAAGAGTTTCTCTTATTTAATAATTTTGTTTCCTCGATTGCATCCAACTACTTATTGGTATTTATAAACAATCATTTCTTACTTCATTCACGCGAGTGTGTACGAGTACAAGCCAGTAATCGCGTACAGGCTATAGGCAGGCCGGCATTAATGCAGATTTCTTAAGCATGAATGAATTAGAGGTGCCTGCAAAACAACAGAAAACAAAAAAAACAAAAAAAAAAAAACCCCTCTCCCCCAAAACCGAAAGGGTTAAATGCGCCGGCATAATGGCGCAACCATATTCATAGTACTCGTATATAAACAACTCCTACATAATTTATAATTTCGACATGAAGGAAAAAAAAGTTGCTTATAAATAACTCATAAGTTAAATTATAAGGAAAAATGAAATTTGTATAAATGCTCGCTCGCTCGTATGTCTGAGTACAGAAATGCAACTTTTTGATTAATGCCACAATAAAGTTTCAAAAGGAAATGTTTAACGTACATACAGATTTTTAATGTTGTATAATTAAATTGTGATTGTATGGAAAACTTTTATTATTATGTCGAGTATTTAATTGGTTGGTTAGATAAAACACTAAGAAGGTTTTTCTACCTGGTTGGCCAGAAACACAATTACGTGTAAAAAGCTAATAAACGAACTGAACACTTTCCAATTCACTATCATGTACAATTTTCTTATTTGAAAGTAATATAAATCTGAAAATTACATAATAAAACAAATAAAAGAAAAAAAAACAAAACATGTTCATTTGGCGCCGGTAGATGTTTGGGGCGGCCTGTAGCCGCCACGTTGTGTTGACAAGTTACACGATTGAGCAGCACGTCCAATTGACAAAACTGACAGAACTTCGAAGTCGGTTGGAAAATGGAGCCCAATTTTGTTAGAACAAATCCAACAACAGGCGGATTTTTTTGTTGCGTGTCTCAGTTAACAAGCAAAATTGTCGCATGTGGGAAGACGTGCTGCCACCAAAAGTTACTGTTTGGGGCGAAAGTTTCCCCGACTGGGCTTTAGCTGTTAAGAACTGCAATTAGTAATTTTTGGCGTTAAAGCAACGACCTTATCGCCATCATCGCGACCGCTCAGTAATTTAAAATTCTCAATAATACAATAAGAAACGGAATAAGAATTTTATTGTTTGATGATAAGCGATTTCTTATGGCATAAATTGTGCGTTATGGTCTTAGGCGTGTGGCAGGATGTAGTAATCGCTTACAGAGGCGCCGTTAACTATTTTATTCCACTACAGCTTTTCTCGCGGAACTCTTGTTTTATCTACATATAAATGCTATAATTACAAACCGATATCGGCAAAGTCCATTGCTCCAAATCAGCCGGATCTGTGCGGCAGTTTAGTCAGTCGAATCATCGAGTGTCCTAGTAAAATGTCGCAAGCTAATATTACAACGGATCTAATAATAACCGTGAAATGGGCTATTCACATTTCATTTTGCTGGCGCTGTAAGTAATGAAATGCAATGGACGAAAGCGGACATCTATATTGCCGCATGGCTCACTAGAACTCGGTTTTCAGACGGCCACGACTTGAAAAATTGTCCATCAAAACTGGCAGCTGCACCTGCACAAAATTTAACTCTTCCAAAGGCTGGCACAAAACGTGTGCGTGCCAAAAGGGTACTGCAGCAGTGGAAAACTGAGGCCCTAATTTTCTTTAAAAAAAAAAAAACTCATCTGCAGCAAAACGATTTTATATTCCACATCCAATAGTACACACAGACTTTTGGTTTGTTCTGCTAATTTAAAGACAGGAGGCTCTTAATGAATTATAATATTCAAACCAATCGATTTGAAACTATAAAGTTTGGTAATTTCAAAAGATTTTGCAAGCCGTCTGGCAATATTTATTACCAAATGTTTGTTTCTTTAATTTGTTTACTGCTGCGAAATATGCAAAAAACCACACATACATATAATTAACAAAATTATTTGATTATTAAATTTGTATGTAACTTGAAAACTGATTCTTGTTGTTGTTTTTCATTCGCATACAACAACACATGAGGTCACTGTAGTTCGTTTGATATTTATACTCATACGACTGTTTAATGTTGCAATTTAACAACGAACATACACCAGCATGCAAGCACACATAACCGATAAAACGTTTGTCCAGGTATGACGCTACCCAGCAAACATCAACAAAAAATTGTCTGGATATTGTAAAAATGCAACCCCGATAAAGTGTTAAACCTGGGATGTGTAAAAAAAAAATTCTAAACATTATGAAGTCTCTAATTGTCATTTCCTTTATATTTATTCCTCTCGATATTATTTTAGTTTTTGATTCACATATTGCCGACTAATAATTGTCCAGACTTTAAACCAATCACAGCACAAAACATGTGAAATTTCTTTGGTACTTGCGGAAACAATTAAGCATTCAATCATACACATATTACAATCTTCAAGTTTGTTGGGTTAAAAAGGTATTATGACTTCAGTCCCCCCCTCTCTCGTATTACCAAGACAAAACGAAATGAAACATACAAAAACAAAAAGTAAATTTCATTAGATCAATAGGTTAATAGCTTGAACCTACAACAACATTAAAATTATAGTTGCTTACATTTAGTACAATACTAATGATAGTAATGGAAGACACATGTAGAGAACACCGAGAAAATAATACAATAGAAACGAAGAACAAAAACAAAAACCGTTTTTGAAATAAAAGCAAATGTATTGTAAAGGTTGTTGAAAATGCGCAAGACCTACAAATTTGTTGAAGGTAATAAACGACTAAAAGTGCAACTACACCAGTGCAAATGAGGAAATAATTTGGTCTTTAAGGAATCCCAATAATGGGACCCAGCGATATTTGGGGGACTAAAATAATTGTGAAGTAGATCATGTGTGATTGATTCTCAGTGTCTGCTGCTGGGAACACAACTGGGGCGAAAGGTGAATTTTACTCAACGCGATCGCAATGGCAATTCGTCATTTGATTGACTCAATGTCAAGTGAAAGTATTTGAGCAGTCCGAAGAAAATTTCTGCGCCTTTTTTCGTTTTATTTTCTGCTAGGAACACAACTGGGGCGAATGGCGATAATGTCAGGCGCATAAATAAATTCTCCCTGCGAGTTCTTCATTTGATTGGCGCATGCCCAGTCTCCATTGAAATCATTTTGGAGATGAATTTTTAACAGTATTTTCAATTATCAACTTTGAATTTTAAAATCGCACTAAAATTAACAAACAAAAAAAATTATATTTTCATTTCTTTTCCTAATTTTTCCTAAACTTATTTTTTAAAGTAAAAGATTTTTGTAGTGGAAAAATAACAATAAAACCATCTAACAAAATTAATAACTAAAAAATATGTACATATATATTCATTTGTATAATAAAGGGTGATTTTTTTTAGAGTTGCACAAGTTTAAATCACAATAAAACAAAGAAATATTTTTGTATCAATTGAACTGTTATGTCTTAGGGGATACAAAATGGTATGACATCAATCATCGTCATCGTTTTTGGAAGACATATGCACGAATGATGGTATTTCGGAGAAAAGTTTGTGGATTATCTTTGTTCCAAATGCCACAATTCTGCTTAATTAAAAACTGGGCTTTATCGGAATACAAAATTTTGAATAAAAATCCTGTATCAATTCACGAACCATTATTTTCATACGAAAATTTTAATAATTTGCATGAATGATGCTTGCAAAACCAACTAAAGAAGCGGCAAATATCAGCTGTTAAATGGCTTGTCAACAAAAAAGCAGTGTTGCCAACCTAAAGTTGTCAATCTGTAAAAATTTAATTTTATAAATTATATGTATAAAAAATGCTTCAAACAGATATAAGAGTCCAAAATTAATCATGTTTTCTTCATTATTGCAATTATCTGCCGGTCATTTCATTTCGTATTCTGAAGTTTTAAAACATCATTGCATTTGATGGGACAACTAACACTATCGGGAAGTTCTAAGTTTTACAATAAGAATTGTCTCGTTTTAAACTATATTTTATTTTAACTAATGCCCCAACTATTTTTGAGGACATTCATATATGAATAAAGTTTTACATATTTTGCTCTATAGTATGAAATGGTCTTCAAATGGGCGTTTTTTTTTTTTAAATAATTGCTCTGCATTTGAGTGGGTGCTGACAGAAACTTTAAAAAACGTTCCGAAAACAGAAAAAAGAACGAGTGGCGCAGAAATTCAAGATATTTTTGCTTTGAAAATGAAAAAAACAACAACAACAAAGTGGTGAAACGCGCCGAATAGGAACACTGCTGGGGCCATGGGGGGATTTTGGCCAACAGGACGAATTCGTTCGCTTTGGTAATTAATTGGCCGTTCAGTAACGAGCTGCCAACTCTACTTGAATCTATTTTCTACTAAATGACAAAACCATCAACCCACTGAGTCTGCCAGCAACTAGAAGGCCCTCGTAAAGGTTTCTATATATAAATACTAAAATCAAATAAATGGAACCCAGTAATATACAATATAAAAAAATAACAAGACATTTTTTGTTGTTTGTTTGTTTGTATCATATTCTTTAACTCTTAAACAATGCCAGAAATACCTAAACAAAAAAAAAAAAAACCAAAACTAAAAAATATTAAAACAAAATAAAGTCAAGATAAAAGCATTCACAACAAGGAATATATAGGTCTTATAACGATTACCTACTAAACGACTTTTTGCCGCTGATGTGGCTGCAGTTTCTACCAACTGTCTGTATTGGCTCAGACCAACAGCAGCAAACACAACAACAAACACGACAATAGCCAAAGTTTGAATACTAAAAAAAAAAAAAACCGTATACTTCACATATTATTGTTATATTTTTTATTATTTTATTTTGTAGCAAAAATATGCAACATTTTCTGGAAAAAAAGGGGGAGAGAATTCGATTGCATAATTCTTGCAAAGAAATACTCGTACAAATGAATTATAAACTGCAACTTGTTGCATTTGCCACTACGTCATAGAGTTATACTCAAAACAAGTTAAAACAATGTTGGCAAAAAAAAAAAAAAAAAAATTGGCAGAAAAAAAGAGCAGGAAAAATACTAAAAATCAATTGTTTTAGCAATTCAGCCGCTTCATGGGGTTTTTTTTGTTTGTTTGGCTAAATGAAAAACCTCTGGGAAAAATCACACATTATCTTGAAGTAAAAATCAATAAGTCAGCTTTGAGTTTATAAGAAAAACTATTAGTTTTTTGTTTAAATTAAACAAAGAATACATGAATTAAAGAAATTAAAATCCCAGTAGAGAATAAATGCCTACAAATAAACCACAAATGTGGCAATCAGCTAAAAAAAATTAACTTTAAGGGACCTACGACGAAGTGGTTTCCCTAAGGTATGTATTTCAAATATATTTGTGTAGTGCAGCCAGCAAAAAGATATTTATATCTAATTTATTAATGTGTTCTCTATTGCGAGTGAAAAACAGCATAATAACAAACCAAATAAGACTTTTCTCGATATAGTTTGTCTCAAATTCGTCAGCATAACAAGGATACAACTGCTGGCATACAATTAGGCAGCTCCAGCACAGCGATTCCCTTCCTCGACTTTGGCCACTCCGTTGACGAGTACATCTCATTGCCCTTAGAATATACTTTGGTTTTCCATAATAAGAAAATGCACAGTTACCAGTAATGCCAACTCGTGCCAAGTGAAAACAGCACGCTAGCCTCTCACGTTTTAGAGTTTCAGACTCCATATAGATTAATTTTTCTTTACATATCGTTATATGAAATACCTTACCAGGGAACATGCATTACATATATCGAACCAAGTATAAGAAGGCAAAAGTACCTCAAACAATTGCCAGTATACAGATCGACAAAGAAACATCCCAGACTGGTTAAGGCTTCTTAAGTGGTGATTGTAATTTGGCTGAAACATGCTTGACAACTTAATTACAGCAGGATTCGTTGATAATTCTAAAATAGAATATCTATCGAGATCCCTACGGGTCAACTTGTCTTTGTGCTGGGCGTATTCCTAAGTTAGACAGCTTTCCTTCTGCGACATAGACATATATTGGTTCGTGGAAAAGGAATGCATGACTATTGCCCTGCAGGAATTCTCAAAACAATCATTAAAGCTTAATTAATCCCTTACGTTGTGGGATATATTTTTACAGTGTTAAGGTGACTAAATTTTGGATAATACATTTTTGTTGTGTTTTAAACTTAAAATTGCGCGAAGGGCGAGTTAGAAACTTCTAAGGTTGGGGCTGGAAGGCACTATTTTTGGGCTTAAGAAAGTCTTTGGTGATGTCTCCAGGCCAGTAGGTTTTGTCTTGTCGCATTTCTATGTTAGGTAGACTGTTTTCTTGAGCAAGCCCCTCTTGAGTGGTTCCTCGGTTTTAGAAAGGCCATGCATGTCTTTGGCTATGCAGGGGCAAATGTAAAGGCCTTGTAAGAAGGATCCTGGCTTTTGCATTGAGTAAGGTTCCTGTTTCAGCTGAAATGTCCTGATTTTAGTTCCCCACTAAAGTCACAGGGAGAAAAAAGGTAACTCCTTATCACCTCACCCCAGAAGTGCTGTCTTTTAACAGATTCCTGTTTTACGTAAAAAAACTGTATGAAGAAGAATTATCGGGCGGGAATACTTTAGGTGTGGTGGTTCCATGAAATTTGAACCCAATGATTTACGGGCCTTGACTTTCACTTCCTTGCAGGGAATTGCTGACAAAAGACAGTTGATAAAAGCCCCTTGCAGCAACAGGTTTCCGATGTGTGCCGCCTTTGTACGTATCACAAGAAGTTGCCACCTGTAAGATGCATAAGGGCGTTAGAGGAACATTGTCCCAGCTCAGCCGTGGCATTAGTGAAGCATCCCTTTTGGCGGACATAGACTGTGCAGAAATTAATTCGACAATTTGTTTTTCTGCAACAATTACCCCTTAGGAACTGGAAGGCGAAGAGCTAAATTCAGTTGGTTTAAGAGCTGCTGTTTTTTTTGTTGTTGTAGATTTCCCTCCACAAATCTCACGTGGAGCTGTCTGGAGAGTTGCTGACAATCGGGGGCTCCTATTATCGAAGGTAATCGTATGCAAACAGTTGCCGCCAGTGACTGGCAGGTAAAACACATGAGATCGATCGTAAACCATTCAAATTAGGCCAGAACAACAACTTAAAAAATTTTTCCTTCTTCGAATAATGTTTTTCCTCTTTCACCAAACAATTTTATATTAAAAATGTAAAAGCTTTAGTTCGCGATTTAAAAAATATAAAAAGTTCGTAATAATTATATTTAATTTGGAATTTTTGCTTTAAAACTTCAATTTCACCACCAGCGTTTGTTCGCTTTCTTTATTTCTAATTAGAATAAACACATGTTTGAAAAACATACATTATTAAATTTTCACCAGCTCCTTTAGGCTTTTTGTTTTGCTAGCAAATGCAATTTGAGCAATTTAAATTTTTTCTAGTGGCTGTTTCAGTTTTCAGGAAACGTGGCCTAAACCATTTTAATGCAATTAGCTTTTATTTCCATTAAAAACAAAAACCACTGACCAACAGATTATTAGTGGATGAAAATCGACCTGTATTTTTCTTTGCTTAACTTACAGTTCGTTACCTTTTGTTTTCTTGTTTTTTTTTTTGTTTTTGGTAGGCCAGCCTTACCTGAGTCATATTGTATTATTATGACGTAAATAGGCGTTAATTTAATGGTTGATTTACCATTTGTTGCTGCAACATTCGGGCAACTTTGTTTCATTACAATTGCAGCATTTGCGTTTTTGGTTTATAATTTCCAAAGAAATTTTAACAACCAGCCGGAGAATGTTACATTTTCAGCCAAAAGAACTCAGGAGAAAAAAAAATAAATAAAAAAAAAAGAAGAACAACACCCTATAATTGTAACAGGAAAACGAATTTCAAACCTAAAATGAAAAAAGTAATAATGAAATTTTAACAAAAACACAAGACGTGTTTTAAATTACAGATATAAAAGTTTTGCTTTTCGCACTCAAACGTGAGTTTAACAACCTACAAATCTACTCGCAATAAATAAAAAACAATACAAATATGTTTTTTTCTCTCAAAATTTGAAGTTATAAACAGAGCCTACAAAAATTTAAATCAGAAAACTGATCCAAACACTGTATTTGCAGCGTAAACGAGGGCTGTAGAGAAAGCAATTTTGTTGGCTGCATTTGTATTAGTTGATTTGACAAAGTGTTTTTTTTTCCAGCATTGAAATAATTAAAGGCTTAAATCGAGTCAGTGCATCCCAGATTTTGTTCATAGTCATCATTCGGTTAATGGATTCAATTACAAAATTAATAAGTATAATTTTAGTATAAGTTATAATTAGTTGGCCAGCTTCAAATTCTCAACAGTTCACCGCTTGCCAGGGTTTCTTTGTGCTTAACCGTAAGAAAGAGAAAGACAAGCACAAAGAGAGCGAGAGACCGAGCAAAGAGGGCTAGAGTTTTGCTTGGTAGAAATAAAAATAGAAATTAAAAACTATATATTCAGGGAGATGACAGATAGTGTAAATGTAAATTTTGCAATTCCAAAGGCAGCTCATGGCCGGCCCATAAGAGATGTACAGAATGGCACCTCTTTCTTTTAGGAACCACCCTATAGCTCATGTTTTGTTAACCAAAAACAGGAAACTGAAAAACAAATAAAATTTGGAATTATGAATTACTGAACTGATTAGAAGATATTTATTTTATTTATTTGATTTGAAATGTATAAACAGCTGAATTTTGACTGTTTGGAGGCTGGAATTTCGAGCACTTTTTTGTTCTCTTTAAGTCTAAGGAACTTAAAAGTTAGCGTTTTAAAAGTGATGCAAAAGTAAATAACTATTAAACAGTTGGTCTCATGATTTGTGCGTAGCAGAGGCACTCTGTTTTTGTTAATTAGTTTCATTTCGCAACTGCGGCTCTAAGAAGATTCTGACAAACGTAAAACCATTTGAGTGATTTCTAATATGTTTTGAGTGCCAAAGAAGTAATAGACGCAGCCTACAAACAAACAAACAAAAAAAAAAACATCTGCCACGCGCAAGAAACGCACAAAAAAAAAACGTAATTTTCACACTAACCTCGTATAAGGTAAAGACGAAAAACACACACACGCATACACCAAATTGTAGTTAAACCAAAGTGAAGGCAAGATTATGGTTACATTTTAATGAGGAAAAAGTAAAACACAAATGAAAATCGATTGTAATCACAACAAATGCTTTCGCCTTTCATATTCACATTAAAATGAGTACAAACAACATTTTTATATTTTCCATCAGACAAAAACAAAAACAACAATAATATGTTAAGGGATTCATAAGTTTAATGTGTTTTTTTTCGTAAGAAAAGGCATACAAGTCAATTTTATCGATACCTTAAAACTACAATCACAACATTCAATTATAATTTGATACAAAATTTGAAATGCTTCAATGCACCTGCACTTACATAAATGTTGGAGGGTTTCTAGAGTAAAATGAGCGTTAAAAAAAGCAACAACAACAACAACAACGACACAAATCTAAACTATCTGTAAACATTTAGTAGTTTTGGCAAGTGCTGGTGTTTCGTTTGGCTTGAAGGTACTCACGAATTTAAATCGATTTTATTGAGATAGACTTTCATATTTATGTTTCGTTTCCGTAAATCATTTTAAAACTTAATAAAATTAAACATTTTTCTTGCAATTAAATTCTTCAAATGCCTAAAAGTTTTTTTTAGGTTTTTTAAGTGTTGTTTGCATTAATGATGAAAATGTTATTATATCCCAACATCTGAATGAACAGACGAATATTTACAATAAAATGGTCTTTAGGAAATCTGTCAGAGTAGAAATTCTAACTAAATTAGTGGCAATCGAAAATGTTGTTCTTTAAAAGCGTTTCTTTCAAAGTAATAATATAATTAATATCATAGCGGGCATAGGATAGAATACCACTATATCCAGATTAAAGACCGCCACGAATTCTACAGAAATAATAGGCCAGACATCACACTTGCGCTTGTGAAAATATTCACAAATGAATGAAAGAAAATAAACCTTCACACGTCTGCTAAAAGACAACTGAACAATCGTTCACACCCGATTGTGACGATGATGGCGACTCTCCATGGCAAGTTCCTACATATATTGTTTGTTAGTAATAGTTTTCTACTCGTCCTTGACCATTTCTACCGAAATTACTCTAGTTAAGGTAAATCGAATCTATGGACATCGGTCCTAAAGACACATTGACCAGTAAAGACGGACATAAAGATTCTTACAACTATGAGATCTGGAGGAATTTAAGTCCAACCGAGGCCATAAGTTCCTCAAATAAAATGCACTCTGAAAAGTCTCCTTCCTGGGCGCTACTGAGTCAATTTGATGTGTTTTCCACAGGCCAAAGAGGGCATCGATGTCCTCATTTTAGAAATGCTGTTGCTGTAATTGGATCCTTGTGGTGCCTCAATCAGGGAGGAGAAAACACACAAGCCAAGAAACCTAAAAAACAAGAAAGATGCTCTCAGTGATTCCAATCTGAGCAAAAAGAACTTGCAGAAAAAACTTGTTTTCTTTTATATGAAGTCTAAGAAGTTTGTGAAAAGCGTGATATGAGTAACACTGAATACCTAGTTTGTCGCATCATGCCATCGGAATTGCCATTTCAATTGCATTTCAAAATGCCTGCCTAATTCAAATTTTTCCCACTATTTTGCCAAAAGAAAAAACAATGTTTTTCTCATTTTTAAGGAAATATATAACTGTCGCATATGTGACTAAGCGAATGCCTATGTCTAATTGACCCAATTAACCAAATGACTCATTGGCAAATAAAATTTTACAAACTATGCGATGAATTCAGTTAATGGATTTTGTTTTGTCAGGTGTTTCTTTTCAATGAAACAAAAAATAAATGTCTTAACTTTTTTTTTTTTTTTTTTTTTGATTCATGGGCAGCAGTGCTTTATTTTGGCATGTGCTATTAATTAGCTTATTGTTATTTCTTTGTGCAAATTCTGCTGGCAGGTGCTCTTTTGTGGTTTGCACAACAGTGTTAAATAAAACCTGATAAATAATAGAGAAATGGGGCATACGTTTATGCAAATATTTGTTTTATTTAATATTTTACTTTATTATTTATTTGAAAATCAACCATGTGAATATAAATAATTGCTTAAGTAGAAAGTAATTTGGAGAGCGGAATTACAATTATTAAAGATCAACTGAAACTATACAAATAAATAATATTTCAAAGCCTTAAATTTAATTAATGTTTTCATGAACAGCATAATTTATGTTTAAAAACAATTTCAACATTCCTAAACGAATATATCATATATAAATGTTAACGAAACAACTTTCACTGAAGAAGTAAAATATTGCACACCAAATTAATAACTTTTTCACTTTTAAGGCCCGGCCATATGCGAGTACATTTAACGATATGTGATGCATTAGGGGGATAACATTTAACATAGTGAATATTATTAAAAATTTACCGCAGGCCATAAAATGTCTTCAATTTCTTTATCATTCTTGGTACTCGTACTTATTTGGGCATTTGTTGTGAGAAAACTGTAACTCTTATTTGCGCCATTTTATACATTTTCACCGCAAGTGCTTCAGGGCCTTACAATTACAGGCTTCAGGCGCAAATTATAAAATTAATTGATGAGAACAAAATTTGTGCTCAGAAAACTTTTCACGTGCATCATCCATTGCACGGTTGTCATGATGAATTGGACGAAAGCAAACTATTCGCTGTGGGTTGGATAAATCTGACACCGCTGATGCAGTAAAAACACTTGAAGAGCGGCCTAACGTACGACCTATAGAGGTAGTCGCTTTCGTGCCATTTATAAGAATTTGTCTGTTCGCAGACCACAATGAAGATCGCCGCGCGACGTACCAAATTTAAGTGGCCCAAGAGCTGCAAATAAAATATCATAGACAACAACGTGAGTTCACTAAATGGCCAGTATTTACTCTTATAATCATTAAAATATCATCTTCAGGAGTCTGAATTATTGGATTATTGGCAAACAAAATGATCAAACATGAAATGAAATCTGAAAGGATTACTATTTGCTGTGCAGTTTCGAATAGAAGCTGCATCGGTCTATGCCTTTGAGAACAACCTTGGCCAGGCCATCACCAAGCGAGCGCTATAGGTTAATGACTACCAACTTGTTATGGCCTGAGTTAGATGATGTGAACACCAAAAGCCGATTGTTTTAATAGAACCGAATGTAGATCGTTGTGGTCTGTAAATTCTGGCAATGACATCAAAAGTGACTAACTCCGCAGATCTTGCGCTTCACGGAATGTGCTACACGAGTGATTCTCACTTTAATTGCTGAAATTTCTTCTTTTCGAAAAAATTGTAAAACAAATATTTCGGCCCTTGTTTGATATAAATTCTAATCGATGGAAATTTCTATTCTTAGATTTTAGTTTTTAAATTGACCAAAATGACTATTATAGTGAGTGTTTGGTCCAGAAGGGCAGTTCGCACTGCACTTTCCCTTCACCTCAGACGCTTAATAGGTCCGGGAAACGGACCAGAAGTACTGGCAAGTCCTATTCGACTACATATAGACATAAGTGGCCTGCATTTCCTGTGTTCTAGTGCCAAGCAGTTGGTAATCGAGTGTTCCTTTGACTCTTTCCTTTCACTGCAGAATCTACAAGTGGCTGTGTTATAACGGAACTAGTGCCCTGTGCGCGCCTGATGGTGGTCTGAGGCTTTTATTATCCAGCTATAGAACGATTTGCGTATTAAATCTCAGAAACTTCAGGGATTGTGCAAGACCGTCAGCATCGTTCCGTTATTTCCGCTCTTGGGTTGTTACTCTTTTGCTTTAACGAGACTTCAGTTAAGGCCGAAAGACGAAGTGAGTCCAATAAAAATGTCATAGTCCCCCTTTTTCTGGCATACGTGTTTGCCATCTCGGTTCCATTTATCCACCTCTCCTTTAAGAAAACTTCTTTTGAAGCCAATAGATGGTATAAATCCAGCGTAAATGCTTTCAGTACCTGTTTTATCGTAAGTTTTTGCCATAGTGTTTCTCTATGGCTTAAATTCACTGTCTTTAAGTTCATTTCAAATCGGGAGTATTTTGTTTTCGATACCATTTATTTTGCAAGACAAAGAACGTTCACCAGTATTTTTAAGACTATGAATTTTAATTTGTTTAAATTAGTTTATTTCTAAATAGTTTTCTGCTGTTCAAGACGTTGGCAAACCTTATCGTTCGACAACGCGGGACAGGCCCTACATAAAGTCTTTCGTTTAGAACTCAGACAGAAAATTCCTATGAGTCAGTTTTTCTTAAAGTGTATTAAAAAACTACTAAAAATTTGCTAAATTAACTATTTTTTTTATAGAAAAAAACACACTTTTTGATTACAAAACCATCTCTTCAAAACCATCGACCGCCTTTATAAATACAAATTAAATTGTTTCTTTGATGACATAAAAGCGTTTGAAAAATGTCGTTACATGTATCTGTCGGCTGAAGCTTCTTTATTAGCCTACAAAAAAGCAGTTGCCAAGTACAGCGTATGAAAAAATTCAAAAGTGAATATTTAATTTCAATTAAATGTTTAATTCTCATTTTACACACACGTTCGCTTTTTATTACTTGTTCCAGCCTGTGGCTGTAATTGTGTTTAATAACGACTGGTGCCACATTAAAATAATGAATCGATCGATGGCTTTTACCACTAGATTGTGCCACTCGTGTAGCATATTTTGCATGAAATTGTTTGAAAACAAAAAACAAAAAAATCCATGAAAAACTAAACAATTGAGAGTTATTTTAATTAGAAACAAATGAAAGGAAAAACCTTTATGACTTTCCAAAATTGCTAAAATTGTTGCGCTGAAAGCAAATGAAATGATCACGTTTAAACCATGTTTTACACTTCAGACTCATGCGCTTTAATTGATTTTTGTCTAGCGTTTCTTTAAGTCGAAAAAAAGTTAAAAATAAAAGGTTATATTTGCCTTAAAGTTTTTAACGAAAAATAATGTCAAACAAATGAAACATATAAGAAAATAAAGCGTTGTTGAAAGGCCTGGTTAATTAAATCAATAATGTATTCACCAGCGTATCGAAAACAAAATTTTAGTGGCCAAGGCTTCATCTCAAACGTAACAATTTTCCTTTTCTGCAAACTCAGTCAATTAAAAATTAGCTTCGCTGAGGAACACCATTGGCGACGCATATAACGCCAACCCCATGCTCGAGAGGTCAGACTTTTCTAATCACTAATTCCCTGGACAGTTGACCAAATCAAGGTAACTGCATTAATAGAACGAAATCTCTGAAAAAAAATCATCAGGCCTTAACCAGACATGCAAATCTTTGCGAAAACAAGTATCTGTTGTTAGTTAAGGGCACTTCGGGGTCTATAAAAGCTCCGAAAATATGTCCGTGCACTTTATTTCTATGAAAACGGATTACCAAAGCCTCGACCTGTGATTTTAGGTTGAAACCACAAGCAAAACGTTTCTGGTAGGGATAGATGCCTCAAACAAAATTACCACTTCCCGTAAAGAAGGAGGGGTCGGGGAGGGGGGGGGAGGGTATGCTAGTCCCCGTTTGGCAGCTTCCAGAAGAACCTGCCATGCCAGGACATGTTATTTCTATAGTGTTATAAATGCCAGTACTTTAACTAGATCTATTACATTGATTGTCGCATATTGAATGCGATAAAAATGGGCACATTACGCCGATAGTGGAAGTCTTCAGTCCCCCCTTTTTTTTTGAGAGAAATGGCAACCCTACAATGTATTCTTTAAATCATGTCATCAACAGAAACTAGATCGGCAGTGAAGTGCTGCTTTGAAAGCAATTTTCAATGAAAAATGTCATTAGAAATATCCTAAAAAATTTCCGATCCATGAACACTGGCTTCACTGCCGGTTGTAGGGCACTTAATAAAACAAATTTTGACGCATAAAGCAAACCAACAAAAAAACGGGTTGGTAATATACAAATTTTATCATAAAACGAAGTAGAAGAGTAGAAAATTAAATCTACATAAAATATATAAAAATACTAACAGGCATATAAAAGGAAATTGACTATTCAAAGCGATACGCCGAAGGTTTTGCAGGTGAATGAATGCAGGCAAAAACAAAAGAAACAAACAAACAATCAATTGTATCGAAAATCCATAAAACAACAACGGCAACAACAAAACTGTTTTATATGTGTGAATGATCTTTAGGAAGTTGTTGTTGCTTTTTTTCTGTACGATATGTTAATATTGTTGTAGTTGGTGTAGTGTCTGCCTATGATCATCTAGCCGACGAAGATTAGTAGCCGTTTTATTTTATTTGTACATACCCTTCATTGCCAGCGACGATATCATTAGCACATTTTTAAGTTTGTTTGTGCTGGGCTCTAGTTTGTATTTTTTTCTTTTTGCCACATTTGGCTTTTCTTTGTTTTATATGAGAAGTAAGAGAAAGTAGTTTAAATATCGACATTTTTCCGCCTGCAAAAGAAATAAGAAAACATTTTCATTTGTTTGTTATTTTCGATCTAAATTTTTAATAGAATGCAGGCTTTTCTATAGTAAATGCACATAATAAGTTACAAATGTTTGCCTTTTGTTATTGCGGGGTTCAAAATATGCAAAAAGATGTACGTTGTAAGTTTACCATAGTACTTGTACTAAGAAATGTGAGCATCGTATGTGTTGAGATATACAATTTTTATGTGAACAATAGCACATATTTACCATCTAGTTTTTTTATAGTAAATTCACATTATAAGTTATAAATAAATGCATTTTTATGTTGCGGTGTTCAAAATATGCACAAAGATGTACGTAGTAAGTTTACCATAGTAGTTGTACTAAGAAATGTGAGCATCGTATGTGTTGAGATATACAATTTTTATGTGAACAATAGCACATATTTACCATGTAGTTTTTTTTATAGTAAATTCATATTATAAGTTATAAATAAATGCATTTTGTTGTTGCGGTGTTCAAAATATGCAAAAAGATGTACGTAGTAAGTTTACCATAGTACTTGTACTGAGAAATGTGAGCATCGTATGTGTTGAGATATACAATTTTTATGTGAACAATAGCACATATTTACCATCTAGTTTTTTTATAGTAAATTCACATTATAAGTTATAAATAAATGCATTTTTATGTTGCGGTGTTCAAAATATGCACAAAGATGTACGTAGTAAGTTTACCATAGTAGTTGTACTAAGAAATGTGAGCATCGTATGTGTTGAGATATACAATTTTTATGTGAACAATAGCACATATTTACCATGTAGTTTTTTTTATAGTAAATTCATATTATAAGTTATAAATAAATGCATTTTGTTGTTGCGGTGTTCAAAATATGCAAAAAGATGTACGTAGTAAGTTTACCATAGTACTTGTACTGAGAAATGTGAGCATCGTATGTGTTGAGATATACAATTTTTATGTGAACAATAGCACATATTTACCATCTAGTTTTTTTATAGTAAATTCACATTATAAGTTATAAATAAATGCCTTTTGTTATTGCGGGCTTTAAAATATGCTAAAGGGTGTACCTAGTAAGTTTACCATAGTACTTGTACTAAGAAATGTGAGCATCGTATGTGTTGAGATATACAATTTTTATGTAAACAATAGCACATATTTATCATCTAGTTTTTTTTATAGTAAATTCACATTATAAGTTATAAATAGATGCATTTTGTTGTTGCGGTGTTCAAAATATGCACAAAGATGTACGTAGTAAGTTTACCATAGTAGTTGTACTAAGAAATGTGAGCATCGTTTATGCTGTTGATACTTGGAAAGGATATATTTGAATCTAGGAATGGCGAAACAAGGAACAAGGCGAAAAGCAGGGTATATAAAATTCGGCCTCACCGATTTTTAGCTTTCCTTTTATACTAATTCCCACTTTCTTTGTATACAGGAAATAAAAAAACATGCCTTCTCTATAGATTAAAGAGTTTAAATTTTGATTGGTTTTGAAGAGAACTTAAAAGTATTTAAATGTTTTCTTTTTTCTCTATCAAGTCGCTATGATTTTAGATTTTAAGGGCTTTTAATTTTGTTTTTAATTAGCTGAGAAATAAAACTAAAATTTAATGTCTAAATGAGAAAAGAATTCTTAATGATTGTTTGTTAGTTTTACCTATTCGATAAAACGTTATCGATGCCAAGTTCAGACAACAATTTTGTTCGAACGTATTTCAAGACTTCACGCTTAATTTAGCAATTTAAAACCCTTGTGTTCTTGGAACGAAAAAATCTTCTGCCTTGAATTTAAACTTATAAAAAATCATATTATTTCCTACAAGAAAACCCCTTTAAAAAAAGAATTTGTTGCTGGCTCATTTTGTATTCTGTCTAAAGTTAGTGGGATTACTCTTCGACTTTGAATGAGTCTTCCAAATGCGAGTTTTTCCGATTGGCGGTACTAATGCATCAAAAGGATCTTGCTCTATTATTTTAAAATTTCAATAACAAAAAGGAAAATTTCTTGTACCATATCAGTAAAAAGTAAAAACAGTATAAATTTGATTCAATTTAAAATTTTTACTTCACATATATTTCCTTTTACTATTTGATTCTTGTTTTTGAAATGTGTTATACTAATCATGATTTTTTGTTTCGTTTTAGGTATGTATATCACTGTCATATTGTCACGTAAGTCATAATAAATTTTGTACAATACTCGAGCAAAACCCGTACTAAAAAAGAACTGCCCGCAATAAGTATGTTACGATGTTACAGTAAAAATCTTATACTAGATACAAAGTTAAATAAATATAGTGACAAGCGGGCCCGGGGTATTTTAAAAAAATACTTAAAATTAAACTGCAAACTTTGTTTAAGTTTGAGGCCCTCATTCTTATTCGCCAATCAGTTATTCAGGGAGCATAAAGTCCTACTGGATTTTATTATTCTGTATGTTGCAGATGAGCGTCCTCGCCCCAACTATCTAGCGTGTCGCTTAATGTACTCGTAAAACATACAGTTGCGCCACCTGGGTAAGGAATTAAAGCTAGTCGCTTATCTTGACGATGTTACCAGCTGACATCGACGCTGGGGGCGATTGATTTATAAAAATCCATTTATTAGCAGCTGATGGTTATGCCCGAAGATCGTGCTACTGGTTTCTTGAATGTATTGGGTCCAAACCTAGAGCAATTGACTGCATGAAAATTGCTTTAAAAAGATAATTGGTAGAGCAAGGATCAAGCAGGTCCCTAGCGTACCATCCTGATTAAGCTGCCGGTCTCGACAGGAACATGCTGACTGTGGTTTACATTTTAAATTGCAGGAAATCCTAAATGATGGTGTTCTGAGCCCACCAGTGTTCTCTCGAGCTGCTGTTGCTATGCGATAGATTTACATATTTATGTTTTATTAGCAAACTTTTTGCCAAATAAAGTAACGATTTTGGGTAACAAGTGCTGAACCTTTAATATGTTCACACCTCGGCCATAGAAGATACCGCTTTGTCCCGTATCCGTGCATCCATCCATCTACTTGTGTTTTAGTTCATCACTTTAAAAATCCCTGAGCCACTTCTTCCCCAGTTTTCGTTTCCCCAAGGGGTTTTCCTGCAAATCAAACACCACGTTAATCAGTCGTAGGTATTAGTTTCTTATTGAAACTTCATTTCAGCTTAACAGGTAGAAACTCTTCTAAAATTTCTTTGAATTCATAACAGCTTCTTATGATATTCTGATATACATAGATGTTTTGAGAGGTTACCTGTTTCAATCGCTTGGCAACAAACTAACAGAAAAAACGCCGTGGTAAAATCTATTTTGGATTTCTTTAATAACACATTAAATGAGGTTGATAAATTGAAAAGAAAAAACATGATTTTTTTTTTTTGGTCTGGGCTTATTTTTTTCTTTTCTTTTTCGATTCAAATTAATTGTTGTACACATTTGTTGATGAGTTTACACGAACGACTTGAAGGAAACAAATTTCCCTCTTGAGATTTTATATCTATACATATATATTTTTTTCTTTATTTTCTTTGAAGTCATTAAAAATTTACAAAATTCCGTAAAAAGATACATTCGAATATCAAAACAAACAATAAAATTAACATTTTAAATTTCTACCCGAAGGTATCATATAAAAAAAAAAACCGAATTACACTAACAAAAATTTTGTTTAGCTCTTTAAAAATAAATTTTGTGTTACTTCGCCGCTTTAAAGTACAAGTGTTGAAAAGAAGAGTTTTGTTTTTTTTTTTTTTTGTATATATAATGAGTTCATTGAACTCTTTTCTTGAACGGATATTTGTTTAGTTGGTTGGCTGTGTTTCTCATAAAACTTCTTGCGTCTTCTGCATCTTTTGACAGACTGTTTTGGTTTTTTTTTTTTTTTTTTTGTTAAATTTTGGAAAGATCATGTTAATTTTAGTGTACACTTGTGTAGCTGAAAACAAATGCCTGTTGTTGTTGTTGTTTTCAGTTTCTTTCATCTCTGTCAATTGGGTATTCTGTACTTGTTTTTAATTGTTGCGAGTTGTTAAAGAATTTGTCAAATTTTCTGCCTGTGAATCGTTCAGCCGTGCGTCTGTCTAGACCACTTTTGCATGCATTTAATCAGTTAGTTATTTAACCCTTGACGAACTGATAAGGGACCTTATTCCTATGTAAAATGCAATAACTTGTTTCGTTTTTCCAACACGTTTTTGAAATATACAGTTTAGTTTCGATATATTAATTTTTTCTGTTAAGCGGAAAATATTATATTCGCCAAGTGGCTGGCACCAATGTCGATACACTTTTGTGCCTGTTTTATCGCACTTTCCATGATTTAGCGCCAATTATTCAGTTTTAACTGGGGGCTAATTTCGGTTGAATGTTCTCCTTAACTTCAAGTAGCCCCCAAAGAAAGGTGAGACGATTAAATCTGGTCAACTCGTCAAAATAGTGCAATCAGTGGCCAGGAAACGGTTCTTTCACAATATCCGCAATGACTACATGTGCATCAATATCTTCTCATACCATTTCGACAGTAAGAAACCAATTTTTTTTAACTATTGAATGAAGGCCCTGTAGCGTTCGTGAGTTACACGGATTTAAACATGAAACTGTGATCCTTTGCACATGATAATTCGCAAGTCAAAATCGTCCGTGTCGTTATTGAGGTTGACAAAGACAAAGAAATGAATTGGATGCAAAGAAACTAAGCAAACTTATGGGTATTTTTCTTCCTGGATAAACAACGTTGCCGGTTATCTGAATCACGAATGATTTTCGCTTCAGCAATTTTATCTTGAAAATATGACTTAATTTCGAGCCATTCCTAAAGGAATTTGTTTTTTATAAAAAGCTTAAGCGATACCTAAATTGTCTCAGCAACATGCTACCAACTTTTGTACTCGTAGTTGTACTTAAATCTAATTAAAAGTTTTACAAACAACTACAACTTTTTGCCATATTTGGTCTGAGGCTCAATTGCGAAGTCAAAGGAAACAAAAAATGGCTTTTTTTCTTGATATTTTCTTGTAACAATTAGTTTTCACTGTTTCTTTTAAATCCATACAAATTAAAAGCCAGAAAGATATTCGAAAGAAAATTTATTTTTAAAATAATACTTTCTCAAATTATTGTTTTCAATGCAAACAACGTTTTTTTTTTCTTTCGTTTTTGTTTTTTGCTGCAGTTGGCTATAATTGTCATTTTATTTTTGTAGGGATTGCTGTTGCTAACAAATTGTCAACAACACTTTCTATTTTCAAAACAACAATAAAAGTTTTTATTTAACTGTTAATCGTTAGATTTTTTTGCTAAGTTTTTTTTGTCTGTTTTTTCTCTTTTGTATGGATATTTTGAATAGAAAGAGATAAGACTTTTTTTTGTCACAAACGGATTAAGTAAATTAAAAATTGATTTAGTGCCATATCAAATTCAATTTTTCCAGCTCCAAAATGGGTTTCTTTGTTGGCTTTTCTGGCTGTACAATCGCCGCATTTTCAATAACAATTTGAGGCGAGTTCTGTAATGATTCATTGTTGGATTGCGGCAGAAACACAGATGGTTTAACAGCTTTTTAGCTCTTAAATAAATTTTTGTTGTTCAAAATATTTGTGAACGTTCGACATAGTGGGACAGGTATATCACGTAGTTTGATGGTATACAATAAAGTGAGGGTCTGTCTAATAAGACTACGGTACGAGTAATTTGACAAAGTGGTTAAAGAGAGAGAGAGAGAGAGAGAGAGAGAGAGAGATCATGTTGAATAAATATCTTCAAATAGGGTTTTTGTGAATTTCTAGATTTTTTCTTTTGCAATTCTGAAATACTGATAAAACAGTTCCGCGGCTAAACAACAATTTATATTTCGCTATATTAAAGCGGTGCTTTTTACTCGCTTTCATTTCAAAGCTTTCTGTTGTTTTTTCGCTTTTGTAAGGGTTTTTGCTATTTAAACTGGTTTTAAATTAAATTGGGATTTAAAACCGCTAGAAAATGCGATAGATCGTCTCTATCAATTCACTGTTATCACAAACACCAAAAATAAAATCAAACATACGTACAATCAAAATGTACTCCTAACACGGCTGACTTTCTTTTTTTCGGGTAATGAAAACGACAACGTTTATAACAATCTTGGATAAAATGGTGTTTGCGATTGGCTTTATTAAACAAATTATTGATCTTATAAAGACGTTACTTTAACTATTAATGATGGAAACACGTTTTCAAATAAGTATTCAAATAATAATCGAAAAATTATTGACATAAAACTGGAATAATTATTTGATCAAAAAATTTAATAATTATTCGAATAAAAATGTTGTAAATATTCGTACAAAAAATTTAATAATTATTCGAACAAAAAATTTCATAATTCTTCAAATAAAAATTTAATAATTATTCGTACAAAAAATTTAATAATTATTCGAATAAAAATTTAATACAAATTTAGTAATTATTTGAAAAAAAAATTTATAATTATTCAAATAAAAGTCGGTGAATTATTGAAACAAAAAATTTTATAATTATTCGTACAAAAATTTAATAATTATTGAAATAAAAATCGAATAATTATTCGAATAAAAATTTAATAATTATTTGAATAAAAATTTTATAATTATTCCAACAAAAAATTTAATAATTGTTCGAATAAGTGTCGAATAAGTATTCGAACACAAATTGATTCGAATTGAATATTTATTCGAATAATTCTATCAAATTTAATAAAATTAATTTAATAAAATTAATTTAATAAAATTAATTTAATAAAACTAAATAGTTCTTCAAAAATATATTCGAATAATTATTCGAACTTTTTTAAACGATCGGAAGAAGTCATCTATGATTGATTTACCCTTGTTAGTGTGATTGGGGCAAACATCAGCCACAGCCATCGGGAGAGTATTTGACTTTTTATATATGTACTTTATAGGAGGTGACAGCCTCTTGGTACCTAAAATTCTTTGTCATCTCATATACCATATGAAATACTTCTAGCGAGACGAACTTTTGATGGTTTCTGTGCTGCACGACAGCAATATTATTGTTAAAGTTACGCCATATCTATTATATTTATCAGTTTTTTTCTCCGGTGATGAATTTTTATATTCATATCCTTTATGATTATGTTTTGTATTAATTTTCTTTATATCTCTGTGTTATCTGTTCTCAATGTCCATTAAGCTAACAGCGGATAGGACAGAATAATTTCCTCTTTTATCACTTATCGTGATATCAAAGTTAATAACTTGTAAGCGTGATGTGGGGCTTAACGACCGTGAAACTGTCAGCTGCCAATTTGAAGTCTGCAATTTCACATAAACCCAAATTTATGGTCAACTTATGGAGGTAAAATAATTTAACTTACTGCTGTTATTTCTTGTGGAAAAAAGTATGGAAATTAAGGGGGGCCAACGAGTTTTTTCGCGGTCGCTAGGACTGGTATTAGTACCCAATTAGTCTATCACTTAAGTTCGCTATAATGTTAATCATATTCTATGCTTTAACTATTTTTATACCTTTTTTGCCAATTATTTTATTTGCATTATATAGATATCCTTTAAAAAAATATAGGACCTTAACGGCTCCTTATTCACTGCAAAGGTTTTAAGTTAATTCCTCTAACTGTTGCGTGTGTATGTGTGTATCGTGGATGTGCTGCAATCTTGTGCATTGCTGCTGATGTCGTCGTGAGGTCTGCCTTGGCCATTTCTTTTTTCGTCTGATTTCAATTTTGATTGGTGTTTTTCCCATCTCTGCCCACTTGTATATATATATATATTTATTTCATTAATCTCATTGTTGTTGTCTTGGCCTATTGTTTTCTATTAAAAAAAAAACAAACAAACAACCAATTGTTTGTGTATAACGAACTTAAGCCTGATTAAATATGTAATAATTAAGTCAATTTTAAAAATGAAATTTAACTAAAAATCTTAATATTCAAATTAAAGTTTCTTTGTATCTTCTTTACGACCACTCAAGTAGCCGATTAAGCTATTTTCACCTGTCAACTTTTATGTCAGGCATAAACAAATGAGCGTACAGAAGAAAGCGGTATTGCCTTGAAAGTTGTTAAGCGGTGGTTGAGGAAAAAAAAAGCTCTGATGTATCGCACTGCCCTCGGGTTTTTAATCAGAAATAATTGTTGTTGTTTTAACTCTTTTTTTTCTTCTTGGTATTAAAAAAAAAACGTTAGTTGTTTTTGTGCGCCTTTTGTTGTTGCCGCTCAATTGTCATGAGTGATGTCAAATAAATGTTTCCATTTGGTAATCGCAATATGATTTTTCGTAGAGATATTTTTTATATTTTTAAGGGATATCTAAAGTGTTTTTCTTTCTACAAGTACCAAGAACTTGGCGACATATTTCTTCTTAATATTGGCAATTAAATGTAAGCAGGTTTCACACATTCAACTTAGTTTTTCCATATTATATTTATTTAAGAACTTTTGTGTATTCAACCAGAAAAATATTTGTTAAATCGAAAATAAACCTTTTATTTACACCTCAAATTCGAAATTTTTGTCCTTTTTAAAAAAAAAAATATATTTTTAATAATTTCTATGAAATGTAGATATAATTCGCTGAATCAGCGAAATGTTTGTTTGAATACAGACCTAAAAAGGTATTGTTCTAAAGCAACAAACTTTTTCTTTGCCAACAACAAAAAGACAAAAGTTTTTGTTTCACATGAACACAAAATATTGTTGTTTGGATGCAAAAATATATATTTGCTAAAATTTTTTGCAATTCGGCAACAAAATACCGGAAAAGCTTCCCTCGAATAAATTTTAATTGTCATATTTCACCACTCAATTTTAGTTCAAAGTTTCCCAAATAATTTATCACGTGATAACAAACAGTCATTCTGATTTTCTTTGTTTCATCCTAAAACTAATTTTAAATCGGTGTGTTAAAATTTGCCTCATATTTCGTTTGAAACGAAAGGTTTTTGACCTGTTTTTAAATCCCAAGTAATTAAAGATTTTGACAGTTTATTTTAAAATGCCATTAATAATAATATTGTTGAAAGTATTGACAGAGACGGGGTACATATAATTAAGCTCATTTTACTTGTGTCTTAAATCAGTCTTTAGTAATATAATTAATTAGTTTTTATTAACAAAACGAGAGAATTTATTAAGGTGAAAAGAAGTCATTAATTTTATTCTGTGATCAAATAAGAGAAGCTACTTAAGCTAATTATTCAAAAGACATAAAGATAAAGTAACCAAGAAACAAATAAAATAGCCAGCATCTTAATTAGTTGGGTGGAGTTTTTTATTTTTGTGAAATACTCGTACTCGAAGACAAAACCCCACTTGGGAAATAAGAATGGAAAATCCAAGTCATCGTTTTTCAATTTCTACATCGAATATTGACAAAAGGAGGAAGAGGTCAGGCAATTTAGTGTTTTAAAATATGTTATCCTGGCTTTTTGTGTCTTATTGGCCTCAACATTCTACCGGGCAGCCGTATTTTTTTTCAGAATGCATTCTACACTGGTGTACTCTGGTTTCCGGGATATAGAGGAGTTGACATGACAAATAAAACTCCATGAAGTTCTTTTCTGTGCTGGTCCCTCTGACACCTTCAACGAAGGTCAATTAAAAACCTGCTGCTGAGATCAGGGAACTCGGTTGAGTTCCTTAATTTAACTGCAGCGATGTGGCTGTGGCTTAAACCAGAAAAAGGACGCTGATGCGATTGAAAGTGGTCTATTTTCAGTGACCTAAACGTTTGTTGTTCGTAAGGAACCAGAAGGTGGGACATTTTCAGACGAGTCTGGTTAGGGCGCCATGTTCCTTTGGTATGTCGGGTTACCAACTCAGGGGCTTAGATTTTCTTCAGTGTATGAAAAGTTACTGGCAGGAGCGCCTCGATACCCCTGCCCCTCAGGTCAGTGCTCGTTGGCCAGCATTGTTTCAACCCACTGATCAGAAAGTTTAGATTAACTTAACAGAATTTTACTCTTTAAATACACAAATTGAGGTCTAATAACCAGAAAAAAAATTATGCCACGCAAATTTCTTGGCCACTCACATTTCGCCACAAAACTGAGCAAATTGTTTGCTACAGGCATTACCAGCCTTCAACAACCTGCAGCTGTTAAATATGTTTCTTTAACTTATATTCTCTTTATTTATCTTTAACTGGCCAGGAAACTAAAGATTTCATGGCACTAGAAAAAAAAGCCAAAGCTTCCAGCGTTGCAGCAATACTTGTGGCCGAATATGTATGTGTGCGTATTTGAACAATGTCTTCTGAAATTCCTTTTCCTTCTCTATACAAATAAACAGATCTTGGCGACAAAAAAAAGGCAACGCTCATTCTATATTTGTAATGTCATATCTTAACTTTTATTGAAAATCGGAATTTCCATGTTTACCAAATTTGGCTTGAAAACTGTTCATTTTTTTCTCTCTCTCCAGTTGGCTGCTGTTGTCCGCTATCAACAGCAGCATCATTTTCATCCTCATCAAGCAATAACATTTTCTATAACGTCTCGCTCTCCTTGAGCTCCTGCTCCAGGATTCGGCTGCAAACAGCTTTGGCAAGTAATTGCAACAAATATGTTATAAATGTTTGTTGTGCAGACGAAGTAGGAGTAAAAAGTTACAACTAGAAGTTGCAGCAAATTCATAAAATATGAAGTCTTAGTGTTTTGTGTAGGAAAATATAAGCACTATGGAATAAAAATGTTCTTTTCAAAAATAAAACAAAGCAAAAAAATTTATTATTAAATTTTTCGGCCTGAATTAAGTTTTGTACTGCCTGACTTGACAGAAGTGGATTAAAGAGTGCTGATGCTTTAGTAATGACTGGCTGTAGTAGCCAGTTTTAGGAAAGCGGGGCAACCACATAAGCCAATGGCTGAAACGATGCTAATGAGTTACTCTGTTGCAATGACAGGTCTGATGATTCGGTTTAATACCTCTAGTACTGAACATATTTGATTCCACTAACTTGTATGAACTCTGTTCAAGTTTAAACGTTTAAGATTGAATTTATTATCGCAAACTTGATCGGCCTAGTTCTGGAAGCGGAACCCATGGTATAAATGGTAGCTCACTTGAATGATAGTGGGGCCAGCATAATAATAAATAATAATAAATATAATGCGCAACGCATTCTATAACTGCCCATTTGTTATCGAATGATATTGAATGATATCCAGAAAAACAAGAAACTATTTTTTTTTGTGTCTGCCCACTCCTTCCTCAGACAATATTTGTTCGTATTGAACAACGGAATTATTTGAATCAGTTAACAAAATTTTAGAAGACGAACCTGTTGTACAGTTTTCCAAATTTTGCAAAAAAAAAAGTTTTTTAATCAAAGAAAATATGAACTTCAATTTATTTTCAAATAAAACAATTGCTGGCCCAAATATATTTTTACAATATTTTTAAACTTACATCCAATAAAAGATTTCACTTTTGGAACCTGCAAAAATTTTTGGTGAAACAAAAAAATAGCTTCTCAAGCAAAAAGTTTACTAATTTTGATCTGGTTCCTAGCAGACAATCCTGATATCGTTTTGATTCCAAACTCCCGCCGTCACCGATTTTATTTAGCGTATAAAAATCTTTGTTTCTAGACAGGAAAAAGTTAACATATCCACATGCAAAGGCAGAGTTTTTGAAACCGGTTTTCGAAGCTATTTAAAGCCCATATTTTTATGGACTTCATATGGCCTTGTTGACATCAGATGTTCAGTTCAACCAACAAAACTCCCTTTATTACAGTGCGTTGATACGCATTATTCCCCAGCTTATTTCCAGAAGATTGATAATCCCAGCAGCCCCAAAATGCTAGTGCTGTGTATGTCACGTTATGTCATATCGCACTTCAGCACAATTACGGCTATATATTTGCCAAGAAAATTATTGACTTAATTTTTCAGCTGTCGAAATGCTTATCCAGAGAAATGACAAGTTGCATTTAAATCGCACAACTTCAATGCCTAGAAAAAGCTGGACTCTATCAATGATTTAAGGTCCTGCTGGTGGGTCTTTTTATAGGGAATAGATTATTTATACTCGTAGAACGCTCTTTGCTGGACAAATTTTTGTTGTGCACTTTTAAATAAAAACAAATTCTTCGACGCGTTTTAAAAAGTTTTATTATTTTCTTTGCAACTCAGCCTCTTCATTGGCACAACAATTAGCCCCAAATTCTTGCTGTAGTGTTCTAACCAAATCGTCTTTCATCCACCATGGAGCACTTGGATGGATAATAGACTATTGAAGAATTTCTAACAAATTTTCAGTCCGCTTGAATATACAAAAAGGCGGTCGGTTGCTTGCTATACTTTGGCTTGTCTTTTTGTGTTCCAATTGTTGATTATGGCACAAAAAGAACTCCTGCCTCCGTTGGCAGCAAGATGGTTGCAACACAGTGTAGCTTAAAGCAATTGCTTTTAGCCGCGGGAAAAACACTATATCAGATTTTGCATTTGTTTAGTTCTGTGTTTTTTCTCCACTTGCCTGGTTTGTTATATTTTTTTCATTTCATTTTTGTGATTGACAAGTTGGTATTTGGTATGGATCAACATGCTTGTAAGTACTTACCAAAACTGGTAACTCGAGTTTTCTAACATTGGCAAAAAGATGTGAATGAGTTTGTATATTAAACATACTGGTTAATACCTTTATGGTTGTTATGAAAAGTTAACAATAGCTGCAGATTGACCAAAAATCGTACAGCACAAACTCAGGCACATGAAAAGTTTAGAAAAACAAAAAAAAAGCAACTAATCCCTAGTTTTGTGCTTTTTTTATTTATTGTTACTATATGATGACTATCGAATTGCATAAATCTTGAAGAAAAAAAAACCTAAATTCACTTTTTACCAATATTTTAAGGCGAACGGAAAAAGTCTTAAATGCCTAAAAGTTAAAGTTCGTTACTACCAAAATGAGTAAAAAGAAAAGTAAAGATGATGATTTTGAACATCATCATGAGACTTAAAGCTTTTGTACAACAACATTTTATTATTCTTACACACATGCTTGATAGCCTTTGTGACCCAGGCTTAAAGCGAAGGCGAAAGAAAAAACGTCCAAGCCCCAAAATATAATAAAAGAAGAGACTACCCATAACTTAAGTAGCCACCATCATCAATGTTGATCGACCGACACCAAATAAAATCCCAAAAATTTAATGCGAAAAAAGTTCAAGAGCTTAAGTAGACTTTGCAAAGCACTATCTTGCCAAGCACTTTAGTGGCAAGTAGGTATAACATCAGGTAGCACAAAAAAGGGCTACTTTGCAAAAACAATATTTCACTTTTAAATCGTATTTCATCATTCAAATATTTGTGTGAGATTCAGGGTACTCAGGGATGTAAAAATTTGCCAGACAATTTCTTATAAATTTTCCAAAAGCTTAACGTGATCACCAGAAAATTTTAAAAATGTAAGTGGTTTACAAGTCACAGAGCAGGCGGTTTTTAGAAACATTTAGATCACTTATAGCACAATTTTTATATAACAATATTTTTTAAAAATAATAAAAATTTGCCTGATTGGGAAATTAATAAGAATACACCCTGCTGGGAAATTAATAAAAGTTTTTTTGACTGGAAAATTAGCAAAATATTTCTCCTACTGGCATAAACAGTAAAAATTTCTCCTATTGAAAAATTTAACAAATTTACTTTTCTGGAAAATTAATAAAAAAAAAACTTTTTCTTGGGAAATTAATAAAAGCAAAATTTTGCCAGAAAATTAGCAAATATTTCCCTTATTGGAAAGATAATAAAAATTTCCCATGCTGCCACAATAATAAAAATATTAATAAAAAACAATTTTACTAGACATTTAATAAAATTTTCCCCACTTTGGGAACATAAAAAAAAACCCCCTACTGGAAAATTATTCAAAAGTGGCTGCTACTACAAAATTAAAAAAATTTCCTTTACTGGGAAATTAATAGAAAATGTGTTTTACTGGGAAATTTATAAAAAAAAAAATTCCTTACTGAGAATTTTGTAATATTTTTAAAATTTTTTGTATACAATTGACAAGAAATGTTTTTTTTCCGAAAACATAAAAATATTCCAGTGAAGGAAATTTTCTTAAATTACTAAATATTTGATAGAAATAATTTAGGCAGATCTTTTACAGAAAACGTTTTGGGGCGAAAATTTGAAATTTAAAGAAAAATTTGCTTAAGCAGATTTACATTAAAAAATTTTAGCTTAATTAAAATCATGAAATATTTTATTTTATAAATTAATATTATATATCTTGTTTTTTTTTTAATTGCTAACTTAATAGTTTTTTATTAAAACAAATCGTTTTTTAGAAATATAAAATTTCCCAATGAGGAAAATTTACAGAAAAAACAGTTTTGTAGTTTTGTGGCATTAAAAATGTATAACAGTTAAATTTTCCAGCAAGAAAACATTTTCATCTCAAGGTCTATGAGAGCAATTTCAACCTATTTATAATTTTATATTAAAAAATTAAGTGCCCAAACGAAAGTGGGCACTGAAGAGGTGAGGAAAAGTTTTTTTTCTTAATGAATTTCAAATACATTTTATGATTTTTGCAATTTTAGCTGAACAAGAAATCGTTCAGAAATCTGCAGCTGGTAACGCTGTCTATAGCGTGCACTCAGAGCCGTAAATATTTTGGCAACACGCTGCCATGCTGACTGAAAACACCACCAAATTTAACAATAAAACCATTGTATTTGTCTCCTTTTCTTGATCCTAAAAGCACAATATTATACATTTGACCCTTCAGTGTTGCTGCTGCAATTGTTGTCGTTGTTGTACGAAAAATTGTGTAAAATAAACACATACAAAAAAGGTCTTGTAAAGCAAAATAAAAAAAAAATACCACAAACCTTTTCATTATTCCTTTTAATATTTAAAGTTTTTTTTTTCATGTATTTTATTGTCGGCCAACACAGTTCGTTGGGGGACTTGAAGCCCAGTTCTGTGTAAATACATGAAAATTATTATGCGTTAACATTGCATGGGCGGTTCAAGAGTTCAAATGGACTTTAATTTATACCCATCTTAATCATTTATTGCCCTTATTGTTTGTAAGACATTTATAATGTTGCTGCGGTTACTGCAATTGTTGTGTAGCCGATTTATTTAATTTTGCTTTTTCTTTCATTTTTGCGCAAGAGAATTGAATAAATAAATAAATGCTTTTCTGACTACTGACTTTTACTTTTATTTGATCAATGATGTTTAAATAATCGATTTATTGGGTAGATTTATTGGCCGCAGGCCCATAATATTGTGTGCATTTTTGTTTGTACCTTCAGTTCTAGAAGACTAATTGGCTGCAGAGTACGATGTGTCAGATGCTCTTGTACTATATAATTTCAGTTCGGAATGTTTATTAAACTTGAAACTTGTATATATTTTTTTTTTGGAGAGTTTAAGGCGCCACGGAGGAAAATTACTCAATTATTCTGGTTGTTCTTGTGGCATGAGAATAATTCCAGTACAAGTCACTTAAACTGTTGTTGTAGTGGAAAGCGTAAAGCCTGACTATTAAAAAGTCTTTAATTCCTGTCAGCAAAGAATTAATTTCGTCTGAAATTGATGAAGTCATTGTAGTGGAAAGCGTACTAGAGTCTGGTTATTAGGGGGTCCACAATTAAGCATTTATTACCGGAGCAAGATTTTCTTGGGTTTGCCATTTTGTATGGAAATCTGAAATATCAAATTCAACGTGATTCTAGGTATCATATGGGATTTCTTAAAATTGAAATGTGCAACATATTTTCGTGGGGATTTTGGAGGATTTAGAAAAATCGCACTAAAAGATATTACAAGGCCAAATCATACAATCCCGATGAATTGCTTTACAGATCTTTGCCTTTTCAACAGCGGCATTTATCGAATCAATTAATAAATGGTTTAAGTTTACACCTGTAAAGGAGTTCCAGTCTACTATGGATTATTCATAATAAATAGTAAGTATTGAATAAAGCAATAAATGCATTTTGGAGCCACTGACTTGTCAAATAGGCAAGTAAATTCGGCTTCATTATTGTAGAAATCCTTGAGATTTATTTCTCAATGTAAGTTTTTTTTTTTGTCCAGTCCTGGCACAGTTGTTTTTTTAGTTTTTGCTTATTTAGCAGAAATGGAATTCGCCATTTCGAAAAACAATTTTTAAGTGAAAACAGCCAACTTTTTTCAACAAAAAAATTATGATACGTCAGATTTTGTTTTTTCTACCTGCAATTTATTTTAAACAAAAAAATTACTCGACCAAACACAATTTTTATTATTTCCTTAAACAAACTTTATAAAAAATTCGTTAGATTTTTAGTTAAAGAAATATTATGTCATGGTGCTTTTTCGAGATGCATTAAAGGTTTTTGGATCTTATAGCGATTAGTATTGCTGCTACCAAAATTATAATTAGGAACGTTTTTCGTTCTTGACGACGACTGAGTTTCTAGGACCTTTAAATTAAATTAGGCAAATAGATGTCAGTGGTTATTGTCGTTCAGTTTCTCGGTGAGTCGAGTTTTGTAGGAGTGTAAAAGTAGGCAACATCTCTAAATTGACTTGATTGTTGTCTTATAACTAATGAGTTCTTGTAAGGCACACGAAACAGACTACTTCGAATACTCCAGTTCAGTCTCACGAAGAATGTCGATGTTCTTTTTTGCGCCGCAGTCTCATTGTTTGCTAAATTATTGAATTCTAATTTATCACTGACGTTTCCATGATTATGATGATTGTTAAAGAACCAAAACGTTCTGCATGTTACCTGAGGAAAACACTTGGTGCCGGTTCACACACATCAACTTTGATGGCTCCACTTTCAGTTTTTCTATAAGAAATAAGGAGAAACAACACCAAATTACTTAAATTGGACTTTCATCACTCTCCCACACAATATAAAGTTGAGCAATAAAAGTTGATGTGTGTGTATGAACCGGCACTGACAGCCAGTTGCATGATGTCACACACTTTGTGACATCCAAAAAAATTTACATATTTTACGACATAAACAATGTGACCAGAGTCTATATTTAGTTCAAACTAAGTCAAATTTTGGATCAGAGATTTGTCCTTGTGTCATTAAGAGCTTTAAAATTTAAAGTCAGTGGGAAAGCGAAAGAGAGAAAGAGAAAAAGAAATGGTACTTTAATGTGATATAATTTTATTATTTGAGCAACTTTTAAGGTCACGAATAAATGCCCGTGAAGTCGTTGGACCTGACTTTAACAATGTGGCCTCTATCTAGTGTCAAAGTTCACAAGTCGCTATCGGAATGTCCTGATTCCATTGAGATTTTCAATATAATTAACACGTTTCTATTATAATTCTATTATAAAATAATAAATCTATTTTATAAGAAAAAATTTTATTTCCTTAAATGACCTCAAATTTATTTATTATTCATACTTTTTATTTATTTACAACTGTCAGCTTCTGATTCTAAAACAATTTTTGTAACTTAAAATTGTTTGATGATGAAATTTAGCTCATAAATAATACTGATAATACATCGTTTTCGTCATAAATTGACCAATAGCTTGAAGCTGCAAATAAAATTTCATTTCATTTTTAAGATATTCTCAAAGATACAAAAATATTTTTCAAAGCACATTTAAACCTGAACAAACTGTTCGAGAACATTTCAGGCAAAAGCGGCGACGCGTTTTACCAAATGCCTTAAAACCCAAATAAAATTGTCCGTAAAAAGTGTTCGTTCTATTTTTGGAGCAAAAATAAAAATTCCATATAAAATAAACTTTAAGTGAAAAGCGTACAAAGAGTTCCAAATTTTGTTTTTTTTTTTCGTATTAGAAACAATGCAAAAAAAAGTTGAAAACTAAATGCGTATAAAAAGCGCAAAAAAAAAATAAAGTTCAAATTCTTTCGGGATGTGTTTTTTTTTTTTTGCTGTGCTGTGCAGTAACCAAAAGTTGTGCTATAAAAATGTTGTTGCTGTTGTTTCTGGTTGTCGCTGTTGCTGTTCGCATGGGCCATTGTATACGACATCGTAAAATTTTCATCAAATGATCATCAACTTAAAAATAAATTTCAATATTGTACCATTTAACGGTGATGTTATTTGTTGTAGCTGCTGCGATTGTATTTGCAACATTTGCTGCTGCCTGCGCTATTGCTGTTGTTGCACGTAACAGTTTTAGTCTGTTATGTTTTCTTCTTCTTTTGATTTGGCATTAAGCCAAATATATAAAGATTTTTTCTGTTTTGAAACAGCAACAAACAACGCATACCAGTCTTACATGCAACCATGGCAAAAAGAGCATGAAGTTTTTGTTAGAGTTGTTAAAGTTTTAAATTAATCGATTAAAACAGCCGACTTGTATGATGTTGGACTTGACATCAAGTAATTCAATTCAAATTTTGAAAGAAAAAAATGTCGCCCTCTTGTGATTCCTGCTGGAATCATTCAAGTTTATGGCTTAAGCAATCATGATTGTGCATGCCCAATCTTGTAGTTATTTAGCAATACAAGTAAAAGGTCCCCCAAAAATATTATCTATCTGATTTCTGCAACAACTGGATAAAAAAAAATGATTGAATTTAAACCAATAATTCAAATGGGCCATTTAGCAGTCTAATTTCTAAAAGCAGGACCATCAAACCGCCAGCAAAACTTTTTAAAGAAAGCTTTAAAATATCTTCTTTATATACTTCTCCACCTTCTGCACCGCAAAAAATGTACATTGAAAGCTGAGAAGCTGACAAATATAACAAATTCGGGAAAATATTTCGAGGGGAATCTTTTTGCATTTAACAAACAAAATGAAACAATAAAAAAAGAATTTTTAAAAACTTTGTCCGAAGTTATATTGCAATATTATGCAAGGGCTTGGAATTACAGAAAAAAAATATTTAAGTCCACGAGGAAAGTTCACAAGAACTCATGTAAACTCTTTTGTTTATTGGGAAGCGAATTAAGAAATTTAGATAAATGGAAAATAATCAGTTACTGATCGCTCCCGCCAAAACTTAATGCCTCAAAAGATGAACTGATCAACCATTGACTGGTGTAAGATTCCTGTTGCGTAAATTATTTTCCTCGCCAATCGTTTTATGTGGCTGCAGTTTTCACAAATCCTTCTGCATTCCACAATTTTCTTCGCGTTCATTTTCCTGCGTATAACTTTAACAACAATTAAAGCCAATTGAATCGATTAATTTGCCCCTTGTAAATCTGAAGCACAACATTGGCTTTAGCAGCAAAACTTAAACACACTCAGTCGGCCGGGAATGAAGTAAAATTTGTTGCTCTTTTATATGTGTCCCAAAACAAACGAAACAAAAAAAGAGAACAACATTTTTATTTATTTTTATTTTATTGTTTTCTGAAAAAGTTCTAAAGATAGAACTTTTTATACGCCGTTTGCTCGAATGTGCAACAAAAAAGCAACACAAATAAACAATTGAACAGATAAAAACACATGCTTGCAGGAAAGCAACAAAATATTAAAACAAAAAATGGAAGAACAACAAAAATTTTGCCACAATCCTGTACGAAAATTGTCAACTTTTTTGAAGCGCTAAAATTATATACATACATACATATAAAATATGTGAACGTGCATGTGCATGAGCGCCAATGTATTTAGCTTGAAACAAAGATTTCTTTATAAACTACGCTTAGAAGTGATAGAGTAACTTACGACATACATTGTAAATATTGAATAATCGAAGTAAAATGCTTAAAGGCACATTATAAAAGATCAAAAAGAATCACGCAGTAGCGTAGTGAAGAAAAGTTAATTGCAGACTTCAAAATTATGTTTTAAAACTTTGGGGCCACAACGTAACTCATGCGCATACTTTAGACTACCAACTGAAGTGGTTGTAATTGAAATATTTTACCTTTTTCAAGTAATTTTAGTATATTGAAAAAATAGGCAATACAAGATAATTATAGATTTGCAAATTATATATCAAAACGTTGTGACAACTGCGTATTTCAATGGCATATTTTAGATCGTCGACTTAAATATGTTGTAAAGGATATTTTTAGCTTTTTCTGATAAAAGGGCCTTAAATAAAATTTGTGATATTTAAACATATTTTATTATTCCTTTATTATTATTATGCTTCTTCGGACGCTCAACTTTACTAAAGGCTGGCAATCTAGCCAATCTAGCCAATCTACATTAAGCCTTACGTTTAGGATTTCCATAGTAGAGACAAAAGGAGGTCGCGTTAGCGGTCATCACAGGTTTGCCGGTCTTAAAAAGGTTACATGAATAGTCCCAATCCAGACTATGAAACTGTGGCTGCAACACGTTTGAGTTGAGCGAAACTGCAATGAAAATCTATATTTAACAACAAATAAAAATACAGCAAAAATACACAAAATTGACCAGTTCTGAAAATCACATGATTTTAAATTGCAAGTGGTTTTAAAAGCAGCCAAATGATTTTCTGGTGTTCTGTGAATCACACGTGTGCTTTCAGTTCCCCAAGCAAACACCTGAATTCAGAGCAAAAATCCCAAAATTAAATAACATTTTTGTAGCAGAGAAAGTCTTTGAAATTTTTCTTAATTTTAATGTATTTATTCAAAAAAAAAAGAAAAATAATAAGAAAAGTATAAAGTAAGCAACTTTTTGAAGAATTTATTTGTTTCATTAAATTTCTTATGACAATAAAAAAGTCGATAAAATTAAGAAAAAAAAGTTGTGGACGTGGTTGAACGTTTTAAAATCACAAAATTTGATGCCCAGAATAGCTTCCTGGTGATTTCAAATAACTTTAATGAAATGCTTTAAACAAAACAGGCCAGAATGAAGCGAAAGATGCAGTTTTACCATCGAATGTATTATAAAGTAATATTTACTCAACTAAATAAGTTATAGGGATTAGTTTGGTATAATGTGACACAGTTACGTCTACGTCTATAGTTTTTATAAACAATTTTCTATATTTCCATGGTAATCGTACTGTGTCACACCAGCCGATGATCGTTTGTTGAACGTTATTTTTATTTATTGTATAATTTGTGACTTGTGGCGCAGCTACTGTTGCGAAATGATGTTTATTTTGGTATAAGTTTGATTTCTGCTGTCTAACTGTTGTTACCTTCTTGTGTCCCCAGAGTTGTACTTATTTATTCTTGGCAGAATTCATGACTCCTTGTTTTCATTTTGTTGCTGTTTCTGCTGCCTTTTTCCTCCTTATGCCACAATTGTTAACATAACTGTGACTCACATGTGACTTGAAGAAAACAACAAAAACTTTACACACAACCCCAAATAGAATTTCCAACTCCATAAAATATTTGTACTCTTTTTTTCGCCCATTTTTTTTCCTTTGTTTTGGTTTTCTTTTCCAACCTCAGCTTTATTTTAGATTCTAAAATATCATCTGTTGAACAAACAAAAAAAAAAAAAAACAAACAAAAAATCTGCCAGAAAAAGAAATACCGAAAAAGCACAGTTTGACGCGTTTGTCCTATAAACAAACTTAAGGTAAACTGGGTTTGTGCAGTTGTTGCACACGAGTTCAGACAAAATGAAATGAATACTCGTTCAAATAACGATGATAGTAGTAAATTTTGGCGCGTATCAAAAACAAAAATCAATTGTCATGTTGTATGTCAATGACGGAAGCATTTCTGGCCAATTTGTGTGTACGAGTGCTGGTTTTTTTGTCTTAACGATGCTGTTTTTCTTTTTGTTTTTTGTTTGTTTTTTTTTGTTGGGTATAAACAGCACTTTATTTTGGAGTCTTTTTTATGCGAAAAGTGTAAGAGCTGCGCTCCAGCTTATCTGTAAAGAAAAAAAAGAATGTGTATGTATTTCGGAAATTATGTCTCAGGGTTGTATAGTTTATTATAAACCAGCTGATTATTGTTGGGTGATAAATGTTAAGGTTAATCATTATGGTCTTTTGTTACACGTTTGGCTTAAAAGCATTTTGGTTGTTGTTGCTGTTGTTGTTATTTGTATGGCCTGTAGACACAAACCAAAATCCGCAACAAAAAAAACAACAGAAAAACGAACAAAACCTATACATATATTTAAGCCAGATATGAATCAGGTTAAGTACACAAAACCGCTTAAAACAGCACACAAGAGGATCAACCAAAAAAAAAAAAAAACAAAAAAAAAACCAAAAAGTTAAGGTGTCATTATGGTAACAAAAATGATCATAAATTAGATGGCTTACACACATACACACACTCCAACACAGACGCACGAAGCCACAGCAAACGCAAAAAGGCAAAAGGATGGCCAAAACAAATACTTTTTCTTCAGATTTGAGTTGACAGTCAATGCAGTCCATTTGGGCGGCCAGTGTTGTTGTTGTGCTGTAAAAGCTTTAGTTCTGGCGAAATACTTACATATACATATATGTATATGTATGTGTAATTTGTTAAGCCTGAAAGTGATTAAGTTAAAGGGTGCTGTAAGTCGTCACAGAAAACATACTGTTTGTAAAACGAAAATAATCGCTTTCGGTGTCCTCATGTAAATTTCATTTATAATTTGCAATCTTTATTGCATTTGAATAAGTTTGAGGTTAGAAAACAAGCGAAGTACATATTTGTGTAAAGGCTGTGATCACACGATGGCTGGCATGAACAAATTTTCACCTATTTTTATAGCCTAAACGCGTCCGTGTGCACTTAAATGGCTCATGTGACGACAGTTGCGCTGAATATTAACCAGCCAAATGCAACCCTTGCGCCGCAATATTGTGTGGCCACAGCATATGTAAAAGTACGACAATCAAAATGCCACAATATTTGTTGTGATCTCGTGCGGCAATATAAGTGGCCAATAATTTCGTTTCGTTTTTGTGTCATTGACATGACAAATCTGCACTCCAACAATGTACGAACGGAAAGGTAAAAGTTAAATATTATTTCATCATGGATATTCAATCAGTGAACAATTTTTAAACACCTTCCCAAATACTCGTACTTCTTTCTCTAGTTTATTTTTAAAACAAAGTTAACACAGCTGATTCCTGATGTTGTCGCCAGTTACAACAATCGCTAAAATTATTGCTAGAAAATCACTTTTCAAAATCTTGCAACAAGCAAATTTTCTACACAAAAAAAAATAAAGCGATCATGTGACTTTAGAGTTTTTGATTTGGAAAAATTTGGGTATTTTAAAAATCGGTTTCCCTCATTAATGACAGTTAAACACATCAAGAATGACGATTAATATTTTTCTATTTTATTGAAAGGTTTTGTTTTCCTTTGAATTACATAATCGACTGGTTCGTCAAATTATTCCTCTTGTTGTGAATGTTTCCGTCATTAGTGACAGTTAAACACATCAAGTCTGAGGATTAATATTTTTCTATTTTATTGAAAGGTCTTGTTTTCCTCTAAATTATATAAGCGATTGATTTGCACAATTATTTGTATTGTTGCAGATGTTTCCGTCATTAGTGACAGTTAAACACATCAAGTCGGAAGATAAGTGTTCCTCTACTTTGACGAACGTTGTCACTATATAATTCGATTATTTGACAATAAGTCCGCATCTGCGCAGCTTCTTTCAAAATCAGGTGTATTTTATTTCTGTTCAAGAAAACCTTAATCTCTTTTTGGCAACACCATCTGCAGTTCTTTCAAAGATATTGTAGTTGCGGACCCATTTGCCAGATTTTATAAACAATATTCTTACATTGTTATCATATCAGATAAAGAAAGACCACACAAAAAAAAAGGAAATCAAAATGAGATCATTTCTTAACTTGTAAAACCGTAGCGCCAAACTTTCATACAAACAAATCAAAACAAATGATACACTTATTTCTAATGAATTTAATACTTTTATGAATCATATCCTTATGCAATATATGTATGTATGCATTTTGCTATAACATTTTTCTTTCTATTCTCTTCGAAGCCATAAACATTTCTGTTCACAATTATGGTTTATAAAACCATAAACGAGAACTCCAAAAGAATGAAACGTAAAAAAAGCGTATATTTTTTCCAACTAATTTTCCACTTCTATTGGTTTCTGGTTGTGTATTTTCAAAATAGTAATCGAACCGGTACTAGTCACACTCATTCATAAATTTGCCGCTAATATGGTGAAACAATATGATGTATTTTCAATTCATTCATTTATTTTGTTCGTTTCCACTTTTGTTCATTCAGTCATACAATGTTTTTTTTTTTTCTTTATTAATAGACGTTTTCGTTTGACCATAATAAACTTTTAGTTTGTAAATGTTCATTTAATTTTTATATCTTTTTTACCATTTTTATATGTGTTGTATTAAGCGAAACGGGTTTGTATGTTTGTGAAACAACAACAACAACAACAAAGTGTTTGATAGAAATCAAAGCTCATTTTAAGATATTATTTGTTGTTTGAAAGATTTTAAATTTAAAATCTGATTTTGCGCACGAAGAAGCTGCATATTAATAACAGCAAGTTGTCATATTTATGCCTGTTTTTATGTGCGTTTGTGTCCCCATCATGGTTTAAGGGCTTTACTGATCTCTCGGAAATTTTAGCAACCTGCCTGGCGAATGCTTTAGCATTTTTATATATAAAATAGCAGATGGCCTATAAAGACTGTATACTACAAACGTGGAGTTATTAATAAGATTGTTGGATAACATTTTAAAGAATCGTAATTAATATCTTGTCATGCGAAAAGGTGCTGGTGGGCGGGCGTATTAAGGTGCTAAGAAAACTCCCACCAATTTTTAGGCATTTTAATTATTTATTAAGAATTCATTAACGCTGCCACAAATCTATTAAAGTGTGTTTTTTAGAGTGTCACAACTTTGAGTTGCCATCACTGTTTTATTTGAGCACCCATTTAACAGCTGATAGTTGCTTTTTGCTTAGTTTGCTCTGAAGTTTCCCCAAATGAAGCCGGCAAATTGTTGAAATTTTTAATCAAAATAATGGTTCTACTCAAAAAAAAGTTTTTAATGAACAAATAGTTTCATGTAATGGCCCCATTAATTGACCACCAATATCGTGTGTTTTAACCTCATTTTCTTTGGGGTTATGTTAAGTCACTTGTGCCTCCTACGCGCCAGCCAATGGCGGCCACATAACAGAAATCATATTTAATTAATTTAATTTCATAAAATTTCTTTCCAATAACGTACCGTTTGATTGATATTAAAAATATATTTCCTTGTTTTATTATGATTTAAACTTGTGTCACTCTATAAAAAAAACAAATTAATGTCTGCGAGGAACAAAATTCAAATTGTGGAATAAGTAAAGATTTTTTGAAAAAATCAAAACTCAGCTTACTGTTTGAACAGACCTCGCTTATTTACTAACCACTACTTTCATACATTGCATCAATGTACAGCGCTGGAGAAGTTAATCTTTCCATGAACAAAAAAAATTTGTTTTTTGAATTCTTCTTTTTTTTTTTGAAGTCTTTCATCTTAACAGCATTAAAGTTTCTTGATTTAACATCTTACGAAAGTCATAAATTCATAATTATCCCTCAGACAAGCCGAACAGCTTAACAAATTTACACTTCATAAACTATTAAATTTGTGATTTCTAAAAGATTTGATTCGAAACACAGTGTTAAACTGATTAGATGGCAAAAAAGCGATGGGGTATCAATCAAGTTGAATGAACAACTTTCAATTTCTGGTACTAAAGTTGCGTTTATTAATTTTAAACATGTTTTGAATAATTGTTTTTTTTTCTTCTTTTGTTTATATAATTATTTAAATTTCTCTTTCTTTCTGTTACTTGCAGGTAAGCATCACTTTTAACGACTGCTTTTTTTTCCAAAGTTTGTATATGACACTTGTGGTAAGATTTTTTTTGGACTCCATAAATTTGAGTAATTTTTACATCAACCACAAAACACTTAATTATACAATTTGTAACTGTCTTTTGAGATTTCCTTAAAGCTAAAAAAAAAACCTAGTAATAAGTACCTGCCCAATACAAACGAAAAAAGTTCAATTCATTCATCAAAAATTAATAGCTTGACAAAACATTGTTTTGTAAACACAGATAAGACATGATGTTCAAGATAAACATCATTATTATCATTAACGTCATCAGCTTTATACCAACATATAGACGAGTACATGCCTACATACATATGTAAGAAATTTTGTACATTTGCTGTTTTCAGTCAAAACTTTTTCAGCATAATAAATCTAATTCAAGTTTTTACTTTCACTAAAATGTCACATTGACAGCCTTAAAAGTTTTTCATCATTCATTTTGTGTCGACTGTTAAAGAAAAATTGTACTTTTTTTCTCTTTTGACTTGTCATTATTGCTAAATTTTAAATGCTAGTTTTGTTTGTTTATTTACTTTTTATGGCAATCAGCGATCGTCATCTTAAACTGTTGTCACTGTTGGCATGTCTACATATTTATCTCTCGGTGTTTTATTGTGGTTTTTGTTTTTGGCAAAACATTGTTTTCTTTTGCATTTAAGCCATCATCCATCCAGCTGTTGTCGCTTATTTTGCTTATTTTGCCTGTTTTGTTATTTTATTGTTATAAAACCGAAAAAAAAATCGCAATTTGAAAATCAATAATCACTTTATAACTGTTATGTCGTGTTTTTTTTGTGACATTCAAGGTTCATTGGCATTACAGGCATGACAGAAATTTGTGTATATTTGGCAGCACTTGGCGGTACTCTACAGAGTTGTACAAAATAGTTGTGGGCATAGAAAAAGCCATGGCAAGGTTGACAATATATTTCTGTCATCCTTTTTTTATGACAACTAATTGCTTTTGTTGTCATAAATTCTTTAAAATGTCTCAGTTTGCTAAAGGTGTTAAGGCCAGGGAACATAGAACCTTGCATGCGTCATGCGTCGTCTTTTCAACTTAGTTAAAAGGCAGGTTCTGTTATATGAGCCTTGTCAGTTAAAGGGCGTCACCTTTAACGCAAAGTACGTTGCGTACTTTGACAGCGATCAGTTAATTTTTTCATTGTTTTGATCTAGATCTTCGTTCAAAAATAAGAAGTTGTTATATGCTTTAACAAGGTGGCTCCATTAGGCCGATCTGCGTTAAGAAATTGCGAACTAGAAGTGTTTTCCACTGCAGCGAAACTTGTCGCAGACTAATACAGTTTCAATAAGTTTCAGTTAAAATATTTTCTGGTCGGATTGTTGACTTTATGTGTTTGTCAAACAGAAAAAATAATAATTTATTATATTTCACAATGAAAGCATTTGTTGTTTTAGTGAAATCAGATCTGTATTCAAATAAAAATTTCACTGATTCAGTAAATTATTTGATCAGAAAGAAAACTGTGATTTTTCTCAAAAATTTTGCAAATATTTTCCCTGTTTCAACAAACAATTTTTGTTGTTGCTGAAGTTTTTACAATAAAACTATTATGATACTCGTATAAGACAAACATTTCGTTGAATTTCCGTAATTAAACAGACATCGTAATTGCATCGACAAAAAATAGCTCTATTTTTTTTCTGTGTTAAATTTGAACAGGATTGAAGAAAGTTTTAGGACAGTCATCTATTATTTCAAAGCATGTTCTGGTGTGTTTAAGGTGTAGACTTAAGGATTTTGTTATATTATGAAAGCTGATCAACCTTCGAAATTAACTAATTTGTTTTCCTTTCATTAACTCAACGCTGAATATCGAATCGTTATTCTTTTAACATAATAATAGTTTTATCGAAAATTATTTAAACTTTTTATATAAAAATACCCCCAAAATTTATCACTCCAGCCGCAGATGTTATAAATCCATGCATAAATCCTGCACGATCCACCATCGAAATTCTGATATCAGCACTTCCAAATCGCTTTATCCCTCGTCTTGATGATTCCCACCTGCCGGCAAGAACGTCAGATTTAACTATTTTCTTTTCTTCTCTTATGGTTCTTCTCGAAATTAGGAGTTTTATGTCTTGAAGCCTTCCAGCAGCACATCCATAAAGATTGTGCGAACCTAAAGGAAAACGCTTTAAATCGAAGCTGAAAGGTATATCATTCTGGCGGTGGCCACTTGGCCTATATAATTACTTTTGCAAATTAAGAAATATTAGACCTCAAATAGAAACAATCCAAAAGTAAAACTTTTTTTAAAATAAATTACAGCTAAAAATCTGTTATAAGATCGATTTGTCTTAGGGATCTTCTGATTTTGACAATGTTTAAGTTTTGAATTGCTAAAAATGTCTTTGAAAGCTAAAACAGGTTCTACGGCCACAATTTTGGAGTGAAATATTTTACTTTATTTTATTTTGTAAAAAAATTCATATGCAAGAAAAACAAATATTTATATTTTGCTGATAAACATGTTATGATAAAAATTTGTTTAGCCGTATATTGTATTATTTTCTAAAGAGTTTTGTTGGTTTTGCAATTAATTTAGTTTCAAGTGAAATAAAACTCTGTAATTTTTTTAAACAAAGTCTTCTTTTTTGCATGTTAAGACACAAATTTGTCACGCCAAGAATTACTGCGCCACAAAAAACTGCTTTAAAGTCTTCATGCTTCACATGGTGTTTTCTGCAGCCTTTATGTCAAATCAGTTGCTTGTAAAGGATTTCAGATTTTTAATAAAATTATTGAGTCGTATTAAAAAATATTTCCTTTTCTTTTTGCCTTTTTTTTCAACCGTGTAACGTAAAATTTATTGCATGTTCGCTGGTGCTCAATTGCTCGTTCCTTCACATACTTATTTAATAGTAAAGTTTTTCGTTTTTCTTCGAAATTCCTTGTGACTGAAGGCTTCGGCATAAAAAATGAAAGTGTAGAGACTTTAAATGATTTATAAGCATTTTCCTTGGCAGTCGTGCAATTATCTGCTTGTTTCATTTAACAACATAAAAATTCCGCCAAAAAAATGCATTTCTTGTTTTTTTTTCCTTCAACAATATTTACCAACCAGCGTGGAAAAAAGTTGAAAAATTTTTGCCAAATTTCTCAGAGATTGAGAGATACGGCTGCAACGTTTTGTTGTTGCTGTTGTTGTTTTTTATGATGAATTGTTGTACCGAAAATAATGTCCCAAAGCGTTGACATTTAATGATTGATTTGGCACACAAGGGCATCATGACAACAATTACAACGACAACAACGATAACAACAACAGCATCACTAACAACATACAGAGTTGCAGTTACAGCAACTACAATTGCACAAGTATTTTGAATCTCAAGCCGTTTGTTGCAACATTGAAATTTTGTCAGCATCTTGTTATGAAAAGTATTATTTTTATTATTTTAATGCCAAATGAAATTTTAGACTTAATTTATTGTTTCAGGTAGAAAATTTTAGTTAAATGATGGTTTTATTATTCTATTTATTTGTTTATGTTTAATATAAAAATGTTTTGCGGTTATTTTGTAATTTGTAATTTATTTCCCTACATTTTAAAATGTCAGATTTTAAACAGCGTATTTCAATAAAGATTTCACAGACTTTGACAGCTGAAGCTGCAGCTGTTGCATTCACAAAGTTTTATTCAATCTGTTCTATTTTTTTTTTTGTTTTATTTAAATACAACTTTTAGAAAACCCGAGCAAGTGATTGTAATTGTATGAGACCGCATTTCTGCCGTTTCCTATCACCAAAGTCGTCCTAACAAGATTTTATTTGAGTTCACTGGCTTAGCAAAATTATAGAACACTACCTGTGCTATGAAAAATGTAAGATCGGACAAACATTATGGCTCAAACTTGATCTCCTTCGAGATCAGACGAGCCAGGAGCTGAAGATACGGGATCTATAGCAACGACGTATGTTCGCTAATGGTTTCCAAAAGCAGTTGAAGACTGAGTTTAATTTTTATTTAAACATTTTGTTCAGGCCGATTTCAGCAAACCACTTTGTCGAATTTGTGACGATAGTAATCCACAATAAATGTAAATATTTCGCAAGCGTAAGGGAAAATGTAATGCTTTTGAACTGTTGGCCTTATCGATCAACATTTTGCCTGAGAACGACGTTGATCAGACCTGACAGGAATGGCCGGATCAATGTTGGGGCTTTAGGTCACTAATTACTAACCTTTTTTTTTTTGGAAAAATTCGAATTTTTTATTTGAATTTTGTTGATAAATTTTTATTCATAATATTTTTACAACGAAAAAAAGCGATCTTTAAGATGAACATCTTTAAATTATTAGAAAAAAAAAATATGGTGTAAAAGAAATTGTTGTAAAATTTTTACAATTGAAGCTATTATGGAAAATATAATAAGATTCGCCTTGAGAGTATTGCCTGAATAGGCACCACTGTGTCCTGGACTTTAATATTTACTTTCCAGGCAGTATCTAACAGTAAAGATAAATCCAATTAAATACTTTCCATGCGAGTCCACAGCCAATAATCAACGTCTGTTGAGACCTTAAAAGCACCAAAAATAGAGCAACCAAGTACGTTTTCTTGTTATCATTAAAAATGTTCTAAAGAACCAAGAAAAGACATGAACCCCAACTGTTGTTTCGTACAAAATAAAACTAAAAACAAACAAAAAAAAAAAAAAAACAGATGTCTGATTTCCCATCCACTTAAGTCTTAAAGGCAGCTGCTGTTTTTCCAATCTGTGTGCCGGAAATTAAATTTATTTTAAAGTAATTTCAAGGCAGGTTTATGCAATTAAAAATGTATCACAAAACACAGCAGTTATTAAACACTATTTTTGTTGGTGGTCCATTTGTTAATCATATTATTTCTTTATATCAAAACAAGTAATTTTCATATCATATGTTTCGTTGAAAAAACAGCAACAACAAAAAAACGTCTTCATGGCAAAATCTTAATCATACGTCAACCCAGCCAGACACACAACATTAAAACCACTATCACCTTTAATGAAAGGGAAAACTGTTATGTTGCATGACACATCATTTTAGTTTTAAACACTAAAAGTAAAACACAAAAAAGCGCAAAAACGCCGCTCATATTAAATTGGAATAAATAAATAAATTAACATACCCACACTGTCTGGCGAAGCAGCAAAAGGAGTAAAAAAAAAACACATTAAATTAAAACTGGGGAAAAAAAGCACTACACCCAAAACTACGCCAAGAAAAACACAGGGAAAAAAATCAAAGCCAAATAAACTGTTAAGTAGAATGTTGAACTCACAGCTCCAACACACATTAACATACGGCCGTCTGCTGCATTTATCTACATACATACATGCAACTCAGCGGCCCATAAGGCAAACTTGCACAAAAAAATGAATTAAATTCCATAAGAAGCAACAACAACAACAGCAGCGAACAAAAACATAAAAATCCAAAACAGACCTAAGCCAACAATAAACAAAATTCAACGAACAACTTTCCATTTCACAAAAGTCGCGCTACAACTTGCCACAAACGCAGCACCATGGCAGCCAGCTAATCACACATATTTGCTTAAATATTCAAGGGGACCAAAAAGGGTTCAACATTACATTGAAATCGAAAAATATACAACAGAGAAATTCATTTCGGTTTTGAACATTAATAGCAAAATATTATTAAAACTGAAACGAGTGTTGTTGTCGGCCGAGCCGCATTTGCAAGTGGTGAGTAAGCAAACCAGCAACCAGTATTAGCAGTTCATATCACTGACTCTCCGGCTCAGCTCAATCATGCATGCATGCCTGCACCAAAGCATGCACAGGCTCTTGCATTCATTCAACTTTAGCTTATTCCCTGAATATATATTATACACATATATATTTTATTTGTTTCCATCTCTACATACATACATACTTACATATGTAATGAAATAATGCTTAATGAAGAAGGAAAAAATCAATCGATAAAAAACGATCATGCACATGATGCTTTGGAAATATGTTAAATGCAGGTGCTTGAAGGACTGAACTGAACTTATGAATGCTGGAATATTATTGGCCATCAAATTTGGCTATTTTATGGGCAATTTGACAATACGAACGTAATAGACACTTTGCTTTCGCAAGGTCTACCATAAAATTTCGTTGGTCAATCAAACCAATCCCAATATTGTCCGGGATTAGTATTCTTCACTCGTACATGAGCACTTCCAGCTCTGCAGATCATAAATTGGCGAAGTTTCTAATTGCTGACGTACCAAATTCAGCTGATCCAGGGGCCGTAGATAAAAGAGGCAGTAGACTTTGTAGACAGAGAGTACAATATTTTAGTGAACAGAGGACATGACAAGCATTTGAATGATTTAGTAAAGCCAAGGCGCTGCCAGTGAGTGTGCAGGCAAATCGAAAGTCGTTGAGTTCGCATCGCTTACAAGAACTTTGCCATTCCTACAATAGATCAAAAATAATTGAACTTTGCAACAAGACTACAAAATTCATCTGATCCAACTGAAGAAGATATAGAAGAGAATAGATTGCATCCTAACTTTTCTGATAGATAGAGAGAGAGAGAGAGGGAGGAACACGACTTTGTTTGCGGCGTTCAGGAACTTCGAACCCTAACACATCGCAGCTGCTCTTGCGATAAAGTAGATGAATCGTAAGCAGTTCGCTTTTCGTACAATACTTTACAATTTGCTCCGCTTCGTGGTATGATTTACAGTTGCAAACGTACAAAATTTATGTGATGTAGCAGCTCCAGGTAAAGGGAAGTATATTTTATCGTAGAGCATATCAGATTCAGGTACAATGTCAGGTAAATCGACTTGAAGGACTGAACGAATTTATAGGCATGCAGGGCTTCTCGATTTCTTCACTCTTGGCTAATTATCAGTAAGCGTAGCAATAGGATCATGAGGTACCTCTCGGATTCTGCTAGTATTTAAAACTTGACATATTCGACATAGTGATAGTGCTGGCGATTTCATATTTTTAGAACTCCAAATGTTTTTCAGGGTGAAATTGTCTGGCGAAACACACCTGCCTCATTGATAAACCTTTAGGTGAAATACTAGAAACCAATTTCAGCATAACAATCTCTGATTCAGAAACTCCGTCTCACATGCCCTGCAGTCTTAGCAGAATTACTCTATTAACAGCTATTAGATACCTTTACTTCGTCCGCAAAAGGCTTATCATCTAATCCATGATAGTCAGGTGGAAAAATGTGTCGTACTAAGACTAAGGTGGAGGCAATGGAGTGCCATTAACTACTTCAAATACTTGGAGGTTTTTAATGCTCATCGCCATCGATTTTGTTAAAATACTAGAATCTCATTATCGCCTCTTTTTTCCAAGCGTATTTAAAAACCAAATTAAAGTTAAAATAGGCCAGATTAGTGGAAAAGTGTCTGTTAACTTTTCTGTAGGTGATTTATTGCTTTTCGATTAAAATTATCTGGCGATTTGAACGATTCGATACCTTGCGAAACTGCTCATACGAACAGCTTGGGCATGCACTTGCTCTGTCAGGCATATCTCGTTGTTAACCCCGTATTTGGGCTATACAATACAGTTTGGCCGCTGTGTGACTCCAGTTGCTACATGATTAGCGCGCTTTGTTTTGTTTTAATGAAGTTCGATGATTTTTCGTTTTTTTCACCCATTGTTTTTGTGTGTGTGTGTTTTTTTTTGTTGCTTTAATACCTGAAAGTCATGCTGGGCTGCTGGGCTTTTGGTGGAGAAAAAAGCGCCCGAAAACACATTGAATGTATTTACAATTGTAACGTACGACATACATTTGCCGCAACATTCGCTTTCATTTGTGGCGGCTGTTTTGTGTAAGTCTGTTGCAAGTTTATTTTTTTCTTCACTTTTTTGTGGTTGCTGTTTGTTGTTGTTGGCTGTTCAATGTTGGTCACTCACTTGTTTTCTTGTGTTTCACGTTTACAGTTTCCTGAGTCGTATTGTCTCTGACTGTTGTGCAGTTGTTCGCTAAAAGGTTGTTGTGCTAAAGTTTACATCTGCTTTAATATGACTCGTTCGTGGTTTTACTCTTAAATCATATATATAAACATAAAGCTAAAAAACAGCGACAGCATTAACAACGTTGTTATAAAAACAAAACAAGAAAAGAAAAACAAAAATGTTGCACTTGTTTCTTTTATATGTGTATCTTTGCTGCAAGTTGCACTTGATATTCACTTTCGTTTTCGTTTCAGGGTTCCCACTTGAAAAAATTATGTACTCAATTCATTTCCTTATTTGGCCTGTTTAAAATTGTAACTTGTCTGTCATGCACTTTTATACAAAAGTGATTAATTAAAGTTTTTGCTTTCAAAAGATACCAAAAAACGACCAAGAAAATTCCACGAATTTTATTAATATTTTTCACAAAAAAAAAAAAAAAAAAAAAAACCAACTAAAATGAAATGGAATGAAATGAAATATGAAGGGTAGACTGTTTTCATTAGTAGTCACAAATTACTTACAAGTGGCAGGCGTGAAATTTAAAATTTCATAAAGAAACCTCAGGCACCTTGCAGTGGGCTTGTGAAAGAGCATTTTAAACACTTCAATAAGGAAAACGTAATCAAACTTAGAACCAGATCAATGTCTGATTTTAAACTGATTTTGAAGTTCGTAGGGAGCGTCTGGATTTGCTGTTAAAACAAATTATTTTATTAATTTGAAAATTGCTTTTTTTTTATTATTTTGAAAATTTTTTTTACAGTTTTCCTATAGAAAATTAGAGCAATCGGTATCCTATTTCTCAGACCAAATACTTAAAATTAAACACTTAGGAAATTTTCTTCCAAAATAGAAAATTGTAAGTAAATCTAAAATTATACACAATATTTTTAAGAAAATTAGTAACTAACCGACTAGTTCATCTTTTAATAGAAAAATTTTTTTATTTTTGTGCAAAAGTAATCGACAACTTATGCTTCTGATGCGTAAATAATCGTTACTTTAACTTGCCACCGAATGAACAAGTTTATTGATCATCCAGCGGGAATATTTTGAAAAATAATAAAGCGATTTTTATCCAGAAATCGTTGTTGTTATATGCTATAACCTTAATGATCGTATCGATTATTTAATATTCTATAGAATAATTTTCGATTATTTCATTTTCTGGGGAAAAGTTTTATGAAAAAAAATTTGCTACAAACACTTTAATGATAATTTTAGTTTTCCATAAAAATGCATCTAAAACTTTATTTTTGTACAGAAATTAATCGATAATAAAACTTTATTTATGTACAAAAATTTATCGATGATATTATTTTCTTATAGAAAAGTGCTTGATCAATTTTTATAGACAAATAATCGCTAATTTTGCTTTTCTACAGAAAAGTTCTCAAAAGCTCTACGCCTTGCAAATTATCCATAAATGTAATTTTATCGATAACTGATTTTTTGATAAACAAAAAAAGTTATCGATAACATGTCTCCTTTGCGAATGATTTATCGAAAGCTTGAATTTTGCTTAAGTAAATGATCGATAACTTTAGCTTAACAAAGAAAATATATCGACAAATTACTTTCTAATCTTATACTGAAAATTTATCGATAACATTACTTTTATATACACCAGTTAGTAATTTTGGTCTTCTAAAAAAAGCTGTACTTATATCGAAAATTTTACTCTTCCGTATAAATGTTATTTATTTTTTTTTTCAAAAAAGAGTTGTCCATAACTTGCTTACAAAATATATCGATAACTTTACTGTTCTGTAGAAAAGTTATCGCATTATCATAGAAAATTTATTGATGACTTTATTTTGCTTTGGAATTGTTGACTTATGCATTTTAAAAAAAATTCGATTTTCAATCGATAACTTATTAATAACTTTACTTTTGTGTGAACAAATTTGTCGATAACATTATTTTCCTACAGAAAAGTTTTATATAATGTCTAGTATTTAAATTTGTATTGAGTTTTCTGCAGCCAAATTATCGATATTTATTTTGAAAAAAAAAAATTATCGATAACTTTTTATTATAAAAATGTTGTTAGTAATTTTGTTTTTCTATAGAGAAATTAATAATGTTTAGTTAATTATTTGTGATTAATTGTTTTAAGAGAAAACCTATTGAAAGTCTTAGTTATTTTACTCTCTAAGAAAAGTTATCGATCGTTTTTCCTTGCTATATATATGTAAATACCATCTATAACGATTTACTTGTACTGGGAATTAACCCCAAATACTTCTTTCTTTATATTTTTTAGAAACATTTTCAATAGCATTCTTTTTTTTTTTTTTTTTGTACAGCAAAAAAATTATTTTTTTTAGTTCGTCAAATAATTTCCTTCTTTTATGTTCTTCGACTGTGATTATTTACGCTTTTAATTATTGTAATAGTTAAACGCTTTTAAAACCACTTTGATGGGAACTTCGTAATCATCAAAACAACCAATTTTGTTTTAATTCTTTGAAATTGTTTAATAAACCGAACCAACCGAAAGGTTTGACTTTTCAGCCCTTAAATGTCTCATTAAAACGGAATGACGTGGTTAAAATAAAATTTTAAGTTCATCGTTTGCGCCATCTTCAGTTCGTGTTTAACTTTCTTCATTACAACCGTGTGAACCGCATACGAACATGAATAAAGTTGCATAAAGTGCAAGCTCATCAAGCTCAAACTGCACCGCACACAATGAGCTAAACAGAAATGTGTTGTCAGGCTGGTGTTTTTTTCTTTACTTTTATTTTTTTATGAAATATAAAAGTTAGTTTTGTTGTTTTTGTAGCTTATTTAACAGAAATGTTTAGCTTTTTTTCACAATAACACCAACGAAAGCAAAAACAACGAAATTTTAATTTTGTTGTACTTGTTTTTTCCAGCACTTTATCCATCCACCCAAATAGTAGGTCATGGTTTTCACGGTTTTACGCTTTTTTTATTTGAGTTTTTTCCTCTCAGTTGCAGCTTTTTGCTGCCACATAACAATTGAAAGCGAAATTTGTTGTCTGTTTTTAACAAGAATCTTTTAGTTTAATGTCTTTGGTTGGTATTCGTGGTATTCGTAAAGCCGGTCGGTCGGTAGGTCGCTGCTCTTGGCAGGGGATTTTCATGTGATTGTTTTAAGTTTTCGTCAGATTTTTTTCCGCCATACATACATACATACTTAGTTGTCGTTTGTTTTATGTGTCGTAATGTTCAATTTATTTTTTTCTTCTTGTTTGTTGTGATTTTTTTAAACAATATTTTTTTTTTCTTTTCATTTGCTAAATATAATTTTTGTTGAACATGTTTTATTAGTTATGACAGTTGGTTGAACAATAAGTGCCATAAATTGTCATTATCGTTAATTTATGACAGTAGTTTTTAAGTGGGTGATTTATTAACTTCTGTCGCTTTTATTATATAATGAGATTAAAACGATTTCTTTCTTTGTTTTCCTGACAAACAAATTTAAACGAAAATGCAACATTTCCAAAGTCAATTATGGGACGTTCACATGATTGTTTGCGAAACCTGCAATCGATTCATACTCTGCTTTGACTCTTAATAAATTATGTTTCCCTATATCCCAGCAAGAATGTGTTGTTTGGAATTTGACTAAAAATCTGTGTAGTAGACCACAATTAAAGGATGTTGGTGTTGACATTAAATAACAAATATCGGGAACTTTTCAAAAATGGATCTTGTTTAAGGATGGCAACCGAATTACATTTGAGCTGCCACATACTGAAAATGGCAACGCTTAAAATTATAATATGGCTGATGGCAGGGAATTCGACTAACAGTCTAGAGCTCGTAGGTTCGATTCCTATCAAAGACTCACTGCATTTCTAGCGGCCACAAAGCAAACGTTTATATTAAAAGGATTTCATAAAACGTTTTTTTATTTGTAAGTTTAAATAAAAACAAACTTGGCTAAGAGCCCATTTCGCGCCAGTGTTTAACGCTGCTTAGCCGATTAACTCGCTTCCAAAATAATCGGAATAAGGTATGTTGCAGGCAGCTGTGGCTTGTGACTTATTCGTACAAACCTGCGTCTTAAAAAAAACCCAACAAGAAAAAATCTTAACGTTTTTAAATCGCTTGATTTTGAGGTCTAAATTAGTCCACTGTCCAAGTAAGACCAAAAAGCTCGCAGAATTCTATGCATATTGCACGTACCGCCATTCTGCTGACACATAAAATACCATTTAAGTCACAGGATGTAAACATCTACCTAAATTGCATCTGCTTTGATGGTTATGGGCTGGGCAACATCGTTCTTAGGAAAATATAACCCAATGAAACCGGTAGACAAAAATCCGCATCAAATCAGATGAATCTTGCTCGGCTAGAAGTCCAAGTAACGACACAAATCATCAACTAGTGAAAGCCGAGTTCTTGTGAACCTGATTGAATAGCGACCGCAAAGTGAACAGCTGTCCTCCCAGGCATTTACTTTTCCTGGGTTGTTTAAATTTTAATCTTTTTCTTATTTTCAAAACTCTATTTCATTGTTATAAATTTTTACGAATATCCTTGAAAATAAATCATTTTAATGATGTTTCCAATTAAAAGCGCACAATTAACTTTTTTTTTTGTACATCCAGTTTTAATTCCCATCCTGATTAATCTTTAAATGATATTTCCCAAACTTAATTGTATCATAAAAATTTCTTTACCACAGATATAAATTGTATGTGGCCATTTTAAAGTGGTCACTGCAACAAGTTGTACATCCACTTTCATTTTTCATTGTAAGGAAAAAAAAAAAGAAAACGGCAACTGCAACAATAGCAGAAATCGACAACTTTAAATAACTCCCATACCGGATACATTCATAATCACAAGTTATTAAAGAGAGGGAAAAAATAATATACAAAAATGTGTAAATAAAAGCTCAAACGACATTGAATCCATCCATCAGGCGCATGTGGACATCTACACATGTACTAGTATAGTGCAGCAGTATTGGATTGTGACTGGTATTGACATCATTGTTGTCAAACATTATTATTAAGGTGGACTGTGACTGCTATTTATATCATTGTTAGAAAACATTATGATCAAGTTGGGCTGTGATCAAATTAGAGAGAGAAGGAAAATGCCGCGTACACAGATTTTTCCTGCAATATTTTTTTTTTTTTATAAATATTTTAAAAAGTTGTTAGAAATGTAACCAGCAACACCGACAGCCAAATAGCTTTTTGTATCTAGAGAGGGTGTTAAAAAATTATACGCAATTCCAAAACTCCTGAGAAACTGGCTTCAGGTAATATGAAACCTAAATTTGAAAAAAATTATTTTAAAAAGCGCAAAAATGGAGTGATCATCTTCACTAAAAAAAAATGTAAATTTTCTAGCGAATCCCTACATCTTGGCCTGTCGATAATACGCAGCGTTTTAAAAAATGTCTTCTCACTGCTCCAAAACAACTGAACTCTGCTTCTTTGAGCACAAAATAATGTGTCGTTCTTTGCCAGGCGTGATCGATCAATAAAAACACACCTTAAAAAACTTTTAAGAAAAATAAAATCAAATAAAAGCCATTTGAATACAACCTGTCAGTATTAATTATCAAACTATTCAATATAAATTTTTTTTTTTTGGAACCAAAAGTAATAATATAAGATTTGTTTTCGAATCAAAACCAAAAAATCGTGCACGATATTTTATTTACTTAAATACTTATAAAATTTAAATTTGTTATTTTCAACTACAGAAAAAAATCAGCTTAAAACTGCATTTACTTTCAACTATTTTCAGTATTTTCTTACCAATTTTTATGTTTCTTCATACTCTTATTGACACATCAGACCTAAAAACAAAAGCCACAAAAGTCATTTGTTAAACGATTTATTAACTGTTTTGTGTTAAAAGGCCAAAATCGAAAGAAAAATTTACTCATTTTAACTGTTGAAAACAGAAAAAGTTGCTCGTGTTTATGGCAGGTAATCAATATTAATTGTAAAAAAATCAGATTTATATAGCAATGGCTTAATGCAGAAAAGGAGTATCTACAACTTTAGTATTTGAAAAGTAAAATTTAAATAAATTCCTAAATTGTGGAAATTAAAATTAGTTGACACGAGCATAACCATCACCTGGTATTCCTGTTGATGTTATTTTAATTTATAAAGAATCTAAGAATTTAAAAATTTATATCAAGGAATTAAACAGATGGATGCTTTAAAGCGTCATCAGTTTTGATTGCACTTCACACAAAACATGTTTGCCTTTATGCTGCATCGCCATGTCCAGTTAAATCGTGTGCTATAGTTTCTCCCGGTCTCTTTTTCTACACAAAACTAAAATTAATGCCACGGACTTGAGGTTTGCTGGGAAAAAGAATGCTGTCAGCATTTTACTTCTGAAAACGAAAAAACAAAATATTGTTTGGAATCAAAACACTTTCAAGTTCCTTTAGCGAAACTAAAATTTTCATTAACTATAATTTTAATGCGGAAAATTGTACATCATTGTATGGAAAACCGGTCACACATGACAGTATTGCATCAGACGAGTGTATCAAACTAGTTGCTGTCAAACTTGGGCTATCTTAGTAGAATCAGTTGGTGCAGCAATGCCCTTTAGAACAGAGCAATAGACTTGTCTTAGCTGCGACTTGAAATTTAAATCACATTCAAAAAGTTGCAGCCAAGGACGGCATTTGTGACGTAATTAATCTTTTAAATTTTCTAAACTCCGCGACCTTTTTAATTCCAGTTCTGGCAATTACAGTCTCGGAAACTATATGTGAAAAAATCATGCATTCCCCACCTACGGCTTAGGTTACACCTGAGGTGCCGGTGCCCTTCTCTAACCTTAAAAGTAGAGTGCCTTAATCTACTGTATGCCAAAGCCTAATCTTCTACCCGGGTGTTTTGCTTTAGCTTCAGTTGAATCTGGTGCAAAGTTATGGAGCAGATAATGTTCGAGTGAACTGTGTTTTCTGAAGTAAAAAATTTTCTAAAAACTACAGAACTCTCCGGGCCAATTAAATATCTTCCTCATGCTTTCTTTGAAATTTTCTACTAAATTTATTGGCCAGAATTTTCAGAAAGCAGGCGATTTGCTGCATACCTTAAATCCAAGTTTTATTGCAGCAAGCAGCCGCATGAAGTAGCGTTTTTTAGATTTTATTGAGACATTTTTGTTTCCTTAATCAGTAGCGATGCTCTAGGCTTCCTATAAATAAGATCGTTGGGTACGCCAACATGTCAATTCGCAATAATAATATATATAAACACTTATTCAAAAACAATATCGCTTATTTAATTGTTAACTAAAAAGCATTCCGTATAAAAAGAATATACAAACTTTCGCAGCCAACTTCACTTGCCAGCGCTCTGTCAAAATCGGCCCGTGCTTTATGATTTTCTTTGTACAATTTCCATTTACATAACAATTTATGACAGTTAAAGCTTGATGCGTCAATTTATAATTCTTTATGTTGCCAGTCAAAAAGTGAGAGCAGCGTTGCCGTTTAATATTTTTTTGCAAAATGTTCAACTCAACAAAATATGTACATCTGTTTTGGTTGCTTTTAACTTTTAGATTTTGCTCTTAAAATTACATCATTTATTTGTTTAAAAACTTTTACTTCATATCTTTTGATTGCTTTAGCTTTTTGTATATCACCTAAAACCGGTATCACGTAAATTCAGTTTTATTAATATTTAACCGCTGGAGTAGAAAAAATAGGGATTGCTGTAATATTTTCATTTAAATCAATATATTTTGAGCTAAAATCAAGAATAGCGGAGAGCTTTTAAACATCTTCAAAAGTACAATAGGATTTCGCATCTGAGGTCTCCTCCTCTTCATCTCTCCCCTTCTGCTATTGCATACTTTTCAGGCAATTTTCGATAAAAATCTATTGAGCAGTGAAATTTTTTACTGTTTAAAAAAATATTTATTAGAATATTACAAAAACAAACAAAAAAATATATTTCACAACTTAAAAACGAAAATAATCGTAAATTATGTTTGCGATACGCCCTCTCCACATTAAGCCAACGATGTAAATATTTAGGTCTACTAATTTAAGCGAACTTCAGCTTAAAATTCAGTTGCCAAACTCTTGCTATAGTGAAATTGAAAGGCTTTTTTTCTCTGCAATATATATTAATGTATCAATTCTTAGATAATAATTTAAAACCCAAAATAAAATACCTTTAAAAGTTACAAGTACGTACATATGTATGTGTGTGTGTATAAACAGATGCGTGCGTATGTATTAAAATTGGCCATAATTGCTTATAATTTTAGGGCTTATTTCATTAAATTTTATATTTAGACATTTCGCATAAAACAAAGTCTTGTCAGAGGCATCGTTAATAAACGTCAATCACTGTTGTATTATTTTCGGTTTTTTTTTTTGGGGAGATTTTATTTATTACAACGGAGGAAAATAAAATAAGAATTTAGTTTAAAATGAAATTTCGCTAAAAACCCTAAGGAAAAAACTAATTACACTATCCAACACAATAAAATAAAAAAGTACCCATGACGTATTTTGATAGAGATTCAAAGTATTCCGCCATCAGCTGCAATAGTCGTACATTTCTTTCACCGTTTCTTAGAATCGAATCGCAGCAGTTTCCGACAAATCGGTGCCAAATTATTTCTTTATTTTCCACCGTTTCTTAAGAATCGAATCGCAGCAGTTTGGATACAAACTTTTTGGTATGTCCTAGAACTCCCTCAGCGATTCCGTTTTTTTTTTACGACGAATCGGTGCCAAGTTATTTCTGCAGTTCGTTTACAATTTACGGGACAACTCCCTTCAAGCCGCTTTTCCGCTTATGAACGAACATTCAAAGCTTAATACGAATGACTTCAACATATTTTGTTTGGTTCGTTTTTAATTAAATTCTTTATTAATTAATACGAGTTTTTGCATTTAACATGAAAAGTTATAACATGTTGCTTCCCATAATCATTATGAAATATTTGGTTCCCTTAAGGCTTTTCGGCATCTGGTTCATTTGCGTTGTTGAATTTTTTCTTTTATTGTGTTTGTTGCATTAATACAAGTATTAGATAACAACAACTTCATCATAAACCAGTAGTCAACTCATCTATAAAAGTATTATTTAATTCTTGTATTTAACTGCTGTTGTTGTTGTTGTGGTTATTTTCCTCTTCTTCTTCTTCATTTTACAATAGTTTTGTTCAACCTAAAACAAGTCGTGACTTTTATGACATTTTCCAATTTTTCAAATGTTTTTGGTCTTTTTGGCTGTTGTTATTGTTTTTTTTCCTGCGATTTTATGCAAGTAGCTTCAATTTTTTTGCCATTAAGTTCATTCATACAAAATGTAAACAGTTACAGTAACGAGGAGCGCTACAGAATTTGCGGGAAGTTAGAAGTTTAAATTTTGCAAAATATTACGTACAGAGAGAAAGAAGCCTTTAGCACCAGATTTGAATTGAAGAGACGTGCAACATGTATTTTAGTTTATGTAAGCGTCGAAAACGGCGCTCTGCGCTCCAACTATTCTTGATATCTTGTGCTTCTCCACACTTTCAAAGGCTTAAGAGGTCAAGTGGCGGGTCTTGTTTAGCCAGAAAATGAACATCAAGTGGCCTATAACTGCTGTGTCTCCAGTGCCACACGGTTGATAATCAAGCGTTCCATATGCTCCGCCTCTTCACCCCCAGAAGAAAAACCCCTTTAATGATGGCGCCCTATTGATTGCAAATCAGCTTGCGTTCTGTAAAAATGCAACTCTGATCAAATGAATAAAAATGAAATATTATCGTTTGAATAAATTTCTAATAATGGTGATGTCTTGTGGCATGACAAATCTTTGTACATATGATTTGTATAACATTTTGCTTTCACAAAAACCTAAATTTTTGACAGGTCTTCACAGAAACTGTGTTGCACTTGTGTTATTATATATTAAATCATTTAATAAAATATAATAAATTAATTTTAAGTATAAAAACATGTATTTTTTAATATCTAAAAGCGAAGTCAAATAAAATGCTTGCGCTCTCTTCCTTTGTGAAGGATCAGTTAATTCAAAATTGTCAAATGTCATATTATAAAAAGAATGCCAGATTGTAAGGAGGGGGACTAGGTCTTCTCCCCCCCCCCCCCACCCCCCAGCTTGCAACTTTACCACTAGTATTACGTCATTTTTGAACCACCCTCGTAATGTACAATTTTCCTATTTCATAAACACTTTTTGTTCTGTTTTTTTTTCGTCGTTTTTATTTCTACCATTAACTAAAAACTTGTACATCCAAACAATAAAACTCGTTACTTTGTTACTTGCCAAAAGTTGCAAGTTGCAAGTTGGCGTTGTTTGTTTCTTCTCATTGGGGCTGTGCTGACTATTTTCTCGCTTCTCGCTTTAATGTCAGCTAAATGTCATCTTTAAATCAATATAAGTATTGCTGCAAGTGTATATTTTCTTCTTTAGTTTTTGAAATTAAACTCAAATCTAAATTGTATATTTTAATTAAATTGTAACTTTTGCGTGGTGCCATTAAACTTAATAGACTGACTGACTATAAAGTTCAATCGCTGTTGATTATTTTAATTTCATTCAATTTTTTTTTTCTTTTCCTTTGTTTTGTTTTCTTTCACACTCTTTTCATATGAAACGCATATTAAATTTTAAATTAACGAAACTTTTGTTTCTTTTTTTGTCTTCTTGTAAACTTTTTTGCATGCTTTCACTAATAAAAAATAAAACCGAAAACTTAAAAAAAACAGCCGGTGCTTATTAAATCCGTAAGTAAATTTTGTGTTTATTTTTATGTGTTTTTTTTTCGTTTTTTTTTAAGCTAAAGCAAGAGATATGTATGTGTATAGACGTGTCTATGGTAAATTTGTTGGTCGAAACTCAGCATGTTTTGCACTTAAGCAGCTACAACAGCAACAACAACATCAAAAAAGCAATAAATTCAAAAATAAATTGGCAACACCTTTTGCAAATATGGCACAACTCTCTAAATATTTGCCACAAATAGTTTTAAAGCGAACAAATAGCCAACTGCGAGTATAACTTTACCACGTAATAAAACGAAAGACTAAAAATTTGGCAAATTGTAAAATAAAACTGAAACTTGTTAAAAAAAAAAAAAAAATCAACTGATTTATTCGTCCAGGATGTTAGAAGTGATTTTATTTGCAAACTGTATTTAAGTTTTCTTTTTTAATTAATTCTGTCTCCTCTATAATAATAAATGATTAATTCTTATTGTATTCAATATAGGCCATAACCCATCATCATCTCCAAGGGACACTATGCAAATAAATTATGGTTTTTTCTTGGCACTATTTTCAAACAAAATTATTATAAAGTTATTTATTCTGTATGGAAAAAATATATAAAAAATAACTACAAAACATAAGCAGTTTTCACTCGTTGAGTTAAGCTTACAAGTCTAGTAAATTTACCAGGATTATTGCCATAAAATGGCAAAAGAATTCTGTGCATATCGAAAGTTATTAAGTCCACTGAGCCAAATTAGCAGATAAAGTTGACGTAGATGCCAGAGCGCCAAAAATTCAAAATCCACCTAAAATAAACGTAAATTAGGCAGAAGCGGTAAAGCCAGAAATTACTCGTATTTCACCCATTTTGCAAAAAAAAAACTCTTTCGTAAAATAAGAAATTGTTTATAAAACCAATTATAATTTATAAAGAAAATTTTAATTCCAACCAGTAACCAGATTTTCTTTTCTTTATGCTGCCAAGAATTTTTCTACCAGCTGACGGCGCCAAAATAATATCAAGAAATCTTTATATTTATTTACAAAAAAAAAAAAATATATATATTAAATGCAAGAAAAAAACTGCTGTTGGTACCACATGTTTTAATTTATTAACGAACATAAATTATTTGTACATGTCGTGTTCACCACTTACAAATATGACCAAAGACGTTGGATTTCTACGAAATTCTCCCACAACGCACAACAACAAGCAGCCAATTTGCTACTGTTGTTCATGACCCACAAAACCAACAAATATCAGCTCGTATGTGAGTCGTTTTTGGCGCCCATTATTAGCAATCATTAAATTAAAATTTTTTTTCACTGTCTTTTCAACCATAATTTATTTGGCAAAACGTTTAAAAATGCTTATGCCAAAATAAAGAAACCGCAACAATGAGTCAATGACTACAGACACATATTTTTTTTTTCTGGCTGATTTTATGATCAGTTTTTGGCAAATTTCTAAATTATTACAAAAAATAATCACGTATGAATTGGTTTGCCACTGGCTGGTGTAATAATATTATTATTTCGTATTTTTTGCCAGCATAAAGAATCAAATTTTTTTTTTATGATTAAACTTGAATAATTAAAATTTATTGTTGTGCAGATATTTTTACGATAATGTTTGATGTGAATGTGTAAAAAAAAGCAATTTGATTTCAGAAATTTTTGTTTATTTTAATATTTTATTTAAATGTAATTCTAAACTTGATGCCATGATGGCTGGGAGGAAAGCTGTAAAGCCTTGGTTAAGACTGGTCTGAAACTCGGCTAATCAGAGTAATTGATGACCATAAGACATCATAATTTAAAAATGTTATTTTTATCAGATTTAAATATTAAGTTTTGCAAGCCAATGCCGATTCATTAATATGCAGTTGAATAATATAATGGATGAGATGAGCAACAGCAAGAAAATGGTGAATCTCTTAAGGCAGAGTGTCGCATATGTCACTCTGTGACCCAGGACTTGGTTCAATATAGAATCTTATTCCTGTCATAGCACAGAAGACGCTGCGCTTGATGCTTTTAGAGTCCAGTGAACATTGATGGATAGCAACTGCTCTATCTAACGAATAATCAATCAGCTTCTTCAAACAAATAATGTTTTTTTTTTGTGGGATCGCGGATCAGACTTTACCTTGCAAGTAGCGCCCGTTATAAACTCTGAAAATATTAAATCAAATGGATCGCGTTGACCAGTTTTGAACGCTGCCCTGATCGGAAAAGCAGAAATGGTGTCGCTACTTGAGTGGCACGTCACACTGTCTTGTTGACATAAAAAGCCGTCCTCCTCAATAGCTTTCAATTCCGACTATAATTCGATCAGTGAACCTGAGAAAAATTTCTAATCTTTCCGGTTTTGTGAAAATTGTTATAAAAACAGTTTAGAATTTTCATTAGCATAAAACGGACTTACAGATGTGAAAACGATTGAGGTGGGTACGTGACAATATGGCCCAACCGGGTGGGTACAATAATCACCTAAACCCTATCCGATCTTTGGTCACGGCCAAACTTACTTACAATGGACTGAATTCCTTCTGCTTCTGTCTGAGAATTATTAATTTTGTGCTGGTGTTTTATTCAAAATCCCAACACTGTCCAACAGAAAATGATATAAACCCAGAAATGCCAAAAGCTGAGTAATCAAAAATTGTTATTTCTCGAGAAAAAAAAGTAAAATCTGTTCATTAGATGCTCAATAAAAAAAAGAAAAAAAGCAACTAAAAGTACTTGAATCTTTTCAAAAGTTGAATGCACTTGGAATTGGGCAGTTTCTGTTGGGCCATGTTTTAGTTTCAAACAAAAAATACTATATAAATATATTCGTATCTACCATCTGTTTATTCTATTTTAATATCACGTTTTTATCTACAAGACAATGATGTGAATTTAATTAATTGATAAATTCTATTTTTCAAGTTTTAATTAAGATAAAAATTATGTTTAAAAAAATTAATTTAAAAAAATTAATTAACATTTTTGGCTAAAAACAAAAAACTGTAACTGAGCTGTTGTTTGCAAACAAAAACCTGAAATTGCATGTCATTTTCAAGTCTTAAGGCGGCCAAAATTTATGACTTAAACGTTTAACTAATGTCTTGCAAAAAAAAAATCCCATTAAAGCTGTCGTTTGTTTTTTTGGTAGAATTTTTTTGTTTGTAGCTTTTAAAATCCACTAAATGTCAAAAAAGATTTCAAACACGAACTTAAATATACATTTAACACGTTGAAAAGATTTTGTTTCTTTGTAATTGTCTGCATGATTTCGAGAACATGACTCATTATTGATAAATTGATTTAGATAGGGACGGTATTTTGTTTTTTTCTTTTTTAACTGCCCACTTAAAGTGTTGGAGTCTTGTCAGGATAACAATAAGAGTTTTGAATTCAATAAGAACAATTATCTGCTTAAGAGCAGTTCTGGATGAAATCATCATATCGGTTCGGCTGCCACAACATCAACTTTGTTTCACCACTATGAAAATATTCTTTAAGAACCAACACTAAAGCACTGACGTAACGCAACACAACGCAATGTAATGAGTAACATTATCAGCCTAAAGGGCAGTTTGCACTATTCTACAGGTTTTAAATAAGATTTTCACTCGATTGTTTGTGAAAGAAATCTAATGATTTTGTTTACGGTAATCACATGACAAATTTTGTGCAGAAAATGCCGAAACAGCTGATCGGTCAATTTTCAGTCAGCAGAAATGCAACCCTGACCAAATGAAGAATCTTATCGTTTCTTTTGAAGGCATGTTAAATCTCTTATCGTATAATTTGTTCTCTACATAATATTTTGCTCTTACGCTATCACATTATTATATGGTCTGAACTGGCCTTCAGCGTACAAGAGTACCAACATTTTATGAATACACTCCATCTGTGAGGTGTTGAATCAATTATGAACTTTTCAAGCAGCACCATTTGAAAAAGTGTAGATGTCTTAAATGAAAAGATCTTGGTGACCAATTAAAGGTTGTCGCAGCTTTGTGTTCGGAAAGTTAAGATCGAATGACGCCGCCGAGCCAAAGGCCGGGCTGAACAGTCTTACGTTGAAGCCAAAGATGCTTTTCAACACTAATTCTTGAGTTTTCCGAGACCCAAATGCAACAGTGCATTCAGTGGCGCAATTTTATTCACCTTAACAATTGCTGCTGCTTCATTTTCTAAAGAGTAAGAGGCTTTTCAACAACACATCTGGGATTTTCCCAGAATGAAATGTGAAAATGTGCCGAGCTGGCTTGAGCTATTTCAAAATGCCACTTAACAAGAGCATGACGCTACTCATGGTCCGCAGCCGTAGGTTTTTTAACGCAAAATACAGTATGGAAGTAAAAATAAATTTTAAAATTTTTAACCCCAGACTCAAACCTGCAATATTAACATACCTCTGTTAATTAAGTAGCAGGGCTCTGTTAAGCCTAACAAATTTATATTTTGCACTGCAAATGCATTTAAAACTAAAATATTGGTAATAATTATATTGAAAAATAAAATAATATATTTCTAAAAAAATATTCTATAAAGTGCCATAAAAATTTAAAATAAACGCCTTCATTAAAGAAAGACAGTTTAAGAAAGTTCATAAAAATTCTTGTTGAACACTCAGACAATATGGATTCATTGCACTACATAAGTAGCAGGCAATGCTTTTCTGTGCCAGCAATTCAAAAAGCCAGCCTGCAATAGCTGCTATGCATTTATTTATGGAACAACCCTCTTTAATTACCCTTATCATAAATACGAAGACCCTATATCTATATCATAATATGGAGCAATACCCATATGACAAATAAGAAGACCCTATTTAAAAAGGCATAATGGTCCTGCCTTTTTTAAAAAAGTTTAATATGGAAGTAATATTCGTATTATTAATATGAATACTGATAGACTTGGATCCATCCTAATATTTATATGGATTTTTTCAAAAATTTCTTCAAATTACAATAGTTTTAATATATTTGAAAAGAGCACTATCGATACTTTAGTTAAGTTTTTTCGAATTTCGCTTATTTTTGCGATAAAATCAATATTTGCGGAGATACAGCCACTTTTCTAAAAAAGTTTAATAGCGAAGTAATATTTTTATTATAAAAATGAATACTGATAAACTTGGATCCATCCTAATATTTATATGGATTTTTTAAAAGGAGGGACCCTTATATTGAGACCCATAATATCAAGCAATACCCTAAATTAAATACGAAGACCATATATTGAAAAGGGGGGACCCTTACCATAATATCGAGCAATATCCCTATACTAAATACGAACACAATATATTGAAAAGGGGGGACCCTTACCATAATATCGAGCAATACCCCTATATTAAATACGAAGACCATATATTGAAAAGGGGGGACCCTTACCATAATATCGAGCAATATCCCTATACTAAATACGAAGACCATATATTGAAAAGGGGGGACCCTTACCATAATATCGAGCAATACCCCTATACTAAATACGAAGACCATATATTGAAAAGGGGGGACCCTTACCATAATATCGAGCAATACCCCTATACTAAATACGAAGACCATATATTGAAAAGGGGGGACCCTTACCATAATATAGAGCAATACCCGTATATTAAATACGAAGACCATATATTGAAAAGGGGGGACCCTTACCATAATATCGAGCAATACCCCTATATTAAATACGAAGACCATATATTGAAAAGGGGGGACCCTTACCATAATATCGAGCAATATCCCTATACTAAATACGAAGACCATATATTGAAAAGGGGGGACCCTTACCATAATATCGAGCAATATCCCTATACTAAATACGAAGACCATATATTGAAAAGGGGGGACCCTTACCATAATATCGAGCAATACCCCTATACTAAATACGAAGACCATATATTGAAAAGGGGGGACCCTTACCATAATATCGAGCAATATCCCTATACTAAATACGAACACAATATATTGAAAAGGGGGGACCCTTACCATAATATCGAGCAATACCCCTATATTAAATACGAAGACCACATATTGAAGAGGGGGGACCCTTACCATAATATCGAGCAATATCCCTATACTAAATACAAAGACCATATATTGAAAAGGGGGGACCCTTACCATAATATAGAGCAATACCCGTATATTAAATACGAAGACCATATATTGAAAAGGGGGGACCCTTACCATAATATCGAGCAATATCCCTATACTAAATACGAAGACCATATATTGAAAAGGGGGGACCCTTACCATAATATCGAGCAATATCCCTATACTAAATACGAAGACCATATATTGAAAAGGGGGGACCCTTACCATAATATCGAGCAATATCCCTATATTAAATACGAAGACCATATATTGAAAAGGGGGGACCCTTACCATAATATCGAGCAATATCCCTATACTAAATACGAAGACCATATATTGAAAAGGGGGGACCCTTACCATAATATCGAGCAATATCCCTATATTAAATACGAAGACCATATATTGAAAAGGGGGGACCCTTACCATAATATCGAGCAATATCCCTATACTAAATACGAAGACCATATATTGAAAAGGGGGGACCCTTACCATAATATCGAGCAATATCCCTATATTAAATACGAAGACCATATATTGAAAAGGGGGACCCTTACCATAATATCGAGCAATATCCCTATACTAAATACGAAGACCATATATTGAAAAGGGGGGACCCTTACCATAATATCGAGCAATATCCCTATATTAAATACGAAGACCATATATTGAAAAGGGGGGACCCTTACCATAATATCGAGATATATCCCTATACTAAATACGAAGACCATATATTGAAAAGGGGGGGATCCATCCTAATATTTATATGGATTTTTTCAAAAATTACTTCAAATTACAATAGTTTTAATATATTTGAAAAGAACACTATCGATACTTTAGTTAAGTTTTTTTCGAATTTCGCTTATTTTTGCGATAAAATCAATATTTGCGGAGATACAGCCACTTTTCTAAAAAAGTTTAATAGGGAAGTAATATTTTTATTATAAAAATGAATACTGATAGACTTGGATCCATCCTACTATTTATATGGATTTTTTCAAAAATTTCTTCAAATTACAATAGTTTTAATATATTTGAAAAGAGCACTATCGATACTTTAGTTAAGTTTTTTCGAATTTCGCTTATTTTTGCGATAAAATCAATATTTGCGGAGATACAGCCACTTTTCTAAAAAAGTTTAATAGGGAAGTAATATTATTATTATAAAAATTAATACTGATAGACTTGGATCCATCCTAAATTTATATGGATTTTTTCAAAAATTTTTTCAAATTACAATAGTTTTAATGTATTTGAAAAGAGCACTATCGATACTTTAGTTAAGTTTTTTCGAATTTCGCTTATTTTTGCGATAAAATCAATATTTGCGGAGATACAGCCACTTTTCTAAAAAAGTTTAATAGGGAAGTAATATTATTATTATAAAAATGAATACTGATAGACTTGGATCCATCCTAATATTTATATTGATTTTTTCAAAAATTTCTTCAAATTACAATAGTTTTAATGTATTTGAAAAGAGCACTATCGATACTTTAGTTAAGTTTTTTCGAATTTCGCTTATTTTTGCGATAAAATCAATATTTGCGGAGATACAGCCACTTTTCTAAAAAAGTTTAATAGGGAAGTAATATTATTATTATAAAAATTAATACTGATAGACTTGGATCCATCCTAAATTTATATGGATTTTTTCAAAAATTTTTTCAAATTACAATAGTTTTAATGTATTTGAAAAGAGCACTATCGATACTTTAGTTAAGTTTTTTCGAATTTCGCTTATTTTTGCGATAAAATCAATATTTGCGGAGATACAGCCACTTTTCTAAAAAAGTTTAATAGGGAAGTAATATTATTATTATAAAAATGAATACTGATAGACTTGGATCCATCCTAATATTTATATTGATTTTTTCAAAAATTTCTTCAAATTACAATAGTTTTAATGTATTTGAAAAGAGCACTATCGATACTTTAGTTAAGTTTTTTCGAATTTCGCTTATTTTTGCGATAAAATCAATATTTGCGGAGATACAGCCACTTTTCTAAAAAAGTTTAATAGGGAAGTAATATTATTATTATAAAAATGAATACTGATAGACTTGGATCCATCCTAATATTTATATTGATTTTTTAAAAAATTTTTTCAAATTACAATAGTTTTAATGTATTTGAAAAGAGCACTATCGATACTTTAGTCAAGTTTTTTCGAATTTCGCTTATTTTTGCGATAAAATCAATATTTGCGGAGATACAGCCACTTTTCTAAAAAAGTTTAATAGGGAAGTAATATTTTTATTATAAAAATGAATACTGATAGACTTGGATCCATCCTAATATTTATATGGATTTTTTCAAAAATTTTTTCAAATTACAATAGTTTTAATGTATTTGAAAAGAGCACTATCGATACTTTAGTTAAGTTTTTTCGAATTTCGCTTATTTTTGCGATAAAATCAATATTTGCGGAGATACAGCCACTTTTCTAAAAAAGTTTAATAGGGAAGTAATATTATTATTATAAAAATTAATACTGATAGACTTGGATCCATCCTAATATTTATATGGATTTTTTAAAAGGAGGCACCCTTATATTGAGACCCATAATATCGAGCAATACCCCTATATGAAATACGAAGACCATATATTGAAAAGGGGGGACCCTTACCATAATATCGAGCAATACCCCTATACTAAATACGAAGACCATATATTGAAAAGGGGGGACCCTTACCATAATATCGAGCAATACCCCTATACTAAATACGAAGACCATATATTGAAAAGGGGGGACCCTTACCATAATATCGAGCAATATCCCTATACTAAATACGAAGACCATATATTGAAAAGGGGGGACCCTTACCATAATATCGAGCAATATCCCTATACTAAATACGAAGACCATATATTGAAAAGGGGGGACCCTTACCATAATATCGAGCAATACCCCTATACTAAATACGAAGACCATATATTGAAAAGGGGGGACCCTTACCATAATATCGAGCAATATCCCTATACTAAATACGAAGACCATATATTGAAAAGGGGGGACCCTTACCATAATATCGAGCAATATCCCTATACTAAATACGAAGACCATATATTGAAAAGGGGGGACCCTTACCATAATATCGAGCAATACCCCTATACTAAATACGAAGACCATATATTGAAAAGGGGGGACCCTTACCATAATATCGAGCAATATCCCTATACTAAATACGAAGACCATATATTGAAAAGGGGGGACCCTTACCATAATATCGAGCAATATCCCTATACTAAATACGAAGACCATATATTGAAAAGGGGGGACCCTTACCATAATATCGAGCAATATCCCTATACTAAATACGAAGACCATATATTGAAAAGGGGGGGATCCATCCTAATATTTATATTGATTTTTTCAAAAATTTTTTCAAATTACAATAGTTTTAATGTATTTGAAAAGAGCACTATCGATACTTTAGTCAAGTTTTTTCGAATTTCGCTTATTTTTGCGATAAAATCAATATTTGCGGAGATACAGCCACTTTTCTAAAAAAGTTTAATAGGGAAGTAATATTTTTATTATAAAAATGAATACTGATAGACTTGGATCCATCCTAATATTTATATGGATTTTTTCAAAAATTTTTTCAAATTACAATAGTTTTAATGTATTTGAAAAGAGCACTATCGATACTTTAGTTAAGTTTTTTCGAATTTCGCTTATTTTTGCGATAAAATCAATATTTGCGGAGATACAGCCACTTTTCTAAAAAAGTTTAATAGGGAAGTAATATTATTATTATAAAAATGAATACTGATAGACTTGGATCCATCCTAATATTTATATTGATTTTTTAAAAAATTTTTTCAAATTACAATAGTTTTAATGTATTTGAAAAGAGCACTATCGATACTTTAGTCAAGTTTTTTCGAATTTCGCTTATTTTTGCGATAAAATCAATATTTGCGGAGATACAGCCACTTTTCTAAAAAAGTTTAATAGGGAAGTAATATTTTTATTATAAAAATGAATACTGATAGACTTGGATCCATCCTAATATTTATATGGATTTTTTCAAAAATTTTTTCAAATTACAATAGTTTTAATGTATTTGAAAAGAGCACTATCGATACTTTAGTTAAGTTTTTTTCGAATTTCGCTTATTTTTGCGATAAAATCAATATTTGCGGAGATACAGCCACTTTTCTAAAAAAGTTTAATAGGGAAGTAATATTATTATTATAAAAATTAATACTGATAGACTTGGATCCATCCTAATATTTATATGGATTTTTTAAAAGGAGGCACCCTTATATTGAGACCCATAATATCGAGCAATACCCCTATATTAAATACGAAGACCATATATTGAAAAGGGGGGACCCTTACCATAATATCGAGCAATACCCCTATACTAAATACGAAGACCATATATTGAAAAGGGGGGACCCTTACCATAATATCGAGCAATACCCCTATACTAAATACGAAGACCATATATTGAAAAGGGGGGAACCTTACCATAATATCGAGCAATATCCCTATACTAAATACGAAGACCATATATTGAAAAGGGGGGACCCTTACAATAATATCGAGCAATATCCCTATACTAAATACGAAGACCATATATTGAAAAGGGGGGACCCTTACCATAATATCGAGCAATACCCCTATACTAAATACGAAGACCATATATTGAAAAGGGGGGACCCTTACCATAATATCGAGCAATATCCCTATACTAAATACGAAGACCATATATTGAAAAGGGGGGACCCTTACCATAATATCGAGCAATACCCCTATACTAAATACGAAGACCATATATTGAAAAGGGGGGACCCTTACCATAATATCGAGCAATACCCCTTTACTAAATACGAAGACCATATATTGAAAAGGGGGGACCCTTACCATAATATCGAGCAATATCCCTATACTAAATACGAAGACCATATATTGAAAAGGGGGGACCCTTACCATAATATCGAGCAATATCCCTATACTAAATACGAAGACCATATATTGAAAAGGGGGGACCCTTACCATAATATCGAGCAATATCCCTATACTAAATACGAAGACCATATATTGAAAAGGGGGGGATCCATCCTAATATTTATATTGATTTTTTCAAAAATTTTTTCAAATTACAATAGTTTTAATGTATTTGAAAAGAGCACTATCGATACTTTAGTCAAGTTTTTTCGAATTTCGCTTATTTTTGCGATAAAATCAATATTTGCGGAGATACAGCCACTTTTCTAAAAAAGTTTAATAGGGAAGTAATATTTTTATTATAAAAATGAATACTGATAGACTTGGATCCATCCTAATATTTATATGGATTTTTTCAAAAATTTTTTCAAATTACAATAGTTTTAATGTATTTGAAAAGAGCACTATCGATACTTTAGTTAAGTTTTTTCGAATTTCGCTTATTTTTGCGATAAAATCAATATTTGCGGAGATACAGCCACTTTTCTAAAAAAGTTTAATAGGGAAGTAATATTATTATTATAAAAATTAATACTGATAGACTTGGATCCATCCTAATATTTATATTGATTTTTTCAAAAATTTTTTCAAATTACAATAGTTTTAATGTATTTGAAAAGAGCACTATCGATACTTTAGTTAAGTTTTTTCGAATTTCGCTTATTTTTGCGATAAAATCAATATTTGCGGAGATACAGCCACTTTTCTAAAAAAGTTTAATAGGGAAGTAATATTATTATTATAAAAATTAATACTGATAGACTTGGATCCATCCTACTATTTATATGGATTTTTTCAAAAATTTCTTCAAATTACAATAGTTTTAATATATTTGAAAAGAGCACTATCGATACTTTAGTTAAGTTTTTTCGAATTTCGCTTATTTTTGCGATAAAATCAATATTTGCGGAGATACAGCCACTTTTCTAAAAAAGTTTAATAGGGAAGTAATATTATTATTATAAAAATGAATACTGATAGACTTGGATCCATCCTAATATTTATATTGATTTTTTCAAAAATTTCTTCAAATTACAATAGTTTTAATGTATTTGAAAAGAGCACTATCGATACTTTAGTTAAGTTTTTTCGAATTTCGCTTATTTTTGCGATAAAATCAATATTTGCGGAGATACAGCCACTTTTCTAAAAAAGTTTAATAGGGAAGTAATATTATTATTATAAAAATGAATACTGATAGACTTGGATCCATCCTAATATTTATATTGATTTTTTAAAAAATTTTTTCAAATTACAATAGTTTTAATGTATTTGAAAAGAGCACTATCGATACTTTAGTCAAGTTTTTTCGAATTTCGTTTATTTTTGCGATAAAATTAATATTTGCGGAGATACAGCCACTTTTCTAAAAAAGTTTAATAGGGAAGTAATATTTTTATTATAAAAATGAATACTGATAGACTTGGATCCATCCTAATATTTATATGGATTTTTTCAAAAATTTCTTCAAATTACAATAGTTTTAATATATTTGAAAAGAGCACTATCGATACTTTAGTTAAGGTTTTTCGAATTTCGCTTATTTTTGCGATAAAATCAATATTTGCGGAGATACAGCCACTTTTCTAAAAAAGTTTAATAGGGAAGTAATATTATTATTATAAAAATGAATACTGATAGACTTGGATCCATCCTAATATTTATATTGATTTTTTCAAAAATTTCTTCAAATTACAATAGTTTTAATGTATTTGAAAAGAGCACTATCGATACTTTAGTTAAGTTTTTTCGAATTTCGCTTATTTTTGCGATAAAATCAATATTTGCGGAGATACAGCCACTTTTCTAAAAAAGTTTAATAGGGAAGTAATATTTTTATTATAAAAATGAATACTGATAGACTTGGATCCATCCTAATATTTATATGGATTTTTTAAAAGGAGGCACCCTTATATTGAGACCCATAATATCGAGCAATACCCCTATATTAAATACGAAGACCATATATTGAAAAGGGGGGACCCTTACCATAATATCGAGCAATAACCCTATACTAAATACGAAGACCATATATTGAAAAGGGGGGACCCTTACCATAATATCGAGCAATACCCCTATACTAAATACGAAGACCATATATTGAAAAGGGGGGACCCTTACCATAATATCGAGCAATATCCCTATACTAAATACGAAGACCATATATTGAAAAGGGGGGACCCTTACCATAATATCGAGCAATATCCCTATACTAAATACGAAGACCATATATTGAAAAGGGGGGACCCTTACCATAATATCGAGCAATACCCCTATACTAAATACGAAGACCATATATTGAAAAGGGGGGACCCTTACCATAATATCGAGCAATACCCCTATACTAAATACGAAGACCATATATTGAAAAGGGGGGACCCTTACCATAATATCGAGCAATATCCCTATACTAAATACGAAGACCATATATTGAAAAGGGGGGACCCTTACCATAATATCGAGCAATACCCCTATACTAAATACGAAGACCATATATTGAAAAGGGGGGACCCTTACCATAATATCGAGCAATACCCCTATACTAAATACGAAGACCATATATTGAAAAGGGGGGACCCTTACCATAATATCGAGCAATACCCCTATACTAAATACGAAGACCATATATTGAAAAGGGGGGACCCTTACCATAATATCGAGCAATACCCCTATACTAAATACGAAGACCATATATTGAAAAGGGGGGACCCTTACCATAATATCGAGCAATACCCCTATACTAAATACGAAGACCATATATTGAAAAGGGGGGACCCTTACCATAATATCGAGCAATAACCCTATACTAAATACGAAGACCATATATTGAAAAGGGGGGACCCTTACCATAATATCGAGCAATACCCCTATACTAAATACGAAGACCATATATTGAAAAGGGGGGACCCTTACCATAATATCGAGCAATACCCCTATACTAAATACGAAGACCATATATTGAAAAGGGGGGACCCTTACCATAATATCGAGCAATACCCCTATACTAAATACGAAGACCATATATTGAAAAGGAGGGACCCTTACCATAATATCGAGCAATATCCCTATACTAAATACGAAGACCATATATTGAAAAGGGGGGACCCTTACCATAATATCGAGCAATACCCCTATACTAAATACGAAGACCATATATTGAAAAGGGGGGACCCTTACCATAATATCGAGCAATATCCCTATACTAAATACGAAGACCATATATTGAAAAGGGGGGACCCTTACCATAATATCGAGCAATACCCCTATACTAAATACGAAGACCATATATTGAAAAGGGGGGACCCTTACCATAATATCGAGCAATATCCCTATACTAAATACGAAGACCATATATTGAAAAGGGGGGACCCTTACCATAATATCGAGCAATATCCCTATACTAAATACGAAGACCATATATTGAAAAGGGGGGACCCTTACCATAATATCGAGCAATACCCCTATACTAAATACGAAGACCATATATTGAAAAGGGGGGACCCGTACCATAATATCGAGCAATAGCCCTATACTAAATACGAAGACCATATATTGAAAAGGGGGGACCCTTACCATAATATCGAGCAATACCCCTATACTAAATACGAAGACCATATATTGAAAAGGGGGGACCCTTACCATAATATCGAGCAATACCCCTATACTAAATACGAAGACCATATATTGAAAAGGGGGGACCCTTACCATAATATCGAGCAATACCCCTATACTAAATACGAAGACCATATATTGAAAAGGGGGGACCCTTACCATAATATCGAGCAATACCCCTATACTAAATACGAAGACCATATATTGAAAAGGGGGGACCCTTACCATAATATCGAGCAATATCCCTATACTAAATACGAAGACCATATATTGAAAAGGGGGGACCCTTACCATAATATCGAGCAATACCCCTATACTAAATACGAAGACCATATATTGAAAAGGGGGGACCCTTACCATAATATCGAGCAATACCCCTATACTAAATACGAAGACCATATATTGAAAAGGGGGGACCCTTACCATAATATCGAGCAATACCCCTATACTAAATACGAAGACCATATATTGAAAAGGGGGGACCCTTACCATAATATCGAGCAATACCCCTATACTAAATACGAAGACCATATATTGAAAAGGGGGGACCCTTACCATAATATCGAGCAATATCCCTATACTAAATACGAAGACCATATATTGAAAAGGGGGGACCCTTACCATAATATCGAGCAATACCCCTATACTAAATACGAAGACCATATATTGAAAAGGGGGGACCCTTACCATAATATCGAGCAATATCCCTATACTAAATACGAAGACCATATATTGAAAAGGGGGGACCCTTACCATAATATCGAGCAATACCCCTATACTAAATACGAAGACCATATATTGAAAAGGGGGGACCCTTACCATAATATCGAGCAATACCCCTATACTAAATACGAAGACCATATATTGAAAAGGGGGGACCCTTACCATAATATCGAGCAATATCCCTATACTAAATACGAAGACCATATATTGAAAAGGGGGGACCCTTACCATAATATCGAGCAATACCCCTATACTAAATACGAAGTCCATATATTGAAAAGGGGGGACCCTTACCATAATATCGAGCAATACCCCTATACTAAATACGAAGACCATATATTGAAAAGGGGGGACCCTTACCATAATATCGAGCAATATCCCTATACTAAATACGAAGACCATATATTGAAAAGGGGGACCCTTACCATAATATCGAGCAATACCCCTATACTAAATACGAAGACCATATATTGAAAAGGGGGGACCCTTACCATAATATCGAGCAATACCCCTATACTAAATACGAAGACCATATATTGAAAAGGGGGGACCCTTACCATAATATCGAGCAATATCCCTATACTAAATACGAAGACCATATATTGAAAAGGGGGGACCCTTACCATAATATCGAGCAATACCCCTATACTAAATACGAAGACCATATATTGAAAAGGGGGGACCCTTACCATAATATCGAGCAATACCCCTATACTAAATACGAAGACCATATATTGAAAAGGGGGGACCCTTACCATAATATCGAGCAATACCCCTATACTAAATACGAAGACCATATATTGAAAAGGGGGGACCCTTACCATAATATCGAGCAATACCCCTATACTAAATACGAAGACCATATATTGAAAAGGGGGGACCCTTACCATAATATCGAGCAATATCCCTATACTAAATACGAAGACCATATATTGAAAAGGGGGGACCCTTACCATAATATCGAGCAATACCCCTATACTAAATACGAAGACCATATATTGAAAAGGGGGGACCCTTACCATAATATCGAGCAATATCCCTATACTAAATACGAAGACCATATATTGAAAAGGGGGGACCCTTACCATAATATCGAGCAATACCCCTATACTAAATACGAAGACCATATATTGAAAAGGGGGGACCCTTACCATAATATCGAGCAATACCCCTATACTAAATACGAAGACCATATATTGAAAAGGGGGGACCCTTACCATAATATCGAGCAATATCCCTATACTAAATACGAAGACCATATATTGAAAAGGGGGGACCCTTACCATAATATCGAGCAATACCCCTATACTAAATACGAAGTCCATATATTGAAAAGGGGGGACCCTTACCATAATATCGAGCAATACCCCTATACTAAATACGAAGACCATATATTGAAAAGGGGGGACCCTTACCATAATATCGAGCAATATCCCTATACTAAATACGAAGACCATATATTGAAAAGGGGGACCCTTACCATAATATCGAGCAATACCCCTATACTAAATACGAAGACCATATATTGAAAAGGGGGGACCCTTACCATAATATCGAGCAATATCCCTATACTAAATACGAAGACCATATATTGAAAAGGGGGGACTCTTACCATAATATCGGGCAATATCCCTATACTAAATACGAAGACCATATATTGAAAAGGGGGGATCCATCCTAATATTTATATGGATTTTTTCAAAAATTACTTCAAATTACAATAGTTTTAATATATTTGAAAAGAGCACTCTCGATACTTTAGTTAAGTTTTTTCGAATTTCGCTTATTTTTGCGATAAAATCAATATTTGCGGAGATACAGCCACTTTTCTAAAAAAGTTTAATAGGGAAGTAATATATTTATTATAAAAATTAATACTGATAGACTTGGATCCATCCTAATATTTATATGGATTTTTTCAAAAATTACTTCAAATTACAATAGTTTTAATGTATTTGAAAAGAGCACTATCGATACTTTAGTTAAGTTTTTTCGAATTTCGCTTATTTTTGCGATAAAATCAATATTTGCGGAGATACAGCCACTTTTCTAAAAAAGTTTAATAGGGAAGTAATATTATTATTATAAAAATGAATACTGATAGACTTGGATCCATCCTAATATTTATATGGATTTTTTCAAAAATTACTTCAAATTACAATAGTTTTAATATATTTGAAAAGAGCACTCTCGATACTTTAGTTAAGTTTTTTCGAATTTCGCTTATTTTTGCGATAAAATCAATATTTGCGGAGATACAGCCACTTTTCTAAAAAAGTTTAATAGGGAAGTAATATATTTATTATAAAAATTAATACTGATAGACTTGGATCCATCCTAATATTTATATGGATTTTTTCAAAAATTACTTCAAATTACAATAGTTTTAATGTATTTGAAAAGAGCACTATCGATACTTTAGTTAAGTTTTTTCGAATTTCGCTTATTTTTGCGATAAAATCAATATTTGCGGAGATACAGCCACTTTTCTAAAAAAGTTTAATAGGGAAGTAATATTATTATTATAAAAATGAATACTGATAGACTTGGATCCATCCTAATATTTATATTGATTTTTTCAAAAATTTCTTCAAATTACAATAGTTTTAATGTATTTGAAAAGAGCACTATCGATACTTTAATTAAGTTTTTTCGAATTTCGCTTATTTTTGCGATAAAATCAATATTTGCGGAGATACAGCCACTTTTCTAAAAAAGTTTAATAGGGAAGTAATATTATTATTATAAAAATGAATACTGATAGACTTGGATCCATCCTAATATTTATATTGATTTTTTCAAAAATTTCTTCAAATTACAATAGTTTTAATGTATTTGAAAAGAGCACTATCGATACTTTAATTAAGTTTTTTCGAATTTCGCTTATTTTTGCGATAAAATCAATATTTGCGGAGATACAGCCACTTTTCTAAAAAAGTTTAATAGGGAAGTAATATTTTTATTATAAAAATGAATACTGATAGACTTGGATCCATCCTAATATTTATATGGATTTTTTCAAAAATTTTTTCAAATTACAATAGTTTTAATGTATTTGAAAAGAGCACTATCGATACTTTAGTTAAGTTTTTTCGAATTTCGCTTATTTTTGCGATAAAATCAATATTTGCGGAGATACAGCCACTTTTCTAAAAAAGTTTAATAGGGAAGTAATATTATTATTATAAAAATTAATACTGATAGACTTGGATCCATCCTAATATTTATATTGATTTTTTCAAAAATTTTTTCAAATTACAATAGTTTTAATGTATTTGAAAAGAGCACTATCGATACTTTAGTTAAGTTTTTTCGAATTTCGCTTATTTTTGCGATAAAATCAATATTTGCGGAGATACAGCCACTTTTCTAAAAAAGTTTAATAGGGAAGTAATATTATTATTATAAAAATTAAAACTGATAGACTTGGATCCATCCTACTATTTATATGAATTTTTTCAAAAATTTCTTCAAATTACAATAGTTTTAATATATTTGAAAAGAGCACTATCGATACTTTAGTTAAGTTTTTTCGAATTTCGCTTATTTTTGCGATAAAATCAATATTTGCGGAGATACAGCCACTTTTCTAAAAAAGTTTAATAGGGAAGTAATATTATTATTATAAAAATGAATACTGATAGACTTGGATCCATCCTAATATTTATATTGATTTTTTCAAAAATTTCTTCAAATTACAATAGTTTTAATGTATTTGAAAAGAGCACTATCGATACTTTAGTTAAGTTTTTTCGAATTTCGCTTATTTTTGCGATAAAATCAATATTTGCGGAGATACAGCCACTTTTCTAAAAAAGTTTAATAGGGAAGTAATATTATTATTATAAAAATGAATACTGATAGACTTGGATCCATCCTAATATTTATATTGATTTTTTCAAAAATTTTTTCAAATTACAATAGTTTTAATGTATTTGAAAAGAGCACTATCGATACTTTAGTCAAGTTTTTTCGAATTTCGCTTTTTTTTGCGATAAAATCAATATTTGCGGAGATACAGCCACTTTTCTAAAAAAGTTTAATAGGGAAGTAATATTTTTATTATAAAAATGAATACTGATAGACTTGGATCCATCCTAATATTTATATGGATTTTTTCAAAAATTTTTTCAAATTACAATAGTTTTAATGTATTTGAAAAGAGCACTATCGATACTTTAGTTAAGTTTTTTCGAATTTCGCTTATTTTTGCGATAAAATCAATATTTGCGGAGATACAGCCACTTTTCTAAAAAAGTTTAATAGGGAAGTAATATTATTATTATAAAAATTAATACTGATAGACTTGGATATATCCTAATATTTATATGGATTTTTTAAAAGGAGGCACCCTTATATTGAGACCCATAATATCGAGCAATACCCCTATATTAAATACGAAGACCATATATTGAAAAGGGGGGACCCTTACCATAATATCGAGCAATACCCCTATACTAAATACGAAGACCATATATTGAAAAGGGGGGACCCTTACCATAATATCGAGCAATATCCCTATACTAAATACGAAGACCATATATTGAAAAGGGGGGACCCTTACCATAATATCGAGCAATATCCCTATACTAAATACGAAGACCATATATTGAAAAGGGGGGACCCTTACCATAATATCGAGCAATATCCCTATACTAAATACGAAGACCATATATTGAAAAGGGGGGACCCTTACCATAATATCGAGCAATACCCCTATACTAAATACGAAGACCATATATTGAAAAGGGGGGACCCTTACCATAATATCGAGCAATATCCCTATACTAAATACGAACACAATATATTGAAAAGGGGGGACCCTTACCATAATATCGAGCAATACCCCTATATTAAATACGAAGACCATATATTGAAAAGGGGGGACCCTTACCATAATATCGAGCAATATCCCTATACTAAATACGAAGACCATATATTGAAAAGGGGGGACCCTTACCATAATATCGAGCAATACCCCTATACTAAATACGAAGACCATATATTGAAAAGGGGGGACCCTTACCATAATATCGAGCAATACCCCTATACTAAATACGAAGACCATATATTGAAAAGGGGGGACCCTTACCATAATATAGAGCAATACCCGTATATTAAATACGAAGACCATATATTGAAAAGGGGGGACCCTTACCATAATATCGAGCAATACCCCTATATTAAATACGAAGACCATATATTGAAAAGGGGGGACCCTTACCATAATATCGAGCAATATCCCTATACTAAATACGAAGACCATATATTGAAAAGGGGGGACCCTTACCATAATATCGAGCAATATCCCTATACTAAATACGAAGACCATATATTGAAAAGGGGGGACCCTTACCATAATATCGAGCAATACCCCTATACTAAATACGAAGACCATATATTGAAAAGGGGGGACCCTTACCATAATATCGAGCAATATCCCTATACTAAATACGAACACAATATATTGAAAAGGGGGGACCCTTACCATAATATCGAGCAATACCCCTATATTAAATACGAAGACCATATATTGAAGAGGGGGGACCGTTACCATAATATCGAGCAATATCCCTATACTAAATACAAAGACCATATATTGAAAAGGGGGGACCCTTACCATAATATAGAGCAATATCCCTATACTAAATACGAAGACCATATATTGAAAAGGGGGGACCCTTACCATAATATCGAGCAATATCCCTATACTAAATACGAACACAATATATTGAAAAGGGGGACCCTTACCATAATATCGAGCAATATCCCTATATTAAATACGAAGACCATATATTGAAAAGGGGGACCCTTACCATAATATCGAGCAATATCCCTATATTAAATACGAAGACCATATATTGAAAAGGGGGACCCTTACCATAATATCGAGCAATATCCCTATATTAAATACGAAGACCATATATTGAAAAAGGGGGACCCTTACCATAATATCGAGCAATATCCCTATATTAAATACGAAGACCATATATTGAAAAGGGGGACCCTTACCATAATATCGAGCAATATCCCTATATTAAATACGAACACAATATATTGAAAAGGGGGACCCTTACCATAATATCGAGCAATACCCCTATACTAAATACGAAGACCATATATTGAAAAGGGGGGACCCTTACCATAATATCGAGCAATATCCCTATACTAAATACGAACACAATATATTGAAAAGGGGGGACCCTTACCATAATATCGAGCAATACCCCTATATTAAATACGAAGACCATATATTGAAGAGGGGGGACCGTTACCATAATATCGAGCAATATCCCTATACTAAATACAAAGACCATATATTGAAAAGGGGGGACCCTTACCATAATATAGAGCAATATCCCTATACTAAATACGAAGACCATATATTGAAAAGGGGGGACCCTTACCATAATATCGAGCAATATCCCTATACTAAATACGAACACAATATATTGAAAAGGGGGACCCTTACCATAATATCGAGCAATATCCCTATATTAAATACGAAGACCATATATTGAAAAGGGGGACCCTTACCATAATATCGAGCAATATCCCTATATTAAATACGAAGACCATATATTGAAAAGGGGGACCCTTACCATAATATCGAGCAATATCCCTATATTAAATACGAAGACCATATATTGAAAAAGGGGGACCCTTACCATAATATCGAGCAATATCCCTATATTAAATACGAAGACCATATATTGAAAAGGGGGACCCTTACCATAATATCGAGCAATATCCCTATATTAAATACGAAGACCATATATTGAAAAGGGGGACCCTTACCATAATATCGAGCAATATCCCTATACTAAATACGAAGACCATATATTGAAAAGGGGGGACCCTTACCATAATATCGAGCAATATCCCTATACTAAATACGAAGACCATATATTGAAAAAGGGGGACCCTTACCATAATATCGAGCAATATCCCTATATTAAATACGAAGACCATATATTGAAAAGGGGGACCCTTACCATAATATCGAGCAATATCCCTATATTAAATACGAAGACCATATATTGAAAAGGGGGGACCCTTACCATAATATCGAGCAATATCCCTATACTAAATACGAAGACCATATATTGAAAAAGGGGGACCCTTACCATAATATCGAGCAATATCCCTATATTAAATACGAAGACCATATATTGAAAAGGGGGGACCCTTACCATAATATCGAGCAATATCCCTATATTAAATACGAAGACCACATATTGAAAAAGGGGGACCCTTACCATAATATCGAGCAATATCCCTATATTAAATACGAAGACCATATATTGAAAAGGGGGGACCCTTACCATAATATCGAGCAATATCCCTATATTAAATACGAAGACCATATATTGAAAAGGGGGACCCTTACCATAATATCGAGCAATATCCCTATATTAAATACGAAGACCATATATTGAAAAGGGGGACCCTTACCATAATATCGAGCAATATCCCTATATTAAATACGAAGACCATATATTGAAAAGGGGGGACCCTTACCATAATATCGAGCAATATCCCTATACTAAATACGAAGACCATATATTGAAAAAGGGGGACCCTTACCATAATATCGAGCAATATCCCTATATTAAATACGAAGACCATATATTGAAAAGGGGGACCCTTACCATAATATCGAGCAATATCCCTATATTAAATACGAAGACCATATATTGAAAAAGGGGGACCCTTACCATAATATCGAGCAATATCCCTATATTAAATACGAAGACCATATATTGAAAAGGGGGGACCCTTACCATAATATCGAGCAATATCCCTATACTAAATACGAAGACCATATATTGAAAAAGGGGGACCCTTACCATAATATCGAGCAATATCCCTATATTAAATACGAAGACCATATATTGAAAAGGGGGACCCTTACCATAATATCGAGCAATATCCCTATACTAAATACGAAGACCATATATTGAAAAGGGGGGACCCTTACCATAATATCGAGCAATATCCCTATATTAAATACGAAGACCATATATTGAAAAGGGGGACCCTTACCATAATATCGAGCAATATCCCTATATTAAATACGAAGACCATATATTGAAAAGGGGGACCCTTACCATAATATCGAGCAATATCCCTATATTAAATACGAAGACCATATATTGAAAAGGGGGGACCCTTACCATAATATCGAGCAATATCCCTATACTAAATACGAAGACCATATATTGAAAAAGGGGGACCCTTACCATAATATCGAGCAATATCCCTATATTAAATACGAAGACCATATATTGAAAAGGGGGACCCTTACCATAATATCGAGCAATATCCCTATATTAAATACGAAGACCATATATTGAAAAAGGGGGACCCTTACCATAATATCGAGCAATATCCCTATATTAAATACGAAGACCATATATTGAAAAGGGGGGACCCTTACCATAATATCGAGCAATATCCCTATATTAAATACGAAGACCATATATTGAAAAGGGGGGACCCTTACCATAATATCGAGCAATATCCCTATACTAAATACGAAGACCATATATTGAAAAAGGGGGACCCTTACCATAATATCGAGCAATATCCCTATATTAAATACGAAGACCATATATTGAAAAGGGGGACCCTTACCATAATATCGAGCAATATCCCTATATTAAATACGAAGACCATATATTGAAAAGGGGGGACCCTTACCATAATATCGAGCAATATCCCTATACTAAATACGAAGACCATATATTGAAAAAGGGGGACCCTTACCATAATATCGAGCAATATCCCTATATTAAATACGAAGACCATATATTGAAAAGGGGGGACCCTTACCATAATATCGAGCAATATCCCTATACTAAATACGAAGACCATATATTGAAAAGGGGGGACCCTTACCATAATATCGAGCAATATCCCTATACTAAATACGAAGACCATATATTGAAAAAGGGGGACCCTTACCATAATATCGAGCAATATCCCTATACTAAATACGAAGACCATATATTGAAAAAGGGGGACCCTTACCATAATATCGAGCAATATCCCTATATTAAATACGAAGACCATATATTGAAAAGGGGGGACCCTTACCATAATATCGAGCAATATCCCTATATTAAATACGAAGACCATATATTGAAAAGGGGGACCCTTACCATAATATCGAGCAATATCCCTATATTAAATACGAAGACCATATATTGAAAAGGGGGACCCTTACCATAATATCGAGCAATATCCCTATACTAAATACGAACACAATATATTGAAAAGGGGGGACCCTTACCATAATATCGAGCAATACCCCTATATTAAATACGAAGACCATATATTGAAGAGGGGGGACCCTTACCATAATATCGAGCAATATCCCTATACTAAATACAAAGACCATATATTGAAAAGGGGGGACCCTTACCATAATATAGAGCAATACCCGTATATTAAATACGAAGACCATATATTGAAAAAGGGGGACCCTTACCATAATATCGAGCAATATCCCTATATTAAATACGAAGACCACATATTGAAAAGGGGGACCCTTACCATAATATCGAGCAATATCCCTATACTAAATACGAAGACCATATATTGAAAAGGGGGGACCCTTACCATAATATCGAGCAATATCCCTATACTAAATACGAAGACCATATATTGAAAAAGGGGGACCCTTACCATAATATCGAGCAATATCCCTATACTAAATACGAAGACCATATATTGAAAAGGGGGGGATCCATCCTAATATTTATATGGATTTTTTCAAAAATTACTTCAAATTACAATAGTTTTAATATATTTGAAAAGAACACTATCGATACTTTAGTTAAGTTTTTTCGAATTTCGCTTATTTTTGCGATAAAATCAATATTTGCGGAGATACAGCCACTTTTCTAAAAAAGTTTAATAGTGAAGTAATATTTTTATTATAAAAATGAATACTGATAGACTTGGATCCATCCTAATATTTATATGGATTTTTTAAAAAATTACTTCAAATTACAATAGTTTTAATATATTTGAAAAGAACACTATCGATACTTTAGTTAAGTTTTTTCGAATTTCGCTTATTTTTGCGTTAAAATCAATATTTGCGGAGATACAGCCACTTTTCTAAAAAAGTTTAATAGGGAAGTAATATATATATTATAAAAATGAATACTGATAGACTTGGATCCATCCTAATATTTATATGGATTTTTTAAAAGGAGGCACCCTTATATTGAGACCCATAATATCGAGCAATACCCCTATATTAAATACGAAGACCATATATTGAAAAGGGGGGACCCTTACCATAATATCGAGCAATACCCCCATACTAAATACGAAGACCATATATTGAAAAGGGGGGACCCTTACCATAATATCGAGCAATATCCCTATACTAAATACGAAGACCATATATTGAAGAGGGGGGACCCTTACCATAATATCGAGCAATATCCCTATACTAAATACGAAGACCATATATTGAAAAGGGGGGACCCTTACCATAATATCGAGCAATACCCCCATACTAAATACGAAGACCATATATTGAAAAGGGGGGACCCTTACCATAATATCGAGCAATATCCCTATACTAAATACGAAGACCATATATTGAAAAGGGGGGATCCATCCTAATATTTATATGGATTTTTTCAAAAATTACTTCAAATTACAATAGTTTTAATATATTTGAAAAGAACACTATCGATACTTTAGTTAAGTTTTTTCGAATTTCGCTTATTTTTGCGATAAAATCAATATATGCGGAGATACAGCCACTTTTCTAAAAAAGTTTAATAGGGAAGTAATATTTTTATTATAAAAATGAATACTGATAGACTTGGATCCATCCTAATATTTATATGGATTTTTTCAAAAATTTCTTCAAATTACAATAGTTTTAATGTATTTGAAAAGAGCACTATCGATACTTTAGTTAAGTTTTTTCGAATTTCGCTTATTTTTGCGATAAAATCAATATTTGCGGAGATACAGCCACTTTTCTAAAAAAGTTTAATAGGGAAGTAATATTTTTATTATAAAAATGAATACTGGTAGACTTGGATCCATCCTAATATTTATATGGATTTTTTCAAAAATTTCTTCAAATTACAATAGTTTTAATGTATTTGAAAAGAGCACTATCGATACTTTAGTTAAGTTTTTTCGAATTTCGCTTATTTTTGCGATAAAATCAATATTTGCGGAGATACAGCCACTTTTCTAAAAAAGTTTAATAGGGAAGTAATATTTTTATTATAAAAATGAATACTGATAGACTTGGATCCATCCTAATATTTATATGGATTTTTTAAAAGGAGGCACCCTTATATTCAGACCCATAATATCGAGCAATACCCCTCTATTAAATACGAAGACCATATATTGAAAAGGGGGGACCCTTACCATAATATCGAGCAATACCCCTATACTAAATACGAAGACCATATATTGAAAAGGGGGGACCCTTACCATAATATCGAGCAATACCCCTATACTAAATACGAAGACCATATATTGAAAAGGGGGGACCCTTACCATAATATCGAGCAATATCCCTATACTAAATACGAAGACCATATATTGAAGAGGGGGGACCCTTACCATAATATCGAGCAATATCCCTATACTAAATACGAAGACCATATATTGAAAAGGGGGGACCCTTACCATAATATCGAGCAATATCCCTATACTAAATACGAAGACCATATATTGAAAAGGGGGGACCCTTACCATAATATCGAGCAATACCCCTATACTAAATACGAAGACCATATATTGAAAAGGGGGGACCCTTATCATAATATCGAGCAATACCCCTATATTAAATACGAAGACCATATATTGAAAAGGGGGGACCCTTACCATAATATCGAGCAATATCCCTATACTAAATACGAAGACCATATATTGAAAAGGGGGGACCCTTACCATAATATCGAGCAATACCCCTATACTAAATACGAAGACCATATATTGAAAAGGGGGGACCCTTACCATAATATCGAGCAATATCCCTATACTAAATACGAAGACCATATATTGAAAAGGGGGGACCCTTACCATAATATCGAGCAATACCCCTATACTAAATACGAAGACCATATATTGAAAAGGGGGGACCCTTACCATAATATCGAGCAATATCCCTATACTAAATACGAAGACCATATATTGAAAAGGGGGGACCCTTACCATAATATCGAGCAATACCCCTATACTAAATACGAAGACCATATATTGAAAAGGGGGGACCCTTACCATAATATCGAGCAATATCCCTATACTAAATACGAAGACCATATATTGAAAAGGGGGGACCCTTACCATAATATCGAGCAATATCCCTATACTAAATACGAAGACCATATATTGAAAAGGGGGGACCCTTACCATAATATCGAGCAATACCCCTATACTAAATACGAAGACCATATATTGAAAAGGGGGGACCCTTACCATAATATCGAGCAATACCCCTATACTAAATACGAAGACCATATATTGAAAAGGGGGGACCCTTACCATAATATCGAGCAATATCCCTATACTAAATACGAAGACCATATATTGAAAAGGGGGGACCCTTACCATAATATCGAGCAATACCCCTATACTAAATACGAAGACCATATATTGAAAAGGGGGGACCCTTACCATAATATCGAGCAATATCCCTATACTAAATACGAAGACCATATATTGAAAAGGGGGGACCCTTACCATAATATCGAGCAATACCCCTATACTAAATACGAAGACCATATATTGAAAAGGGGGGACCCTTACCATAATATCGAGCAATATCCCTATACTAAATACGAAGACCATATATTGAAAAGGGGGGACCCTTACCATAATATCGAGCAATACCCCTATACTAAATACGAAGACCATATATTGAAAAGGGGGGACCCTTACCATAATATCGAGCAATATCCCTATACTAAATACGAAGACCATATATTGAAAAGGGGGGACCCTTACCATAATATCGAGCAATATCCCTATACTAAATACGAAGACCATATATTGAAAAGGGGGGACCCTTACCATAATATCGAGCAATACCCCTATACTAAATACGAAGACCATATATTGAAAAGGGGGGACCCTTACCATAATATCGAGCAATACCCCTATACTAAATACGAAGACCATATATTGAAAAGGGGGGACCCTTACCATAATATCGAGCAATACCCCTATACTAAATACGAAGACCATATATTGAAAAGGGGGGACCCTTACCATAATATCGAGCAATACCCCTATACTAAATACGAAGACCATATATTGAAAAGGGGGGACCCTTACCATAATATCGAGCAATACCCCTATACTAAATACGAAGACCATATATTGAAAAGGGGGGACCCCTACCATAATATCGAGCAATACCCCTATACTAAATACGAAGACCATATATTGAAAAGGGGGGACCCTTACCATAATATCGAGCAATACCCCTATACTAAATACGAAGACCATATATTGAAAAGGGGGGACCCTTACCATAATATCGAGCAATATCCCTATACTAAATACGAAGACCATATATTGAAGAGGGGGGACCCTTACCATAATATCGAGCAATACCCCTATACTAAATACGAAGACCATATATTGAAAAGGGGGGACCCATACTATAATATCGAGCAATACCCCTATACTAAATACGAAGACCATATATTGAAAAGGGGGGACCCTTACCATAATATCGAGCAATACCCCTATACTAAATACGAAGACCATATATTGAAAAGGGGGGACCCTTACCATAATATCGAGCAATATCCCTATACTAAATACGAAGACCATATATTGAAAAGGGGGGACCCTTACCATAATATCGAGCAATACCCCTATACTAAATACGAAGACCATATATTGAAAAGGGGGGACCCTTACCATAATATCGAGCAATATCCCTATACTAAATACGAAGACCATATATTGAAAAGGGGGGACCCTTACCATAATATCGAGCAATACCCCTATACTAAATACGAAGACCATATATTGAAAAGGGGGGACCCTTACCATAATATCGAGCAATATCCCTATACTAAATACGAAGACCATATATTGAAAAGGGGGGACCCTTACCATAATATCGAGCAATATCCCTATACTAAATACGAAGACTATATATTGAAAAGGGGGGACCCTTACCATAATATCGAGCAATACCCCTATACTAAATACGAAGACCATATATTGAAAAGGGGGGACCCTTACCATAATATCGAGCAATATCCCTATACTAAATACGAAGACCATATATTGAATAGGGGGGACTCTTACCATAATATCGAGCAATTTCCCTATACTAAATACGAAGACCATATATTGAAAAGGGGGGACCCTTACCATAATATCGAGCAATATCCCTATACTAAATACGAAGACTATATATTGAAAAGGGGGGACCCTTACCATAATATCGAGCAATACCCCTATACTAAATACGAAGACCATATATTGAAAAGGGGGGACCCTTACCATAATATCGAGCAATATCCCTATACTAAATACGAAGACCATATATTGAAAAGGGGGGACCCTTACCATAATATCGAGCAATATCCCTATACTAAATACGAAGACCATATATTGAAAAGGGGGGACCCTTACCATAATATCGAGCAATTTCCCTATACTAAATACGAAGACCATATATTGAAAAGGGGGGACCCTTACAATAATATCGAGCAATACCCCTATACTAAATACGAAGACCATATATTTTATGATATACCATATAAAAATTTCTTCAAATTACAATAGTTTTAATGTATTTGAAAAGAGCACTATCGATACTTTAGTTAAGTTTTTTCGAATTTCGCTTATTTTTGCGATAAAATCAATATTTGCGGAGATACAGCCACTTTTCTAAAAAAGTTTAATAGGGAAGTAATATTTTTATTATAAAAATTAATACTGATAGACTTGGATCCATCCTAATATTTATATGGATTTTTTCAAAAATTTCTTCAAATTACAATAGTTTTAATGTATTTGAAAAGAGCACTCTCGATACTTTCGTTAAGTTTTTTCGAATTTCGCTTATTTTTGCGATAAAATCAATATTTGCGGAGATACAGCCACTTGTCTAAAAAAGTTTAATAGGGAAGTAATATATTTATTATAAAAATTAATACTGATAGACTTGGATCCATCCTAATATTTATATGGATTTTTTCAAAAATTTCTTCAAATTACAATAGTTTTAATGTATTTGAAAAGAGCACTATCGATACTTTAGTTAAGTTTTTTCGAATTTCGCTTATTTTTGCGATAAAATCAATATTTGCGGAGATACAGCCACTTTTCTAAAAAAGTTTAATAGGGAAGTAATATATTTATTATAAAAATTAATACTGATAGACTTGGATCCATCCTAATATTTATATGGATTTTTTCAAAAATTTCTTCAAATTACAATAGTTTTAATGTATTTGAAAAGAGCACTATCGATACTTTAGTTAAGTTTTTTCGAATTTCGCTTATTTTTGCGATAAAATCAATATTTGCGGAGATACAGCCACTTTTCTAAAAAAGTTTAATAGGGAAGTAATATATTTATTATAAAAATTAATACTGATAGACTTGGATCCATCCTAATATTTATATGGATTTTTTAAAAGGAGGGACCCTTATATTCAGACCCATAATATCGAGCAATACCCCTCTATTAAATACGAAGACCATATATTGAAAAGGGGGGACCCTTACCATAATATCGAGCAATACCCCTATACTAAATACGAAGACCATATATTGAAAAGGGGGGACCCTTACCATAATATCGAGCAATATCCCTATACTAAATACGAAGACCATATATTGAAAAGGGGGGACCCTTACCATAATATCGAGCAATACCCCTATACTAAATACGAAGACCATATATTGAAAAGGGGGGACCCTTACCATAATATCGAGCAATATCCCTATACTAAATACGAAGACCATATATTGAAAAGGGGGGACCCTTACCATAATATCGAGCAATACCCCTATACTAAATACGAAGACCATATATTGAAAAGGGGGGACCCTTACCATAATATCGAGCAATACCCCTATACTAAATACGAAGACCATATATTTTATGATATACCATATAAAAATTTCTTCAAATTACAATAGTTTTAATGTATTTGAAAAGAGCACTATCGATACTTTAGTTAAGTTTTTTCGAACTTCGCTTATTTTTGCGATAAAATCAATATTTGCGGAGATACAGCCACTTTTCTAAAAAAGTTTAATAGGGAAGTAATATATTTATTATAAAAATTAATACTGATAGACTTGGATCCATCCTAATATTTATATGGATTTTTTCAAAATTTTTTTCAAATTACAATAGTTTTAATGTATTTTAAAAGAGCACTATCGATACTTTAGTTAAGGTTTTTCGAATTTCGCTTATTTTTGCGATAAAATCAATATTTGCGGAGATACAGCCACTTTTCTAAAAAAGTTTAATAGGGAAGTAATATTATTATTATAAAAATGAATACTGATAGACTTGGATCCATCCTAATATTTATATTGATTTTTTCAAAAATTTCTTCAAATTACAATAGTTTTAATGTATTTGAAAAGAGCACTATCGATACTTTAGTCAAGTTTTTTCGAATTTCGCTTATATTTGCGATAAAATCAATATTTGCGGAGATACAGCCACTTTTCTAAAAAAGTTTAATAGGGAAGTAATATTTTTATTATAAAAATGAATACTGATAGACTTGGATCCATCCTAATATTTATATGTATTTTTTCAAAAATTTTTTCAAATTACAATAGTTTTAATGTATTTGAAAAGAGCACTATCGATACTTTAGTTAAGTTTTTTCGAATTTCGCTTATTTTTGCGATAAAATCAATATTTGCGGAGATACAGCCACTTTTCTAAAAAAGTTTAATAGGGAAGTAATATTTTTATTATAAAAATTAATACTGATAGACTTGGATCCATCCTAATATTTATATGGATTTTTTAAAAGGAGGCACCCTTATATTGAGACCCATAATATCGAGCAATACCCCTATATTAAATACGAAGACCATATATTGAAAAGGGGGGACCCTTACCATAATATCGAGCAATATCCCTATACTAAATACGAAGACCATATATTGAAAAGGGGGGACCCTTACCATAATATCGAGCAATACCCCTATACTAAATACGAAGACCATATATTGAAAAGGCGGGACTCTTACCATAATATCGAGCAATTTCCCTATACTAAATACGAAGACCATATATTGAAAAGGGGGGACCCTTACCATAATATCGAGCAATATCCCTATACTAAATACGAAGACCATATATTGAAAAGGGGGGACCCTTACCATAATATCGAGCAATACCCCTATACTAAATACGAAGACCATATATTGAAAAGGGGGGACCCTTACCATAATATCGAGCAATTTCCCTATACTAAATACGAAGACCATATATTGAAAAGGGGGGACCCTTACCATAATATCGAGCAATACCCCTATACTAAATACGAAGACCATATATTGAAAAGGGGGGACCCTTACCATAATATCGAGCAATACCCCTATACTAAATACGAAGACCATATATTGAAAAGGGGGGACCCTTACCATAATATCGAGCAATACCCCTATACTAAATACGAAGACCATATATTGAAAAGGGGGGACCCTTACCATAATATCGAGCAATATCCCTATACTAAATACGAAGACCATATATTGAAAAGGGGGGACCCTTACCATAATATCGAACAATATCCCTATACTAAATACGAAGACCATATATTGAAAAGGGGGGACCCTTACCATAATATCGAGCAATTTCCCTATACTAAATACGAAGACCATATATTGAAAAGGGGGACCCTTACCATAATATCGAGCAATACCCCTATACTAAATACGAAGACCATATATTTTATGATATACCATATAAAAATTTCTTCAAATTACAATAGTTTTAATGTATTTGAAAAGAGCACTATCGATACTTTAGTCAAGTTTTTTCGAATTTCGCTTATTTTTGCGATAAAATCAATATTTGCGGAGATACAGCCACTTTTCTAAAAAAGTTTAATAGGGAAGTAATATATTTATTATAAAAATTAATACTGATAGACTTGGATCCATCCTAATATTTATATGGATTTTTTCAAAAATTTCTTCAAATTACAATAGTTTTAATGTATTTGAAAAGAGCACTCTCGATACTTTAGTTAAGTTTTTTCGAATTTCGCTTATTTTTGCGATAAAATCAATATTTGCGGAGATACAGCCACTTTTCTAAAAAAGTTTAATAGGGAAGTAATATTATTATTATAAAAATGAATACTGATAGACTTGGATCCATCCTAATATTTATATTGATTTTTTCAAAAATTTCTTCAAATTACAATAGTTTTAATGTATTTGAAAAGAGCACTATCGATACTTTAGTCAAGTTTTTTCGAATTTCGCTTATTTTTGCGATAAAATCAATATTTGCGGAGATACAGCCACTTTTCTAAAAAAGTTTAATAGGGAAGTAATATTTTTATTATAAAAATGAATACTGATAGACTTGGATCCATCCTAATATTTATATGGATTTTTTCAAAAATTTTTTCAAATTACAATAGTTTTAATGTATTTGAAAAGAGCACTATCGATACTTTAGTTAAGTTTTTTCGAATTTCGCTTATTTTTGCGATAAAATCAATATTTGCGGAGATACAGCCACTTTTCTACAAAAGTTTAATAGGGAAGTAATATTTTTATTATAAAAATGAATACTGATAGACTTGGATCCATCCTAATATTTATATGGATTTTTTCAAAAATTTCTTCAAATTACAATAGTTTTAATGTATTTGAAAAGAGCACTATCGATACTTTAGTCAAGTTTTTTCGAATTTCGCTTATTTTTGCGATAAAATCAATATTTGCGGAGATACAGCCACTTTTCTAAAAAAGTTTAATAGGGAAGTAATATTTTTATTATAAAAATGAATACTGATAGACTTGGATCCATCCTAATATTTATATGGATTTTTTAAAAGGAGGCACCCTTATATTGAGACCCATAATATCGAGCAATACCCCTATATTAAATACGAAGACCATATATTGAAAAGGGGGGACCCTTACCATAATATCGAGCAATACCCCTATACTAAATACGAAGACCATATATTGAAAAGGGGGGACCCTTACCATAATATCGAGCAATATCCCTATACTAAATACGAAGACCATATATTGAAAAGGGGGGGATCCATCCTAATATTTATATTGATTTTTTCAAAAATTTTTTCAAATTACAATAGTTTTAATGTATTTGAAAAGAGCACTATCGATACTTTAGTCAAGTTTTTTCGAATTTCGCTTATTTTTGCGATAAAATCAATATTTGCGGAGATACAGCCACTTTTCTAAAAAAGTTTAATAGGGAAGTAATATATTTATTATAAAAATGAATACTGATAGACTTGGATCCATCCTAATATTTATATGGATTTTTTCAAAAATTTTTTCAAATTACAATAGTTTTAATGTATTTGAAAAGAGCACTATCGATACTTTAGTTAAGTTTTTTCGAATTTCGCTTATTTTTGCGATAAAATCAATATTTGCGGAGATACAGCCACTTTTCTAAAAAAGTTTAATAGGGAAGTAATATTTTTATTATAAAAATGAATACTGATAGACTTGGATCCATCCTAATATTTATATGGATTTTTTCAAAAATTTCTTCAAATTACAATAGTTTTAATGTATTTGAAAAGAGCACTATCGATACTTTAGTCAAGTTTTTTCGAATTTCGCTTATTTTTGCGATAAAATCAATATTTGCGGAGATACAGCCACTTTTCTAAAAAAGTTTAATAGGGAAGTAATATTTTTATTATAAAAATGAATACTGATAGACTTGGATCCATCCTAATATTTATATGGATTTTTTCAAAAATTTCTTCAAATTACAATAGTTTTAATGTATTTGAAAAGAGCACTATCGATACTTTAGTCAAGTTTTTTCGAATTTCGCTTATTTTTGCGATAAAATCAATATTTGCGGAGATACAGCCACTTTTCTAAAAAAGTTTAATAGGGAAGTAATATTTTTATTATAAAAATGAATACTGATAGACTTGGATCCATCCTAATATTTATATGGATTTTTTCAAAAATTTTTTCAAATTACAATAGTTTTAATGTATTTGAAAAGAGCACTATCGATACTTTAGTTAAGTTTTTTCGAATTTCGCTTATTTTTGCGATAAAATCAATATTTGCGGAGATACAGCCACTTTTCTACAAAAGTTTAATAGGGAAGTAATATTTTTATTATAAAAATGAATACTGATAGACTTGGATCCATCCTAATATTTATATGGATTTTTTCAAAAATTTCTTCAAATTACAATAGTTTTAATGTATTTGAAAAGAGCACTATCGATACTTTAGTCAAGTTTTTTCGAATTTCGCTTATTTTTGCGATAAAATCAATATTTGCGGAGATACAGCCACTTTTCTAAAAAAGTTTAATAGGGAAGTAATATTTTTATTATAAAAATGAATACTGATAGACTTGGATCCATCCTAATATTTATATGGATTTTTTAAAAGGAGGCACCCTTATATTGAGACCCATAATATCGAGCAATACCCCTATATTAAATACGAAGACCATATATTGAAAAGGGGGGACCCTTACCATAATATCGAGCAATACCCCTATACTAAATACGAAGACCATATATTGAAAAGGGGGGACCCTTACCATAATATCGAGCAATATCCCTATACTAAATACGAAGACCATATATTGAAAAGGGGGGGATCCATCCTAATATTTATATTGATTTTTTCAAAAATTTTTTCAAATTACAATAGTTTTAATGTATTTGAAAAGAGCACTATCGATACTTTAGTCAAGTTTTTTCGAATTTCGCTTATTTTTGCGATAAAATCAATATTTGCGGAGATACAGCCACTTTTCTAAAAAAGTTTAATAGGGAAGTAATATATTTATTATAAAAATGAATACTGATAGACTTGGATCCATCCTAATATTTATATGGATTTTTTCAAAAATTTTTTCAAATTACAATAGTTTTAATGTATTTGAAAAGAGCACTATCGATACTTTAGTTAAGTTTTTTCGAATTTCGCTTATTTTTGCGATAAAATCAATATTTGCGGAGATACAGCCACTTTTCTAAAAAAGTTTAATAGGGAAGTAATATTTTTATTATAAAAATGAATACTGATAGACTTGGATCCATCCTAATATTTATATGGATTTTTTCAAAAATTTCTTCAAATTACAATAGTTTTAATGTATTTGAAAAGAGCACTATCGATACTTTAGTCAAGTTTTTTCGAATTTCGCTTATTTTTGCGATAAAATCAATATTTGCGGAGATACAGCCACTTTTCTAAAAAAGTTTAATAGGGAAGTAATATTTTTATTATAAAAATGAATACTGATAGACTTGGATCCATCCTAATATTTATATGGATTTTTTCAAAAATTTCTTCAAATTACAATAGTTTTAATGTATTTGAAAAGAGCACTATCGATACTTTAGTCAAGTTTTTTCGAATTTCGCTTATTTTTGCGATAAAATCAATATTTGCGGAGATACAGCCACTTTTCTAAAAAAGTTTAATAGGGAAGTAATATTATTATTATAAAAATGAATACTGATAGACTTGGATCCATCCTAATATTTATATTGATTTTTTCAAAAAAATTTTCAAATTACAATAGTTTTAATATATTTGAAAAGAGCACTATCGATACTTTAGTTAAGGTTTTTCGAATTTCGCTTATTTTTGCGATAAAATCAATATTTGCGGAGATACAGCCACTTTTCTAAAAAAGTTTAATAGGGAAGTAATATTTTTATTATAAAAATGAATACTGATAGACTTGGATCCATCCTAATATTTATATGGATTTTTTCAAAAATTTTTTCAAATTACAATAGTTTTAATGTATTTGAAAAGAGCACTATCGATACTTTAGTCAAGTTTTTTCGAATTTCGCTTATTTTTGCGATAAAATCAATATTTGCGGAGATACAGCCACTTTTCTAAAAAAGTTTAATAGGGAAGTAATATTTTTATTATAAAAATTAATACTGATAGACTTGGATCCATCCTAATATTTATATGGATTTTTTCAAAAATTTTTTCAAATTACAATAGTTTTAATGTATTTGAAAAGAGCACTATCGATACTTTAGTTAAGTTTTTTCGAATTTCGCTTATTTTTGCGATAAAATCAATATTTGCGGAGATACAGCCACTTTTCTAAAAAAGTTTAATAGGGAAGTAATATTATTATTATAAAAATTAATACTGATAGACTTGGATCCATCCTAATATTTATATGGATTTTTTAAAAGGAGGCACCCTTATATTGAGACCCATAATATCGAGCAATACCCCTATATTAAATACGAAGACCATATATTGAAAAGGGGGGACCCTTACTTATTACTTACTTAATTATTGGAGAACGCTCCTCCGGCAATCCATATGAATGTCTTCGTATTTAATATAGGGATATTGCTCGATATTATGGTAAGGGTCCCCCCTTTTCAATATATGGTCTTCGTATTTAGTATAGGGATATTGCTCTATATTATGGTAAGGGTCCCCCCTTTTCAATATATGGTCTTTGTATTTAGTATAGGGATATTGCTCGATATTATGGTAAGGGTCCCCCCTTTTCAATATATGGTCTTCGTATTTAATATAGGGGTATTGCTCGATATTATGGTAAGGGTCCCCCCTTTTCAATATATGGTCTTCGTATTTAGTATAGGGATATTGCTCGATATTATGGTAAGGGTCCCCCCTTTTCAATATATGGTCTTCGTATTTAGTATAGGGGTATTGCTCGATATTATGGTAAGGGTCCCCCCTTTTCAATATATGGTCTTCGTATTTAGTATAGGGATATTGCTCGATATTATGGTAAGGGTCCCCCCTTTTCAATATATGGTCTTCGTATTTAGTATAGGGATATTGCTCGATATTATGGTAAGGGTCCCCCCTTTTCAATATATGGTCTTCGTATTTAGTACAGGGATATTGCTCGATATTATGGTAAGGGTCCCCCCTTTTCAATATATGGTCTTCGTATTTAATATAGGGGTATTGCTCTATATTATGGTAAGGGTCCCCCCTTTTCAATATATGGTCTTCGTATTTTGTATAGGGATATTGCTCGATATTATGGTAAGGGTCCCCCTTTTCAATATATGGTCTTCGTATTTAGTATAGGGAAATTGCTCGATATTATGGTAAGGGTCCCCCCTTTTCAATATATGGTCTTCGTATTTAGTATAGGGATATTGCTCGATATTATGGTAAGGGTCCCCCCTTTTCAATATATGGTCTTCGTATTTAGTATAGGGATATTGCTCGATATTATGGTAAGGGTCCCCCCTTTTCAATATATGGTCTTGGTATTTAGTATAGGGGTATTGCTCGATATTATGGTAAGGGTCCCCCCTTTTCAATATATGGTCTTCGTATTTAGTATAGGGGTATTGCTCGATATTATGGTAAGGGTCCCCCCTTTTCAATATATGGTCTTCGTATTTAGTATAGGGGTATTGCTCGATATTATGGTAAGGGTCCCCCCTTTTCAATATATGGTCTTCGTATTTAGTATAGGGATATTGCTCGATATTATGGTAAGGGTCCCCCCTTTTCAATATATGGTCTTCGTATTTAGTATAGGGATATTGCTCGATATTATGGTAAGGGTCCCCCCTTTTCAATATATGGTCTTCGTATTTAGTATAGGGATATTGCTCGATATTATGGTAAGGGTCCCCCCTTTTCAATATATGGTCTTCGTATTTAGTATAGGGATATTGCTCGATATTATGGTAAGGGTCCCCCCTTTTCAATATATGGTCTTCGTATTTAATATACGGGTATTGCTCTATATTATGGTAAGGGTCCCCCCTTTTCAATATATGGTCTTCGTATTTAGTATAGGGATATTGCTCGATATTATGGTAAGGGTCCCCCCTTTTCAATATATGGTCTTCGTATTTAGTATAGGGATATTGCTCGATATTATGGTAAGGGTCCCCCCTTTTCAATATATGGTCTTCGTATTTAATATAGGGGTATTGCTCTATATTATGGTAAGGGTCCCCCCTTTTCAATATATGGTCTTCGTATTTAATTTAGGGTATTGCTTGATATTATGGGTCTCAATATAAGGGTCCCTACTTTTAAAAAATCCATATAAATATTAGGATGGATCCAAGTCTATCAGTATTCATTTTTATAATAAAAATATTACTTCGCTATTAAACTTTTTTAGAAAAGTGGCTGTATCTCCGCAAATATTGATTTTATCGCAAAAATAAGCGAAATTCGAAAAAACTTAACTAAAGTATCGATAGTGATCTTTTCAAATACATTAAAACTATTGTAATTTGAAGAAATTTTTGAAAAAATCCATATAAATATTAGGATGGATCCAAGTCTATCAGTATTCATATTAATAATACGAATATTACTTCCATATTAAACTTTTTTAAAAAAGGCAGGACCATTATGCCTTTTTAAATAGGGTCTTCTTATTTGTCATATGGGTATTGCTCCATATTATGATATAGATATAGGGTCTTCGTATTTATGATAAGGGTAATTAAAGAGGGTTGTTCCATAAATAAATGCATAGCAGCTATTGCAGGCTGGCTTTTTGAATTGCTGGCACAGAAAAGCATTGCCTGCTACTTATGTAGTGCAATGAATCCATATTGTCTGAGTGTTCAACAAGAATTTTTATGAACTTTCTTAAACTGTCTTTCTTTAATGAAGGCGTTTATTTTAAATTTTTATGGCACTTTATAGAATATTTTTTTAGAAATATATTATTTTATTTTTTAATATAATTATTATTAATTTTTTAATTTTGAATGCATTTTTATTGCAAAATATAAATTTTTTAGGCTTAACAGAGCTCTGCTACTTAATTAACAGAGGTATGTTAATATTGCAGGTTTGAGTCTGTGGTTAAAAATTTTAAAATTTATTTTCACACCCATAAATACAGTGTAATATCGTTTGCGCCAAATTTCAAGGTTAAAAGGAAAATGGACATGAAACGTAAATGTTGAGTAAAACCCAGGGGGCTAGAACATCACTAACTGTTTTAACTGATGAAATTCTGCCACCAATTTCTTAATTGTTGGCCAAAAAGCTGCCAACACGATGCCATGCGATGTGTGACCCTGATACTTATTATACAATAAATGGGGGGGGGGGGGGGGGGGTGAATTTTAAATAACTTTAAAAAGTTGCTTTGTTGTTCGATCTGTTGTCAGCTCTTTGACTCACGACAGCTGTTAAAATGGCGGCCTATTCCAAATCAAACATCCTAATGAAACACTCAGGGTTTATGGTTCTTTTTATTTTTAGTTTATAACAATCATTCTTTAGTCTTTAGTACAATGACTTTAGTACAATCTGTATGATGGTTAAAACTGGTTTTGTTTTAAACATTTATTTTCCAGCAACCTTTTGACGATTCGCTTTAAGCACTCCTATGTAATAGTTAAACGACTTGAAATAAGAACATTTTTGCTGACTCCCTGTTGAATTCTGATGCTTTACAAAAAACTCTCCATCAATATTTCCATATTATTGAACTGCTGAAGGGTTGGCTGGAAGTGAAACAAATTGCTAATTGCTTTGACCACTTATACACCTAATTATCCTAAATTATGATTGAAAACCCACCACTGCTTTTCGTTTTATACTGGAACGATAAAATCATGCTGTTTCGTACTTTTCGTATAATTAGATTGGATTTTGTTCCCAACATGTTACAATGTGAAAATCATTTAAAATGGTCTATTAAATGTAATTTACCATACTTTGAATTTTAAATTAATTTAGAAAAAAAAATTGCTAAAACAGTAGCGCATGAAACAAATTCAAACAATACGAAAATGCTACCGATGCTTGGAGCAGCAACAGCTGCTGCTACTGCATTTTTTCCAAAGTGATTTATTGAATGAAAAGTCTGTGTTGGGAAAAAAGAAATATAATAATTGCCTTTACTTTAGTTAATTATTTAAACACAAATTAAAAACCTGATGGGAAAATAAACAAGTCACAATGATTGATTTGAGTTGTGAGATAAAAAAAAAATTGAATGCACGTTATTAAATTGAAGTGCTAATGACATTAAAAGGTCATCCCAAGGGTCTGCCAGCTGTTGTAAGGCTGTGAAAGCTAAAATGTAATGAAATTTTGTTAAAAATGTTCATTGTGTTTGAAAATGTTTTTATAATGATATGGCGTAGCGAAAGTCAGACTCCATTAAGTATTACAAATAATATGCATGAAGGCATTATATCTAAATACAGTTGGTGCTTAGGGCCTGTCCCACGATATCGAACGTTAACTTTCGTCAATATTTTGAAGGTGAAAAAAAAACCCTCTGGGTCATTTATCGCTTGTATTAAAGAGTACGGAAATGTTTCTAAACAATATTTGTCTGTACACAATTTTGGCGCTCGTTAAATGCTCGATATCGTGGGACAGTCAACAACAACAGATCAACTGTAACATATTGTGTGTATTTGACATACTTATCTAATGCCAATCCTCAGAGTCCTATCAAAGTTTCAGAGAGTAACATTTTCAACAATTGTACAGCAGAATTTTCTCCTCTTCAGTGTTCTTGTGCGTGTAGTGTGTTCTCCACTAGTTAATTGTTTGAAGTTGAGGAAACAGAATACAGAAATTATTGTGTTCTAACGAACTTAAATAATTTAGTTACATATTGCAGCCCTTTTTGTCCCCATATTTAAAGAGTCGCCCAATACAAAATTGCAAAATTTTGACAGCTGTCATATTCTTTTGTGTGTCAATTCGATAATGTGAAATCAAACTACATTCGGTTTCAACACGACGACGACGAGAAATTCTCATTTGGTTTTGTAATGTTCCGCATTGAAAATTTTGTTTTCTGCAGATGATTTTTTTCAGCCATTAAAAAATAAACAGTTGGATAAAATAATTTCATTGAATCCAGCTTGGAAAATTTAACATTTAGAAAGCGTTCCAACCAGTGAGGCCTTAAGGGCATCAACAGGCCTTTTTTATATTTAAACTCTAATTAAAAATAAAAAGAGCTTGTGGGAATCCCCTTTTATTAAGGTTTCTATTAACTTAAGCAATTAAATTAATAGTTGAGAACGGATATATTTTATTTAACAAAAAGCTTTATGTATTAATTTTAAATAATTAGTTTCCAATGTATTAAAAGTTTTTCATTATTTTGCGTTTTTTCCTTACAGGCTTCCCGTAAAGTTTCAAAATGCGGTTATTTATTCGTTGCACCTGATTGGGACTTTAGTAATCCTCTCTACAGAACCAAGGTAAGTCGAGTTTTATTTACTCAATTCATAAAATATAATGTATTAAATACGGAGCGCGATGTAAACGACAGAAACGACAGGTGTTGGAAAATTAATTAAATTGTCATATTTTACAAAAAAAAAAAAAAAACACTTACGACAGTTTTGTAATAGATTAAAGAACTTAAATTTAGTGATTCAGTAATCTTTTAAAAAACTGTCTGCGCCTTGGAGCGTAAAACGTGAAGTAACATATTGATAGATAAATTTGAAAAATGTTAAGAATGTTGCCAATGTTGTACGTCGCGGAAATGCGTCAACAAAGATTGATCTTTTAATGTGCGTTTTTTACTACAATAAATTTTATAGCGATTGCTTTGCTTGCCTCCGATATGTCACGTTTAGGCTTATTAATTGGCTCTTAATCGGTTTTGTAAGCCGATAGAATTTGAAATAGTGAAAAAGAATTCAATAAAATCATTATAAGGCCTCCTCTGAATGCCCAATTTTGGATTGTATGCCGTGACAGAGGCGAACGAATGAACAAATTTGTTGTCTTTCACGCTTTTGTTTAAAAATAGCGATAGTCTCTTAAAGGCACACATTTTGAAATCTACTTCCGGCTCGGGGAATGGATTGTCCAGATGCACTATTTTTTGCCCCATCAAAATGCACTATTTTTTGCCCCATCAAAACTTATTATAGACGAATTCGTCTATAATAAGTTGCAGGAAACCCTTTAATGGTGATTTGTCAGAATAGAATCAAAATATGTGTCAAAAAGTAAGTGCTACACTTTTGCGTTGTTGTAGCGGCTTCCAAAAAATTAACGCCCATTACTTGCCAAACGTTATCGTTCGTCGTCGTGGGACAAGTATGTAGCTCAGCCACTGCTAAAATAAAGTTATTTACAGACTTAAAGACAAACAAATGTATAATATTATTTGGAGGTTTTTAGGAAATTTCCAAAACGTTTGTACATTTTCAAATTTTATGATCTGTCAGTAATTTTGTGCTCCACATTTCCAAGATTTTTATCGCAACACATGTTCCTTATTTTGGATCGTGCTCAAATTTAAAGTTCTTTAATAATATTTTGTGGTTTCGTTTGTTTATTTCTTTTTTTTATTAATATGCATTTATTTGAAATGTTAATTGTTTTTATTTACATTTGTCTGACAAGAATTCTGTTGTTTTTTACATGAAAGGCGTGTTGACACAAGCTGTCAACCCAATTCTTTTTTTTTTCTTCTTTTTTTTTTTGTTTGTTTATATTTAAAGAAAGTTTTTTTTTGCGTTTTCTGTTCTTTTTTTGTTTTGTTAACTGCCAGCATATTTAAAACAGAATTTGTGTTTGTTCGTGGGTCTGTCCGTCCGTCCGTCCGTTTGTCTTGCACGTACCCCAGATAAGCATCAGTTCAGTTTTATTGTTATTATGATGATTATTATTATGGTATATTTTTGTCATATTTTTTTTTTTTCTTAAATTCAACTTTTGGTTTTTCGTTTCCTAAGAATTGTAGAGAAAAAGCCTGTTTATTTTCTCGAGATTCAGCTTAAGATGCATATTCATCTTTTTGTGCAGAAAGAGGCTTTTTTTAGTCTACTACATGAATGACAAGTGTTTATTTTGTAAATGATTTTCTTCATTCTTCATTTTAAAGCGTGTTTTTTCATATAGTACATACATATATATTTTCTGCCATCTCCATCTTTATTGTCGATTATGATAGTTTTTGCAGCATTCAAGATTTTGCTGTTCCTACATCTATTTTAGTGCAGTGGCGGGCTAAAATATGGCAGCAAAATATTGGGAAAAGATTGAAACCCGCCAATAAAACTGTAGTGCAAATGTGAAAATATATAACAGAATATAACACCGATAACAGCTGAGGCCACTTTTACCACTTAAACTCTGCGTATATTTGGTTTTTCTTTCTGAATGCGCTCGCCCTCAAATATAATACGTGTAACTTTCTGCTCCTCGCTGTGTTTCTGTGAATAAAATATCTTTAAAATTCCTTGTCATATTGTCTAAAGCTTATGGTCATATTTGTTTGCTGATCATGCTCGTGATGACGATGATCATCGGGCTGCAAGAAAATTGTTAAGGTGTATGCCGCCTGACTTGACCAAGTTGGCGTTTTGCTTAAAAGAAAATTGCCAACAAAATAAAAATAAATTTTAAACTTGTTTTTATGCATATTTATTTTTAACACACACACACACACACACACACACACACACATACATACATTTATACAGCCATATGTACTTAATTTGATCGTAGTAGTTTATAAAAATATCATTTTGTTAAAAAGTGTGCTGGCAATTTTGAATTTTCTAATAACTTGCAAATGATGGAAAGTGTGTAAGATTTTCCACAAAATCTAAAATGTTCTTCACAATATATTTGTATATAAAGATAATTTTTATATTGCAAAAAAAAAATTGCCAGTGACAGTTTTGTAATAGATTAAGGAGAACAGGCTAAACTGTTCATTACTCTGTTATAGCACTATAGCAGGCTTGTCCTTTAATTATTAAATGAAATTTGAAAGTGATAATTTAATTTTTTGTTTGTTGTTAACACTTAAAATTAAAAGTTTCTTTTTTATGTGAACCAAATATCTGTTTTACTGGTGGTGTTGGCACATATTCTTGGCTACAGAAAACTAATACAAAACCGGTTAATTGACTGGTTCTTTTATACTAGAACTGGCCGGAGTTCGAACGCTTTAAATAAATCTAAATGGATTAATTTACTATCAAAAACAAACAAAAATTTGAATAGTTATTATTGAATAATGAATAAGGAAAATATCTTCTTGAATGCTGCTCAGATCTGAACTAGTTCAATTGAATGATGTGATGAAGTGAGTGGCCATTAGAGTATATAAAAGCCAAAATTACAAAAGAAATATGTTGGCAAACAAATATTTACTATTTACTCAAATTGCTAAATAAAACAGCAGTTCTTCTAATTTTAAAATTCGACTTGAGATGTTAATCGTATGAAAAAATACAACCGACATTATTTTTTTAAATAAGCAATAATTGGTATTTCACGGCTCTGTCGACATGTTCTATTTCATTTAATAAAAAAAAAAAACTGCCAAAAACTTCTGTCCAAATGATTGTATGCAATTAAAATCATTTCAGCATAAAAATAATTAGCTTTTGAGCTACTGAATGTACCAACTCCGTAAAATATATTGAGCTGAAAGGAGCGGTCAGTTTAGTCAACTAAAAAACACACGAGTATTATCTCAGTTTAACTCGAAAATCCTTTTGAATCAAATATAAAGCATATTTCTGCTGCATAGAGAGCAACACAATGAGATAAATAAAAATCATAAAAGTTTTATGTAGTTTTAAATATTGCGCGAATAAAAACTACGAAAATAATAGAAAGATCATGATTTTACAAAAATTTAATCCCTCTCAGACTTTTGCCATAACTTTTCCCCTTAAACCTGTTGCTTGACAAGTCACAAAGTGTACAAATAGTGTTGATTTCTGGTTTTTGTCACCATGACAAACAGAGCGCGACAATTTGTCCGGCAGCTGTGTCAACACGAAACTAAATTGATTTGTTTTTTGTAACCTGTTCTGTAACAGGTCACAAAGTGTGTATATTACATGTTGATATATTTTTTGATATACAGCGAAATGATTTGTAACGGAGTTTTTTGTAGCAGAAACTACTCATGTGATAACTTCTACATCAGCTTCAGTTTTGAGTCAAGTAGAGATTTTATATAACGTCGCCTCCCATCTATGTAAATAGGACATAATTGAGCCGCGAACATCGACGATTCTTTAACCAAGTAAGCACTTTGCTTCCATAAATAAATAAAGGTAAATTGAATGCTTCCACCACTAAAAAATCTGCTATATGACTGTCTTTTATGCGACAAATATTAAGTGCATATGCAAACATATGTATGGCCAAATGATTTTTATCTTAAACTCAACAGCAGACAAGCCACAAGAAATCGTAAACAATTTTAATAAAAATTTTCCACCAAATGAAATTAAACAGCATGAGCAAATATGTACAATCAATGGAGAAAAAATTGAAATTAACCAGCCACTTCCTCGTTAGCAAAATGCTTGGAAAATAATATTATTTAAGAAAAACCACATTCCCATAGATTTTAAAAATTTATCGTTTTGCCATTAGCGTACGGACGTGAGTTAAGAAATTGTGTGTTTCTTTTTCCTAATTAACCAAGATAAGTGGCAGACAATGTTGGAAAAGAATTAAGCTTTAAAAAATTAAATATTGTTGATCGTAAAAAATATATTTAGAAATAAAATATTAAAAAAAAAAATATAATATGGAAAAAAATAATTTCTTTGCTACTGGATGTAGAGGAGAAAAATTAAGTTGTTTTGCCAGACTTGGGTAGTATTTTAGAAATTTTACGATAAAGCAATAATTAATATTTATGAAAATTTCTTCAAGACATCAAAAATGTCTTTATTGAAAAAGCGTATTGAATTTTATGTATTTGTAAGTTGAAAAAGAAATTTAATGGAAAACAACCTGTTTGCATGCGCCAATTAATTGTTATTAAAGCTGGGCAGCACTCACATCATGCACGAGCAGATATCCTGATCAGTTTTCATGTTTCATTCACATACGCGTCTATTGGCGTGAATATTGCTAATTTTTTCCCTCCCACTGCGCTGACCAGATTTGGCACTTAGTTTTCTGCGTTAGGTGCACAGGTACCTGGTTTGGATTGCATAAGGGCTCCTGCAAGTCCTTTTCTTTAAGCAGGATATCACAAAACATTTTCCAAAATTAGGTGAAACTATAGAGATATGATTTAAGCCCATTATCTGACGCTAATAATAATGGTATAAAGGTAATGCCCTGTTTAATGTATTTCTAACTACTTTTGCCTTGCGCTAGATGTCTGCCTTATGGAGCACTTTTGTTGAGGTACCTTGATCCAGCAATCCAACATTATCTGGTTTTTGTGTCATATTTAAATAGATGGGCCAATCCTCTTATCGAGGATCTGAAAGGTGAGGTGTTAAGGATTTTGCTCCACCAGTCTCACTTGATCTGATTTCTGAGTTTGAGTAGATGGTACATGATCATCATTAAGGGCCTTACACTATCTTATCCAAAACCATCATTTCGCACCATTAAATTCAACCGATTTGGCTGCTACTAATGCAAATGAAACTACATTTTCCAAAATGCTGTATTATCAATATTTTCTTTATAAAGAAACTGTCCTAGACATTGTTCTTATTGTGATGATCAAGACATTCAGGCTACTGCCTGCTTCAGTTTCAAAGATAAACGAGAATTGGGGGTTTCTATTTTTCCAGTAGGTTGTTTGCATTTGGTTTTGGCCGACATGTCAGCAAAATCTTTTCTGTTTTAAAGGCGTTTTTGTCTTAAATCCCTTGAAGACATTCCCTTCATTTCCATCCACAATTTGTATGCAATATTTGCTTATATTTTGTCAGTCAGTTGATATATTCTTTATTTATTCTTTAACCCGTTTTCATGTAAACATTAATTCATTCATTTATTTTAAGTATTTGCTGGAAATTGTCAACAACAAATTTATTAAGAGTGTAACAGTTTGTAAAAAAAAATGCCGGCCACACCTTTTCATGCTAAAGGAAATTGACAAAAGAAAGTCAATAACGACTTCACTAAAGCGCTACAAAATTACATGCTCTGGTAATAACAAATTCGAATAATTGTTCTGATAAATTAAGAAAAGGAGAAACAAAAATACCCACAAGTACAATTATTCATTCAACACATTGAAAAATTGCTGGGCAGGGCATCAACAACAACAAAAAAACATCATTAAACATTTCATTCATAGATTCATTGAGTTTTAATTTTCATATTTTATTCGTATAAATTATTTCAATACCATTAATTGTTTATATATTTTTTTCTTTTAATATTACACCCAAATATGTAAATTACCAATTGACACAATGTTGTTCATTTTTTCCGTTCATTGCCTTCTTGGCTGTTGTTGTTGGTGGTGGTGGTGTTGGTTTTATTTTGCATGCCATTCAATTTGTGCTGTTTATTGAGAAAAAATGTAGGTGTTGATTAAATGATTTACAAGCATTTTGCAACAAGTCTTAAATCATTTTATTCTGTTTTTTTTTTTTTTGGGTTTTTTGGTTTTTTATTTCATTATAAACACGAAAATCATACCAAATCGCATGTCGAACAGTTGAAATAAAAACCCGTCCTTAACTTAATTCTTGACGCTGTTTGGTTTTCTTTTTGTCGTTACTCTGCCGAAGACCGTGATTGAAGCCAGTGGATGTCGATGACTGGCTGCCAAATGAAAACAAGTAGTATTTAAATTATTTGTTAAACTCTAATTGTTGGAGAAAGAACTAAAAGCTTATAAAATTTATGAGTCAATTAAATGCTCAACATGAAATTAAGATGTACTGAGTGCTTTGTACACAGAGAAAAATAATTAGGTGAAGTTATGCAACTCTATATCATGGTAAATTTCCTTTTATGTTCTTATTAAAGCATTTTCAACATTAACTTACAACTTATGGTTAAATGTATTTTATAAAAAGTAAAATTTTTTTATTTAATAATGATGTGTGAAAAAAATCATTATCAACTTTTGATTTTAACTTGAAATCCTATTAAACCTACATGTAATGGCCCTTCAAACAGAATTAACGTTAACAGTTAAATGAATTTTATTTAAGAATACGGTTTTAATTTATTATTATTTACATTGAAATAAAATCATTAATAAGAAAGTTTTGATTTCAACTTGAAATCCTATTAAACCTACATGAAATGGCCCTTCAAAAGGAAGGCTTGAGTCTTATTTAAGGAGCCATTTCTAATAAAACAAAATTTTGTTTAACTAGTAGCGAATTTAATTCCTCGGCAGTACTGAAATGCTTAAATGTTAGTGAAACTTAAGCTCAAAATTGCGATTCTTCATACATCTAAACATACATATATTATACAAAAATACGTGATAGATATAGACGTAAATACCATTGAGAAGCTTTCGGAAGCAGCTATCAGATAGTGACAAAATTTCTTAAAATTTTGCATATAAAAAAAAAACCTGTAATAGAAAAGGAAACATCATTGTGGCCGTGTACACAAAAAGCAGGAACTGAAATCAATATTTTTTTAATACTAAAGTAGAAAATCTTTCCCTTCCAGATATAGTGATATGTTTGGATAGCTTTTCATTTTAATTCAATACGATTTCATTTCAAAAACTTATAATTTTGTATGAAGAACCCTATTCCAATGATAAGCAAGATCTGAAACTCTATTTATCGAGCAAAACTACATATGTAATAGGTCTTTTATTCAAAAAATCAAAACAGAATAAATTATGGAATATAAATTTGACTGAATTTAACCGACGACGTAACTAATTTTGCCAGCGAAAGCCACTTGAGCTTGTAACTTATTTGCTTAAAATTTGGAACCTAAAAAAACCCGCATAAAAGTGAATACCAAAGGGTCGCACATTCTTCTTGACCTCCATATACATAATATTACCATATTCTTTAATCGCTGGAGCAGATTTGAAATTGTTATGGACGAAGTTCGCTGAACTTTAGACAGGACCGTCGTTTTGATAAAAATAATGCTTTTGTTGGTGTGTGCTGGCGAACACTATATCTGTTTGGTTTATTTTTCCGCCACAATCAACTAGTGGAGAATGTAGAAAAAGTCTTAAACTTGTATGCAGTAATACCCGGACTTGGTTACAGGCCCAGATGAGAATGTGTTCGCTGAAAACAAATGATATACTGACCAAAATCTGCATTTGAAATCAAAAACGCTTCACTTATTATTCGAGCAACTTGATGCCAGCTAATAGGGATAAAATAATTTATAATTGGAAAACCTGCCTACATTATGGTCACACTGTTCATTTCAAAAGTTGTACGTTTTAGGGCAATTACAAAACAAACAACTAATTGCAGCCAATATATTAAAAAGTGTTTGATGTAAATTTTTTTTTTTTGCTTAAATTGAACAGCCTTTTTAAGGTCAAAGCTAAATGTTGTTTCATCAACACCTCAGCTGCCAGCGTGTTAAAAAGACAACATCGTATTGAGGAGGCTTTAGCACGAACTCAGACAAAATGAACAAACAAACAAAAATGTAGGTGTTAATAGAAACATTGCAATGACAACACCAACAGCCATAAATAGACATTATTGCATTCAGGTATCAACAATTATACGGTGTTAATTTAATTTCATAGATACTGGCAAGAAACGATACACGTGATCATATAACTATTTAACATAAATTCATGTTCCACAGACACTTCCTCAAAAAAATGTTTATATAGGAGTGTATTTAGTATATAAAACGTATTTATCAAACCTACTCATTACACTTTGGAGGTTTTGTTTTGAGGTAAAATACGTTTTGTTTTCCCCACATTTGCCATCTAATTTACAACGTTTCTTGTGTCATGAATGTATTTAATTTCCTTATGAAATTAAATCTGCATGAAATGCATTCGTTACTCAAAATACTCAAGTACTTGCAGTTTAACAAGCATTTGATCGGCGGCAAAACTTTCCGTCATTTAAGTGCATAAACATTTTATTATCATACTTTATTTAATACACATTAATTTTATAGACACTCGTAATAGTTTTCTTCCTTTTTCTACGTCAGCTTCGCTTTCTTTTATGCGCGATCTCTGTTACGTTCGGCTTCGGAAGTTTGTTGTGTTGTTGTATAAGAGTTTTTTTTTTTTTGTAGATGATATAACAATTTATAAATCACTCAGGTTGAAATATTTTGGTTTACTTTTGACGTAAATGCTCATACTATTGTCATAAATAATTTTCTCCTTTCCCTGCTAGTTGCTGCGTTTGCTTACCTTTCAGTCCCAAATCCAAAAAGTAATTTAATACTTAGTTTAACTTTTTTTGTGTGTTTTTGCTAATACGCCATGAGCGGAGAATATTATACAAGTTAAGGTAAAACAAAAGATTATAGATGTTAAACTTTTTTCATTAAGGGGAAGGTGGGCTGATTAAAACAGATGATAATAAAATTGTATGGACCTTGGGTACAAACTAGCACAACGAGCGCCTAAATAATTGACAGTCAATTTGAAACATGTCATTCAGTTAGTCCTTTGCACTAAAATTATATAGCAATAAAATAAGATCGTATAACCAAATTCGCTGCTCCTTTCGGGCCTCGCTAGTCTTTGTTTTTTCCACCAAATTTTTGACAGTGTCAGCGCATGCATGCGAGTACTCTAATGAAGTTTTTCCGGGTAAATTGAACCAGTATTCCGGCGACGACCTTTACCCATCCAGTGCACAGTACCGGTGTCGAAAGAAATAGGGAGTTGTTCTAGTGGCTGTTTCCCTCCAACTTTCTTACATTATGAAGACCGTTTAGTCAAAAAAAAAAAAATGTATGATTCACTGGCCAATGGACTACGAATGTATAAGCCCTGGTAAACATGTATTACTCAGGAAAATGTAGGTTTCAGGTACCGGATAGCTGCTCTCGTCAATGCAAAAATCTATTATAGTAACGATGAAACAGTGTAATGGAACTCACATTAGTGAGACAAATGAATTGGATGTGCAGTAGCCGATCGAATAACCTCAAAATGGCGTTTAAAGCTCCAGGGCACCGTTTTGGGGACAACTAGAAACGCAGCTAGATGGGAGCTCTTTGAAATGCATTAATATGTATATTTAAACGAATATTTAAATAAAGACAGAGAAAACAGAAGCTTAAAATTTCTCAAAATTAGGCCAGTCATTAATCTATGGAAAAACCTGTATTTGCGGGGTCGTGCATTCATGAATTCGTAAGCAGCACTGGTTTGTACGAGTGTTGATATCACTGAGATCTAAAGCCCGCATATGGAAATTATCGTAGCAATGATATCTGATAGGCTGAAGCTTTATTTAACTGAGTTCGAACGGAAAATGCTGCTGTCATGTGGAAAAGAAGCTGGAAGATTTTTATAGAACTTAAAAATTTTGTCTAGAAGTTTTATTTAGATGTTCCATAAGAAAGATTAGAAACAGAGTTGGAAAAACTCAACAATTTACTAATGCAATGACAAAACGAAAGATTTGTCGTAAGCCGATGCAGTTGATGGCTTGTGGTTCACCCATAATGATGCCGGCGCGACAAACTCGCACCCCACCCATTTCGGAATGATACAAAATAGCCCAACTTGTAAAGATGTCAATCGTTATGAATTCCAAAAGTACTAGATGACAAAAAAAGCTACTTTTTGACATTGATTGTACGCTGACGGTGTCACCGGTCTATATTTCTGTGCGAATGATATTAGTTAGGCCGTCGTTATCAGTGTCTAACGTTATAGACTGTTGACTATCAACGGCATTTGTTTTCGTTGTTGTGTCGACGGGACGGTGATATTTGCCGCACAACTCAACCCACATTAGCTACAAAACCGCGTTCTTCTCAAGCAACCATAGGCCAGACCATCGAATTCAATTTGATTTATGCGCCAGAGTCATTGAAGGCTGCACAATTGGGAGCAGCAAAGCTAAAAAAACATACCCTTTTCATGATGTGATGTTGAGCATTTCAAGCGATATGGTGTTGATGTCATTCCATATACACATTGTTTGAATTGAATTATGGAAAGCGCTTAATGTTAGATCCTGTATAATAAAAATTGAAAACGGCATTTTCAGAAACCATTTGTACTACGTCCGGCACTTCTTTTCCACTCTACTCCTTTCGGCATCGTTTAAAATTTCTTTTCTATTTTGCTTTTGCATAAAACATTTCAACATTTCAATTTTATGGTTTTCCCCTCCTAACGCTAGAATTTATCATCCTATTTCATTACAACCTTCAGTTTTTGAAACTGTCAGCAATCATCCTTCCCAATTATAAACTTCAGAATTGCATGCAAAGATTTATGGCATATTTCTAAGACGGCTCATACTACACGCCGCCTGCTTTCATTCTCATTGTCATCGCGGTCGTAGCCGTCGTCGCCGTCGTTGGACCAGACGTTTTTGTGTCGTTTTTTTTTCTTGTTTAGTTGCAACGTAGAGCACGAAAGAGAATCATGCGTGCTATATAGATGTCATGTTTGTCGCGGTATTATTGATATTCTGTTAGGCTGGCTGTCTTTACATGTTCAAATTAAAATTCAAACTGACATTTTCCTCTACAATATTAAAATTTTTTTTCTTCGCCATAACAGACGCAAATTGAATATAGTGGTTGTTAGAAAAAATGTGCAAAAACAGAATTTGTTATCGGAACGTACATACAAATCTTAACAATTGTTTAATCGTTTTCGTATTTTTTTTTTGTGGCATGTCAACGCTATTAAATTTAAAATTTTCTACATGTATTTGATTAGCGTGCGGTTTTTTCATGAAAATATGCAAAACGTATACAACACCAAAATATTGACAGGTATTATGACTTTTTACCGTTAGATGATAGTTTGTTTTCGTTGCTTTGCTTTGCTCTCTTTCTCTCTCTCTCTCTCTTTCTCTCTCTTTCACTGTCTGTCTGTATGTCTCTTAGAGTTTTGCTTTGAAGGATTTAGGTATTGACAGTTCAGACCACTAAATGTTTATCAACATGATATTTATGCTTCAATGATTCGCATTCATACTCTAATGCCAGAGCTGTGACTACGAACTCATGGATACATGCGAGTACTCGCACTGTACACATATACATATACTAAGTACATACTTGCGTACGAGTATTTGCTTAAACTTAAACGAACATTGATTGTCTAGCTGGCTTGAATTAATTTCATTGAAAGATTAAGATTTGCTGGCTCAAATTGTTGTTGTCACTTCAGTAGAACGATAAACATAATGTTTTTTTTTTCTGTCTTGTAACTTTTTAAGGTTAAATTAAGTAAGTTTTTGTGCTAAGGTTAAATCGATTTAAAGCGCATTTGTTTTAATACGTTTGTACAGTTTCGAAAGGGAATTCCAGTGGCGAGGAATTTACCTGACATATTGGAAAGAAAATTGTTTATTTAAAGCAGCGCAGACATGTTTTTGCTGTAAAGCTTTTTGAAGAAAATCACAGCACACTTTTCACATTCTTTCAATCAAATAATACGCTGAATCAGCGAAATGTTTGTCTGGTTATGGACCTGCAAACTGATTATTAAAGCAGCGCAGACATGTATTTGCTGTAAAGCTTTTTGAAGAAAATCACAGCACACTTTTCACATTCTTTCAATCAAATAATTCGCCGAATCAGCGAAATGTTTGTCTGCAGAAGGACATGTAAAGCGATTATTAAAGCAGCGCAGACATGTACTTGTTGTTTAGATTTTTGAAAAAAATCACAGCACACTTTTCACATTTTTTCAATCAAATAATACGCTGAATCAGCGAAATGTTTGGCTGGATAAGGACCCGTAAAGAGATTTCATTCAATTAGCAATCTTTTTTGTTAAACCTAGACACTTTGAATCAGCCATCGTACTAAATACTTCTATCCATCTGCAGAAATATATGCTCGTATGTAAATTAAAATGATTGCTTAGACTTGGAGTATGAGCTGCTCTGCGCAAGCGCTCTCTAAATCTATTGTATCCCAAACTTGTATATTCGCTTGGTCTTTTAGACATATTGCAGTTAAAACGTTGCCTGTATGCGTTGCTTGAGCAGCAAAACTATTTGTCATTATTAAAGTCTTATAGTTGGAGACAGCCCTTTTGTAAAAGCCAACGCCGAGCACAATTTTTTAACTTATCAAGTCATTATTTTTAGCTCGCTTATTGCTTATTATTTATTGATAATATCTGCTCTACTGCAACTACTTTATATTCATCAATTATATAATCATTTTGATAACAAATCTTCACTTAAGTTAAGTTTTTCTCTAAGCTTCAGTGAAGCCCGCACTTAACTTACGATTTTATTACTTCATTTGTTAACATTATAATAGGACTTACAACAATATTTGCCTGAGGCACAATAAAAGCAGAGAAAAAACCGATTTTTTTCTATTAATGATCAGGCAGATTTTATCAACGAAAAATATCTAATTCAAACACTTCCGTTTTGTTCAACAACATCAACATCAAGTTGTTTGAAACTTTCATTTGGTACCGCCCGTATCTTAAGCATAATATTTAAGTATTTTTTATAAATGTTTATGCTTTTTTTTTGCCTATTAATGCTTCAATACTTGTGGTATAGTCTCAAGAACGCTTAGTAAATGATCAAACTAAATAAATAGTGCACAAAGTCTATTCTTTTAACTATTTTGAGGGAAGAGAATGTAAGAAAAAAAATTGTTTTATCTGGAAAATTTTCTTTTCGTAAAGACGACTTCATTACTCATAAGATCATTGAAAAGAATGGGTTCTGCTTTTTGTTGTTTGTGTTGTTTCATCTTTCAGTTTCATTTCGAAGGCGACAACATCTAATCTTTGCACCTTTCAATGGCTAAAGTACTGTGGCTGGCTAAATACATATGTCTGTATGTGGAAGATCAAAGCTGATTTTAGTATTGTTTTATTCCTCATCATCATCGTCATTATCGTCGTCATCGTCGTCGTCATCGTCATCCTCATCCTCATCATTATTATCTATCGTCCGTACTTGTGGCATACTAATGTTTTTTTCCATTTGTTGCAGTGTTGAAAAACTATGGAAATTTAACAACCAGTCAACAACACAAAAATATTAAAGAAAAAGAGCACAATCATTATGGTATCAAAGCAAACACGTTCCAATGTCCGCATTGTGGCAAATTGTTGTTTTTTCTTTGTTTTTTTTTATTGTTGCTGTTGTTTTTGTGCTTTTTGTGTGTTAATCTATCTATCACTCCTTCATGTAAGAGTTAAGTTAAATCAAACACTGAAAGTTTTTTTGTGCTTGAACCAACATTATCGGCAATAACTTATGGCCTGCTTGCATATTGGATATGGGAATCGGGAAGGATATTGATGAGGGAGCAAAACAGACTTTCTCAATGGGGCACCCTATTAATTTTTGTGTTTGTTTCCTCATTTACATAACAATTTTCGTTAATCACATACATACATACACATTTACACTAAAATCACCCAATCAATCAATTATAAGATGAGTTTTTGCAACGAATATCGGAGAAGGGGTGGAGGGAAAGGAATTTGTGACAGATATTTCAGTAAGTGTTTGCTATCTTGGAGTTTAAATAACACCAAAAGTGAGTGAATCATCAAAGCGATTTCGTACTGGCTTGTTAGACCCAGCAGTGCAATATTCGGACATGTGTACCTGAGTTTCGATGGTTGTCGAACATAACTAGTGCACAAATAAGGCTAAATTTTACTGCTAGCAAAGGTGGCTGAGGTGTTGGGGCTTATTGATACTGTCCTGTGAATTAACAGAGGGTGCAAACTCTATGGTCAGCCTACATCGCTTCCCCATAAGATGGCTGTGCCATTTACATCTCAGCTCAGGAAGAAGAATCGCGGCGTTATGACTTGCAAGTTTATGATGTCAATGTTCTATCATAAACTTGCATGTCATACATCTTCGCATCATCCGCCACTGGCACAACCGGCCTGCAGCACGTCCTTCTCCAAAAAATCTGAGCCAGTGACGTCGCTATTCTTCAGTTCACATCGAATAGTGTCCCTTTAGTAATATATTGGTCACTCATGGAGCTCATGGCGAAACAGTTATTCAGAAATGGATTTGATTGTTCAGTATGATTTCTTTTTAAGGAAAATAAGGTTTAGTTTCCAACTGATACTGGCTGCATTAAAGAAATTTGGCTTCGGCCACTGGGACAGGTGAATGTTGTGGTGCGAGTATAAAGACAATTTCAAATACAATATTTAGCCAACCTTGTGGTTTGATAAAGTTCAAATTCCGGTGCCAGACATGAAACAGACTGTTTCAGACTCTTCTTCATTGTTCCAGAGATTTCAATGATTGGCGACGTTTGCAATGCTGCCTGAACAGGACACTGATAATTTTATTTATATAACGTTGTATGCGTGGCAGGCAGGTTGGCCGAATAAATGTCAGCCTGTACGTCAAGTAAAGGGGAAGTCCCTTTTCCAATATCCATCCCTTAAATATATATTAGCTGGTAAAGAAAAATCTGTCTTAAATCTTTCATGTCTGTACGAAAGACGAAATGATTGCCGGAACAACACCTTTTTTAACCAGCGAATTCCAAAGCAGGGGGCAAATTACATCTTATGCTGTCTCTAACCGAAATTTCCATAGATTTACTCTGGGTTTTATTTAAAGTTATTGAAGCTGAAATCATACGCTGAGGCACATCTGCTCTTAGGGCATTTTTGTTAACACTAAACATTGAATCTGAATTTAAAATTTATTTGAATCGCTGCTCATACATGAACATATTATTTCAATGGATGTACATAAATACATAAATACATACATACATATACATACATACATACGATTTTATCTAAAAAGCAAACGTAATTCATGACAAGCCAGACTGTTGACGATCACAACGATGATGCCGCTCATATTGTTACTGCAAAGCTTTTCTCTAGCTTCAATCTTCACTCCAAAAACAAATAATTCAGATAGTAAGTTTTTAAACATATGTATGTACTCGCTACATACTTATGTATGTATGTATGTATGTATGTATGTCTGTACGTATAAACGTTTTCTATCTCTACTTTGCCAATATTTAGGAGACGACAACGTCAATGAACAAAAATTAATATTACAGTGTCGTGTCTTGTTTTTCTCTCTTTGCGTGTTTTTTTGTTTAACAAAATAAATTTCCATATATTGTACGTAGTAACTAAAACAAAAAATTTGATTAAAATCTGCATAATTTTTATTTCAAACTTTATTGTTAAACAAAAAAAAATTTCGTTGCTGAACGTTTTGACGTTTTGAATGGTGCTCTTGGCAGGCAGAAATGGTGAGACCGCTATCACAATAAACTCCATCACCACCAGCAACCAGCCAGCAACCAGCCAGCCAGGCAGTGTTGATGTCACCAGCAAAGAAGTTTATTTGCATTTACATATGTAGGTCTATGGACGAAGTACGAGTAGAGAGGTACCTTGATTTGATGCGATTGGTTAATGATGTGATTGGCAGTGTGTTCATCAGACTTGTGGTTAATGCTGTTGACGACGATGATGGTCCCGCAAATGAATTATGATATATTTTTGATGCAAATTGCTGCAATTAACTTGTCAAAGAAAATTAACAGAAATTATGTTAATGAGCTTTTTGCCAAACAATCGGTTTCGAACATGCACACACACACACACACACACACACACACACATACACATACACACACGAACGAGTACATAAATAGTTGGTGAATGTAAAATTTTATTCATGAGCCAGCGGATAATGTCAGTGTGATAATTCAACGGATGGATGGGATGCCAACATCATGACTGAAGTTAAAAGGGATTCTTTTTTTATATTTGTGCAGCAAATAAAAGTTTTGCAGAGACAAAACGAATTTACAAAATTTTGATTTTATCTTAAAGTGTTTCAAACATATTGAGCGATTGCAGGAATTTAATATATTCCGAATTTATGACATCATTATAAGTTTGTAGTGTTTGAAATAGCGTCGGAGGAGTTGACAATAGCAGTGCATTAAAATCCCTGAATAGGTGCAAATTAAACGGCCAAAAAAAATATCACAAAAGTAAATTGTTAAAAAAATTTCCTTACAAATTTCAGTGAATTTTTATATAAAAAAAAATTAATTTGTTTGAGAATTTTAAAATTTTTTTATAATATTTTTTTTTAAATTTCGTTTGGGAGCGCAAATCTTCATCAAGAGCTTTAGACAGTCAAATGTGATCACTGACAATAATTTGCCTTGAGATTATTTCCAGATGAATTGTTATATGTTCAATTTAAGGCGAAAAGAAACCTTAAGAGATACAAAGTGGTCAATGCAGCTCAAAAATATCAATATTTCTTCAGAATCGCTTTACGATGATGCTGGTAGTTGTCACCCTGAATGGCGAGTGCGGCAGGTCGATAATTACTCCCGCTCTCTCTGTCTTTCACCTAAATTGGGTTTTAGAGATCACTTTGGCATATAGTTTTAACAGGACCTCAAAACTTCTAAACCAATAATATTGGACTTTTTACTTCATGAGCCATTAGAGGAGGCATTCTCCCATCTGACTTGACGATAGTATTAACTAATCGGGTTTCTTCAGTCACTCTTCCATGCGAATAAAGCACCTTCGTATCAAATTTCAATTTGTTTTATTTAAAATTAATATTTGTAACTTAGTCCTACACAAGCGAGCAGGAGTAACAAGCAGAAAAGGGGGGCCCGGTGAGTATGAACGGAAATAAATTCGTATAACTGGCGGTGTGAGTATGAACAAACTAGTTTGCGATCGATATTTGTGCGAATGCGTTTGAGTACAAACAAGTGTCGAAGAACCACCAAAGAATTCGTATGATTGGTGTAAAGCCAGCGCTGGTGACATGACTAAAGAAAAAGTTATATATATTTTTATACTCATTGACTTTCAGTTTTGTTGTTTGTAGTCTATTAAAAATAATATGATCAAGAATATATATAAAAAAAAACATATATTAAAAACTTAATTTGTTTTAATATTTTTTTTCTTTAAATACAAAAATGTTGTGTCTTAATTTAATGAGTGAAATATTTCTTTTTTTCAAGTTTTCAATTAAGACTGATAAACAACAATTTGTTGCTGTTTAATGGTGGACAAAATTCCGGAAAACACAATATAATTACAAGAAAAACTTGAACCTATTTGAGTTTCGCATAAAGTGCATCAACCCATTAGCAACCACTTGCCATAATTTCATTACCAAATCACAAATCAATATGAAATGTATTTACGTTTTTCTCCTTAGACCCGGTTGTTTTATATGCAAAACATTTAATGAATTTTTATGCAATCACACTCGAAACAGTAGTGTTCAACTCGTTTCTTGGCTGCCATAAATTGCAGGAGAAAAAAAGACGAAAAAGGAGAAGAAAAAACTAAATTTCCCAATTATTAGCCAAGTTAAAATGCTGCGGCATTACTTGAAGCCAACCGCCGCCACCACTCAGTCTTTCGTTTGCTGGCAGCCAGTATTCAATTATGGTTTTTGCGGAAAATAAAACTTTTTAACCGATTTATACGTTGATAATGAAAATGATAATCAGTTGAGAAAAGCCATAATAACAAGTGTTGATTGACAAGAAAACTCTGTACACTTAATTTTGCATACACCATGTGCATTAGCATGCAGCACAACACTGCTGCTGCCGCATGTGCAACAATTTTTTCTAATTCAATATACAGGCCGTCATGAGTTTTCTAATAACAGCTTTACGTGTATTTGGCTGAAATGCAAGAGAGTCACTATTTTATCGAAAGACAAAAATGACAGTTATAGTTTTGAGACCTGTTTAGATGGATACATTCAGGCATTTACATATTTTTAAAACTAACTCTTGCACAAACACACACGCGTACTCGTACACATGCGCAGCGACACTTTCAAGTCACCATATACTGTCAAGTTTATTATCAATTCCTGTAAAAGTTGTCATCGTCGTCATCATTTGTTTGTTCATCATCATCATCACCATCACAATGCCAATGATGGTCTTTGTCATCGTCATTCTCATCATGATCATGATCATGATCATGATTTTCTTGATCGATACATAGATTTGCTGTTTTTTTTCTATTTAATAAACTAGGAAGTATTTAAATGTTGCTTTCTACTTGTTGGCGTTTATAATTATACTTTGCATATCAAAATCTTATAAACAACTCTGGCTTGACTTCAAAATTAAAGGGTGTTCTCTTCCAGATGCGCAGCTTACAGTTGGCAGCACTGTTTAGCAGCTGGCAGTGGTTTTCGGTACAATTTAAATTATTATTTTAACGTTGAACAACATTTGCAAATTAATCCAATTTTCTATAAAAAACAAACGATTGGGCGACATTTTCAACAAAGAGGATGCGAACGATCTAAATACATAATAATTTTAAGAATATTTTTTTCAAGAGAATCTTGGCTTAAAAGTTTGAAAAATACAAATTGTGCCAGAATTAAAGTTACACAGCCGATGGGCTGAAGCCTAAATTGAGTTTTGTTAAGCGTGCAGACCATTTTTGGTTGAATGGTTTTATAAATAAGTAGAATTCTCGTAATTGGAGTGAAGATAATCGAAAATCGTACCCTCGTCCGCAGAAAATTACGATTTGGAGGGGTTTTTGGGTCATATATCTTTAAAAACGATGACGAGTAAGATACTACTTTCAGATATGAACGTTCCCTAAGAGAGCCGATTTTTTCCTGGCATGTTCTTAAACTGGGGCATCCGGCTTATTCCTAACTCAGGTAATTGGGTTGTAGAGAAACATTAATTCCTTCCGTTGGCTTGGTAATTAAGATCATACGAAAGGATTGTTTGACTATTGCTACACAGAAACTCTGATTAATTGGCAGAACGGAGATCAGGGCACCCCCGTAGTTTGAGGTGTCCAGCTTCGTTGAAACTTTCTAGGTTTTAAACCTGAGGCTGCTCTGCTTTCGGAGATCCGTTTGTGGTTCTTGATCCAAGACGAGTTAGTTTAAGAAATGATTGCTTTAATGAGCAATTCCATATCTTTAGGATCTAAGCTCTCTGCAGAGTTGTTGGAATGCGGCATTCCAGTAAGAGCTTTCTGAATATTGGAAATATCGTTGTTCTCAGAAAGTAGCCACCAGTGTAAGCCACGTGGGGATAAGTCCTTGAAAACTTCACACGTGGATATGGTAGGTTAGGCCATAATGACAGGTTTTCTGGTAAAATAAAACCTACATCTGTTATCAGTGAATGGTATAGGGAAAGTTGTTTCACAACATCTAACATATTGAACGGAGCCACATGCTACAATCTTTTTACTCAAAAAGCTTTACGATAAACGAATAACACTGTTAATAATAATAATTTATTTTCTTTAAATATATTGGATTATTTGTTTGAGGATGTGGAAGGTCAACCGTCAGGGACAATTGAATACCTGGCAATCAACTGTCAACGAAATGGGGCTGCAAATGCGCCAAAAATTATGTGACCCATATGATATTTAAACATTATATCAAGGCCCATAATGGCATTGCCCCCTCGTGTCGTCGATATTACAAAATTAAATATCTGTAACTCTTAAAAAAGAGCACCCTGTACATGTTTTGTTGGAAGTTTTAAAATTGTGAAATTGATTGCTTGGAAAAAACTTGATTTCATTACTGGGGTAATTAAAGTTTGTTGCATTTTATTGCTTTTTAAATAGGGCTTTAAGGCGGAAGTAGATGATTTTTTATAGGATTTAGTTGACACAAAGTATATACTTGTGTAAATGTTTCAAAGGACAGGTGATCGGAATAATCATGAAGAAAATTTACATTAAAGCTTATGCGGGTTTAGGATACGGCGGGTAAAATACTTGCTAATAGCAAATATATTTGTTATTATGTCTGATTCTTAATTATAAAACATCAAGCCAAACTTAACTTATTTTTTTTTATTATATGAAGTTTTTATAGTTCGCCGCTGTTTTGCTCACACTGGGGGACAACAACTTGTCGAAATCGCAAAAAGAAGAAAAGAAAATTCATATTAATTGATTTTATTTACTTCAGATAAAAATATTTATTAACAGCCTGTTTCACATATTGACAAAATCAGTACAAAAAAAAATTTAAAAGAAAATTCGGTTCCAATTAAATTAACACGAATTTTATTTACTTCAGATTTGGTCTGTTTCACTTCGTCGAATGTTAACGGGCGGCAATATTTTGAACAACAGAAAAGTGATTTAAAAAAAGGAAAGGGGAAGTGTGAATGACAAAATAAAGTGCACAAATGGTCCTCAAATCAGTTTCTAGCCCTTCAAAATACTAAAAAAACGTTAACGTTCTCCAGCGTGAAACAGGTCATTAAAAAAGCTTTAAAGCAGTTAATTTTTGTGTAAAAAAACCACAAAATTTATTTGTGCTCAAAATAAATCAATTTGAAAATGACACCCACATAAAAAAAAAATTATTTCAAACTTAATTGACTACTACCATTTTTAAGACTTTAAAAACAAAACAAAAAATTAATTGGTAATTCGTGAATATTAAAAATAATTATTTTGTCTTGTATAAGACGGGAAATTTTGCTTAAACTGCATTCACATGCATAAATTATTATTTACTTGATTTTTTTTTAATATATTTTTTTTATAACAAACGTACTATTTTAATATTTTTTCTAAACACATGAACATTTTTCAATTTCCGTCCGTTGACAGATTGTATCTGGGGCTTTTAATGCGAATGTTAACATTCGTGTGATGAAGTATCTGTACATACATTATTTTACACACATCGACTGTGTTTTCATGTGTGTGCGGATTGATGTTAAAATGTTACGCTTTGCGAAATTTGTATAATTATAATTTTTGCAAAATAGAGTTGGATTTCCTGACGACAACGTCACTGTTAACACCACTGAAATGTCGTGAGTTGCTGCTAATATTTAATATGGAACAAGATACTGTTAAATTGATTGTTACACCAGATTGTGGCAACAATTATCGATAATTGCGATTGTCGTCTATTCAAATTCCAATCTACAATGCAAAAATGAAATGCAGTTTTTAGAGAAAAAAATTGATTGATGAGTTAATAATTTGATTTCACAGAAGGAAATTAATTTCAAACACATTCAAGTCGGTTTTCAAATTGAAAAAGTTTCTCTTAAAATTCAAATTGCATAAATACGTTGGCACAAAATATACTACAAAACCTGTACACAGAGAAAAACTTACTAATCCAAAACATTTGAAATACAAATTAAATACAAATTTTGTTACCAATGAAATGTTCAGTTAAAATAAATTGTAGTAAAAGACTTTTATTTGTAATCGAAGTTCGAATACAATTCGATGGACAATTTAACAGAAACCAAATTAACTCAAAATGTTATCGTGGTTTTTTTTCCTGTTTTCAATTCAACTTCAATTCGAGAGAGAACATTTTTGTATATTTTCCAAAAACACGCAAATAAAAGTTATTAAATCTTTTCTCACCAGCCAACTGGTCGAAGTTGTCAACTGGAATAGTCATATATGTATTTTGTTCGTGCTTGTTTGGACTTATGATAAACGAAAAAAATTACCCAGCAATTCACTTTGATCTTTAAATAATAATAATAGGAATGAAAAAGTAAAGGAAAAATTATATAAAATTAGAAATTATTTCTTTGATGCAACAGCATTATTCTTCTTCCTCCTTTGGCGCTACAGTCCGGGGTGAACCTCAGCCTCAACCAATAAGCTTTTCCAGCTGGCACGATCTTTAGCCAGCAGCTTCGAATTTTGCACAACAAGTTGGTTGAGGTTCCTCTCCAATTGCGTGCGCCATCGGTTTCGTGGGCGTCCTCTATTGCGTTGTCCCACTGGTTCGGTCAACAGAATTATTATAACTCTGTATAGGAAAAAATCTGAATGGTCATGACAGTTTATCATATAGAAAAAATATATTTATGTAGTTAAGAGACAATATTCAGAGCGCAATATGTTGTTGTTGAATTGTGTATATGATTGGGCATAACAATATTATATGGTTGTAGCCAACAATATTTATTTAAGTATGGCATTCCAATGAAAGACAATTCAATTCAATGCTATTGTGGACACACTTTGCTTATGGTGTCGAAACAATAGTATTATCTCGGTTAACTATATTATTGTTGTAAACGATTATGGAGACATATAGAGTTCTAAAACTCGTAGAAGGTAACGATGGAATTATAAGAAGGTAAATAAGATTTTTCTCATGGTTAAATATTCTGCTTAAATATGTATATAGTTGAGGAAAACATAATATTGTTGCTGAAACAATTTTTAGAAATGATTTTTTTTCAGCGTGTTTCGCCGCTGTTTAGTTCTGTGTTGTTTTGTGTGTTAATTGCATTAGAAGTTTTGAACATTTAAAACTTTGCTTGAAGCCAACAAAAACAATACCCATAGAAATAAATTGATAATTCCAATGCTTTTCATTTCACCGTTCTTTAGTTTCCCTCTTTAATATAGTCTTATAAAACATTTTATCACTTTATTCACCATAAAGAATAATTAAAATAAAAGCCTTAGAATCAACAACTGTGTTTCTATCAATTAGTGATGATGTTGGCAGCAGAGTTTTACGAGTTTGTCTCATGGACAACCGTAAACAAATTTGTCGTAAAAAAATAATTGGCCAATGCTGTTGGCGTTATAAAAAGCCATCCTTAAAATGGTAATTAAAGCCATTGCATTTATCCTACAAGTTGGCCTTAAAACTGTTTAATGTCAATTAAATTTCGACATAAACATTAGTAAAGGCCTAGAGACAAAAAATATAAATATCTATTGTACCTGCTAACAGCGAAAAAGAATTTATATGGATCTTTTCACTGGCATTTACCATCAAATAGTAACAAAAAAAACTTAGTGGCTTGTGTGTGTAAATGGTGTGGTGGTGAATCTGTTCAGAAAACGTTTAATCAAATATTGGTCATTCATGTAATTATGTGTAATAAAGACAGAGAGAAACTTTTTCCACGCTCATAAAATAATTGATGGACACTAAAGCCATTTAACAATTCCACAATTAAAAGAACTAAATTTTCAGCAATTAAGAAAAATTTTATTCGCTTTTTTATTTGCCAATTTTATTAAGGAACGTTTTACCAAGAACGTGGCGCCAAGAGCATAGAAACTTTTGGACTTACAACACCAAGTTTCAAACAGAGTTGAAAAGAGTCGGAACAAGTTAAGCACCACTTTCTATATCTCAAAACGAATCAAAATTATAATTCTAAAAAGTAGTCAAATTATATGTTGATTACTTGTGATTCTTTTTAATTACTATTTCAATTATTTTAGCATTACTTGGTCGCGTAATGATTTTATAATCAAGAATTCTCTTAATCGTAATGGAAATCTCACTTCAATATAAAATAGAAAAAGTTGTCGTGGAGGTGCTGTTGCAACAGATTGCCGTTCTTCATAGGGAAGTTGATGGTGTACAGGCGATTTGGTTAGCGGTTGATGTTGCTTGAGGATTTTAAGGTACCTGTTTTGGGAACTACTGGCAGAAGGGTTTAGATACCATCTCCAAATTCCTACATCTGTGTGCTGGGTAAACTGTATGGAGCGGTTTGGAGCCATTGACAAGTTCAGCAAAAAGAGTTGGTCCACCATTAGATTGAGCCACTGATGTAAATCAATTTCGTCATCTGGCCAACCTCATGTGGATTAGTATCGTCCCATGTATGTAAATTTTGCTTTATAAATTAGCAGTTCAATCGAAAATCTTAAGATGATTTTCCGGGCAAGATAGAGATCCTCTTCGAAACGCTTACAAGCCCAATCAAGTTTGTCGTGTTTTGCGCTTGCGATATGGCTTTTGCATTAGTAACTGAAAAATGAAAAAACAGATTAGACAGACCCCAACATTTACTCGCGCCCCCTTTGAAAAAAAAAAAACTAGAATGTTGCTTCGAATTTTTTTTATGCAGAACTTTGTAATTATTAATTCTTATTCTTGTTCTTGTTCTTTTTACTTACAGGTAACATTTTACTGAACTCCAATTTGTACTATTAATTTACTGTAAGTATTGAAGAAAAGCCGCTCTGAACATTTTGAGTTAAAAAAAATAAAAACACCAGTCGACAACAAGTGGTGGCCATTTTAATTCAAATTTTAATTAAGTCTTTTCAATTTTAAACTGCCAACCAGATTAAGCTGAACCCAATCAAGATTCATGTTCCGTTAAGGCCACATGCCGTGTTTTGACAATCTTATTCTAATTAATTAAACTTAAAGCATTTTCTGTTTGTTTCGGTTTTTTTTGTGTAAAATTTTGTCTAAAAGTTTGCCGCCTTTGGTTGTTTTATAACTTCAGATACGCTCAAATACCAATTACCACAAAATGCTCATAAAGAGAAAATTCATTAAAAAATAATGACAATTTTAAAATTTCATTAAAGATTTTTTTCGTGTTATTATTGTTTGGAAAGAAGAAAAAAAATACTCAAGCATAACCACCAAAAACTTGCACAACCTCAAATAGTAGAGGAATTTTAACAAAGATCTTTAATCAATTTTATTTGTTGTTGTTGTTGTTGTTGTTGTTGTTGTTGTTTGGTTTAGTTGTTTTTGTTGTTAAATTACTTACAATGTGTGCCAAACAAAGAAAGAGACCATGAAAAATTCTATTGACTTCATAATGGCAAGAAATTGTGTGCAAGTGGTGTTTTGAGTAGCCTGGCATAACGTTTCTACTGTAGTGTGTACTCGTAATATGTTGTTTCTCTGTTGTGTTGCGCATGCGCAACTTTACGAATTGAATTTATTTATTTTTGTTGTTGGCTGTTTTGTTTTTATTGCATTACAGCACACTATAGTCATTCAGCCATTAAATGCCGTTATCTACTTATTACACAATAAAAACAGTACGTACATCCCAAAGCCAGCAACAACATCACAAAAATATAAAAACAGTACAAAGCAGAGCTGGAAACTTGTGGACAGTCTTTCAAATTGTGTCCAAATCTGGCAAAGATGTAAAAAACAAACTCTTCTCCAGACCAAATAGGTACTAAAGTTGCCTTTACGAGTACACGGCAATGCAATGTTTAGATCTGTGACAGATTTTAGTAAACTTAAGAAAATCTTATCGTGTTAAAGTAAAACATTTTCGGTAGGAGAACAGAGACATAATAGAGACACAAAAGTAGTATTCTTATGCGACCAGAGTTGTACTTTAAGGAAAAAATTTTCACAATTATCAGCGTATATTGAAAGTGGTTGCAAAAGAATCTCAGAATATTTTTTTTTGTGTGGTTGTTGCAAACGATGTGGAATTGTAGTTACCAGCGGTTTTTTGTTTGTTTTCTTTTTAGTTGCTCAGCTGTTAAATGATTTTACTAAGATTCTGCAAAATGCCGCTCCAAAATAATATAAAGAAAGATATCTTTAATGCAAAAAAGCCAGCGGTTTCTGTCACGCATGTAAATTGTAAAAAAAACTTTCAACATAATACAAGTTCCTAGTTTTTTCCCCTAACAATTTATCAACGATTCACATCCCCAAAATTAGTGTAGCTTGAAAAATGCATTTCGCCAACAGATATTTCCTTAGGTTTATTATTTATTTTGCAGCATTTTATACCTCTGAGTTAGATTTATTTGTAGATCAGACTATGATAAATTCTAGGACCTACTATTCATCAGCGTCACGCTTATATTCAAAGTCGAACGATACTAGAACTCTACGAACACCCTTAACTATAAGTGCGATTAGGTTTCTCTGTTTTCTCAATCTTTATATTAAAACTAAATGGAACCAACGAAGTTTCCTTTCGAAAATTTGTCAACATCTAGTGAGATGTTCTAAAAATGCTCTGGCTTTGAAATGATCTGCATTTTTACAACTAGACACGACTAATACGTGCTTTCCATCCCTGCTTAGAAGAAGCTAAAAGAAGGCTGCGAAACCACTAGCAACGTTTAACTGTTGAGACCTAATTTCACACAGCAACTTTTCAAACAGTTGATTTGACGCTGGAAAGACTAAAAAAAATCAAAACACCAACAACAACAACAGCGCAACAACGTATTCGAATAGATTTCAAACACAACAACTGTAATGGATAATAAAAACTTGCCGAATGGTGGTAGCCCATAGTAAATAGTACAAGTAGTAAAAGACTAAAACGTAATACATTTAACATTCAGAACGTTACGTTTGTGGATATTAGACTTTATTTAGTTGTGATGAAAAGCAAAAACGAAATAGCAAAAGCAGTGCAAAGTAAAATAAAATCAAATAAATATTTTAAAAAAGAGCAAAAACGAAAAACTATTGCAATTATTCTTGCGCGCAGTACAGTGATGGTGAAATTAAATGATACCACAGATTCGCTTTTAGTACTGCTGTTGTGTGTCTTAAATAGGCTTTAATTAAAAACTATAATGGCTTTTAGGTTCCTTCTCAATAAGCAGAAACTCCAAAGGAGTTTGACTTTTTTTTCTCAAATTAACAGTCCTAAATATGGGTGGTATTACAGTGAAGAAGAGAGATATAATGTTTAACTGACCTTAAGACCATACTTTATAAATCGGATGGGGCAACAAACTTGATATTATAGACAACCACTCCAGCTGCCCGACCCACAAATATATCGGCAAGGATCAAAACTATCAGAGTAGAGACAAAAGTAGTGGTGTTTTTGAATGAATCATTGCAATCATATTTCATCTACTGCGCTTCCCCTTCTTTTCAAGGCTTTAATGTCTCAAGGAACCGGATCAGCCCTTTCAATGGCAGGCGTTAGCAAGTCGTATTCACCCTACATCTTCTATGTCCCAGTGCCACACAGTTGGTCATCAATCAAGAGTTCCATTTATTATGCCTCTTTGCCGCATAATCTACAAATGCCAGTAGCGGAGCTTAACATTAATATAATTTGTAGGGATTTCAATATTACCTTAGAAATCCTCTGATTCAGTGATATCATTTATTATATATGAACATGTGTATGTTTATAATGAACAAAATATATTTACAACTGTATAGGTTTTTCCAATTTTATTTTCATTTGTCTGTTTGTCTCTTGTAAAGACCTTAAGTTCATGCAATTCTTTGTTAAGTTTTTAGGTTCTACTATCCAGCTCTCTACTCTCTTGTGCTACTAACTTATGGAATCGAATCCAAGAATTTTAAGTTGGTGTCATCGGTGTCAGCATTTTCTTTTCTTTATTGCGATCTTCACCAGTATCAGTCTGTCATATTTCTGCTCGCGGAGTCTCATCTCTTATAACAATTCGTGTTACCCGGTAGCTGCGTAAGACAGCTACATAAATTGTGAGATATCCTGCAACTACTCTGCCTTATCATTTATATATATGTACATACATTGATTTTCCATCAATTAAAAATAGATTTTAGCGGTTAGATTTTGTTGTTTCATACACATTTTCAAATCTCTGTTTTTGTATGGGTTTAAGGATACGACTCGTGAAATACTTTTCCCTTTCCCAGAGACATTTCTGTTGCCAGTCGCAAGTTTTGCCATCGAAGATACATAAATATATTCATAATTATTTGGGTCATTTCACTTTACAAAAAGTAGTTTATAGAAATGATTTACATCAGCAACTGGCATTAGGCTCTAATCTGGTGCATCTGTCCAGGGATGACCTTGTGTTAGCATCTTTATGTGATAAACTTACAGAAAGACGTTGATGGCAAATCGGTGAGAACCTATTAAACGTACATTAACACGCAAGTCCATGAGAATAAGTGTCCTTTAAAGGCAACATAATCCAAGTCTTCGGTAAAAACCAACTTGATTTGTGTGCCAAAGTCACGCGGCAAGTGTCAGAAAGGCATAATGACATCGACATCAACTTGAAAATAGGAAGCCCTTAACGAAAGACCCATAAACGAATGTTTTATCCGTCATTAATTAAGATGTTCTCCAAAACTGAATTGAACTCAAGATTTGAGGCTTTACAAAAAAAAAAATTAATAAAGAGAATTTTTAAGGTTTCCAGAATTTTCCATTTATCGCGTTCAGTTATACGGCTTCCAACAAGTCGTATGAGTCGACCTTGTATTCCGCTTTTTTTCATGAAGGACAACTGGCATAATAATTTCGAATTCTTGTGAGAAAACTATTTTCAATGTCGCGTCCATTTTGTGGCCAAATGCCTGTTCAGTCTTCTATTTGGTTTTGACAAAACTTCCAAAAGAATTGAAATGCGTTGCCAGCTCGGCTTGGTAACCAACTCATACTTTTGGTATTTCCTTCTCCAAACCAAACTAACAAAGTTTTTCTTCTCAGGCAATCACGAAAAACCGCAACAATTTTAAAAACAGTAACTTTACGAAATAAAAATAGTTAGAAAAAGCAAAAGCAAAAACCGAAAACCAACTACAATTTGTGCTAAAACTTTTGCTGTTAAATCGCACTTGGTATCTTGGAACTGTACTCTCACACAGTATAGAATGTTGTTGCCATTGTTGGCAGGAATCGTTGCACACCGAGTGTTGTAGAAGAACGATAGCAAGATTGCACATTTTAGCAGCCAACCTCGAGAAATTGTACAAGCTTTAAGGTCGTTTAGTTCTATTTGTTGTTGTTGTTGTTGTTGTTGCATATAATGTTGCTTGGCATGTTGGTTAAAAGCAACAAAATTCTAGGTGCAAAAAATAGAACTTCATGTTGTACATGTTTATGTTCTAACAACAACAACAGCAGCAGCCAACACTGCAGCAGTAAAGGCAACAGCAAGAACGACTTAAGCAGAAAGAAAAAGAATTACAATAACAACACAACTGAAAATCAAGCAGCAAAAGCAGCACTATGACTACATACATACATACATACATACATACAAACTGAGATACTAGATAGCCAAGCTAACAAACAACTTAAGCAACAAACCCCATATCAATGCCTGGAACAAACAAAAACAACAAAATTATTGTTGTTGCCGTACTAGTCACTCGCCAAAAATGAAATGGTTTGTAAAACAAAAAAACAAGCCTCTATAAAGAAAAACCTGAAGTGACCACATTTAGGCACTGAAAAAAATTACTATATCAAATCAAAAATATCAGAATTTGCGGTATAAAAATCTAATTTAAAGCGCTGGAAAATCAGTGTAAGTTAAAGCGGAGTATTTGAAGAATATTGAATGAAAATGTTTCATAGTGGCTGGAAAATTTGTTTGGGTCTCGCTGAGGATTAGCTATTTCTTTGGGCCTGAGTTGGATGACTTAGATAGTATCATGCTGTGATGTTGTAAAATTTCCTTAGGTCACATATAAACAAATCAAAGTCAACGAAACTCACCTCCTCGATGAAATTCAACCACCCTGATGCGTCAGCGTAGTGAAAAATCGTGAATTTCTTTATGGATTAGCTGGTAGACCGTTCGATAAACGGTCCAGGTGCAGTAGGTTCGATTACTCCCAAAGACTGCGAATATTTCTGCAGCCAAACAAAAAGTTATGCGGCTATTCATGCGAATGCCATTCGAAAGGTCTTTGAAACGCTCAACGATATCGTTAGACCCTTTAAATGAGTAAACAAATGATATCTTTTTCAAAGTTTGTTTTGCTAAAATTTAGGCAGCAAAAGCGTTTATAAATGCCCTTAAATCAAATACAAGTTGTTGGAATCTGCTTTGACGTGTATTAAAAGAAATACATCGCAGAAACACCTGAGATCCATAAAGGACAAGGATCAGGTAATTGTGATTAAAATAATTTACATTCAGTTAAAATGTTTCTTAGCACTTTAGATTTAAGTACATTTACGGTTTTTACGGCTACGTTTTTATTTTTGGAGAAGTCAAAATTATGTTTAAACCGTCTCTGAAACTTGCACAGGCTTTATGTTTTGATGCCTGGTCGTTTTACACCATTTACGCGTCAGTACCTTCCTTTTTAGAACTCAAGCTCTTTGATTGAAATTTGGCTAATGTTAGTTATAGCTACCAGTCCACCGGGGCTATCAGTGCCTGAAGCTTCACCCACAGATGTCATTTTTGAGTTCGCCTTATCAAAGTTACTGGCCGGTATTTTAGTTTTTATTTAGCTAAAAATTTCTCTAAGTGTTTATCCATTAAAGGTATTTATTTTTGTGCTAGTTATATAAAATAAAATAAAATAATAAGAAATACTTATTTTCCTCCATAGATACGCCATGTTTAAATATGATTTGTGTTACTCAGGCAGGTTGTTTGCACAAAATATTCATAAGACAACTAAAAAACTATACAAAAAGTTAAAAAAAAAATTAATGGTGTGCAACAATGTTGTACATTTTTATGATAATTTAATGAATTTGAATGGCGCCGAAAATTGTTTGCTGAAAGAAAATAATACAAATTTTCAAATCATTGCGCAAGAAAATAGAATCAATTTATAAACAATTTTATGTTTAATTGCAACTTAAAATACCGACAAAACACACATTTTCTTTAAGTTATTACTTTTTAAACTTCAATGCTGGAGGTGTTTATTAACGAAATATGTGTAAACATTTTTTGCTTTAAACTTGGTAGGATTTTTCTTTTCTTTTCATTTATTTTCTAAGAGAAAACACTTCACTGCATTCGTTTTTCTTTGCAATATCATATCAATCTTAAAACAGTGTAAGATTAAAGTGGAAAAAATAACAAGTAGCTGTCGTTTGACATGCAACGCGTTCGCGACGACTTCAATGCCAGCTACGAATATTAAATTGCTGCTGGTAAGAAAACTTATGGCAAAAAGATAGCAACTTGTTTTCATTGTGACAAGGTCTAGACAAGGTCTAGCAAAAAAGTTTTTTCACTTTTTGGCCAAATTCATGACCACCAAATTTTTTCACTTTGCAAATTTTATTATCAAATTGTAAACATGTGTCAAAGAAACATGTCAGGTAATTGTTTTACTATTTGGAAAACCAAGAAGCAAAATGACGTGTTTTTTTTCCTGGTCATGCTTAGTAGTGTTATGACATCCTTGGACATTATGTCACTCTAAAATGGAAAAATGTGACAAACGAAAGAAGTATAAGAATGTATGAGAAAAAGAAAACTAATATTTTCTATTTCGAGGGTCCGACAAGTGTTAGAACATACATAAAGACCAAGCCCGTTAAAAACTAATGGCCTTGAGCTGGTCTCTGTCATTTGTTCTAACGACATGTTGTCACTCTTACAGTTTTAGTACTTACATGAAAATCATGCCCCTTAAAGTGGAAAACTAAGTCAGTAAAGAAGTATAAGAATGGAATAAAATAGGATGATGGAAAACAGCAGCTATTTGTGACGATTTCAATACCACATCACAAATTAGCTACGAAATGCAAATGCCAGACTGTGACCGCCAATTTAATTGGGTAACAATCTTGTCATAAAGAAAAAAAAAATACAGTTACTTGCCACAACCGTCTTTTCTTAGACTTATTGGGTGCACACATTTAACAACTCTTTTGCATTGGCCAGCAACTTTTCACAACCCAAATCGTTTTCTTACAACTGTCATTTTCTTTAAATCCTAATGTAGGGTATGACATAAAAACATGGTTAAGTCGTGTTTTACTGAGTTTTTTAACTGCATAGAAGCTGCTACTACTACTACCTGTAATAATATAGCAATGTTAGCAATAACAACAACTTACAACAACTTGTAACAACATATAAAACAAAACTCCAGTTTTAGACAGCCCAACAAACAGTAAGAAGACGAAAAAACAACAAAAACAAAATAAGTAAAATTAGCAACAAACAGAAGATGAAATAGAAATAAGGCAGACAGACAGCAAGACAGACATGTTATACAGAATCAGGAAGTAATTTTTGATGATGTACTGCCACACCATCATACCACATACAACTTGTACAACACACATCTGAGTCAAGATACTGTGCAACCATTCTTTTTGATGTTTTGTTTTATTTATTTTTTTATTTATTGTTCTTTTGTTGTTTTTTTTCTGTTCTCTTTATTATTAAGGATTTACGCATACAATAGATTGTAAGTTCAAAATAAAGTTGTTGGGAATTAAAAACAACAACTAACAGAATTTTACTTTAAAGAAATGCATTAAATTTTCGTTACTTTTTTGTTATCAAGTTAACAGTTCACAAGCAACTAAAAGATAATAAGATTTATTGCAAATTTTATAGAACAAATTTTTTAAAATATTTGATTTATGTTTTTTAAGAGATTGAGAAATGCTTGACTTCTGCAGTAGTTTGTCATTTGAAATCCGATTTTCAAGAGTCTTTGTCTACCAGAAGAAAACAATTTTGGAAATCAAAACAGCCATCTGTGTCGATTAGATGTCGTCAAAGTCTATAAGGGATGTACGACAGAAGTATTTATTCTACTTTACATATTGTTTGTAGATTACTGAATAAATGAACTTCGTTTGTCTTTAATCTTTTACAAAACTGACGTAAGCGATTTTTGAAATTCATTAGTATTTTAAAAATTCGTTTTTTGCCTAAAATGTGTTCAAATCTTTTAGATTTCATTTTGAGCTCCGACTCACATTGAATCAAATCTTCAATTTGATGTTGAAGAACTACTTCTCGGTTAAAGCAATAATTTGATAACTTTGAATTGATCTATAATTTGCAGGTCTTTCAACTTTTTATATTATCAACATTTTTTTTCGAAAGGTATCTGCATTTTAGAAACATTTGAGCAGATAGAGCCCGGCACACCCTTCTATCATCAAGAATTACTCTTCCGACTGCTTTAATTTTAAGCCACAAACAGAATATTTCAGTCGAGATAGGAATTTCGAACTGTAAGCAACAAGCCAATCCCTCTTACAAGATATCTTCAGGGTCTTGTTGGTTTACTTTTGTGTAAGAATTGGGCAGTTCCTGCCCAACCAAAGTTAGGCATTCATTTCGTAGGAAGGAACAGATGCCTAAATCTTAAAATTCTAGATATCTTCTTTTTTCTTCTTTTGGCGCTACAGTCCGGGGTGAACCTGGGCCTCAACCAACAAACTTTTCCAGCTGGCACGGTCTTTAGCCAGCGTCCTCCAATTTTGCACACCAAGTTGGTTGAGGTCCCTCTCCAGTTGTGTGCGCCATCGGTTCCGTGGGTGTCCTCTAATGCGTTGTCCCACAGGTTCGGAATCGATATATCGAGCGAAATATCTTGTTTGCGATAAGAATTTTTTGGACTCAAACAAAACTTGCAATTATTCCTTACGTTTCTGCGGTATACTTCCCTTCTGGCGGATAGAGATATCTTAACGGCATTGCCATATCATAAATAAATTTCTTCATTCTGTTTACGCTCAAATTATATAATATAATGAAAAATTAATGAAAAGAATACAAAATTAAGAGAATGTAAAAAATATCAAGAGAAATTATTTTAGTTTATGTTTTACCAATAGGGAGGGATATTTGGTGTGCGCTTTCATTGTCCAGCTCCTACAAAACATATTTAAAAGCTGTTTTAGTTTTAAAGACGTTAAATTATTAATTATAGTTTCATTGTTGTATATCTTTATTTTTTTATCTAATTCTCCAGCTACGACATGTTCAGATTTATAACTGAAAACTTTACTTTCTTAACGGATGTCTAAGGAATCATTGTCATTATTAGTATCCCTATTTTAATTTTCTATTAACTGCCTAATTAATTAAATGGGGGAAGTTAAACTTTTTCTGAGGACTTGCAATTGCGTTAAAGTTTTCCTGCCGGGCGGAATATTTTTTATTCAATATTTTTGATATGACATTTATTATTAAAAAATAAAACTTATCCGCAATACCAGCAAAATTACATTAAAACTGGGAAAATTTATCTCAGCAGCAAGAATTTATGCCAACATTTGCCAAAGCGCGTGATTTCTGTATGAGTCAGTGTTGGCTATTTAAGCTCCGCGCTACATCACATATCAGACTTAATTATTCTTAGAGAAGTTAAAAAGGAACTACGCTTTGGTTTTGTGAAAAATTGCCACATGCTGAACTTAAATAAAAACAGACATTTTTACGCTTGATTTGACTTTTATTTTCCTAAACCATTAAATTTCTTGTAGTAAAATGACAAAAACAAAAAAAAAAGAACAACAAAAAAACACGCTTACGCACACACACACACACACACACACACACATACACACATACAAAACTTAACATCCAATAAAAATAGACGTGTGTTTAATTAATCAAAAGTTCAGCAAACATACAGGAGAACACATACAGACTTACTTTCAGACGCCTCAACATTAAAATAAATACGACTTGGCAATAGAACAGTGATGGCCTCAAGCAGCAACTACTGGAGTGCATGGGGCTTATTCGTTGCCAGCCAGCCAGCCACCAACAACAACCAACCAACCAACCAGCCAGCCGAATGTGTGTATTTGCTATTAAAAACAAAAACTGCACAGAAAACTATATGCCCATCCGCCATAAATTCTCTATTACATTTCGCAATACTATTATTGGCAATGCATCAAATTCATATAAATATTTCGCTTAGATTTTGATATTTTTTCTCTCATTTTTATGTTGTCTATGCAGCAATAGTATCTTCTGGTTATGGTTTTAATTTTCTTTGTGTAGCGGATGAAAAATAATCTTTGACAATTGCACGGTTCAGTTACAATGACTAATCGATATTTTGTGTGATTTTTTTTTATTTATTGTATATTTCCACAAGTTTGAAGAAAAAAGTGGATATTTCTATGAACTGAGCGTTTTACATGAGAGTTCAGGGAGGGAAAGCAGTCTGTAGAATGTCATGTCGCTCTAAAGCTTAGAAACCCCGTCTGCAGAACATGTAGAATAGAGTAACCGAAACGTGAAATTCCCAGCTAAAGCTGGGGAGTTGACGCACTAAAAACCCATAAGCAAGGAAAAGGGATCACGTTATGTTTAATATTTGGTTTCAGGTATATAATACAATATCCATCCCTGGAAATAATGAGGCTGGCTGGGGGTGCTTGTGCATGGCCTATTAACGCCCATAATTTCGTTTAAGTAAGTACTGACAGGACAAAGGATATTAAGTCTTAAACCAAACAGGTTGTTCGTCCTCGATAAGGCAGCTTTTGCATTAATTTCGAATTAATTCAGGCAAGAAACCCGCGAAAGATATTAAAACAACTGCTGATGGAACGACTTTCCTTTTGATTGAAAGGGCAGTGGCGGCGTTAGTGTTCCTAACAAACCGCACGAAAGATGAATATGAAAGCGAAGCGGTTTTTATGTGACAGATGTTGCATTTTTTTTTGCATTCTTTTTATAACCTCTTGATATATACAGTGGGCCTCGCAGAATCGCCATGATGTCTATGGCCGACTGATCTATAGCTCCATTTGGTTTTAATCATCAGTCCTATTTCAAACCCAATCTAACTTTATTTACCTACTGACAATATAAAAATACTGAAACTATTTCTGTTAAATCTGTTCCACCAACATTTTTTTTATAAATTCTAATTGAAGCCACAATAACATAAACCATTCGCTCGAAAACTTTCTCAAGAACATTTTGGCAAAATATCCAATATATTTCTTTTGGCATTTCCTATAATTTACAATATATTAATTGCATTTTTTTTTATTGTATAATACATGAATGCAGTTCAAATGTACAATTTGAGGAAGAAAAAACAAAATATCGCCAAAGAAAAATCTTATAACAACCTCGAAAAAGCAGAAAAAAAAACATTCTTGAATGTGTGCCAAAAGTTTATTTGAAAAGATTTGTTGGTTTTTTGTTTTTTTTTGTGGTTCTTACATTATTATTTCAGGGGAATTCCACAATAGTTGGCAATTGTGTGACAGAATGAAAACAACATATTTTTAAATAAAAATAAAACCATGAGGCAAGCCGCAAAATAGTGCAACACAACAACTGCTAAGATATTTTGTTGAGCAAAAGGCAAAAGTTTATTGACCTTTTTTCAATTCTTCTAACATCTTACAAACATACAATAATATTTTCTTTAACGCATGATGTCTTTTCTAGCGCTTTTGCTAATACAAATCACACATATACACACGCTCGCCGCAATTACACATTAAGCTTGACATTTTCCTCCAGCGCTGTGGCTTAACAATGTCCAAACGTTCATTGTCAGCCATCCATATTTGTACAATTGAATTCATTTCAGTGGCCGGGTACCATATTCCGTGCGCAAACTGCGGTTGTCTGATGACATGCTGCCCCTTTAATTTAGCCACTTTGTTCTTTTGTAAAGAAATATTTTCATTGTGCGATGTACAAACGGCTTTGTAGGACCACAACAAATGACACAGACCGCAGCACCAGATAAATCATAAAACAAAGTTTTTAGGTGCTAAAATCGATTGTAATGAAATTTGTTTCATTAAGAACTGTCTGTCTGTCCCATGATATCGTACGTTAACGTTCGTCAGTATGTATTTTGAAAGGAGAAAAACTGATTTGCAGACTATTCATGAGTTATTATGTGGTAAGTTTGTCTATCGCTTACATTAATGGCTTATGACATGTCTTAAATGGGACAGTTGAGTTGTTCTATTTTTTTTTTTTTTTGGGTCAGTTTTCTGTTGTTCAAAATGTTGGCGACGAAAATTTGTTGCTAAAGTAAATTTTTATATATCGCGTTTTATTCAAAATTTACGATGGCTTGTCTTCTCAATTAGTTGTTTCTTGGGTTCAAAATGTGTGCCAACGTTAATGTTGGTCATTGTGGGGCAGACTCTAAATAAAGCGGTGCTTACGGTTACAATAGCTGGGACTTTTATTTTTAGCAAAATACTAGTCACGGTCACAATAAATTTATTAATTAATGAATCAGATCACTTTCAACACCCCTCATGTTTGTTTGTCCATTTTGGATCAGTTTTCTGCTGTTCAAAATATTAACGAACGTCAACGTTCGACGTAGTGGCGTCCCCACTTACTTTAAAATGATGTTAAAAACAAATAATTTCTGGTATAAATAACTCATAAACACTTTTGCAATAAAACAACATTTTAAATATAACCATTTTCTCTTTAGTTCTTATACAAATTGTAATTGAATCCACTTTTTCGTGCACTCAATTAAAATTTTTATTGAAGATTAAAATTTTTTTATTCTGCAGTATATTTTTGGAACAAATATAAATAATAATATTTTTTATATATTTTATATTGTCTTCCAATAAGAAAATCCTAGACAATTGATAAATGAATTAGTGAAACCACAATCAGTCGATGTTATTATTTCTGTTATCCTGCGAAACTTTTTGATTGTCTGTAGTAATAAGTCAGGGTGGTTGGTAGAAATGGAACTTACGACAAGCTCTGGACTATTGGTCCAACGCTCTACGAACTCATTTATGGCAGCACTCTATTTAACTAACTTAAATTTTATGTGACGGATATATCGGTCAACAACACCTGCAAATGATAAAACTGCTTTGGCAGTATAAAAAAGATGGTAGGACAAACTTTTCGGGATTTGTAAAGTGAGTTTGTGTCATTTTAAAGCAAAACTAGTCCAAAACCTGATGCCCTTAATATTTCACTTCATTCCGAAAATAACACCAATAATTTTTATTCGTCATTATGAAAATTTCTTTTGTGCTTAAAATAATACCTTTTCATTTCTAGTGGTCTTGTCTGAAAACATGTTACAGTTTTTCAAATTGAAACCAAAAACCTTTTAAATATTCTATGCACAAATTACGAGTACGTAATAATTTCTTGAACAACTGAAAACATTTTAACTTATACAACCCATTTTAGGAAGTGCCACAAAAGTAATTTGTTTCACAACAATTTTGCTTTAATATCTTGAGTTGAAACAAAACAACATAAAAGTATATTATTAGAGTAATACAATAGTTTGTTTTTTGTTTTTATAAACACGATTTTGTTAAAATAAGTACAATAAAATTTCAAACAAAACAAAAAAAAAACACTTTCTATTAAAAACACTTGAAAATTGTTAAGAAAATATGAACTCCCTCTTGACTCAGTGCAGTCTTACGAAATGCAATTGCGGTTTCATTTATTTATATTCAACTTTTGTTTATTTGTTAGAGGTTTTTTATAATTTTTTGCTCAGCGTTTTAAAACAATTTCAAAGGTTTGTTTTCTATCACTCACTTGTTTGTGAGCAGCGCTCAAGTATCTTTGGGTAATTCAAAACGCTCTTGTTTTCAATTTGAGTGGTACCGACTCAAACACTGACCCGATACTTTTATGCAATTTATTACTTTTATCTATTGTTTTGCACTTATAAAACGATTATTTGTGAGTATCTGAAATTAATTTCTATGCATTTCGAATCGCAATTGTTGTTGTACAGTTTCGTAGAAAATTGTTAGATTGTGGAAAAATACTTTAGCGAATGTGTAGTGGAGTAATTTATTGCAAGTGATGAGAGTGATAAGAATTTTGAGTTGTTTAGTGAATGAAGGTCACCACATGCCCCGAAAGGGCCACCTTAATATTTTAGCGGCAGCACTTGGATCTGTAATGGATTTTGAGCCTGAGATCAAGGGGGAACAGTTTCTCAATGTTTTTTTTATATACAAAGAAAAAATTATGCCAACAGAAGAAGCTGTTCTGCTGGGGCAAATATTAGTGCCATAAAACCTGTTATTCAAAATGCTCCTAGTCCCGACCACTGCTGGTAACCAAAGTGTCACTGTGGACTAAAAAGTAGAGTGTCCGGCTTTGAGAAGTACCGCAGGGCAGTATTAATTTAATATATATGTGTATTATATTTTTTATAAACGAAATTAAATATATTAATTAGGCATCAAATGTCTTCTGCGCTCTGACAACTGAAATGTAAATGGGATCGACCACCCATGTTCTTTTATTTTTGTTTAACGAAAAGAAAATATTTATGCCAATTTCAATATTGTTCAAACCAGATTTACATCTTTAAAAAAAGGCCTAGTAATTTAAGCATCAATACAATGTTGCAAAATATCAATCAACTTTTATATTGTGGTTATAAATTCAAAACATTTTTTGAGACGCACAACCAATACAAATTTTAATGCCAATGTACTGCCTCAAACGTTAAAACCGAACGGCCGACGGACTAATTGATTGATTGTTATTTACTTTTGACATTTGACATTTCAATGACAATTATAAAACCAGTTTAAGAAACAAAACAAAAGAAAATAACAAAAAAAACCCAACAAACAATAGAAAACAATACAAGTGTAAATGTAAACATGTGTTAGAGGTGATTTAATAGTACAAATTTGTGTAATTTGATCAAATTAACCGCAATTAGTTGGTTTCCATAACTGAATGTTTTTTGAAATTTGAAAATGAGCGTTGGAAAAAAAGAATTGGTAACGGGGAGCGTCGAATGAAGCGTTGTGAGGGTGTACCTTGATTTGGTTTACTGCTGTTTTAGAAAAAAAAAAGAAAATATATCAAAAAAGTAATAACAATAAATGTTAATTATATAAAAATCTTGGCGGCAAATTTTAAACTAGCAAAAACTAAATTTCAACACTAAATTCATATTTTCACTGTGGCGTAGCGAAGCATATTATAGTTCTTTCCCTCTGTCTGTCCATATCTAGACATTCCAAGCAGCAAATAAGGTCTAGCCGTTTATCGAACTCAGGACACTTTCTGGGGTAGAGGTAAGCTCAGGTACTTTAGTGCCTTGTCACTTAAACTGCAGGTAGAGAATGCGCCGTTCTTTTATTGCGCAACAACTTCCGAAGCCTTCACTAGAGATTAATTGATAAAAAGGAAGTCGCAGTACCGCAAAATACTTTGTTTACTAGATTTCCTACACCGATCATAACTGAAGAACCTGCATCTTGGCTAAAACATTGTCGTTGTGATTGATACCTAAATCGTACAATACAAAGAAAGCTGCTATAATTTCTAATGAGGCAGGGACTAGTGAACACATTTTCGAGACACGCAATACCTTAAATTGATTATGGTCTAAATTAATTAAGGTCTAATTTGATTACAAACAATATTGATTAAGAACTGTGTTTAGTAAGAACTGAGATTATTAGGGACCGATGTCTGTACAGAAATTTGCTCCACCAATCGCTCATGCTCTATTTTCGTAGCTGTCTCAGAAATACTACTCTGCTACTACCAGATAAAGGGAATCGACCCGGGACCGTCATGTACAAACATTTGTGCCTGTTAAACAACGCAGGTGCGCCATTAATTATTTCACTCATGTTTTGGACCACCATCACATATGATGTGAATCAAAAATCACTTTTCTCTATATCTATAAGCAACCTGCCTTTTATTTTATTATTCCTGAAATGGGACAGAACGGTCTAGAAATTAGGCATATTGTTTAAACTAAACAGAGTTGTATTCGATATAAAAATATGCAAAGCCCAGTCATCCATTTCGCTTTTACTGACGGCGTCTCGGCAGGACCCTGTCTTATCAGTTCAATTTCCATTTCGTCACCTCCAGTACATTATTTTTCTAACTGAAATTATACAATAAAACGAAAAGTTTTCCTTTCATCTTAACAGGTTTTAGCTCAGTCTTCTTCAATTTGCTAGTCTTTGTTGAGGCCTGAAATAATAAATTTACATAAAACTTAAATTTTCTGTGTTTTCTTTTTTCTTTGGCAAGAAAATAATTTTGCTGTTATTAGTGTACCATGAAACTCTCCCACTCAAATATTCATATCAGCTGCAAAATATGTAATTTTTTGTTGTTGTTTGCACAAAAAGGAAAAGCAGTAACGCAAATTATGCAAATTCTTTTATGATTTTCTTGCAAATAGTGCCTGAATATCTGCAATTGAATGCCATCATCATCATCATGATGATCAGCAACACCATCGTATAAACATTTCAGTCAAGCTTTAGTTTCTACGTGCCAGTTCTGAACTCGACTCTACCCGTAATAACAGAAATATGCATATTTATGAATTTAGACTAGATATATTGTAAGTAATTTAATCAAATTACTGCCAAAGATAAAAACTATTTCAGCAAATATGGGCATGAAATTGTTGAAAACCAACGCCTTATATTTTATTTTTTATTCATGTTAATTTGAACTAAATATTGAAGTGAAAAGAAAAAGTGTTGTAAAAATGCGGGAAAATTTATTATTAGCAGTGCAGTAAATAAATATAAGTGCGGTTAATATATTACATATGTATAAAGCTGGACTGGCAGGCGGCACCCCAAATATTGAATCTTAGTTCTTAGTAATTTGTCTTGGGGGTGCGTGACAAACAGGGAAGTTCGATTGACTGGGGAGTAGTTGCTGTCGACATCATCCCAGTCAGCCCAAAACAAGTGGACAATCATCGAATGCTGTTGTTGAAATTGATTCCCTGACCAAACCTGAAATTCAGATCATACAGTAACTTTTTAGCAACTCATTTGACTGTCCTGAGTCTCGTATGTTTTAGTATCAACGTAAGTTAGGAAATTTTTGATGATTGATGACAATCCTGTAATAAAAATTAGTTTCAGCCAACACAACGCTTTATCTATGATCCTTTCTTCTACGGTAAATCCAATACCTTAAGCTGTAGCAACATCATAGACCCGTAGCACAAGCCGTTAAAAGTAATTGCCTGATGAAAACGTCGCTGTCAAAGAAACGGCGATTGGTGACACCGTCAGTCTAAAAATGCATATTGTATTAAATGGCGACTTTCTTGAATTTCGCCCTAAATTGGAACATTTTTGCTTAATATACGCATTCCATGGGTCTCAACACAAGGCTTTATCTATTATCCCCTCTTCCATTCTTGGTAGGTTAGAATTTGTGTCGGCACAAGTCAATCATGTTTGTAAAATGCTGAGTTCCAGGTAGACGATGGGAAATCGATTGCGTACCCATTTATGAACAGCATTTTGTTGTCATTGCAATTAACTGAACCATTGGACTCAAATTTAGGCATCGCACTGGACTATTCGCCTCTTTGCAGGACGATTATGCTCTTTAAATGAAATATTTTTATCATTTGCATACAATTTAATTTCTCAGGATGAAAAATTCGACTTATGAAACTACTAATTGTGAGAGTTTAGAGGTCATGTGGTTTTTCGCAAATTTACATTTTGTTATTATTAACACCTAAACTTATGTATCTCACAGGGCAGAGTCCTTTTGGTAGGACGATTGTCGCCATCTGGCTACTATTATTATTTTATTATTTGCATTTGCCCTGGAACGCTACTTCTCTGCAAGGTGATAACTGACATGCAATTTGACATATGACAGCTCAGCTGTCAAAGCTTAGAAGTCTCTATTGGCGGACATGGCCATAAAGTTATTACAAATATGTATGTGAATATATTGATTCATTTAAAAAACAAAACTAAAACTCTGCCACCCAAGTATTTGGTAGCCAGCAAAACTATCCGGCATCATTGCCACCATTAAACCTATTTAAAAGTGTGTACAGTGCTGGCCAGTTATTTAGGGACAAGCTTTTTTGTTTCGCATTGAAGACAACTAAAAACTAAAACTTCAAAAAAAAAAACTTTAATAAAAAAATTTATTAATTGTGAAGAAGACAATGGACAAAGGATTTGATATTTAAATAAGTAAATAAGTAGATTAATTATTTTCCAAATGTTTTAAATGTATTGCATCTTTTTGGAGGCCTTGCGTTTAATTAGCAGCAGCTTTCGGCAGGAACATTGTTCTAAATATATTCAACATGTTGGGCTCTGCGCAGCCCAATTTAACACACTAACATTTTCTTTATAAAACCATTATTTTTACGGTTCGCATCATTGTCCTGTATAAAAATTATAATTTTCGGGGATATTTTGATTCGGATAATATGGACTAATATGCTTGGGTAAAATTTGTGGTCGAGGCTTGCAATTTTGCGGCAAATGGTATCAATTCTGTGCTGCTACAATGGCGTTATTCGCATGTTCGACGCTGCGTATACTTTTTAAAAATAAATTTAGACTCATCGCTGCAAAGTATTCATTTTTATAAAATTCATAAAAATGATGTGTTTTGTTGAATGAATTCTTGTCCCTAAATCCATGGCCACGACTGTAAATGCAAATTATATGCTCCAAGCCGTAAGTTATCGTTCAAATTATTAAATATAAAATTATGATTTCCTCTTTTATGAACCACAACACTTTCTACCAAACAGTCTGCCACCATAAAGGAGTACAGACACTCGCCTGCAATGTATGTTAAAATTATTATCTTTTAAGAACAAGGCCAACGGACTAGAGAGTAGACGGTGCGCTGCGGTGCGGACCATGTGTTAGTAGCGCTAATCTGTATAAGCTGCCACAAACAGTTTATGACTCAAAGTGTCATTTATATGCTAAACGTTTTTGCGTCTAAAGAACTTAATATTGTTTTTTTTTTTTGGTTTGAAAATTCATAAAAAAAGCTCTTTAAGTGCACAAGATTTTGCGCTTAAGATTTAAGTGAATTTGCGTATAAATTTAATTTTTTTATGTATATATTTTTTGCCTATAAACTACAGCTGTTATTGTCATAATTTTAATGACAAACAGGAGAAAAAGAAATGCTGGACAACAGTGTTCTTCGTCATTGTTTGATTTAATGAATGATGCAGACAAATTTAAACAAAAATGACCCAGTTTTTGGCTTAAATTTGCTTAAAACATTTTACATTTTTATAAAAGCTCTTAAGGCTTAAATTTTGCATAGTTGCGTCAGCTGAAATACCAAATCATTTAACTATACATAACAACAAAGTTTGTCAAAAGAATTCCAGATAACAATTTTTGTTTAATTTGGAGATGGGAGCGACATTTTTTCATTTCCTGTACGAAACTGCACCAATTTTTCCTTTGGCTAAGTTCCAATAGGAATAAAATACTCGGCTTTACTAACAAAAGTTCTTATGTATATAAAAATTGATTAAAGAGCCGAATAGAAGATTTCTTTAACAAATCGTAGGCTTTTTATATTTTCTAAAGCAGTTGTCAATGCTGCAAATGTGCTGTTTTTATGAAGTTATTCGTTTTAAGCGTCTAAAATCACTAAAATCAACTCTAACTTGAAAAGTACTCAAAACACAACTTTGAGTTGGCATCACTGCTTTATTTGAGCACCCATTTAACAGCTGATAGTTGCTTTTTTTTTAGTTGCCTTTGAAATTTATGAATCGACTTATATCCGAGCAACGCGTACAAATTGTTGAAATTTTTAATCAAAATAATTGTTCTACTCAAAGAAACTTTTGATGACAAAATAATTTCACGTACTGGCCCAATTGATTCGCCACCCAGATGGTGTGATTTAAACCCATTGGATTATTTTCCGGGGGGTTGTATTAATTCACTTGTCTACGTCGATAAACCACAAACAATTGAGCACCTGGAAATCAACAATCGAAGAGTTATCGGCGAAATACGGCCGCAAATGCTGAGAAAAGTTGTTGAAAATTGCGTGTTCCAGACTGCGCCTTCTACGCGCCAGCCGTGGCGGCCACATGACAGAAATCATATTTAAACATTAATTTCGTAAAATTTTCTTTCCAATAACAACCGTTTCATTGATATTAAAAATATATTTCCTTGTTTTATTATGATTTAAACTTGTTGCTCCATAAAAAGCCCCCTTATTTTTCGCTTTACATAAATAGTTTATACCTATTCAATAGTGAACTGTTTGTTTCGTAATATTAAACTACCAATGAAATTTCATGTAGCTTTTTTTTTTATTCTTAGTAAATCTATGTACGAAATATAATAATAATTAAGGTCAGAAAAGTACAGTCTTCAAGCTAATTGTCATCCCTGATTCCAGCTAATTTTAGTAACTTTGGCAAATTTACAGTGTGATTTTCCTTTAACTCTCTTTAGTCTCATACTGCGCCAGTTATTCTGGAACACACAAACACACATGCCTTAGAACTTACACTTGCATTTACACACTTGAGACGTTTTTAATACACAGGCGTAATCCTTCCACAGCAATCGAAAAGTCGATTTCATATATTTTGTACGTACTTTTTCATTCCAGCTAACCATATAAAGAATTTCTGTATAAAATTGTCATTACTTTAATTAAGTTTTAATATGCCAATTTAATGCATTTTCACTTTTATTTTTTATTTTTGTTTTGTATCGTTTTAGAGATGGCAAAGAAGATGGTTCGTTTTGTACGATGATGGTGAACTCACATATTCAGTCGATGAGCACGTAAGTTTTATTCTCGATGAATAATATTCGTAGACACATTAATTTATTAAGATTTTATATGTTTCGGTTTTGCCACCAGCCAGCTGTTCTTTAACAAGTGAAAATCAATTTGTTTATAATATTTGTGAAATGCAAAATGTAGGGGAAAAGTTTGAGAACTGCTGGCCGGCGCACTTTGGCGAAATAAATTGATAGTGTACGCCATTTGTTAAAAGTTAAATTAAATTTTATAAGTCTAGACATATTAAATTGCAATAAACGAGCAAAATACGCAAATTCAAAAGCAATTTGTTAAACCAAAAAAAAAAAAAAAAAAAAAACAGATTTAATAGTGATTTTTTTATTTAACAAAATTTATTAGTAACACAGATAAAGTTATTGTGCTATATAAAAAATATCAATAAATTTTTGGTCTAAGAAGTGATAATTTTTATTCTTTTATATTCCTAATGCTTCGTTTGTGTTGAACGAAATAGCAGAATCTCTATTCGGTTCAACAATTTATTTATTTAAATTTATTTGTTAAAGAAAAATTAACAAAAATTTTAAATAATTATTGGCGCAAACTTGGAATTTTTTTTTAGGTCCCTGTTCAAACAACTTATTAACTGATCTGATGAATTTCGTTATTGAATGTAGAAGAAAATTTTTCTGTCAGACAATTTAGACAACAGATTTGAATGCACAAATCTATTGTTATTAAATACTTATTTATTCAGTTTCCAAAAGCAAAGTAAAAGCAAAAAGGAATTAAAAATCATCTCAAGTATATAAATGCTATAACCACAAAATTATAAAATGTTATTGACAAAAATTAACATATCTTTTGTGAAGGCATCCCTTAATTTTCAACGTTTCCCCCCTTAATATTTATAAATATATTCATAAAAGCTAAAATTAGTTTGAAATAAATTTTAACTGAAATACTTATTACAAAATTTTACTAAAATTCTTTTCGAATAAGTTTTATTTTTAATGTTTAGGCCGGAGGAAAAAAACTATTGACTTATACTGTAAAAACTTCATCTTTATGGACTCTGTGACAGACGAATATTGTAGAAAAGCAGCCATTGAGTTGGGTTTCGTTCCGCTTAGAATAAGGTTCCCTTAACACTCTTTGAATCAATTACCTTAAAAATGTACGGGAATGTACGGAAAAATTCCAGGAATTAATTGGTAGGTCCTTAAAACTTTGTCTGTAATTTTTTTCTGCAGACACCTTTTATTCAACTTTCACAGGTAGGGGTTCTTAGACGGTAGAAAAAATAGCTTCTTATGGAGAAAAATTTAAATACCAATTTTTTTTTTTTGGATAACAGATAACAAAGTGACGGACAGTTGACACATTTTTAATCCCAGACCTAGAAGTTTTTTCTTTTCTTGCTATAATATGAAAATAAATTACTGATAAGTTCCACTTGATTTAAGAACTCAGAAGTAGTCTGGCCAACAGAAAGTAAACTATCAGTTCAGAGGATTGTAAGAAAAACTTACATGTAAAAATCCTTACAATGTCATAGTCTGACAATAAATTTATCTCTCAACATGCCGAACGGTTGTCAGATTATTGTAAAGAAAAAAATTTGCCAGATCTGCTAAAATTTTTATATATTAACATTTCACCACCAATGCGGGCACTCAGAGAAATTGAAATGAAATTATGCCGAAAAAAACCAATTTAACAGGACATAACATTGTTTCTAAATTGTTGAATGTTGGTTGTTTAGTTTTAACACCTTTTACGTATGAATAATCTTTTCGCTTTATTAGACCGATTTGATTTTTAATTAAGGCAGAAATATTGGATTTTAACATGAAGTCGAGTTTGGCCAAAATGATTTCATTTTGAAATGCAAACACCTTAACACAATCTTTCATATTTTTTATCTATAACATCTAGTCTTTAATAAACTCATTAGATTTCTATTCTAAAATATTTGCAAACTTGTTTATGACTTGAGTTGATGTAATTTTGTTTGCCATATTTTCTTGCTGCTGTTGAATCACAACATTTCGATTTCTTCAGCTCGAAAGCTTTAGACATCCAGTTGCAGTTTTTCTTTTTTTCATTTTACTTCGAAGGCCTCACTGAGAATATTTGCAAGGCTCTTTAATTAAACCCCCTTAACACCATTTTAACTGGCAACTATCAAATTATAAAGTCATTCAAAACGGATGCGAGCGGGTATTTGTTTAAATCATTCAAGTCAATAAATGCAAATCCTTCTTGCAAGTCTTAAAGTCTGCCAGAGAAAAAGAAAAAATTTACAGCAGCCATAAAAAACTAAACAACTGTTCAGCAGCGTAAAACTTGTCTGAAAATGCTGCCAAGTGGTTTTAAAAAATTACCTAAAAAATCATTTTCAAAGGAGGCAAATAACTGCTTATTAATTTAATCTCAAAATCGCAGCGTGAGAAACACAAGATTTTTTTTTTTTGGTTATATGTATGTATGTCCGTCTTTTTAGACAAATCTTAAACGTAATAAATAAATAAGTTTAAGTAAAATAAAAATGCAGAGATAAAATTGGGCGTAAAAAACATGAATTTAAATGACGGCATCATGTGGCAAAACATTAAAAGGTGACCCACATTATTATGGCCAAAATAAACTTAATTAAAATGTCAAAATAAATTTTGTTTAAATGGGCTGAGAAATCATTTAGATTGAAAAATAAAAACGCTTGACGTTAAATTTAATCTAATTTGTCAGAACCAGGGAATGCGCTTTCTTTTATGCAGTGAAATTGATGATTCACAAAACGGACAGGTAACAGCTTAATTAAACAACTCTTTAAACTGTGTTTCGAACGATTTTTCAATAAGGGAACGGAATAAAAATTGTGCCATGTAAGGACGGTAAGATGTGACAGTGTGCTGACAATGAGAAATTTCCACCAGCAGGCAAATTGATGATTATAAGAAAATCTTATAATTTGCCGGACAGTAAAATTATCTGTCCACAAAAACTTTGTCAGCTTATACGGTTGTCAGATTATTGTTTTGGAATAGATTGCTAGATCTGTTCTTAGAAATCGCCAGAAGACTGAAAGCTTTCAGAGGTATAGGCAGCGCTGCCAGGTTCCCTAATTTAGACATATCTGCGAATAAAAAATAACACTACAATGTCTGGCAGCTATTTGACAACGTAAACTTAAGATATTCTTACGATTTTCATATATCTGACAGTATTGCAGTGCTTCACCTGGTAAAATTGTAACACAAAATTTGCCTGTTCGTCCAGTTTCAAGACATTTTCAAACACTTTGTGCTATTAGCGATTACCTGCCTTTATCAGTTTATTGTTCTTATTTTCAACATAAATTAACAGGCAAAACAAATTTATTATATGAACTGAAGGTTAAACAGAATTCAGATTGTGTCTTTTTATTCCTTCATTTCCTCGGTGTTTTTGTTTTTGTTTCGTTTCCTGATTTTAATTTTGTTTGCAAAATGGTTTTGGTTGTTATGACAATGAGGTTCCAAATATTTGCATCACAAAATAGTTAATTGTTATTAATTATTATTAGAGAAAATGTGGAGGGAAGTAAATTGTAGATTTTAAGAGGGGGACAGCTGGATATTTCACGGTCGCCATTAGACTCATCAGCAACCAAATTGTCCTGCAGCTTAGATCATTATTGTGATAAATATATCCCATTTACAATGACATTTAAAACATTTAATTACATAAATATTTTCGTGTTTTATTTTACTTCCTATCAATTTATATTTAATATAAAGATCACAGGCAATTTGTTGTTTGTGATTGAAGAAAGAAGCTACAAAATAGTCACATTGACAAGCAAAACTCATAATAGACCTTTTCCTGAAACTTATACATGTGGGAATAATAAGGGATAGTTTGTGATTTTCTTTGCTTAAACTTGCTATTCGTACAAATACACGGAAAATTACGATTGCAATTGGCTGGTTAAGGCTACAGTTTGCAAAATTCGACTTATTATTGATAAGGATTTCCACTAAACACTATCACCCCCTTCATGGCCTCAGACTTAATGGCAGGGACTGTGAGTAGGTGTGTTTGTACATTTAATTTTTTCAATGTCATAGTTAATGAAGCTTTAAATGATTTTAGAACTGAAAAAATAAAACCCTGCATGTGTCAAAGTTCCAGGTAACACGTTTCGTATTTAATTTCCAATATAAATTATATACATATAAAACCCGACATTAATCAATTCTCCTTGATGATCTTGCGGTGTCTGGCAAATCAAAACTTTGTGTTTTATGTGACAACCAAAAGCGTTTTTAATGAAATTATCTGGCAAGCGACAAATTGTTTATTTGGAAATAAAGAAAGAAGGACTCTCTTCCTTCTGGAAATCGTTATCTTGTTATCGCTAATTTGAATCATGTTTTGCCATAAATTCGTATATTTGTCTTTCGTTTCCTTATTGAAAATTCATTCATTAAGTTCACCAGAATGGCCGCTACGATGTGTTTAAAGCAAAACCAAACAATTTTGAACGCTGCATGAGTGAAAAAACCATGATAAGATCGTAAGTAAAAGGCATAAATTATATTGTCGATACTGAAAAAATTTAAATCGTAAAAAAAATTTGCTGAAGGAGTTGGCACGTTGAGAATTTATTTGTAAAAGTGAAAATAATATTGAAAGAAACGATGACACAATAATTATATTTTACTGGAATATAACAAATGTCGAATGTGGGATGGTGGCGCAGATATTTTAAAGGACGGATAGACGGATGCGCTTCTGAAATAAAATATTAAATACCAAATTTATCGGAGCCAGTGACGTATAGTGCAGTTCACTAATCGTGTCATTAAAAACAGTTTATAACAAAAGCTTCCCTTAAAAAATACTTCTCAATTGGGTGTATGAGTAAATGGTGTTTTATGTGACTTATTTAAGGCTATTCAAGAAGCAGAATTTATGAAAACATTTTTGTATTTTGAACCACGAAAGTATTGTAGAAAAAAATGAAAAAGTTTTTCGGTAGATATTTTTTTGCATGTCCAAATATAAAACGCCGAGTGAGAGTCAATTGCTCTTAATGCACTCAACTTACTTCCTGCCTCAATCACTTGCCCCAAACCTCACACGAAATTGTTGTCCTGGCAAATTTTCTTGCTACACAGAGGGAGAGCTGCACGATATACATACGTGGATTACACAATTTGCAAAACCTTTCGCCACCTTTGAGATTGAGTTAGAAATTTCAGTTCATATAATGAATCAGTCAGGTTTATCACCTGACCAGATAAGGAGAAACCAGTAAATCAAACTTGCTAGCATACTTGATGTAAGTGAAATGATTAGGGTACTCAAACGGTGTGAGATAAGCAAATGCGAGGATAACAATGAAAAATTGGATTATCCTCTGCATCAATACTCCGCTCTCTCACTACTACAACCACATTAGCATTAATATGATACCTTGCCACACTTAACTCGATTTGAAAAAAATTGGAAAATACGGAGTAAGGGCCAGAATTCCTAAAATATCTTGATACATATTAAGTCCGTCGGTTTCACTACAATAAAAACGAACACTGGAGGGTGCATATCGAACGGTACGAGTTCCCACTCCTAACCCAGCCAGCCTATGCCAGCTTGTCCCGATTTTGGCTTTACGAACCTAAAGTTAACAAAATGGATTGGATTTCCCAAAATATATTATAATTATTACTGGCTTTTAAAATTGTTTGTAATGAATTAACAATTAAAAGGAATAAAATCAAAACAAATCTTGCATTTGTTATATCAGAAATTGCTTTATTTCAGATTAAGGAAACAATTGAGAGTCCAAAAACTTATATATGTATATTCAGTACATTTTTCCAAATTAACTTAAATCCAGATTTGTGGCTGCCTGTTCTTTCAGCCAAGTATTTATGTGGTCGAAATCTAAATTATGATAAAGTAATAGGTATTATTTTAGGGCTTAGAAGAAAAATGTTTGCTTAAATAAACACAACGTTGGAGTCGACCATAAAATAATTCGTGTGAACAGCAGGTTTTATATTTTCTTCATATGTTTTTTTTTCACGTTTTTTTTTTTGTGCGGTTGTCTAACCATCTTTTGCTGGCTCTCCTGGCTTAGAAAATATTTATGTACATACTGATGTTTATAAGTTACAACATTGTATAAGAACATTTCCTTAAGATCGTAGTCATGATTTAAAGACAATGAGGAAACATAAACTATTGGTACGTGCTCCCTTCTGTGAAAGTAACACTTACAATGGGATTTTGTACTTTTTTTTTTAATCAGTTGTTGTTGTTGGTATTATTGTTTTGATTTTTTTTTTTCTTTGTCATGCATACTTGTATCAGTTTATGTTGTGCCTTCGTTGTATGACAGTGAAGCGATTAGACAAAATCATAAACATTAAATCACAGCATCCACAGCAGTATTAAGTGAAAAAGAGTAGGAAATTGAATACTAATTGGCACCCTACTGTAACTGTCATAACTTGTTTGAATAGAGGAAAATATTTCGCCAGAACGAAGATTATATTATATTTTGCAAAAAATTTCTTTATTATTTTCAAGTCTTGGCATAAGACTGAAAGTAACAAGAATTACAGTGTGCGTTGGAAAAGAACTGCCAAGAATAAACGTGGGCACATTTTGGGGAAAAATAAAATTTATACAAAATATTAGCGGAATGATTTTTGAATGAAATGCAGAATCCACAATAATCTAGCGTAAAGGTCCTTAGTGGCAAAGAGGGGTAGTAATTGGAAGACGAAAGTTTTCAGCTCACCTCTAAAACACTTTTAGACAAAATTTTGTTATCAGCTGCTGAAAAAGCCGTTTTTAATCCACAACCGGCCCAGACATGGGCATTTCAAAAGTGCAAATTTTGATGCCGAACAGTCTTGACAGTTAAACTCAGTTCCTGGTTTGTGTCCTTAAAGCCATTGATACCTTCGCAAAATTGCTGAAAATTTTAAACACACATACTTCTACGATTGTCCAGTATAAACAGCAAAAAACACTTATTAAAAATATGTTTTTATAATTCTCTGCCAGAGAATTCCGAACTTGAATAATAGCAAATTAAAGTAGAATTTTTAATATTTGGTTTGTTTTTTAAAATAATGGCGCATAATAGGAGAACAATGTTCAAGCAACTTATTTTTGAATACCAGGCAAACAAGAAATTTATTAATTGCTACAAAAGATAGACAACAAAATGTTGAACTATTAGACCAAAAAAGTTAACGAAATCAAATAAACAGTTTAAGTTGTATAACAAAAAAACTTAACTGAAGAGAAAGAGAAAATCAGCCACAAAAAGTGGTGAAAAAACTTCGAACAATTGAGGCGAACAAATATATGGTTAAGGTGACAATGTTCTAAGAGACACTAACTTTTGTTATACGCAATTTAACGGAAAACTGCTAATAATGTTTTGCAAGTTTCAACAGCAAATGTATGTTTGAGGTTAGAATATTCATCAGCAACAAGTTTTTTTTGTATATAATTTAACTGAAAATATTTGAAAAAAAATCATGTACGCATAAAATTCACTATACAATGAGCACGACTTTCCAGAGTCCTATAACAACTAAAAATAACGTAGAACTTAATTATGGTAATCATTTTATTATTACCAATCATATCATTGTCAAGAACAAGCATTTTATTATAATTCACTACTATTAAAAACGGCGATATTATTTTCACAAGTCAGTCCATAATTGTTGCAAACAACCATGTTATTGTCATTTGCATAAATAGTAGCAGTGGCATAATTAGCATCATTATTTTTACTAATTACCATATTATTGGCATTGCAAACTCTAAATTATAATAACATTGTTGCACTCAGCCATAGTATTATTATTCGATAATACATTCCAAGACTGTTTCAATGGCCAATGGAATGTTATTGACATGGAGATCCATATTATAACATTGTATGGTGTTAAATTGAAGAACATTTTTGGAACATCAGTATCATTATCGTTGTATCACGTTAATCGGGTTATATGTTCTTCAAAGAAGAAGGACTTGGACAACAAATATGTGTGATGTTGAACAATGTCTACACTATTATTGCGGTAACAATATTTCGAAATGCTGTTCTTAATCGTGTTGGTCGAATAACTTTATTATTTATTGTTTAATCGGGAGCAAAGAATAAATATAGCCGAATTTTTTTAAGCTGATCAGAGATTGTGTTATATAATATATATATGCCGATAAAAAAAGGAAATTTATTTATGATTTCCTTTCCATCTTTCAGCCCGAGACTGTACCACAAGCATGCATTGATATGACCAAAGTCTTGGAGGTCACCACCGCCGAAGATGTGACAGGTCATACAAATTCGATTGCTATAACGGCGCCGGATCGTGTAACGTTCGTTAAAGGTACCTGCCCCGAGGAATCGAAATGGTGGTTGAACATATTGGCAGCGTTTCCCAAATCGAAGGGACGTCATAAACGTAATGCCACATTTCCGGGTGCCCAAGCTACCACGATATTGCAATCAACCAATTCAGATGCAGCTGCCGTTAGTGCAACAACACGTAATCGTCATAATTCCTATCATAAGGATATTTTAACGTCCACCCAATCAACTGGCGTTTTAGCATCAACTACCGTTTCTTCGTCGTCAGCAAATACCACCGCATCATCTGCGGCGGTTACTGCAAATTCTATAGCGTCAAAGCAAGAGAAGAAGCCATCAGCCATTAAAATAAAAAACAACAACAACAACAGCAGCAGCAGCAGCAACAACAAAAACGGCAGTTCAAAATTATGGTCGCATAATGATGTTGTCGTAACAACAAAAACATCAAATAGTAAAACTGCTGCAGGCATTAAAAATAATCATAACGCTAATGTACGAAATGCTGCTGTCAATAATGATGACGATGACGATGATGATGATGACGATGATGATGAAGAGGAGGATGATGGCGTTGAAACGGGCGAAGATGATGAAGAAGACGAATGTGATGAAGAGGAAGAAAGTGGTAATTCAACGGGTGAGGAATGCAATACCAAAAAGAAGAGTTCAATGGCTGGGACAAGTGTTCATGATGAAAATAATCGCAATGCTGTTAATGAAATGAAAAATAGAGGTAAGTTTCGGCTCTAAAACAAATGATTATGCGCAAAGAGAGAACGAGGTGGAGAGAAAAATCAGTTCTCTTTTGAACATTAATTTTATATATATCTCCTTTTTATTGCTAATTTTAATTAGGCGAAAAACATTTACATCACAGGTGTCTGGCGTTCTTTTTAACTCAAACATTTTATAAATATTATTAGGCGTTCAAATAGGCTTTTGTGTTGGCAAGTGATTCCCAAAGCATCGTAATGAGAATCAATAAATACACCAACACTTTATGAGAGAGGTTTATGAGAACACAACGAATTTTTTGTAATAATGATTTAAAATACATAAAAACCAGAAGAGATAAAAAAGTATAAAATTAATGGATGACATTTTTATTTTCATTATCGTCATGTGTTTAGTAATTCTCATTTACTTCTGACAGTTTTTCAAACTTTCTCAATACTCTCCTCAAGGGCAGGGACTGTCACCACAATGACACATCACATGACCACTTCCATGGTGCCGAAAGTGACGGCCTTAGAAGTTCAAAATTAAAAAAAAAACAAATATAGTGCAAAGGAAGCACTCTGATCCATAATAAGTGGCAAATTATAGAAAATAAAAACAGTTATTCTCAAGCGTGACAAAATATTTAATCAGTTTTTAGGGCATCGTATGAAAAAACAGGGGATTCAGTAAAATCTAACACAGTTTCGTGATCCAATTAACATTAAAATGTTGAGTAATGATGTTACTTTAAAACGCTTGATTAATACTTGTTTTTGTATTCCTCTAAAACCATAATCCGGGTCGATAAGTGACATTTCGAACGTGACATTGTTTTCATAATTATTGAGCTGATTAAAGATTAGTAACCCTTGATTGAATATATTCTTCTAGATATTATTTATACAAATTAAATTTATTTCTTTAACGCATTCGCAGTACGAAGCATGATCACATGATTTTAGGGTTCAAAGTAAAACAAACTAAAATTTCTTAGCTGTTTCTGTATTGTCTTATACACACATTCGTGAGGCAAATTTTAAACAAATATTTTATAGCGGATGGCGTTACAAATTCAAAAATAAATTGTAACGTAAGAAATGTCAGAGTCTACTTTAAACTTCGATAGCCGATAGTAATCACATTGTTGTCGCCTTCGCTGTCATTCATTCAGTCAGTTGTCCCAAGGTAAGACGGGTCGATGTAGTGCTCAACAGCACGTCAAAGAGTCATAAATGTTTTACAAAAACAATGACGCGTCGTAGGAGTAGTTCAAAGATGTAATTTTTTTAGTACGAAGGAGGCCAAGCCCATGATTACTAAACTGCTTTTGACTAGAAATGGACCAGCAATATGTGATGTAAATTTTATTATTTTAACTGGAGATAAGAGAATGCATTAGTCAAGGAGATAGTACGGTTTGAAATCGTTAAACCTATCTCCCAAGACACAGACTTTTCATCTGCCAAAATTTAATGCCTAATTTATGTGTTAAAGTCATAACAAATGATTCATCTCTATATGAGTGCAGTCACGACGAGAATCAGATCCCGAGCCGGTATTTTATAGATAATGGCATCAATAGGCCTTTATAATATCTGACGCGCTTCACCTTCAGTTGGTAATAATTTCAAACGGGGTTATTGAGGCTAATGAAAACCCATTTAAATTTTTACTTATTCGAATTTGCTTTTGTTCTCAATATTGCACTTTATTCCAAAAGTCGTCGTCGTCGTCGTAGTCGTAGTCACATTCAGTCGCAAACGGTTCTATGTATTGCCTTATGTCTAAAATATTTCAAGTGTCTATTAAAATTACGGAATTTTTCTCAACGGCGAGTCAAAAAACGAAACTCGTTTGATGTCGACTTGATGTGACAACGATGATGACTTTTGGAATGTGACAGATTGATTCATTTATGTATTTCTTAGTAATTAGACACCTGATTGAATTCTTTTTGCCTTCAATGTAAATTTCCAAAAAATGGGTATTTCAACAAAGAAAAATGTTTATCCGATTGCCATTAAATTAAACCAAAAAAAAAAAAAAAAAAAAACAAATTAAAATCAAAATGAACCATAAATGTCATTATTTGCATGAAATACTCGTACGAAAGATATTCAGCCAGTCTTCGTTTCAAATGTCAATTTAATTTTAGAAGCAAATTGTTTTTTTTTTATTCTGTAACGTTCAATAATCATTTTTGTTTTGTTTTCTTCACAATAATCAAAGTCTTAATTGGAAGAAACAAATTTCTCATGAATGACGAGACGAACCCATTGAAAATAATTGACATTGATCAAAGATGACAGCTGAGGGTATGTGTTTAATTGGCACAGAATCATCATTATGAGTTTATTAACATTTAGTACTTGCACGTTTAACATTAATAAAAATCACTTAAAGCGACTTATTGTAATTATGGCATCCACAGATGATGATGCCTGTCATAAATAAAAAGTAATTGAGGATAATTTAAGACCAACAAATTTCAAGCGGGTCAAACTATTCATTTTTGTTGTTGTTATAATTAAGAGCCCGAGAGGTGGTTTTGTTGCTTAATCAATACAGAACAACGGCAGACTTTAAGTTCTGCTGAGCTGTGTCCAAACTAAACAAGTCCATTGTTATTGGTTTTGCTGCATAGCAAAACAACTTTTTTGTTTGTTTTTTGATTATTAAAAAACTTAAATTCTTATTTTTTTCCTTTAATAACTATAAATACTTGTTGTTACATTGTATCGATGAAGTTGTGGGGCTTAAAATAAACTGATAAAGATGAATATGAATATGAGGCAAAAGGAAAAAGAATCATCTTTCTACCTTCAATACATTGTTGCTGATATAAATATTTTCAAGGTTAATTTAAAATATGTGCCTGGTTGCGTCATATGGCTGCTACACAGGGTTGGCTGACTTATTTCATTTTTCTTAGTTCAGGTTTAACATTTCTCGAATTACATGCGGTTAAGGGGCATTTGGGGTATTTTTTAGCGTTTTAAATTCACTGGTTTATAATGAGCGATTTCGGAACGTTTAATGAAAAAAACTGCCTAAACAAAAATTACGCGAAAGCAGAATTGCCGTTTCAATAGACTTGTGTTGAAGATTATATTTTTGACGATTTTAGGAATAGGGAAACGTTTTGAAAATTTTTGTTGGCAAAACAGCATTTCTAAAAGAAAATGCCGCACTTTAACATAATACCTCACAAAATGACGAACCGAGTACTCACCTTAGACTAAAATTTCTGTCAACATTTCGACATTTTTTTCACTTTTTTTGTATAAAAATAACTTAAGTCTAGATGTTTGTCAAATTTTTTTATTTAAATCATTATAAACTTTTGTTGGGATGTATTTACATCGATTTGATTTTGTTTCTATTTGGTTTTTCTTGACCCACAGCACAAATATCCCAAGTTTGTTTGGAATCCCTACTTAATACAATGTTTAAAAATCTCGATATTTATATATTTATTTTTGTTGCTGTTGTGTTGATGATTATTATGATGGCATCCACATATGAGTTGCACGCACATTATTTTCTTGATAACATGGAATGGCTGTGGGGCTCAAATTGTATTAGTAAAACTAAATATGATATTGTGGAACATTTAATGAGTAGATGGAATTCTAAATTTTCTACTTCTTAAGCACTAAAAGTCAGGCAAAAAAAGAAACTGCCTATAATTTAGAAAGCAGAGTGTGAGAAGTTTTGCTTCGGCTTTCGATCGATGCAGAACTCTCACTTTCTCTGGGATATGCTTCACTTCAGAACGGGTTATCCGTAATGATCTATCTTGATTAGTTTTGGGCTCAAAAGAGCAGCGAGATCTTTAATCTGTCAGAAAAATGCACAAGAATCAAAGCCAACAATGGCCATCATTTTTACCACCAAATTTATATTGACAAAACGTTTCAAAACTTCAAATGTGAAAAAATTCCGCAGTTTTTTTAGTTGGCAACTTTGTTTTAGTGGCGCGGATTTTGTTGCGACTTCTAAGAATACGTTTCATTCAATCACATAATGATGATTAAACCTCTAATTCTTCTCGTCTCTAAGATATTTTGCTTTCAAACAGTTCAGGTTTTTTTCAGAATTCAAATTAAATTTAATGAAACAACTCATACATCAGAGTGATTGATTCATCTTAATAAAAATCCTTTTAATCAGACATCAAAAAGCTTTTATTTTACTGTTCCATTATTTGGCAAATATTTTTAAAGGCCAAACAACTAAATATGATCGTCTTTGTTTTTTGTGTTTTTATTACGCTGATAAAGCGACTTCTTTCAAGGATACACTTTTAAAAAGTAAAATTTATTATTAATATTTGGCAAAATGAAATTGTCCACTCAAGTGTATAATTTTAATCACAAAATTTAATGCTCAAGACGAAGATCATCATTTTGGGTTGGTCTGCAACAAATGCATACATTTTGTGTGTAAATTTGTACATAAAACGAAAAAAATATTTTTGTGTATGTTTTTTTTTTTAAATATATGAAAGAAAACCATTGAATCAAAAAAATCTAAATTAAGCCTTGATTAATCAAACCAAGTTTATGTAAGAAAAAATATAAATATTAAAAGTAAAGGTTCCAAAAAGGGAACATTAGAATGATATGGGTTAACGAAATTTTTTATTTTTATATCTTAATATTTTGTTAATTATAAAAAAATGTTTCAATGGGAGCTTTCAAACTTGGGTGGTTAATAGTGATCATTAGCCTTGAGGTTATATCCTCAAAATTGAAGGTCATCTTTGTAGGTTTTCGTAAGTCGCTTGTCTTGGTGAATAACACAGAAGTCACAGTTGTCATCAAGCCATCGTCAGACACTTAGTGTGACATATGTCCCACAATCCAAAGGGCGTGGCCAATTTGCAGTATATAATATTCCAGACCTTTCACTTTATTTTTCAATTTAAAAAATTAATTTTTTCTTGGATTAAATTGATGGAAGGCGCTTAATCATTATATTTTTTGCTAATTTTTTTTTTTTAAATCTTTTGACTCAATCAAAAACACATTTAACGAATCATTGCAGCTTGCAAGTGAAATTGACACAAATAAATATAGTTTTAAGCAAAATACTTGCAGGCTGTCAAGCAAATTAGGCGTAAAAACAATCAATTTAAAATCACCATCGTTTATGTTCAGACACGCATAAAATTCATTAATTAGCCGAATTGTAAAGAAATTGTTCAAAACGCCAAAAAAAAAACGCAAATCTTATGCATTAATTAATAAATAAGAAAATAATTATCATTTTGCAATCACTTTTTCAGTATAACCTTGTTTAGATATAAATTGCATAAAAATGTCATACAGCCTTTTGCTAAATACTTGACAAATTTATGAACAAATAAAATGTTTGACTACATTTTGTCATAAAATCTGCAGAGAGCAAAAAAAAAATGTTCAAATCATTTCGCAAAATAATTACAGCTTATTGAAGTAAGTCACCAACACAAATTTTTGTAATTTTAAATGTGTAAATTATTTTTATGTTGGTTTTATTTTATACACTTTGCTGCATTTGATACACAAGTTACGAGCAGAGTTTGAAAAATCAGTTTGAAAATATTTGGTTTTTGTAGTAGTTATTAGACAACAATTCCATATACAAGTTAAAAACAATCTACACAAAAAAAAAAAAAAAGAAAAAAAGCTTTAGCTTTGCCAGGCATCGTTGGCGTAAAACCGCTGGCTGTTAAAAGGACTGTCACACACATGCCATGAGCTTTAATAGTTTGAAACAAAATTGTTGTGAAAAGAAACACTTAAAAGCCAAAATATTACTTAAATTATTTTGAATAAAGACAGATACAAAACGGCTCAAGAGGAGTCTACTGCCTGCATCACAAATAGGGACACTTCTTCTTTGTCATTGACAGAATATTGGTTTTGCAAGGATGTACAAGAGTTCGAGTTGGAGCTGAAGGCAACCGCTTTTTTAAAACCTAGAAGATAAAATTCAAGACCAGCTTTCCAAATGAAGTTCTCATATCTTTTTAAATTCGGGCATTTTCAAATATTTCACCTTAAATATAAATAACTTCTAACAATAAATTTTCAAATATGTGATTCTGAATAATTTTGTTTCTTGTTTTTCAATTGATTGTTTTTTTTTTTTTGATGATTCTTAATACAATAATTTCTCACTTTTTGATAAGAATTTAACATCAAATAATAATAAATTAGTTAAAATCACCCTGAAAAAGCAGTACAGAACGGCAAAAAATCACTCATGTGATTTTGAAAATACTATAATCGTCATGTAATTAATAAAAAAAAATAGCACGCCCGATCCCAAAATCACATGATTGAATTTAAATTCACATATTATTTGAAATCATGTGATTATATTTAAATAAAAAATATTGTGTTGCAAGATAAAACTTGATTCTGAAGATAAAAGTCATACGTGCATTTTTAAAATCACATGTGATTTGAATTCATGTGGTTTATAAAACGCCTATCTGAAGAGAATTGCGTTGAAAACATAAATCGATAATGTGATGTTAAGTTCAATTGAATAGAAATCGCTCAGGCGATTTCAAAATCACATGTAATTTGAGTTATAGGGTTTTTAACCCCTGTCCGACTAGATGATAATTATTGCTTGTAAGAAAAACAAATGATTTTGAAAATAAAAATCATGTGCGTGGTTCTAAAATAACATGTGACTTTGAAATCTAACCTGTGGAAAAAAAATGGTTTTCCAAATAAAAATCAGTTGTGTGATTTGAATAATATGACCTGATCTTATTAGTTGCGAGTTTTTATTCGTGGAAAAGCAAAATTAATTTTGGGAATAAATATCACGCGTGTGATTTTAAAATCACTCTTGTAATTCGAATTATGCGTTATTCAAACCTAATTTAATAAGATGAGCGATTGTTTTTGCAAGAAGAAAATTTATGTGATTTTAAAATCACATGTGATTTGACAAATTTATGAGTATTTAAATGGTGGAGAGCGGTTGATCAGAAAATAACATGCTGTGATTTAAAAAATAATCTTACTAATGGCCAGCGTTGCTGCTTTTTTCTATGTGTCATGAAATGTTTTAAGTTCTGGATGGATTTTTATCATGTCAAATGCTTTTTAGAAGTCAGAGGTCTAGAAATTAAAATATAACTGAAATGGCATTAGCATTAAAGTGTTACTGAAGTGTCAGGGGACACCCCGACTAGATTTTAGTTAGTGTTTGTGATAAACAAGCCGAATTGTATAAGTAAAACAGCGCAGAAATTACATTTAATATTTTCGGACGTGGGAAACCTAAACTGATTTTCAATATTCTCTATAACATTTAAGTGAGAGCAGTGCCTAAAGTAGAGTGCCATTAAGCACAGAGTGTATACATATAATTGAGCATAAAAACCTAATTAAATAGTTTCTTTCAAGAGACTGCATTTTTTTGACAAATCGTCGTGCAAAATGGCAAGTAGTTTTTCATTTTAACTGTGGCAGCATTAAACTGCTTAAGCAGCCAAAAGCAACATTAAGGTGTCACTCAAACAAACAACTATTTTCTGTGTGTGTTGATTTTTTTTTTTTTGCTAATCAAAAACCTGAATTCGAACGCTGATCGAACAACCGAAATCAAACAACACGTTACAATTAGTTTTGTCAATTGTTTTTGTTAAGCACTCGAAAGCAGAAATTAACTGCAATCGATTGTGTCAATGGAAGTACTGAATATAAAATGATTTAATAGAGCATTAAATTATCATTAAGCTTTCAATGAAATTCAATTATAACAACGTAAATGGTATAATTTTTTAATAAATAATAATTAGTTTTACAGCGAAACCAATAGGATTTTTAAAAAAGGCATATTGTGCTATAAAAAATACGCAAAAAAAACTATAAGAACTTGTAAGTTCTGGTAATTAATTGTTTGGTTTCGAAAAAAACTTCATTCAACCTCTTGCCAGCCTTCTGATTTGCACGTCTGATTTGTTTAAAACTTTTACAAAAATATAGTTTTTATATTTAAACCTTTTTCAGAATGTTTACGGCATTTAGTTCTTTTTGCAAACAATTTGACCTGTTTGTTTTTGTAGGGCTGATTTTATTACCTTTCACTTTATTTTCCGTTTGCATTGAAATATATTTTAATGTCGTTTTTTTTTTTTGTTTTCATTCTTCTGGTTTTTTAGAGAGAATATAAAATTTAATGGGGAATACTAAAAGATGCATTAAATGCAGTGTCAAGAAAACAAATAATTGATCATTTATTTCTGTAGTAGGCGCCATCCGAAAATTAATAAAAATTGCATTTAAAGGAAATGTTTCAAGATCTCGTCACGGCCACGTATGATACATATTAAGATTTTAAGACAAAGATAAAACAGAACTGATTGGGGCATAAAAAGGATACAAGCGAACTTTAACTTTCGAAGTCGGTAAACAGAATATTGAAAAATAAAAAAACTCTGACCTGGCCATAAAAATTACCAGCTGAAGATCTTCAGGATCTTATATATTACTATATGACCAGAAATATATGTTTCGTATTGTCAGAACTACAATATTGATACACACAACCGTATAATAGTTAAAATTTAAAATACTCAAAAGTATAAGTTAAACATTTTTTAATAATAATTTTTATTCCAAAAAGAATTTTTTACATCAATATAATATTACAAATTCCATGGATAACCAGAACTTTAACGTTTCCCAACATTTTTAGCACAAAAAACTGATTTCCAGTCTAGTTGTGGACTTTGTTTTTATTAGATCATCTGCCGCGCTCACTTAATGTCACAAATAAGTCAAGCTTTCAATCAGTTTGCGGTTGTTCCTTTTACACAAATATGGTGCAGAACAGTCATGTTGTTGAATAACATAAAAAATTACAATAAGAAATATTAAAACTTATCTATGACGGGCTTAAATGAAAGTACAACCAATAATAACAATAGTTGTGTTATTCTCTGAACATACAACTAGTTCAGTATGGTCGTGATAAACATTTTATTATTGAGTTTTGTAGAGACTTGTAATGTGGAATTGGCCAAACAATTTGCGCAAATAATACTATTGTTTTGCACAAATCATAAATTTCATTCTACATTCATAGATGACAAAACAAGCATTATGATAATGCTAACAATAATATGCTTATGGTGACATAATCAATGCACTCTTTTACAAAAAATATAGTATCATTGTTACAAAAATATTTCAGTTTATTATTGACAATAATATTTTTAATTACTGGAAGCACAAATTGATACTTTTAGGAGGACTAAATAATATTCAAAAAACAATAATTGAAAAGACGCCGAAAACTTTTCGATGCCTAAAATGTTTTTATTTTCGTCCTACTGGACACAATATAAAATAATAAGGCAAACGTTTTATATTAAAAATGTTTCTTATATGGATGAAAAATATATATTATTTTCGACATGGTCTCCGTGCAGCCCGACATCGTCCACCATTCTGTTGTTTTAATTGCTCTAAATAATAAAAAAAAAATTAATTACCTGCCAACAGGCATTTGTTTCACTGTTAAAATCTCTTGCCACCCCAGAGCTGTTCGCAAATTTAGAAACAGGAAGCAGTGACAAGGATTATGAGCTGGCAGTTCCCATGTATCTCATCCCTCGTGCTTGTGACGATATAACATGTTTTGTTTGCAAGTTGGGACATTTTTTGCTTCATATCCATTTTGATATATAGTGTTACACTTTTCCTCATAAACGTAAATGTACAGGACACCGCTTTAATGCCAAATAAAACTGTGGATCCCCCTCGTCTTGTTCATTTAAATATAACAGCTGTTTTTATTGTTCATTAGTTTCTGCATTGCATTGCGATGGATCCATTTAATGTCCTCAGTTACGAAGCATCAAACACGGTGCCTCATGTAAAATATGAAGTATTTGTTCGACTAAAATTCATTTAACTTTAACCATTCCAGGCTCTTTCCAGCTTCGATCGTTTAATATGACTCGAAGGCCTTAACGACTACTTCTGTTGTGGCAACTTCTTTTCAGTGAGTTTGAACTTGTACGTCATTTATGCTGGTACAACTGCTTATCCGTTAAGCCCTTTTTAGCCACTGAAATTAGTGTTGTAGGGTACCCAAGTCCCTTATTTTGCTTTAACGATAGTGTTTTTATGTAAAAAATTGTTGCATCTATACACGGAACTTTCTTTTTGCATTTTCTTCAAAACTTGCGAAGTTGTCCAGCATTTTTGCTAATGACTGGACTGACAGTAGGCGCTGTGGAAATATATAAAGTCAGGCAATTATCTAACTGCCCTCGTATTCAGTTCTTGCCTTAATGCCAGGCATTTGTGCTTTGGAAAGTTGCATACAAAGTTTTCTTACTGCCTGCGCTATAACCGTTCGAATATCAAACGAAATAAAATATGTATTTAACTCTGCCATATACATACGCTGTGCCAAAAGACATTTATAAACCTTCGGACAATGCATTTAAAAATATGTATGTTAAATTCGAAAATTAGGTCCATCGTACAATGTTGCATATGAATGTTTCTTTGAATAAGAACACCAAAACGCAGCCAAAGAACGAACACCCATTTGCGAGAAAACGAGAACATAAAGAACCTTTTTGCTACGGCCAAAATAAACAATGAAACTCTCAAAGAGCAGAAGGAAAAAGAAATAAGAAGACAAAGAATGAAATCAAATAAAACATGCAAACACACGGGGCAAAAATTTCGAAATTATTACAACTGATTTAAGACGAGATGCCTGTGAACTAAATTAGCTTAGACTGGACTTAAACAACCCAGCGGCATATGAACCCACAAAACTTATCAGGACAACAGCAACAACAACTAGAAAAAGGCCCTTTGATTGCCATAATGCTCTGGCATACAGACGAGTACATTGTGCGCATGAATGCAGATGATGCACTGCATGCTGGTGACGATGGTCAGGCTGACGTTACGCATGATGGGGACGATGGCGATGATGACGATGATGACGACGATTCAAGTGTTAAAGTAAATAAAATGTTAATTTATTACATGAGTGTCAGGGCTAGACACTGCGTTTAAAGGAGGTGTTATCTTTGGCAAAAGCACCAACAGACCAACTGATTCTCAACGACCAGCAGGAAAGAAGATTTTAAGCAAAAGCTGGATATAGAATTAATTTTCGTTACCCTACTGCCAGCAATTCAGTGCGCAAAAAGTGATAAGCCAGAACACAGTGAAATTATATACAATATTGAATCAAATACTTTGGTTCTCCTGACCGGTTTTTTGTGAATTTCATTAAGTCACGATACGATATATAGATTTTTTCGCCTGGTTTCCAGCTGCCCTTGACCTTGCCTTGAAAAATGTATCTTATGTTCAATGGGAAAAACGGAATTGAAATTGAAAGTATATCGATGATGATGAGGAAATGCAAGCTTTGCTGAAATCACCACTTCTATCCATGAAAATATACAGCAGAGATCTATTTCTTGTCACTGCCAACCATTCGGCCTTTCACAATCTACAATTTTGGGCTTCAAGCGCTCTGCATTCAGACTAAATTCAACTGAACCGGCACAGACGTGTTGTTTGTAAATGGGCCATATGAATTGGCTTAGAAAATCATCCTTAGCTCGCAACGATAGCAATCCACATGCAATGCAAAAGCTTTCAAAGTAATACAAGTTTACGAATACGAACCTGGCAACTTTTGGTTAAAAAATCAATGCCGTGCAACGTCGAAAAGTGAAGCTCCGAATAGTTCCGAACATGAACCCTGTGTTTACAATCGATAGTGGTTCCCAAGACACCGGAACATATTCTATTTATTGTATATTTTGGGCGCAGCATATCCTGCATGTCTCTTCCAGTTCAGGTTATTGCCATACAGAACTGGGCCTTGGAATTAAATTCACTTGGCCGTCATACAGACATTTTAGTGCGGAGTGCGATAGGGTGTGTGCAAGTCAGCAGCTTTTCAACTTTTGGTTTTGCGCAGGCAAAAGAAAAAGCCAACTTCTCTAATCCCCTCCAGTTATCATGACTTCTCGAAACTCCTTTCAACGATTCACCTCTGCATTTATCAACAATATTAAGAATTAATTTTAAAACTTTACAATGTTGCAGAGCGCAAAATTCCACAACATGAATTTATATATTTCCCTAATTGAGTTTTTATTAACGATTTTAAGATATTTTTATTGATTTTTAAATACAAAAAGAAATATGTATGTATTAATGTGCATAATTTTATTGAAGTCCAAATCTCAACTTTCATTTCAACTCATATGTTTTTGTTGTTGTTGTTTGTTTGTTTATAAATGAAAAACTATTTGCGCTGTGGAAAACGAGTCAGCCACACACAGATGCCGCTCCGCCAGAGTTCTAGTTATTAATGAAACTTGTACTCGTATTATGTACATATTTTCTAGACTACTTATTCGCTCAAGTTGAGCGTACGAATGTGTGGCTCCTTCGTTTTGTGTTTTATTGCATGATTATATGATTCACTATTACTTAATCGTTGCCACAATTTACTGAAGATCAAACAAAATGACAATTTAATGATGCATTTCCTTTAAATTTTTTTTTTGTTCATGTTTTCATATCTCGTAGTTTTCAATTGCAACAAAAACAAAAGCTGAAAACAAGTATCATTTGTGCACTTGCAATTGGTTTCGTGAAGCAAAACTGAACATGCACTTTAGTAATCAATCTTAATCACAAAAAAAAAAAAAAAACTTGAATTAATTTTGTTCAAAACTGGAGTGTTATAAAATAGAACTGTTTATATTTATTATTGTTTTATGAATTCTAGTCTGAAGCTGAAACTAGTTTTTTGTGTTAAATTATTATATTTTTATTTACCAAAATATTTCTAGCAGCTAAAAATAAATTTGAGAGAAAAATTCTATCGGGTTCTGGCTTACGCGCCTCAATAACAACCACGAAATTTTGGTTAATCAAATCTGTAAAACACATAAAAAAAAAACTCACAACAATTTTTGACAATTAAACGGGATTACTGTAATTCCAAACTTTGTCAGTTTTACAGGGAAACTCTTTGCTGGTTTCTTTAACCATGAACGCAAAACTGTCAAGTTTGTTTTGGTGGTCTGTAGAAGCACTGCCGCCATGGGGTCTTTCGAAAGAAGCCAACTGCAACCTGTGCTCGGTTTGAACACTCATCTATTGACACGTTCTTAATTGTGTAGATTTCATGACAGAATTTTTTTTTTAAATAATAACATTGTATCGCTAGCAAAACTATGGTTGAGGTGACAATATTTGTGTTGAGGTATCAAAAGAGTTTCTCTTGCTTTTTTACTTGCCAATCTAGTCTATGAATTTTTCTTTTTAAATTATGTTTAATTATTTCTTTGTTGAAAATTATATTTACACAAAATGTTGTTTTAATTTCAAGACTTTTTCTTAATAGCGATAGCAAAAAAGTTGAGCAGTTTTTAGAAAAAAAATCTTTTTCACGACTTCCAAGACACATCCTTTCATAAAATTTTACCTCTTTGTGGCAAAAAATAATGTAAAGAAACTCATTCGTGGAGTATTTTAGTTCTCCTGTCAGAATCAAAAAGTTTCAAAATGGACATGGACACATTTATAAAAACAACTAATTGAAATTGACATAAATTCTTAATGGCACTTATTTTTTCAATCAATTTCAATTGCAAATATTAATAATATTCAGTAAAGAGTTCAGCTGTACTACGAAGTTGTACAAAAGTAATAAGTGTTCAAGATGTTATCGCTAAAAAGTTTGCAGCGGTCAAACAAAATTCCAGTTATTCTGCTAATTTTTCGGTTTTATATTCAAATGCAATTTAGCAATTTTTGTTTTTCAAAATATAAAAAATGTATAAAAAAAAGTTCAACAAACTTTAGGCAATTCTTATAGATATTTCTCTCTAGCCATGACTGTTTCACTCTTTCAATCTGCGCTTAAAAAAAAGTTGAAAAAAAGTAATTGCGGCCTCACGAAAGCAAAACAAACTCCAGTAAAATCTCCAAAAAAAAAACCTCAGTTGTAGCAAAATTATTTACATCGAAACTTCATGTAACACCGGAAATATATGAAAACTAATCAGTAGTTTAAAATGGAACAACTTTGCTCGAGACTTAAGAAATACACAGAGAATTTCGATCTTTGAAAAGACCTTAAAGAATATTAATTTCAAAATTTAGAAATGCTTCTTTGCAATAACAACTTTATATAAATAAGTTTTTCGCTATAGAACACCTCATTTTATTAACTATTTGCCAACTGGCCGCAATAATATTCTTAGAACGCCGAAATACTATAACAATTTATAACTTTGAATAAAAATTGCACTGAAAAAAGAGAGAAAAGCCGGGCTGGAATATGTTTTGCTTATTATAATATTATCAGTGAAAATTATACTATTGTTGAATAATATATTCCAAAAATGTCCTTCATTTAGCCTGGAGAGATTTGCTGGTAGTCTAGACTACCCAATTGTCAAACTTATGGCACTAAATATGTATTTTATTAGAATATTTTTATCGCTATTGCTTTAAGCTATAAATTATTTTGCATCGCTATTACGGTGACATCATTTCCTGTGACTAGAAATAAAATCACACATTTCGAATCCAAAGTTTTTTTTTATCAAAGTAAATAGGAAAACGGCGTAACACTTCTTGCCTGCAGAAACCTTTAGAATCTCTGGCAGGGCTCGAACCTGTCACCCCTGGCCTATGGGTGGAACACTTTAACAACTCGTCCAGTGAAGCACTTGGCCTCATTGTAACTACGAGTAATTTGTTTTTAATCCAGCTTCTTCGTATTCGCCCCCTTGGCTGATTCAAGGAAACCACTGAAACTCTCTATCTAGTCGCTTGAATATGGATTCCTTGTCAGAATCTCATAGATTTTTCTTTACCATGTTCTTCATGGTATTTTCTAAGGGCTTTTTAAATCATTCTTTTAACTCCTTAAATGATGTGAATAGGATCGTTGGGTTCACTTTTGCTTGGCAAAAATATTTGGCTTATTTTTAATCCTCATCGTATTAACATTTTTGCCTTGTAACAGAGAAAAATCCCTTAATTCACAAACATTAAGTTTTCCGCCACGAATTCCCCAAAACGCAAATCAACATTTTTAGTCACTTTTAAAATAGCAAAAGGTATCACTCAGATACGCAGCTTTCATGTTCAAATACATACCTTTTCGCAACGAGTGGCATCACTTCAAATTCCTAAATAAATATTTTGTCAAAAAGCAAAACGAAATGTTTTCATATCGTTCGTTTCCTTTTAAGCCCAACATTGCAGACATAATTTCCATTTCATTATTGAGGGAAATTAAAAGTGTTACAAAAGCAAAACTGCCGCCACCGCCGCTTTTTTTTTGTTTTCTTTTTCTTTTTTGCCACTTTAAAGTCTGTGCATCTCTGAGAATGGCAAGAAGAAGAAGAAGAGGACGAAGAAGGCAACAAAAAAAAAAACTGCACAGAGAAGATGTATTCTGGATGTGGTGTTGGCTTTGCAAATATTCTGCTCTTAACACCAAGTTGATTTAAATAATTTGGCCTGGCATTTGCTGCAAAACTATTATTCTTATTTAATCATTACAATGTTCATACATGCAACAAATGCCAACAACATACAACGGGCTGCACAAAGCAAACATTAGCTAACAACTTGCAACAAGCGGCCGACAAACGTTAAGTTGTGGCAATTTTTTTGGTTTGTTTTTTTTTTTCTTTTACTTGTTTTCTTTTCTCTTATTCATAAGTCAATAGTCAGGGTCGTTGTCGTTGTCGTTGTTTGCAACATTTTTAAATTATTTTTCTTTTTCTTCGTTTTTTTTTTTGTGTTATTTTGTTGCAAACACAATTGCTATTACGAAATTGGTTTGTTGCTGATATTTCTTTTGTTTGCCGCTAATTCTATGAAATATGATTTGCCTCAATCGAAATTGTCAGACGATTTTTTGTTTCTCTTTTCACACACCAAAAGAAAATTTCGTTGGTTTTCTTGCACCAGCAACTGCGGCGAATACGAATAGGCTGGCAAAGTACTCGTACTCGTACTCGTGGTTGCAATGATGCCAAGTGCTGGGCCGCAATAAACGTGTGTACTTGCAAGGCTGCATAGAAAGAAGGCGGGAAAGGAAACTTGTAAATATGATTGTATCATGGCCATTGATGTCGTTGGGATATTTTCGCTGATTAAACATGGACATTTTTTTTTTCCAAAAGAAATACTACTACTAAATAGGCATTAGAGTGGCCAGAGTGAAAAGATTTTGCTGGCTGGCTCCTCTGTCCTGCTGAAATGCTGATTTCCTGCAACTTCCTGTTTACCTGCCGGAGCTGGAGATTTGCTGCACTTGACAACTCTGCTTTAACACAACACAAGACATAGAAAAAGACTTTTAACATTAAGTGGTGTTGCATAATGTATATTGGACATTTTGTTGTACGTTGCTCTCATTTTCTTGGGCTGCAGCCACAAAATACACCGTGTTGTACAAAAGATTTATTTTGTGTGCAATTATTCTTAAGTGCAGTGGGCAGTCTTTGAAGGTTGTTCTTTTTTGTCTCTCGTGTATTTCATTGTCGTTGCGTCAGTTGGCCTGCCCCTGTCCCCCAACAAATGTTGTTTCATTCAAACACTATTATGCATACAGCTAAATGTATGTGTTATTTGTTTATTCTACAGGGCTGTAAGAGAATTGTTTAATGGTTTTGTAAAACCAGTTGAATTTGTATTAATGTTAATCGATTATTGCGGGATATTTAATATTCAGGCTGTTATGTTTTTAGAAAATCAATCAGGTTAGTTTTAAACCCATCAGTCGCAAACGAACGATATGAAAATCACTCGTTTTGCTTTTTGATTCTGTTCGCATGGATACAATGTTGACCGGAGTTACCCTATTGTGTCTACAATGCACGTAAATTTAAAAACTGATATAGAGCCGTTTGGGTCAAAATATACTTTTCTAACGTTCAGATATTTATGGAAAAAATTCCTAAACAGAATTGTTATTTATGGTCTATTTGTTTGCTTTTCTTTTTTAAAACATATAAAAATTCTTTGCTGCTTTCAAAACACTTGAAAAAAAAAATCTAGAATACAGAAAAGCTTAGAAAGAATTAGCAGGGATCGTTGCGATTGTGAGATGTCTGGTCACCATAAATTTGAGGCACTGTTTGTGAAATTGTTTCTTAAAAATACTTATTGCTTAAGAATGATGGAAGGTGTGTGACATTGCACTGTCTTTAAGCGGGGCTGACTGATCATGACTAATCATGATTAATCATGACTGATCATGAATCAACAATTGCAAAGATATGCTTGGCCGCACTTAAAACTTTATTGTTTTCATACACTGATTTACTTGTTGTTGAATAACAATAATATTGTTAACTAAAGTTTGCTATGGCTTAAGTAAAAATAATATTGTTGGAACACACAGCTTTATGTTTGCATTTGATCAAAATCATTCAACTGAAGAAAGACATTTTCAAAGCGTAAGTTTACAATTTTTGCCTTCCTAATTCCTTCGATTCCGAACCTGTGGGACAACGCAGTAGAGGACGCCCACGGAACCGATGGCGCACACAAGTGGAGAGGAACCTCAACCAACTTGGTGTGCAAAATTGGAGAACGCTGGCTAAAGACCGTGCCAGCTGGAAAACTTTGTTGGTTGAGGCCCAGATTCACCACGGACTGTAGCGCCAAAAGAAGAAGAAGAAGAATAAAAATATATATATTCTTTTTAAAGAAAGTAGTTTTGGAAAAAAGTTTTCGAAAAGAAATTATTTTAAATAAAATTTTGCCACTCCACATCCTTAAAGAATTTTCTCATTTAACAATTAATTGTTTTAAAGTTTATAAAGTTATCAACCTTCCTTGTGAACAATCTCAAAGTAAATTTGTTGTTATAGTTATTTGTTGCTATTATTATTATTATTAGGGAGTACCCTGCACGGGTTCTCGCAGTCATACACATGAGACACTTTCTTATGCAACATTTGTGTGCAAATTTCTGTATTTCGTTGTGAGCACTTAAACATTTAGAAAATGTGCTGTTGAATTTGAATTATTTTGTAGCCAACACTTTAAAAACTTGCTCAACTCGGGGAGGGGAAGGCAAGCAAATGTTTTTCAATGGAGCAAACAAAAAACTATGGATAAATGTCTGCCATAAACCTTTTTGATTAAAACGAAATGTCTGAAATATGAATTGGTGGTAGAAGTGCTTTGAATTTGGCTGCCTTGAATGTGCAACGTAAAAATTGCTTGTTCGATTTATTATTTATGTAGCATAAATTAGTCTAATAATACAGGGCAGGACAAAGAGCGAAAAAAAGGTTATGCGAGTCCTGTGTCTATAACTTGAGTAATTTGTTTTACGGCCGCGATACTGCTGCCACAAAAACCAATATATATCACTAGGAGACCGCACTAATACTCAGCTCTTCAGTTACAATTTTTCATCCATTTGTTTTCCTGTTTGTTAAAGTAAGTGGACCATAACCGATAGCATATCAACGGTTTCGGGCAGCTTATCACGTTCCTTAACTTAATGACAGACATCAATAACTTGTCCTGGGAGATCGACGAGAACGTCAAAAGCTGCTTTAGTTGTTGGAAAGAGATCAAAGCCAAGTATGACAGTGACATGTGAAGTTTCTCTAAGGAGCCAATACCCTTGCATCTTACATTGAGACTTCTCAAAGCTGGCGCAGTCACATTGGAAGCCTCACCAAACTATCGAATACTGATTTATATCCTGTGCTATTGTCTAAACAATATTTGAAGGGAAACTGTCTCTGCTAAATATTCTGTTAGCGATCATTCAGTTTAAGAAAAATCTCTGTTTCGTTTGGCAAATGACGGGCAGCCCTTCTCCAAATCAAAACGAGCAAAATTTTCATTTTTCACATCCATTTAAGGAAAAAACTTAAGATTTTTTGGCCCTTTCTTTTAAGTGTTATCTGGTAAAAAGTCGTATGTTATTGGCAGTTTTTTAATATAAAATTGACTGGAGAAAGAAGAAGCGATTTGGTCTTAGACACCCTTAAACCTTAATCTTGTTTCTGAATCCCAAATACTTGAGATCACAGAATCGTATCGTAATATTTTTATATATTTTAAAATGTTATATAAATATTTTTATTTTCAAAAATGGAAAAAGCTGGCAACTCGAAGGACAAAGAATGTGAGAATCATAAATGGAAAAAATATTCGTTTTGTATCTTATACAGATGCATTAACAAATTTGTCGGTATTAAAAACTTTTTAATAAATGTGACCATAATTGAATATTCTATGGTATAGCAACCAATCAATAATAGGTGCGTTCGACAACTCTAACTTGTTATAAGAAATAATGTTCATGCTATTGAATAATAAGAATTTAAACAATCAAAAAGAATTACTGTAAATCCAAATGAGAGTCCAACTTATCAAATTTTTAGGCCAAACGATTTGTAAGTATTTTTCTTTTTCGTTTCGGTTTGAGGAACACTCGGTTTTATGGTGATTATGGTGATAAGAAAAAATCTAACCATTTTAAAATCACTTAAGCGTGTAAAATTAGCTTTTTCTTTATATGTTTTTTGTTGATATTTTTTTTTTTTGTTTTTGAAAATTTTGACACTGCACTCGTACTTTAGTTGCTCCGACTATTTCATTCAGCGTGTTTCCTTTTGATATGCCCTCAAGCTGTTAGGCGGAAATATTTTCAAGGAGTTTAATTTTAAGTTTTTTTTTTTTTTTTGCTTTTCATCTTTTTGTGAAAACTATGCGGAATCTTGCCTTTTAGTCGTTCGTCTGTCGTCGAAAGACATCGCTGGCTGCAAGTTGTATTTGTTGTTGGCATTGTTGTCGTCGCCTTTTATGCCAATTTGCAACAAGCGTACATTGTGCACTACCTGGTCTACATGTTGTATTTAAAATGTGTTCACCCTACTTGCGCTTATTGATGAAATATAATTAGTCAGTGTCAGGTCCGGCAGCCTTCAATGGTTCGTTGCGGCTTGTGTGTGCACACCTAAACACGTGTGTGCATGCTGCTGCATGCAATACCTCGGAGTACAAGTACTTGTTGTACACTTATGCCTATTGGTACTTCATCTTTAGTAGTTTTCTTTTTGTTCCCTGCAGATTGTGCTTTGTCAAAAAGTGTACAAACTCGTAGGCATTATATTTTTATTAACATTCATTGTCACGTTTTGTACTTTGCGGAACTGTTTCTTGTTCTATGTATGTATGACTTTTTTAGCATTTGTTTAATAAAATGATGGCAATTTACGGTGGGGCGGCAATTAAGAATATTCTTTATTATAGAATTGGGGAAAGCTGGCTTTTTGTATGAAAGGAGAGCCAAAATAAGAAGTAAGTTGAAAACAAAACGTACTATAATACTCTTTACTTATTATTCAATTACTGATGCCCAAGCACCAGCACAAGTTACACGATTGAGTAGGATCTGCATGTAATAAGATAAGACTTTATTATTTTTAAAAGCAGATTTATTGTAAAGTTTCTTAATTTTTGGAGGAAAATCCATATTTAACAACGAATCGTATTTTTCTAACTATATAAGACAACGCCAACCCACATGAGGTTCATGAGGCAACATATAATTACTATTTGGTACAGATTTTGCTCCAACAGTGTTATTGGTTCTAACTTTTTTGAAAACGACGTTGGAGAAGCGAGCCAGCGCTGCCTTATAATAGTATAATAACAAAAAACACAAAACAGGATGCTCATATATATAATAGACCTCTCAATGCAAGAATGATTTGAGGTCGTGATTATCTCTCGCCGAGGTGATATAAATTGTCTACCAAGATCGTGTCACCTGGCCATCAGTAGATTTTTCCTTTTAAGGTTTCCTGAAGACACAGGCTTATGCTAATAAGTCGTAATCGACCGATGTCCGTAAAGTCAACATAACCAAGATCTTGGCTAAAGTTGGAATGGAACTGTGCGACAGAGTCATTCAAAATTGGATGGTAAGAAGTCACGGCAGAGATTTGAACCATATTAGTTAGACTCCATAATTATTAATGCTCTGCACACAACTCATTCAACATCTATCCGCTCTGCTTGACAAGTCCTTTATTAAAGCCTTAATTATGATAAATTTAGAAAATCTTACGCTTTCCGCCTGGAATTTGACCATATTTTATAAATTAATTATTATTTCATAACCTGCAAAAGTAAATTTATAAGTTCTAACTGCACAGAATGGGCGGGTAACGCAGACCTTATGCCTGGTATTTTACATAATTTGTGGAAAAGTTTATTTACACAATTGTTTTAAATAATTGCAACAATATCCTTAAATTCTGCCATAAAAAAAATAAAAAAAAAAAATTTGTTGTTGTCAGCGAGGAGACAGGATTTCGGGCTCTTTTGTTACTGCCAAGTTAAAGAATATCATAATTTTGTCATTGTTTTGTAAACCGCCCAAAGTTAAAATCAACCGACCTAAACAAAACTCATTTCTGCACATATTTTAGCAATTAATTTTCAAAATTACAAAAATCTTTTATCACTATAATTTTCTCAATTTTCCACTGCTGTTAAAATTATTTTTTCTTATTATAAATTTATCCTCTTTTTGTTATTCATTAAGTAAAATATTTTGACCTTGAATTATTATTATTTTTGTTTTTTGTGGTCAAGATATTTACTAAATTAATCGTTAAAACAACACAGATTGCATACCAGCGTAGGACAAAACCAGGAAAAAGAAGAAGAGAAATGCGGTAGACGCCGAATTTGGTGGAGGCTACAGGTGTCGGCAAACATTAAACAGTGACAAAAAGTGTAGTAATTATCGCTGCCGGTGTGTTTTTTGATGAATGTTTTGATAAAATTTATTATTCGAAACGCACAAACTTTTTTATATAAATTCAAGGTCGAACTTTTAAGTGCATATCTGCGCTTTTGTGCAACATTGAGATATATATTTATGCTGAATTCAAAAAATTTTGGTCCTGATTTGCTGATGTTTTTCGAATTATACTTTTTAGACTTTTAATGCCAGTCATGTGTTTGCTATATCATCTGTTGCCAAGGCCAGTATTATTATCAAGCGGCCAGAAGTTTTTCTAGGAAGCGTTGAAGTGTCTCAGTTTTTGTCCATGTTGTAAGTCATACTTCACCTGACCTGATCTGCAGTCTATTTTGAGGATAATCGACGGTATAAAGCGCATAAAATCATTGTGAAAAGTCATTTAGCCAAATCTATTGACCCGCTCAACCATCGACACAGATCAGTGATGCAGGGATATTGTTCTGACGAAATAAATAAGTCTGTTTTCAAACACGCTCTTTACATCTACTTTTAGTCTATTGGCCACACAATCGAACAACACATTTTGTGAAATATCTGTGACATTATTCCCATTTCTTTGATTGTAAGGAAACTTGCATCGGATTTCTGTAACCACTTCTTTGTGCCCTTAATTTGGTTTCCATATTTTGGCATAAAGTATTGCCTGAGCAATTGCTGAGCCCTGGGTTAGAATAAGTCAAGTTTTGTCTAAAACTGGTGCCTTGAGAATGAAACCATTTTTTTTCAAACTACCTTTTCCCTGAAATGTACCAACACATGAAAGAGTTGTATATTTACGATAATTACTTTATTGCAGTTCCAGTTTTCCAAGTACATGTAATTCATTGTTTTTCAAATGTAATTGCAAAAAATTTGAAAACAATTTCAATTACAAAATAATAAAATGTTTAATCACAATTACTGAAATGTAATTGTAATTGATAAAACTTCATTATCCTCGCAAAAACTAATTACATGTGTAATAATAGATTACAAGTTGTAATCGCTACTGTCCAAGTCTGATATATAGCCCAAAGTAACTCCAGACTGTCGGCCATCGCCCGCCAATATCGAACTTCATTCAGTTTCCTTTTGTAGGGTAATTTGAAATGCCGCAGAAAACTTAAAAAAAAAGGAATCTTCATTTATGAACACACATATAATAATCATATGGACATAAACTGCAGTGGAATCCTGTTTCTTGTCTTTTTTTTTTTTCATTCCACACAATTTGTGTATATATTTAAGAACTAAAATCGTCTTAAGTGTTGTTTAATATTTACAAGTGATATGAAGAACAAAAGAAGCAAAACATAGATGTATATGTACGAACAATGCAAAAAAATACTCCAATAATAACTTTAACAGGAACAACACAGAAATAAAAAGGAGACAAACAAAAAGTACAACAAAAACGCTTATCAAGATAAACACAGTATTCGCGCTCCTGTTACGACAACAATGATGATGGCAATGTTGATGACTACGACGTCGTCTTCGATGGTTCTGCCAAAACTCCTTTTGAATGGATGGAATTGTTCGGTTGGATGGTTCACTGACAGTATGAATGGTTAAATATACTTGAATGTCTTAAGTATTTATTATTGTTTTCGGTCTTTAAGGGAATATGCGTCCTCCAAAGAGCTGCTGCTTTAAAGGTTGCTGTTTTTGTTTTAACTCACATAAAAAAAGGATCATTTAGTTGAAGTTTATTTATTGTTATGATACACTTGTGATTATAAGTTTTTTTGTTTTCAAAAATTGTTTTTTTCTATTCGTTTTGATACGAGGTTTTTGCCCAGTGAATGGCTAATAAGAGTTAAACCGCAGTGGAGTGCAAAGAAAAGTGTAAAAGGCAGACCAGATGCCTGAATTCATGAAACTCGTTTACAAAATGTATTAAATTTGCCACTAGTAGTTATCAGCGTTGTCAACTTTGAAATTTCCAAACGCACCAAAGTGGAGCAAAAATTCGCCTTTTAATAAAAAAAAGAATTTCTTATGTTTATTAAAAAAGTTATGCGCACCAAGAATTTTAAAACGCACCGAGCTGACAACGCTGTTAGTTATATCAATGAATAGAGAGAAAAGTGTAATATGTTTTTATAAACCTGTCGCTCTGTCTCTCTTTCTGAAATCGTAAACATCCAACAGTATTAATTAATAGTGCTGCTATACATCAAACAGTGTTGTACACATTTCAGAAACACGGTTGGGATTAACTTTGAGAAAAACTCTACCCGATCTATACTACTAGAGCCCGTCTAATTCTTAAATAAGGTGGCCTCGATTCTATCTTATCTGCAAGAATTATCACAACTAGAATATATTTTTAATTATATTCGACATCTGTCTTGACTACTTCTATACAACTTGAATCGGTATCCGCAGCTGGCCAGTAAAATAAACTGAGTACAGGAAGTAATAACTAAGTTCTATATTTATCGCAATCCCTTTAGCTGCATTTAGCAGCAGGTCTCCTTTAAAGAAGTGACAGTTTAGCATCAAACAAACGTTAAATCAATATCTTTTGATCTTAAAATTCATTAAACACTCAAATATTGTCTGAGTTTAAATCGATCCTAAAATATTCTCTGGTCACCTCACAGCTACATTTTGAACACTTGTTCACACTACGTGAGTGTGTTGCTAAGCCGGTGATTCTCATATTTCGTACATTGATTTTGATTTTGGCTTAAACTGATTCATATTCATTATAAACTCGATAAAAAAAAAAAAATTAACTAAAAAACACATCAAATCATATACATACATATAAGTAATAATATAGAGGCGAAGCTGAGAAGAATGCAAAGAAATCGTTATTTTAAAACTCTAACAAAAATTGAAACAACTTCTTTTAATCAAGATTTTTATGCGCATAAAATAAACAATAAATAACAAAATGATCCCTTTAGCGTAAAGAATTTGTTAGCTGATGTTTTTGTTTTAAAGAATCGAAAAGTCCATCGAAGCACCGAAACGTCCTTTTAAATCCTTAAAGCAAAATCATTGAAAAACAACTGCATCTATTCAGCAATTGAGGGTACAGAGTTGTGTTAAGTGAACGGCCTGTTTCTACGATGAAATCTTAACAAAACTAATTAATTTTATTGTGTTCTCGTCTTGTTCTAATTACAGTTTCACCACCCTGTCTACTGATAGAAGATATACGGCGAGATGAAAAGACCATTAAGGATCTGGCCAATACAATTACAAATCTAAGTCAGCAGCAAAAGAATCGTTGGACAACAACTGCTGTGAACAATGCGCTCAACACCCATTTGCATCAGCACGCCAACAGCAACAACATTAAGACGCAGCAGCCACAAGATGATAAAAATTCCAGAGATGAAACAGATTTCTATCGGCCAACTGCAATAGCGACAACAAAACATACAACGGGCACATCGTCGGGCATAGAAACACAAAGTCATTTGAGGCCAAAGTCTTTGCCGCTGGCCTCAAATTCAACACCCGCCATTGTATCCGCCATTGTTAAGAAAATTCCGCCAGTTATGGTGTCATCTTCCAACCAAACGAATACTTCGAATAGCAGCAGTAACAGAAGCAAATCTAGTCCACGTTATCAAATGCAACAACAGCAGCAGCAGCAGCACCAGCAGCATCAGCAACAACAACAACAACAACAACAAAGTAGTCAAAATTTAAATCGACGCCAAAAACAAGCTCTCGAACGTGGTGATCCCGATGGTGGCTGTAATTTAGATGATCTATCCGCTAACTATTTGGCCAAAACAGTGGAATTGCGTGTGAATCCAGCACCGGCAACAGCAAACGTTGCACCGCCACCCACCACAAACACGGCCCCAGATGAATCACTCAATGCCAAAAAAGGTTGGCTAATGAAGCAAGATAATCGCACTGGTGATTGGACAAAGCACTGGTTTACTTTAAGTGGTGCAGCTCTGTTCTATTATCGTGATCCTGTTTCAGAAGAACGTGGTGTCTTGGACGGCGTACTGGATGTTAATAGTCTTACAAATGTGGCTGAGGTAAATGCGAATAGAAATTATGCTTTCCAACTGACAACGTGGGATAAGCGGCGCCTAATACTGGCGAGTCTATCGCCAAACTCACGTAATAGCTGGATTGCAATTCTACGAAATGCTGCAGGTTTGCAGCAGAATCCTGCCGTTGTAATGCAAGGCAGCAGCAGCAATAGCAACAGCAACAACAACAACAACAATATTAATAATAACAACCAAAGCAATTGTAGCATGTTGAAACATTCTTCTACGTTAAATACGAATGAAAATAATAATGGTGGCAATAAATCGGTGGCTGCAGCAGAGCTAATAATTAAAGATAATACAAGTGATGATATGAAAAGTGAAATTGAAAAGGATTTCATGAAAGCGCAGAGAATCAACAACACCAGCAACAGTAACAGTAACAGTAACGGTAACAGCAACAGCAACAGCAACAAGAGTGTGAAAAAATTAACAACTGAAACTAGTCCGCAGGTGATAATCACCAATGTCAGCAGTTCAAGTTCAACGAAATCTTCGCTAATAAGTCCCCAAACCCCCGTAACGGGCAAAACTGCCATGCACTTCTCCTCCGATGACGAGTATCGTACCGCCTCCGAAGGTGGCCGCCGAGACAGCATAGGAGATTGGGGTTCGCCCCTGTCACCCTCACCACCTACACCCCTAAATATTATGAGAGCCAAAGATAGAATGCGTCCTCGTACAACCACGCCCTGCCCCCGTATGCACAAGAGATCTAGATCATCGCCGCCTTCGTCAAGACGTAGCACAGTGGATAGTGTGGGCTCCGATGAACTGCCCTTAATTCACACCGTCCACGAAGAAATCAATTTGAACGTGGACAAGGAACTGCAGTTCCGCTTAAGTGTTGTGGAAAAGGAGCGTGATATGTTAAGGCATGAAGCCAAAGAACGTGAAGCCCGCATGTCTGAACTGTTAAACACTCTAGAGCGCACTGAACAAGAACTCAACAGTCGCATTCACGAAATGGAAGAGGTAAGAGAAAGTCTTAGTGCTCAGCTGGAAGATGCCAAAAGAAATGCCGCTGAAATAATTGAAAGATTAACGGAAGAGTTAGAGGAAAGCCAAAGAAAAATCAAAGACTTGGAAGATCGCCTTGCCAGGGGTATAGAGGAAAATGAAAACCTTTACAAACGCTTAAGAGAAATGGAAAGCTATAGCCCTGCCAGTTTTATAAATCTACAAAAAAGTAAAATGAAACGTATGGATTCCTTAAGCGATCTTACCCAAATAAATGATATTGACCCCTATAGTCTGGAGCGTGATGCTTTGGCCGAGGAATATGGCGAGCTGAAGGGTCGTTTTGAAAAGGCTGTTAATGAAATAAGAGCCATGAAAAGGGAACTAAAGGAATCCCAAAATCAATATGATTCTTTGGAAATTTCCTATGCTTCTTTAAAACAGGACATGGAGCGCAAGGATATTGAAGACCAATCCCAATTGCAGATGATGGCCGCGAGAATTCAGGATCTTACTTTAAAATATAGTTCATCAGAAAGGCAGGTACGAACCCTTAAGCAAAAACTGGCAAAGTCCGAGCGCAGGAGATCCCTATCGCTTAAAGGCAAAGAACAACTTACTGTGTCCAAAGAATTAGAGCTGAAATTGGGTGAATTGGAAAACAAAATAGACGAACTAGAGAAACCCCATCAGTTGGGTTTGAAGCAACCCATTATGGAAAATCCACCCGTTGCTAAATCCTCTAGCAAGAAATCGTCAAGAAGAAGGTCCTTAGATGCAAGTTTGAATGCAGTGGGTGTTTCCGACTCTTTGCAATTTTTGGTTAAAGTCAATGACTTGGAAAAACGTTGCGAAGTTGTCAACAACTCTAGGAGTTCTTCCTGTACTCCCACAACGAGTTCAAGCACCACAAACTTGGATTCTCCAGCCCGTACCTCACCTGCTGCTAACTTGAGACTGTCAGAACATTTAATAGAACGCTTAAGATGTTTGGAAAGTGTTTTGATAACAAGCAAAGATCGTCTGGAACAGAGTCTAAGTCAGTTACAAAATTTAAGATCCTCTCGCACCAGAAGATCTGTCTCTCCCATAACAGAACGTAAGGATTCATACCGTTTTGTGGAGCGCTGCCTTCATGAAGTGGTTAAGTTGATCAGAGAGTCAACAGAGACTTGTGTCCTGCAAGGTAGTCAGCATGAGTTGCCCCAGCCCAGTGTCTACATGTTACCTGACTCTAGTCCTGTTAAGAAAACTTTAACTCAATTGGAGTCCCAGCTACGCACTAAACTAGCGGAACTTCTGAAGCAAAGGCGTATGCTAAGAGAACGCAATGAGCTGACCAAACGCAAAGATCTAGAACTATTAGCCGAGAGAATAGCATTTGAGAGTGTTTGCTTCGGCAAGCTCAGGGACTCGATAGAAAGAGCTGAAAACCCAGAGCTGTTTTCTGAACGCCAAACTAGAGCTGAAGTGGCCGAGACTTCGCATCTCATGTCAATGCTCAAAGCAAAACTACAAGGCAAGTGTACCGTAAAGACAAGCGGCAGCTTAGATATTTTGGCGGGGGTGTTGGCTAGACGACTGTTGCTTTCCTCGTACCAAAGGAATCATGGAACACTGACGACGCAGCTTGATGCCAAACATACCTTGGAGCCGGTTGACCAAAATATGTTAGACGATCTTTTAAGGCAGCAGAATGAAATCAATGTCATAGCCATGCGCTACAAAAACAATGCCATGGAAAACTTGGCCACCAGCTTGGCAGCCGAGACCTTAAGTTACATGTCCACGAACGACTTAGTACAAGGAGCTGTCCAGGAAGCTTGGCGCCAGGCTCAAGAAACCGTCAATGCAGAACTGGTACAATCGGAAATTGCTCATATTATGATGCGCAACGCCGAGAGACTGGAAACCTCGATAACACCTTCCTTTGGCTATACACTAACCTCGGAGGAACGTTTGTCCTTTGAGAAGTTTGCAGACGCAGTGCACGACGGCTTGAGAAGAGAAATGGAATTGGCTATTAGCCAATTGACTCAGTGCTATGACGAGACCATGCAACAAATGAAACGCGGCCAGTGGCGCTTACACTTGCACCATGAGCACAAAGCTTCCGAAGGCCGACAATTGCTAACGGAGTTCGCCGATATAATAGCTCACAAGGCTTTGGTGGATGCGCGTATCGACGTCCTAAGAGGAGATTATGCCACACACTTCCCTACCAAGTTAGATGGCGAAAAAGAATTAAAAAAGCTGGGCATAACCGCCCTGCAGAAGTACGAAAATCTCTTTGAAGAACTCTCAAATGATCTGCAAATCAATAACTCCGATGATATACTGCTGGAAGCGGACTTTGAGTTCATGTACAAACAACATGCAGTGGATTTTCTAAGCGATCGCCAGGTGCTGGGTGACATTTCGACCTTCCTTAGCCAGCTGGAAGACAGTCTGATTGCTCTGCAGTGTGAAGCTACCGCCGCACCCAACGAACACATACCGCGCACCGAAATATCCATTGAAAGTCTGCAAGATGTTTGTCACAAATGCTGCGAGCTGCGCAAACGAGCCGACCAACTGCTGGAAGAAGTTCATCGCAAACTGAATGCCTCTTGCCAGCACTGCTTGCAGGTGCGCGAAAAGCTACACAGTCTGCAGGAACAGCATGAAAGTGAAATTTTACGTTTGCAACAGTCACATGCCAAAGATTTAACAGCTCTAATGCAGCAAGTCGAACACCAACGTACAGCCATACGTTGCCTGGAGGCTGAAAAGAACGCCATTAACCAAGACTTGAACAAAAGCGAAGAACTGATGGAAGAGCGCGAGCGCGAACTGCAAAAGGCAACACAAAAACTGCATGCTAAGGAGCAGACACTGCAGGCCACCCAAGGTGAACAGCGTGAATTATTGAAACGCCTGGAGGCGCAGGAGGACAAAGTGCGTTCGTATCAGGAGGAAAGTGATGCATTAACTATGAAATGTGCACGCCAAGATGATGAGTACGTAATGCTGTTGCAGGAACGCGACTACATACAGTCACAGTTAGCCAAAGAACATGACATAAGTAGACGTTTGGAAAAACGTTTGGAGCTGCTGGATATGGAGCATGGCAAACAAATGGAGTGCCTGCAGCAGGCATACCGCGACCAGATGCTGGCACATTGTTCCGAACTGCCAAACGTAGTCGACGAGGAGTCTTTCCGTCAACGTTATCAGTCGGAAATCGAACAGTTGCGCGTGAGTTTGTAATTTACAATTAAAGCCATTAAACAAGGATGGGGAAAATTTGCTTCGCTTTTTTCTGTACTCTTCAACTGAAAGTGTCCTTGAAGAAGTTTAATAAATTGCCTGTTAATTTTATATATTTTTTTTTATCTAAATGCAAATTTTCCCTTATGATCATTTATCATATTTTTATTAATACAATATTATAAAAAAAAAAAAAGTTATCGTGTGTGCTCTGATTTTATTTTTTATTTCTTTTGCAGACACTTTGCGAAAAGGGCTTGTCAGCCATGGAATCGTCGCATAGACGCACTTTAAATGATTTAGAGGAAAAGCACAAGCAAGAAATTGAACGTTTGCTAATCGAAAAGGAAACAGCCTTGGCTGAAGAAACCCAGGTATGATCACTTGAGGCATTTTTGTTTTTCATAAAATACCAAAAGAAACAAAAACAATATCTGCAAGTTTAAGTTTGCAGGCATGTGTGTGTGTGTGTGTGTGTGTGTGTGTTTTCATTTTTAGTCCTACAAATGCACACACACACACGCACATGCAGGTAACACAAGTATAACAACCATGTCATATATAATTATGAGCCAGAAATCATCTACTCAGACACTGTTGTTTTCATTTGGTAACTCCTTTTTTTTCCCCCTTAACTCCGTCTTAACTCCTTCAAAACTGAACTGCATGCAAAAACTTGAAAAAAACAGAACAGCAGAGCAGAAAAAAAACTTGATTTTCCTTGATACTCTTGCACTGATGTTTTATTATACGAGTTTTTGTTAAGCAGTCCGTGTTTTCATATATTTCCCTTTTACTTCTTTTTATTCTGCTCGTTTTGTTAACCATCACCTTTAGGCTACATTAGCTGCTCTGGATGCAATGCGTAAGGCTCACCAAAGTGAAGTGCAACGTGAAGTTGCACGCTTTAAACAAGAATTTCTTAAACAATTCCAACAGAGAGGCGAACGTACTATGGACTCAACCAAGGCGAAGGAGTATGTACTTTGCAAAACTTTGCTTAATTTTATTTTATCATTTTAACCTTTAGAGCTGCAGCGACGAGGGTTGGCCATGCTTCAGAGAGAATTCCCGCTTTAAGGTTTAGAAAATTTCCAAACGGCTTCATGGCACAACCCTCGTTTGTTGCTTTTCTTATGCAGTTCTTAGACCATTATTTGCCCTTTATTATGTGTAAAATTTTGCCAAACTAAAAACAACAACAACTTTTAACATGATTTATAAGTCATACTTTGAATAATCTGTGTGTGTTTTTTCTTCTCTTTTTTTCTTTTTTTTTTTTTTTTTTTGTTATTTTGCTTGTGCCCTGTTCTTATAATTACAGAGAAGAATTGGAAGAATTGCGTCAGGAAATTCTATCATTCTCCGAAAAATATTCCATCAAATGTGTTGAAAACGCTGCATTGGAGGAAAAATTACGTGTTGCCAATCAAAAACTGAAACATTTTCAACAAATGCAACAATTGGAATTAAGGTAATCATCAGTTTTCAATTTATGCTGCATGTCCGCACACATATTTGCGAGTCTGTGTCTCGGTTTCGTTGTCAGTTGCGTTTGCATTTGATTTTCATGAAATGAATTCAGGAAAAGGAAATTTATTCAGAAAGTCGTTGCTGGCTTATGCTGGTTATGTTTTGGGCTGGAACAGCCCACATAAAACATTGACAGCGTGGCTATGCGGCAATGGTGGTATAGATAGTAAATTATTTAATATTTTCAGTCAAACAAAAATAATATTAATAAAGCGTTTCAAACTTTGACGGTTCATAGCGGGCATATTGTTGAAGCCCCAAATGTGTCGTATTGCCTGTATTTTATTCTTTTGGCCAGCCCTCGTATACTAGAGCTTCACAACACGCGCAGGTAATACAAGTTATTTAATGGTTGCAAGTTTTCCGAAAACTTCAAACTTCAGCGATGAAATCATTTTCGGCAAATCCATTTCACTAACTAAAATGGTCGAAATTTAAACGAAGCCTTCACTGTATCCCAAAAATGTCGCAAGCCGGCTTTACCGGTTCATATTTCTGCGACCACAACGTTATCTGCACCATCACTGTCACAGCAGAGACCAGCTTTTAGTTTAAAAATGTTTAATTTCTGGTGGAACCAAATTAAAACCTCTAGATACCACCGATAAGGGGCAACCACAAAACGACGCTATGTGTCGCGTAGCTCATGTCACTTGTGTGCGATTTGAGGGCATTAATACGTCACTTGGAGGTGAGTTATAAGTCCCAAGCCAGATTGGCCCTCAAACTCAACATAAACTATGCCTTCGCTCAAATTCAAAGTCTAATTTTTGTGTGCGCCAAAATCCTTTTCATTGTGTATTTCCTACAGCTGCTACGCAATAGAATTGGGCCAGATATTTGAACAATATTATGATCCATAGAAAATCGCATCAATAGTCCTTTCAAAGGATTACAAAATTTCGAGCACTTCCATGTTTATAAAAACTTCAAGATAGAAAACCTTAAATAAAAGGATTTGAACAGCATTTGACAGATATGCCATAGTATAGGCTGCGTTTCATAGCGCACGTGGTGCTTAAGTTTCTAAACAACAAAACTTTGGCAATATTTTACAATCGGATACAACGGAATTCAAACAACGTTCCGAACACTTAATTCACTATTTTCTTTTACCTTAAACTAAATTTTTCCTACTTTGTATGAGAACAGCTTTCAGTTGCTGGTCTGAAATAGGCCTTTGTTGACCCCAACGGATAGTTGTGTCTAGCAGGTGGCAACGCTGGAAGCAACAACATGTTGTTTGTGTTAATGTTAGTAGATTATGTTGGTCAAAAATATTGTATATAAAGAAAATATCATTTTCGTTCTCTCAGTTTTTTGATGAAAATTATATTTTATAAAAGTGATTTGAAATCACAAGAGTATGAAATATAATGATGAAAATAAATACTTCAAAATTAAGAAAGTTCCAAAGGACCCTTTTGCGGGCACAAACATGTTATTGGGATGTGGGTTATTTGAAGCCACAATCAAACCAAAAACAAGTTTTCAGCCATTGAAAATACCGCCAAAAAACCACAAAAATCATATGATTTACAGAGCAGCAAAAAAAATCACTCGCGTATTTTTAAAATCACATGTGATTTGAAATCATGTGATTTTCAACACCACAAAAATCATATGATTTACAGAGCAGAAAAAAAAATCACACGCGTGTTTTTAAAATCACATGTGATTTGAAATCATGTGATTTTCAACACCACAAAAATTTATATGATTTACAGAGCAGCAAAAAAAATCACACGCGTGTTTTTAAAATCACATGTGATTTGAAATCATGTGATTTTCAACACCACAAAAATTTATATGATTTACAGAGCAGCAAAAAAAATCACACGCGTGTTTTTAAAATCACACGTGATTTGAAATCATGTGATTTTCAACACCACAAAAATCATATGATTTACAGAGCAGCAAAAAAAAATCACACGCGTGTTTTTAAAATCACATGTGATTTGAAATCATGTTTGAAATCATCATATGATTTTCAAAATAAACCTAATAAAATCATTTTTTAATTAAAAAGATTTGAAAAACATATTTTTCAAAATTGCTATATTTTTGAAATCTATAAAAATGAAATGTCTTTATGTCAGTCTATGTGTATTAGTTTCCGCGTTATGTGTCATTTTGAAGGACACACCGGGAGAATCTAGTATTTATATCTGACAAATGCAAACAACAATGTTGTTGCATAAAAATGGTGAGCTGCCACCCTGTGTAGACCTAAATACTCCATGGCTGTGACCAAGGCGTCTCCCCAGCAGGTCAGGTAGCCAGAACAGCAATAAAACTAAACGAATTCCCCAGCAGTTCGTTTGTTGTTTGTTACATTTTCAAAACTGTTGAGCTCTAATTTGAGCTGATCACCCAAACTCATCTGCTATGAAGTCGTCTTGGTTGTGCCAATTAAATTTTACTCAATAAACTGTCCAACTTTTATGCCGTCCTACACAAAACGTTTCCTCCAACTAAAAGCAGTCACCTCAAAGCAAAGAAATTTCGAGTTGTTGAAGTTATTTATAGCTCATGAGCTTTCTGTTCTTTTCCAATTGTTTTTCATTTAAGCAGAAATAAACAGTTTCGCGCTCATCTGGTATCCGATGATCCCTCAAAGGACATACAATACGTTAGCCGGCCCAAAGACGGCGACGACGCCAACGGCGAGGCCGTTTCCCAAGACAGCGAAGTAAGTTGAATTTATCATGTGCTTGAACATAAGAAAATTTTGTAGCAATTATAAAATTACATCTTAGAAAACATGTAAAAGTTTTGTAACTAATCATTTTCTACAGAAATAAACCCCCCTAAAAAAATAAAAAAAAAAATGTTCGATAAAAAGAAAATAAATCAATTTCTAAAACTAATTTTATAACAGACATCAAAACAATATTTTAACTTCCACATGTACTTACAAAACCAGCATTAACTGCATACTGATACGCTTAACAAACACTCTTATAATTTTCTTAAAATTTTTATTGAAAAAACCACCACCACCACAACAACAACAACACTACAACAAAATTATTCCAAACAAAACAAACCAAACTGCCAGCCTGTGAATGTTAACAAATATAATCAACTTGATAATGATGAGAAAATGTCCGGACAAGACCAACAATATGCGAAACCTTGCGAGGACCGAACACATGCGCCACAGCAAAGGCGGCAGCAGCAACAGACTCAAAACCAAAACGTCTTGATCAGGCCTGTAAGAACAACGGCTGAAATAAGAGCTGATGAAGATTTGTACGGAGATGATTTTCATAGCGATAGTAAAATTACAACAGCAACAATAATGGAAGATTTTAGTTTACTTTGGGCTGCTAGTAGCACCACCCCTGCCGCTGGTTGGCTAACGAACCCAACAAGTGATAGTCAGCCTGCAACAACAACAACAACAACATCAACACTAATAACAAAAACAGATGAACAGAATAGTTCAATTTGTAGAACAAATATTACCGATACTCGTCCACAAGAGATGCTTAATGAGAATAAAAATTATGGCAACAACAATAGCAACAGCACACCCCACACTATCACCAGCGGCAGCATTAACAACAACACCAACCATAACAATTTTGCCAACAACAACATAATTGTTGCTACTACTGCTGCTGCCGTCGCCAATAATGATAACGATAATGACACCCATGAAACTTTGCTTAGCCGTCCCGTTCGTAGTAGTGATTGTTGTGAAAATAGTAGACTTAGTACGGCCGCGGCCGTTAGTAGTTGTGGCCCTGCTGCACCACATCTTACTAAAAGTAGACAATGTCTTGATGATGACTCTCTGGCCAATAGTCGTTATACGTATGAGCCATGTTATAAGCCAACTAATTTGTTTAACTATCAAAATAGGATGTTAAACTTTGAAGGTAAAACAAATTAAGTCCCAGCAATGAAAAACAAACAAACAAACAAACAAACAAACAAAAAATGTCTCAATACATTCACACCGAACACTATATAGAAAAATGTATTAACTCCACTGTCTGTCATATTGTAATTTGTCTTTCAATTGCACTGTTTGTTTTGTTTTTGTTTTTGTTCTTGTTTTCTAACTGATGACTCTAAATTAAGGCAATTAATTCTCTCACTAAATGTGCACATGGGTGTGTCGGTAAATGTTGGTGTATGTGAAAATGTTTGCCATATCCCAACAAACATATCGATTAGTCGTAAGAAAAGTTATTAAAAACTTCTGTTACTTTATGTGATGGAAATCGATGGTTGGGCTTCTGAAACTGCCCACCAAAAATATCCATCAACAAAACAAGAATTTTTATTAGTTAGAAAATTTTATATTATTTTAAAACTTAAAAAAAAACCAGCTCATTAGACGTTTATTTTCTATTCGTCAGCCGCCTTCTTTACAAAATTGATTTTTATTATAAAGGGATGATAAAGGGTTGATTGTACAATAAATACAACCAAAAGGTTTCAGAGAATTATCTGAATATATTTTATTATGATAAAAGAATCCATGACGATGATGCCTGAAACAAAATATCGTTCAAATGTCCGCCTTCGTCTCACAGTCTTGTGACAGCATTCAATTCCATTCGCAAACGGAATTCAAGTGTTTGTATTATATCTCGAAACTCCATCACGTCACTGAATTCAGAAATGCAATCATAAACGGAATTGCGTACATATTTCTTGTTGTTCAGAAAACCTAAAGCAGAAAAAGTCCTTTTCAACAGTAAATCGGAAATGATGTGGTTTTAAAAACTTCCTTCTTTCTGCAGAATAAATCGGTACTTCGAAGCCCGTCTCCAAACGCAATTTTGAACTCTGTGATATGGCCTAAATACAGCTGATTCTAATTCAAAGGAATTTTGTGGCGTTTTTTTTTTTGCGAATTAAAGAGATCCATCACAATTCACCAGAAATCGAAAAGTGGTTGTCTTGGGATAAAGCGGTTTGTGCCGGCCCACAGGGTTCTAACAACATGTACATTCCGGTATTGTTTAGTGTGAATTTTAAGGGAGTTTCGCAGGGCGTCAACAACAGTTTCTTAAGGACTAAAACTAAACTTATTTCTAGATCATGTTGAAAATTTTATAGAGCCTTAAAAAAATTCATACAAATTTTTGCTGCTGAAATATTTTTACTCAAATAAATGAGTTCTATTTATTTGCATATCTCGCACTAGACTTAAGTGTTTGTTTAGGTCGCGATTTTCTTGTGAATTGTTGAAAAAGAAAAGAAAATTACATCCTTTTCGAAACTCACTGGCCTCCAAAGGGCTTTTTTTTTTATAGTCTTTAATGAAAATTTGATGGGGTTTATATTTTTTGAAACTAAAACATTTGCCCCAGATTTTCGGCAATTCTATTTATATTCTTCTACTAGAGTTTTAAACATTTTGTTCTTTATGTATGTTTGTTGTTATTTTTGTCTGTGGTGTCGGCTGCTTCTACTAAACTTATAAAATATTCATACTTTTCATTTTATTAACCACTAACACACGTTTGCAATTCACACATTCGAATTTGTCGGAACACTTTTTACACGGAAACACAAACTTTTAGCAACTTTTCGAAACGCTGTGACAATAAGAGGGCAAAAAATTTGTTTAGATGAACGTTTTAAGGACGAGCTGATTTAAGAAGATCCGTTGATGCTCCTAAAAGGCAAAACAAATGTTGAGTAGTTGTTGTAGGCAACTTTAAGCGGCGGGAACACATGCCAAGTGGCTGAATTAAGTGGCTTGAGTGGCTGCTGTGAATTTCCCGACTTCATTGGCATCACTGTTAAAACTTAGAGCTTGAACATCTGCATCTTTGATTCCAGTTCAGTTTTTGGAAAAGGCTTCAGTTGTTGTTGGCAGTGCAACTTTTGAGAGTCTGTCACGGTTCTGTTTGCTTAAGGCCAAGTTAAACCTTTTCAATACAGCACTAGTTTTATAGGACTAAATATTTACAAATATAAAGAAAAAAACTTTGCGACAAACGAAAAAAGGATAAATGTAGTTTGCGGCCAAAACACTTTTTTTGTTGCCGTTTTGAAAATGATTTTAATGCGAAGTTTCAGGGCAGGATATTGATCCAAGCAAAAAAGTAAGTCTGGTAACACACAAAAAAATTTCATGGAGCAGCTTCATGTGCTGTCCTTGACATACGGCACTCACTGATTTCTTGCAGATACACGTTAAACGCCCTTTTTGTAAAGCAAAAAAACGAAATTCAGTCCTTAGAGGAATATTTTAAATCCAGTTGGTGCCATAAATTCAATTCAATGCGGCCTTTCGTAATACTCTTTCCTATTCCTATTTAAAAACACTTTTGCCACGTTGAAATTAATTAATATTCAGAATTTTATTTAAATTAAATGTTTAACTTTGAAATAACTTGACCTTTCCGTATTCCTATAATTTTATGAAAACACTCAACTGCTTTTCATTTCCACATAAGAAGTATTTATTTTTTGTGGCAAGAACTACGAGTTTTATAAAGGGTGTCCCCATGCCATATTTGATACTCATTTTGTAGCGTTTTAGTTATAGATTTTATCAACAACTACAAGACCACACTTTTCTATCTTTTAATGTTCAAAAATTTTAAACATTTTATTGCCAGGGGTCACCCTTTTAAATTTTTAGCGTCGCTTTAATATAGTAATCAAATTTATAAACAATTTTTAAACTTATTGAAAGCTTAAAAACAAAACTTATTAAACTTTAATACAACGAAGTTATTTAATAATTTTTGGTTTATGAAAAAAATTGGCTGTTGAAAGGAAAATTCACAGAAGCAGGAACCTGGCAGAAAATAAACATATAGAGTATTATCATAGACCTTGAGCCGGGACGTTTAATTATTACCGTGGCAAAACTGCACTTAATATGATTTTATTGATTTTCAATTTGATTTAAACTCACGTTTTTATAAATATTTAAATTTTCCGCCAAAAATGTTATTTGAAACTCTGCCTAAAATTAGTGCTGCCCTTGTTATTTCACACTAGGCTCTCGAGGCACCAATTTCCCTTTTGCAATATTTTTATGAAGAATAAATAAAAACAAAGACAAAAAATGTTGCCAGAAACATTTCAGTGTTGAGGGAAACTGGCTGCCAGTTACGTTTCATAGTATGAGCAGAGCAGTACAACTTCAGCTTCGTAATTCCTTATAGCGATTTTTGTACAAAAATTATGAATAGAATACCAGGAAAAAGTAAAATAAAATTAATAGGTTTTTAAAGAAGCGCAGCCACTAAAAACACAAATGATTTATTCCACAGCTGAAACTTTCCACGTTTTTATTCCTTAAAGATTTTTATAGGTCAGAGCATCATCGGTAATACGTCGGCCTAATTACAATCGTTATAATAATATAATAAGATTAAGAAAAGGAAAAGGAAAAATAAACGTCTTTATAATTAAACGCCAAAACAGTACGACTCCTCCTTAAAGTTCGGCTGCAGAGACCGAAAAACAATTAAACATTAAAATTGCGGTTCTGAATTCCTCGAAAAAATTTTTTTTCTCTTGCCAGCCGAAAGTCGCTGCTGTTAAAGAAGAATTAGTTGTGAGATGTGTTTTGTTAGTTGGCAATATGTATTTTGTTTTTCCGGATCAATAGATAAATGCAATTTTGTTGGTAAGAAAAAACCGCAATATTTTATATTTTTCGCTAAAACTCGGGCTCTCTTTTTCTTGTCATGGCGTTCAAATTTTCCAGTTTTTTAGAACACTTTTGTCTGGTATTTGTACTGTTTAAACACAATGTAATTACTAATGTATTTACTAATTATGTAATTTGTTTCTTTTCCACTTAATTTATTCCTTCCTTCTGCAACAAACAGGTTTAAAAGCGCCTGCGTCTAGAGCAACATTCGCTAAAAATGTGAAAACCCTTAAAAATCAATTAAAAACCAATAATACTAAAACTAGTTTAATGTCCATCCCAACACCAATAATATTCCCAACAACAACAACAGCAACTACATCATCATCATCATCATCATCATCAACGACAACAACAACAACAACAGCAAAAACCAAAATAAGCAAAAACGAACAACATGAACAACAAAACCCACAAATTTACAAAACATTTAAAACTTTTAAAACACCCGTTAGCAAAACAAACCCAATCCCAACAACAACAACAACCACAACAATAACAATACCATCCCTAACAGATGCGAAATATGAAAATTTACCACAAACAACAACAAAAATGAATTCTAAACTAAACCCAGTGGATTTACCAAAGAATTTTAGTACTAATAATAAAATTAGTCTACAAATAAATAGTTTTTATAATATGGAAAAGCAACTAATTAATAAAACTCAGCAGAAACAACAACAATTAGATAATATTAACAAACATAATTATGCAATAGCAATTAATAGCAACTTAACGACAACAACAGCAGCAACAACAACAACAACAAATGATAGAAGAAATATACAAATTGCTGAAAGATGCAGCGCAATTAATTTAAATAGTTTTACAGACATCATACAAAAGGCCAACACCAGCACCGGCACCGCCATCATAACAGCAACACCAACACCAACACCAACAACATCAACAAAGACAAATACGGCAACAACAGTCATAGAGGTTGGTGATGATGATAATAACATTTATGATAATTGTAAACGACAACAGAACAACAATGCCAGCAACATGTTTGAAGAGACAGCAACACCATCAACAGCATCAGCCATACCGAGTAACAGCAGCTATAATTTATTTATAACTCAACAACAACAAACGAAATCTAAACAACAACAACAACAACATCAACATCAGCAGCAATCACAACAACACAGCAATTTATATTACGATATGGACAACACAACATCGAAAACGAAGAGATCACGCATAAGTTCACCCCCTCCCTTAGATGGAAGGGACGTTGAGCTGACATCAAACACTACAACAACTACATGCACTTTAAGCACTAACAACATTAATAATCCGACACAGAACAGCACCAGCTCCATACGAAACTCATCTTCACACCTAAAACCTTTTGAGTTGGAAATTTAACAAACACCAACAGCAACAACAGCAACAGCAACAGCAATTAATTGCAGCAATAGCCTTAAAAGCAATGGCAATATTTTTAAACTATAGGAAATTAGCAAGCAAAGATTTTACGATAATGAAACAACTTTTGGCCAAAACTTTTAAGCTCTCGCATTTCAAAGAGCCTCCTACGACTCTTAAGCAGGTCCTGTAAAAGCTTTAACCGGAACTGGCAAAACTGATTAAATTCACTACGGAACATCCAAGACCTTCAAGTCACTATAAATTAGATTCTTGTGTCATTAAATTTACAGAAATTCATAAAAATGTTTGAAGAAAAATCTGCGGCAATTGCCTCTCGAAAGGATCGCAATTTAAAAAGAAAATTACATGATGATGGGAATTTCCATCACTATAAATTAAATTTTTATGTTGGTAATTTAACAGACTTTAATAAATATGAGTGAAGAAACATCTTCGGCAATTTCGCCCTCAAAGGATCAACTTATTTGACACAAATCAAAAAGAAAATTATATGATGATGGGAATTTCCATCACTATAAATTAAATTTTTATGTTGGTAATTTAACAGACTATAATAAATATGAGTGAAGAAACATCTCAGGCAATTTCGCCCTCAAAGGATCAACTTATTTGACACAAATTAAAAAGAAAATTTTATGATGATGGGAATTTCCATCACTATAAATTAAATTTTTATGTTGGTAATTTAACAGACTATAATAAACATGAGTGAAGAAACATCTTAGGCAATTGCCTCCCGAAAGGATCGCAAATTAAAAAGAAAATTATATGATGATGGGAATTTCCATCACAAGGTTATCAAAAATTTTAAAAACTACTTTCATATTCAGAGTTTAAAATGTAATTGAATCAAAAATTATCGCTTTAAAAGAACCAGACAAACAAAAGCTCTCCCTATTACACATCGAAAAGGTGTAGGAAGGAAAAGGATTTTATTGTCATCGAAATCGGGCTCTAATTTTCGCTCATAACATTTGCTCAATAATGCAAGCATGAAAAAATTTACAATACAACCAATTTGTTGAATAGATTTTTGCAATAAATATTTATGATGGAAATTTCCATCACTGTGCAAAACAATAAATTTTAGTTTTATTCAAACTACAAATAGCAGGTCAAATGTAGAAACGCCTTATCAGCATTAAACAATAATTGATTTTAGTACTTTTTTAGCTAATCATATGATGGAAATTTCCATCATTTTGCAAAAACATCCGATGAACAGGTAGAAAACATTTATTACTATTCTTTGGATTATTGTTTTGCTTCAGCAATTTGTGGCTATCAATTTGCAAATGATGGAAATTTCCTGCACTATGGAAACAGAACTTTAATAAACAACAAGCCTTATTTTTATGCACAATAAAAACGATGTATCGAAAACAGAAAGAAATAATAAACAGGAGTACTGTTTTGCCTTTCAGTGAATAATATGATGAAAATTTCCATCACTCTGCAAAGAGCAGTTCGATTTGTAAAATGTTTGTTTGTTATGAAAAATTGAAAAAACAAACGAAATACAAAAAGTTTTAACATTATGACTTTTATAGGGAACATTATGATGGATATTTCCCTCATTTTGGATATAAGCGTCTAGTTTCGAAATGGAATATTTGAGTTTATGAACACAGGACACAATTTTCTCGACAAACTCTTTCAACTTTGCACTATTTTTATATCAGCATGACAAAAATAAACCTTGAAATTTTCGAATTTCAAATTTGTAATTTTTTTTATAAAATAATAATAATAATTTTATTAATAAAAAAATATGTTAAGTGTAAGAAATAAAACTGAAATATTAAGAATTTTGCGCTTTAAAAATTCCAATTTTTACTAACGAAAGTTTTCGAATATCGAAAATTTAAATTTTTGATTATACTTTTCAGGACGTGAATTGATTTCGAATTTCGATTTTGTAAGATGTGAAAATTGTCTATAATTTAAAAACTTATAAAATGCAATTCAATTAAATAAAAGTGAAAAATAAGGCATAAAATTCATCGGGTTTTTGATTTTGTTTGCAGTTTTAAACAGTTAAAATAGTTATTCAAACAGTTCGAATTTTCGAATAAATCAAAAAAAATTGTTATTTATTAACAATCTTTTTTTACGCCAAATCTTTGTTTGCTACTTTTTCTACAGGCTTTTGTGTTTTATTAAAAATTAAATATATATTTATATCAGTTTTGATTAATGTCTTAAATTTATTTAATGTAAACAGTATTTTTTTGTGAGTGTAGTAGATATATTTTTTATCTCGTAACATGTCTTCATTGTTTTCGTTGGCAAAATGCAAGAGCCAGCAATAAAATATCTATAGAAAAAATATGTTATATTTTAGATATTATTTGTTGTTAAAATTTTGTAAAAAAAACATCAAAATTGAATCACTGTTAGAAATTATTGAAGTGCCCATAATTTAATTTAATGTTTAAATTATAAACATTTTTGTTAGAACGAAGAAAAAAACAACATATAACTGTTATTAATTTGTTTAATAAAAATTATGAAAACGTTTTATGTTTTTTTATATGAAAAGAGAAAAAATAATACAATAATTCAAGCAAAGAAAATTAGTTGCTTAATTTGAATAACGTACATGTATTTTATTTTAATTCTTTAATTACATTTTTAAACAATTTGTATGTTTCTTTTCTTTCCTAATATTCTATTCTATTTAATTTAATAATTAAAATAAATTTGTTTTGTTAACCATTGAATTAATCCATATTTCTGCTAAATGCATTATTTATATATAACAATATCAAGTTATTAAACAATATATATATATATATATATAAATTATATTACATTTTTTTTCAATTAAGATTCAAATAAAGTTATTGTTAAAAAAAAAATTATAATATTATTTCATTTACTCTTAAAAAATAAGCAAAAACAAAAGTAAGTGCAGAGAAAAATATTTATTATATCAAGATATTCAAAACTTAAGTACGAGATATGGACAAAGAGAGACAAATGCAGGAACAAATAGGCAGGCTGGCGCACGTGACAGTCATATGCATTTGAAAAACAAACAAAAAAAGAAAAATTCATAAAAACAGAACTTTTTAATTTTTTTTAATGTTATAGGGGATAGGAAGGAATGCCAGATCAAAAAAAAATTGCCTTTCAAACGTAACAAAAATGCAAATCGTTTTGGGGACATCATTTCAGAACGGAAAGTTCCCACTGTGTTTTTTGGTGCCACTAACTGTTGAATTTTACTTAAAAAAATTACTGTAAAATGAAAAGTTCATTCGAAGAAGTTTCCCTCCCGCGAATTTTAAAGGGCCAATTTATGATTAGAAACTGAAATCGTCCACTGTCGGACGCTTAAGTCTTGTAGAATTGCAGAATTTCGATACATGAAATAACATCAATTGGTGTCTTTTTTAAAAACTCAGAGTTTCGGTCGTTCCGACAAAGGAAGGAAAATAATTTATTCAGTTATAGTTAAACTCCATTTAGTGTTGAACTCCTGCACTAAAATAAAAAATAAATCTTATATATAAAATTTTGAATTTTCTGGCCAAAAAAAAAAGGTTTTAACTGGCTCTTTGGCGCCTGGGTAATATAATATTATTGGCGGCATCACTTATTTCATGATAGTAAAATGAAATTTCATATAAATTTGTTTAAAATACGAAATATTTAAAGAGAAAACCATAAGCGAACGTAAGTAAGTACATGATGCCAGGGATGGTTAAAAGCCAGCTACCAAATTGAACTGACGTCTTCTTTTATTCTATCTAATTTCAATAATTGTCAATAAACATTTTGCTAAAATTTAAAATTTATATAAATTGATGGGTTTTCGCGATTTTCTATATTGAAGGCATGAATTGTGCTACAATCTTATAAACTAAATGGATTGGAATTAGATATTTGGCGCAGGTTCGCTGCTTTTAGGCCAGACTTAAGAGAAATTCTGCGAGATCGTAAAATGCGAAGAAGAGCGGGCTTTGCGTTGCAATCTAGGGATTTGCTGGCCATTTGTAATTATAAATTTTAGAAGTACCGTTAACCGGCTCGTTGGTCTAGGGGTATGATTTCCGCTTAGGGTGCGGGAGGTCCCGGGTTCAAATCCCGGACGAGCCCAAAAGATTCTGCTTCTTTTATAAAGAATTTCCTTAATTTTCGTGGATTTTTAAAAGAAAATTAAGAAGTTTATTTGCGTTTTTGATGAACTCGAGTTGAAATGAAACAATACAGTGGGCTCTCTGTACTATAATCTATTAAAATAACTGTTATCACATCTTTAATTAAATGAATGAGACAGTGAATTCCCATCCTTCGTCTCACTCTTTCGTTACGGTTTTTATCAATTCGTAAGTGTAAATGCAGGGCTCGAGCCCAATTTACATCGGTGACCGTTAACTTTTGTAATATTAGAAATATCTAAAAAAAAACACATTTTCTGTTTCACTTGGGCTCGTCCGGGATTTGAACCCGGGACCTCCCGCACCCTAAGCGGAAATCATACCCCTAGACCAACGAGCCAGCTGCCCAGATTTTGTCACAGAGTACATTTGAAATTTGCATGGAAAACTATTTTTTAACGAACAAAGGACGGCAGTATCATCAATTCATTAGAAAAATATTTTGTAGTTAATATATAGACACAAAAAAAATTTACTTAATTTTGAACTTAAGTTGTTAGATTGTTTTGTTTTTGGACCATTTGTGGTCATTTGAACCAAATTTAGCTTCTATTGGGTGTTTTTTATTGAGGTATAGAACTTTAAGTTGGCATCACTTTTTTAACTGGCGGCCATTTTGTCAGCTGTCAAGTGATTAATATTTAGTTTGGTTTGCCATTTCATCATGAACAGGTTGACAAAAGAACAACGCTTGCAAATCGTGCAAATTTATTTCGAAAATAATGGTTCAGTTCGCGAAGTTTACCGCAAGCTCCGTCCATTTTATGGTCGACATAATCGTCCATCAGAGCAATTAATTCGGTTAACCATGGATCGTTTTCGCACTACGTTTACTCTATGTGATAATACGCATCCGCAGAGACGTCGAACAGTGCGCACCGAAGAAACAATTGCCGCTGTAGAGCAAAGTGTTGAAGAGGACCCGAAATAATGCTGGAGAGTCAGTTACCGTTAATGGAGACCGGTATAGAGCCATGATAACCGACTATTTTGTTCCCGAATTGGATGGCATGAATGTGGATGAGTTGTGGTTCCAACAAGACGGCGCTACATGCCACACAGCGCACGTCACAATCGATTTATTGAAGGAAACATTCGATGAGCGCATAATTTCGCGGAATGGACCTGTCAATTGGCCACCAAGATCGTGTGATTTGACACCATTGGATTATTTTCTTTGGGGATATGTGAAGTCGCTCGTCTACGCCAACAAACCAGAAACGTTAGGGGACTTGGAAGCCAACATTCGTGGCGTTATTGCCAACATACGGCCCCATATGCTCGGAAAAGTGGTTGAAAATTGGACCTGTAGAATTGGCTTTATTCGAGCCAGCAGCGGCGGCCACATGCCCGAAATCATATTTAAACATTAATGGCATAAAATTATTCTTCCAATAAAGCCAAATTGATGGACATTAAAACGATTTTCTTGTGTTTTATTTCAATTCGAAGTTCTATACCTCTAAAAAAAACACCCTGTATTAATAAAATATATTTTAATTCGTGCTATAAAGCAGCTTCTGCCAGAAAAGTTACCCTTCGACGGCCACTGTAGTTTTGTAACTCACAAACTAGTCGTTTATATTAAAAACCACAAAACTTGTGGCTGCTGGGTTCTGTATACATGTGTATACGCACGTGTGTTGGCGCGCCTTGTATCGATAAGCTTTTGTGGTGGTTTCCAATAATCAAGCATTTAAACAATTGGCCGTCAGTGAACTTGCGGAAATCTGAACTAAGTTGTAGTGATAAGTTCTTGATTTTGTTGGTGTTTTAGATTGAATTTTCCTTTTTTTTTTTTGAATTTGCATTTTTGAAATATATAATAATATTATAATAAATTCTTGGATGTCGGCACGCCGGGTTCAGCCGGCCGGTTTAATACAAAGTAAATGTGTTAAATCCATTTATTCTTTGTACATCATGGAATACATAAAAGAGTTCAAATGAGATTCTATATTTTGTTGTTAAAAATACACAAAAAAGCTTAATATTTGGCTTAAAATGAGATATAAGTCACATGCCAACAACTTAAAAGGGTATTTTGCAAAACCATTTTTTTATGGAAATAAGAAGAAAAAAATATTAAGAAACAGAGAAGGTCAACAAATAAACAAATTTCTATGGGGACATTAGAAAAATCTATAAAAAAAAATAGACTTAAATCTGGTCACATACATTAAAACCGTTTTAGGTGGTTGTATGCATCTAAAAACCCCTCATCATAAAGCAGCAATGACTTTGTTTTGCCAGAACTGACGATATTAATTATTCTAGATAAATTCTGACTAATAATAAAATATATTTTAATACAAATATGCAAAATTTACACAAGTTCCGCATAAGTTGCCACAAGTTTTACTTGTTCGTGTTTCTGTGACTTTACTGTAGTTGAAGTTTTGTTGCCAGTGTCTAAAAGCTTTCAAACAAAAGTTTGTGCCAGTAGTTGCACAGCTTTTGCTGAAGTTACATAATTGTCATCCAGTTGGCAGCTGGCTCGTTGGTCTAGGGGTATGATTTCCGCTTAGGGTGCGGGAGGTCCCGGGTTCAAATCCCGGACGAGCCCAAGTGTATGCACATTTTTATATCATATTTTGCATTACAATAAAATATTACAGCTCTAAATATGGCACAGTAACGTAACGTGACGTGACACATTGCATATGGATTGAAAAAGACAAGTAATTAAATTTGTTGTTTATACAAATGATGAGTAGATTTTTAGAATAAGAAATCTTTCAGGGCTGTTTTAATTTTAAGCAGTTCAGTTTTGCTGGCAAGCGATTGCGGTTATAGTTTGTTGCTCTGTGTGGGAGTTGCCACATCCCATGCGGAATACTTGCTGTGTTTCGCACTTCTTTCAGAAACACTAACTCGCATTCAGATTTTATCATCCCTCGTATTAGCAAATTTGCTCAATTAATCTGTTGTTTGGCTCCAGTAATTTGCTGTTCAAATCATTTATTCTGCCATTTTATCCCAATTTCAGTTTTATCTGGGCAACATTTTACTGTTTAGTGTTCCGTCTACAGGTAACTCACACATCCCCCAGCAACTATAAAGTGTTTGTCAAACGTGCGGCTGACTCACAGCAGCACTCAAAAGCCGCCACAATGTCTGTCATGACTTTACAAAACATCAGTCATAAAAACTACACTTTACACTGGCTTAAGGCGGTCGGGCTGCAGAGCTCCATGCCACCAGCTATCGCGTCATTGCCATCATGTGCAAAAAGACGTACGAGCACATACTGATACCGTCTTTCCCGGAATGGCCGAGATGAAAAGCAACATGTTTTCTTTTTCATCGCAAAGAACTTAATTTTTTTCTAATGCTGCGTTGTTGGTTTTTCCTTTCCGCTGGTTTGTTCACTTCGCCATAATACAATATCAATTTGATTTCGTTAAAACATTGTGTATGCTTGATGCGTTTGTTACCATAAAGTCGGGTAATGATTTGACGGCACATGCACGAATGTGGTGACTGTGTTCCGCCAAAGGTGGCCAGATGCGGCAAGACACTACAACACACCAAATCGCTCTAAAGTGCATGTAGAATTTATATACGAGGGTATGTGTGTAAATCGAAATCGATAACTACAGTGAATGCTGAATAGTCGGTGTTGACCACATTCGCTCTCCGAAAAAGGATATATACAACCTCGTCTATCTTGGAAATAATATATATGAAAATAAAACGGCATCAACTAAATATTACAAATAGAAAACAGCAAAATCTCAACTAAGTCTGGAAAATGAACTGAAACTTTATGAAACCATTTTAAAGCCTAGACGGACTTATGGCCAGCCAGTGCCTCAAATATAAAAATATTGCAAAGATACCAGGCCCGTTGCTCAATCTCCTTGGCATATGCCCCATGATGCCATCCATAAGGATCTAAATCTACAAACCGTTAAAGAGGTAATAAATTCATACAGCGCAAAATATGTATTTAAAAAGACTATTCTGTTACTCGTATTAGACGATGCTGATATTAGACGATGCAGACTTCAAAGATAGCCTGTGTTAGATCTGCCTTTCAGGAGATAATTTGCTTTTTATTAAAAATGTATTTGTCATCTTTGTCTTTGGTTTTAATCAATCTTTTTATTATCCTCAAGGATACACGAAAACTTGATATTTTTTTGTCGCATTTGGGATATACATATATTTTTAGATGTGTCAAAATAAATCTGATTAATTTTAATTATTATCTTAAAAATGATAGATTGCAAAATATTAATAAAATACAAAAGAAAAATATCGGAATGTTGCCCATTCTCATATATTTAATGTACGTATAATAGATTTGGATCCCGTGAGCCATTAACAAGTTTAAGTTCAAGAGTGACACAAGTTTAAATCATAATAAAACAAGAAAATATATTTTTAATATCAAGGAAACGGTCTTTATTGGCAAGAAAATTTTATGAAATTAAATTAATTAAATATGATTTCTGCATTGAGGCCGCCACGGCTGGAACACGCAATTTTCAACCACTTTTCTCAGCATTTGCGGCCGATAACTCTTCGAATGTTGATTTCCAGGTTTTCAATTGTTGGTGGTTTATCGACGCAGACAAGTGACTTAAGAAAATAATCCAATGGGTTTAAGTCACACGATGTGGGCGGCCAATTAATGGGGCCATTGCATGAAATTATTTGTTCATCAAAAGTTTTTTTGAGTAGAACAATTATTTTGATTAAAAATTCCACCATTTTGTACGCGTTGCTCGGGTGTAAGTCGATTCATAATGAAACTTCAAAGCAAACTAAACAAAAAGCAACCATCAGCCGTTAAATGGGTGCTCAAAGTTGTAACTCTCCACAAAAAAAAAACACGCTTTATGTAGAAAAATAACGGTAGTGTAACAAATAATCTCAGCTGTTTCTCTTCGTTTTTAATACATAAAATAGCGTTTTTAATCATATTTGTAGGCGGACATTCGTTAACTTTCGCCATATGAAGTTATAGCGAGTTTTGACTGTATTATAAAACAAAAAATGACAAACAAACAAAAATAAATCACCAGTAAAACGAAAAAGAATTTTGTGAAACAAAAACCTGTAAATTAAATTTTAAAAAGCCACTGTCGGCTGTTTTGCCGCAGTTAGGAAATGATTGTAACATGTGGAACCTTTACAACTCCTCAAGTTATTTGTAGCGGTTGCATTGCTGATCCTGAAGGAAGCGTCTTGTAGGTGGAGATTTTTTCACTATGGCCACCCTGTTGCCAGCTTTAAACAAAACTGAGACTGCTTTCAACAGCATTAGTTTTTGTTCCGACCTAAGAACATGCCTCGCCGAAGAAAGGAACGTTTTCAGCTCTTTCTTGTATGGCCATCTGTGGCAAAAGTTATGCGTAACCAAAATGTTTAACATTAATTTCATGTTTTAATGTCGTTTAATGATGGGAAGTAGTTTTTCTCTAACAGATTTCTGTATCGGCTGGGGAAAGTTTTTTTTTTCCTTCATGGGTTTGGTTTTGTGTTTCTTTTTCGCCATAAAACCAACATTAAATATCTAGGCTCGTTATTTTTGTTGTCGTTGTTGTTGTCTGCTCTGGCTTTTGCAAATTGATGTAGGAAACGTGTAAGAGTATCGTCATGTTCATTGAAAAAATGTTAACAGACAACAATTTAAGCATTAAATCTTGAGGAAAAACCCTTGACTAATTAAAACTTTGAGCAGCAACATTATTAATGCACGCAACGTCGTAGGATTTGTAACAATTATGGCAACAACTTTATAGTCAAAATGAAATGATGGCGAACAGCCTGACAGAAATGCCCAACAAAAGTTGCCAGAGAAACTGACAACAACAGCAGCAACAAAAAAGAAGCAGTAAATTGCATGTTTTTTTAATTAGAAATCCTGGTTCTATGTAATGAAGATGGACATTTTTATAACGTACGAGTATATAAAACAAATTGATAAAGGGCTTAAGTTTTTGTATAGCCAATATGAGAATGCACTGTGGGTCAAGTAGGTGAAAAAAGCCAAATCTTTTGTATTATTTTCCTTCAGCTGAGACCGTAAGATGCTCGTAAAAACTCCAAAAAGTAACAACAATTTATGTGCGGGTCGTATATGAAAAGGATTAAATTTGATTTTAAGACTTGTGGCCACGGAGTGTTTAATTGTAATGATAAATTAATTTATTATGCGAGTGTTTAACTATTTATTATATCTCAGCCAGCGTTTAAAAAAATTCTGGCTTAAAAATAGTTTTGTTGCAAGTTAAAAGCTGCTGGAGCCATAGTGCGGTGGCAGAAACCCTGTGCACTAGTTTGCTATACAATATTTAATTTAATTAATGTCACACTCACCTACAAACAGCACTGGGAAAGATTTAAACATTTGGAAAGCAACAACATAAACTCTGAAACACTCTGCAGCCTTAAGTCCACCAAATTGTAAGTCATTTGGGGCAAGCCCAGCCACATGGCTGACTTGCAAGCTTTTTAAACTATTGGCACACACAAAAAAAACAAAAATTTTCTTTTTTCTTGTCTGCATCAAAACTACCAGACTCTTTGGAAACAATTCGGCACCTGGAACTTTGGACATGTTAGACGATTGCTGTACCAGCTCATCCATGGAGAAATCAAATAAGTCAATGAATAGTTTGTCTTGACTTCAAGTTGATATAAGATGTTTTTTACCGTTCATCACATAACCTCAAATGTGACAAAAATTACTGCCCATCTCAATAGATACGTGGCAAATATTGAGAGGTCACTTCTAGTGAAGCCAATTCAACTAAATATTACCGGGTCATGGATTCTCGTCTGGGTGATCATGTCATGTGATTTAACACCTTGCGATTTCTTCTTATCGGGGTCGTCAGACGTCAAAAGTTTAGGCCAATAAGTCCGCTATTACCGGCATGTGAATTACCAGCGAAATTCTGTCACAGTTACGCAAGAGAGTGGTTACATTTTTCGACAAAAAATGAGACTGTATTAAGGAAATAGTAATGACCAGTTGCCCGAGTCCTTAAATAAACCTGGAATACCAAACGATTCTAGGAACCTGGAATAACTTAAAGACTAACTATATATATAAAATATATATGTTTATACGCCAATATAATTTGAATGAAGGTACAAGGCCAAAATCATGCCAAACGCTTAAAGCTGGGGCCTTCTTTCAGGATCTCCAACTTTAATAATAATAAAATATTTGAGGGGGCAAAAAACAGTTTTTTATTTCAGATTTTTTTTAACTAAAGCAGCATTTCTTCGAAATTTTTCGTTGTCAAGTGTAAAAATGGAGTGAAAATAAAGTTTTTAATCGAGCAAAAGGATCGAGAAATGCCCTCCAGAATTTCATAGTGGCTGTCCATTCAGAATTCTGCAGAGATAGTCCTTCATGTGTGTGTGTATGTATGTGTATGTGAGAAGCGACTAATCCACCTTCTTCAGATTTTTCTCCAATTTTAATTTGAAAAAACGACTCCTTTCAGTGTTCTGAAAATAATTTGAAAATTTAAACAAAACACTGATAATGACCGTTTGACAGAACAGCTTCGTCTGCATTTAGTTCCAGCACCTTTTCACCTCTTCCCTATTGATAAAAAATAGCTGCCTTCGAAATAAGTTGTTCTGTCAAAAGCAACGCTTGAAAAACTCACAATTTGCCTGGACTTGAGCGATTAAGATGATTCTCTAATTTAATCAAAACAATTTTGGGCAAAACGATTTGTGTGATAGAAGTTATTTTTTTTTTATTTAGAATCCATTTGCCAAAATAAATCTTAATATTTTGTTGTTGTAGTTTTAAAGAAAACTGTTGCTTTTAGAAAGGACAAAAATCTAGCGCAAAATGTTCATTAAGTATTTTTGCATAAATTCCAGGTATAAGATTTCTTTAATTTTTTAAACAATAAAATAAATAACTGAAAAGTTGTTGGTTTAGAAATAAGACGTTTTGTCAAATATCCACAGATGTGGATTTTCGTTGACACTAAAAATACTTACAAATTAAATTACATAAATATTTATGTAAAATTTTAAATAAAAATATTTGATATTTGATTTAACCTTTATTTTTTCTTAACAAATGCGATCACTTGCAAAATTTTAAATATATCGCCACAAATAAATAAAATGAGGGTGAGGGACACGAGTATTTGCCACGCACTGTATTGTTGCCATTGGGGTTTGTTCGTTCGCCGATTTTATGTGACATTTAAGAGACTTTAATGAAACCCTCAAAAAGCTGCTAATGATGTCTCCATTCGTTCGGGCAAATGTCTGGTTCAAGTACATATTTTGCGCCAAATTTACTACATTTCTGCACTTACCAGTTTATGGAAGCAAAGCAGGTCACTGCCAGGCAAAGTGGCAGGATAATAAAGAGGTGCGGTTTTGTTGTGACAGGCAACAGAAAAAAAAAGAATTTAAAAGGCTTTTGTTAGTTTGCAAAAGATAAATTCAAGCCTAAAACAGTTTTCCACTAAAATATTGTCTGATTTAAAATGAATTTGTTTAAAAAGCTCTAGACCTTTTTTCAACACAACTTGCGTAAATAAAACTTTAGTGCTATAAATATTGAGAAAATTCTATTGATATTGAGAATAGAAGAGGGCACAGAATTTAAATTTCATATCAGTAAATTCAATGTGATATTGGGGAAATCGCAGGGTTTGTCACTGGCCTAAAAACCAGAATTAGCTGCAGGGCTAATCTTGAGCCAAGGTTAAAGGTTAAATAAATGGCCATAAAATGTTGTTGGCATTTCGGGATGCTGATGTTATGCCGAGTGCACTGTAATAAACAGTTTTGCTGAATATACAGTGGGCTCGCGATAATATGAACTAGTTAAGGCCAGGCCAGTTGACTTTTGCAAGATTGTTCATGCTTGCGAATGGCTTCAAATTTCCGTCTAAGCACGTGTCTGCCGTAAAAATAAAACTTTCTTATATTAAATTTTTTACTTATTGTTTATTGGGTTTAAAAAAAAATCTACTTTGAAAGAAGTAAAAAACTATTTTCTTTAATACTATTATGAAGGTCTTTGACCTTTTATTTTACTAAAAGTCTGTTAACAGCGATTTTTTGTCTCTCATATTCAAACACCAGCGGTTTAATGCATTTCGTAAGGCCGCACAGTTTTTCTGCTGCCAGGTCCACCAAACGTACTGTTTACACATTCAATAATAGCATTTTCATTTTTTTATTCCACATTTTTTCACCCCAAAATTTATTCGCTAAATCACTAACACGTTCATCTTTTCCTAATTGTTCTATTGTAAAAATTCTGATTTTTTTTTTTTAATTAAAACCTTTGAGTTTCTTGTGTTCATTTTTTAATTTATAATTTATATATAAAAATTAAATTAAATATGGAATTCCAGCGGAATGAGTGCACTAACTGAAAGGTGTGTGTTAGACATTTTGATTGACAGCTGACGACAATTTAAAAGCAAACAGTTAGGGGAGTCCCCAAATTAGATCTCAACTCTGTGTTAAATAACAAAATAATAAAATCATATTCTAAAGTTTTTGCATTATAAAAGGGTTCATATTAACGCGAGTGCACTGTACTCCAAACGTATAACCTTTTCATCACATCTTTCTTTTCTTTTCTGTTCTCTTTTCTCTGAAGGAATCGTTTTTAAAATTGATTTCCATCACACTCGGCAGTAACATAAAATTTTTGAGCAAAAAACTATTTTTAAAAACGTTTAATAAATAAGTTTTTGTTTTTCAGCTGCAAGGAATAATATAAATAAATACAAAGTATTTAAGAAAACGTAGTTTAGAACCACTAACTTGTTTCCAGACAACAGAGTTATTATTATTACAATTAATAGAATTTCAAGTGATTGCAAAAGGCTCTAAATCGTATAATTTTTTTTGTGTATAGAAAATTTGAAAAGGGCTCAAACCCAGCAATTGATCTAACAAACAATCTCGCCCCAGTTGTTATTGGCCGAAACAAAAACAAAAAAAAAAAAACAGAAACAGAAACCCAAGAACCACAAACAATCAAAATGAAAGCAAAACTATTGACCCACATTCAGTCCTCTCCCGTATGTAGCCTAAAAGCGGTGCAACACAATCTTATCTATTGTCTTGAATTATGTTAATAGGAGAAATACTTTCATTTCGAATACACAACAAGTACGAGTAAACAAATATTAAATTGATAGTGAAAATTTCCATTTTCATAAACATGTACAACAATAAATTGTCATTAGTGGAATTATACTAAAAATAAATCTCATTATTTGCCGCAAACAAACGAAAAAAAAACACACACACAGACATACATATTGCAAATACATTTGCTTTATTTGATATAGAAACCAGGAAAAAAAAGAACTTTCTATTGTTGTTGTCAGTTGCCAGAGAAAAAAACATAAAAAAAAACAACAATACAAAAAACAATCGATGATATTGGCAAATTTGACTTCTTAACAATTTGTTCTTTTAGCGCACCATCAAGATAAAGGAAATTGATGAATTTGCAAACACACACACACACACATTTACGTATGTAAGCACATGTGTATGTGTGTGTGTGTGTGTGTGTAAGCAGGCAAGTGTGCATGCATGCGCATGCGACGACCATGACGAAGACAATGTCTGAAACGTTAAAATGAAGAAAACGACTTTAAGACAGAAATAGGAAATAAAAGTATTCAACACGATCGATGCTAAAACGAGGGGAAACCAAAATATAATAAAAGTTAAACAAAAACAAAAACAAAAGTCTAAAGCCCCCAGTGTGATCAACATACAACACACAAATGTACACATTTATGTATGTAACGACATGTGTTACTAAAGACCACACAATGTTTATGAATATATGTAAATGTTTGTATGTATCTAAACACTTAGAGAAATGTTTGAAGCCCGCCTTCATTCCATTTAGCGACTTTTGTTACATACAATAAATTTATGATATACGAGTAACTGTTAGTTGCTATTTTACTGTTTTAAAAATAATAATATTTTGTTCAAATGTACACAGAAAAAAACTACGGCTTTTCTTTGTGGCTTCAGTCGAGCTCAACGAAAGGAAAATGAGTCTTGATTTTCCAATTTTTAAAATCTGAATCTGAAAATGTATTTTTTTTCTCAGTTATATTATTTATTGGATCCTCGATTTTAAATCGAACCAACAATAATTATTCAAATCTTAAATCGAATTATTTATTAGCAAAAAAAATTTGGCCAGTTCTGGACAAAAATATTATTGTGGGTTGTGTTAAGTCAGGTGCGCTTGACTGAGAGCCAGAGTGTCTCGCCTGTTCTCAGCCGATTGTGGCCTCTAAAGTTAACGTTAAAGATATTGCGGGCTAGAGGAATAGGTTGTAACTAAAGTTTTTTTCTATATGTGTTTCCACATATTTTGAAGACACGGTCTTAACCTTGAGGACATCCAAATCTTTCTGAATACTACGATTTCTAACGTACCAGCCGGCTGCTGTAATCGTTTTGTAGGATTTTATTTTGTCGTTTTTGAAACTGAAACTGTGCATTGGTCGCTTTTAACTCGGATATATTACCAGACTACTGTCGAAATTTAGTCTATTACTCAGTTATTGATACTAAACAATTTCGTTTATTTTAACGAAAACAGACAACCTTTTAAGTAAAGAGGGGTTTGTTAAATACTATATAGAGTTACCACGCCCTCTTTTCCGGTTGGCCGAAAAGTGGTTCGCTAAGTTTCATTGCAGTCAGTCCAGCATAAATGATGACGAACGTTGTAGCCATTCAAAAGCGCTGGCAACGCTACAAATAATCAATAAAACATATATGGAATCAGGTTGACAGATCGGAGAAGAAACATAAATGAGCTGAAGCTGGAGGCAATTCAACTCATCGAATTTATCAAATACTACATGAATATTTGGATAAGAAAAAAGTACATGCGTGACAGATGCCGCCATTGCTCACTTGCCAATACAAGTGCTGCCGCGTGATCCCTTTAAAAAAGGGTTTGACAATAATCACTTCCAACTGTTTTGGAACTTTAAGGAAGAACAAGATTGTTGACTGGGCAATACAATTAAGGCAGAACTTTCATGCAATAACATCCTGTCCGATTATTCGATGAAGCCGCGTGAAGGCTGGTAGTCATCAGCTACAATTTGCATGTGATTATTCCAACGGGGGGAGCGACAGGGATCCCCTGATTTCGGCTGAATATGCACTAAAAGAAGTATAGGTATGTAAGGTTGGGTCACAAGTTGCCCAGGCACGTCGTTTACCTTAAAGAGCGTCAAGTAATTACCAGTAAATATCGTTCGGAAAGCAAAAACACGACGTCACCTGGCGAAAAAAATTGGGTTGTAAAAGATTTGTATTAAACGAAGCCAACTTGTTCTTTGTTTTGAAAGAAAAATCTAGGGACAGATCACTTAAGTCACTGAGTTTATAAAACCGCCCAGAATATCCCGGCTATTGACAGTGAGTGAAGCAATTAAAAGCCTTCATTCAAGTTTTTCTTACTGTGTATTGTCTCTACTAGTTAAATGTGTTTGAATACTGTTGTTTTTAATAAATTACAATCTTGGCTAATACAACTGTTAACTGCAAAAAATTGTTAGACAAAACAAAACATAATCCAGACTTCCATTAAAAAACTGAAAACTACAGCGACAGCAGCAGCAAGAAACATTTAAGAAACAAAAAAAAAAAAAACAGCACAAAAATCCAGAAAGTCATCAGATCGTGCAGTCAGTACAAAAAGCCAAGAGAAACAATTGTAATTGTTTTTATCGGCAATGAATTTGAAAATGTACAACCGAAAGATACAATTGTTTAGAAAAAGATGAAGAAGAAAAACCGTATCGTTTTTTTTTGCTGATTATTTTCTATTTTACCTTCTGACACACATTCTAAAGTGATAATACGATTTGTAATGGTTTTGAAATCGCAAGTATTGTCTCCGATATTTAAAATCGTGTTAGTTGTTTTTGTTTTATTTTGCTTGCCAGGATACATATTTATTGTTATGGGTTAGAGAAGGCAGAAATAAGGCTTTTCGAATAAATTACTCATCATTACAGATATTCAATAGAGATGATTATCTGTAAAGTTTTTTGGTCGCTTCCGCATTTCATCATTTACAGGAGTGAGATTTCGAAGGTTGTTATGTTTTTCCTAAACTTGTTGGCTGAGCTGTGCCAGCATTTGCGGACTTCGACACCAAGTGGCTACAAGCACAAATCCTTGAAGATTTTTCAGCCATACGAATCCGATTTGCTCAGACAAGGATAGCGATGAAGACGGCTCAGACTTAAAACAATCTTGGCCAGCATTCTTCAATCTCTCCCAGTTTTAGGGACTGCTAAGAAGAATGTCATGGCTAAAATCAGGCAGACGCTGTCTAGATTGCAAGTTCTTAGTGACACCTCCTCCTCCACATACATACAGGCAAAAAGTGCAGGTTTTTAGATGACTACAGTGCAATTAGAGTTGAAATTCTGGGTATTCTGAAAACCTGAAAAATGTTTCAAAGAAACAATGACAGGCTGAAGAGAGTGCGAGTACGAATATTTTGCTGTATTATGACTGGCTCTGGAGAGAAGCAAAGAAACTGGCAATTAATTTGTCCAGTCCAGTTTGTATATTAAAGCAGCCAGATCGGTTACTGCCACAGGAAAGTTTTTTTTGGTATTGTGAGAAGTGATTTGATTTACATACATCAAACATTTCTAATGAATTATTAAAACTTTGTTGTGCACTATAACGGCTAAATATATAGAACCTTCGATCGGAAGAAATGGGGCATAAACAGGGGTCAAATTCCTGTACATTTTATATAGCAAACGCCGTCTTAAAAACTCGGACAATTTTCTGGTGAACGGGCAGACCAAAGTTTATTTAAACCTTCTAAATGAGGCAGGTATATAAAGCAACAGGGCCGCAACCCCTACAAATGAAATAAAAATTGTCTTCCAAAAACTATTAACCTTTACCTTGAATCATGACCGTCTACACAAAGCCTTTAGCATTATCACTCCAATATGTTTCGCAAAAGAAACAATCCAAGTAGTTACTGAGCCGCCGTATGCCAAATAGTCTCTGTTGAAAAGTACACAAGTTCCTGCATGAATCGAAAATTATGTTAGATAATTAAGGGCAGCAAACCATCTTACATACCGGTGCATTCTTATACTTCACAAACCCGAGGACGTTCATCTAAGAATAGGGTAAGGCAGAGCCTGATTGCTGCGGGTTATTAGAAGCAAATTGCTTTTAAATGAGCGCAGGCATCAAAGTGCTCTCCTCTAAAAATAGAGTAAGGTACGCCGGATTCCTTTTGGGGGCTTCATAGAAACAGATTGTTCTAAATGTACCGTTTCCCTGGTGGCCTTCTTAGAAACAAATTGCTTCTAAATATGTCAGGAAGAGGGTAGGCATCAGTGTAAGGTACACCGACTTCCTTTGAGGGCTTAATAGAAACAAATTGCTTCTAAAAGAGCCTAGGAAGAGTGTAGACATCAGAGTACTCTGTTCTATGAATAGAGTAAGGTTCACCCGTTTCCCTGGGGCTTTATTAGAAGGAGATTGCTTCTAAATGAGCTGGCAAGTTTTAATAAGAGGAATTACGTGTGATCGCTACGCTTTGACAGCTGCTTCTTTTTAGCGGGAATTTTAGCGCCTTATGTTAGCGCAGCGCGGAGCTGAAAACAATGAATCATATTATATGCAAATTTCTAAAAAGTCAGCACGAGTGTCTTGAAGCGCTTGACAAGTTTTTTTCATTTTACTACCTGATAATTTACAAATAAAAGTATGAATGAATGATATTATTGGCGAGCATTAAAACAATCTCTTAGAAGCCGATATTTAGTGATCTTAGATTTATCTCATTTACGTGCAACATAGAAATTTTCGGTTGGGGTTTTTTTTTGGAAAGCAGTTGTTGCCCTGAATCGAAATGCGTACAAACAATTAATTTTGTTTTTGAACACAAAACCGCTACAGGCTCTTAAACGCTGGACGTAAAAGGAACTTTTTCTTAAGACCAAAACGGCAAAGGAAAAAATTTTAATGTTTACGGTCAGTTGTTATTTACAAGCAAATAATAAAACAAATTTTTATATTGACATTGTGTTCATTTTCTAGCTGGAAGCAACAGATTTCTTATTCTATCTGACGCCGCGGCAACATGATCGTTAAAATTTAAATCTAAATAAATTAAAAGAACAAATGAAAATTTTGTTGTGCAAAAGAAGAATGAAAAAAAAAAATTAAATAAATCGTTTTAATCTTGCAGAACCCTTGAGCCATTTGATAAACTTCAAAAGAAATTGATGTAATAAATAAACAAATTTTAACCTATTTTTAAACAAAAGTAGGACAATTGAATTAATTGTTAGTGTTTCAAATATCGTTTAACTTCAAAACAAAAAAAAAAAAAGGAATTAAATCGAAATCTCAGCAGTTTTATGGTTTAATTCCAACATATTTGTATTGTATACGTGGCTTAAGCTATTTTTGACATGTTTTTCATGCCGAATTTAATTTAGTTAAGCCGAGTTGTTTGGCCCGTTTAAACTTTGACAGCTACACGGGGGCTATTTGGCAATACTGCCATATCTTTCGTTTCGTAAATAATATGGTAACATGACTTGGTTTGAAATGTCCAAAACTATCATAGAAAAACAGCTTGAAACAAACTACAATCAAACCAAGTTTTATTGATCGCCCAAAAACTGGCCCTGAAAAAGTTTACAGCCCAGACAAAGAATTTGCTACCTTTGCAACCTCTAGGCGCACACAAAAACCCAAAAGTATTAAACTTACATTTAAATACTCATTTGGAATTTAGTAAGTTTTTTCAATATGCCCGTGTAAATGGTAAAATGAGAACCCTCATATTCTTAAGAGTCATGAAATGATTTTATTTTTCTTTAAGTTGCCCGTAATGACCATTAATTAACACTTGCGGCTTAATCGCATTTCGTAACAAATATGTTTGTACAGTGCACGCTAATACGGGTACTCTCAATGCGAGGCTGCTTGTTGTTGGTATTCGAGCTACTCTTTTATCATGGTCGAGATGCTAAAGTTGTAAACTCCCTTTACCGAATTGCGCTGGTATTTTATTACCATATTACCCAAGAAAAAGCGATGCAGCAGGCATTTTTCAAATACTAAGTACACAGATTTGTTTGTTTCTGCGCCTTAGAGGAAAAATACTTTCATTTACACAGTTTCCCTAACAACTCTTTATGCCTAAATTGCTCACCAAAATCTATTCCTCTCGTCGTCGCGAACGTTTTTTGTAATTCATTTCAATGTGGCAACAACTGGACAAAGGACACAAGGACTTTTTTTTAGAAAATTTGATTAAAATGTTTGTTATAATCGTGCAAAACTCATGTATTAGAAATGAATTTTGATTCCAATTTTGATAAATTATTGTTTAACTTAAATTCAGAATATACATTTTTTTAGTCCCTGAAAGTTTGTCTGGCAAAAAACAATCCAAAAAAAAAAATTTATTATTTTTTCTGTCTATTTTTGCGCAGTTGAAAGGAAATGGTGTAGCTGTTTCAGAATGATACTTTATTCGTACACAGTTGTGTGTTCATATGAGTTTATTGTTCAGTGGTCCATTTTAGGTACTTGTTTCCATTTATATTTATACAGGATATCTCAGCAGTCGATAGCAAACTGAAATTGTGGCCGGTTCTCGGAAATACTAGAAAATATCTACCGCTCAACATTTAGGACGCTTTCGCTTTTCGCTACTACAACACACAATTGTAGTGTAACGTTGGACTTGCGGGACATCCTGTATTCAAACCTATTCCCATACTTTTGTACCGGCTAAGCACGTGATAATGTTCGTTTCCATGTATGTGCCTGTATTTACCCACTTACCAGCGTCTGCCAGAAATATTTGTTTAAAAGCTTCCTTTTTTACAACAATAAAACAAAGACCATAAACATGTATAGAGGCACTCGTATGAATGTGCACACATTTTTAAAACTCTTGCACAATGGCCCAGTAAAAACAAAAATTTCTTAATTCTGGATTTGCATAAGCATAAGGGAAGGAAGACAGTCAACACAGTAAAACCCTGTCACAGGAAGTTGGCTCAATTTTCGGAACGCGTCTTATCAATTCAGCAGTTTTAAGACCCATATGGCTGAAACTTGTGCCATATCCTATTAAAACTGATCAACAGAACAGCCTAAACGAGTATATGAAAATATCGATAAGCGAATGAAAGTGAAATTTTGCTCTTTCATATGTCTCTCTTTTGAAACATGCCGCTGCATGCAGTGCTGCCATATTCCGTGTAAATGGAACATCGTTTCCTACAAAAAATAATAACCAAAGGGAAACTCCAAATTAAGTTACGATTTTTAAAGCGCAATTGAACGTTCAACTCCCGGTGAGTTATTTTGGTGGTGGAAACACGAGGCCGCTAAATAAATGAACATTTTGGTAAACGGCTGAAAGCGCAATTTCGTTGGCAGGTGAAAATTAGAACCGAGTCGTGCAACGCCACTATTTCTGATTTCTGAAGTAAAGATTGTGCCATATTCGACGGCAAATAATAAGCAGCTTTTCCAAATTGAGTTTATCAAGAGTTTTACAAAATGCCCATATCGAGTAGAGCCGTGCTGTGCCTCTGTATCTCTTATCTAGAGTAGGTACCTAGACTCTAGCACCCATTTGTTAACAAACACTGACTTAATTATTATTTACTTGATTGTGTTTAATTTTTCCATTGTTAGTAGCAATTTTTTTTCAATTACAAATAATTATTTATGTATAAAACTGTAAAATCCTTAAGGGCTGCGACTCATTTGATTTTCTAGAACATAATAATTTTCAATATTTTTATTTTTCTGCGCCATAAATATTTTAAATAAATATGAGGTCTGTATATTGTGTGAGATCGAAATTCGGTGCGCAAAACTAGACTGAATTATTTTCATGCCCAAGACTCTTCTCGTTCGTATTAAATTACATTTTCAAACGGCTGTATAACGCAAACTGGAAATTCGCCCAAAACTTAATTGCCTGTAGATGACAGATTCCTGACTTTTTCTGTGCGCGTTATTTTTCTCATCAACGTACTTATATTGCGCCGCCGCCAGCCACTGTGCAGAGTTGGAGGTTTGGTTTTTTACATCTGTTGGTTGCTTTCTTATTTTTGAAACTTTTTTTTAACTGCATATTAAATGCACTTAAGTTTCCTAAAGATAATTTGTACTATTAATTCTAGTGACGGTAATGGGTTTCGTGCTGCTTAATGTGGGTTGCATGTAAATTAATGTTTGAAATGTTTTTACACCTTTCAGTAATTTGTTTCCAGCGTAAAGGTGGTTTTTCGATGGGTTTTCGGAGGATGTGAAAAATACCTAAAAATAAACAAATTGCGAATGCCTTCATATCGGCTTAAGCGAATTAGAAAAAAAGTAGACATTTTGGAATTTCTGACGCATTATAGAGAATTCTTATTATTAAAGAAAATTGCAAGAATTTTTTCGGCAAAAAATTTGGGAAACAAGAGCATTTTCTGTATTTTCTTCTTCCTTTTCCTCTTCCTTTGGTGCTACAGTCTGGGGTGAACCTGGGCCTCAATTTTGCACAACAAGTTGGTTGAGGTTCCTCTCCACTTGTGTGTGCGCCATCGGTTCCGTGGGCGTCCTCTATTGCGTTGTCTCATTGGTTCGGTGTCGAACCAGTCCTTCTGCTCTGCTCGATCTTCTTGAAAAAGCTGTTACCTTTTTCCGACTCAGAACACAATGGCCGCACAGCACTATTAACACATCAAATGGTTTTACGCATTTTTGTTGCAAAATTTTATACAAATTCATTAAAATCGATGTCTTTTTGCAAACAAAAAAATATTTCCGAACTCACCAAACACGTCCAGCTGCTCACAAACAAAATTAACTGAAACTGTGATCATGTGATTGCGAGCGAGTACGTCGACATTAAGAAGAGAAATAAAATGATGATGAATTTGAAAATACAACTTAAGTTTTGGGCCGACCTCGTATACAAATTCTCATATTCCACAAATAATAACTTCTCAGACCATTCACATGAAAATGTGAAGTGGCTTCCATTCGCTTTATCATTTTATCAATTTATTGCGTATAACCGAATATATGATGAAATATTTCGTTTTTGGTTGCTGCCAACCATTTGAATGGTTACTTCTTGCTGCACGAATTTCTTCAAGTGGGAAGAACATGCAGCCAAATTAAAAATCTGCTAAAACTGCTTTCGTGATCAACAAATAATTCAATAAAAAATATGTTTTCGACTATTAATTGGTTTTTAATTAGTTTCTACCGTCGCACAATGTTGCCATTCTCTTTGATCTAATAACATTGAAAAAAATATGCACATACATAAATATAAATAACAAGATATAAAAACAAAAAACAAAAAACTGTTACACATTTTGAAATTAGTTTGTGTTAAAATTTGAGTTTGCTGCAACGCCAGCCTTTGGGACCAACAGCAGCGGCATAAGCAGGTGTCTACAGCAAATTTCTCCTTTTTCTCATACAATATTTATGGCGTTTGAACTGGCTGCCCCAGAACATGATTAACAACACCGAAAAATATATATATATATGTATGTGGGTATGTGCTACAAAGTCTAGGAACTTGTGTTTCCTACGAAATTTGCTTAAGATAGAAATCGTTTTGTAATGCACATAATTTTAAGCCTCAACATTTTTTATCGCTTGTTTTAGGTTTTTTTTGTTCATTTTTGTTAATTTAATGCAAAGTTGTGAAATTTCTTCATCAACTAAAACTGAACATAAATTTTTATACTTTAGAATTGATCAGTATGAACCAGCTTTATTTATTCTTTGTTTTTTTTTTTTTTTTTTTTTTTTTTGAACTAAAAATCTATTTGTTTTGCTGTGCCGTGCGGCACAGTGCAGTGTTTTCCATTCCAAGGATATAGAAGTTATAATTTAAGAAAAAATCTTCAGATTTTAATTGCATTTTATTGTAACCGAGTTAATTGTTCGATGATAAGTGGTGAAATTGTGCACTGAAAACATGTTTCAAGTGATTTTGTCGTCGCTGCAAATGTGGGGCAGTTTTGCATGAAAGTCCTCGTTCCAGTTTCTAGATGCCATAATTGTTATCGTTAGGAAACACTGTGATTTTGTTTAACATCTTTGATAGGAAGTTTGATTATTTGAAAATTACAGCGAATCTAAACATGAAACAGCTTCAACACAGAAACGTGTACCAGACAAAAAAAAAAAAATGTGTCTACTAAAGAGCTGCAATGGCCACTAATTGGCACAAAAAGTTGGTCTTACAACTCTTGCACTGAGGCACGAGTTTGACATTAAATATATTTTGTTTGTAATTTAAATGATATAAATATATTGTGCTAAGAATTTTGTTAGCAGTTAGTTAGTCCCAACTCTGTGGTGGACATGTGGTGAGTTATTTGTATTTTCTTTCTGAAAACCTAAACTGAACTGTAGCTGTTTGTTCGCTGGTGATTCTTGCATTTATTTATTTTTCTCATTATTAATTTAGGAACCGGCGAGAAGGACAAATTGACGTCAAAGGGTTTCACAAACCTTTAAATCAATAAGCGCGCTTGGAATTACCCCTAAGATCCTAAAGATTTCCTAGCGAATAGGTGATTCCCCGTCAGTGTCTTAATTGCGGGTTTTTTCCTCTTTAAAAATTGCAGCAAATTTTTTATGGATTTTGCTCTGACGAAGTCCACGTCATTTTAAGTAACATGCGTTTATCAGCCAGAGCTCATCCTGCACAGCGAGTTCATTCTTCAGTCTTACAACCCGTCTGTGCAGGAAACATTTTTGGAAAAGTGCAAATCAAACGTTCACAAGCAGTACTCACTCGTTGGTGCTACCCATAAACTAAACTATTTTCCTAGTTTTGGTACAATGCACTGCCTAAGTGGGGGTCGTACTACGAGTACTGGTCCAACCAAAGAAACAAAAAAAGGAAAATTGCGCACTCGTACTTAAAAAGGCGGGAAAAAAAATACTTTTACGCTTTTATGACTGATAATGAGGATGTTTTTTAAGCCAGCAGTTGCTGGACTGCTTCCACTGCTCCTTCAAGTGGAATTTCCTGAGCGCCGAAAATTCAAATGAAATCCATATTCTGTCTGACACCCTCAAATATTGTACAGCTCTGGGTAGATAAAAGTTGACTACCGTGTTGGTCCACTAGTTGGGCGTTTTGTTATTATTAAAGCGTATTGTTTTTGTTTTTGTTTTTGGTTGTTGTTTTGTATTCGTCGATGTTATTGCGGTCGGTTATCTTGTTGTTATTGTTGTCAGTTGGTTTATTGAGTAGGCAGCGGTAAAACAACAAAAATTCTTGTTGTATTAGATATTATTTGTAAGTGGTAGGTTGTGGTTTTGTTCATAGATTATTATTCTTGTTGGGATTGTTGTTGTTTCTGAATTTGCCGTTTGCCAACGTTCATTGTCTGCTGTACGGTGAAGTTACATGATTGTTGCAACAACTTTTGTTGCTGCAACTCTTACAAATAACATTGAATTATTATAAAGTTCTTGTAAGTTATGATGATTTGGTTGTTTTTTTTTCTATTGTTTCAAACTACACAGAGAAAAAAGTGGTCTTAATATAGTGGAATTTAATCAATTTTATGCTAAAGTGCGTTTCTTTGCATAACTTTTAAAAGCCAAACTTATTATTTTGAACAAGTGTCCCAACTTTGGCAGCAAATTGTCCAAATAGATGCTTGTCCTTTATTCAGTCTGTTTTAACAACTCTCTATTGTTGGCAAACATTTTCAACAATTCAGGACAAAGTTGTTCTATCAAAATAGTAAAAATGAGTGTTTGGTTCGGGTCAGACTTTTCGCCTTTTTAACCAGCGCCATATACGTTCTAAGTGGTTCTAATTTGAAATCACTGGTTCAGTAAAGAATGGTCGTAAAACACACGGTCTCTCCTTTTCCCTGTGCAGGAGAATCCTTGGCTATAGATTTCGTGCTGGTGGCAAGAGCTCATCATCAGACCACAACTTGGCAAATTTGGCAATTTGTTGTATAACTGCAGGCGTACAAAATACAACTGTGCTCTGAGGCGAATCTGTACCTTAAATGAACCTGAAATGAAATGCTTGCAAACTGGCCGTAGAACTGACGTAAAAAAAGTAGATTTGGTCCATTTCTAGATAGATGAATACCTCTTTAAAACCCCCAAAGATGAAGTGGTTTTCGCTTCCATCCATTTCTAGATGAATGGGTATGTCTTAGGACTTCAGGGACGAAAGGGTGTGGGGGAAGTTCTGGGGCAGTTGGAAACTGGTTTTATTATTAATGCCAAAAACAGCGAGATTTGCTGCATTTCTGGGTGGATGGATACGTTTTATGTAAAATATAAATAAGACCACAGAGGAAGGGGCTTTCACTGAATGAAAGCTGATCCTAATATTCATAAAAAACGTTATTTATTTCATTTCTGAATGGAAAGGAGCTTTCACTGAGTGAAAGCTGATCCTAATATTCCTAAAAAAAACGTTATTTGTTCCATTTGTGGATGGAAGGTTGCGTCTCAAGCTTGAGACTTAACCAGATGTAGTCACGGGAACTGCTATTAATATATTATTTGCAGTATTATAGAATCCTAGTTGCAGTTCACTTACACTATAAGAGCTGACGCTGCGTTGGCTACAAACCAAAATTATCGAAACCAATATCGATATCGACGCCAATCCACTGCAAATTCAATGTTTGGTATAGATTTCTGGCTGACTTTGTGACTAATCCGGGTTTCTTTCAGGTCCTTCTACAATTCGGGCACAGAATTACCTGATAGGAACACCAACGAAAGTGGTTTCAACAGGGGCAGTCATATTCGAGCCACATTGGATGGACAGGCCAGGGCAACTGACTTTTGCATTCGAGTTATTTAACGTACTTAAGCTGTTTTCTTAAGTCGATGGGCAGTTCGGGGGAAGGGGCTCTTACATTCTGTATCTAATAATATATTAAGTCCTTCGAAAGCACTGAAAAATTTCGTGTTTTTTCAATTTGCGGATGGAAAATACTTAATAAAAGTTCTTTTTTGAAAAGCACAAAATATTTTATTACTATTATTACTATTATTTTTTTTGTTTTTTTTTTCATACCCATAAAAATGGTCCTTCGAGCCATTATTATATGAACTTTTGCCACAATAGATTTATTTTAAATAGTTTTTATTACTTCTCTAAAGCAACCTGTAGCCATTTTGCAATGTCACAAATTCTTTCAGTGTACTATTGTTGCTGATGGCTGGAGATAACTACTTAGGCATGTTGCAAGTTGTTGGTAGGTAATTATTTTATGTTGTTATTTATATATAGTGTTGTTTCTTTCAACTACATACATATTTACTCAATGCGTTTCTTCTAGCAATTTTCGATTTCCTTTAAGTTCTCTTTATCCATGTGTACACTTTGATTCAATAACTTTGAATGGCAGAAGAAAATAAACGAAATTGTTTTAAAGTGGTTTTTTACTGTTTGCGTACAGAAAATGTTTGACTTAACAGTCGTAGTTGAAGGTGTTTTTTTTTTCAATTCGAAAAATGTTTCATTATTTTTGGCACCAAAAGAAGAAAAAACGAAAACGAAAACGAAAAAAACCGTCAAATTGTTGCCGAACCAAAAACAAATCATTTCCAGTCTTCGTTCTACTAAACTAATAATGCCACAAAATGACCCAGTTTAGATTTTTGAGTTGTGTGAAATGAAAAGCACTCGTATACAAATGCGTTTGTGTGCCGGTGCCGCTGCCGCTGCCGCTGCCGCTGCCGCTGCCGCTGCTGTCAGTTGTATATTGTTGCCAATTTTGTGTTTTTTTTTTGTATAAACCAACTCCTTGATTTGATTTCCATTATCGGGCTAATAACAACTTTGGCAACCAGCAACGTACTACATTTATTGTTGCTGTTGGTTTTCTTATAACATGCGGCAAGTCTTATTATTATCATTATGAAGCACTTGACTTTTAGACTGCAAGCGATTATAAATAAGAAACGAAAATGTTTTTTCCTCTTTTAGCAGACGTAAAAAGTGTACCTGGTGTTTGTTATAAACAGTATAATTATGAGGGAAATGAAATATTTTATTTTAATTACAGTTTATAATTGAGATTTGAAAGAGTAAAAATGTTTGTACTCATTGCAGCTTCTTTTTGGATTTTACCAGAAATGTACAATTATCACTTGTTGCTGGTGCTCGTTAAAATCTATCTCCCCCCAGGATATCATTTACACTTGTACGCTGAATCCGAAGTGAAAGAATTGTGTATTTGTTGTGTTACTGGAAGGAAATTAACGTTTTTTTTTTCTGGCAGTTTTCTGATGAGATGTAAGTTTTCCAAAATTTCATTTAACTGGGACTTTAAAGTCATTTGCATAGAAACAGTTAGATAATTAGAGAGAAGAAAAGATGTGAAAGTTAATCACTTTTATAGGACTATAAAATAAAGAAAATTTTAAAATGCATATTCTGTTGTTTCATCAGCAAGCGGCGGGCTAGAAAATTAGAAAGGTGCAGGGTAAGGCAAATTTTGGTTACGAATTTTTGAGGGCTGGCAACCTGCTGGCCAGGCAGTTTAAGGCTAGAAAAATGGTTGAACAAATTATAACTATTAGCAAAATTACTGTTATTACAATTGAAATTAATATCATATACATTTAGCTGATATTCTACTGTTTTTTTATATTTTCCAGTTACATTAAGAGCTTTAATTTACATAAAACTAATTGTGACAGACTTATGAAACAGTTCAATGGGGGTACCTGCCATGTTGTCTTAATTCCACGGTGGTCTTAACGCCTGGTACTCACAATACGTCTACCAATACACCCTTAATTGATAGATTTATGTTTTTGGAACATGATCTATCACGTTTTCGGAACATGATCCGCCATGTTTTTGCAACATTATCTGTCCTGTTTTTGGCACATGTTTTTGGAACTTGAGCTGCCATATTTGTGTAACATGATCTGTTTACATTTTTTTTGGGACATTATCTATCAGTATTTTGGAACATGTTAACATGTCCTTCGAAAATGATTTAATTTTTTTTTGGGACATGATCTATCATGTTTGTAGAAATTGACCTGCCATATTTTTGGAACGTCATCTACCATGTTTTTGGAACATGATCCATCATGTTTGCAGAACTTGATATTCTTGTTTTGGAAACATAATGTACCATCTTATTGAAACACTATCTGCCTTGTATTTGGAACATAATCCACCGCAAATGTCGAACATGATCCATCTCTTGAATTGAAGTTTGAAATAGAGGGCATCTAAACTTCTAGCATCTAAACTTCATACTTGCCTCCGAGTGGCTTTTCCAACAATCGCACTATTATCGGTTAGGAAATAAGAGGTGCGTGACTATAATGCCACCATAAGTGAGACTTTGGTGTAGAACTCTAAAAGGGGTTACTGGCAGTGTCAATCTCAAACAGTTACATTACCACGGATAGCACTGGAAGGAAGGCGACAAGACAACAACAATGTCGACATTGGTAAACCGCATTGCGGGGCAGCAATAAAATAGCATACCCAGCGAACATAAGCAACAGCTGGATTGTGACAGACGGTGAAATTAAGTGCTCACCAGCACAAACGGCAATTGCTTGTAGTTCGAGCCATCTAGTCCCAACTGTAAGCAATTTCCTGGACAGTCGACGATGTATGATATTCTCTAGCATGCAGTTACTTACTAAAGTAGACATGTGTTACAAGACAGACTTGGATTCTCCGAATGTCATCAAGAATTACCAAAGACTAAATTTAAACCGCTATCCAAACGTTTCAAGCAAGAACCAGTCCATTCACTGTGCAAATTAACCGTTGCTAAAGGATCCTAAGCTTCAGGCTGTCCCCAACTATGGTGTTGGTTGTTGTGTTAATCGAGCAACTCCTTGCTTTCTAGGATCCGCCAAGTAGAGCACCCAAGTGAGGAATATAAGAAGCCTCTTCATGGGAATGAACGATGACAATCAGCACCAAATTCAGTCATATAATTAATAAGAGTGTTAAATTGCTGGATTTATTGTGAGCAGTGCTTCATAGCACTGTGCTCCATATCAACCATTTTGTCTGTCGTTTCCTCAATCGAACATTTTAGATACCTAAATTTGTTGCCTGCAAAAACCATTTTAAAACTGAATAGTCTATCTTTCAGCCCAATAACTAAATTTTCTCACAGCGCTTAAGAGTGATCTCTTTACCAAATCTCGCATTGCTTACAAATTGTGTGTGTAAACAAATTTGCAAGAAGCGACGAAGGCGCTTAAAGTGCCGTTAAAGGTGCAGTTGAGCGAAAAACCTGTTGCAGCGAAATGAGTAAAATAAATGTGACTGGAAAAACTAAACGCATTTCCTACAATGCGTTAAAGAGATAATTTCAATTGATAAGAATTTGGAAAAAAGTCCAAACATTGGCATCCACCACAAGTATGAAGGCAAAGGAAAAAAGAAAGAAGGCGATGGAAAATATTCAAATTCAATTGACGATGAATACGACGTGGTTTTCGTTTTGCCATTAATAACGAAAAGTATCACGAATATTGAGCTTAAAGACTTATGAGACACATGCATTGAAAACAAACATTGCCCCTGGGACATGTAATGAAACTCCATCCATCCAATGGTTACTCCAGTAATTTATCTACAGACTTAACACTTGTGGCGGATGTTGTATGCAGCAAACAAACTGCGCCAACAAGTTTAAACTATAAGTACTTAAGTAAAAGATTTGCAAACAAATAAAAAGAAAAAGGAAACCAGCAAATGGTAAGAAATTTTCACACCATTTATAACTGAAGCGGTTGCCAAAATATTTTCGTTAGTCATCCTTGACTCAATTTACGGACACTATCGTTACTCTTGGTACCAGCAAGTACTCACACGCGCTTTGTGAAATCCACTTACAACCACTTTTTTGAGATTGTCTGACATCTTTATACAAGAAAACATGTTAAAATATATGTATATAAGTACATGTTTGGTTCTACAACTACAGATTTTCTGTGTTTAAAAGTACCCTATAAAAATATTTCCGTCCTTTTAAATTTCTAGACTCTTGTTGGCTGATATTTTGGCCGAATTTTTGCTTTGAATTTGTTTTGAAAATTTTTTAGCCATCGTTTTACATTTCTCTGACTTATTTACATACATTCGCGAGGATTTTAGTGTCATAATGATTTTCAGGGAAATTTTGTAGGCCGTACATGTTCTTGTCATGGCTTAAGCTTTAATCTTATGAGCTGCGAATTTTGTCTTAAAATGCTCAAGCCAGTAACCACTAGGAATATCTTGCCTGGCCGGAGTAGTTAACGCTTCAATTGTGGAGGGCAAACGAACTGCAGTTGAGTTGTCAGGTACTGCAGCTGATCTTCTAGTGCCGCTTGTAACTGTAGTTGGTGCTCACAACCAGCATTTTGGGTAGTCAACTCGAGTTGCTTTCCATAATCGCGCCATAAGTTTATTGTTATGTTATTCTTTTCAAAGTCAAAATTTAATGCGCGCCGTTACTTTATTGACGGATCATTTTAACAAGTGCTGTTTAATAATGATATATATGATAAAACAGAATATCGGGAGGTGTTGAGAGCAACCAAAATAAACTTTATCTTAAAATACATACAGGGTGTTCTATTAATAATTTTAGTATAATTCACATATCTCTTTAATAAGTTTTCCCGGTGGCCTTAGAAGAGATGGTGGCTTGAAGATTTCCCTCTTGTTTTTTTCTATCTTAGTCACAAAAACTACTGAAACCTGAAAAGAAGATGAATGAAATGAGAAAGAAGAAAACACAAGCCAGCCGCCGGTTTCTTAATTACGTTTCATTTATGGGCCCTGTAAAATGACTTGATGGACGGAGCTGTGTTGGCCCTACAAGTGCTGAGCTGCTTTGTATGACTTGTTGTTCGCAGAAGTGTTTTCGTGATATCTTGCCGCCCAGCTTTCTTTTTGTCGTGGTATGTTTAAGCTGAAAGCGGTTGTGCGGAGTGCAGAAACTATTCGCTGGGAGACCTAAACGGGCCCTTTGTAAATAAATCTCTGTTTGACAAAAGTGGTACTTAACGATCGCACTCAATTATTAAAAAAGTTCCATCTATTTCGATATTCTACTGTCACCAAATATACATAAAGAAGTTGCCTCATCAACTTTGAATCTTACCCTAAACACAGGCAGCAGTAGGGAGTTTATCAATCACTTTTGCTTATTAAAGTATTTTCATGCATGTTTTTGGAAGATGAACGGTTTCTTTCAAGTTATTAATAAATTTGTTAATTCATTTTTAGAAAATTTATTACTCCAATCGCCAGTCCAGTGCTTTGAACATCCTCAATGGTTCGCAAATCGAAAGATGACTAGAAATTTTGATGTGCGCACATAAATTTTATGCAATCAACAAATTGTTGGCTAAAGTGAAATTATTTTCAAAATAATTTCACTTGCAGCATATTTTGCCTGTGCGTGTGTATGTCTGTGAATATTAATAAATTTATTGTGGATGCAAACGCCTGAATTAAAGTTGGCCTGTCAATAGGAAAAATGGCTAAACATGTTTGTTCCCGCAGTTAGAAAGTTTTCGGTGTTTTTGGTCTTGACTGAAATTAAATAAAACTAAAATAAATTTCGTTCAGTTGAGGGTGACAATCCAGCCGCATGTCCTTTCTCCTGTGGTGTGGCTACAGGAATATAAAAAGGAAACACGCGTCTGGTGGTTGTTTCTTTAGAGGGAATTTGGAATAGTGCGTTTATAAAAACCGCTTTTCGTACTTTGTGAGATATCGATTTTCTCACTTTTATGTGTTTAAAAGAAACGGGGGTTTTGTGTTCACTTTTTTTTTCAAAATCAAACATTTTTTTATCGTGCGCTTTTTTTTTAATAAATCGGCCAAAGGCCAACACTTTTTTTTTACATATTTGCTATTATTTCTCTGTGATTGACATTAAAAAGAAATGAAGTTTGAATGCCAAGAGCAATAATTGTTTAATTGTAAATATAAATAAAAATGTTTGTGTTTTTAAAAATCATTCATGCAAGACGGCTTCTGCAAACAAAGTCCAAATACCAACATTTTTAAAACATAAAGTTTAACAAATTTTGTTACACGTTTTTAACTTCTTTTTTCACTTTCTAAATATATAGAGAGTTCTTGAAGCCGACCATCAACACACTTTTGGTTCCCTTCCTATAATATATATAAATATATACTTTCAAAAATACTTTCAAGTTAATTCTGCTCTGTTGGTAAGTAGGCGCACTACCGGTTGCGGTCTTAGCTACAATTATTACAATTTATATAGCACAGCCCAAAACAATTTGAGGTTTGAAAGCCATTGCTCTGGCCGCCTAAAAGTGTGCTGTGACTTATAAATTGAACACCAGAAAAAGGTGCTGTTATGAATATTTACTTATTGGTGGATTTAAAAATATATGTACGAGTACTTTACATTCAACCCGAGTTTAATTCGGTTATTAAATACTGAGTTTCAGCAGCAGTAGTGAAGACAACTTTCATTCGAGTTGACTTTCACTAGACGATTGTAATCGAGCTGTGAATTATCCAGTGTTAAACTTCAGGTTATAACTCGTAATTTATTGGCTGAAGTTTTTGTATGCAAAACTCTTCTATATATATTTTTGATTTGCGTTTGTATTGAGCAACATTTTTTTGGTTACAGCGATTTTAACTGGTTTTAAGAAGTTTGTAAACAATTTCATTGACTGATTGAATTTCTACGACTTTAATTTATGTATGTTTCGTATTCAAAAAGGATTGATAAGTCCTAAGAAACCAAGATCAATTCCGTGAGCGATGGGTTTCTGCCAGCACTTGTTGCGTGAAGAGATGATATTTTGTAATGGCAAATGATTATGTTTTAACGCTTTTTCATGTTAAATTCATATGATTTCATGTTGAAATACAATATTTTTTTCTAAGGGGAACAACATTAAGTTATATATTCTTACACTTTATTAATTAATCTATTAGAACTGCTGGTTATACATATCAGGACGACAAAACGCAGCAAGAGATACAATTTAAAGAAGAATTTAAAAACAACATTATCAAAAGCTGCAACGACAGACATTTTGACTCGATTAATCTCCTGTAGTTTGTGCGACATAATAAGTGATTGCAAAAGAGTTTTTTTTTAACAAAAAAAAAAAAAGAAGAATGTGAAAATAAGAGGAATCGTCTATAATGAGCTTGACTCTATTCGAAAGAGAATTTCTATATTCGACCGATTTTTGTGGCAATGAAGGCCGAATAAGAATGTTGCAGTACTCTGAGTATTCTATGGATATCCAAAATCGCTAAACAACATTCCAACAGATTTCAGTCTCCTGATCTGCCTGTAATGTGCGATTATGCCAAAATTTATATGAACAAGGACTTTAAAAATATCTAAGAAAGCAAATGAGATAGAAGCTGAGCAGATACGCTACCTTCCGACATCACAAAGTTGCAAAAATGCGACCATATTTGTGTAACAGATTTCCAAAAAATGTTATTAGTCTATTAAAATTTTTTGCAATATTTTGCTTCAAATTAAATTTATCAGAACTGTTGCGAAAATCACATGATTTAAAATCACATATGTTTATAAAAACGCTAGTTTTATTTTCTGGTGTTTTGTAAATCACATTCCTTTTGGGGGGTTTTCTTTTGGTGTGACTTTCAATAACCGAAAACAGCTGTTTTCTTTATTTGGACTGTTTTGAAATCACAACAATCACAATCACAGAAGCAAATAACGTTTTTTTTAATAAAAATTTTCTTACTTTTAAAGTACATATTTGATGATGATTTGATAGTATTTAAACAAAACATTGAGTTTAAATTAATTCAGTTATTACAACATTTATTATAGAGAAACTGAAATAATATTAAATTGTTTTGAAAAAGTTGTTGGTGTTTAAATTACAAAATTTGAGACACAGACACTTCTTTAAAATGCGATTTTCAGAACATCCTCTTATATAAGTAAAAAAAACTATTATACAATATTTTAGGTTATGTATTGCATAACTTTAAGCTCTTCGGCTTAAGCCATAATCTGTAGATTAAGTGCTTATTTGTTTGTCATACTTTTAAGAGGGTTTGATTGATAAATGATTTTTAAACTAACATTTATGTGTGCAGATGTAGTATAAACAATTGACAATTGAAAGTAAGTTACAAATTTATGACTGTGGAACACAAAGTAATAGCTACTAATACTACTGTGTAATATTTTTGGAAATGATATACTATTTGCCCAGCGGTAAAAATATAAAATTTCGTGCACATGAAATATACGCCAATAGAAAGTGTATTTATCAACTTGAATAATACAAATTTCTTTCATTTGTAAGTTTGCCAACTTCGTTCCTGTTAGGCGCTAATTTCAGGAGTCTTATTTTAAGGACTGCCATTTGCATGAGTGACGATTGTGTTAATCATTCACTTACTTATTAATTTTTATATTGTAATTTGTTATAGTTTTTAATGTCAGCACAAATTTATGAATACAAAATTTATTTGTTATCCAATTGAGGGTTTCGAGTCGGGCGTTTGATTTCCCAATGTTTCCTGTCTGAATTTTCATTATTCAATACAATATCGAGCATACATTTAGAAAGATCTTTGCCAGAGATGGAAAATTGCTATATATAATTTTTTTAATTTCCGCCAGTTTTCTTAAAGTGGGAGAGTTTGTGTGGCTCTGAAACGAAAGGAACCCTGGAAGGTAAATATATCTTTACCAGAGCCGGATAATCGAATGTAAAAGAAGCATAATTAAAGAGAAAAAAGAACGTTTCAAAGGGAGACGTTTCTTAGCTCTTATGATTTTAAATACTTTATGTTCAGAATGACAAAACATTTTCAACATGAAATTGTAATTTCCAGAAATTTATACTATTACATTTTCTAGGCATTTCATGTTTATACAACATGATTGCAATTTAAAGGTAAGAAATTTGTTATCAATATATCTGAGATAAATATATTTCAGTTAAATTAATATTAGGGTAAATTCTGCAAAAATTTATTTGCTTTTTAAAATAATTTATATCAAAAGAACAGACAATATTTTCAAAATTAATTTTGTCTTTTGTTTAAATGAATTTTATAGCTGGGCCGCAATGCGAGACCATGAAATATTTCTATGGTGCTGGTATTCACATCAGCAATATATTTAGGCACGAGGCCAGTCCTTGCCAGCAAAAAAAATAATTTTACCACTGGGTAAACATAAAAATGTTTTAACATACACCAACACAGAGAAAATATATATATATATATAGACAACAACGCACAAATGTTTTAGAGATTGACTGATGGATGAACGTTGGTAGATGAATGACTTAAAGTTTAAGACGGATAGATGGACGAATGGATGATTACTTTTGGCTGGAATAGATTAATAAAACGGAATGAAGAAAAATTAAAAAAAAATACGCAAATCTTACCAGCAGTACCGTGGCGGTGTTAAACAAGGAACGACCTTAAAGTTATTTAAATCAAAAGGATATGTCATTAAAAGCTTCCTATTCTTCAACTTAAATCAAGCAAATTGTGGGTGTGAAATGTCAGAGGCACTGGTTAATCGTAAAAAAAAGGTCTATCGTTGCCATTATATGGTATTTAATATCACAGCTTGGATTGCCTGGAGCAGCAATAAAGAATAAAGAGATCCCTGTGCCCAGTTGACATCATCTCCATGTGAGATGATTTTAAGCCACTCACGCAAAATGCTCCAGGTGTGAGGAGTGCAGCATCTAAAATTATCTTGATATCCAAATCATTTAATTCTGAACAAAATAGATTAGTAATTATCGATCAAAAGTGGCCATTAATTAAAATTATTTATATAATTAGTAGCATTTACTTTTACTTGTTAGTGTTCCTCATTTTAATTTAATACGATTTAATATTAAAATCGAATACTTGTGTATCAATTAAAGTTGAAATAAATATTCCAATTATTCATTTAGACGGCAAGGCCAACTCTGGTTTTGCAGCAAAATGACAGCAAATAAACAAGCGTTTAAACTAATTCTGACGTTTAGTTCAAAAAACCTCAATACTGACCAGCAAAAGGACTCTTGTTTTTTGCTGCACGTTAAAATGACATAAGAACTTTCTTGTGTAGCCTCGTAGCCGAAAGTTGTCTTTGTTAAATCAATGTTTGTTGTGTGTTTGTCGAAATGTAAGATGCTGATGAATGTTTGTTAACTTTTAGTAACAACATTCAATGAAAAATAATCACCATCATCATTTATTTTACGTTAAAGCATCAATCTTAGTTGGTTACTGGCTTCATTGCTGCTGCTGCTGTTAAATGCAAAGCAGTACGTGCTTTCATGAAGATTTGTTGGTATGTATATTGGTTGATGGTTATGTTGTTGCTGCTGTTATTTACTTGTTTCATTTCAAAATATTGACTACACAGCCAACAGTTGGCAGCAAAACTGTCAGTTAACAAACGCATTTTGTAAAGCTTGACTGATGTTGATATTTTCCCTCGCTCTCTTTTTCCTCTAAAGTTTATGTATATTTTTATACAACATTTCTGGCAGTTGATGGGCCATCAGCAACATCAACATCAACATCATCATTAACATCATTATCGTCATCATCAGCGGCAGCGGCAGCGGCAGCAACAGTATCCACATCATGACAATCGTGTGCTCTATATCACTGATGTGGTCGCTTTACTGTTACTTAAATACTATATAGTGTTTTCCCATATCGCGTTTTTGGTGCGTGTGTGTGTGTGCGTCTGTGCTTTTGTTGTTTTGTTGTTAAAGTTTGGTTTTTCCGCCATTTGGTAGTGCAGTTCAAACATGTCTTCGTTCGCCATTGCCATCATTATCAACATCATCAACAGAACCATCAACATCATGTCAGTCAGCCATTCTACACTGTCGACTTTTGACGTTTGCTGCAATTAACACGCAAGTTAAGGATAACAAATCACACACATTCAGCAGGGATACACACACCAACACCCATCCGACCCAGAAGTTGGTGTTGCAGGCTCACACACAATGTAATGGAAGGAATAGAATAAAAATAATGAATTCATGAGTTGTTTAAAATTGAAAAAATAATTCGGTTAAGTCGCGTTGGGCAGGAGTTCACATGATCAAAGCCAAGGAGATACGACAAGCGGTGTTCTCATGTTCGTAAAATCGGTTTTGGTAACGATTGCAAAACTAAGTTGTTGCGGGTATTAGTATGTCTCAGAGTCTTTGGAAATAAGAACCATTGGATAGAGGGATGCCACCGAAGCCGTTGCAAGCATTTGGCCGATTGTCATAGATCCTTCTATCGTGTTCAAAAAAAGATTAAGATAATTCTCAGAAAACTTTTTGTTTTATTCACAAGTAACATCATGCGTTGTGGTTGGACCACTCTTTATTCTAAGAACACATGAAATAGCTGCAATGGATCGAAATATATAGTTTCTTTTTCTTCCCAAAACATCAAACGTTTACATTATGGTGTTTGTCTTTCAAAGATGACAAATCACGATTTTCTTATTATTACAAATTGTATTTCATAACACTAATACTCGTATTATAGTAATTCCAAATAATTCCCGGAATATTCTTAGAAAGTGCAAGAACAATAATGAAGAGCCGATTAGTCGAAGTCATGAGTGAAAGAGTATAAGACTCAGCCTAAACTGTGTGCCTCTTGCTTACCCAAGTGATAATATCTTGGACATGATAATATTTGATCATATAACAAAACCAAGTTATGCAAAACTGGGGCTAGTTTTTACGGCTGATATCTGGTAAGAGCGCGTGACTAACTTCTTGGACTGATAAGTACGTGCTGATAGTCCCTAACCAACACGTCCAGTACTTTGCCAGCCAGTTCGTCATCCTACGATTTTAGATTTCAGATACAGCAAGAACGTTTCCTCAGTCATCAGTTACTCACTTCTGATCCAGGTCCAGGATGTTCTGTAAGAATGAAACATAAGAGTCAAAAGATATCCGTTCTGACACTAAACCCTTGGCGGTTAGTCATACAATCCCTCTTAAAGAATCATAGGCCAGCTGAGGTACCATTGCACTGGGATACCTCGAAAACAGAGTGCCTGCACTTAGAATAGAGCAAAGCCAAACCTGCCTTCTGAGCAGTTCACCTAAAGCAATTTTGTGCTTTTCTGTCTGTGTGATTGGTTGAAAGTTTTCTTCATCTTAGACGTTTCTAATATTAAATAATCGATAATACTAGTCAAAGATCCGGATAAGTAGAGCATCCGCTGAAGAAATTTAATGGCAGGTTATTGGTTTTTGACCTTGTTTTAGATTAAGCAAATTGATTATTTTAAAAATAGTTTATTGATTCGATGACGAAATATATATTTATATGGTCGGCGGAACGCAACCAGTTGTAACTAAAAAATTCATCATATGGACATTACGAAAAGATTTAAGGCGGTCGAGAAATTAACAAATTTGGATTTTCTTCTCAGCTGAAGCTGAAGAAACTTTAACAAGACTTAACTGGGACTCTCGAATGAATTATAGGCTACTTTTGTCCTGGCCACGCCCCCTTTTAAGCCCAGTTAAGTCCTTCCACATAGTTTTTAACATATTTTTTAAAATAAACGTCCATAACTTTGCCATATTTGGACCAATATTCCACTTGCTTTTTGCATATGAAAGCGGTCCATTCAAAAATAGTGATTGGGGGGGGGGGGGCAAAATGTGCCCCCAAAAAATATGGACTATCAAACTACTTTGCTGTTTGTGGATCTATTTTTAAAACTTATTTTGCTGATATGTATAAAAGGTCTACTATTTTTTTTGGAAATAGGGTGGAAGGGAGAGGGTGCCCCCTTGTCAGCGCCCTAACAATTGATTATCAAATAATTTTGCCAATTGTGAATCAATTTTTAAAATTCTTGCTGCATATCGAAGAGTGCGATGTAAATTTTTTTAAAGGTTGGAAAGGGGTGTGAGCGGAAGGGGTTTAGCAGTATTATATAGTTTCGAAAAATATTATTATTATTACATTTTTATTTATATTTTCACTGCATGTTTAAGAATAGGCCTGCAAGCGTTCAAATGGCGGCACCTGATTCAATACTAACTTTTATTTCTATAATATAAAACTATTTAAAATGGCACTCCTTTAAATGGCTGCTGTGAAAAAGCAGTGCGAAATTAAATGTTTTTTTGTTCACTCCCAGCTGTCATTTTTCTTTTTTTTGCTGTGTTGTAACTCGACATACTGTAGAATGATGGTGATGATGATGGGTGTTATTTTTTTTTGTTCGTTGCAGTTGTTGCTCTCCCAGTATTTTCATCGTTTCATTCGCAAGTCATTTAAGTCATTAATTTTCCTGACCCCACACGTTCTTGTTACGGAGCTATTGTTTTGGCTGTTTGTGTCAAAATCTTAAACTCATTTCTTTTTTCCACTTAATTTCTTTATTTTTATTTTTATATTTATTTTTCTTCACTGTATTTTATCGGAGCTCTTTCTTACGACATGCCAACCATGTTCCAGTGACTTAAGGTCGTATGTTATTCCTAATTTCATTTCTTATGTGTATAAACTTTTGCTCTTCTTCGATTTATTCCTACTTGTTAAATGGATTTCACATTGTCGATATGTAGTTGTGTTGGTTGTGTTGTTTGGTGAAAGGGAAGAGAAACAGAGAGCGAGAGCGAGAGCGAGTTGTGTTTTTGTGTGGAGTGTTGAATTATTTTTCTGGCAAGTCACTTGAAAAGTCATTAATCATTTTGTATTGTTTTCTTTAGGTTTTTATTTTTTTTACTTTGGCTCTTTACCCTGATGTATGAGTGTATGAAAAAATCGTTATTTTTTTCTGTGTATTGGGCCATTTTCTCAGCTAAACGCAGGCAAGTTGAGGATTGTCAGGATTTCGTTGTGCCACTCATGCCAGCAACCACATATTGCGTTTGCATTTTGTGTAGGTATCCGGAATTTTGTCCAGTCATTGGTCCAGCACTTTTATAGCCGACCAATCAGTACCTACACAAAACAGCCAGAATCGCATAAAGTTTATAAAGGTGTCATAAAACAGGAATTAATAAATTCCTGAGACCAGCCAAGTTTTCCACCCCGTTTTAAAAAAAAGTCACAACAAGTTGGCAAAATTTTTCCCGTGTCACTATTATTTTCGTGTGTCACTATAATTATTCTTACTCTTTGTTAGGGAAACTTTTTTGAACATTTATATTGATGGTGCTAGACAATTCGTTACGGCCGAATCAAAATCTTCCATTTCGATTTCCTTCTGTTCTTTCTTCTATCACTGCCCCTCATCATCATATCTTGTAAGTAAAACGCATATTGATGCATGGTGCGATGGCTGTATCCTTTAAATTCCCTGTGAGTGTCCTTGTTACTTATTTTGACATTTAATACTTTTCTTTTTTGCTTGCGCCTCTTTTTGTTTGGATTATTTATGTTAAAAGTTGTGTTTGGTGAGAGTTTTATGTGTCTGTGTTTGTGTTTGTGAATAAATCGGCTAAAATTGATGATACAATTGTATCTTAAGTATTTGGTAATAATTGATTGTAAGTTCGTACCGGCCATTTGTTGAGAGTCTTTTTTGCAGCAATAAATGATAAATGGTATTTATAAAAGTAAAGGCTTTAATATATATTAATAGTCCTTTAGAAAAGAGACACGTTTATTAGCAAAAAGGATTATAGAAAAGTACAAATAAGATGCATTATTCATGGCTAGAGGACTTCCAAAGAAAAAAATATATAATACATGTTTCAAAATAGCTGGCACCTCTTTGCATTTATTTTATCTGTATGAATAAAAACATTTCATGGTCCTTCATATTCCACGAGTTGTCATCCCAAGCACATTAACTTGGCATTAATGCCACTTTGGATTTCGAATACTTCTTGTGGAGAACAATTGAATGTTGCTTTGCTTTAACCGTGTCCTTTATAATTAGATACATTTTGTTAAGTAGGGAGTGTGAAAGAGAGCCTTTTCCAATATCGACTTGATGCCACAACGAAGACGACTCTTGGAATATGGAGATTATAAATTTTGCATTTAATTTTATTCATGTCAGCAAGTATTTGGCATTTTCGGTTTGAAGTATGAAATAATATTTCCCACATAACCTGCCTTTGGCAGGACTCACTTGTTGTCTTCTCTATAAAATTAGAAATTACGGCTTAACTGGCTTTTAGCCGGGCTGTGTTTATCTGCCTTTATATCTCGCCTAGAAATACAATTTTTTTTGCCGCTTGGCTCGCTTCTGAAACCACAACTGAAGCTGTCGTCCAATATATAAAATAAGAGAGCGGTGGCATTAGTGCAGCCACTGCCATAAAATTCAAATATCCTAAACGAACAAGTAAATCCCTATTTAAAATTATTGTGCCATAAGAATATTTTTTGATGCTCTGACTTTTAGCCGCCTAATGCGGCATAAACATATATATGGATATATAAATGACACCAATTCGGACATGGCCCCCACCTTTCAGCTGAAAATAATACTTCAAAAAAACTACCTCAACTCTCTACTAATAATTCGATAAATATTATCTAGCAAAATGGCCGTGGTCTAAACACACAACTGACATCTCTTTATGCAAACAGTTGGACTACCCACATCCTGTCATTGCTTTTACCGCAACCGGATTAAATGAATCGAAAAATGCTGATGATGGTGAAATGTTATGCCACAAATATGAAGCACAAAAGATATTTGACACATTGTTGAGAATCTTATAGTTCTCAAAAATCTAGAAGTACTGAACGTGAAGGAATTACCTTGATGGTCTAGTCCTTTGATCCATATTGGGGTAAGGATTTTGCGGTCATATGCTTTTATTCTACCGAAGATCTCTTACTTTTTGCCCAGCTCTTTATTTTCAACAAAAGATTTCTCCTCTTAATTTGCATATCTCACTATTATTACTCGATTTAAATTCATAGGAACTCTCCTATTCTTCTACATCATATTTGATTTGCATATTTACCTAGATTTAATAATAACATTTTGCTTATTTATTTCTTACCTTTCAAAAGTATTGCACTTGCACTTAAATGCATATTATTTTACAATATCATCAACACAAGTGACAGAGAATAGTTCACCGAAGAGTAAGTAAAAAGATGCAGCCTTCTTGGAACTTTGAACTTTGCACTTTGCACTTTGGCACATTCAAAACAGAAACAACACAACAACAATAGATTATAAGACACAGTGACGGCAAGGCAGTCAAATACATGAATAGTCTAATTCATACTCGCATAAATAACTAATAATATATTTGCTTGTAATAATCTGATACAGGAAAGATATTTATATATACCCAGTGGTAAAATTATAGAGGCCTTTTATGTGCTAGCTTTAATTTTTCGTGAACTTTGACAACCCTTTGCAGCAAACGGGAGCTTGAGCAAATACTTGTGAGTGGGAAATGTCTAGATGGTCACTCCATACTCGTATAGTACTCACTTGGAAGTATCAACAGCGCCAGTAAATTTTTTGAATTTATATCATTTCTTTCTTCGAACGCGTCTTCGTAAGATCTATAAGATATTTTCAAATTTAGTTTCAATTAGAGAGACTTTGAACATATCCACTATTTTTGACTTTTGTACTGAAATTTCTCAGTTTAAGATTGTATAGGAAATGTTTGCAGTATGACGAGACTTTCGAACCCAGACATCCATCGTGCTTCATCGTTCAGGTCTTTGATTTATGCAGTCGGTTTTGAGAAATTTTCTCGTATTAAAATGACTATTAAGAGTAACTTTTGTCGCACGAACTGGCGCCTTTCGAAGACCACAATTTGCCAAATTTCCATCATTAGTTGCGTGATATGTGTTCGCTGACTGGGCTTTGAAGTGGTGGAAAACAGATCCCTTTTATTAAAAAAACAATAGTTTCGCATGACGGATTTGTGAACAAAGTCATTTCATGTGGTGGTGAAGTGAACGAGGAAAATATGCGATTCAACATCGCTGGAATATTTTGTCATGTCATGGAAGAACGTGAATAAACATCAAGCCCTTAAAGCCGACTTGAAGCACCTGGGCTAGTGTCTGGAAATCCCAGAAATATTTTATTCGCATCTGACACTGAAGCCACAGTGGACATTCGCATGCAGTTAGAGTCAATATACACTGACATCTTAGACATTTGACGAAGAAATTTCGATGCACACTTTCTTTTAATTAAAAGTTGAGGGCAGAAAACGCTCCATGACAAAGCCGACATATATATCTGTGTTTAAAAACAGCAAAAATTTTGTTTATTCAAAATGAATCACAGATTCAAGACTTTGTTCACTTAAAATGTTTGTTGCTCTTATTACTGATGACAACTGAAGACTTATTCGTTTCGTAAGGTCGTTGAGAACTACGTGATACGATAGCAACTGTAAGGACAGGGACGTGGGCGAGATGATTAGCGTTTCGACTACCAGGGCACAAGTCAAGCGATTAAAGCGAAACGAACGAAACAGACAATAACTTTTTCAGATGTGTATTAGAAACTTCTGGCCATCTGCATAAGTGTGCTGGCGTTCCAGTAGCTGTAAAATTAGTGCAGCTGTCTTTCTTCTTTTCTCTTATCTGTTCTGTTAAAAGAAAAAAAAAAAAAACATTTGATATTTTTGTAGGCACAAATTATTTGTGTACGTTGCTCAAAAGTATCAGAATTAATTATACGATTATTAAAACAGTTTCTCTGCAGTTAAAAATAAATCACTTGATCTGCTTGTACCCTCCCAAAATGGTCCTTCGGGCCAATTTTTTGTTTTGTTTATGTTTATGTTGAATATGAACATTTTTCAATACTTTCTTTCCAGTAATTTTTAATATACGTACATTCTCATTCCCCCCCACCCATTTGTAATGCAATCTCAAGTGCTTGTTATTCGTTGAACAACAAATCAATAGCAAAGAAAAAAAAAAGCTGTGCAGAAAATTCATTTGAAACAGACAAACAAATACTTGAACCGACAGCCAGAACAAATAGCCAAACGGACAGTAGAACATTACACTTTAAAACTGCTGCAGTATAACATCGATGACACTTAACATCCGTATTGTTAAGCAGTTTGAAATTTCTTTCTTGGGGTGTTGAGCAGAACTTTGGCTTTTCCATATTTCAGGGAAAACTGCACAAATCATTGCCAGCAGAGAAATGCATTTCCTCTGTTTAATTTGGGAAGTCTAACAACACTTCTTTCTGTGCGCTGCCAAGTGCCATTCATTCACCCATTCAAAAATATTTGTGGTGGTGGGGAAGCTGTTATTGCCACTGCTGCTGTTGTAGAAGTTCATGTTGCTACTGCATGCTGCATACGGCTGTAGCTGTAGCTGTAGCTGCAGCTGTTGTTGTTTGTGTGCTTGTGTTGATGCTGATGCCAAGTCAGTGACTGAAAATACACAGCGGGCGGTACCATTTACTGAGTGTCAAAAGCAAAGCCAAAGCTATTGTCAACATGACTTCAGTCAACACACACAGTATTATAACAGCAATAATAAATATTTTGTTTTTGCTTTTTATTGTTGGCAATTGCTAAGACATTTTGTTGCGTTTATACCCTGGCTTTCCAACAATAACAACATCAACTTTTAACAGTAAGAAACAACAACAACAACAAAAACACAAACAAACAACTTATAGGGTTACAACCCATCATGTCATCTAGGAAATTTTATTTAACAAGTACGACACACCAGCTCTTAGCTGAACAAAACTAAACATGAAATGTGCGTGTGCCCGTTGACAGGCATTTCCATACATTTTTCCAGGACTTAACTTACATTGTATTGTACACAAAATGACAAGTAACCGGAAAATGTAGTTTATTGTTTGTTTCCGTTGGCAAATAAATTGCAGAGAATACAGAGAAAAGGATTTAAAACAAATATTTTAAATACTTATTTAAAGTATTGACAATAAGAAGGTTTCGGATTTTTAGCATATAATCAATAGTGTACAACATTTTACAGTGATGTAAGTGCTTTCAGTGGAAGCAATCAAGTAATGTAATGGATAAATTTTTATCGGTTCCCAATAAGAATTTGATTTGAAGATAGAAAAAAAAATGTAATGAGCGATGAGAATTGTGAGTGACACCTTAACGATTGTTGAAGCCTTCTACGAAAATGGACGTTCAAGTCACACTCATCAATCAAAGAAACAACAGCTCTTTTGCGCGAGATATTCAATGGCTGTGTTATCTCACGTCTCGGCGATGCTAATTGGATTGGCCGCCACGATCATTTGACACCGTTTCATTTCTTTCTTTGCGCATATTTAAAAGATAAGAAAGTCAAGAGCCATTCAAGAACTAAAGGATGAGATCATGCGGCACAGTAACGACATTGAATCTCAATTATATGTCAGAGTTATGGAACCATTGGATAGAGGAGGCATGGATTGGATGGAGGTACGGAAACCGTGGCCAGCATTTGACCGATATTTTAATTCACACATAATTGTCATGGATTCTTCTATCGTCACAAAAAGTATTAAAATAATTATTTAAAAACTTTTTGTTTTATTTATTATACAATTAACATCATGCGTTTTGTTTGGACCATCCTTTAAATTTGTTTAAGGAAAACTTCATACACCTGAACATGGATGAGGGTGTCAGTAATTTGCCCTTCCCAATAATTGATACCGTGTTTTTAATCTCTTGAAGCTTTTCTTTATGATATTTTAAAGAAAAAACTCTGAGCCCTAAACCTTGTATTTCGCAAAATATTCATTCAAACGACTCTATACCAGAAAATCAGAACTGATGAACTTCGCCAATAAAAACTACGAAATCTACATGTATTTGCTAGTGAATATGTAAAACTTTCCGCACAAGAATCAAGTTTAACGAACAATTTTTGTTCGAATTTTCATGTAAAAATAAAATTTTTCTCGTATTTCTTCAAAATCCTTTATACCCGCTATACATTTATCTACTTAATTGATATTCAGCACAATAACGAAGTTTCTTTGGATCCTTTTCGGATTCGTGTTTTCGTTATAAATTCAATTTATATAAAATATAAGATATAAAAGGAGAAAGAACGACACTGACTTCTTTAATTTAACTAGTCTGAATTTGGTTTGCCTATTAAATAACAAAATTTGCTGAGTCAGTTAAAAAATTGTTTGAGTTTAAATACAGAGCTACATATAAAGAAGCTCATGAAATCAAGCCACAATATTTGAAAAACAATTCTTTAACGAAACAGTTAAAAAATACGACTATTTCTTTGTCCCATTTCAATTTATTTTCCAAAGGAAAACATCTTGCGTTCGATGACAACAAAAATATGTGTGAATCAGCAAAAAGATTTATTGAAAAATAATAATTTTTCAGACCAAAAGCTTATGGTTTATTTCTGAAACAAACATCAGACATAAGCGAAGGAAAATGTTTGGGAATCGGCAAAAATATTTATATGAAAAGAAAATAATTTTTTATATTAAAAGTTTGTAGTTTGTTTGTACTAAAGTTTTACTTGTACAGAAAAATATGCGCGTTAGGAAAAAAACTTAATATACTTAAATACTATTTATCACAAATGATTGCAGTTCCTTTTTAAGCCATTATATTACGGGATTGAAATATTTTTAGACTTCTAATAAAATTCTTTAAATACGGTGGCATTTCTTCCTCTTTTTTTTATCGCGTAACTCACAGTCATAAACGAACAAATTTATCTTTTGAAGAGAAAAGGAACGAAACAAACTATAACAGTAAAATCTACTTAGTGGAAAACCCATTTTGTACAATTCTCAATTTAACTAACTAATAAATATAACTTACCTTCCGGCAAAAGGATATTACGGGAGCGCGAACACACACAAACAGCCATAAGACTGCCAGCCAGCCAACCAACACCACTTCACTTAAGCACTAAAACACATAAACTTTTATCAAAGACATTCAGCGCAAGGAAGGTGTTGCAAGTTTTTCGTTTTTTCTTTCCGCATTTTATGTTGCTGACGCTGACGCTGACGATGATGATGTTGGTGTTGGTGTTGGTGTTGCTGTTGGTATTGCTCATGTTGTTGTTGCTGTTGTTTGTTTATTGCTCAGTTGCCACTATTCCATTTGTTGGGTGCATGTTTGTTTCGTATTGCTTAATAAAATTCCACGCTGTTGTCTCAATTTAATTTTTGTTCTGCGAAAGCAACAACAGCAACAAAAGCAACTGTGAAATCTTGAAACAATTTTTTCCATTTTCTTTTTCATTTCGTTTTGCTTTAGAGGCCATAAATTTATATGTTTACTTGTTTCTTGTCGAGCGAGAAAAGGTAATGAAAATAGAGAGATTTCTTCTTTAAGCTGGGAAAATAAATCAAAGGTCGCAACAACTTCGTTTCATACAGATGGCCTTCTGGTTGGTGTGTACTGGGGCCGAAATGAATTCTCTTTGGACTGTTGAAAGTCATGAAGGCAGCAACAACAGTTGTTGGATATTTGTGCGAGCAGAGACGAAACCCAGTGGGTGATTTGCCCAAAAGAAAAGGATATAAAATAAATATAAGTCAGTATTTGCTAAAAAGATTTTTACTAAATCGAAAATTCAACAGCTCAAGTCGGGATAGAACAAAAGTAGGACTTTAACAGATATTTTAGGGAAAAAACTGCATCTAGAAACTGCATCTAAAAACAAATGGAAAACGAATAATACGAAACAAAAGATTATAACAAATAATTACTCACTGTTGCTTATCTTAAAATTCGACTTAGACCAGATATTACGACAAGGCTAATAATTTTAAAAACAAGTTTGTAAAGCAACTGTTGCTTGTTCATTAGTTGAACATGATATTATGACGGCAACTATTTTTTGAATCCTTAAGAAATGTTGGATTCATATAGACAAACTTCTGTCGAAAACAATTGAGTTCCTTTTTGTCTGTTAATTTTCCCACCCTTTCTAGCGCAGATTGGTTACTCGATTGTCTTGGCAATCGAAATCACAGGACGAAGGCTACGACTATGGAGAAACTTTCGAAGCCTTCACTGAAGAGTGGTTGGTTAGAGTGGGTATCAGCGCTCCTGGAGAGCTTAAATCACAGGATATGCTGATTAAGAGCTCAAATATAAAATCAAACGTCAATCTCTGATCCAAATGTCCCAGAGATATTGTTGCTTTGCAGCAAATACCTGTGTTTTTATAAAACACTGGATGGTGGGCTGTTATCAGTCACACATAGGAATTTCGTGGTGCCACTTCAGGCTGTCATGGGAATTGGTGACAGCAATGATTAGAGCAAAGATTTGTTTATTGGTTTGTATATGTTTCGGAGGTGGTGAGCCGACAAGTTCAGAATTGAATTTAGTCCATCTCGGGGGTTGGGGGCACATTGGCTGGTACTCATGTAAATAAATCAAATCTACATCTGTCAATTAATTGTTTCTTTCATTTTTTCCAAATATCCTCAAAATACACAACCGCTGCTCCTTTTCTCAAATTATACCACAACTCTGCGGTCTCTTTTTTAAAATTAAAAGAAAAAATCCTAAACAAATAATTTTATTTTTTCTCGGCAAGCGGATCATGGCTTGATAACATTATAATATTGTTTTGTCGTTTTTCTTTTCAAAGCAGTCTATTTTTTTATTCTCTCCTTAAAAAAAACTAAACGTACATAAATATGTTTATCAACTGCTCCCTGTAAGGATAACTGAACTGTACAGTTTTCACTTGTATTAGTTGGAAATTTTCGAATCTTTAAAGTTTGCTTTAACTAAAAAAGTGCAAGGAGAGCCAGAAAACAAGATTATTCATGTTTTAACCTGTGAATATAAAATATTATATAAGAAAAATTTAGGAGGGATGAGTTGGTGGTGGTCGACCAACAGTGCAGATGCTGTAGGTTCGATTCCTATCACAAAATCCGGATGCTGCTGCAGTTTTATGGTTGTTGTTGGCTGGAATAATATGTATGTATATGTATATAAATTTTTTTGTTTGCACAACATTTTTTAATTTTCATTTAGCGGCCATTTCATTTGTTTGCGCTACTAGAATTTTTCCTGTCTTGATTACTACTATACTATAGCTACCACTGCCATCTGTCGGATGGTCTCTGACGTAAATTGCTATAACTGACAACACAACTACCACCAGCAACAATAATCAAAAACTTAACAAAAATCGTAAAAGTAACAACAAAACTAAAGAAGACTACAAAACAGCAAATATATCCATTGCAGCAGCAGCAGCAGTTTGTACAATTCTTGTCTTTCTTGGGGGATTTTCAAAAATAATATTTTGTTGTTGTATAAAAGTACAACAACAGCGACAAACAAAAAGAACGTAAAATTGTAATTGCACTTTCAGTTATAAGATTGGTGCTGGTGTTGGCGTTGGTGTGCTGCTCAAAGATGTGCCGGCATGAGCATTTATACTGTCGACATCGTAGTGGCTGTGAATGTCTGAGGGAGAAAAAAAAAAATAATATTAAAAATGGAAGAGCACGCCAGGGCAAAGGACAGTTCCAATTTATTTGAGCTTGAAGCCATTTTATTTTGGAATTTCTTTTATTTTTTCCGGGTTTTTTTCTCTTACTATATTTTTATAAATGTTTTTATGCCACATGACTACAGTCGGGGAAAAATATGCAAAATTTAATATTTATCATACGCCTAGAAGTTTGAATGTTGGCTGTGCTGCTTCAATGAGACATGTCCGAGTTATTATTAAAAATATTTATATTTTTCATATCGAGTTCTTTGACCGGTCACTTGTTTGCTCACTAGAACATTTAAGGGACTTACGTTTTGTATAACTTGCGCGGCCGTTTTGCCGTTTCAATTGGTACAAAATATCAGATAAGTATCATGAACGCAGGCAAGTTTGAAGGTCTTCTATCTGTGATAAAGTAAGCCAAATAAGGGCTGTTAGGCTTGCCCCCCAGCAAGGTTCACGTGCATACGCTACCTTTCCCACTCTTAAAGCGATCGATGACAGCATCTGCTAGATAAATGATGTAGTGAAACTAAATAGAATACAAACAATGTTTTGATTCCGTTATTATATATAAATTCCTGAGTTACTCTCTTTAGTTTTCTGCTGCCAAACATTTCATTTCCATATATATCAGATTATATTTAGTTTTTGTTATTAAATTACGTAAATTATATTTGAGTTTATGATGTGTTAAAATCTGCTAGAAATATTTCAATATTCCTCATTATAAATGTTCTTGTGTAAAAAATTATAAATTATAAAGTTTGCTGTTTAAATCAAACTTGTAACTATTAAATTTTTGTTTTCTTAATTTTTTTTTAATCTCTTCTTAATTTTTACACAATTTTAAAAAACAAAAATATAATGACTTTTTTGTATGCCTTGTGTTAAGTTATATTGAAACTTAGATTTATTGACAGCAATTTTATGTTGCATAAAAATCTTTAAAAACTTAAGAGCCTAAAAGAGCAATTTCGTTTGTATACCAATGTCTCCCCTGATCAGTGTTCGTGTGCATGCACAGTCTCTCCGAAAGATTTGTGTTACACATATTAAAAAAGGAAGAATGCACATTTGCTTCCATACAAAAATTTCTCTATTAGAGAACACCACATTAGAATGTAAGTTTGAATCTATGAGAAGGATATTCAGTTTTCAATTTCTGGTAAGAGTTTCTAAAATAAAAAGTAACGATTATAATTCACCTCCATATACTATTGAAAGTTTTACCTTTTACTGGCATAATTTCTTTGGCTGTTTAATTTTTAAATGTTTCTGTATTTCCTTAAACAAACTTCAAGTTTTTTGGGGGGTTAGTTTAAAAACGGGAGAATGTGTGTATGTGTGTAAGTGTTGCAACTGCCATGATGCTGCTACATTTTGACAATGAAATATTTTAACTGCTGTCATTCCAAATTTCCTCTTTATTCTCTTCCTTTCTATTCCTGAATCGGGAATAAAACACAATTTTAGTAAAAGCATAAAACAAAGTGTAAAATATACTGAAAGGTGTGAAAATTAAAACTTTCTTGATTGTATTCATAATTTTTTCTTAGATTTGTGTAAAACTGTTTACTGGGTTTTATATAAGAGTACAGAATGATTTACGGTATGATAGAAACAAATACGGATGTAGTGACAGGACTCAATCTATTCGTGCATATCCTGTCGAAGAGTGCAGCTAAAATAAATAAGGCAAGAATCTAACAAACAAAGTTAAATAGAATACAAAATGTTTCGGCATCTCTGTAGAGATGGCACTTTCTGGCATTCAATTCCATATTTTGTAAATACTTTATTCCGAAATTGAGAAGAACAATGAAGGCAATAAAAACTAGTTGTAATTTCAACTCAGTACTAGACTTAATATATTAAAAATTTAACTGGACACGAAGACAAATTGTGTACAATATTTTTCTTTGATATTGGCAGTTCCAGTTAATTGTCTAATATTCCAAGGGAACTACGTGCAGCCATTTGTTTCGACAAAATTTTTTAATTGTTAAGACAAAATTTTGCTTACAAAAAGTCTGACGTTCGAGAGGAAAAGAGAAATATTTTTTCTCTTCGCTTTTTTTTTAATTTAATTTTAATTTTTATTCTAACAAACTTGATCTATGCCGCCAATTATTTTAATTTTTCAGCCAGAGTTCAGCTGAGCTGCCACTTTGTATTAAAAGTATAATAACAGTGCGAACGGTACTTGCGAGAAAACGATTAACGATTATTGTTTTGGTGCAATTTTCAATAAATATTTAAATAATTATAAATTGTTTTTATAATTTACTATTTGTAAGTATCTAGATATGGGTGTGTGTGATTTAATTATTTTTGAATATAATACTCTTTTAAACTTCAAAGTGTGAGCAACTTTTTCCTGGGTATAGTAAATAAACCAAAACAAAACGCCAAATCTGCCAGCTGTTTGATACTTGTAAATAAATGCACACTACTCCCTTTTACTAAATCTACTACTATTTTTGGTATTGCAAAGATTGTTCATTTAGTAAATTAAAAATGTACAAATTTAGTTTTCCGTCAAGTTTTAAATTTATCAAGATTTACTAAATCTGCAACATGTACCAGCTCTGCAATAGTACTTTAATACGAAGCGTGTGAACCTCTTATATATTTGAGATGATAACTTTGAAAAATCGCAAAAATGCAGCTTAAGGTACAATTTATATCTATTAAATATTTATCATTAAAGCCTAAAATCCAGTTTTGCAAAAATTTCTTCAAATCAATTGTTAGTTAATAAAAGTTTTTGAATACAAAACTCTAATAAAAGTTGTTATCCTTAATTGACTGATATTTACATGAAACTTTGTATTCAGCAAATGGCGAACAAGGCCATTGAACTTTCCTTTAGACGAGTACAGCAGTAGATTACAACCTTATTTTATTATGTATTAAAGGAATATTAAACGAAACAAATCTAATAGTTTGATATCAGACACAGCGTTACAGCGATTTGATCGGGGAATGGAAAACACAATAAAAAAGAAATTTAAAGTAATTCATTCACATGTCAACAACATATTCAGACGCATTTAACAAAATTAAAGATACACGCCACACACATAAGAGCCAAATAAAATTCATTGCTGCACACACACACACCCACCCACCCACACACACACACATAACAGCTAAAAGGCAATAGGATTTAACAAATTTGCTCACAATAAAACAGGATTAAAATAACCAAAAACATATATGAGCTACTTGTTATTTACGTTTAAATATGTGTGTATGTATGTGTGCGTTTGAAACAAATGATTGCGACAGCTACAAAAAGAAAGAAGAAAACCAACAACAACAGACAACACATGCAGCAGCAATAACAGCAACACAAAACAAGCATTCATTCAACGTTGTCGTCTCCATGTGACAAAGAAATCGTAGATGGTAGCAGCAATCGCCAACAGCAAACAATAACATTGCAAACGAAATCATGGTGATAAATATATTCTGCGTTCCGTTGCAGAAGGAGAATTTTGGTGTGGAGGTGTTAAGGAGCAAAGAAGAAGACGACGAAGAAAATACTCAACTTCATTCCACACATAAGACTGTCACATAATTCAACATGATAAACGTCTTGCTGTCTTGTGCAAATATATTCGTTCATGTATGTGCTTTAATGTTTTAGATTTAGACGTTCTGTTTCATACATTATCCATTCTCTGCGCTAGGAAACACAAATAGATGGCAACGTATTAAAGTTCTAGTTCTTAAAAAAAAAAGATGTTTGAAAATGAAGCCAAATTAATGGTGTAGAATGGAAAAACTAAAGCCAAGGTCTCCAAAAGAGATGAGTGTTCCAAACGGCACCTCCTCGTATAAAACAAGACCAAAACGATGCTGCTTTGTATAACCATTTGAAACTGTGTAGGATCTAGTATAAGAAAGGATTAAGGATTAGGGTTTTGGTATTGTATGGTCTAAGACTCAAGACTTACAGTAGAATACCTTTTTCTTATACTTACGGCTACACAAGACTGTACATTTTCCACCGTCTAGTTCCTTACGGAGAACAGGAATCTCTTGTAATACAAAAGCACCTCGAGTATATTTAGATTACCGAACTTAAAGTACAGGTTCAGTATCTGCCAACGACCCTTCCGGTTTTTTTTAACAGCCAGAACGTTACAGTCAAGGTAGGCAGGCACCTTAGCCTGGGATCAACGTGAGAAGACACACCAGGGGTACGTTGATCCCCTTGTTGGAGGAACCTGTATAACCGAAATCAAGTGTTTGCCGCTGCAATCGCGGAACCCCCTTTCCACTATACCACGGATAGCAGAGTACCCCAATTTGGAATATAGCAAGACTAAATCGGTTCCCTGGGCAACTACTAGTGCAGTGACAGTTATTCATTGAATGCAATGCAACAGCCATTGTTCTGCAAGCCAGAGACGTGTGGAAAGCTTCGACGCATACTATTGCCCAACACGTTGCAAAAAATGTCATGTCTGCACGAAACTAGAGTTTCGTTGAATGCGCAACTGTAGGACAAATTTGTGAACCCACTTGCCTGGAAGTTTCACGTTTGCAGTGATATATTTACTGCAACTTTCAATATTCGTTGAAGTCTTCACTGAAACTACAAAAATGTGAAATTATTTCTATTCAAATAATTGCATTCAGATGTGAGTAAGACCCAGAAATAGTCCGCAAGACAACAATTAAATTATTTTGCATTAACGTTTTTTTGTAAAAGAGCATTCGACTAGATATATAACTTTTTTTATTTCGAATATCAGCAAAAAAAAAAGTTATAGATAAGGACTGACAAACGACGATGCTATTTGACTGCAAATGGTGGGCTTTCACACGATATAAAACCGCTTTAAATTAGTATTTTGCTAAATGAAACAGTTATTACCTCCCTTTGACGAAACTGTAACTGTTGGGAAGGCCAACCGACTGCGGAGCAAATCTTCTGTCTAGTTTTAATGTTATTCCATTAAAAAAAAGTTATGAAGCAGATAATAAATTTATTAAGCATCTTGTTGTTGCTTAAAATGTTTAAAACCAGATAGGAAAACTCGATTTTGTTGTTACTATCTGAAACTGTTGTCTATTTGAACTTGGACTTTCCATGACAGAGGATGTTCTTTGATTGCGATAAAGTCGACTGAAACATAACGCTGATTTTGCAAAAGCAGAAAGAAAACTAGAAAATTAAGAAACGCGTCAAGAAAGTTGGTCCATAAAGCAAAGCAAAAAGCTAATCAATCTCATGGCTCGGCTGGTAATGAATTCAAAATAGCATTTGCCGCACATGATGAATACTCTTGTACTCGAAGAAAGGGCACAAATGAAGAAGAACAGTTTCAACAAAACTCATCTTGTTAAGGAAATTATGGTCAACTAACTGGCCAGAGGCGTTCGTAGAAGTAAAAAAATAATTTGAAACAAGCCACCCAAAGCTAAAATCAAATATTTCACATGTTGTTTTTAAGAGTTTGAAATTTTCTTCAAATAGAGGATGATCTGCAGTTTTGCCTTAAAGTGGTTAAATGAGTTTTGCCATGATGTACGAGCACATACAACAGCTTTTGATAAACCTTATATGTCAGTTTGTCTTAACAACTAACTGACAGACCTGACTGTTGGCCACTTCCTTTCGTATCATTTCCCATTTATTTACAATTTACAATTTACTTTTCTATTTTTGCTTTGCCTTCTATCGTATCTGTGAATAGCTAAACTATTTTCCTGTCTACTTGTCTGTCAGCCAGTCAAAACATACCAAATGTTGTAATCTTTAGTTGTGTGTTTATTGTTCATAAACATCTCTAAGTCTTTTGCTCTCGTTGGTTGGGTTGTAGTTTAGGACATGCGTTTAAAATATTTCCTCCTTCTCATGGACTAAATTTTAAAATTGTGTTTTATGGTGTGTGTGTGTGTTTGTTGGGGGGATTTTGTCTACTCACAAATGGTTCTGCTGTGTGTATGTATGTATGTATGTACGTACTTGACCGCAGAAATTCATGATTTCCTTTGCTCGTCACATCATGCTGCATGTGGCTCTATATTCTATAATACTCTTGGCAGTTTTGTGAGATGGATGGACACATGAATTTGAATACGAATATGTTTGTTGTCATGACATAAATCGTCTTTACTCAAAATAAACCGAACACAAGAATATTAAGAAATACACACAGCGAAAAGTTGTGCTTAAATTAAAATTTGTTTTAATAGTTCAAATAATTTCAACGTGATTATACAAGCACGCCTACACTCTGTGTTTTTATTTTAAATAAATATAACATGATGTGACAGTTCTCAGTTTGTCTTTGACATAAAAATCAAAATAATGGGCAGCACAGTTCAATTTTGTTGGAAGAAAAGTTTATTTTCGCAAATTCGCAGTTCAAAAGCTAAATTCCCGCATATTTAACACACAAACTTTTAATTTCACCCAGCCGTTCTTACCTGTTGTAAATTCGTCTTTATTATAACTTCTCCAGTTGAAAATAATTGGAATAAAATTATTTCTCCTCACTTATCTCTTTTGCCATCAAGAAGATAGTCCTTTATTCGGCGCCAATGGATATATCCAGTTTAATGATGGAAATTAACGCCAAATATATTTATGTTTCCTGGTACCTTTTAGAAGGGACTTCTAAGCTCTGACAATTGATTCTGGCTATATTATTATTAATGCTATATCGGGCGGTTTGACTGTCATACGAGTATATTGTATTCGGTGACAGACAAAGTGTCCCACAACGCCTGCAATTGATGAAATAGTTCTATTCAGGCATATTTTGTGTCATGACAATAAACAAATCTATTGTTGGATGAATGAAAACGAAATTGTTGAATTTGACATGCCAACAACATAAATAACATAAATTTGGTGTAGATTTTGAGCCGACTGGAACATCTACCCAAACATCGTTGATAACGATGTTGGTTCTAAATCGCACACAGCTCATGCCACATTTGATAATCGAGTCCTTAAACGGCATTGTTATCGCACGCAAAATTGATGTGATACGGCCACCAAAATCGTATGATATTTGGCATTTTTCAATCTTAGTGATTAACACTTTAAATAAATATATATTTTATATCGACTTATTTTATGAAATGTAATTTCTTCTTTATTATTATTGTGCTCTACTATTTGTGTTATTTTTTTTCTGGTTTAAATATTTCATTAAATGACTTTTGCTTGGGCTATTCTCTCAGTGCTCTAAATGTTTCACAAATATTTGCACATTTATGTTTGCGGCTGTGTTTGTTGTGCCTCCCAAAATTGTTGATTTAAATTTTATGTTGGATAGTTTCAGTTTTAGTTTGGTTCATATTTCTATTTCTGCTCCATCATCTTCTATTCTGTTTTTGTTGGAAATAATGAATAACGAATGAATGAAGCTGTCTTACCAAAAGGTTTAACTTTGTTAGGATTCATGATGAGTGAGTGTTATTTTTTATGTGCAATTCTGAAATGTTTGAAGTTTAAATTTTCAAGTCATGTCAAAAACATAATTTAGCAGTAACGTTTTGAAGATTAATTTGTTAGTTAGAGTGAAAGGGCTATTAAGCTTTGAAGGAAAAATTGAAATTCCACAACAATATAAACCAATCGTAACTTTAATTAAGTAAAACTGGCAGTATATATACACATGTATTAAATCAACGAGTAGGTTTTGTGAGATTTTTTGACAATATGTTAAATGTTAAAATTATTTTCTCAAAGTGAATATTCTCCTTGGGGAACGTTCCGCATATTTTGGTTATTGTGAGATGGCTGTAATCATCAAACAGGGAAGTAACAAACAAACGTATTACCACAAAACGTAAGATCTAACGAAATCATATTTTTATCACCACTGTCCATGACAGTGTGCAGCAAAATTTTAGTTATTCAGTGTCGCATACCATAAGTTGTTTTTTGGTTTTAGTTGCGGAAATGTTTGTCCATTGTTTTTCACCACAGTCTTTCGTAGGAATCGAACCGCTACGACCTCTGGACTGTTCAAACCAGCATCAGTTAAATATTGACATACTCATCCCTGAATAGACACAATACCAAAATATTAATTTACACATTTGCTTAAGTTTGCTTAATTACTTTATAGTTAGAGATTTAAGTGGCGGCATTAAAAAATTTGCGATTTGAAGTTTTGTCTAGTCAAAGGTTTATGTAAATGGCACTGATCCCCGCCAGGATCAGAGGCAACATACGCTAAGGCTTGCCGGCGAAGAGATGTCATTATTAATAGACATGCGCACAAACATAATACATTTTTAACATCGCCTACAGGACAGTGCGTGCTATGGGCAGAGTAAAACTTGCCTTTCCATAGCATGAGTTTTTTCCTCTATGCTACAGATTCATTGTTATTTCAAATATTATTGAGATGAGTTAGACTTTCGCTGTAACTATTTGTTCTGTATATTTGGTAGAACTTATTCAATTTCCATGTCCTCTAGTCCAATTTTTCTAGAAATATATGATTTATTTCCTTCCATTTCTTCCGTTTCTTGTATAGAAATATATTCTAAATTGCCTTAAAAGTATCCGGTTAATTTTACGGACACATTATTGGTGGTTCTTGGCTTTATTGGAATCTATTTAGGAGTGAATCAAAATCGGTTAAAGTCAATTAGCACTTGAATTATTTATATTCTACTATTTTGTTTTTGATTGATTAAACTGCTTTTTAGTGTTCCACCTTTAACTTTTTTGACTTAAGCTGATTTAAGCTGACAACCTGTTAATTGCTAGAATTAAATTCCTTCAAACAAACTCGCTTTGGCTCGAACTAAATCCAGCTAAAAAATATAAAAAATATTTTTTTTTATAACAATAATGGCAAAATACTTGAATTCTTTTACTTAATTTTCAAAACAAATTATTTTAATTGTGTCTAAAAATTGCAAATTGCTGAGTCTTAACGTTTCAATAGAAAAAAAAACTTTGCAAATCATAAAAATTAATAACGTTTAGCCGAAAAATTTTCTTCAAATTAAGGCAAAATTCATTAAATAACTCTTCGATGGTCTATAAAAAGGAAAAAATAACTTTGCTGCACACACACACACACACGCACATACAGACACATACAGATACACGAAGTATAAACTGTAGTCACAAACAATTACAATCAAAATCGTTTTTCTAGAAAATCAAAGAAAAACATAATAACACAATTGCGTAAGACAAGTGGCAAATAAGAAGGCAGACAGCCGGACAGCCGGACAGTCAGCTGAGCTGAGATAGATACGGAAATTGTTGAAAATACAATAATGCCGATACGAAACATTAACAACTTATCAGATGAGTGACGTCCGTTTTGGTCAAATACATTCGTTTGTTTGTTCAAAAAGCGTAACAAATAATGACTGCGGAGCAATTTGTTTAAACAGCAACGCTTAAGGCATTATAAATAACGACCCAGATCAATATGATGACTTGTCATGACAGCCTGTCTTGTGGTTATGAAACAAAAAAACAAAAATAAAAGAAGTACGAAATAATGGCGGTGTGACTAATGCCCTTAAACGATTTTCGAAAAGAAAAAGCATGAAACCGAAACTGATGTGGATGTATCGGAAAGGTAAAAGAAATCCAATTACATACGCAAATCAATTATTTATTGTCTGTAGGCTAAAGTACTCCATACTCCGCTTAGCGCTGATGTCGTTACGATTTCTAACAAAACATGTCATTTATTTTATTTTTGTATTTTTATTTCAATTTACAAAACACCGGCAAAATGTTTCAATACCCCTTAAGCAATTTTCATTTCTGGTATCTATTTTGTAAACTTCTTATACATTAATTTAGGCATTCTTTTCATATCATGATTGATTTTATGAAAATTATAAGCAATTTTTCTTATTACATTATCTTAAAGCTGTTTTCAATATGGCAGTCGTTTAAAGTTTATTAACTATTTGCACGCATTAAACTGCAGCGAATTTAAAATACAGTTGTTGTCTTTACGAAAATGATTAGTTCGTTTTAACCATAAATTTCAAAATGATTAACACGAAAAGTAATTTTTTACCACCACTACGACGGCCTGGCTGGAGTGTGTTACTTGACGGCATGGTTGAGCAACTGATCGCTGGGGTGTCCAACATAAGGGGCGATGGTATTTAGTGAATTTTATATCACACAATTTTTTCTGTCGCTTTTTGCTCGCTTTTATTAAAAACAATAATATAAAAAATTAATTGAACTCAAATTTAGACATTCCCAAAAGTTGTTTTAATTAGTTGATGATTCCACTTCATATATAACTCTTTATTGAAAGCCTGTCCCAAGATGCCACCCGCTAACGTTCGCAAAAACTTTGAATAAAAAACTCACCTGCAGCGAGTAATAGACCAATTTGGCAAAACAAAGTCCATGAAGAGTTATCAACCAAACCGGCGGTTCGACCTGCAAGAAAACTGGCAAACGATAACTCGTCTATATCATATATTTTATTTTTTATTAAAAAAATTGTTTTTTTATATTGAAAAGGAAATTTGTCATGGCATCTTGCAAAAGGCAAATAAAATAATTTTAGTGGATCAAGAGTTGTTAAAAATAAGATTTTCTTTGGTATTGAAGTTCCACATTTATCTGTGGCAACATAAACTAGGCCAAATTTTCATAGCCAACAACGTTGCTAAAGAAATTAGTAAAAGAATTATACATCATTTATGCTGACAATATGTCTGGTCGCAGACAACATTGTGTTGCTGCCCCAGCAATATTTAAAGTTGCTCTTTGCTCTTTTGCTGCCTTAGCAAAGCCACGCGAGCAACTCGTTTGATTAAAACAATTATTAAAGCACAAACAAAATATTGTTTGAATTATTTTTTATAATAACTTTTTTCATACATGATGGCCCCCCTCACATTGAATTGCCCATATCTGATAAATGTTTATAGTCTTTTATTTCTTTTCCTTTTTTTTTTTGTAATGCCATTTTTATTTTGTTTATGGTGCCACTTAAAGACATGAATTGAATAATATTAAAAGTAAGAATCAGTTTTGCAAAATACAGTTCTCAGTTTTATCAAAAGCATGTTGGGCCCCCAGCCGTAAAATTGGTGTAAACGACTTTAAAGAAAACGAAATTTTAGCACAACAACAATAAGAAACATACACATACACAAAATGAAAAAAAAAGAAACCAAAAATAGCTTCAAAAAGGAAACAACAAACGCTTCGAAATGTCTGTAATTTGGACAAATTGATGAATGGTTATTTGCCACGAGATGCCAAAGTGGTCATTATTCTTTTTCCTCTAAACCTACATAAATTTTCAACACAATAACATACACACACACATACATACAGATGCATTTGAATAAACGTTGACTTGCATTTCAACGAAATTTTACCCAAATTGTAGATTTTGTTTTATTTCACTTCTGAATGCTTACGCGGATGACGCTGATAATAATGATGATGATGATGACGAGGAGGACGAGGAGGACGAGGAGGAGGACGATGAGGATGATTATATGATTTTATTTCTATTTAAAAAGCTTTGTTACAGTTTTTGTTGTAGTTTTGTTATCCACGCTGCTAAATGGTCATTATGGGTACTGTGAGTTGATGAGCCGGGTTGGCAAATTATAAAGGGTCCGTCAATAGGGCCGTTTGACACTTGATGTTAGTCGCGTTCACGAAGCTGCACCTATCGAATTGTCCCAGTGGTATGACCATGGAACTTAGGGTTCCTGAGAGCTTGTAAGAGAATCCGAGCTGGTCGATTTTGTTTGTGTCACTAACAAGAGGGCAACTTTTGCCAACCAACAAGTTGCCTTGCAGTTGTCAAAAATTCATTCCATTCCACAAACTGAAGATAAGAAAGTGACTTGTGTTCGTTTAAAGGGTCCTTCAGCAGCTGAAAGGTGACCTTAATTTTTATCAGAAAATGGCTTGAGACCCGAGACCCTTTCCTGTATGATCATCAGCGTTATAGGTTGATTATTGTTTAATGCTGGCATTTCACCGAGTGATTTGAGGGCAAATGTGATTGCAATTGGACGATTTAACTTAAAGAACTGTCTTAAGAGGAAATTTTCTGACTACAAAGTTTTATCCAGCGGTTCTCGTCAACATCAACCATGTCAATGCTGAAATTCTAACTAATTTATGCGTCAGTTTTGTGGAACGTTTTTCATATATGATCCAAACGCCAAAATCGGGGTGGATATTAAAACCATGTTATATATATCAAACTGAATACCTTTGATAGGCATTTCAAACAAGAGTAAATCCGACAGTTACTTTGTTTTATTCAAACTCAAAGCTGGACAGCCCTTGATGAAATACCCTTTATATAAAGTTTTTTATTTCAAGCGAAGTACATTATTTGAGTTATCAAGGTTAAGTATTAGCAGAAATTATAAATAAATCGTAAAAAATATATTTCGGCTAATTAAAGGAATGGAATGAAAGCTGAATTAAGTGATTTAAGTAGTTAAGGACTTAAAGTATTCTTCACTTTTTCGTAATTTAAAATCGTATTATATATCAATCGACTGGATGAAAACATAATTCTAACGACACAAGGTTAGAATAAAACGATAGATTGACCACCCCTGTACGATTTTCACTAAAAATTAAACAGTTGCAGTTTTACTCTTTCAAACTTCCAGCAAAAATCATTCATTTGAATTACATCAAAAGTTATCGACACAGTTAAGACCTCGTCGGAAATTCATCATGTGAGGCATAATCTGCAGTATATTTATTACTTGTGCTGGCATATGACAAACAAATCAGCACCATGTGACCATGTTTGGTTTTAGTTTGTTTAAAAATAACTTTCTATTTGTCTTCTTTTTACTTTACACCAAATAGTTTTTGTGCTTTTGTTACTATTTTAGTATTTTAGTATAATTTTTTTAATATGGTCACACTGTCAGTGAATAACTTTCTCCATTATATATTAAAGTAGGTACATACTATGTGCTTAAAACCAGTTATTTCGTGGACATTATTGCGCTTCATACTATAAACTCACATGGAGAATTTATACCGACGAATTTTTCGTGTCGTCCCAATTGTGTTCGTTCCTGTTTTATAGGAAAAACAAGAGCAAATTACTAAAAACTTTTTATTGTATTTCATTTGTTGAGACTCCTCTTTCTTTCTTCAGTTATCAGAACAAAGTTTTGATGATCTTGAGATTTGGTTTGTTCTTCAAATTCAAAGCTCCGTATAACGACGCGCATTTGAAACAAGTAATTCGGAATAGCTCAGGCTTTGTCGCATTCAAATTTAAAGTTATAAAAATACGAGTATATCTAATCGGTATAGAAGCAAGTACTTTTCCATCAAGCTGCTTTGCTTTTATTATTGTGAGCTGCTCGTCCATATCCCGAAAGTCTGACAGCCGTATTTGACTCTTTTGTTGGTTTTCCTATTCGAGGGGATTTTTTGCTTCTTAGGCTGCACCATTTCTATGATCTGTTTTGCATTCAATGAATAAAATTCACATTTTCCACTATTAATTTGCTTTGTGTTTTAGTTTAAAATGATATTTTTGTCGGTTCATGTTTTAAAATATATTTCTGTAGATGTGGCATCTGCTCCCAGTTTATCTTTCATTTTGTGCGCCTTAATACTTTTTCAATGTTTGTTTTTTTTTTGTAACTTTATTTTCTAACTACTTTTGCCAAGCGTTTCAAAATAGATTTACAACCTTGTTTTCTACACACTTTTCCTGTTTGTGCTTCGGTTTCTTAGCAATTCATATATCGTCATTCGATACTGGCTGCTGCTGCTGTTCTAGTTGTTTGGCATCCAATTCCATTTGCCACTAAGTCTGCTTGTATGTGCAGACACTCTAATTTTGGCCAAAGTACTTTTAAGCTTTCTGCCATCCTCTGTAAAATTCTAGCAAGTATTTCATTTTCAATACTTACAACTTGCTTACTTTCCATTTTTATTAAGTGTCGTTCAAGAAAGTACGAGTATTCAATTCAGGTTGCTTATAAACAACAACAACAAATGAATTATTTAGCTGGCCAAGAGTACGAAGTTCGGTTTAAACAACCAAAAGCAGCCAACAACAACAACATGAGTTATGTCCTTGATATGCCGGTCGGTATTGTAATATATGTTACAGTGTTATTTTACACTCCTTGCTGGCTTTCTTTCTTGTCCCTTCCCCCCCCCCCCCCCCCCCTGCGCACAACGAATGTTAAATAAAAATTTATTTCGCTTTCACGTTTATAAGTTCTTGTTTAATTTCCAGCAATGACCATTAATCTTCACTATTACGAGGTCACTTCTTATACACAATTTTTGTGTGAAATATGAGACTTTAGCAGTCTTGAATTATTACCTTTAACTGCAATATGTATTTGGGGAAAGAGTTATGGGCGATACACTCGAAATGTGTATTTCGATTACAAATTCACTGGAGTAGGGCGATGCAAATGTTTAAGGGGGTTTGAGAAATTTTTAAGGTAGCAGAGATTTATAAAATACTTTAGTGAACTATTTGCTATAAATATATTTAAGCTTTTAACTTAAGGCAATTAAGCAGAACAGCTGTAATTATCTTTGAGGGGTAAATACTTTAACTATTTTTTTTTCAACTGCCTCTTGCTACGATTTTATGGTTTGTGGTGTTTCAAAAGTGGTAGGAAAAATAAAAAAAAAATGTTTTGCAGCTTTTCGGTTTTATTTAATAGAATACATGAAATAATCGGCCAAGTATAATTAACCCTTCAAACTCAAACTGTTAGAAATACCCCCTCCACGATATAGAGTTTTCTACTTCATGGCTCAGAGTGTCAAAAATAGTTTTTACCATTAAGCAGTATAAAGTTGAACTGACAATTGCTGAAATTTATGGTTGTACTTTCAACAATCATGTTATGGTAAAACAGCAGCGCTATAAAAGATGCGCACATTCAGAATTGATACTATTATTTGCTTCGAAAAGGCTATAAATACTTCAATAGCTGAACTACTAGATAACCATATTATTGATTACAAATGACGGTGTATTTGTCACAACTAAATATATTATCAGTATAATTAATTATTATTAATTATCAGTATAATTGCAAAATGTTTTCGAACCCAACAATTGGGTTTTGATCAACCATATAGATAATTGTTATAGTCAACCGTATGTATAACTATTTTGCTTATAATAATCTAGGCAGAGAAATGTTTGATTGGAAATAACCGAAATGTATGTAACAATATAATGTTTAGTGACAAAAAGTAATATAATTGGCCAGAACGGAAAAGTAATTGTATGGGAGTATAAAATGGTTATAGGCAATAATAACATGGTCGGCTATAACAGTAATATTGTTAGTAAAAAAAATCATATTGTTCATATCAATTAATTGATTGATTGGCGGCAATAGCATAATTGGCTTGGACAATAAAATGATTGATGACAATCGTAATATGTCTGGCCGTAATGGTAATATGCTAAGGTATGGCTTATGCATTATGTCATGGCAAAATCTTTCACAATACTACGCCGATTGACCACGACAACAATATTATTTGCCATGAGATATTAAAATCTTATTGTTTCGAGTTCAAAATTGTCTTAAAGACACTGTTATTACGACTATTATTCGAAGATTCTTATATGTGTATGTGGTTTGCTTTTGGCAGCTGTGAAGCCATTGTTCAAAATTCTTAGACATGGGAACGTTAGAGTATTTGCCGTTTGACAATAACACAATATACTTACATAGACGACATTAATATATGTAAATTGCAATAGAGTACATGAGAGTACTGCCACTAAAAACTTGTAGCAGACTTATTTCTTTGTGTGTAGATGTTTTGTCTGCTACTTTTTTTTTTTAACAAAGTTTGTCTTGAGCGAATCTAAGCAAAACAATATAATTATATTGTCTAATTTTCATTTCCTGGCTCAAATGGCCCCCTGTTCAATTGCAGTGTTCGGCTGCAAAGCATTTCCCCATTTATAAATCAATTAATCGTAGGCAGATATAAATGAATTTATCTCTATGATAAGCATCATAATCGATATAAATTAATTACGTTTCATAACTTAATCAATTGCCAAATACATGCAACATAACGTGTCTAGTCTACTGAATAGTGGCATGATGATGTACACGATTTTTGGTTATGGTTACAAGGCAACCACTTCGCTGCTAAGCGCACATGATGCATTCCCATCTGAACATGTTTATACACATAATAATAAATTATTTAAGAACCAACATTGAAACATACATACACACACACACACATATATATATATATATATAAATCCAGTCTGGGTCTAACGCACTGCATTACCAGCCATAGACAGACCTAACGACGGACACGAAACGCATACAATTTTTTATTATAATTTATGATGCGACATTTTCATCAGCAATTCGTTAAAATTTCATTACCGCACAACACTCAAGGGGACTTATGGATAGCAATTTTATTGCCCAATGGCCAAAAATAAATTTGCATGCAGACGCAGTTAAATGCAAAAGGAGCGCAAAATAAAAACACAAAAAACTAAAAGTTCTACAAACGCCATTTGCCAGCTGAAAGTTAAAAAAGAAAGTAAAATTGCTGGCTTGCACGTACCAACATACAGGGCGATGATTGTATCGCCAGGCAAATGCTTGAATGTTCCGCTTAACCAGCAACATGCATTAATTAAAGATGCAAGAATACATTTTGTATGCGACACACAAGTCTTAGCGCACCTTCAGCCGCTCATTCTGTTCTTCTGGTTGCAAAATTAATGTTTTCGTTTTTTCCCTGGAGCCTGATCATGATGACGATGTTGCTGATAATCTATATATATATATATATACGCGTACATGTGTTTGTACGTAACTGTGACAACAAATCAATTTCGAGTCTCCTGTTTTTCTAATTTATTTCGCTTCAACTAATTTTTATTTATTGTTCGAAACATAAACACTTGAACTAAACATGATTGGCAGTTTGGCCGGCCAAAGAAGAAAAGTTCGTCTTTATAAAGTAAATATCGGTGAAATGATTCTTATTTATTTTAGGAGACCGGCTTGATAGAACAGACCCTCACCTGACAATGAAGCGGTTGAGTTTCAGTTATAGGGAAAACCCACCTGTGAACTTTTAGCACTAAATTTACTCAAGCAAATGAATAACATAATTCAGGACTTATAAAATGCAGAGATGGAAAACGTTGTTTTTGTGCTAAATATTTCTGCTTTAAAAGCAACAAGTTGCAGTGCAATTTCAATGAAACGAATCTATTCAGACGACATGGTTTCAGTTCTAAACGAGTGCAGTTAATTGGTAGTTCCAGAAATCGTATACATTGATGTTTTAATGGCATTAACTAATAAAAATGTTTAAATTAAATAGATGCAATCGACATAACAAATATTTGTCTTTGGCACTCAAAATTAACTGATTTTTTGTTTTTAAAGATTGTTACTGGTTTTCTGCAAATTAATTGAACATCTCATTCTGAACAACTTTCAAAAAGCTATTAAGCCAAAAAAAGAAACCTATAAGAACTTATAAGTAGATACGGTGGACACTCGGAAACTAGATTTGTAATTTCTAGGAATTGAAAACGATTTGATCGATCGAAGTCAAATTACAAAAAAAAATCTAAACATGCAAATCCTAAAATTTAACGTCCCTGTTGTTAATCTTGAATAGCATTTGGCGTAGCTCTGGACAGCTTAAGGTGAAACATAATCGGTAGTTTTTGAATCAACATGTCAAAAGATGTATTAGCAAACTTTCTTTTTGATAAGTTCCAAGATTTATGTGCGGCACATTTAGGCAATTTGCAAGATGCATTTCATATTAATTTTCTAGACTTGGCCCAAATACAGGTTCTGTAAATAGCGTATTTTTTTTCTTCGTGCAAAGATAGCAGAGATATTTCATTGCTATGGTGAACAAAGTTTCAGAAAATATATGTATAAGTCATTTGTGGGTTGCAAGTGTCCACTGTATTTGCATTTGATACCTCTGAAAATGAATTTAATGCAAACATTTTCACTCCCATTTAAGGTTTAAACACATTAATCGTATTTTTGGTCTTTTCTGCAGTTAATCAAAATATCAAATTAACTGTCGTGTCTGCTGCATATAAATCATACAAAAAGTAGCAACAGTAACAGCAAAGGCAATAACGGCAACAACAACAAGAGCAGCGGCAGCAGCATCAGCAACAACAACCTCATGTTAAAATGTTACAAGAAAATGAAAAATAAATGTATTAACATTATGAGACCTGAATGAATTATTATATGTGTGTTGTCGTTTGTTGCCTTTTTCAGTTTTATATTTTGCGCAAATTTATGCACATGTCAGAAAATTCAAGCTGTTTTTTTTATATTGTACATACACACATGTTTACATATATACTAATGGCAAATTCAACACACATACACTCAGAGAATCATAAAAATGCTTTAAAGTAACAAGTACATACACAAGCAAATTTTGCTTGACACGCCAACATTAGAAATTGCAGTATTTTCTACAGCAAAGTTTAGTTTTTTATGCAGGATTCTCTGCAGATCAGCTTTGAAAGATCAGACAGGAGAGTGTCGTGAACACATTTTTACTACAAGTTGGCATACATTTTTTTTTCGTAAAATATGGCAATGAAATGGAATATGTCAGCTGTCAGATATAGACTAAAGTGAATTGATTTCTGCTGGATCAAGACGAATCCATTTCTACCAGCTGACGTTCAAGAAAGTACAGATTAAAGCAAACTCATTGGTACAAAAACAAAACGAGGCGAAGTCCCAAGTTGGTATTTTTGTTTATTTCGAAATATTCGTGAAGTGTCAACAACAGAAATTTTACCTTGAAACTATTGACATCTAATGGAGACCAAGACCATGAAAACAAAGAGAGCCCATCAGCTTTTATGAAGTCTCTGTGTCTAGACGACTTTTGTTGGAACTAAAGAGAGAAAAAAACGATCAGCTGGGGTTTCTATCTTAACTTTTATGAAATAGCCTTGACACAGATGTTCTTTTGTTGGGACTAAATAGGGAAAAAAGCCATCAGCTGAGTTTCCGCTCAAAAATTTTGCTCTCCAATAAGTCGATTTTCGTTTGAATGGCTATTTGAATAAACAGAATTGTTGCCTTTGGAGTGGGGATAATCCAAATCCGCAGAAAATTTCTGCTTGGTGTACTCTATGGACTAGCAGGGTCGGTCATTGGTCCATATGTTCACAAAACGATGATGTTCAGAGCGCTACTGTCACTGGCGAACAATACAGAGATACGACTAGCAATTTTTTCGTATCTCAATTAATTGGCATTAATATTGTTGATATGTGATTCCAACACGTTGGTGCCACATGCCACATAGCAGCCGCTACAATTGATTTAATCGAAAGAAATTTTTGATGAAAGAATAACACCAAAATCGTGTGATTTAACTGCATTGGATTATTTTCTTTTGGGGTTATACAAAGTTACTTGTATGGAAAAAGAGTTATTAACGAAATACGGCGAAAAGTTTGTGAAAATTGGTATTCCAGGTTCCAGGTTTACGTCATAGGCGTCCACCGTGACGGCCATAATATGATAACATTTTTCCAAAGTCCTTTTCATTCATATTAAAAATATATTTCATTGTTCTACTATGATCCAGACTTGTGCGACCCTAAAAAACTACCCCGTATTTGTTGTAATTTCAGTTTCACCCATTAGCAGTGAATTCGCCTTGTCCTACTATTATATTAATTGAAAAAAATTGAAAAACTTTCAGTGTATTGTGTGGAACCATTTTGTCTAACAATTTTGTGTGTGTCTTTTTTTGACACACTGTTAAAAGTTTCCAGCTAAAAGACTCTTCCACACGTACAAGACAACCAACAACAACCAAAAAAAAAAAAAACACTTGTTGTAAGTGATGATAGATGACCCCCATAATTTTGACATACTATTCATGCCCCAGCCATGTCTGCCACACAAACATTGCTACATTTGATTGATAATAAATTACTTTCCATTAAAAAAAGATGTAAGAGATTTTTGTATCTGTACGGCAGCTGTTGCAGTTTGAATTGATAAGATAGACAAACGCGCAAATAAATTTACAAAAATATTAAAACATAATCAAAGATAATTTATTATAAAGAAAAATCTATACTGAACAGAGAAACTCAATAAGGAATTATAAGCTACAGCTTTATTAACACTCACAAGAGAAAAAAATATAAAAAATATATATAAAGAAACTGGGGAATACATTGAATGTGAGCGGTCTAAAGCCCAATTCATTCGTATTTATTCTTATAAAATGATCATCATTAATTTTATTTATTTAGTTGATTTTCTGTTTGTTCGTTTGTTCGTTTGTTCGTTTGTCTGGCTAATTAAAATGTATGAAAAGGTATAGCCATGATTTGAAGCTTGTTGTTGTTAATTTGTTCATTAAAAACAATTTTTCAAAACTGTCGGCACAATTGGCCACAAAGTGCATAATTAATTACCTGTGGGCTAACAAAACTAATGATCGGCAGCAACACGAACAAGACAAACAACACTCAGTCACTTTTTCATGCGCCGCTGCAGTTTGCCAACAACTTGCAATTTTCCTTTGATGTTTGTTCGTTATAAACTGTTTACTGATATCGAGAAAAGCCATCTTTGAAGGAAAACAACATTATGACTGATTAATGAACAGCCATCAGATGGCATGATTTCAGCAAATAAATGATGGTTGTATTTTATTCTGGCCAAAGTGATTATTCTTAAGTGAGCTTTTCACTTTTTCTAACTTTGTTTTTGTTATTCGCAAATAAATAGTTGACCACTAACTAGTTCTTATGGAGGACAGGAAACTGTCGCAAAACAGCAGCACCTTGGGGTATTTTGAGCACTCAAATTAGACCGCTATTTTCAGTACATGTCAAAGCCAGTTACTGCGTTCTTTCGAGAACTTTGCAGCCGAGGAAGGCATTGCAAATTGTCACCAACACCAAGATCTTCCTGTCACGGCGTTGATTCTCCTTCCGCCAATTAGTCTTTGGTGAAGGTTTCGAAAGAACCTGCACAGTCGAATGCATATAGGACCTTCCTATAGTTTTGGTAGCCTTATCAACCAGGGAACCCCTTCTCCTCTATACCCCGAAAAGCAGAATGCCCCATTTTGATATTCTGCAGCGCAAAGTCTGCTCCTGGGGTGTAACTCTAGTAACAAAATAATTTGCTTCCTGAAGCATGTCCAAAAAGTTGTGAGCAACAACAACAACAAATTTGAAGTAGAAGAAACTATTCGCCCCCGATATCGAACGGTAAAGTTCAACTGGATTTTGAAGGGCGAAAAGCTGATTTTCAGGCGTTTTATCAACTCTATTTTGCTCACGTTAATGGTTTGCGCCATTTCAAAATTAGATCAGTTATCTTGATGTCAGTTGGCTGCTCTCCAAATTTTGTAAGTCGAACGCTGACGTTCGAGTAAAATGCACATGTTTTTGGCAATATATTTTGATAATACAACAAATTTTTTTTACCACCTTTTTGATTAATTATAAATATTGAAATTTTTTAATTAATTAATATCATTTTTCAGAAAATGTTCACTCTTGTTTGCAAATATTTCATCTGTTAGCGATAAACCATATACATATATCAGGGTTCATGCTTTTGAACGATAAAGTTGCAGTTCTGCTGAATTATTAATTTAAAATAATTTATTTTAAAATATGTCTATTTATATAATGGATTTTTCTGTTCAGTGCTAAATTTTTATTTTTTTTTAAAAAGATAAATTATAAATTAAAATATATATAAATTATATTTTTAAAAAGAACTACATAATTGAGAGATTTGAAAAAGGATAAGTCCACAGCGAATGAATGCTCTGCTCGTCTTTACTTCTCTGCGGATGTGTTAATTTTGATTTGATACTATAAAAAATTTTACTTATTTAAAAGAGTTGAACACGATGATGGAACTATTAACCAAAAAAAAAAAAAAATTAGAAACGAATTACTTCAAATGTAACAAAATAGCTTTTATTAAAAAAAATATTTCATATTCCCTTTTAAACGCGATGCTATTATTTAAAAAATATCATTCTATTCGGCTTAGTGTCCAAATTAAGGTACCTCCGGCGAATGTAGATAAAATCAGTTTGACTAAACGCTTGGCTCAAGTCAATAATTTTGATGTAACCTCGCCTGGGCCCATTGTATTTATTACCAAATACTTTTTAGTTATTCATTATGTAGTTCTTGATTACTGTAGAGAATATTTTATTTTATATGCAAATGGCGCGATAAATCTTCTTTAAGATACAGAAATGTAACAATAAATAGGTAAAACAAGACAAACTCTTCTTTGACCACAAATGTCCATACAGTCATGGTCCGTCTTGTTGGTTCTCTACGCTTGGGTATTACACGTTGAATATATTATATGTATGTAACGTTTAAGTTATGATGAAAATTAAGATTCCTCATCTTTTGGGGACATAATGAATTTTATTCCCAAAAGCTACATCTTTCCATGGACTGTACGCTTTTTATTGAGCGAATATTAGTTTGTGATCGATTGGCCAGTAAAAAAAATTATAGTATAATCGCATGTCTTCTTTATATGAACGCAAGTCTTTTGCTAATTTCAAGAATGTTTATTCCCAGGTATCAGGAATTCTTCCCCCCTTTAGATTTCCAGCCTGAGAGCAGAGTTGAAGAAATTGTTAAGTTTGCAGAAATATAACTAATTGTGAGTCCTGGAATGGCCCAATAAAAGCCCCTAGTGTGGCTGCATATAAACAGGTGACAGTTGCAGACCTCCGGTAAAGCGATGGTTGTAATTTTAAAATAAACGGATCATATGATTTACATAAGTAAGTACAGGCTCATAAGTGTCCTCAATTGGAGCTTGAAATATTTCGTACAAGTGAACTTTATTTGTCATCAGATATTTAATACACAGTGACTGTAGGGAAACATGATGTCACTGTCAGCTGTCGACGTTCGAAGACCATTTTTATTTGTGCTTCTTTCCAAAACCCTCCTTGAAACTCATCTTATTCCAGCTGTTCGTGTTCATTTTTTATATGACTGGTTATTATTAATTTTACTGTTGCACTGATGATGTTTTTGCTGCTGTTGCAAGTCTGGTATTGAGATTTTCATGGTGTTATTATAAAATGTGTACGCACATACAAACGTACATATATTTGTAAGTTAAAAAAATAGGAAAACAAAAAGGAGAAGATGTAATAAATGATATTTTATATTTTGATTAATGATATTGATGAGTAAGTTGAGTTGCTTCATGCCAGTTTTCTTTTGGCGTTCTTTGAAAAAAGTTTATTCCTGTTTTCTTGTTTTTCTAAAGATATTTCTTTCGTTGATGATTTTTCAAAAAATGAAGAAAAGTATCTACACACACACACTCTTTTACAATAAATATTTAATACAATTTTTAGCAACATCATTTGTCATTTATAATTTGTGTCTTTCTTTTTCGTAATCGCTGATCCACAACATAATTATTGAGATAATTTTGAAAATTTAAAATCCATTTGTTATTTTCAACAGGTGCTTGGTAACTTTAGAGGGAATGTTACAAAAATATTAAGAAGGAAATTGTAGAAATATCCCTGCGTTCTCAGCTTATTTTAATGCTGAGCCTGTTCTTTAGCACAGGCGTATAAACTAAGACAAAAATTGTCCTCCTATTGGTAAGTTTTATAATATTCGAAATTGTCCCTCAGGGTCAGTTGTGATTTCATATTTTTTAAGGAATAAAAAACACGAAATACCTCCTCCTGTTCAGTAATTACTTCTCCAGAACAGGAAATAATTGCCAGAAATTGACGTTAACATTTACAATTTGTTAAGTTTGGCTGCCCACTGTACAAATCGTAATATCAGCATTATAGAGAATAAAAAGTTAGTAAATAAAATTTAGAAACTCCTGCAATTTTACTCAAATTAAGGAAAATCTCTGCTAGCGCTGGCAGCACAAAAGATAATTTAAATGCAAGTCTTAAAACAGAGAAAAAATTGTTTGAAAATTTTGAACTTGTTGCAATTGTTGCTTGAAAGCCACACAACATTAAAGCCAGTGGCATAAACCACTATTTGAAAATGTTGCAACTCATGTACAGAAAAGAAAATTATTGTAAAATCCCATTAAACTTTTTCTTTAAAAAAAGTTTTCTTAGCTTCGATGTTTTGTTAAAGAAGTGAACAAAAAGTTCTTTGTTAAAAAAATTGGTTGTTTTCGTTTGAAATATCTTTAAGAGGAACGTTTTCAAACAATTTATTTGCTGATTCAGGATAATTTTCGATGGGGATTTGGGCCAGAAGAGCGTTTTGCGTTGCGACCATCGTTCATCTATTGTACTTTCAATTCCCTTCAAGATTTTAATATTTCCGCAATCCGCAAGTGCCTTTATTCGATATACCTGTAAATGTGTATAACGTCCTGTGAGTGCCCTGACAGTATTCTTAGGGTTTTCTTATACAGTTTTCAAAGCTCAAATTCTTTTTGGGAATAAACAATGCCATCAGTATCGCTTCAATATTTCCCCAGGATGGTTGTTACTCATTTGTCGATCTTCTGTTTAAAGCAAAGAATGGAATGGGTCCAAGAATTATTTAACACAGTTTTAAAAATGTAAAACAAAGAGATGATATTGAAAATGAATTCATTATTTGAAAAGTAACGAATTCTAACATAAAAATTGTTAAGCTGCAGATTGAACATAATTGTATTTATTAACACACTTTTTATGGACAAATAATTAATTAGTTTTTACGTCAGCTAACGCTAACAATAAGCATTCAGTCGCTTAGCATATTCTTACCGATACATTTTTCGATTAATTTTGAATATTTTAGAAATATAAATTAAGTTTAAATCTAAAGGTTTATGTAATAAATTAGGTTTTATTCTTAGTACCATTAAGTCTCCGACTTTAGAAAATTAATGATTAACTGCTTACGGTTAGTGTTAATTAACGTAAAAACTCATTAAGGTTTTATGAATAAGAGCAGTGTTGATAAGCGAAATAAAGTTTAACGGCAGGTTATAATTACACCGCAATATCTTTATTTCCACTTCTTCCATTTCAAATGAAACTGCAATGAAACGAAAGCGACGCAATAAAAATCAAATAAAAAATGGAGTCCTTCAGAAACAAACTTTAAAATGAAAATTACTCGTTCCTGCCATCAATTAAGAATATTTATTAATAATAAGTAAATTCTTTGTTACGGGAGTAAAATTAATTCCTGCGAGACAAGTAAAAAGTGCGTAATTTTCCAAGACAAAATAGTTTTACCTACACATCACACATACATACATACATAAATAAATATGTAAATAATTTATTAAAGAAAATTGCTGTGCAATCACGCTCTTGGTGCCCCTTCTACACACGGAAATATTTCATGTATGCAAAACTCAATCTCATTTTATTTATGAATTTCTAACTGTCTTAATACGATGAATTATTAAAACGCATAAATTCAAATATAAATAAGTAAAATAAACCAATTAGCCACAGTTGTAAAATATCTTTAGGGGATTTTAGAAAATTGATAAATTATATACATAAATTCATAAACTCTGCTTTCAAATACACACTTAAGCACACATACATATGTACGTACATAGAAGCATTTATATCAAATGGGAAGGTATGCCAATGTAAATGACAAAATTGGTTGTTGGGCTATGGGCATAAATCTGGCGCTTTAGGTAGCCGGAGAAAAAGTCCAGCCAGTTAAAATCAATACCAGGCCAGTTAAAATCAAACAAATGCGATGTTGTACAATCACTAAAAATCATACGATTCAACTACATAGAACGATCTGTGGGTCTATTTTATGCGAACCACTGCATTTCTGTCTTGTTCTCCATCACAGATTTTTCAATCAATGTGCGATATTGCGTGATATTCATTTCCGGTCCAATTATTATTTCTGGACGTACGCATTTCTTATCATATTCTGCATCTAAGTGAATACACCCACTGATGTACAATAACGCTTGAATTTCGAGTGCCTCATATTCCATAATTTGGTTTTTTCACCAGATCGTTGAATTAAATAAGAGCTTCTTTGTATCTGATTGCTAAATTTTAAAATATAAAATTTAATAAGTTTGATTCTCTGTCTTTTTACTTTTTTTGTTCTGTTACGTTGCAATACAGGTGAAATTGGGCTTCTTTACATCTGATTGAACGCATAATGAGTTTTAATGTAAAATTTATTCAGTTTGATTCTCTGCCCTTTATAGTCTTTCAGCAATTTTGTTTTGTCACGTGACTATTAAGGACTTTTTTTTTGTCTGAATATAAGAATTTTGAACTCCAAAAACATAATAATAAATCTGGTTCTCAACTGAGTATTTTCGCAAATTTCGATTTGTCGCGTGATCATTGAATTGAAAATGAGCTTCTTGAATACCGAATTCCATCGTTCAATTACAAAGTTCGGTCTTATGTTCTCGACTGAGTCTTTCTGCAATATTCTTTTGTTACGTGACCATTTAGGGGAAAGTGTCTCAAATATTTAGTACTAAAAAACATCCATATAACGAGATTGACTCTTTTCTCTTTTGTATAAATCAATTTCCCAAGTGAAGTCCACAAGAAACAAACAAAACACTTAAACAAAAAGTTTACTCATTATTTATATTTTAGCATAATTTGTTTTTACACCACCCTGTACATTTTATGCATATTTTATAAGTAACTCAAATAGAAAAACATTATTTCTTTAATGATGATGATTTAAAAATGTTTAATGGCTCTTCAGCACAACGGCCGCACAGTGGCACCCGTAGAGCAAACGAGGTTGCAAAAATCAAAATTTTCATGTGCGCCTGCGAAATTTTAAATGAATCCATCTTATAGTAAACTTTTCAACGATCTCAAATATGCTACTCTTAACAATATCAGATTTTTAGTTTAGAAGACATAACTGTTCAAAGTTAACCAATTTTCGGATTTAAAAAAAACACACAATTTTTAGGTAGTTTGATCCGATTTCAGGTGTAATATCACGAAAACTAGGCAACGAATAGTATTTTTTTTTGTTTTTAGTGATTGATGTGCTTATTAAATGTATAACAATAAAAAAAATTGTGCTGTTTGCTTTGTGTTTCTCTAGGTAAATCAGTATTTAAAAACTATCCATTTTTTCACTATTCTTCAACTTTGACGGAAAATAAAAAAAATTTACCTTTTTTTACCTCCGCCATATTTTCAAAATATGTTCTTTAACTAGTCTTTTACATAACTCAAAAGGTTTTATCTGCCTTTACGTGCCTATTTGGCTTCTACAGGTAAAAAACGTTAAAAAGACATGGTTGCAGAAATTGTATGGCGGGCATCCCTTACATGCCTTGACTGACAGTTACTTTGATGTAATAGTTTGAAAATTGCATTTTGAGTCAGTTGTCTACCTGAGAGCCTCTGGCGAAAAATTTGGTCCTAATATTCCGTTACAGACACAAGATGCACAAAAAACTACTCATTGAAATAAGCAGGTACGCACCTCACTTAAAAATTATTTTTGGCGTACATATGGTGAAGAACAATACTGACTTATGGTACAGGTAGGCACAAATCTCATTTGGCTACGTGCATAATATCAAAACTGTATAATTCAGCCCAAATGCATATGTATGCATGTAACAGGTACATTTGTAGACATGGTAGCATAGGCCTATATATTGCAAAACAAGCTTAATGCCTGCATTAGTCTACGACTGAAAGTTGGCGAAACAAGTATTGAAAACATGGCGTTGAACAATTTAAAACTATTTGAACTGTTTAGAAAGTCAATTACACCAACGTGTTTCGCGGAAGCTGCTTTAGAAGAACTCGATAGCTTATACGGAAATATTGAGAGAAGCAAAAGTATAAAAAATAATCTTTGTATGATACATGCCAAAATTAAGACAAAATGGGTGAAATGCAATCGAACCATTAACATCTTCAACTCCAAATACGAGGACTGGCTTAATGAAGACACCATCCTGGATATATTGGCAGTAGATAAACCCTCCACATCAACCAGAGGAGAAAAAGGAAGGCCAAAAAAAAGTATGGAGGAGTGTTCAATTTTCACAAGAAAGAGGAAACTTGCCGATGCCACCAATGACTTCACCACGAAGGATTTATCGGATGCGCTGTCTATTAAATACATAAAGGATAGTGAACGAGTTAGGTCGCAGATTACAAAATCTGTTGCTGATGCAAGCCCACTGCGACTAAAAAGGATTAAGGAAAGCATTCCCACTCCCACAAACGCACATATTAAAAAGTATAGTTCCGAAGAAGCCTTGGCTCTGTTTTTGGACTTAGAACTTTCCAAAGAGAAATATGAGATACTACGGGCATCTTAAATGCGACACGGGGCTGACCTTTTCCCCGGATACAAGCATATTACGCAAGCCAAAATAAATTCACGACCATTGCGTACGGAGTTTACGGAAGTCTCTGCGAAAGCCAATCTGCAGGATCTTATGGACCATACAGCAAAACGGTTGTTGGAAAGTCTTCCTGAAAATGAGGTGGAAATTCTTCCTCAGAAACTAACATTGATCAGCAAATGGGGCTGCGATGGATCATCCGGACAAAGCGTTTATAAGCAAAGGATATCTTCCGATGACACTACAATATCTGACGGAAATATGTTTATGGCATCTGTTGTTCCATTGCGGCTAAAATCTGATGTTTCCCTACACTGGAAAAATCATCGACCGTCATCAGTGCATTATTGCCGACCAATAATGTTTCAGTTTGCAAAGGAATCGGCAGAACTCATAAGGACCACGGTGAAGGACATTGAAGAACAAATAAGCAAGATTAAGCATACAAAATTGCAAATTGGAGAAGGAAAATATATTGAATGTAGTTACGAGTTCCACCTGACCATGGTTAACGGAAAAGTCGTAAACGAACTGACAGGAACAACCTCAACATTGACATGCCCGATTTGCAAAAAGAGTCAGAAGAACTTCGGTAATTTAAACGATTCTACAAACGAGGAGAATTACGAATATGGAATGTCACCATTGCACGCAAGGATAAGGTGTATGGAGTTCTTGCTAAAACTGGCGTATACCCTACCACAACAAGATGAAAACATCGATGAAAATACATCAATTAAGGATAAGGAAAAGATCAGAAAGAAGCAAATAAAGAATGCTTTTTGGAAACAACTTGGACTAAAAGTAGACTGCCCCAAGTGTGGATACGGTAACTCAAACGATGGAAACACTTCAAGGAGATTTTTTGCAAATGATGAGGCAGTAACTAGAATCACTGGAATTGACAATGAAATCGTCAAAAGATTGGGAACGATCTTGAATGTTTTAAACTGCCAAGAAAGTGTTAATTCTACAAAATTTGGAGAATATGCATCGGAAACTGCATCTCTTTTAGCAAAAATTTATCCACAGAAGAAGTTGACCCCGACCGTCCATAAAATATTGGCGCATGGCAAAGATATAATTGAGTACCAGTCTTTGCCAATTGGAGAGCTTTCTGAAGAAGCGCAGGAGTCTCTTAACAAATTTTACAAAAAATATAGATTGCAGAACACGTTCAAAGCATCAAGGGTGAGGCAAAATGAGGACCTCTTCAACATGTTAGCAGCATCTTCCGATCCACTTATTTCTTCCCTGCGGCATGTGAAGACACGAAAAGAACTACAATGGAATTATACTTTAGAAATGATTAGTCTTTTAGATATACCTTCTGTTACGAATTGTGATGAATATTTTACAGAAAATTCAAAAAATTAATTGAAAAAAAATTTGTTTAATTTGTTGGCTAATAACTTTAAAACAGAAAAAGCTTTCAAAAGAACTAAGAAATATAAGATTGGTAAAAATAATTTGATTTTGTTACCATAAAATAGATGAGTTAGAAAAAAATTAGAGTTTAGAAATGATTTGTATTTTAGACATACTTTGTCTTACCAAGAAAATGAATATTTTACAGAAAATTGAAAAAATCATTTAAAAAAAAACTCTTTTGTTGTAATTTTTTAGGTAATATCTTAAAACATGAAAAGCTTACAAAAGAACTACAAAAAAATATAAAATTCTTAACAAAAATTTTTTTGTTACCAAAACTTGGATTTTTTCACAAATTTTAACTTTGAAAACCCATAAGTAAGCACCTATAAGGTGTAGCGTCCACTCCAACCGCTCATTTTATAGGTTGAACAATTATCTATGACATGCAATTTAAATTATTCGATTATCTTGTTCGGTTCAAAAGATATGATTTTTGCAACGAAAAAAGTCAAATGGCGCCACTGTGGGCCGGTCGGTATACGTTTTCAATATATTTTTATAGATTAATATATATTTTCTAACAAAAAACTGACTGGGCTATTTTAACTTTAAATAAAAAAGATAAAGAAAGAAGAAAACTGGGCAACCTGCTCAAATAAAACTAGTGGTATTTTATTGGATTTAAATATAAAACTATTTTATTTTGTATTTTATTTTTATTAAGTGATTTTAAATGAAAATATTATGCAGCCTACACAAGCAAATTTTATATATTTGTATTTTGCAATTCTCTAAAATTCTGTTCTCTCAACTGCATTTGTGTCTACACAGGAAATACTGCTTTGCAATTTTTTTTCTGTCCTACATTTTTTGGATTTATACATATTTGAAAAAGAACTAACAAAATATATTGTTTAAAAAATTTAAAAAAGAACTGTTCAAACAAAAATTGCACGTGTAGACGTTGGGTTAGTAACTTACTAACGTAAGAGTACTGTGATTTTCGACTAGCACAGATTGTGTTTAAAATTTACTTTAGTAAGAACAAAGGGGAAGCCTACTTCTTTGCTACCGAAAATGGAACTGAAGATTTCACTTTGCCCACACCCACATAACAGTATCAAAATAGTGACTGTGGATGATGGCCAGTTGGCATATAATTTAAATCCAGTAAAATACAATATATATTTATGTATATAGGCCTGTTGGCATACCTTCCCCAGAAATTTTAAAACACTTAAGCCCCTCAAACAAAAAACGCCAACTTACCAATATGAATTGTGAACCCTCACTTGCCTTCAAGGTATGAACTAGTACACTGTAAACATGTAAAATAATGAAAGATAATTGAATATTTTATACGAGTTCAGGCTCGTACATAAAATATAGATACGCATTCAGGGAGTAGAGGAAATGAAAATGAAATTAACTGCAATTAGGGTCAGAAAATATTATGATTAATATGCAAAACTGCACATGTGTATGCATACAATTTATGCAGGCAGTAACTCACTAAGAACGACTGGCTGCCATCAAGGAAAGCCAAAAACACAAAAGCAGGAGGAGGACTTTGCTCAAGTGCGAGTTATTTGCATACTAAAATAAAGCACAGCACAGCACACACAATACTTGAGCAACACTTTTGATACGGCAAATAAAGCATTTGATCGAGCGATGTTGCTTTAGCCGAAGTGATAAAAACGCACAAAACAAAAGTGCATCACAACAAGTTTTACAAGTGATACTTGTACAGAAAAATAAAATTAAGGACTTATAAAGTAGAAAGAAATACAAAAGCGTGAAGTAAAAGATTGTTTGTACTTCGTTTCTGAAGACAATGAATGTGTGTATGGATGTATGTATGTGCATTGGCTGTATTACTTAACACATTTGTTTAAAGAAAGCACGGCTTAATACAAAAGACTCTTTTTTCAATAATGCATAGAATGACATAAACTCTCACACTTGCAGGCAACTCATAAACATTTATGCTGTCTGTGCTCTCCCCATGGACACTTTCGAACTCACACCTTTTTGGCCGGCTTTCAAAACAAGACATGCATACGCTTGCATACGATATAAACAACGTCATCATCGTCGTCAACCTCCTCCATCTCCTCAATCTCCTCCTCCCACTCACTGCAGTATATTTTGCACTTATGTACTCGTATATTGTGCCAAACAAAGAATATTAACTTGAGGCATATTTGATGTGGCACGGTAATGTGGCACGTCAACGCATTGTATGCAATTTCCGTTTTAGTATGTGTTATTTAGCTGAAAGGCATCATACTGTGTGAGCCGGTGTCTAAATAAAGAAAAAAAAATAATAATAAAGTTTATGTTGTAAGCGTTCACAAATGTTGTAAAATAAATGACTGGCTGACTGGCAGACAGACAGACAAACAGACAGACAGACAGACAAGATAGACTTGCGAGTAATAGAAAAAGTGATTGAATTTTAACTTGGTATGGGCTGAATAAAAATGTGGCACAGTGGTCGTACAAAAGAAATCAGCAAAGCTATAGTTAGAAAAGAAAGACTATAGACGATTTAATTATTTAAAAAACAATTAAACAAATTTGTTAATCTGTTCATGCCGAAGATTCAGATACTTTTGTGAGGATTCAATATCTCCCGTTCTGAAATACAGATTGAAATTCCGCATTATCAGTCAACCTCTCTAGGGTCTAAGTTCCCAGGATATTTTTTTAAAGCGTTTGAAAGGCCTGTCGATGTTATTAAGTGTGGAAAACAATATCGTGCAAATATGTCTCTCGGCTGGTTGGCGTGAATCGAACATATTCAGTTTTCCAAGACACCCTGAACTTGGTCGATGACATGAGTTTTGTTGGATTCGGTGGCCGTAGTTTATTTGCATAGACCTGCGACTCATGCAAACCGTAACAGGGGCACGATATCGATGGCAAGTGATATGAACAACGACGATATCATCATATACCAGTAATAATAATCAGGTTTTCGTATTTCTGTGCCAACTACATGAAGGTAAATTACATTTTTGGGTCCTTTCTGGTTATTCAGAAGGAGCTGGAATGAAATTATAATAGTTGAATTTTTCCCCCAACGGCTTATTTATCGAGGCTACAGTCTGCAGTTGGTAAAAAAGTGTGCACGCGACTCCTCTTTTTCACCACAAAATCTGCAAGTGTCCGTTTGTAGGTGCTTATAGCAGGCCTGTGTCCTGTCCTGTGAGTGGCCTCAACACTATTTGTAGTCTTTTCCTATTTTTACTCAATTCAAGGAGACACAAGTTGGTAACTGCCAATTCATAGAGCGGTGATGGATCGATGACACTGCCAGTCCTCAACCGCTTTTTTATATTTTGTGGATTGAAATCGTCCTAAAATTTTACAATTTATCTGAAAATGGAAAATGTTTTATTTTTCTTGCACTGTTGCTCGATTCAGTCAGCGAAAATATATATTATTTTCTCAGATCCTTTCGTCTTAGCTCATGTGTAAAAATAAGTTTTGTACATTTGCTGGCCGAAGTTACGACAACAAAATTCAGTTCAAGTTGCGGCTCGAAGGAAACAAATTCTTGAGGAGTCTGCAAAATCGACTGCCTAGGATTCTGTGCATTGGAACCAGGACATGTTCGTTAAGGGCGCATCAATTTCTCCTGAGATTTTTAAAACGCCTTAATGAAAGCTGCATAGCAAACCTTAATTCCCTTATTTTGCATATAAAACAATAAATTCTCCAAATGATATTATTTTCCATAATTAACTTAAAGCTATTGTGAGTGATTGCAAAGTAATCCCTTTAGCTGACAAAACAAACCACTGCTCATTGTGAGGCATGAATAAAACAGTGGTGATGGGAGTGTGGCGCAATCAAATGCCAACTTGCAATACATCATACGTGATGCATAAGCAAACAAACGCGCTGCGCTGGCGATGCCTGTGTAGATTTGTATGCAAATTTAGATGGCATGAATTGTTTATTACTGCAAGTCAAAGTGTCTAGATATACATAATTCTTTTAAGCAGAAACAAATAATCAACGCCACCATTTAACCAACCCTGTTTGATAGATACTTGCAATTTATTTTGCACATGCCTGCACTTTTACTGATACATACATACAAAGATGTACATACATACATGCTTGCTCATATCAAGTGTTACAGTAATGAGCAAAAGGTTTAACGAATTTACCTCAGAAATAGAAGAAAAGGAATAAATATGAACATAATAAATAAATAATTATTTATATTCCTGCCTGCTGGGGGCTCAATAAAGTTTATTGTTGACGGCGAGACTTGTAAAATCATATAGTGATTTTTTATTCACAAAATCGTTTATTGAAACAATGAAAATATTAGTTGAAACATGACAAAGATTAATAAAGATTTTTTAATATTTTCTTCAATCTATATTGGACTTTGTCAAAAATTTATTTTTAGTTAAATTTTTCGCCAGATCAGTGAAAATTATATTTCAGTGCGAAACCACAAAAATATTTCGCTGCATCAACAAACAACTTTACTTCGTTTGCCACATGTTTTATACGATTTATGTAATATTGAACAGCATCCATAAGCAGATTAAGTTTATTTTTCTTGTCGTTAAAAAATTGTAAAGTAAATTTTATTGTACAATAAATATTTTTATAAATTCTGGAAAAAAGAAAACCGAATTGATGAGTTATATTTTATTTGTTTGCCTCAAACATTTTATGAACTGGTGCTCTGCAAATGAGTTCCTTCATTTGAAACAAGTTGTTTGCATAAAAAAAAATTTGCAAAAAAATATTTTATTCCAATTTTTATAATATCACAAAGAAACAAAGTTTTTTTAAATGTATTTATTTTTATTGATAAAAATTTAATAATATTAGTTAAATTTTTCATTCACATATTTTTAATGATTAAAATTTTAATTACATTAGTTAAATTTTTAACTCGTTTATTTATATTGATTAAAAGTTTTACATTCACCTATTTTATGATTAAAAGTTAAATTATAATAGTTAAATTTTTATTCATTCAAATAAAATTATCAATTACTATTATATTTTTTTTCATTGGGCAAAATGATATCTAAAAATGTTTGATTTAAAATTTTTTAATCATTCAATTAAAACGATAAAATAAAATAAACCCTACAAATATTTATAATAAATAATTTTCATTTTAAAATGTTATTGGGAAAAATATATTTAATATTCAATTAAAAGTTTTATTTAATGCTTTTTTCCTGCGTTTAAATGAAGCAGAGTAATCATTGATTTCTCAATATTTCCATTTAAAAATTTGATGAGGGAAAATATTTTTGATTTTAATATGATATCAAGTCAAATTAACAGGGTGGGCAAAGTGATGAGAGAAAATATTTTTCATTTTAATATGATATCATGTCAAATTAACGTGCAGTGCCGAATAGAACAAACACCAAAGTCATAGGCTGTTTTCAGGCCAAAATTTTATATCTTTTTTTTTCAAGAAATAGGTTTCAAGGGGCACTTATCGATTCAAATATTCTCCAAACTATATAAATTTACATATATATTAATGTGAAAACTAAACAATGAAAGGAAATAGTTATATAAAAACGACTTAGTTTAATTTAAACAAAAATTTTTTTAATTTTCACATACGTAAGTACGGGAAGTAAAAACTTGGGTTAAACTAAAATCGTATTGATTGAGTCCCATTTTCTTGCTCCTGCTGGAAACTTATGAGTATTAATCTCGAACAAAAGAATCGTCAAAAAAGGCTAAACGTCACTTGTCGATAATAATGCCCGTTTTATTTTGATGAAAAAATCAAAACTTAATTTTGTGTTCATATATCTAAACAATTGCTTGCGATACAAAAGTGCATAAATTCTAGACCCATATTGTAGTTGCATTTTAAAGCTGCCTGTATTTGTTTGGTGCAAATTGGAAAACACACAAACAACCAAAAGATAAACCCAAACTGCCAACAGTTAGTTGCCACTGTCAACGTGAACGCTTATAAACATCTACTCAAATTTGCATGAAAACATTAATTCCATTCATCTATTCATTCATAAAATATGCAGGCATTTGTCGTCACCATCAGCGCACAGTTGCTTGTCTTTTATGTGTGGACTCGTATGTACGGTGTGTTGTTGTAACAGAGTCAATAAAAAACCAGGAGGTGTTTTATCCAGTTTCTATTTTATTTGCATTCATTGTAGTTGCTGAGTTATTAAGTGTATGTGTAAGTACATGGTTGGGTTTTGTGTTTTATTTCTGCTCGTTTGATGTTGCATTTAACCATTCTGCACTTTGATTGATTGCGACTGCACTTTGCACCATTATTGTAATTTTATATTGCTGTTGTTGCTGCTGTTGCTGTTGCTGTTGCGTTGTTTGCATTGCCCCTTATTCTCAACTGAAGTGCGCTTGTAAACCTGCTATGGCATTTTATTGTCTTGTTTTCCATTGAAAGCCATGTTCCCTTAACTGCTGCTCAACGTAGGCAACTACATACATACGTACATACGTACATACGTACATACATTAACATCTTGTATGCACTTTCATTAATTCGTCTTCGGCCTTTTCAAGTGACTTTAAATTAGGCTGGGGAAAAATGCAAAGAAAGATAAAATTGTTCAATGCTAATTATACATATTTTATGTTGAAAATGTTTCATCAATATTAATTGATAGCCACGTACAGAGAGACCACTATGGCTGGCTGTATGTTGGCACGTATGTATGTGTGTGTGTGTGTGTTGCCGTTTCATTACGTTTTACTTTGATCATCAATAAATGAGTAGCAAATTATTCGAAATGTTCTTGTTGTTGCAAGGGGAAGACATGTGCAGACGAGTTTGCATATAAATAAACTTAATTAACCGAAATGAGTTCAACATTAAACTGAAGAATATTAATCCTGCATAATAAAGCAAATTAAAGTTATATAGACAATATGTTCAGATATGCAAACGACTTAGCAATGCTTGAGAGCAGGCATCTGGTAGCTGTTTGTTCTTAGTTTCCTTATAATAGTGCCGCCCATAAAGCAGAGGCGACGCTGCTCTCCAATTAAGTTAATAGGTTAGATTAGATTCTAAAATGGGTGTATAACACATATTATATGATGGACCCCTAAGCTGCCACTAAGCCGGTGGCGTGCGCTGGTATTTTCTTTATAATGTGAATATAATATAGATTATTGGTACTCAGAACAAAGTCTCGCAGCTTTTTCCCCTTAATCCAGCTAAGTCTGGTGGATATTGTAGTTTTTGTAAAGTGAGGCATTGCAGATATACTTCTATATCCCACAACATGATGCAGATGTCATGGTGCTAGAAATCAGTGGCTGTTTAAATTGAATGAGTTTTATTTTTGGGATTGTCCCACGATATCCAATACTGACTATAACCAATCTTTTGCACAGCAGCAAACTCATCTAGAACCAACTACCTGATCCGCATATTTCCGACATTTCGTTAATCATGATTGTAAACTGTAGATAAATTCGGCAAAATAAATAGTCTGTAAGTAAATTTTTTTCGCTCCAAATACTGGCGAAAATTAAAGTGCGATATCGTGTACAACCGTTTTATTTAATTTGCTTCATAAAATGTTGTGAAGTGGCAAATCCTATTAACTCACTGTTTCACAGTATATTATGCATTTTATAGGCCCAATTTCTTTAAAACAGATTTCAAACTTTCACTGGAAAATCATCTTCATGAGGCAAATTTCAGCCACAGCAAATGTATGCTGTGATTATATTAGACACATAATAAGATGTGGCAGCCCTGTTCAACTTTGACCGCAAAATTAAAAAAAAAAAAAAACAAATTGACAAAACAATATTCCTAACTAAATTATTTGTCGTCAATTCCGTCTGTCCAGAAATGCACCTAAAAAAAATTTATATACCGCTGGGTAAATACATATATTGTTCAGAACAAACGCCTGAATCCAGCTGAAATGCTCGCAGTTTGGACGAATTCCATGAAATTGTTTAAATATTAATAAAATCAAAAAATATTTCTCTTTCAAGTTTTCAATCCAACGAATTCATAATTTATTTTTTTATGTACACGAATTTATTATGCAGGTTCCATTTTATTAAAAATGTCCATTCCAACATTTTGCTTAAATACTTATTGTACTGGTCTGGTTGAAACAAACCGGTTTTTATGCGACTTCTAGCAAAATCAATTTATTTGGTATGTCACCAAATATGATGAAAAATATTTGCACATGAAATATTTTTGAAATGTTATTCGACAGGCTACACAGTTCGACAAACAGGCTGCCAACATACATACATATATGTATGTACATATATTTGTTCGAAATACACGGAACGACCGCCACAAATCATTTCCATATTTAAGTCGTTTTTTCTTTATAGCAAATATTTCTTTCCAACATTAGCGCTAAGGAAAAGATGAAAGGGGGCAAAAACGATTAACTGGTTGATATGAAAAACTCTCGTTATGTCTTTTGCAAATACATCCAATATTTTTTTGATTTTTTGTTGCTGTTTTTTTTTTTTTGTTTTGTTTTGATTGATGTCTGCCTGTCAGCCAGTCATTCAGTCATTCAGTCATTTTGGTTGTGGCTGTTTGTTTGTTTGTTTGCTTCTCGGTATGTGTGGATTTAGTGTTCGTATGGTCTAAGCCCAGTCAGCCAGCTAGCAATCATTCTCTCACCCATCTTTAGCAACAACAACAACAAAAAAAAGAGAAAAAACCCAGAAACACAAACAACCAGTCATCCATCCATCCATCCATCCATCCATCCATCAGTCTCTATGTAAGTAATCATTTTTCTTTTAGCATTTTATAAATTGCCATTTCCTCTGGCACATGACTTCTTTGTCTTTTCATGAATTAGGTTCACGTTTATGCTTTCAGAGATTCATATGAAACACACACACACACATTAGAAATACAGGCATACAATTATAATTGATGGATGGTTGGAAATTTGTAACTAGAACATTCGCATTTACAAAATTGTGGTTATAGGTAAAGGTTTTGTGTTGAAAAAAGAGCCTTCGTTATGATTATTTTTGTATTATGGTTTAAGGAATATGATAAATTATCGGCAATCATTTAAAAACCACTAGTTAGAAAATAATTTAAGTACGAGTATCTACATTATACATAAATGTTGTGTGATTTATCTTTTGTGTATTATTTATTTTGAATAAAATATTTTGAATTTTGGTAAATTAAACACTATTTTATGTATTTAGTACAGTTTAGGATTGTATTTTAATTACTCAAACTGGCCCAAGGCGCAGGTTTTATCTTGGCGTATATCCAACTGGTGCATTCTGTTGTTCGGGGTATAGAGGGCAAGGGGCACGGCGACCAAAACTCAACGAAGGAAGTTCATGTGTGGACTTTATTTATGCCGGTTATTCTGAACCTTTCCACCAAAGGTCAAGAGGCAGATTGGTTATCAACGTGACCTTCAGTTGACTCTGAGCGTGCTGGTGAGGCACCTCTGAAACCTTGGCTGAAACGTTCTTTCTGTGGTTTACACTTAGACATGAAAGAAGGGCTTTTAGTAGATACCGATTTAGAAATCTACGCTTGCTGATCCAAATGTCCTGCAGTTGTCAGCAACTAGATGGTAGGGAATGTACAGGCGCGTCTGGTGAAGGCCTCATGTTCTTTAAAGATTTCAGACTACCAACTCAGATGTCTCGTCTTCCTTTTATATGTTATATAATTATTACTGGTAGAAGGGAGTAGGTGTTATGTGCGGCTTTCACATATTATAAGAAGGTGCCACCTATTGGTGCCTGGAGAGCCGCTAGATCAAACGATAATTCGATTACACAGCCTGTATACCTCAACACTACTCATTAGTCGAAATGACTACTGTATATAAAAGTTTCAAAATATCAATTGCTTTATTAGAAGTAAATTTTTAGTTTTGTTTTGTACAGAAATTGAACAAAACACCTGTCCTCCGTTTGACGTAATAAGTACATGAACAGTATAAGGTATAAAAATCCTTGCAAAGCGACAATGAATGTATTGCACGTCAGACCGTGCATTGTGGTCTGCTATTGATTTATTGTATAATAATATTCAAACGTTTTGAAGTCTACTGATGAATGGGGGAGTACCTACAAAATGTGCCTTCAGAAAAAGAAAACACATAAAAAATCAATAGGAGCAGTTGTGTGCAACATTTTTGAGTTCAGCTATTTTAATTGACAAAAAAAAAATTATATTTTGACGCAACAATCCAGTTGTTCATTCATGAGTAAAATTTAGGAAATTGTGCAGTAGAAACACATTGTTTTGGTGGCTGATGGGGCCTTGTGGTGCCTTTCTGTTAAGATGCCATTTATAATTGCAATATAAACTTTCCTTTGAAGTATATATTTCTGTTTCAATTTCACATTTCCAATCCCCTTTTACCACATTTATATCATTGATTACAGCAATCCAAGCATTTGTGCTTTCTGGTTGACACTGTGTGCTGGCACTAATAAACACGTTCCACTGCAATCTATCAATTCAACAAGAAGTCCATAAACGTTTTCATGTCTCTCAAGGTATCTCACTGCAATAAAGACACTGTCAATGGTTTTCCAGTAAAAAAAGAAAATAATAAATCTACTCTAGCAGTTGTAGTAATAAAAACTATTGCGAACAACGACAAACTCTCTTAAAAACATTTACGTGTTGCTGTATCTTTAAATGCCCGCACTAGTTACTTTAATACATACTTAAAGTGCTGGTTACTTGGCTTTGACACTTAAACGTTTTGCCCTTTGGAAAGCAATTTTTGTTGCTGGCTTGTTTTACAGTGAATGTCGGCTTGTAAGCTGCATTTTTCCGCAGCCATTTACACGCGTGTGGAATTATAATCATACGAGCATGAACACACTTTACGTTTAAAAAGAAGTTCCTTGTCGGGGGGATTGGGTACGAAAAGGTACAATTAAAAGCTACAATTATATGGCAAACGGTTTCTTTAAATGAGTTCAAATTCTCAAAAAAAAAAAAAAAATCTTTTCGTCAGAGCACCCATTACGGCGTCTAAGCAGAATAGTGCCATTTTTTTTGGGCAGCCAAACATACCCTCATTAGTGTACATGTGCTTGCACTGCTCTATGAAATATGTTATTTTAATTTTTTGATATATAAAAAAAGCATGAAATGTAAAAACTTAAAAAAAGCAAAACAGGGGCGACTCGGACTGGTAGTCCTGAAACTTGTAAGTGTTCATATGTTTTCACTCCCATATTTGCTTACTGGCTACAAGGCTAAATTTAGTCATCAGTGATTGTGACTTAATCAAACATTAAGGACGAAAAATATGAAAGCTTTAGTTTCAGAGTTGATCAAACTTTTGCTTCATCAGAAGCAGAAGTCGTTTTTTCGACTTATTAAGTAAGAAAACAATATATAAAAGCTGGCTATAATATTTGATTTTACATTCATTATTTTTCTTATCATGAAATTCATAACTAATCAGTTGGGACAGCAGTGCATGCACATGAACGCAGATGCAGGGAAACTTTGGTCACTTCTAGAAATATTTAGTGCAATTCTGCTCTAATCTTCTCTTCCTGAGTTATTAATTGAATTTTTCTAATTTAATGCTGTGGCTACAAGTGCCCCTGATTTTCTTTAAGAATATTTTTTATTAATATAATAAAATTTTTGTTTTCAATTTAACCTAAAAATTAAAATATTTCAGAATAATTATTCTTTGAGTTTTTGTATTTCAATTATTATTTCCAAGTGATCATAGTTTTGTTTTCTGAGGACAGTTTTTGTGAATTGGCTTAGGAAGAGTTGAAAAATAAGTACATGTGATCCAGATATTATTTCCATCGGTTTCTCGGCATTAAAGTCGCAGTTAAATCTATCCGGCAAACTAAAGTTTTTAATGATATAATTTTAAAGCCAAAATTTCGTTGATGTAAAAGTTGAGCTTAAAATTAGTCCTGTCACCATATTGCCATGGACTGGCCTGTTTCTTTTATTTTGTTGAAACTTTGTATTATAAACAGTTCCAGAGTTTCAAACGTGACGGTCATATACGTTGAGAATAAGAAAATCATGTTTACGTACCTTTTTGCAATGACTTATACTAGAGGCCATATAAAGTAATTTGAAAACAAGTGGAGCTCGGTAATAAAAGAAAATGCAGCGTTTTGAACGTGACAAAAACTAAAAATATTTAGTTTGCGTGGCGTTTCGTAATGCGAATAATTGAATAGCTTTTCGTAACGAAATTCCTTTCTTTTGTTTGATAATAAAATATTGTGCTTTTATGTTCTTTAAGCAGTAATAGTCTAGACCGTTACGTCACCTTTTCAGCTTAACATTATTTCCATAATGACTGGATAACGATTAGTAATTTGGAAATGCATTTACTTCTAGAAGTAAAAACTAAAAGCAAAATAAGTGAATTTCTTACTGTTCGAACTGCTTTTGTTTAAGCACAATCACATGCAAATATTTAATAATATGTAATTTATGGATACTAGAAATTAAAGAAAACTTGCAACAAAATATGAATGATTAAATCCATAAACACTTCTCTATAACTATAGCGTGATATTGACGAGATTGAATAACTTTTAATATCATTGATTCAGATTTATTTCTTAAATTTCCTAACAATTAACATATTTAATTATATCTTAATTGTCAGCATGAAAGAGTAAATAAGTTTTAAGTAGAACTGTCACAATACGTTGTTGTCACAGTTGTTATTGTGTAAGAAGTGTTTAGTGATTTTTTTCCCCAAATAACTTTTTTAAATGGTGAAAACTAGAAACCAGTAAAAACTAGGAACCACTGTTTTTCTTAGGACTAATAAAAACACTCTAGTGTAGAAGTGCTTTTTACTATTTCAGCTTATCAGATATACTAATTAAACAATAGACATATCTTAGCTGGCAACAAGTCATGGTACTGACATTTTAAACATTACAAAAAGGCGTAAACATTTTTGTAAGGGCAAGCAAAAACACAAACTTTAAAGTTAATCACAGTTTTAATAAAAATCAATCATATTTTTTTTAATTGTCTAATGGATTTCCTAAATCCATTAGACAATAAATGCACACAATTTACTTCTTAATCACTGAGTACTTGATGTGTGTCAGACTGCTGCAGTTTATTCACAATTTACGACACAAATGTTAATTTTAATTTTATTTGACAGTTGTCATTTTTCATTTCAGTTTTCAATAGCAACATAAGTCTTAAAAAACGAGCTCTTTGAATAGATGCATTCATACTCGTACATACGTACGTACTGGTAAATGTAGCCGGCACAACAACTTACTAAGATCATTTGTTATTATTGCAACATTTACAATTAATTATTGTTATGTTGACATTACAATGTGCCGTGCTATGAAATCTGTCAAAAATTTTGACATTAATCTATTTGAAATGTATAAAGAAATACAATGACAACAAAAGCAGCAACAACTTTAACAATTCGAAAACAATAATCATAACTTAAACACTGGCATAAAGCTGACAACTGTGCGTGACTGAAACTTAACTTGACACATTTTTATTATTATATTTTATAAGTACGTAGATGTTTGTACGAAACATATACACACATACACACTTACACACTTACACACACATAAATAGATGCTGTCACAAACGCATGTATGCAAATACACTTGCATGGATGTGTGTTGATATGCAAATTTCTTTTGCAAAGTATAACAAACACTTCAAGCATATCCTTTCTTTCTTTTGTCGCATTCAAGCTTCTCAATGACAGAATTTCAGTTTTGGAAGAAACACTTACATACGTAGTATGTACATACATTTACATATGTTTTTTAGAAGTGGAATGAAGTGCAGGAAGCAACTCTTACAAACATATATTCTACACAATTACATACATACGTAACTGAGTAGTCGGCAGGCACACCCGATATTCAAGATGCTGAGAAAACAAATTCACAGTTTCAAATTCTACTGGACTGTAGAACAAAAGGACAACAAGTTCAATGAATAAAAAATTAAAACCTAAATAAATACGTTTATTTGACTGACTTAATTGAAGTCAGTCGTAGATAAATTTAATTAAAATCTTAGTTGGCTGACAAAAATTTGATTGGCATAACAAATCAGTATTTATTTGCTGAAGGGTGTTTTTATGCAGGGACACAAGTTTAAATCATAATAAAATAAGGAAATATATTTTTAAAATCAATGAAACGGGCTTTATTGGAAAGAAAATGTTTATGAAATTATTGCTTAAATGTGATTTTTGCCATGTGGCCGCCACGGCTGGCGCGTCCAAGGCCCAATCTGGATAACCAATTAAAAATTTACATATGCAGTGTTTTGTACCAGAATTCGGTTATGGGGACAAGGAAGGAAGAAGTAACGTTTCGTTATTTATGTTCCTTTCTTTATTCCACTGTGCAGAGATGAGGAAGTCAGAATTTAGCTGAAATTGCTTTGACAGTTCAATGACCCAGTGTGAACACCTGCGACAATGCATAGTCCAACATCAATCAACTTAACATTATGTGTTAATTTTGTATGTTCTATCTTGTATTAATATGGATTCGTTTGTTGGGTTATTGAATGTTGTTATTTAGGTGTGTATCATTGTGTATTGTGTGTTGTTTGTTTTTTGTTTTTAGCTGAAAGAATTTCCACTCCTGTTTTTTCCACCTTTCACCTCTTTGGTAGGAATCGAACCCACGACATCTGGACTGTTGGCCGAATACTCTACCGACTCATCCATTGATCATCTCCACAAATTGTATAGAAAAGAAGATACCAGCGAAAACTTGATAATGTGTTGCACTTAACTAACAACACAGTTACTTATACTATTTACCGTCCACATTACTTGGAAGTAATCAAGTAATGACTTGATTATTATCTTAGATATAAGCAGTGGTTCTTCTTCTTTTGTGGCACTTCTTGCATTGTACATCTCTTACACGAGTCTGGTAAAAAACCATCATCATTGGACTTGTGAAGGGAGGGGCATTGGCTTAACGAATGCTTCAATGCTCCATTCACACACTCAATATCTAATAAATATGTACATAAATTTTTATTTACAATAAATTAATTAAGGTTTTTTTTTGTTTAATTTTAATGTTAGTGGCATTTGAACAGTCAGGATCAGTTTTTTTTTACAATGTTTCGAGCTTAACTTCTCAATATTCAGCGCCCAGTATATATCCTTGCAAGGATGTAAGTAGTCTGGAATACAGCGTACAATTTGTTGATGAAATGAATTGAGAGCCAGATCTATCCAATCACCAGTTTAATATTTAATATAATATTTTTAATTTTTTATACATTTAAGAACAAGCAGTTTTTTTTTAGACAAACGATATTTGAATGTTGATCTGTCACTCCCAAAGTGCTAACGGGCTTGAGTACTTGAGTACTTTGCCAGAACACGCATTTACATATCTTTCAACTTTTTTGGTAAAATAAAAATGGTGTGAAACCAATAAGTTTATATCTATATTTTTATTTCATGGGCGCTGCTCTAGTCTTTATGACACTACATTTTCTTTCCATTAATTGTTTGGATTAGTTGATGGAAAGAAAAAAATAAAAACTTTGTTAAGTGCTGTCAACTTTCCATTTATAAGAAACTCGAGAGCCGACCCGAAAAGCAGCGGCAAATCACTGAATTTGGCCATAAAACGCTAATTAATCAATACATTTAGTGCTTCAGCTGGAAATGTCAACTTGAGTAAATTTTTGGTAGTTTGTGTTTCTCCTTAATTTATCTGAACTCTTTGCTGTTGGAAAATTTTCCTTTTACACTCCAAAAATTGAACAATAAACAAAAACTGTAGTGTTGTCATAAGGGCTTTGCCGACCTTATGCGTATTGACAGCTTTTGGACACCGGTTCTGCTTTTTAGTCCTCCTCCTCTTTTTTTTCGCCATAATTAATTATTTAAACTAATGCTGTATCCATAGTTTGCCTCTGCGCCCAATAAAATTTGCATTAATTTTTACTTCTTTTCTACGGTCTTAATGATTTGTGGCTGAAGAACTTCAACTTTGATTTATTATTTTCTTTAATTTTTTTTAAGTCACTTACAATATTTTTCTCAATTTTTCTTCTGAACAGAAAGGAAAAAAAAAACTTTTAACACGAAAAACATGATGTTGTGCCTTCCAGTCTGTAGCTTTTCACAGTAAAATGCATGACAGTTGCAATTTGTTTTGTTTTTAGGTTCAGTAAAAGATTTACTGTTACTGTTTCAATCGTCTTCTTACATTGTGTCATTTCGGCACGTTTTTCATTATTTTCGTTATACATTTTAACGCTTTCTCGCTTAACTTTATTTCACTTCTGCTCTGTTGCAATTTGTTTTTCGCTCCGTTATTTATGTGTATTTTCAAATATGTATGTATGTATTTCTTAAGATTAAGTTGAGTTCATTTGTTACAACCCTGTTTTGGCTTAACGTCATTCGTTTCTGTGATTTCCATCATTGTTCTCTGTAGTACTTTGCTTCTTTCTCCTTGTTATTCCTTTTTTTTTTTTTTGTTTGTTTCTGTTGTTTTTGATTTTGTGGAGGAACGCAAAATACCATTTTTTTTTCCTGTTGATTGTGTGCATTTTTCATGACAGCTACGTGTTGACAGCTGTCATCATGTCATATGATTAATGTTTGTCAAAAACAAATGTAACATTTTGCCAAAAAAACAAAAAAAAAAAAAAAGAAAGTGGAAAAAAATATTAAAGTGACTAATGACTGTAGAATTACCAGACAAATTATATGTGCATGGGGTGGTGTGTCTGTGTGTGTGTGTGTGTTTGTGTGTCCAGAGTCAGAAGTATAATTTATTGTGTCATAATTATTTAAGGATTTTTTCGTGTTATTTACAGTTATGAGTTATGATCTTTTGTGATACTTTTGATGCACTGAACTGATAAAAATATTAATGATATTCGTCCTTGGAAAAATATTTCAAAATATGGAACGGTAATTAATTTAAATTTAAAAGTCAATGTCCAAAAAGTTTGAAATTGCTACATAATTATTATAATTAATACAATCAGGCTGCAGGGGTGTTTGCATTTGTGCTTCATTAACAAATAAAGTAAATGATTAATATTGGTTTAGTGGCATTTTTTGAACCTTTATGGAAAATTTGCTGGATGTGTCAATGGATGTTTGAGAGTGTCAGCAATGTAAAGACAACTATAGAAGGGTTGATTTAACATATTTTTTGTTGTGTTACAGTTTTGTTGTCTTCTGATGCCAAATTATGTATTTTTGTTTTAGTTTTGAAACTACGTCGGGTTAAGCCCTCAATTTCTTTTATGCAAAAAGTGTTGAGACGGTCTAGATCTTATACTGGGAAAGCAGTTATCGTCTGTTTCAAAAATGGAAATTGGGGCCTGTCGCACAGTGTCGAACGATATATTATTTTAGTTCATTGTTCAATAGCGCACTTTTTCACTTTAAATTTTCAAAATAACTTTAAATTTTCAATTTCAAATCTAAAAAATAACAAAAAATTGTATTAAAATAATAGGCCATACAGGGGCCCAGCCTGTTTATATATCAGATACGCGATTCAGCAGCATTTAGTCTCATCTGCAAGGCATTCATTTTAATATCCTCTAACTGTGATTTGTTCAGTCTGGAGTAGCGCGTACATATTGTTCCCTAATAACGTCTACACCTTATAAAACATAATTTAGACATTTTTAAATTGCTTTTTACCATTAACAATTATGCGAAAGCCCATCATAAGAAGAAACAGTCCTACGAAAGGACAAAAAGGAATTTACCAGTGCAAACCAATTTTATTTTCAATTTTTTGTTCCTTCAGTTTCACAAACAATATTTGTTAAGTCACTTAACATGTGTAAGAAAATGTAAATGAGTTTTTCTTCAGCAACTTATCGTCCACAATATAGATGTCATACGATTATATTCCCTGGCTAGTGGTTTGGCACAAATTTAACTTAAGTTTGGTCTATTATATTTGTGGTTGGGACTGTGACTGTGACTGTGGTTGTTATTTGGGTTTTTATTGGTTCAATGAATCGAGCACTGGTTGGAAAATGTCTGAAAAGTATGCACTCACATATTAAGAAACTATTTTTATACTCACACAGCGATTTTCAAACTCAGTGGCATTTAAACTTTGATTTCTTTGGCATTTATGGCCGAGTCACTAAAACACAAACATTTCAACACATTCCATTTTATGACAAAAGCAAAAAGAGGAAAGGAAGAATACAATATGATTATTGTCTGGAATAACTCTATTTAGCTTTAAGGTTAACAACAATGTATTTTAGTTTCTATAGCATTTACTACAACATTATTACTGCGGTTCAATAGCAGTGGAGTGGAAACGTTTAGCATTTTCAAGCGATTAGGGGCGCAACATTTGTTGCTGGCAAAAAGTCCACGAAATCAATTGGAAACATTTAGATGCACTTTTAGTTTTACTTATTCAAAATATTTATGGCGGAGTGCAAGTCTGTGCATGTTGGAACATGCTTTAGCAAGTCTGCACTAGAGCATGCAATATTAAGCCGTCAATTTTACGTGTCAGAGCAGATAATTTTTTTTATTATTATTAATTTTTTTTTTCTAAAATTTATAAAAAAAATATTGGAGTGAAGGGTGAACGGCTTGAGATGACCAGGATTTCGCATCAATGTAGTATGGACTGACTGTCACTTAGTGACTTAAAATCGTTTGTGTCGGATTCCCTGCTAATAGACCGCTACCGATGAGATTTTATAGACGAGCATAAAGTAGGAAAAACCTTCGGAACGTGGCCCCAATACAATAACCGCTTAACAAAGCACTCAACAGATGTACTTCTAAAAATATGGTAAAAGTTCGGAAGTGCGTTTTTTAAAGTGAACACGCGCCATCCATTAATATGTTCGCATTCGAAAGATTTTTAATTTTATTTATAAAAGATTTCATGTTTTCATTCAAAAGCTTAAGGTGCGTTTAGACGGTAATACAAAGTATTAAGATTTCGTACAATCAAAATATAAGAAATTTTCTTTGTGATTTTAGAAAAAAGAAGAATGTGTTATAAGTTTTCTTTTCTTAAGTTAACGCGATTGGATTAAGTAGAATCAGGATAAAATCATAAAAGAAAAAAGAACATAAAAAAGCAGAAATAAAATAATTGATAAAAACTGACAGTTTTAAAATTTCCTTAGTAGATTATTGTACCATTAATGTATACGGATAATTAACTGCATTTAAAATACAACTCTGGTGTGATGGGAAAACTTTGCTTTCTAAAATAGTTTAAAACAATAAAAAAAAAAATGACCAGGCCGTATCAATTTTGGTATTTTTTTATTGCATTTTTCTCTTACTGATTTTCTTCTTCCTACAATAACTTTTGATTAACATCTTAATTTTGTAATTAACAAATTAAATCGTTGTACCATCTATAAATAATATCCCGAACATTGTAATTTTATGTGTAAATACATGAAAAAATTGATTGATATCTTGATATTTGCGTCATGGTGTGAATACCCCTTTAATGTAAAAATCAAAACGAATGTTTATTTAATATATTATTATTCGGAAAATTTTCCCTTGTCAAAGCTGTGCTAATTTATCGGTCACGGCTGCACGTGAAACATTTAAATATTTTTGCTTTTGTATTATTGCTGTACTGCTGTCGGCGAAGCTTCGAAACCAATAAGCATGTACGGTGTTGCTGTGCCAACCCAACAGATATAACTTTATTTAACTTCTTACATTCTAGCAGTTTTTATTGAACTATTTACTTTAAATGCCCTGGCACGCACACATTTCCATGCAAGCGATTTGAAAGTTACGCAAAAATATCCTTTCTTCCACTTCTACTTCCATTGCTGCTGCCGCTGCTGCTGTTGTTGTTGCTGCTTTTGTTTCTGTTGTTGATGTTATTTTCATTTTTGTTGCTTTTGTTTGGTAGCTACACACACACATACACACACATACATACATGCGTACATATGTGTTTGCAATGCTGGTAACAAAAACAAAAGTATAAAACAAGGAATTCTCCTTTTAGAGTCCTGTTCACATACTCGTATTGCAGCAACTACATGCTGTTGTTTTTGTTATTCTATAATAGCTGCAAATGATAATATGAATATGAACTTTGTATGTCATGTTTTATTCTAAAACCACAATGTGTGTTTATTGAAGTATGTAAAAATGTAGAAAATTTACTCATGTGGAATGTTGCAAATTGAGATTGCAATCATTGTTAGAATGTTTAAACAGATTATGGTAATGTTTTCTTTTTTTTTTCTGTTTTCTGTATCATTATTTTGAACTTTTGTTATTTGTTCCTTGTGTTAAGTACAACATTGTTGTATATTGGTGCTGAGTACTACTCGTAACTTTGTCGTTTTCTTTTCTAATGGCAAAACTTCTTCTTCAACAGTTTGAGCAATAAAATTACATACATACGTCCATACATACATACATACATACATATTCATTTGATTAGGAAGTGTTTGCAAAGTACAAGTTGGCTAAATACAATGTATTGTAATATGATGTAATGAAAGGATATTTTCAAAGTTTAGTGCGTATGTATGTATCGGTTTTGGAGACCGAGATTTTAGTATTTGAGTCTAGTTTTAGTAGAATTTTTAGAAGGTATGTTTGGTAAAAGAGTTGAAACAATTTTGGGGCTATTTAGCAGCACGTGATGTCAAAAAGATGTGAGAAAGGCCACATAAGGTAAAATATCCTTGTGATATATGATCAAACTTTATCGATATATTGTACAATATTTGCAACAGAGGATGAGAGAATGCACATATGAAGAGCTGATATCTGATCGAAATTGCTACAAACCCATCCCACGAAGCCCATATTTATATCTCATGTCACACTACTTGTATCAAGTAAAAGTTTGTCAATATATTGTAAAATATTTCCAGAAGACGGTGTGCAGATATTCTCTTAAGAAAATTACACATTCTTGTGCTGTATGATCAAATTTAATGGTATTCCTTCTTCGAGTCGCTGTTCGGTCGTTGGCATGTTCGACGTACTTGATCTTAAAGAGCTGCAAAATAAAATCTCCTCCTATTGAACTACAAAGAGAAGCTGTTTAACTTCGTTCTCTAGCACCTAAATCTTACTCAACACAGAAATTTATGCCAGCAGGAGTTGGAGAAACCTTTTTGTCCCTGAATCAATCAATGATTCAGCAATAATGCGCCTTATTCCAAGAGTCGTTATTACTTGAACTAGACCTACAAAAATAGGCTACATTGTACTCGTTGTCGACCATAACTGCTTGTTGTTGACAAAATCTTTGTACTGTCTCAGGTTTACAATGAAATACCGGTCTATTGAGATTGACGAGTGTAAAAGCGAGAAGTTTTTGATGTGGGACCAATGAAGACTCTTGGAATATGTAGGTGTGCCTTTTTTGTGGATTCTATTACCATTTTTATTGAATACGATCCTCTTGTAAAAGGTACCAGGGGAAAAAATTTAAGCTACAGGAGCAGTCGGACTCCTGTGGTAACTGCGAATTACCTATAAGAGAAGTTTCAGGCAAAAGAAAAGGAAACATTCTGTCAGTTAAAAACTAGCGCTTATTTGAAAATGAGGTTAGAAGGCAGTGGTATTCATAAGAAGAATTTCGAGAAGAAGATTATCCAGTGCAGTGCAAGTTCTAATAAGGCGAAGAAGAAAGGGAAAACCTTATTGTTGTCTTCAAAACTTAGACACTAGTCAAAATAAATGAATTGAAACCTTTGGACGTAAGTCCTACGAGAAACAGGGATGAATAAAGCCCGTTCCTTGAAGTCCAGGGAAATTTAAGAAATTCGTTTGGTTCCAAATGAAACAGGTAAACGAAGAAATGTTAAAAAAAAAATTAGGAACATATTTTATTTTCTGGCGCAAGCATCCAAGATCCATAATTCATTTAGATGAGAATTGAAAAGTGATTTCATGTAACCAGTGCTCAGAATATGTATGTGTGTATTTTAATGCATCGAATAAAAAACAAACAATTTATTATAGTTTCCCTTAAGTATTAGCACATTCGTAAATTTATAAAGGCCTTGCAGTGATGCCAAATTTTGTTGCTGTTGCGCGATCAGCTGTTACAACAGTTATGCTGACGATTTTCTACTGCACAACAGCTGCGGAACAGAAGAAGTAATAAAAATGTTAACCACAATAGTGTTTAATAAATTTTATTGAAAATATTGAATCAAAAACTGATACATCTCTTGTAAATTACTACGAAAAAAAGGACCAAAGCAATAAAATGAGAAGGATTCCTTGTGCTAAAAGCCAAAATAAAGCAGAACAGAGGACTAAGGCCCAAAATTATATTACTGCAAAAATTATGTATCGCTGCATAAACGAATCTTTTGGCATATGCGAGTGATGCCAAGTATTTTATAGGTGCAAAAGCCACGGCCTTTTGGAACATTCCCTATTTGAACCAGTTGAATTTGAATTAGAAACAAACTCTAGGACTGAAAATTGTTACACATAAATTTGTAGACATGTGTTTGTATGGTTATAAATGTACGAATGTCATGTACTAAATTCCATAATTGGTGTTTTTTTGTTTTTATTTTCTTCAACTTTAAATGAAAATAAGCAAAATATAACATTCATTTTCAAAAACTTTTACTCGCCTTAACAATTTATCAAGAGACAACAAATGCTTAAAAACCACTTAAAGACATCAAATCACATCATTGCTGCCATTTATTATTTCTATACACAGCGTGGTTTCTTCACTTGGAGCAAGAAAAAAAAAATAATTAAATTTCGAACAGTCATTTATTGTCAAAACTTTAACTAAATAATCCTTTTTGAACAGAAATTCTTTTGTCGTCGCAGCCATCACAACATCATCCACTTTACAATTCGTTTCGAAAATAAAAGCTGTCAAAGTTTTATAAACGCTTTTAATCCATATGCGGCCAAATCGTATCAAAAGACAAATTGTTGCTGTGGCAGCTTCAAAGAAACAAAAGCAGAACAAAAAAGACATACAAGACAAAGTGGAAAGTGGAAAGTACACACGTACGAACATATGAATATTTGTAAAGGGATGAATTAAAACAAATTTAAACAGAGAGACCGACGAGCCCGACTGACGTTGCATTAAGCCATAAACAAATTTCCAAATAAAGACTTTCAAAGTATAGATGGGCTTTTTGCTGGTACTTTTGTGGTGCTACAGTCGCATTTAAATAAACTTCATGTGGAAAGAATTTCGCGTCAGCGGGCGAAATATAGACATCATTTGAATCCCATTATAGATGGTTGTCAGTTTTTGCAATTTGGTGAAGCAAAAGTCGGCAGCTTCAAAGTTCACGAGAAATCTCTTCTGAAAATACTGAAAATGATAATTTAATTAGGACGTTTCGGTTTAGAGAAATTTGGGTTCAAATGCACTGAATTTTTACATTTTTTCGGGGCTTGACTTAGACCTCCCCGCAGAAACGAGAGTTTTGTTGTATCAGTCCAATCTTGCTTGAATCTGGCACAATATGGACGATACGAGTATCAAGTGGTTTTTGGTTACTGAGGGCATCTCTGATTTGTTGCGCACTGACTTACGCGTTTAAAAAATTCCCTGGGAAAGACTCAAACGGGCTCTTGTCGCACGATTTATGAGACCAGTTTGAATCACCTTTATGTGAGACAACCGTGCACTCAAGTCGGCCGCTAATAACTTGAGTTGAGTAGTGTTGGGCGTACCGCTCTTCTTTTGCAACTACATGTCGATTGTGTCCATATCATGCAGTGACAACTCCCGACCATAAAAGTTGAGCGCAATAGAATAATCTAAGCGGTTCGCAAAGATATATGGCGCAGTGAGACCACCAGCAAAAAAAATCCACACCAATTGTTAACCTGTTTGGGATGTATTGCACGCTCTTAGATTTCACGTATATATATCTTCTTCTTCTTTCTTTGAAGGAAGGTTCCGGGGTGAACCTGAGCCTCAACCAACAAGCTTTTCCAGCTGGTACGATCTTTAGCCTGCAGCCTCCAATTTTGCACACCAAGTTGGTTGAGGTACCTCTCCACTTGTGTGCGCCATCGGTTCCGTGGGCGTATATAGATATCATTTCCAATTTGGTAGTTCGGCTTTGTGTTGAAGTTTCCATTCGGCCACTAATGCGGGTCATTGCTAAACATGGCTCACCATCCATGGCTCAACATTCAGCGAATACATGTCTATCTATGGTCCTGGATCTGGATTTGAGTTCTGTACGAACCCCCGAACACAACCCCAGTGCAAAATTATTCACTTCCAAAGACTGTATTCTTGCGAGCGTCATGAAATCGCTTGCCCTAAATTCTGCGAGGAGCTTTCATGCATTTAGCCCCATTATGGACTTTTGTTTATTTGGACGACTCTTTACAGGCCCTGTTTTCATCGTTATCTTACATAATTCTGACCCTTGTGAATCGGCATTCTGCGGATATATCACGTGATAGAAAACAGTCTTATAGAGTGCTGATGATTCGTTGTCGCCCCAGAAGCCCAGTTATTTGCTTTTCAATTCCAATACCCAAAACACAGCTGCCACTTCTTTTTCGCCGTTGATGACTACGCTTGATTGCTTCGAGAATTAGCGAGTCAAAGAAAAGAGAATGAATGACATAATTATGGGCGACAACATAATTAAGAATGACATGCAAAAGTATGAATTATCACTGAAACTGTCACTAAAAATGAAATGAACGCTTCAGTTTGAAACAAACGAATAAACACAAACGTGATGACAAATTGAAAAAGAGTTGTGAGCCAGTTGCAAGCGCATGAAAGACGCACAATCAGACAGTCAATGTTGTAGCCACCGCCATACCAGAGCGCTTGCACAAGCAGACACGGCGTGTGTGGGATTAAGAGTGGCAAATTTATGATATGAAAAATTATGTGTCTTTTTCGATTTTTTTTTCGTTTTTGCTTTCTGAAGGCTCATTTTTAAACAGCCTGTTGATGTGTTTTCTTGATAATTTGGGGATTTTAAGAAATGAGAATATATCAAAAAGAAAAAAGAGTACGACAAACTTGAAAAGTGCTGCTGTGAGTAAACAAATGAAAAGAAGAAAAATTAAGGAAAATGACAAATGAATTTTCTGTGTGCTAAACCCTTTACGCGTAGGCTTATAATTTCGAAAGAACAAACTTTGATGTCTCGCTTCATTAAGCAAAAGAAATTGTTTGAGGGATTTCAAAATGATGATGAATGTCGGAAATTTGTTGTCTTGAATTAAAATGACTATTTATCGCAGTCAGATGTTGGCTGGTGAATATTTAAGGACAACAACAACTTTAAAAGTTGACGATAAACACCAGTTTCATTAGGGTCTTATGTTAAAAATTTAAATTGAAATAAATTTTGCGGGATAATGATATGCACTTGCTTTTAGCTATAAAAATATATATGTATTGTTTTTGTGTATAAGAGAAACTGCTGGCATCTTAGTAACCAATGTAAGATCTTACTTTGCAGAATATGCCATCTGCTTATGGGTCTGTATTCCTATTACCTTTTTGTTCTGTAGAAAGTAGAAACACCACTTTAGACAAGTGATCAGTGACCAGTTCATATCAAAATAACGAGCACCAGAATGCCCTTTCATTTGATCGTTTATTTACCCAGCGACAAGTATATTTTACTGGGGTCTTGATAAATTCTTCTTCTATTGAATTTCAGATGGCAAATTATTATGTGTCAAAAAGCGATTTTATTTCAGACATTTTATTGATTTGTATGAAATTAGAAAAGCTTTTTAATGAACATAAAAGTCTGGAATACTAAAAAGGTGGCTGTATGATATACAGACCAAACTTTTTTTAGAAGATACAGAAAATTAAGAAAATTCGAATGGCCAACTGAATAAGTTTGTATAAAGTTCAGCACGAAATCCCTTTTGCTGATGTTTGGTAAAGAAGTTTTGAGGTTTTTGTTTCACAAGTTTAAAAAACAAACATTTCGCCTGCATTCATTAATATTTTTTTTTCTTGCTGGCGTTGTGTTTGCTGGGTAATATCTTCAAACCTTTAACTATGACAGACTAGGTGAGTTATGAACATACATACATATGTATGTATGTAGTTTAGAAAACATATTTTGACCACATTGTTGCTTAGTAATTCTTTCGCAGACGCGTTCTCCCCGTTGCCTTTCTTGTCCGCTGACACTTATTTTTTTCCGCTTGCTCAGTAGAAACGCCACTTGAAAAATAAACGACAAAAAACCACTTTAAAGCGTTTGACTTATCCCATTCTGATTAACATCGTCATGGTCAGCGTTGTTTTGCCCATGCTGCGCCACAACATGTGAAATTAAACAGTTGTCAACATTAATTTAAATTCTGATGTCTAACAAAGTGTCAACAGCTCTATAATTAACTAATTTTCCCATCGGCATTATGGCACTCAAATTTTGCGACAACAAGACAGTTTTCAACATCCACGAGTGCGAGGAAAAATCTGCATGCACGAGCATGCAAAATACAACACAGCCCGAATTTTACAAAAAAAAAAAAAACAGAAAAAATATTAATATCTGCACGTTTCATAGCTCGTAAACATATAATTTAATTTAAATTTATCATTGCAATGCATTTAACGAAATAAAAATGTAACGCATTGTTTTTAATTTTTCGCATCATAAAAATCACAAAATATACACAATTTGTTATACGGGCAAATTTAAGCAACTTTTTGCTGGTTCGCTTTTCGCTTTTCTATTTTCTATTTCAGTTTTGTTTAATTAAAATTTCAAATAAATATGACTCTGTCTGCACACACTTGAATAATGAACATTTTTTAAGGTTTAATGATTTCAGAAAAACGAAATAAGAGGAAAACATCAAGCGGAAAAAATTCAAACAGATTTAAATTAAAGCAAACAACAGCCAGTGTCTGTCAAATGTTTATTTCTTGTGCTAAAGATTTTGACAAATGTGCAACAAGTGTTGCCAACAATTCATGTAATTAAAAACAGAAATGTATACAAAAATATTTTTGAATGAATTTCTTTTTACAGACCTATATTTTCTATATATGTGTGTGTGTGTGTCTTCTTTGTAGGCTTTTAACAAAAAATTTGAATTCTTCAGAAATTGTGGCAAAACTGTGTATTGATGTCATCATTTATTCTAAATGCCAGCCACAAATGAAGAAAAAATTGTCAAAAAATATATTACTCATATTAATTAGAGTCTAAATTTTAAAAAAAAACTTAAATTTGTTTTTTTTTGCCATGAAGTGGAAGTATTATGAAAGACGAATTAAAAGTGTTGCACTAGAAATAACACGATTTGCGGAATTGAAGACAAGCGAATTTTGTAGTTTTTTTCAACATTTTAAGCCTGTTAAGCACGATTTTTAATTTTTTTAAAATGCAAACCAAAAAAAAAGTTATAAAAAATCTATTAAATTTTACAGGAATTCGGTGGCTTGCTGAAATGCCCCAACTTGGTCCCATAGATAAACTTGTTTTTTATCTATAAAATTTTATCTATAAACGATCTCAGGCAAGATTTAGATTAGTATGAACTTTAATTTTCCATTCACAAAAACCTTGTTTTTGGATGAAGTGAGACCTAAATCATTATTCGCATTCGAATAGAATAGTTGGGACAAAACAAATTTTGTACGTAAACACGTATTTACTATATTAAAACGTTTTTGCTTTCGAAGAGTATTTCCAAAACATCTGTGACTTTTGTAAGATTTTGTAAATCATTTACAAACGGTTCTGGGCAGCTCGATGGGGATTCCAGAGCTCTGGTTTTATGTTCAAACTTTTGCCAACTGCTGGTCAAGTTTTGGTCATATTTGGATTACCCTCTCAACTTTCAAATGTTGATATATACACACATGTGTGTAAATGTGAGCAGATTTCTAGGCCCCGCATCAAGCCGTTTGATGAAATTTACACATGGATTAGTGAAATTGCTGCGCCGCTGTAGACATTTAAATTGCTTTGATATTTTTTGCTCTCTCTTGTGAGTTTTTTCTCACGAAAACAATCCGAAAAAACCAAGTTTGACGTAATCAGTTTGATGTGTGGCCGGGCTGCTGTAAGCAGCAAACAATGTGTTAAGTGGGTTTTGAAAACATGAAATATTGTATTGAAAAAATGTCCAGGGAAAAGTTGTTTAACAACTAACTAAAAAAATATTAAAATAAAGATATTCGAAATCTTGCAAAACAATGAATCAAAAATTTTAAGCCATATAGAAAGTAAGTGTGTTTTTTCGTATTTCAAAGGCACAATGATTAATGAGTTTATTGAAATATAAATACACAGGGACGCCATTAAATACATAATTATAACAAATAAATCATCAAAATTTATATTGTCCGCCAACAAAAGCAAGATTTAGAAAACTCATGATCATGTTTTTTTTTTGGTTTGTTTTGGTAGCGAAGTTATTCGTTTGGAAACTGAACAATAAAAATTCCAAATAACAATAAATCATTTATCAAGCAAAATTAGCGGTAAAAAAACTGAACGGCTTATAAAAGCCATCAAAACTTACCAACACATTAACAAACCTTCACTATAATAGCAACAGTTAGTGATCAATTTATTGATACTTACAAGTAAAGAAACAAACATACGCCAATCGCACATGTTTCACATTATTGGCCGCTACTGAAGCGCCATCTTTTACTGTCGTAGCAGACAAAACCAAAAAAAAAAGATAAAGATTAAGTTCGTAAAAAGTTAAACAAAACAAAAACGCTGTTCCTGAGTATGTCTGAAGGTTTTCATGGCACAGGAGCAGCAATACAATCGCGTAAATCAATTTATTTGAAAATGTCAAAAAACTGTCAAACTGTACAGCTACTGATAGATGGAATGCCATAAGAGTGCACACACAAAATGTTGACTCATTACAACCCAACTGTGGAGAAATATTTCTGTACTGTGGTTTGATTTTTTTGTTTAATAATCATAAGATTGACAATAACAGGGATGCTACCGAACAAGCACAGACTTGTTGTGTGAGTTCAGGTATGAGCAGAAACTCTAAGGCCAAGACTAATGGGGTCGTCAAAAGTCACGCCCATTGTCAGGCCGGGCAGTTTTTCTTACAGTGAGAATGAAAACTCTAGAACAACATCATCTAAGCATAATATCTGCAAGATCTAGGATTATTATAAATGAAAAAAACAAATCACTTCTTGTTTAACTACCGAACAAAAAGGGCAAGATGGGAAATTAAATGAATTAAAACTCAGAATATTGCGTAAAGTAATAGAAAAAGTGACATGACCAGATAAAAGACATTTCGAAATAATTCTCAAATGAATACCCTGAATCAAAATTTGTCCACATTTCGATAATAAAAATGCACCGAAGACGCTGATCATATTTTCTTTCTCTGTACATGTTCAGAAAGCTTGTGAATATAAATATAATATTTACGGTAAATGATATTATCCAGCAAATGCTTGTAAATGAGTGAGTCCTAAGGGGTCGCGAAATGCTATGAACAGGTTCTGGATAAACAGACGATACCGTTGACCTGGCTGGACATCAAGAACATGGAGACATCAAGAGATGGCTATACCGTGTACCATACTGAGCTAATGTTCAACGGCTTTGGTATGGATATATCTCCCAAACGCGACAAGCTATACGTAACGTTCAGGATTCATCAAACAACAGCTAGTGATGCAACCACGTTTGCTGCCTTGCCGCAACAAAAGGAAGCAAACGAAAAAATCATAACAAAAAATGAGCCATAAATCCATTTAATCGGATTTCGACGAAAATTGCTAATGCGACCAGTCTCGTATGCCACCTGTCACAGTAGCCTCATTTCTATTGATATCTGGTAAAGCGCCCTTAACCGTGTGAGCTCTGCAACAAGCCATGCTAAAAGCTCTATCAAACTAGTTTCTATAAAATGTCTAAGCAGCCTTTTCCCCTTTTTTTATAAAATGAGTGACATTTTCTTGTTATATGTAAGACCGACGCCGCTTGATGAAATGTCAAAAATATTTTAACATTTCGAAAATATTGTTTTTTTTAAGTTTTTGTTTGAAAAAGATAACCTTTTTTTTAACTTAAATTTGAAAAAATTTGTTTAAATAAGAAGAAAATTTAAATATCGGCGCTGTATGCAGATTTCATTGAACCGGCCAGGGCCGACAAACGTTCATTATAAATGAATTTGTATTGTGAACGTGAAGCAGAAAAACTAGAAAAATTCATACACAAACCAACAGCCCAAAATCAAATGAATGTCAAGCAGGAGCATTTCTTCAGCAGCAAGCGTTTTGATCGTGTCTATACACGATCAACCAAACATTAGCATACGAGTACCTACTTGATTTCATATATATTATTAGTTTCCTGCAAACCACTGTCCTCCGTGATTAACGGCTGCGTAAAACAAAAAAAACTATTTTCTTATTTAAGATTTATCAAATGATTGACGACTTGAGGTGTCATTTAAGCACAAAAACAAACACGACTCACAGCTTAACAAAAGAGTCGTCTACAAACATTCACGGCTACTGCTGAAATAAAATTGATGTTTGTAATATTTAAAAAGGGCTTCAATCATTTCTAATCTCTTTGGTTTTCAGTTTCATTATTAAAACATTAAACTGCAGTGGCCGGTTTTTATGGACATGATTAGTGGCCAGCAAATGATAATAGTGAAAGTTAGTGGATTTTCACAACAGACGCGACGCCTGGCAGTGTCGCGTCGCGCCACAATTGACACTAACGATTTATGTCGCTAGATAACGAAAGAAAAGCCACATAAAAATTTATTCCTTCCAAAAAAAAAACGCGCTTATAAAACAGCACCAAACCGAAAACTGAAGACATGTGTCGGAAATCTTTTTATTTTTTTTTGGTGCCTCTACAGTGTGGAGATAAACTTCAATTACAAGTATTTCAATGCATGTTAAAAAGATTGTTATTACTTTTTCTCATGTTATTCGCTTAAAAACGACCAACCTTTAGTTTAAATTTGCGTTTGAATGGGCAGCCACTCAGTCAGTCAGTCACCGGCCCGGGTGAGAGATGCATGGGGCCAAAGCTGTCAAACTTGTAGATGTCGCCATCGTTTTGGCTGTTTGGCTGTTGTCAACGTCGCTGTCTGTTTAGTGTCTCCAGTGCCAGTTGTTGTGTTTGTCTCTTTGTGTTTTCTTTTATTTTATTGTTGTTGTTGTTGTTGGATTTTAGTGGCAACATGATTGTAACCAAATACTTTGTTTAATCAAGCCTAAATTGCTGTTAAAAAATAAAGAAAAAACCAACTGATTGACCGTTCGTTCGCTGACAACATTTAATTCCTTTTTTTTTGTCAAATGTATGAATTTCGTTTTCAAACCGCGATGCCTGCTGTTTGATGTCTAGTTTTTCGTAAGACAATTTCAATAATTTTATTAATTTATTTTCAGTTTAAATATTTTTATTTAATAATTAATTTACTGTTGCTTTTTAATATAAAGTTGTTATTAATTTTCTTGTTTTCGTTTGGGAGTTTCCAATAAAATTTGTTGGCCGACAAATTTTGTAACTGCGTTGCAACCAGTGATTTATTGCCACATAAATGGTAATTTCAATTAATAACTGTTTATATAGACCATAAAATAGACCTGCCAATAACGCACTGACTATATTTCAATGGCAATAATATAAAAATATTTTTGAAAAAAAAAATTGTTTTAGCAATTTTTAATATTGAACCAATTGAGAATAAATTTGATTTTTGTAGTTTTAAAAGCTCATAAAAATTTATCTAATATTTATTGGCTAAAATTTGTTTATATAGAAATTATGTTCTAATATGTTGGTGGCCTTATGACTTACCCAAATTATAGTTAAATTTGCTGATTATTGGGGTTTAAGGTCAGTATTAAAGAGACAGCAATACAGTTTGCAGCAACATGTACTACGACATTTTACTCGTTGACAGCGGCTTAAATGATTTAAATTTCACCTGAAAATCGCATGATGAGTGTTACAAATTTTTTATTGTATTTTTGGACAACATTATCCTACATAAGAAACGTACTGCCAACTATGCTAATAGACCACTCAAATGCATTTAAACGCATTTTCATTTCCCATTGTGATGGTGGGAAAAGAAGTGAAAAAAAAGATCAGAAAAACCTAAACACTCGCACATATTGTGCACTCAAAATGTCAGTCAGTCAACAAGAATGTGGCTCGTTTGTTTTTCATCTTCTATTTCAGTGTCAACATTGACATGTAGTCATGCAAACAATTTCAGGAAAGAAAACACTGCTCTGACCAACGACAGCAGCTGAAATTGAACAAAAACCAGCAACAACAAAAAATGACATAAAGTGTAAAAAGTTCATGACTAAAGTTTTCTTTTTCTTTTTTTTTTCTTATGTATTTCAGTTGTTGAGTTTTATTTAGTTTTAAAGTGAAAATAACAGAGCGAGCGAGTGAAATAAATATTTGTTAACGAAAACATTGGCACACAAGCACAAAGGCATTTTTAACACTCAACACTGTCAGTCACTTGTCGTGCTGTTGCACAGAAAAACAACTGAATTGCTTAAGAAGAAGAAGAAGACGAAGAAGTAGAATAAGAAGAGGAAACAGTCAGCATTAAAATATTCAGCGGCAGCAACAGCAACAGCAGCAGTTGTGTTGCTCGCAACTGGCTGCACGTTCAGTCCGACTGTGTGACGCTTTTGAAAAGAAGCTCATCAATTTTGAAATCCCCAACAATTAAGACAACCTTTCAACATTTTTGTGTACAACATTTTTCAAATTATTTGCGAAGATTGTTTTGTTTTTTGTTCGGTTTAAATGGGTATTTTAGTGCTAAATGAAATATGTCGATTTAATGACAAGCAAAAAAACTGAAGAAATGAAGGCACACTCAGACTTAGTGTTTGTTGTGAGGACGATGAAACGTTTTAATTATTTCAAATAAAACGTTTGTTAAGCAGAACAATTTTAAATGTACGTGGGCAGTTTGCTGGCTGCTTGGCTGTTGCTGTTTTCAGGCCAGAGATTTTAAGACCCACACGGACATTTTTCAAAGACTATTAAGGAATTCAGGGCAAGAGACTTTAAATACAACAAAAGACTATGGAAGAATTTTCAACATAAGCGGCGGCTATTCTCGACAGTTTTAACGAAAAAGGGAAACTTTGATTTTGTCTTCTTATTAAAAATTACATATTTTTTGTTTATAAAAAATTTTTATTTGCTTGCATACATTCACCGAATCTATAGCCAAATGAAACAAAGTCGCGAGGCTTTTCTTTCTGTGTTCAAGTATTAAGGCAAAAATTTACCTGTTATGGTTGCAGTATAATAAAGCGTTGAGGAACTAACAAGCTGCCTGGGACTGAACTCAATATTTAATAATAATATCAAGAATTCCACAAAATGAAACTTTTAACAATCCATAATTTTCAAAGAGGATATTTTAAGGCGGAGCTAAGACGAATACAATTTATAAAGACCCTTCCACCTCCAAGCTGGCCAACGAAAGTTCTAGTTTATAATCCCTCATTGTTTAGGGATCCCTGGTAAGGCGGGCTTGTTTGCGATTACACCAGTGCAAAAGGCGACAAGAGATCTGGTTCGCCGAAAGCGGTCTATGTCCTTGATCGGACTGTGTAAGTTGGCTGCATCGAAAGGCATCTCAATGTAGAGAGTAACATTTGCTAAGATGTGAAAAGTGTCTTTGTTACGCTCTTATAGATTTCCTTGATAAAACTTGTTGGCCGATGAACTCGTCGTCTCGTTGTTCGTTAGTTGCCAGGGTGTTCGATCAACAGTTCAGATATTTTAGATTCGTTTCTTACCCAAGATTCTGACTGTTTCTGCAGACGAGCAAAATTTTTGGCATTTTTGTATTCGTTGTTAAAAAAAAAGGAAAATAAGTGCAAACGGTCACGGTCTGCATAACGACCGTGAAATTGGCCAAGCGCAGCAATCGTCACTCGTATAGAATATCTATTTTGATAAAACAAATTTATCAGTTAAGAGCGTTATTGAATGACTTATTCGTCACTGGGAACTTGGTAAAATAATTGAAATAAGTGACAGTCAATTAGACAGCTGCAGCTGCAACCAGTCACAGGCGATCAACTGGCAGATTTAAAAACTCCTAATGGCAGATGTGAGAGGACTTCCAAAATATTTTGCAAACAAATACAAGTATGTACATATGTGCATATAATTCTATGCAGTAGATTAAAAAAGAAGGTGTTTTTCCCCCCATTTAGCCCTGTTTTGCACACTGTATTAACGAAATCGCTCGTTCGCTGCGCTCATTAAGAAATATATCCACTACCAAAGTTCAGTTCTCACCAAATAGCAAACATTTTCGTATGAAAACACTTTCATTATCAGTTACAGGCTGCAACAAGAAATAATCATCAAAAGAAATTCCCATAGAGAGGAAAAAGATTTGTGGCAAATTTTCTAAATTTTATTGAATTTTAAGATCAATGACATTTAACAAATCTTTAAAACAATTTCAACAATTGCCAGACAACGTTGGGTTATTTCCTTCAATTAAAAGTAGCCGAAACCGAAACGAAATACCTAAAATTGCTGAATGTTAGTACAGTGAAACTTCCCATAACGAGACACTGATTGGGCATGATATTCAATTATTATTAGAGCTGCCCGTTTATGAGAGACAACTGCACATGCGTTTGTATTATGGAAACTGTCCAGTTATAGAAGATGTCCGTTGTGAGAAGTTTGACTGTATAAACATTTATGCATCGCATGTACATACATACATACCTACATATGTGTTTAAGTTTGCATGTGTGTATATGTTTTTTGAAATTCATTTAAACGTACTTATATCAAACTGCAAATGCTTCACATTTTTTGGTTAGAAAAGGTGTGCCAAAATTTTTGAAAAATCAAATGTTAAAAGAATTTTTAAAAAGAAAAAATCATTAAAAACTAAAATACCAGAAAGTGATTTCACTTTGACACTGGCCAACAATATCTAAAAGTTTTTTTTTCGCAACATTTTCGTTTCGCAACATTTTTGGTTCGAAAAATTTCTCAGTTGGTGCGCAAAATTTCTCCAACAACAAACATAAGAAATTCTAAACTTGGTGGGGTTTTTTCAAAAGACGCGTTTTTTCGGAATTTCAAAGTCGACAACTATGAGTATCAAATTATGGACGGGTTTGGGGTTGAGTACTATTTCTGTTTAACTCTTGCGGTTTTATTGGTGTAATACGTCCCAAAGAATGTTTGAGTGATCGTTGTCCAAACTAGTTAAAGTCATGTCTTAAAGTCTTCTTGTTGTATATATGAAGGTGTTTAGGTGTGAGTTGCAGACCATCCTAAATTACGTCATAAGACGTTGTCTATTTGTTAAAAATTCTCAGAGTCATATAAAACAATATGAGACCAAATCAACATTTAGTGCGATACTAACGTTTTGCAATGGCAATATCTCATTTTGACAGCGCATAAAGAAGTGAAGTTAGCTGCAAAACATCTGCTTAGAGTTGTTTTGCGGTATTGATTTTGCTATTGCTTTTTTCAATTTGGCGTTTTTATCGCTACTTATTATTTATATTTAGTGATTTTATCAACATTAACCTTCCTGGCACAACGTTGGCGATCTTATTTATGTCATTCATTACGGCGTAAGAGCCAGGTGCCAAATTACGTCCAGCCTTGCGCCGTCTGTTAGTTTTCAAATAGATTTTATTCTCCGAACATCTCTTGCAATGACGTTATTTTAGGTTTCTAATAAATATTCTTATTTTATTATTCATGACAAACTTTATTTTTTCTCTGTAAGTAAATTTTTTCTTGTCAGTTTTGGCTAAACTTTTTTTTTTTAAAATTGTGCCATCAAACCATAGATTTGACTTGAACTTCGTTTTTCCAAAACAAAAAACTTGCGAAACTGAAAAAGTAAAAACCGATTACTGTAAATTGTGGAGGTAGAACAGAGGCAAAGTTCACGGCAGAATCGGGTGATTACGGTAATTAAATGAAACTAATTTTTGAATTTTAAATATGTATCAATTGTTTAGAACTTATTTTGGATTTCGGGTCAGGCATTGCGAAGCTGGGATGTAAACCAGCACTGGGTTATGAACCAAAGTGATTTCACAAAAAAATTTCGAATCTGAGATTAATAATAATCGACACAGTTGTGTCTGCGCAGTAATTAACAAAAGTTTCTTTAGCTTATTGTTTTGTATGCCGGGATAACTATTTGCACCAGGGGGCAATTAAAACTCCCCTTCGACAGTAATTTATTTTTTTACTTCATGAGATACGGTATAACCGGCAAGAAGAAACGCTGTAAAACCCATAAAATTTTGCTGCCTTTGTTATAATATTTTCTTTAACAGTTAAGACAAAAATATAAATACATACAAATGTATGTATGTGTGTATGTGTGTATGTACATATCTGAGCAATTCCTTGCCAAGGTGTTTTGTTTTCTAAGTGCATATCATTCCCCAATGCTTCATGTTATTCTGCAAAAGGCTGAGTAGAAAATTTTGTAAATCCCTCTTTATCAATAGAAGAACGAAAAAATAACACAAAATCGATTTCTTTTGAAGCTTCTGTTTGACATGTATCTGTCTGACTGCTTGTCACGGAAAATAAAGGTAAAAACCAATGACGATACATTGAAATACGAGTAAATATTTGATGTTTAATGTCGATGTTTATGTCGAGTTGTTTATCTAGAATAAGTTGTGAAAGCAGTAGCAGCATGTTCTTGTCAGCAAATAATAAACTTCATGGTCTCCAGTTGATAAAATAGGCAAATAGTTTCGTTCTTCTTTTTTACTTCTTGTTTGTATAGAAAAAGTTATTTGATTTTCTGTTATAGTCGAATACACTGTAAGCAGGAAGTTAGAAATCTGTAGCGTTGAACCATAAACACCGAAGTAAGATCTTAGCAACGCGAGCCATGACTGTATAATTTTTTTCTTAGATAAGACACGTTCATGACTATTTCAAAACGGACACTTTTTTTGGCTTGGGGATTTGGCGCTTGTTATAATACGAAATGTAGTGTAAGTGTTACCAAATCTAAAATTTAGAACTGACTTTCGCGTTAACACCGTTAACAGTTTATTTTTATAAAACTAGATTTCAACGCTCAGTTCGCTTAGGAAAGTTGTTCAATAAAAAATAAATTCGTCATATATAAATAATAGAAGTGTATTTTTTCTTTGCGTTAGTTTTTTCTACTGTTCAGGCAATTTATCAGGTCTGCTTTGAAAATCTTCTAATTTGAAATCACGTGGTTTTTAAAAACCAATTGAATCAAAGAGCAGACTTTTTGTTCTGCTTTCATTGGTTTTCTAACATTAAGGCTTCTAAAGTGATGCTGAGCTTATAATTTATGTTGGTTTTAAGAAATTACGTGATTTGAAAACACGTGGTTTGTATAAAAGAAAAAAAAAAAAATAACAAAAAAAAGATGTCAAGTGTTAAAGCAAATGTATTGTATAAATGCATCGGGACATAAGAGTTTCTCTGTCGCAGTTGATCTCGAAAAGAGTGTTTGAATTTTCTTTCAGTGTACCAGCTTTAATCAACTTTATTGTAATTCATTCGTTTGAAATGTCAAATATTTTGTTTTATTTTATTTTATTTTACTATATTTTTTTTTAGTAAGAAGTGATTGATAACAACTGTCAACACTTGAGAAAACGACATGAATTCGAACCACAAACCACTTTTGTTGAGAAATTAAAAGTAATCATTTAATGCACAAGACAAATGTTTTCATACGTAAATGTACATATTGATTGATTTATCTGGTTGGTGGTGCTCTAGTGTTTACATTCGTAAGTATGTGCTCGTATGTATGTCTGTGCACAAGTAAATAAGTGTAAGAAATAAAATGATTTTTTTTAATTTCAATTTATTTATCAAAATAATTAATTGATTTTTGACAAATTTGTTAATTGCCCTTAAAATCTAAAATCTTTAAGCTTTTTCCTAATATATATATATCCATATAGTATGTGTGTGACTCAAGAAAAGGACTAGTCATAAATTGATTCTTCATTCTTTATAAAAAGAACAAAAATCTAATAAAAAGTATAAAAACCCTGCAACAAATGCTCTTGGCGCCATATAAAGTGATTATTTCCATAGTTAAGATTATAATCTTATGTACACAAAACGTACATACATTTATATATATATATATATATATATATATATATATATATATATATATATATATACTTGTGTATCTGCTTGCATAGTTGTTGTCATAATATAGTTTATCTCTTCTGTCCTCCTATGATTTCTTGTGGCGCCTACTGGCGTTACACATTTCAATATTTCTTTCTAATCAATCTGCCAGGCAATCGATCATATATTTGAGCCATACAAATTTGACTTCCGTTTAATGTGACTATCGTGAACAAATAAAAAACTAGGCAGTGAAAATTTTCCGTTCATATCTTTCTTTTGTGACATTTACTCCTTGAATCGGACAGAGCAATAAAATTTGTTTGCTTAAAAAACAGGTACTCTAATACAATAAATTTTCAATGTCCATAAAAGGTTATTTGTTTTGAAAAACAATCAATCAGTTGTTAAAAGGATTTATGAGACATAAAACATACAGGGCTGGGCACATTTACTGTCCACATACTTACACGTTTAAATAAATGGGAAATATTTAGCGCCTTATTGATAAAAAAAGTATATTTTATTTCATAAAAATGTTCCACATAAAAATCATTTAAATAGTTTTTGATAATAATTTAGATTTTATGCTACAATCCATTTATATTTACAGCGGCAGAAAGAGAAAAGCCGCCACAAACGAAGGAATAAATTAATAGTTATGGCAACAAGTTCTTGCAAACAGAAAAGCAAATGACTCCGTAAAAGAAGGAATACAGAAATAAACATTATTTTAGTACAGCATTTAGCTGTCCGGTGGGCAAAAATGCTCTGTTGGACAAACCTTTCAAACACAACTCAACTCAACTTACAATAATATGTAAGATGTGACAGTGTGAGTGCCACCCGAAGATAAATTTTCAAGTCAGGCATTTCAAAAAAAAAATCTTAAAACTGTCTGCCCATAAGATTTATCAGTTTACACAGTTGTCAGATTAATTTATGACAAAAGTTGTCACATCTATTGTCAGATAATTTTTAAACATTCACATGTATGTATCAACAATCTGGTCAATAAAAATATTTCTTTGGCATGGGCGTCATTATCAGGTCTTTTAATCTATACACAACAACAACAACAAACAAACTAGAGTGTTTTGCCCATTCTCACACTACTAACAGAAGTGTTGGATTTTCCTGACATCGTTGTAGGTCACAACTTGACAGTTCAAGTAATTTTTGAAAAACTCTTGTTATATTTCGCTGATAGCTTTCTAAAATGTGATCACTGTAAGATGTGTTTTTAGTGAATTTATAATGTCCAACAATTGTGTGACCATCAGCAACTTGGAATGTGCGAACGATTTGCCAGAGGACTGCGGAATACTGTAATCTTAGAAAAAAAAAATGCTGTCGACGCTGTTGTTACTCCCACAGTTGTATGATAGTTTTAGCCGCGTTTATCTGACAACATGGTAAGATGTGACCGCAGTTACGCTCTAAAGCCTTGCGAAGGACACCAGTGTAAAAAGTATGGGAAAAAAGTTTAGCAAAAAATTCCACTCAAAATTTAATTTCATGTCAAATTCAATTTTCAATATCCGTCTATGAATGACAACAACGTTAGAGATGATTATTTTTTCATTACATTTGTTTAAATTTTATGGAGATTAAATTGCAATTAAATAGTGATCTGCCGGTGTTTTAAATTTATATATAGAAATTAAATATTTACTTATTTTGTGTATAAAAATTTGCTTATTTTTTTACTTTTTATGCGTTTTTTTTCATTAGGTTTAATATTTTTAAAGTCGGCGTTGGGTCGAATAGTTAAAAACGCAAAAATATTTTTCATAGTTTTTATATGTTTTTCAATATATCGATCATGGCGCAGGGCTCATTAAAATATTTACTTTTATGTACAAATCAAAACGATTAAAAACACATTTACTTATATATATAATTCATCCTAGATTTTGGCAACTGGACAACATTCGGAGGGAAATAACATGCGGCATGAACTTTATATATAAAATGTATGCATTTTGAGCAAAGAAATGCTCTTACAGGCACAATGACAATTTAGAGTTCGTTGAGGACATTTTTAAATCAATTCATATTTAAATCAAATCAAAATAAAATAGTCATTTTAAAACACAATTTAATTTGAGTTTTTTTTTTTTTTAACAATAACATACAAGTATTTAATAATGTTGTTCTTTTTCCTGCTGTGTCACTTTGTTTGTTGGAATCAGCTGGTACATATCGTACATACATACACATAAGTAGATATAGAGACATACATACATATAGTAGATGCATATAAATTTACATACGCACATACATACATATGTACGTACGTACGTCTATTATATTGGTTTTTATTTATTTCGAATACTGAATTATTTGGACAGCGAAGGCGCATAAATTTTAGTTTTATGACAGCTGTCTTTATTTATGACAAAACATTGACAGCTCTACGTATTTATTATATCATAAATTACGAAATATTTTGCAAGAATTTTAACATTTATTATTGTAGTTTTTATAAATTTTCAAAAAAAAAAAAAAAAAAACAGAATTGTTTAGATATTAGTCTGCATATTCAGAATAAATATGATGGGGATGAGATACAGCACATCATATAAATACATATCATGCATACGTACATCTGTTCATATGTATGTATGTATTAATGTATGTTTGCATTTAATTTTTGTGTTCAAACTGGATAATTTGAATAAACGGATTATGTTAAAAACGTAAAACTTAAAGAACGACAAGTGGATTCTTAGTGGGACACTCATGACAACAAGAAATAGTGATTTGTTGTTGTTTGCTTACAAGAAACAGATCAGACCTCATGTTTCAAACTTTTAATATCTGTGCAGATTTGACAAAACGTCTTCTTTCTATTGTAAATCAACAACAACTTTTCCGAAGAGCGAAAAATCTGTGAAAGTGACTAACAAATCTTTTATTGTTTAGAAAATTAAATTTTTGTTCTTTCTGAAAGCAACAGTTTTCTTTAAAAGTACAACAACAAAAAATTAAGATTTATTTTGGCAAATGGATTCTAAATAAAAAACAAATAACTTCTATCACACAAGTCGTTTTGCCCAAAATTGTTTTGATTAAATTAGAAAATCATCTTAATCGCTCAAGTCCAAGCAAATTGTGAGTATTTCAAGCGTTGCTTTTGACAGAACAACTCTTCTAGAAGGCAGCTATTTTGTCAATAGGGAATAGGTGAAAAGGTGCTGGAACTAAATGCAGACGAAGCCGTTTTCTCAAATGCCAGTTATCAGCGTCTGGTTTAAATTTTCAAATTATTTTCAGATCACTGAAAGGAGTCGTTTTTTCAAATTGAAATTGGAGAAAAATCTGAAAAAGGTGGATTAGGCGATGGCATATCTTGCGTTCTAAAGTTCATAGAAATACGGGGATCAGAGCAAAAGAAGCATTTTAAAATGTTATATTTACTATAAAAATCTTGCAAAATTACAATATCTTAACACAAGATAAGATGTTATTGTTCTGTTGACTGAAATGTATTATGACACGATATTGGTTTAAAGAAAAAAAACGAACACATTTGTCGAAATGCATAATGTCAAAGATGATCCTTTCCAGCGAATAAAAATTGTCCATAATAAAAGATAAGAAGCTCTTAAGGCAAATCTTTTGAAAGTCCACTGAGTAGACATTTTATTAACGACAATCAAACTGAAATATTGCTCAGTAAAGGCGGCTGGTTATTCGATGCTGCCTTTCAATTTGAGGTTTTACTTCAGAAGAATATTTTTCAATGGGAAGCAACTTTTTTTTTGTAAGTCTGAGAACTCAATACATAATTGGGGCAATTTTGTTGAAAAACTAATCCCAACTTTGAATAGCAAACAAAGTCCAGCAAAAATTTATCCAGATTGGCATTTGATAGACTTTTTGTTAAAATATCTTGCTGGGAAAGATTTCATAATTTTTATTGAAATTTATAAGCGAGAAGGGGGGTTCTTCTATTCATGCATTAATACCTTCACAATCACAAATGTAGTGAAGAAGTTGTAATCTAAAAATCCTTTTCTTTTAATCAAGTTAAAAAAGTAAATTTTTTTTCAGTTAAACAGTTTATTGAATCAATGGAAATTTTGTGTGATTGTGAATTTACAAGTTATTTGGTTGAAAAATATTGTACATAAAGTTTTTGTTTCAAATGGCTACAAGAAATTCTACAGGATATAGTTTAATTGAAATTATTTTAAAAATTGTACAATAATTAAATGGTCGTCATAATTTATAACAAACTTTTGAAGGACAAAAATTGTTGGTAAATTTTTCTTAAAATTTGTTTCTTCCAATAAAAAAAAAATTAAAAACTTTTTATACTTAAACGCCATATTTTCATGTTCACATTGAGTATAAAAATTTCGATTAAAAATAACTCCAACCTGTAATTATTTGCTCAGATAATGTACATACATACATACATACATATATCTTAATGCATTTATAAAACTGTGTGGATGTGTGGATGTACATATTGTATAATTATAAACAAGCGATCTTAACTTGTACGATGTCTTTGCCGGTCAGTCAATAAGAGGCAAAAACAAGAAAACAAAAATTACTTAAACGGCGTCACTTCGCACCACAACCTTAATTACCTGTCATTAATCATGTTGATCAATATTCTTGCTAAAAGACATCAATTTAAAATAAAATTTACACTACAACCGATACAAATAAATACTGGTTTCTGTTACTGTGGACGCGCACTAAATTACACAGCAAAACGTTTGCTGCATACTGGTGTTATATTTATGTGCCATGAAGGAAAAGTATTAAACTTTTATAGAGTACGAGTACGAGTACGAGTACGAGTACTCGCATATGAGTCGGTACGAGTATGAGGCAAACGTAAGAGGAAAGCCATCAAGAGGAGGCGAGTCTAGGTTATCGTTTCAGCAATTTATTAGTCGTAAAAATAACCGTCTTTTGAGTTCTTAATGTATTTCGAAGTCTGGAAATTTCATAATTAATATTTAAGCGCTTTTGTTGCACTCAATCATTATTTTGGGCCGTCGTCGTTTTCGTCATCAACAGTGGAAACCACTGTAATCATCTCTGTAAGAAGTAAAAAGCAAAAAGAAGGAAAAAGAAAAGAATGCCTCCCCATGGTAAGTAAATGAACGACTTGTTTGGCATATGAAATACTCATACTCATCATCATTCATTGTTTCGCAATGCGAAAAAACTGCTGCTTGTGATGTGTGCAACGAAATATGTATAACCGAGTCTGGTCTGAATCAGTCGATTACCTTTAAAGTTATTTTAGCTTGAAAAAGTTATTTTAGCACATGAAATTTTTAGCGAAAAAGTCTTTGCTCAGCCGAAGGATTCAGGCCAAGGGGTCGCTGTCATAATAGATGAATATGTGGACTCAATTTATGACATTCTACATGTTTCTAGCCCTAATTTTGGACTGGAAGAGTCTCACGCTTGTTGAAACCTATTTGAAAAATCCAGCCAAAGAAAGTTTAGAACGGCTAAATCGGTCCATGGTGTCGGCCAGTCTAAGTCACCATAACAAAAGATTAGGCTACCGAGAAATGCTGCCCTCTTGATTTCGGTTTTGGATTTATATAGCAGGTGGCGCTGTGTCTAATTGATCGATCTACACGTTCTTTAGTATCAATTCTTCTAGTTTATGTCAGAGAAAGTATTTTAGCATGAATCTGCAGAGCTCGTAGTTCACAGTAAGTGTTCGTTAACGCCTTCATAATAAATACCCCACCATACAGCGGCGCCAGTGCGGGAGAATTTCCATCCTTACACATATTTGTAATTAGAGATGGAAATGATTGTCGTCGCTCATAATGATTTTGTACGAAAAGTTATCTTTCGCGCACTCAAATCGGTCAACGGACAGCTGCCCATGAGCTGTCTGCACTTTTTAACAGAACATCTTCAGGTTTTCCACCAAAATTCTGAGTGAATTCCTAATTGCGCGACACATCATCTAGTCGACACGACACATCTGCAGCCAGAACATTTATGTTCTCAGCAGCTCTGGGGTCACCCAAGTCTGACCCCATTTGGAAGGCTTTTTTATTCTGTTTACATGGTTCGTGTCTCAGGATCAGGACCTTTTTGTTATGGAGCAGTACTCAGAGAATGACCCCTAAATTGCTAATATTCTACTTTGCAGGGATGAAAATGTAAGAATTTAGCTAATGTTGTTCCGACTGTTGAGTGCTCAACATTCCCAAATAATGCATTTTTTGTTCTATTTATGTCTTATTAACATGGATTGGTTTGTTGGGTTAATGAGGGCTTTTCTTTATTTATATATAATTGTGTTTTTATAAGTTATTGCTTAGTTAAATGTAAAGAATTTTCGATTATTATTTGTTACTACTTGAATATGTTAATGTTTTTTTGTGTTTCTTCACCAGTCTTTGGGTAGGAATCGAACCTACGATCTGTGGACTAATGGTCGCATACTCCTCCAACTCATGCATGCTGGAAAATGCCAAACGTCATGTCTTATTGTCGTTTATATTCCAACTGTTTACTTCACAAATGTCAAAATAAGACTGACATTTACCTCCACTTTTATGCGAATAGATGAAATGGCACTAAAATACTTCAACATTTATTCAAAGCACTTCAATTATATGACCGCAATCAAGTCTCTAAGTTTAGAAGACGGCAAAGGTCTGCTCACATGGTAATAGAAAGTATTACGACTTTGTAGAATCCAAATTTTATGAAATTCTCTACGTATTAAAAAACAGTTAATAAAAGTTTGCTGTATATATTTTTCATGTTTACAGGGATGGTATAAGTAACATGAAGTCAATGCAACAAAATTAATTTTTAAAATTTATAATTTATAAAACGTACTGATTTTTTTCAACCTTTTTATAATTCCTTAACACTTTTAATTTCATTTTGAAATAAAATAGAAATGGAATGCAGATTTGTGTAAATTAAATAGCTGATGGTTCAGTTCTACAACATTTACAAAAACAACAGGAAAATATGTTGCCTTTAATTTGGTTGTTGTTGGTGCTGGCAATGGCCACCGGTGTGATAAGAAGTTATAAGTTTAAAAAATTGTCCAATTTTCTCTGCCACTCAATACATTTTGCTTTCACACGACCAGACTTATTTCATTCTACAAACATTTTTGACATGTCGTTGTACTTGCATTACTGCGTAAACACAACTTAAGCAAATTGTGTCACAGAAAATATATTTATTATTCGTAAATTAAAGAAAAATAAATTTTTAGACGAAAAACACACGAATTAATTACACGAAATATCACGGAAGACTTGGATTTATTACGAATCTTAATCTTGTTGCATTATTTTCGAATTCGAAATTCGAATAAAACTCATTGCCTTTTAGCGAATAAAATTATCACACAAGCATAATTCTAGCAGCCATCACGCTTCAATTTCAATCAGATAACTTTAGCACGTCACGCAGTGCAAAATTAGTATTCATTGAATTTTTGATAAATGTGACAGCAACAATTTCAGCACATACAACATACCCCCATGTACATACATAAATATGTGTGTATGTATGCATGTATGTATGTATGTATGTATGTATGTGTTTTCCTGCTCTTTATGTTGCGTGGCGAACTACTTGTAACGTGTGTGTGTGTGTTGTGTTGTAACTCTTAAGCTGGACAAACGCAAAGTTTGTTGCTTGTTTTATACTCCGCCAAAAAAGGGTAACAGGCTGATTTAACAATAAGAAGAAGAAGAAGAAGAAGAAGAAGAAGAAGAAGAAGAAGAAGAAGAAGGCAAAGTGTTGTGTTATTGTTTTTGTTGTAGAAAAGACTTTTTGCCCGTTGAAGTTTTCTACTTAGCTGTCAAAATTTTGTTGTTTGATAAGTTATTATCTTCATACAACATGCATGCATGAATGCATCACTTTACTGGAGGCATATACTCATCAATAAAGCTGCTTAATGACCATGATCGATTGCACCTTTTTTTCATTTCATGTTTTTTATATATTGTTGTTTCTTTTTTTGTTTTTTTTTTTTTTTTGTTTTGGCTCTTGCCTCGCTGCTGCAGCCATCTCCTTGTTTCACATCATCGTTGCATTCACTTGGCCTACGGCAACTTAATTGAAGTTTTGAGTAGAGGAGAGTTTTAAAAGTTATTCGTAATGTGGTCTTTAGGGTATTCGAACGGAACAATTATATAGAAAATTTGTTTTTAGGAGTTGTAGTTTATAAAGTATGAAATTAAATTATTACTCATTTTACTATATATTTTATACAAATTTTTGAGGTTCTCTAGTAACTTTATTTTATGGAAAATAAAAGTTGATTATATAGATTTTGTACTTTGAGGGCTGTTTGAAAGAGAGTTTCTGTAATCAAAGTAAAAATCAATAATAATTAAAGGGTGCTACCCTTAACATAGCAAACACTGTAATTTATCAACGCTTCAGCTCAAAACGAACCACATATGAATGGCTCGATCTATGCAACCATTTGAGGAAAATATTCTTAAGGCAAAAGCAAAATAAAATCCATAGGGTGTTTCCACTCAACAAGAAATATGAGTGTTTTACCTGGAAAAGAATAAAAAGTGTTTCAAAGGACTAGTGTGTTAGCGTTTAAAAGACATGTTCTATAAACAAAACAAAATAAGAAATTACTAGGTGTTTCCATTCAATAGAAGGCGGTAGGAGTTTGATTTACACAACTTTGATGGCCAATTCAAACATTTTTTATATATAACAAGGAAAAGTAAAAACTAAAAGGTGTATCCATCCATTCTGCTTAAAGAAAAAACTTTTTCAGGTAAGTTAAAGAAAAATTTAAAGGGTATTTCCATTCAACAACACAGCCCTGTGACTTGTGACTCTGATTTATCACGAAAGGAATACAACATGAATGACAAGACTTGTGTGGCTATTTGAAAAAGGTTTTGCAAGCAAAACAAAATAAAAAATTAAAGGGTGTTTCCATTCAATGCAGTCTTATGAACCTTTCAAGAAAAAATATATTGCAAGCAGAGCGAAATAAAGAATTAAGGGATGTTTCCTTGCAACAAGATTTTGTTCAGTAACATTTTTTGCTATAAAACTTTACCTTGTTTTGGCCTATTCTATTAATTAGTTGCAGCTGTCCAGCATTTTCCGAGATATAGTGTCAGCAAATAAACTTTGGGGGCAAAATCCCAAAATTCAAAACCTGGTGATTCTTTTTAAATGTATTTTCTTTCCACATTTAATAGCAACTCTTTTATTTGAGAAATAATAATAGGCTTGTTGTCGTCAGACATGTTAAATATTAAAAGCAACATATTTAAACATTCATGTTGTTCGTTGCGGTCCAAAAGCCAAAATAAGTGGACTTTTCCACACCCATTACTGAGAAAGAGGAAAAACGAAAAAACGAACACCGAATACCAATAACATGCAACATTTACAATCACAGTTGTTTAATGTTTAACCATCATTACAGTCGAGTTATACAAGCCTTTTACAACTGCCACCAACAACAAAACCACCTAAACAGGCAATCAAACATTCAGCCAACCATCATTTAACCATCCAGAAGATCCATCTTAACCAACAGACCTGCTGATTGATGTGTTTAATAAATAAAATTGTTACTCTTGGCCTGTGTTTGACGTTTGTGTACATTTCATATCGTTTGCTCGCTTGGCAACTCACGCACATGTTGATTGAAGTCATCTGTCTTAAAGCTAAAGATCTCAGTTGTTTCGCCTTAAACGAGTCTGGTTGTGGTCCCACAAACAAAAAACAGTTTTGTTGTGCTCGTATGTTACATATAGTTTTTTCTTTAGCTTTTTATTCGATTTTCTTAAATTGCTGTAACCAGTCATGTAAATGGGATTATAAAGATACGATAAGGATAGATTTGGAAAGCTAAAGAAGGTTTGCTTATTGCAACTGGTACTAGTAGAAATGGACAACAAATTTGTATTAAATAAAAATGGGTTTGTAAAAAATTTAAATTGTGTTGGTTAGAAAACAGAGCTGAGAAATGTATGCGGTTAGAAAAAACTTAAACTTTGTAGGTTGGAGTTAATTGTGGTTTTAACTATATGCGCGTTAATTTTTATAACTGGTAGCGAGTCGGTGGGGCCAGCTTTCCGTCAACTTACGCGGACGTTCACAGCGGAAGAGTTTCGCCTTTAAAGCGACTAACAATTGTCCGAGTAGTAATTACGATTCATTAATTCTTCTATCCCCGCGAAATATATACCTTGATTATGTAAATGGGGAATTATTTTTCGCTGAGCGAGAGTAGAGGGTTGTTCTGCTAGTTTTTTCCTATAAAAAACTGCCTTCATAACACCCTACTGTTGCTGCAAGTATAAAACTAATTTTTTTTATTTACTTTTGAAAACAAAAATTCCCTGGAGATTTGACGATATTCTACCTTATCTAACTCCTAAGTGGGTTCGTTTTCGGGGTCTTCCTGTTCGGCATCAAATACAAACGGTATCATCTTGCACAAACACTTGGCAGGCACTAAAATGAAACTAAATTAAAAGAAATCCGGCTGCAAGCAAAACTCCATTTCCAAGCGTTTCTGGAAAACAGAAATATTTATAAAAAAGGGTTTTGTTGTTGGCACACACCAACGCGCGGTTATAGGAAGGTTAAGGTATTCTTTGAATACTCATCACATTTGAATTATGGCTCTTAGAAACTTCTGTATGAACATTGAAAATTTGTTGAAAATTTTTATAAATTTTCAGTATCAATTTTTCTTTTTGATTCGATGGGGTGTCAAAAACAAGTCCTTGTAAATTATTAATTTAAAAATTCTATATTCTACACTATATTAGTTTAAACAAAATCGATAAACAATAAGTCTAAAATATACAATATGTTTTCTTTTCAATAAATATTGTTTTTTTTTAATTCAATGCAAAAAACCAAACAAACAAAAGAATCTTCTGATTAATTTTTGTTTAAAAATAAGTTCAAGTTTCAAAATTAATCTCATATATGATGTGTTCTTTGCCGAAAAATTGTTTGATTTTATTTAACAACTGTTTTCAAAAGTTGTTTGTGATACAACTTTTCACTGTGATACAATTTTTTAACTGTTTCAGTGCATCTCCTCCTTGACTATGATAGATTCTCCTAAACTGTCTATATTGTGAGATTTGGAAGTGTATTAACGACTCAATACAAGTATTTCGATTTGGTGGTGATCTGCCTCCCCACACAGTTTACACACACACATTAAAACGAATGAATGTTTATTTCAACTTGTTTTTCTTTATAAATTAAAGTTAATTACTTTTAGTTTTATTTATATTGTTTTCAGTTTTTGGTTTTTTGCAATTTGTTTCTGGCCAGTAAATTAGATTCGAAACTTGAAATAATTTTTCATTTATTGTGAGAAAAAAGAAAATTCTTGATCTTCTCCAATCTGAGAACTAAACAAAACTCCCCTTTATGTAAGTTTTCCGCAACAGCTGTTTGTGTGTTTCCATTTATCTTTGCACAATTATTATCTCGATATGATCGCCGTAAGTAGTTTCGCACATAACGACAATACACATCTACCACGGCAAGCCATTGTGCAGTAATAAAACATGTTTATTGAACAATTTAATTTAAAAGTCATAAAATTATATTTGTTTTGTCCTGCATCAGCATTGGCCTCTATAACCAGTGATTCGCAGTCAACGCATTAATTGTTAAGACGAAGGTCATACCAACAGCTTTCAACAGTAATTTTAACACATTTTGAAAACTATATTGTCCCAAGTAATTTAAAATGATATTGACATGTCATAAATATACATTTAAATACAATAGTACGCAGTGTCTGCTTGAGATTATAATTTATGTTACACCGTTTACTTTGTGAATCCGATGTTGAAAATGCAATGACAATTATCAGATTTACTTTAAGCCCACCCAAAAAGGACAGCTTTTTGTGTAAAATGAAAAAAAATTTATAATATTTTATATGAAAATAAAGATTTTCCCCCCCAAAAGTTTGGTTGCATTAAGATTTGAATATCAATTTATTAGGGGGTTTCATGGACGCATTTTAGTACAATAGTATTATATGATTTTTAGTACTATAGTATTTTATAAAAACTATGGCTGTAAATACTAAAGAAAAGAATCTTGTTATACTTTCTGTTTACGTTTTAAAAGATTGTGTTAATATTTTCTTTTGCTGAATTTCAATTGTAAACGGTGCTGGTGAAACCAACGCCGACGCTCCCTCCTATTGCAGAACAACCTGTACGAATGTGCAGACTTTCAGCGAAACTGAAAATATTGTATGAATTCAAAAATAATAAAAAAAAAGACTATAAATATTCTTCCTACTAAATTATAAGTTAAACAACAGTTTTGTTTAATACGAAAAATAAATACTCGCTTGCATGATGATGTGGTCGTTGTTCCGTTTCGTTTCGAAGGGAGTTGAAACATATTTAGACATATTCTCCACCTTCAGTTCAACTCCTTTTTCGCCTGCCAAACCAATCAACGGCCATTAATACACAACAAGAAAAGAAATTTAAAAGAAGAAAAAAAAAACAGAGTAAAATAATAAACAACCGATATAACAATAAGAGCCTCATAAGTTTAAATAGCCATGACTTTGTAGGCATGAGTGTCTCCGATAGCTGTGGTTTTAGCATTGGTATATGGCCGCAATCATAGTTGTATTGAATTGCTAAAGTTGTGTGCTGGCGGACAACGAGGGCCATTTGGGAAAGTTAAATTTTTAAATATGCTGATAACAAAACTCGCACGGTGTGACATGAGCCGGCATTCGTACAAAATTCGACTGGCCCTTAAGCTGATTTGGGATGCATGTTCGGCACAGGGTCCTTGCAGCAACTTTTTTTTGATAATGAGAGCATCTCCCAGGAACTGCTATTAAAGTCGGTAAATTGTTGCCAACAAGAGATCTCTGGGAAGGTAACAATTGGGATCGGAGACTGGTGCCTGTCTGCAGCTATTAAATACCTGGCACGAGCCATCCCAAAAGCAAACATTCCACAACTTAAATAAATATCCTTGAAAACGACAATGTGTCGTTTGCCAACTGATTCTCACAATAGACACTCGAATAAGATGTATTTACGCGTCTAGCCGTTTTAAAAGTTTACATTTGTAACTCACTTTACGGCCGGAAGGAAAAACCAAATCTAACATTAGTTGAAATATTTTCCAAAAATATTTGTTACAAAATTCTAGTATAAGTCAACGAAAAACGGCAAAATTTAAGTTTTGATTTTAAATTCAATATCAGAAATAAACAAAAACTTAAAATGTTGCCTAAATATTAAGTTTGTTAAAATATTGCACCAAAAGGAATTGCGGAGATTAACTTGTATCTCAAATATAAAAATAAAAGAGAAATGAGAACAATTATTTGCATAAAAATAAGAGAAAAACCTTAATACAAGACTGCTAACGTTGTACTTTAAAAGTTCGGATTTTCTGGACCTACATAATATAATGAACGGCTGCTGAGGATACTGCGGTAGCCATACAACAACAAATGTAATCCAGCTATATAATTTTATATAGCTGATAACTGGAACTAATATAAATATGATTGTGCAGTGCAGCGGTATGTTGGGGCCTACGAAAAATATTCGAAATCAGGTCAATAATGTGTACGATCGTGGCAATAAAACGGGTGACAGTGACAATTGTCTCATCGTTTTTATTAATTTTATTGTTAAATGTAACAAAAGTATGATTGTCAGCTTTTCTCTAGTAATATTAACCAGACCTATACATATGACTTTAATACAACAAATTTGCCTAAAAATGATTCCTATTGTTTGTGGAATAAAAGTATGGACTCTAGCCAGCTGACTAAAGGCTTATAATTTGCTCGTAGCATATTGTCAACGCCATCGTATGTGATTAGTTGGATTAGAGGCTATTAATCTGCTCAAGAACAAAAACTATTGTCAACCCAACCATGAACTTGAGCTCACAAGAAATCGGCATTCTAGCTGTGGCCAAATCTTAAACCATCCTCGTCACAATTCAAATATCTCAAGCAATATTTATGCATTTTAATATGAATGAAGTTGCCATGGCCATTGTAAAAGGAGTAGAGAAAAAAAAAGGAAGTAACGAATACCTACTGACAATATTTATTGCAAATACAGCAATAAATTTCAAAACACCATTCGCTAAGCACCACATGGGGTCTTCGAAATTGAAGATAAATTTTAAGGCGGCAATTTATGATTTGTGAGCATAAGTGTTGGTACATTGTCTACAGAAAACTGAACAATTGGTATTGTATTTATTTTGTTCTTGCTGTTAAATAGTAATTTTGGGCAGTGCCGTAGGTGTAAAAAGTGTTGGAAAGTGGCGCATTTTAACTTTTTATGAGGCTACTGAGTCGTCATTTTAACGGAAATTTGAAAAAAAGGACACGCTTAATAAGTATTTTCCGAACTCCGGGATTTGCTAAAAGTCGAAACGAAAAAGGCAGAAGTGATGCGGCTGAGGCCTGTTCTTGGAAGCCCTGCAATGGACCCATATGAGTTTTGCCCCCCCCCCCCCCGGGCAATAGTTGGCCGAGTCCACATTTCCGCCACTTTCATGTTATAGAATTCACCTTCTTATCCCCCGTTCGTGTTAAACTATTCTTCAGAAATCTTTATATATTAAATAATTTACTCAACGCAAGCAAATCCTTTCATGGTGGCGGCTTCACAACAACAACAACAACAACAAATTTTCCACATGCCTCCAGAATACACTGTTAAAAATATGCGCACGCCCAGTCTCTCTTTTAGTTTTCAAAGACTTCAATATTATGCGGCAACGCGTCAACATTTCAATTTTCTTAGTGTAAAATTATGTGTTGGCTCGTAAATAAATAAATTTTAAGTCCTTTTGCCAAAACGTCTGTCGTTCCTTTTGAATTAAAATTTATGTTGCCGGCGAACACAGGAAATTTTATGAATGCTCACATGAAATATGGAACATCGTTAAGGGCAATTCATAATAAAATATGAGCTTTTTGCCCGAGCAAAAGCATTCACAGGCGCAAATAGAAAAAACACAGTCGTAGTGCTGATGTTACCAATATTTTTGGCGCAAAATGTTGTGATATGTATGAATGTATGTCTTGCGGGAAAGTGTGGTTAATTGCATGAGGAAAGTTAAGCGTCGTAGAGAAGTTAACAATGAAACCTTCTTTTGGCGCTGCTGATTCTATTAAACGTTGAACTTTTAAGATGTTCTATCTTCTGTTTCGTCGTTATGATTTAGTGGTAGTTAACATGTGGCAAGACGGTTATTGTGGCAAGTAGGGTATGGGATTAAAAAAGTTGCAGCTTAAGAAAACCAAATTAACAAAATATTTTCTATTATTACAATATTTAAAAGAAAAACGGAAGACAAAATTGTGTTCGCTTTAACTTTTTAATGAAAACCGAAATACATAAATTATTTAAAGTGCAAAAATTTATCAAAAAAAATTATCTTCTTTTCAAGTTCTGTAACAAACAAAGATTTCAGTTTTATGTAAAATGTGTACCTTGATTAAGCGAATTTTTTGGCTGCCAAATTTTGAAGAAATGTGTCTTTTAGGAGGAAAATATATTTTTTGCTTAAACTAAATGTGTCATGATTTTTTTTTCAAAAAGCTGCTTTTCAGTTAATAATTAATATGTATATTTATATATATATATATATATATATATAAGAGTAGCTGATGAAGTTTTAAAAAAAATATTGTCAAAAAAATGTCATAGAATTCGCGAAAATGTGAATCCCCATTCCACAAAAACAAAAAAGTTGTAGCTTGTGAAGACATCTTTTGGCTTCGCTTTTCATCCCAATTTGAAATTTTCCCTAAATTTGCATATACGAGTATTTTGAAAATTCTTTATGCGTTTGTAAGTTGGTTGGCATAATTTTTTGTTTGTGCAAATTTTACAGTCCGACCGCCTCTTGCGAATGGGCCTCTAATTAAAGGGGAATTGATTACGGAATAAATGCATCATTTATAGAGCCAATTGCCGACCGTTTTTTTGTGACAAAATAATATTTAAAAAATTCAACAGAATTATGTGCATAAATTCGAAAGAAAAATTATCTAAAAAAATGAACTAAAACAATGAACTAAAACAATGAACTAAAAAAATAATAGCTGCAACAATGAACTAGAAAAATTAACAGAAAAAAATGATCCAAATAAATGAAAGAGCACAGTGAGCTAGAAAAATAAACTAGATGAATGGGCTAGAAAAATCAGTCAGAAAAATTAATTGGCTAAACAAACTAAATAAATGAACTATAAAAATGAACTACAAATATAAACTAGAAAAAGTAACTAAAAATTTAATTGTAAAAATAAACTTAATAAATGAACTATAAAAATGAGCTGAAAAATGAGCTAGAAAATAAACTAGAAAAGTGAACTAGAACAGGGAGCTTGAAAAATGAGCTAGAAAATAAACTAGAAAAGTGAACTAAAAAGCTGCGAAATAAAATTTTTCTTTAGAATGGAAAAAATGATTAAATTTGCAAAAAGCATAAAAAACAGAAATGAACAGAATATTTTACCGAGAAAAGGATAATCATATTAAGATTTTTGGAAAAAATGTGATCGCAACATTAACGGCAACGAAATATATTTTAATATCTTTGCCCCATAGCACACATGAGTATATTATAAGAACCAATGGAAAAATTATATAAAAATTAGTTTAAATTACAAAAACTAAGAGTTCGCCCAATACTCAATCCAACAACTGTCTATAGTTTATCATTTGCGCTCCGATAAAAAACACAACGTTTGAAAAATGTCAGCCAGTTCCCTGATGCGACCGCAACAACTTGCACACCATTTGTGGACATTAGAGAAAATATTTCGCGCTGCCTCTATGCGCTGAAAGTCCTTAATTCAAATAGATCAAAGTGTTGTTTAACAGAAAAGCTGTTTCTTTCTACCCCAACCCATAATCTTAAATTCTTACATGCACACCAATTTTTGATTACTTTCCTACCATTAAACCTCTGCTCTTTAAAGTCATTTGTTCCTTTTTTTCCTCTTTTAAATTTCCCATTTATTTTCTTAGCCTGGCCCATAACTTTGTTGCGGCTAAGAAGCCAAACGCTGATATTGTGTTATTCCTGCATTTATTATTTCTTTAAAATTACTTTTTCCTAAGCCAGCCATATATTAAAAATATTAAATTGTTACATACGCTGTCCGCTTGCCGTGTCGAATACCGCACACCAGCTTTTCCTTAGCACACAAATAATAATAAAGTTGTTGGGGTTGCCTTAAGCTGCCAGGAGAAACAAAACAAAACACAAGAAAAATCCTGAAGAGGAGAGAAAAATATGGTTGGCTGAATATTATTTATGATTACATATTTTATGTTGCCTTTATTGTTGTTGTAATGATATTCGTGAATAATGCGTTGATTATAAACAATTGGTAAACGAGACAATTTGACAGAGTGTTGTTTTGTTCTGCTAATTTAAGCTGTTGGGTATATTTTGCTTTTATATTTTAAAGGACAGTGGCGTTCGTTGTATTGAAGACGAGCCACAATTGATACCAGATGTATTGGAAACAAATTAGTCAAAAATAATACTCATCGAATGGATTATATAACTCGCAGCCGTGGCGGGCATGTGCCGAAAAATAAAACTTGAAAAATAAATGCCAAGAACAAAAATTTTATATCATTTATATATATTTGTATTATTGTATTATCATCTGAAGCTGTCAAGCTCTTACAAAGTGAATTTCTTTCTGTGGTTTTTACTGTTGTCCATCCCACTGTGGCTGAACACTTGCCTCTATATATAATACATTTATCAAATTGATATTAAAATCGAACGAAACTAAATATCTGCCTCCTCCTTCAATTTTTATAGCATAAATTCGAAAATTGAACTTTAACGGAGATTATTTTACATTATTCTTGTTACTCTTGCAACACAACAATAAATAATTCTTAGATTCGATGCGAATAGTAAGTAGTTTGTAGCAGCATCACGGACGGATCAATTTAAAAAAACAAAAAACAAAAAAAAAAAAAACAAAAAACCAAACGATTCATGCGCCTGAGAATGATATAAATTATAAACACATGGAATATAAGTGAAAGAAAATATATATATATATATAAATATATATTGTACACACATACTACATACGTTTTATGTGGCTTTGGTCGTCGGCTAACTCGTTAGTTTCACTTACATATCTAGATATTTTCATTTATTTTACAAAATCATGTCATAAAAAACTGAAAGAGGAATATTGTTGGATGTTGCGGCCGCTATCAACAGGGGTTTTGTTTACCCGGCACTCTAAGTACGCAGCCAGCAAAAGTACGAGTACAGGATACGTTCGTATGAATGTTTCGCATGAAATGATTTTGCTGTTGTTGTTGTTGTTGTTAACAATTTCTTTGGTCTTCAGTTCGGCAGACTGATGAAATTTATAGAGTTTGTTGTTTATGATGTCAGGTGAAATAAATAATAAATTTGTTATTTCATCTCATCCCGTGGGGGATATTGCTACGAAAATAAAAATAAAATCAACAACACCAACACCAACACCGACACCGACACCAACACCGACAATAAAAATCTATAACAACAATATATTCGTTTAACTGTTGCAACACATATTCATTTCTGGCCATCATAATCGTAACAGTGAAGTAGAAAAGGCGAAACTTTGGCACATAATATTTTATCGATCTGAGTGCCCAGCACTCAAGGTTTTTCTGCGCTGTTTCGTGCACTCTCGTACGTTGTTAGCAAAATGAAGTGCCCTGGCGCTGGCTGTGCTTAGGAGGGTGTCGATATGTTTGGTTATTTTATAACATTTTCGGCGGTTATTGTTATTATTATTATTTTCGCTTATTTTTTTCTTTACAAATGGGCGTTCGAATAGTTTCTCATGAGTTACTTGCATTTTGTTGAGCAAAATAGATGCTTTTGGTTTTTGTGGAACGGAAAACTTAAACAGCATCTGGTATCGAAAGTGCAAAAAGGTCACATGTTGGTGGACAGCTGCTGGTTTCTTTTTCTTTTTCTTGCCAAGCAATAACGTTACACACGAGTGGAAATAAAACGAACTTGATGGATTTAATGTGGATTATTTAGCAGATTTCAACAGTATGCCAAATATTTGCTATTAAAATTTGTTTTTTTAAGAGAAATTTTACAAACTTTTTTTTAATAAAAAATCCAAAAGTTGAAAATCGAAATATAGAAGAACATTGACCAAACGAGATCTCAAGCTCCGTCATGTTAAACAATAACGTGTGGATGTGTTCAGAAAAATAAGGAAGGAAATTAAAAACTTTATGTATTACGTGATTAATATTGCGTGTAATTTTTTAACAATTATATTATTGGTGATGATCATAATTTTATAAATCTATAAATCAGTTCATTAATAACCGTTTTCTGAACGTTATGTTTTTTTTTTTTAATTTTAATTTTATACCATTTATCTTCTTTGTCTATTTTATTACGTTATTCATTTTGTTTGTCTCCTTTCTTTTTACTATAGTATATCGTTAGTTGAAATGCTGAACTACGTCATAACTTGGTTTTTCATTTTTGAAGCTGAAGACAACTAAAACTATTTTAATTCCACTTCTTCTCTGGTTTTGTGTCTTTACTTTTGCTTTTTTATTAAACTTATTTTTTTTCTTTTTTTTAAATATAATTTTCTTTCGTTTTATACCCATTTTTTCCCTTTTTTTCTCTATATTAATCGCAAATCTATTTCCCTTACATTTCATTATAACATATCGTTACCAGCATTGCAACACCACGTAACTAATAAGAAATGGGAACTGTATATTTTAGTTATTGTAATCCCTGTCAACATCGAAATGGAGTTCTCAAGATTAAAATAAATAATATATTAGTTATCTGGTTTTGCATTTCAGTTGACGATATATAGCAAAAAGAAATGGTTTATTCCCTCTCACAAAGAAAAATTGGTTATTAGATGTTTTTGGTAAAATTTTTCTTAGAATCGGTACAAATTTTTCTATGAAAGCGGAACAGCCAGGAATTTTGTGGCAACACTGAACAAAATTTTCGTTGAATTTTTATTGAAATTCTGCAATAGCTTTATCGATAAATTGTAATTACAAATCGTTTCATGTCTTAAGTGCTTTCTCAGTAAATAACAATAACAAGAGTTCGTTCGTGTGGATGTCCTGCTTAAAATGCGAATGAAAGATTTATGTTACGACAAAATCATATAAAATTGGCAAAAATCTTCCAATAAAAAAAAAAATCGCCAGGTGGGCAAAAATCGTCAAGTTTACAAAAATTCGTTTCGGCTGGATTTTCGACTCTTAAAATCAGCAAAATGCCAAGAACGTGTCACTTTGAGCAAAACTGCATATACGAGTTTTATATATTTTTAATAACTTTCTGTTTTTTTTTGTTGGTTTTGAATTTCTGAGTTTTTCACTTCTCCATTTTACGCTGTTGCTGCACCAGCGGTTTTCTTGCCCATCACATTTTGTTTTGCTTAATAATCATTTTGCTGCTTTTAAGCAGTTTTATTTTAGCTTAATGCCACATTGCTGTAAGCCCTTCATTACAATAATATAACAGCTTATCTGATAGTAAATCGTGTCGGTCAACGCCTCTTCTTAAATTTTAACAACACTCTTTACTCAAGGGGGCATAACCACCAGCAAGCCCACAAATTGTTACTACTCTGAACAGTCTCTTGGCTTGACTTCGCATTCATTGAATTGTTGTTAACCAATTCCAATTTTTTGTTGTTTTTGTTGTTTTTGTTGTTTTTTGTTTTGTTTGTTTGTCATTTTTGCTTTTGGGCTGCATTTTTAAGCAACAGCACCTAAAATTATGAGTGTTTTGTTATGGTGTATTATGCATTGCGCAGGCGCGCACGTTTCCTTGTAAAAATGTTTAACATCTCACTAAAAAATAGGTGTATCCCGACAAAACAAAACTACAACCGACTTCATAACGTAACGCTATTGTTTGCTTGTTTTACAACTTATTCGCTAAAACTACTTTTCAGACATAAAGCATTAAAAAAGTAGCAACCAAAGAGCTTTTAAGCAGACAATCATTTAGATTGCCAGTCAAGCAGGCAGACAAAAGAAAATGCAAAGAAAAAATAAAGAGAACACGAGGGAGATATCTCAATTTAGCTGGGCTTACGAAACCTTTTAATCCATACAATCAATTTATGTATAAAAAGAAAACAAAATAATAATGCAAAGATCATAAAAACTGCTGCAATTTGATATCGTGCGCGATTTCGGCTACAAATAAATTTATGACAACCATCAATTAATAATTTCGTGTAACAGCAGTTACTGAGCACAAGATATTTCCTAAATATCAGTGGCAGCCAAAGATGTTGCTCCAGCCTGGTATCCGAAAAGATAAAAGAAAATTTTATAATTTAAATGGCAGCATTAAGGCCGGCCGAATTAGTAGTTGCCCTTCAAAGAAATAAACATACATACTTATCTGTATGTGTAGATAAGCATACAGTGACGAGCAGATGTGGCTACATGTTATGCAATTATGCCCTACAAACCCCATAAAACTCATGAATAAAAAATGTCAACATAAAGTTTTGGGGCCAATTTGTCTAAAAAAACGTTTCATCGATTCTTCTACAAAATCGAAAATATTACATTCTACGGGTATTAAGCACCAGTAATCTGACTCCCTCATTACACCGTCTATTTTTAATATGATGGGGATGCTATCAAGTTGAACGTGGCAGCACCATCAAACTCACCACCCACCAAATTTTCTTCGTTTCTTTAACATATTCGATGTTTTCGATTCTGTTTTTTTAATTTTATCTGCACATCTATTTCAGTTTTCTACTTTTCTTAAGAAGATTTTTCCCTAATCTTTTTGGAAACGTGTTCATCGAGGTGGGAGTGCCCTGGATAAGGCGTACAGGATTTTCTTAAGCAGATTTTTCCCTAAACTTTTCGTGATCGTGTCCATCAATGTCAGGGATATGATGTTCCGGATTTCTTTTAAAATACTTGAGGAAAAGGGGGAATTTGTCCATTTTTACTTAAATATATCTAGTAATTCACGAACATAAATCCTGCCACTAAAGTCTTTGACCCATTTTGTATTCACACGCGCCCTCTACTGACGCTCAGCCAATCCTTCATTGTCATTTGGACGATTTTGTGTGCTGAAAATAACATGTTGACCGCACTTTTCGTTCCATACAACTCGGAATTGGAGCGACAGTTGAGACACTGTGTCGCTCATTTTCAGTAGTTTGAGTAGCGAATCAGTTCTCTTGGAATCCAATTCTTATCAACAACTACAATTAAAACGACTTCATAGAACGCCGAAACGTAGTAAAATATTTTAGATGTTCTTGTTGGAAAAAATGTAGCAAAATGTACTGTTTGTTCGTGTGTTTTTTATTATATTTAAATTATAAATATCTTAATTTTTTATTACCGAAACTGTGAAATGTTGTCAATAACATAAAAGTTTTTGTTTTGCAAAGAAAGCAAAACATTTTATTTGTTAACGATTTTACGACTATTTCTGACAGGTATTTTGACGATTTTAACAATTTTATCGCTCAAAATTCATATGGCCCTGACCAAAATTTTCAGCCATAAAAAACTCGAACAAATGGTAAAATCTATAAATTCTTATTGGCACGTGTTTGTACTGCATATTTCAATTTATTAAAAACAAGAACAGGCCCTATAAATTTTTGCCAGCTGTAGTCCTTTTTAAATTTTTTAAACTCTATAAAATATCATCCAATTGCTTTACAGCGAACTTCAAAACTCGCCTTTCTACAGAAATATTTCGAACAATCGGTAGAGCTGCTTTTGACTGGGTTTCTGCCAAACCGCAGCACTTTTGGCAAGCAAAAGTCTAGGAAGTTCCTGGTTGACTTTACTTGTGAGGCTTGTTCCGAAATTGAAGAAGGATCCTGGTGTCAGTCATTGGTTAAGATGCTCAATTTTGTTAAAACATAGTGTGTGTGGCTTGAGCCTAAAGGCGCAATCGGTGGCGTTGGTAGATATTGACAATAGAAGTTGCATATGCTGTTGCCTTGCAAAATAGATGACTGTTATTTGTAACAACTGGATGGTGGGAACTTTACTGGTGAGTCTGGTCAAGGTTTGCTGTTTGTTTGGAATTTCGGGCGGCTCAGGTGCCTCAAATTCCTGCACTGTTAAGCGAATTACTGGCTGCAGGGATCTGATAACTGCAGCCCTAGAGCAAGCGGTGTACCGCTTTTACATTTCACTGCAAGTTGCCATCTAGAAGCGTCTTGCCAGCTGCAGGGGCAAGTTCATTAAGTGAAGTACGTCTACCATAATGGTACGTCAAAAATTGTCATATACAAAGAAATTGTATAAAGAAAACTTTGCAGGAAAATCTGAGTTTGTCAGCGAGCGGGAAAATGAGGTCCTCGTATTTAGTAATGCCACTGTAGCTGTTTTTCTTAGACATAGCAGCAAGCGATTTCTATATATATTTGGCGCTCTATATTAATCAGTTAAGTTAGCGATGCTGCTCTCAGTGGAGGTGTAATTTTCAGTGTTGCGTTTTAGCTGAAAATATTGAACTCACACTGAATGTGCTTTAAGGGTTTAACTAAAAGACTTTTGAATTCATCAATACTTTTGAAAATTCCGATAGTTCAATTTGTAGTTTTTCTTCTTCCCATGTTAAATAGATTTTTGTTTACACTTTGTTGCAAAATTTGGCCAACCCCTTCTTTGCTTTTCACATTCATAATTGAGACTTCAAAAACTTCGGGTGGGAGGAAATCTGTTTTTCAAGCAACTTTATTTCATAGTTAAACTTTAACAATTGACCAGATTTTATTTCTTATAACTTGCGGCGAACTTTTGCTGGATGCCAACACCACCAATCCAATCGAAGCCATAAGACGTACAATGTTTTTACTGACACTTAACATCTTATGCCAAGTGTTGGGCTGTGTTTTGTGTTGTTACCAACTTCAAGCAATTCGACTCCGTTTGCTGTGCAGTTCACAGTTGTTTGCAATACAACTGAACTCCAGTCAACTGTTACGACTGTTTTACAACAACGGACAGCAAATAAATGTTCGAGTTGTCTATTAGCCAAAAGTATTTGCAATAATTTGTGGTCAGAAGGTTATCAACAAATTTATTAATAATATTTTATTATTTCAGCCATAACATTTGTCTTCAGCAAAAGAACACAGACACGAAAAAAAAAACTGAAACAGATAAAATAAAGCAGAAACAGAATTGTCTCGATCTTATGCAGACTGGACGTTTTAAAATATTTACAGTTAAATTAACTGCTGCGATTTGTTAATTTAATGGCACACAAAGAAAAAATTTTTATATTTTGTGGCCGCTATAAAATCTCCCCCCGCCCGCCCAGGTTTTTTCTGCTCTAAACCATTAATGGCCAAAAATTCATGAATGCTGGACTAGGAGAGAGTATGTGGCCTTTTATTATGGCCAAGTTTTTAAATTATTACTCATAATTAGATATTTATTGTCTGATAAAACATGGTCACGATTTGCTAGATATTGAAAATTAGTTTTGACTGTCTGTCAAATGCTTTTGAGAAACACAAAAGTTTCGAATAATTTATGATCGCTGTTTAAAATGATTTACGTTGTTGTTGATCTCATCTCATCTCTATTTTTCTATTGATGACTTAATTGGCTGGCAGAATTATTTTCGTTTAGTTTTTTTCATCCATAAACTCTTTAGATGCGAGCAACTGCTGGAGTTTGTCGGCAGTAAAAAACCAGTCATAAATTTTATTATTCTCATTTAGTCATTTGTATTTAATTTATGTATTAATTGAAACATTTTATGAGCGCATTTAAGGCCTTAAATGTTAAATTGCATGCAGAGTTGTAACGAGGGTAACTGGGCTGCAACTGGTTACTTATTGAACAAATGTGAGCTAAAATTTCTTTGCTATATTATGGGAAAATGGACTGGGTTTTCCCATTGAAGCGGCTGCTGCCATTTCTTGACGTATTAAAACCTTGAGGCGGAGGGGTAGCACAATAGCTCAACGTTAGTCGCTGGCTAAGAGTTACAAATGACTTGCAAAATACTCAGACCATTATTTATGCAGCACAATTGAAGTTATTGTGTCATGATAGGCTGGCGGTTTACCAGCGCAATACACCAAGAAGCTGCCGATGACTTCTGGTTGTATCTGAGGAATGGCTTCAATGATAATATCTCTTGGAAAGTGGGTTAATTCGGGCAGATTTGCTTGACAAATCTGTGGAAGCGTATTGTATTACAGGCAAAAAAATCTACTATTTGCAGAAATATATAAATGTCTTGAAGTGCGATAACGGAGCTTTATTATTGCTTTATTGAGTTCGCTCGTTTGCGTAAAAGTTGTCAGTCGCTGCATCTTTCAAAGAAAAACCGGCCATTGATTATTACTGGTCCACTTCTGTTCCACAATAATGACTCAATATTTCATTGGTTTTTGCTTAACTTATTTCTAAGCAGAGTACCTTTCTTGCCGCAGAAAAGCGGAACGCTGACACCTAGACTGGTTTTATAATACAAACTAGGAGAGGAGTATGGCGGACTATTAGATACCTGAAACCTTCACCGTAAATATTATATAGGGATCAATTGTGTCCATAGTTTTTGTGGTTACAAAACATTGTGGACTGATCGAGATTGGCTGAAACGCGCTGGATATACTTTGAACCTAAAACGGCAGGAAGAATGTGTAGGGATCCCTGTTCAGAATACCAAATGTCTTTCGAGGGGCCAGTGTATTGCCACAGTTACCTGTTATTCTAAGTAACTAGATGCTAAAGCTCGAAAGGAAAGTTGGATAAATGATTTATGTTCGGTTTTAAGATTGCAGGCCACTAATTGCAAGTGCCTTCGTTTCTAGTTTATTAAGGCAAAGCCAGCCCCAAGCAAGTTACAAGCAATTTTCAACAGTGCAGGACTTGCCAGCCAACAAGGAGACTGGGTTAAATTGCTTTGTATGGTGAGGACAAAGTGGAAGTAGCAGCAGCACCAAAACTACTTTAGACTACAACCGTTCAAGGTGGTGCTAGGAACACACTGCGCATACAAGCCACTTTATTAATTAAGTGGGAAGAAGTTAAATCAACTTGTAATAATGGCATAAGATGGATTTTTCTTGTAAATGCCCTATTTTCGGCAGTGGAATGAATATAAAAACTAAAAGAAAAAAGATAAATATAAACATTATTCTTCCTTAAGTATTTCAGGAGTCCTTATTGTTGTCACATGATGACAACATCAAAAAACTGTTGCTGGAAAACGCAGCATTTGCTAGATCTAAGGAACAGATAAAGACTGTCAGTGCTATTCAACTGTTATTGACAATGAGTATATTTGCCTCAAAGTTTTTACCTCGACTTTGAAGTACTGCAATGACAAAGAGCTATTGAATTCAAAATGGCAGCATTTGAAAAAAGTATGACTTAATATTTTGAACAAAATGTTTTTGTATCGATCCGGTATGTGGTCATCCAAACATATAACTTGAAATTAAAAGCATCTTGACAAAAATCCTTGAAATTGTTATATATTTTTTCTGATACTGGACAAAAATTTTGGTAAAGTACAACGAAAATCAGATGGCAGAACAGTCGACTTGAAAACAAATTCTAAATTCTCAACTCTAAGTTGAACCAACATTTAAAAAGTTTGTATTCAGAAAACTATATGACACATTTTTATATAAGAATATGAATTCCTTGGAGGTTTTCTGTAAAAAAAAAAATAAACACTCTGCCTTCTGAAAACCTGTTTTCAGGCTCGAAGCTATTGTGTTAACGCTGTTGACATCAAACCGACTTAACTAAACCTCGTATGACAATTTGCTGCCAATATCCTGCACATTTTTAACACTCAACCCCGTCAACCCGGCCACCGAATTGTGTGCTTACGGGTGCCGTTCACACTACGATTGTGGCTGGGCCTCACAGTCGTGTGCACAAACACATCAACTTGCATTCATAAATATTATTTGGAGCCGTTTATTATGGCCCGGAGACCATATGAGACCTTAAAATAATATTTATGAAAGCAATATATTGTAAAAGGCGCACACACATGCACAACCTTTTGCATATGAAAATTCAGAAAAAAATAAATAAAATATTTTTTTGAAATGCATAGATTTATAGTCATATTGTTGCTAAAACTATATTTTATGAAAATACAAACATACATTATAATCAAACTAATACTTAAGCAGCAGGAGTCCCAGTTGGCCAAACGCACATCGAAGTGAAGATTTTGTTTTGAGGAAAGCTAAAAGTAGGCAAAATGCTGTCCAGCACTTTGAGCCATTTATTGTATGGGGACCACTCTTAAGGCAATTACTTGCCTTTGAAAGTGTTTTTGAAACATGCGCCCCTGCACAGAACAGTTGAAAAACTACAATTTAAAATTCTTTAGCAGAGTTTGCCAGAAGTACGACTACGTCCGCCTCAAAGCCCTGCAAATGCAAAACAATTTTCAAAACAACGAAAGATTCGGCGTGATGACAGTAAAATGAAAAAATGTGTCTGTGGCCCAAGGACAAGGGGGAAATGGATGCATTCACACAAACCTAAGAGTATGTCTGCATATTACTTGAATTCCCACTTACAGAATATATTGCCAGCAATAATTCAACATTTCAGTAGCAAAGTTTCTTGTTGTTTGTTTGTTGTTGTAGTTGTTTTTGGAATTTGCCTGCTTGGCTAAATTGTTTATGACCTCACGTTTTTCCAATGCAGAAAATTGGAAGGATTTCTCATTGTATGCAGTATTTAACGGATGGTTCATGTTCACAATATACGAGGCCAAAGTTAGAATAGAATAACAATAAGTCCGTAATGAATCTTGTTTTGCTGCTTTAGATGTACAATATTTAAGCGACTGCACTTGTACTCGTTGTGGGAAAGTTTATTAATGTTGCATATTTGCATAATGCTGTAAATGTTGTATTTGCGGAACAGCATGACACACGCACTTGCTCTTGCCCGCAGTATGTCGGAGCGGTGCTAATCTGTTCGACTTAGATTTTCTGGCACCAACTCATTGCGACACTGAATGTTCGCAAAACATCATACAGGCGTGTTGGGTTAAGCGAAAGAGTCGAGAGGTTTCTAAGTCTAACTGCCTTGTTATATTCGTAAAGCACTAAGAAGATCCCTTCGGTCGAATCTATATTTATATTGTAGTCATAGAATTAGGAATTTGGTGGAATAGTTTCTTTTAATTTATTAAGACATATAATGAAGCGGAGAAAAATTGAATCAGTGATCCTGTGCAGGTGGCCACAATCAAAGATATTTTGAGCCAAAAATCAGAAATGTTTCCAAAATTTTGTATAAAAATCATCAATAGATACGAAATTTTGTTGCAAAACTTTTTCTAAAAAAAAAAAATTTAAAAACAGTGAAAAATCGTTTCCAGAACTTATTGACAAATCACAATTTGAGTCACGTGCAAGTCACGCGTGAGTGTCACGTGACTCACATTCGATGCTGAGAGAATTTAAAAACAAACATTCAAATGTTACGAATGTTCACGTTTTCTTTTTCAAATTTTGCATAAATTTCAACATCTGTTTTAACACTTCACTTTTAAATCGCTTAATCGACTTTATTTGCTGCTAATTGTGTTTTCTTGCCTGAGACATTCTTTTCGGGGGCAGAAGCCTCAATGATTCCGAAAAATTTAGGTAAAAGGAGCTGTTCTAATCGACTTCGTGCCACCAAATTCAATTCAATGGCCAATTTCGGGTCTTGTTAATGTTGCCAATATGAACATATGAATATCGTAAAGAAATTGCCACCTGTGATGAACCGCGTAAAGGGGGGGTTTGCTCCATCGTGCATTAAGGCTAGAATGGCAAATACTGACAGGACATCTAACTGCAATACAAGTTTAAATATGAAATTCGTCTATATATGCATATATTTCTCTGATTTTGCTTTGGACGCCCACTGTTTTGCTTCCTGAAGCCTTGCAATATTTTATATTGTACGTTGGCTTGTTTCATTCGGTTATTACTCGTATGGTAAATGCAATTTGTTATTTGCCTGCCCAAAGGATAATAAACTACTGCATTCCATAGTCAGCCTAACAAACGTAGCCTGCTGTTTCCCGACCCCGTAATACCACCGCTACCAGATACTAAATGCAATAAATGACTCTCGTTATAAGTATGTAAGTAAATATGGGCATGTACGAGTTTGCATAATTTTAAAACATATACCAGCAAATGTACAATAAATAATGGCTTAACAAATTCATAAATAATATTTAACTATAAATTTTACAATATTTATGTCTATAACAACATTATAGTCATTTGTGTGATAATTTATTATGTTCTGCACACTGGCACTAGGAGTATGAATAACTATTTCACTGGCATATTACCCGTTTGCATTAAATTATTAATGTCTGTTTGAATTCTATATGAGTTTGTGTGTGTGTGTGTGTGTGTGTGTGTTTCTTTCTTCTCTTCTTATTTTTGTTTTAATATTGACTCTAGAGTGCAGTACAATATATATATATATATATATATATATATATATATAGTATAGTAATTCTTAGTATTATGCCCAAGTACGAGTACGAGTACATTTGGCCGGCCATTCATACAGTTGGCGGCTCTGAATGAAACGTTCGCAGTTTCGTTTTAATAGATTTGTTGTACATTTTCACAGTCATATATCATTATGTGGTATTATTATTGAATAATGGCTATTTTGGCTGCTCCGGCTGGTTGGTTCAGTTTCAGTTTTTGTTGTTGTTAATTTATATAAATGACCTACAGAAAATTTTATTAAATGGATTATTTGCATTGACAATAGATGCTGTTTATCTGAAATGCAATTTGTTTTAATCTTTGTGCAGCTTTTTGGGTTTTTTTTTCACATTTGGTTTTAATTGATAACGTATTACATAAAATTGCTCGCAAATTATGCAATTATGGTTGATAATAAATTTTGAAATTGTGCTGGACTTGAGTATTTTAACCTCTGGACTTAGCAAAGATGGATGCTTGCAAAATTGTGGCGTAAAGTAAAAGCAAGTGGCCACCAGCTGCTGTAAATCGAAAAAGCTGAATTTTCATCAATTTTTTTTCTAATTTATAAAATCTTCCAGAAATGAACGAACGAATAAGTATGCAAATAAGTTTAAATGCTGAAAAAATATATATTTCTTAAGTACTTGTACTCGGATGTTGGCAAGTAGATCCTTTCTTCTCAGCCGAGAATCAGTTCAAATTTACTGGCACATCTTGTCTTACTTTGAAAATTCATAATCGTACAGTTTTGAATTTTTGCAATGTTTGATGCTGAGGCAGTACTTTTTTTTTTTAGTATAAAAAACTGTCACTTAATGTATTTGCTTTGAAAAAAATTATATATTTATGCAATAATTTAGATATTTTCATTAGTATTAAGCACGTGTTCACATGTGTTCAAATCATTATCAGGACTTGCACCAGGTTGTCTGAATTTTATGCAGTTTCAGTTTTCTAGTGAACGTTACAGACAATTGTTTATGGATTATTATCACCTCAACCATTTATTTTGTTTTTTCTAGTGGCGATGCAGTCATTTACCATTCAAATGGTTTCTTTTGAGTTCAAGTTGAATTGTTGTCTTTTTAAAAAAAAAAAAATTATCAAAATATATTAAACGAAATTTTTGTTGTTGTTATTTTGCTAACAATTATAGTAAAATGTTTTTGTTTTGCTAACTAATATTTTTTATTTACATTTGGTCATCCCTGGCTTTTGGACGCAAATCTGGCAATCGATACTTTAATAAAGACCATTTCCTCAATTTAAACTCTAAACAGTTTTTATGCAGCTCAAGTTCCAAGATTGTCTGTCACATTTACAAAGTTGTTGTTGTTGTTGTACATTTCCGTGTCTGGCAGATGCTGTTGATAATTCTTCAAAGAAAATGCACTCATACAAAATAATGAACTAAAATTAAATGAAGTTTGTTGCCGAATAAAAAGAATAGGCGTATAATTGGTTATTTCTTTAAGTGTAAAATAATCCAAGTTGTTAAGATAAATGAGAATAAACATTAAAAACAAATTATAAATTACACGTTCATATTTAGCTGAAAGTAAAGTGTTAAGATAATCATTCCATCAACAAGATCATCTGAAGATGCAGATGTTTCTTCCATCTTGAAACAAAGTTGAAAACGCGCAAACTTGAATTATTTAAAATATTTGACATTCAGTCATGGCGCACAACAAGTGTAAACGATACATGCACAAAACAAACATGAAATTTTCACCTGCCCGCTTATGGACACGTTAAATGGCAACAGCCGAGATGTATATCTTTTTGGGTCGATTATTGTGGTCAGTTATTTTGGCATGCAATGTTGAATTAACGACACCAAAAACTACAAAACAGGCCATAAAACAAAAAGATGCCAAACAAAAACAAAAACAAAAAAAAAAAAAGGAAATGAAAAAAAATTAACTCAGCCATCGTGACTGTATAGATATTAAAGTGATGTTGTGGCGAACCAAAGAAAAGGAAAACCAATACGAGCACAAATAAGCAAAAGCAAAAGCACTATTTAAGCAGAGGACAACGAAACGACGGCAGCCACTTTATCAGTTGCGATGAGATATAATACAATCAGCACAAGAAGAAATATTGTTTATAATTTTTGCATATCACCAGAGTCGATCGGTAACAAAAACTTCTTTCTCCTTCCATCTCCATCCGATCGTTGGGCCATCATTGCTGTTACATACCGCAGACCGTAAATCATGATGATCAAAACTGAGAAGATAAAATTTATAAAAAATTGTATACAATTTAAAGTTGGCTTTTTGTTGTTGTCTGTTTCTCCTTTTTGCTTTTCAATTTAAACAACTTCCAAACATTTAAATAATTTGATGGCACAAACAGGTTTGTTGCTAAATAAATTTTCAACAGTCTTGGGAGTTCAACGCTGTAATTTCAGACTCAGCGGGAGCACTTTGCTTAATTGCCTCTTGAATATCTTCATACTTATAATATTCGATTGTTGTTGTGGCAAACAGTACGTCTGTCTGGCTCTATCAGTACAATATGTTATGGCTGTCTATCTTACGATTTTGTTGATGCCATAAGCTTGACAAGCCAATTTGACACTGCGTGTTATGTGACATTAATGTTTAGACTTTTTACTCAAAACTTAATGCACACCAGCAGTCCGGTGTGCTCAGTTTTAAATGCATTTGAGGTTTCGGCCGTTGATGTGACCAACCGAAAGTCTATCGGCGGGATAGCAACAGCTACAGGCAACCAACTATTTCTTTCAGTATCGAACCAATAATAAGAAACATAAATTGGGATGAATAATTATATTTATGACTCGCGTTAAAAAAAAAAAAATTTTGCTACCCGATTTTATTTATTTATTTCAGATGGGTTCTGTTTTACCTTAATTTATAGTAATTTTATTTTAATCTATATTCTTATATTATTATTAAGACTTAGAGTCTTCTACAAAAGCCATCGAAAATGTTATTAAATAAAAGGAAAAAATCAAGGACAATTTGTACGGGTTTTTTATTGATACAGATTTCTTTCTGATTTCTAGTCTATGAAATTTGACTAACAACAAAATCTCGCTCACTCGATATTTCTTCGTTCTTGTTTTGTTTCCAGTTTTGCTCATATACGAGGAAAATAAAAACAAATTGTTGAAAACATTTTTTTTATCAAATCAGTTGGTCACGTGAAATCTTCTCTCCACTTCTTGGATAATACAAGCAGCACTTTTAGTTTAGTCCAATAACTTACACTTCTTACTCGTATACAGTTTTTCTCCTTGGCTGAAAATAATTTATTTCTGAATTATTTTTTTCTTTCCTTTATAGGTTTTTTAGTAGATTTTTTTTTCTTGTGCTTCGGCGATTAATAATTATCAACAGTTGACTCGACGGTGGTCTCCCACTTTGAAAAATCACTTTGCTGTTTGCATTTCTTGTTGGTTTTCTTTTTCTTGGTGTTCGTGTTCGTGTTCGTGTTCGTTCTCCTGTGGCTGTTAGTATTTTAAAGAAGTCGTTTTCCTGTTCAAACTCTGTCCGTACATGTGTCTGTGGGTATGTGAAAAAAAGACCACCGATCACAGTTTTTTGCTGCTTCGCTGCAGCTCTTTAATAAGTGTTGTGGCCCCCTTCAAAATATTGTGTTTAGTGTTGTTTGGATGTTGTTTAAATTGGCTGCCGCTTTCATTTGTTTTGTTGTTGTCATTAACAATATATAGCCTCAATATATCCCTTGACATTTAAATTAATGCCTTTGCCTGTGTGTTTGTTTTTTTTTTTTATTTCTCAGTCGTGTCTAAAATTTTGTTTATTGTTTCTTTTTTTCTGTTCTTTCCTTCTCTGCCGGTTTTTTTTTTGTTCTGTTTTGAAGGAAAGATGTTATTTTGCATGTCATTTTGTCATTTTAACATCTTTGACTTGTTTTTATACTAATTTTTAAAACAAAAGCCATTAATTAACTGAAAAGGTTATTGATGTATTTAGAAACAAGTGTATTTAGATTTTTATGGAAAACAATTTTTTGGGGGTATTTTTGTTTTCAAATGAACAAGACGTGACAAATTTATGATTTTCTGTTAAAATCATATATTTGGAAAAAATGTTTTATTTCAAATTTATATTATTGTTATGACAGGTTTTAATAATGGGGCGTATTCTGAAACACATTTCCTTTAATGACTGGAGCAACAAACATTAAAAGATACTGAATAGCATAAATTTGTTTGTTATAAAAGCGATAGTAAATATTTTCTAACAAGAAATAATGAGCACAATATTGGCGCTACAAATTCCCAAAATCAATGCAAATGTGTATTAAAACACGCGTGGCACCCGTTTTCTTAGCCAGGAAACATAATCCTTAATTCAAGTTTCGAAACTTCATAATACTTCTGAATTAGTGCCCCGTATATGCAGGCTTGTGTCTACTCATATAACGAAAGGTTACACTTCTAGCGCGGTAGTTTTCTAGTATTCCCCATAATGATTAAATCTAAAACATATTTATAATTTCTTTGTTTCAAAAATGTCTTTGTTTGTCAAATTTTAATAATAATAATAATAATTTAACAATAATAATAATAATAATATGTCACGTAGCAGAATTAACGGATATCTCAACCGATATTGTTCAAATGAACACGTACGTTACGAACAGTAAAATTTAAATGTAACCGCTATTTTAATTACATTTTAATATTAATTATTAAACACAATTTTGTTGCTTTTCCCAAATACTACAATTCGGGGTTCGCAAACGATCATAATTTTTGATTTTGCCGCATTGACTAAATGGCATTTTTCTCTTTTTTATCTAAAAAAGTTGTTTTATGTCGCTGCCTGGTTGCGCCATCAGAACGACAACCTGTGGTCTCGAAACTATATAAGTGTTTCTTCGATGTTTGAATTATATAACTTTCATTGATTGATTGAATTTTGATTTGATTGACTTAAAAACAGCTGTTCTGTTCTCTAGGGTTTCCCAACCTACTCAGCCCAGGTAAGAGCAGCATTCGAACTCTCTGAAGTATGAACACCACCTCAGTATAAGAAGGCAATTCCCAGCAGGCCTAAAAGCAACAAGATTTTAGCCTGGATTAGCCTGGTGCCGTTAGAAGCCGCCGCAGACATTTCAACAATGTTGTACTTCCTGAATAGTTACACACAAGGCCCATTGAAACTAAAAAGAGAAATGCGTTTATACCCTTGGTGTATATCATTTCGTCGTCTGGTTTTGAAATACTTCACTTCAAGTTGTTAACAATTATATGGTTGAAAGCAACAGAGATATTATAACAACTTGACAACATAAATCATATATAATTGTAAACTATTACTAAAAATGTTCCATTTAAAAATAGTGGGGCGCTTTCAAATCATTCGGCATTATTTAACGATTGGAGATATTCATCTAAAACTTTGGAATTATAGTAAATCGCGTTTTTTTGGGAGTGCCACAACTTTGAGTTGGCATCACTGCTTTATTTGACCACCCATTTAACAGCTGATGGTTGCTTCTTGCTTAGTTTGCTTTGAAGTTTCATTATGAATCGACTTACACCCGAGCAACGCGTGCAAAATGATGGAATTTTTAATCAAAATAATTCTTCTATTCGTCAAAAATTCGGCGCTACAATTGATTTACTCAAAGAAATTTTTGACGAAAAAATAATTTCATGCAATGGCCCAATTAATTGGCCACCCAGATCGTGTCATTTAACCCCATTGGATTATTTTCTTAAGTCACTTGTCTACGTCGATAAATCACAAACAATTGATCACCTGGAAATTAACATTCGAAGAGTCATCGGCGAAATACGGCCGCAAATGCTGAGAAAAGTTGTTGAAAATTGCGTGTTCCAGCCGTGGCGGCCTCAATGCAGAAATCATATTTAATTAATTTAATTTCATAAAATTTTCTTTCCAATAACGACCGTTTCATTGATATTAAAAATATATTTCCTTGTTTTGTTATGATTTAAACTTGTGTCACTCTATAAAAACTACTCTTTATGTTGCTTTTTAAAATATTAAATTAATGGATAAAAATCATACATCCTTTATTTGTGCAGAATTAATTTTCTTTAACTTTATCAAATACAATATAAATTTACATGTTATCAAAATTCTAACAATAATATGGTTGAGCTAAAAATATGAATAAAAATTAAAATAATGTGATAAATTTTGCTTCACATATACGATGATGTATATTATTGTAGCAATATATTATAATGTGTACAGATGATCTTTTGATCATGTAGCATGATTGAAAGGCTGCAAATAAATATATAAAATTGTTGTGCCCCAACCATATCATTCATATAACTTGAGTAACTTGTACATGTTTTCTTTGCGCAGAACTAATTTTCATACCTTCATCCGATACAAGTTTAGCTGATTTGTTCTTTGTTGTACAACTATTTGATAACTGTAACATTCACTGCAACTTATATTTGTTTAATAGAAACATAAAATTTTCCAGCTTTCCGTTAAAAAGTTATAAATCACTTCTGTTTAAACTTCTTACGTAAGATATTTCTTCAAGCCAGATAATGAGTGTAGAAGTAAATATTTTCCTAGTAAATAATGCTGAACGCAGGCAACAATAAAATACTACTTGAATGAAAACAAATCAAGTAGTTTTTCATTGCAGCTTTGCCAAAAGATTTATGAGAATTTTAACGCGTTTTTATAGAAATATGTGCTGGTATCTGTGCAGTTTTTATGTTGTTATTTTCCCTCAGAAAATTACTTGCTCTGTTTATCTCATGTCTGTACCCGTAATTATAATGATTTACTATAGATTAAAAACTTGCTTTCATGTTGTCATAAAGTAAATCATTCCCACTTACTGCACTAACAAAAATGAAAAAAAATTATTACACGCTGCAGAAAACACAAAACAAAAAAAGAAAAAAAAAAGATATAGTAATTGAAACAGCATAACAAAATTATCTTTGAAATGAATACAAGTGCTGCATACACGTCACGGCCGGCTCGTGCACTTTCCAACGAACTTCCAGAGCCACCAGAAAACCACTTACATGCATACGAGTACTTATTGTCACTTGTTAGACACAAACATCTTTGAAGAGTCAGCGAAAGAAAAACTGCTGACTAAAGAAATCTTTATTTTGCTGTAAAATACTTGAGAACATAAAATGTTCCCCCATAAAGGGCGTTCGTTATCAACACCTGCAATAAATATTTAAGTTCAGTACTTAAGTTTACATTTTTTTTTTTCGTTTTTTATTTGATATTCTTCGTTCTATTATTTTTTGTTATGGCTCTTGTTCATTTTTTATTGTAAATAATTTTAATGGTTTGGAAATTTGCTTTTGATCTTGCGGCACATTTTAAGCATTCATGACTTTATGGCCGTGGTAAACATGTCAGCAATAATAGTCCACAATATCATAATATTTAATGCTGCATTATTTTTAAGCTATTTTAACTCGCAGCCCCACAGCAAGTGAAAATTTAAATTTTGGGCTGCCAGATTTGGATTATTATAAGAAAGCAATATCTCATAAAATTATTATATATTTTATTATTATATATTTTATCAAAACTCATGCGTTGCACTAAATTATGTAAACAAATTTAAAAAGTGTGGCCACCTTTTTATTATATGTAATATGAGAATTTTGGAAAATAATTTTTATCGTAGTAAAAATGCCAGCCGTCAATAATTTCATTATTTTTATGATTGCATTATTTTTAAACTCTTTTCAGTTGTGGGTTATACAATCAAATGAAAATGCATTTTAAGCGTTGCCAGGTTTTTGTTGTAAAGCCAAAATTTACATAAATACAATAAATTTTGCTGTGGTAAAGTTTGCACCTGCTATTGCGTTTAAGCTATTTTGCAAATACAGCAAATCAAATAAAAGTTTACCTTCAGCGTTGCCAGCTTTGTGTGTTTTATAAATTTTTTTTTTTTTAAATTGCATTGCGATCAAAAAGAAACTATTTATTTGTCAAAGTCGTTTATTGCAGCTAAGTAACTGAAAATTTATTAGGAGAGTTGCCGTACTTTTAAACTATAATATTTGTCCATAATAAAGTAGGCAAAAATATGTCAGCATTGTTTTTAAGCTTTTTTAAATTGAAAAAGCGGAAGTAAGAATTAGATTTTAGTGTTGCCAGATTTCTGGTTTGTCAAAACAAAGGTTAAACAAATTTCATTAATGTGGCAACAGTGGAACTAGTGGATTATTAGAAATTATTTAGATTATTTAAAGCTATTTTAAAGAAAGAAAAGAAAGAAAGTGAAACGTTGCTTTCAGTGCTACCAGATTTTTCAGTTTAAAACTCAAATGCACAAGAGCATAAACGATTAAAATTATTTTGTATTTAATGGTTGAGCTGATAAATGGGGCCAAGTGGTTTAAACAAAGAGACACAGTGTAGAAGTAATTTAAAGTTGAGATGACAGCCGTGCCTTGTAACGGCATGTATTACTGAGATATCAGACAACAGTTACACAAAGATGTATTCCTTGATATTATAAAGGGGGCTGTAATATTGTTATCTTTAAACTGGTTTTACTCAGTGTACCGGCTCATATTTACAGTTTGGATATTACCAAGTTCTGTAGAGTTTACGCAGTTCCTTGTTTCGTCAATTTATTTTTTTCAGATAATTTACTGCCCAGTTCAATGATAAGATGGCGCCAAGAACCTCTACTACGGTACTGAATATAGGACATTTTTTTAAGGTTATACGAAGTACATTTTTCTTAATTATTTTTTGAGTATAATTTCACTTGGCCATCATGAGAAGGAGGAATTTACACCATTTCTTTCGCCGATACCATAACAAAATACTTGTATACAGAGCAGAGAAATTGTTTTCATTTAATTCTTGTGTAATTATGATGGCAAAAGAAGACATTATGCTGAGATGTATTTTAAAAGAATTTTTATAAACAAGATTCCTTTTCAACTACGAGTAACTTGTTTGCACATTAACAATTAAAAAGTTCCATTGAAGTTGTTTCAGCAATTAGCGTGTTATAAAATCCTAAACGCAAATGTTTGTTTGTGGAACATTTCATGGTGGCTTTTATGGCTGGAAAATATTAGAAAACCCTCCAAATAATAGTTTTTTTTTTCTCACTCCTCGTCTAAGTTGTAAAGTTTTTATTATTGTTTAAGTTTGAATTTTTATGACGCTTGAAATAATGTGATAATTAATTTAGACTAAAAGAAAAAATATCGGGCTTTTTTATGACTTTTATATGAGTGCTTTACGTGTTAGACTTCTAACGAAACGTATGAAAAACACACAAGCACTGGAACCAATAGTAGAATTGGGAGCAGTTTGGTTTTGGAGTGCCAAGATTAAATAAAAGGTGGAGATAAGCAAAACTTGAGTATCATTGCAGAACTAAAATATACAAGATTTCGAATATTTCGAATTGGTCTTACAATAATAATTTTATTCCACAAAAATGCGTCTTTTATGAAAAATTGTTGCTATAATAATTAAGAAATTTTACCATTAAATTAACATTAAAGCTGGCCGTGTTAATAACAAAAAGCATTCAAAACGAACTAATGAATGAACTAGTTCATTTTTGGTATATGAACGAACGATTTCGAACAACTGAAACTGAAATTTTCCGCAATACTAAATAAAATATATAATAATCTGTTCAGTGAATACAGCAACGGAACAAGAAAAACAAATTGACTTAAAGGCAAGCAAAGTGCTTTTTCTTTGATTTAATAAAATTTTTCCTAAAGCGAAAGAATTGCTTATTAAATTTTAAAGATTTTTGTTTTGTTTAGACATAAACATTTTAAATTAAAAGAATAAAAATTATATATACACGCAAACTTAATTGAAACTTAACCCTACTCTCAATGTACAATATTATAAAACTTAATTTTTATTTCAAGTTAACTGACTTATTTGTATATAGTCTTATATACGATTAACAAATGCCAATAAATTTTAGGCTTGAAAACTAATTTTATATTCTAAAAGTCTCAAGTACTTATTATGCTGTGGTCAGATGTGACACTTAATTGAGTCAATTAAAAATTAAAGTGATTTGTTGGCGTTGACATTTAAGCAAAGAAATCAATGTTGTTCGCTTAACTAACACACAGTTCTTCCAAAAAAAAAGCTTAATAAAACTCTCGACCTTTTTCCGCTCAATTTGGTCTTACATTTGCAACAACAACAAAATTTGATCAAAACTTGCAATATTGTCGCAAAAGAGATATACTAACAAATGTCTTAAAAGCTCTGTTAGCTGTCAAGTTTTGTCTTACAACTTTATCAGAAGAACCGTTGTCAGTCCACTGGCGGTCTATAACATTGTAAGACAGCAATACTGTTGGACATCTGACAATCGTGAGAGTCTGTTAATTTGCCACTGTCAGATCATTGCCAAACATTGCAAGCTCCTTTTTTTTTTATTGACAGCTGAGTTATAATAGTGCAGTTGGCGACGGCGTCAGTGCCAGGGAAATATTTCTATGGACAAAATTGCCCGCATGAACTTACAGTTTTTGTTGGCTGATGTTGAGTTGTCTGCCAGTTAAATTTTAAGATTGTCTTTTAATCAGTTGGACAGCACCATTTATATTGGGAAGGAGCTTTCTCTCTGCTGGCAATTGGTTATTGCCGGTGTACTTTTAGATCTTACAGTATTGTAAGATCTGACAAGATCTAATAATCGTTCGCCTATAGCCCAACAGCTATTTTTGTTTTGCCTTTTACATTCTTTTAAGATGTCCTCAATAAACTTGGGATACGCGTAACAGTTTAGGGATTGTAGTTGTATGAAGTAACGCCTGAAACTTAAAAATATGTACATATTCAATTTCTGTCTATGTTGTTATGGAATAGATAAAAACGATCATTCACCAGTTCGCCTGCTCTCTGTCTTTATCTCTGACAAAAACCTGCACAACTACTTACCGTCTACGAGTAGTTCACAACTCATGGCATGATTAAAAAGAAGAAGAAGAAGAAGAAAAAAGAAATTATCACAAATCCTGCTGCGTCTTATTTACCGTCGGTGTGTTTATGTCTGTCCATTTGTCAGTTGGGCGGCGAAACTTCAAAGGCTTGAGATTGTAAAGTAATTGTTAGTGTTTGTTATACATTTTTAGCGTGTTGTTAAGAAAATATAAAGCCATAATTTACATTTGCCTTTTAAATGTTCATGTTGCTGCTGTTGTTGCAGTTGTTGTTGCAATTTTTAAATTTTGTATTTTTCATTGCAAAAATTTATAGACACCCACCGTAAATGTAACAGTGTGCAGTTTTTTTTTTCTGCCTTTCCTTTTGTTTCTCTACATGCATAAATATAAAATGTGTGAGACCATATTTATATTATTTATAGGGCTCGTTATGATTTATGGCCAGATTACATGTTAAGGAAACTGGTTAGTTTTATTTTTTCATTATGGTCTCTTTGTCTTCAAAAACCTGAAAAAGAAATCACACAAAATTTCCTAGAAGCACCAGTTCATTTTAAGAAAACACACACACACTGGCAATTTCTTAAAACATGCAATATATTATTGTTGGACACTTAATCTGAAATATTGCCGTAAAGTCTTTATCAAATTAAGGTCATAGCAGGCATGAGCCATACATTTAAGGTACAGACTTAAGAGCAAAAAACATTCGCCGAAACCAGCTGAAGGGTATACAAGGAAAACATTAATAAATATATCATATGAAAACTTGATGATTGTTTATAATTTGCAAACTAATAATGGGAATATGCGTTCAAGGTGAAAAGTTAAAGAGATTTATATGCGCTGAGGATGTATGACACACAAGTCCTTTTGTTCAGAACTGCAGCTTTATAGGATTTGTTTAATTGTATTCAAACTACTAATTAACAAAAAAAAAAATAGTACATGATGATTAAAAACATTTCTGTAAGAGATTTCTTTTTTTTTTTAATTTTCTACTTGATTTTTCTAAAGTTGCCAGTTAAAGTTGTCAGCAACTTATAATCCGTCATACAATCCGTCATGCCTTGTCCAGATTTGACAGGCACCAGGCACCACCAAATCTATATGGCTGCCACCGGCCGCCATTCCCTGCTTTTGTCCTCCATTTTGAATTCAGGCTGTTTTGCTCAATTGCCACAAGTATATTCATTCGGTAGCTGCAAACGAACTCAGTTTGTGCTAAATTAGTCTATAGAAATCGTCATCATGACGTAGTAGTGCTGTTATACAATCTATTTTATGTTCATTCTCTCCTTTATTTTGTTATTAATTTTTGCAATTTGTTCAATTCTAATTTATTAACTTTTACCGGATATTTTCAACTATAAATTTGTTAGTTGTGCTTTTGCTGTTCAGAGAAAATTCCGGCGATTATTTATTACATTTTTGTCAGCTTTACGCTTATAAAGAACTGAATATACATACATTTAATATATGAATTAGTCAACTTAAAATTATACTATTTCTATTGTTATAAATATGAGCAAAAAATACAGGCGTTTGTATAAGAAACTTAATATATTTCTGTACAAATTAAGTGTCCATTCAGGCATTTATTGTTGTTATTATTGTTTTTGCAAATTATGGAATGAAGAGCTGAAAATAGCGCTTTGTTTGGCTAAATAATATTTACCAATTACATACAATGCGATTATTTAACTAATTGCTCTGTCTTAACCCTTTAAAGCTTAGCTGGGACGTTTACGGTGTAACTAATTTTTTTTTTTATTAATTTTCAATAATTAACATTTTCATATTTTATAATATGAACAAATAGTTGATGTTTATACTTCAGCTGAAGGAACACTAGCGTTTTTATAAATAATAACTCATTGGCACTTATTTAACCCCCCTCCATCTCTGTGGCCCAGCACATGCCTGCTCGTGCCTGCTCATGCATGCACGTTTGCCTGATTTTGCCGAAAATACCACAGTTAGTTGGTCAGCTAGACCCACAGATTAGTTGCCTGCTATATTGTAAGTACTAACAATATTATCTTAATAGTAATCAACTGGCACAACAGGATATTGTGCTACCAGTTTTCAAGTGCATAAATGTGTGCGCACTCAAACATTTATAATCCATAAATATTTTAATACAGAAACATGTTTATCATAAAACAAAATTTATGTACATGTTGTAAATTTAAACATTCTCCATTATCTGCATAAAATATTACATGTTAAATAACAACTAATATTTTGATTTATGTTTTAATTTTGTTTTAAATTAAGGCAAACGGATGAAAAAGAACTGCACACAATATATAATAAATTGTTATAAATGGCAGCCCAAAGAGGTGGCAAAGGCTAATCTGCGAATGCAAACAAAATTGTTTTTTTTTTTGTTTTGCACACAACAATTTTCTGTCTGAAATTGAGTCAAATTTGTACAATTTAATTTAGCAGTATGCAGGGAATAATTTGTGTACGAAAAAAGGATTACAAATTTCTATGCCAGCTTAAATGTGAAATGTTGTTGTAGTGATTTGTGTTTTGTTCGCTTTCAGGTGAAAGCAAAATACTGGTGGACAATATGTTGTTAATCAGGCAATAAGTTGGGTACATTTCGTACATATTCACAGGTGCAGAGGCTCGTGAACTTTGTTTGAAGCTGTGGAAAGAAAAACAAGCCCTGCATAAATTTGAATACACTACGACAGGTTTAAGGACGCCCTTTTTCCTCTTTGCCCTGACTGGGTGTGTGAAACGAGTAGAATTTAAATATCGAATGGTAAAAAGTACTTGAAACTATTTGTACGCCAATAAATTTATTATTTCAGATTGCAGCTGACAACAACAATTGCAACAAAAGATTTTAAATCACTCTATTATTGTTGATAAATGTTTGAAATTTATTTGATCGGCTATAAACTTTTCGGAAAACCACTTGAAACGTCATGTGAACAGGGCATCATGTCTTTAACTTTGAACACAATATGTCAACACTTTTGTGGTTAATTGAATTATTTGAAAAAGAAAACTTGAAAATTATCTTTCAATACAATTTGATTATATCAAACAACACTTTATCACCATCAAAATGCAAACTCTTGGCGCTATTAACACATCATTTTGTTTAAGCAGCTGAAGTGGAGAGAAATTAATGGTCTCTGTTTGCAATGTGTTACACCCTACATTTTAAAAAAATTAATAATTGTATCTGAAAAACATTACAAATACCAGTAATAATTGTGTGTTACTTTAAAATTCGAGTTTTTTTTTTTTTTGGGGGGGGAATAACTTTCTCAGTTTCGTCTTTAAATATGATTTTCGTCATATGGATGTCATGACATAATGTGTCACCAGTTGCCTAAGCTGGTCCAAATTCAACCAGGTTTTTTATAGTTGAGTGTTTTGCTACATGTGATTAAAGAAAAGTTATAAATACATTAATTAAACTTTTAATTCTTCTTCTTCTTCTTCTTTTGGCGCTACAGTCCGTGGTGAACCTGGGCCTCAACCTGTTGTGTCAAAACTAGTGTGTTTTTACACGGTAGGGAAGTTACCCCCACGCACAACCCCCGAAACCTGGAGGACCGGGTCCTGGTTTAGACCCCTGACACTTTGGTTCACCTCTAAGCGGGTGCTGTAGGGGCTATCCAGGGGCGCCACGGGGAGGCAGTATGTCAGCTTGACCAGTCCATTTTCAGGGATCGCTGCTGGCTTCTCGCCAGGTTGAGAGCAATCAACAACTTTGCCCTGAGTGCACTGGCCCATTCCCCCAAAACTTTTAATTAGCTACAGTTAATTATTTAATTGGTTTTATTAAATATTTAATTGTACTTGAGACCAAAATATGATATGAGTTGAAAAAGTTTATTGGTTTCATTGAATTTTTAAACGTATTAGGACCAAAATACCCAAGTTTTTGACTTCAGCTGAATATTTAATTGATATAATTATAGTTTTAATTGAAACATTTTTAATTGATTGCAATAGATGTTGTACTATAATAATACCCAGATACTAGAGCCACTGATTTGAGTTAAATATTTTATTGATTTCATTCAACTTTTATTCCTGATCTGAGTGATCAATTTTATTTATCAGCCAAAGTGTATATTTGTGTAGCGTAAAAAAAAAGAAATATTCTCAAAATATCCATAAGATTTCTTTTGAAAACATTTGCCGCACGTACTCGTACAACAAGTTTGGCTGAACATTAAAGACTCACACACAACTTCGTTTAAGAACTTCACATCGTGAGGCCTCAACACGGCCGCCATCCGTCTCTAACTTTAATGTACGTTTACGTGACTCAAGTGTATTTTGATTAATTACGAATGTTGTATTAATGAACGTTCTCATGCTTTAATCAATACTTACACACAAACAATCATGTCTAAGTTATTGAGTGATACCAATCAAAATATTTATTTATTTAAGTTGAGAAACAACATTTCGAACATATTGAAGAATTAACCTCTAATTGTGCTCAATTGATCTCTAAATAGAAACACAAATAGAAGATGAGTTTTATGCTAAAAGATAATACTGGATATAACAAGTTTGAATAAATCTTTTTCGTTTCTCCAAACGTTGCCAGAGTCTGATACTTGTTTTCATTATGAGGAATTTTTTCTTGGTGTTTTAAAGTAGATGGAAGATTCATAAGTCAAGATGCTCGTGGCCAGCAGGATTTGCCGTCATTACACTTGTGTTGTCCAGTTGATCAAATTGCGCTAAATCGGTGATTTTGATTTCAGTAGTTCAACTGACTTCAAGTGCACAACAAGCAGCTGGAACAAGGAACCGTCCAGTTTTTGTTAAATTAGATGTAAATACAAAATAAAAATTATGCTTTAAATTAAAATTTATGTATAACTATTTGAAAGAATAATATGAACATGTGATAACAAAAATTGTTTGGCTGTGGCAGTATTCAGTTTACTGCATCGTTCAATTGAACTAGATCAGCCCAGCTCTGAATTTCATATATTCCAACATTAATTCAGACAATTGATTGTTTTACGCAGTCTGTTTTTAAGCGTAAAAATGAAAGTTTTTCTCTGCTTTTCCACCAGCTGATAAGTTTCTGCAACAAAATGCCGCAAAACTGGCAACTCTCATGAGCCAGCGCAAACGTTTTTGTTTTCTGTCTTGTTTGCGTACGTTTTACACCAACTGTCGATATGTTGTAAAATGTTGTTACATTTTCTCGTTGATGATGTTGCGTCTCTGGTTGTTACAATTACTTTAAATTGTTGGTTGCCTGATGTTATTAATGTTTCTTTATTTTGTTCACTCAACATGGGTGCTCATTCGATTCCCGCCACTTTCGGTTGTATGCACCACTTGCCAGCACTGTTGTCTGCCAGCACAACAGCAACTTAACAAAAACCAAAACAAAACAAAAAAGACAACAAAAAACTACTTTAACAACTCAACTACAAGCAAAACATACACATTTGTAGCTGCAACAACATGCAGCACAGCTTTGATCTTTATGTTGTATGTTTTTGATCTCTTTGATTGATCAATTAAATTAATTTGTAAACAAGTATAAAGTGACTTTTGACTTTGTGGTTGGGGTTTGATTTTGTTGCATACTCTTTCAAATGCAGTTTTTATTTTAATGATAAAAAATTTTATGGCGTTCGCTTTTCGAGAGCCCGTCATTAATTTTTGAACACAAACAGAAATGTTTTTATTTCAATTTCTTTGTACTTTTGCACCATGCTGTGGCATCGTGGAGCATTTAAAATATTAATGAAAATCGCTTAAATACACTTGAGCATAAATGCATTTGATAAATGATTTGTTAAAAAAAAAAACTGCTCTCAATTATAATGAAGATTGATTAAGCAGAAAAAGAAAACACAAATCTCAAGGGATGATTGATTTATTTAAAAAAAATCGACATGCTCGTGCATGTCAATGCATGAGAGAGCAGGTTAGCGTAAACGAACTGTAACCAAATAGTACCTTCGTTTGTCAACTCTTTTGTAAGGAGGTTCGATAGCTGCAGGTATTTTCCCTAATGGTAAAGTATTTTGTAACATTTCTCTTACTTTTGACAATTCTTTTTAGTCTATTTGGAATACTTGGTTACTTTTCCAAGTTAAAAAGCAATTCTTTTCTATTTTGGTATTAAAATATAACAGGAAACTTAATGTCTGTAATTATTAAAGTGCTACTAATTTCAATATATTTTATCACTTAAGGAAATTTACACAATTTAGCTGTTAATTGAGTTCAATTTGCATCGATTCGGATACTTCATTGCCTGATAAGTTGCACACAATTTTTTATTCATTTGAAGCGATGATATTTCGCGTCGACAATAGCATCGTACAAATGTCCGGCATCGTGCATCCGAATTGTCTAATTCACCCCGATGAATGGTCGATGAATCAGAATCAACTTGAAGAATGGCATGATAAAATTCTTTGAAGGCCGATGTGATTTGTGGTTTATGTGGGTGGATATTTAACTGGGTCAAATGGCATTAACACGCCTACACGTGAGGTGACCATAGCGGCGAATCACGTTGTCTTATATAATAGGAGGAGTATGGCATGGCGTGACGTTGCGTTGACATCTAAAAAACGCATTATCATTTTTTTTTTCTTAGCGAATAATTTCTCTTCCCTAAGAACTGAAATCGGATGACACTCTTAGACCTGTGTGTTATTACTTTGTCGGAATACATTGGGCTCTTGTGAATCGCTTGCGTATCGGGAGCGTCATTAACTCAACGAATCGATTCTTTGTGGAAAACTGAGGTGACTATTGAACCAGTGTCATTATTTTGATGATCAGTTATCTGAAGCTTCGAGATGACTAGAAGTTTGTATGAGCGAAGGCCGGAAGGCCGAGTTTGTGCGAGCCTGCGAATGCTTTAAATTGTACGGCAATAGTTTCGACGGAACTTGCGTTTTGTTATCTTACGCATGTTCATTTGACTTAACTTAAGTCAGTGTAAGATTTATGTTGGCCACACTGAAGATAGTCCAGTCTATTAAGTCGTCCTTGGGGACCACAATATAAAGGAAAGAGTACAGTTTTGCTTAATCCAACAATTTTAGTAGTTTTATTTATGTATTTACTGAGATATTATTACAATTTAAATTGGTGACAAAAGGCTGCAAATGGCAATTTTTTTCGAAATATTTTGTGACAGAAGTAAAGACTTAGTCTAACTTGCAGATCTTAGATTTTGTGTTCATGTTCATTCAACAGTTCATATTATTTATATTTTGTTCCGATAAAACTTTCGGACTTGAAAGTTGTTAAAGGTTATACTCACTCCTGATGACAGATGACTGGCCGGAATGTATAAATGACAAGAAATATCTGGGTGGCAATTTGTACAGCCACTGGCCACTGTCACGTGTCAAAGCTGAAAAGTGAGTCTAGAAAGATTCATTGGGCGTGGCAGACATGATATTATATTCAATAGCATCAATCATGCCCACGTGATGCTTTATAAAATATTTTCTATTAAGAAAATTACAATATTTTTTAAAAAGTTTTTTACATATTCCACACTAGAGGGTGTTCTTTGTCGAGAGAGTAATTTCGTCTAATTTGCGTACGCTGCACTCTCTGTTCAGTATCATTAAGGTCAGATTTTTCATCACAACCGACATTGAACTGGAAAATGTTGACCGTTTTGGCCACCTTACAAATTTGTTAAGAAATATCCCCAGACGGGATACCTGGAATGTGAGTTACATTTAATGTGTTTGGTGTATAGTCTCACATACGAGTACTGCTATCACTTATGGTACCAAACATGACATAAAAACCATTCACACTTTTATTCAAGTCATAAATATCAGCAGCCAAAGGGGAAAAAAAAACCAAACCAAAAGGAACGCAAATACTGAACATAAATTTTATACAAAAGTATAACTTTGCCAAAATGTAAGGACGCCGGCGACGATGACGATGACGATGACGACAGAAAACACAATCAACCCTCTTTTTTCATATTTGGCATTTAGCAACAGCAAACAAAGTAACAAAATGTGGCAGAACAAGTACGACTACTAGTAGATACCCGTATGCACAAGCCATAGAACGCTACCACTCATATGAGTGTGATGTAAAACCATTATGTAAGAACGTACTCGTATATATAGAGAAATATATGGAGTATCTCGAACATTTGACTAGTTACACTGTTCGCTTTTGAACAACGTGGCAATAAATTTAACAAAAGGCAGAGAAAAAAACTCTTTTTTTTTGTGTAAATTATAAATACGAGCAATTATTTAAACTCTACTTAACAAATTACTTTAGCGCATATGGGGTTATTTTCGAAAATTACGACTTGCAGATACTCAACTCATACATGAAAACTGTACGTGGCAGATACGTGTTTGTAGATTTATGTGTACTTAGAAACTCGTACTCGCTTATGGCTGTGGAAACCATAAACAGTCATACGAATTTATATGTATGTTGAACGACAAATGAAAATGAAAAAAAAAGAAAAGAAAAGTGTTGAATGTTTATTTATTTGCTTCCTTGTTATTGAAGCCAACAAGAATTTGCCCAGCAAGAAGAAAACTTTGGTAATTTAGATATTTTATGGAGAAAAACGTAACTAAATGCTATTTTTTTTGTTATGGTAAATTGTGATTTACTGCAAGAATGTGAACGAAAACATTTACCCTTTAATGGTGTTCACTTGGCAAACGGCAATTGCAAATATCGGGGCGTTGGAATGTCTCAAAATTTTAAGTTGTAAGTTGTAATAAAATTATGCCAGTCAAAGGGAAAATGATATTCTCGGAGGCCATATCAGTTGACTTGTCGTAATTGCTTGTTCTACATACAAAAGAAAATCTTATTAAAAGTTTCAAGAGAAAATTATTATTAAAAGAAACTCAAAATAAGAAACATAAATACTTAAAATTGTTACTTTGACAAATTTGCTTGGTTTTGTGTGTGACAGTGACAGAGATTGAATCGGTGGCAAAGTGCAAAAAATTACTGTTTATTTAGATGGCTGACAGGATGAGGGAGTAAGCTGCCACATTTATCAACTTGTTGACCAGCTGCTTCCATTTTATCACTAGTTTACTTTGAAAAACCAGCCGCAAGTGAAGCCGTAAACGGCAACATTCGTGACATATCAAAACTCAGCATCTGGAACGTGCTTCATCAGTCGCTAAAGTCATATTCCCAAAATCGTTTGTGACCATTTCGAATAAAACGTGAGACTTGCCCAGAGCTGCTTTACAGCTGAAATCTGCAACAAAAATTTAAAAAAAGACTCTAAACTCTTCTGTTTATTATTCTAATTCACGGCTCCACAAAATCTTATGCTATCAAGACAGTTTGCGTCGACAGGTGGTTCCCCAGCGTTGCCAAATTATCTGTTTTTTGCAGCTTTTTCACATGCGAAACAGTTTTTTTTTTAAATATTATTCGAACAATTACAATATGACGAACGGACTTTTCTCCAATTTAATTTTCCAATTAAAATTTGCAAAAATGTTGCATTTCCGAATTTAAAAAAAAAATGTTCACCGGACTTGATCAACGTCAGTGTCGACAGCCAACGTCGAAAAAAATATTCTCTAAAACTAATTTAAAGAAAAACAAAATTGGAAATAATTAGATAAATTAAAAAAAAAAATATTATGTTATAATTTTTTTTTGCACAAATAAAAGAAATGGAAATTAAATTTATATATTTAACTAAATAATTCTTTATGATTCCTATTATTTTTTAGGTGTGAGGAATTAAATGAAATAGTATATGTTTTGTTTTTACTTTTAATTTAATATATATTTTATATAATTTTTTTATATATTTTCTATTTTTTATATTTTATATATTTTTATGTTTTTTTTTTTTATTGAAATCAACTAAAAATATTCAAAAATAGTTTGATTCAGTTCTTTAATTTTGTTTTAAAGCAGCAGATTTAAAAAAAAAAACACATATTTATTTGAACATTTTTAGTTTTTGTATAAAAAAATATGGCAACATTGGATGTTGTCAACATGTTTGGAGAGCGAGACCATTCAGCTGAAGTGCAACATTTTAGTGAATGAAATCTGTGCAGTTGTATCACAACAGCTTAAGTCAAGATATGACGAAAATAAGTTTGTTTTCCTTTTCTAATTATAAATGTTATAAAACCAAAGTTACAAAAAACCACAAATTCATCAATAAAACGAAAAGGAATTTTGCTAAACAAAACAGACAATATTTCCTCAAATTGCTAAAATTAGATGCAATTCTTTGCAATTTTAAAATTCGACTTGAGCTGTTCTGATAAACTGCCACAGAGTTCATAAACATGTGGATTTGCCCTGTTTTTTTTTTTTTGTAAACAATTGAATTAATGTTATTTTTTTAGTATAAATATTTATGTACTTGTAAAATGTATCTACATGCGAAGATGTATTTGAAATGCAATTGGGCGATTTCACCAATACTTTCAGCTTGATTTTTCATGTATCATTAACAATATCATTAGATTTGCTGCAATGTGGGGTTATTCATATAACAACAAACACACGAAAATGTAATCAATTCTGTTTTCTGGCCGTCTTTTATATATATTTTTTTCCTGTGTTATTATTAGTTTTATTCAAATCACTGACAACTCATCTATCATCAAATATCAGGCAAAATTAATGGCTTTTTACCAGCAGAGCAGAGCAGGCAGGCATAGTTCCTGTATTGGTGCCTACTTGCAGATACGTTTGTTGGATTTGAAGGCAGAAAGTAATAAAAAAAAGCTGCATTTGTTTGAAATCGATAGTAATAAATTATAAAGAAAAATTATACGAAATTTGTTCAACATGATGGATGTAAAACTACTGGCGTTTTTTTTTTGTTCATTTTGATTTTTTACTTTTGGAAAAACACACGCTTAAACAAACACACAAAGCACAAGATTAACAGAAATAAATTGGGTAAAACAAGGCAAAATCAATACAAATGATAAATTATGTGAGTTTGGGATTGTGACCCACGTATTGATTTAAGAAAAAAGCGAAACAAAACAATAATTGATTAATCTCTCCAGCAACAGAGAAGCAGAGAAACAAGAGGAATTAATTTTTAAAAGAAATAGGTTTTTGTTGTTGTTGTTGTGTTTTTTCAACAATTATATTTTGACAGTAAATTGACAGCGCCTAATGAAAGGCCATCATGCTACTCAAACAGACTGAAGCAACTATTAAGAAAAAGGGCACCGAACAAAGATAATAGTGATAAGATAATTACAATTTGTGCTTAACACTTTAAGATAATTGAATAAAATTGTTGAACTGTCAGTCTGACTGTGTTTAAGTTAAAATTTTATTTTGCACGTTTCCTCTTATTTTCGTTTTGAATTTTATGGGACGAAGCCAACGCACACGAGTGATGGGCTGTAATACTGCAATACAGTGTTGCCATGTTCGTCTGATATTGGCTAAATAAATGTATGGCGGATGGTTTTTAAATTTCAAAATATTTTTCACAAAAATCACTATAATATTGGAAAGACATCAGAGAAAGATAGAGAGAGAGAGAGGGAGAGAGAGAGAACGAAAAACAGAAACAGAAATGAGCACATTGAATGTGCTCAGAACAGAATTTACATGCGGCGATTCTTATTGATGAGATCGATATGGCGTAATCTGCTGCTAGACCAACTTGAGCTGCGCGATAAGCCCCCTGCCAGTAATTTCCTATACAGTGAAGGAAAACGAGCCATCTAACCCGATAGTCTGAAATTCCAACAGAACCGCAAGTCCTAACACTCGCCTGCACATCTAGTCTTTACGAAGAACAGAAATCTGTTGCAAGACAAAAACACGGAAAATGGACTAATTCTGATTCTTCTTCTTCTATCTATCTAACCCTTTTCTGTGTTCTTAAGCCACAACCAGAAGGTTTGGCCAAGGTTGACACTTAAACCTAAGACTAACACCTGAATTCCTTTTTCTAGGTATTACAGGGCCATTTTGGTTCCCGTTCTGTCAATTAATTTTTCGTGAAGGTTTCAGAAGAACCTGCAGAACCGAACTACTTTTATATGAGATTCATAGAGTTTTGATTACCGTGATAAAGTGATAGCGGCAGTTCCTAAAGTTTTAGCGACGTGCTAGCCCAGGAATTCTTTCTGTTCTATACCGCAGAAAATATAGCGAAATAGATGGTGACAAAACCTGCTACACGGAGAACTTTTTTCAGGTATTCATAGTTTGAAATATATCACTCTCTGAAAAAAAAACCTCCCCGAGGACCGGAGAGTCGAAGAGAAGGTATTGTAGGTGCTTATTTTAGAAAGTCGGAAGTAGGCTATTGACACGAAGCAACACGTATTTTGATGGCAAGATGATGTTCTGCCAGCATGTAATAAGAGTCGGTCCCCTTAGATGCACTTTTGCCTCCCTCTTCATACCAAATGAACTGAAGTGAGGCTCGTCCACAAAACAAAACTCAGACATTCACAATATTGCCCCATTATCGGAAATACTGCCTCTACTACTTTTGCCGTATAATCCGAAATTCTCTGCTCATGCGGCAACATTTGGGTCTTTCCTTTTAATAATTATAAAATAAGACTAAAATCTACACACAACATTTTTTTAGTCGTCGTGTCGGGCAAGAAACCAACGCAACAAAAAACTCCTCATTTCCAGATTTTATATAGGGGTTCTTTTTTATACTCGGCCTCAACGCAAATGCTTTGTACGAGAAAAAAACCAAACTCACATCTGTAATGGGTATTGCTCGTGAGTGTGGTGTGTATGTGTGTGTGTGTGTGTGTGTGATTCTTTTTTTTCTCCTCAACATCATGCTTTGTTTGTGCTTTAAAGCTTAAAGAGATGACGCTTACTTTGACAGTTAATACTGACATATAAACTGACAGTTTTAAATTGAGGCTGTTGTATTTTGATGGCATGTCATGTCAGTTGTTTTAAGTTTTTATTTTACTTGTATTTCGTTTTTTTTCTCGTCTCGTTTCGGTTTGTGTAAATCTTAAGAGCTTTAAAAACGAAATGAGATAAATAACAACTGTAGGAAAAAATGATTTTGAACTGACGTTTTCTTTTCTTGTTGCGTTTGCTGTCTTGGTTGTACCCTATAATGTGAGTCATTATTATAGTCATTTGTCGGCTTAAACTACTGGCTGGGTGTTGAATGACAGCAGTGTTAATGTGTTGTTTTTTGTTTTGTTTTTGTAATAAGATAAATCTCTTTGCCATAAAGTACTTTTCGGAATTGATATTAAGGGCTTAATTGTTTTGTAGTCAGTGATTTTTATTCAAAAAACAAAATATTACATAAAACGTGTCTGGTTATTTTCATATTTGATTACGGATTTCTTGAAAAAAGAGTTGCTTTGAACATTTTTTTTAATTTAAATTTAAATTAAATAAAAATTAATAGATAATTATGGAATGTGATTGAAACATTCGATGGTACCTGTAGGCGACAATAGGGAATATAAAGTTGGATATATAGACAGAAAAGATTTATGGGCGTTACTCAATGTATTGGAAACGTTTTTTATACAATATATTTGCAATAGTAAAACTTAATATCTCTCCAACAATATTTTTAAATGTTTTCAAGTTCATTCAATTGAAGAATTCCTAACAAAACAAAAAATATATCTGAGGCTCACAAATACTTCTTCATGTGCTGCACAAGTTACAAGGACATGCAAACAAGTTACACTAAACCGGAGCCCCACTTCTTGTTCTTGGAAAGAAAACTTGACAGAGACACATATAGTTTTAGGGTTCCTTATCGTCCTATTTCATCCAACGTATATGTAAAATTCTTAAAACTTAAATATTTCTACGCTGCTAATAACATAAATAAATACACTGAAAAAAATATTCATTGCCTTCAATCGAATTTATTGCCAACAACTTTTTTTTTTGAAGTTACCGGCACAATCTTATTGTTCGATACTAATTTTCAAGTTAGAACAGTGAGTAGGACTGAAAATAGCAGACAATCAATCAATTTGGTGCCTGTTTGGCCCTAATTTTTTGTTGCAAATTAAGTTTAATTAAATTTTGCAAATTAAGTCTTGCAAAGCAACATCCCTGCACGAAGTGGTTGGGAACTTTGCTGAGAAACAGCCATTCAATGTGCTGCTGTCTACTTGCAGTATGTTGACGCGAACTCCAAAATCTCCATTATTTATCTCCCATCTGGCAGCATTAATTCTATTTCGAAATATACTTGATATTCGTAATAGTGTATGTGCAAATATTTGTGGTTATTTAACGAAATTTTAGCTGTCAAGAAGCGTCCTAGAGCCTTCGCCACTTTGTGAAAACTCAATAGTGAAACAGTTCAGACGTGCTTGAGTCAACATTTGAATTCCACGAATTTCCATAGATACTAAAAAGTAAATTCATTTTGACTTACACAAGTATTATGAATTTTATATGTTTATTAAGGAGTTTTAATAAAAGGACTTTGCACGATAAGTCAAGCCTTTTATTACGCTCTGTAGTTTGTTCGAAGCTCACAGTGGAAGTTGCTGGCTGGGCCTATAGCTTTTTCAATACTTTGAGATTGTTTAATTTTTTTCAGTCCTTAGTCGAGTTATAAAATCATAGCAGCGCTGGATAAGATTGTCAGATAGAACCTTTTGAAAGAAAATTTCCTAAATATAAAATAATTTCCAACAATTTCAGCCTCTAAAAAGTTTGTCCATCTGTGATGAATTTGCAAACTAAACTTGAAAAGGATCTTTAATCAGCTGGTCAATCAGTTATCAAATAAAACTGTGTTGCACTTTTAAAGCCTTTTTTTGAGCCTGGAAACGAGAAGCCCTTTTATTTTTTGTGGATATAAGAATTTCAAATCGTCATTCACGGCAATAGTTTTATTGAACGTTTACGACTAATGTTTGTTTAATCACGTAAACTTTTGTGGAATTATATTCAATTTTAAGGTTATTACAAATTTAATTTAATTACACAATATTTATATGAAGAACTTAACAAAATCTGTAAATTTGTTTAATAAAATGTTTGTGAAAACAAATAAGAAATCTGTTGTAAAAGAAAAAACTTATTTTGTTTGTGCTTAAAACAAATTGCAGGATATTTACAGAGAAGTTTTTTTTTAAACCTAATTTCCTTGCATGTCTAAAAAATACATAAAATTCTTGCCACATTTTTGTTTTCGGTTCCTGTTTCTGTTTGTTGCCATCACGAGAACAAGAATTTAAAAAGAGTTAAAACGTGTTTAACAAATGAATGAACATTAAAAACGAAAACACAAAACTATAATAAATTCCGATTGTTGTTGATTATTTAGCGTTAAAACTGAAAAACACAACAAATGTCTGTATTTACCGAAATATATAATTTGAAGCAAATACTTGTGCAAAACGTACTTGTGCTTAAACTCAATTTTTGCTGCTAGAGAATTGTTTCATGTCTAGTTGTATTGACTTGGCAAAAGTAAATTTACAGTTGGCTACAAATTACTTCCGGTTTTTAAGTTTTTATTATAACTAAAGTGGAAAGAAAGCAGAGCAGAGAAATGGTAGAAGGAAACGAACACTAGCAACATCCTTTCAAAAATTTTTGAAGCCATTAAAAAAACCAGCAGTAAAAGCTAAATGCAGACTTGTAAGATGCCGGCAGAATGAAAAGTTACTTGGTAATATGTAAAATATATTCAACAACTGCTAATAACAACAAATATGTCAGGCCTCAAATATGTTTTACTGGGCGTTTGTGTTACAAGGATGTGAACACTCCTGAGGACCGCAAGACGAGCGGTACTTTTCCAGCTGCTTTCGTTCGTCAAAAATAAAGTATTTTGCGGTTGTTCTTAAGCTGCTAAATAGAAACATCAATAAAATTTATAGCACTGCATGCTTAGCTCACTTCTTCTGCATATCGTTAGTTGAAATGCCAAATCACGTAACTAACGTAAATACAAAATCAAAACGAAGCATATCAACTACATACATATATATGTATGTGCATTGACTATCCCAAATTACACATTTTATAAGCAAAAATCGATCATAAATCAATCGCATGACATAATTTTCTTTTATTTCTCTTGTAAAATGGCAAAAATATTAGTTAAGTGATTTTGCAATTTCAGCTGACGTCATGGTGTATTAAATTGTTGGCTCAAAGTGTGAAATCTAAATGTGTAAAAGTATTTCTTTTTGTACCCGTTCTATTTCCTTCACTCATTGGATTTATGGTGGTAAAATAAATAACTTGGGATATTTATGGTGTTTGAAAAGAAATCGGAAATATATTTGGTGTTAATTTGGCAAGATTTGTGTGCTCCTAAGGAGAAGATGATTTTAGCCAAGAAGAAGCACAACCTGCAATAACTGGCATTGAGTTTAAGTCTGTCACAATAAAGTTCGGCATTAAAAATACACAACAAATCCGCAAGATCACGGTTCTCTTTAAAGCGTTCATGCCTTAAGATATAAAAGCAGAAAAATTACTTCACATACATTTACAAACATACGCTCTTTGCTTGTGTGACAATTCATTGCTATATGCGGGTTCGTTTTATGGGTTTTCTGCCTTAGTTTTCCCAAGCACCATAAATCTATATAAATTTTACTTAAATGAAAGTTTGAGTACATGAATTTGTTTAGGAATTACCAAACAGCAGTTGAAAACTAAAACCTGGCAACTTGTTTTCTTAAGTTTTCAAATTTAAAATTAAATTTTTCAAATTAAAATTACACCCATTTTTTCAACGTATGATTTCCGATGCTCACGTATTAGTAATATTTTTACCGACTTTAATATTAAAAGAGCCTCATATTACTCATACGCCCCTGTTGTTTGAAATGTTGCATATGTAGTGCCTATATTTAGGGGCAACTTTAGAGATATGTGGAGAACTCCTAATTCGCAAAAACTTAAAATTGAGTTTATCATGTCATATAACTTCCCTTCTCCCCCCACCCCCCACCCCCTTTCAGTTAATTTTGTTTTCTTTAGAACTGGAAAAACATGGCGCTTCTAAAATTAAAAAAACTTGATTTCTCATAAAAAAAGGAAAAGTATAAATTAAAAAAATGTTATATATCAATTCGCAGTTCATTGTACCAGAACAGGTTTGGGGAGGAGGAAAGAAGGAGTACTGGTTCGTTATTTTTTGTTTTTATTCTATATTCCAGGGATGAGAATGTCGGAGTTTGACTGTTCAATGCCCAGCGCACATACCTTCGAGTATGCGCAGTCCAACAATCGGTTAACCCAAAATTGTGTGTTTTTGTAGTGGTTTTTGTTCTGGTTTTTATTTGACAGAAATGGTTGGCTATTGTTTTTCCGCCTTAATGTTTGGCAGGAATCGAACCTACGATCTCTGGACTCATCCATCGGCGCTATCATAAATGTTCTATTCAAAAACGATGTTAAGCTACAATATATCAAAACGCTTTTGTTGGCAGGCAACACTCAAATGGAAGCTGATAGTTTCTAGGTTATGACTGAAAATTGTATAAAAAAACCATGATCGCATTAATAGCCAGACATTACAGGAACAGCTGGAAAAAGTTGACGTGAAAGAAAATTAGTGGTATTTTATTTCCAAAAAAGAAAATATATAAGTCCAGAGGAGATGAAGTATGACTGAAAACGGCAGATCCACCGTTTCCCCTTTTTTTATAAGCCAAAGGTTGCAATAAACTCGATTTAAGGAATTATTATTATAGGATTCTACGTACCAGATTCTAAAATATATTATTACTAACGACTGGTTACACCCCACTATTCAGAGAACCACTTATATTATTGCTTACATTTTGACGCCTTAACAATATCTTAGCAAGACGCTAATTGCGGTTCTACACTATCAGTTTGAGTCTCCTTGGCAGCTACTGGTTAAACATTGTTCCTGATCATTTTGTGGTACCCAATTCTCTTTTTTGTGCTGGGGAGCAGGTTGAGCCTTAAACAGCCATGTTTTGGGGTTATGGCGGAAGGCAGTGCCTCATTTGGCACGGCATTTAAAACTATAAGCAGTTCAGGTATGACTTTGGTTATACATGTTCTTTTCAATTACTGGCAGAAGGGACTAGATAGATTGAGCTCTCGAGCAAAAGAGATTATTATATGAAGGTGGGTGCTGTCGTAACTCAATTCCATGACCTGTTAATAATTCTCTTCGCTTTTTCAATTTCAATTTCCGACAATAAATGTCTTGGCAATGAAAACCATAAGAGGGAAATGCATGTCTACGGTTGTGCAGAAACTCCTGAAACCTGAAACCAGTAGCCAAATGGTAGAACAGCGATCAATTGCCCTCGCAATGTCGGAGCAACTAATCATCGAGTTAAATACATATTTTAGCTAAAACATTTTAGCTGTTGGCTTACAGATACATATTTTGGTAAGCAGTACGAGGGTGCAGCACTGAAGTGCACTGGCTTAAATACTAACAGACTTCGGTCTGCCAATTTCGTAAACTTTGCTTCTCAGATGTCTAGGAATTTGCTAAAAAAAAAAAATGGATTTATATAACTCCAGCTCTCTAATAAGGAATTCATTAATGTTACCATGATGGATACTTGCAAGAAGTTGCCTTTGGGCCACCTGTGAATAAAATCAAACCTGTTTTTGATGGCGATGTTTTGTTGCAACAGCTTCTTGCTGGTCTTAGTGTGAAACTGGTGGCTGAAATATTGAGAGGGTTTGTTTAAGGATAGATGTCCTCCAGGACTTCATTGAAATAATCCAGGATGTACTACTCTAAAGAATTATTCCGATTATATTCGTTCTTATGTCATTCAGCTGAGTTGATCGCAGCTGAGGCGCTTACCTGCTTTACCTGATATTTACTTTTTAAAAATTGCTTTTGATCGTATTGCTTTTGGGTACATCCATCGCTCATATCTCACACTAGCAACTTGCTACTCTTTTAGCACTTTGGAATTTTTCTGCCAGAAACATGTTGTTGTTGTTTTAGGTGTACTAAATTATATCGCAAGGCTTATGGATGAGCAAACGCTGTTTGCTGAGGATCAAGAGTATAAATGAAAGTAAAAATGCATTTTCTTTACGTTTATTTATTTAGCGAAACTTTCTGGAAAAACTGTTATTCCAGACTAACTGAAATTAATGAGAATTACTAAAGCCACAAACACATTAAAGTGAAAAAATTTATTCAATCTTTGCGTTTTATTTTTCTCAGGCAGGCAAAAAAATATCAGCCTGAAAAACGAAAAACAAAAAAAACATACAAACGCCATGTAGGGCAGCCAAACAATGCAAAATTCATCAAAAAAACACCAATAAACTGTACACAACAATATCAACAACAACAAAAACAACAACAGCAACAACAACCAAAAACAAAACAAAACAAAAATTCAAACATACATAAGACAATTTATAAACTAGAGAGGAAAGAATAAAGTTGTGAAAAGCCAATATTTTGAATGTTGTTTGAATGCGCTTTTAAGATTTACGATTATGGCTAAAGCTATTAAAAGTTTCCTGCACCTTTTTATTACACTTTTTACGACAGTTCAGCAAAAACAATAACAACAACGGCAGCAGCAGCAGCAGCAGCAGCATCAGCAGCAGCAAAACAAAACCAAAATATATAAAAACACAGACTGACAACAGCAACAGCAACAGCTACAGCACCAACAACAACAGACACGCACACAAAAACATTTCCACATGCGCCGCCAAATTTACAAACACACGTTTGAAGATCATAAATTGTATAGAAATATCGGTTGTTATCGAAGAAATATACTCATGAATACATATTTAACGAAATTGTCTATAAATTCAAATTCAGTTTAATGTTCAAAATATCGTTTATTTATGGACAAGAATTTGCTTTATGGTGTTTCTGGCTCAGCTGTTGTTGCTATTGTTGGGCCTATTGTGCGCTCGATTGTTGTGCACGAGTTCGGCTATACAGAGCGCCCAGATACCGCCTTCTCTAAATTGTTTATTGTATCTCAATTGTTTGTTGGCGTTTTGGATTTTATGTTTTATTTTGTATTTCGCTTATTGTAATTTATTAGATTTGCTATAATTTAAAGCATTTACTTGTACGTTAAGCGCACAACACACTCGCCCATACATTTGCGACTGCTCGTACGTGTGGACACATATTTTTGTTTATACATCTTTCTCATGTGTATGACATTTTTAATAGGAAGTTCGTGATGGTGTTTTTTTAGATGAGTTTTTTTTTTTTTTTGTCTTTTCTTAATTTATATTTTCGGATTTCTGTAATGGGAAGTTTTTTCTATATAATTTATTTTATAGTTAAATATTTTTGCTGGCAATCGGTTAATATTTGTAAGTTATTGGTCATTGTTTTTGATTTTTTCCCATAATTAAATATTTTTCTGAAGATCGTAAATGATAGAAATCAGTTTCAAATGCAGTTCGCGCTTAAAGCAGAATAAGGAAATGATGGAATGAAAATGCCTGCCAGGAGGACCATAACTGGAGATTTGTAAAACACTCCTTTCCACTAGGGTTTGTTTTCTTTAGAGTTAAAAAACTTTAAATCGTAATAGAAAGAAGAAAGATATTTTCAATATCGATAGAACATTTTATGTTTAATGTTTAAATATGATTTGGGCCGTTGCGCCTGGCACCTACAAAACGCAACCTAAAACTTGTCGCTGCACTTGCAAACGTATTTCACGCTTAACGCTTCGTATATTGATGTCCTGGTATTCAACTTATCTCCGATGTAACGAAGTAGACAAGTGATTTTAGGTGGCCAAATAATTGCAGCGAAAGTTGCTTTGAATCAATCAATTAATGGGTGCGCTGTGCGTCAGGTGGGCTCGTCCTGTTGCAGAAAGATTAATGGCAGCGGATTCAGGTACGAAAAATTCTGTTCACCGGTGACGCCATCGTTGTTTTTAAAATAATTTGGAGCAACGACTCTGCCCATGAAACGCACAAAACAGTAATTTTCTGTGGATGGAATGTTCTGTCGCGAAAATTTTTTGGATTAAGGTTGGAACACAATGTGCAGCTGTGGTGGTGGTGGAGGCTGAAGCGAAGGCCATTGCCATTGCGTTGCCATTGATTTGAAACCATGTAGCCCATTTTTTCCAGTTTTATTCCTTTTGCATTGAAAAGTGAATCGTGTATTTGAGAACCATATTATATTTGTCTTTTTTCCCCATTGTGCAAGCAGTAGATTTTAGTAAGAATGAAATTAACTTGTCAAAAATTACACTCGGCATTAAATGCGGCACAAAATGATACAAAAAACAATCGAACACGATTAAGCAACACGTCTACAAATTGAAAAGAAAGCTTTAAATTTGTTCAGTGTATTTTATGCCAGTTTCCGGAACGCTTCGCACATTCGTGATCTTTAAAAAAGGAAAAATGTCTCGATTTAAATATTAAATGTTGTTTTTAAATAAAATTTCCATTAATATAATTAATATTAATATATAATAAATTTTTATAAATTTTACTATTGCCCACAAATACAATGAAAATAAACCCGCTAAAAATTTTATATATAAAAATAATTTTCTTCCCTTTGGGAAACTCTCAACTTTGTTCTATTGTCCTAGAGCCACTTGTTTCTTTCAGTGTAAATGTTTCCAACACACAGGCATCTTAAAGTACCGCATAACAGGCCAAAATCAATTACCAAAATAGAAATTTGTATTTATTATACAATATAAAAAATTTTAAATAAGAAACAGACTCAATTACATCGAATACTTGTCATTTGCAATCAAAAATTCAAAGTTTTTCCGCTTTGTGTTCGCGCTACGAAAGAAAATCGAAAAGCATTCTTCCTTCCACATGCAGGCACATGTCACCAGAAAACAGACATCAAAATCAATTATATGTTAATAAAAAAAAAAACACATTTCAATTCACTCATTGACTGACAACTTGTCAACGTCGTTGCTGTTGAGCTTTACAAAATGTGACATTAAACCACATTTATTTAAAACTTCAAACTGAAAACTGAAAACTTGAAATTCTCCCCCCTTGAAAAACAAAATCTTTATGATAAAATCTCAAAAGTGGAAAGAAACATTCTCGAATTCCCAGCAACAACATCAAATATTTAACTGTTGTGTGAGTGCGCAGCCACATGATGTTCTCATGTTGGCAATTCGACGTAAGAACTGGCATTTAATTAATAACAAAACTGACATTTGTCATATCAAAAAGTGACAGATGTAATTAAGATTTGAAGATGAGTGTTTGTGTACAAAAATACTGTGGTTTTCTTACGATATAGGAAAAAAAGTCGTTCTGGCTCACATTTTAAGTGGTTGTTAATTCTATATCACAAAATATTCCTAGAGATATTAACACTAAGGTTTTAGTATAAGAGATTTTGACTTACGAGCTGATGTATAATCAGCAATAATACAACAAATGTTTGCTTTTACAATATATGAAATTCGTGTGCATGCCGGTGCATGTCTTTTATGCCGTGCTATGAGTCTGCCTGGCAATTGAAAGAATCCCACGCTACAAGCGGCTTTTGTATTATTTAAAAGTAATTATTATATTATTTGGTCGGACAACTATTATTTTAGGCAAAACAAGTATTTTCTATATAAATTTTACAAACTTTGCAGTCCGCTACTCTCCAAACTTTTTTTTATTAAAAAAAAATACCCTTTAACAAACTTTAGTGTGGCTTTTACGTTAACAATGTTTGTAATGTTTGTCGTGCTTAATCTTAATTGATTGCTTTCAATTGATTGACAAAAAAAAAAGATTGAAATAAGTTGATTTATTAGACGGTTTTAGATTTTACTATTGAATAAAGCACATAATCGAATAGCGAATGATAACGACATAAAACTACACTACAACCTTGAAAGATTAAACGTAAAGTTCACATTTAATTGGACGGAAACTGATTGTGATTGTGTGCCCTTGGAAACGCTCCGTTCGGTTAAAGAAAAATACTCGAATTTCTTTTAATCTACTACAAAACTATCGAATATTTCGAAAACCTTAATGTTTCCATAATGAGTCTAATCTAATTACACATCTCATCAAATATTGAAAGTTCGTAATAGATTAAGGCAAATTTCAATATGTGTTTTGTAATCTATTACAAACTATCCAGTATTTCTAAAATCATAATAGGCCGATGTCCACATGTTCAATGTTTGCCATATATTAAATAAAATACCAATATACTTTCTTTAATCTATTACAAAATTAGCGAAGATTTCCAGAAGCGTAATGAACTCAACTACTTTTAAATGCCTACATGTTTTTTCAGAGTTGAAATGACTAAAATTATAGTTTTGCAACTCTTTGTAATAGTTTAAAGGTAAAAACATGTTCGCAAAAGTTTACGAAAACCGTAATTAACAAAATTATTTGTAGACGTGTATAGACGTCTTGCAGGAATTACAGTGTGCCCTCGATCAGGCCTCCTGAGTTTGTGTTTGCTCGGCCATGATTCAGCATTTGCTATACATTTGTTCAGTGCTTGTTTCTTTTTTTTAACTGGCATATTTTTTTATTTTGTATACTTTTGCCCTTAATTTTAAGCTCAACATTTTTTGTTGGTGCACCAGATTCCGACAAGCGAGGTTGTACTGTATTTTTATTAAAAACACTTAAATTTGTTTTCATAAAAATTTTCCTATTAACTGGTTTGTGTTCTTTATGGTTTTTCCAAAAACAAAAATTTCCTAAACTTTTGCCTGTAAATTAATTAAATGTTGAATTTAATGTTGACAATTTTTATAAAAACCAAAAAAACGTCAAACTTTAAAATTATTATAAATAATCATTCATGTAGTTAAAAGGTTGAAAGCAAAACGGGAATCAACGGCTTCAGCTAGTCAAAAGCAGTAGGTCTATTATGTAATTCGATTCGAAACGAAAAGCTTTCGAATTAGGGGGTTAAAAAAATTAAATTACAAAAACTTGCTTTTGACTAAAATCACATAAAATTCTTCTTCTTGGACTCTATTACAACAGATCGCTTTTCTAGGTCAAACAATGAATTCTTATCGTTTTTCAATTCAGCGAATTTCATTTCCAACCCATTGACTTTTTCTCCCTTCTGTAGGGTGCTCTAAAGCCATGATTTAGTTTTGATGTTTGTTGTGTTTTTTTTTTTTTTGGTATGATAAAACTAAGCAACACACGGAGATGGAAAACGAACGAGTGTAGCTGCATGTTTGTGTAAAAATGGAAGGCAAAAATGAAAAACACTGAACATAAAAATCAACTAAAACGATACGATTGTATATGACATAAATTTTAATATGTCGCAAAACTGTCATGACGATAAATTAAGAAATAAATTTCAATTTCAGTTGACCATTTGTTAAAATTTAATTCTGTCGTTCATGCAACACAAATTGTTGTAAGTTTTACATTAACTTGAATATATTGTTGAATACGGCATGCATTTGATTGTCTAGTCATAAATTTTATTTAACTTGGAAAAATATTTACACAGAGCAGGAGGGAGGGCGCATTAGGCAAGGAGAGTCATACTTGGTTCATAGATGTATAGAAGCAGAAATTGCATAGAAATGAACTGAAACCAAACAGAAATAATAGAAACTTGCAACTGAAAATATATTTTTGCTATAGTTGAACTGAGTTTGAATGAAAAATATGGGTGTGTTTTTCTTATTAACTTGTCATCAAATGCCGAATGGAGAGGAGTAGTTTTATTTAATTTTGTTTCTTTTTTTTTTCTCTACCACAAACATTTATTTCATTTTAACAAATATATTGGCTTAATGATGCTGCAAGTTTGTGCCATATAAGAACAATTCATTTTGCATAAACAATTAATGATTTATGGTTCAGCCTACCAGCGAAATGTGCAAACTAAGATTTCTGATGGATGCAAAGAAGTCTTATAATTGAAATAGAGCAGCTTTTTTCCAAAGACAACATTATTTTTACACAGATATTTCTAAAGCTGGCAGCAGCACAATATCGAACGATTTTCATCGTCACACATTTGAAAACATTTCAAAGTTTAGTTTTACTCGTGTGAGTGCCATTATCGTCGCTGTAACCTTTCGCGCTTCATATCAGAACTTCAAATTTCCTTGACAATTAACTCATTATTAAATTCAAAATCCAATTATTTACAAACGTTTCAGAATTTCCCAATTCAGTTGAATAGTTCTCAATGTCAATAATAAATTCTGAATAAAAAAAGCATTTGTTTTTAATTACACCGCTGTAAAGGATTATTAAGATTTCTGGTGCACGTGCACCACAGTATTTTATTTGCATGTACTTGAACATACCGTCAGCTGAATTGCAAAACTGTGTATAACAAAAAATGTTCTATATTGAAACTTGCACTCACTTTTCATGTGGATGTAAAAATTGGAAGCTGAAGCGATTTAGTATTTATGGTTACTTCCCCCAGCTTGCATTTCAGCTAACGATATGCGTACTTATTGCATTTATCACAGTAAAACATATTCATCCTGGGACGGCTTCAACAAAATATTTCTTAATCATATTAATGAATTCTTTGCAGTTAATTTACTCGAATTTGCCACCGAAGTTAATCGGCGTAATTTACGTTTAATCTCCATAATTCACGTGCTTCTGAAATAACTTTATTGTTGTTTATTTGTTTTTTTAAATAGTCACATTATTTTTCCAAAAAACAAATGTTTTGTTTTCCCTGTAATAAACCATTTCAAAGACCTTTTGTTGTTCAACATTTAAACGGTTTCTTTATGGTCATAATAAGAACATAAAATACGAATATTTTTTATAAAACACTCATACTTAAGGCATGTTTAAGCACGCATGTCTACGAGAGTGGTTTGATAAGTTAAAGTCGTTCATGCAACTTTGCTAAATTGTATTATTTATGCAGAGTCACTCTAGAGTTACTTTTAAGTAATATCTTAATCCATGAACTCTAGTCGTAAATATACTTTAAACACATGAACTTAAAACTGTTAAATATAATTTATTAAAATATTGATTGTTATAAGAATATGTTTGTCAAGCTAAGATCGCCACAATGTGCAGGTAGGCATTTAATAATAGTGTGAACACTCAAAATATTTTATATTGCAACAGTCGGTGCAGATTGCTCTGTTGATTGTGAACAACCAAAATGAATCCTGTAGCGCCTATGATGTGAACACTCTCACATCGTGCAGTCTATCGATCTGTCCAATTTCAATATATGCACCGATTTTTATCCGCCATTTGCGTCAACAATCCACGTCAAGATACGCACTAATTTAATTTTTTTGGAACAAGAATATATTTTTCAAATTTAAATTCAAACTCTTGAACAAACAAAAAATAAGTTGTTTTTAACACAACAATGCAATTGTACATATTTTGCCATCCCTGGTTTTAAAGTATCTATTTACAAAACCACTTTTTTCTTAAACATTGACACCACAATATTTATATATGGATATGAATGGCTACAGACATTTTATATATTTTTCAGAATAATTCATTCTGCAAGTAAAACTCTGAGGGAAATAATCAAAACCATTTCATTTAATGTGATCAATAATGGAGGGTAGTGTGACCGCACTATTAGCAATTATTGTCGCAAAAGTGTTTTCGCTGATATGAATCCTAAAAATATTTTTGCCCAACAAATAGTTTGTATTATTAAAGAATACTCGTGCCTGTTATGCCTCTCAAAGTTATCGAAATTATGTAAATGATTAAAGAAATCAAACTCTAATCTCCTTTAATCTATTACAATCTTAAGAATATTTCAAGAGCCGTAATGAGCTCTTGATTATAACTCAACTTCTAAGTTGTAAGTAACGAAATATATTTCTAGTCAGGTAAACTTCTCACATGACCTGTTATATATATATATTTTTTTTTTTAATTCAGTCCTCTTTGGGTCTACAAATTAAACAAAATTAATTTCGTTATATTTTCGTAACAAAAGTCTAAAAGTGTTTTGTTTATGTTCAACGAATTGTGTCATTTTGTGGCCGTTTTTGCCACAGTGTTTTTCATAATCTTGGTTTAAGTGCTTACAAATTTGCTCGGCGGGCAGCCATCACTTCATTTTCGTTTGTTAATGTTTCCACTTTTTGATCATGTTTTTTTTTCCATTAAAACATACAAAATTCTTTAAAAGGGTTAAAACGTATTTATTTAATGGCGTTTTAATAAGACTTTGTAATGAATATATTAAGACTAATAATAACGCAATATATCAAAGTGTTGCAGAAAAATATTACGTCCTTCAGCTGGTGGCTTCTTTTGTAACAAAGTCACTGTTTTTAACTTATTAAATTATGTTGAACTTCAGTTTTATTTTGGTATTTCTTAGCTTTTTTTTTGTCAGATTTATTTTAGACATATCAAAATCCTTTGTCTTTTGAATCAATTCGGTTTGGGGAATAAACATCGGGCTGAAGTCTTCACCGACACTCGGAATGTGTGAAGGTTCCAATCGAATGTACAGCAATATTTCCACTTCTTTTCTCCTCCTCTCAACTTATTTTCCCGGTTTGGCACAGTGCGTCACACGTCACATGAACAGGGGTCATACCCTGAGTGTCCTGAGTCCTAAATAAGAAAGAAGGTAATTTTTCGGCTTAAGCTGTACCCTGATCGGATTAAACGATAAAATAAGCCAGTGCCGATTTGTCAAATTTATTTGCTTTTTGCTTTTCTTTAAAACGGCAACATTTAGAATATCCTCACAAAAACCAGTAACAGCTGAATAAAATAGTTCTAGAAAATCCTAATCCTAATCCCAATACAAGTACAAGTAGGTCCTGCATAAAGTTGTGTTTCCCTGGTCCCAAAAAAACATGCAATTCCATTTAAGTTGTAAATGTGTTAACTTTTTCCTATTACAAGCCTTATAAAATGTCTTGTCACCTCCCAAATCATCTTGTGACATTTTCTTAATTTTATATTTAGAAAATGTATGTATCTGCGTTGGTAAAAATAGGAAATTTCTAAAATTTGTTTTTAATGCTGAAGTTCTTTTATGACCAGCATAATTTTCAACATAAAACAAACTCATAAAGAAGTCATTCGTTTGTAAAGTGCTTTGGCATATTTATGTGACACTCACTCACGTCACATTAAGATGAGGGTAATTTTGATAATGAGGATGATGGTGTCACCATTCCATGAGGGAGGGGGGATGAGTACTTTTTGTTTTTTGGGACGCATTCGACAAAAACAAGAAATGAGTTGAATTTTGTTCCAGCTTTAAATTTATGGTTGACTGATTGTTCGGTGAGTGCGGCTGAGGCTGGCTGTGTGTGTATGTGTGTGTGTGTGTGTGTGTGTGTGTGTGTGTGCGCGTGTGTGTAATTAGTAAATACAGCAGCTAATTTATGTTTTGTCAGTTATGTTTAAATTAATGTAACGAAAAATTAAATGCTCATAAATAACTTTATATAAATTTTTCAACAATAACAACAGCAATAAAAAGCACATTAAATGCCTGCCACGAATGGTGATTAAACGAATTCTTTTACAGACGACTGATACTCCCCACCACCAGAGCCAAAAAAAAGAAGGTTGTAAAGAAGGAGGCAGCAAATAGACAACAGAACAAGTAGGTCCAAAATAGTTTCCCAATTCACAATTCATGGAAAATTAGTTCGTCTGTATTAATGAATTCTCATTTTGGAAATTTATAACCTTTAATATACTACAGATGAAGTTGATGATACTAATTATTTTTCTTTTTAACATATTTCGTGTTTTCGAACTCCTTCAAAGTGTGTGTCTGCTTTTTTTTAATGTTACTTAATTTCTAACAAGATGGGCAACCCTTTTGCGATTTATGGGTTTTCTTTGCTTTTGTAATTTTTAGTCTGTCTGGCACATCATCCATCACTTGCTGGCTCTTTTCTTCAGGGAGTTTGACATGGGGTTGTTGTTGATGGCAGTCATAAATTATTTTTGACTGCTTACAGCAGCTGTTTGATATATGAATGCGAATTTGAGAGAAAAAAAAACCAATTCAACTCAGATGAAATAAAGACTGCACATCAGGTTGGAAAAGGAATGAAAACGGATTAAAAGTTCTTCTAGTGAAAGGCCAAAGTTTTAAATACTTTTATATAAATTTTTTCTTTAATCTCATATAAAAATCTTGGTTCTAGCTTTCATATCCAAATCTGATGATGCATTCATTAATTTGCAACAGAACAAAAAGAAAAATAGCTCTTCCAAATAAACTTTATGAGCATTTAATCGAATGTCTTGTTTCACCATCAGCTGACACAAAATCAACTCGCAATTGTTTAAAACAGGGATGTTAAATTTATATATTCCTAAAAACTTACACTCTAAGAATCTCTAACTGCAATTTGTATGTCGAATGATATTTTTTTCCGCTAAAGTTTTCTTTCTGCCAGGAATCATTAATTCCAACCCAATAATTTTTTTTCTAATTTTTTACAATTCTGGCAATTTCAATTGAAATATTCGAAAATTTGAAACCATTATGTTTCATCAGGAGTTAATCTAAGTATAAAGAACTCATTAGCCCTTAAATGTCATACTAGACATTATTAAGTTTCATTGCCCACTATTAGACGACTGCCTTTCAATAATCAATCCTCCAACGGAGTTCAGTTTTGCTAAAAAACTTTTTTCCATATTATTCTTATGTTGAATTTTATAACCGGAATTAAAGTTTTCTGTTCAAAATGATGTATGAGGTTTTCACTTCAAACTTATCGATTGAATACCGTTAATGAACGGAATTATATCCAGCGGCAGGGTTATATACGGCATGAGCCGAGATCCTCAGCAGTAACTTCTCTAATAACTTCTCTAATAATTTCACAGATTTTCACCGTTCTTAGTTTTCGATAGCCTGCCAAACAGCTGAAAGTGTGAACATATGTTTGAGATGAAGTGTGACCATATAATAGAAACGATATTCAAATGCTTGAGTATCTAGTTTTCGTGTGAAAATTGGACTTGTTTTTTGAACAGACCTCGTATTCTTGAGTCCCCATTGTTTGTATGCAGCAGTAACATCACAGCTGTGGTTGTCCAGTTATACGAAAAATAGATATATATATATATATGTGTGTAGGTTAGATTAAGCAGATCCGTCACTGTGTTAAGACAGGTATGAGTTACTGCTATTACTCATTTGAAGGATCCAACCCGGCAGTGTCTGCTTATGAAGGAATCTTTGTATTTTTGAAAGTCTTTGGACTGCAGCTGAAAATATTATTAATTCGAGAACTCCTTACTCTTATAGCGATAACTCCACAAGAACCCGAGCCACTCACACCAAACAATTTCCTGTTGAAGGCATTCAATTCCATTCATACATTAAGCGAATTTCATAAGAGGAAGGAGTTTTTGGGGAGGTTGGACTAAGGAATATTTGCTTGATTTAACTCAAGGCGTTAATTGGTGCCCGGCCTCAAGGCTGTTGCCAGCCGGTGACTTTGTTTTAGGTCCAAATGAAATTCTGGCCATGCCAGGCAAACATTTTGTGGGACTGATCGAATTGTTCGATCGCCTGATATCAAAACTTCGAATGGCGCTTTCAAGAAACCTACAACAAAATTAGCTTTTCTGCAATTCGAATCTTAATTGTGAATTTCCGCAGCCAATTCGCGGAGGAGGAAAACTCGTCATTTTACCTGTTCAATTTTAGTTGTTTTATTTACTTTTATTTTCAATTAGTTATTTATAGTTTCAAATAAAATTGAAATTTTATTTAATATTGAAATTATTGTGAGTGCAAAGGAATAAAAACAAATATAAATGTAATTTATTGTATTTAATTCGCGCTGTAATAATAATTATATTTTTGTTATTTCACAAAACGTTTTAAAACCAAACCATCGGTTGCGGTTGATATATACAAATAATTGATCAGACATGTCCTCTTTTATGAAGGACTATGACATCAATTTTGCAGTGAAAAGCTGCCACAATTTTTCGCAAAAATTAGTGATTGAAATGGTCTGCCACATTCATCCTACAGACATACAAGTTCTTTTGCAAACGCAAGAAGCGATTTTAATGGATCGCCGCTTAAACAAGTTCTCTGCTTTAGGCAACATGTGTTTGTGTGTAAAAGTTTTAAAATCCTAGAATATTTTTTTCATAAACATTTAACACTGTCATTTTATGGTTGTCTATGTTTTGCTTAATTTGAGACTTCTGGAAGACAAATTGTCAAGTAGCCCAGACTCGACATATTTTGGCTAGTTAAGGCGTCTTTGTTGTAACTAATTAGATGTTATTTATCACCGATTAAGGCGCCTTTGGGTTCTTACCAAAAATTTCACTTTATTAATTCGAAATTTATGTTAAAATATGTATACAACAACAACGTACGTCCACATTTAGCCGACTATACGCCACTGAAAGAAAGTTTTTTCTTGTGGCTGTCACGTCATGTTCTCTTGATTTCAGAGCTCTGCTGCAGACATAATCATTTCATTAATACGCATGGCCATGAAATAAATTATGTAAAATAATCTTTGAAATTATCTTGAAAAGACATTCAACTTTAATCAAAAAAAAAAAAACTCCGCTAGTGCCGCTGTGTTTTCAATTCTGTTTCTGTTTCTGTTTCTTGGAGGCTTTCGTTTTATTTTAGTGAACTCGACAACAAATGACAGCCGACAAATTGAAGTGGAAATTGAGAGATTATTTGAGTTTTGTAACTTTACAAAGCAAAAAAAAGTAGATAAACTTTATGAGAAGATGGAAGAAAAGTTGGTTTAAATCAATGTTTGTCTGTCAAATATTATGGAAGGAGTTGCATATTAAAAACAGACTTAAGGAAATCATTTCAAATAATAAGAAACTGCAGATAACATCAGACTTTAATACGTTATTGAAATCTAGAGATAAAAAGTTGATTTCACTTGTTTGTTTGACTGTTTTTAATTCTTGTTGCGGCAAAACGGTGTAGACCAAATGAGCGTGACCCCTGCGCCAGGAGGACACGCAGAATCCTGAAATGCTCCTTTTGTTAATTTATTTATGGGAAATATTGTAGTAAAATAAAAATGTATTCATTAAGTTCCTATACGAATGAAATCGTCTCTTCTCCAGCAATTTACATACGACATTTGTTCTAGCAGTAAAACTGCGACAAGCGACACATTTTGGTCGCCAAAAATAAATCGCATTCGTTTATATGAAAATTCGGAGAATCGTGGCGTTGGACGAAGAAGGTATTTTTAATTTATTATTATTAAATTAACATATAGATTTCTCTAATAAAAAAATATAATCAAACACTAATTAAACAACTTTTAACAATCCCCAATACAACAGAAAAAAAATTACTTGAAATATACTATTCATTGTCTGATTAATTTGGTTTCTAAGATACAAACAATGGAGCAGCAATAAACGAATTTAATTTGGGAGTGGCACCTTAAAAATCCTTCTTTTTAAGGGTTCTTACAATTACAGATGAGTTTGTGGCCAAACGATGACATATAAGTTGTTGTTTTACGTTTGACATTCATAATTTTTTACAATTAAAACAGGTTTCTTTCAACACGTTTTGTTGTAAAGATAAGGAACAACTTGTGTTTTAGGACCGCTTCAGTTACCCACTTTGAAGCATCAATAAATGTGTCTTATCAGTTGATTTTTTTTTTATTGAAACCTAAAACGATGTTCTTTTGTTCAAAAATCTATCGTCATTTTTAATTTTTGTTGTAAAAATTCAGTTTCACTCCTGAAACTGTAAATCGGTAGTTCACATCACAAAAAGTTTATGACAACAAATAAATTATGTATTTAGTTCGTTAAATGAAATTAATTATTTAAGAAATAAATTCATATAATTTGTATCAGTGTCAAAGTCAAATATTTGATTGCTTCGGCATCCAGTTCCCTGGTCAGTAGCATCCTCGCGACAGGTAGTTGGACACCTGAAAACGGATCATCAATTTGAAATATCAGGTTCCAGGACGAATTGTAATTACAATACTCTGGGATCATACTGACGCCCGCTCTGGGAGTTTCACCCTCCTGGTCCCTTGAAAGTTCCATTTATTATCCTTATTATAAAAATTCCATTCCTTTTAAATATAATAATTTTAATAAAATGTAATAATTATATTATTTATTTTGTTGCGGCAGAAATGTGTCACGTTAGTCACAATCAAAAGTACAGATAACTAGTACAATGCGGACTCGCTTTAGCACAACTACAAGGAATCGCGAACCAATTTCATACAATATGGAAATTGTACATGATGGACTTAATCTGACGTGACTTACGAATTTATTTCTGAAAGCAAAAACATTTTTATTGGTACCAATTCTTGGTTTTGAATAATACAAAAGCCGCGTAGAACGACACTTTTCTGTCACGTATATTCTTGTTTCGCTTCTATGGCTTAAAAAGTATTTTTGAAATGAAAATCTGAAATAAAAAGTTGATATGAAAATTTATGGAATTGACTGAGATATTCCTTCAGCGGGCAAAAAGTGTCAGTATGGGACCATTTGATTTCCCGTCCCTTTAATTCAAGTGCAACTTACTAAGAACCAAATGAACTTCCCTCAAAATACCTTTTAATTAAAATCCAACACCTGTTGGCAAACTTCACACTCGCAGAATATTTAATTCCGATTTTTGTGAAAGGCAAAAAATTTACGAAATTCTGATGTCCCAAAATGGAATATCTGCGGCCTTAAATTTTGTTTTCCTTTTACATGAATATTGAAAAACTAAACTAATTTAAAATTTCATTTATTTTTAATAAAATAAACCAACTTATTTATAATATATTCTGCCCATTAAACGTATCTAAAAATATATATTATATTTATATCATTAAAATCTTCCATCTTATTAAGCAACTTTGTTGCTTTAATAAAACTTATTTTCAATATTAAATATTTATCTTTCAACAAAGTTGCTTGAAATAATTAAAGGCTTGTTTGCACGCTTGCAGACAATATTTGATTATTTCTACGATTCGGTTGACAGATAAATGAAAATTTAATTAAAATACACAAAATTCAATGTTTCATGCAAAAAATACACAAATTACTAGAACAGAGCGAAATAAATGGTCAATTTGTACTTTAATTTCAAAATGATTTTTGGCAAACTTAAAACATCTTAATGATCAAGTGCATTTGAGCAGTCGTTTGAAGGAATGATTTGTTTTGAAATTTGTTGCGTTCTTTGTAATTGATGATCATCAGTTGCATTCGCTGTCTATGGAATGTTTTAATTGAGCTTCGCTTTAGCTGATGTTTTATAAAAAAAAAACGGTGTACACCCTTCCGGAATGGTCTCAAGCTCGGTGGTATGTCTATATATCGATTTTCTGTACAAATGAAAAAATACACAAAAACTCAGCCAAAATTAAATATGTCACGTTACTGACATTTTTTTTGCTTCAACTTTTGTAAAGAAATTCCAACTATTTACCAAAAAAAAAGAATTGCATGCAAGAGTAGTTTTCCCCGACAAACTTGTTATTGCAAAATTTAAAAAAAATTGAGTTTCTGTTTTTTTTGATTCACAAAAATCCTTTTTTTATGAACATATTCAAACAAAATTTTCACTGATTCAGCGTATTTATTTATTTTTTCTTATTTTACTGCACTTGTTTTATAATTTCATATTATGTTATAATATAAATTAAAAAGATGAGCAATAGGAACATACGGCTTCCCCTCATGATTCAGTGTATAATTTAATTAAAAATTTTTAAAACATTTATTAAAAATTAAATTTTTATTAAAAAAAACTTATATTTTTAAGCTGTGATTTTGGTCAAAAATATTTAATTATCGAAAAATTTTTGCATACTAAACAATTTTTATTGAATAAATAAATATTTGTTGGAGATGGGAAATACTTTTGCAGGTTCGCTCGCACCCAACAAAAATAGTAATTGACTGCCCCTAAAACCGGCCATATTTTCGGAATATTTCCCCACAACAAAATTAATTAATTTACCGAATGAAAGTTGATGCAAAATAATTTGTTTAGCATTAAAAGTGGTTACACTCGAAGTAATGGACAAATTCCAATCAATTGAACCGCTGTGACTTTTAACAGTTCATATTCACGAAAGTTCTTTGTGGTGCCATTTTTTTAATAAATTCATGGGGCAAAAGCTGAGCTGTAAATTAACATTGGAGAGGAATTATCCATAAATGTTTTACTAAAGTCCTTTTCAACACATTTTTTCCTTCTTATGACAATTTCATACAACAACCTTTTTTTTAATTTTAAGCTTAAGTTTCGTCTGCAGTGACAAAACTGACAAGTTCCTTTTTCAATTACTAAATTAAGTCATAAAAATATATAAAATTCTTACAAATTTATTTACATGAATGTCATTTCTAATTTTTCAACTATACGTACGTAAAAGACAAACACCTATTTACATACATACATACATATTTCTGTCTAAAGCAAAATATCAATTTGTAGACATCTTCATTATCACACCGAGAAATATTAAAAGTTTTCAATTTTGACATTTCCTGTTCGTTTTTGTTTTTCTTATATGTAGAAATTATTATTTTATTGCTCCCTGTCTGCCGTGTTGGCATATTCCTATTAAAAATAACAACCACAACAACAAATAATTTAGAAAAATAAAACAATCGTAAATTTAGTCTAATTAATAAACACAACAATGAGCGGCAGTAACGTACAGTGTCGTCTACAAATGCGGTCAGCGGGTGACTAATTGTCACATAAACATTAATATCACACCATCGCACATGAAGGAAAGAAAAAAGTGACAAGAGCGACATTAATAACAATAATAATATCAAAAAGCATAATGATCATCCACTAAATGACACACATGTCAAAATGACATGTGTTTACAAGTAGACATCTTAAGGGCATATTGTCACATCACTTGGCATATGCTACAATTGCCGGCAAATCAGCACACGGACTGCGCACAGGAGAGTTTCGATGCCAACATGCACACACACACATTGTGGCTGCGATTCGTTCGCTTAGGAACGTTCAATGAAAATGTCCACAGGATGTGCCACAGTGTTACACCCGCATAGATTGTACTTTTCTAATTGTTTCTATGTAAGAACACACAAATTTAAATGTAAATGTGTAAAAATGTTTGTACGAATGTGTATTCTTGTTTTATCTGCACTTTACTGGTGTGTTTGTTCTGGTACAAATAATTGTTTGTATGTATGTATGTACGTGAGTATGTACTTGTACATTTAATTTGTTGTGGTGTGTTCGTAAAATGGGAAAGTGCATTTGACAAACAACATATCAAAATCTGTGACAGACTAAATAAAAACTGTCAAATGTACGAGCAAAGAAATGAGACAAGCAAAAAAAAAAAAAATAAAACGAAAATTTTTATAAAACCAACCACCATCCTGAGATTATATGTTGTTGTTGTGTGATGTTCTTGTCAGACAAACAATAAGAACAATTTTAGAAATATGAAAAAAAAACTAAATAATATATTTTGTTTATTCAAGAAATTTTTCTGTGCATAAATACATACATACAAGAAAAATATACATACAATTAAGGTACGAGGCCAGTTTGATAATGCCAACTGTTTTTGCAGCGCAGAACTTGAAAGCATTAAGAGATATTTTGTCTGTTTATGTATATGGCCCCTGCATTCTAAAACCCACCTAGTGTGTCAAATTTCAGGAATTCAGTTTTTTCTTTTCTGTTTTGTATGTAAAAGAAATTCAATTTTCTTATGAAACCGACTTCGCAACAGTCGGAAATTTATGTAAAAATTCAATTATATAAAACAGTAAAAGCCCGCAACAATGAAATGAGAATGAAAATGCCACAAAGAGGGGCAAATTTAAATTGCCTTTTAGTCAAAAACTTGGCTTGGCACACGAGGTGTGTTTTCCTATACAGAGTCACCCACGTTAAATACTACATTGTGGCTGCCATCCTAAACGCCTGTTGCTCTACACTGCAGCAATGTTACATACTGCTAAAAACAACCGTGCTAACTTCGGCCATATATGGCACTATAGAAATTAAGCAGCTGCCATGGGAATAAATTCAATGCTTTATGGAAAGAGTGCTGTTTTGTAGAGCACGATTTTTTCGATTTAAATACTTGCTTGACCGCTTATGCTTTGCCAGCCACCGAAAGCAGAAAACCTTCTTAATTTCATTTCACCAGAATTTTTTCGTCCACAATTTACTCTTACCCCCTCAGCTAAAATCTTTCCAGTAGCAAGAGGCCAATAAATAGAACAAATTAAAGTATTCAGGTCAAGCAGGTTTTCGTTGACGTATAAAAACCTTTTTATGTTACTCGAAAAGAATTATCGAACTGTCGTCGTATGTTCATGAATTTGTGTGCAATATAATTTAACTCTTGTACTGTCGTTTTTAAGCCCAAAATTAAGGGGATCTTTATAAAAAAAAAACTTTATTTTCTTTATAAACTATTAGACTTTTTACGGTGTATTTTGCTAATGAAGGCGGATTCGGATAAAAGCAATACTTCAATGTTTCATGTCCTTGGAGGGTAAAAGATAACGCTAATTGAAATAAGTTGAAAAAGTGTCAACCTACATTCTACAATGGTAACACTGAGTGTTTAGCAGAGACTATTGTCGGTAATATAGTTCCAGCTTTATTTTCTTTATTCGGGACTTTTATTCCAGCTGGGTGATCGTGAAATTAATCTATATGAAGACTTGTCATAATCTGATGATGGGCTAACTGCAATGATGAACTTGTGAACGCCAGCACCCCGTGGGCTTGCCAGTAACAAACAGGTGGCAACTTCCCTTCTGCCACAAATTCCCTAGGCAGTAAAAAAGTAGCTAAGCCTCCTGTGTACGTAGGCCGAAATCGACAAGGAACATCATACCTGAACCAACTAGCATGAACCCACCCTATCATCCATCCAGTTGCAACAAAATATATTAATATAATTATAAGGCCAGAGGGGTTTGGTCACCTCAAACTATGACCAACACCAGGATCCTTTTTTTAAGATATGGCAGGAACACGTTGGTCCCCTGACTGCCAATCGGCCTTTAGTGAACATTCCGAAGAACCGAAGTCATACATGAATTTCCTGGTTTGATATGGGGCAAGGCAAGAGATCCCTTTAGTCTAATAATGGCTTGTAGCATCTGTCCTCTTTTAATAAATCACCTATTTCACATTTGAGCAGGTGATTATTCTGCTCCAAGAATCTTGTGTGGTTGCAGTGTAAAATGCACGGCCAGCGCACTACAAAATGATAGAACAGCCCTAGTTTTGCAACAACATTTGTTTTCCGTTTGGCCGACCACTGCCAGCAGGATTTCACTTGCCTATACGATTCTCTAAAAAATAATACAAAATATGTATCAGCTCAAATATTTCATCTCTATAATGGAGGGGTTTAATTCCTTTAAGAAAACTCCAGCCTACAGTCGAATGCCCATAAGAGGACCCCTAATCAAAACTGTCATATTCATTAGAGCCCATTTCTTGTACGAGTATTTTATGTTTCTTTACAAATTACCAAAAAATCTTATTTTCTTATTTTCTTTTCTGTAATAAAAAAAAAAAAAAATTTTATGTTAAAAGTCCGTGCCCATTATTTCTTAGGCGCCAAATTAATCCCTTTTTTACTTTAAACATTTTTTTATTGCAGTTACAAAAAAATTCCTAAACAACGAAAACATTTATTTAAAGATGATAAAAATTACTGCTACAAATGAAATTATCAGAACTTCCGGTGTTCGCTGAAGTGAAAGCGTATACGCGGAATTCGCACAATCACTTGATCTCTTCCAAAAGCAGAACGCAAACAAATCCTTATGACTTCCTTCAAAGCCATTAATATCATTTTTATGTATGTACGAGTATTAAGATAAAAATGATATATTTATCTAATAACATTCAACATTTTTATATTTCGAGAAATGTAAATATGCTGAAGTGCTATTAAGACAAGGATATGCGTACATATGCACGCACTTAAATACGAACAAATTTACAGGCGAAGACTCATATTTCAATAATATTTCGTCCTTTTTTTCCTTAACACAAAAACAACTAGACCAGAATTTATCTGTTTTGTGTGTTCAGCTCTGTGATGTTGTTAAAATATGTTTGTAAATGTGTTAAAAAGGACTTTGAAGACTTTTTTATTTTTAACCATTTGGTCGGTTTGGTTTAAGGACTCAGTGGCTCGAAATAGCTGGACACAACTTTCTTACTAAACTCTCGTATCAAGTACGAGACGCTCTTCAGCTCAATAACAACATACAGTTCGAATAACAGAGAGAAGAAATTTATTAATATGTATATCCGTAGGCTGTCAGGAATTCTCTGAACAGTTGAGGAAGTCAAGGTGCTAAGGGACTATTAGGCTTGAACCAGACTTTCAAAAGAACAGCAATTCAAAAACATTTCGATCCACGTTATAGGGCCACGCACCTCACTTACACCAGCATGTGGGCTTACCCTTTCTGCCAGGGTTCTCAACGAATTTACCAATACCAGAACCTTTCTCGCTCTTTCACCCTCTAACGTATCACATTCGTCTCCGTTCTGCAAATTATTCTTCCATGGAGGTTTCCTAAGCACCTGCACAACCGAAGTCGTTTTCGGATTCCCTACAGATTTGATTGTATGGATATCATAGGAGCCCTTTTCGTTAGCGTCTGCAAACCCCAAGGAGCCCCTTCCACTCTATATATCCTAGGAATCAGAGTGCCAAAGAAGAACGTGCTTCCCCGCAGGACACTTCAGTAGGCATTTGAATCTCTCTAAAATGGAGTATTTAGATCCTTTGTCACCAGATATTAGCAATAACTTCTTAATTTCAGTTTTAAATAGAGCCAGCAAATCAAGATTTAGGTACTTCAGCCAGCCTTTTGTAAATAAGACACCCGAGGCCTTATCAACCTACAGTCTGTAAATTACCTCTCTCCGGATAACGTAGAGTACCAAGTCAACCGATGTACCAATTAAACCGTATATATAGTTCGAAAAGTATAAAGTACCGGATTGAGAAGTATGTCCAGGCAAAATGGGGTTTCCAGGAGAAATTTTTATTATTATTTATATATATATTTGTTTCTTCAACGATCTGACTAACCGAGTTGCCAGTGTTGAGTTTATGTTTCAGTTAATTCTTTATTCCGATTGTCAACGCAACCAACTAATAGAGAGATATTCAGTGGCAACATGCCATAAATGGGATATTTCAGTGATGTAGTTTAATGTAAGTAATCCGCAGGGTTGTGTGTAAAGGAGCGGACAAAAAAGATCGACTACGCCAAAAGAATAAGAACAGCAACATGAGCTCAAAGAAATTCTAGTTAAAGTTGTACTAGTCATATAATCACTGCATATAATAGCAGCCAGGCAAACTTGTCAAGCTTTATTTAATTAATTTATATATGTTAATTTATATATGTATATATTATACGAGTATTATACGTGTATTATACGAGTATTATACTAGTATTATACGAGTATATGTACTTAGTTTCTGATTTATTTTCCATGATTTTTCTTTTCAACAAACAAAAAAACTTTTCCTCTGTCCACTGTCCATTTGTAATGTGATATTTTTTTAAGAAAATAACAAAAAAAAAAAAAAAGAAAAAAGAAAACAGCAGTAGAAAAATGTATAGAAGCGCAAGGATAGGCTAAGCCATATACAGAGTAATATCTGAATTAATTTCTATAAACAATTAATTAATATTAGTTTCAAATTTCTGAAATTGCCAATTCATGTTTATCTAAAATCTCAATCTTTAATTATTTTTCTTCACTTTTTTTTACAAAATAGACTTTCAACCGAATACTCTAAAGATGCCATTTGTACAGAAATATAAATGTGCACATGACAAATGGCTTCTTGGACAAATACTAAGTACCGAGCAAAAGAATAAGCAGGATGCAAGAACTGCATAAACAAATAAAAGCATTATTGCTGCAGCTACTGAAGATAAATATGATTTGGAGAAGGTTTGGATTGCATTGTCTTGAGAGCAAAAATGTGTCATTTAACAACATGCTGCTAAATGACTCATCTCTTGTGGGTGTGATTTTAGTCCTTTATTTTTGTTAGAGTCTATAGAGTGTTTAATAGGAATGTGTTTTTTTTTTTTATGAAATTCAATAAAATATAGAACAAATACCATCACGTCATTTAGCGATCCACCACCCTCGTGTGCGTTTTCCCGCACTAAAACATTTAACCCAAAACTTTTGTATCACTGGAATAGGGCCTTTTTTTTTGGTGTACAAGCCAAACAATGTTAGTTCGGTCCAATCCTCAATTCTTTGAAGAAGTTTCTCAAACGTCATGAATCCTTATATTTTATACGAGGTCTGTTCAAAACTCGAATTATTTATTCATCAATTTCTAGTTTGTCCCCTTCACAGTACTTCACTTCAAATATAATATGTTTGTGCCAGGGTTTCTTTCGTATCCAGTTCTGATAAGGGTGGCCTTCTACAGTCTCAGTGACTCGGTTTTTATGGGTCTGTTCAATCTTGGGAACAGGAAAAAATTGCTGAGGGTAAAATCTGGCGAAAGCAGGTGCCTAAGGCATAATTACAGTGTTGTATTTGGGCCCAAACATTACCCACAATCAAGTCAAAATCCAGCAATTTTGGAAAGAACTTCGCTCCCACACACTTCATGCTGCAAATTTTCGCGCAAGGCTGGCACGACATGAGCCAATCAGTAACTTCTCTTTTAGTGGTTCAACGTTTCTCCAGAGCAATTTGGTTCTCTTTCTCAACACTGTCATCGGTTGGTTGCTGATATGCGGGAGCGATCAGGGCGAGCGTTGTCATTCACTCATTCCTCACTTTCCTTGCAAAACTCGTGCAACTGGTTAACATTTTTTTGACTCAGAGTACAATCACCATGTGCCACTGTTAACACTTTAACTGCTTTTCACTATTTAATGCAAATTGATTTTTACACAAAATGTGATCCAAATTCTTTGATACATTTTTTTTCGTCAAACAAAAAATCGCCAAACATGCAAAATACTTCTAACTTTTATAACTCTCACAAACAAACTAATTACTCGAAATAGATGAACCAGTGAACACATGCCCGAGACGAGTATAGACCTATAGGAATGTAGGTAGCCCAGTAGTACAGACCGCGTACTATAATATATTATTTTGAATTATTTTTATATTATTTAATAGCAAACAACAAAAACATGAAAACTTTAGCCTATAAATAAAGAATTGCTTGAATTATTTTCTAAAACTTTGTCTTAAATATTTTCGGTCAAAATTTTCGCTGACACAACAAAATTTTTATTTGAATGCGAAACTGCAAAAGAATTTTGCTGAATCCACAAACTCTTTCATTGACGATATATAAAATTATTGTATTGAAGAGAAATAAAACATGGTTCGTTGGCTCACTAAATATTGTTAAGGACGTTTTTCGAACTTTTTTCCCGAATTGAATTGTATTTGAATTTTTTGTGGTCTAACACACAAATTTTGCACCAACCCCTGTTTTCCTAACCTCAACAAATAAAAACTCAAACAAAATGTTTTAAATACAACATTCTTTACAGGCATTTCTTTAAATTCAGTTAAGTGAAGTGAAAATATTTTTTTGTTTCTTTTCTTTTCTGTTCTAAAATTCGAGATCAAGTTTTGTCATGTCCCCTTGATGCGTCTTGTTGGTCCCACTCTGGAAACAGCAGCCATACAAAATGTCACTCCTCCACTGCAGCGAAGATACAAATGAAACAGTAAACATATTGTTCTGACATCTGCCATTAATTTCGATAACAACTCAACACTCTTTGTTGTTGTATATGGACTGGCTGCTGACTACAACTTAAGTTCTGTTAAAATAGATCTACATAATGTTGCTGCTGTTGCTGCTGTTGCTCCATGGCACAACAACAAGCTGAAGTATGCACCCGTTTGTAACTTTTTATTGTTTCGTTCTTTTTCGCCTCCCCAATCCTTTGTTGTTTTTTTTTTGCACTCTATTCACGTATGGTAAATATATTTGCCTGCCATTTTTATGTTGTTGTAATAAGTTGCAGTCACAATTTGTAATGTTGCTTCATTTCACATTGTACGTATTTTATTTGTTGACATCCCCATCTATTCTTGGTCGAGTAAAGACTTACAAACTTGTAAAGGTATTAATTGACATTTTCGTTATTTGCATACAAAAAAAAAAAAACGAAATTAGTAAAAAAAGTCGAAAAGAGATCAGTCAAACATTTTGCCTTTTGTTTCTCAGTTTAAAATTTTAAATAAAATAATTTCATTCATTTTTAATATTAGCAATTTTTACTAATTTCCATTGATGTTGCCAACCTAAAAAAAAACTCATGATCCGATGGAGGACGAAACAGCTGATAGTTTTTAGCAAGTAACAACATTTAATTGAACTGAATTTTGTCACTTAACTTCATTCAATTTGGGTATAATCGATTGCAATTCATTTCAGCGTTGGCATTAATATTGCCAGCCTTAAAAAAGAACTGATGGTCTGAGAGAGGAACAAACAGCTGATGCTTTATGACAAACATATTTCAGTGACATAATTTAGTTAGACTGAAATTTTATTCACTCCATGTGCCCTTCACTGCTGCGACTACTCTTCCAGTTAAAGTGTTTAAATACAAATTAAGCACTCTTTTGCATTCTGTTTTTGCACATGTTACTGTTGCTACTGTCAGATTCAGTGTGTCACCCACTGTTCCATGGGGGGGGGGGGGGGGATAATAACATTTTTGCATCACTATGCTTTGTGACAGCTCAATGACATTTTCTACATTTTCGAAAATTGCATCTCGTTTGTTATTTGTGTTGTACGTACTCGTGTATATTTTCGTTGTGTTCCATGCAGCAAAATATTTTCAAACGCAAATACATACATCGTACATGCTTTACTCGTACAACTTTTTGTAGTAGATGCTTCACTTTGTAGCACTGGCAATAGTTAGTCTGTTGTTTTTGGCAAGATAAATGTATTTGCGTACATTTATTCCATCAAATTCTTTGCTATTCCTGCCTCATTGAAGTCTTCTGTTTATTTAATTATATATACATTTTTTTTGTTCTTCTTCATTTTGAGCCAAAAATTTTGATCTTTGATTTGAATACATGAAATGTACAGATATCATTTCGCCATATGAGAAGCTAAATGTTTGAGTTGACAATGTCAACATCAATTTTCAATTTTGATTGGATTTTAAAAGGAAAACTGAACATTTTTGTACAAGATGCCATTTGAGATTTTAATTGGATTTTAATGTTTCTTTGCGAGGCCAAAACGATATTAAGCAAAATGTCAATGCCATACAAGCAATTTAATATAATTAGACAAGTATATAATATATATGTATGTATAGAGACACGCCTACATATATATATATATACATACATACAAACATAGATGACTTAATTCAAGAACTACTCATCATCATGGTTGTGCTTCTTGCTGGTTAAAAGAGTAGATTTCTATTGGCATCAATCAAACTTCATGCCAACTAAAAAATAATCAGCCGTTATGCAAAGCATTTCGTCAGCTGAAATGCAAAAACACTTATTCTTATTGAATATTATCTAACAGAAGGACATGTCCAAAGATGAACAAAGGCCACACAGTGCTTAGATTCCTTGAAGCATCTGAGCAGCTCGAATGGCTGGTGTTCACATATGCACGTTAATTAAATATGTATTTCGCAATTAATAGCAATATTTCACACAAAAATTAAACGACTTTTCGTACTGCACGCAGAACATAAAATTTAAATTCTTTAATTGCGAATTTAAAATATCTGTTCAATCAATCTCGTATGTAATATTTAATACTAGAGGATATCATAAATTTTGAAATGAACTTCTGTCATTCGTTTAACCAAGACAATGTCACATATCTTTGGCTGCCAAGCATTTACAGAAAGTCATCATAATTCGCATGAGAAAGAATGAAATCCAAGTACATACAAGCAAATATCACTTACAAAGCAGCCCCACCGCTCAGTTCGGTATCATTCGAATTATTTCATAACCCTCCTTCATACATATCAAAACGAGCAAAATGTCAAGCGATGACTTGTGCAGTTAAGTGACCATCATAGAGCATAAAACATGACACAGTGGGCATCATCAGTCATGTACAGTGACAGCTACAAAAAACAAAAAAACAAAAAATACACAAAACAGGCAGCTATCAAAAGCACAAAAAAAACTTTTCCTGCTACAGTTCTTGATTGGGGGTTGAGGGGCAAAAATTACATACTTGCAAAATGGAAGAAAAGCAGAAAGCAAATGCAAAACTAAACACCGACAACTACAACAACAAGTATATACATGTGTATAGTCGTAGACTAAAGGGAATATAAAAATGCTGCAGCAAAAGAAAAATGTATGGGAATAAAGTTTAGCAGAAAAGTGAAGAAAAATAATAGCAACAAATGTCAAAATGTCCACCCAATTTTCTCAAGCTTTTTCTCATACTCTTCTCACTAAATAAATGTCTTTTACTGCTACGACAACAACAACAACAACACCACCAACAACAACAGCAACAACTAAAACATAGAACAACAGCAACTGCTTTATACTTGCATTAGACGTAAATGTCTAAAGAGGACTTTTTGAGTTCAGGCATGCGAATATAAATTATGTCCTGTGACAGCCAGTCACTCAAACAGGCAACTTTGTATGACCGTGTGTATGTCTGCGCTACTATTTTGCAGTGCAGCAGTGCGTTTAAGTTTGCTGATGATACTAGAAATGGCATTACGACTGTTTCAAAACCGCACAGTGGATCAAAGACTCTACATAAAGTTCTTAGAGCTTAAGAAAAATTAAAACAGGAAATATAGAAAATAGAAACAAAAAAAAACTTATTCATTATGTCCAACTTTCGAATCTTTCTCCAACCTGTTTTTGCCCAATTCTAATATTTATATCATCCTGGATTGAGATGCTTTTTTCTGCTGAAAATTTGTATCTGTGGCGTCCAGCCCATTTAGGTATAATAGGCAATTCTCGATAATGGTAGTGTTGGAAGTCCCATCTTCGTTATTTCAAATATCTTTAAAGGAGTTGTTGGCCTGCCTTGGTGGGGAATTGTGTGGTGAGTTGTGTGGTGAAGTGATACAGTGAATTGGTTACCACTTGGCATATTGAGATTACAGGTGCCGTGGTCTTCTGCTAGGGGCTAATTTGCTTTGTACGGCTGTTACTACTTCACCCTGAAGCTTGACTACCATCCGGTTGGACCAATATGATGGATACTGCAGGCAATCAAAGATTACCTTTAAGGATACTTGTTATCCAGTAGTAAAAGTAATAAATCTGGGGCGCCGGCAATTAATGATGGCTTAAGGTTGAGGATTACAATCAGTTTCTCAAAATCAATAGTACAATTTTAAGTTCTTATTCTATTTATTTCTAAAATTGCATCGTTTGATAAGTTTTAAAATCATTGTCGTTTTAAGAGAGACACTTACATTTTGAGAACTTGGCAATAAGCAATTTAAGTTTTAATGAGGCCTGCCGCCATTGTGCATCATTCTCTAAAGATACTTACACCAGCAAGCATGAACACACGCACGCACACATGTACACAGGCCACACACACCCCCACATATACACACATTGAAAAAGCTACTACGTTGTGCATTCTAATGCTCGACAATAAATCAAAATGCAATGTCATGAAATAGAACATGCAGTGCTGACATTTATGTCATATTCTACGATGAAAAGTCATCAGGGTGAGACAAGGAACACGTTGTTTGGTTTAATAGTTCAACTATGTTGCATATTCTAATATCCCGACTATATGTATGTATGTACATAAAACTGTTTAAGTGTGTGTGTGTGTGTGTGTGCATGTGTGTGTGTGTATAGAAAGATTTTAACAGTGTTGGTAAAGTCATCTGCACAAAAATGCTAAAACAGGAGAAAGACAGAATTTTTTTTTTTTATACTCGTGTGATGGCTTCAGATGAGATGTTTTCCAAAGAATTTCGTAAATCGGAAACTGTGTGTGCGCTCGAAAGTCAACATTTAACCAGCATTAGATTTGGTTATACGAAATTAGAATATTATTACATTTTACTGTCACGTTGACAGTGTTAAGAACTAAAAGTGTACACAAAAAGTGGATTGTTGCACAAGTGTCGCTGCCAGCTTCAGACATTTCAAGAGACAGATTTTCTTGTTCAAAAATAATTCATTTCGGTGTTTGACTCCTAAAAAAAAAAACTCTTGTGGAAAATTTTATAAAAAAATGTATATAAATACATGGAAAAAAATTTGTTCTAAAACAATTTGTGCAAAAGAAGAAACTCCGACATAGATATAGAAAACAAACATTAAATTAATATGTATATCAAAACGAACCGAATACATTTCAAGCAAAAGATTTTTGAGAATCCTTGTACAAATACAGAACTAATGCTGTCATTGGAACATTTCAGCTGCCTGATTTTCAAAATTCCAAATTAACAGCAAAAAGTTCAAACAGAAAACCGTAAATTATAATATTGCATTTCAAATTTGGCAACGAACTGAATATTAAAACTTTAACTAAATCGTAAATAGAATTATAAAGTAAAATAAGTTAATACGTAGGTCCATATATGTAAATACATATAAATTTTTATTACTTACAAAAAGAAATTGGTAGACGTAAAATAATATAAAAAATAAAAACGTCATAGATATTCCTAAATATTGGCGATTTCTTTTGCTTCGCGGTTCTATCTCAAGTGGCCACTCGCTTGTTGCATCAGAACTGTATTCCGCACCAGAATATAGTATCTAAATTTTAATCCATGTTTGAGATTTCTCTGGCCTCACGGCTGCATCTCAAGTAGTCACAGGAATATTGCATCAGAGTTGCATTAAGTTGTAGTCATGCGATTGTTGCATCGAATTGCCAACACAAGAACGCATTATGAAGACTTTTATTACCTCATGGCTGCATCTCAAGTAGTCACATGATTAGCGCATCGGGGCTGCATTATGTTTATAAAATTAAGCACAATTTTGGCCACTACTGCCATTTACATCACTTTACTATATAATCACATGACTGGGAATTATAAAAATGGAAATCATAATATTTATTTTAAAATTGTTAAGAACTCACAATTATTCCTGTAATAAAATACCCACCTCCAGCGCTTCGACGGCAGTACCAAGTCGAATGTGAATTTTGAGAATATTTTGGTTTTAACTGTTAATGAGAATCAAATCTTGATGATCTGGGAACTGCCAAAAGAAGAATTATTTTCCTACTCCGATTAAATAAGTTTCATTTCCGGTAACGTTTTCAAAAAATTAATTCCACAATTAAAAATTTCCCACACAGGTCCCTACTCTCCTTCTCTCTCTCTCTCTCTCTCTCTCTATCACGCTCGCTCTCTTTCTCAACACGTTTTGAATTTATTTTATTAGCGAAAATTTTTTTTGCATTCGCAAAACAATGAAAATACGTTCAATTTAAAAAATTCAAAATAGTCTGAAACTTGAGCTAAATTTACTCGTATACGTCAAGAACCGAACGATCCTTTTAAAGCCCATCTCAAATTTTAATTAATAAAAAACGTATTAAGAAATTTTACACAATTTAAACATCATCTCGTATGACAGAGTGTTCTCTGGATGTGTGTATTTCTGTGTTTACAACTGCTAAAAAGATCATATTTCATCAACACCTTTAATTTAATTTAACAGCACCACCAACAACAACAACAGCAACATCATTGTACAACGGCATCGAAGCAGTAACAACAATAACAACGATTATAATAAATAAGCATCAACACATTGTCAATCACAATTACCGACAGTTTTGTTATATGAAAGACAAGAGTAAAAAATTTGATACGAGTATTGAGAATAGAATAAGACCAGACAAAACCAAAACCAAAACAACAACAACAACAACAAAAATATAAACGAATAATAAAACATTTCATGCATGTTAACAACATTTGAGAGTGGCACATGAAAATAAAAGCGAGCAGCTACGAGTGCGAGTACGAATACGAATACGAGTACACTGTTATTATCACATCCTCAGACACGTCTCATTTTGTTTGACAGACGAGTACGATGCGAAGTGATGTGTGATGAATGAGCGCCTGAATGACATCTCGTATGCACAATAACCATCTTTTGTCTAGCATTCAATGTCTTGACAACCTTCTTTTCTTTCTGCTGTGGTGTGCGGTAGTGTTTTTTTTTTTTTTTTTTTTTGTATTTAAACCATAATTTAATACTTAAAATGCTGCTTTTGTTGCAGAGCATTATTTTTAACATTCGGTATCTTTTTCCCTGCACATGTACATGTATGTCTACTTGTTTCATATTGTATAAGTAAGAAAAAAAAATGTCTTTTTAAGTAGTTCTTAAGTTACGCCTTCATTGTTTGGCAAGTATTTTTCTGGTTTCTCTGCTCGAGGAAAGAGGTTGTGCCATTGTTGTGTATTTCCGCTTTGCGAAGGATGTAAGTTGTTTGTACGTGTATGAATGCAAAAGCTACTGGGCGATAAATTAGACGGATTATATTTGAATGACTGGGGTTTTCAAATTTATACTCAAATTGATAACAAATAATTAAATTTTTATCTTTAAGCAATAATAATTAATAACAATAAATAAGTCGCTTTTTAAATACATAAATGTTTCCATTTATGATTGTTTGCTGGGCAAAACTTTCTATGTTAAAAATATCTAGATATAGGACCAAGTGAAGACTCTAAGAGGTGTTAAAATAAGTCGGAACTTTCGAAGCTAAAATTTTAACAAGACAAACGTGACTGAATTTCCTCGCGCTCCTCTCCGGAAACCCCAACGGAGACTATTTGTTACTAATGCAGCCAGTGTTGTATTTTCCTTTCAATTTTTAGTTCTTTGCTTGCCTTCAAATTGATCTGAATCTCTTTCCGCCATTAGTTCAAAATTTGAAAGCAGTAAATATTTATTAGCGGATCTAATTTCTGATAAAAAAAACATTAACTTCTTTGCTATATAGAGTTGAATCTGTTCTATAATCGTTGGGAGCTTTTTAAGGTAATCGATGTGAATGACAACGAAAAGCACCTTCTTCTCTCTCTCTCTCTCTCTCTCTCTCTCTATCTGTCTTTCTCGTCTCTGATTAATGCTATAGGTCTATGATTCATTTATAATTGCAAAAAACTAAAAAATTGGTTCAGATTATGCTTGAATACGGCCAAGCACTTTTTGCAAGTGACTACGCGCCTGCGCATGTTTGGCAGCTTTTTTTTGAATACGGAGTTTAATTTTTCAAGGCCCAAGTTGCGCTTTTTGGTTTTTAGTTCAAATCAAAGAGGTCTTTGTAGGCCTAGTAATGGCTTAGCTTGAAGTCGGCGGACATTTACGCTCTGCTACTCTTTGCAGCCTTTTATAATTGACATCGAAACTGCAAGCGTGATGTGAATTTATCCTACAGCCAAACGCCTGAAAATATCGTGCTAAATGAAAGGATGTGAGAGCATCAAATCTGCCAATCTGCAGCTCAAACATGTGAGTCTTGTTCTATAAAATAGCCGAGTTGCAGGCAGTTCTCTTAGTTCTAAGATCATTACAACGCAAAGATATCTCAAGATATCAAAGATAGCTTTTGACTTGACAGGTTTCATAACATTTTTCGTATGGAAAATTGTGTTTTAATCTTTTACTCAGTTCAGGTTCTAGACTATTCAAAACTGCGATAAAAGCAAACAAAATACGTTAATCCGTAACAGCAAGTGGTTAAAAATGAAAAATTATTCCATCATTATTCGAAAACTTTTCAAGCGAAAGAGGAAAAATTTAAGACAGGCCGAAAAACAGAACAAATCACTTAAACAAGACAAAAGAATCCATCAACATAATCAGTAGGTGGTACACGAAATACAAAATGTATGTAAGAAAATAATCATTTAAAACACGAAAGGAAGTGACGGTCGCAACAACAAAGCGTTTTAAATACTTACATATACATTTCTGTACAATATGTGTATATGTATATAGAGTGTGTGTTTATATGTATGTGAAATCACACACATGAAAAACCGTAGTGTTTTCCTTCCGTTTCCGAGAAGCGAAACAAACAGCAAAAAGGAGAAGCAAACAAAACGGCAACAGAGATCCACCATAAAAGAAAGAACTAAAGAATAAAAAAATAATTTGCTTTCTACTTTATGATGTTGTTGCTGAAAAAAATTTGCCACCAGCACACTGGATATTTCTAGCAATTTGCAAAATACCTGAGGAGTTGCCTGGTAAGGCAAAAGAAATTACTCGATTGTTTCTTCCACCGCAGTGACAACTGTCTCTGTGTGTGAGTTGCGTTTCACAGACAGGCCACAGCACACACACATATACACACATGTGAATGTACGTGTGTGTGTGTGTGTGTGTGTGTGTGTGCAGATATTGCAAAAAGAAATTAAAATTATTTATCTTTTGTTTTGTGTCAGGATAAAGTCTTAAACTGATTTTAAGTCCATAAAAGCAAAAAAATCAAAAACAAAATATGTGAAATACAAAAGACACAAGACAGAAGACACAAGACAGCAACGAAACTGTTTAACAGCTTCTGTCAGTGCATTTATAAATACCAGTTTTGTTATTCCATCGCTAAAATTCGTACATTAAGCAAGATGATGTTGACGTTAATGTGGAGGACTTTAATGCTGTTTCGCAGGAGCGCTGGAAACATGTACCAATATCAAGTGTATGTATGTGTGCGTTTATTAAACAAAAAATAATAAGAAAACTACTAGAAGTATTACGGCTGTTGCTTGTCATCTGTTTTTGTATTCATGATGGAGAGAGAGGTAGAGGGAGAAAGAAAAAAAAACACAACACAAAAAATTCAAACAGCTCTCGCTGACACCTCAACATAAGCACGCAACATGAATGCAACACGCCTCTTCAACTGACAGCACCCTGACAGTTTTGTTGTTCACGCGAGTAATTCATTTTGTGTCATGTGAAGTAAAAAACTTATAGAAAAACAAAAAAACAAACACAAAAATGATGAAGGAATAAACGAAAAACGACGGCAGTCAGGCATCACCAACAATACCCAGGATCAACGTAGAGTTGCGAAGGCAAATAATGCCAGAAGCATAAAATTTATCCTCGAAAGGCGCACATACATAATACATACATATATGTACATATCTATGTATGTATGTATGTATGTATGTATTTACGAACATACACACATGCAAATGAAATATTTTTTTTTTTGTACATACATCTAGGACCTCAAAAGAATTGACTAAAATAGGGAAATTTTTCGATTTTGATATACATACTAGGAAACAGTGAAGCCGATATTTGTCTAGACGATGAACAAGATATTTAACTTTCTCAATAGCTTTTCTAGGTTAAAGTTTGAGTAAACAGGCGACTGAAAAGGACTCAAGATATCATCCAACTGATTTGGATGCAGTCCTGAGAGTGCAAAGAGAGAAAAAGAAATAACGAAAGTGTTTTTAGAAATCGACAGCAAATGCATTTGTGAGTAATTATGCACCACAAAGATCAAACCGGATGTTACCCCTATTGAGAAAACGTTGACGACGTGCCACTAAAGTTTCATTTGCTCCAATATGTGAGATGTAGGTTTTTCTCTAAAAATCAAGTGAAATGTCAAAAAAAATTACTCGCTCTCTCTCTCTCTCTCTCTCTCTTTTTGTTTTCAGAAGATATTATCTCTTTGGGTAGTTCCTTAAAAAGCAACGATCGCTAATGAACCCTCACGATCGTGTTCTCTTAAGGTGTAGCAGGATTCAGGATTTCCACGGGTATAATTTTCGTATATATTTATATAGTATTTTGTATAAGAAATTTTCAGAAAAATATTTTTTATTGGGTATAGAAAAGTTTGTCAATAGATCTTCACTTCAATTACCAATCCAACGATCAAATGACTCTTTTAAGTGCCTCGCGCTCGTACATTTAAATTTCGGTTAAATGAATATGTGTACAAATGCAAATTGCTTTATATGCAAATGTTTACTCGAGCCTCTATGTATTCGTCCCCTTGCGCAGCACAGTGTCTCTTTTATACATACATTTGCAATTTTTTGGTTCCCTCTGTTCCTGTCTGTCACCTCAATGCCAACATGTTGACATGTGAGATGTGACAAGTGACAGTGAAGTTGCTTGATGGGAATTGTTTAGCAGCGCATTGTTGCTTGGCGCGTATCTCCCTTGTGTGCATTTCGCTGTACACAAAAGTTGTTCCAGCAGAACAGCAACAACAACAACAACACCAAGGAAAAATGTACAAAACGAAAACGTACAAACAGCAGCAGTAGCAGGAGCAGCAATCACACATCAAACTTCAACAGGAACATAAGCAGGCAAACACATTCATAAGAAGGCTCAGAGTAAAAAAAATAATAATAGAAGCGAAAAAAGAAAGGCGAATCTACATACGCGAGTGTTTCCAACATCAAATGAACAGCAAGAACAGCAACAACAGCCACATACTATAAGCATCAACAATAAAATAAAGCAAGCAGGCAACTATAGAGTGACAATGACAACGACATCACACGTTAAATACACACGTTCATCACAAGTCGTTGTTGTAGAAGTAGTCATACATTAATTTTGAAATATTCACTCCATCAGTCATTTCTGCAGGATGTAAATGACGCAAAAAGGAAATAAATTTCGCGTGAATAAAGTAGAATTTGATTATACGTGGTTGAAATATAATTAAATTTATGCCACCACCAATACAAACGTACTTTCGCAATCTTGCATGTTTTTTTCCACAAGTCCTTAACAGGAAAATGTTTGTGTATATGTGCGTGTGTGTGTGCGTGTGTGTGTGTATGTATTTATGTGAGTAGAAGAGTTAAACAAATAATAAATGATTTTCCTTGCACATGTCTGAAGGCGTAAGAGTGATGAGTTTTAGTATGAAAGTGATTGATATTTTATTATGTGTTGGCTTTTTTTTTTTGAAAATATTAAAGCAAAACAAATAAAGTCATAAATTTTCAGCATTTAATATTTTCTGGGATTTGGGAAGACGTTCCTAATATTGAGTTTTGGGTCCTATTTAGAGGGGGACTTATCAATGTCCCTTGTTTTTCTCTGAAGAGTTTCACATGTCTTTTGATATATTTAGAACATTCCATAGAGTTGGGAATTTGCAGAAGAAATAGAGAACATTTCAATTAAAATTGAGAACATTTAATATGAATTTTTTTGTAATTAAAAAAAATTAAACTTAAGTTAGTAAAAACCTGAAGTTCAATTTGGTCCTTGTCACAGGATTTTGTGCTTTGTCTCAAATGCATTTTGTTTAGAAATTTAACAGAAGATTTCTAAGCCCATAAACCAACAATGTATGCAACATTTTTTTCAATGTTTTTTTTTTTAATTTCAAAGACAACAAACTGCAAACTGACACTCGAAAAAGGACATTTTTAAACTTTACTACTGGGTCGTATGGTGGGACACTTGTCAGCCCTTGTTTTTGAATTGTATAAAATATTGCAAACAAAATTGAAAATTTTGATAAGAAATTGAGAAAATTTCAATTGAAATGGGGAATATTTTAAATAGAATTTTTTCGAAAACATCTTAATAAAATCTTACTGCTTCAACTCAACAACGTTTGATTCGGACCGACTTCAATATGGCTTTTCTCAAGAAGAGAAACTCAACTTAAAAATCCCCTGTAAACCAACAATTTCTGATGCCTTAAATATCCCTTAAATTCACTGTGTGCAACTGACTTATAAGAAACCAATTGAGGCAACAAGATCATGAGTAGCCCAATTAACACTCAGTTTTAGTGCCAGCTTAATCAATAGTTAAAATAGTATTTAACAGAGACGATATCTAAATTTTAGACAAAGTACTAAAGACATGTAAAATATGTTAAAATAAATGAGCAAATAAAAGTCAACTTTAAATCTCTAAACATTAAAATAACAAACACATGTTCCTTTTGACCATTTTTAAACACAGTGACAACATGGATTTCCGTCGACAATAAAATGTGGAAATAATCGCCAGGAGTTTTAATCTTGAATGCCAGTAAACAGCCAGCGTCAATAAGTGCTGCGATGGCGCTGATAACGATGTTGGCGACGACGACGGCGATCATGATGATGATAATTTGGTGTTCGCGGCGATGGCCACGTATCTGGCACCACACAGTCATAGTCATGTTAATGTTTTCCCAACTTTATGATATTTTTACAAGTTTAATTGATTCTGAGCTGAAATATTTATATTCGCTGCCGTTTTCCACATTTTTATTACTCCTCGCTGCAGTCTCCTTTATTATTTTATGTTGCCTGCATTCAGGCTGACACATTTTGCGTTTAATTTCGTTTTTTATGGAAATTAATTTCATGAAACTTTATGATGTCGAAAGATAAAAATTTCTGAAATGGTTGAAATCTTTCCCGGAACATTTGAGTTCATGTACTAAATAAAGTTGTTGAGTTCTTAAACTGTTGTCATGTAGTTGAAAACGTTTGAAGAGGATCACGACAAGACAAATTATTTAACAACGAAGTTTAAGTTTATAATTATGGCGAGCAGTTTTTTATAGGCTGCTCAAAACTATAATTTAATGTTAAAAATACTTATTCTTAAGACTTGGGCTACATGAAATTATGAACTATTAAAATAATCAGCCCCCTATTTGTTTTCAATTGTTACTGAACACATTAGAGTTATTGAGCAAATTCTAAACAAAATTCAGAAATTTTTTAAATTTCCAAAATATATTATTAATTTTTGTTTCAAATATTAATCAATTTATTTGATATTAGGGATTCTCCAGACAAATTGAGAATATTTCAAATGAATTAGAGTTTCTAAGTGTAATTATATGTAAATTTCCAAATGAAATTAAAAACTATTATATAAAATTTCAAAAATTTAACATAAAGTGAACTTTTATTTGCTATTGCAAACATTCGTCGATAGAAGCTGAGAATGTTGTGAGCGAAATTCATAAGATATTTTTTAAGTTTTTCAAATATCAATCAAAAACACTATTCGATATTAAAATATTTCTCAATATAATCGTGATTCTTTTCTTCAAATCGAGAAAACTTTAAATGAAATTGGCACTTGCAAACAAAAATAAAAGATTCTAGAGTGAAACTCTAAGCAGAATCTTTCAATAAAGACATAAAGTTGAATATTCTGCCTGTTTGAGCTTAAAACTGTAAATAGAACCATTTTGATCAAATGAATCAGTCAAATCTTGCAAGTCGCTTCAATATTCATACTAGTGGAGTACTTTGCCCGGCAATTGCGATCACACTTTCATTGGATCATACTGGAAGACGAGTTTAAATAAAATAGGAATATAACGAGTCGCCAAATTATGGTAAAAAAAAATTACCCTAACAGATGTCCCCTCAAAGTTGGGTTAAAACGTTGCCCGATGTTCGGTACAATATATTGGAAAATAAATAAATAGTCTGCTGACAAGTACCAGTTTATTTGTTATACAAGTCTTGCATTGGGGTAATCTGATACGATTTGTTGCGAGTGTCAAAGAACTTAACCAAAATGCACGATGTTAATTGTAAATAAAAAAAAAGTTTTCAGAGAATTGTCTTAATATTTTTCATTGTAATCGACAATTATGTGTGAACAAAATATCAGCCCAGTGCTGGCCCCGGCTTTGCTGGCATACCTCTATCGAACTTCAAATCTTTATTCAAAATTCGCATCTGCGATGTTCCTGAGATGTTGAATTGTTGGGCTCTTTCGCCACATTATCGTTTACAGCAGCATTATTTTCCAGAGAACGAACTGGGCCAGCATGCGCAGGTGTTTTTACATTTTCTACCGGTTTGCTGTACTTTGCGCACACTTCTCCCGATTGTGGACCCTGTGTTTGGTCGATAAATAAAAATACAACGCTGATCAAATGAAGTGGAATGAGTGGTTCAAATATATCAATATTCATATTAAGAATACAAATATTTCTTGCCAATGAAACTTTTTAAAAAAAATGACTATATCTTTTACAATCACGTCTAATCGCATTCTTTATTATTTTCATAACATATCAATTTCACACGATGACACTTTCATATATTATTTGAATTTTTCACAAAACTTAATTTAATGTAGATATTATAGTCCGAAGTGCTTAAGTGCATTTTGTCGCTTACAATATGATCAAAAATATGACTCGATGTGTACTCGTATTCCATCTGTACACAAAAGAATTATTGCTAAAAAGAAATCTTACACTTTTTTAAATATGCAAAAATACATCGTCGCCAAATTCTTGCTTTTACCGTCTTCTATGTCAGAACTCTTCTAATTTGAATAGACACTTGACTTCTATTAGCCAGATAAGACAATAAGTAGGCCTTAACGGTAAAAGTAAATTGTTGTCGACAACAACAATTTGTTTAGGTGGTATGAATGTGACTATTGTGACGACTTCCGGCATAGGGGAGATTGTTATTTGTTTATGATTTTGACAACTGGCTAAATGATAGATAAATTGGCAGCAACCTTTAAACAATTTGCCTCTGACATGCCTGTGTATATCTACTTAACTTTGATTGTAAAACTAATTGAGCGGGCCCATTAATTAACTAAAAACCTTTTTAATATTTCTTTTCATTCACTTTCGCAACCATCTCTTATAAAACCTAACACGTCGTTATTTTGAAATAAAAAAAAAGTATATGTATGTTTACAGACATGTACAATATGTATGTATGTACAATATGTATGTATGTATATGTATATTTATATGCCTGTACATATATGTATGTATGTAGATAAACCCCCTCGGTAGATGTCAACTTGTCACACATCACACAAAATCGAAATGTTAAGACACTCAATCACAAAACCTTTCTGAATATTTAATTTCTTTTGTGTGTACATCACTGTGATAAAAAACAAAAACCAAAAAACAACAACAACAACAACAACAATAATAAGAAGAAAACAACATCTTGAAATATAAGATTCTAGGGAAATACAAAAAAAAAAGAAAAAATAACAGCAAAACGTTGCAAAGAAAAATGATGAATCGTTTTCAATTTCATTTCAAGAACGTAATGAAAATACAAAACTGTCATTGTCGTATCTTGTCAATTTTGCAATTATATAGAGAACAGAATTGTTTTTGTTATTGTTCAACCAGATGACATAAGATAATAATAAGCAAATATTTCAAAATGAGCCAGCCACAAACAGCAATCTTGAATGAATACAACAACAACAACAAAAAAGAGCCAAAAAAAAACAAAAAGAGAAAATGCAAAACAAATAAATAAAATAAAGAAATATTGTACGAATGTATGTATTTATGTATAAAACTCTACATACAATAAGTATTGTGAGAATTTGATTCAGTCATTCATATAATAATGCCGAGATTTGATTTGACAGTTTACAGCAGCTGCTACTGTCCATTTAAATCATTGTCACTTAATGCCCCGGCACAACACATCGCAACCCATCACTATCATTCATCCAAATCAACATCAGTTTTATTTATGCTTTTTTCTCTCTCCACGGTTTGTTGCTTTCACAGTGAGTGCTGTTGTTGTAGTCGCATCGTAGATGCTTAGACGAGATGTTGCTGACGCTAGTGCCGCTGCTGGTATTTTCTTCTCCGCTGCTGTTGGGTCTATCTACAAGACATGTTTTTGAAAAGCTGTAATTTAAAAATACGTACGAGTATGCGGATAACTTTATATATATATATATATGTGTGTGTGTGTGTATATGGATACGCCAATGTGAGCATAAGCTTGCATAAGTTGGGCTGGGGCTACGCTTCCTTGTCTGCCATGGAAACAGAAGCAAAAAGTACAAACAAGTTGGCAAGCAAAAACTTGACAACTCTCATCCTTTTGTTGGGGCTTGACTATGATATCACTGTCACTTTTGTTATACTTTGCATTTCTAAAATGCTCGTTTCCTTTTTCGTTCTTAACATTCTATTCGTGTTCGCGTTTTGCTTAATGTCACTCAATCCAGTAACGAGTTGTATCAATTGTGACAGTATTATTGTATGGAAATTGTGATGAATAAGTTTGTTTGTTTCTTTGGTTAATTGGTGTTGAAATATTTTAGTAATACGAGGCATCAAAAAGACCAACAATTTCAGTACAAGGAGATTGTACGGAAATTTAAGGTTTGTCATTATTCAACCAAATGAACAGAGCGGTGGAAAGCTGTTTTCAAATGGATATTGGACAGCCGAAAAAGAAAACCCAAGGAAAAATAAAAAAGGCGGATAAAAATAATTAACTTTTATGAAAAATTTTTTAAAATTTAAGTTTTATACCTAAATTTATTTAATTTTCTAACAGTTCTGCAGTTTCGACTCCTGCTTGCAAGTTATTAACTTTTCTGCAGACACTAAACAAATATTTCATTCATTATACTAATTATAATTATTAAATTTAATAAATAAAAATTTAAATTTTTTTGGTTTGCATTTTAATAGTTCATTTATAAAGTTTTAGTAATTATTTATTACATATTGCGATATACAGACCCTGGCGGCAAAGCAGGCTAAATCAATCTCAGAGCAAGGAACCAGCGCCAAAATGTTTTCTCACAACAGCTGGAATACATTTACATATAAGCCAACACTAACTCCTCCCCTGCATTCCTCTACTCGTTTCACAATTGCATAGAACAAAATTTTCCAACTGTGTTACGTTCTACATTCAACTTGGACACCTTCTAAATTCCACCTGAAGCTCTAAGTTTGCCCTTTCCAAAGCAAATCGTAAACGCCGCTAACAGATCCTTAACACTATCACTACAGGCAAAATGAGGAATTATGGAGTTCAGGGATGTGTAAGATCGGAAACTGAATAAGTTAAAAATTAAAGAGTCCTTGTTTTCTGCTGCATCAATAGGGTATACGTCACCTTTTTTACTGTCGATCAAGTGGTTTTTCTGTTGGCTCAACAATTTATCAGACATTCTAGAATAATGTAAAAAACTCTGACAGAAATTCCCCACAATATCTAGCGGCATCATTGCCGCAAAAATAAAAGTCTGATCGGACATAATCCCAAAAATTTTGACATTTGTAATCAGTATGCTGAGGAAAATAATCACAGAAATAGATGAACCCTTGACAAACGTTACTCAATTATCAGACCTCGATTCAGGCAATTTTTAGGCGGCTTCGTGATTCTTTTATGGCATTATCTAGTCGTCTATCTCAGCAAGCCATCATAAATCAATCCATAAAAGACAAGATTTTATCTTGAAAAATACACTGCGACGGACCTCATTTCTTCACTAAATTAGGCGAAGCTCGGTGTTTGGTGAGGTAGTCAATAAATTTGTATATAGAAATATATAGATGACGTTGATGCGGTCGAAATCTGGATTAAACAAGATGGTGGCACGTTCCCCATACGATCACCACAACCATTTATTTTATTATTAGTAACAAAATTTAGTGGAAACTGGATTTTCAGAAATGAACCGGTCGAGATAAGGAGCTTTGATACCTTTCGTATAATTTCCTGGGGCAATACCTGAAGTCTTCGGTTTATATTGAAAAGAAAAACAACAACAATTGAAGGCTTTGCGGCCAATATTGTTCGTCTTAGTCGTTACGAACTTCCAGCAATGCTCGTAAAAAATATATATTAAAATGGACGTTAAAAAGTGGGCTTCAGCAAAAAACGCTACAGTGGCAATTTGCTCAGCATCAGTTTCAAATGTTAATGCCACGTATTCAATTTACTTGAACACGCTGTCTTACGATATTGAACCTCAAAGTTTGCCAGTATCGGAATCGAACCTACAACCTCTCTACTCTTGGTCGCATACTCTTCTCAGCCACATCATCCCTCCAGCCTGTCCTGCTTAAGTCAGTCAGTTTGCTCTTAGCCAGTTTGCCATTATGCAAAATGCTGGTAAATGTTCACTTTCGATTTGGTGGGAAAGGCCCTTAAGCTGTTTGTGTTTCTTGTAATTTCAGCTTCAAAGTTAAATTTGGCCAAAACTATTCAATTTTAATAGTTTAGAATGGAAACTAATAAATTTTGATGGATCATTTGTCTTTTTCCGCCTAGAAAATGTCATTTTCTAAAAATCCGTTCAATACTCCATATCAACAATTATTTGCCTTTTTTTTTTGTTATACAACAAAATTTCTCTCTCCGCATCTTAAAATACAAATTTGCCCTGAAATAAGTAATCTGATATGAATAAAAAACATCCTTTTTAACCACAACCATTAATAATTATCAGCCGCACTCACACACAAAAGGCATTAAATTAATGTACATTTAGAAAAAAACTACCTCTGGGCTTCACACAAAAAATAAGAAGAAAAAACCTTCAAAACAAATGATTTCATTAATCTTTAGCTTCCTTAAATTATACACTTTATATTAATGACAAAATAGTTCTAAATAATGAAAGGCCATAAAATAGCAAACAACAAAATCAGGACAACTTACGACAGCGACAAACTCAACGGAGAATGGAGACGATGAAAACGAACAACAACAACAACAACAAGAAGAACAAAAATAAAGCAACACATCAATACACGATTAAAAACATGTCGATTAGACATCAATTTCACAAATGAAAGCAAAAGAGACACATGCCCGACATCAGCCTTTAGTGAATGTAATACGATGCCACGCAAAGTGCTGAGAATGGGCCACAAAGAAAAAAGACTTGACTGCTGCGGACAAAAATGAAAAATCTTAAAGATACTGACGACAGCCAGACAGGCAGGCAGGCTAAACTACTCCAGCCACTTCACTTTAATGCCCAACTATTTTTTTTTGTTTTTTTTTTTTTTGTTTTGTTTTGGATTTTTGTAAAATAATGACAAAGAAATTAAAATGATATCTTATGACAAGAAAAGATCGACCTGTGATGTGAGCTCGCTCAATTGTGCCAAGTAGAATGGCGCAGATATCATATTTCAGGAACTGAACTGACTGACTGACAGCCAGCGTAAGAACCAGTGAAAACTTGCCTGATGCACTGTCCTGATTACCTTGAAAGATTTTCATACGACTTATGAATAATGTATGACTAGCCAGCATTTTAGGGCATCTTAAATTTATCACTTATATCAAACCCTTTTTAACTAAACACCAACAACTCAGGCCATACGAGTTCTTAACAAATAACGAAGTCAACTGTAGGGTCCCTTAAAGGCACATTTATTAACGCTGCTGTCAGTGTACGGCGAACACAAAATAAATATAAATACATATATTTTCGCATTCAGTTTGAGTAAAATCACTGAGATAGAAACGACATTAAGATGATATCCTGCTGCTGTTGTTCAGCTGGTTGGCTATTTACTTAGTGAGCTGTTTGGTGTTCAGGTATGTGTCCCATGACAAGATGACCAGCAACAAAAACAGCTACAACATAGTTCAACTTGGCTTAATAGCCTGTATCCGTAGAACCAGGTATGGGTGTGCGTGAGTGTGCGTGAGTGTGCGTGAGTGTGTGTGTGTTTGCTTAGTCCATAAGAGTTTGTAACTAACAAAACCACCAAGTATGCAACCATCTAATTTATGACTTAATTATCGGGCCATATTTAATGTGTCAAATAAACTAAAGTATTAAACAATGCCGTACAAAAACACACTCACGCACACACTCACGCACACACGCAGCCACACACACTAACCTTTAGTTCGTCTGAGATTTTTTTCGCTCGCTGCTGTGTTTTGTACGAGTAAATGTGTATGTGTGTGTGTGTGTGTGTGTGTGTGTGGCAGCCAACATTTAGTGGTGTCTCTGGGTTGGTGTTATCTGGACTTATTAAGCATTGGTTTTATTGTTAATGTTGTTGCTGTTATTATTAAATAAGCTACAAGTCAAATTGCCTTGTTGGAGTCCATTTGCTGGTTAAAAATGTGTCGGGCTCGTTGTCTGTCTGTCCGTTTCGGTGGGTTTTTTTCTCTCGTTGGTCAGCTTGTACGATATTATGATGAAAACAGCATTATTTTACAGTAGTTTAAGGGGACAGTTTGGTAGTTGAATATTATTTCATGAACTGGCCTATGGTTGGTTTTAGTTTAAAAAGTAAATTCGGAAACCTTCACGAAAGATTTGATAAGCAAAACGGAGATTAACCGGCTCCCGGGTAAGCCCCGGCTAAGCGCTAAGCATAAAGTCCCAAGGCAATGTTTTTTCTTTGTTATCATTTTCTTCATAAAAATATGGCAAAATTGAAAATTGAATTGAATAAACAAAAGTAGGCAATAAATATAATATTTACATTTGATATTAAAGGGTATATTTTATACGGACCGGACCTACTTTAGGGGGTCGCCGAATAGTTATTGTCTTGCCACAGCTACACGTTTTAGTCCGCAGCTAAATTATGGGGAACATTGCATGAGTCTAGTTAAAGGCAGATATTCCTTTTAGAATTTAGCCTGCCAGCTCTACCTCTTTGATTTCGTTACTTGTCACAGAATTGGCAGCGAGAAGGATTAGTTTTTCATTATTTTCTGCGAAAAGTAAAATATGCTCTAATTAAAGTATTGCAACAACAACAAAACAAACACAATATCTACCGAAACCACTGTTTTAGTTTGTTTGGTATTTAACGTTTCTAAACCTTTTTTGTAGATACAACAATCCTTTAGATGTTGGAATTAAGTCGCACCTTAAGTTGTTGGCTGTTGTTGTTTTAGTTACCAGCACGACAAGGCGTCAGTGCTTGCCTGAGTATGTGGGGACGGACGTGCCTTTAAGCTTTCTAAGCGTTAAACTTATAACAGTCAACTAAATTTATATTGCATGGAAAAAAAAGAAACAACGGTCGGACAGACAGACACGCATATATGAACATTTTTATATTGTTGCTATTTCAAACATGTTGTATTCTTTCTGTTGTTACTCTTTTGTCATTGTGTGGTTGTTGTTGCAATAAAATTCCATTTAAAGTGGCAGCGATTATATCTCAACAGACCATTAAAGTCACTCAAATGACAACTACTATTCTACCCACCACCAACACCAACACCAACACCACCACCACCATCATTGTCGAGAACATCATTTTCTTCATCACCATCGCCATCGCCATCACCAACAGCAGCAGCAGCAGCAGCAGCAACATCATCGGTATCATCATCTCCATCAGCCCATGCCTCGAACTACCTTTTTTCTTCAAGTTCATGTTTATTCCGCTGCTCTTATAATACAAATACGTGCATGTAAATTTCCTGGCTCGAGAGAATACATTAAAGAATTTACTGTGATTTTCAAAAAATTTTTACGACCTCATATGATTTTGGTTTATGGACCTTTTATGTGTGTGTGTGTATGTGTGTGCGTGTGTGTGTATTTATTTCACTTTTTTTACATTTTATTATATATTACACAATTCCATTGGTTGTAAGACCTTTCTGGCGATGGGCTGAATAAATGTGGAGAATGTTGTTGATAAAAATGTGCTGATATGTTGTTTATAAAATATAGTCATAAAATTAATGTAACTTAATACGATTGCAAATGAATCATATCAGTAGACGGATCAGCAATTCGAAGAATCAATTAAATATGACATCAGTATGGCCAACATCTGTTAATTAAGATAACGAAATCAATTTAAATATCAGAAACTTTGTTGTTGTTGGTTAATAGCCAGTAAAATATAAAGTTTTGTTGTCCCAATCTACACATGATCTTAATGATATAGTAAATTACTATAGTTACTAATGAATGCATTAATTAGAGAGTTTGAGGTTGGTGTTACTTCCAGACATTTTATAAATAAAGTATTTGCAGGTAACCTGCTGTGAGAGGACCATCATCTTTCAGGAAGCTTTTGTTTGCTGATTGCTGGCATCCGTTTGTAACAATAAAAGTCAAAATGTTGTTTTATTATTTAATAATAAAAGACTGAATTTTTCTTTGCTTGAGTCTTTATTTTTAAAACTCATTTTTGCAGCTTTGGGTCAAATTTTTAATATATCATATAATGTTCTTCAGCAAAGCATTTTAATCTGATAAATCAATATGGTCTTCCTTTTCACGCTTAATGATGACCCCTCCCTCGTTGTCAAACAAGCACTTGGTCTGACCACTTGATAGATCATTTGTCAGGTGATGGGCAACCGCGAAGCACTTGGTTGTCCCCCTTCTTATAGTCTACAATTCTCTGTATTTATCTCCTTAAAATATTAATAATTAACAACTTTTTTTTTTATTTAAGAAATGTAGCACAAACTAAAGGTCAGAAATACTTAAGTTAGAAAATAGCTGTTTGAAAAACCTCGGAAGGAAAATGTTAACAACAAAGATCGCTTGCAACAGAGTCAGAAAGGATTGTGCTGGGTTTCACCTATAACTATTGCGGCCGCAGACAGACGCACCCATTGTTTGGTGCTACGAGTACTTTTTTAAGAACGCATATTAGTTGGGAAGTCAGTTTTCATTTGATCATCTGTTACACTGTGATAAATATCTTGGTACTCACTGCCTTGTACATATAGTAAGAGACGATTAAAGACCGGCGCTTTGATAATATTTCTGCGGAAGGTAATCGGCAGACAATTACAACTGATTGCGTTAAACGATTGCAGCAAAAATTCTTGATAGTCCAGTCTTGTTTTTTAATAAAATGTTTTATTAAATAAAAGCAATTATTTTGAGTATTAAAAATCTGTATTTGAATCCTTATAACTTTCAAAGATGATGTGCAGCAAGTGGCTGACGCAGGCATTAACTGCTGCATTAACTCTGTATGACAACAGGTGTAACATTTTCACTAAAAGTCACTGTAGGTGGCATTTGGTGATGCCCTATTGCATGTTGCGTCTGATCGCCAGCCTCATCTACAACTACAAAATTGCAAGCAGAAGGAGCAGTCCATGGGAATCCGCACCTGTAACTTTGTTTTCGGTTCCCAGCTAAGCGACGAAATGTTTCATCAATTGAGGCACTGCGATTAGGAAATTCTAGTGAATTTTTAATCTATACGAATACCATCGATATTTTTAAGCTACAGCAGCACAATTATTGACCCTGTAGCACAATGCAGGAACGTTACGCCCCATAGATAGAGTGACCAAAGAACGGGAAAAGTTTGCTCCTCAGTTAATCGTCATTAATATAAAAATTAAATTTCATACATATTTGAAATTGACAGACAACAGCTGTGTGTCATATGCAGACCGCGTGAATACAGCGAACTAGTGATTACAAACTATCTTGCTTGCTTTCTTGGGGCCGAATTAACGTACATTTGTACATATATCGTATATTTCACATGAATATTTCACAGCAACTTCAAGTTCTTTAAACTGAATGTCAGTATGACATTTAGACAATTTGTTTTGCGAGCGAGAATTAAATAAACCTCTCAGTACAGCGGGTGTTTGCGTTGCAATCGTCTGCAACTTAGCGGCCTGCCCAAAACTTTTCTGGCCTTGCCTTCAGTCCTGTTCAAATCACAGCTTGACAACTAGATAAATACCATTTCCAAACTATATTTTTGTTATATGAAATTCTTTTGTTCTCGTTCACAGCTACGCACTGCAGAGAACCCAGTGATTTTGTTATTAACAACGTCGTAAAAATGAATTAATATGATAAATTATAGGTTTCTGCACACACACACACACACACACACACACACACACACAGTATAGGACGTGCAGGCCGCTAAGACATGTACGACTGCATAAACACACATCCACGTACATGAAGTGCAAACGCATGAGTGAGACCAGTGAAAAGCCCTTAACATAAATTAAACATTTGCTTTGATATGAAAAGTAAAACTAAAAATGACTCGTTTTCCTTTTTTTTAAGACAGCAGGAGTTCAACAAAAAAAAAAACAAAAAAACAATCAGGCCGCTTTATTTGGTATCAAATGAATTACTTTTCTCTTTAGGAATCTCTTTAAGGAATACTCGTACAAGCAAATAAATATATATTGTTTGATTTAACTGACAGGGGCAACAGCGGGGAGGCACCACCTTGACAATGATAGTTCTCGGTTGTTTCTTATTACAAATATATACGACTACATACACATGTACATGTAAGTGTATAAATATATATATAAATTTTTTGCTCTTGTTACCTTTATTTTTTTTAGTCCCTTTTTCTACTTACTTGACTCTGTCGACTGATTTAACAACCTTAATACCACAAATAACAGCAACATGAGAATTAGAGTTTAACTTTGCTGACACAACAGGAAACCTTTAGAAGTTCATTTTTTCTTTCTGCTTCTTTATCTTCATCTTGTTCTTCTCAGCTTCCTCTGTACGTCCATGCGTTTGTGTGAATGCTGTGAAATGATTACTCCTCTTCTGTATACACACACATACATACATATAGAGATATTTGAGTCCTCTGCTGGTGGCTGACTTAACCTATTCGATGGGGTTTTACTTTAAACGCCTTGTGTGCGTTTACGAGTAAGTGTGCGATTGTGTGTGTGTGTGTGTGTGTGTGTGTGTTTGAGAAGTTATTTAAGAATTCTGTGAAATCTGCAAATTGCCATGTCATTATTTGTTAGCATCAACAACATGAACTTATCCCCAGAACACTCGATTGCCACCCATTGACATTAGACGCATTAGACATCTTTTGAATTTATTTGAAGGCGGCAATTCATTCGATGCGTATTTAAGTATGGGGTGTGACCGTGCGCAGAGTTTAGCTCATTCTTTAAGCTGGCAGTTGGCATTATGTCTGCATTAAATTGGTACATGGTGTCAAAACTTGTAATTGGCAACATGAAAATATTTCTGCCATTTATTTGCCTACAAAAAGCACGAACAGACTTTGGCCGCTCGCTGACAATACAGACGCAAAGATTTTTGATTTGTTTGCTGGAGTTTCTTCCATCGTTTGGGCATAAAATAAAGCTGGTGGTATAATTCAAATTAATTGTTGCTTCTACGGGCAGTTTATGTCCTTCAAGAGCTAGAACTTAAATGTCAGGGCATGCCAATCAGCTTCAAAGATCAGAGAGGAGAAGTAGTCGAAGCGGATTTTTGAACTTTATGCTGCAGGAAAATCGCTTTCAAACAATATACTCGCATGTATGTTTTCAATTAAAAATGTTGCTGATTCAGTAGAATTTATTTAGAATTATTTAGCATATACCATGACAAGTTACACGAGTAAGCAGCAAGTTTAAATAATAAATAATTGTGCAAACTCTAGCCGAGTTGCGCCGATTTGACGACATATATGGCGACGCTTCGCAGTCGACTTTCCAATATTCGTGGCCATATTTGGGATGAGCAGCTGGTGAACCCAACGCCGGCATATCAAAGGAACGCAGTAGTCTGTGAAAGTGTTCAGGATAAGTCGAGACAAATGATATCCAGCCCTTGGCATTTCGCAGACTTCAAGTTGCGGAATTTTGTATCTGGACTTGTCGACACACCCAAAAAAGGTCAAAATTACTAATGATTATAGGCAACTCAGAGCTTTTGAAAGCGGAACAAAATATTTGGAAAAGCAACCAAATATTGGCCCTCTCTACAGCAAAATTTTCGTAAAGAAGACAACACCAAGTCACACAAGGTGAAATGCTTTCACATAGACTTACAGTTAAGTGTGGACCAGCAACACAAAAAAAAACGGTTCTGAAATCACTACAGGCCCGAGTTCTTCAATCATACGGCTGTTAAGAATCTTGTGGTTGCAGCAGTATAGCACTACTTGCCACACACATCGGGCGGTATGATGCACATCAAGGTTTTGAGGTTATAGTTATCAGGTGACGCGCATTAGCCAGCAAGGTCGTGGGCTTTATTTGTGTGGTGCTTCAAAAGTCGCAGGTTTTGTGCCCATAACACGGAATCCGACAAAGTCACTGACAATTAAACCACACGGCTCCGTACCAACGTCACAACAATGTCATATTCGTTGCACTTTGACTTACGCGAATCCTCATAATAGATAAAACAATAACTTTTCATTAATTATTTCAAGATATATCCGATTTTATTGAAAACCCGTTTCTAAGATAAAAACATAAAAAGTTCGCTAAATTCACGAAACTCTGTTTCAAGTCTTCAAGGCGAGAGCGGAGATTTTTGTTCTGATTTGGGGACATCAATGTGTTTTCGCTACTTAACTTGGACACGTGAATTTCCTTAGTCAAGACCTGTAGGGGAGTGCGTGGTTTCAAACTAAAATTTATGTATTAAAAGAACAAAATTAAACTTGTGTTTAAGATCCTTTTGTGGAATTTTTGTTTTTGTGTCATCAAGTTTAATATTTTTACTTTCAATATGAACTTTCGCCATAACAAAACCCTCCTCCACAAAATAATTCTTAAATAAAATTTGTCCTTAATCCAGCATTTTGCCATCTTCTTTTGCTCAATAATGAGAATATAAATGTCTCAGTACTGGTAGAACAAAGTGCGCGCTAAAAGTAGACCAGCCAAAAATGAATGAGTTTAAGGTACATGAAACAAATCGCCGCGGTAGTAAATTATGTATAGGTTAGAATGAAACATAAAACAAGTTTTACCTTCCAGCAACATTTGACTTATAAACATTATTTATTTTCGAAAAAAATTTTCTTAAATTTCCCCTCATTTAAAATGGTTGTTTCTCCTTTTATCCGCAATGATTAGGGTAGACAGCGGTCAGACGTTTGTAGCCGTATTTTTGCTGTCGTTTTAGACTTTCAAAGAAGGCAGCAGCACGAAAAAACCGTCCGTATATTTTATTTAAATTTTATTTTATGTTATATTTTTGTTGTTGCTACAAACATACATAAATTCAAATGTCAGAAAAAGTGTTTGTTTTCACATTTGACACAATATTTGTTTAATTGTTTTCTGGTTTTATACAGTTTTAGACCATAAGCCTTGTTGGCATTATCTGGACATATTTCAGAAATTTTATTTGCCTTTTTATGGCGTTTTATTTTTATGATAATAAAACATGAAACTTTGTTGGCTAAAGTACTTACATACATACAGATGTATGTGGACAAATGTTTGTTGCTATTACTTTAAGAAAAAATTCTGATGTGAAAGCTGGATGCCAGAAATTAGTGATATCTCTGCTCACACAAATAGCGTGTGCACACAGTAGCCACATGTGTCTATAAATATATTACACACATATCGATGCCTTAATATAGAAAGGCCCTGAGTAACGTTGTCCTAACATTTCAGGAGAGAGAAAAAACTTAAGAACAAATTTAAAGCTTTATAGTCGCGAAACTTTTTTCAACTGTTTACATTTTTGTAATTTTTAGTCGGATCATGTCAATTTCTTAACCAATGATGTGTTGGACGATCATCTTTCGATTTGAGAAAAAAAACCCAGTTAGGGCCCTTCTATATTAAGGTAACAATATGTACACACAAATATATACATGCATATATCCGCAGATATATGTACATAAATGTAATCACCTAAAATCCAAATTTGATCTAATTAACCTAAAATTTTATTCGATTATTTTTAAAACTAACGAAGTTATTCGCAGAATTCAAAAGAGTATCCACAAATCCCTAAATAAAATGGTTTTTTTTTTAATTTAAGTTTTTAATTTTAAAAATTAAACCTTTTACTTTCAGTTACTGTTTCTAAAGTAGAAATATTTACAGACTTGTAACCAGAAGGCAAATGATTTTTACATCTTTTCTATATTCAAAATACCGAGACTACATAGAAAAACATAGTTTCACTAAATAGCTGCTTAATATGGCTGAATCCCCTAATTTTCCATTCTAATCATAACTTTTCCAAAAAAAAAAATGTATATATTTAAGGCTGTTTGGTTTTATAAATCGAGTCAAGCGATCACAGGGACCTGTACCGAAGACAACTGATTCGTTTGAAGAGAGCATAATCTTTCATCATGACAACGCTCGGCCACATGTTGCAAGTTTTGGCTCACCCGCTTTATAGCCCAGACCTTGGCCCCTTTGACTACCAGTTTTTTCGATTGGAAATCAGAAATTGGTTTGATTCATTCTTTACCTCAAAACCGGAGCAGTTCTTTTGGCACGGAGTCCATGTGCCACCAGCAAGATGGCAAAAAGCAGTGGCCAACGATGGACAATACTTTGAATAACGTATCAACTCATTTTGTTAAAAATCCGAATTATTAACTTAATGTATTTAAGGTTATTTGGTTTCAGAAAAAACAGTTCCATTCCATTAATAGAAAACTACTGCTATTTTATTACTTTTATTTTATTAAATATGGCCCCCAATAAATAAATACTCTAAAATCGATGAGGTTTTTTGCTGCTCCCGAAAAAAGTAAAAGTTTACTTACGGACTTTTGAATTTTAGGTAACGATAGGTATAAATTTGTATATAAAATGTGTAATTTTTATTATAAAATTTACCAGAAATTTGTATAGTTAAAAGTTGTCAAGATTTATCTTAATTGTTTGATGCAGTGCAGCCTGCTGCTATCCAATAGACCAGCAGTTTAGACGATAATAGTTTGTGTTAACGCTTGTCAAAAACTGAAATAATACGTGCAGGTGTCAGAGCCAGATATTGTGTAAATGATGAATTAGACGCCAAAATATCTAACATCCCATAAGATTTACGCATTTTTTTTTAAATTTTTATATCATACAACTTTTTCATTTGTTCAGAGTTGCATCCCCACAAAATGCTAACTGACTTAGTCGATCGATCGTCATGCAGCTGAAAGCGAGCTTTTCTTAACGGTATTTTATTTTATTATATTAAAACTATTTTCCTCTTAATTTGTTGAGATTTCATTCAGCACAATGCACTTTTTTATAACAAATACAGTCGTAGACCATCGTCCTCCTAAACCAAAAAAAAAAGGTGGACTTACGCGCACTTCCAGTTACAGATTACAAACATACATGTATTAAACTTATAGGAATGAAGTAAAACACTCACTTTAATATAAGTAAGTGAAAATTTTTTAAATAATTTAGACTTATAGAATTTCGATTTACGGAAGGAGAACTCTGTGTTAATTATTCTCTTAACGCTGCTGCCAATCCAATTAGTTTCAGCCAGAGCAATTTCAAGTCAGACAAATCCTGGCTATAGATGTTCGTTTTTAATTTGGATTATTTTTAATTATTATTATTTTTTTTTCTATTCATATAGAAATAGTTTAATTATAACAAAATTTCGAAACTCTTGCTTAAAATTCAATATTATTTTGAAAATAGACATTAAAGTAAAAAAAAAAAAACAAGAATCCAACTCTGTTAGCAGAGCAAGGTTTCGATCCTCGGACCTCTGGGTTATGGGCCCAGCACGCTTCCACTGCGCCACTCTGCTTCTTGTCAAAGCAAGTTGTTGCTGCCATAAGAAATTTATCAAGAGAAAAGAAACACCATCACCATCAATTACTCCGGTTGACAGTCCTTCCAAAAAGTTTCTGAGTGCCAGGAGTGCGAAACTCATCCTAAGCCCGGATAAGATAAAACTAAGCACAATATCGGGGGCATTCACAGTACATTAAGCCTGTTATAGGCATTTTTACAGAGTGAGTCTATCCAACAATATGCAGACTCTATGCAGCAGTGTGTGGGGCAATGGATTAGCAACTGCGTGGCGCTGGAGTTCAAGGTACAGGCTACTTTACCGCCATCTATATGAAGGCTTAACAGGACTTGCTGCTACCATAGAAGAGCTTGTACGAATTTTTGACTTGTTAAACCCTTGAAAAAAAGTGGAAGGACAGCATTAACGACGGTCGCAAAGAGCCAGACTGGCCCACACCCTCACCATTATTCAATTGTTCTATCAACCCAGATTTGAGGCAGCTCCATATATACATTAAACGGTATTAGCGTTACAACGAAGCCATCACTGGAACTCGAAATATATTAATAATTAATAAAAGTTAATATTATTGTAAAATAAAAAAATTTAATTTATTATTGTAAAATAAAAAAACATTTTACATAAATTAAAAAATCAATTTTTAATTGTCTCTAATTTCAATGTTCATAATACATTTTCCAGGATTAACTTGTACGGCTTAGCTGGGCATCAGTTCCGTTTCCCACATAAAACTTCTGGTTTCGATTTTAAAACAATTTCCCAAAACATTGAAAAATACATGTTTTCATCATAAGCGAACTGGGGGTTCCGTAAATTTTATAAAAAGTATTTATTTTATATATGAAAATTATGCGAATTGAATATAAAAGAAACCATCTAGCAGAGCAAGGTTTCGATCCTCGGACCTCTGGGTTATGGGCCCAGCACGCTTCCACTGCGCCACTCTGCTTCTTGATTCTTGTACTCTTAAGTGTAATATATACATTTACATACATAATTTTGATGTAAATTTTTAGAAAAATATATTAGAATTCATTTGACTAAAGAATCAAGTTTATCCAGTTTTTTTTATTAATGAAAATCACGTGTTTTTATATCACTAAATTTCTGAAAACAAATATGGTATTATTTCAACTAGATTAAAACCTTTTACCATAAATTATGAGCTCAGCTTCATTTTAAAGGTTTTAAGGTCAGAAATATAATAAAAGAACAGCCGGAAGTCTGCTTTTTAATGCAATTTGTTTATAGAAACCACGCGATTTCAAATAAAGCGATATTCAGATAATTGTTGGAATTTTCTCTAAATTATTGCTCTCTTCGTACGAATAAAATTAAAATATTTTCTATTATTTAATGACATTTCTAATACAACACGTTACAGACGCATTCGCTTAAGAGAGAATGGCTAAATTTTAGTAGATCTGTTTCGCTGGTGCAAGATTTTCAACAAGAAAAGTTTTTAATTATTCAAATCATTCTTCTCTGTGTGCATGTTTTCACGGTTTTACTTGCATCACCAAGTTGGGGGCCTGTCATTTTATCGGAATTATGCTGATTAACTCTTCTCATCAACAAGAATCCCTTAATGTAAGTTCTGACTTTAATTCATTTTGTTCCATTGATTTTCAGTGCTGTCAACGCTCTATTCAACTATTCAGTCCATTTTGTTTGTGTTCAGAATTTTTAAAATTCTATTTTACTTTCTTTCTTCTATTAACCTCAGTTTTCAAGAATCCTTTTCCCTTATGAATGATATCTAAAATATTTACCATAAATACTTGTATTAATATTTGGTTTACTATTCTGCATTAATTACTTATCTGTTATATCTTATAGGCCAAATAGTTACCATGATTTATTTGATAACGATTAAAACTTCATTTAGTTTTCAATCTCTGGATAAAAATCATGAAAATGTGTGTTTCTGTTGAAAATAATTGGATGTATGTCAGCAAATGAAGCTTCGTTCGTTTCCTGATCAGATTAAATATTCCTCCTATAGTTGTTCAGTTCAGAAACAAAAAATAAAAATCAGCCTGAACTGAAGTCATTGAAACCAAAATGATGGATGGCCATAATTTGCGTATGCGACTTTTCAAGTCATTTGCATAACAACACAAATTTATTTGCTCATACATTCCAAAATGAATATGCATTTACGACTTACAGCATTTAAAAGACATAATTTAAATGGAAAAACCTGAAAATCTTCAACTTTGTCAAGTTTATAAATCGGATATTAAACTGTCAAAAAAATAACTTTGCTTAACGTACACATCCTTATGGCCGGCAACGCACCATAATTAATACATCGACCGTTAATAATTATTCTGACAACATCAAAGAATACACAGCGTTCGTACGAACCGTTCATAAGTGAATTATTTTCCAAAAAATAAGAGAAAGATATCACCCCAAAAACGCATTTTAATTGTGTCCGAGTAGAGGTGGAATTGAAGAAACGCTACAGATTTTGGTTTCGCTACTGTCATGCTACGAAGAAAAACTGAATTATTGACAACAGTCATGTACAGAAGTATGTGCACGTGTTCCGTTCATGTGACACAATACAGCTGATAGGAAAACTGGAAATCTATTAAATATAAGAGATCAAATAAAGTGGCATTATGGTTGTATGACTTTGCGATAATTTGTGCAATTGATCGACCGTTTGGGAAATTTTTAGGTAAACGTTAGCACACATATGTTATATAATTATAACATAAATTCAGATTATTTGAGTATTTAGAAAGCTGGTCGCATGATTAAATTCGCTAATGAATTACTTACTCAAACCGAAGAACTAACTTAGCGGCCGTGAAGCAGCTGGTAGTCCCCCTTCTGGCTCACTGGAATTACACACAATAGATGACTATTGTTACTAATGATCTCAACCGCCACAATTCCAACGCTACCAGAGCACTACGCCAGATCTGTTGGAAGTCAGAGTCACATGAATTGGATAATCCGAAGTCCACTGGCCTGGGAATTACACACCCCAGCACTTGGCCATCAAGACTGATGACTAAAACACACAGATATTTGTAAGTCCAATAACAAGTTTCGTTTCTACGACTTTAATTTTTTTTTAACTTCACTAAAAAAAAGTAAAAGCCGGGCATCGATTCTAGGAAAAGCCCATCCTTAACCTTCTTTCGGGGTTCAGGTAGAACTAACTGATTTTCTAGTACTTGCAGAACTGTTAAGTTGCCACACTTTAAACAAAGTGATATAATCAATAGTCCAGATAATTGACTTTCATCACTGCGTCCCAACAAGTGCTGCCAACACAACAGACCATCTCTAAGATTGTATAACCGGAGTAAAAATATGGAATATGCAAATCAAAAGCCATTAATAACACACATACACACACACACATTTTGACATTTTTCGTTTTACTTCTTTTAGTGATAATTTTTCATGTGTCGTATGAACAAATTCATAAATACATACAGATGTGTGCGTGTGTATGCATGAATGTGTTCATATGACAAAATTTTTGTGAGGTGCTCTTTTATACAATATTTGACTGTGGTCCAGGGTATAAACGAAACAAGAAATGTGATGACAGTTTAAATTGAAAACGACAGACGATAAACACAACATACATGCAGACACCACTGAGAGCCACATCAACTTAACGATAAACATTTATAACAGCATAAAAAACAAACAAAAATATCATAAAATAACAACAAAATTAATATTGAAAAAGAAAAACAAATTTTGAAATTTTTTGACATTCACAATATTGTGGACAACATAAAGATTTCTGAACTTTTGAAGCGCATCATCATCATCAACCTCATCATTACCGGGCATAAAAGGGAAACGAAGCGGCACCGGCGCGGTATGAGTGTGTCAATATACTGCTTGTTATAGCCCAGAGACAGGAAGAGGCACAGTCTTAGACGACCACTTTCAACGCCAGCACAACTGCACACACCAATACACGGCCGGCCATACCGAACAACACGAACGAAAAAGAAAACCACACGCCGCTTAACAGCCTCAAAAAGACATTAATAACAAATGACAACTGAATAATTTTAAAAATTGCGTATGTCATATTTCAAGCGTTAAATATCAACAATCAACAATTTTAATAGCAAACAACAAATGTCAAATAAGAGACAATAATCATGAGTATGACGAAAGCCAGCAACAAATTCGTAAGCGTAAACGCACAAAAAAATGTCCAAAAACAACAAAGAAAAAGAAACGGTTTGGGGAAAAATGAAGTGATTTTTGTTTGCCGAGATTTTACGCCTGTTTCCAACACACACAGCCATACATATGTACATACACACATACATACATACCTATTTGCCCAAAAATAAACAGAACAGAACAGAACAGAACCGCAAATAAAAATTTATAATTTGTCTTAGTGCTTAAGAACGCGTTCGCTTGTGTGTGTACGAGCGGCAAAATCATAAAATACCAAAGGCAAGCGATGGCCTGCTATATGCTGATGATATTAAAGGCACTGATGTGCGAGATATTTATCTTTATAAACAGTGACAACTGAGTAAAACAGCAGCATCGACAGCATTAAGTAACTATTGCATAAAATTTATGACACAATGGGCCCAGAATAAAAAAATTATACCTTCATGTGCTGAAAGAACGCAAGACTTTTACATCACTTAGACTCCAGTCAAGTCTTATACAACAGCTTTGCTGATTACCTTCTAGACAACGGGCTGAGGTGAAACTAAACGAGTACAGACTTTCGTGTACTTGAAACACGTTTTGTGTTCATATTCGTATTTTTATAGCTGAATTGAGTGGCAAATTATCTTTTATTTGCAGATTCGTTTATGTTCTGTGACAAATTTAATTTAAAATATTTTATGATAGTAAAAATATGGCCTTAGAGTGGAAGAGAGAAGATACTGAATTGCTTATCTTATTGTTTATCTGTAGAAATACAGACATACGTTCCGCAGAATATGTAGAGAGGACAAAGAAAAAGGCGGTGGCAAACTAAAATGAGATCAATTGTGAACTGCTAAAGAAGGTTCAAAGAAGACAACTTGATAAGTTAATCATTAAGACTTTTTTCATCGTATGAATTGGGAATTGTATTAGCAAAGACGCAAATTTAATTTTTTTTCAAGTTTTGAAAGTGTTTTTTATCTTGAACAGGAGTCTTGATTTTCCGGAAATTGATTTGACTGCTCTCAGTGCGACAAAGTTTTTCCAGCACATAAATTTTGGTTAAGACAACATGGGTCCATTCATTTTAACTATTTACTCTTGCGGCACCAGTGTGACCATATTTGATGCTTTAAGAGACAATAGATACTAATAATTGCATGAAATTGTATAAGTTTGCATTATTACTAAATCATATAGGCCGATAGCCTATGCCGCTAGCCTATGCCGCTAGTGTTTTTAGCTTTATAGTAATTTTAATTCTAATAAATTTTGTAAATAAAAGTTTCAACATGATGTACATTTTGGTGGCAGGCAGCCCAATGTGCATAGTTTTTACATGCATGTATGTATATAAGTATGTGTAGCCAACAACAACAGAAAAGATCTTCAAAGCAGTGACCAAATATTAGGGTGGCACAGCGTAGCCAAGGACCGGCTGCAAACATGATGTAATGCCGAAGAATGTCTGCTGGATACTGCTGCTACGTTGAGGCTGTTTTATTATAATTTTTTTTTTCCTGCTTTTACATCAAGATAGTCTTGTTCATGGCAAATATTGTTGTTATTGTTGCTGTCGCAGCTGATGAAGATGAAAAATGTACAACACATTGAGTGAGGACGCAACAACGCATAAATTAAATTTAATGTGACATTTTTACAAAATGCTCATTTCTCACATTTCATTTATTGTATGCAGCATGAATGAATGAGTACAACAGCAAAAACTTATAAAGAAATTAATGTGGCCAAAGTAGTTCTGAGCTGACAACATAAAAACTCACATAAATAAAATGTAAGAAGCAGACACACACACTCGCATAAATATGTACACACATACACATACGCAAGTATCGAGCAGGAATATACATACATACATATATGGGTTTATGTCAGTAAGAAAGTGTATCAATGGATAAATATGTATGTATGTATGTATGTATGTATTTGTGTATGTTGATTTAAATGATGAAAAAACAGGACGGCAGAAAAAGGAGGAAAAAAAAACAATATTCATGCATCACTGATAAAATGAAATGAATGTCGAAAAATAAAAACCCATAAGAAATATTTTGCCTTAAATTAGCCTCAATTAAATGTTAATGCATTTTGACATTTTTCCCTCTTACGATATACATACACACACACACACACACATATACATACATTTTTCATTTATTTCTTCCTGCTGCTCTTCTGGCTCTTCGGCGAACTACGAAAAACCAATTGCTTTGGCATTGCATCAAATTTGTGAATCTGTGTGTGTGTGTGTGTGTATGTAAAACGTTATAGGTTTCTGTGTGTTAAATTACATTGACTTTGAATTCTTTCAGTTCTTAATATGGATGTTGCCGTTTTATGATGTTGACAACTTAACAACAGTTTCACATTTCTCATTATTTATGCTGAACTCTTGTAGTCACTGTGACGTAAATGTCATAGTCATCGTCAGCGTTGTTTTAGCTGTCTTCCTCGTCATCGTCAACATCATTTTATTGTATTTGTCATTTATTTTTTTCGGTTGATGGCAAACAGATTGTCATTTTGTCAGCATACACACATACATACATAGTTTTCCAAAGAGACATGAACTATTTATTGTTTTTTTCGTTTTGGTTGTTTGTTCTCGATTTTCAAACTCTGATTAGTCGTCACTGTGGTGAGAATTTTAATGAAGGTAATCAATTGTGGTTAATTAAGACGGACAGCTCATACCCAACATGCAAAAATATACTGATGATTGGTATCAATATGTAAAAACGTAAAATCGAAAGATGTTTAAGCAGTTGTCCCTAAGGAGAGAATTTTGTAGGTATGTATGTACTATATGACCTAGTTCTTGTTTTTTAGTGTCCTTGTATTTAAATTCCACATTGGCCTGAAAAGATGGCCATGGCAGCAACAGCTGTATTACGAACATCACTATCATTTAAGAAAGTTGGTCGTTGAGCGTCATATCATCAACGTCCCTGATACAAATCTCGTTGTAGGTATATGAGCAATAATAAAAGTTCCAGCTCGTTGGGAAAAAGATATTGCGGACAAATTTACCAAAACAATTTAACGCGGCAGCTTTTCGAGTGGCAGAAATAAAACAAAAAAATAATTTATAGTGTCTCTAGTATGAAAAGCCAAACTAAAGGCCGGTCGCCAAACTAAAGGCCGGCCACAAAATGTCTTATTGTCAGAACTGCTTTTGTAGCAATAACTACAATTGCGAACTGTTTTATCATATCAACTGGCTGCGTTATCCTTTCCAGTACCTGTCGACTCAGCTGCCGTGCCGTTGCCATCCCTGATCTTTAAATAACAAAAAATGTGGCCAAAGTATCACTCCGTTTATATTGTGCATCCGAATTGTATGTGACAGTATGTTATTCCTTATTCCAACAGCAACATATTTCTGGCAACATTGCTTGAGCGCAATAGCACGAGCTGCATTAATTTCGTGTGGAATTCAAATCACCCACCCATTGATCGAGTTTAAGATGGTCTGATATGGACAACAAATTACAACATATAATGAAAAGAAGTCATGGCTAATGACTTAAACTGAAAAAGAGCTCGTCGGGTTTCTATACTCGTGTCTGTGTTCCAATTTTTTTTTATTGCCTGCTAATTGTCAACAACAATTTTCAAGCAAACTAAGAAAACAATAGTTCAGAAAGTCTTTATCTTGCACTTCATTCAATCACCAGAAGATCTGTATGTCGGTGCTAAGCAGAATTTCCAAAAGTTTATGTAAGTTTTTGTTCTTATGAGTTCTAAAATTATATTCTAATTACTTTGAGAAAAAAAGTAAAAGTAAGTAAAAGTATTAAAAAGATTTATTGGCCATCGTAAAGTATGATTAAAATGAGATTGGGATTGTCTCTGTATGTGCTTTTTGTTCTGTATTTTCAGCATCTTGAAAAACACAACAACAGCAAAAAGATACAACTTTATTATGAAATATGGGATTTTTATGACTAAAATATAAATTTTGAGATACCAAAAAAAAAAAAAAAAAAACACAAAAATTTTATTTACAAAATCTTGTGAATCTGTTTAATTTTCTATAAATTTAATAACAAATATACATATATTTTTCTTCTCATCGTCTCCAACAATAAACATGCATATTAAAAAACCAGTCATAAAAAAGAATTTATTATGACAGTTTTGTGTTCATTCAACAGAAAAATATTTTTTAAATTTAAACAAATTAAATTTTTTCTTCTAATCTACGACAGTTCAACAAAAACTTATGAAATACCTGTTTGTTGTGGTGGCGGAGACACTCTCGGTAATTACAAAATTCTTGATGCAGTTAATCTCTAATGACTTAAAATAGAGGCACTTGGAAATTGTTGGTATTAAAATGACTGGAACGTTTAACAAAACCATAAATGTTACCCTATTACGATCGGTCTATGAAAACAGCTGCGAAATAGCCAATACTTTATAATTTATTTACATATTTTAATGTGGTTAATTGTGGAATATGGCTGCCGTGAGAATCGGAATTGAAATCGACAGGAAATTATCGTCATCATAGTCCGATTATTTTGATTAAAAAAGATTAAAAGATATATAAATAAAACATAAGATCTAGCAAATGGGCGGGTATTAAAAAGAGTTTCGTTGATGCAACCGTTAAACTTGGCCACCTCCACTTTAAGCTGCTTTCGTTGAACGATTGATAGAAAGGATCAAAGTAAACGCTTAAACTGGAAATTTATTTTATTTTAAAGCCATAACTTTTAATTTGTTAACATTTCTAACCAACAGAAATCACTCAGCTATTGAGTTACTGAACGAACTGGCTCATTAGAAAGAGTTGAGCTGAAAAGTTCATACAGTTCAGATAAAAGTTAATTTATGTTCTTTGAGAAAACAATTTCTATATATAGGTTTTTTGGTGTCATCCATTTGAAGTTTCTTCCACTGTTTTTCCATCACAGGGCACTTCGTCCTGGTTTCACGATAGAATGGCACACAAAAAGTAAATTAATTCAACCAACAAAATAGTACAAAATAATATTTTAAAGCAGAAATTAAATATGAACAATGTCTAATGATATTTAAAATACCTCTCCATATAATTAGTATTGAGCAACAAATCTCCATGTCTCTCAGTTCCTCAAATAAAACTTTCACCAGTTTCTGCCTTCGTTAGCGAAATTGTAGTATGAATCAACGTTAGATCCTTAAAAAGATTATTTCTGCTTCAAATATGACACACATGAAACTGTGGCGCCAACACCAAACAAAATCAGTTTGCAATTTTGATAAATGACAGTTTCGTAATGGACTCTACTTTCAGGTGAACTAAGTTTTGTAGAGACAGATCTTACATTGATTGTCAGTAAATAAGGCTAGAAATGTCTTATAATTATGGGAACTGTCAATGTTTGTCTAACAAACTTGTTAGCGAAACATATTGTCAGTCTATTGTACCGCAAACTGATATTGCCAGATATCCAGAAATCTTGAATATACTTGGATTTGCCATTGTCAGATAACTGTAAATAATGTAAGATAATTTTTCCTGTTCAAATTAGTGCACCTGAGAATGACAGCATCGTCAGAGAAACATTACGGTTGGCAATACTGACTGCCCCTATATAAATGAATACCTTGAGCCTGCAAGTACTGGCAAAGTCTAACAACAGATCTGGCAATTTTTGCCAAACATAATCTGTAGATTGTGTAAACTGAATAATTTATTGTCAGACCATTAAATTGTAAGGTTTTCGCCTACGCTGACATTTTACCATCTGGTGGCAATTTTTCATTGTCATTTCGTTGTCATATCTTACGGTATTGTAAAATCTGGCAACGGTTTGTTCATAGTTTCAACAACTCGTGTCATGACATAATTTTTGAAAACCAAAATATCAACATGATTTACAAATTAATGATATTAATTTGATACATTTAATTTTTTTTTTTTTGTTCACACATTTACATATAAACATATTTTGTAAGTTCAACGATCATTTACTAAAAAAAAATATATATATAAATGCATTTCTTTGTATACAAAATTTTTAAATCAATTTCTCTTATTTACTATATCGCCAAGAAAATAAAATTGTTAAATTTACGAGGGTTTTTTATCGTGGAGACATGAAAAAATTGAAAGACAACACAAAATGATTTAATTTATTTGAATAACTTTTAATCTAGAGGTCGTTAAGTTTAAACGCAAAACACATAAATTAACAAATTAATTGACGAAACAAAATTCCAATATATGTAAAATGATCGTATTAATAGAACAAACTATACGACAACTTAATTAAATAAAATTTTTAAATTATTGTTTCAAGTGTTAAGGTCATACATTTAAGAATATACCCAGCAAATTCGGAAATAAAATCAAAATGTCAGGCAAACAGGACAAGAAAGGGCTGTATAATATTAAATGAAAAAGAAAACACTGGCAATAAAATTTAAGAAAAGTATGAAAATATCCCTATTTAAGGTTTCAGAATTTTTATTTCACACTATCGAAAATAACGGTATTTTTTTTTTTTTATAAAAACCTCTAAGAAAAATAAATCTATTAAAAACATAATGCAATATATATGTAGCTCCAACGCCTACTGTAGAGTGTGTTTTTTGTGTGTGTTATACATCCAGATGCATGAATACAGTTGTTTTAATTAGTGTTTGGTACAACTTGATAACATTTTAGTGAACTACTGAACAATTTATAAAATCCAAAAAAAAAAAAAACAAACTAAAATATTTTCAAATTGTTTAATCTGTGTGAAAGCAACATTTTTTTATTATAGAAACGACAGTTTTCATAAAACATCAACGCTTGAACACATTTTCCAGGCAAAACTTTAAAACTAAAACACTTTACAAGAAATCTGATCTAAAGAGAAGAAGATTTCGTTAAGAGCGAAATGTAAAATTAAGAAATTAAAGGGAAAAATATAAAAAAATTAACGGTAAAAAGGTAAAAACCGTGGGATTTTAAGCTCAGTTTAAAAATCACTCGTGCGATTATTCAGTTTGAAAATCACGCAAGTGGTTTCAAAACCACACTTGTTTTGAAATCATGTGATTTTCGAAGTATACGTCTGCTCATAAGAGGCAAAAAAACCTCAAAATCAATAATATTCAACGCAAAATTTTCCATAAACTTGACTCACAAGTCATATAATTTGAACCGATTTTCCAAGTTGACAGTATTAAAAAATAAGCGACAAATGTGAACGAGTAATTACACTATAAGACAATTTTCACATGTTTCGTTAGATATTTTTGCTGGTTTCCTTAAATTTTGCTTCTTTTTGTGTTGCACGAAACGCAAACAAATTCCTTCAGCTCAGCTGTCAGAATTGTCATAATATTGATAACCTTAACACAATCTTTGAGCCCGTGGCAGCAGTTGAATTCGACAAACTTTTCCAATAAAAGAAAACCGAAAATGGAAAAACGAAATATTACACTTAGAAAAAATGACAATACGCCGAGAGGAACCTACTTTTTTCTGACAAATATGGTTGGATCTTATAATATTATAAGATCCAAAAATTATGAAATTGTATACATACAAATTTATATAGAATTATATATTATTGCTAAAGTTATATACACATAAAACGTATCGGCCTTTTCGTAAATACATCACTGCGCTGCCGTATAAACAACGTGTATCTTTTAAGCTATAGAAAGGCTGTTGGAACAAGCCCAAATCAGAAATTTGCATTCAGTTACATATAATGTTTTATGTTGCGGCAACATACAAATGTTGTTGCAACATTATTTAAAAAAAAAACCTTTTTTCTTTGCGTGTACGTGTGAGTACAGACCAAGCCAAGTTCAAAATTACCACAAAAAAAAAACTAAATAAATAAAACCTTTTCAACACTTATGCTGCTTGGCTTAACTTACGACGTCCAAAAATGCTCACATCTTATGGTACGAAAGTTTGAAATGAGTATCAATCAATCACTACATGCAGACGAGAAGAGAAAGAAACACAAACAAATAAATTGAAAAGGAAAAAAATCATTCAAATAGATTTTGGAAATATCTTGGGGAGACAATACAAGAATTATGATATGTGGCATGAAATGTGGTGGCAGCTTAAAACTTTCGAGTTTTGCCTTTAAGAGTTGTACTTTTAAGTTGTCGGGCGGATCTTTTAAATCAAATGGCACGGCTGGCACTAAATGCTGTTAAATGTTGACTGTTTGGTGGGCTGCTTAGAGGGGCCATAAGTACTTGTACACCAGATACATGGATGGTTTTTTCTGCTCTCTAGTTTTTTTTTTTTTTTTTTTTTTTTTTTGGTTTGGTTTGGTAAAAGCCATCCATTCAAACAGTCAAAATGCTAAACAAAATAATGAAAAAAGAGACAGTTGTACTAAAAGCTAGACAGAGAATGATAGCCCGAAATAAAGGAAATACCGAAAGAAAAAATTGTGAAAAGAAAGATGGGAAGGGGTCCTTAACGAATGGAGCTTTTATCGTTAATTTATTGCTGCTTTGTATTTCGTAATTGTGATTGATGACTACGATGAGTATCCGTTGGATATATCAATGTTTTGAGTGGCGCAGGCACAGTGGGTCGAAAACATTTTCCAAAACGAAAAAAATTGCTGATAGCAAAATGGTCGCAGCGCACAAAAAATTATTGCAAAAGACTTTTTTTCAATCATAATGTTATAATTTCCTGTCAAATAAGTTTTATGAAAATATTTCCAATTGGCGTCGCTAGATGTCGACGGCCATCTTATGATATTATTAACGTTTGCCTATTATTCATTTACTAATGCCACGTGTAACTTTTTAAGTTACACGAAAGAGCACTATGTCCTTATCATAAAATTTTATTATAAATTATTATTCTATACGGTTTGGCAGATATAATGATATAGAAAAATTTTTCACACAAAAAAATTATTTGTTAATGTCTTGCACCGATCTTGTTGTATTCCATATCAACCTCTGGAGACTCCAGTAGAATAAAAGGCACTGACGGACTTTAAAGAGCTCGCAAGAGCTATTGCACAGTTAAGGGAAAATCGGCACAAATTTTAAGGTTCATTGTTTTGGCACATCTTCTAAAAAAAACTCTACAATGAACTTCTTGGCTAAAAAAAAGAACTAGTTAATAATATTTTCTGGGGCAGTTTGTTCCGACAACATCATGTTTTTTGCTTACAAGTCCATTGGTTCCACTTTTCATTGTGCAAACGGGCCAGATCTATCACCATTCAAGAACCAATTTCATAATTCTGGCCCAATTTTGAGTCTTTTGCTTGCAGTTCGATCTCGCAAATATGTAAAAAGCATTGGCTTGATGCTCACAAGTGGTCATTTATTTTACAATACATTTCAATTATATTAAAAGTTTCTAGAAATGGTGAAGAATTTTCCCAGCAATAAAAAACCTCTCAAGTAAAAGCAAAAGAGCTAAAACAAAAAGGATAAAGCCAAGTGTTAAATTATAAAGGACATAGAAACAGTACAATCAGGCACCCAAGTACTTCGTTTTGCTTGCTGCTTTTATTTATGAGAATTGGCAGACGCCCATTATTGTTGAAAAGAAATCGTTTGCGAGCCTTGAACAGCAAAACAAATCAAACTGAATTCTAAGTGTTAATGCCAGTTAGAACAATCATCGATTTGCCCATTCTTGCGCCCATCAAGTTTCTAGCAGATGCGTAACAATTTATTATTTATTTATTATTGTGCAGCAACTCAGCGTAGTAAAAATTGCATCGGACTAGTATGTTTGCGGCAGTCTTGTGATCCCTGCTTAAAACGTATGATTTGCAATTATTTTGCCCGCCAAAATATTTTGCCGCAACACTGTGTTGTGTGGCCAAAGTGTTGTCAGCAAACATTTGCGCTAAATAAACGCAATGATAAATTAATAAATTGTCTTTCTTTCGTTTTTGTTTGACCCAAACCGAGACAAAAAAATATATAAGAAATTTTTCATTTTGAATTATGCTTCGCTGGCTTCTTACTTACGATTATTACTTATTGTCAACTGATTTTTCATAAGTCATTAAGTCGCCATCTTTTGTACATTGTGCTGTCACTTTGAGCGCTTTTTTCATTAACGTTTTTTCTTGTTTTATTTTATATTTTTGCTGCTTCTTTATGTATTCAGTAAATATGATATTTTTCATAATTTATATTTTGTTGGTCATATATCATATTTTGACAAGCACAACGTCATTTTCAATCAATATTTATAAACAATTTTCAATATGAAGAAAGAAAAAGAGGAAAGCACAAAATATACGACATATTGCACATAATGAGTTATGAAAACGTAATTATTACTATTATGCTTAAAGTTCTGTTGAAGTTGTTTTTTTTCCCCCCCGGTTGGTTTTTTTTTTTTTTTTGCTATATAATTTTGAATTATGATTTTTTATTTTTGCTTTCTTTGGCTCAACTTATAAAACTGTCAAAAGCTTAAGCTTTCAAAAACACAAGCAGCGGCATGAGCAAAAAACCAGGAATGGGACTTATCATTTGTACAAGCTTGGCATTTGTGCAAATGTATCTGCGTTTCGTTTTCCATAAGGTTGTTGTTTTTTATTTTTTCATTATTCAGCGTGCCAAAATGACCGAAACGTCAAATACCTATTAGCAGTGACAGTGCGAAGTAACCACCACTAACAGGCCGCCGCTACGTTCGCTATGCAGCCCATACAATGGAAATAATTCAACTTCAAAGCATTTTGTTGTCGGCATTTTGCGTTTGATGGCAGAAACAGCTTAAAATGGTTTTTGACGTTTTTAATTCTCTCATACGCGCTCTAAATTTAGTAGTCTTCAATAAAGTTTTATATGAACGTCAAGTCCCTTGATGTCTGTCGTTTATTTTTTTTTTCCTTTTTTTTACATGTGTGTCTGTATGTCTGAACGTTTAGACATTTTGTTGTGGAATAAAAACCAGGCGATTTTTTATATTGATGCCAAGATTTATGGAAGTTAAATGTCATGACAATAAACAGACACATTCAGTATATTTTTTTTTTTTTTTTTTAACGATTGACAGCTACTCAAAGGCTTAAACTGTTATTAAGTGTTGTGTTTTGACGTCTGGCTGATATCTGAGCGATAATATACAGTCACTACTCATTGTGCTTCCTAAAGAGTGCGTTGGAAAGTATTTCCTTTTTTTTTTTTGATTGCAAAAACTGTTTTGTTTTCTATCGCTTAGAAAAAGAGGGTTGTTTAAACGTAAATATTCGGAGGTTCTGAAAGTGCATGTGTGCCGGAAATTAGTTAGAAATGTTAGTGGAAGTGCTAAACGTGTCACACAAATAAAGCGAAGCATAAATTAAAAAGATCATAAAAAGGGTTTATAAACTAATAATGATATTTTAGAATTATATCTGTGCAACTTTTTAAATGGGATATTAAACGATTTTTTTTTACTTCAGCAATGACAGCATCACGTGCTTGCTGTGGACTCTGATGCTTGTTAAGGGGGATTCAGACGGTAATACAAGTCGTACGTGAAGCCAAAGAGCAAATCATATGAAATTATCTCCGTGTTTTAAAAATGAGAGATAAAAAATCGAACTACATATTTTTTTACGTTGACACCACTGGCAACTTTGCACCAAAAATTATTTTTATTTTCTATTGTTATTTCAATCTATTCACAGATATTATTCTTTGTTTGTGTTATTTGTTTACATAGAAATACCTCCCTGGTCTAATGATTTGTGAAGGATTTAAAAAATGTTTAAAAACGATGAGACCCGTACGACTAAAATTTTCAGCCGTATTTTTTCTCTATGTCGTATGGTTTCATTAATTTAAGTTTGGACGACACCATCCGTTGTCTTCTGCTCAAAAATTTCACTTATCGTACGACTTGTTTTATCGTCTAAGTCCCCTTTTAAAGGCCGTATTACACTGTCATACAGATTCGTACGATTCCGCCGCTGACAAGTGTGATAGAAATCTGTTCGACTTCGACAAATCGCATCAAAATGTCTTCTTAAGTTCAACACTATCGCACAAAAAAGTGGCAAAATTTCATGGACGTGTCAGCCTTTAAAAATATGACTGAAGAATGGAATCTTAATATCGTTAGTTGAAAGGCAAAACCACGTTACCAAAAAAAAACGTGAAATCGATTTTTAGATTAATTATCCTGCATATCCACAATATAACACAATTCCTTTCCAAACCTTAAAACTTTAAAAACTATACAAATAAAAATTTTAACTACGAGTGAAAGATCTATAATATGGCACAACAGTGCACACTCGGTACTACGAATTACATTCTTAGTACAAGGCCTTTTTGTAATTCCGACTAAAATAGACCGATCTCTTTGTCCTCAACGAAAAGGGTATGTATTTTATTATGTTTTATTTTCCAGTTCCCATTTTGTAGGGAGATTTTGGTGCACCTCTAGCGGCTAAAAGTTGCACCTCCTGCGTTTTTATAGTGCAAGTAGTAGATTTGGATCATTTTTAATTTAACTGGTAAATAAATTTTAGTCTTCTGGAGTCCTCCCTCTGCCGCAAGTATTTTTTTTTTTTTTCTTTTTGTACCAAATTTCGAATACAAGACACTTATTATCACAGAAATTCACACCAAGTGGCTGTTCACTTCAACATAAAACTTAATTTATTTACAGAGAAGTCAAACGAATACCGCCATTTTTATTGCGAAATAGCAGAAAATTTTGTAGTTTCTGCTACAGAATAACCGGTGCATAGAATTTGAATTTCAAACTACTGGAAGTTGGTAGAAACGAAGGTGCGTATTATGCGACGTATTTACATATATGGTATTTTAATAGTTACGTTGTTTTGCATTTCAGCTGGCGATATGCAACACAGCAATATTAAGTAAATAATACAAAATTATTTTTACTTTTTGGCATCTTAAATAACGTCTTGTTGTATTTTCAGTGTCTAGTGTAATGAAAATTGAGATCACTTTCAAAACCTGTTGTTGTCTAAAACGTGCATGCCCGATCTTGCTATAAGTTTTTAATGATCTGTGTACGAAGTGACCGCAATGAAAACGATAATGATTTGAAACAATTTTTTTTTTTTAATTTAAGCATAATTTTATAACGATGTAATTTTTAAGATTTTCTTATTATAGTCACAATTTAGTTTTTTAGTGCTTGCAACTTAATATTAAATTATCGCTGACATTTTCATCCCGTACACTTTACAAATTGTGTTCAACAACATGTAATTAATATAACGGCTACAAAATTGTGATTTAAAGATAACGAATACAACATTTCATCACTGTTCAAATTGTCGCAATAATTCACATTTTGTTCTGTTTTTCACAAACTCTTACAACATGCACCAACGATACCCACCTACACTGCACAAAACAAGAGAATGAAATACATATTTGAACTGGCAAAATAACAAAAACATTTCTATAGTTCGGGCTAAAATAATATATATTTTTTTTCCTAAAATAAAGCAAATATATAATTAAAACTTGGGAAAATGCTTTCATATTTTGTATAAGTAAATTTTCCATTATATTTTTTTTCCAGTGTAAACATATGTAGATGCCTGCATTTGTGTGTGAGGGTGTGTGTGTGTGTGGAAAAAAAAAGCTGTGCAGCAATGTTGCATGCACTTGTAATTTCATATTTTTCATTTCGATTTTATAAAACAATTAAATGATTGTTTTTATTATTGTTGTTGTTGTCATCGTGTATTGTTAATACCCCCCAATTAAATGATAAATAAAGTCTACCTACATACAAATATACAAACATAAGTATCTTTGTGTATTTATATTTATATTAAACAAATTTCAACAGAACAATAAAAGAAAATGTTGCTCATGCAAGAAATGTTATTATTAATATAAAAAAAAATTTAATTTGTTTGTAAATAAAAAATATTGTAAAATTTTTATGCAAATATTGTTTAAAATGAATATTTATTCTTATCTTTAATATATGGCTTAACACTGAGCATGTAATATTTACATTTTCTGTTAATTATTGCTTACAGAGATGGGAGTCAGTCAGAGTTAATTTATTTACGCACTAAAATCAGATAATACAATTATGAGAGTTTCAATAATAAATCATGGCATATTGTACTATATAATTTTTAATTTTAAAGCTGGAAAAGAAATATTGCTAAAAATTTGTATTGGAATTCTTTCCAGCTTGAGACATTAATTATGAAATATTTCTTTTTATAACTACGATTTGTTAAAGAGGGCTTAACAGTCGTGAAGTTATGGCTATATATTTGTGATTTCTTTTTAAAGGGTCCATCATCGAGGGCTGTGTAATTTTGTGTTTATGTAGATCAAACAAAGTGTGTGTGTAAAATATCATTGAAGTTTTTTAATCCCTTGAAAGGCCGGCGTTTCAGCTAAACGAGGTCGTATGTATTCGAAATAGCTCTGTCCCATAAATCGGCTTTGCCTTGAGAGCTGCTGGGACTTACAGCTTCTTCGTATAGACCTGTGGCTAAAAACGTTCCGCAAAGGAATCTCTAATGGCGTAATGTCGTATGTCATTAGTGGCCTGTTCACTAAGCTGGCACATTTTATGTGCCGTTCTGCGGAAATCATGTTTAGACCAAAACAAATTATGGTCCTCACTGTCCTCAAAAAATAGAGATCCATGACCTCACCAGCCTGAAGTTCACACTGAACAGCTTTCCGGTCTCATGTGTATTTTTATTAATGCAAATGGGACAGGACAATTAAGTTTGCAGCCGCAACTATTCATTCAGAAATGGGTCTTATTGTAAGAAGTTAAGAACCTGCTCTCAACTGCTGCCTGCAGGTCCCAGCTGCTTGTGGATCAATAGAATTTGTTGCGGGCTTACTTATAATCTGCGCCAGGCCCAGGTCTTTTAAGTCATATGAAATCGAAGCCATCGTATTCTGAAACATATTGTTACAGCCAGCGTCAATTTTATCGGCTGATCTTTGCGTTCAGGCTTCATGTGAATGTCAATTCTCTAATTTAGGCACCGTATTACGAGTATTTTCCTGCTTAAAGCGATTATAGCAACCGTAAAATGGCCAAAGTCTGGGGAAACACAGCGCATTTTGATCGAACAATAAAGATTGTTGGCAAGAATTTTGAACACAGCACTTTAGCGGAAGAAACTGACGTAAATAAAATTAATCCAATAGTTGCCATCAATTGCCAAGGCTCGGAAGTTTGCATTGAAAGATCCTGTATAAAGCACTTAACTACCGATCTTTTTAATATCAGTTTATCCAGTAATGGCAAATTGGCAATATATGGATTTGTTTTTAATGATTTGGCAAGACAGACTTAGTAGCAGCCCTTTGAAATGAAGTTGTTTTAATAGCCCCTGGCCCCTGCCAGTTGCTGCAGTTCCAAAGTTCGTTGTTAAAAAATCATTTGTATAAGAAAAATTGATTAAAAAGCACATTATTGAACACATTAAGGTGTGACAAACGTACATATGTCAGAGCCCGTCACATATGCCAGAGCCTGTCACAACACAAAATAAGAAACATCGCTTTAAAAAGGTACCAATTACTTTTCACTTCAGCTGTTGCTGTTGTTTTATTAGCAGACCGAATAGTCTGTGCATTTTGAATCCAATGATACGTTTATGGCCATCGAAATGTTGTCACATGAGTTTCTACGAGTATTCGTTAGTGACCAAAAATGCCAGCCCTAAAAAAAATGGCAAATATAATGAAACGCCGAAAGATTTCTGTGTCTTAAGACCAAGCAAATAGCGCCGGTTCATATCAACAAGAGCCAAGAAAAATAATTTAAAAAGAACTCACTGAAATAAAATAAATTTTATTTAAAAATAAATACGAACATTTCATACAAGATGTCATATTTACAATTATAAATAATATTTATTCTTTTTTACTGGTATGAACTTCTGTTTATTTTCAGCTTTTAATTGTTAAACATGTCATATTTATCTTCTCGCTTCCTTGGTTTACTTTAGCGCAGCTGATACACTCAGGCCAGAGCCAACATAATGGCAAACGGGACAGACAAACAGTCAGTCAGCCCGGCAGTCAGACTAGCACTGATATTCGGACAAATGGCAGACTTGTGCACTGAAAGACAATACACCAGACCAGAAACCAGAAACAGCCAACGACGACCAGGCTTTCGGCCTGCCAACCAACACCAGTAGATTCTTGCTGTTTATTTGCGTTTTTTTTTTTGCAATTTCTTTTAATGAAATTTAATTTATTACACCACTCTTGAAAGTAAGATGAAATGTTGCTGATAATTTATATAAAGTTGTTAAGAAAATAATGGAAAAATATTTATAATCCAGTTAATATTAATTATAAGTAAATAATTTACACAGATGTATTTTTTATTCTACACAAAGACAAAAACTAAAAAAAAACACGAAAAAAGACTGATCGAATTTCATATACAAGAAACTAGAGAAAAGTAAAAAGTTTGATATTAATTGAAATGTTTTGTTTTTATTTGAAATGCAATTAATTAGAAGAGATATTTTTATGGCGCTTAAGGCGGAAATGTCCGTATGACATCCGTTTAAAGTATAATTGAAGTAATTAAATGAAAATATGTGGGCTTGCGAGTAGTTGGCAAGAAAAACGGTAACATAAATAATGCGACTCCTGAAAGTGAGACTTTCCAAAACCTGGTTGCAAACACTCACACTCACACACGCGCACGCAAAGCCAACAATTATAAACAAAATCATGTTAAATTTACATTTAATTTATCATATAGAAATGTCGGCGCATTTAGAGTAAATAGTTGTTTCGATGATGCCCTCTTCATACTCCATTAGAGTGCTTCGTTAGTCAGAACGACTAACATTAGTTATGCTGCCCAAAAAAATCCCCTTTTATTAGTGAAAAATAAAAGAGCTGAATTTACTTAATATTTTTTATAACAGTTCTTATCTAAACAAAATAAAATAAAATAATAATTTTTTTTTCGAACTGCAGTTGCAATAAACAAAATATGACGTTAAAATTGGTACTTTGTCAGAGATTAGAAATCAGTTTGTACACCAACTCAAAATAAAATATGACATACGTAACATTATCTTGGTTAATTTTTTTAATTGTATGTTTCAGTCATAACGAGATTTTTATATTAGATACTGTCATTGAAAAACTTAAAAATAAAATCTTATTTGCTGAGTCTGTCTGCATGTCTTTAAATCTTGTGCAAAATCCTTGGTTTTAAGTCTGCTTTTATTTATGGCTCTGGTTTCTCAGTAGACAACGATAATGCCAGATTTTATGCTTTCATTTAATGATATACCTTCAGCATAACCTTCGTCAACGGTCTGGCTTATATTACTTTCCTTATCACTTTTAAACTTGTTCAGACAATTTTCTATTTCTATGATATTGAATTTTTTGACATTGATAGTCTGAAGAAGGAAGTTTTTAGCGTTACAGACAAAAAACACAGTAAGTGCTTGGTTAGTCGTTTCGACTAACACATCAAGCAAGCCAACTCAAAGCAAAGAAAGCTCCCTTTACGGCAAATGTAATAAGAAATTGAGCAAAGTAACTGTTTTGGTAGTCGAACTGACTAACAAAGCAGTCTAATACAGTAAAAGGAGCGCCGACTAATAAGAAGTATCTAGGATTAAAAAAGATTTACTTTCACACCGTCCAGTATTGCCAGACATCTGTCTACTCCGGCAAATCCGACTCAACTTTATTACTATTTAAATTTATGCGGAATTGTTTGCGCATGACTATCTCCACACAGTAAATAGTGTGGTATTGAAAAGCACTTTGTTGGATCAGCGCAACACATTACCAATTTTTCGCATGGATGTTGTTCCGTAGATATTTCAAGATATTTGACTTTTTTTAATACAGTAAAAAAAAATTAAGCTTTTTTGTGCACATAAAGAAACTATTCGCCAATTAGTTAAATACGCAAAATTCAATAAATGACCTTTAGAAAGGTTAAACCGCCCATAGCAAGACGAGTACCAAGTGTTTTAAAATGTATGTATCCTTTTCCAGGAAGGCGTTCATATTTAAAGCTTAACTAGTAGTAGTCCATGTTCATATTTTAGGATGGTCATATTATCGCGAGTGCACTGTAATAAAGCAATAAACCGTTTATTGTTTAGATAACAGATTCACTTGAAAATTTTATAATTTTTTTTTAAAGTTTGTCTTTTAATTAAAACTTTAAAAAACACAGTTTTTTTCGTTGGTGCTCGTTATTTTTGTTTTTTTTTTTTTTTTTTGTTTTCTGTAGTTCCATTTCGCCACAAATATTTTTTCGCTTGTCTATAACGGCTGCCACTTGAAATGTTTTTCTTTTCTCGTCTGCCTGCCTGCCTGCCTGTACTTACAAAACCATTCATATCTGTCTAACGTGACAGCTCATAAAAATGATGTGTCAGTTCCCCACTTAACTGATTTATATATTTCAAGATAACCTTAAAAAAAAACCAAAGCAACGATGCCATCGCTACTAATAATTGCAATCACAATTTATTACTTTCATACAAGTATGTTCATATATTTAATTTTTTTTTTCGCCATAAACACAATTGTCAGCTGGCTTTTTATTATTAATGGCATTGTTTACATTTTGTGGAAAAAAACATTATTTAATCATTGACAGTATAAGTTTGACGGTGGCTTTTGAAGAATTATCTTTCGAAATTATATACATACATTTAAAGGTACAAAGTTTATGTGAGTTTCAGTTGAAAGCTAAAACTATTAGAAACGGCTAATATTCATCTAAACGAATGGATGTGAATTGATAGTAAAATATTAATCATATATTGTAAATAATTTAAATCTACTACTGGATGGCAAGTTAAATAATTGCAAGAAAACTTTAATTAATGCCAAAAACAATAAATATAATAATATTTACAATAACTTGTTAATGAACAGCACATTCAATTTGTTAAATGGAATTTTAACAAAATTGCAAATGAAATGTCAAACCAAAAACCAACCATCAGCTGTTAGCAGCGTTGCCAACTCAAAGCTGGGAGCCTCAAAAACAAAATCAAAACACCCTACTCAAAGACTTTTTTCTTGGTGTCCACTACACATCATGCCCAAAGACTCATTTTTATACAATATCCACAGCGATTGCCTTGTAAAGAAGCTCTTGCCGAACAGATTTCAAATCACTATAAATTGATAATTATGTTAAACATATTTTCAATTTGGAAAACTATTTTTATTGTATGTATGAAAAAGGTGCGCGGCAAATAGCTTTCCGTTGAACATAATTTACATACTTGAGCAATAAAACCAAACTTACGATTATGACAGTCACATTTCGGTATCCACAAATAAATTAATTTAGTTTCTTGGTTTTTGGTTTTTCGCTTTCGTGAAACAAAACGCAATAGTAGTTTATTTTGCTTTGCTGTTAACAAGAAAAGCTACAAAAATAATTTATAGCCACTTAAGTCATAAATACATTTATAATTTCTACCAATTTATTTTACAATCTCTTATGTGCATCTAACGAAAAACACAATAAAACACACGAAAAACAAAAGAAATAAAACGAAAATTTATGGATTTCTTTTTTCTCCATAGTCTTATTAAACATATAAATGGACGGACGGACTCGAAAAAACAAAAAACATGTTCATATGCTTAAATGATATAGGGTTATGGCACTTTTAAAGCTGATATGATAGAGACGAGTTTATTTATGAGACTGCCGGTGCTGCTGTTGCCGTTGCCGGTTGCCGGTTGCCGGTTGCTGGTGGTAGGTAGTTTCACATCGTGTTGCATGCGCTACGGCCGGAGTCAACAGTAACACAAGTAGTAGCGAAACTTTCCTAACAAGGGGGCCAATCAACAGAGATACAGACATACAAACATTTATACAGTAGTAAAACTAATTACAAGGTGTGCCGCCAAAAGCCACCACATTAACAAAAAAAAAACAAAAAAAAAGAAAAGGAAAAAAACTACCAACACAGAAATTTATATTTACACACTCATAAATATACACATAAAGTTAATTTAAAACCTTTTTTTCAGACTAAAAACAAAAGCACAAAATACTTTTGAAAACATAAAACCATAAATAACAAAATGATATAAAAACGCTGAGAAATTCAAATAATTTTTTCCTCCTGCTGTATTTTAGTCGAAAAATTTTGTTTATTTTTCTGGTGTTTAAAATGTTTCAGTTTTGTTGAATATATTTTCTTTGGAAGATGACGCGAGGATAAGACTAGATTCAGGCAAACAATTTTTCTTGATCATGTTGCGCCAACTGGTGATCAGTTCCAAGATCAAAAAGTCAAAAAGATGTTGCTTAAGATCAGATTGCAATTTTAACAACTCACAAAAGGCCAGTGGCTGGCTTTAAGAGCAAAAAATATTCAATTAAAAATTGAAAAAAAAAACATAAGTGAAATAGCGCAAACTCTAGCGTTTTTTAATCGTTAAAAAATATATATTAATATATGGTACAAAGCTGATTAATTTCTCGGTGTTATTTTTAATTGCCGAAAACACAAAAAACAATCAAGAAAACCCGAAATTCATATGAAAAATCAAAAAATAACATTTCCCTGGAATTTTCTTAATTCTAAAGTATTTGTGTTAAATGAAGTAGACAATAGAACATATTCTGTAATTTATATAATAATTTTTTTTTTTTTAATGTAGTTATTCAATATTTTATTCCAATATATCGTTTATCAGTCCCAGCGCCTTATAGCCATTTTTATAAATTGACTAGTCGACTGTTTCGTCTGAATCTGACATCGTGCGGTCGCTGATGGTATATTTATTTGTCATGTTCAGCCACCGCTGATGAGGGTTTTATCAGACTGTGGATTTTCTGCTCATGTTTTTCACTCGACTTGAGGTGTGATCGTATGACTGTGATATGTTTTTGATACTCGTAATCCAATTAAAACCTTAAGGATTATATTACTCGTCGAGTCGGAACTGTCTTAAAGGTCTGTTTACATGATAATACAAAGTATTACAACTTTGTAGAATCAAAATATTATGAAATTCTCTCCATATTTAAATACAAGACAACAAAAGTCGGTTGTACGTATTCTTCTTGTTTTACAGAGATGTTATAAGTCAAATGAAACCAAAAATTAAATAGATGATGATTCAGTTCTACGATATTTACAAAACCAAATGAAAATTTGTTGCCTTGAGTTTTGATTGTTTCTGTAATTATTGCTGGCATCTTCAATGTTTACGGTCAAATACACTTCTGGTGTGATGAGAATATATAAGTTTCGAAAATGTATTTTAAATATTAACATCTCAAAATCAATACATTTTGCTTTCACACGATAAGAGTTATTTCATTCGAACAAATGTTTTGGCATGTTGTCATGCGTGTGTTACTGTGAAAACACACCTTAAATAACAAAAGTCGAGTGCTTTTGCAACATTTTCCTAGACAACAAGTACACAGAACTTAATTGCAAGTATTTAAGGGAAACAGGGTAAGAGAAACATATTGTTGCTCTTGCATCAAATCACCAAAATTTTTAAGTTTTCAAAGACCGATCATTTTTAATACGATTAAAACAACATGAAAATATCTTATTGTTGTTCACAATTTTAGTTCATTTCTCGTGCATTGTGTTTTCTTTTAGCTTCTTAATTTCAGTAGAATTTAATGAATTTCCCACTATCTGGTGATAATCACTGGCCATAAGTCATTGTGAAATATCACAATGACGGGGTGAGCGTAAACAAAAATACACTGGCTCAATTGCAACAGCTGTATTGCAACAACCGGTAGCGTTTCTTATCTTTGTGATGAAATATTTTCTTAATGAAATAATTATTTACACACACACACACACAGACATACTCACATATTTATATGACTGCAAACAACCGCTTTACCGCACAAAGAAACTTGTATTTGAATAACTTAATAAATATTTTTACATTTTTATTTGCTCGGTTTTAGTTTTTGAAATACATACATACATATTTACATATATGTAAATTGAAAATGACTGTAAACCGAATAAGTTGAATGCCTTTAAAACAGAAATTTGTTTTGAAAACTGTAAAAGTAAATTAAAGCGAAATAAATTATTTTCTAAAGTCACTAATTAAGTGCTCTAATATATTACAATGAACTATGCCAGATCATGTGCTGTTTAATGAGGCCATTATTTTTGCTTAATTTGTATTAAGACTAGTTATACTTATTAAAAACTTGTAGTGAAATTAGCATTTTTTTTATAATAAATCAAAATTAATTTAATGTAGATAAAACTGTTTATGAGTGTTTATAACTTTTTCCCAAGGCGTTACACATTTTTTTTTAAATTTCTTTAAGCAGTTATCGAACAGTAAAGAAAAAACAAGTTTGTTGAATCAACAAAAACATTAATTGAAAAAAATTGTATTTCAATAGTAATTTTTTTCTGTGTAATGTTTTACCGCATATTAAAATACAATTAGTAGGATTTTAAAGCTCCCCAAATTAGACTTTTTGCGTCCAATTTGTACTTATTTAGAGTGCTGAGCCTGGGCATTGGACGCAGAAATGAAAACGTATAGCAACACACCTGACATCGAAGTTCTCGAAGAGTAAATGCTTGATCGAATTGGCAGATTAGCGGTTTTAATTACACGCAAAAATTTTACTTTCTCGCTTCAGCAACTTTGTAGAGAAAATTTGAAAAATATAAACCAACACAATTTTAGTTATTCTGTTATTAAGATTTATTTATTTGTTGAGGTTTAAGGTTTTATATTATTTTTTATATTTTTAAGTTCGTCAAAGTGGGTAAAATTGTTGAAAATACTTTGAGTTTTATCAGTTTTTATTTATTTTCCCATATTCAAAACTCTAAATATTTAGATTTATGTAAAAAACATAAAAACACGTACATGCGGAATTTATTTCCCTATTCGTGTTCCCTTTTGATTTTTGTTTGATTACAGACATTTAATATTAAGATTTACCTTTAAAATACCAAATAAAATCCCAGCTAGTATTTTTGACCGATACACGTTATAACAGCTGGCGTCCCTCAAGTGCAATTATTTGACTCATGGTAACCACATCGTGATTATACCACCCCCGACACATTTATAAAGATGACACAGACTACTGGATACTTAAAATTCCTTTTTCTGTTTTAGCCTGACACTTTGAAAACAATTGTATGCCAACGTTGTTTTGTTCCACTATAAATTTTCTACTCTTGACAAATGTCATATGTTGGTGTGTGTGTGTGTGTGTGTTGTTGTCTGGCTTACTGTAGGCATTCGCAACATTTCCAATATGTGTAAGAACAATGTCTTAACACATGTCTGCGCTAAGTGTTGTTTAATTTACAGCTCGAGATCAAGTACTTAAATTATTACAATATTTACTTTTTGAACAAGTAGACATCTACTTAAACGGATTTCCTTGAATTACAAACAACACAACAAGACACCCAACACGAAAAAATAAACTGAGCGCAAAAAATTGAAAATAACAACCAGAGGAAAAGCAAAATTAAGAGCAATATAAGAAAAAAAAAACAAAGCAAAAACAACGAAAAAATCAACAACGGCTGCAGTGAAAATTAAAGGGAAAAAAATGGACTTACATATTATATGTATGTATGTAAGTGTGTATGTAGAAAAACCTAAGACCTAATAAGGCGTCAACCTTAAAGGAGTTGCTAACACATTTCTACATCACTTTGCACAAAATGAATGTCTCCCATGTGAGTGCTGACAGCATGTCACCTACAAATGTCATTTAGCAGAGTGAACAAAACAAAAAAAAAAAAAAAACGAACAGCCAAGCGACCCAAACACAAAAATATAAATAAAATAAAACAAAATCGTATATAAAATAATCTTATACATTCACACATACATACATACATATATATTGTTGGTGTTATTTTTGTTGGGCTGTCATTATAAAATAAAAAAATATATATTTAACAGCAATGACAATAACAGCAATAATAACGCTAAGAACATAAGAGGGTTATGCGAGAAGTACGCTGGCACGGATATTAATAGTGGGAAGAGAGCTGGAAGTCATATAGAAAAGCCTGCCTGTGGCATACACCAACCATATATTCCAAAGTCGTCTGTATGCCGATCTATACATTAATACTAAAAACTAGTTTTTAAATGTCTTGTACAGGATCTTTTAATGCAGGATCTTCTGGGCAGCTGAGGCAATATGACAGTTGAGGCGAATTTAAAAAAGTTGACTGCAGTCTATTTCTGAACGGCTATAACGTTGAAAAGCACGTGTAAGTAATAAGATTTTCTTAGCAAAATGGCTGTTCTGTTCGGATACGCACTTCACTGATTTTACGGTGGCCAACCAAAGTCGTCCTACTGAGAGAAAAATTTAAGTCCACTGGTAGAGTAGACATCATCATGAAATGCCAAAGCTATTAAAAACATCGCTGCTGTCCTTAACAACGTAACACCGATGTGACGGCGGTCAGTAGAAGTCGGCACTGTCACTGTCATTGTGTAACGTACAGTCGTATGTAATCGTCTAGCCCAGTAGCTGAAGGTAAATATAAGGCCCTAAAACAGTTGGAAACTGCTCAACGACGAAGCTAATTTCGGTATAAATGTATAAGTTAAGTCGAATACTGCTGTGTCACGGCACTATTTTATAGCTCATATATTTTTTTTATATATGTAACTTTAAAAGCGGACAGCGAGCAATTCGAGAACGCTTATGCGAATGCGTCTTATCGCTAAAAGTGTTGCTAACTGCACATTTAAATTAAAAAAAGAAATTTATAAAATCTGCTTTTTGGACAAACACATACATGGCACTATATTCCGTTCCTAGCCAACAACTTTCGCCACAGCCCCTATACGAATGCTTGTCACTTCGCTGGGTGATGTATGCGATATGCAAGTAGAGTTTTTAGTCAAAATGTAAATGTAACATAAAGAAAGTGTCAAAGTAAGCATTATAAAAATGACAGAAGGAAGCCATAAATATTAAACTAACAACTAAGAAAAAAGAATATAAAACAACCAGCAGTAGCTGGTGCAACAATCAGTACTGCGAACAGCAGCAGCAACAATGTCAGCGCAAAACACAACAACCACAAAAAAAAAACAGAAAGAATATTTGACACACACGCACCAGCTCATTTACCACACAACTCACTCACTCACTCAAACACGGTGTCAAAAACGAAACACAACAACAACAACAACAAAAAAGAACAATATGTTGTAACAAAAAGTAAAGGAGGTGGCTCAACTACATGACAGTTAAACATTATTTCAGTAGGGGTATGAACAAACTTAAATCAACACCTTCTCGTTGTCAACAGCATCATTAAAATAATTATTGTTAAAATCATCACTTTTAGTGGCAGACATAATTTGTAAACATTGTTCTGCAGAAAGAAGGCAAAAGAAAATGAAAATGAAAAGGGTGACTGGTACGGCGATAAATTACAGCCACCATGAAGACAATATTATTTTAAGAATCTCCAAAAATCAAGATTTATCAAGAGCAAAGAACTGAATGATAGATTTCCGTGCACAGATATATAAATTTATCTTTAAATATAGTTTATGGGAAACTCATTTCAGCGTTCATGCCAAGACAAATTGACTGCAAACAGGGCAGCTACATGCGCAAATTCCGTTTTCTTTGCACGATTTTTTGGCAAAGTGTAAAATAGAGTAGGAAACATAATCTGCTAGGAAGGCCGGTAAAATAAATTCATATCGCTCAGAGATGTATTTTAGAGAATGACTAATTACCACAGCGAGCAAGGAATTATAAAGAAATATAAAGCGGATATGGCGGGTTTTCTCATCAACAAGCCTTGTACTCCTTTCAATACTCACACTTTTCTTAATTACATGCCACGCAATAACGCTGCAATAAACGCATAATTTATACCCAGTCAGGGCACTCTCCTACAGGGGAATACAGGGGAAGGGGTGCCTCGGTACCAAAACTCTAGGAAGTTCATGTATGACTTCCGTTATGCAAGTTCTTCTGAAGCCTCCGCCAAATTTTAATTGGCTGAAGGGGGGCAGACAAGTCCCCAGAATGCCTTTTGTCTTTTTGGGTCGCTTGAGGAGCCTATCCTGGGCTGAAACGTTCTGGCTGTGGCTTAAACCTAAGGACACAGGAAGACGAAAATCTTCGAGGTGCTGTTGCCTTGCAACAGGTCTGTTTGTATGAAAGACATTAGTTTGGGCGGAATGTCAGGCGAGTTGGTTTAAGGTCTGATGGTCCTTGGTGTATTTGGGGCTGCCAACTCAGGAGCCTAGTTGTGCCTCTCCTTCGGGAGAAATGTATGAAATAGAAGGGATTAGATAGCCCTTAAGCAAGGGCTTTGTGATTTGGGACGTGCAGCTGGGTGACCTTACATGGGGGCGCTAGTGAACCGTCAACCAGTTCACTCAAGTTTATTTGATCCACTGCCAGATATAGTCATCAAGACAGGTGCTGGCATAGAATCATAGCCAAAAATCTGTCACTTATGTAGTTCTTAATATCGCCTGATTTTTTGCGGAACATCATTATAACCACTTGGCACATAAATTATAACTTCTTAAACAAACACCGCCGCCCTAAAGCTCCACATATTGACGTCAAGACAGTTATTGAATTTTATTGTTCAAGATAAAGAAATAAAAACTAAAACTATACATATAGTAAAAAAAAAATCATAATTTCACTACCCACCACGCACGAGATAGCAGAAAGTCCTATATATGTATGTAGACATACGTACATATATGTTCGTACACATGTTTGCACATATTTATGTTTGAACATATTATGTAACTAAATGTTAGCATGTTGCTTTACAGTCGATTACATTGTCATCATGGGCATTTTTTGATATTATCTCTCACAGCATTTGTAGCGTAGGGTTGTGTCATTTACTTGTCACTTAACGCATGATTGAGTTTAAATATGCGTTTCAACTTATATTAGTGAACGAATGAGACGAAATTGTTAAAATAGATAAAATACTTAAAGGTTTTTATAATCTAAAGTGATGCGACTAAGTATGTTTGTATGTTCGTTTTTTGAAATAATAGAAAAGAAATATTCATATTTAGATAGATTTCAGCACGTTTAGCAAAATGTCTATGAAAAAAATGTCTCGTCTGTCACTTTGTCTCTGCTACAAGCACAAATAATTATGCCAACATAGACGGGAGACAATTGAATCAGCTGTTTTGCTTTTCACCGCTTCATTTTCTACACCAGCGGAGTTAAAAGTAATGAATTTATTTATTAGTTTAATGATTTTATTTATTAGTTTATAACTTGTAAAGTAAAATTGCCAGCTATATCTCAACAGAATGGGCGGGATAACGAGGACCAGATGCCCATGATGGTGTTAACAGACTGTAATAATTATCGCTGTAAAAATTTGAAGTAAAAATATTAATTGCTTAATATTAATTAAAAAATGTGATTTAAATTTGTTTTTAAATTTTACAATAATAATTTTAATTCTTAAAATTCTTAGTGCCGGCTCACATGCATCAACTTTTGTAGCTTAAGTTTATATTATACATATATGGGAGAGTGAGCAAACGGCACTGCATATAATTCGTAGTTCTATTTCTTGCTTTTTTACAGAAAACCAAAATGTTGGGCACTAAAAGTTGATGTGTGTGAACCGGCTCTTATTTTGCTTCAATCTTAAGGTCTTTGTCCATTTCTTATGAAAAAACAATAAGCAGTATTTATTTTATATTTCATTTGCTGGATAACTGAAACTATAGTTGAGGGCTAGAGAACAGCTCTCACATAATCGTAACTATTTCTTAAGGGCGTTCAGGCTATTTGCTTTTCCGGTTTGACCAGTCTTATGTCTCACTCGCACTATTCAACTGATTTGTCTCAGATAACTGTATTGTTTTGCGGATCTTTGGAATTTCAACAATGTGGAACTTGCCAGCACAACAACAAAACTCAGTCTTCTAAATTTGTTGAATGTTTTAGTGAAATGTCAAAAAGAAAAATTTTTCTCTTGATCTGTGAACATCTATTAGCAGCTGCTCTCTGTCGAGAGGATATTCTGTAAACACTTTCATTTGGAGACATCGCATTAATCAGTTTTTGATTAACAAATTGCAATTAAAAAAAGAATAAAACTTTTGCTCTCTGTGTCCATAATGTACACAAAATCCACCATGACGCGACTAACATGACGTTTCACTTGTGCGTTTCTACAAAAGCGTCACAAGACAAAATAATTTATAAAGATTTGTAGAGCGTGTTTAGATGCAAATATGATTATTAAAGCACTTTATCTGGCTCCTGCGTTGTGGGGGAAGCAATTGCCTCCTCTCTAGTCGTAATAAATACGCTTAAGTTTTTAAATGAATGTGTTTTTTTTTGGGGTGTAATTTATAACTTTGTTGTTAATTAGCTGCGACATCAGCTGCTATTAGATAATTAATATGTGGTGTTGAGTCAAACGGTAATAAAAATGTTGAAAAAATGTCATCCTTGTTGACATTTTCATATTGTTTGTTTTGTGCTTATCTCAACATATCACTCAACAAAATGTTAAATGTTGTTTTGTCATGTAACGTTCCCAAAATGTATGTAAATATAAATAAAGTTGCGAATATTTTTTGGGCTAATTAGACTATGGGCTGCAATACTGTCTGTACTTAAGGGCGGGGTAAACGAATAATCAGGAATAGGAATGAATTAATGATATAAGTGTTGTTTCGGCTCAACATTTGGAATTTTTTTGCTGGCAGGCAAAATAAAAATTTGCTAAATAAGACGAAAGTTGTGTCAAAAGGAAATATATTTCTAAATGTGTTCAAACACTTAAATCATCCAGATCATTTTGCACCCAAGAGTAGGATTTGCCCTGACATATACATATTAAACTGGAACACTCTGCCTTTTTGATGCATATAGGGGAAGCCCATCAAAACCTTTCGAAGATCATGTATGACTTCAGTTATGAACCAAAGATCGGTTGGCAGAATGGTAACCAACGTTCCCTTGAAATGCCTTAAGAAAAGGATTCTGGTGTTCGTGACAGGTTCACTCGTCTGAAACTTTTTGGCTGTGCTTTAAATCTAAAATCGTAAGAACAGACTTCTGTTTTTCGTTAGGATCTAGACTGGCAGGTGCGGTGCTTTTACCACTTTTAATTGGCGGTTGTTAATCATAGCGATACAAATTTCTTTCAGAAATAAGTTAAAAAAAAAAATATTCTTCAATGTTTCTTTTTAGTTTGGAAATGGTGCGATAAATTTTGCACTTATCGATCGATGGCTGGTTAAAAAGGTTTTGATTTCGTTAATTTTTCAAATAAACATTATAAAATCATATATTAAGTTGTAAACACCCCAATAAACATTTTTTTATTAGATATTGACTTAATTTAAGAAATATTTACTTATGAATTTATGGACATAAAATGAGAATTCTTTAAAGTTAAAACACAGTTTTATTTATTTGGAAAGTAAATGAGGGGAACAAGGCGAAAGAGGAATGTTTGAAAATTTTATACATAACAAATTAATTGCTATTGATTATTTAATATTTGTTAATGCCTTCGTAGACACTTTAGCCGACTTTTAAATGAAAGGAGAATGTTATCAAGGTGCTGGCTGGCTGTGCAGTGTCGGCCAAAAGTTAGCTGGGGTTTTAAAATTTAATAACTTTTTCGTTTTCTTTTTTTTTCTATTTTCAGATTATGAAATATACAAAATGTACATTTTTTATACATTAAGTATGAAAAATACTGGCATTCGAATGAACTCCATTTTTTGCTTTGCAAGGATTGGTAAAGTATTTTCCATATATCTTTGAAAAATTTTTGTGTATTCAAATTTCTGAGACAATATTGGCCATCAGTTCAAGGATTGCCTCGGGGTTCTTAACATATACTCACTCCTTCAAATAATCCCGACAAATCTGGCGAATGCACCAACTGAATTCCAAAATTTCTGGAAATTATTCGCTCTCCTTAAGTTTTACTTAAAATAATTGCGCTATAATAACGGATCGCTGATTTAAATAATGAAATTCTATAATTCTGGTTCTTTGTTCAGTCGTAAATCTCTTTATTATTTATTAGCCAGGCATTATTGATATAATATTTGAAACAAAATTTAAATATACAAACGAAAAAGTTGATATATGTTTAAGCCGCTGGTGACTTCTGTCCCACTTTTTATATTAGTTCAATGTTGGTTTCCGCATAACCGCCTAAATTTGGCGTTTATTAACCGCGTATAAAAAGTATTTTTGGGCTTTAATTCATTTAGTGGCGGACAAGTCTGACAATTTTATTAAAACTATTGATTACCTTATAAGATTATAATTTGTTGATCCAAATTGTTTTGAAATATATACAACAATTCATTCATAAAGTTTCTGAACAATGCCTAAAAGCGATAAGTGCCTATAAGTGAAATATAAAAAATAATTATATATATTTTAATTACCAATGGCTCACTTTGGGATGTAGCTAAGCTTTGTGCTAATAACCGGGATGCATATAAGCAATAAAGCCTGTTATGTGCAAGCACAGACTAGTTTTATTCCATTTTGGGTGTTAAACTCTAAAAAAAATTAAAATCTTTAAACAGATTTTCGCTTTCAACTTGATAGTAAATGAGAATTATGCCGTGCACATTTAATTAAAAGCTGGACGAACTAATGTTGTTGCCAAGTCAATGCTATTGAGTGCAAAATGTATTAGTGGTTTTATAGTTTGTTCACTTTTAATACCAACTTTAGAAGTATTTAACTGGCCAAAAGAAATTGCGCAATTGCTAAATTCAAACAAACAGTTTTGTTACTCCCATTACAATTTTTATGAATCAATATTAAAATAAGGAACACAAAAATGTTGCGTTTAAATATCCAACGCCTACATAAAACACTTAATCAAATAAAATTATTGATATTCGCAAACATTTCTCAATGTTAAGATTTTTTTTAGAGTTGTTTGTGTGCGATGTGATTTTGCTAAAATATGAAAAATTATTAATACTCATTAAAAACCGACACAATAAATTATAAGAAAATATATTATATTTGAATATTTTTTTTTTTATAATTTCTTAAGGGAAGATTATTAATGGCGGCAATAAATTTGTCTACACACGAACATTATCAATAAAATATACTTTGAATTTATTTATTTAAGGCCCCAAAAATACACACATATATATTTGCACACTTTAGTTGGTAAGTGTCTCATGGGAAAGAGACAACTGTCATGTTGTTTAAAAGCCATTTAATGACAGTCATTTGATAAATATTTCATATCAAGAAAAAACAGTCACTTAAATTGAAATGAAGTTTTGCCTTCATTGGACTTTTGCGAAATTTTACCTCTTAAACGGGGTAATTAATCAAAAAGCAAATTAATATGGATTTTTGCTGTTAACATTTGTGGCATATTTTGTATTTCGCAACTAAATTGTTTAAGATAATTGTTTAATTATGGAATGCACGAAGTCGGTATTAATGGAAATCATTTTTGGAATAGAACAATCGGCGGATCACGTAATTTAATTTTATCGTTGTTGGGTCAACCGAAATAGATGCAATGCAGTCACACCATCGCGCTTTAATGCGCAAATTAAATCATATGATTTTGTTTATTTGCTTGTTGTCGAACAGAGTTGTACTTTCGGAAGGGATTTATTTTCAAAAGCGATTTTGATGTCAGTGCTTGGAAAAGGTTAAAGTTGTCTTGTAAATTCATAATTGTGTAGATCAAACCAGGGATAGCAAAATCGCCATAGCTGCAATGTTTTGCTAACAGCGTCTGGTGCTCTGTTGTTCAACAGTGTGAATGACTCTAGATATTTAAATTTCTAATATAGTATATTCACATGCTTATGAATAATAGATACGAAAAAATATATTTTTGCTACAATTAAGCTCAAAAAAGCTGGTGTAATTTCACAATTCGTTTCACCCAGCTGATTGGTGTCAAGATGCTGTGATCAGCGTACAAGATGCCGTTAAAGGAGGTGCATATTTTGAAATTTGATTGCTGGCTATTATGAGTGTTCCATAATCGCAACAATAAGACTCATTTTGATTGTCCACAATTGTCAGCAGAATTTTGGCACAAACTGTTGGATTTAAAAAATTAAAAAAAAAAAAAATTCAGCGTTCACATCATAGTCACACAAAATGTGTCAAAAGTTATTACATTAATGCCAGCTTAAAAGAATGTATAGCTCTTTCGTTTGATAAATTTAATACGATTACAGAGAAGCATCCCATAATCGGACCTTAACCATCACTTTATTTAAGTCCGATTTTTAAAAGTGTCCGCTTACGAAATTATTATTTTATATTAATTTTGGCTCTACAAAATATGCTGTACATTTAGTTTTGTCCAGGAACAAGGAGTCTTATAATCAATAATTTTAATATTAAATGCTATTAAGAGTGGCAAAAAAAAAAATTGTCAGCTTCAGCAGTGCTGCCATCTAGTAGACGTAAAAACAGCTTAAATTTTGCTTTCTTATTTTTGTTAATTTTTATTTGTGCTGAAAATTAGAACTGGCATATTTTTAAGTTGTGTTTTATTACTATTTTGCTTTCATATATTTTTTTGGAATTTACATAAAAAGAATATTAAGAAAAATACATTAAAATAAAATAAATGTTTAAGAAAAATTAAAATAAATATATTATTTCTGGATACTAAAACCAAAAAACAAATAATTTTTAAATGGAAAACTCTAGTATCTTCGATGAGCCGCTGCGTCTTCTTCTGGGAGAAGTCATTTATCTTAACTCTAAAAGTTTACAGAAACCCTTCGGAATTTGTGGTCTCACAGGAATTTTGTGAGAAAATTCCGTTTCGTTTTTTTATCCTACGAGTGGACGACCTAAAACACTTGAACACCTTTTTTTAACACTTTCGCTTTTAGATTTCGTTGTCTAAAGAAATCATTAATTTTAAATAAATAGTTGAACTTTTTTTTTTTAATTATTGCATGCTCTGATCTTATTATTATTATGTTTTTTTCAAGCTTGAACTCATTACAAAAAAATGTTAATGCTTTTCCTATAAAAACATGATTGATTGCCTTCTGACATACTCGTATTCATGATTTCAACTCATGTTTAATACCCAAATTACAAACTTCTTTTTTCTTGTTGCTGTCTATAATTAAAAATTTAAAAAAAAACTTGCATAAAAATCCTGTGACTAAGATTGATTATGTTTGGAATATTTAGTCTCGCTTTGTTTTTAAATATTTATTTGTATTTATGTGGTGCTCTAAGTAAGCAATTACATCAATCAAAAATATTAATTATGTATATTTTTTTTGTTAAATTGTTTAAATAAAAGCAAAATTGAAAAAATAAAAATATGCATACAGTGTTCTCTCTCATAATGAACAGCTTCTGGTAGACGGGTACCTGCCAGCGTTGTGAAGTCGGTGCGTTTGGCTGCCTGGTTGGGTGCTTTTCAATATTCTTGGTGCGAGAAAATACCCGTCATAAAAGCAAAGTGGGAAAACTATCTGTTCCTATATATAAATGGCGCTATTTTTTTACTGCTGTGAACTGCGTATTCATTGGATTAAAATTTTTGTGACAAAGAGTGTCCTGGTGTCAAGTGTTCTAAATCGGAAGCCTTAACATTCGATGACAGAAAAATCAAATTTATTTACCAAATAAATCATTTGCACTACAAGAAAACAATAGGCCCAGCTTTTAGCTGCTACAGGTGAACTGAAATCCCACTACAGAATAGGGACCGGCCAACTCGCAAAGAATATGAATACCTGAGGGGTTTTTGTGACAAATAAATCCTCTTACTTGACCAAGAAGTAGACACTGAAAGGAATAGAAAATCCTAATCCCATAATAGGAAAATTCCAACATTATGTAATTCGCACTATTGAAAGTCCACTGTACTATAGATTTTCGATATTCAGCATAGCTGCTGTAATGAAATACGCAACTTTATGTATGAATGTTGGGGATACAACAAATTTATACTATTATAATTTGGTTGTCTTAAGTTTGTGGCCTCCCAACTATACATATATTTAGCATTGAACATTGTACGTGCAACTGGCTCGTTGGTCTAGGGGTATGATTTCCGCTTAGGGTGCGGGAGGTCCCGGGTTCAAATCCCGGACGAGCCCAAGTTACCGTTTTTTTTTTAATTTATTTTTTGAAAACTAATACTCATTGCAAGTTTAAACTATAATATCGTAATTTTGTCTTCTATAGCAAATCTTTAATTGGTATAGAAATGTATATGTGTGTAAGTTGTTAAGTGTTGCCATCATTAGAAAAGAAATGAATCGAAATATTTTTACACAATTTTCATTATCTATCTTTACACTACAACTTTGTTTATTTTCTCTTTAGTTGTCCGAGGTAAGGAAAATTTATTTTAAATTGATTTTTTGACTTAATGGTCTAGTTTAATTGACGCTGTATTCCCACACACACACGCCATCATCACCACGTACGTTATGAACGCCATCTTTGACAGGTAGGAGCAAACCTGCCAACTTATTTTATATATCTGTGGCCTTTTATCATAACAGCTTAAGTCGAATTTTAGACTGGCAAAAAGTGCATCCAATTTTATTTACTTCAGGAAATAGTACATGTTTTGTTTGGCGAAATTCCTTTCCGCATAATTGATGAACTTTTTTCTTTAAATTACGAGTGCTGTGATTTTCTATGTCGCGTTACATATCATTAAAATATGCATGAAGGGGAGTATGATTTATTTAAAATCTGAAAATTGTGTTATGAATTTTCTACTCCTTTTAAAATTCATTTTCAGAAATTAGAATTCAGAAGAATACTTATATATATAACATTTCACAAGACTCAGAAAGAAGAAGAAATATTTATGTATGTGTGACCATGTACGACAGTTTTGTTTTCTTTCCACAATAAAAGGTTCTGTGGGGCATTATTTCTTTCTTTACATAAGAATGTATAAAATGTGGTTTTTTCTCAATGTGTCGGACTGAATCAGTTTCAAAATTAAAAAAAAAAAAAAACGGTGTTAATACTTTAATAAGATAAATACTGATATCATAATATTCTGACATGTTTTATTATGAATTAATCAAATCGTAAATTAAATATGAGTAAGAGCAGAATTTGTAAAATCATAACGCAGAATTGCGCATCAGCTGATAAAATTTGCCGCACAAACAATTAGTAGCAGCAGCATTTTGCAGGTGAAGACAAAAAGAATATCAAGAACTGAAATGACGCATTTTTGTCTGTGCTACGAATATCACGATTCGACTGACTTATACAAAAAGTTGAATGGCTTGAATGGTACTTTGTATTTCAACACGCCATTTCATTTCATACGTAACATATTCAGAGCTACAAAAATGCACACATGTCACATGTACTTATTCACCAAAAAGTGATAATAAAATTCGTTTCGGGGAAGGTGGTTCCTCAGCCGAACACTTAACATATGCCGACCATATACACCTCAGTTTCTGAAAGTACTAAAAACTCGTTTCGAAATGCGGACGCCCTTACTGACAGAACCTATAGTTGTGTGCACAAGTTTCCTGCAGGTGTTAAGTTTATCTAGATTTGCACAGGCAAAATAAACACCTCTACTGTGCATACAAATATTATCGGTTAAAGAAGAAATCGCGGGCTGAATACGATACGTACAATATTTGGTTTAAAAGAGAGTACTTAATACATTTTACCTACAATAAATAAAAACACAAAGTATTCACACATAAAGCCCTTTAAAGAGGGGAGAAGGGGTGTCAGAAATGCCATTATTAACTCGCATTTACTAGAAGGCACTAGAACCAAAAGTTAATTTCCAAAAGTGTCTAGATGAAATTTTGTATTAGTTCAACTTGGGCCAGTTCATTTTTCACCATAAATTTGGCATAAAATAAGCGTACCCTGAATCGCTATTATTGAAGTATTGAATTTAAATGGCCTGAGGTTTTAATAGGGCCGCGAACATGTCATATAGCCAAGGAAACTGGAATTTTTCAATGAAATTTTCTAACCATTTTCTAGCTCATCTGTATGATGACATTTCAATCGCATGGGCGTTGTTCTTATTGTCGCAAATTGCAAAGCAATTCTTAAACCAGTTTAGACTTATGGAATCCAGCTGTGGGGATCAACCAATACTCCCTGGTTTGTGTCGAATAACTCAATTCACAATGATCTTGTCCTACCGAAAGTTAGGGAGGAAATAAGAAGGCTCAGCATAAGTTATTTGGAAAAGTCATCATGACAATCCATTGGCAACAGTCTCTGTTGATGACTCTGAAGAAACAAGGCGTCTTAAAAAGCTTCATATTTTGGATTTGCCATTTAGGAAATATGGACATTTCCATGATATTTATCTTATAATAAATATAAAACTCTTTTTATACAATAACTCTACCGTGGTCAAGAAATTGGAAGTTGTTTAACAGTCTTATTTTAGAAAATTATTTAGATTTAATTAATTTCATAAATTTAATCATAAACTTATGCACTTAAATGAAAAAGCTACACAAACACAATTTTATTTTTATAACTGATAAAAATTTATTGCGTGTTTACTTAAGTTCCAGGTAGCCAAAAAAAACTGTACCTACTTATTTTCTTGCTATGGTGAGCTATCAAAAGCCACTTGGACTGTGGCTTTTAATAGCATATTTAATATGTGGAATAATATCAATAATACTCGTACATATTTGTAATCTATTTTTTTAAGTAATAAATTTGTTTAAAAGTTATACACATGAGTCATTTTCAGAATAAATTTGTTTAAAAATTACTAGTCATTATCATCAAGATAAGTCACGTATGCATCAAGATGTTGGCTTTAACAAAAATTCACAAGGAAGAGGTTCAATAACACTAAAGACATTTGAAAATAATATCGCCTTGCTAAATTTTAAAGTTAATTGCACTTAAGCTATATTTTTCGTTTCTATAGGATGCCACAAAAATGTCCATAATTTGTCACGTGCGAACTGCCACCTTTTTTTCTCATTTTATTTAAGCCAAAAATCCAACTGTTTTCAACTTCGAAACAGAATTTTGTACTTATTATGGATCGGAAAATATTTTCTCTTTTTTTTCAGGCAATACTTCCGCGGTCTCGAACGTGACATACGTTAAAATGAAAATATTTTAAAGATTTACATTTTATTTTAACATCTGGTGCTAAAATTATGTTAAAATATTAAAAGCCCAATTTTTTAAAAACCTGTAGTCGTTAATACCAATTGTAGGGTAACCGACAGCCTGTTATACATATTTGTTTTTTTTTTCTTGTAATCCGGGGTATAAGAATTTGTGTTACTAAATTTTGAGGCGAATGTTTCCTTTTTTTAAATTGTGTACAACAACAAGAAAATTAGATTAAAAGTACCCGCATTGAATTGTACAAAAAGAAACTGTTAATTTACAATAAACGTTTTCAATAGATACTGTCGTTCCAGCCAGAGTATAATACTCGTACTTAAATTGCTATTGATATAAGTATGTGTAATTTAGACTCTCTCTCACACACACACACACACATGTAAAATTTTTACTCATGATATTTGCCAGTTTTAAACAACAGTCATAAAACAGAAATCACAACAAAACGATCAGTTTTAATAAAACTTGATGTTGTACTCACACTTTCGTATAGATTGAATGAACAAATAAATTATAACAAATCATAACCATTTATGCTGTCTTGCGATACAAGCAAAGTCATAAATAAATTAATTGTGACATTGTACAATTGATTTGATTATTGTATGAAATTAACAGACATGCCACTACTTCACTTCAATTGTGTACTTGTGCTCGAAACAGCCAACCTAAAGAATCACTCACTACAAATAAAAAACAAAAAAAAAAAAGGAAAAACAAAAAGAAAAATTTGTCAAAATGAACACAACAATCAGTTAAGCGCAATCTTAAGACTTACACTTCTTGAAAATTGGAACTTTTCAAGATTTCTTCTTGATATATTCGGCAATCATGATGTTGATTTCTGTTGGCAGATTGTTTTGCCGTTGATTGATTCAAGTGGTTTCATGAAATGTGTTTTTGTTTTTTGTTTATTTTCTTTCAAATTGACTATTTATGATTTGTTAATTGAATAATAAAAAGAAATATTGAGCAAGTTTTTAGGTCGCAACAGGACATATATCTCAGAATATTGTTGCGGCAACTATATCTATTATTATTTTCCATATACTCTGTCAGCTGAAATGTTCACTATTTTACAGTAGAAACAAAATAATAAGATGTCATGGATTTTTCACTTGTAGGGGCGAACTTTCTTATAAAAGTTTTTAGTTTTTAATATATGAGACTAAAAATCGGAAAAAAATTAATTTACATTTCAGCCAACGATATGCAATACTGCAACATTTTATCGTAACAGCTAAAGTCGATATCTAGAATTTAAAAGGAAAAAACTCCCGTTTTTCGTTTAAATTACAAAATTTGATTTGATTTGATTGGCTACAGTTTTTTTAACAATTTCTTAACTGACAAAAACTTGCAAATCTCTTTAAGTGTTAATAAGATTTAATTACTCCAGTTTAATTTTGAAATAATACATTTATTTGTTCACATAAAAACCAAAAAAGAAGGGCCAACCCCACGAATGGTATCATGTACCAACATATTGAACAACAAAATTCACACCAAAAGCAAATCGGAACAGATGCGAATTAATTAATCTGAGCGATACCAGAACTTGGCTAAAGCAAGTTGCGCAAGTAGCCTCTAAATTAGCTTTTTGGCGTTCAAAAAAACTAATTATTTGGCGCAGTTGCAGCTTGACAATGGCCGTAAGCAACGAAGTTGACTTCACAGATGTAAGAAAATTTTAATTTTCGTTGGAAACTGGTGGCTCTACATCATTTTTTTCAAGTCTTCTTTTTTTGCAAGGAAGGAAATTCTACAATTGTTTTGAATTAATTCACAAAACACACATTTTATCGATCGATAATCTAATAAAAACCATTTACTGAGTTTAAAATTTTTTGCACAAAAATAATGCAAGAAATGTAAAAAACAGCTGATTGGAACATTGAATTAATTTACATTCGAGACTGACAAAATCAACTTGACCTCAAGTCCCCAATTGCAGCCCTGGCTGGAGATCGGACAGCCCTGCTATATAAATATATATATTTATAAAGTTCATATATTTTTATTGTGTTTTTAACATAATGAAAAATTCTAACTTTTATTGTTCTGTAAATAATAAATTTTTCAAACTAAATATTTGCTATTCAAACTTAAGTATTAATTATTTATGAATACATTTTTTGTATCAAATGTTTCAAAACATAAATATTTATAAGATTGAATAGTTTTTTTTTTTTTTTTTTGTATTAATGTTATTGTTGAAAAGCTTATTAGTTGTCTTAATAATAATTGTCAAGTGTATTCACATGTTCTGAATGTCTGATTGAATTTTTAAAAGCCAGCAACAATAATCCCATTGTTATTTTTATTGTTGGGCAATTTGTATAATCTTAAATGCCGTCAAAGTGCTGGTGAATATGAATATTTTTTCCAACTTTAACTTTCGGCTGCTATAAAAGACTTTTGTAAAATTAGTTTTCCAGGTGCCAAAGATTTTTTCTAGTAAATGTTACTTGCCTTATGGTTTATAGCAACAATTTAGTTTTTTTTAAATGTTTGGATATATAAAATAATAAAATTTAAACACACATTCATATACTGCAAACACATCCATACATACATACATATGAATTAATCGGAGATCATGTTGAAACATGTTTTATTTGGAGTTTAGTTGGCTTAAGCGTTGTGTGTGGAGATAAAGTTTACCGTTTTACAGCCGGCTCGTTGGTCTAGGGGTATGATTTCCGCTTAGGGTGCGGGAGGTCCCGGGTTCAAATCCCGGACGAGCCCAAGGCAGCTTCTTTTTTCTATAAAATTTGATTATGTATTTAGAAAACAATTTTTTTAAATAAATTTTTCCTTTTATTTTTCCAAAATACAATTGTTCAATTCACCAGCTCAGTAGACAGTCGCATATATTTTTGTTGTTGGCAATTTTGACACAAAAATCTATTCTTATTAGGCAATTGAATTTAATAATAATTGGAAAAACTTTAAACATATACCAGGCCTGTAAAAACTAAATTTGTAAAGATCTCTTTAGTAAAGCTATAGATAGACGATTGTCGGGTCTTTTCAGTTCCATTGGAAGACTTCTTACCAGCATTTTGAAGATCAAAAAACAGATTTAGTCACTAAGTCTTTAGTTTCATCTATCGCTCGTATTGTTAAGTACAAATATTACACAAGTTGGTAATTTTTAATTTTCTTTCTCAAAATGCCTGTGAAGGTAAATGTTTGACATCGTCGTCGGTGGAACAACGATGGGCTCGCGAAATCCACCATTTGATAGCCATCTTTTTAAATACATGTCTGCTAAATCATTATGAACGAATACGGCGTGTAACAAAACGCACATATTGTAAAATAGTTTTATTAAAATTAGTGATCCGTGCGATCAACGTTCGGCTCAATTCACCCGTTTTACGATCACTATAACTCACTTTTTGCAGCTGTGCACATAAATTTGGATGTGCTGGTTCAGCAAATAGCCAATCAATTACCACCCATATGACAATGAAACGTAAGATGTGCCTAAAGAGAGAAAAAACAGCGCTACTGTCCTTCACGGACAGGAAAAGCTTAAACAGTCTATTTTGGGGGGTTCATCAGAACTCCCTTTCCGCAGATCCTAAGTTGATGAGTTTGGCATTGACACGTTCAAAACTGTTATAATAGATGAGCGGAGTAGTTCGTTTTCTATAATCTTCATTTCAGGATGTATGAAGCAACGATGTTGTCGAATTCGAGCGATATAAATATACAAGAGATCCGAGAATATTGAAGTGTGAGTTTGGGGCTGACAGGGTCATCGGTAATGAAGGTGGCCAGACTTTATGTACATTAGGGTCATGTGTGTCAAGAGGACAGCGTTACATGCCGCGTGCAGATAATTCGGGACTTTACCGAACGGAGGCGGTGTAAACTATCCTTTAAGATTATGCGATTTGATCTTATTACACTTTTTCTCTTAAGTCTTTAGGTTTTTAGCAAGAAGCCTCCATGGTCCTGGAAGGCAATATCTTTGCCTAATTCAATTCTTTTATTTAGTTTCTCTCATTCGCTTTCTCTGACTTTTTGAAGCGACAAAACTGTAAAATATAAGTGCAGACAAAAGGTTCACCCACATCAAATTTTATTGCCCAATTTTTTATGATGTGGACGAGTGATGAAACAGCAACGTACATATATAATTTGTAGTTCTTTCTCTCGCTTTCGTACAGAAAAACCAACAAATGGACGATGAAAATCGGTTATAGCTGCGTTACAAAAAATTATGTGTTTCAATAAAAATATTCGCTGGTTTAACGAATATGTTTAATTTGTATGAGAACCAAAAGCTTCACGAAATGGGTTTGTTGAATCAGTGAAATCTCCTTGTGGATCCGTTCTCGTTTAGCTCTATAACGTTTTTCCTCAGTAGTTTGATGATTTTTGCAAAGAATTGTGATGGTTTTAATTACATCTTCTCGAGTGAAAAGCAGCTTTAGGTAATAGAATGCAGCTGGAGGGAAAAATTCCTCGAATTTGCAAACTCCTTTTTTAGAAACCCATTCAACAACGGACGTAATTGCATACACGAAAAATACCCCCAATATGCGACATGTTCTGAAAACCACGTGTTTTCAAATCACGAAATTTCTGAGCAGAAAAATAGTATTAACTCAACTAGAGTAAAATTTTGTATTATAAATTAAGTGCCCGGCATCATTTTAAACGTTTTAGTATTAGGAAAATAGTGAAAAGAAAAACAAGAAGTCGGACGGCCTTTTGATGCAATTTGTAATTATAAATCACGTGATTTCAAATAAAGTGATATTCGGAACAGATCCGTATGAGTCTGATTACTTTGTTTACCCATTCCGCTTGAAGTTGAATCACAACATTTGCTTCTTTCTGCCTTCGAAAACCATGTTGATGGCCTTTCGGTTTTGATTGATTGGCTTTGAATCACTTAATCGTTTTCAAATGAATATCGTACGTTTGCACGTACGTGTATGTGGTTTTTGAAATTATTATGTCTTATCAGCAAATAATTTGATTAATTGTAGAGTGTCGTAAAAACACTTTTAATTTAAGTGGCCTGACGGCCCAGCTACAGTGTCAAAAATACTTTAATTAATCAAACCCCTTATCAGTGACATGGAAATAAAAAGATGCGACAAATTAATTTTTCAAAAAATTATTTCTGTGTTTTATATATTTTTATATATATATTATATTAAGTTTTTTTTTCACAAATGTTTATTTGTTTCGTTAAAGTAGCAAATCTAAGAATTACAAACTACAGAAATTACACATTAACTTATGAACTAAATAACTAAAGATTTTTTTTCTTAATTTTTTGTTTTTGTATTTCGCATTTGATTAAAATAAAAAAAAACAAGTTGAATTATAAGTTGTAAGAAAATTGATTGGAAAAACTTTTAAAAACACAATTTCTATATCAATACATAAGCAACAAAAGCGTGGAAGTTTAAGGATTTTTAAAAGATTTTATATAATTTTTTTCTTGTCCTGTTGTTAAGTTTTCAAAGTAAAAGAAATGAATTTAGTCCTTTGGCTGCTTTAAAATAACAAAATATTTTTTTTTTTGCGGAGTTTTGTTGTTTTTCAAGTTAAGTATAAGTATATTAAAATTATTGTTTAAAACTAACAAACTAGTGCTCAACTACACTTTAGTATCACAGTATAACAGATCGGCTAAAAGACTAACGTTGATTTTTAGTTTCTTCAACCGATATGACTCTTTTGCTCATTCCCTTGGGATTCAACAATGAATTTAAAAACTTGGTTTCTTATATTTTTTAAGGTCATTTATCTCTCAGTAACTCGGCCTCTCGGGTGTGTTTTTGTTGTTGTTTTGTTTTTGGTATTTTCTTCATGAGATGGTTGTAGGGGTTGTTATTTTCTATTTCAAAAATCACATGTTGTTTTCATTAAATCAGCCTTAATTTTATTGATGAACTGCCGCCGAGCCAATGCGTTGGCCGTACATGGCGTAGGGTGAATAGTAGGGGCCTAAGGCCGCTGCTGCGGCGGCAGCAGCGGGATTAAAGCCGGCCGGACCGCCAAAGGGCGAGGGACCGCCCGCAGCCAAAGCACTGGGTGGCTTGGCATAAGGATGATAACGGGCGGCGGCGGCAGCAGCCGACATGGGGCTTAAAGGTGGTGTAGGATAACCAGCTCTCAAGGCGGATGGTGGAAATAGAGAACCCAAAAGTGATTGAGCCTGTGATTGGGCTAAAGCGGCGGCGGCAGCAGCAGGGTCTGACAAATTGCCCGTGTGGGTTCTGAGGTGAGTGAAAAGTTCGTCGGAAGTCTGGAAACGCTTGCCGCAATAAGAATCACCCACTACCCAGCTGCAAACGTAAGGAGCGGAGCGTGCGGCGGCGGCATTAGCAGCAGCAGCGGCAGCTGCCTGTGAATAAGGATGTCCTGGTGGCAGGCCTGCTCCTCCCATCATGGCGGCCATTCCATATTTTTGATGTTCGCATTGTGTACAGCCGGCGGGACATGGCGCACCCATTAGCATTTGTTGTGTGTGGGCAGAGTAGGGACAGCCGGGGCAATACGGATCCTTACAAACCGGCACTATGGCCTCGCCACCAGCAGGTGTCTTAATGCGTTGATAACTTATATAGGGATTTGGTTGAGCACTAGCATGGCCATTGGGATTACCGGGATAACCACCATTAGCGGCGGCCGCAGCCAACATGGCGGCATGATGATGGGCAAAGCCATTTGTGGCAAAGGGAGGACGGAAGGCTGGATTGGCGGCGGCATGTTGTTCCATACCCGGTGGACAGCACAGAGCCGACAAAGGATTGAAACCGTAAGGGCCACCGGCGGCCTTGTAGGCAGCAGCTGCAGCGGCCGCCGCCTGGGCCATACTGCTCATTTCTTTGGGATGTTGGGCAGAACCGTTGGCATTGTTCAAAACCTCCATGCCGGATCTAACTATGGGACTGGCTCCTCTCTGCGATGAGTGAGAGCCCGACGGTGATACTGTTTTGCGGCTGTCATGCGGTGTTTGTGAGCCGCTTGTCAAGTCCTGCGACTTATTCAAGCCATTGTCGGGTGTAGAGTTTGATTTGTTACGGGATGGCACTCTGGTAGCATCCCCGTTGTGCGAAGACGATTTAGAACTGGGACGCTGCTGTAGCTCATCCGAACTAGCTGAGGATTTGAATGAGTTGACATTTTGCTGACTCAAAACGTTTGTTTCGTAGGGTTTGAAGGCCAATTTGATTTCTGTATTTGTGGGTGTAGTCGATTTGGGAGACTTGGCTTGTGTCGGAGACTTGGCCGAACCCGTTTCCGATGTTACACTGGACGATGAAGACGAAGCCGATGATGTTGAGCCAGATTTTTTCGTTTTATCCATAGAGAGTATGGGCTTGACAGCCGACGAATCGGCACCGATTTGTGAACAGGTTTGCGCCAGCAGAGCTAAAGGCGATTTTTTGGCATCCATCTAAAAGTACAGAAAAAACAAAAATGGTTTATGAAAAAAAGTTGCTGATACAATTATTTTAGTATAAAATAATTATTTGATATCAAAAAAATTTATTTTAATAGAAATGAGTTGCGCCATGAAATTGACTTGATTTGAAAATGTTTAGGCTTTAATTATTAATTATAAATACAATTTTTATGTAATTTTTTGTGACTTCCTATTCCTATCCTATTTTTTCAAGTTGGACTTTTTTCTACCGAATTTTTTCACTTTAAAATTCTGTAAGATTTCGTTTTCGTTTAAATTCAAAAGCAAAAAAATACATGAAAAGTAATAGATGCAAAATTTTCAATATTTATAGAAAAAAACTTAAAACTTGTAATTTAATTTAGTCGATTTTGGTGTAAAGTAAGAAAACAATGAATTAAAGGTAAAAATTTCACTCTTTTGCATGAGTGACTTGCAAACTTCGTAATTAATATTTTACGGCTCAATGTTTCGCCATAATTATGATATTCCTTGCCACTGTGCACCATGGGGAGGTATAGAACCATTTTTAAGCAAAATATGATCAATTAGAATTTTTCTTTTGGAAACTAAACTGTAAACAAATAATTACAGAGTTCGAATTTCAAATAGAAAAACCTAAAGTTAAAAATACTTGTAACAACTTTTTGTTGAGTTTTGTTTTTAAGAAAATTGTGTTGAAAACAGTATGAAGAAAGTATGTAAATATTTTCATGTGGTAAGATTTTATAAAACGTAATAAAACCACTTTTTCGTTTTCCATATCACAGCTACATAAATTATAGCTTTTCCGAACGGTTTCTCATTTTCAATATCGAATTCTAACGAAAATTAGTGTCTAGATATTCCTGGTTATACGAACGACCTTATTTTCATTTTATAAGTCTTTTGTTATTACTTTTTTTACTTTTCTACAAAATTGGTTGCAAGTCTAATTTTAAAACTTTTGTTTTTGCTATAAAAAAAATTGCTTTTTTCAAAATGTTTCACAATTGAAGAGGCATTTGTCAACTGTGGACGGTTATAAGGATTGTTTTTCATTAAATTAAAAAAGAGGGGGAAGAAAAATTAAAATAAACTAATTTTAGCTTTAATTATTTAAAATTATAAAATCGACAATATAAGGACAATCGAAATGGTTTCGTAAAAGAACTAAATTGGAAGAATCTCTCTTTATTTCTCGTGTATAAAAGTTTAATAAAACAAGTCTGGTGTGAACTTATTTAGAGTAAATTTTACAACTTCCACTTGTGGAGGGGGAACATTTTTTTAGCATCATATTTTATTTATTTTATTTTATTTAAAACGGACAGTTTTAGGATTGTGAAGCATAAAACGAACGTTTTAGAACAGCTTTTGGAAAATAACAAAATTTTTCTTTTAAATCAATTCTTTTTTTTTTAAATACTTTTCGAAGCATAAATTATTTTTAATGGTGTTTGTTTGAATTTTGCAAGCAAAATTTCTTTTCAGACACTTTTCGGAAGAAATTGTTATTTTGTCTTTTATAATTAATTACAGGCAGCAATTTAATTCCTATGATTTTTTAATACATTTTTTAAAATTTTGTATTATTTAGAAACTTCTGATTTTTAGCAAAATATTTTTAACTCCTGAGTGCAACAACTTTCCAACAATCTCATTACTTAGATTTGATAGATACTATTTTGGTAGGAAAAAGAATTTTTATTTTCATACTATTTTAGGCAAAAATAATACTAACCGCTGTTGGCAGAGGAGCCAAATAATCGGGTTGTAGGTATTGGTTATTTCCGATGGTGACAACACCACCGCCGCCTTCCAAAACAACCATGTTGTTGTTGATGTTTATTTGAGAGTTTTTACAAAATGTTAAGGAAATGTTTTTAAAAACGCAGCAGCTAATCCACAAAAACAATCAGCAGCCGAATATGATGACAAGTAATCCACAAAAGCTTAAGTGAGCCACAAAAATTCTTCAATTTTTTTTTCTTTTTTACACAGAAATCTCTTGGCTATTTGAAAACAGCATTTAAATAAAATCACTTTATTTCGGGAATATTTTATTTTTTTTTTAATTTTTATATCAACACTTTATCACTATTGGCTTTCTCTTGGTAAGAAATAAAGTTGTTTTTCGCTTATAATTCTTTTATCAATTGTTTGAATTAAAAATTTTTTTTTTCTTCTGCAAGAATATATATTTTTCTTTCAACTATTTTCCTTGCTTTAGTATCTTTATTGTGCTTTAGATATTTTCCGAAAACGTCTAAACGCTGCGAGAGCTTAACTCGAACTGAATTGTTTGCTGGCCATTGCTAGAGCACTTTACCTCCACGAGAATTAATTTCTATTTTTCTGTTTTAAGCAAAAGTGGTGGATTTCAGCATTTGCTCATTCTGCTCTCTGGCAGCCAACGATTGTGCTCTTGGGGCTGCTCAAAGGAAATTAAACATTAATGCAGTTTGTTGAGGCTGGTGTCCCTCACCACTGCAGGAAAGAGATACAAAATAATGGCTGACATAAACGTCAGTAGAGCAATATTCAAATATGGCGTCTTTATTAGCCAATCATTAGGCATGCGCCATCAGGCCAGTCTTTGAAGTTTAAGCGTCTTAAGGAAAAGGCACGTCTTGTCCGTCAGCACTAGCCGAAGAAGCAAACAGGTTTTTGCCACGACCAGAGTAACACAAACGACTGCCAAAGAGCACCTTGCTCTTGCCTTACGACTTAATGTAAGCTGAGTACTCTTCTCTGAGCAATTGAGTTGAATTGCTACTCTTTTGGGAAAGTACCAATCAAATTCAAGCACTTGCCAAATGTGCTGCTGGCAACACTTAAACTTAGGGTTACCTGGACAGAAATGAATGCTGCCTGAGCAACTGGTAGTAGATTTCACTGAAATGAGCAGCTCTCTCTTTAGCAATTTTCCTCTCCCGATTTATGCGAACGAGTACAATAATTGATGAGCAGTTCATTATATCGTTCTTTTTTTTGGTTTCCTTCATTGTTGACTGAATTAATGTGTAAAATTAATGTTAGTTTTCAAACATATGCCTCGAAATGTTGTTGAGTGTAATAAAACTGTCACGTTTATCACGCCTTTTTTTAAATAGAAAATAGTTTGGAAAATCGTTATAATCATTAGTTGTATGAGCGCTTTAATGGCTGTTTCTTCCTGTTTATGCTGGTTGGAAAAAATATTTTCGTATATTTTTTTTTTTGTTCTTGGTCTTTGCGAACGAAGTAAATGATATTCGTGCAATAAAATTTATCAGCTACTTAATTTTGCCACATTTTCCATTTTTCTTTTAACTGTTCTGCTTCTAACAATTAGTTTTACCTCAATAAAGTTCTGTTTTCGGTTTTGCGTTATTATGAAAATTATTTGCTGCTCTCGTATAGTTTAAGTGCAAAATACTGTTTTAACGCCAAACTTTTTGCGATTTAATTTATATTTATTTTCTTAAAACTTACAAACCATTAAAAATCATTTTATAGTTTTTATTAACTGCGCGATTTGTGGTTTTGTTTTTGTGGTTTTAAATGGTTTGTTAACACTATTTCTATAACTGTGTAAATGTGTGTGTGTGTGTGTGTGTGTCTATTTGCTGAAAACGTTTGTAATTCTGCCGTCGGAAATTGTTGTCGTCTGTTTTTCATAAAACAAATTTTAATTATCAATTTGACAGCCACAAACTGAGAATAATAACTAAATAATATTAAGAAATTCAGATGGAAAAAAATGTTTATATATACAAAATTTTAAATCATTTTCTTTTTAACAAAACAAAAAAATTTTTATTATAAATCTTTGCAAAAGGGCGGAAAACAATCGTGAACTGGTGTATAGCCACCAATTCACATCGAATTGAAACCGAATGTGAACAAAATTTATGGCAGCTTTAATATTTTGAACATACAAATAAAATTTTGCTTACAAAAAAATAAAACTATTTAGGAATTTCGCCACTTTTTCAACATTCTTCTTTGAAATGAAACTTTTTCACGAAACATGTTATTTTTCTTGAGTCCGGAACCCACTAACGGCTCATGTTTGCCAAATTTTTAGCGTGAACGCTCACACAATTTTTTCAAATGCCTCGAAATTGGCGACAATCAAAACGAACCTTGTGATGCCCCTAATGTGAACACTATTTTGCATGACGATGATAAAAAGAATATAGCAAAATTTTTTTTCAACTGGACGATTTTTGTCGTTTGAATTAGTTAATAGAATCTAGAATCAGCTTCCATACGGTTCAATGTTCGATATGATGATTGAACAATGAAAAACTATAGCGAAGTTGAGAAAAGTTTGTGCAAAATTTATTTTGAAAAACTTCTATTAACATTTTCTTAAACTCATCGAGTTTTGAGGCAAAACATTTGGCGGCAATAAATGAAAATTTCTGTCGGTGCATAAACGGCCAGTAAATTTCAAGAGATCGAAAAGAATAGATTTAAAAAATATTTCATTCTTTCTTTAGTGTTTAGCTGGCAATTAGACATAAAACTCTTAAGCAAAACATGTGTATGTGGCAAGACTTGCATGTGTTGCCACAATGTGGACAGGCCTCATAAAATATTCAGGTAAAATGTTGAAACGGTCCATGCTAAGAATATTTATTACATACAGATTACATCATATTTTAGGTAAAAACACCAGTTGTCCCAAATAACACGAACAAATGGCTCAATAATTACTTAAAAATGTGTTCGCAGAAATTTTAAATTCTCAAGGATTAACCAACCTTATCCTCATAAACTAATCATTACACTGCGAAACACAAGTATTTGTTCTTTAAGAAAACTAAATGCCTGATCTCTTAAAATCACCACCTTTAGGCCAAAAACAAAACTCAGCTAAATATTTGCACAAAACATAAAAGAAGTGCCAGTTTAGTCTCGGATTTCGCAATTTGGGCCCAGCATTTTTTTTCAATCTATTCCAGCATTTAAAGAAAATCATCTTATGTCTTACAAATTTAATCTGCAGGTTTAAGTTATTTACGAAGGGTAACGGCGCAACTAATTTGTATTAAAGCTGCTGTTTGTGGTGACACGACCATCAGTGATCTGTTGTGCTTTCCGTTACCTTCAAGTGCGTAGTACGTCAAGGAACTGCACCAGCTCCTTTAATGGTAATATTCGCAAGTCCTGTTCGCCTACCATTTAGGGAGGAAGTAGGCTGTATCTGCTGTATACCTGTGCCTTGCAGTTGGCAGTCAAGTGTTCCGTTGACAACTGCTCTTCAGCGCGGAATCTAGGAGTGTCTGTGTTGGATGTGCTCGTCCAGAACAGGCGCTGCTTTTCTTCTGTTTTGAAAAGTGGCTGCTTTTTTCGGGATACGCGCCATTCGCACATGTGACGTGACAATCCTATTGAGAACACCATTCACAGTATGTTTCAGTAGAACATTAACCAACAAATGAACGACAACGCAGCCCAAGATCGGCCGAAACAGCGCCAATATTCGTGAGTGTGTGTTTCGTAGACACAAGATTGGACCGAAAGGTACAAGGCCAGAGATATTAACTTGTGCTCGCTGCACGGACCCGGCCGTAGTTGAAAACTGAGTGTTATTTCCATTACACCTTCGTGAACTTCGCACAGTAAGAAATGATTGATTACGCATGAAAAGAAAAATAAAGATAAATAAAAAATATCGATGGACAAACAAAATTTGCAATTATTTGCAATTAAAATTACAACAAACTGTGGCTATTATTATTAATAGTATTACTATTATTATTGTTATTGTAATTACAAAGTAAATTTAACATCCCTGTTTTAATTAATTAAGAGACGATTTTTGTGCCAGATGTGGATGGCGAAAAAGGACATTTGAAGATCATTTTATATTTCAAGCAGAAACGGAATGAATAATTGCAAAATTTTGCTCCATTACATGAGGCCACTGTATTAAGAAAAATTCACTGGCTCTTATGGTAAAATTGCTGCATATTCGTTGAGAATGACTTTGGCCTATAGGTGAACGATTACTAACCTCTTTTGTTCCAAAATAGATGATGTGGATACGAGCGTCATGTTGCTACAACAAAACCACACATATTGGATATTGTCCAAAAGCGATTTGAGCGCCCGGTCATGTCATGGGCAGGTGATGTCAAGTGGCCATCGAGATGGAGCATTTTGAGTCGGTTAAACATATTCTTATTGGGCTGTTCCACATCGGACTTCCTTGCATACAGCAGTTTTGAGCCGGAACTAAGTGCCAGAGTCATGATGAGGTATAACGGCTGAGCCTCAAATGCCAGCGATCGCATTAAGCCGCAACTAAGTGCCAGAGCCGTGGACAATTAAGATCAGCATCGTCCAACAGAGGCATTATCTTGATTTTATAATTCATACAAAATGGGCTGCCAAATGCCTCAAAATAATCGTACACTAAAAGATAGAAAGAGTTTAATAAAATCCATTTAAAAATGGCATCATAATAAATATTTACTTGAAATGCTTAAATTGTCAGCTGTATTTATGTCCAAAATGTTGCCGCAAATTCAGTATCTAGAAGAGCAACAAGATCACATTTTTGATGGTGCAAACGCACCACTTTGAACGCTTTAACGGTTTTCTAAAATCGACCTTGATTAGAAGAATGTTTAAACATTTTCCTATTGAGAGAAACATCAAATCAATATATCAAATCACATCCTGCTGTTTTACTGTGAATGGGCCCGCTGTGCTGCTGCTGTTTCTCGAACATGTTCTGTAATTTATTGACAATAATTTATCTAATGCTCGTATAATGGAAAGAGTGTCATTAAAGAAAAACGGCAAAAAAAACCAACATAAATAAATCCTGTAGATGCAGGAAAAAAGTCTGCTCTAGTGACAGATTTTTTTCATTATTGATTTTTCTGCAAAATTTACTCTGGTGCCGAAATAAACAATGTGACATAGAACATTTTACAGTTAAATTAAGAAAAATTAATGTGGACTTTTCAGTTTTTGTTAATTTACGAGTATATTTCGAAGTCGTTTGCAATTTACTAGCGGCAGGACATTTTCTTTGTTATTCGTTGCTACGAAATTTATCAAAATGTGACCAAATCTAAATGATTATGTTCTGTGTGCTGTGCGTTTATTTTTCTTCCTCAAAACAAGCTGTGTGTGTTTTTTGCTGCAAGCAGGATAAAGCAAAACGAAGGGTGTCGTTGCTAAAACGTGAGGGTATTATTATATTAGTAAAAAAAAGGACATTTTTCATTTGGCTCGTTCAGGCGTTTGTGTGGTGTGTTGTAATAAAGACCAATTAATAATTGTGACATGCAACAATAGATTTGACAAGTTATTAATAAATTATAGATTTATGAGGGTATTAAAGGATATAAAAGAAAATTTTATGACTTTGTGATTTTGAATGGCGATAAAACTGTTAAAACCCACATGATCTTAAGTAATTCTTAGTCGACAGCATATTAAGAGAGAATTTAATTTCATAAATCACTTAACAGGCATAAGTTACCTTTCGTAGTAAATTATTGAAAAACCGAAATGGGAAATATCCTGGAAAAAGGACTTTTGGAAAGGGAATACAAAACGCTTATAGAACAGTTTTAGAACTCTTATATTGTATATTTTTATTTGAGTATAAAAATTAAGAAAAGAAAAGACATCTAAGTGACGCTGGAAGCCTACAAACTCCAAAGAAGTCCGGCTATACTTTGTATTGCAAATATAGAGTCACCCTCTACCTCTCATTTTAACATTGTGGTAATTATTGCTTTTGTAAAAAAAAAGAATTTAAATTTTTAAAAAATTTATTTAAGTCTAGTTCTAATTTAAGTCTTTACAGTTAACATCTCGGAAAAGTGTCAAAGTTTAGAAAACACAGAACTCAAGTTAAGCTGGACTCACCCATTTGTTGCGAAACAATTTTTTTTGAACTGTTTCTCTACCGCCGGAGAGAGGCCGAAAACTGTATAAACATTTATTTTGAAATATTTTCAGCTTAAATTGGCTAAATTTAAATTTTTGTTCACACAAAATTAATATTTTTTTTAACACAAACTGTGGATTTTTAATTACTTTCAAAAAAAAAAATGTTTTGTTCTGTTGACGTTTTTTGACGATTTAAGGCGTCAAAATTTGGCAATTAGTTCTTCTATTATTTGGCGATTTGGTAACTAAAAATATGTATGTAAGTATTAAATTTTACAGTCACTCAAAATTAAATTCAATTTCATTCTACAGGCCAGTTAATATTTAAACTGAGATTTTTTGAATTTCTTTCCAAAATATTATATAAAAAAAAATTAAAAAAAAACCTTGACATATTAAAATGATGTTTGTATTATGAAATTCCGCAGCAAAATTTGTGCAATTATAGTAGAAAATTAATTAAACAATTTTGTTGGAAAGAAAAGACATAAATGCTTTCAATCATGAAGTCAATAAATCAAACATTTTTGTTAGAACCCGACAAATACAAATACAAACAAACAAATTTATGTTCAAAAACACATATTTTTGTAAGCCAAACATACATGTGTTTGTTGTTATTGTAACCATAATTTATTCGTGAAAATCAATAAATTTTCTCAAAACAGCCATCTCTGTGTTTAACACATTTTTCACAAACAACCCAAGAGAAGGAGAAAAAAACTATTGAAAAATTAGCACGCTTATGCCATAAATCACACATAATTAATTAACAATTTTCAAATACCAACAGAACACAGAACACAGAACACAGAAACCTAAAAACTGTCACTGACAACTATTTGTTAGAATTAGTAGACAGACAGTCGGACCGTCAGAGGGAGGCAGAGAGAGACAGACAAAAATGAAAACTGCATCTGAAACGTAAAATAAAACAATTGATATTTACACACAATAAGTGCCAAATTTTATTGCAGGGATTTCTTTTATAACCTAATGAAAAATATAGACAGCTGGACAGATGTAGTGGAAACATAAATTTTATTTTAAGATTATTTTGGCATATAAATATGTCTGGTTTTCTTTTTTGCTTGATTCTTTAGCCAGAAATGTTCTTTCGGGATATTGATCTGCTTGACAGTTTCTTTGTTTCATCATTTTTAGGATCTTTAGTGTGGGGTCGTATCAAATTTATGATTTCTTTTAAATTATTAAAGAAATTATATAAAGAGATATTAATTTAAAAATTTTTGGTAAATTTTAAATTTCTATAACCAGATCCAAGCCAAACTCTCCAACAACCAGATACTAAATTAAAAAAGAGTGATCAAAATATCTCCCCTAAATAGATTCTAAATAGCATCTAATTACAATCCTTGTAAACCAGATATTGAGGAAACTTTAAACTAAATTAAAATATTAGATAAATAACCCTTTCGTATACAATTATCTGTAACAATAGAACAAAATCAATCGTGGCAGTCAATGTCCGTTTGTGGAAGATTTCAGGGCAAAAATGATACAAAAATATATATAAATCGACGTATATAATGAATTTTTTACAAGCTGAACGACATCATTTTCATTCATGTTCTGTTTTACATCTTGTATATTCGAGAGGGCTAAAATAAAGAACAAAATTCGATTTCAATAAGTTAATTTTCAAAACTTTCTTTTCGCTAAGTTTCCGAAAAAAAATGTATAAAGCAAACAAATTTGTGACATCTGCTGAAAAAGTGTTTCCGCATTGGAGCGAAAAAGTAATATAAAAAATTAAATTTTTTTTATTAAATTGTGGAGTCTCCGAATTTGTCATCGGAGTGACCTGCACGGTTGAAGTCGCATTAAAAGAATTTGAATCTTTTAATAATTTTATTTGAATCTTTCAATAATTTGAATCTATTTGCATTATTTTATGAAGCGAGAGAACCTTAAAGCATTGAGGGGGACAGTTAGTAGTTTCACGGTCGCGGCCTGCTAACTTAGGAAATTTTGTACAAAGTCACTGGCCACAAACCATAGCAGCCCTCAAAACCAGAATATTCTATGCAATGCCAGATTGTTGCACTGGAGTTTTAAAATGGTTGTCACTCACGTGTTCAATGTTATTTATTTCATAAATATTTTAAGATGGGAATCGTTTGATGAAAGACCTTGTACTTGTGCTTGATGCCATTTAAGTATCAGAAATATGAACAACATGTTAATTATGAAAGAGGTTCTGCCGCTTTTTCTTTATGAATTTGAATAAAACATATTTTAAACAAAATTATGTATACAAAAATCTTCAAGCCCAACAAACTTCTGAGCTTTGCTTGTAAGCCAGACCACAGGTTTGAATGACAAAACAATTTAGGAACGTGCAAAAGTTCACTGAAATTTAGGCCGTCTCTTAACATTTTTATGTTAATTAATTCTACTTGTTGTTATGGAATAATTACCAAAAATATAAAGCCACCGGCTTTCACCTGCGCTCAGCCCAAGAATTTTGTTGAACGTAACTGACGAGTTCTCTTCTTTTTTTATGAAACAGTTCTCCGGTTTAAATAAAACCATATAAATAATTATGATATTTTTTATTCCCTTTTTATCTCTATAAAAAATTTATTTTACAATTTATTTTCATATGTATGTACTCGTACATTAAGCATTTGCTATTTGAAAAATACGCGTAATTTTTATGACTTCAGAACATGTAAATTTTATTATATTCTTCGGGTCTTTTAAGCTGACGCCCTAAAGAAAGCGATTATATATTTTTTCTTTTTGCATAATAAACCTGTTTACCAATTCTAGATTTTCTTTTTATTATGAGGGATGTGGCAGCAGTAGACAGGCAAACATTCATGGATTCACGGAAAAAACCCCAAAAAATGTTTTCACCACTCTGATGGATACACCAGATTATATGCGAGAACAGGGAAGGCAAAGTTGGTACAATTGCAGTTAATTTTTGCTACTATTCAAACTCGAACAGTACAGCAATGGCATATCTAGTAACAATTTAGTAGTAAATTTATATGGCAACTTGTGACTGCTGTCATTTTACTGTGAATACATGTGTACCTTAATTTTCTGTGTATGTAAATAAGTCGTACAAATTCAATACTGAATTGATTTTTTTGTATTATAATACAAAAGAATCTTTCAAATTAAGAAATTATAGAAATGTTTAGACAAGTACAATTTCAAAAGTTTAACTTTAAATTGTTAGTGCCAACCCAGATAGAGAAGGTTTGCAGGAGTGTGGAATTAAATAAATAAAAATAGGTCAAATAATTCAAAATGCAATGATTTTTCTTAGACATATTCTAAATTTGTCATTCACAGTCTTTGATGACGCAATCTTTTAATAACGCTAGATTTTTTTTAAATATTTGTTGTGTAGAGCCAAAATCCGTTGTGTTTAGAAACCGATATTGTAACACAGGTACTTCAATGTGGTTTTAATAGTATGATCGCTATCAAGTTGCGAAGAAGTTCGCAAGTTTCTGTTGAAATTTTACTGCCTTCTTTGTGCATATAATTGAATATTGTCTATATAAAAATGGTATTAAGTTAAAATATATTAATATAAGTGCAATAAATTCGCTTCATTTCGTGTGAAAAGGCGTCAAAGTTGTTCTATTAATAACTGCTTTCCAACTACAATATTAGCGAATTAAAGTTTAATTTCTGCACTGCAAGTACGCCCTGAAAATATATAGAATCCCTATAAAACTAACACAAATATAACAGTGCGTTTTTTTTCTCTCATACAATCGGTGGATCTTGTCGATGAGTCGTTCTAATACAAATTCTATACACACGAGTCTATATGTATGTACATACATATAATCATAACTTTATTATAGCTATTTAAAAAAATAACGCAAGATAATGCCAAATTTATTGCATTTCTCTCTTTACGACTTTTTAGTGAAAGTTGAGTTCGTATCGCAGTCGTTTATTCATAATAATTTTTGGGGGTGTGTTTATGGCAAATTAAATTGCAAATTGTATGAAAGCTGCAGTTTTATGGAAATTTTTTATAAAATACATTTCAGTGTTATTTGTTTTCAAAGATAATTTGTGTAAAATATTATAGAGCGTTGTTGGTGGTAGGCAGATTGGGTCATGATGGGCGTTTAAGACAATGCAGGCCTGAAAAGGGTCTTGCCTCAAGTGCTGGCCGTCTTTATATGTATGTACTCGTATGTAAATAAAATAAAGCTGCTGCTACAGATATCATCGAAATTTTGCCAACATTCAAAAGAGCTGCTGTAGTTGCTATTATGCAGGAACTAGAGTTGCAAATGTCTGTTGCGGTTGCGCAATTTGTCATGACTCCGACACATAAATCAGGCTGAAGGCGAATGACGTCTTCAATGTTGTTGAGGTTTTAGAATGCGTTTGCAGTTCAGATGCAACTCTGTACCCAGAATTAGCAATTTCTCTCGGACACGCTCATGGCCAGCCTCAATGTTTTTGTTAAATGTTAAAATTCTCAGGTATTGGTTTGTTGTTTGTTGAACCCGAACTCTGAATATTTCTCTCAATAGAACGATTATGGCGACTGTAAAATAAGCGTCAAGAGTACAGAAGGTTGCCCGTTCTGTACGGAAAATCAACTACACGCATAACCCTGTTCGAGCTCAGCAATCACTTTTAAAACACCCTGTACCTGAACAACTAAACTGTTGTTTTCAAGTTTTGAAAACGTTTTCAAATATCAATAGATGTCTATCTTAAATATATCTTCTTATTTCGAATGTCTTGCATATAATTTGATTTTAAAAAAACTATCAAACGTTTGAATTCATTCATTAAGATTTCCCATCAGGTTTTAAAAATTATGGAGAAATTTCATGTAATAGATCTGTTATTTATAATAGTTTATTGTAATAATTCATAATTAATTAAACAAAACATACACCGTGAAATTTTATACTATTTTCTTCGAAATAAGTGACACTCTGCTTTTTTTTTTATACCATAATAACAAAAAGTGACAAAAAAATATGTGACAAAAAGAAGGGAAAAAATTGTTATGTACAGCATAACAATGGAATCAATAAAGAAAGAACCATTTACGAGTGGCCATAAAATATGTGTCTTCTTTAACCAAATACCCACGCGAAACAAAGGAAGAACTAAAGATATGAATCTAAAAAGTGTCATAAAACAGAATGTCAGATTTACCAAAGACACAAAACTATTTAATTTTCCTCCAAACTTGAAAAGACAACAAAAACACAACTGATGATGACATTAAAAAAACTGTGTAGACAACCAACAGTGTCATTTGCGTTTGTGTTGTTGTTGTGCTCGTATTGTAAAATTAAGTCTGAAATTTCAGTATTCTGTTATTTGAGAAGCGTCATAAAATGTAACCACTTATTTGTTAACTGCCGTTTTTGCTTTTCTTTGTTTTTTTTGTAAGAAAAAACGACCTGTTTGGGTAACTCAGTGAACGTAGTCACATAATAAAACCAAGTACCACTGCCAACATCGCTCACATCCGCAGCCCAGGAAAGTTCTTTATTTGTTAAACGTTCTAAGATACGCATTTTTGGATTTTTTGGTGTCGGTGTTGGTGTTGGGGTGTCGAAGAGTAGTTTTGTTCCTTTTACAAAACACTTTTATAACTGCGAGTACATAAATATATACTTAAGCATTAAAACCCTGACGTCCTTTTTGTTAAGCTCATAAATTTAGCAACTTATTACCGGCATTAGCACAGCTGATGCAGGGTTGTGTTTATGTTAATGTGTGAACATGTGTTCATTAAGAAGTGATTGTAAAAAGCAAGAAATCAAAAAATACAGGCAACGTATTAACCCTAAATGTTATTAAGTATGTCTATAAAGGACATTTTTACGAACAATTTTATGATCTCTGCTAAATAAGTTTACGGTGCCACGGCCAAAGTGTTGCCAGGTAACGTTTGTGCTACCTACTAGTACAAGAACGACTACGTTAAGTATTAAAGCATCGGCTACTAGTGGAATGTAACTGCTGGCGTTACGCTTTTTGTCTTGTCATATCTCTCAAACTCTTAGGACAATAGTTATGGAGAGGTGTTCTCTACCAGTAGCTCGTGATGCTTTAGAAAGCATAAGAAAATCTTGATACTGCTGAGGGCTGAATTTTCTTTTTTGAGATCAGTGCTCAAGATTCGACCTCTAGATATGCAGGGTAGAACTTAGTTAGGGAGGAGGGAAGAAGGAGTACTGGTTCGCTAATTTTGTTGTTTTAATTCTATATTGCAGGGATGAGTATGTCAGAATATAGCTGATGAAAATCAGCAAACACCGTGGGTTTTGGCCGAACATATTCTTAACAAAGACCGCCTTTTTTCAGGCGGGTTTAACAGGACATTGTTATTGTTATCAATGTCAGTATCAGCAAGTTATTTTTTTTTTCATCAAATTAAACGAAATAATATTAAAAATTTGGTATCGTCAATTTAAAACTACGTTTTATATTTGCATCTAATAAGTAGTGCGAAAAATATTTACTTGAAATGATTAAAAGTTTAATTAAATCAACCAAAGTTTTAATCAATTCGACATAAAGTTTATTAACAGTTTCATATGAACTCTGTTGTATTTCTTGAATTTGATATGAATATAAAAAGGCAACGACACTTCAACGCTTTACAAGAACTTGTTCGTTTTTAATACTTGTCTACAGTTTTTGTCATGCAAATCAAAGGCAAACAAGTCCTTAAAGTGCTCTAATGTCAGTAGTAATTAATTTTCCCCGCTATTATTTATCGGCGTAATTATTTCCCAAAAATCTAACATCAACTTTCATTTTGTTCTTAACAACTTTTCATTTTTAGATTTAGTTTTAAGAATTACGCATTCAACGATTAGTTTTTGGCAACTCCCTTGCAAACTCTGGCTGTCACATAATAAATGCAAAATTATGACGCATGACAATCCGTTACAATGCCCGATTTATAATCTGGAAAAACAGCTTGTTGTTCAACAACTGCTTCAAGGATGTTTCTCTTATCGAACACAAATCCACCCTGATCTTGTCACTCTAATAAGCATAAAAGCCCGAATAAAACTAAGTGCTAAACATCAATATAAAATGTGGTCAATCAAGGTTTATTCTTTTCATCTTTCTTGGCATTACGGTCTATTGTCTTAAATTCAAATTTATTACATGCCCTTCGAAAACCTTGAAACATTTCCTTACCATTGATTTTATTACCGTTCATGATTTATGTGCACTGGGTCCCTCATTCATTAACAGACGACTGCAGTTTATTGTTTCTTGGTTTCTCTCTTGTGCATTCCATTGTTCCAGCGATGTTGCATGTTCGCTTCCGCGCCTTTCTGAAATATCCTTTTCTGTTTGTATGTATGTATGTGCGTACGCGAGCTTGTTTCGTTATCATGTCTCTCTCTCTCTATCTCTGCTTGCCTATTTTGTGACATATTGACAAATACATTTTATTGTCAAAATTGTACGTCCTTCTTTCTTTTTATGTTCACATTTGGTATTTGGTTTTTAATTATGTGTGAAGGACTTTGTAACGTGGTGAATTTTTATATATGGATGTTGTCACTTTTAGTCATTGTCATCATCATCATCATCCTCATCGTCATCATCGCCAACGTTGAGCTCGTCGTTCAGCGATATCCTTTCTATTTTATTTGAATGCGCCTGTGTTGGTATACGTGTGTGTCAGTACATGCGTGTAATTGTCCATTTATTATTTTACCCCCGGCGTTTTCGTCTGTTTGTTTTCCATTCTTACAAAACTGTTCGCTGCTACCAGATGCTTTCTACATGTTGAAAAATCAAATTTTATGACTGCGTGGAAATCAACTTTTAATGTCAATTTGTTTTATGATCTCTTTGGCTGGTGAAGGTAAGAACATCCGTTTAACTATTTGTCTAGTCACGCGCCATTTGTTTGAATTAAGTTGGGCTTTCCTCCTCTTCCTACAGCTGGGAAGAAATTAATGATATTGACAGTAACTAATTGCTGCTTTTAAACAAACAATTTATTAAACAATTCACCAAAGCGAATAAAATTGTAAGCAACATTGCAATTGTTACCTTTCGACTTTTGCATACCGCAAAAAATTACGTTTTTGTATAAAGTCTTATATAAATTGCATTCCAGAATGGAGGATTTGGAACTTCTCATCATGGCAAGAAAAGGTGCCTCAATTTGGAATAACCTTCACGGGTACATTAAAAAAGTTTTCGCGTTAGTTTTAGTCCACATGACAATCAATAATCATGCGCACAGATTTTATTCAGCGTGTTGTAAAGAGCCAAAAGGAAAAGAGCCCCAATGGAAAACTACATTGAATCAGCATTTTTGACCCCAAGTGCACGTTCAAGAAGTTTTATTTGTTATAGCAATTCAATACAATGAATTTTATGTGCGAGTAGGAATATAAATTGTCGTCGGCAGGTTTTAGGTCCCAAAGTTTTCGTGGATTTGCATGGGGACTCCCCAATTTACTGTTTATGTGTTCAAACAAAACTGCTGAAAGATGAATTTAAATATTTGTAAAAAAACTCGTGAATTTGTAAAGTTGATCAGATATTTTAATAAATTATAAAAAAGTAGTGAAAAGTATATTAAACATATTTGTGAAAATATTTTTAAGCGCTGCGTAAGCGATTTTTTTTCAAATACTTTGTATTACTTTATTTCAAACTGCTGCCTTCTGAATTACTTGAGCAGATTTTTTATGTAAAAAAACTAATTGCTAACCCAACACTCATCAACAGTTGGCGCATCTAATCGAAACTGGAATTAGGACAGAAGAATAAATTTGTAGTCCAAAGTATCATTAGTGCATGCATAAGCATGTCTGAAAAACGATTTATGTAAGTTTTTTCTAATTTCAAATGTGTATAGTAAATACTACAGGGGTATTTCTGAATTAAATAGATTAGAATGGAAGAAAATAGAAAAAAGGAAAATAGAATAGAATAAAATAAAATTCAAAATAATAACATAGAATAAAAGAGCAGAGAAGGGAATATAATAGAATGGAATGATATAGAATATAATGAAGTAGAATAGAATATAATACAATAGAATGCAATAAAATAGAATAGAGTTACAAGTCACCACTTTTGTCAACTATTTGGGCGACAGTGTCAGCAAATCGTATACACTAATTATTTTGCCGCCATTTTCACACCTTAATATTCTTATGATTTATTTTATTGGTACACAAATCTGGAGAAACTTATAAAAATGTACCAAGAAATATTCGGATCCAAGAGCTCGATCCCAAGCTGGAATATTTTGTCAAAAGTATTTATATTACTAAAGTATTTAAATTTAAATATATATTTATTATTTTATTCATATTTATTACAATTAAAATTATAATAAACTAAAAGAAAGAAAGGCATTAGCAGCTAATGGCTATCGGCTTAGAAAATATATAAAGCATGAAACATTGTGAAGGGTATGACTTATCATACCACAATCGTGGCGATTCAGTAGTGTTTCATTATTGACAGGGTATTGACAGGGTATTTATGAACACATTCACATATACAAATAGGATCGAGTATTTTTAATAGTGGCGCTTGAATACGTTTTCATTTAAGCATTTAAGTTTTTCCAATGCGCAATTGCGCCTATAAACGAGTTTTCTATGAGTGCAAATTGGGCATTTATCCACGTTGGCGTTTTCATCATTTCCTGGTGCATTTAAGTCAGAACTACTGATATTTTTCCCTTGTGTTTTTATGCAAATTAATTGATACATTTTCTTAACGCCTCGCTGCCTAATTTCCCTATTTTCGTTCGTTCGTTTTTATTCTGCAACTTTTCGTGTAGTAAATCGACAATTTTGTGGAAATCACTCAATTTCATTTCCGAACGACATAAACAAATAGTTTCACAAAACACAAAGCACACGAACAGCAGGCAAACAATCAATTTTTACGTTACGAATGTTAAAATCAAACGGGTTATTCTAACAATTTGTAGGATTATACCCATTCTATAAGTGTCACATAAGAAAACCAAAATGAATTTATCTCTACAGAAATGTTTGTTCATAAATTAAACAAAATATATTTCCTGCTATTTTTCCTTAATTTTTTTATGTGAACCCATTTTTTTAGACAGTTTGCATTTATGACTTTAGGAATTGTCAGGTTTCATGCTTGAGTGAATTTATAAAGCAAAAAAAAATTTATTAAAACGAAGGGAAAAAAGGCTAAATAGAACAAAGGAATAACTTGGCATTGTTTTGGTTATGCCATTATCCAATTCATTTATAAATACACACACACACACACACATATGAGTAGTCATGCGATGACAGTTCCGCTGCCAACTGATATAAAAACACATTTCACACACTTTCTTTAGCAGCAAAATTATTGAAATATGAGTGCTATAAAACCCCTGTTTTATTAGCAACTTAAACCCTTTTTCTATCTCCCCGACTCCTCATTCCTGTCAGCCACTTTATTAACTATCGCCTGGCATTGTTGCAAATGTTTTGGAAATTATGTTATTATGAACTTGAGTTCTATTTGTTTGCTACTGGTTCAGGTTATTTATGCGAATATGCTAATAGACTACGATAATTTTGAACTTTGACATGTTCTGTATGAATTGCAGAAAGAGGGCAATTGCGTTACGTGCAAAGACAAAGTAAATTGTCAATATTGTTGCGGCAACCATAACATGGTGTAGTATAGTTTGGAATACGTTTGTTTTTGTAATACGCTCGGTTGGCTATTTTGTGTTTAAAGTTGGCTGCACATCATTTAATATAAAGATGTGTTTATGATGTACACGATTCAGTTATTGCCTTTTACCTTAAATACACATGAACTTGTAATAGGGGCTTCCGTACTTTTGTTAACTTATACATATTGATTTTTAATTACATGTGCATTAGAGGAAAGAAATTTCCCCATATACGTCTTAACCCAAGAACTACGGCTCAACCAACAGCCGTACGGTGACTATAAAATGTCCGCTGTCTGTGAAAATGTGCCGAAAACGCCAAAACAATTGATTTTGTGCAGCTCGCAGGAATTCCATCATGTGTGTTGGGTCTGCACCCATACCAACTCAGTGGATCCTGAAGCTGCAAGTAAACGAACATAAACGAGTGAGTGGCCGCTGAAACATTTGGAAACTAAACCTAAATTCCGTTAGAAAAGTATCTTCATCGATGCACTCCATTATTGACTAATTGAGTGCCTCAACAAAAACCGATTCGGGAACGAAAACACTTTATGTCAGATGTATGTACATATATAAAATCATCAGTACATTGAACCACTTCGCTGTTTGTTGTTCATTTTGTGATATTATTGTCTATATTTCGGTTCATATTTCTTTAGTTATCATCTAACCCTCACTATATCGTCACGCTTCGTGACATTTTAAACTCGCAAAAATTTAACAAAAATCGGTTTTTGTTAGCGTCCGTTAGTGCCCCCCGAAACCGAAATCACTTTGACTTTGAAAATGTTATGCTTTGGAATATTTAAGTGGAAAAAAAGTCATGAGTTATACCCAGGTACCTGGTACCTTACTCCACTTATTTGTTTCCTTTTTTTTTGAACTAAATTCTAAAAAAAGCTTTAAAATATTTTACTTGTTGTATTTTTCGAGCACTCGAAATATAACGAAATTATTACAGGTCCCCAGCATAACTTAATTGTAGCTGCTCATCGGAATACACGCTGTTATGAGAATTGGAATACTATTTATTATAACTAAAATAGCCGTCCATATTCCAATACGTTATTAGGCAATTCAGCTGGGAAACACATACATGCATTCATAAATGCGCACTCATAAACACATTTGAATGCTTCGTACAAACCGGAAGCACAACATTTTCATAATTCTAAATTATGATCTCATAAATAAGAGAAACGAAAACACTTCTTTGCCCATTTAACACGCTTGCAAACAATTAATTACATTTGAAACCATTAAGGAACACGGAGCATAAAGCAGTTCTAAAGAAAATACAAACATTAATGCCGGAATTTACAGCCTGAGTATTTCACAGTAAATTAATTAACAAGCGTAACGGCAACAAATCTCCAAACGACACCAAAAGAATTGAAACAGAAAACACCTATTGAAACATTTCAAGTTGATAAGCAATTCTCACATATGTTTTATATTACGGACACATGGCTACGAGCGTTTGCTATTCATGTACATACATATTTTCTCTTTGAAGGTATAACTAAAACCCAAAACTCACCACCATTGTTGCTGAGTTTGCTGACCATTAATTAACATTTTAAACGTGAATGTTTGTTTAGGAAACACAACTTCAACAAACAGGAATATAATGAAAGACAAAAACCAAAAAAAAAGGACACTCTGGTTCATAATTTTTACATAATGAGCTGGTTTTGGGTTACAAATTTCACAGATTTTCACACAAAAACTAAAATTTAAATAAATAAATTTACCCATAAATTTTTATTTCTGCTGTTATTCATTTGCATTTTTGCTTCACACAGAAAAAAAATATGTTAATAAGGTCCAGTTGTGGTACCTTTTTGTGTTTACAAAGGATGCTAGACTAATGAAATTTTAAACGAAACCGTATTTTAAACAGAGATTATTCAGTATCCTGTTATTTATTTGCCGTAAGAAATTTCAGATAAACATATTTTGTTTTATTATTATTTATATAATACATTAAATATATGTATGTGCGAACATAGTTTTATGTACGTACGTACACCCAGCTAACATTTGGATGTTAATTTTTCCAAAATGCATCTAACTAATATTTGGCGATTTGACTTTTAAGGATTAAAAACGGTTTGATCAGTGAAACAGGCTGCACAAAAAACTCCGGCCTGTCAGAAATGAAGTATCAGTCGCAACCTACGCTGAAGCTACACAGTCGTACGTTTACGTTTAAGAACAACTCGATGAAATAGAAAGATAAAATTTGTAGAAATGTTTAACTCAACAATAGCCGAATTTCACACAGCAATTGCGTTACATAAAGATCGAAGACTTTATTGGAAACACTATACTAAAGCTAAAAGACAAGAGATCAAAACTCAGTATTGAATCCGAGGTGAAAAGAACTACGAGCGGTTTCAATTTAATGTTAATTGTTAACGCTTCATGGTTCACAACAAACTAAACGATTCAAGACGACTTTTATAAGGTCCTCTTTTTATACTGACACAAGTTTAAATCGTAATAAAGAAATTTACTTTTAATATCACTGAAACGGGCATTATGGGATAGAAAATTTGATGGCATTAATGTTTGAACATGATTTCGTTCATGTGGAACAGCAAAACTCCGATTCCGCCAGCAAACAATCATTTTCTTAAGATGAAATGGTGCTGTGACAAAAGCTGGTGGATTATCTTCATTTTAAAGGCAACAATTCTGCTCAATCATGTACAATGTTATTAAACAGTTTTATCATCGGCTACTGTTTTATCATTTGCAATAGGCTTATCTCTTATTAGGTCCACCCCAGCTGATTTGACCAATTGTACGGAACACTTGCCACCACATAAATGGGCTACAAATATGAGCTTTAACAAATATGAGAGCAATCTGCTTTTAAAGTTCAGTGTCTAACGAAACACTCAGTATTGGGCTTCAAATAAATATGGCATAAAGAAAGATTTTATAAATAAAATCTTATTCTTAAGTTTGTCTTAAATCAAAATGAAATTTCAGGTTATTTTAATCTGATCTTATGCACTATCCTTTATTGGGAAGTTCATAACGATTTGGATTTTAAAACAGCTGCTGCTACAATCCATAGAAATCAAATTCATTATGAATACATTTATCTTAATTTATAAGATAAAGCATATGTGACCCTGCCTTAATAAACCCACCTAGTGTGTCAAATAAAAATGTAAGGTTGCATTTTCGTACTCATTTCATTGTAAGGTTTTATATTTAAGTTTTTTGAAATACAAATAAGAAAAATGAGTTCATAAAATTATTTGACACACTACAGGGGTGTTCTTATGTAGGGTCACCTACATATAAAGCCAAGTAATCCATGAAAACTGTTAATTTAACATAATTTTTTTTTTGTTTAATTTTGCTATGGTTTTTTTTCTGTGCTTAGTTTTTACAGCAAATTATTATGTATTATATTTTCAATAGAAGAAATTTTCCTGCAAAACCTACTCTCCCTCCCCTGTATTTTCTAATCTTCTCCTTGACAAGAGAGAATTCTTATTTGCCCCTCCCTGCAATTCAAACATTAAGAATTTATCTACGAGTAAAAAAAGCAGGACAAAATGTATACCCACCATGAAATATAAACTTAATTTGAAAAAAGCCGACGAAGCGAGTCAGAAACCGTCATCATTATTGTAAGAGAAAAGGAATACAGAGAAAATCATTTACATGCACATAAAAATTAATATGGAAATCAGAAGAAAACATAACGACAACTAAAACACTTGATGTCGACGACAGGTTTAATATATTCATTATAGTGTCGTAGTGGTTTATGTTAATGGATATGAGTTTAATTGGTGAGGAGGATCTTGGTAAGCAGACACACACTCATGCACACCCACACACACACCCACACACACACACACATACCCACACATTGATTTGCAATCATTGTATGTGCCTGGGTGTGTGTGTTTGTGTAAACACTTACGTACTTAAGTGGTTGTATTTCGTTAAATAAAAATCATTTAATTTGTCAAGAACTTTTTTCTTTTTTGTTTGGGGAAAATAAATTTGTTGAACATTTCCTATTTCGTATTACGTTGCTTTCACACAATAGCGGGGAGTGGGGGGTAGAGTGATTATTTGTGTGGTGCAACACACATATACATATAGTCATACATATATACCTACATATATACATATGTAGGTATATCTGGTGAATTTTAAAGCATATATTGCGTTTAATTCTGTTTATACAATTCAATTATTTTGTTTAGATTTTTTTCCCTCCTTTTTTTTTAACTGAATAGGCATAATTAGTGGAAAATTGAGTTTTATTTTGTTCTTTTCTTTCTATTGGTTTGAGAAATGAAAGCAGTTGCGGAACTCCAGCTCAGCGAAAGATTTAATACAAATTGATTACAACAACAGCAAGTTCAAGTACGTCATTTATGGCGCACAGTGTACTCGTATGTCGGAAGGCAGGAATCGGCAAAAGTTATTTTACAATAAAATGAAATAGTTTGTTCTTTTCGCAAGAACATCCCACAAGTGACTGTCATATCCCAGATCATCAAAGAACGTTCAAAACAAAAGGAATCCCAACTACAGGTCATTATTCAGCTGTTTCGAATCTTTTAAGAGCTCTGAACACTAAATGTTTTTTGAAAAGTTATCATTTAAAACTATATATTTAAGAAAACAATATGGACAGCTTTTTGAAATTAAACTTTAGTTGGCTTTTTTATACTTAAATTTAAAAAAAAATTTTGCACATATTACGATATACATTTTGAAAGCACAAACTAAAACTGAAATTCATTATTTTCATATTAATTAAATAATAGTTCGTAGTTATTTTTGTTACATAAAACTTTCAGCATTGGCACCCCTTTGACCACCCATATGTCTGGGATTCTGGCTTTCAATACTTTTTCTGTATTGTTTTTTAATTTGCGATATACAGTTTCCGCTTTGGAATAAATATATATATTTCTGATCATTAGAGTTTGCGGAACATTAAACTGTTCAATTGCTGCAGTGCATGTTTGTAAAGCTTTAATTGTTTGCTTAAGGTTCGAGTCCTGATTCATATAATAGGTTTTTACTTTTATCAATTTTTTTATGCAGCGTAATTTTTCATTAATTTTTCATAAAAAAAATTGAAGCTTGATTTATTATATATTTTTAGCTTTAATCTTGTTTTGGAAAATTTCAGTTTTTATTTTAGATTTTTTAAAAACTAGAACATGCTGCTCTCCAGCATTTCCTTTAAGAGATGGAAGCCGATAAAGACTATAAATTTATTGTATAATTTTTATGATTCAAGTCTGGCCGATTGTTTTATTTAGACTATTGATAATGTAAATAAGTTTTTGAAGGAATTTGGAACATGATTTTACTTCCACAGGCAGCAATCTTTGAGTTGGTCCATTAACTACCGTCCAGGCCTTTTGCTGCTAACTTCTCTTCTATATCCAACTTACAGTGAAAACTCTACGTTTTATTTTAATTGCTAAGAATAAAAGTTTTGTTTTATAAATTATTTTCCAAAATTGTTATGATTAAAATACAACATGATTATTATATTTCTTTAGCAAATTTTGTGATGGAAATTTCCCTCATTATGTGCAGAGGACAAAAATATTTCCCTTTTACATAAAATATAGCTTTAGAAAGTGATATAAAACTTATAATATGTTTTTATAAGTTGTACATATTTTTATAAATTTGTGTATTTCTTTAACTTGAGTTATGACTAAATACAATATTATATATGCCACATGTGACAACATTCAACAACAACTCAAATCATTTCCTTTACAAAAAACTTAAAATCTACTTAACTAAAATAGTCGGTAACCCGACTGAAGCTGAAAAGAAAAAAAAAACCAGCCTGTTTGGCCTATGACTACTCACATATTTAATTTTACCTACACACTCTTAATTAGCCACATTTAAATTGCTGTAAACTTTTTCTAAAACCATATTTCATTAAACTCAACTATTTAGATAAAATAATTCTTTGGCTACCCTTAAACTGCCGGCCAAAAAGTTCACATACAACTAAATAAATTATGACTTTATGATGGAGAACATTTTTTACTCCAAAATACTGTTGATTTCAGCAAATGGTGCTTACATTCTACTTAGAAGGCTTTACTAAATGCCACTAAATGAAATTATTTGCCAACAAAACTGCAGCTACACACAGCTACAGCTACAGCTACAGCCAGTCGGTATAAAATTAGATTTATGTTATAGTTTTGCTACGCTGGATAAAGTGCCCGAAAAATAAAATTCATAAACGTACAAAAAGTGTGTGTCTCGCTGTGGCCGCCCAGGAGTCACAAACAAACTCAAAGAGGAGGAATAAAAAGGAAAAATATTTTGTGTTGCAGTTTGTGGGTCCGGGGTTTCTTGTGCGACATTTAGGCAATAATTTTTAACTAAAATAAGAAATTTATATAACCTTTCCATTTACAGTTCCATTACAAACACCAAGAATATTACAAGTCTTAGTAATTTAACATTATTTGGCTGGTTTTGCCGGGTGGGCACAACTACTTTCTGTTCCTATCACTTCTCTAATAAAAAAAAAAAGGGAACACACACACACACACACATAAATATTTCTTTGTTGCTTTCTTACTCTGGCTCGTACATTTGTATGTATATTGAAATGAACTGTGAGCTCTGAAGTTGTGAAATTAGGTTTGTTGTTTGCTCTGGGCGCACAGTATGAGTCTGTGAGAGTCGCAGTGTTTGGAGTACGTACCAACAGCAAATATTTTATTTAACTTTTGTGTCTCGCCAAAAAACGAAATACACAAAATAGCAACGACAAACCATGCCATTGATGCCATTTATTTTGTACGAAATTGCTCCATAAATTTTCACATCGTATTGCCATTTAGTAATTTTTATGGTTTTGGTCTCAAAATATTACCATGATGACATTTTTAGTTGTTGCAAAGTATTTTCCTGAATTATCTTCATTTTATTATTATGGGGTGCATTATTTACAAGACTCAAACACAAATGCAACGACGACGACGACGGCAACGGCAACGGCAACGGCAACGCCAACTTCAATATTCTTTCATTTAGTCTTAATAGGAAATCAGACAGTGTGTCAGACCTAAAAACTTACGTTTGAAGAGCCACACAAACAGACAGGCAGATGGACAGACAGACAGACAGACGAGCAAGTGACAAAGCCTAAGCACAGCGACGTGTGGCATAAAGTGTCATGATGCTTTTGGGGGAATGTTGCAACATTTTTAACAAATTCGTTTTAAAGTGGTTTTTTCTGCTTTGCTTTGATGTTGGTTTATTAGATTTTTCTGGCTTTTACAAAACTTATTACTTAATTGAAGATGTAACATTCTTCTTTTTTCTTTTGTCATTTGAGAAAAACGACAGGAGAGGCTTAAGGCTATGAGGCATAAAATTTACTCTGAAATCATACAACTGTTGCAAAAACTTTAAGTAGTTGTTCCACAAACTATTTAGAAAAGCGGATTCTGAATGCATTTCCCCGGGCAGAAAATTTGTATACCAGCCAGCTATTAAATTAGCCTTATAATAGTCAGAAAGTTATATTTTTATATAAATTTAATAAAAAAAAAACATTTATTTTCACTCTATGGTTTTCCTTTAAAAAAGAACTTCTGCAGAAAAAATAAAATTTTAACAACAATTTAACGTTTGTCTAGAATTATGACTGACAGAAAAATATTGGGTTTCCTAATTAAGGATTCAAATCAAAAGTATTCTGGAATACCAGTATGATCCACTTGCGCTTTAAAAATCTTATGTCGCCCAGTTGCGGCTGCTCAATAACATAATATTGTTGGGGCGAATACATAATAACTATATACTTGGTAAAAACAAATAAAATGTTATTATTAGGATCAACCAAGGACACAAGTGTTTATATCCTTAATGTGTGAAATATTACAATATTAGAACCAACAAGATAATATTACACTGAGAAAAATTCTATATCTAATTTATTTATTTATTAATTTCTTTAAGCTTCAGAAATACAAGTCTTGTTACAATTATTAAGATAGAAAATTAATAACAATAAATAAATATGTAGGAGAAAGATAAATGTTTAAAAAAAAAATGTGTTTTGAATCAAATATTTCATCAAAAATTGTGTTTAAGAAACTTCTCTAGTATTTATGTATTCATGAGATGATATTATTATCTACTCATAGAGGGAATTGATGGAGCGATGAATGCACTAAAAAGTGGTCATCATTTTCAAAGCATTAATTCTAAGGAATAAAATGCCAGCGTCATTTCGGAACTGATTTGGCCTAAAGCAGGCCCGGCTGTGTGCGTCAAAACATTCCCGTTCTATGCAAATAATTCTTATTAAAGCAAAACTCTGTGCAGAATTACTGGAGTAAGAAAAACCTTAATCGATATTTGGTAAATATGAAATGTTTAAGATTCGTCATCACTTCTAAAAGCTTAAAAATTTATTCACGCACCAAATTATACCGTTTTTCCGTCCAAAAAAAAATATATATGTTTTTCTTTTTAGAACTTTTTCTCCAATTTCAAAGAACATTTTGCCATTAAGATTCGTACAGCCCGAAGTAATCAACCATTAATTCTACTCTTTATGGCTTTTCCAAGAGAAAATAAAGTTGTAACAACCTTAAAGCTACATCGTACAACCGAATATTGCCTCAAATTAACATATCCTTATAAATACATACACACCTAATAAGTACTCGTACGTATAAGAGTTGAAAGGCTGCCTTTTTCTTCGTTCTGTTAAACATTAAACGCTCATTAATTATCACTCACGTTCTGTAAATAAATCTTAAGACGCAAGAAAATAAATGTACTCAACCTGAAGGCTTTAAAGGCAAAAATGAAAACAAGAAAAAAACAGAAACGAATTAAAAAAAATTTACGAAAGTAAGAAAGAAAGAAAAAAAAAAAGAATTGAATGCTTGAATGCACTTGGCTGGTTCATATAAAAGACGACAGTTCGGCAGAAGGAACCAAAAGACACAGGCAAATGAATTAAAACAACCACTAAACGCTATAGTAAATCCTAATGATTTAATACAAAATTTATGTGGCAATAAATAAAAAATCCTTACAAACAAACAAAAACAACAAACAACATAAAAACAAATAAGCCGCCGCCATCATTTAAAACTGGTTGGTTTGTTGGTTGGCTCGTTCTTTTCGTTCGTTTTCGGTTTTCAAAGCTTCTGACTGTCTGCAATTATTCTTAGCATACAACAACAACAGCAGCAACATCAATAAGAAAACCACAAGAAAATAAAACATTTTAAAACTTACGACAACAGTTTAGAATGAACAGAATATTATCAAGAGCAAAATATACGACCTCCTGTCAGACAGACATTCACACTTAATTTCCTTTATTTTAATGTTGTGACTCTATGCTTTCAACGAGGGGCACAATGGATCGACTACTTTGTATGTCTACGCAAATACATATATAGACAAGCAGTAAAATTTTAAAATCTTATGAACGATATATCTGGTATATCGTGTTTGGAAATCACTTTAGTGCAATAATTGTAATATAATAAAAAATTTAGTATTATTTCTATATAAAAAGGAGGTCACGGAGAGTTATGGGACCAGGGAAAAAGATAAAAATGGACAGCTTATGGCGCATATTGTCCTCCTAAGACATTGATTTTGTTAGGCCAAAAATCTTTCTCTTCGAAACTTTATAGTTTAAAGAACTAGATTGTATAATACTTTTAGTTTGATTTTATTTTCCCGGGTTGGAAAACAAGAATGGACTTAGTCTATAGCTTTACATCACTAAAATATATACATAAGTTATAGTGGAAATGTTAAAATGGCCAAGAATCGTTAATGGAACTCGAAAGACTGATCAGGTTGCGTGAAGCCACTGTCTTTATCTAAACGATGGTGGCTAAAGAATTAGACTGTATTTATATTAAAGCGAGTATCTAACGGAAAAGTAGGTCAAACCGCTACGAAATCGTTAAAAGAAAATGTTGACGAAATCGGTATTGCATGTCAAAAAAGTTCCATGTCCAGTTCAGACTTTAAATTATGTAAATATTTTACACGGCATTAAACATGTCATTCCATCTAAAGGACATATTTGAGTAAAGAACTCAACAATATTATTTTAAAAGGAATATTCATTTCGTAACGATTAGTACCGGAGCATATCAAATTTCAAGTTCTCTCTTAATATTGAAATGTTTGGCATCAAGTTATGACCCACTTGAAAAGTGATTTTTCTTAAAAAGTTCCTGTGCGATTTTATCACACAACTAAAAATATATTGGCAAAAATTTTCGTACAAGATCTGTTATTGCATAATTAAGATTTTAGCTATTAATTATGATCGATCCTTACGCTGTTTAAGTTTTGTGATTAGCAAACTATATTATAACATGTTTTTGAAATATGTCTCTCATAAATTTTTCGCAATATTTTGCAACGAAACGCAACTTTTAGTAGATTTTTGGAGCCCCCAAAACATTCCAACGTGCAGACTTGCTTATATTTTTTTGGCACTATCGTTGAGTTTCCCCTATTGTGTGCATATTCTCTCTAAAACTGTTATTACCTGACTCCTACTAACAAGAATGTTATATACTGCTGCTTGCAGTCATCCATTATTCCTGACACATATATTCCTGTCTAAACTTTCACAAAACCTTCACAACTTGTACAATGCAGATCACAATCGTGTGCAAAATGGTACTGGTAAGAACTAAAGGAACCCTAAACGTACAGCAAAGGAGTAAGTTGGAAATATGAGATTCCATGGCCATAGAATAATATTTTCGATCAGTGAATAAGTTCATCTTGCCTTTGTCCCAACTAACGATCTGTTTAGCCAGCAGTTCATCGTTTTCTTAAGTGACACCTGTGTTAGTGTTCAGAACCACAGCGCTTGATACTGAAACCTCAAATGAAGTGGTACGTCATTGCCTTTGGCCTCTAGTGTCACCTCGGATGAACTAATATATCTGTCCTACCAAGTGTAATCCTTGTACATAATGAGCTTAAAGTTGATAATACGATCCTTACTAACTGAAAAGGTTCCTGATCTGAAAGAAGTACAAGGTAGTATAAGGTAGTTCTTTCGGAGCAGGAGCCTTTTCAATTAATAAGGATCGTACCTTATACTTCTTTCAGAGCAGGAACCTGTGGACAAAAAACCAACATTATCAGCTATTTCAGATCTTAACCTATTTTCCTCAGCACTTGGTTATCCAGTTATGCTCTATGGCAGCCATATGTTGTATCTTCAACAAAAGTTAGAACTTCGAAAACGGGACGACTGGCAATTCATTCGTTATCCAGTTGCAACTTGAAAATCATTTGGAACTTTGAAAACGCGACGACTTCCATTAGGGCTTTATTTCCGTACAACAGTCACAAGGTGTTTTTGCCAAGAAAAAGCCACTCAATTCACGATGAAGTCTAGATCATTCCGGAATTATATTAGACACTAAGAATCCCATCAATACAATATTATATCATGGGCTACCCGGCTAAAATATTAAAGTTCAATACTGCATGTTATCGTAAAGAGAGAGTTCTGGTGGCATCATTTAAGCACATTTTCGCGGATTCTTTAGCCGGTTAAAATTTAGAAAATTTCTTTACTTCGATTCTTTTCCAAATGAATCGTCTGGCTTTAACATTTTAGTGACTCTTAGATGTCGCCTCCTTCTGATAATCAAACAAAAACGTGTTATATTTAGCATTTAACTTATTCGGTTTATTTAACGATCGTCATACATTAAAATGACATACAGACACATGCTGGCAGATTGACGTGCAGGAAGACGGACACATACTCGTACGTACAACACATTCGTACAATTCCAGCTCGCAATATGATGACGATAATTTGATGTGCTAATGTTATGCTGAATTAAATTGTTTGTTCTTTTGTTTATTTCATTTTTTTTTAATGCATTTAACGATTATATGTTTGTGTAGACTAAATTAAATAATGCGTGGGTTTGTTGTTGTAGCTCTTGTTGTTGTTATTGTAGCTTCAACATCAACATCAACATTGCAGCCGTTCCTTTGACTGGTCTTTAGTGAATTGCTGTTGATGTTGATGTTGATGTACAATGTAGATGTTTTTGTTCATGTTGCTGTTAAATGTGATACTAAATTAAGTATTTGTTTGTGTGCTTGTCATACATAAAATGTTTAAGTAAATGCATCATAATCATGGGTTTCGAACCTGACGTCCTGCAACAAAAACAAAAAGACAGCAGCAACAACGTTAAAAAACAGGCGTTGCATTTCACTGCATTATTTGTTGAGAACGTTTCTCGCTGTGTGTGTGTGTGTGTGTGCGCGCACAGCATAAAGACCACGAACGTGTAGCGGCAAATTTCTTTATACCCTTCAAGGATATAATTTAGTTTTTATTACAAACATTATTGTTGTTGTTATTACTGTTGTAGAATTTTTGTTTGTTACTTGTATATTTTATGTTCGTATTTACTCATCAAAATGCTGAGCATACTTTTATCAACAGGATTTTTTATGGCTTTTTTATATCTAGTCTGTATATTGAATGAGTTTTTGTTTAAGAAAAAATTACACAAATATTTTAAACAGAGTTGTTATTTTTTTATAGCTATTTTTCAGAAGTGGCCATAAAATGTTGAGAAATCTCGCCTAGAGGGTTTAAAGTTTTGATTGAAGTCACTGAAATCTTCACCACAATTTCAAATAGAGTTTCGGCATCAAAGGAAGTATTTTGTGATCGCTTAAGACCAGCCGACAAGAGTGGCCATCGTCCTCACATCAAATCATCATTGTGAAATCTCTTATTTGCACAATTCTCGTCGACAACAATGATTTAATCCATTTAGACATTTGGCAATTCCTTAACCTAAAAGATAGAATAGAAGTTGTCAATAATAAAATATTTCACAGTCATATAGTTGTATGACGCCTTAAGGTGACTACGACGACGAATACGGAAATATACAATTCTGGGAATTAGTGGAAATACTAGGACGGAACATAAGCCCTCATATTCCAGCTCCATATTAAAAGTTGAAGTTAGTTCAGTTTTCTCATTTATTTCTGATATCTATAAAGAAAGAAACATTTATATTCATGTTAGCGAAATCTTTAGACAGCCTTTTTAACGTATAAATATCATATTTGAAGTAAAACACAGCCTGGAAAGCCTGCAGCGATCGTCCCCAATGACCTCAATGTAAGACGCCTTTAGACTGAAAACAAAAACCAAACTTCGATGCTTAAACAATTAAAGTATCTCAGCAAAAACCAAACATTGGAAGACACTAAGCCAATATCATGGCACATTTCACTTCATAGCGTCTACAAAAAATTGATGCAATGCGGTCACACTGTCCTTCTTTGTTACTCAAATTAAATCATATAGTTAGTTATAGTATATAGTTAGTGTCCCTGATTTCCTTCGGAATGCATTAACTGGATGAAAAACAGAAAATGGTTTAAACAAAATTTATTAAATGTTTTGCAATAGTTATTATTTGATGATCTTAGACCAGGGATGGCAAAATCTACAGAAATGCGAACTCTTGTTAAATGTGTCTGGCATTCTTCCTTTATTTCTAATACATACATATATATGTATTTTTGCTCGAAAAAGTCAATGGAACTTTCAAATTAAGTTTCCCATCTCCTGTATCGCTGCTAAAATCGGCTTTAAGTGACATATAACAATCATTACTTATTTCAAAATTTGATTGCTCGCCATGGTGCCAAAAAGTGTTCACATTATCACATTATCACATATTCACAAGATTCATTTTCATGGTCCCAATCAGCCCAGTAGCGTATTTTTTAAATCATATGCTTTCACACTAGCGACACCTGCAACACGACTAAAATTGCTGCATTCCGCCAATAGGTTACACATGAGCTCAAGTCTACAGAAAACTGAATTCGATCAAAGGTATTCCGTACTTGGACATATAAATTAAAATAACGAAGCGGCGTCTGCCACTGTGTGGTGCCCTGCACGTGTTTAGGCGGTCACGTTTGAAGTATTTTTGTTAACGATAAATAAGATTTTTTCACATACTCATGTGATTTTCTTAATCAAATTTATTTCATATATATCTTTTTTTTTAAATTTATCTATTTATTTACACAAGTGGTAGGCCGACAACAAGGAAGTTTTTTTTTCTGACAGCACCTTCTTAAAGATAGGAAGTACTTTTTCAAGGCTGCTGGAAAAGAAGTGCAAGTTGCCCGATAAGTAACAAGAGTTGGTGCGAATTTTCGTTACTTGCTGAAAAAGATATGGCAATTTTGCTTGGAATGATTTTGTTGCTTTTTAATTAAACGTTGAAATAACTATTAAAAAAACAGTTGACTTTCAAGAGGTCAACTTGTGTTAGAAAATGTCAAGCTAAAAACGAACTCTTTTGTCATTCTCCATTCTTATTAAGCCCAAATTCCAAAATAATTTATAAACTGAAGTGCAACACCAGAACACTTATCATGAGTTGCTGAACTTCAGCTGAATTTAAAAAATTCTGAAATGTATCTATTTCTATAACTAAAATTAAAAAAAATCGCAGATGAATTGCGAATGGCAGCTTCGTTTCCAGTACAAAGGCTTGATTTTGCTGTTTTGTTCGGATAAAATAAATTTAAAAAAATATATTACAAAGATAAAAGGTTTAATAGAAAGATTCCATGTAACATGTGAGGCACTGCCTTAAGATACATATGTAGATACAACAACAACATCTAATACAGTCTTGCGACACACAGGCCGTTTAGAGCCATTCAGGAGAATTTTATTTGGCAACAAATTGTTTTCAGGTGTCCTTTCAAACAAAAATATCAGTATAAGAATTCATATGGCAGTCTAGTTAGAACTTGTTAGTATTTCTTAGGCCTTATAATACTCGTGGTAGTTGTCTGCGCGTAAATTAAAACTTAGACCCTAAATCCAACTTTACATTTTCGGCCGTAAGATAAAGTGAAGAAAAAACTCAAAAGAAATTCTAACTCTTTATTACAAAGTGTCAGATTTTTAATGCGATCTGAAATCTGTCTCATAAACATTGCACAGGTCACAAGTTCTGAAACTCGATAAACCAAATTGCCGTTAATAGAACTTTATGTTCTTGACTCACGCATGCACTTACCTGTATGGCGTCTAAGGCTTTCAGCGCCGCCAACAACCAACACTCGCACAGTCAACATGCATGAGTAATCACCAACAAAGCACCAAAAACTGTCATATTTAAAATAGAAATCTTACATAATTAAGAGTTGCCGACAAGAAAATGACAAGCGTAGAAAAATACTAACAACTGGCTGCCATAAACAAGTTGCCAACAAAATTTTTTTTATTACAACAATAATAAAAGACACATAAAAAAATGACGATGACAACCACAAAATAAAAAAAGCAACAACAAACGTCAACTTACAACAATGTAAACGTAATGTTGTAATAAGTATATTTAGAATAATAAAACAATTAATTATAAAATAGTTTTAGTGAATAGGAAGGGAGTTGTGAGAGTATAAAATAAATGGTTTGAATGAACGACAAACATGTCAAAAAATTATATAAATTAAAGCATAAAATAAACTGTGTAGGGTAATCAAAAATATAAAGCATAAAAGTTCCAAAGTACGAGTAGTATTGGGGTGGTAGAGACGAGTTGTTCTTTTCACTTCAAGCGAAAACTCACAACGACAGCGCAACTTCAGTAATTGGTGAAACAAGTGGCTGGTCTAAGGGGTCTTAATATTCCTACTCAAAACTCAGATCTGTTAAAGAATGTTTTCAATTCATTAAATTAGCGACAAAAAAGCTTTCAACTGAACAATTTTCTACATAAAGCCCGTTACTTTTTTATAAAAAAAAAATCTAATTGATTCTGTTGCTGAAGAAAATTGTTTTAATTGAAAATTAAAAAAAAAAAAAAACTTTTTTGACTCAACAAATCCTGCGTGGAATTTTTTATCTGTTAATTCCATTGAGAAATTTAAATCCATAAATTCTTTTATGCAATTTTTTTAATTTTTTAACGATAATTTTTAAGCGATAATTTGTAAGAAATTATTTTTAACCGCTACATTTTGATCGGAAAATTTTCAAAAGAAAATTCATTTAACCCCTAATTTTTTAATTTTGGTCAATTTACTGACTGACTGCTATTGCAAAACTATAAAATTCTAGCATTTTGCTATACAAAAGTATTTTGATCAATAAATTTTCCGCCCCACACTTTTTTTCAGTCCACAAAATTTTGAAAAGAAAATGTAAATAAAGTACTTTTTTGCACCATTAATATTCCATTTAAAGTCGACAAGTTGTGGTACTTTTTAAACCATAAATTTTCTAAATCAAACGGGGAAGCTTTTAAAAGAAAATGTTTATAATCGAAAAACTTTATATAGAAAATTTTTCGGAAAAGGTTCCTGCTCGATGTTTTCTTGCAGCTCATAAATGTTGAATCAAAAAAATTGCTGAACTATATTTTAAGGAAAATTTTCGTTAGAAAATATTTTTAGTCGAAAAGTTTTCTATAATAAAAAATTTATTTCCAGTTGATGAAATTTCTATAGAAAACACTTTAGTTCTTCTCTACGGAAAATTGTTGCTGTCGACAAATTCTGTATTTTCAATGTATAAATTTTATGGAGAAAATATATTCTAACGGCAAAACTGTTCTCCAAAATTTCCTAATCCTAAAAATTTTCTTTAAAATTTTTTTTTAAAGAAATTAACTCATCTTGGCGAAAGTTTAATTTTTTCCGGCGTAACAAGTTCTTGTTAAACATTTAATTTCTTTACATCGCTGAGAGCTTTTGACAAAATGAAATATATTCAGATTTGAATACAAAATATTGCAAACAATACTTTCCTGGCAAATGGTCTACAGATAACGAAAGCGAAAAACAAAGTAGAAAAATTTATATTTTTCGGAAGGTAAAAACAAGTAAGTTATTATTATAATAACAGTAAAAGAACTGGGTATTTTATTTTTTTATAACAGACACAATCAACTCACCAGCCAACCAACTTTACAAAACGCATGGTTGGCTTTTTTTTTTTGTTTTGTTATGAAAGTTGAAAAAAGGGATCATAAATTATAACCCCGTACAAAAGTTAAGTAGATGATGAAGAAGAAGAAGAGGCAAAAAAGAACATTTAACTATAAAACACGATTATGACCACAATTTATTTGAATGGAATTTTTTATACTTTTCATTTTAATCGTAATAATGGTTTTTAAGTATATATTTAGCGACAGCAGTATACAATTATGACAAATTTAAATAAAAAAAGAAGAGGAAAATATATTAAAGTCACACAACTACCGGTCGGACAAATAGTTACAAAGGTAAAATAAGCTGGTTTAATGACAAAAAAGCCACACAGACACCTGAAGTCCGGGGCTGGCCAGACTTCGAAACTACGCAGTGGCAAAACGAAAGAAAGACACTGTTGGCCTAAAAGTTTGGAATGAAATGTCAAAGAAATTTGGAAGATGCCTAGAGGTCCCTCAAATATTGGTTTTAGTTTTTCGGCTTGAAGGCAAAAGATTTCAGTCTTGCAAGTAAAAACCTTACGAGTACAAATCGCTGGAGAGCTGGATGGTCAATACTTGCCATCTGTTGAACCCACATATTATTGCTAAACATATGATTTCATTTTGTTCAAAAGAACTTGGCACTCATAAAGCATAATCTAGCCAACATTGTTGCCGTCGCCCGACCTGATAGTGGCCTTATAAGTATAAAGTTTTATATGGAAATTATGCTGAAGTGAATCTTATCGAGCTTCTAATTGATTGAGGCATTGCCTAGAATTGTACAACTTCAAGTTTTTTGCGCTACACCGAAACTTCAGTTTAGCCCTCACAGTGTGAATACTCCCCTGGATCAGGCCTATGGTAGCAGATCATCCACATCCCTGTACAGAGAATTTCCACCAGAGACCGCGTTATTTTCTTTCTTAATGGGGTTTTTTTTTTAACGAATCATCTACGACTATTGTGTGTTCCTTGGCCACCACGAAATTGGCGAATTGCTCTCATGACTATCCCAACAGATCACCCCTTATCAGACTAAGTATTTTCCTCTGCTAATGGAAGATTTTCACACAAACATTTGTTTGGTGTTCGTTACCCTCGGCCCGATATCGGCTCAGAAACACCTCAAGTTAGCCCACCCCTGAACGCTATAACATTCGAAACAAACACATGCACACGAAGAGTTCATAAGCTTTTGTTGTTTGTCACTTTAGCTCAATTGTAATGTCGTGTCGCATTGAATAAATTTTAATAGAATTAGAAAATAAGAAGAAGAAAACACATAACAATTTTTACCACACACACACACACTTAAAATATTAGCATTTAAAATTATGACTATATTTTTGTGGGTTTCTTTTGGTTGTTTTACTCATTTGATTTAACTGCTGTTTAACATGCATTTGGTAAATTTATTTTGTTTAAAATTCCAAAGAATTGCACGAAAATTATAGTGGTTAATAAAAGAAGAAGAAGAAAAAAAAAGAAATAACAATGGTACAATTTACTCGTATAAAACATGATTACTTAAAGTATTCTTTAGCCGATAAAGGCCACTGACAACTTTAATTCAAAGTTGGTTTATTGCTATTATAAAATTAGTTTTATTGTTTCTGGGTTCTTGCATGTGGCACAACTTTCCCTTCTTGCTGGTACCAATGACTCTTTTTGTTTTTTGTTTTTTGTTTTGTTTTTATTAACAAGAATATGATAATTGAGCTTTTATGGAAACCAGTTATTCATCACCTTTTGTCTTGTTATATGGCAATCATTCATTCAATTGGTTACAGAGTGTTAGAAATACGGTCACACAAGTGATCTGTCACTGCAATGGAACAGATTTTAATTTCAGGGAGCCGAATTAATTAATTAATCACGTCACTTCGCACTGTGACCATCATTAATTTATTTCGTTTCCTCAAGGCTTAAGGCAGCAGGTGCTTTAGCGAAAGCAAGTCCTGTTCGCTCAGTATTTAGACAGAAAATAGCCTGTTTCCTGCGGCATCAAAGTTGGTCCTCCCTCCTCTGCACCGCTGAATGTGATGGGGTCTGTGTTTCGGTCATACTATATATGGACAAATAAGTCAGTGATTTCAGATTTATTGAGATTTTTAAAGGGTCGTTAATTGTAAATAAAACAAATAGTTTTCAGAGAATTAACTCAATATTTTGCATTACGATAGAAGTATCTATGACTCTGAAACATTATTGTGGCTCAATGTGGTTAATGGGCCGATCTCAACCGATTATCTCAACCTTTAGCTCTTGAGTTGATTTTGGCTTATTGACGTACACTTTTCCTTCTAAATATCCCCAAAGAAATAAGTCCAACGGTGTCAAATCACATGATCGTAGCGGCTTTAAACGCCTTTTATTCCAACAGCCGTCTGCGTCATCACATCAGCTCAATATCATTGTTGGATCGTGACGACAACAATCTAATACGAAAGTGATTGGGAATTCTATTTCTATGAAAAATTGAACTTAATTTGGTCAAAAGCGAATATTTAAGAGTCATATGATGACTTTCTGTTACGATGATGATGAATTTTGGGCTGAGTTTTTCTGTGCTCTTCTTTTCATGCGGTGTTGAAGTGCTCGCTCCACCTACACACATTTTAAGGACCTCAAAGAAAGTTATATCCGCTGCAGAATATATTTCTAGTTTGTAAAAAATTACTTTTTTATATGTGTACATATATTTTATATATATTTTATTATTATTAACTTTTTTTTTTTGGATAAATTTTTCCTTTACTTTGGAAACAGATGTTTGCATGCAAAAGCACTTCGAAAGGATATTTATTTGGCTGAAGTCTGCATTTCTTATTACCCCTCTGCCAGTTAATGTATTTGTCGCAAACTATTCTCCGGCTGTATAATTTCAGACACTTCACTCTGTAGAAAATAAATTATTCTCGAATCTAATAACATTTCACCTCTAACTTTTATTAATTTCTCCTTCATACTCTAGAACAAATTTTTTACTGTTCGTCCCAGCTACCAGGCACGAGTATTAATTTATTTCTTTTAACATTCGCATGTCCGTTGGCAATTTATGATTTATTAAATTTTTTTGTTGCTTTCAGTTTCTGCAGCTTTTATTTTTCCAACTCGTCATAACAACAAAATATTCATTCCGTGTTTTTTTCGTTTTTGTTTTTCAAATTTACGGTTGCGTTTCTTTGAATTGTGTTACGTGAATTTCAGTTCGTATTCACATTTAATTCGTTTTTCAATTGATATGTTAATTTGTTTTAGCCGTTAATGTTTTCCAAGTTTCTTGTTGTAGTATTTTTGTTATTATTTATTGCTTTGCTAAAAGTTTTTTTCTAGTATTATTTTGCTGTTAAATGTTGAAGTTGTTATTGTTTAACTGGTCGTAATTTGTTATGGTACATTAACTTGTGTATTTTTAGTTTCAAATGTCATTCATTATGATTTAATGAAATAAAAAGTGTCAGAATTCATTATAAAAGTTCATGTTTTACGGCCAAAGTTGATGTTTTGATGTTTATGTGTAAATGTTATGGACAAAACGAGTTAGAAGGTTTAGTAACATTTTGGTATTTCCGTAGAACAGGCATTTCTTCGGAAGCCGCAGGTTCTTTATACAAATTAGTAATAGTAGCGAGAATTTGGTAAAAAGGGAAACTATATTTTAAATCGATTTGCGAAAAAGATTTGCTAGTTTTGCCTGAGGAGGCACAACTTATTTTTTATGGCAGCTAAAAACAAATTAATCTGTTCTTTATTATCCTTAATTTTTGGTCGTGTTTTGTTTTGTGCATTCCCTGAAAACAAGTTTCTTTCATATCACTAATTTTCTTTAGATCAGCTTTTATTAATGTTTCCCCCCCGAAAATGTAACAGTCCAAAAGAGAAAGGTTCTAGAGATTTTTTTATGCGACCATATAACCGTAGAACCCAAAGAGATTAACGCATGTTGTCGTATAATGAATATGCCTTATTGTATGGAAGCACCCTTTGATTGCTTTAATTTTCTTAAACTATCTTTTAAGCGCTGTAAGTCACTGTCATCTTATCAATGAAAGGTTTTATTTTCTGGCACTCAATTAAGGATTTTTGTTTAACGAATATTTTCTGATATATTATTATATTTTAATTCAATAAAAATTTTTCGATATTTTAGATAAACAAATAAAGGGTGGCAACATGCAAAAATTACCATTTATTGTATGCTGGTAGGCTGGTAACGTGCAAAAATAAACGTTTGTTGTATGGCAGCACCCTTTGATTTTTTTTTTGAAATATCAGATATAAAATTAAAGGGTGGTAGCATACATCAATAAACATTTATTGTGTGGAAGGAACCTTTGATGTTTCATTTTGTCTTGCTTGTACCATTCTCTGTGTTAAAATTTTATTAATTCCTGTTGAGCTAAATTTCGAACGCAGCAAATCACAGTTTCTGCCCAGAGAATTGCGAGCTCAATCAATTCTTTTGTTCAATGAAGACATGTCTTTTTGTGGTAACATTTCGGAAAAAATGCATTAGATAAGAAATAGAAGGATATTATCCAACGAGAACAAACGTTAATGTATGAAGGCGCTCTTCGATTTCGTACAAAATTTTTTTGGTCGCACTTTTTGTGAAATGCAGACTTGCAAGGGCTTTTTCTGAATTCATCGAACTTATTTCTGATATATGTTTATATTTATATTCCCCTCGATCACCTAAAAAGCAATTAATTTGACTTGGTTTCGGTAAGAATATGTAAGTAATTTTTCTTACAGAACTATTGAGTGCAAACCTCAAATAGAGACAAAATGTTAAATGAAGCAAAAGTATTAAGGCTTTCAGGCTTAAAGACTAAATATATTTTTTTTAATCAGAAGCGTACACTTAAAGCAACTTATTTATTAATCATGTAAAATCAATACTATGAAATATTTATGCGTAAAATATCTTATTCGCTTTTAGTTTTTCAAATGATTTACTTACCGTTTTTAACCTCAAACACTTTAAATTTTTTCACGTCATGAAATAATTGCTACAAATTTTTTGAAGCTTAAAACTGCTTATCTCCGAAAACATTTGACTTTGAAGCACTTCTTTCTTTCTGCTTTGAAACTAGAAAAAAAAACACACTCACATACACGAGGTATGGAATCATTTTAATGGGAGCAAAACTCCTGACACGCAGTTTTTTTTTTGCTACTTCTCATAAATAAAAAGGAACTTAAGCAAAGGAAAGCCAAATATATGTATATAAGATGTTTCACATCCTTGTACCATTAGAAGTAAGAAAGAAGCAAAAAATCACCCTTCTGAAAGGAATCATGCAAATGTTACAAAAGAAAACCTTCACAAACATTATTGCCAAAATAAATATGTACGAGTATGTGGCATTTAAAGTGCAATAAAAGAAAATTTATGCGACGTCATAAATATTAAAATAACAATTAATTTAAATGTTTCAATGTGTGTGTGTGTGTGTGTGTGTGTGTTTAACGAAAAGATATTTAACAGGACGTAGAAAACAACGAAGAGTAAAAAATTTAAATGCAAAATAATGGCTTTGTTAATTTTGCAACCCCAAAACGAAATTGTTCACCAACTACAGCGAAACTGTTGCCGTTACAGGGAACATACAATAAAACGAAATTTGTATATAATTTCACATTTTATTATTCCATCTTGTGTGTTTTTGCTTAAAGAACGAAACGAAAATAAAAAGGTGCACTTCACAAATTCTACGACTTTCATACGTACGCCATAAATTATAATTAAGCATTATCTGTGACGTGCATTGCTACCAGAAAAAGGATGAATGTTTTATGTGTTTAAAGTGCTGCTAAAAAGGACATTAATCACTTTTGATCGTTCAACATTGATAAGCCACGATATGGCGATATAAGATAACAATAAGGGAGAAATAAATGCAACCATAGCGATCGTTATTGCTAAAATATGGCACGATAGCTAAAAGATAATTCGATTGGCCATAAAACTGGGCTAAAACGGGAAACGCAGGATAACAAATGTTAAGATTTATTTGCTTTAGAATAAATAGGTTTGTGAAAAAAAAATAAGATTTTGTTTAAGTTAAAATTAACTTTGTTTAACTGCATGAGTGATGGTTCTAAAATTTCTTATAAAAAATAATACTAAAAATAATCTGCAGCAGCTGTTGGGTGCAAATAATTCAATAACGATTCTTATCGTGCAAGATCGTCGCAAATTTTAAAACCTACACATTTGCGTGCATTCACAGTATCGTTGCATATTTTAAAAAAATCAGCTCTATACATACGTTGGCACTATTGGTGCACGATCAAGTAATGTGTGGGTTTGTTTCTCTTCTCTTAGAGCTCCCTTCTCTCACACTTTCTCAGAAACAAAATTTCTAAAAAAAACAACTTTTCCTCATAAAAACAAAATTTTAGAAACAAAATATTTGCTGTAAAAATTATTTTATAAAATTTATTTTATATAACGAAAATACCTAATAAAGGAAAACTTTCTATTCAACAATTCTAGTGCTCGGAACACAACAGCGACGAACGACGCATCTTTGGTCGCGTACATTTGTCGCCAAAAATGAAACCCATTCGCGTTTATGAAAATTCGTCCTCCTCGACGAAAGTTGAAATAGATTTATTTTACATAGAAACAAGTCCAATTTAAGGATTAAATCTTTTTATTGTTATATTATTCCATGTAGTAAGAAATTTATAAGAACGTTTTCAGAACACATTCACCAAATAATTTGTTCAAAACTCCATCTTTCGGGTGTGATTTTTACTTATTTTTAACTGATTTTTTTCAATATAGTTTTACTTTTAAAATGGTTCCTTTATTGTTAACATAAACAAAATTTCTAATAAAGAGAATATTTGTACTAAAAGTAACGGCAATTTTTAGACCCTAAAAATTTCTATGAAAAATTTTCTAAGAAAAAATACTAATAACGACAAATTTTCGCAAAGTAAAATATTTTGAACGAAAAAATTTTTTTAATACAAATTTTTTTTTTTTTTTTAATAAATTTCTTATAACGAAAAATATTTTATTGAGTATTTTGATTAAAGACACATTTTCTAATAAATATTTCTAATATTAAAAAAAATTTTCATACAAAAATGTTAATAACGAAAAATGTCCTGCAGCAAATTTCTATTTAGAGTAAATTTTTATATAAAACTTGTAACATATTTCGAAGTGATTATTTTTGTTACTGTGTATTGAGTTTTATAAATGAAATAATGATAAAATTATTACCATATTTTTGTATGTTACAGTTTAGCGCGATTAATTAAAAACGAAATCTGGCTGCAAGTTTCTGCAGAGCCTGTAATGCTGTATTGCAGAGTCTATCTGTTATGAATAGGTTTTGCTTAATTAATAGTTGTGGCAAAGAGCAATAGGTTAATAAGTAACTAAAAAAATTATATATATGTATGTACCGCAATTGTTATGAAATACTTGTGCATATACATACATACATACATTCATAAGTACATCATGTTATCCGTAGCAAGACTGAACAATTTTGTTTCAGATGGTCGTACGGATTTTTGTTTCCTGCCATGAAGAACAACAGTCGTTTTAAGAAAACGTTTTAGCACAATATATTTGCAATTATTATTATTGTGTTCCTCTGCCATTAAAACGTGCACTAAAAATGAGTGCGAAACACGGAAATATGTACGGAAATATGTACGGAAATATGTACGGAAATATGTACAGACATATATCGTTTTTTATTTACGAACGTGTTTTCTTCTGCTCTTTTGCAAATGACACCAACATTTTTGACAGTACGACACCGACACTGACAGTTGTCAACTGCTGTTGTATGTTCTGTCGCATTTTATAAATTGTGATTTTATATTATTTGTTTTGTGTTTTTGTGTGTATGTGTATATACATACATTCATACATACATACATTAATACATACATACATACATTAATACATACATATGTATGTATTGTATATATTTTTTTTGGTTTTTGTTTTATTTTGTTCTCTTTTCTTTTTTTATGTCTATTGTTGCTTTTAAAACTGTCTTCGCAGTGACCAGCAAAACAATTGTTATAATGTTGGTTGAGTTCATGAAAATGACAACAATGTCCTTGTCTTGTGAGAAAAAGATTTTGAAAGAAAAGTCAAGACAAGTTTTTTGTCCTTCTTTTGAATTATGAACAGACAGACATACACACATAAGAAGATGAAAAGACATAAGGATACAAGGCGGGGAAAGAGCGGTGGAGAGGGTTAAGAACTAAAGTTTAAAAAAAGCAAAACAAACCGTCTTTTCCCCATTTCAATATTTAATACTAACAATTATTTGTTGCCCATTATTCGAAACCAGTTCCTTGAAGTTCATCTTTGATTAGATTTTTCGTTTTGTTGCAGGCTGGGACACTCCAGTGCGCCATAGACCTGAGGTAAAAAACCAGCCTTTCGAGGGAAAGGTTGGTTGCTGCTCTAATTTCAAGTGAAAATTATCAGCCTTTAATTTAAAGCAAAAGTTAATTTTTTTTTGTTCCTGGTAAACTTTTTTTTAACTTTATTGTTGATAAAAATAACAAAGAATTTTATCAAATTTAAATATAAAAAGAGTTTAACTCCGTGTTTATAAAACTTTATATTTTGTATAAACAATTTCAATTAAAGTATTAACTGAATTGACTACAAAAGTGTTGGCAATTGAGATATAAGTTTAAGTGGGCATAGGAAAACCTTGAATGAATAATTCTGGAGGTCTGACACAGACCAGCCTTTGGCACTGTGCAACCTCCACTGACCTATTGTGTTTGCCTTTGCCTCCAAGGGCTTAAGGCGTCAAGCAACCGGATCAGCTTTTTTAATGAGAGACTTACCAAGTCCTGTTCGTCCAGCATTATAGACAAAAATTAGTCTGTGTCTACTGTAGCCCTGGTAATCAAGTGTTCCATTGAATTCTCCTTTTCACCTGCAAATCTGTAAGTGTCTGTGTTGGATGTGGTCAATCCAACAGTAGATGCTTACAACGGGCATAATGTCCTGTGAGTGTTCTTAAGCATTTCCCATCCATTTCTGCCTTCTGGCATCAAAGTGCAGAAGCTTTCTGAAATGTACATCATGATGGTTGTTATCTATTTGTCTCTCCTTTAAAGAGACTTATGGTGAGTGCAGAGATGTCATTCATTTGAAGTAGATGTCAGCCATCTGGGGTCCTCTGTGCACCTCGTGTCCTGGAACCCAGATCAGTGTAATGTACTTCCAAGCCGCCAGGCTGTTCAGCCTGAGTCGAGATACTTGAATACAGTCTTCGATGTGAAATCCGTCGCATATCTGATACAATAATCGTTTCTTACTTAGCGATTAATGTTGTGGATCACAACCGCCAGGCCCAGAAAACTGATGTCTTTGTAATTCCCTCTGTTTTACTCATAGAATGCGTTCATTTTACATAAACGTTTCCTTTCAATTCCGCCGCTTTCTTACAAATTATGGTGCCTGTTTTCTTCAAGCAGAAGCCATCAAGTTTTTCTAACATATTTCTTATGAAGGCTGACAAAAAAGTTCAACTAAAAACAATTTTTGTTTTTCAATATTACAATGAACTTTTAACCCATTATGAATTCAAATTGAACTTAACACAATAAAAGTCCTCGCCAACAACTAAGAGAAAAAAAAACAATTTACAAACTTTTTTACGTAAACACCGAGCAGAAGAATAGATATAAATTATTTTAAATGAAAATGAGAAAAAAAAGCAGCACTACCACCAGCAGCAATAGCAGCGGCAGCAGCAGCACCATCATCATCAGTATTCTTTTATCTGGCAGCAACATAACAGAAGAGCACTGTCAGCCATTAACCATGTCATGTTATTACATTTTACTCGTTCCGTGCTGGACAATATAACCCAAACATCAGGATAATATAGGAAAAGCAGTGACTAGGAGCCGCATGCTAAACACAAAGACTAAGATGAAGCCGAAGCCGAAGCTGAAGCTGAAGTAGAAGTAGAAAAAGAAATAAAGCAATGAAAATGCAAGCAGTCATGCCAAGAACAAGTGACGTGAATGTGGTTGTTAGAGATTGGAGCAACTGCGAGTGCCATAGATTTTCTTCTGGTAATAATGTTGGCAACATGAACACAAACGGCAGCAACACCAACACCAACAATATCAACTAAATAGAAAATGAATGAAAAAAACATTGTTGTTAAAAAGAAACACAGAAACAGACGATTCAGCAGAAGCAGCAACACAACATAAATCTCCGAAAACAGGAAAAAAACGAGAAGAAAAAAATACTGAATAAAATTGAAAGAAGTTGAAAAACTAAAGAGCGTGTTTTTTTTCTAGCCGTGAAGAGTAGACAGCTAGACAGTGGTTGCACAGGAGTTTGTAAATCGGTTTTAGGGAAAAATAGTTTATGATGAAAACTAACAAATTAATTTAGGAAAAAATGCATAATTTTGTAAGAAAATTTTTGGTAGTTACACCCTACAGCCCTCGTCTAGATTATAAAACTTTTCTTTTTTGGCATAGAAATTTGCCATATAAAAATGCATCTACCTGCCTTTTTTTAGGCCAAGGAAAATGTTATGGCATAAAGCAAAAAAATCGATTGACGAATTACTTTCACTGATCTGCATTTAACAGAACTGGAAATTGTAGCTGTAAAAAATAATCACAACCTTTTCTGTGTTCTTTTAACGTTAAATATGTGTTTATGAGTGTCAGTTATTTTACAAAAATTTATGAAAAATTCAACAACGGAATTACCTGAATCAATTAATAAAGTGTCCGAAAGCGGAGCTGTACAGTAATTCTTGTTTTGGGACCAGTACTCAGGGATCGACCTCTGCATATGCGCTGAATTGTACCAGATTTAGGCTGGCGGGAAAGAAAGCATGAGTAGAGAGAGCTTCGCTTTTTTTTGTTTTTATTCTATATTCCAGGGATGAGTATATGTCAGAATTTAACTGATGCTGGTTCAGTGCTCAGTCAAACATCAGTTAACCCAAAATTGCGAATTTTTGTGTTTTTTATCATTGTTTTTATTTGAAAAAAATTGTGGCTATTGTTTTTTCACCAGAGTCTTTGGTAGGGATCGAACCTACCAACCCATTCATCGAGGCACTCTAGTAGATTCCAACAACGATTTTGCAAAACAAAAACCGTAGTTTTTTCCAAACTAATTATTTGTAGACTGTTTATCAATTTATCTGCCAACAAGAAAACTACTGACCCAAATACAATGTTTTACAATTCACTAAAAATAAACAACATTAAAAGTAAGAATAATTTTTTTTTATTAAATCAGCAAAAATATTTATTGAAATAATAACCATCCGTAAGCGAAAAGTTTATTGATGTGTTGCAAAAGTTTTGGCTTTATTTCAAATATAGAATTTATACTCCTATATTTTGTCCTTAATCTGCTATTTGTTTGCTGAAGGAAAAAATAGAAAAAAAAAAATATTTCTCTGGCAAATGTTACAAAGAAGGAAATTGTCAAAGATTTCATGAAGAATCACAAATTAAGAAGGTTATTGTGGGTGGAGTCAATATTTGGACTAGAGGAGAAAGATTCAGCAGCAAGTTTTATTGAGCCATTCCTAGAGAAGAAAATTATAAGACGAATACCCTTGAACTTTTGCTGCCAAAACAAGATATCAATGTTTTTTGTTTTATTCTGTCAAATGTTTAATCGGTTACTACCCGGTTAAACTTTTCTTCAGCACATACTACCTCTTAAAGTGAAAACTACTAATCGCGCCACTTTCAACAACTCGAATCACTGTGCCACTACTTTTCCCGTAACTACTCTTGATAGATGGAGTACACTTTTGTTATGCATTCAATTTTCTAGATGACATTGGCTGTTGCTGTTGCTGTTGCTGCTATTTCTATTGCTGTTATTATTGTTTGGCCCGATATGGCTTTGGTGGCATGTTTCAATGTCGATTCTAAAGATGCTGTGAACATGGAGAATAAACGCGCGCGTTAACTTGGCGCGCCGGAAGACATAGTGGTAGTGTAATTTGAAATGAAAATTAATGACATGCAATCAATTTTGCGAGACGATGTTATTTGTTATTTTGATGGCTTCTCTTGTCTCTTGTACACTCTTCCACACACACACACACACACACACACACACATATACATGGACCAAATAAAGTGACACGGTCTCTAACACTTATACCATAACAAATAACACACACACATACACACACTCACTCAGTCAAACCAGCTTTGCTTTGCTGATTTTTACTTCAGTTCCTTCTCTGGCCCACTCCCAACTCCAGCTATTTTGTTAGTTCAGATGCCATCTATTATTTTCAGTTTTTTCCTTTCTGTTTTTGGCCTCCCCCCGGCCAAGTTTTTTCTTTTATAAATACAAATACTTGCAAAAATATATAAGAAAGAAAATTCAGTTGACTATTTATTCATTCATTCGTTTATTTATCCTTTCGCTTCCTTATGCCGTTTAGCCACCCAGCAAAACACAAACTCTTAAACATTTGCTGGGCTTTGCTGGTTCTGATTTCAATGCCCCTGTTATGTGCAGCTTCCACAGCTAAACGTTTGTCTGTTTGTTGGCTGCCGGAGCATGTTGTACGTCTTCGGTTTATCCATACAAACGACTTTTATACAATAAATTCTCCGTTTGCTCTGGTTGAGAACACTTGATCATTTGTCAAATGCATTGCAATTGGGAGTTTAACAACAGTGAAATATATCTTAACATTCAAGCACAATATTCGTATTCGTTTTTTTTTTTTCTGTGCATTTTTCTTTTACATAAAACGTGTGAGTGTTGGTATCCTTTACAATTTATTCGTAAATGTAGTTTAAATAGAGTAGAGTTGTTATTGCGTTTTATTAAAATATACTATAAAAAAAAAAATAAACTACAAAAGCATTAACAAAAAACTGCCAGAAGGTGTGAGAAGCTGTAGATGGGAAAAAGAAAAATGTGATCCGGTAAATGGTGTAAAATAATGTTTTCTGGGCAAAATTTTTCAACATTTTAGCAATATGTTATTCGCCAGAAAATTTATTACCCCTTGTGATTTCCATATCTACAAAAGTTGGGAATAATGTGTGGAAATAAATATAAATTTATTTATTAAATATTATGATCGTTAAGAATTTTTGCAAAAAACAAAAGATTAGAGAAGATTAGAAGAGATTAAAATAAAAAAAAAATTTAAAATAAATAAAATTCTCTGCAAAATAAAAATTTTATAGGAAGTTTGTTTTTGCCTAAAAATTTATAGGCATAACCTGAAAACTTAATAATGAAGGGCATTCAAAGGCCAAGTTTGGTTTGGGTATAAAAATTTAATTTTCACTAAGAATTGTTATAGGCCTCACAATTCCTTCTTAGTCTGGCAGCACTAATACAATTGAAAAAAAAAATGTTAATAATTACAACTTGTACATATATTTATTTAACGAAAGTTTTATTGTCGAGCCGCGTCTTGACCCCTTCGCCAGTTTTTTTTTTAGAAACTTAATTATGAAGCAATTCAATCAGACGTGTTTTGTCTTCAAATATTTATAATAAAATTTCCAAAATTATGTAAAATTATTTAAGTTAATAAAATTACTTGAATTATTATATCCATATTATTTTGTTATAAAAGAATTTTAATAAAAATGTATTGTGTGATAAATGATAAATTTCTGGCAAGCCCAATAACCTTCCCAAGGCCGCCTGTATTTAAAGTAGTTCTGGGTATGTCAGATCTTACAATATTTGTAAGATCTGCCAATGAAAAATGGTTTTCAAATATATTTGTAACGAGAATATAATATTAATTAAAAAAACTAACAATTGAAGCGGTTTAAAAAAAATGTTGATTATTCACACCTTCAAACTAAATATTTAAAAAAATCGTATTTAATATAAAAGAAACGATAAACCAACGAAGCAAATTTGAAAGATGTAAAATCAACCAGAAACACAGTTGATTTGTTTCACAAATGCTTGATTTCTGTATGTTTGCCCTGCAGTCGTTTATTGAGAACTAATTTGGATTTCTTTTGGTTAACAATTTCACCTATTTTCGCTGCAGATAATGTTGCGCATTTATTTTTAAGCTCAACTTTTTGTTGTTCATAGGATCGGCATTCCAAGGATGACTCTTTGTTAAACCATTTTTCTTGAACTTTGGATTAACATTTTAATATTATTTGTTTATTGAAAGCGATCACTTCGCGTAGAGAATGAATTTGGGCTGATGGAAATGCTATTTCTGGCCATGATTATTATCAATCTGCGAGGCAGGAAACGTCAATGACTTGTTTATGAAGTTCTTGACGTAAAATAACACTTTGGTTTGTTGCTGTTAACAGGGAATATAAGGCAAATGCAATTTGAAAAGAGAGTCGAAAAGAAACGCCGCAACGCAAATTGTTCAGTAAGAAACCAGTCTTACACAACTAAATCATTGGCCCCCCGAGCTACAAGAATAATTTAATACTCGTGGTTAAGTACTTTGCAAACTATTGCAAACAACTTTATGCTCATTAAATGTTTTTCTTATTGTTAACGGGCTCTTTCAAAATTATTTGCTTCAACATTCTCTCAACAAGTCTTGCAAAAGTTTTACATAATTTCATAGACGCTTTTTCCTTCCACAAATTGAATAAATTGCTCTGCCTCCAGTTATTCAACTAAACAATCAATTTTGTATCCATCAGCATTTTTTTCCACAAACATTCTTGACACACATTTACTATATATTTATTTCTACTTCCCAGATTTGCCAGTCAAATATTTTGTGTGTGTGTGTGTGTGTGTGTGTGTGTGCACAAGACGGGTTTACGGATGTTAAATGAAAGCCTGTCAATCGTTTAAACTTGTCAACATTCTAGTTTTCTGTGCAGACGTATTCAAACGGAAGGAAATACTTGCGGTTATGCCACCTTAATCGACACTCGATTTACTTGTTAGTTTTCAACTAAAATCAAATGCTCTAAACACACACTTTCCACAATCGCATCGCGCCACTATCTGCACTTATTTATACATACGTTTATACTGTAAGTTGGCAGAAGGGGCAAAAAGAAAAAACGCAAAGTTGTGAAATTGCACAAAAGGAAAAGCAAATATTATAGCCACTTTCAACAAAATTTGTTGGTGGCAAAAGACTTTTTCGTCAGCTAAATATTTTTTAACAAATCAAACAAATAAATTCCGTTAGGAACTTATAAATTTCAAAATAACTCAAAGGATGAGGGAAGATCTTTTATTCCAAAATCTTCAAACCTTCAATTTTGATGCTGGTAAGAAAAAAACGCCACAAAAAATGTATAACAAATGCAAATCGTGCGATTTCGCTGAGGTGTTCCTATAACTCCCATGTGGAATGAGCACATCCTGAAAAACTTACACAGAACTCCATCTCTGGCATCATATATGTCACACGTAGTGCCGTGCTGTGGAAACTACATGCAGTTCATGCCCATAACTTTCAATTCCATATTTAAATAATTGCCGCTGATGCTGTTTCTCCAGGAAATAAGGAAAAATTGCAACAACCTCTTAAAATAGTGACACATTAGACGCTTTTGGATTTAATTTTGACTGGGCTTTCACAACTTCGTTTATTACTGTCCATCCCTAGAGATATTCTTCTTACGGAAACTAGCATTTCAGACAACTAGAAGTTTTAAGAATGTGATGTGTTCGATGATTGGATATCAAACACTGAGCAGGTATTAAACTAATCTAACTGAGTACCTGCGTGCACCTGGCTTGGGGCTTACTAGACCCCCCACACATATGACATTTTCTGGCAATATTAAAGCATGGCAATATTAACAAGTCCTTTGCTCGCTTAATCTGTTCCTGCCACCAAATCTTTAGACAACTAAGACTCAAGTTTGTGAATTTGTTAGACCCAAATCCATTAACGAGATGAACCCTTAAACAACTTACTTTAGCCTGCACTTCTAGTTCGTGACTGGGACAGATAGCTCATGCAGGGCAACAGCATCTTGTGGACATTTGGGTACCTGAAAATTTGCCTCTTTTATCAGGAATTACCTACGCGTTTTCCTGTTACTTTTGGTTTAAGGCACAGCCACAGCCACTCCATCTAGAATACCAGGATCGCACTCACACGGTATTATAAGATTTCTGTCCAGTTTTGTCCATTTATCTTCAGAGAAGATTTCTGGCGTTTGTACATGGCAGTGGTACTGCATTCCTTGTCAGACCAACCGCGAGATTGCCATGGTTTGGTCAAGTTAAAATCTCTCTGGGGTATAAGCCCAGCTCGAATATTCAGAAACACACAGAACGTGGTCGTTGGGCTCATTTTATTTTAATTCCTGGATCACATGACATTTTGCACGAGTCTTGGCCTAAGATATGGCACTCAGTTCTTAGATTCTTAAGAACGCTACGAAATTGAGGTTTCGGATGCTCATACAACAGCATCAATGGTTCCAGCCGATCATGAGTTTTATCGTTGCAGTTCCTTCCTTGCTTATAGAATCGGTGAACTAGAAATTATGCAGCCCGCTGCGATTGCTCTTTTGGAGCATGATCAAGATTGCTACACGTTGCTGGAACAAAATATGGTATATTTTGATAAAACAATTTCATTATTTCCAAGTATTTTTGAATTCTATATCCGTCCACGGTGGTTAGACAACAAAAACCGCCAACAATTCCTGCGATATGGTCGCTAATGGGCATAAAGCTGTTAGAAATTTATTAGATATCCCATAGAAAATATTTAGTTCAACTTTATGGGAAACCTAATTTAACTTCGTTGAAAGTCCTCGAGCCTGGCGGGTGTTGAAAGCAACAGTTTTTTCTTGTTATTTCCGGCATAAAATATCCAGACTACTTTTAACTTCTTATTATTATTTTTTTTTTTTTGGAATCAAAAAAAAGTGCATTTTCTTTGTAGAATCTTTTATATGCCGGAAAATATCTTTTTCCATCACTTAAAGTTCCATTTAATTTATTTTGCAATGCTATTTGCATAACACGAAACCTTAACTTAAATGAGGTTTCAGCATTTAAAAAGCTTTCCAACGCCTTCAGGCCGAGCAACACAACTTCAAAAAGCTTCCCAAACTTACAACTCGTTGTTGGGTCACTCTAGTTCTTTGAATTTGCATAAAGACTTGACAGGCATGAAAATGAAGCAAGAAATCAGTGGTTTTAGGTTTATTCAACATCCTGCCGGCAATAACTTCGTGATGGTACAAATTCATACACAAATAAATAGGTGTAGACATGGTTGTGCGGCGTGTTCTTTGATGAGTGTGAATATTTTTCAATTAAATGTCAAATCATGGTGGTTGATGATTCAAGAGGGTGGTTTTGGTTTAAAAAGCTGTCAAGATTCATTTGCATGAAGAGAAAATTACGGCAAAATAAAATTTCAATATGAAGTCCCTTGAGCAACAATTAAAATGTAATTAAAGGTCATACACTGAGAAAAGCGACAACAAAAATATATTGCGTAACAGTTTTTGTGACACAAAACCGACGTATTTATTATTATTTCGCTTGAACTGAAAATGTAGTCAAAGTTTATATTGCATAATAACAAAATACACTGAGAAAACTATTGTGCAATAAGGGAAATCATTTCGTAAGAGTTTTTATTATTTTTATTAAGACAATTTTTGCCAATTTGGTTACTAAAGTTATTTTAACTCTATATGAAATAAATTTTGATGAACTTCTTTTTTTTTAAGTGTAAGAACAAAGTGTTTCTTAGAACTCTACGTAATATTATAAGTAAAAGAAATTTCTTATTGTTGTTAAACATAATTTGAAGAAAAATATCACAAAAGTTGTTTTCTAAGTCGACAAATACACCGAAAAAAATTAAATATTGATTCCACTCAATTCGTATGAAAAATACCATAAAATTCGTATGAAAATTTAACCGAAAAAACTCTTGTGAAGAAGTCCTAAAATTAGCAAATTTCTGTTCACTATTATATCACTTAAAAATTATTGTTTGTTACTCATCTTATGGAAACGCCCATATAAAAAATCCGTTGCTTTCAACTCAATGCTGCTGTAGCGTTAACGGAACGTTTATTTTCAGTTTTCTTTTCTTCTCTTCACTTTCACGCTGCGGTTCCTTTTTATAATGTTGATTATTTGCTGTTGGCAAATTTGATTGTTCTCCAAACAAAGTTGTGGTATTTGAACATTTGCTTTTCAGCAGCAAGAAAACCAGAAAACTGAAATGGACTTAAGTGTTCAATAAGGCAAAAAGCATCATGTTTTAATTTTTCTGTTGGCACTTCTTTAAGTTTTTTTTTTTTTCTTTTGTTACGAAATCATTTTTATTGTAATTGCGAGTGTCATGACCCATGACACTTTTCCTGTCAGGTTTATTTGGCATGAATGAGTTACTTGTACAATATTAGGTTTTTCTTTCATTTTTAAGAACAATTTCTTAAAAAACGAGAAAGAAAATGTAGGTAACAGGGAATAGAGGGAAATGATATATATTTTTATTAAATATTTTGTTATTATTAATTAAATTTCTAACTGACTACAACAAAAAAAAAAAACACTGCATATTCAACTATTAAAAATCTTCTCTTGTTTTTAAAATAAGTCACAATAATTCATTTAAGACAAAAAGAAATTTAATAAAAATCAATTTCTCGAACGGCAGCTCCGATTTCGATATGAAGGTCTTTGAGCTGTTGTTGAGTTCTTCCTTTAGCTTTTAATAATAAGGACATCAGAAAGAGTGGAAACAAAATCACGTGCAAATAATACCAACGGTTTCATGGTGTTCCTTGAGAATGTCATGGCGGCCACTTCACCCATTTCACGGCCGTCATAATCATACCATTTAAAAGTGTCAAATGTGTCAATCATCACCGTGGAGCTGCTTTAGTTTTGGCATATTCCAATCTTCGGCACTCTGTTTTCTTTGCGTAGGGAGGCAGAGATTTCTCGTTTAATGCGGCAGCAAGAACTCTAAGAAGAAATTCATGACTTTGATAGTGCAAAAACTTCTCAAACTTTCAATGAAGTCTCATATTATAAATGCCGACCAACACAATAGCGGAACGATTTGTATATCCTGCCTAAAGAGTCCCTAATGGGACTTCAACTTTTTACTTGTGGCTTAAATCTAAAGGTTTGAGAAGAGCTGGTAGTAACTCCTGAGGAAAAGTGGTGTTCTCTCGAACCCAGATGTCTCGCAGTGCTGGTGACGTTTAACACACACTTGATTTGATTCCTGATATCCTTAGCGGATTTCGGACCACCAGCACAGTTGAATTATATTGACTTAATCGACTTTCCAGAGAAATTACTGAAAGCAAAGAGCCAGAGATTTGTAATATATTGCAAACAATTTATTTACCTGCCATGGAATTGGTACAACGTCCGATTAGGTCGTCATGGCAGATGTTTATTTAAATCAATTTTACAGTTCCATTGGCTCAATTTAGACACCCAACATAAATATTTAACACAATTAATTTTGAAGTCAGAAGAGTAAAGCCGTAGATGTTGAGCGATGGGGGCCCGTAAGCTCTTTCGCGGCCGCTGTACTGCCTATTAGTACTTAATGGTTTTACCAACTTAAGTCAAAACTCTTATATTATATTTGAAAATATAATTTTACCACTTTGGTTGTTTGTTTTTATTTTAATTTCGGCTTTAAATGTTCCACTTTCAAATGAAACAATTTTCCTGCTTTGAGAATAAAGTCAAGGACTTGTTGTGTTCTCTCGGTAAACAATTCTTACAACAATGAGAAACTAAAATAATTCTCGTAGTGTTTTCAGATTCTTTGCAGGTTCGCCCACTTCCTTTTCATTTCGGAAATTATAAAAGAAGCAAAAATGTCAGCTTATATCGTGTGACAAACATTCCATTTCCTAACATCCTGGCAGCTGAATGTTTGTCTACTGAAATTTAAGTTTTCGCTCCCCTTGTATCCAAGGCTATTTCAGCCACTATCACATTTAAACTTATAATTGTTCGTATTAAATATTCAAAAACAGAAAACTATGGGTTTTTTCTATGCTTTTTTGTCTATTGCATTTTTAACTTGAATGAAATGACAGCTTGACAGGATAAATTACTGCCAAATGAATGTGAAAATAAATCTAAGAATACGACGGAAAAAAAGGCTGAATGACTGCTTCGTTTCAAAACCATCAAGAACATTCCCGTCATATCACTCATACCGACTCACTCCACCTATAAAAAGCCACTACCCCCAACTCGAGCAGCGCACACTTGAAATAACATTTTTCAAAACTTCATTTCCAAATTGTTTTTCAGCATATTTTTCTCCTTCTTCTTCTTCTTATGCTTCTCCATACTTTCATACATAAATATAAAATTTTGAAATAGTCATTTGTTATCCTGCAGATTATGTGTGTGAGTAACAACCTGGTTATTCCTCCTCTAAAAAGAATGACTGTGTGTGTGTGTGTGTGTGTGTGTGTCTGTTTTGTCTTGGTTTGCTAAATTAATAGGCATAATAATTTTTTGACAGCCCAAGGATACTTAAGGCATTTGGGAGTGTCAGTAACAGCCCTTCATTACAGACTAAAAGAAAGCAAGAGAAAAAATCAACAAAACAACAACAACAACAAGAACCGTAGACAACTGAAATGAAATGATTGAGTGTTTGTTCAGGCATGAACTTTGTTAATGTATTTGTGTTTCTGTGCCAGCGTGATTGAATGTCTGAAATGTGTCAGCCTGTTTTATATATTGATATCTTATGGATTCATATGGTGGCGTAGAAAACGAAAAAAAAAAAACAATAAATTTATACTCTGCGTAGTATAATTCTGGTGCTGTTGTTGCTGTTGTTTTGTTATAACATTATTGACAGGCAGGTTGATGATAAATGATGTCGTCAACAGTTGATAATGATGATTTGGTTCGAGAGTTTTTGTTTGCAATTTTTTATTTTGCTGTTGGTTAATTTTTTTTCTTATTTTATTTCATTTTTATAAGTTTGAATGTGTGTATGTACTAGTACATGTTTATATAAAGTGTGGAACTTGATCGTAAGTTCAACAATAGAGCCTGAGCTATAAAATAATTATTTTTCTAGACACCTTTTTTCGTTTCTTTCAAAGCAAGTTGTCACAGGAGTACATAAACTATTTTATGTACATAAACTGCTTTAATAATATTCAATCCGCAAAGAGCTCCTAAATTGTCTGACTATTTTTCATTATTCTTGGATATATAAATTTAATAAAAATTAAATATATTACGAACGATTATTTTCATTGATAAAAATTAAAAGTATTACAAGTACAATAATTAATAATTAACCGGGATTATGTTCACTGAAAACTTGTGAATTTAACGAAATATAATTGCAGGCTTGAATCTATATTTATAATTCTAGATCTATAATTTTCATAATATTGAAATTTTCAAGCGACATTAAATTTGTTGTACGAAATCTGTTAAACATTTTAGTTTTTTTAAAAACAGATATTTATTTAGTCAACAATTTCCATTTTGTCTTCTTCAAAGTCATGCCTCGTGGATATAATAAATCTGAGATTTTTGATAAGCCCTTAAGCTCTTTTGTAGGAGGCCGAATCGGATGCATTTTTGCCCAACAACTTCATTTTTTTTGATCAAAACTTTGAAACAAACTTTGCTGTCACACGACACACGGCATATGCCCAAAATTTCCCAAACAAATTGCATGACATGAGCCAACCGATATGCCGATATCCTCAGCCATGTCTCTAATAGTGATTCTAGGAATATGTTTTTGAGATTTACAGCCCTTTCGCAAGTAAATGAGCTAAAACCATATGATTTAATTTGTTCAATTGAGAACGATAGAGTGACCTAGCAGTAACGCCATTGGGCTTTGGCCCTTACGAACCCCTAAATTTCTCAAAATGTTGGCCGATAATGCGACCACCCAACCACAAATTGTGCAATGTTTTTAAATGAACGTCGTTATAGCGCGATAAAAAACGTCATTCTCATTCTAACACTTCAGGCTCATGTGAGAAACAAAAAAAAAATTTAAATTCAATTTAACACTCATTTAGTTCTAAGTTTCTAAGCGCTGCCGTACTTCAAAAGCCCAGTAAGCCGCTTTGTTACGCACTATCAACAAACTTATCTAGACATACTTTTTGTTGTATTGTGTGCAGTGATTTCACCAGACAAACGGCAACAAAATACGCTGTAAGTCGGCCGAAAGACACGTTTCATAAATTCATTGACAAACGTTAAAATTATATTCGGCAATAAAACTCAAGTTTTACAATCAAACGATTATGTTTTTTAAGTTTTGTTTTTCTTTTTTTTGTTCATTTCTTTTATTAATTTTTATTTCATTTGTTGCGTTTGAAGACTTGGTTTGGGTGCCATGTGAAATTGACAAACAAACAACGAAACGAAACAACGCGTTCGTATCTGGAGATTTCGTTTTATTTGTTTTTGGAGAAGGATTTACGATATTTTGCAGGTCATTTAAAGCACAACGTGTAGAGATTAAAATGGGCTTAAGAATTGTTTTACAAGGCGGTACGTTCTTTGAAGCTTAACAATTCTCAAACGTTTTACTTTATAATCAGCGGAGTGTGTGTTTGTGTGGCTGTGTGGCTGTTTATTGATTGTTTGTAGGCTTGTGAGAGTGTGTGTGTGTGAGTGTGTTTAAAAAGTGGCAGCGGCGGCAATCGTGTCGGCAAGAATCTTTTGATTTAGTGTTTCGTTTTCCAATGTTTGTTGATTTTCATTTCGAATTCCGTCAATGTTAATTTCTTCTTTTTTTTTTTTTTTGTTTGTTTCGTATTTATTTATTGTGCAGCCGCATGTGCATCGCCTGTATGCAAATGCTTTTTTAATTAGGCATCAAAATAATTTAAGAATAATCACTGAATTTATATCTGTAGTCATTTAAAATGTTTTCTTTTTTCTTTGTTTTTTGATTGAATATTTATGTATTTTTCATTTCGTCATACTGAATGGATAAGCGAGAGTACCAAAGATTTTTAAAGTATTTTCGTTTTCCAATTTCAATCGATAATAAATTTATGTGTTGGCATAATTTAAACATAAATTTAGTTTCGTTATAAACTAAAGAAAAAATTATCATAAGTTTAAAATTCTCCCACTACACAAAATTTATTATTCTGAACGCCGGGCAGACGCCCACTCAAATCTGAACACTTTAAATTGGTCTTATAATAATAATAAGTTGGACAAATTCGGCCTTTTCATAACGAAGCTTCCGTCTAGAGGAAATTATTATAGCCTCTTGTTCACAACAGCTTGGAAAATACACAAAAACCGAATATGTCCACAAAAATTTTTCGTTCTTGATCAGAACAAATTGGGCTTCGGAAATATTTAGTTAAATATACAAAAAAAAAATTCTGCTCGGTCAGGGGTTTTGGAAAAGCATAGGAAAATATACCATGAAAAAGATATCGCAAAGATTTTTCCATGCAAGAAGCTGGTTGCAGAATTTCAAAAAATTTCATCAAAAATATTTTCTATTTGAAAAAAACAACAAAAGTTTTTCTTGATTCGTTTTAAGCAAAAATTTCGCTGATTGAAAATAATTGGAAAAACTAATTTGCCGCCTATTCGAATGAAAATATATAGAAAAATAAAATATCTCGCTGTCTCAATAAAATTATTTTTATTGTTGCTGTTTTTCGTTGTCGTTGTAACATTTTTATAGGATTTTGACAAAATTTTATATTCAGCCTCTTTGTAAAACATTATAATCCTTTAATTTTCAATTCATTACACTTATTTGAGCTTGAGTTTTCATCAGTTGAAAAATTGCATGTCTTTTTTCAATGTGATGGAAATTTCCATCACAGTGATTTTGGGTTTAAAAAACGAACCGTTGCACACAGTTAACCATTTAAACAGTTAAGCTTTTGTTTTGTTATTTAGCTGTTTGCCAGCAGAGTCTAATCTGAAGTTTTTGATTTCCAATAGGAAATTTTAAAGGACATTTTTGTTTTGCTGAATACTTAAAAAAATGTTTTTTCTTGGGATTTTTCAATAAGATTCCATCCAAAGAAAATAATTCTTTTACTATGGGTATCTATTATTCAAAAAGTTTTATACTACATTTTCAATGTGATGGAAATTTCCATCATAAGTGCTGTTAAAGAAATGCAAATTGTTGCAAACTTTAAAGGAAAATGATTAATTTAATTGTTATTTTAGTAGGTTTTGATATGCCATTTTATTGCGTTTTGGCCGCGAGTCTTATTCAACGTTTATAAATACAAAATTTTTGGGAAAACTATTAATGAAATTATCATAAAATCGAAAATTGTATTTTTTTTTCATTTGAAACAAGAAATCAAAGGTTTTTATTTTCAAAACTCAAAACTTGTCTTCCATCAGAATTTTGCAGCAGATGATTTTCTTCTTTAAGCAACAGGCTTGTGTTTATTCCTGGCATATTATTAACAGTGACTTAAAACTTTTGACACTTTATTTGCATAATTTATGGCTTGCTTTTTATAGAGAAATATATATATATTGTACATATATAGCACTAGCGAACGTTAATGGCGTTTTGTGACACTGGCGTAGTAGAAAATTATTTTGGAAAATGAAACAAATATCATATTTGATTAATGACTACATCGGCAGTTGTGGTCTGGACATTAGCGAGGATTTTGCAAATTTTATTAGTTAGACTCGTACACACCCTCCGGCTGGCTTATAAAGGCAGTAATGCCTAAGCTGGACACTGCAGGCATCCATATCTTGAATGAAGTGACAGCCACTTAAAATATTCTACTTGCCTTGAAACATGAAAAAACTGTGGCAAGTCTTGAATTAGGACTCATGTCACACGGATGATGTCTATTAACGTCATCTGTACTTATGGCGTTATCTTTCGCAGCAGTGGCCCTGCTAGTCGAACTTTAGGCAAATTTATGCATAAATTTTTGCTAAGAGTTAAATTTTAAACTGTATAAAAAGTGTTCGAGTGCTGGCTGAGAGCAGCCTACGCAACTAAACTTTTAAAACTTCTTCTTCTACTTTAGGTACAAAAATAACAAAAATAACAAACAAACAAAAAACCTTAAATTTTACTAAGAACCCTTGTCATCAAACACTTAGTCAAGCAACTTTAGTTGATAAAAAAGAAAGAAAGCAAAATTTATTATATTGTTATTTTATAATTTCAACTTCTTTGTTTCAATTAAAAAACAAAAAACCGTTCCCCACATCGAAACGGATTTTTTCAAATTGCTGAAACGTAAATGCATAAAAGCAATTAGGATGCAGGAACGAGACCACGTTCAAGGATATTTATTTGTCCTTAGAATAGCTGTTTATAAAACATGGCAGTTTAATTGTTTTTACAGTTGGTTTGTCAACCGCTGCTTTCTGTTGCTACTGCTGCTGCTGCTGCTGTTGTTGTTGTTGTTGTGCAAGTATACAAAACAGCCATAATAAAAAACTGTAAAGAACTGTTTGTTATTATTGCTACATTTTCCCTGTCGACAATTTTTTTTTATATATACAAGAGTATCCTGTTTATTTCTCTGCCACTTGATGATAATGATGACGAGCGAAACTGATGTTGTCGATGCCGGCGACGGCAAGTTGAGGAAATGAAAAAAATATTGCCTGAAACGTTTTCTTTTCAACCAAGAACCCTTTTCTAGTCGAATCACTCTTAAAGCCACTTGACAAGCTACAAAATTTTGTTAAGATGCTTAAAGAAGTGCTAAAATTTGAAAAAGAGTAGTAGTTTGGCGACTACAGGTCACACTTTTGAAATATCATTTTACGGAAAACACATGATGATGAAACTGACAAGCGTATAACTTTTCTGCAAATTTAAAATATCTGAAATTTTTAAGTTGTATCAAGCATCTTCCCCTCTTTATGGATAATGGCAGTGCAATGCGCTCTACAGGACTTTAAACAGCTGATAGTGAAACTAGTGTCTTAAGTTGAGTTCGTCTTGGCAAATGCTTCACCCAACAGGTGCAAATGTGGAGATTGTCTCTGGCCCACGTTGCGTACATCTGGTCCATTTTATGTACGCAGTCGGGAAGACTATTCGCCTAATAGTGGAGAAATTTAAGTCACTTCGTTAAGCAAACTGTAAGCCAAAGACGCACGAAGAAGGTCAAAAAAATCGCCACTCCCCGTGTTAAGTGGACGCAGTCAATTAAGCAACTCACACAAAAATTTACCATTCATATCGTGGAGCTGAAGATATGAAATATCATAGATGAGAACCATAAACCAGTTGGGATCTTAAGATGTTCGTCTGATATGAGTCTAATTTCTGCCAGCTATAATAATTGTCTAATTTTTTGTGATATCAATTCTCAATAGATGCTATAGATTCCATGTGCTGCATTGCCATACAGCATATGTCACATTAGGCATTCTGCGTGCAATTTGAGATGCTCCTCTGATCTTAAAAGTTGAGTCTAATTTCTGCATAAATGGAAATGCCAGCAAACAAAATGGTAAAAATTCAAAAATCAATGCTCAAAAGATTCAATAGATTTCATTATATCTCATCAGCATTTCCATACAACTCATGTCACATTCGGCATTCTGCGTGAAGAATTTGAATACCTATTAATCTCACTTGCCAGTAACACTAAAGCCGGGCACTGCAGGCTGCTGCAGTTTTATGTCTTTTGGCCTGAATTGGATGATATAGTTACTGACGATTTGTAATTTAAAAAGGACTGCACTACGTAGCAGATATCACATGTCACGTTGGGCATTCTCCAACAAAGATTTGAATGCATGATTCTGGGTGAGTAACTCAATAGGAGTCCTCAGTCCTGTGAGCCTGATTTAGACGCCATAGTCATCAATAATGGCACATTTTAGTTGAGCGCCGCCCAGCAAAGTCCACAAGAGACATTAACATTTTACTCATAATGGCAATACTGTACTGGAAGCTTCAATGACATCCTGTGATTGCTTTGCTTTTTTTTAAATTTAAAGATGGAAAACACTCGATGAAAGACCCGTGATCAGGCCCTGAAAATACTTTATTTTAAAAACAATTATTGTTCTATCAATACATTTTAAATTTCGATCAGACTTTTTATGTTCAATAAAGCAATAAATATTGTGTCTAAGTCCACTCGTGTAGGGTGCACTCTGTGCGGAAGAAAATACAAATGCGTCATTATTTCGAGAGGTGCTTGTCGCAAGACGGTTAATATAAAATGTTGTTGATTTATACAACAACTTCTTTCACTACCTTTACCGCTTCTCATAAAGTTCTTCAACGAAAACAAGCAAATCAAATTGTAGATTTTCAGATAAGAGGGGATTTTTCTGTGTGTGATTTTAAAATAAAAGTTATACTGTCGCTGCAGAAATCAGGATATTAAAGTCTTGTTCTTTGTAACACCAATAAAGGGGTGGAATGGTAACACTTTTGTACTTTTCCCTAATTGTACTTTTGAAAACAAAGCGGAAAAAAGCAACAATATAAGATTTATGAATAGATTTCGTTTGTTTTGTGAAAATGTAACCAACCTTAAAAGGTTGCAGATTTCACAATAAAAGAGGTTTTAAAATAATTTGTTTGATTGCTAAAGATGATTGGAGGGTTGCCGAAATGTAGACTTTTCCAGCCCTTCTGGACAACTTTTGCCAAAGGTGGGAGAAGGTAAAATAAATTTTCTATATCAACTGGAAACTCGTTCTTTAAGCTCTAAAAATAATAGGTTTCCGTTTAATAAATAGTTTTTTTAATTTTTTTTTATTGAGCTTAAAATGCAAAAAAACTTTCAACCTAAAACAGAGTTGTTATATTTTTTTATATATATATTTTTTTTAAATGAGTTACCCTGCTAAAACTTTACGTTATTTAGTATAAAAAGTTGTAATTTGTTAGCAGAATCTAGTTGATTTCATTAAAATGCAGACACAACAATTTTTGAATTTTAACATGAAATCACGTTAATTTATTATGAAATGCTAATGAAATTAAACAGCTGTGCTGGGGTTTTTATATGAATTACAGCTGATTTCATATTCCATTTAAATAATTTCATATCAATAAACTTTTTCTAATCACTAAAATATAAAAAATTAATAAATTAAATTAAAGCCCCAGTTTTGGCACAAGGTATCCAATTTTATTGCCACGCCAGAATCCGGGCTCAAATTAGGATGAATGCAGGCTATCAAAATCACACTTTTGATATTCTTTTGCACAATTTCGAGTCATCAAATTGTAAAAAAAAACCAGCCACTTATATTAAAATATTACAATTGTGCTGATTTTACCAACCCTGGCTTGAAAACATTAAACAATGGAATTATTCCAAAATTAATTGTGCATTGTTTTCAAATGTATTGCATTACAGTACGATACAAATCGTGATACTGATTGTTCGATAGCTTTACTCTAAAGGACTCTGCAATAATTGTCCTGGGCAAATAAGTTGAAATGAAATGGAAAAGGCTGGTCTGTGTGAGCATTTTATGATTTTATTTGTTAGGGAAAAACACATGCATGGGATTTCTACATCATTGGAATGTCCGCCAAGGCTACTTCCAGTAGCATGGATCCTAATATTGGGTTTTTCATTGGTTCTACCGCATAAGCAGAAGTTTAGAGGGGTTTATAAGGAAAGGGTATTATGGCATCCAGCCTGGTGGAACGACACGTCGTCATCTGTCGCCGTTAATGTCTTGACCAAAGTTATTTCCAAAATCGTACCGCCATGTGACCCCGTCCGCCACACAGCTTCGCCGTAATTCTTCCATACGCCGCAGTTTTGCTTGTCAATACAGGCATTTGTAAAATAAAAATGTGCTCATCGCTAAAGACAATTTTTTTCAGCCCAACAGTTACTCCTTTTCCAAATGAACCGAATTTTGTCATTTAAACATTTTGAACATTTTGGTAGCAGTAATGGAATAATAAACAGCTGATGAGACAGGCATCAGCAAACGAATAAGAAGGTCACAGGTCGCCACCATTTAACGGCGCCAAAAAAATAACTACTTTACTCAGTTCTTGATTCTTTTTCATTTCTGTAAAATTCTTTAAAAAATAACTTTTTTCCACAATTTTTCATTTATAAAACTTAAAATAATTTCTGATCGAAAAGTAAAATATTTCTCTTCATATTTGTTACAATCAATTTCACAATTTAAAATCCACATAAACACACATAAATATATGATCAATACAAACAACTCACTTCCATAACCCCATAAACTCTTGTGACATGCGCCAAATTCTTTGAATTTAATCAAATAAGTTGATAAAAAATATTCCTTCCAAAAAATACGCCGTATTTACACACGTGCATACTTAATTATTGGAAGTGTCATCAAGCCAGATTGCTTTAATATATATTCTACTGCATCGCACACACAGACATCACATTAACTTCATTAATTTATCACCGAACTAAATACTCAATATCTGAAAATGTCACATAAAATTGATTTGTGTAAGAAGGAACTCATTACACGTTTACGAACACATACATATTCTTCATTCGCAGACACTCGGTTGCTCGGCGGCGGCTTAAACTTAAATTAATATCAGTCATTTAACAAAAGAAACGCATGGAAAGAAGACAATAATCAGCTGTCAAGTAAATGGCTTCTGTGATTTATTGGATAATTTGATTTACAAATGGAACTCATGTGCAATATCAACGTTTTGCGCAAAGTAAGATTTTCCGTTTAAATATGGCAAATTTTTTATGCCAATTAACTGTACAAAAAAAATTATAAAAATATCTATAACACGGAAAATGTCCTTTGCATATTGAACAAGCAAATGCGCTGAATCAGTTAATAAGTTGTTTGAATGTTGATCTGTAAAGGCAAAAAATGGTGCTGAACAAACAAGTTCTATTTGTTGATATAAAACATAATTTTTTTATCTCCCATTTAAATATTTTCCAACAGCAAAATTGTGCACCGAAATACATATTTTTTTAGCGTGCATCAAACATAAAAGTTAGTAAAACTGTTTTTATTTCAAAATGAAAATTCCTTGTTAGGCGGGTCATCGACATGGACCAGCCACTGCACATATTCGCACAGAAAATGCTTTAGCGGCGCCAAATCGGACGATTATGTTGACCGTCAAATGGACAAAATAAATTTGCACAATTTGAAAACGTTGTTCAGGCGTCCGTCGATTCATGCTGAAATGTCAAACCAAACTAAACAAAAATCACTTGACAGCTGACAATATGGCTGCCAGTTAGTAACGTGTTGCCAACTTAAAGTTTTATAAAAATATATTTTAAAATATATTTATATATATTTATATGTTTATGCCATCCTTTAGATGTCACTTGAACCACTCCCGATGAGGAATTCATTCATACCTCAAAAAAAAATTGTTTACAATCTTCGTAAGTGTTCAATAGCAGACCGCCATATCTCGTTATTTGTCGACTAAAACTTATTATGCGTTTCAGAAATACACACAATATAGTGTGGACCAATGACCTTTCCAATATCTGCTTGGCGCTTTTAACATATTATTTTTACTTGCCATTTCTTTTTCGCTAAAAATTCGATCCGATTCTGTGAATTCATTAGCATCCTTTTCTGTCGTCATCTATTTTCAGAAAATCCATGTTAAGAAATGTTTCTTCGGCTTTGCAGAAAAATCTACTTCGAAGCCAGTTCTTGTTCTTTTTCAGCGGCATATGCATGAATTCTGATTTCTTAAGTCTTCGATTAATCGATTATGTCGACCGTAAAATGGCTGAAACCATCTTTATCACTAACAACTGCTGTTGAATGTTTTCTACGCTCATAGTGATTTGGCCAAAAAAGGTGACATAAACGAGCCCGCATTCATTATATAACAACGACATATCGCTAGATGTGGATTCAGCTGCAGACTTCGGCTAAGCCGATCAAAAAAACACAGTGAAAAAATTTTGCTGATTAAAGTGAGATATAATCCACATCTCTAAAATATCGTCGACTTAACGGATAAATAATTTAGTCATTTTGGCCCCGTTTAAGAAAAAAATGCTGCATTGTTTAGCGCGTTCATTTCAAATATAACCTTATAAAGTTGTTGTTTTGATATGCAATCATGTTAATATACAAACCCTCTACTGAAACTACACACTTGGTGAAATTTAATTTAACAATTTATTTTCCAACTTTGCTAATTAACCCTAAATCCCATTTGTGTTCTCTAGATATATAAAATATATTATTTACCTTTTATTTCTTCCGCCTTTTAGCATTTAATGAGCGCACATACACAATTTTGCACGTGAGCCAGCCAACACGACACGAGCACACGAGTACAACACGGAGGCCAACTACAGCAAAAACCAGCAATGTTAAGTGTCAATTACGATTAGGAAAATTCCAATTTCAAATTACAATTTGTAGAAATGTTACAATAGTTGGAAGCCACAAATTGCAAAACCCAATAACATTCCACAAAATTATTGTTGTTGGCCGCCTCAAACTGTGGCCGCATAGAAAAACCCGAAAACATCTTCTCGCAAAAAAGTGTTGCAGAAGAAACACAAAAACCGAAATCTGTGTGGAAATGTTTTTCCACTTACTGAACATTTTCGTTAACATATTTTAATAAAGAGTTGCTGGCAAATATTTAAAACATTGCAATGAAAATTCCACAAATGCATGAAATGCAAAAAAGGTTGGCGGGGGGAATGTGTGAAATATGCAGCTGTTACAGTGAAAGAAAATGCGCTAAGGAAGAGTTCACCGGATGTGTCGGTGCACCACTCAGAACTGACATTAAATTTATGTACGAGAATGTCATGGATATGTTTTTACAGGATTTGTGAAATTTAGAGGAAAACGTTAAGGCAAATTTTTAAATTTTATTTAAATTCTTCACCATAATAAATAAATAAATTTAATTAAATAAATGATTAATTTTTTAAGTGTATCGAAGCTGTTGAAATGTGTACTGATATATTTTCAAATGGACTTCACAATTTTGTTTTGAGATGTTTGAGTCGTCAGAACAATTAGTAGAGTGCAAAGCCTTTGAACGGCCTCAGTTTTGACTCCTTCCATAGATTATGGTCTTGCAATAGAAATTTCCAAACTTTCACCAGTTCGGACATTTTTGCACAATGGAACACTTGAGTACCAACTACGTGATTGATGGGCTACTGTAGGCCAATATGCGGGAAAGAATAGTACTTGCCAAAGTTTCCATTTAAGGAGCTGATCTGGTTCCTTGAAGGAAGGTAGAAGCGGAATACATCAAGGATGATCGCAGTGACAAGGCTCATGCAGGGCTAGACCCTCACTATTATTCATTCCGCCATTCACTGCCCCTCAAAGCCGCAGATGGCCAGAATTTATACTCCAATACGGTTCATCAAAAACCTTTAATGCCTCACAGACACCGTGATTTATTCAAAGACAGTAACAGCTTAATGGAATACCCTCAAGCCACCTCTCTTCGTGTAGATGTAAGATTTCTCTAAGATGTAAGATTTCCCGCAGATGTAAGATATTAAATTGCTTATTAACTATTTAAAATGTTGGCCTCTTTCAAGTTGGTCTTTAACTGAGCGGGAACACGGAAATCTGACGGTATAACATATCGTTACCACTAGAAAATGTACATATTGACAAAAGCATTTACAAAACACTTAATTGTTTGTTCAAAAAAAATCTTGCCAACATTAATTATTCCCAATTAATAGGATTTCCCTCAAAGTCTCTAGGGAATTTTTTCCAGTGTATGCTGTGCTGCCAACAAACATTTTCACACGAAAATACAGTAATTGGAAACAGCATAAAGCAAAGTAAACGAAATGGTTTAGAAAAACAACTTGTGAACAAGAACTAAATAAAATATCATGACACACAGTTTAACCGTCGTATGCCCATGTACTATAAATGCACATTCACACCTACATACATACTATGTATAGGTATGTCTCCTACGACTTTCTGTCTATTTGGTTGTCTTTATGTCTGACTGCTTGAAGAGCACAAAGACCAGTTAATCCACAGAACGACAATGAAAAAGCTTAAGAACGTCAACTACATGGAAAAAAGAATACGTTGAACAAAAACCGGGCCGAAGGTGTGAGTGTAGAGTGTTAGAAATTACATTTTTAAGTACTAAAAGTAGGTACAGGAGTGCTTTTTACATTTTGTTTGTCAGACCAAAAACGATAGTAAAATTATGTGAAAAATTCACGGGGCAAAAAATAGTTTTCCCTAAACAGGTCTGGGCATGATTATTGCATTTGGGAACTCCGTACTCGTATGTAAAATATTATAATGGAAATAAAACACAGTAAGGAAAGTGTGTTTTCTTTGAGAATGTCGCACGCGTGACATATATGTATGTAAATTGTTCACTTTGCCTTTTCCATCTAAATAAATAAATTAAAATTAATTGGAAGCTGCTTCGATTGCTACTTTACACATCACTGATTTTTCATTACTATCATTACCTGGCATGTTGACGTTTCCTGATGATGTGGGGAAATTAGTCAATGGCTCGCCATCGCCTGTGGCAGATACAGCTGAGAGACCAGGTCAGGTGGAGTTGTTAAATTGAAGTCTGCTAAGGACTTTAGTACACATTGTAAGATGGGAATATTGATGTGATTTTGATCAAATTTGGCAATCCATTAACAGCCCAGGCGTTAGAAATTGAAACTTGACAACATAATTAAATGATAAGACGTTCCGACTCTAAAAACTCTTCAGCCAGCTCCATTCCTTATTAGATTGTTGGTGAGCCACAGATTAGCTTAGAACGTCCCACTCACATAAACTAGTTACTAAAGTCTGTTCCATTAATAATAGAACGAGTGTCCCTTATTAATGAATATGTGTTGGAACCTCGCTGACCAGATCCTTACAAAAGCAAGCGCCTGTTGAGTAGATTGCTCAACACGAGCTCAATCATTGTCACGTGAATGTGCTCACGTGCCGTTTTTTCCTCTGCAATCTACGCTAGGACCAAACTTACTCCCTAATGGCAGGTATATCACATACACCTTAAAAACCAACTTGGAGTAAGTGACTGCCACTCATGGGACTTACATTTTTATAAAGATTTTTTTTAAATTAATGCCGCCTTCGTTGAATTTGTCTGCGCCGGCATAAAATTTAAAAATTTTTTTTCATTCTCAGCCTTTCCAATCAGTAAATGCGTTTCTGCACCGGCCCCTGTACTAAAGATGGTTCTGCTTTCTTTCTTTCGCAAAATGCCCTCTGCCATTTGCAACATTCTGTTGCGGTGCGAAATACAATACAAACTTGCAAACAATTTCCATTTGATATCATTTCTGTTTCTCTTTTGTCTAACACAAATTATAAAAAAACAACAACAACAAAAACAACAACAACAGCAAAACCAAACAAAATTGCAAGTGTATAGAGCGGAAATCAACACAACCACAAAACAAATTTATAAAATTGCAAACTCGTATACGAGCACTTTTAAATTTTTGCTAATACACGCTCTACTTGTGCTGGCATGTGTGCTCTGACTTGGTGCACGTTTCAACGCTCTGCTTGTTCTTTTTAATCTTCTTCTGCTTTCTTCTTATTGTCCTTAATAGTGGTATTTGTTTTGCAGTTTTATTCATTTTTATACAGACTTACTTAATGAAAACTACCAGTATATAAAATAATATTTAGCACAGCACAACATGTTACAGAAATTGTATCATTTGTTTGTTGTTGTAATTGTAAGTGCAAATAGCTGCCTGGCTGCGTTTGTTGTCGGCTAAACGTTTAAGCTTTTTTTTTTTTTTGTTGTTTGTTTGTGAAAAATCTCTTAACATAAGCGGCAACATGAGCACTGATGAATAAAATGCCTGCAGCACTTTCCCCACTAACATCATCGTGATCATTATTATCTTCAGCATCAACATTATGCACATTGTTGACATCATGTTTGGTTGATTGTGGTATGAAATGGTGCAGCACACAAAAAAAAAAAAAAACACCAAAAACGCTTACAAACATCACACCAAATTAAATGTCACAAATGTGATTAAGGGATTAATATAAACATACAGTACGACTCTACAGAAAAGCAATTGCGGTAGAAGTAGCAGCACTTTTAGTTCCACTTTTGCCCAGCTTTTGTTGTTGTTGCTGTTGGCTTTGTCTGTGTGACAAGTAGTCACAAAGTACTGACTTCTTCTTCTCACTTGTGCTGCTACTAACACACATACACAACCTACTTAATAAGGACTTGTATGGTTAACAAATGTGTTCAACTTAATAGCAGTCAATTCGCGCACGATGCATTGATCATAGTATTGTCAACAACAGCCATTTTTGTACGGCCAACCATATATTTGTCATGCCTAAATGTATTATTTAAATAAGTGCGGTTTCGCAACTATACTCTGGTCTTATTTAGCCTTATGGAAATGGCATACAATCATGTTATTGTTAAACGTCGCAAAACACATGACTGACATTTTAATATTATTTTTATATATTTTTGTCAAAAAGGAAAAAAATATTCAAATTCGGTTACAACCAGATAATTGTTGTGGCAAATACATTTATTTTCCGAGTAAAATTATCATCTCATTTAATTATATTCTAATAACACACAATCATGTTATTGTCCTGAAAGCCCTGAAAGAATATTATTTATTCACATAATAATTATTTGTATACTGGCAAAAACCGAACTACTCGTAAAACTTAATCGGCTTTCAATAGCAAAAATGCTAAATAAGAGGCTTTTTTCTAGGCGGCTCCCAGCTTCTTGTTCCAAACATTGTTTTATTCAGACACTAAAAATATACTTTTACGAAGCAAAAACACGTGAAACAAAATTTTACACAAAAAGTTAACCTCACAAATGCTTCTCTTGCCTACTAACCATACAAATATGGATGATTCTATAATGCCGAACGTGACGGTATAATAATGAACAAAATATATGTACCGGGCTTTTTTTTCATATTAATTATAGATCATAGAAAGCACTATAGCCGGTACTAGAGTTGACAGCGGCTGAACTCTGGAGAAAATAAAGAGGCAGAGAAAACAGCGTTTCGTGACAAAAAAAATGCAAGTAGTTTTAATAAAGTCGTATAAAATTCGGGAGTTCAGTTAGATCGCAACAATATTTTGTTGTGAAATTAACTTTATAATTTTACGTAGCAATCTTTCGCTGGAGTACTTGTTGTTTCGAATGCATGTGTGACATTTCAAACGTGACGTTTCAAGCTTAGCATAAGCGACACAACATTATCAGAAACAAGAATTTGCAGTCGTGCAAGTTCATGGTTAAACTCGTAGAATTCTATTACTTCTCTATAAAAAAAATTGTAAAAAAGCTAATTTCGATGCTTTTTAATTTCATAGTCAAGTGAAAGCGTGAAGGAATTTCAACTTTTCTATCGACTTCTAAACTTAGTCAAAAGTAGTGGACACAACCTTTTCAGTTCAAAATATTTCCATAAAATTAATGTTTCTTTATACAACCAAGTTTTCGTGTTTATTCTTTATTCATTCTTATGAATCAAATCATCATATTTTTTACATATCAAATTTATGTAAAAAATATCAGTTTTTTCTTTTGGTGCCTGACAGAAAACAGGACACACACCTGAACCTTAATGGCCGCGGGAAGAAAGATCGCAATTAAAAGTGCTTAAGTTCTGTTCTTCATTTATAAATTATAGTTGCAATAGTTTGCAGCAAAAATCTAACTTTAAATAATCATTTTTAAAGCATAGTTTTGCAAGGAAACTAGTGCCTCACAAGAACATTGATGATGGCTAAGTTGGAATTAGTGGCATTCTGTTCAGCCTGTGCTGAACATGGTAGGAATTTTCCTAAGAATTTTTCATGGCCTTATTGCAATTATTTTAGAAAAAAGAAAGTCTTGAAGAACAAATTATATATAAAAATATTACAAAAATAAACAATAAAATGGCATGGAGAAAAGAAGAATTTCAAAACCTAAACGCGGGACATAAAATAAATATTAAATTTAAGGTCCTGGCGACGTTGTGCTATATTTTCCCGCCCAACTTTCGATAGACTATTTGCTGTAAGAGGGCTCCTGCCACTCTATGAAAACATTGTTTTCATTATGGTTAATTTGGTATTCGTACAGATGTGCTTTTCAGCTTAAAACAATTGACACAGCCACACATTTATACCTTCGCAAACAAAAACGAACGAAATAAAACACTTGATAATAAAAACACAAAAAAAAAAAATTAAATGAAAACAAACTTTTTTCCACTTGTTTAACTTTTTTTTTAAAAAATATTCTCTCGTCGTAGTCGTATACGGTGTTGTTGTTACTGCCCTTCTTTTATGGCTTTGCTGGCCTTGTTGTTGTTATTGTTGTTGTGAAGTAGATTTCTTTTTTGTGCAGCCATGTTTTTCATGCTTTTCCGGCTAAAAGTTGTTTTCTAGTTGTTTCGTTTCGTTCGTTCGTTTGTTTGTTTAAGTGTTAGTAAATCCTTGTGTTGAATGTTGAGTCTGTGCACGAATTGCACAACACGAACAACAAAAACCATAAAACCAAATACATACATACGTACATATTGTACAATTCATACAATGTTGCCGAGACTTATAAAACTTTTGAGACAACAAATTAAAAGTATATGGCTTACAAATGTTGAAATGTGTTGGTGTTAAAGACGAGAGCAGTTGCAAAGGGTCTTTAAGGATCGTGCTGACGTCGACTATGGAATATAAAGAAAAACCTCTAAGCTTTTTTATCTCCAGAGTTTTTGCTAAACAAATTTCTGAACGATTAAAAAGACAGGGGAGTGAAGCCTGCCATAACCAGACACGTGTTACTACCAAACACCTCTCATAATCGCACAGATTTTGCGCTACCAAAATTAACATGCAAGCAGCGGATGGCTCTAATAGCCAGACTGAAAAACCCACCACTTTGACCGTTTACTTTTGGACTTTGGCACCATAAGTTTCCTTAATTAGCGATCAAATTTGACATGATGCAACAAATGCCTTCGATGTCTTAACGCTTTGGCGTTGACCGAATTGTTTAAAACGGCAGTTCACACTAAATGACAATTAGTTTCACTTATTCTGATTTCAAGTTAAACCTACGACCAACCTCGTATCGTAAGTAATATCCATTCCCATAAGTGTCTAACCGACAAAACACTTGTATCATGTTGTTGAGCTTTTATTCAGGTTGCGCAAGTGTGAGTGTTAAATATAATGGTTTTTGTTTAAATTGTTTTTAATAAGTTTTTATTGGAGTACATTTAAATGCATAAAACATGTTAATTAGCAAAATTTTCAATATCTGTGCGGAGGAAGTAAAATAAGCAAATTTATTTGTGGCATAGAGTTTGGACTTTAATGAACACGTTCAGTGTAGATGCGGCTCTGTGGCTTTTGAGGCGTTTTTGGGTTAAATTAAATAAGAATTGGTTTATTGTTTGGTTGGCACTTACAAAACCAATAAGAGGGATTTTTGATTAAAATTATACGTCTTTAGATATTTTGCCTCATGGCTGAAATTTTGTCTTTTTCTTGGAGTTGTACAACAGAAAATGTCAGGGCTCTTTTGTTACCTACGAAAATATTTGCAGCCAAAAGAAAATTCAAAATCAACGAGAGGCCATTTTTGAAGATCGAGCTCAGTTCTCGGAGCTTGAGTTCCTACTTTTGAGAGGGGGATAGTGAGAGAGAGAGAGAAAGAAATGAAGCGAAACAACTTTGCTGGATCCATTTTCTTTTTAAATTGGCCTACTTTAAGTTTTTGTGGCAACAAAATTGAACTGTGCTGCCAACTGTTCTCTCACTTTTCAGCCAAAATTGAAAGGAGCTGCCATATTATATATATTATATACTCGTATATATAAAAGTAAAAAATTAGGGTAGATTTTGGGTAATTTGTGGAAAGAAAAAATGTTTCGATTAAGAAAAAAAACTTCAATTACACTAAAACTTATTTCAAAACTGAAAAGTTGGACAAAAGAAAATATTTGTATGACATGAGCCACAAAATGTACAAAAAAAGTCATACGCAGCAAACCACTTACCGACCAAAACGCCATTGGCACTACAAATCAGTTAAATTTTTATACATAAATATTATAATCATTTAATAGTTTAAAAATGTGTGTGTGTGTGTGACACCGGGAATATAGCAAAATAAACATCGTCCGCTGTGCTGCCACCTTATAAAAGTATTGCCCTTCACTTGACAAATATGTGGCATAAGATAACTGAAGCGAATTGTATGGAACTTGATGCACAAAATCTTTCAGAACAAAAGTTTAAAAATGTTGATGTAGCAAAATTTAAATATCCGCCTCCGCCAGCAATTCTCCGCACTTGCTGATATATTTCGTTTTGTAACTTTAATTTTTCACACAAATTATTTGAAGCGAACGGAACAAGTTGCCCGAAATATGCAGAAAAAAGTATTTCGTTCGGAATTAGAATCGTCCCTGGAAAATATCCTGCGATAACTTTTCTCAATAGGTTTGTATTTGTAATTGTCTGTTCGTTGCCAGAGGGCAACTAAATTTTAGTCCTTCTTGATGACTCTGAAGAAACCAGGCGTCTTAAAAGGCTTCATATTTTGGATTTGCCATTCCGGAACTATTGTAGTTATATTTTGCCATTTTATATAATGAAATATTGAAATTAATGTTTGTGTTATTGTTGTTGTACTCAGTGGAGCCGGGCAGCAACTACTGTTATGTTGGCTTAACACATAAATGGACAGACGGCAAATAAAGAATTCATTGAAAAAAAAAAAAAAAAAATTATCACTAAAATATATGAAATTCTGTAACAACATTCGGGTTTTTATGTTTCAAAAATTCAATGCCTTCTAAGAAAAGCCTTAAACAACCTTAAAAACTATGATTTTGTGTTGAAATCGCCAGTAAATTAGTTTAAGAAAATTTCATTTCAATTTCCAAATTCGAATGACTCTAAATCAGCATAAAATCAGGAAACAAAATTCTTTTTCTGAAGCTGGTGAACGTCTAGTTTTTATTTGGCAACAAGTACTTCTTTTAAGAAATGCAATCCTACATTTATTTGGAAAAATAAGAAAAATATACAAGGCCACGCTTTTTAGAGGCAGAGAGAAATCTCCTTCAGCATCACAACGGGACGACACCATAAATTCTCTGTTGTCTTGTTAATGGCTTTTGAAGTTTGTGCCGACTTTTTGTTTCAGTTTAACTGTTCTTTGACTTCTTGTGACACTAAAACAAAAGAATTAATAACAGATACAAAAACATATCTATATGTATTTATATATATATATATTTGTATTTGTTTCATTCAATATTATTTTTTTTTTTGGCAAACTCAGCAAATATTAGTTTTTTTATTGTTCCTCTTTTTCTTATAATTTTGTTTTTTTGGTTTGCAAAAAAAAAAAAAAGAAATATTCTCAAGAAATGCTGCGGCATCCTTTTGATTCACATACATACAAACATTTGGCAACACAAAACAGAAGTAAAATATCAGACAGTTGGAAAACCAGGGCTCTATTGTTGTATTCTTTTTTTCTCCAGCACAGACATGACCGTGACACAAAACCGATATCAATTTTGTGTGACTGTTCAGAGGATTGTTTTTCTTAATACTTATCGGCCTTCTGTAGCTTAATTTTGGAATCATGATTAGTTACTTTTGGGCTATTATTTGTTACTTTTGTTTACTTATGAGACGGCATCAGGATAATCAGCAAACACTGTGTCATATATTGTATATATGTCGAACAATGTGTCAGAGCCGATCCCTTGTCTTGGTCTTTCACATCATATTAATGACGGACTAAAATACAAACACAGAACTCCTACAAAATTTCCAGGATTTTTATCAAACGCTCATTGAGTGATTTCACGGAAATGTTTTTGTTTTTACATAAAAGCTGATTCTTGTTTGTTTGCTCTTGTTTGGCAGATTTATTTCATACGTGTCCTTAAACGTCCATGACAACTTTAGAGATTAAAGGCAGAAACCGCAATTCGGTTTGTATGTATTTATGTCATTTCCTGCCAAACAATGAGTCCGACTCTCTCGAACTTTGCCAAGAGTTTCGAATATGAGAAAGTTAAAATAGAATCGAATATGTCGTGCTGTAAATAGAAGAAATAGACGTTTTTTACGCTGTGCAAATTTTTTACACTGTGAAAATGCCACCAAAAGATGGCAATACAATTTCGTACTTTTATACCAATTGACTCTTATACAAATGTGACCCTGTAGAAAGTTCTTATATCTTTAACAAATGCATAACAAATATAATGGGTCTGGTTTTTGTAATAAGTACGACTTAGCGTGGCAACAATATGTGCCGCCGTAGAAGAAAACCCAAAACAAGTTTCTGAGTAAAAGTACATTTAAGTTTCCCCCTCTGTGTTGCATTTTCATACTGAGCGCGTTCTCGTTTCATTGTTGATGAGCACCAAGTGGGCGTTCACTGATTTATATAATTGCATTTTAATATTATTTTCCGATGTTTTTGAGACTTGCAACCGATTTCCTAAGAAAATTTTATGTTTTTTTAATACAAAAAAAAATTAATTCCTGTAATTTTACAGTTTTTTGTTAGGCCGGGTCACATATCCAGATATCCCTACACTGAGGCGCAAAATTGAGTAGTTGGTGGAAATACATAAATCTTTTTCAGTTTCAGTTTCAATCTTCAAACTCACACGAAATTATTTTTTATTGTTTTCAATTACAAAATGTGTGGAGTAATCAAAACTTCAGACTCCTTTCACTTTAGCGCGATGTGGCCAGCTTTTGCCTTGACAGCGGCTTTTCAGGAGGCTAAACAATGAGTTGGTTGTTACGCATACATTTTGATCCATTCTTGTGCAATGGTTTTTTGCAGTGCATCCGTATTGGCATAATTGTTAGAGTTCATTTACCCGACCAAAACTGGCCAGATGGTAGAGTAAATCGGATTTCCTGCTGGCCATATTATTACATTAGATGGAAAATTATTGCGGGTTGCCGTTCGTAGGTTAAAATTTGCGGGTTGCCGTTCGTAGGTTAAAATTTAGTACGTTCAGTTAAGTAAATACGATTACGATCACCTTGAGAGCTCATGAACTATAGTTTGTTCGTATTTGAAGGGAGGTGGCCAAGGCACCAAATAATTGCTTTGATATGAAATTTATTTTAGAAATCAATTAAGTATTTAACAATCCAGTGTCACAAACAATCCCTCTTCCAAAATTAGTCTTCTGCACTAACAGCCATTTCGCCCTTTCTAATTCTTCCTAATTTTGCATTAAGCAACAAAAGTGTCAAGTTTATTTTTGCTTATAACAAATAAATGTCTATTCTTTTTACAAAAAAAAAAAAAAGGTTTGAAACTCAAGTAAATTGAATGTCCCCATCCGCATCCGCATCATCATCAGTATCGCATTTCTATTAATCCTTAAATGGTAGTCCTTTGGGGACGGTTCATAAAATTTTAATTTTTCAATCCCTATTACATAAAAAGAATAACAACTTTTTTTACAAATAATTACTACCTAAACAGTTGTGAAAAGTTTTGTTTTTAAAGTGTAAATATGTATGTAACGACTGAAGTGAGTGATTAAATGACAACTTGGCAGAACACGTCATATGACAAAGAATCCTAAAGGTTCTATAAAACAGTGTCTTGCTTTGAAATTGAAATTCGTTAGACAAAAACTAAAATAGAAGACACTGAATAAATAATAAAAAAAACGAAAGCTTTTGGTTCATACAATATGTACGAATATTTAAGCTGGAAATCCTCAACTTTTCAGATGACTGAGAAGTCGTACGATAACCCAATTTTCAAACATATTTTGCGCAAAATTTTATATAAATTGAGTCTTGGCACTAAGTTTCAGTATAAACTTTTCAGCTGCTGGATTAACAGAAAGTGGGTTTCAACTTATAAACTAATTGCCCCATAGTTTTAGGTGGTTTTCAAAATTTCTTTTTTATTTTATTGCCCCCCGTCGAGGTGAAGGCAAATTAGTTTCTGTCAGTTACCTGCCTACATATATAATGACGAATAAAATCAATTTGAGTAAAGCGAAGACTATAATTTTCAAAGTGAAGACGTCTTTTTGTCACATCACGTCATCGTTTTTAGAGACACAAAGCTTGGCCCTACTGAAGCCCAGAGACTGGAATAGTTATTGTTTCTGGAAAAAGGGATTTTCGGTCTGTCTGAGGAAGGGCTCCTTTGCTAGTCGGCTTAATAATCTTAAGTTGTTAAATGGCTTCATTGTGGTTCAAAATTTGGGCTCGCTGGTGTCAATTTTCAATATATAATTTTATTTTCATATTCTCTTTGAAGATCATTCGTCCTGGAACACAGTTTGAAAATAAAATCTAAATTATTTTTCCAAATATTCATAATGACAACAAATTGTTTTTAACTATTTGATTTAGAAGCCATTTATTGTGTTTTTAGGTTTTTTTTGGACAATTTCTATAGACTCGAGAATTACCATAAAAATCTTACGCTTCAACGATTTTTTGAGAACGAGTTTTCTTGAATAGGAAAAACAACGATGATGTGTGACGTGAGACACCAACGAAGCTTTTTATTCGTTTGAAAAGGCTACTGATATATTAATAACAATAGTTGCTTTTTTTAACTGACATTAACGACACAAAGTTGGGGTGGTACAGCGAGTACTTTGTGTACGCCTATAAATTCTTTTTTTTTTCAACAAAATTCTAAATCAAAACAGACATAAAATTAACTAAGAGCTGTCAAAGTACTCAACGTAAGTTAAAAGTTGAGCAAATTTAATACTTTGCTTTAATGGGGTAGTGCTGTATGTGGCCTAGTTCATAGCAAACCCTGTATTTTAAGTTAGTTGTTAGCTAAAAAGGGCGACGTGCAACGCATGATGGCTTTGATGGAGTCCAGCTGAATCTTTCCCCCTCTCGTTTTATAATTTTTTCATCACATCGGCATTAAAACTAAGGCCAAATTTTTTACCATTTTTTTTTAAAGAAGTAATTTGTCTGGTGTATAAAATAATGCGAATACATAACCTTAAATTAGTCTTTAATTAACATTTTCATTATGTGTCGCTTTGACGCTGACACATGTCAATTAGTGCGCCAAACAACTGTCAACACACTGAGATGTAATACATACTTGGGTCAAAATACGGCCAGTAAAACTTGATAAATTTTTTTTATTTTTGCAACGTGCACTCGTATAAAATACCTAAAAGAGCTTAAAAAGGATAGTGAGAGAGAGAGAGAGAGAGAGAGAGAAAGGAACTTAAGTTATGTAAATAAGAGTCTAAGCTCTTGATGCAAATATATGTGCCTGACAGGTGTCTTAATATACACACACAAGAGTATATAGTGTGTGTGTGGATGTGTGCAGTTATTGTTTTGTGTATCAGTCCATGGAGGACTGTTGACAATTGTACAGTTTTGCTGCAAACAAATATTCGTTGCCATTGGAACTTGCTTCTGACTATGATGATGATGATGATGATGATGATGATGATGATGACGATGATGGCCTGTGCAACATTTCAAATGTCAAAACTGTCAGTGCTTTGGAAGAACATGTTTGTGAGTTTGGACTTATTTGCCTCCTTATGACATTTCTACGTACAATATAAAATGTTTATAATACATACATTTTATAAACGAAAACTACCCGGATAGTTGAAGCTTAATAGTCACCTGTGAACCTGCACATTTTTCTCATTTTGTTATAAAGAACTTGTAATAAGAATGAGTCCAAATGGCCTCACCTGATAGTAGGCAAAATACGAGCAGCGGTTGAATAAAGACCTCCTACGAGGCTAAGGACGCTCACATCGCTGGCAAAGTCTTAAACACGACAGCCTTGAAACATAAAGCAAATCGCATGCTCAAGGCTTAGGTGTGTCGTTTAGCTTCGACCGGGAAAATGCATTCATGTCGAAACAGCAAAAATGGCACATGGTATTTATAGTCCAGATGGCTCTCGGCTTCTAGGACGAGTTTAAGATTTCAGTGAAATTTTTGAAAACGTCTAATCTGTTGTTAATAAAACCTAAATCTGGTAAAAAAGAAATGTTGGTCTGAAGACGGCTTTTAAACGCAAATCATTCGTTATAAAAATAAGGAGAAGTGAAGTTGTCAAGTGCTGAAGGCATGCGAAAGTAAAAGTTCTTTTTCTGGCATAAATTTGTGCTATTGTGTGAGAATTATGAACATATATTAAGCCAAACCGATCCAGAAAGCTCAACGGCGCTTTGATGTGGCCATTAAGACTTTTGTTGACTTGACTTGACATTCCGCTTGTGCTATTCTGCTCTGAATACGCAGAATAATATTTTAAATGCTGAAATGTTACTCTTCTCTGCCAAAAACTTTCAGTGAAATGAGATACTCTTCTTTAGTAGTCATTTTGATGACACGTCCCCTGTTCTTTCAGTAGACTTATCTATTTATTCTCTAAGACCACTCTTCAAAAGCAAATCTTAAGATCTATTGGCCTATAAAGTTACATACTAAGATTGAAGATAATCAAGTTTGGGTTTATCTGCTGGTACAAAGTCTCAGCAAAACTTTTTTTAGGGGCGCTGCTGGTGCTTCCATTTCCATTTGCATTCCATTAAACTAATCTAAAAATATACATATTTCCTAAAAACTTTCCTAGCCAAGTCCATATAGCAGTTTGTTGATAAGAAATTTGTGGGCAAATAAGAAAGATAAATGGTTTAGCAAGGACAAGAACCCTGATCTTCACTGACATCGCTGACGTATATTTGACTACAAACAGCTGGCAGCTGGAAAGCCAATACTGTTTTCCACTTTTTAGGTACACAAAATTGGAGTTTTCATTCCAATATCCCGCCTCGCAGAAAAGTATTTTATATCCAACTGGAACTGGCCAACTGCAAGGACTTGTAAAATTCTTTCTTATCGATTTCGATTAGAGTTTTGATTCCTATAAACAAAGGATTTTTTTCACGTTCTTCTCTTCATTGAAAAGTATTTTATAACCAACATCGGCCAGTTGCAAGAACTTGCACAATTCTTTCTTATCGACTTCTAATTACCCAGAATTAGAATTTTGAAGCATGAAGGCAAAAGTTTTTTTTCCAAGTTTTCTATAAAACATCCTTTCGCACTGCAATATATTTTATGTTCGTGTAGTATTTCATGCCTCCTGTCGCTTGTGCCTGCATCATTCATATTGATTTGCCTTTGTATTTGCAACATTTCACCAGCTCTTCGCTCGCCTCCCCGCCGCCCAGTTCAATCATCTGCATTGTGCTGGATTTCGGCTACCAAAAGGCCATTGAGGCGTAAGTTAAGGGCTTCACAATAAATGCATTTGTTGTACTTCCTATTTGAGACATTGTTTGAGTTTACATTGCATTGCAGGCAAAATACAGGATACCATATCCTTTATAGCCTTAATTTATTTACTCAAACCAATTTCGGTTTATTTAAAATTTACTCAAAACTTGTAAATTGTTAAAATACAAATACCCACTCATAGTATGTATGTGTGTGTGTTTCTGTGTGTGTGTGTGTGTTCATATCGCCTGAGTGAAACATTATTCAAAGTATTTTACCAAATAAATTGAAGTGATAGATGCAAGTTGGTCCATCTGTATGAGTCTGTCTGTCTGTCTGTCTGTCTGTCTGTCTGTCGGCTGTTTGTTTGCCAACATCGCCAGCCACTGCAGCTCGTTACCCAAAACAACAACATCATGTTCTCGTAGCTGGAAACATTTCGACAGAAAAATATTGCAATAGATGTATTTGTTTGCCCAAAACTTATGGTGTTTATGCAAAACGTTGTGTAGTGAAAACTTGCAACTGTAGTTAAATAAATGCAACATCATTTGTTGGACTCAAATTGTTCTGAAATGACACCAGAACAGAAGTGCTGCTGAATTATGTACGAGTATGTGCTCTCATTTCCAGAGACCTACAGAGGTAAACACTGCGTATAAGTCAGATCGAAATATATATACAGACACACACACACACACACATACATACATATATTACTTATTGGTTGCAACAAATTGTAGCCACTCAGCCGTCCTTTCAACCAGCCACACAACCAACCAATCCATTTATCTAACTCTTTATCCATCCATCCATCTTTGCAGCCTATTCATCCTGCTCGTTTGAAGTTCTGCTTATGGAGTCAATCATTTTGTCAGGAACATGAACAGACATACATCCATACGTCCATACACAAATCGTTGAAGCTCTTCACAGCCTGCCAGAAATGCATTCCCCTTCCCACAGCCCCACCAGTGCGATGTGCAGTGCAGAGTCTAATACAAAAACAACAAAAAACCTACCCAGCCCGATATTGGTTATATGTATTCCTCCATCAGTCATTCATAGATGCAACAACACAAGTTCTTTTACAGACACTCGTTGAAATATGTACATACGAAGGTGCGATAGGAAGGGATTTGTTCTACTGTTGTTTATATACTTTATGAAAACGTTTAGAAATACATACATAAATACATAAATACATACATACTGTATGTACATGTTCCGAGTGATATTATATTGGAAAATAAAAATCGATAATATCATTTCTTTCGCTTATAAAACGTTTCCATGAAATATGAACAAACTATTGAACTAAATTAAATTACAATCTAAATATTTTTTTGATGTTTTTTTTTTTTTTGATTTCATTAACTTTTCCGTGATACAAAACTTTTTATATAGAGGATACAAAGACTGTTCAAAATTTAAAAGCAATTTTCAGTTTTCCTAAAAAAATATTTCAACAAACAAAATATATTGTTACCTTCGAAATAGTCCTACTTAGATACAACACAGCCGCGCCAGGACTATTTCCAATCCCATCCACCACTTCGAATATGCAGTCTGTGTCTTATAGAGCATTTAGTGCGAGTGCTGTGCAAGTGGCTGCTGCTGCGGCAGCACTGCCATCTGTGATCTATTCTGCGGGCAACTCTTACACTTTCCGTATTAAGAGTTTTAGTTAGAGTTTTCCCGAAAGTTTTGATTCTAGTGTTTTTTTACCGATCATTTATGACCCGCTTTGAAATACTACAATTTACAGCTATACATTTTTGGACTTATGTAGAGTGTAAAGTAAAGGGGTTTTCGACTAGATGTGGGCGTTCAGTGACTACAGTGGACGCCTTGTTGTACATGTCTGTGTAATCTCTTGTTCATTTCTCAGTAACGAATTAGTCGCTTTTGTAAAAGAAACTCAATTTTGCCTGAAAATTCAACTTAAACGACAAGGTGAATTCGGGGATAAATTGCCGTTTGTCACCAATCAAAACAACGCCAATCCGCACGCAGTTAATCAGGTAGATACGTATCAAAAAACAGTTATTGTTTGGATTGGTGGATTTTACGCCGGGGGCGTCATTAATTTGTTCTTCTTTCGAAATCAAAACCATCACCAACTAAAGCGAGAGCTGCACCGCGATGAGAACCAATTGCTGTTGGCCTAAATGGAAGGACGTGGTGCCTATACCACAGACGCTATTCCGTACGTTTAGCAATTTCAGTTGCCGTTGGCATAAGTGACCTGAATTAGTCATCTAGATCGCGTGATTTGATTCCACTAAATTTTTTCTAATGGGGTTTTCTAAAAACTCAGGTCCCAGCCCATAAGCCGCAATCAATCGAGGCCCTTAACATGGACATAGCCGAAGTCACAGCTCAAACTCAGCTAGATCTGTGCGGCAGCATCATTCAAAATTAGCGCCTTTGGAGTTGTGACACCGCTAGAAGCCGCACAAGATATTTGTATGACAATCCATGGATCTTTTGTGCAATGTATGGCTGGTTTTAGTCTATTCCCTCTACAAGAGAGCATTTAAGGGTTAAAGTGAATTGCAAATAGAGTTGCCTTGAATAACTGAAGATTTTTCAGTTAAATTTGTCACTTCCTGGATTAAAACTGTCCCCTAAAATTAGAACTGGAAAGGTAATAGAAGTTAATAAAAATTTTGAGCATTATCCTTAATAATTTGGCCACCTACTGTACGTGCATAGAATTATGTATATATAATATTTATACTTGATATTTTGCGAGTCACAAATAGTGATTTAACTGTTTCGTTCACACACCTGATTTTGGCCTGAAGATATAGCAAAAGTTTTTGTAAAAATTGTTTGCGTCGGTTCTTGGCGCTTAAATTAAATTAAAACAGATTTTCAAAATAAAGAAAATTGAAACGTTTTTTATAAAATTTATTTGTTAAACAAATATTTATGTATTTATTATTTGAAAAACTGTAACGACAGCCAAAGAAAACGAATCTTGCGCTGTTTATTTCATAAAGCAAGTCCTGTTTAGAGGGCTTAAGTGTGTGTGTGTGTGTGTGTGTGTGTGTGTGTGTGTGTGATGTGCTGCATCATCATCATGTGTTCTGTGCACAATATGTACATTATTAACTTTGTCTAAATCGAAATTAATGTCTGACACACTTTTCATTGTCTTCCCTATAGTTTTCTTCTCTTTTTTCGGATGCTCATGTCCAAAATTATTTTTTGTCATAAATTTTGTGGCCGTTGTCAACGTTTTGTTTCATTGAGTTTCTATTTTTTTTTTTTGCCTCTTCACAAAAACCAACCAGAAGAAAAGATCAAGCTCTGGCGTGCGTGTCTTTGCCTTTTTAATAGGATATTGTAACAAAGCCAACAATAACAAAAACATAGCCGCAATAAAAGAGGCGTGTGTGTTCTAATATGGCCATAAGGATGTGTGTTAGTATTAAATACATCCCAGGCTGAATATGTTTCAAACAGTCGTACGTGATATGTATAAAACTGACCCTATAAACTCGCACCACAGCACAAACACAAACCCACAAGCTGAAAAATTATATATTTTTCCCAAATACTTCATGGCTACTTAAAGGACATCATTTGTGATAAATGCGTTAAAAGTGTGAATTATTTTCATTTTATTGTACGAAGGGCAGCGCAGCGCATTTCAGTGATAAGTATTAAAGGAAAGTGTGTTTTTTTTGTAGAGTTTATTGTTTCGAAGTGTTGCTCCTTTATGGTTGTCTGTTAGATCTACATAAATTTATTGTCAAGAGTTTTATGCAACAACTTTCAGCCCCCTTATGAATAATGGTCAAGTATCTAAAGGGGATTAAGTGGGGAGAGCGGTAGTGTTTGTGCGTTAACATTGACATATTGAAACTGTCATAAATTTAAGCGATTAACAGTTCGAAGGCTGCAACAATTATAAAACATTTTAAATTTGGTCTGGCCTCGTAGTCTCTGGCTGTCAATACAAATAAACTAAATTTTGTCTCAATAAAGCAAAGTTTTAGCAAAATCGGCGTTGTTCAATATTGAGGTTCGCCTCACGTTTAAAGCGGTTCAATTTCAAATTAATCGCATTGGCGAACCCTTTGAGGGACTTAAAGCTGGAGCACATCGATTCTGTCGTGCGTTATAAGTTGCCTTTTTCAACCGCCAACTAAGAGTTAAAATATAGATTTTGTTGCGTTTATAGTTCCACTAAAAAGACAACCGTTAATAAGTCAATAATGTGGGCCAGCCCACACTGGGTCTGTTTGATTTGAATAAACCACGATAATACCGGAATTTTGTTGCTCACATTATTGTTGTTTACACTGTAATCACTATTTCGAACATCTATGATATACGAAAACTTGTAGTGATAGAAACATTCAGTGCTCTTATCAAAGGTTTAACTGTCAGCAGTTGGCTAAACAGTAGAAGCTAAAAAGTATATCTGGCATTTGCTAAAACCGAAGCAGAGTGGCGCAGTGGAAGCGTGCTGGGCCCATAACCCAGAGGTCCGAGGATCGAAACCTTGTTCTGCTAATGGGAATATTCTTTTTCTTTATTACTATTTTTTTTTAATTTAAACTATATCATGGCTGTTGTCCATTTTATATTATATTTATAAATAACAAGTACAGCAAAACATTGATGAAATTTAAGGCATAAAACAATAATTTTAGGAGCTTCAGATTTGTGCAAAAATAACAAAACAAGGTTTGTTTTAAGGTTGATTTATAATCATATAAATTCCCATGTTTAAATGATAGTTTTAAAAAAGCAAAATAAAATAAGTAAGAGAAGAGAAGAGGAGAAGACGACGTTTGCAGGCCCCACCGGTGACGCTCATTTCATTTACATACATGCAAAGATTCTTGTATTTTTTGTTAAGGCACCGCTTTAAGTCTTAAGCCGAATCAGTAGATACTTTTTAAGCTTAACGTGTTTTTCGTTCAAGACCAATGTGACCAGATTGTAAAAACTAAGTTTATTTAAAAAACTAAAAATAACGTTAAGAAATAGTTAAAGCTAAAATTGAGCGCTACTTTTTTTTATTAAAAAAATACTTTTTTGAAAATTTTTACTTCTGCAATTTTTGCTTATATTTTCCTACAAAATTTTTATTTCTATTGAATGATATATAATTTCGTAAAAAATAACAAATTACACTGCATAAAACAATAAAAACTAGAGCGGTTCCGCCAATTGATTTTAATGAAAGAGTTTACAAAAAGATACAGGTATTTCGTAAGTTCATATCTGATACTAAATTTAGGAACTGACATAGAAAATCGTGTGTTATTTTAGTTTTTGGTAATACGATGTGTTCAGAAGATCTGTTGGACGACTTTCTTTAAAAATTTTGTAACGCTGGCAAAGATTTTTCTGACTCACAGTACATTCCCTGTATGTGGCTGCTTTACATGCTTTTCAGAACTTAATTCCATTTTTTTTAAATTTTGTTTTATTTTTCTATTACCTACTTTTTTGACAGCAAAAAAAGTTCGAACACACAAAACGTTTGTAACTTTTATGACTCTCGTAAACAAATTAATTGCGCTAAATAGCTGCAACCGTGAACAAATACTTGCGAAGTGAACATAAAAAAATTCGATAATTACAATATATGAAATGTAAAAATTCGCCATTTTTTTAAATTGTACAAATTAAATTTATAAAAAAAATGCTAGAAACTGCTAAATAAACTGTTTTAAAATGCTTACAGCCAAATGGAAAGTATTTTTAAACCATAACTGCAAACAAAAATATACCATAATTAGCTGTAGAAAATCTAAGATGGCCACACTGAGCAAAACCCTCACAAACTACAAATGAAAACAAAATATAATTTCTGATTTAGTTTCACACATCTACATATATTTTGATTGTCCATTTCTTAATCTCAGCATAAGTCTATTTATTAAACTGACTTAATATTTTCAGGCCACTTCAGTAACAAACGTCACCACTAAACACTTTTTTTCCATAAACACAGTTTAGCCCGCTGCCCCGCCATAAATAAAAACATATTAAAAACAAACAGCCTAAATGGACGCCAGGATATGAGATCTTTAGCAAAACAATACGACTTTATTGCACGTACAAAGAAGGCATTCGTAAGCCCGCCACCCCTTGTTATTAAAACATTTTTTCCTGTTTTTATTTTCTTACAGAAATTCTTTTTATGGCACCGAAGTATGAATTCTGTTTTTGTTGTTGTTGTTGTTATTGTTTCGTTTTAGCTCATAAAATGCCTTATGTTGGCCACATTTATGTCATCTTAGTGTGTATTTAGTGTAAGTTTATGGTTTTAATAAAATCTTTCTTTAACTATTTTCATTCATGGTTTATTGCCGTTTACACATGCCACGCACACACACATGTACAAAAGACCAGACTCGTGCATACGGTTAAATGTTGCTGTGTATTACGTGTGTTTTGCACTTATTATTGCCAACAAACACAGATTCTTTTTATGACTTTTTGAATTGTCATATAAATGCCCCTTTAATAACAAACACACACACACACACACACACACCCAGACACACCCAGCCACACAAATGTATGTATTTTATAGCCCTTTTGACGGCTAAGTTTATGCGGTTGGGTTTTACAGGCCGTTTGGAATATTCATATAAACAATGATGAAGATACTTGTGCTCGAAGAGAACATACATACTTAAAGGTTCTTTCGTTAGGCGTTTCTTTTATTTGCATTTCGATAAAGCAGCGACAAAATTTGAATCAAATCCACAAAATATGTTTTAACGAGGGGGGAAAAAATATTGCAATTCTCTTATACAATAATAATAAAACCAATCATTTGTAAAAACCATTAATGCCACTATCTGTGCGGCACAAGACGGTGCAAATGTCGGCCGAGGTAAATCCACACGCTGTACTACACATTTCCTGTCCATTTGTGGCAACACACCAGCTGTACATCTACCATTTTAGTGATTTAATACGGTCGCTGGGCCGGCCAAGCCACATTTCCAAGTGAGGCGCAAAATTAGTCATCCAATTTTGTTTTTAACCATAAATCGAGCCCTACAAAACATTCACAATTCCTTCTATCTATCATATTGGATACATTTGATTTGAATACATTGGCCGATTAAAACGCTTAAATATTTTTAATTAGTTATTATGTTTTTTCATATTATTAAGAATATACAAAACATAATGGGGTTTTAAGTTATGAGTTGTTGATACGCACCTGAAATAAGTTGTCCACTTGTTTGTATTTTCAGCCAAAGTGTAACATTTTTCGAAGAATTATCAAGTTTACTTTTTTCATGGACCGGCTTCATAGTCGTTTGAATCAGCAATATTTTGAGTGGACAACTTTCAATAAAATAGGGAATTAACGTTATTTACAAATTTTGAAAACATGTGATACTTAAAATGTGCCAATTCACAGTAATTTCTAAAATAAATACTAAATGTATAATTTTGGATACAAAACTGTAGTAACAACAAAAAAAAAAAACATGCAACAAGATTTTGAGCGCCTGCGCGGTCAGCAGGCCTTATCTGATGCACTGTTTAAGGGGGATTTAGATGGTAATACAAGTCGTACCTAAAACCAAACAGAAAATAATATGAAATTATTTCCTTATTTTAGAAATGACAATAAAAATCTTACCACAGATTTTTTTACGTTGACACCATTCGTAAATTTGCACCAAAAATAGTTTTTATTTTCTCTTGTTTGCCACTTTGTTTATTTGAGGTGTTCACAGATGTTTGCTTTATTTGTTTACATAAAAATACATCCCTGGTCTAATGATGTGTTTTTATTTTAAAACACGATGAGAGCCGTACGACTGTAAAATTTTCATCCGTATTTCTTCTCTATGTCGTTTTCGGTTTCGTTCCATATTAAGTTTAGGCGATACTCTCAGACGATACTTGAGTGCTGTTCTACTCAAAAATTTGACTTATCGTACGACCTGTATTATCGTCTAAATCTGCTTTTGCTCTTTGTGCAGATATTTGTTTAAGTCTTTTCACTACAATTGGGACAGTCTGGTAACGCCCGGTTGCAAATTATACTCGTAATGTCTGCCGATAGCATTAATATTATTAATTAATCTTTGAAAAACATTTTCCTAGAGAAGTTCAAATAAATGTTATTATTCGTTAGTATTTGTTTCGAGTTTTCTGGTCATTCGTTGTGCTCAAAGATCCGAATGCAATAACAGTATTAATGACTGGGCAAATAGTTTATTTTTCTAATTTTCTAAATAATCATCAAATCCTTTTAAATGACAAATATTTTCCAAGACTTTTAATATTTTATCTACATTCAAGCACAAGTATGAATATATACATAAATACATACCTACACACATACATACACACTTATAAAACATAATTTCCTGCTGTCCGAATGACAGGCTACCAGTATTTAACTTTTGTCTCCATAATGACATTTCATAAAATTATCACTGATAGAGCAGAGAACCTAAAGAAAAACACATCAACAACTCATCAATTTTGCTGCGTTAATTCCTTCTCCAATATTGACTTTTCTCCAGCTGTCTGTCTTCTTAAGATTTATTAAATATTCTTTTTTTCTCATCTTATGGCTTTTTTTTCTGTTCTCAGGCTACCGTTCATTTATTTAATTCTACCCTTTTAATGTGTTTTCTTTTATCTTTTCTTTTCCTTTAATAGCGCAATCATTGTGAAGCGCTGCAATCAAATGCCCAAATTAATTTGAGCCGGCGACTGAGTGGAGTAAAAATAATATTTAGAGAAAAAAAAAAAGTCAACAATGAATTGACATCAAGTGAAATCTGGCAGCTACTGTTTTTGGTGTCACATCTGAACGAGGGGGAATGCATTATTTTCTAAAGACTGACTGCCTGGAACGAATGAATGAACGAATCGACGGTTTTGTTTATGTCTCAAACAACTGGCAGTTTAATAAATTTGAAAGATTTTGGATTTTTCTTCTTTTTTTTCGTAAGAAAAATATACGAGTGTTTTCCTTTTGTGAATTGTACTTTAATTATATTTTGTCGTGTCATCGCTGTCATATGGTATTATGTTTTTCTTTTCTGAGGCTGCAGTTTGATGGCTGCTTTTTATGCTCTTTGTTGTGAATAATGATGTTCCTGATGATGCTGCAATGCTCAGTCATTCATTGTACGTTACGGTTTGATCAAATGCCGCAAATAGAATTTAATCAAATTTTTCCAACGCAAAGCAATTTTATGTAGAGAAGAAAAATAAAAACAATAATAGAAACAAAAAACAAAAGTATATATTAATTAAATAATGAAATGTTTTTTTCTTTATAAACTATATGTAGTCATGCTGCCATTGTATTTCTATTAGCCGGTGAAGTTTTACGTTTTACTGAGAATAGTTTTAGGGACCAGTAAATTTTTAAGGCTTCTTGAATATGAATTTTGTGCGCAGGCACCTTTACACGATAATACAAAGTCATTATACTTTCTAGATGTAAAGTGTTCTCTGTGTTAAAAAAATAAAATGCAGAAAAAGAGAACAACATTTTATTTCAACTATTTTTCAGTTGGACACGATGGAATTAAACTATTTAAATCAAAGTTAAGCCACTTAACAGCTGAGCAAAACCCATAAACCAAAACAAACTAAAAAACTTTTGTAAACATTCACAAAAGGAACATACGTAGCGATACCTTAATATAGAACGGCCCTGAGTAACGCTGTCCTAACTTTTCAGGAGAGAGAAAAATCTTAATAAACTTAAAGATTTCTAGTCGCGAAATATATTTATGTTTGATTTTAATTGGATGACGTCAATTTTTTTTGCAAATGATGTTTTGGAAGATCAGCTTTCGAAGTTTACAAAAAACTCGATTTGAGAAAAAGGCTCTATATTAAGGCAACAAAATGTCTGTATATATTTTATGAGTTGATAATAATAATACTGTTCCGTATTTACTTAAAAACTCAACTCTGGTGTGATGGAAATGCTTCGTTTGGAAAATAAACGATTGCAGGCTGTCGCTTGTCAATATTTGCATCCACTTTTCTTTCCCACTGAATACATTTTTCTACATTTTAAACAAATTTATAACAGATCTAGGGAGTACTTAATTACTTTGGTTTTTAATCAATTCTAATTCAACGACTAACAGAAAATGGCAAATCCGTTTAGTCATCTGCAGAAATATTCAGACTCTTGGGTTGGCCATCACAATTACTTGTTCTATTTATATTACAGCAGTTGGAATTTTATAAATTCAGTAAATCTTTTGTTTGGATTAAATTAAGTTTGGTTTTGATTATATTTTGCTGATAAATGTAGAACTGATAGTACTTCTCGGGCGATTTTTGAATGTTCTTGAAGCATGAATTCAATGGCCTCATTTTTAATTACTAAAGATTCGTTATTGTACTAAATATGCCAGTACAATGTACGAAATTACCAAATAGTACCAAAATAACTAGAATTGCACAAATTTTGTCATCGCTGGTAAAAATGTAGGAAATAAATGAAGTTTTCTTCGAAACAAGTGGCTGAATCCAGCATTACAGTTACCCTTCAAATCACTTTCAATCAAGACACATTTCAGGCACTCAAAAGCGACCTCCCAATATGTTTTAAAATTATTACTGCAGTACTCGTTTATGTAGCTATTTGGCCCACAATGCTTTCCTATCTATCAAGCGTTAAACGTAAACAGACGTCCCTCAAATTAGACCCAGAACAAATTCTGTCATAAAATAATTAAGCAAACAACAATTATGACCATACCCAACTAACCATTCGGTAGTTCATTTAAAATGAACAAATAGAATCTTCTTAAGCAGAAAACGGAAAACAAAATAATATCCAAAATAAAATTTAAATGAAAGACCACCTCAACGATAGACAGTTTAGCAGGAGAACAAAAGCAAATAACAAAACTATTAGGCGCTGGCACCAACCCCGCACAGACGTATTAAATATAAGCCAAACACATTCATGACTTACTCGGATTTCGTTTTCCTTTTGTTGGAAACCTGAACAACCAAAACAATTAGCATAAATTAACGCTTTAGCTCAATTCGATTATATGAACTAAACACCCATCAAGCAAAAACGAACACCAACAACAACAATAATAATAGTGCCATACAATTTTAAAATCGTTAAATCACAAAGGAACAAAAACAACAATAAAACAAATCCAAACCCAACTCTACGAAGAGTCCAACAAAATATAATCTATGGTAATACGGGCTGGCTTAAATAGTACGAGTATAAACTGCAGGTAAGCGGCAGACAATTGTGATAAATAACACTTTGAATGCAAATCAATTAGCGCGTATGAGCTCAGAGCCGAGAAACAAAAACTAAATACCATGTAATCACAGCAAAACTCTAAATATTTTAAGCACAAATATCTGTCGTTTCGTGTAGCACCACAACAGTAGTGGCTGAAACTGCGGCACAGTGTAGAGTAAAACTTCAACTTCAACGTGGCATCAAATTAATCACCCCATGGGAAGATGTTATAATTTGCGAAATGGGCATTACCTACATAAATTCACCCGCCCACGTAAGTGGAAGACTTGTACAGGTTTTTGCACAAAGTGCAAACAGTAAAGCAGATTGTGAAATCGATTTGCGTCAGCGCCTGCCACTGGGATGAACCAACTCCACTTGGTCGACTCATCATCAGGATCGCCTACATGTGACTTGCCAGGCACATAAAGCAACTTCCCGTGTTATAATAAATAACACAAACCCCCTGCTTGAGAGCTCGGGCTATCTAATCTCTTCGGCCAGTAATTCCCTAGACAGTAAGAGCAATACAAGGCAGCGAAGCTGGCAGTCAGAAAGTCTCAAGACACATCAGTTCTTAACCGGATTCGCCTGTGCCTTCCTCACCATCTAGTACCTTACCAACAACGGAATCTGTTGCAGGACAACAGAACATTTGGACCATCAAGGTAATTTTCCACTCCAGTACCCGGCAAAGCCTCTTGCTGTTTTTTTAGGCTTGACTCATATTCAGGACGTTTTAGCTTAACCTACAACCAACACTAGAATGCCCGAGGGCATGTTGATAACCGTTCGGTCAAGTGCCCTCTTTTGTTGAAGGTTTTAAAAGCACCTACGTGACCGATATCATATATGAATTTCCCTTGCCAACCGAGGGATACCTTTCGGAAAAGCGGAATGCCCCAGTTTAATATACGCTAAGGCTTAACCTGCTATCCTAGGGAAATTCCCTAGACAGTAAGAGGAAGATAAGGAACACTAGACCTTAAACGTCGCCCCTGTACATTCCGCATCGAGCGGAACAGAAATCATAGGCAACACATAAATGTGAAGTGTAATAATTTTGTATATTTTATAATCTGAAAAAATAAAAACTTATATAAATTTTAAGCCTCATGTTGCGCTATAGCCTTCCAGACTAGGCGAAACCACAACACGTTTTTAAGCACTTTTACACAATGTTTGCGTCGCTTTTGAACGTCTTGAGCCTTCAGTTCAGTTAATTAATATTAATCAATATTTACATTTATTGATTCAAATACAATTTTTATTGCTTTTTTGAGCCTTTGACGCATATTTGATTTTCTGAAGGCAAAACCTTCGCATGGCTCTAACGATTTTTCTACAGTTTTTCTAGGCTCTGTTTTAAATCCACTGCTAACAATTACCACATTTTCTTGCAGTAAAGAGAAAAAAAACTCTTTTCAAATTCATTATGTTTTTAATAACTTCCAATTGCCTGTTTTTTAAGTCCCAATTTAACTTGTCTTATACGGCCTACGTAAGAAAATAGTTTTATTATGCGCTTTCAAACACCACTAACACTATTGATACACATTAAAGTCAACGGAGTAAATCGTAAAGTTTAAAATTAATTTGTATGTCAAAGCGCTTATTTAAACCCAATTTTGTGTGTTTAGTTTTTATTTTTTGTTATTTGAAAATGACACACATTAAATATTTGTTTAAGTAGTAACGTCCGTATGCGAGTACGTGTAGGAAAAACTGCTCACAGTCATTCACTCTAAGCCGATTGTGAACATATAAAATGTGGTATTAAGAGGCAAAAAGGTGTATTTGTCACAGGCTTAGATCGCATAAAATGACTTTAATTTTATTAAGTGGTTTGTATAAATTTCAATATTTTCTGTATTGATTTCATTAATTAACTCGTTTGAATAAAATTGGACAATTTACTGATATTCATTCAGAGCGCTGATCTAAATATTTGTCCATAATAACGTTTAATTTATGCTGTTTATTAAGGAAACTATTTATAATATGCTTGACTATTAATTTTTATCTTTTCAAAATTTATTTATTCATATCGTGATATGATTTTAAAAAAGCTCTAAAGGCCAGATCCCACCATTAGTAAAATGCGCCGATTTTCTGTAAAAAACACGCAACAACCAGCGCAGAAATGTTGCCAGTTTTTGACTAATCAAAATGTGTTCCGAAAGTCCTATATGCTGAACTGTCTTTCACCCAGTGCCAATAAAACAATAAATATTTTAAAAAATAGGCTTAATTGAGTTTCTAAAAATGCGTGGAAAATCCTCTACCAAATACTCTTTTAATTGATACATTGACTCAATTAAAAAGAAAATCTCTTAATTGAGCAGCGCAATCAATAAAACGAACAAACTTTACAAAATAAATTAAAAAAAAAACACATGATTGTGAAAGTTGCCATATACTTTTAGGGGGATGTGTAAATTATGTTAAATTTTTTTGGGAATTTTTTAAATGAAACTTATGCCTCACTTTTGTATGTGTTTTATTAAATTTTTTTTCATTTTAGGAGTCAATTAAAGGGGTACCGCAATTAAACGCAACTCATGGAAGCGGAGACTGATATTGACAAATCAAATTAACCGGAAATTACTGTAGTCCGCCCAAAGTAGTACAAAGTATGTACTTGTAAAAGTTAGTTTGTCTTAGAACAAAAGTATTTTAACTTTGTCGTATAATAAAGAAGTTTCGACTTTTTATTCCGAATCTCCTGACAAAAAACGAACATTTTTGTTTAATACTTAATGAAAAACAAACGGCTGCTGTCAGTTTAGACTTTTAGGATGATTAACACACTTTTTGACGCCCCCTCCTAATGGTATAGAGGAAAAAAATCTAAATGGCACTGTGTTCTAATCTATGAGCAAAACGGCCAGAGTTAAGCTCGAATATTATTATGGCCTTTTCGAAGACAAAATTACTCTCAGAGCACTTTGCGACACCCCCTATTAGTACACAGAAACAGACTGTAAATAGTAGTTCGTATTCAAATATTAGTTTAATTCTTAACTACACTTCATATATAATTTTGTTTGTCCATCAATTTGCCCTCGTACTTATTACTTCGAAACAGTTGTGTGTGTATTGACATAAAGTTGTTTAATTTAAACATTTCTAAAATCTATCTTAATTTTCAACAAAACTTAAATCAAAGATTTGTATCCAAGTTGTTGGCTAAATAAACATTTTGTTTAATCTTAAAACAAAATATTTAACAGGATTTTAATTAAAATATTCAAAATATAATATACTTGTAGAAGTTGTTAGTAAGTCTTATAAAATAAATTGTGGATGTATATGTTGGGTCTGGAAATGAAGTCCTTTCTTTGGTTGCCACAGTTATCGAATCTGTACCTTGAACACATCGCAGTCAAGCATACACACGCACACATACATAAATACATATACGAGGATATGTTTTACACACATGCAAACATATAAGAACTTAATATTTGTGGTAAGCAACTCTCTTTCAACTTAAATGTGCAACGTTTTGTGCGTCTGGCTGTCGAATGAAATTCTTGAAAAAGTGTGTTTGTATAGCGGTGTGAGTACGCACATGCACACACACACACACACACACACACACAAGCTCACTTGCACACATTGGCTAAAGTTGAGCTGTCATGTCATACAATCCATATTACATTTTTGTTATTTGGTTTTTATGTTTGTGGCATATAATTGAAAGCTTGCTAAATTAATTTTCTTGTTTCTTTTGATCTTTTGCTTTTAACGTACAAATATGTTGTAAGTAAATTTTGCCCGTTGATGTTGGATACAGTTTGCATGCACCCTACAACACGCCCATAACCAACCCATCATCATTACATAACATTAACCATTTAATGACACTTTTCTTTGCCAATTCTTGTCTACATATAGATACATACATACATACATACATACATACATATGTACGTACATATGTATATATTTTTTGTTCTATTGTCGTTAATGGAATGTGAGCATGATGGCTGACAACTACGAGAATTGTGCTGCCAGAGTGAAAGAAACTGAACGAGAAAATTTCTACTAAACAGACTCTTGAAAGGATCTTTTTCATGCTAAATAATTTAGTTGAATTTTATGAAATTATGAAGCTGCATAGATAGAAGCAATAGGTTTTCTTAGACTAGACATATTGAATAGGTACGAGTACAGCACTTGGACTGAGCCAAGTTAAGCAGGAATTAATCAATAAACGTTGAGCTGTCTGGGCCGGGACTAAGCAATATATAGCCTAAAGCCTACTTTTTCAAATGTTGATCTTTCTAATGATTTTATCATTTTATTTTTCTGATTCAAAGGTACATATATGAAGAAATATAAATACACACACGCACACACACACACACACATGTACATACATATCTAAATGTGTACATTTGTGTGTAAGTGAGGAGATATCATGGAAAATGTGTTTTTATTATTTCGAAAACTGACAGCAGCTCTAATAACATTTTTCACACATGACTGCAATTGCTAACAGCAACAGCAACAGCAACAGCCAGACACAGCCCATGCAAACATGTATGAGCAGGCACATGCATGAATAAGTGTGCATGCACGTCTGTTTGTCGAAAAGTATCGTATGAGTTGAAAACTCTTATGGCAAAGCAATTTGTATGACATTTTTGACAAGTCATCCATTCAATATTCGTTCTATGACTAGGATGTTTGATGGCAGCAGAGCTGGGCGCCTCTTACTGGTTCGTCATAAAGCCATACACACATACACACATACACACATACATACATGCATATATTTTTTTTTACAGAACAAATTTTGCTTTATGCAGGATCCTTATGACTTTCGTTTTGCCCATAAAAGAATTTATCAATGTTGGTAGAAACAAAATATTTTTGTGTTGTTACATGAACTGAATATCTTTTCATATAAAAGATTTTTATTAGAGCCTAGAAGCAAATAATAACAAATTTGCATGTTTGTACGAACAGGTCTCTCTCTCTGCCTTTACTCTTTTACAGTGTTTTTCTTTTTTTTTTTTTTTTTTTTTAATTAAAAGGTAACATGGCAACAGAAGAATTTGGATTGATTTCAGTTGTGCCGACATATTTTTGGGTAAATTCTATATACTTTTTTCCTCAACTTTATTTGCTTTACTTATTTTGAAGTGCTGGAGTGAACAATTTTATGTTAAAAATATGTGGGGGCGAAAAAAAAGATTTGGCAAAAGAAATTCCTGCCCATCGAGTTGAACCGAGAACATATTTTGCTTTAGTGACTGCTGGAGACTTTTGAATTAAGAATATTTAGTTTATTTAAAACTAAAAATATTTTTACAGCCGCATCAACGAAATTGAGTTTTATTTACACATAGAAATTATTAAGCAACACAAGGAAGAAAAAAACGCTCGACTTCAAAAAAGATGATTGCCATGAAATTTTGTATTCAATAGAACACATTTCATTGATATTATACAAACTCTACTCACATTATTTTGTGGCCCAAAAAAAAAAAAAATCAAATGGATAGTGACAACATCCAAAACAAAATGACAGTTTTCATTATTATTTGCCTGCGTCGAACAGAAGACACTTTTCAGCGAAAGATGCTGATCAATTTGCATAACAATTGTCACTGCAGTGGTCAGCAGAATACTAGACCTCGACTGTCCCTGTTGCAAGCAAGTGACGTGACTATTAGACCATCCGGCGCTTGATATAAATTTCGTTTTAAAAAAAATTCATTTAAAAAAACTTTATTTATTAAGTCATTTGTGGCATAAAATCTCATTAAAAATGTGTTTCCGCTAAAAATAAAATTCAAAAGCAATTCATCAACAAAACTAAAAATAATTTTTGATATTAATTTTAATTTTATTTGAAATACATATCGATCAATCATTTAAAAGAATTTGCGTCTGTACTCGTATGTATCAGAGTATGAATGAATCTTTTTTACTTTTTATGCAGCAAATAACCACAAATCAATGGTTTTAGGTTTTTTTTTCTGGCTTTTCCGCCAACATCGAATTCACAAACGAACAAATAATGCAAAATTCTTGGAATAAATTTTGTTAAAAAAAAGTCTTTTATCTATAAATGATCAAACGCAAGAAAAAAATTTTAGGAAAAAAACGGCAAAATGAAATAAACATGTCTGCTTGTCGTACACACACCCACAAACAAACATCGTGTCCAACGATCGATCAAGCGATTTCATCAATAAAAATCGATTTAGTTGAACGAATTTTAGATGGGAGAAAACAGCAACAACATTTGGTTTATTTTATGGCATTTAACACTTTCTTTTAAAAATGTGTTAATTTTTATTATGCTGTTTGGTGGGTCATGAAACATCCTAAATGCCACAAAATTCCATATCAATTTAGAATCGTGTTGTTCAACAGCTGATCTAGTGGTTATTATCATGAGCTGCTAGGAAACATATAATTGTTCACACGTCCTTAACAAAAAGCTAAAGCATCCCATAACAGGCGTTGATTGAGAAATAAACGATAAGAAACTCAATTACTCATTTAAAGAACACAAATACATACATTTTCTTTCCGTTTTGGAAATTTATGGCTGCGTTTTTCTTCCTCTTTTTTTCCGAGCTATTTACAAAGCTTTTGCATTTTTTTTCATTTCTTTAGATCAAAGACCGCCCGGTGATCTGTAATGACAGCTTTGATCATAGACATCCCTTTGAAATTTACCGTTTATATGGCAGCATTTCTGTTTAAATTTGTTAGATGTTGAACGATGTTGATCGTTTGCGAAACATGATGAAATCAAATGTGTTAAATAAATTAAATTGTAAACAGTAATTGGATTGATTTAGAGTCGGCCAGTGATTCAAAAGGCATCAATAATAAATTTTGATAGTTAAGCATAAATTATGATAATGCGTTTCAAACATTGGGAGAATAATCGCGATATACAGACATACATATGTAGATATTTTTAAAACAAAATTTATATTATGAGCCTGATTTCTATAGTCGCGTCACGTCATGTCACGTCACGTTACGTCACACGCAACAATGACAATTGAAGCTTGGTATTCTGCTAGTCACTTAAGTGGAAATTGTCATCGAAAAATTATCTGGCCCTGTCACAGCGATGTATTCTGTTATTCACTTCAGTGATAATTGTAAGTTCTGGTTCACACACATCAACTTTTTTATTGCTCAAAATTATATTATATGTATGTTAGAGTGATGAAACAGCAATGTTTTATATTTTACTATTTTTTTTCAAATAAATTTAAAACTTTAGCTGTACCTGATGTTGGGCCCATTTAATGTTTAAATTTATTTTACCAAGTCGGAAAAATGTTCTCCAGTGTCGCTGTCAAAATTAAGGACGTTACGAGTCCGATCTACTAGTTCTTCTGGCCATAATTTCTGAAAATAGATTGTAGTTCAAGAGTCCGCAGCTTATTGGCCTGGTCAGTAGGACTTCAAGGAAACCAGAAAAAAGTCTAGAAGAATTAAATCGTTCGGTGCTAGTCTCTAGTCCAAATTCGTTGAGTTTGAGCTGGTAGCGCTCGCAGTTCATATTATCTGTCTGCACCCCGCCATTTAGTTCCGAGATATTTCTTTGAATCGGTATAAATATTTATTGAAAAAGGAAAAACAATTTCTTTTAATAATAATTTTCGCAAATCATTTAATTAGTGGGGGCAACAGAACATGCACATGAACAATTATGCGGAGGAAGTTTGATGGCTGCTAAAATTACTGCTGTTCGGTTCTACTTCAGTAAACGATAAAAAATATAGTTTTTCGTTATTATTTCCCTGTTGGAGCCTGTTTAAAGGCTCCAATTTGTCTAGTAAATATTACAGCCGTTCTTCAACAGTAAAAGAACTTTGTTTTGAAATGTTTCCCATATTATTAAATAATTTAGTTTAAGTTATTTAAGATTGAGTGGCTTAAAATGGAATAACGCTTATTCAAGTTAAAACATACAATCAAGAGGTGTTTGTATTTAAATATACATATTCTTTAAGACTTCATTCGTTTTACACACTCGTCAACTGTTTTCATGGATTAAATTGTCAAAAATTTTGACATTTGCATGAAAATCAATTTGCAAACTGTCAATCAAATAATTTCAAATGGCTTTTTTTCGCAACGCCTGTATGAATATTTTTTTCCAGCTTTTCACAAATAGAATTAAATTTAAAGGCACACGACCACATCACTTCACGCGCTCAGGTAAGTACTCGCAGTTTTGTGGATGTGTGTATGTGTGAGCACATGACAAACATACAGGCACACACACTCATACAAATTTACATAAATATAATGAATCACTGTGCATGTGACAGTTAGAAAGGCAAAAAAACAAATTTTATAAAAAAAAACGGATTAAAAAAAGTAAAAGAGTGGAGTCATACACATTTTAATGGCATTTAAGTAGATTAAGATGGAAGTCTTAAAAATCTCTTTTCTCTTTCTGTTGCTTGTTTTTGACATTAAAAAAATCTCTTGATTTTTATTGAGGATTATCTTGGAAGTCGACAAAAAATTATCAAATCATTAGAAGAACTTGACATCTCTGCACAAACGAAGAAGAAAAGAAAAACATTTTCTAAAACCACAGCACACATATTAAACAAAACTGCTGCCACCTCCTACTGATTATTTGAATGGCTTTGCCACCATCAGCACCGTCAGCACCGTCAACACTGCGACTCATTCCTGTTTTTACGATTGATCATAATTTAGCAGATTAACGAGTTGAAAATTGATTTCATTGACACTTAATGTCAAGCATTAAATGGGAGCATTAAACAAAACAGTTGTTTTTTTACTTCTTTGTTGTTCTGTTTTAAATTCTCGCTGTCCGGCAAATCCTACACAACAACAACAACAAAAAGAACAACAACAATGCAAGTTGAAGAAATAAAGTGTTTAAGTAACTGAATGCCTTTAATATGAACGTGTTCGTTTTATAAAAGATTTAAGTGTCAAACAATTTTATGACAACATTTAAAAGCTTAAACTTTATTAGCTTAAGGTTATTAACTATTATTGGCTTGTGTGAGACTATTAACTAGCTGAAGTGGCTTGCACAGTGGGAGATGTGATGAAAAATATATTCCACTGAAACGTTCATATGTACATATATTGCAAATATACATATATATGTCTGTACAATTCAAGTAGCAGTTGTATTGCTTTAAGAAAACTTAAAAAATATTATTAAAAAATGCTTGTAAAACATCCCCAAGGTACTTCTTCAAGTGGTACTTTTTCAAAGATTACTTTTTTAAACGATCTTTTAATAGTTAATCTTTTAATAAATTCTTTTTTTAAAATTTACTGCTGCGTTACTTTTGTAAAATGTAGTTTTTTAAAAAGTACTTTTTTAAAACCTACTTCTTAAAAACATACGCTTTTATGTTAAAAGGTACTTTCGTAAGAGATATTATTTTTTGAACCGTATTTTATTTAAAAAACATTTTTCTTTATAAAATATATATATATACGAGGTACATTCTTAATATGTACTTTTCTGAAAGATTATTAGAAGGTATCGTTTTAAAAGGCATATTTTTTATAGGTAACTTTTTTAAAAGAGGCTCTTTTAAAAGGCACTTTTTTAAATAGGCACTTTTAAATATGTGTGGTTTTAAATGTGTATTTTCGGATTGTATATGTTTAAAAAGTGCTTTTTTAAAAGGTATTTTTTCAAAAGGTACTTATTTAAAAGATATATTTTTAAAAGGTAATTTTTAAAAAATACGTCTTTAAAAGGCATTTCTTTAAAATATACTCTTTAAAAGGCACTTGCTTTAAAAGGTATTTTTTTAAAAAGGTACGTTTTTAAAAATGTACTTTTTTTAAAAGGTACTTTTTTTGAATGGTCCATTTTTAAAGACGCTTTTTAGATTATGCTTTTCAAAAGATACTTATTTAAGATATTTTACTTTTTTAATAAGTACTTATTATTATTATTTAATAAGTACTTATTAAAAAGGGGCTTTTTAAAAAATACATGTTTAAGAGGTATTTCTTTAAAATGTATTTCTTAAAAGGCACTTCTGCTAAAGATACTTTTTTAATAGGTTTTTTTAAATGACGTTTTTATAAAAAGCGCTTTTTTAAAAGCACTTTTTTATTAATTACTTTTTCAAAAACAAACTTTTTAAAGTTTTATTAATTAAAACGGTATCTTTTAAAAGTACAAAACTTCAACTTTAAAATGTATTTGGTTTAAAAGGTATTTTTTCGAAAGGTCCAATTTAAAAGCTACTTTTTAAAAAATACATATTTAAAAGATACTTTTTTAGACTAAACTCTTTCGAAAGGTTGAAAAAAGAACTAAATCCGTCATGAACTACATTTAATGACTGAACTCTTCATTTCATAAAGTGTGATGAGTAAAATTTACACCCGTAAACCAGAGGTAAAGAATCTTTCATTATTTTTGAATTGCTATCTTGAAATATATAAAAAATGTAGCTTGTGCGGGATAACAACGGAAGTTTTTATTCGTTCCACACACCGCAAAGGATCCGCTGGTTCGCATGAATACCAACTGCATAATTAAGCCATAGTGGTGAAGCTTTTAAGAAACAGACTTTAAAAATATAAAAAGGACATCTCGTATTTGGTTTCGTAGTACTAAACTTATTATTATCCATCCATTACATTATTGTTTACAATGCTCTGCTTAAGGTTTTTGGCTCAGTGTAGTATTTTTTATTTTTCTTATTAGCATCCGTAACAGAATAATTAACAGGTTTTTCTTACTCGGTAGGACTTTTCCTTAACAGTTTTTCTTTATAAAATCGGGCATAACGACGACAACAACGCAGACTATTGGCCTGTAGTTCAAGATGCTGATGACCAGTGTTGCCGACTAGTAAAATTCAAAAAGCACTGAATCTAAGAAAATACTGCATAACACTATGAAAAAATGTAAAAATAATATGGAAAAATGTTATTATATTTTTTTGTTTTTCAGCAAAATTTAGTTTTGGCCAACTTTTGTTTTCATTGATTTCGATGTTTGTGGATCAAAATGGACATTCACTTAAATTAATCACATTCCGCCACTGAAAACTGTTACAAAAAGCGCCGAGGTGACAGCAAGGTTCGTGTTGATGACGCTGGCAGACGCCGCCTACTTACGGCCGTTGTGGCCGATGGCAGACGCAAGAAATTGCCTTTATTCTTCAGCTCCGCCTGTGAGTGTCTCATTAAGTCATTTTATTATTGTTGGAAATTAAAAGCCCGCTCATAAACTGGCCTGCCTAATAGTTTTGCTTAATAGGTTCTGTTGTTACAGAGTGTGTTGTTGTGTGATAACTGACATATAAATAATGTCATAATCTGAAAGTTTATTGACAGTACAACTTAACTGCATTCTCTTTTACTGTCAGTAGCTGTCAATATCAAACAGAGTTCTTGTGTTCCTTTTTCTTTTTTTTATTGAGTTGATTTTGAGTTTTCTCTAAGCAGCGCCATATAAAAATAAATACAATGTGATGCGTGATTTTTTATTTTGTAACAAAAAGCAAAAAGGTTTCTTTGTGATTTCTTGTGGAAATAAAACAAACTCATGTCTATTAAGATTTCTTCCAACTGATGGGCCGAGCAAATTCTACTGCACTGGCTGGCTGATATTCTTTGAGTTTGAGTTGTACGAACGGAACGAAAATGTTTTTGTAGCGTTCTGAACATGCAGACATTAGAAAATATTCAATCTGACATTAATACTCTACATGACGTCCTGCTATAATTTTCTGTGCTGCAGTTTTTCTTCTGAGCTGCCTGTTTGCTTCTTTATTCGCTTTTAGACGAGCGTATTTGTTCTATAAATGGTTTATTGTTGAAATTGCTTCTTGTTTTCCAAGGAATTGTTTCAGTTTATAGGTGTAGCATTTCAGTCGATATACACACGGCTACTGTCACTGTCAGATTGTCAGTAATTGTCACTTTGTTGTCAGCTGCCATATTGTATTATATGATTGGATGTTATTGAATTTTTCTAGAAAAAAAACGCGTTTCTGCAGAAAACATCACAAAAGAAAAATTCTATAAAAAGGTGTGTTTTTTCCGCAGCCAGATTTTCTCGTTTTGTTGTATTTGTTGTTCGCTTTTTCTATACACAATATTTCTATAACGTCATGTTTTGTAGCTTTTGTCAAGTTGTTGCGAACATGCTCTCAGTTGGAAATGGCAATTTCAGTCACAGATTATAAAAATATTCTGCAATGATTTTAAGTTACTTCGGTTCTGTAAAAAAAAAACCAACTAAATCATATTGTACAGTGGGTCAGAAAGTTAATTTTGAAATCAAAAAAATAAGTATATAAAGATTCCATGTATATTCCAAAAAAAGACGTTCCGTTATATATTTTATTCATGTACCTAAAAAAACCGATATATTTTTAGAGGTAAATACATATTTGAAATTAACTTTTTTCTAAAGTATAATTTGTATTACAACATGCGCTTTCCTTAAAGGACCTTTTTGTGATGTAAATTTTTAACAAGATCCTGTTTCGAAAAAAAATATTTCTTCAAAAAGTTTATTTCTTAGAGATATTTTTTCAATGTATTTTTTTTACAAGTTACTTTTTTGAAAATATATTTTTCAGGGTATGTTTTTCAAAGTACGCGTACTTTTTAAAAGGCACTTTTGTCAAAGGCAAAACTTTAAAGTCGGGTTTTTCGAAAAAGCAACGCATTTAAAACGTGCAGGACGTATCCCGTTTTCTAAAATGTTTTCCAAAGTCAATAACTTTTCGGGGTACTTTTTTAAAAAACACGTTTTTAAATGTTCAGTTTTTCAAAGGATACTTTTTATTTTTGTATTTTGAATATAAATTTTTAATATAGCATTTTTCTTTTAAAGGTACTTTTCCTGTAGTATATTTTGAGCGGTTTTTTAAACCCTCTTCTTTTACAAATTGCTTGATTATTATTATTGTTACAAGATATTTTTTAAGCAGACTTTTTTAAGGGGAACTTTTTTCTTTGCAATAAAAAGCATTTTTTGTTCTCTGTTTCTAAATACACTTTTTGTAAAAACTACATTTTCTTGGTGTTATTTTTTTAAAATATGTTTTCTAAAAGCACATTTTTTTATAGTTATTTTTTTCAAAATGTAGATTTTTTATAAAGTCCTTAATTTAAAAAGTATTTTTGGTAATTTTTCCTCAAACGAAAATTTTGTTATAGGCACTTTTTTTTAAAGGTACTACTTTAAATTTACTGTTTAAATGAATTTTTTATTAAGTCTTTTAATTGAAAGCATTTTTGAAGTTTTTTTTTTAAATAAACATTTTGTAAAGGGTACTATTTTCTTAGAGGTACTTTTTTAAAGAATTTTTTTTTAAAGACCAGTCTTAAAAAAGTTATAAAACAGTCTTTATTTCAAAGACACTTTTCATACATTTAAAATAAATATTTTGTAAAAGGTACTATTTTCTTAGAGGTACTTTTAAAAGAAACTACTTTTTTAATGTACTTTTGGAAAGTGTTTTATTTAAAAGGCACTTTGGTACTTTTTTAACATAGCAAGTAGTACTTTTTTAAAGGCACTTTCTGAATTTTTTTTAAATGTATATTTTTTTATAAAGCTTTTTATTTATTTTTGGTACTTTTTTTCTTAGGCAGAAATTCTGTAAAATGTGAATTTCTTTATTTAAAAATCTGTTTTGAAGGTTTTTTAAAATGAACATATTGTAAAAAGTACTTTTTCAAAAGAAGTTTTCTGTAAAGTATTCTCAAAGTAAAAAGTATTCTTGTGTTAAAGTTTTGCCATTTAAAAAGTTTAAAAGTACTTTTTCAATGTTACTTTTTTTTTGGAAAGTTCCAATTTTAAAAGTTTCCTTTTTTAAAGCTATTTTTTATTAATTTTCTCACTTATTTTTTTTTAAAGGTACGATTATTTATGTAAGAAAGTAACTTTGGAATAAGCACGTTGTGAGCAACCAATTTCTCTAAATTGGGGCCAGGTGCCAAGCAAGTGCTATACGGATTCCTCCTCTTCCTCATCTAAGCAGCTCCTATAGAACCATCTAAGAGGAACTGACTCGTCTATTGGCGTATTGCGCCTAATCGCATTGAGTGAGGGTCAAACTTAGGATCTTCTTTTGGGAAATGGCTACTAATACGAAATTCAAAACTATGGTTTTAATATTTTCATTATTTTACAGTAGAAACGAAATAATAAAATTTTAAATCGGTTATTGCAGAATAAATCTATAAAATGTTGGTAATTAAGTTGCATTTTCAATTCATGCAAGTAAAAATTGGAAAGTACATAGATGTTGTTGTAATGCAACGTAATCAATTAAAACAACAATTAGGAATTGCTTATTAGTTACACCGTTTTACATTTCAGTTAACGATATATAAGTTCAGCAAGTGATAACTTATATAATCTGCAAGATGCCATCGAAAATGGTCGTTCGATATGGAACGTTCGGACAAATGTCCGTTCTGTCGTTAAATGAATTTATTAAAGATCGATTTTATTAAAAACTGTTTGAAAAAAATTTAATTAGAATGAATGATTTGAAAACATATATGTATGTATATACGTTTGAACGGGGGGTATTCGATATTTAAAGCAAAATCGAACTTAAATGTCGTCCCCTTGCAACCATTTACTGAGAAATTATTTGGCGGGAATAGATGAAAAGAAGTTTCCAGCTGATTCAACTTGAGTACGAAAATTTCGTTCAAATCACAAGTTGCTGTAAATCAACTTTGATCTTTTTCATATTCAAACAAAACTACTGTTTAGAACAACAACTATATTTGTTGATTATTACAACATATTGGAAACTTTATTTCCGTCGCACCACATAAAGCCAATAAAACTAAAAACAAACTCATTACGCAGTCAGCAAGTCTAGTAATTATATCCCGCTGTTCGTAATTTCAATCAAAATCTCTCCTCATCATCCCACTTTTATGGCCTTTTAGTTGGTTTTGTTTATTGTTATAAAAATAAATTGAATCGATAAGAAATACTCGTACATGCAGTCAGACAACCTGCTTAATAGGTTTCTTAAATTCGTTGGTAATTTTCGTTGTTTCGTTGTTTTTTCTCGCCAGATCACCGCCACTTAGCCCGTACACGTAGAACACTGTGCGCGGTGTTTGCTTCAATCAACAGCATCATTCATCAATCACATACAAATTATGACGATTGCATGTTAAAGATATTTAAGAATTTTGTTGTTATATCGTGTTGCCTTTGCCAGGCCTGCCAGTCTGTGATCGTTCATAATTCTTGTTGTTTTTCCTCCAACTCATTATCACAATGTAGTCAAATGTAGAACTTAGCAGGCAGACGAGTAGACAACAATCAACATCAAGCATCACCTGATAGCACTTTACTGCGCCTGAGCCGTGAGGAGAGGAGGGGAGGTGAACACGCAAAAGCCCGAAGGCAAGTAGTGGTCGCCAAACCGGAGCTCTACTTGGCCAGCAGTGGAGCAAAAATACTGAAATTTATCTACATACATACATACATTTAATTTCCTGATAAGCATTTGCGCAGGCCAAATTTCAGTTTCACATGTTTGTGACTGGTGCCCCTGACGAAAATTCGAAATGGAAATAGATATACATACATACATATGTACATACGTATGCACATGTCTTCATTTATGTAGGGACTCACTTCTCCCTCCTGGCCTTTTGCGAGCCATGCAACAATAAACAAATGATCAAAGGCATTGTGCGATCCATCAACACAAGCAATCAAATTGTGTATAAACAAGCAAGAGATCAAAAAGCCGCCCCATCCATGAAACATTCTGCCGTCGAACGAAGCACGACTATAAATTTGTTCACTCATGAAATAAAAATACAAGCAAATGTATGAGTTTCTGAGGCAAGCCAAAGCCAAAAAATCTTTTCAAATTAATTAACAAATTTGAAAGATATAATGCATACATTCCAGCTCCGACATGCTGCGATAAATGAAATTTAGCGTTTAATCAACACAATATGGATGAGGGCGCACAACATCAGTTTTGGAAGATGTGTGTTTTCACATGAAAATGATCATAATAATTAGGAAGATTTAATTTCATACAAGTTTTTCTTTTTCCTTTATTTTGGAGTTTTTTTTTCTTAATAAAATAAATTTATTACTTCCGACTTTGAACTAATACTTTTGTTTTTTTGTTTTTGGTGGCAGGGAATGTGCACGGAGACCTTAAATTGCTTAAAGCAATTAAGAAAAGAGGGAGAAATATTTTGTTTTTTTAATTTTTAATATATATATATGTTTATATATGTTATTTTTTTTTAAATAAATAGACACTTTTAATTAGGATTGTTTTGATTATGCCTCTAATTATAAGACTTCAATGAGCCAAATGATGTTTGAGCTGTTTTCATTCAAAATATCTGCAACATTTGGGCTATTCAAATGCAAGTGCTAAAGTCTTATATATTAAAACAATCGTACTAATAATAAATATATGATAATTTACACATTTTTTTCAACCACAACAATTTTTGTTTGTTTTCCATTTTTCAGAAATTGAGAAATACATGAAATTTTTCCAAAAAATTGTTAAAATTTTGGCAAATTTGTAGATAGAAAACTTATTTTACATCTGTGTTAAGAATAATTTCACATGAATATATAGAAGATAAACGAGTGCAAGAAAAATTCTTAAAAATCTGAACATTTGCTTTCAAAATTGATTTTGAATATATTTTCAAAGATGAAAGAAAAAATTAAAAAAAATTACACGACTCTGTGCGACTTGAAATACATTTTGAGCGTTTCTTTTATACAAGTGATCTCGCATCGGCAAGTACAGCTTACAATTCATGCGATTTTAAAACGCACAGTTTTGACGTTTTCTACGAAGCTAAAAACGTTTTCATATTCACTTTCGTGCGAGTTGCGTTACTGATAAATAAATTAATGTACAGTGTAATATAATAACATGTAAATATATATTGTAAGAATATGACACAAGTAGTATGTCGTAATTTATTGTATTATTTTAAAATTCTGTCAGCTGTTCAAAGTTCACATACATACATTCGTTTGGGAAAAAAACGGGCTATACTCGGGTATAAAACTGAAAAATTAACAGCGCGATAGCGTTTTTAAGTCCCTTCTAAGCAAATATTAAGAAAACGAATGTTGATGCTGCCAATTTTTTTTTTTTTTTTTTAAACATGTTGAATGCTTTTTTCACTCTTTGTAATATTTTCTATTGAAATATCTGTATCTGTTGGGGTCCCCAAAATCTAGAAAAATTCAGCAAAATTAAATGTCCTGACGACTTTATTATTATATGACTTTTTCGACTGAACTACGATAACAATTTTTTTAATCGGTTGTAATATATTTTGACAACGTGATAAAATAACACATTTGAATTCTCGAATTATTTTGTTCTGCTTTGTTTTTAATTTTTCCAAGTTCTTGTGCTTTTTTTTTTTTTTTACCCCGATAGAAAAGCCATTGCTCTTTTTTTACGGATTCAATAACGTTTTCAGTTGCGATCGGTGAGGAAATTTAGAGCTGCACGAGCATTTTCGATACTGAGACGGCAGCTTGAAAAAGAGATTTTTGGCTTTCTTAATAAAACTGATTTTTGGATTTAGCCTGTTATTGGCAAACACCACATTCATATTATCTCAATATATTATAAAGCCTTCCCCAAATCCCAGTATTAAAAATAGTACCTTTACAAATAGCAAAGCAAACTAAGATGCTTCCTAAAAACGAGAGAGACCAATTAATATATTTTCTTTTTGGGCTTTTTGAAGTTTTGCTGAAAACAGGAAACATGTTGCAAAATTGTCGAAAGTCAAGTTATATTATTTCTATGTTTGCTTTTTTTTTTGGTAAAAATAATATTGTACTCGTATGTATTTATTTCCTAAAACCCTTCAAACTGCCAACTGCTTCACAATCAAACGCCATATACTCGTATAAAGGCAGCAGCATAAGAGAGAGAGAGAGAGCAAAAAACAAAGCAACTTTGTGCTCGTACAACTGAAAGAACGATGGCATCGTTTGCAAATCTTGACAGCCGGCAACTTTTTGTTTAATGTTTGTTTGTCTTATTTAAACCACCAAATGAAAACAGTTTGAAAAACGGCCAAACAATTGCAACGATGTGATTTTATGTGCCAAATGATGGCAGCATAAAGTTAAGCAATTTCTCTTTGATCTCGTGCCGCGAACACACAAAATGTCAAGTTGTTACACATTCAAAAAGAAACAACTCTGCAACACACATTCGCATCCAAAAAAGCTAAAGATAAATAGACGTGCGTTGCTTTTGGTCGTGGTTTTTTTTTTTTTTACGACCACTTTATGTTTGTTAAAATGTGTCATTTCGGAGTTCTGGCGGTCTGTTTATACATATTGTTAATTCTTTATTTGTACGTTTTACGTTTCGTTTTTTTCCATTCATTCATTCATGCTTTATAGTGGTCCATTATTGCCAAAACGAATGTAGGTAAGGAAGCTGTTTATACTGTCACGATATGCTACGCCTGATTTGGTACTGTGGCAGCCAAAACTTTGCTACTCGTACACCTGCAAAATAAACAAATTACGCTTTATTTCTGAAAATCGTTGGTTTCCTTCAAAGATATTTCTTGTGAAAGGGGGGGGGGGGGGGGTGGTGGGGAATCCCACAGAGTTGTATTTGGATAGCCATTGCATATCAAATCCACTTAGAAGATGAAACAGCTTTTACCATGTCGATCTGTAGTGCTCTTTGTAGAAAGTGACGGCTGACAATTGATCCCGAACAAGTATTAAGAAAACGATGATAACACCAGCCAGAAACTTTTATGGAATGGGGCGGCAATTAATCGTTGAAGATGATGTTTTGATGGTGGACAACAAACATTATTGTCGTTCAGCTACAGCTTCTGGGCAAGTTGAATTTTGTGCGTGTGCTGGTGCGAAACACGAGCAAAAAGTCAAACTATTGTGAATTACACGAAATCGACTGCTTTGCGTTCACTTGCACATGTCTAATCAAGGCGACATAAAATCACGAAAAAGTGTCCCGCCAACATAATTTTATGTAGCCCATAAGTTTGTTGCTATCCCTCGACTTTTTTATGGGAAATTTCGTAAATAAAAATCGCTCGCATTTTTCATTGTCTAACATCTGAAAATTGTCAACGCCAAAAATCTTTCGTCACCGCACCCCACGGTAGAGAAAGTCCTATTAATACAAATATTTCTCGCTCTGTACATTTTTATTTCATGTTGTCCTTAATTTGGGGAAAAAAATCAACCTGATCTAAATAGTCACCATCAAATTAAGAGAAAAATTGTTTTAAAAACGCAAAATGTTGAAAAATGTTAAGATTTTTAAAAACTGTCAATCATATTGAAAATCAAAACATGTGCATGTCGTTACCTAAATATAGAAAGGCCCTAACTCGGTTTTTTTTTTGCTCAAATCGAGTTCTTTGTAAATTTCGAAAGCTGATCTTCCATTGACATGATCTGACTAAAAATAACCAAAATACAAGCAGTTGAAAAATTTTATTCTTAAGTTTTTTCTCTCTCCCGAAAAGTTAGGACAGCGTTACTTAGAGCCCTTCTATATTAAGGTATCGATATGTTTGTGGTTTGTTTGTAAATGTTCACGTGCAAGTATGTTTGTAGGCACTATATTTATTTCAATATTATCCTGTTCAAAATTTTTTTCCGCCGGTTTTTGTTTGACTTTCGGCTGCACTGACATCATATTCGCCAAAATAAAAAAGTATATAAAACATTCAATACAGTTTCGCCAAACAGCTTGAAAACAAAACAGAAGAAAAAAAAAGAATGGCAAGCGTTTGTGAAAAGAGCAGCAAAAAAAAAAAGTTAATAAATTCAGACACAAACTTATAAACAACATGCCTGTCAAACTGAATGACTTGACGTTACATTTTATGTCAGACAAACGTCTGTCAATTGCATTTCTGTGTTGTGTATATTGCAGTTTTATTTTCATTATGGCAGTTTGTGTAGTTTTTGGTTAATGAGTGATTGCAAATAATAAACTGTGATTTTGTTTCTTTAACTTTTTTTTTAAATATATTTTTCTTGTATTTTTTTTGTTTTTTGCCTTGTCTTGTTTTGGTATGTGTTCGTACGTGTTTGTAATTACAAGTTCACACATCATTCTCACTATATGATTCGCAAACGATTTGTACATACAGACCACAAACTTGCGTGCAAATGTTGATACATTCGTACTTACACACGTGCATACATTCCAACATACGTGTTAACATTTTTGTTTAGGTGTGCGTGTGTGTGTGCGCCTTTTCACAGCTTTTCTTTGAAATGAACAACTTCCTTATAAGGTCGCTTACACACATACCACGTACATATTTCTATTTTAGCATTTTTTATGTATGCACGTACATATCTCGTCCTTATTAGTCCTTACACCGAAAAATAAAAACGTTGGTCGCCGGTAGCTGGCAGAAAATCAAATATTCAAATTTTCTTCATATTCTCTATTTATAATGTGTTGCTGCAACATTAAGTAAATTTAATATTAACTAAGAATTAACAGTTGTTGATGCCCCAGTGTGCGAAAACATGCTAACACTAACATACATACATACATACATACATATATATGTATTTATAATTCATTACAGACTTTTCACAAACTGTGTTTCAAAATGTCGGTGTTTACACATCTATTTATATGTGTATCCCAATTTACTAAATGCAATATTATCTGGAAGGCACACCAAGTGCATGTAATCCATTTAGTCTGCGCACTTCGTCTGCCTTATCCGACGTATCTAGAACTAAAATTTTGTTCTTGTTTCCTTTATTGTGGGGGATTTTGAGATCATTATGTGTAGCTGAATTCGTTATGAACCCTGACGCTTGACTACTAAAACGACGAGTTTTGGACGGGTATCTCTGCAAGATTTCTATAGCTGTTTTCCAAAGTTGAATTCTGTACGTCTATTGTGTATTTTTGAAGCTTAATTCAGACCTGGGATCTAAAAGCCAATATATATTTTTTTAGTTTTAATATTAAGATATTTTCGCTTTATTTTAATGTCTTCTTGCCAAGTTATTCATTTATTATTATTCATAAGTAACACTATTCACAACTGGTGGACAGATTTCTTTGCTAACCGAGAACGTTGTTCGCAAAAAATCGAGTTCTATTTGCTATTTTTTTTTTTGCCACTGTTTTAACCAAATCTAATATTAAATTTTTTCGCTTTAAAGATCACGCCCAGGCAAAATAATTTGTTGAATCAACAAAATTGTTAAGAAATAATAAACAAATATCCTGAAATTCAAAACATACAAAAAAAAATACTCTCTATTCAATGCGATTCATTACATCAAATTTTAAATGTCCAGTATAAAAAATTCTCAAGTTATAATCAAAATTCAAAATAACGCATATTTTGCGGATTGAAAGATAATTTGAGTTGGAGGAGTTTCGTGATCTGGAATAGAATTAATACCCTGAACAATATAAAATCTTTAAATCGACTCATGCTACTTTTAGGTCAAATGTTTTTCTTTTAAACATGAGATTATGTATAAAAAAAAACCAGAAATGAATGAGAATTACTAAGTAAATGCCAAAACTTCTATATCAAAACACATTAAACTTCATCTGATAATAAAATCTGTTTAGAATTCATAAATATCTATAGATGTAGTGTAATTGGTGCTTGACCCACAGCCGTCATCGAACATTTATGTGTGTAATTGAATAAGTGAAAAACTCCAAAACTTTATAAATAAAATGTGCTATAAAACTAAAACCATTGAAACACCATCGTTCGTTTTATCAATTCTCATGGCAAAGAATCTATAAGAAAAATGCCATAAAACTTCACCCAACTGAATGCTGTTGCTCTAATAGTTCCAGTGTTTTGGGCAAGATTTGACTGAAAGAGAACAAACTTTTTAAAATATGCCCGCACCGAAACAGTGGAAAACAATCTCGATTTCAAGGCAGCCGACTACTGAATTCATTTCATTGATTCGATTGCAGAGTTTAACAGTCAAAGTTGTCAAATAAAACATAAAACATAAATTAGAAATTTTGTGTTCCCGCAGACAGGGAGGTATTTTTCACTGAAACATTCAAATAATTTGTATGTTTTTCGGGCAAATACTATCGATGTTGTAAATTTGTGTGAACCCGTTTAGTCGGCACTTATTTTGGAACAAAATTTCTAAAAACATTTAAGATTTGAAGCAATAAATTAACAAGAAATTTGTACACAAATTTAATTTATTGTTTTCGATGATTGGTTTTAATGTGGTCGTTTCTAATTCTAATTTTATTACTTTAAGTGCTCCCTTCTCTTTCTATTTTTTATTTGTTTTGTGGATTGAACGATAATTTGAGCTGGAGAAGTTTAGTGATCTGGAACAGAATTAAATAACTTGTGTTTGTGTTCAAAATTTAACTTATAATTTATTTGCCAAAATTTAAAAAAAAAATGTCATACAATTAAAGTGTGTTTGTGTGTGTTTACGCATGCAAATCCTTTAATAGCCAACCATCAGGATAAAACAAATTTGACATTTTTGAAATTCAGCCTGTTTTGTCACATCACCATGAACAAACGCAGAGTGCAACAATATGTGCGACTAATAAAGAAAATATTGAACGAAACCGGTATTCTCTGAGGTGCATGTCCTGCTTATTTTACTGCCCAAATATAACTTTTATAGTCGGCTCAATACCCCTATCAGGGCTTCAAAGGTAGTGCAACAAACAAAAAGCCAATATCGGGACAAGCTGTGCCAAACACAGCGCTACTACAGGTGAGTTCTGCAAGAACTCAATCAATTTTAGACTTATTAAAAGTAAAAGAATAATTACTGTCCAAGTTTGCCCCAGGTAACCAAAAATGTCTGACACCATAAATTCACTTCTTGAGTGCTACTAGTGCCACATAATTTTCAAATTACAACTGATTTTAGCGATCTTAGACGCTTAAAACGAACAACTTTATAAAATGAAAACAATTGCTGTAAAATGTAAAAACAAACTGAATATTTTAGAAATATTGTATTTATAACTTTAAATCAATTGATTTAAAAATAAAACTATACATTTGCTTTTTCATCCATTTTTATATATAAAATGTTGCTTTCTTTATATAAAAATATTGTAATTACTTTTGAAGTTTCATATGTGAATAAAAAAAAAAACAGCTGATTATTTCGTTCGTGTTCGAACTTGTCCCAAGGAAAAAATCATGCAAATTTGAAATTTCAAACTACACAAAATGGAGAGAAAAACGCGCATTTAAAAAAACGCCTACCAAATCAAGAATTTTAAAACGCACCGATCCTGTTTATGAAGGAAATGAAAATTTCAGTTGCTGGCAAAAATTTCACAAAATTTGTTATCTGGAACGCTTTTGAAATTCAGTCTGCCGCAACAGATTGTATGTGCGAGTGCGTAGAAAAGTACGAGTCAGTCCAACTGTGAGGTCCTTTTTTTTAAATTAATTTGCTTTTAAAAAATCTTTTTATGAATTCTTTTTTTTCAATCTTTTAACAAACAAACTAATATTTTTTGTTGTCACTTAACGCTGAATTCTATTTTCTACAGGCCTCTGGAACGGGGCACATGGAATCCGTCACGCGTTGTACTTTACCTTTAAAATGCAGGTATTGTTATCAGCTTTCTCATATAGAGTACGTCGACTACAACGCAACGCAGCAAATTTTAACAACTTTTACCGCACGCTGCGAACTGTTTCCTTATTTTTTCTTTATTTTGATTTATAATAGTAAAGAAAATATTTTTTAAAAATAAATAACTAGAATTGGAAAATGAATTACCATTTACTACTCATTGTGCCAAACTAATCCGTCGTTGCGTTAAAGTCAGTTGAAAAGGGCAAAGTACAACGCATGACGTGCCCCGCCCTCCTCAGCAACAGAACAAAATGAAAAAGTAAAAACAAACCGCATGTCAAAATTTTCCATTGAGCAGAAGCAAAACAGCTGATTCATAACAGAAACGGACGTTAAAAGTGTAAGTTGTTCTGCTGTAAAATTTTGTTGATGACATTGATGCTTTCGTGACACCAGCGAGTGCGTGAGTTGTCCGATAATTAGTAGAGAAATCTTTGAAAAAATTTCGTTTGATATTGGAAAAAACACATTAGGGAAATATTTCAAAGTATTTATTTTGTTTTTTAATCAGGCAGATTAACGATCTGCTGGTTTTTTTAATAGTACTTGTATCATTTCCTATTACCATTCATATTGATTGTTTGAAAAAGGACACACCCCTGGGAAAACTGAGTTTTTTTTTGCCAACATTAAATTGAAATAAAATCTCTTTTAACTTGATTCAGCTATTTTTAACGATATAGAACAGAAATCTTAACCCTTTGGCAAAATTTTACCATTATACAACTCAGTTGTTTGCCCTTCTTAACTTTTAAAAGGATGTATGTAATAAAATGTGCTTAGAAATATGTGCCACCTGCTGTTGGTTATGGAGAAAAAAACCCCTTCACATTCGTTTCGGTTGTGACAAATTGGCAAATGGGAAAAAATGTCAAAAAAATTGACGTACCTGACAAATGTTGACAAATGTATACAATTGCAGAACAGCGTTGCCCAATTCAGCCCTGGGCGAAAAAAAAAACCCTAGTAAAAATATATATAAATAATACATTTGTCTCGGCAAAACCAAAAAATAAAACAAATAGACAAATATTTGTCTTCATTAGTGCGTAACATTGACAGACGTCTAATGGAAAAGAAATATTTACTTTTCATTTTACACTTTGGCCACCCCTTTCAAGTTCTTATATGGATATTGTTTTTGCGAATTGTTGTGGCAAAAGAATATACATATATACATTTTGTTGTTGTTGTTGTTGTTTATGAGTGTAACCACCCAAAATGAAATCACCCTTTTATCCCCTCTGCTATTGAGTGTTCTTTTGTTAAACAAATACGAAAGAATTCAATACTCTGCATTCAATATTTGCTCGTCATCTTTTGCGTTGCTGAATTTATATGTATGTGTGTGTGTATCTGTGTGTATGTATGTATCTATGTACGTACGTATGTACGTTTCTTACTCGTTTACTTTGTGTGTTGTTTACATAAATAATAATTTTCACATTTTAATGCTTTTGGCCTGGTGTCAAATCAATCATTGTCGTTTTTATTGACATAAGCCCATAATTTTTCATAAATGCATGACATGAGAAATGACAGTTCGTTTGCAAACCCATCATCACTGTCATCACATGTTATCAAAATATGAGTAGAATTTGTTTTGCTAGCGTCCTCGTATGTGTGAATCGGTGTGTCTGTGTGAGTTTTTTTGCTTAGGGCAGCTACTAAATTTAAAAGCCGGTATTTACGGTGGCCTTCTAAAGGGCCATTTATTTTTTAATTTTTATATTTTGTATTATATGGAAAAATTCCATTTAGTGAAACTTAAATTCAATACAATCAAGATGGGAAATCAATTAAATGGGGACATTTCATTAAACCATTAACATAATCATCTACAAGGATCATTAATTGTAAATTTTTTCCGATAAGTGGAGGCATGAAACGAGCTGCACGATCCTAGTGAACCTTGAGAAATATCGAAATCCTTTAATAAAAGACCGATTATATATTTCCATTAATAAGTTTCATGATTGAAGTATAACTTAAGCAGGGCTGTGCGGCAAATTAATTTGAGGCAGCCTTGATGGGTAAAAGGCAGGGTTTAACAAGTCTTGAGAGACATCTTTTAAACAAATTAAAAGAAATTGCTTTTGTAAGGATTCGATGTTATCAATGGGGTCAGGGATCCATAAGCAAGCATTTAATGTTGGGATAACGCTTGATAACCAAACACATATTAAAACACTGGCTTTGAAGCATTTTTCCAAGTTTATGCAAACGCAAAATAATTTTCAGTCGAACTGTTTCCTGGGCAACTGATGCGATTGGTCTTTTCGAAAAATACGCTGTTCTCTTTTGTCATTATAAGTTCATTTATCAAATTGTTATGAAGTGCCCCTCAGCGCTTTTCCAATTCTGGAGCAGTTCTGATGTCCTCTTTTTGGCATATCCTTGCGCTCTCTCACTAATTGGCAGTTTCGTCAATCTTGAGAAAAGAAAACATCGCAATTGCTCAAATCAGGTAAATGCGGTAGCTGAGCCATGATTACAGTGTTGTTTTGGCCCCACAAATTACGATCAAAATACAACAATTTTGAAAGGAACTTGGCAGCCATAAGCTTCAAGCTCAAAACTTCCTAAATTGTATGGCCTGAGCCAATCGATCAGCCAACATCCTTTGCGAATAAAGATTCGATAATTCTCTAAATACATACATATATATATATATATAAATTGGGGAACATTACATTTTCTCAACCTCATTTGCCAAACTTTTTCTACTTGGAAACATTTTTCTGACTCGGAGTTTTATCCCTGTAAGATTTTAAATACTTTTGAGCCCTTAATTCTATACAAACTTTACATTTTTTTATGACTTCTCTGTTATGATTTTAAATACTTGGGGAGCACTCAATTCTATTTTGTACAAAAAACTTGAAGGATAACTTGTTGATCTACTTTATTTTCGCCAGCCGCGCTAAATAGCTGAAACTGTTGACTTTCGGTCGAGATGAATACACCAATATAAGAAATATACCTCATTTTTTGAACAGATCTATGAATTTTTTTTTGATGAAAACTAGTTGGTTGCTTTAAATAAAGCCCTTAAAAGGGCCAAACAATGTAGTCCAGTTACCTCCTTTTTTTGCACACATTCACTATTTGTTACCCATATGTGTAACTTTAACTTGTTGTTTGCGTGTCATTTGGTTTTATTCACAAACAGTTCCACTAACGCTGTCACACTTTTTTCCCCCCGCTTCTGCCGTTGTCATATTTATTAATATTTCATACAAATGTATGTATGTATGAATGTATGTATGAATATATGTACTTACATACATTTTTTTAAATAAATATTGTATTAAAAATTCATTCCTTTTTTTAGTATTTTTCGTTGTTACTAATTGAAGTTGTCATTTGTCATTTTCCTTTACTTTGTAATCACATGGTTACATGCAAAATAATATTATAAATTTTGTTTGGTTTTTATTTTCCTCATTTCGCTTTGTTGTTTCACATGTTCAAACATGATTTTGACATTTATGCCAATGAAAACAAAATTCTTCTTGTTGTTGTTTTCATTTTATTAATGTTCTTTTTTTTTCGTTTTTTGTTGCTGTTCTCGACTTGCTGGATGTCAAGAATTTTGCTATATTTGACAAGGGTTTTTATTATATTCTGCATGTCATACTCATGTTCACTTGTACAATTTGGTTGCTCAGAGGAGAAAATATCATGTTCGTGTTGTGTGATTTTCAGAGAGGAAAACACACACACACACACAAATTGTTGTGCGTAAAGTTTTTAAAAAGTCATTTATTGCATTTGGATAAGTATAATTTAATGTAGGAAATTGTTTATACGTACATGTGTATGTTTGTATGGATTCAGTAACACACATATCTGTGGACATTTGACAAAATGGCTTCTCTGTGAGATAAGACAATTTTCCAAGATTTCCATAATAAAAAAAAAAAAACATATTAATGCGCTTCTTTTGAAACTTTCGATATGCAATCGACTAATCCACCTGTTTCAGAAGTTTCCCCAATTTCAATTTGACAAAACGACTTCTTTCCGAGAGTTGAAAATTATTTGAAAATTCAAACAAAAAGCTCATAACTGCCATTTAAGGAAACAGCTTCGTCTGCCTTTAATTCTAGCACATTTTTACCAATTCTCTTTCAAAGCAACGGAAGTTTGAAAAGCTGGCCATTAAGGAAGCCAGTAACTGATATTTATCATTATGGAAAAGAGACTTGAATGAATAACGACTGCGAACTGAAAGAGAAAATTATATAAGAAAATTTAATGTCTTAAATTGTTTAACAAATAGATACATATATTTGTTTGGCGTACATTAAATACTCTTACCATAACTTTGAAATATGTAACAAGTACTGGCAACGTGACAAGCCAAACAAGTGAATGATTGAATGTGTCGCTTAAAATCGCACAAGCAAAAGAATGAGACCAAAGAAAAGCACATCAAAGGACTGCAGAACTTCCTTTCACATTCAAAGATTTCGAATAGCACAAACTTTTCAAATAGTTCGAATGTAAATTCTACTTATCGCTTCTTTTATTACTTCCGCCGATGCTTCAAAGCAAAATAAAACAGTTGTTGAAACTGACAGGAAGAAAAGCGAAATTGAAAAGCCCAAAGGGTTTGTCTTCTCCTACTCGTACATGTCTGCATGAGTTATAGCAGAATTTGATATTTATGCATGTTATTGTTTGTGAAGCCATTATTTTTTCGCACTTGAACTCTGCACACACGACCCACATTAAACCAGAGACGACAATTTAGTTTTGTATACAAAACCTTAATGACAGACTGGCTGTCATTTTGCTAAAATGTCAGTATTTTGTGTTGTAATTGACAGAATGGGCATGTAAGAGCGTGTTTGGTTATGAATAGAAAGAAGAAGAAGAAGAAGAAAAAAAACCTAAATACAACTTGCGGGCATTGAACGGTTGCGGCTCGTGAGGTTTTTGTTGCACGTGCGGTTTGCCTACACAGTGTCAGCAATCAACACCCCATTTAATAGGGTGGTTTTTCATTTCACGTTCTGTTCTTGACTTTGTTGTTGATATCTGGCATATTCAATACCCCAGATAAAGTTCCTAGCCCACTGTACTAATTTAATATATTTTCAATATAGTTTTGTATCATATTTCAACCAGATTTCAATTTAATTTTATAGCCTTTTTTCTGGGCCCTTATCCATAAATTATGATTTTTGCCTTTTGTCCTTCGAACGTCAGGACCCCCTTATGCATTTTATTTACTAAAGTCCATTTTTCTTTTTCTTTTTTGTCAATTTCAACCCTAATTTATTTCTGCTAAAAACAAACATTTTCATATTTCATCAGGCCGACGAAAAGTTTGCTGTTGTGTTGAATTGGAAATGGTTTGGGGGTTAGTTTTGACATTGACATTAAATTGCCAAAAATTATTTGCGCTTAACAAGGATAATCATAAATCTAGCTAATTGCAGTTTTACGCATTTGCAACACCCTGTCTTATTATCCTTACTTTGTTATTTATGAGGACGGTGTTTTGTGTTGGTTTTGCCGGCACAGCCTCCCTGCCTTCCTGCTCCTTTGTGCTGCTTTTCCCTGTACAATTATTTGTACTTTTTATTATGCTGCCTGTCAGCTCATATGTGGAGACTCTGTGTGTTTCACGAGCCTAATGAGTACAACTGCAGTTGGGTAAATATCTGTGTTTATGGATGCTACAATTAAATTAACTTGGCCCGGAACATAAACGTTTGTAAGTGCAACGTAAATCGTGATTGTGTGTGTGTGTGTGTGTGTAATTTATAGATGTGGCAGTTAATTGAGGTCTACGGGTTTAAACTTAATATTAATATTCTGTATGAAAGTCAATCAAATTGCACATTTAATTTAGGCTTAAGCTTCTCGAAATGGGTTCAGATTTGCAATTTTTAGTTTCAACAGATTTTAAAAGACGAAAACAACAAAAAACTATACGAATATTATTTTTCTGACTTTACCAAATTCACTTTAAGTGTAAACAAATATCCAGATTTCATTTAATATTTGATATAATTTTAATTAAGGCCCCTTTAAAATGGGCCAATTGGATCCTTCAGGCGCCTGATATAAAAAAAAGTTTTACGTCTTAATAGCAGCCAGCAAACGACAGAAAATCTCCAACATTTAGGTTTTTGGAATGGCAACATTTTCGAACACTGAAAGAAGTTTGCTAATCGTTTCACAAAATATGGAGCAAGGTTACGTTAGGAAACACTGTATTGAGCAAGGCAACTCAGAACTTTCACTGAAATGGCTAAAAGAAACCAGAAAAGGCCAATTCAAACAAAATGGAAATAATAAAAAATCAGAACAGATGTATAAGAAAGGCCAACAAAAGTTTTGCTATATCTCATAAGCCTCTCTCCTTGACAAAAGCCTGTATCCTGCAGCCAGTTAACTCACTGACATAACAAAGCCAACGATAAGCTTTAAGAGGTTATATCTGTGTAATATTTTAAACCCACTGTCATGGGCAATTATATTATTTTAATAAAAATCCATACTTTTATTTTAAGCAACCATATTATTTTTAAAATGAATTATATTATTCGCAACTATTTTACCGGATTGTAGGAGCTGAAAAAAATATATGTGTCGTAACAAACCATGTAGTTGTTATCGCCAATCATATTTTCACTACACTATAATCAACCATATTACATTTACGTGGTGGCCTCGGGGAAGGATAAACTGATTTGACAGCTCTAATATTTAATAAAAATTAAATTAGAAATGAAGAATAAAGTTACCTCTGACATTGTGTGGTTGATTACAATAATATTATTGTTATTTTTTTAGGTCATAAAAAACCATGTCAGCAATTAGATGTCTCCAACATAATTCATTAATTCACAGCAATAGTATTGTTGTTGGCAATGCTGACTGATTTCAAATGCTCAAGATGTACAACAATATTATTGATTTTATCTTTTTAGGAATAGTCAGGTGAAAATATTTAAGTCCTTACGTTCCCATGATCTCCCAGTATATAAAAGAAAATGTTATATTCCAATAATATAATGTTATTTATTATAATAATATTTGAAAATGTTTTTCGATTCAACTGAGGATTCATCACGATGTCAAATAGAGGGGCTGTACTTTTCCTAAAGACAAGCAAAGAAAAATTAATCTGTCTTATCCATTCATTCTGTCACTATGACACCACAGGATAATCGAGCTAGAACTTTTTCATTTGGCCCTCGCAAAATAGAGAAATAAAACAATGACACATGAAATGAATACCATTCTGCTTTCTTCTTGTACAGAATATAATCTTGTTAAAAGTCAAACGAACCGATAAGTTTATTTTCACTATTAATATTGTTGGCCTGAACAATAGTTTTAAGCTAAAGTCTGCAATTTCAACCGATGCTGTCCTCAGCAAACACTTAAACAGGATATTATTGTTTATAAATTATAAGAAAATTGCATTTGTTATTGATGTTATAGTTAAGCTTGTCATTGTCTCTTCGAGCAACAGAACAGCCAATATTGATGTGCATGTATTTATCAAGCAGGAAATAAAAGCACAAATCCAACTGCAACATACAACCGTACGTACATACATACATGTATCAATGACACTTTGACGTTTGCAAGGAGCAAGAAATAGACAAATTTCAACAACAAAAAAAAAAGAAGGAAAGAAAACCAGCATATACCAATATCTGACTGGCGTGACCGGATTTTAGTACTTTTCAAAATGACACTTAATCATGGCAGTCAGTCGCCTGGTGGGTAAAACGAAATGAATACAACGAACACACACAAACTCGCACACTGTCGCAAAACTCAGCACGTTCATGTACGTGTGTATTTGACTGAATATGAACACAAGCTCGGAAAAAAAAGAACGGCAAAAGCAAAGCAAAATGAATTGGAGAAGAAATAAAAACTGTGTTCAGGAAAAGGAAATACACAAGTAATCGCATGTGTTTTCGCTTGAAAGGATATCACGCAGTCAAGTTTAACATTTAACTGGTAAGAGAGTCCTGTCTCAGAAGGGGGGGCTGGCTAAGCTGATTGTTACTACTTGAGAGCGCAAAAACTAAAACCAAAAAGAAATAAGATTAATGACTTGACAATAGAAATTGTCTACACAGAATGTGTTGTTCGTTGTTTTTCAAACCGAACGCCAAAGGAGAAATAGTGCCAAAAAACATTTTTATTTTCAATAAATGCAAAAAAAAAAAAACAAAAGGAAAAACTGCCTTAACAGCAGCAGGTTGGTAGGAAATTTTACACAATTTGGACATTAATTTTTCACTTTTTAGCAACATTTTTCCTATTTCACTTACAATTTAATTTATTGTTATAAAATGTAATAAAAAAAATTAAAATCTTCCCATTGATTTTTTTGCTCTGAGACCAAGAGCTGCGAAAAGCAGTTCCAACACATCTATCCAATTCATTAGCTCAGCCGAAAAAAGAAAAACTATTTGGTTTAAGAGCTTGTGATCAGACAAATTTCCGTAGTGCTATTTTCAAGCAGTATTTATGTCCACCAGGTGGCAGCTGACAATTTTTTACTACTTATATTTGCGTGGATATATTTCAAAGCACGTGCTTTTACTTAAATTACTTTAAACATTAAATTAACGTGTTTTAAACTTATATTTGACTTTAAAAACAACTAAGTTTTTGATATGAGTTGTCTTTAAATAATTTTGTAAATGGAAGATTTTCAGGCCTGGCTTTTAATCAATAGTTTTCAAGTTGTACTCGTATTTAGTTTGCAAGTTGGCAGCACTGCGCCAGCTGGCAATTTTTTATTCGTCTGGTTTTCATCGATATCTAAATTCATGGCAATTGTTGTCCAAAAACTATTCTTTTAAAGAATTATTAATAAAGTGGCTTCATATTTAGATTAAAAATCGCTGCTGTCTCTTATGGAAGGTAATTTCTTAAGAGATTAAGGGAATTGAAACTTTCTTCAAACATTTTTTTGTGTTTTATTGTTGTAATTTTAATCCAGTGCCGTCAACTTGTAGACGTATGACATTTTTCCTACAACAAGAATACACTTTTAAATAATACCAACAACAATAGCACGATATTATTAAGCGTAAATGTAAATTGATTATAAATAATAAATAACTTGTAGGAAACTTTAAGTTGTAAGTTTTTTTTTTTTTTAGTTTCTGTTTTCAGAGAATTATCTTTCTGTCAGAAAAAATATCTTATATACACACATACATACATAAATATAAGAAAGTTTACAAAAACCCACTGAAATTAAATTGCTCGCCAAACTACCCATCATTAGAGTTCTTGCATATCAGCTACACCAACTCGTCTGCTTGACAATATCAGTATTGAAAACTGTTTGCGGTAGATTCAATAGATCAATAAATAGATTTTTCGTTTCAATTAAATTGTTGTGTAAAGTAGGATTTTTTTTGTTCAAAAGATTTTTGATTTAAGATTTTTGCTGTTGTTTTTTTCTTTCATTTTTAAATTTTAAATTTAACGAGATGTAAACAAGATTTTCTGTAGTGCAATTTTTGTCTAAATTCGGATTTATAAATCAAAAAAAAAAAGAAAAATATTTCACCACAAATTGTTGCTGCTTAAGATTTTTTTTATGTTATAAAAACTAAACAAATTTCGTTATTACTGATATTGCCAGAGTCACGGTAAATTGAAGCACTTTTTGAACAAATTTGTTTTGCATATATAGTCGCACAAATATGTCTTTCCACTAAATGTTTTGTTTTGCTAATATCTGCAGCAAAACTGGTTCTATTTCTAAGCAACATATAGGAGTCCTTATTGGAAAACCTTCTGGACTTCAATCTCCACACAAATTGTTTGAAATGTGGAAATTGTGTGTCCGAAAACTTTCATTAAAAATAACTGTTCGCATTAAAAACCTGTGTTTCGTAAAAGTAAATGTTTGAGTTCAGCTTCTTGGGCAGCTCGATCTTTTGGCAGGGCCAAACTTTGCCATATAAGAGTAGACTTCAGTTATGGAACTCAATTAGTCGAGTTTAAATGTTAATGAATAATACTTTGTTTGTTTTTTTTCCTTATCTTTAACTAATTTTTTCCACCAGGTTTTCTTGACTTTGTCTTCATTTGTTTTCACACAGTATTTTTCTTTTGTTTTGCTTATCCAGTTGTTGCTTTTGTCGTAGTTTTTGTCGTTGACTATCATTAGTCGGAAAGTTTTATTCTTGTTAAGTGTTATTTGTGCTATATCCGGTTTAACTCAACCAAAATGTATCCCAGCCACAGCCTGGGCGTTTGATGTTTTATTGTTCTTTCGCTTCGTTCATTTATTTATTCATGTAGTCATTCGCTCACTCCCCTTGACTTCGCCGGCCCCTGGCAAGTTGTTTGTCCCCTCTGAACACGTATGAAAAATGTTGCAAAATATTTTACATCGTTTATCACTTGATTGTGTTTAGTGATTTTCCAACAATGTGTTGTAGTTTCTAGTTAACGATTAGAGAATAACTAAACGGACCGACCAAAGAAACGAGGCAAGAGAGAAAAGGAGGAAAAAAATTAATGACCACATTTTTGTTTTAGCAACATTCACTATAAAGAGGGTGCAAAATACCTTCCGAAAAACTCTTAGTCATTTGCCAAAAATACTGCTTCAGTTTCGAACTGGCAAAAAATAATATAAAAGAAAGCGAATCTTTAACAAAAAGCAAATACATATAAAAAATACATTTTTAATGCAAGATGTTTTATGGAATGTTATTTATATTCCCGTAGACTTTCTTTTCGTCTCCCACAGACAAAACTGCCACACACACACACACACACACACACACACATACGCACACACACGCTTCCACACCAAATTCAAAGTGTACAAAGTCAAATGTCCATTTTGTAAATGTTTGCTATCTAAATGGTCCATAAATTTTACAAACTGCTTTAACAAGAAATTCTTCGAAACAAAGAAGGAGAAATGAACAACGAAATGGAAAACAGAAAACTTATGCGGTAATAAATTGATCACAAGTTATATCAATTATACTGTGAAAGATAAATTTTCCGGGATTAAGTTAAAATGTTTTCATTTAATCATGTTAAAGATTTTCGAAAGATGTTAATTTATTGCCATCAATAATGTTTGTCTTTCTAGGGTTCGTTAGTGCTTTTCTCGTGCCATTTGGGTTTTTGTTTTTATTATTAGTTTGAATCATGTGAATTTATTGAAGCCATTTTGATATTGTTTCAAAGAAAAGCCATTGTTAAGGACTAAATTAATTCTTTTATATGTATGCACAATATATGTACATAAATTTCCATAGAATTATTTTTCTAAAAAAAAATCTTTAAAAAATTTATCCTCAAGGTACCCAGCATTAGAGTTCTTGCATGCCAGCTGGACCAACTCATCGGCTGGCCAATATCGATCTTAAAAGCGATTTGTGCTGGATGGAAGTTGTCCCATAAATGGCTTTTTCCTGTGAATTAATTTGCATTGATCATCAAGGTACCCATAATAAAAGTTCCGTAACAACTCATCTGCTGAGGGAATGCTGTTGGCGAATGACATCAATCAATTTTTAAGGCCGTTCGGGAAAACATTGTCTGTTGTTCAATTGCCCATCAAATCGATTTGTCGTTTTCAATCAATTAAAACTAATCAAATATACAAAAACTCGACGTGTGACGAACAACAGAGAGACTAGAAAACAACTTCTGCCAACAATTGATAAAGTTGTTTGCTTTTTGCGCCAACACACCTGATACCGTTTTGTTTCGTTGTTCGCCGGCGAAAAAACTACATGTAACTCTATTTCAACTTCTAGCTTTCTCTTACCTCTCTGTTCGCTCAATAGCTTTCACTGTCCTTGCAGCTACAATAAAGCGATTAGTATAACCGGGAGCCATGTGAGTGTGGACAAGGGTTTGAGCCTTTCTGATCTGTCTACCTAATCGTAACTACTGTTGGGGCCAACAAAATGTCCTGGTTAGTGGGAGTTCTGTACTGTCAATAACCAGTGCTACCACTTCCCGATAAAATATGCCTTTAGGCTTGAAATTAAAGCCTTAGGAGTTGGAACGGCTCCATACTTATACATAGAAAGTAACGTTTCTAACGTTTTTCAATCTGACAACTGGCCCGATAGTGCAAAGCCAGTCAGTCGCATTGAAGATAGAGCTGCAGTGTGACCATTTTAGGCTTTTTCTTATGAAACGCTTTGACACCGCATTCATAAAGCTCATATATTTTCAGAGACATTCGTGGCATAGAATCTAAAACCGTGCAACAGATTTTTGCATTCACTTAAATCGGATCATGATCAATGAATTATGGCAATAATTTTTCGCCTATAATATCCAAATAAATTTAAATTTTCTTTCGTCTATTTATATTTAATAATATCCACACATATTTGTATTTGCAACACTTAGAAATATAGATATTTTATACAACTTTCTTTCGTTTATTTTATATACAGATATAACCAAGACAAATTAGATTTTCATGGTGGTCAAGTTAAAGATGTTGTTGCTTTTCTATAAATTGTTCCTTTTATTAGGATCCCTGTTTTGTGTTAAGTAACATTTATTGTTTTGTTATTTAGTAAAATTTATGTCCTTTTAGTGTCAGATTTTCCCTCAAATCCATTTTATTTATTGTTTATTTATTAAGAGCATTTCGTTTTGCTCCTCTGGACTTCAGCATAAGCGTATGCGTGTGTGTGTGTGTGTGTGTGTGTGTGTGTGTGTTTTGGTGGCTGGGTGTGTTTTTGTGTTACTGTTCCCATCTCTCAGGAGTCTGTGTATTATTTTATTAACTAATTCACCTTGGACACCCTGCTGTTTAACAAACATTTCATGACAATTTTATTAACATCTTAACTTAAGTTTCTTTTTTTCTTCCTTTTGTCATTCGCTTCCTTTTGTTGTAGAGCAAAAAGGTCTAGGACATTTCGTTTGTGTGTTGGCGGCATGGAGTTGACATTTTAAGTAAGAAATTTAATAATTCTTAGAGGGAGTGAAGGTTAAATCGTAAATTATTTAGTTTATTGAGAAATTAGACAGAGTATTTTGTCAAAAGGGATATACCAGGATGTATATTTTTTGGAAAATATTTTTTTTCACTATTTACAAAATAAAAATAAAGAAAAAACTCACCAGTGACTTGTTCATGTTTTAAAGAATATTAATTTGGCTTAAATTGTTGTGAAAATCTCAGGGAAAACTACTTTTGCTTAAGAGGAATTAAATTAATTTATTCATTAGATGGTTGTTGATGGTATTAAGGTCTGCCATGTTGCAAGAGTCGTCTTCCTTGTTACACCAAATTGACTAGCAAAACTGCTTGCTAATCTATTTTTAGTAGACAGTTGACTTCTTGTACGCCTACAGCAACAGATATAACCTGTCAGCAACATTCAATTCCTGTCGACAACGAGAATTCTAGAGGCATTTCTCTAACGTCCAGATAATGTCACAGCGATGACAATTCCGGGAATAAAACGGGTTATTTTTTATATTGTATTTATAAAGTTGCCAGACCAAATTAACGTTTATACATCCGATGAAGTTGGAGCAACATCGGCTAAAAAAAACTGATTTTTTCAGTGCGGAATTCAGCAAAATTTTTATTTGACATTTTTGTTTAGACTATAAACGAGAAGTTGTTTGTGGCTTTTAAAACGTTTTGCCTTTGAAATAAAATAGAAAGTTCTTTAATTTATTCACATTATCTAGTGATTTTATAATCAAATATATATAAATTTTACTGTCTCAAGATTTCACCTTTAGAAGTGTTACGTCAGGTCATGCCTTAAACCGAAATATTGTTATTTGGTACCAGGCTTCACTGTAAAAATGGTTATATAAAACAAGTTTTTGACAAGTACAAATGCCAAAAAAGTATAGCAAAAGTAATCAGCTGTTGAGGTGATGCCAAGTTGAAGAACTGATTGATGTGTCATTGTGTTTTTTATCAGCATTTATAATAGCAGACTATTCTGAACAAGATACAAACTTCCAGCTCTTCTATTGGCATCTGTGTTCTAAATGAGAAAGAGGCCTTATGCCAAGAGTCGTCGTTGTACAATTAACTCGGACTTGCACACTCATCTTCAATACCAATTAACTACGTTTGATAGCCACTTGAGACATCCGGGACATACGAGAATCGATAGAAAGAATGTCATTAACATTCAAGACAACGAGAAAACGAGCGCCAAATTTTGTCCATCGGCTTTAAGTGACTGCGATGACAACTGTTGGAGTAAGAGGAAAAAACTGCTCACTCGTCTTTAATATGAAAAAAAAATGTAAATTTGTCTTGGCAAACATCAATAAATAGGCAAACGTTTCAGATTTCCTTTGCCAGCCTGCAAATGTGGCTAATATTTTCATATCCCCCTCATCAATTATTTGTCATTATATCAAACTTAATGTCCGAAACCTTTTTTTCGAGAGTTTTCCTTGTCTTACCATGTGCTGGTGCATGACCGAAAGGAAGAAAAAAATCTATTTTTGCCCGCTTCTCTGTATACGATTTTGCGTTTGCTGTCAACTCATGGCAAGTTACAAAATCGTTTGTCACATTTTAACAGATTTGTTATCCTGTCGAGTTAATGTCATCCCTAGTCATCCGACAAAACTTAGACTGGCCTGTCATGTTACAACACACACGTCCCTGCACGCTTACGCCAACAAACAAACAAACAAACAAAACAGGACCTTTTTGAACTGAAATAAAAATAAAAATAAAAATGAAAATTATATAAATAAAAGAAATCTACACTCTTGTACGAGCAGGACTGGTGCAGTAAAGCGTGTTTTCAGTGGAAATGCAAACAATAACATTGGAAAAAATACTGAAACTGAACTGAAAATAAATCTATTTATTGTTGGAGGGGGCAAGAGTGACTTGTGCAACACTCTTCACGGCTTGATGAGGTAAAATAAATATTTTGAAAGAATAAATCAGGTTTATTACGAAAAGCAACCATCAACTGGTAGAAAAAAGCAAACAATTTTCTACAAATGTCGCAACAACTCATTTTATAAATTATTTTTGTTCACAAACATATTTATTAAATACTTTTTTTTTAACTTTCACAGAATATAATATTTGCCAGCAAACTATTTACTCATTAAAAGGACAATCAGCTGTTATATTGACGGCAAATTGAAGCACCAAATTGAAAGAGAAATTGAAGACAAGTTCGTTTCAATTTTTAAAAGTGTGAATGTATGAACATTTTAAAGGCAAATCTAGATCCTGTAACCCCCAAGTAATTAATAGCTGTTCACAATAGTGATGAAAAATTAAAGTTGCTGCCTCTTTTCAACCGCTGGCATTTCGTAATACTGATGTATCAACATTGTTGATTCTTTGATCAGCCTGATTTTATCAATATGAGAATTTAGACGGTCAAAAAGTGGGTTTCAATGTTAGTGCCAGTTTTTAAAAAGGATAATGATTATATCCCTTAAGCAACTCAGTTATGTGGTATGAGGATCAATATAAGGCACAAAAACTTTGTTTGCTGAATTTGTTTAAAATTAATGGGTGACAGCATTTGCAAGCAATTGATTTGGAATGGGAAATACAAATTTTTGAGTACGCGAACCCATTGAAAACCTTATAAAGGCTTAAGCGGCGAGGGAGGAAATTTAAGACTAAATGGTTGTGATTGGATGCCTCTCACTCCTCCATAAGACCTTTGCAGAGAACAGACTGTAGGGTGACGGGTTTATTGTATTAGATAAAGTATTAATAAAACTAAGAAAAATCAATATCACAGATTGATGGAAATATTATTTGTGTTTGTTGTTACCAAATACTTTCGGCACGAACGTTTTTTGTTGTTGTTGTTGTTGTGGGTTGCATATATGCGTCGTGTGTAGCATTTCGCATTTCGCATATATTTCTTTCTCCATTTTTTGAGTTTTGGCCGATTTGTAATATGATTTATGTTTCTGTTCTTTTTGCTTGTTTTGTTTTCCCTACTTTTTTTTTTTTTTTTTTTAATACAACACATTTTTAACATTTAGTCCCTTCTTAACTACTGGGAGCCTCAAGTGTTTCCGAGGTAAGGGCACTGCCAAAGTAATATGTTTTCATTTCAATTTATTTCTTGTTGTTGTTTTTGCTTACGTTCCGTCCCTTTTTCCTTTTATCCTTTATCCTTAAACGTGGCAAAGTTTTGCAGACGCTTATTTATTTGGTTTTTATTTTTCTATAGTGGTTTGTAATGTCTTAACATTTGACACGTCTTTGTCGGTCATAGATTATACACTTAAACTAAGCAGGATTATTTATTATAAGAAGTTTGTTGGTTTTTATTTGTCTGCTCTTTATCGTGAAACATACAAACTTCCAAACAATCTTACGAATATAACAATGCATGTGTGTGTGTGTGCGCGTGTGTGTGTGTGCGCGTGTGTGTGTGTGTGTGTGTTTGTTGCCGGGTGTTGTTTATTAAGGATATTGATCGTTAGTTAAGGTTTCATTTTCGTTTTCTTGTTTGCTACAACCATAAAATTTGTACGATTTTACCATCATTGTTTTTGATAAATTATTATATTATTTTGTTTTCGTTGACTGTGTCCTTTCGGAAAGTGTAAATAAGTTGAAATGTGCTAAAGTATTTCAAAAGGATTTTTACCTTTTAAGTCTGTAAATTTCACTCCGTCGGAAGCAACATATTTTATAAGCAGCTCAATTTAGTAGCGAAATAAAAATTTTCTTATAATATTTTTGCTTTATCCCATGTTTTTGATTTTAACTAATCAAAATTAAAATTTTTATAAACAAATTCCCAAACATATTAAGGCCTTAGTTAACACACACCAGCAGCCTTACAGCTGCCTTAATAATAATTTGCCACCAAATACCGCACGATTCAAATGTGTCACATCCTTTCAAATATTCTCTGACACTTTAAAAAACAACACATAAATATTTCACGCTTATTGTACTTAAAACAAACTATTTTTAACAGAACATTTTTACGCTTTACTAAACAAATTTCTATGAAAATTTGTTGGGTGACAAAAATGTTTACATGGCACCGAGAATAATTTTATTGTTTCACTAAATTGTCATAATCTTCAATGTTCTGTAACATTAATGGGACACTGTGATTTGTTGCAGGTCTTAGCAGTGCAACGAAAGCGAACATTATGGCCACATGAAAGAAACTGCTGGTGCTACACCCAGGGCCCTGCTCACACGATTGCTAAAACTAAAGAAAACAAAATGTGTGGAATGCCAGAATGCAAGAATGCGTCTGTAAGAAACCATGAATAAATAATACGAATCTGTATTTGTCACGGTAGCACTTTTCAGTTTTACCGAAAGAAGCAAAAAAAAAAAACAAAAAATACAAGAAAAGAGAAAATGCTTTTGAGAAACTCATTTTTAAAATTATAATACGCGTAAATTAAAGGTTGCCACAAAAGGATTAAGATGGTTGTATGATTTTGTGTCGTTTTAAGTATTTTCGTTTAGTCATGTCAACTTTTTATATTAGACGTTTCTATTTATATATGTACGTATGTATGTATGTATGTGTGTATCCATTATTGTGCTACAAAATTTAACACGCTTGAAAGCCATAAATAAATTTTTTGTATAAAATCTCTTTAAAATATGACATTTTATTAATGGATACAGGCCAGCGGTAAATTTTTAATATAAATACCCAAAATGAAATCCAGAAATCATATTCCGATTTTTATATTTTAATAAACCTAAAACATTGCATTCATCTGTATGTAGATGTAGAGGGCAGTGAGAGGCACCATTTCCTAGATCTACGAAAGTTAAGTAGAGCCTTAATTTTGCTACCACGGCAGTCAGGAGCATCAGGAACTTTGTTGCTGCCCTTCTATTGTGGTGGTTTTTGGTTGAAACCCAAATCGTGAGCAGAGTGCCAGCAGAACGCAAATGTGAAGTTGCATTGCAACGGGGCGTCGTGACCCATAGAACAGAAGAAGTGTTGCACCCTTCCGAAGTGGTGGGTATGTCCCAAATGGCATGTAATCGATCGGTACTCATGTGGGACAGTCTGTCAGGCATATTGGTAGCTGCTGTTAGATGCTTTCTATGCACCCGGTGATAAGACCATTGTGAGGTTAGGCCACGTTAATCGCTTTCATTTCTGTATGTGTATGTCTTCTTCCAGGAAACAGATTTAGCTTTAGCGTCTATCAAACTAGGGTTAGAAAGGTGAAGGAAGTTTATGTTCCGGTTCCTTTGAAACTTTCACCAAAAGTCAGTTAGCGGAACGCGGACCAACATGCGCTCAGGATGCCATAAGGCATACTGGTGTTGGTCATAGATGGAGGTGAATACAGTGGCTGAAACCTAGAAAACGCGGGACATACTGGGGTAGAAAATTTCATTAGTTACTTCAGGTCCTCGAGATGCTCTTGCAAGTAAGGAACCAGATAATGGGCTGTGTACAGTAAAGGCTGGTTAACGCTTGATGTACCTGGAGTAGTTTGGGCTGCCAACTTAGGAGCCTAGTCTTCTTTTAATTGTCTAGGGAATCCGAGCTTTGGAGCAAGGCATTGCCAACTGTATGCCAGGTACACCACACCTGGGCTACGGTAGGGTTGATCCACTGTTAGATTAGTGTCTAAGTGCAGGGGCTGACCGAAATCAATTACATTTTTTTTTTATTAACAAATTAGGGGCTTTTTGTAAGAGCCATTTTTAACAATAATGTTTTAATTTTACTCGCGTTGTGATACTTTATTTTATTAACTCAAAGGCCAATTCTTACGTGTTAGTTTTGCGAAACCTTAAGTGATTGCTTAGCTTGTATTTCTAAAATGAATGTCCACTTTAGCTGCTTAAAGCAATTTAAAATTATAAAAGTCATTTATAAATAACACTTTTAAGTGTTTGAAAGAACTTTAAGCTTTTTGCTGCAAAACTTAAGTGATAATGTTTTTATTAACACATTTAACGTAACCCGAGTTTAATGACTTCAACATTATTTATTTAATTTCCCAGATGAAGCAACTTGTGTTTATGCTTTCAGAGATCTCGTTGCAAACAGTGAAGATTTATAGTGCTCTCAAAGATTAAAGGCGATAAATCTACCATGTTTCCTCTTAACTACCGGATGTTATAAATTTCTAATATAAATTAAGTCCAACTATAGAACAAATAAAACACATCTTTCAGAGCAGTATATTTTTTTTTTTATTATTATTATTATTATATTTTGAAAAGATAAATAAATACTGGCAGCTACATGTGACATTTCTAATAAAAACACAAGACAAAAACGAAAAATACGAGATTGTTGGTCAAACGGGCACACAGATTATCCAACATGTTTGAAATGGTTTCACAGAAATTATGACGGAAAAAAAAGAAGAAAATAATCCCTCTCCGCAAACAAAATTAAAATTGTAACTATTTTGATAAAAATCCTCAAGAAGACGAAATAATTTTTTTTTTCATTGTCTACAGATCAGCTCAAACGTGCACTATTTTTAAAACCACAAGCACGTACGAAACAAGTTAAGAATCATGTGTGATTGTGATTGTGATTGTGATTCCAGAATCACATCTACACAAGAAAAACAAAAAAAGAATATAATAAAATAAAACTTAAAATTACCTCAAGGAATTCTATGAAAAATGTATTATTCAGTAATTTTATTTAACTATACAAGTAAACAACAGGAACAATATAAAAAAAAAAGAGAAACGAAAAAAGTTCAAGTATTTTTCTAATCAGTCTGGTCATCAAAATCACGAACACAGCAACTGCACAACGTAAAGTAAAGTTTTGTCTGAAAGTAATAAATAAAAAGATTGAAGGAATTTATAAGAAACCAGTGACACAGGATTATGGTCGAAAATACTAAATGTGTGTATTGAATAGATTGAGTTCAAAAATAAATACTTCAGTATGTGCTCCAGCCAGTAGAATTGTCTCTGCTGGCCCCGGGGAATATTTGTATGTCTGTATGTCCATATTTGTATTGCTTTGTTGTTCTGTCCTTTTTTTAATTGTTCAGGTATTAAATCTAGTTTACACCTGCCCAACACAATGCAACTGATTATGGGATGTATGAATGAATATTTGGAAAACAGGATTTTCATTTGTATGTATGAAAGAAAAATGTGTCAAGTTGTCAGTTTCAACGAATTGAAATTTACGTTATATTATCTGTCTCAACAGGATTGTTGGTTAATTTATTTTTTTATTTGGTGTTAAAGGCATACATTTCATATATCACATGTACAACAACAATAGTAGTATGTCCGAGGCCGAGAAGTCCATCAAACCAAACGCCTACAGCTGTTGATGAGCACAAAATACTTTTCCTTTGAGTTCGCGAACAGCCCAGTATTTAGCCTGGAACTTTGTTTGACTGCAGTTCTTTTAAATCAAGAAAAAAATTTTGTAAAGTAGTGGCCAATCATAGTATTGTCACAGCCAACTATGCTATAGTTGCGGCTGCTTATTCATAACTTTTCCTATTGCCCTCAGAGACGAAATACTGAATAAACTATACAGTAAAATCGCCATAATTCGTGCCGCTTTAATTCCAAAACCTAAATAATTTGCCACAAACTGTTGGTCCTTGAAAAAATTATTTTAATTCGCGAAAACTCCACACATTTTTTTTTTTTTTGGCAATACAAGTTCTGTTTCAACTCTTACAAATCGTAATTGGTGGTTGATAAACTCTTATAATTCGTAATGCCAAACAAATGATTCGAGAAAAAAAATTACATGACACTATTTTTTAAGGGAATTTTTTTTATTTTTGATGGAATTTTTTAAAGTTTTTGTGGCAATAGAGTGTTCGGAGTGAAAATGGCGAAGAAAAACGGACGCATAAAACGTTATCGGCTGGGCAAAAACGAAATATCATTTCTGCCCTTGACAATGGAACAACAACAAATTAAAAACTTTTTGACAGCCCACAACACTTGTACAAGCATTTTTCTTATATTGACCTCCCTAAATCCAAATCTAGTTGTATCGCAAGCGCCTGTGATTCGTAAAACCTTCCAAGTCCCTTGCAACTACGAATTAACGGTATTTAAATTAACATATATTTTTATGTTTGTTGCATCAGTAACAGCCAACACTGAATTTGGTAGTCCTGACAACAACATGGTTGACTTCGGAAATTACTGTATATGAATGAAATATGTTGATAATAATATTATTGTTGACAATTGATTATTTTAAAAATAAGTACTGAACAAATATATATATATTTTGTTTGTTTCAAAAGAAGCCAAGACTGAATTTATTAGAAGAGACATTAGAGACTAAATGCCTAAATAAATATATATTTTGTCTTGGTTGCAGTAACAGCTCACATTGAAGTTATTAGAAGTGACTGCAACATGGCTGCCGAAGAAACATATATGCTTGCTTTCGATCGTAATATTATTGTTTATGACAATAATATGATTGCTGAACATGGTAATTCAGTTGAAGTTCACTTGGCATTTTATTATTACTGAGATACTATATTTTTTAATAAAATAAATTTATATTAATTCATGTCTGGTAAATTTAACAATAATATGATTTTGGAAATAAAGTGTTTTCAAAATATAGTTGCTAAAGAAAAGTATCTTGTTTTGCAATATCTTTTTTCTTTAACTCAATCGTACATTGTTTTCCATGTGCCACAGAACAATAAAAACGGCTGATACTGCAACGGTGTCAAATCGAAGTCATATTTACATCAATTATCGCATCTGGAAAAGTTCATTATTTATGTTAAGATTTAATAATCTTTTGGTTAAAATGTTTGGCTATTACGGAACTTAAGTAAATGACTAAGTTTTTGAGATGTTGCATCAAACGAAGAGGTAATTTTGGTAACAAATATCTTAACAAGATTTATGAGTGAAGGTAACTATGAATCTCTGGGGCAAAATAACTCACTTTTTTTTGCAAAACTTAAAATATTGCATCGTTTCAATAGTCCAGAATATACAAGAATGCCTCCTAATTGGGCCGAGTGTGTATGAGATCCTTTTTGAAAGCCGTCAGATATTAGAATCCCTTAACAACTCACCACCAGTTCAATGTGTGAAGCATTCAGAATTATTGTTCTGAATATAATTCAATCAATAGTGGTCTAACTTCACAATTTGCTTTTTTTTTTATTAGTATGTCTTTCTTATCCTGTGGATAAGATAATCGTGCCTTAAAAGGATCTTTAATTTATGCGTGTTTCATAACAGCTCAATAGTTCTTACCCCCATCATGAATTGAATATCTTGTACATAAATTAAAAAAAAAAGAACTTTCCTCAAAGGAAACAACAGCTTACAAAATGTATTTGTTGAAATTATAAACATCCTGCTATTGTTTAATTACCGAATAACAAAATGTTCAGTCTTCAAAGCCGAACCATTTATAATCGACCTCAAAGACTTTGCTTTTCTTTCCTGCCATGAGTGTTAAATTTCTTAATCATGTTACCTTTTCGTTGCTTTTGACATGCGGAGGGCTTCAATTTGACCCAAGTGAAAAAACACATTTTCTTTTAGGGTTTCTCAATGATTTATTGTGGTGTGTCAATTAACCGCAGGGTGTCATTTGTTTAGGACCATATAGAAAAATATTGAAACGCTGCTATTCAAGTGGAAGTTAATTAAGACTAAAAACTTTGGCATTTGTGTGTGAATGTGTGTGTGTGCATGTCTGTGCATGTACGTTTGTTCTGCATACAAGAATATTGTTTTCAACCCCGTCTTCAATTCAATTGATTGATTTTAAAACTTGGCTGGATGTTCATAATTTAATTGTGCTCCCTTCAGGAATAGATTGTTATACGTTAAATTCCCGGGATAATTCAAAAATTTTTTGACTTTTTTTGTTAAAAATGCTGGTTCGACAAAAAAAAAAGAGACTTAAATGAAAGCGCTGTCATAAATTCCAATTGAGTGTGTAATAAATACAGCTCCTGTTGGCGGCATTTAAGCTGCTTTGTTTGCAACAAATGTTATATCAGGTAATTTTATATGAATATTTGTCTGTAGTTCGTATTCTTATCTTGAACGTGGGTCCACATTTTCAGCCATTTACCATGTTTAGTTTATTTGCGAGAGATCAACAATTTGAAAGTAGTTTCAAGTGAAGAAAATTGTTACAGAGAATCGTCGAATCACTATTAGACACTTTGCCGAGGCTGTCGGCATATTGATAGTATCATGGCAAGCAATTGTTTTGACCCCAAGCGTCACCAGATTTGCCACCCCACATCGATGTTCTGTTCCCACGACCGGAAGAAACTATGAAAGGTCAGCAGTTTGCTGAGAGCACTCAAGGACATACCAAACAGCTTAAATTGAAACTGCTTTAAGACTAAAACACAACGCTGGCCCAACTGTACTACACCTGAGGGGAATAGCTTTGAAAGAAAGTCAAATAAAAATAGATGAATAAATAAATACATATTTTGAGTGAAATTAAATTCACCCTATTGATTTGAACAGACCTCGTATGCCTGTTTTTTTTTAGTTTAGAAACACTTAATCATATCAATTAATAAGTTAATTGGCCATGATTTATTTGTGCAAATTTGGAAAAATTTTCATTGATATTCGAACTTTTCTTCTGATACTCGTAACGCAAATATTTTGTTGCTTTTCTTGAAACAAATAAAACTTCAGGATACTGAAAATATTTAATTCTATTTATGGCATTTTATCATAACAACTTACGACGAATTTTAAAATGGCAAAAGTTCTTATGATTCTATGAATTATTGCAAGTTTTATTTGGCAAAAATTCTTTTTCGTATAATTGATTTTTTTGTTGTGTTAATTTGGTTTTTTAAAATTTTTTATTAAAGGCCGTTTTTCATGCAAATATGTGGCAAAACTTTACATTCGTCTTAACTGGACTTAAGCTGTTATGGTGAAACTCCTTAGATATAAAATGCTGACTCTATCGAGAACTGCATGTCCTTATATTTGATAATTTGCTTAGAAGATTTTTTCTAACTGCACAAAGTAGTCAGCAAATATGAATCCCCCCTTTTGGAAAAGTTCTCCAAACCTTGAAAGAAATGCGCCCATGTTAAAGCAACTTGAGCAAATAAACTTCTCTTCTTGTTTTAAACACACTCTCACTAACCCGTCTCGACTTTGGAACACGAGAACTTTGTCTCAAGTCTCACAAACGGTTCGACTTCGGTTCGTGGAATAAAAAGCCATTAAAAAAAGAGGAAAACGTTTTCGAAAGTAACGGCAATTAACTATAAAATCTTAATGGCCATTGATAAAATCAGACACTTGTAATCATCAATAACGATAAAACGCTTTAATGGCAGAAAGTCTCACAGCGTCGTCCAACATTAAGAGCGTCGAACATTAACATATAAATGAAGGAGGCGTTAACTATTTTAATCGGCGAAGAAAACAAAACAACAAATTAAATGCATATTAAACTCAACAAAATTATAGATTAAAATGTAAGAGCTGTGATTATGGAAAGTGAACATGAAATCAAACTGGATCAAAGGAAAATTATAGTTTAGAGAAAACCATACAATTAGCACAATCGGAATGAAACAGTTGATACGATGCGATCCAGTGAAAAGACCTGTTATTAAAGCTGTTAGAAAGCCAATCGTAAATAGAAGACAGGGATGATAAAAGAAGTGCAGCAGATAAGATATGGAAACAGTAAGAAATATGTTTACGTGGGTGTAGACAAGATCTTCCAATAGAAACTTCCCGCCTTTGACGTATTGCTGAAGTGGCTGGCTTTTATTGAAGCGGTTTTGCCAAGTATAAATATTCGTACATTTAGAGGTCACCACAATCGTCCCACCGAAAGCTCTATGCTACATTTTGATCCTGGCCAATAGTAAACCAAAAGTCCTACAAACACAAAAAACAAGATGTGAACAAAAATATTGTGCCAGTTTTTGATTCAGTCGATTCATTCAGACTTTCGCAGGCCACAACTTGGTGTGACTTCAGCCCGTAACACTCAAATGCCAACCACTGAAAAGCAGCTGGTCATAGATAGTAACGTATGCCGTTATGAGAGCTTTGGCATTTGGAAACCGGACCTCATTTTCATTACAAACAACTCTATTTAGTTGTGCAGGCCGCTACTGCGTAGCTACTGAATTGAGCTTCCAAGTCTTTGGTAAGGCAAAGATTTTGGCTATGAAAAACATTGATTAATTGATTTTTATAGGTGGCTGGCAAGACATGATTGGGGTTTGTGCCACATTTCGGATGGAAGGTGATGTGAACTTGTTGCAGAGATGGCATGATGTGACACCGGTTTAGTTCTTCTTGGAGCAGTTTCTTATTCCCCTCATAAGCCATAAGCTACAGGGACAATTAGAACCCATTCCATCGAATTGAAGCCAAAAGGTACATTTTAGGTGCGAATCCCAGGAGAACAACAGGGCACACAATTTTTCGCTCGAAGCCAATAATTATCTGTCAAGTTAAACGACCAAAGACCAACAGAAGATTTTTTTGAAAAAGTGTACCACATTTTGGCAGGTAGTTGCAGCAAAATATTATAAACACCCTAAACATCAACTTTTTCTTTATAATCCTGGCGGTTGATTGATGTGTCCTGACAATACCGGGCCACAGACACAAACACTCTCTTTCACCAGAATTCAAAACACCAGTATGAACAAATTACTTGGTCCCGCTGGTGATGCCGTTTGATGTTCAACGCTAACGATTAGAAATGCTAAAATACAAGAGATTAAACAAAATAAAAACTTCATTCAAAGAAAAAGGCGCCTTTTTTACGATGAATACAAAAATTTAACAAATTAATATTAAATTACAGTAGTTCCACCTTCCGTTTTTGTTCCTTAAATCATCATTTATCCTAATCAATGATTCGGAAATCTAAAGTTTTAATAGTCACCCAATCAGTCGCTCACGCACACTCACTCACACACACCCTCGAACCCAGATGTGTTTGATGGCCTGAATGAATTTGAGATTTTGATGCACCAATTATTTTTATTAATGATCATGTTGAGATTAGAATTGAAGGGAATACAATAATAATAAAAAAAAAAAAACAAAGAAAAACAAATTTGAAAAACTCTTTTATAATTCGAAATAAATTTCAATTTGTGTTGTGTTGAGTCTGCCTGCCGAAATTAAAACCTCTATTCACACATGTTTTGAAAGCAGCGAAGAGAAATATTAATAACATCTTTTGTGTCAGACTGTCAGTTGAAATTTCACTCGCAGCTTAAGCGCTTTTGGGTTTAATGCGCCATAATTTCGTTGAGGTTTTCGAGTCTGCTATAGTGGGACGGAAGTCGTAATTAAACCTTATTTTAAGTAAAATAAATGATTTTTTTTTCTGTCGTTTTCTCGGCGCCAAAATATTAATCATTTATGTTGTTCACGTTCATGTCTGCTATTAAAGTTTCTGAGGATGATAAACCAAGAGGTGCTTAAAAAATATGTTTATACGCACCAAAATAATGTTTCAGCAGCATTAACATTTTTTTATAACTTTTAAATGGCGGAAAAAAGATTAATCACATCTTTTTGTTTCCGACAAAATTCTTAATGTTTGAACATTTCGCCCGTGTTGAGATCTTGAGGTCTGTTTAGCCTGTCCTGTTCATATAACTAAAAGGAATCATGTTCGCTTGGACTAATTTTCAGTATTTCTTTTTGTTGTTTCCTGAACAAATTTCGCCACAAGAAGTACTCCAAAAACAATATGGGAATAGCGAATTGCAGTTTTTAATGCCTTGCAAGACAATTGACGGGATAGTTTTCCTCTAAAAGTGGGTGTTGAATCAATAATCAATGAATTACGATTTTTAAACCCTGATTGCCATTCTAAATTCAATGAATTACTTGTATTGTAGATGCTGTTTAACGCCTCGAATATTGCCGACACCTTCATGACCATGACATCTATGATACCTAAGCCAGGGCTGGATCACCACAAAATAGTGTCAAAGTCTAGTTCCAACAGTTGCAAAACTGTTCAAACAACAATCTGGAATGTATTCCTAATTGCCGGTTCGGCTTTAGGCAGAAACCAGGTATCGTGGATAGAACACAAAGAGAAACGCATTAATGGTCAGAAAAATTACGAGGTTCTGCTGTTTGTGAACAAAACAATTTATTTTCATTTTTACATTCAAAGCAGCCAGTGCGAAAAGCTGGAATCCCCACACGGAAATATGTATCTTAGTGGTCCATACGTTTGTAATATAATCAAATAGTTTTTGGTTTATAATTCTGGCAGAAAATGTCAATTTCCCATAACAATCCATTAATAAATGCATTCAAGTATGAAGTTCTATTATTTGCTTTTTGATTTTTGCTTGAAAGCATTTCGTAACTCAATTTAATTCAATTATTATAAATTTCAATTTGCTGAAATAAAAAATTGCAATTTTTTTTTATGGATCAAACTCCTATCGAAGCAAAAAAAAATTGTCATTTATTTAAAATTATCGTTGTCATCCTCTACAAATGATTTATAACATCCTTTCTAAGTTTTTGTTTTTCTTGTGTGTCGAGTTTGAAAAACACATCTGCCTCTGTCGGTTTGGAAAGACATTTCGCCAGTTTTTGTAATTCCTCTTTTATAATCTCATAACGTATGTTTTGTGAGTTTTTGTTTTCATTTTATCTGTTTCGGTATGTTTTATTTTATATTGTATTTTAAACAATAAATAACATATGAAAACAATAATAAAAATGTTGAATCCATTTGGAAAAAGTTGCCGTCCAACAAGAAATACAAACGAGAGGGAATACTTTATGGTCAATTGAACAAAATAAATTGTCATAAATTAAAAATTCGTTAAACTCTGACTGCTGGGCGAAGAGCAAGCGGCCCAGTGTCATGCCTACAACATTTTCGTTTCTGGCATTTTCTATGAGAATGAGTCTAGTTTATAAAAATGTTTGTGTGTATGTGTGTGTGTGTGTGTGTTTCTTTTTATTATTATTATGGCTTGTTGCCGTAAAAAATTCATTTTCAGCGCCAACACAAAACAACATTATTGCAGCAATAGACAATAGCAGAGTATTAAACAAAACAGAACAAAAAATATCAATAAAATATCCTTTTTTCCACTCTGCTGCAACGCCTACATGTGAGAATGTGACTGGCATGTGCTCGATACGACACAATCGCAATCTTTAAATAAAATACTGATGCTGCTGCTGCTGCTGATGTTGCTGGAGATCGTTTTGTGGTCGAAATGCAATTGGGCGAAATATAATACGCGAACACAACAAGCACAATTGTTTCGTTAACATTATAAATTTACCATAACAAGCGGCAGTGACAGCCCAACACACACCGTGACAGGGAAACATTTTGCGGCAGGGTGGGGCAGACGTCGCAAGCAAAAACAAAGCATTATAGTTGCATGTAATAAAAATAAATAATAGTTTTCGTTTGTGATCATAAAATTAATTTTTATTTGCATCATAATTTGCCAGTGCAATATGGGCCAACAATTTATTGCGAATTTTGGACTTTTATGGGGAAATTTTCTGCACTAAGGAAAGATTAAAGGTTTACAAATAATACATCCATCGATTCTTAATGAACGTTATTAAAAACTGGGCAGCTTGCGATGTGTGTGTGTGTGTGTGGCATGTTTCCTTTAATCTCCGGTATCCAAAACCGCCATCAATAACAAGTGTGACAAGTTGGTTTTTTTCAAAAACTGTGATTTATTAGTAACATTGTAAGAAAAAATTTGCCTAAAATCTACTAATGTAACGTTCGAAATGTCACGATTGAAATATCATATTTGATATATCACGTTTTATGTGTCACTTTTGAAATGTCACATTCGGTATGCCATGTTGTAAATGTCAGTTTTGAAATGTCGCGTTTGGTATGCCCCGTTTGTAATGCCACTTCTCGGCCCAGATTATGGTTTTAGGAATCACATACCCATAAAGTTTTCAAGCCTAACAAAGACACTTAAAACTCTGATTATAACGTACAAGTCTAAAGTCGATTGCCCTATAAAACTGTGTTGAACTGCAGTTCAGTTTTTTGTCGCGTTCGAGCCGCTGTTTATTTCACCATCTACTTTCAATTTTTAAATGGATTACAGTACTTTCTATAATTACAAATATATTTTTTGTTGTTTTTTTTTTCCTATTTTAAACATACGACCGTCACTTTCGACATCATGGAGGTACCCATATATAGATGTGCGTTGTTAAAAGAATAAAAAGGAGGCATATTTTTAGTGCTACGATGTCTGCTTAATTGGACTCGATGTTGACTTTTCTGTAGTGAGTGTTCACTTACCAAGGGTGGATCTACTCCAAAATGTTGAGAGCAAATGGTGTCACCGTACAACATACAATTATTATTATGACGGGGAACAAAGTTAAGGAATGATAAGATGATCCCGGACATATTTTTGTTTTAAAGCAAATATAGAAAAGTGGAAAAAATGTGGTGCTCCCATACAAGATGATGAATTTTTTAATATAAATAGAGCAGATGTTATTGCAGCCAAATGATTTAATAGTTTCCACTCGATTCTATTCATTCAATTACATTTTGAAATATCGAAACTTTACAAAATGCTGCAAAACTACATTCTGGAGAATGTAAACTTTTGTGTGAAAGAGTTAAAGACGAGACTTAATCGAAATTTTGATGCAAAAATAGGAAGATAAAGTTTAGAAGAGTAATTAGATTTAAGTGGAATAAGTAACTAGATTCAAAATGATCAAGCAATTGCCCCTTGACCCCTTAAGCCGTGGACAGGCTTCAAAAGACTGTGTAATAGGATCCGAGCTACCAGCGGAAGCAGTAAAGGATTAAAATGGAGATGAATAAGAGAACAAAGCAGCTGATAAATAAGCGAATAGAATAAGAATGAAATTGCCTTTAACAAGAAATTTATTACAAACTCTTCTTATATATATATATATATAGATACTTCTTATTTAGCGAAAAGTTGTGTAAAATATGTATTAAATAAATTCAATGCGAGACCACAACGATTGCAAGAAGAAAAACCCGACAGATGTTGGCATTTTCTTTAGCTGCTTAAGAGTCTCCAGCTCTATTTCCCCTTTTTAACTTGTTAATTGTCTTGTGCTAATACATGTGCTAATGCCTTTTTAATTCCTCAATGTTGTTATTGTAGGGCTCTACTCGTACTGTTTGTTGTTGTATCAGTTTTCCTTTTGCTGCAACGGTTCCGACGACCACATTCACCAACCCAACAACCAAATTACGTGAGTTTAATGTGAAAATGCCAAAGTCCATGTTTTTCTTTATATGTTGCTGGTTTCATTGTTTGCTGGCATTATCACATCATCTATATGGTTTCCATGTACAAATTCACTAATTACTTTTAATCCTGCTATAGTCAACCAGAAAAATGTATTTAAGTTTTCAGTGGGTTTTTGTACTATTTTCCGTTTTCAAGTGCTGCGTTCTTTTATTTTTGCTTTTCCTTTTTTTTTTTTTTTCTTTGTAACATAAAAAGCGTTTTTAATGCGGATTACTTGAATGATTGACTACTGCCTTCGGTGCGAATGCAAAATGCTAAGAATATCCAGAAAAGGTTTTTCTAGTTTTATTCATAGTTTAGAGTTCAGTTCAGTTATGTGAGATTCTTAGTTTCCCCGTGTGTTTTAAAATGTTGGTGTCTTAAATACGCTGATACAATGTTAATTTTCCTAATACACAAGACATTAAACTAATCCCTACTTTTCAGCTTGATGAGCTTTTTGAAACAGAAATTTTATACGCCTTAAATGATTAAGAGATAATGTACAATATCTGTACCTACAAACTGTTCAAATTGTAAAAGTTTTGCTCAGGCTTTTTGAATAGTTGACAATCGTATATAAAATGTTTATAGTATTTGCTGAACAGTGGCCCACAGCACAATAAAAATAAATGAAAACTTTTGGCCGCTTTTCGTGTAGCAGCGCTATACATCCATTAATTTAACAATTTTGTTTGTTTTAACAGTGTATTATATATATATTCTAAAATATCAGTGATAACTTTTACTAGGCCCAACGTTAAAAATTGTTGGGGCCACCTTAATTCAATCTAATCAGTTTTTAATTTCAGCTAAAAGAACTTAAAAGGAATGAAATGAGGCATGGAATGAGGCTTTGGCCCAGAACGCTTGCCATTCCCTTCAAGTAGCAAATATGTCAAGGAACCTGGCCAGCGCCCTTAATGGAAGTGTTAATTAGTCCTATTCCTGTACCCTCAGCATCACAGTGTTGTTTTTAGCTCAAATAAAAGCTCTCAGCGGTTAGAGATTTTTTGGACTTAAAGCTTTTATATGTCATTGTCTTTTGGGTTTCACTTTCGAATATCTTCTTGATTATCTGAAATGATGACTTAAGGAATTTAGTGGACATGGGGATTAATAGGGACAGGGGCGTTTGGAATTGTAGTGGACGTTCGGACTTTTTTGGGTTGGCGGGTATTTGCGCGCGAGGTTTTTAGTAGGAGAATTGTTGGTTTTCGTGGCTAGCGGAGGTTTCCTCCGGCATAGCCATTGGCTGCGCTGGGTGCTCTACTGCCTGGCCAGTGTTGTGCTGCTACTGAGTTGTTGGTTGGCCAAGTTGCCTGTTGTATGGATTGACGTTGTCGTCGTAATGCAGTTGTTGTTGAATGTTGCGGGGGGACCAGTCCCTGGGGCTGTTTGGAGCTTAAAACTGGTAGTAGTCCTTTAGGGCTACGAGGTCTGACCAGAGGCCAACTTCTGGTACCACGGGAGCCCCAGGACTTGTTCCTGCCCGGCTATGGTGAGGCCACGTGGTCGTTGTGGTTGATATCCAAATCGCGGGGAGAGTTCAAGTTGCACTGGAATGTGGAGTTGCATTGCAACCGGGTGCCGTGACCCATAGAACAGAAGGAGTTTTAGATATTCTCCGCTCCAAACCAAGGGGAAATCATGTTCCAAATGGCATGTGATCAAATTGGTACTCAAGTGTGGCATTGTGTCATCCCTGGGGGCGCTGGAGGACTCATTATATCCAACCGATGATAGGATCGCCGTGGGATTAAGCCATACTGGCAGGTACCCACGCAAATCGCTTTTACATCTGCTTATCTGAAATAAAGTTTGGTCTCAATACACGCCCTTTTGGTGGTCCACGTTAGACGCATGTTACTTGTTTTAATAAAAACTTCATAGTTTCAAAGCCAAGTATGAATAAAAACTCACTTAATGCAACCACCACTGAAAGTATATGTTTGTTGCAAAGAAAAACTGGATCAATAAAGTTTTTCATATATGAGAATTAACAATTTCCCATCTCTGGTTTTAAAAAATACACGACCAAACGCTGTCATAAGGCGCACTCTACTGTAAAGTAACCATTAAAATTATGTATAAGAAATCGTTGGTGTTGTTTGTGGCTTCCATTCAGCAAAACATATATATCTAGTCAGTGTTGCCATTTCTTATTTAGGTTCTATAAAAAAAAGGCGCTAGTCCACATTAGACGCATTCTATGTTACTCGCAAAATATATATATATTTTTTGTATATAATAATAAAAATGCTGCACAATCAAGTTTTAATTGAAATAGGTTTTACATTAAGGTCCGTGCTACATGTTGCACAACATGGTGCCTGCCTTTGATCAGAAAGATGTTTATGGCAGAACTTGCAGTGTCCCAGCAAGCATATTAACTCATTACTTTTCTAGAGAGATTTTCGCTGGTATGGTCGTCAGTTGCAGAAAGCATGATTGTGCATGACAACCATATGATTGAAAGTTGTACAAATTATAAATACATATTTCAATATGTAGATTTTCTTCACAGGCTCCAAGTTAATCATATTTTTCAACAATAAAATATTGCCAACAGGCAGCCCGCAAAAGTTTAGCTTGCATTTGTATAAAATGAACTTTGATAGAATTTAAACTAGAAACAGTAAGAAGTTACAAGTCGCCAAATGCATAAAAAAGAAAACTGAGGCATAATTGTTTGAAGTGGCAGAAATACTTAATTGATGCACCCTCTTCACCAGCAATATTAGTCCCTTTCTTTGTCATTAGAACTGTTAAATGAACGCATGCGCTTATATTTATTTAAATAGGTTTTTTGTACTTAAAAAGATCCCATAAAACTGCTGCTATTTTCCCATTAATTTCCTTCTCCTTCAGCTCATTATTCGCTCACCATGTCGACCACACAATGTTGAGGAGAAAGCAAACAAATTGTGTCTGAAGGTTTGAAACTGCAAAGACAACAACAACAACAATAACAAAAATAGAAAACAAACTTGTTTATCTTTGGCACTTAAAATAACAAAAGATATAAAAAACAAAAAATCAAAACTCACAAAGAATTTAGTTTAAACACAAACTAGGCCCAAATTATAAAAAAAAAGAAAACGAAAACGAATAAAAACACTTTCATATAGTTCTAGTTTGAATAAAATCCTTATTATCCTTTTTAACAATGCATTTGAAACGGAAATAAAAATTTCGGAAAATAAACAACAAGCAAAACTAACGAAATGAAAAAATAACAATTGATGTTTTTTCTTCGGAAATATCACAACGAGATATAGAAAGACTTTAATCTTTAAAATAAATACAAGAAACAGCCCTTGTTCCGGCAAGAGGGTTTGTTGTTTTGTTAAAAGGAAAACAAAAACAAAAGCAACAAAAATATTCCTGTTAAATGGCAATTGAATAACGAACGACTGTCATGAGCTGTTGATCAGCCACACACTAGTCCTTCAGAGATGTGCCTTTTAACAACAAATAAATGACAATAAAACATTTTGTGATGACAGGCCCTGTTTGTCAGTGAGTTTGGTGTCGTTCCAGCTCATGTTTTAGATGGCCAATTATATGATTATTGGATTACAGCTCAAAGTGTTGGGCTCTAGGAGAAACAGGGGTGAATTCACCCCTTAATTTTATTGTCAAATAAATAAAGCAATTTTGACAAATTAGATTTTTTACTGATAAAATCTTTTTCTTCTAGTAGAAATATTAATTAAAATTTGATCAGTTAAGGACTCAAACAAGTTTCCTATTTAATTTGATATACGGTATTCACTTCGCTAAGAAATCATTTAAAAATCGTAAATTCTAACATAAATGGGAAAATAAAGGAGTTTCGTGTATTGACTAAGTATTAATTATGGTGTAAAGGAGCCATCTATGAAACCAAAATAAAGACCTGATAAACGCTAAGGGAACTCTGTGCCACCAGTTTCGATATTTAAGCTGTGGGCGTACCAGCACAAATGGCGCTGTCGGTTAAGGTCGCCCAAAAGAATTCATCACGCCAGACATCATAGATCAGCTTCAAGGAGACTGAGCAGACGTGAATATTTGGCCATGAAAAAGTTACTCGCAAAATGGGTACCGCAACCTTGAGCGAAATCAATGATGCCAACTCTGGGCATACTTAAGTCGAAATTGAAAATAGAATTAGGCATTTTACTAGTACCACAATTGTAATCATTTGTGTTGCAAAATAATACATGTTCGATGTATCTCTCACAGTTTGTTGCCAAACAAAGAGAAAAAGTGGTTTCAGTCTCAGCTGATTTACAAAAGTTTCAGCCCTGATCGCACGCAATCTATCACTTTATGACAATTTGCATATAAGTTTGCAAATCGAACAGACTTGCCAAAAGAAGTACTGTCACACAGGTGGGTTTTTAGGTCACACTATCGTACTTTCTGAACACACACGAGTTTTTGGACACATCTATCGTACGACTAGATAAGATAGTGAAATGCGGCCTCAAGTAATATTTACTCCTAACAAACCTGAAAATTTATTGACATTTTAAGAATTGATGTTTTCTTTTCAGTGTATTCATAAAAAACTTCGCATTAGCCAACAAAACGCACTTCACAGCAAAACTGTTCAACTGTCCCCGAATTAAAATCCTTATACATATTTTATACACAAAATCCCAGCTCAGATTCAAGTTAAAAAAAAAAAACAATTTTGTTACCATCCCAAATATATCAATTTGCGAAAACTTACGTAGATATGTATGTATGTATGTATGTATGTATGTATGTATGGATGGATGTATGTATAAATATTAGTTCAAACGCAAATATGCCTTTTGGTCCTTAATTGTTATAAAACCATTAGCAACAAAACCATAATGTCGTAATGACTGTATTTGTTATAAGATAACATTTGTGAAATTTCCACTCTGTGCAGAGATAATTTTGTTGCGAAATCCATTTAAATACTAATTATTGGAAGTTCATTAATGCCAGAATGCGTACAAATGAATATTCACAAATAATATGTTTTAATGCAGCAGCACATGTATTTCGATTATAAATATGATTTAATTGGTGCTACAATACAATTTGGGGCATCGATACAATTTAAGTTCAAAACGACCAAATTGTTAAGCCGTTCCAAGTAAATGTTGTGCTAAAATTAGTTAAATAAAAGTCTTATATTAATTTTATACTATTTATTACTAATTTTGCTTACTTTTTGGCATCTACACGCAGAGAAAAACTATCTTGAAGTATTCGTGGGTGCCACCTTATTATATTATGTTCTAGGTAACAATATGTATTATTATGCTAATCATAACAACTACTTTGTCATCATTCTGTAAAGCTTTAAACATGATTGGAAGTAATTAAAACAGTTATAAAATGTGTTTGAGAACAACAATAGTGTTCATCTTACAGGATAATATCCCATTTATTATAAACATTTACATAATTGTACTTTTTTTTTGTGGAGGTTGACAGCACGTTTTTAACTGTCACGTGAGTTATATTTAGTTTGGTTTGGCTTTGCAACATACATAAATAGACTGACGCCTGAATCAGGCTTCCAAATTGTGCAGATTGCGGTTGTTCTCGATTTTCATAAGCAAATTTTGTTAAGCGACGAGATGGATATATCAATAAACGAAACTACCGTATTTGGTGTCTCAAGTGTGTGTTGAGACACCGTTACAGCCAGAAAATTTGACTGTCATTGATCCGTGCTTCTTTAAAAACGATGCCGGCCGCAACGTTACAGTCAATGGTCATCGCTATACAGCCATGATTACTGAATTTTTCGTTCATCAATTGAACAGCCATGATGTGGCTTCAACGAGACGCCGCAATATGTCACACAGTTCGTGCCACAATTGATTTATTGCAGCAAACTTTTGGCAACTGCTTAGATTTACGTTTCGGAACCGTGAATTGGCCTGCAAGATCGTGCGACTTAGCGCCCCTAACCTATTTTCCGGGGGGGATATGTGAAGCCCGCAACAATTTAGTACTGGGTGGACAACATTTGCCGCATTATTGTCGATATACGGCCACAAATGTTGGAAAGTCATCGACAACTGGACCTCCAGATTAGACTGTGTTGGAACCAGCCATGCCGGTCATATGCCAGAAGTTTTATTTAAATTAAAATTGTCTTTTCAATAAATTTAAAAATTTCGTCTTTGTCTTATTCCATTTGAAAGTTCTATATTGTTCAATTGGTTTAAAATGTTATATATGTATTTTCAATACAAAAAAAATGTAATAAAATATCTACTTATTTTTAATTATACAGAAAAAGGTAAGAAATTTGTTTAAAGTTGCGAATATTCAGGGCAATCATGTTGTTGCTAAACCTGCTTGAACATGGTCAAACATGTTTTTGTCATGACCAATCATGTTACTGCCATAGCAATGGTATTAGGTATGGGATTGTAACGAATCATACTAATGTCACTGCCAACCATATTGCAATTGGCTTAGTTCTCATTCTGTAGTCATGTATTATTGATTCTTTTCAATACGATTTATATTCATTATATTTTTTATCGTACTACTCGTCTTTTTAAATTTAATTGCGTTCTGTTTTCCAATAAATTGGCTGATCGAAATCTGTATGTTCTTGTTTCTAAGATGAAGAAAACTTGCATTATGAAAATAACATATTTATGCCTGAGAATTCTATGGCTGATCATGATGATGGCAGAAAATAAATATAACAATAGTATGATTGAACGTAACAGTAACATTGATAAGGGAAAATGAAGTAGGGTAAGTTATGCCAATGATATGGTGGCCTCTGCAACAAAAACGCTTTGTTATGACCATAACATGAACACTGTTTTACCATATTATGATCACTTCTTATTATAACATATATAAGATAACATATAACAAAGATATTTTCACTTATCTTCAAGAGTTTTTGAAGAAGGTTGTTTAATATCTGTTCATTTTAAGCCTCTGTACTGGCCTTGATCGAAAACTGGCTTGGTTCTTTCGTAGCTGCTAACTGCTATGACGCACAGCACAAAAATATTATTATATCTATTATATATATTTATACGGTGTGCCTTTGTTCCTTAAAAATAATTACCGAAATAATTAAAGCGATAATAAGACTAATTAAAAAAATATTCAATGCTTGTTTACAGAGCAGGGAGTTTTAATTTAAAAATTTTTTTGCATTTAGTCAATTATAATAATTCGATGCGATTTTAGATATAAACTTAAAACTTGTGTGTTTTGATTCTATTATAGTAAATCTTTACTTTTGCTTGTGTCTTTTTTTGCTTTTGTCTTGACCTACCTTCTACCGAAAAGACAAGCACATGCATGTCTGGTTTTGTAAATTTACTTATTTCATTTTGAATATTCGTTTTATAACGCCGTAAGATGTATGTAAACCAAATTACTTGGCAGGAAAGAGTTAAAAGTTAAAACCATAAGTTTAGCCAACCTGAGATCTCGCAGAATCGTATAACTCCTATATATAAACCACTCATGTAACAGCATTCGTTCGCACAGTGCAGCAAATAATTAATTCCGATTAGAACTCATTTGTTGTGCCGCCTGTATTCTTGTTACGAAGTTATTCTGGAAAAAAATATTTGTAGCCAAAATCACTTAGTCCTGAATGTGGGTCTGCCTGTCTGTGTCTGACAATATTTTCTGTCTGTTTAGTATCTGTTTTATGATAATTAAAAGATTATTTCGTTGGCATTAAAACGTGTTGATTATTAACATTAATGTAACTTTAATTGTCTATTACAATTCCCCTAAGTGGCGCCCATTTGTTCATTGTAAATCATTTTTTTTTATGTGTTTTATTCATTTCTACTTTATCAGGATTTCCTTGAAGGCCCCCAAAAATAGAAAATTATGAATAATTTTCTTTTCTTTGTGTTTTTTTTTTTTTTTTTTTGGAAACAATTGTTATGCACTGAGTGTTGTGAATCATTCTTGTAAAGACCACTGATTAAGCAAAGAAAAATAATTATCTATCGTTTGGGTTATTTAAGTTTTGATCTCATGAATATTAAACAGTTTAAACGAAGTAAATATTTCGCTGTAGCGCCGCGATAAATAACTTTTTAAGGTTCCAAAACAGCTCGATAACAAGTTGTAAATGTTTAATTAAAAGACTGAAAAGCGAGAAGTTTTTGTCATCAATATGTTTGGAGGGAGGTGTGTTTGGAATGGCGACAGGAGGCAATTAATTACAGGAGAACTGGAATGTGTGAATGAAGCGCAAAAAAAGTTTGTTAATGAAGTGTATGAAGCACCTGTTTCTTGATTTTCAATCTTTTATATATTCTTATGCGAATTGAGAAAAGACAATTGTCATTCCTAAAACCTAGAAGCCACAGTTGGCTTGTCTTAAGTACTCTTGAGTTATAGTGGAAGATACAGAAGCGAGACGCCGGCGATACTTATAGAATATATGAAAATGTCTTTTAAATCTATGGAAGTCACTCTCTGATCAGAAACTATTTGGTGATCGTCTGTGATTGCTTTTTTAATATGATTTCATCAATTCCATGGTTGATCATAAAAATAATATTGTATTTGAGTGACAATAATATATTTTATTTTACCAAATCTATTTTATTTTGCAAATCTATTGCAATCATGTCAAATCATACAGTAACAATTTTTTAATTTTTTGTATAGTTCTTAAAAACCCACTGATTTTTTTGTTTGTTTATATTTAGATCACCCAGAGTTTGTTAATTTTATCCAGTTAAATAATTAAAATTTCTTTGGCATTTCAATGGCAGCTGTAACGCCGCGAAAACAATTATTCTTTTTCTTTAAATAACTCTTTTTGTTTTTAAAGGAAATCTGGCGCTACACGTTCTCTGCTTGACACGAGACCATAAAACAAAACCTTTAATTTCCAAAAAAAAAAAAGAGAAGAAAACAACATATTCCAATTATTCGTTGAGCATAAAAAAATTAAACAAAAGAAATAAATTATGTAGAAAAAAAACCTCATCATAATATTTTATAATTTTTATATGCGTAATTACGCTTTAAGTAATAAAATGTTATTAATTCATGGTAATAAGAATTTAATCTTCACGGTGAAAAACATGTTTATTACTTTTCCATGAATTGTTATTAAAAAAGAAATTCTTAACAATAGCGTAAAATAACTGCTTGTGTGGGGGAGCAGTAGAAAAAATTTGATTTCAAGATAATTTAATAACAACACTTTGTTCAACATAATCACACGTTACGATCTTTAGCGTTTCTTTTCGCTGGAATGGAAGAGTTGATTTTTAATTTTCTTGAAATTTGTGGTAGCAGTTTGTGGCAAAACAACACGCATTTGTGATTTTATCTATCGCCGTTACAGTTTGAACAAGTCACAAAATATCCAGTTTCAATGTGGATGTATTTATACACGTAGCGTTTGTTTTTCTGTTCCGCAAAGTTATTGTACCTAAAGTTGGCAGCACTGCGTAAAGTGGGCGGCGCTTTCGCAACCGTAATTTGCTTTTGTGTTGAGTGTGTCATTTTATCGCCCATAGACTGACAGTTGTACGATAATTTTAGCCGTTGGAATTGTTGGAAATGTATTATCTGCCTTTTATTTGCTATTATTTTTTGCCGCGTCAAATTATTGTCATAAATTTAAAATTCGCTGTTTTCGATGCGCAGGCCAAACAATAGAAACGGAAAAATTTTAAAGCAACCACTTGTATTATGAACAAAACTGCAGATGGAAACGTTAACTCGCCCTTTGCGCCAGATGCAGACTGGATGTACGTCAGTAATTACAATTAACGCCTAAACGGCCATTGGACACGTTGGTCCGCTGAGGAACTTGTATTGCGCCCTTTTCTGGCTTATTAGGCAGGCTCAAGTGCCCATGTCTTGCAAATATGCCAAATATCTTGTCAAAAATTTAAAAAATGCTTTGCTGATAAACTGGTATCTCTCATGCAGGTAATTCACCCCTTAGTCCAAAATCGGTAAAGAACATCAGGCTTCAGCTGACCTCCCCGGGAATTTTTAGTGAAATAAGAATCTGCTCCAAGACAGCAACACCTCGAGAGATATTTGGTCCTCCGCAATTTAAGTCTCAGACCACGATCATTAAGCATTTCTGCTGGAAGAGAAAAATTTCTCCTGCGAGCAAAATGCCCCGAAAGGCAAAACATGTGCCCCAAACGGACATAGTTTGTGGCAATAATACATCTTACCACTGGCATAGTTTTTATCTTGCCACAGCAGTATTCATGCGCCACTGCTTTTTCTCTTTGTAGAATTAAATAAAACGTTTTATAAAATTTTTAAAAAAGTATTAAAGCAATTCACTGACAGCCGTAGGATTCTAAATAAAGGGTGTTTTTTTATAGAACTTTAAAATAGAAAAAGTATAAAACTTTAAAATGGAATAAAACAGAGATAAATTTTTTAAATGGACATAAAATTTACTTTATTGGAAAACTAATCTCTTGACACAATAATTTAAATATGAGGCGTCCCAGAACAAAACGTGTTTTTTTAAATTTTTATTTTGAAATTTTTTAAGGTATTTGCATTAATTTGGCTAAATTCTATTGGAAAAAATCTTATCTGCATAATATTTCTTTCTTTCTCATAGAAATATTTTATCTTTCAAGAATTGATGCAGAACAAAACGCAGTTTTTTCATAATAATTTATTTTTGTTACTTTCATTACAACTAGAGATGGGAAAATGTTGCGATTTTCTTCAATCACGCATGATTGTTGCTTGACTGTCTTTTTGCATTTTATTTTTAACAAAACGTACTCTTTTTGTTCAATTCTAACAAAACGTGCTATTTGCAATTTAAAAACCCTTTAGTTACGTACATCGCACAGTGGCGCCATTTGACTTTTTTCGTTGCAAAAATCATATCTTTTGAACCGAACAAGATAATCGAATAATTTAAATTGCATGTCATAGATAATTGTTCAACCTATAAAATGAGCGGTTGGAGTGGACGCTACACCTTATAGGTGCTTACTTATGGGTTTTCAAAGTTAAAATTTGTGAAAAAATCCAAGTTTTGGTAACAAAAAAATTTTTGTTAAGAATTTTATATTTTTTTGTAGTTCTTTTGTAAGCTTTTCATGTTTTAAGATATTACCTAAAAAATTACAACAAAAGAGTTTTTTTTTAAATGATTTTTTCAATTTTCTGTAAAATATTCATTTTCTTGGTAAGACAAAGTATGTCTAAAATACAAATCATTTCTAAACTCTAATTTTTTTCTAACTCATCTATTTTATGGTAACAAAATCAAATTATTTTTACCAATCTTATATTTCTTAGTTCTTTTGAAAGCTTTTTCTGTTTTAAAGTTATTAGCCAACAAATTAAACAAATTTTTTTTCAATTAATTTTTTGAATTTTCTGTAAAATATTCATCACAATTCGTAACAGAAGGTATATCTAAAAGACTAATCATTTCTAAAGTATAATTCCATTGTAGTTCTTTTCGTGTCTTCACATGCCGCAGGGAAGAAATAAGTGGATCGGAAGATGCTGCTAACATGTTGAAGAGGTCCTCATTTTGCCTCACCCTTGATGCTTTGAACGTGTTCTGCAATCTATATTTTTTGTAAAATTTGTTAAGAGACTCCTGCGCTTCTTCAGAAAGCTCTCCAATTGGCAAAGACTGGTACTCAATTATATCTTTGCCATGCGCCAATATTTTATGGACGGTCGGGGTCAACTTCTTCTGTGGATAAATTTTTGCTAAAAGAGATGCAGTTTCCGATGCATATTCTCCAAATTTTGTAGAATTAACACTTTCTTGGCAGTTTAAAACATTCAAGATCGTTCCCAATCTTTTGACGATTTCATTGTCAATTCCAGTGATTCTAGTTACTGCCTCATCATTTGCAAAAAATCTCCTTGAAGTGTTTCCATCGTTTGAGTTACCGTATCCACACTTGGGGCAGTCTACTTTTAGTCCAAGTTGTTTCCAAAAAGCATTCTTTATTTGCTTCTTTCTGATCTTTTCCTTATCCTTAATTGATGTATTTTCATCGATGTTTTCATCTTGTTGTGGTAGGGTATACGCCAGTTTTAGCAAGAACTCCATACACCTTATCCTTGCGTGCAATGGTGACATTCCATATTCGTAATTCTCCTCGTTTGTAGAATCGTTTAAATTACCGAAGTTCTTCTGACTCTTTTTGCAAATCGGGCATGTCAATGTTGAGGTTGTTCCTGTCAGTTCGTTTACGACTTTTCCGTCAACCATGGTCAGGTGGAACTCGTAACTACATTCAATATATTTTCCTTCTCCAATTTGCAATTTTGTATGCTTAATCTTGCTTATTTGTTCTTCAATGTCCTTCACCGTGGTCCTTATGAGTTCTGCCGATTCCTTTGCAAACTGAAACATTATTGGTCGGCAATAATGCACTGATGACGGTCGATGATTTTTCCAGTGTAGGGAAACATCAGATTTTAGCCGCAATGGAACAACAGATGCCATAAACATATTTCCGTCAGATATTGTAGTGTCATCGGAAGATATCCTTTGCTTATAAACGCTTTGTCCGGATGATCCATCGCAGCCCCATTTGCTGATCAATGTTAGTTTCTGAGGAAGAATTTCCACCTCATTTTCAGGAAGACTTTCCAACAACCGTTTTGCTGTATGGTCCATAAGATCCTGCAGATTGGCTTTCGCAGAGACTTCCGTAAACTCCGTACGCAATGGTCGTGAATTTATTTTGGCTTGCGTAATATGCTTGTATCCGGGGAAAAGGTCAGCCCCGTGTCGCATTAAAGATGCCCGTAGTATCTCATATTTCTCTTTGGAAAGTTCTAAGTCCAAAAACAGAGCCAAGGCTTCTTCGGAACTATACTTTTTAATATGTGCGTTTGTGGGAGTGGGAATGCTTTCCTTAATCCTTTTTAGTCGCAGTGGGCTTGCATCAGCAACAGATTTTGTAATCTGCGACCTAACTCGTTCACTATCCTTTATGTATTTAATAGACAGCGCATCCGATAAATCCTTCGTGGTCAAGTCATTGGTGGCATCGGCAAGTTTCCTCTTTCTTGTGAAAATTGAACACTCCTCCATACTTTTTTTTGGCCTTCCTTTTTCTCCTCTGGTTGATGTGGAGGGTTTATCTACTGCCAATATATCCAGGATGGTGTCTTCATTAAGCCAGTCCTCGTATTTGGAGTTGAAGATGTTAATGGTTCGATTGCATTTCACCCATTTTGTCTTAATTTTGGCATGTATCATACAAAGATTATTTTTTATACTTTTGCTTCTCTCAATATTTCCGTATAAGCTATCGAGTTCTTCTAAAGCAGCTTCCGCGAAACACGTTGGTGTAATTGACTTTCTAAACAGTTCAAATAGTTTTAAATTGTTCAACGCCATGTTTTCAATACTTGTTTCGCCAACTTTCAGTCGTAGACTAATGCAGGCATTAAGCTTGTTTTGCAATATATAGGCCTATGCTACCATGTCTACAAATGTACCTGTTACATGCATACATATGCATTTGGGCTGAATTATACAGTTTTGATATTATGCACGTAGCCAAATGAGATTTGTGCCTACCTGTACCATAAGTCAGTATTGTTCTTCACCATATGTACGCCAAAAATAATTTTTAAGTGAGGTGCGTACCTGCTTATTTCAATGAGTAGTTTTTTGTGCATCTTGTGTCTGTAACGGAATATTAGGACCAAATTTTTCGCCAGAGGCTCTCAGGTAGACAACTGACTCAAAATGCAATTTTCAAACTATTACATCAAAGTAACTGTCAGTCAAGGCATGTAAGGGATGCCCGCCATACAATTTCTGCAACCATGTCTTTTTAACGTTTTTTACCTGTAGAAGCCAAATAGGCACGTAAAGGCAGATAAAACCTTTTGAGTTATGTAAAAGACTAGTTAAAGAACATATTTTGAAAATATGGCGGAGGTAAAAAAAGGTAAATTTTTTTTATTTTCCGTCAAAGTTGAAGAATAGTGAAAAAATGGATAGTTTTTAAATACTGATTTACCTAGAGAAACACAAAGCAAACAGCACAATTTTTTTTATTGTTATACATTTAATAAGCACATCAATCACTAAAAACAAAAAAAAATACTATTCGTTGCCTAGTTTTCGTGATATTACACCTGAAATCGGATCAAACTACCTAAAAATTGTGTGTTTTTTTTAAATCCGAAAATTGGTTAACTTTGAACAGTTATGTCTTCTAAACTAAAAATCTGATATTGTTAAGAGTAGCATATTTGAGATCGTTGAAAAGTTTACTATAAGATGGATTCATTTAAAATTTCGCAGGCGCACATGAAAATTTTGATTTTTGCAACCTCGTTTGCTCTACGGGTGCCACTGTGCATCGTTAACATTTATTGGGGTCAGGCTTGTTATATAATCGGGTGAAAAAAATTAATCTCTGATTTTCCAACATTTTGAAATAATCAAAGAGGCACGTTTTGTTGTGCGTCTCCTTATATGACTGCCAACGCTGGCTCGGACGTATGTAAGTAGTCTAATCTTATTTACATATTAATTTTTAATCATACTTTAAAAAACTTACGAAAAGAGATCGGGGCAGATGTTTAACAAAAGGTTGTCAGGCTTTAATTGCTGACAGGCTTTAGATTAATATCAAGAAAGTTTTGAATTTCATACAAAGTTAATTATATTTATTTTAAATTATTTACAGCTTAGAAACCAACTGCTAAAAGCTTTTGATAAACTTTGAGTAGTTGTTCATACATATAAAAACTTGACTCGCTTAATGTGGTAAAAATTCGTAGTAAATATACCAGATGAAGAAAACGTTTGCGGTGATCAGTTCTTTTTGTTATACTAAAGTTTTTCATATGATTTTTATTAATTTTAAGTGTTTAGCTTCAGACTGGGAATTATTGTTTATTACAGTACAAAATTTCATTATTTATATACAGGAAACTGCCGTTACATAAACTATAAATTATATACTAATTAATGCTTCATCACGAAATGAGGTTAAATAAATTTTTTAATAACAATTTCCAAAAACTAATAAATATTGAAAAGAATTTCAATGAAATTCAAATTGAAATATGACTGCATTGAAAGCAAAACTAAATAAAAACACCTTCAACAGAAACTGTTTACCTATTCCACATGCAATGCCCGAAAACATCGTATTAGTTGTAGTAAAATAATAATAAAATAAATATTTATGACTATAAAATATTTGTTTTTGTTTCGGTTTTTTCCTGTTTCATTTTTTATTACATCCCACAAATTACGCTGAAAAGGCGAAGAGCAGCAGTTGTAAGTAGTTCCACAGAAATTGTGTTCATGTTTGTGGTTAGTTGGGTGTTTGTGTGTGTTCATTAATTAAAGAGAAAAATGTGGCGAGCAGTCGAAACGTGTTAACAATTTATAAACAATATCAACAAAACAAAAGAACTGAATTATATTAAATCCAATTATGAATAAATAGTTGGAGCACGTACATATTTAAAATATTATTGTACATAAAGATAAAGCTGGATTATTGGGAAGAAGTAGATAAAATAGTTGCTGTTAAATGGCGGAAGGAGAGAGAGAGTAAGAAGGAGCTGGACGCCTGCGCCACTCTTTAATTGTGCCTGAAAAATAGTTAGACATTTGAGAAATAAAAGCTGCGTAAATTTCTAGCTCTTTTACCAGACCTACTATAGGCCTTGTAGTGTGTTAAACCAGCACATAAATTGTGATGCCTTTCCTGGAACTTTTTTAACACAAGTAAGAATTACTGATTTTTCTACGGAAATAATTTCAACGCTTCTTTATAATTTGTCTGGAAAAGGGTGATCTTCACACACAACCTGTCACGTCATCATGTATTTCCTGCAAACATACAACGAGTAAATGGTGGAAGTGTTGCTTTTTTATTCTCAATGAATTATATACATCTGATTATAACCAGGGTGAAAATATTATGTGCAGTGGCCAGTAAAACATGCAACTCTGTTGTTTGGGCCACCAAATCGGGACTGGCAACTTGTAGCGCTATCTCCTGTCTAACTGCACTGTAGAGGTGACCCTCAAATTTGTATTACTGTATCAACGGTTTGGCGTATTGCCATCAAGACGACGACAGATGACAAAAGTTGCTTAAATGCACCCCTGGAAGACGGTGGCACATGTTGCCTGTTTATGTTGCTGGCTTCTATTGACATTCAAACAGCCAGTAACCGATTGAGGCAGGCAAATTTATTAGCTCAGTTCATTAAAAGAACTTCGCAGTTGAATAGAACGAATTTCGAAACCACATCTGCTGTTTCTTGTCATATAAAATTAAGACTCTTGACTGCAAAATAATTGACTTTTGTTAAAAATTAAATGCTTTCAGCTGTTACAAACAAAACATATGTATCTGCTACTGGCAACATTATATTTAACTTTATTCCTGCCTCCCTCTCCAATTGGCGTCCATTTTAACCGACAATTAAAACAACTTCCTCTTGATACTTAAACAACACAAAACATACAAATTATTTGACAGCATGTGCAGCAGTTCGACAAATTCAAATTGATTGTTTGGTGTTATATATTTACGTGGAAAAATTAATTTGCCAGCTAAATTCTAATGACAATAATTATGTATGTATGAGTTTTTGTTGGAGAAACTAAAACAACAAGTCGGCCGGCCACTGTCTCGGTTGGCACAATTTGTTGCTCTGCCGGCAACAACATTTCGTTAGTTTGTTATTTACGAAACGTTGCTGCGTAATGCACGATGATGATGATGATGATGATGATGATTGCTATTATTTTGCTGATAAGTAGTTAAGAGCAGAACTTCGGAAATGAAATTAAGCGAGCCAACAACAACAATGTATGTTGGCGGGAATGTGCGAGTTTGCGGCCATATTCCGGCAGAGCACTTAAACAAGGCAAGGTGTTAAAAATGTTGTCAGGCATAACAATAATGGGGCGTCAACACATGCCTGCTCTTTGATGTTGTGTTTCACACATAAGTATAATTACGGCGACACTTTAATGACGACTCGAGGTGAGAAAAATGGACAAGGAACCAACGAACTACAAAGAAACTCACACATCAAGTAACGGCCGTAAAACTGAAGATAAAGAACGCAAATTTTATTATATATTAAACTCGGCAACATTGTTGCCCTGTTGGCGTTTGAATTTCAAGCTGAAATATTTATGGATTGTTTGGTTGTCTGGTGTTTTAAAATGTTAATGGACGATCTCCAAAAGACCTGCCCCTGACCATAAAAACTCAATTGCGGAGATGATCAAGAATGACAGATTTTTTTTTTTTTTAACAAATTATTTCACAAAATTTCATTTTGCATTCCTTTTTGATCTGGTTCATCTGGCGTGTGATAGAAAACGAATGTGTTGGAAAAAATAAATTCATTTCAGAAGCAGCAATGGACAACCATTCAGCTGGAAAATTACTTGTACTCGAGCATTTTTTGAGAACTATTATTTAAAATAACAACATAAATAATTAAAAAAAACGGATAATATATATTTTCATCATATATATTTTGTTCGTAGAATGAATCATTTTGAAAATTCGATTTCTTTCACAGACAAGTGAATATACTCGTAGCTCAGTTTGATATATTGTACATATATTTGGGAGCTACTGATAAATATCTCCTATTTGCTACTGCCCTATAAACTATCAATTGTTTTATTGTAATAAAATACCTAAAAACTTCTAATTGATTTTTGGTAGGCGTATTAATAGCACGAGAAATAAAGTACGAATGAGGGAGTGTTGCGATAACCTGCCGGTTATATCGACCCGCAACTGGTACAGACTACCGAGCAATCCAGTAAACGGCATCACTAATAACACACAGATGACTGCCACATATAGTAAGAATGCAACAACTGGTCGCAGCGTTGTCAACTCGTTACGTTTTGCACTTGAATTATCGCCACGACGTGATATAACGCGGCAATTGAATTTCTCGCACAAAAGAGCCACAGTTTCGTTAAGTGTGTGGCAAGTGGCACCATCCTGTTGCAATCACATATCGTCCAGGTACATATCGAAGGAGTACGGCCCGACGACGCCGCCAGGCCATAAGCCGCACCAATAGGCACAGGTGTTTTCACACTTCCTACAGATTTTCTCTGTACCAAAAAATTAAAACAAATCCTGAATACCCCAGCGTATATTTTCTGCAACTTTTAGCTCACGAAGCTTTTTATTTTCTCTGCTGAACAGAAATCACAGACAATGGCTTCCCCTTTTTCTTTCGAGTTTAAAACATAATATTTTATTTGAAGCCCCTTTTGTTTTAAATTGGGAAGGTGCAAGTCTCAAATCATCTTCAATAGATTGTGACATAATCTAAATGTAAAAGTAGCAACGTATCATATTGCATTATCCAACCAAAATCATTGTCACTTAAGCAAAACTGATTAACAGCAACCTTTATTTTTATTTTCAAATATCATCCTTTCCTTGTCACAGCTCGCTCTCTCCCTCTGTCTCTCTCTCTCTCTCTCTCTCTCTCTGTCTGTCACAAATCAAATACGAGTAATAAGTAGCGATAAACATCAGTCTTCTTGTGCCTGGCATTTAAGTTAACAACCCAACAGATTATTCAACAATTGAAAAAGGGAATTTATTGCATTTGAGCCGATGTCGACGTGGAAAAACAACAACCTCTTGAAATAAAATAGCTCAGCATTTTGTTAATATAATACGGACAATTTTCGAAATCCATTAGAGCATAAACTAATGCTAAATAAGCAGGATCAACTTAATGCGCCTGAATGATTTTTGTTCTTGTCACACAACTACTCAAACACACTCGCAACCCTGCAGTCTGACACAACAATTTTTATCGTCCTATAAATCTTAACAAAAAGCATATTAAAAGAGAAATAAAACATTTAGGGGCTTGTTGTTGTGTCTTTGTCTTTTGCCAAACTACAACAATTTGTTTAGAAAATTTAAATTGAAATAAAAAAAGATGGGCCAAAGATATAAAATGAAGACAATTGGAAACATATAAAGCGACATCATGTGTATGACACAAAAGGTGACAATGTCGTTTTAAGTATTTAACGCACCGCAAAACATTTTTAAAAGCCGTCTTTTCGAATCCAACATTTCATTGAAAACTGTAGACAACAAATCCACGCACACACACACGTACACATGCACTTACACTTACACTCACACTTAGGCTGGCACACAAATGCGAAAAGCAGTACTTCCGTACAGAGCCAAAGTGCTTTTGTTGTCATTTTGTTGATTAGAATAATGTTTTGTTTGAATTCGTAATCCTGTTTGGATTTACAGCCAGCAGCAACACCGGCAGCTCTTTAAACGATATTTCAAACAGTCAGAAACCGAAATATTAAACCCCCTCTACTGTCCGTCCGACTGTCTGTACAAACACTGACACGCAACTGCCAAAACTCTCATCTTTGAAGGCTGGAAAATTAAAAATAAAATAAAAATATGAGTGCATGGAACAAAACAACACAAAGCAATCATTCTTAAATACTTGTTTAGTTCAGGTTTTAGAGCTTAAGACAAAGCCGTAAACAAAAATGGCAATTACGATTAAGGATTCTCACAAAAATATGCCCTTTTCCTGAGTTATTTCAAAATTATCATAAATGTACACACATCCAGGCATATACTAAGCAGCTATAAGCGCATCTAAAGGGGGTTGCCGTGAAGGCGGGTAGAGTTTGAAATACAATAAAATAGGTCATGTTTAAGGCATTATGCTGATTTGAAAGACCCAACTCTGGCATTATACAAGATATATAACAACTAACAGAAATTTCTACCGAGCGCTCTGATTTTCAGTGACCCCGTCACACATCCGGCAGAGCTGGACCAACAACCTGAGTTATCTTGACCTGAAGAATACCCGCAGAGCTGGAGCAACAACCTGAGTTATCTTGACCTAAAGGATACCCGCAGAGCTGGAGCAACAACCTGAGTTATCTTGACCTAAAGGATACCCGCAGATTCTGGCTTAGGAAGCCCTGCAAAGGAAAAGTCTAGTGGAGTGAAACTATATGATCCTCAGCTCTGTGGGAGATAAGCAGAAACTCAAGCTGGTCAAGCGGAATGTAAATCGTGCTGCCTGCTGTCTGTTTGATATAGAGTCATTGTGGTGGTAACACATTCACCTCATTTTATTTTGTGCCAAAAGATATCGCTCATCATCATTCGGTAGCACTCGGTTCCTCAGAGCAACAGATTTTAACCTGAGGAGGAATACATGGGGAGGGCTACCTCGGTTGGCACGACAACCAAAACTCTAAGAAGTTCATGTATGACTTCGCTAATGCAGGTTCTGTAAATAAATATCCTGGCGTTATTGATAGATTGAGGTACCTACCTTGGCTAAAACGTTCTGAAAATTATTGAAACCCAAGAACGCAGGAAGAGGATTTGTGGTAGATACCAGGATAGAAATCTACGCTCAACGTTCAGCGATCCAAATATCCTCGAGGTGCTGTTGTCTTGCAAACAACTCAGGTGCGCAGTTTTTCTCTTACTGCCTACAGAATTACTAGCTAAGGGCATAAGATGGCCCGAGTTTTCGAACAAGGCGCTTGCTAATGTGTCCGATATCACCCAAAAATACGCTTTTCTGCTAAAATTGTGTTTTCACACCAAGGGGGGGGGGGGGGGGGGGGGGTTCCCTGCCAAAAGCGTTTGCATTAAGAATCGGACATATTGATGATGAAGTTTTGTCAGTCGGACGTACTGCTACATCGTGTGACTTGTCATGGTGTTTTGAATGGAGTAAATATGTAAATCATAAGCAACAGACCTGCAATACAGATGCCTCCAAACCAACATGGCGGCCTGCCGTTCTAACAGCGTCAATTGAAAACCCCTGTAGATGAACAAATTTACATACAATAATGTGTCGATGTATGCATGTATGTACGTATGTACAGATACTTATTCAACTATTCTTATGTTGTTTTAGGATTGTTGAGACTTTTGTGTTATTTGAATTATTTGTTTTGAAGTGCCCTCTGCCTGGACAGGGGTTTCTTACGAGTATTTCTGACATGGCAACATTTTGTCAAAATATTTCATTGATGATTTCTAGTTTCTAAAATAAACATTTATGTGTTTATTTTTAATTTTATTGAAATCCAGAGGCAGTTTTGTTTTCTATTTTTGAATAGTTTTTGTCGGCCATCAATCAGGCTCATGAATTGTAAAAATCAACGACCTGCCTAAATTAAAAGGCAATCGAAGTTGCTGGAAGCTGTAAATGAATCAAGCAAAGAAGTCATTTCAGACACAGAAATTATATATAATTGCAATAACCACGCGGTTATTGGACTTAACGAACATCTTTTTTTAAAAGCTTTCAAAATTTTCACTGACTTCAAAGTTATTTTAAAAAATCACTTCCACAAAAAAAAAGAATCAATAACTTAAAGTTTACAATTGTATTGAAATATGATGGTGCTCTGCAAATCACAATTCGGCCCATTTCGCTACAAAACACTACGAGGAACTGATAAAACTGACTGAGTAAAAGATTTAAGACATAAAATGTGCTCTTGAACAAGAAGTTTTCATATTCTTCGGCTAATAAATATTTTATTTGCAGCAATAAAGTGTCTTCTGTTGTAAGAAAATTGATGTGTATTTTTTCCGTCTTCCTTTCTTAATCCTTAATCCTTTTTACTTCTCCCATGTTCATTGTGATGAAGTATAATTTTAATAAACTAGATTGCAGAGATTCTTATCAAAAGGCATATGATTTTCTTTCTTTTACCTTTAACTAAAGATTGTGGTTTTTCTTTACAATTCTGTTTTTTTTTTTCTTTTTATTTTGTGTAAATGTTGTTCTTTAAAATATAGAAGTCTCAACAATAGATTTAAGGCAGGCGGAGTATTTCCTTCTCACCTTACAAAGGATGCGAGCAGGACAAACGGCAGATAAGAAAGGAACAGTTTTCAAAATTAAAATCCTTGTTGAAAAGCGGCTTGGGCACATTAAAAGGAAGCAGTTATTACAGAGTTTAAGTACTTTTTGGGTGCTTTAGAAGTTATTTGTGTGAGGCATTAAAAAAGTAAGAATGTGTCGGGTTTGGCTAAAAAATATTGCTAATAATGTGGTGGTAAGATCCTGGGAGCTTAAGGAAAAAAGGTTTTAGTTTTTAGTTAATAGATTGCACCAGTGTGATCGTAAAGCATCCCGCGGGCGTTTTTTTTTTGTGCCAGCAGCATTTAACTTTTTTGGAGGTTCTGATTTAAAGTGACAGTCGACTACGTTTCTTCCTGTTCAGTCGCCGCTGAACGAGGCTTCTTTTAAAACGGTGTCAAAACGAACTTTAGTGAGTGGCCCGTTAAATTGTTTCAGACTCGTTAATTTTTGAGACAATTAAATTTTTGCCACACAAAATCCAAAGAAAAACTCAAAATTTATGCAAAAGTCTTAAGTTCTCTTTAACAACAGCAAGTTATTATGCAAGAAACTTGAAATTTTAAAATTCTGGTAAAAAGTCTTTTTATGTTCAAAGTTTTTAAAAATAAAAGGAAGTTTTTTTTTGATTATATGGTTTATACTGAGTATTTCAAAGCTTGCATCTGTTTTAATTGAATCACTCGAATGGTTTTGTTTAAAGCTTCGATTTCTTCCTTTTTAATCTATTACAAAACTTTCGTATCTATCACATTTTTTGGAGTCACTAACTTTGATAATTCAACTTTTTAAAAAACATTTGTTGTTAGCAATTATTCCTTGCCTTAGAATTTTATGATAGATTATAATTTATTCTATTACAAAAATTTGATTTGCCTTTTTAAACTATTACAAAACTGTCGCACATACATTTTTTTTGTATTTAACGCTGCTAACTAATATAAGTCAGCCACCTCATAATTTCTCACGAGTTTGTAATAAATTATAAAATATTCTATTACAAAATTTTTTAATCTATTATAAAACTATCGTATCCACATTTTTTGTACTTCACATTAGTAACTAGAAAAATGTTTGTAGGCTAGTATTTTTTATTCTTCAATAGTTTATTATAAATTGTTAATTATTGTATTACAAAACGTTGATTTCTTTTCCCTTTAATCTATTACAAAGCAGTCGTGTCCAAATATGTTGTGTTTAAAATTGCTAGCTGGGATAAGCCATCTAATTTAAAGAGCTATTACTCTTTCCTTCCGAAGTTTGTAAGAGATTTTTATATATTATATTGCAAAACTTTGATTTACTTACTCTTTAATCTATTACAAAACTGTCGTAGCGAATATGAATCTGTAAAAATATTTGTGATTCTACTTTCATATAAAGATTTACTTTCTAATTAATATAGTGCTGCGCTCACAAGAGTTTGTTTTACAAAGTAATTTATTATCTTTAATTGAAAACAACTCTGAGAGGAAGTTTTTTATATGTAAAAAGATATATTTTGAATTTAATTGCTGTAATTTTAACACACTAAATGTAAATGTAAATAAATTTAAAAACTCTGACGATGATCCAAGATGTTGATCGAAATGTTCGAAAACAATTAAGAAAAACTTAAAAATATATAAAATTAATAAAAAAAAAATAGACAAATTTTTAGAGTTGATAAATTAATTATAAATAAAATAAATGTTATAACAAAAAAAAAAAAACATTTGCAAATAGGTATTATTCGTTTGCCAGAAATTGGTAATTTATTATTAATTGTAATTTTATAAAAGTCGGTTTTTTTCTCTTTAAACTGTCGAATTTGATATTTTTTGGCTTAAAATCGCCAAACTAACGATAAGTCGGTTTAGGCCAAATGGAAGATTTATAGGTTCAATCAGAAGACAAATTATGATTTTGAAAACACTGACTATATCATGCAATAGGAAAAGAATTTTCTGCAAATTATGCTGCTAAGATTTTTACTTCAAACCATCTTTTTCTATTATTAAATACAACTGCATCGATTTCCGAATCAAATTTCATTATAATCCAGAGCTCTCAGTGCCCACCTTAATCTCAATCAATTATGGAGGAAAAAAAAAATCCTGATAATACTTTTTCAGATAATTGCAAACATGCGAGCAAGTTTCATACTCCGGAAGGCAGCGAACATAAAGATGCTGACAAAAACTGACAAGGGGTGATTAAGGCTGTCAACAAACTATTGTACTGTGATGTGCTGTGCTCGGTGTTGTATGTCAAAATAAGGACGATTTGCACTAGGCGATTAACAATGGCATTTAAATAAAGTCTGAAGAACCTTTTCAGCACAATAGTAATTGAAAATTCCTTGTGCCTTACAACACAATTCGCAGCAAACAAAGAAACAAAGCGAAAAGTTTGTAAGGAAACAATATGGAAACAATTGTTGTTATTTTGTGGTCTTATTAAGATAGAAATTAAAGAGAAAAGTATTAAATCCTTAGACAACTGGCAAAATATTGCACAACTTCGCAAACCAGACTGATGGGTTTGTCTAAACAGCAGCCAGCCAGCCAGCCAGTCAGATTAAGACACAACTACCAGGAAATTAACAGACAGTCTGGCACAATCGTAACCAGACAGCCAGTCATAGATATACGAGTACTTCTGGGCAACATAAACTGTGCGGGCCTTATTAAATATTGAAAGACTTAACATACGTTGCGTCTGTAAAAAGGTAAAAGATTGCAAACAACACAGACAAGCCAAAACAACAAAACAAAAAAAAAAACAAAATAGAAAAAAGAAACAGTGAATGATTGCATCAGTATGGCACAAAACGAAAAGTAACTGTTACAAACTAAAACAACAAGTACACAAACTACAAGGATTATAGACATGAAAAAACAAAACTCCTGTATTTAACTACCGTCTGCTAGTTTTTCAGTTTATCTACTCTCACCAACCCAACAGCCATCATCCTTGTGTCTGTCTACTTATCAACAATTTATTTTGGTTGCTAAGTATGAAATTGTTATTTGATGGACAGATTTCAGTTCCACACACACACACATACACACACACACACCCCAACACCAACATTTATCCCTTTAGTTAGAATATCTTCCTGCCTGCCAGCATAAATCGTAAACACTCGAACACACCTTGTCGTCCTTTCTGCACAAAAGCGAATTAAAAATAAATCCCTTTTAAACGTATGAAAACAGTTTTGATTGTTATCACACGCAATTTGTAATTTGATGAAAACAAGCCACCGCTTTTGAAAAGATTTTTTTTTATAATTTTTGTCTTGTTGTCTGGGCAATAAAATGTGAAAAGGATTTGTTTTTTTTTTTTTTTGTTTTTGTTTTTTGCAAACAATCCTTTAATTTGCATATTGCGACCTTTTGTTTGTAAAAAATATAAAATTGCGCTTTATTGAGTCCTTAACAGAGTTTATCGATTTGTAGAAATTATTTAATCGCTAGCAAATAATTTTCTTAGCAATAGATAAACAATTTAAACCGTCAAAAACTTGCGCTCAGGGTAACTTCAGTACCTCATTTCGTCAACAATCCAACAGAATGTTGTCATATAGACAGCTGGAAAACCCGCCAATACCGTTTTAATTTTGTCTTTTAAATTTTCGTCGTATTTAAATAAAATCTATAAAAAAAATTTAAAATTTTATTATCACCACCGTTATAATTGTACAGCTACTTTTATTAATCGGAACTTAACACTATTTTAACCCAATTAAAAGAGAGAAAAAAAACCAACAAAATTTATTTTAATGAACAGAGAGAAAATATGTTAATTCAACTTTGTCGCTGGTGTTTTAAAAAGAAACAGAGTTCCTCGAAAAATTTCAATTAAATCGGCAATGACGACAAACAAACCAAAAATTAAAATTCCAAACATTTGTAATGTTTAAAATTCAATTGAATCGATTTATTTCAATCATTATCATCAATGAAAATCTAAATAAATGTGTCGCTTTGCAAACGTCAAACGCATAATAAAATAACTGTTGACAGCCCACAAATTACGCTGGGCTTCGAATAAGCAAAATAAAGAAATCACATAAAGGAAACACAAAAGTCAATTGAAAAACATTCAAGGAACGGTAGTCGTCTACTCTCAGAAGAACTACAACTGTTTGGTAAATGTTTAACAAACGCAACACAATGAATGTTTAATAAAAGAAAATTAGGAAATTTCCTTCAATTAAAATATATACACTGAAAAAAATTGTGAAGGCAATTAGTTTTTAGGGAACTTGTTGTCTCTTAAGTGGGCCCGTTTTACACGCATTAGATTTAAAGCTTTAAAAAAAATCTTCAAAAAAAGTGTTTCTGAAAAATTTTGTGAAAAAAGAAGTTTTTTTTGAAATAATATGTTTTTAAAAATGCCTTATAAAATATCTTACTAAAAAAAGGTTAAAAATAACTCCATTTTGACACGTTTTGTTTTTAAACCTTTTAAGATGGTATCTTTTAAGAAAGTCCTTCTCGCAAAGGAAATTGATGAAACATTTTTTTGTAAATTATTTCCTTTCAATAAAAAATTAATTTGTACACAAGTATTTAAAAAAGTGCCTCTTAAAAAAAGGATTTTTTTTTTAAATTTTAAATAAATTATATTTTGAATAAAGTAACTTGTAACAAAAGTACTTTTTGAATAAAGTACGTTTTGAGAAAAGTACCTTGTGAAAAAAGTCCCTTTTGAAATAAAGTGCCTATTAAAAAAATGCTTTAAAAAACAACTTATAAAAACAACACTTTTTGAAAAAAGTCCCTTTTGAAAAAGTGCCTTTAGAAATAAGCACCTTTTTAAAAAAGTACCTTTAGAAATAAGCACATTTTTAAAAAATATCTTTTGAAAAAGCACCTTTTGAATCAGAAGTAAATTTTGAATTAAAAGTAAATTTGAAAAAAGGGACCTATGAAAAAAGTGTTAAATCCAAGAGTAGATTTTGCAAAAAGCACGTTTTGTAAAAAATACCTTTCGAATGAACTTCCTTTAAAAAAAAAAAGTACCTTTCGAAGAAAGTTGGTTTTTGAAGGAATTATTGGATATTGATTATTAAAGCGAGAAAGGAATATTTTAGGGATTTAACTTGCACAAAAAGTACCTTTTTAAGAAGTATTAAAAAAAATACTAACGACTGATGGTGGCCAAAACAGCTTAATTTTGACGATACAAATAGAAACATTCTTCAATTTGCTTGTTTTCTTCAATCAACTGTGCAACTAATTTACTAAACGAAATTTTCGTGTAGCGTGTGAAAAATAACATTGAAAAAATAAACTGTCAGTTCCATAAAAAATTATGAGGCAGCTTTTTTTAACTTAAAGGGTTAACAAAATTTATGATTTTTGTGTTCGGTTGTTCATTAAAAAGGCAAAATAGTTTTTTCGTTTTTATTTCATTTGGTATTCAGTGAACACAATTGTCGTTAAATAAAGAAATAAAGAGACATAAAACGAAGCCAAATTGTCCAAAAGCGATTGACAACTTTTGTATTTTTAAATAATATTAACGACAGTTTTATGAGAACAAACAGTTTTAATGAAACGAAATGAAATTGTTTAATTGAAGAAATCAATAGAAATAAATTAAAAGTCAATTGAAAAACTAGAAATAACAATTCAACTTCAATATCAACAATAAAATTAAATTGATTGTAATCGCTTGTAATACGATTGCATAGAAATATTTTATGGCGGCCGCCAGTTGACTGACGTTTGCTGGGTTTCGTTCAAGTCGTTAGATTTTTTGTTTGTAACGAACTGAATGTGTTTTGATTTGTTTTGTTTTGTTTTGTTTTGTTTTGTTATTTAATTTATTAAATTGATTTACTATTATGGTGGCGTTTTCAATCCATTTTAAATAAATTACATTTTGATTACCTTGAGAACAGTCGATAGCGAGTACTTGTTTCACAAGATGCTGTTTAGCGTTTGATGTCAAATCGTTTGGCAAAATTACAGACGCATTTGTAGTGCGTGTGTGCGATTTGATTATTACAGTCTCAAAACTTTAGCTAAAAGTAATTGTTGGATGGATTATAAAATGTTCATCAATCATGGGAAAGAAAGAAATAGCAAAACTTAACATATTCTGACTATAATCCATCAGCCAAGGGCGGCATGTTTAGATCAAAAGCCTGCAAAGTCACAGTACAAGAAATTATTGATGAATTTGTCGGTGCGTTTCGGAACTTGATGGCGACCTTTCGAAGTGTGTTTGAATTTTGTCCAGTGTACGAGGAAAGTGAAGAGAATTGTTATAGAGAAACGACGAATCACTAATGCCCGCATATCGGTTGATGCATTCCATGTAGTTTTTCGGCAGGGTTCCTATATTTTTTTTAATTTTCATCATCGCTCAGGAGTTTTTGCATGACATCAATGGCCAGATTTATAACTATAACTATTGACAAATCGTGGTTAGAAGAGCCATGCAAATTCTTTACAATTGAGAACAACATTACAACCGGATTTTGTGTTCAATCTTATTTAATATTTATTTAATTTAAACAATTAATTGGCACAACTCCTTTCTTTCTACGAAGCAAAGATTTGTTTTCAATAAGAAACTGGCTGGACTGAAGTAGTCCACAAGCATTTTCTTCTACAAATCACAATCAATATCGAACTCTTACTTGACAGGACGCTGTCACTTCGTTCAAATAAAAAGGGGAATTGTGGCCACGTAGGTCTCAATACGTTAACTTCTCTTTTGTTTTTAATATCATTTAGCAAATCCTTTTATTGCATAAATTTATGATTTCAAACAAAACAAACGTAACATGCTTCAATGCACGCATATTTGCATTTAAGTTGGCTGATATGAATTTTAAATTTGAAGACCCACCGCACAAATGCCTGCCTTTTAAAATATGTTCAGCAAAAGTTGGGTTGATAACCGAATGAAAATAAAGGAAGAGAAAAACTTTTGCATTTATCAGGCGCCAGTCTGTAAATGCAACTTTGCATTTGCGATGAAATCAACTGAAGTATAAATACAAATAAAAAAAAGTATTTATGTATATCAATTGACATGAAATACATATTTTTAAGCATATCAAGGGACTTGTTAAATTATTAATAGTTTGGTTATTAAAGTATTCGTGTAGCTAAGAAATCACGTAAAATTATGCTAATTTTGTGATAATTTCCAGGGAATCAACGATATACGAAACGTTAAATGTGAACATTGATTTGTGAAGAGTAAGTGACAAAAACAGAAGACAAGCCATTGGCGTGCAGGAGCGTACGTCCCAAACGTACTTGGCGAGGAAGTTTTCTGCTGCAAATGATATTCTTATTATTTCTAATTATTTCAATTTGTTTTGGAAAATGTGTCTTTAGAATTTAATTAAAACAAAAGACTTAAGACACATGCACCGACATTCATCTCCATTTGCGGATTCAAGAATTCACATTTTACAGCTGGCCCATTTGAAAGTCTTATGCTTTGGCTTTCCCACATGTAGGATTTCTCATTTCGCCTCAAACAGTAGAAGTACAAATAAAATTTAATATGTTTTTATTAATTGTATTTTAAAAAACGACATTATTTTGATCGATTTTAATAAAAAATTTCCAATCTGAAAATATATCTACTCCTCTTGTTTGTTTGCTGTGCTGCATTTGTTCACTTGAAAATTAGCGATTCCTGTTCAAAAAAACAGACTCTTAGACACAGACATAATAGCAAAATGTGCGACTTTCAGTACATGAAGAAATTAAGGGAATTAAAAATTTTGCGTTTTCCAGCACATGGGCGAATGCAATAAATTATTACAATAAAATATTTGTTCAGGAAAGCTTTTAGTTGTTTTAAAACACAGATTAATCGGGACCGCATACAAATTTATTAGTCCACAATCATTTATTGTTCCAGGAAAGCAATTTGTCATATCAGCCTTTTCGCTTTTTTAACACTTTTATCTTCCAAACTTTTATACCATTCTTTTAATAATTCGCAGCCTTCTTTTTCATACCTTCACCTTAAAACACCACTATAAACTTGTTTTTATATTAATTTCGGAAAATGCTTTCGGAAATGAGAATTTCTGGCTTCATGATTTTGCCTTCAAGTTGCTAAAGGCAATAACGTCTCTGTTGCCACCCTGAAATGATTGACTGACATATTGATGTTTTAACAACGAAATGACAGTTGTCTTCAACATGAGTGATGAGCATGTGATATGGATTTTTGTTGTCTGTACGTTGTTTGTTGCTGTTTTTGTTTTTTTTTTACTTCGCCAAAGTGACATGCCTTAATGTACTGGAACCAGAAGGAGACGAAGAAGAAAAGCGTAGTAGCTGCAATAAGTTGCAGTCGCATGCAAATATTTGACCAAACAATAAATATTGGACAAACTGAACACATGAGATGTGGCATTTGAATAAAAGACTTCTTTGTTATTGTATATCGCTGAAGAAATTTTTGTTATTCAAATGTTTGAAGAAAACATGTGAAAAAATATCAAAAGCGAAACATAAACGAGAGATGGTATTTTAATATGCACATGAATGCATGACAGATTGTGTTTGTGCCTGCATAGTAAATCAGTCTCGTCTTTGCTGTTTTTTTTGTTTTTGTTTTATTCCTATGAGGTACTGCAGGCTATAGATAATAACAGCGACTACAGAAATCATACACAACAATAATGGTGCTGGTGCTGGTGCTGCTGCTGATGACGATGACAATCTGTGATCATGCCACACACGAATTGTTTGCCAGCAACAAATACTGCATAATAAAAATACAAACAATTATTTACATAAATAACAGCTCCAGCTAATGCAGAGGGGCATGCAGGCAATTCTCCTTATTATTATTGTTATTATTAAACAAATATACAATACATGTATGTGTGTATGTAGGCAAGTGTAAGTATTTGCTTACACCTCTTGTGCTGCCCTCATGCATCGTCTCCGTTGATGGTTATTATCACCATGTCAGAGTCAAAAAGATGTTGTTCAGCTTAACAAGTTTCTAAAATGCAGAACTGAATAAATAATTTCTGTTTATTTAGGCCGGAATATTGTTTCAAATATGTGTAAATGAGTTGAAGCTACAAAATTAAGTAGAAAAAGTTTTGGCCGGCAAGTTTCTGCAGCCACTGTTGCGTTCGGCTTGACACGTTTATCGTCACATGCCTGATTGGTGTTTTAGCATACGAAAGATGTCGAGAAATTTAAGTGGAAAAATAGTAGTATTCTATTTGTCTTATAAATAATTAACAAATGACCAAGTAAATAATGGCGTAATTCAGTAGAAATCAATAATGAAACTAAATTCTATTTATGACAAGTTGAAGTTGGACGCACATAAAATTAATTTTATGAGCATGACTGGTGGGTTTTGCTCTGTGTTGTCTCCATATTGGCAATGAGAACTTGACACAGGTTTTTGTTGTATTGAAATGGAAGGAAACAACAAGCTTTACAACTTATATAAGCAGAGGTATTAGTTTTGGTTAAAATGAGAAGATGTTATATAACAGTTACATACGAAAAACTAGGGCAGTTAGTCGTAGTGGGGAAGGAACCCTTATGGCATTTTTATATTTCATTTCCCTGATGGGAATCATTAATTGTGGTGTATTTCATACTTAAATTATAAATATATATATAATTTTTATTAATTTCAGTTTAATGTCTGTTTATTAATATACACGATTGTGATCACGTTCACTTACATTTCCTATCTTATATTTAAATACCCAGTAACAACTGAATGAGAATTCTCTGTAGAAACTGTATACAGACCACTCTTGATTATTTAACAATTATTATATTTGAAGCTGTTTGCCAATTTACCTCATCGTCTCTCTTTGATTTAAAATTGTCGGAAAAGCATTTCATATAATTTGAAAATCAAACTTTTTTTAAAAACTGAAATTATTTGTGATTTTAAAACAAACAAAAATCTTAATCCTTCGCTTCAGGAAAAGTTCTTCATTCTTTTATGAAAAGTTAAATAAAATAATTTTTTTCTTTACAACAAATTTTAAAGCGTTTTGTATTAACAAAATTGCAGATTATTTGCAAACTTTTGTCTTGTCTTTTTAACTGCCAGCTATCGAGAGCCTACTGTAAGTTTTAATATAGCTTATAAACGCTTAGACACAATAGTTTTGCTTTTCCATCTTTTTAATAAATTTTTCAAAATATCAGAAATCCTAATTTTTGACTTGCAATAATTGTGTGTGTGAACGAACGAACTCATTTATCTGAAGTCAAACTTCAGCCCAAATACTTTCGACCGAAAGTCAATGGAGCTAAAAATCTTTTGCCGAAAGAGTTTCAAAACAAATTTACTTAACAGCGCTCAAAATAAGAGAACAACAAACTGACATACAGCAATACACACATCAATCAGCAACGGAAATATATACTAAAACAACGCATTGAATGGGGCGCGGGGTGGGTGGGAGGGGGAAAAAATTTGTTTACTGAATAATAACAAACTGCCAATTGCATTCAGCAACAGTTTACAATCCTGTCAGTCAAATCGAAAATCGTCAGCCAAAATTGTAGAGAGAAAAAAACGAGGGAAACGAAAAAAAAAACAAACTGTACGCTTGACGAAGACGAACTATCGACGCTGTTGGCAGACAGACGCATACATTTTTCAATGACAGTTAAATGTCAGAAAGCAGAAAAATCTCTAGACTGACAGACAGCTGATATGCATGAACTCATCATGAACACACACAAGATGTTAGTGTCGCTACAAACAGTAGCAGGGTTCAATGCCAAACAAATTCTCCCATTTCAAATTCATGAATATTAAAAGTGAATTAAAAAGAGTTTTAGTGCAAATATAATCCAAGCAAAATTTGCTTAAGCTCATTTTAATTATCGATTCGTACATATATTAAATTTTTTTGGGTCAATCTATAACTCTTAATTTTCTTTTTAATGCGGAATTCCCACAGAACAGGTGAGAAGTATTTTGTGTGATAAAATAAATTTAACCAACTATTTATTTATTTATTTTGTTCATATTTATTACAATCAAAATTATAGTACACCAAGAGAAAGAAAAGCACTAGCAGTTAATGGCTATCGGCTTTTTTTAATCGGTTGAAAGCTTTTCAGCTTAAAAAATAATTTATATCTATATATCCTTTTTGTGTGTTTTCCGGCTGTCATATAGACATATTGTAGGCCCACATATTGTAGGTGCTGAAGGTGTGTTTTCATGGTAATAAAATTCTTTCCGTACTTTGAAATTCTTTTCCTATTTCAAATAGAAGAACAAAATCTTATTTTTCATGTTTACAGGGATGGTATAAGTCAAATCAAAAGCAAATATATTAAACAGCTGATTTGATAACAATAAACGTGGTAGCGGCAAATTAAAAGAAACTAAACTTTTTTATACTTTCTTACTATTTTTAACCGAATTTTTATCCAAAATGGAAATTAAATACAGGTTAGTTTATTTTTTGTGTGTTTTGGTGGTACCAATTAAAATGCAATATTTACAAAAACCATATGAATTCTTGCAATTATTGCTGACACCTTCGACACATTCTGCTGCTGCTGTTAAACATAAGTTTCTAAGCTTGTCTAGGAACTAAACATTCACCGATTGCTGGCGAAATTGTACTATATCGCTATTCTCTCCCATTCAATACATTTTCCTTTTACACCAGAAGTCTTATTTCAGTTTTTGATCTGTCTTAATACATGTAGTACCGTGAAAACACACCGTAAGAAAAGTAAAATCTTAAGAGGAGTCTGTTGTGGCTTGCAAGTTTTTCTTTAAACAATTGAATATAATTGTTATTGTTTTTATTTGAAAAACATGTTTGGCTATTATTATTTTCACCAAAGTCTTTGGTAGGAATCGAACCTACGACCCCTGTTGTTCGAATACTCTACCAACTCCTCCCTCGAGGCACACAAGTTACTGAATTTTTCATATAATATTGATTTTTATTCGCCAGCTGTCATGTCATACAGAGATTTGACCTATAGAAGATTATCAAAGGAGACCACAAATCCATTCAACCGGGCTCAGCTAGAGGCATCAAATACCTGAATACAAGTATTAAATATAAACTTCACAATTCAATCGTGAATATTTCTGCTATTAAAGATTGAATGTATTTATGTGCCCGATTTGTGACCAGCCTAATGTTAAGTAATTGTGGAATAGTTATTGAATAAAATTCTGCGAATCTTCGTTAATGCAGGCACTTACGGAATATACAAAAACAAAACACATTGCACAACATTAAGGGAAATAAAGAGCAGGCGATTGTAAGGAGTTTAATGATAAAGTAACCAGATGAACGCAATATATCAGGGTATCAGTCTTTTAAATTGACGTTTGTGAAAGCGTACGGTTGTATGACCGCTGATTTAACTTCTGTTTCCTTAATGAAATATATAATTTGGCAATTATTTTAGTTTGTCTCAAGTTCTCATAAACATTTTCAGAACAGAACAAAGTTTTCAGGACAAGCAGATAAATTTTTTTGTTTGTTTTAAATTGAGGCCTTATTTTATATTATAGAATTAATACTTGAAGATTATTCGACTATTGAAGATCAATTCGACTCAAGTCTAATTATTATATATAATAAATTATCTATATTATTTTGCGATGAAGAATGAGGGCTTCAGCTAAATCTTATAGAATATCTTCAAAAGGAGTTAAATGGTAACATTAAAGCAATAAAACAAAGAAGAAAAAACACCAAAAGCAGTTACGAAAGGGGGGACCGCTAGTGGTTTCATGGTCGCTGCACATCATCTTCCATTCATATACCAACTCAGATCTTAATAAACTGCAATATTTACATTTGTCGTGCTGTTCAAACCTAATAAATTTCGTTGTGTTCAGAAAACCAGAAGATTAAATTCGAAATTATACCTCAACATTAACTCTAAAACGCTTGAAACTCAAAACAGCTTAAGTACTTAAAGCGATAATGCATCAATCAGAAGTTTTAGTTACTTTAAAAAGTATCAAGTGTCTAAATAAATTTGGCAATTGATTTCTTCCAAAAGCAGGATTAAATTTAATTATCCTGCCGTTAGCGTTCGTTTCGTCGTTTGTCTGGGGCATTTAATGTCTTCATATTTTTGATCTCCAATTACCCATTTCGAAACGTTGAAACAACTTCTGGTGACTTTAGCAGCGAGTTTTGTCATACCTGCCTTAAAGCCGGGCTACGGGGCAATCGTCAGCTTGACCGACAAACACACGCAACATGTTCGTTTCGCACATGTCACTTGACTATAAACTCTCAACTACTGTATAAAATGTACGTACCATAAATAAATGGACGGAAAAGGAAAAAGGATGCCTGTCATTAGACTTGAAATTAAATACAACGTGTTGTGTTACGTCGTTCAAATTTATATATCCATAACGCGCCTGCTAAGTGTGAGTGTGTGTTAAGCCATTCGCTCACAACTTCATACTCAAGCGATTGGGCAAAATAAAAGAAAAATTAACACAAAAATTGTCAGCCTGTCATTTTAATGTATGACGCTTTTTTTTCTCTCGTTTCTTTCATTTTATTTTGTTCTTTGGGCCTGACATTCAGCTACAAGCGGCTACTGTTAGGTGTCAAATTAACACATTAATCACAGAACAGCCAACCAACCAACCAACTAACCACTCGGTCCGGCAAACAAGCGACCAGCCAGCCCATGCCGGCTGTCTGCCAGCCAACCAGTTAGTCAGTCTATCTGTCATTTACACAGGCAGCCACTGAAACAAGCCAAACAATAAAGGATACTTTTTTAGGTAATTTGAGGCCGTATAGAAATTCTGTCAGCAAATTGATGGACATTTTTTTTTAGCACATACCCAACAGAAAACAACAAATCTGAATATTCGTTTGTATTAAATATTGAAGTCATTTGTTAAACATTTGAGTGGACTTCATTACGAACACCTGCCTACATACATACATAAATACACATTCTTACCTCACAGCTTAACACTGTATATGTATGTACAAACATATGCATCCAAAGTAATTAATTAAACATGTTTGCCTTAATATCTGTAGACACAAGGAAGCCTGTGGCTTCTTCTTTTGACCACATGTCAGGTATGGAACTCAAATCCACTTTAATGTCATTATAATTTTATCAACTTAAAATAAAACTGAGCTTTTGTGATTGTAACACTTTTGGTTTTAAAGCGAAAATGGAAAAAAAACAACAACAATGACACGTGGTTTGGTAAAAAAAAAAAAAAATGAGGGGAGGGAGGGAACAATAACAAGCGAGAAACCACAAATGTTCAATTGCAAGAAATCCGATAGCAGAAAAGATACAACATTTTTGTAGTTATTTTAAAGTACTTTGACATTCACTGCAGAGCAAAAAGCTGCAACTAAGAAAATATTCAGAATTGATTGATTATTATGAATGCCATTAAACTGCCAGTCTTGATAAAATTCAACACTCTTGCGATCAAAAATGACGCTTTTTTTGATAATGCAAATGTTTGTTTGATAAGTGCAAAACAACGTAATTACACAGTTGTTTTTTCTCACCAAATATGAAATATAATGAAAATGGTTTGCTTTGAAAGTGCTTGGATGAATTGCATGAACGACTGTTTTTCGAAATATCACTATGATCGCTACTTTGACATACGATCCCACTGGAATCATTCACTTCAAAGCAAATATAACTGAAGACTGGCAACAGATTTACATTTCCTGACTACATTGTATGTCCACTTAATTTTTATGCCACAAAATAAAAATAAAACAGTTCATGAAGTAAAAAGTAACACCTTATTGTGTAAAATTTTCCAAACATGGTCACTTGGCAACGATTTGTTCCTCCAACTGGCTGGCCTAAATAACAATAGAACTAAATATATAACTTATGTCAAAAATTCATCATTCAGTCCTCACGTATTGCCACCATTTAGCCGAGAGTACAGCCAAGCCACAGATCTTACAATATAACAAGATCTCACTGCTGGCATTTGAAAACTATTATCAGTTCTGGTGATTGTAAGAAAACCTTACAATTTAAATTGCCCGATAATAAGATAAGCCAACAAAAGTTATCAGTTCAAATGGCGGTCAGATTCGCAAAAATTTGCCTAGAAAACTCTCAAGTAATAAGATTTATGTTCGATATTGCCAATTGCAATATTTCGCTGATACTGAGATGAACAGACTGCCAATAAAAATTGACAATTTCTGTTAACTTTTATCTGACAACAGCAACGTGAAGTGTGTGACAATGTTTTTTCCGGCACAGCTGTAAGATGTCTTTGAGTGAAGTTTAGCGATGTGATTTCTTACCACATGCATTCTTTAAAATAAGCACAATTATTTGCTTTAGAATGAAACAAATTGGCGCAACTGAAGTTTTTAAAGACAAATTTTATTTAATTTCCTCTTTTCTTTCTAGTATACAGATATATAATGCATCTTTGAATAATGTGTACGCCCCTAATATGTTCAGTGGATAAAACCTATGAGTATGCAAGTTTTAAGCCGCACTGTATTACTTAACTAATTCATTTTGCTAACAATCATTTTGAAAATACTTCCTGCTTAAAACCGAATACTTTAAAATGTATTCTTTTATTTGGGCAACTTATTAATTATGCATAAAACTAAATGAATATTTGAGCAAGTAATGAAAATGTTAGGAAGTCCCCTTCAGTATTTCACAATTTGTCAGCCAAAAAACCCCCCCAAAAAACCAGGCAAACAAACACATGTGCCCAAAACACACACGCACACAAAACGATGATTGAATCCTGATTTATGCGCTTACACAGATTTTAATCCCATTAAAACAAGGATGATGAAAAATATAATCACATCAGTGGCAGATAACATACGTTAATGTCGTTCGTTTCATACATGAGCATAAACACACGCCCGTTACGCGTTTGTGTGTCTGCATTTTGCTCGATGTGTAACACAATCTGCAGTTTGAAAGAGCAAATCAAATGGCTCTAAAAAAAAAAAAAGTTTCAATGGATTATTTACGTTACTATCTTATTAGCAGGAGCAGTCGAAGAGAAAAGTATGTGTACAGCTGCAATCCAAGGTACTACAGTTGCAACATTTGGAGCTCATTTGTTCGCCACTGTAGCAGTTTCTTTCACAATTTGGCTCGAGTGGTGGTAGTCGGCAGTAAATGCTTTTACATAAAGATATAATTTATTCAATATAGTGTAGATGTAGTGAGAGTAATTTGTGATCTCATCTCATCAGATATGCGTTTATCATGAATATTCCCCATAGTCAAGTCGTATTTTATACTTTACACATTCGCACACGAGTACAGAGATATTCGTTCAATGCAAATGTATGTATTTGGCAGGGCATATCCAGGATAATTTAGAGCCACGCAAACAATATGCCGACAAGACACATAAATCTTGATACCAGCTAATGTACGTGTACGAATGTAAATGTTTGCCGGTTGGCAAGTATGAGTTAATGTATGTGTTTTGGTCTGGTTAATAAATTATCATACCATCAGTTTCAGTTTCGGTTTTATACATGTGCGAGTAGTGTTTTCTCTGCTTTCCACAGCTACAGGCCTCGTTCTTTCGTTCGTAAGCTGTTTTAATAGTTGGCTGTAAAGGTGGCTGGCTGACTGGCTGACTCGCTGACTGGCTGGCTGACTGGCTGTTTAATTTTGGCAATATTAGCTGGGGAGAGTTTTTGTTGTTGTTGCTTTCTTCATCACATAAATATCTCTATGGTAAGTGTTTCTGTTATCGTTTACCATCTTTATGTACAGCTTCATTGCCTAATTCCAACTCATAAGGAACATACACGAATTTTATGGCATGATTGTATTGCTAACGCATATTTTACAACCAAATATGTGCAGGTTTTCCATATAGGACAAAACTGAGACAGCACCTTATTTTTGTGTTGCACTCCCAGCCCACTGGAGTAATAAAATTCATATTATTAAGGCTAATGCCTACAAAGGATTATTAATTTTCTTGCATGCCTTTTGTTTCAGCAATTCATCACTTAGCAGCTTATCGTTAAACCAAGAGCTGAAGTTATTCCGCTGTATTCAGACAGTCAAAATTCTATAAGAATGATGTTGTTCTACGACCGAAAGCACTCTCGACAACCTTAAGTCATAAAAAAACTTGTGAAAATGGCAGCGAGTTTGCATGACAATACAAAATTAATTACATCATTATTTTTTTTTTAATGTTATACCATTTCCATTTTTAAATAAATTAACCTGCCTGCTTATAAGAAATTTCAAAAGCGAAAATCTTAATTGCACTTTACAACAACTTGATGTCATTTTAAAATAAGTTTAACTTCATGCTGGTTAAACATTTCGACCAGAATCAGGTATTTATGTGGAAATAAATCAATTTTAACTTTAAAATATTAAAACAACATGATATTTCATGTTGACTTAAATCATTTTTAATATCACAATAAAGCAACATTTCTAAGATGGCCCTTTTGAAAAGAAATTTTAAGAAAGATGTTTAATTAAAGGCTTCCCATGTCTGAATAACAACAACATAAAATGTGTTCCAATACGTTTGAAAGGCCTATTGGTGCAATTATGGATCATGCAAATGACTTGCCCGTATACGAGATATTCCACTGTCCAGAAAACTGAAGTTGACTTTGTGAGTTGCTAAAATATTGAAGTTTGTTCATGCCGAACTACATTTATGGTTCTTAACACCATCCTGTCTAAATCAGATGAGTTTATTGTCAACATCACGCAATTCAGAGCGATAGAATGAATGGTAATCAATTTTATCTGTTTCACCAAGTTTCGTAACTTTGACTTTTTACCGGATAACGCCGCTAGCCTAAATTAAATTCTAAACAGTTGACATAATCCGATTTAGTCCTCATCGCTCAATGTGGTTGGTTTTTCTTAAAAAAAAAAGCTGCTGGTTTTATTGTCCTGGGTCACTTGTCTTAAGTTTCTGAGTCATACTCGTATCTACATAATTTATATTTTGTTGCTGTGTTTTTTATAACCAATCAAAATACAGAATTTTGTTGCACAGGTGGCACAAGGTATTGAGGTAAGCACGGACAACACAATTGACTGTCTAACAGTCCTGCAAAAGTGAGGTTAGGCTAGTAAATAACATTCGTTTTGAGCCCCCAAAAGATTCTTAAAGAACACTTTTGTAGAAAGTTTTTTTTTTTTTTGATTATGCCTCTTTTGTTGTAACGCGTTTGAGCACATGTTTGAATTAATCCATCGGGGATGTGGCAAAGGCTCGGACTGTTTCTGTCACACAAGTTAAATGACATCCCCGAAGAGTGAGTTGGTAAAGTGTTCGGCCAACAGTCTGGGGGTTGTAGGTTCAATTCCTAAAACAGACCGTTAGTGTTGCGGTCACACAAGTCAAACGCCATTCCCGATAGAAGAGCTGACAGAATGTTCGATCAACAGCCCAGAGGTTGTAGGTTCGATTCCTGCGAGTGTTCCTCTGAGTGTTTCTGGCAGACAAGCAAAAGTCATCGTAGTTTTGTGTTCGCTGCTAAAGAAAAAAAAAGAAAAAGTTTAAAGTTCTTTTTAAGAGTTACAAGAAAATATTTGTAGCCTCTTTAGCAGCATTCCCTTAACAGGGATATAATGCCAAGTTGTATGTACATTTATGAATTCCTTTATCGCACAGCACATATTTCATAGAACGGCATATGCAAGTAAAGGCAAGATAAAGTGTAATGAAATTCATATCCTTTTATGCCAAGGATATACATAAATCACCTTAACGCGTTTTTACTCTCTATCCTTATCCGCACAAACCTCACATACACAAACACAGGCACAGGCACAGGCACAGACACATTCAAATGTATAGAAACATAAGTACCAGAGTACTGGCGGCAATGCAAATGTTATTCAAAGCTTGGTTTTTTTACTTTCTTGGGGTATTGTTCCTTTTAACCACATTACGCGCATTTTCGCATTTTTCTTGTTCTTGCTCCTTATTTTTACTTATTTGTTTGGTTTTTTTTTTTTTACTGCTTCCTTGTAAACAAATAACTGCGGAATATTTATAAGCACCATAAATAAAAAATTTTACGTTCTTGCATTTATTGTCAGCATAATAATTCTTTTATGCAGGAAAAAGCAAAGCAGGAATATGCGCCAACCAATAATAAAAATATCGTAAATATTGTGTCTTATATATTTTTTTTTAAATGTTATTCATTGTTGGTGAAAAATGTATGTGTATGGGTTTGTAGGTATGTGTAAGACTTAAATTTTGCCTTCATAATTCTACAAAATATTGTGTCTTTTCGTATTTTAAATGTTGAGCCAAGAAACGACAGAGCAACGAAAATGTTAATGTTGTGGCCATACAAATCGCACAAGACTTAAAACTGTGAGAAGCGGAATTACACGAGTTTGAAGGTGGAGATTTAAGCAGCTTTACAGAGTTACCATAAGGAAAATTTTTATAAGACCCGGTCATAGTATTACGGGGGTCTGACAGATCTACTCTGTTACTATTTTGTGTTGTAAAATAGCAAAAATTTTAGTTAACTGCACAATCAATTCTGAAAATATACGAGCGCTGGTAATAGATTCAAGAAGATTGAAGTATTTTTTGAACATGTCGAGAGCCCCAATAAATCTGAACAAAAATAAGTATTTCATGAAATGATGAGCCACGTTGCAGTCTCGGGAATATTAAATAAACTTTTTGGCCTTAAAATATTTTATATTAATTAATAATTTGCATTAATTTAGTAAATATCACTGCACCTGTCATCACTATCTAGATTGGCCGGCCGCAAACTATTTGCAACATTTGTTACATTATCCACAATAAAATTTTCTAAAACAATGTCCATAAATCATATAAATTAATTAACTTAACAAAAAGCCTCATTAGGGTCATTGTTGACTGTCGCACCGCTTTAATTGACAAACTAATAAACAAAATATATATTATGGACATAAATCATTATGTTTTAAATTATTTATGAGCATAATCGCTAAAATATACATACAAAACGTACTTGCCCATACAAACATATGTATGTCCATAAATTGGCCACCCACTACAGCCAAAAAAGATTTACACAGAATATATGAGTGTATGTTCATATGGGATAAATAATGTTTTCACTTGCCTGCCTCTAGCTCTCTCACTCCCACTCTTACTTCCACTCCCACTCTCTCTCTCTCTCTCTGTCTTACGCACTGCTGCCTTTCTCGGGCTCTACATCTGGTGCAACGTTGCTGGCTGGACATCATCACACTTTCCAAATGCCAACCTATCAAGCGTTGACTACTTAAACACACGAAACAGACAGTTGGCCAAAACCAACAAGACCATGGCCAAGAATATTAACCCGATACGATACGATAAAATACAATTGGTTGTTAAAATTTTAGCTTCACTTATTATTATTGTTTTTATTATTTTATAAAAGTATGTACATACATACATACATACATACATACAAATGTACAATACATATGTTTGTAACAGTTGCTGTTGTTGGTGGGTTTTATTGTCATTTTGTTAAAATTTTACTGTTTGCTGCCATTGCTGTTGTTGCTGTAGCAAAAATGTCATTGCAACAATTTATGACAATGGATAAATGTCATAAATTTTATTTTTGAACATAAATAAATACAAACATACATGTAAAATACAATAACTATAAGTCGCAAGTGTGTAGGTCTGTGTGCACCAATAAATAAACCAAATATTGTAGCCCAGCAAACACAGCAAATACAACAATAGGAAAGCCAGCACATGAACGCCTTTCAATAGCCAAATTAAAGTTGAATTTTTAAAGCATTTGAGAGGGGCCCAAATTAAAGCAGAAGTTCGAAGAAATGTCTCGGCTATATGCGCAATAGGGCACTTAAACGTATAAAATTGTTCTATAACTGCTTAAATAGAAAAAACCATTTTTTTAATTATTTATTAAAATTAATAAAAAAAACCAAACTTAAATGGAGGTACGGAATTTTAAAACGCTAAATTTAGGCAAATGTTTGGTTTTACAGTAAAATTCAGTGTGACCAGCAATAGCAAAATTTAGCGCCGTAGAGCGAGGCAGCATTTAAGCGAGAATATGTTTATCGATTATCGATATTGCATTGCGCTATTTGAGTCCTTTTGCATGCCTATAATAGCAAAACCATTCCTAATTGGGTTTAATTCTTGGCGATGGCCAGTCAATTTTTTTACAGGAAATGGAAAACTTTCGCTTCAATTTCAAAGTATGTGAATGTATAATTTGTTTTGTCTCAAATGCTATTTTTTAGCCTCTAACTGACTAGTAATTATATAATTTAGTGGTGTTTCTCACTTAACGTATGTATGTAATTTGCTAAACTGATTACTTATATAAAGGATTACTTTAAATCGTTGCTTTTGCTAATTTCATCTATCGCTATCATTTAAGATATCCAACATGTTGCCATTGCGTTAGTTTGCCATGGGTCTGTCATATCCTCACTGCACTTTAGAATAAAATATTCGATATCTCGTTTTGAAAACGAAAAGTAAATTTCCTATATAAATTATAATTTTTAGTGTTCTTCGAATTCACACCGGCCAATTGGTTCTTAAATCGACTAAACATACTTGATCGAAAGTGAAGCGAGTGTCCTGTTATGCCAATAAATCGCTAAAGAAATATGTATAAAAAAATATTAAAGAGTCAACACCGTTTAAGGAAATGCAAGTGTCAGATTTTTCTCATTTAAAGGTAATTTAGACGTACCATAAGCCAAATTTTTGTGAGGCAGACAACCGATTTTGTGTTCTAAACTTAATATGCAATGAAACCATAAGATATAGAGGCACAATTCTATTTTAATAGAATATATAAAGCAGTAAAATTTTTGCTCAAGTGTTTTCGGGAATTTACTACCGTCTACATCCACTTTGTTACTAAATCATCTGCTTCATCAGTATCTGGCACTGAACAGTGTGTATTTTTTCAGTCATAATTTTATTCATTTTTTAGGTTTTAGTCAACTTTTTCTTACAACTTTCATACAATTATATTTAACTTTTGTTTTTAAAAAAAAGTGTAGCTTTTTTCTAGTTTTTTTTTTTAAATTTTTTGTGCTTTTATACAGCAATAAAATGTTTTTCGTAAATATTTTGAGGATTAAGATTAAGATTATTTTGGTTAAAAGCCAATATTATGGGTTTCAATTTCGTGCGAAACATGAGCAAAGCAAGCCCAGATTAATGACATGACAAATGTGACAATTCTCAGTTTGTTGCCACTACAAGGGAGACTGAAAGCATTTTCTATAAATAACTTTGTAGTACTTTAAGCTGCAAATTTGCTGAACACCAGCTCGATTTATCTCTCTAGTTTTGTCATACAACCGAGTTTTTTTTACTTGAGCCAAAATAATCTGGGAAATGCTGACTGGGTTTTTATTTGTGCGAGTTCAAATTCATGTCTGTTTATTGCTGGCTGCATACAGGCATAAATATTAACAAATATATGTGTGTATGTGTATGAATAAAATGGAAAAAAGCAATTCCAAGAACTACCTTTAGCATCAAGCAGGTATAGCACAGTTTTGCCAATTTCGAAAAAAAATTGTGTAGCTCTTCCATGTGCAAAAAGGAGTTTGAAAATGAATCCACAAACGGCGAAGTTAAGGCTGTTATATTATAAAAAGTTGTTAAAAACTATATGCAAGAATAATTTAATTTAAAAAAGTGGGCGTGGTTGAAAAAAGTAGCTTATAATTCATTCTAGATTCCGAATATATATAAAACAGAATGTGTGTTTTTGTTTGTTTGCTGGTGCCTTAGAGGAGACCAGACAGCTGAACCGATCTTCCTGAAATTTTCCCAAAACTTAACTCAAACTGTCGAACTGTCGAGTTATAGGCTACTCTTTTTTCAACCACACCTACTTTTACGCCCATTTCTTTGTTTAAATTGTGTTACTACTTCCACATAGTCCTTAACAGATTTTATAATACAATATAAACGAGCATAACTTCGCCTTTTCTGGACCCACTTTCAAAACTATTTTGGCATATGGAAAAACTGTGTTAGTTTTTTAAAATTTATAAAAAAGAGGGAGGGGCGAAATGTGCCCCAAAAAATTAACTATCAAATTAGTTCGTTTTTTGTGGTTTAATTCAAACTTCTTTAAAAAAAAAGGGGGGTAGAGTTCTGCAAATTGCCCGCCTATGGAAAAGGTCCACCTACAGTTAAAGAAAGGGAAGGAAAGCGTACCGGATTAATCTAGTATATGTATATATATAAAATAGATAGATATAGAGATAAGAAAAGGAGCTGCCAAAACGAAATTCGAAAAGAGAGGCGTGAATATTATGATTTGCCATTGTGAGACCGAAACAAGTGACTCATTTGGCGGTGTGAGCATGATATTGGTTTAAGCTATTCCTTTGTGTAGGACAGTCATTGCAAGATGATGTTGCACTTTGCCCTTAGTTCTAAGGGGCCTTTGATTTGTCCTGCCAGACCAACGGGGACAAATGTTTATGGTGGCAGTAGCAACAATACTTTTTTTTTTTGGTTTAAAAAATATGGTAGAAGGAGTATAACACGTTAATCTGTTCTCATATATCATTTCTGTCACCCGTACCAACACACACACACACACACACACACACACACATACAACTACAACAACACAAAATAAATACGAAAGCAGTGCAAGCTTCCAAATTACTTTTGCATTTATCCGAGAGTGGATGCCTGCGCCCGTGTGTGTGTGGGTGTGTGTGATGTGTTCTGCAAATGCCCTCAGCTCCAGCTAACTACACCTTTATGGGCATGAGTGCCTGTGAGTGCCTGTGAGTGTGTGTGTGTGTGATTGTGTCTGTTTGCGCCTGAGTTTACCTGAATTTTGGCAAACGTACTTAAAACAGAGTTTTACCCAAAACATTTTAATGGAGCACTTTTTTGATTTATTTTATACGGAATTCAATATTATAAATTCTCTTTTTGGGTTGTTTTCGTTTTGTTATTGCTGCTGCTGTATTTTTATTTTGACATATTCTTGCACACACACCAACACACATGTGTGTGTTTTGCTTGATATGAAAGTTTCTTTATTCTCATGCTGTCATCCAGCGAGACAGATGTTTTATTATATTTTTTGGTTTATAAATTAATGTCTGTAGGTATAAACAAATATGATATCATTGTATATTTTCCTTTTTTCTTTTTTGGTGAAATTTTACGTTTTTGCATACAATTTTTTTTTTAGTTTATATTTAAGATTTCAATCTGTAGTGAGTAAATATCAAAGAAAAGGTGAAATGCTGTGCGGCACTCGGAAATGTTGAAAAGGATTTATGTCAGTAGAATTAAGCCGGCTTTAACATATACATTTTTATTTTCATTTTATTTATTAAATATATATCGGCAATTTACAGAAATGAGAGGTGAAAATGAAATGTAAAATTTTGAAATTTAAGATCAAAACTTGGATTAGGAAAATCCTCAAAATTTTCATGTAATAAATAGTTATAGGAAAATATATACAACTTTAGTTAAAAAAAAAAAACGTTTAACAAACAAATAAAATTTTTAAGAAGATAAAGAAGAAGAAGAAGAACAGATTCCAATCACATTCTCCTATGAATGATTCGTACGACTTTGTATGATAGTGTAACAGGGCCTTAACAAATGAATTTTAGTTCGTTGTGGCTTTAATATATCCCTGACTGCATTATCGCTTCACAGAACTGCCTTATCATTTTCAGTAACTGACAATTCAACGTATTTAATGAAATCATTCTTATGACTTTTCAGTTTTAAAACTAATGGTCAGCAAAAGGATAAACCAAACAATTAAATACATGAATTTTTTGTTGTAAACTTGTTGTTTGCTTTTTGTTTATTCGCGAAAAAAAAAGACTTTTCCCTTCAATGTGATGTCTGTATTAAACGAGGACCCTTTTGTGTCTATAATGCGATCTTGCTCTGTGCCAAAAACTCTACTTTAGATTCATTTGCCACCATTTATGCATTAATTAAACATTCCAAGTAATTGTCATTTGGTATAAAGTCAAGCAACAAACTCATTTGTCTGTGACAAAATGTCCATTAAAAGAAAACCTACAAACTGATAAACATAAACACACACACACATACACACACACACGCTCACACATGTACACTGAAATGGCAGCCAACAATAAAATATTGTGTATTTCTTTGAAAACTATTTGCAACATTATCTGAAACAATGCATAAAATGTGTCAGCAATGAAACATAGCGAGACATAACAACGTAATTGACGACAATTGTCAACACTTTGGCAGTAGCGTAAAAGTTGAACAAAAACCAAACAACAAAAACAAAAACACACACTCGTAATAACGAATGTTTCATGCAGCTAAACAACTGACTAACCAACCCAACAGACGGTCAATTGACCGAACCAAAGACCATACAACCAATCAACTTAACTTATGTTTATAAATAAAATACAGTGTAACGGCAGCAACAGCAACAACAACAGCAACAGCAACAGCAACAACAACTTTAATATAAAAATTCAGGAATTATATGCAACTACAAATACAAATGAGCAACACAAAAGAATGACTGACATTTGACAATATGGCGACCACAAATAGCTCACGTTTCAAATGGTTATATGGTTGTTGTTGTAGTATTTGCTGGCTGTTTGGAATTGTCGTCGCCTGAATCAACGCAGCCAGATGATTGTTCACGATAAGCGCAAAATGTGGGGAACTCTTAAGACATAAATTCTTGCTACGAAATTTTATGACTCGATTATAACAAATTATACACACACACACACACACACCCAAACATACTCTAGTGCTGCACAAATAGTATTGAAATGTTTCTAGGTTGCGCACGTGATGAGCAAGTCCTATATACATATGTAAATCAAGGAGCTCGATAATTTTTAATAGGCTCAAAACTCCCGGAAAATGGAAATGCGTTTATGAGGAACATTTTTAGAAAGGACTTGAGCTAAAATCGCATTTAAAGAAGATGCATTTTTTAAAGTGCACAGAAAAAACAGACTCCACTAAATACCCAATAAAAAAGCACAAAATTCATAAGATATCTCTCTAATTCTTTTTTTTTATCTTATTATTTTGGCAAGGAAAACCTTTGAAAAAAATCAATTAGGAAATTTAGGGTTTTTATTAAGAATTTTTCTGGGTTTTTTTCAAAAAAGGGTTTCTGCTTGATTTTTTCAAAAAGGGCTTCTTTTTGATTTTATTGCTTTTCTCTTTATTACTGTTTTCTTGAAAAAGGTTTTCTTCTTGGTTTTCTCAAAATAGGGTTTCTTCTTGATTTTTTTTATAAATTATTAATTAATAATTATATTCTTTTTAATTAAATTTAATTTTATTTTATATATTTTGTTCTTCGGACTAGATCACTTTCACCTAAACCTGTATTTATTTATTATTTTATAACTGGACAAGTTATAATTGCACAGAATGGGCGGGGTAACGAAGCCCATATGACCATGATGGTGTTAACGGACTACCTTCACATGCAAATCAACAAAATGCTTCAGGCTTAATTCTCAGTTAGAAGTCCCTGTCGATGACTTCAAAATCCAACCAATCTCTGCAAAATAAAAATAAAATAGCGACACACTACTTTCTGTTTCCTCCTACCTCCGGGGTCCACCGCCAAGTACTGATCCAAAAATATATGGCCTCAAAATAGGTACTAAATTCCAGTCCAGCGAGACACCACTACAGCATTTTACAGCACTTTATCTCTATCAAACAATACGGATGCTGGTACAATTTCACACGTGCTGAAAAGGGCACTGAATCTCAACATATATATTTCCAAACATAGGCCTGATCAAAAGTTCCATTTATATATTTGAAAATATATGTAATCGTTAACTTTGATTGGCGCTTTTGTAGCCGATAAAAATCGTTACATTTTTCAAACGTTTATTGTTTGGCGTTGTGCGAACATCTGATCGGTACTTCAAAATATATTTTGTTTAGAAGGATAAATGAAACACCACCCAAGTAAGAAACTTTTTGTATAAATTCAAAAAACGATTTTTTATAATTAGAGCAACGATTTTTAAAGAAATATCCTGACACCTGAAATTACGAACGCAGCTGATTATTTTTCTTGTTTGTTTTAGCCTCCCTTCAATGTCCACAACTCCTGTTGCTGGCGATTTAAGGAACATTTAACTAAAACGAAACATTTACTTAGAGTTTCGTCAAAGTTCAGTTTTAGTGGAATGTTTTCACTACATTTACAAACCATTTTTATAACATTGTTTTTAATTTTTTTATGGAAATCATTTGATTTGAATTCCCTGGACAATTGCATCGTTTGGGGCACATTTTGTTGTAGTCCGAACGCTTTGAGTATTACGCATATTTGCGCCTGATGGCAACTTATATAACACTTTGGCAACCCTGGCACACAATTGCTAATCGTTAAATGCACTCTCCAACACAAAATGTAAAGAAAGGAAAAAAAAGACAGCAATTACCGATTACTAACTTCATTCGATGGTTTTTATATTCTTTGTTTTGTTGTTGTTGTTGTTGTTGTTGTTTTGTTTTTAATGCGCATTTTGAGTATAAAAAATTGAAGCAATTTTCTTAACTTACTTTTCTTAACATTGTCAAGTTGTTTTGTTTTGTTTTGTTTTTTTTTTTTGTTGCTTTGTTTCATTAAGTGTTTGTGTCATTCCAGCAATACTCTCCTTTTTAAATGTCGTTTAACGCTTCGGCATTTTGTAATTTTTTCCCCTCAAAATAGTGTTAATATATGCTGTTGCTGCTGTTACCAATTGCCGGTGATATTTTATTGTCATCCTAGTGGTTTGTCGTTTTTGTGGTTTAAATTGTCTCCGGCTGTCTGTCGGTTTCTCTGTTTGTCTGCCTGTCTGTCTGTCGTCATTTTACAACTTCTTTTTGCCGTTTTTAAAGGTGTCATAGACTTGCAGCAGTTACAGTGAAATGGCCATTGCAACAACAGCAACAGCAACAGCGGTAGCGACAATTTAACGCCGTGTTACATTTACTTACGTTGGCATGTTGGCTTTTTTCTTCTTCTTCTTCGTTTTCTTCTTATTGCTGAATAAAAATGCTTTTGTCTCAACATTATTACCAGCAACTAGCAATTCATCCTGCTATGTTGTAAGTTGCCATAAAGGCTTTTGCAATATGTTTTTGTATTCGTGCGTATGTATGTAGATATTTTTTGCCTGTGGACCACTTTCATACATAATTATTGTTGTCAGTTGTGTGCATTTGGCCGGTTTATTTTTTTTATTTTTTTTTTTTTTTTTTGTTTTGTCATCATTGTTTTTATTTTTAGGAATGTCTGCAGCAAATTATTGTGATTATGTTTCTTGCTTGTGTTTAATGTGTGATTAACATTCTTAACGACCAATAATTAGATTAAAGAGATTTATTTTTAAACTGCATTTGGGACATTTAAATAATTAAAAAAAAAATTGTCATTTCCAGCCGTTCGTATGGAAATTATGCTCAAAGCTAATGAGAGTTTAAACAACAATTTAATAATAAACTACTGGGCCCCACCGTAACGGCAACGTCTAGAACAGAGGCGTGTTCTTTGTCTACATTTTCGAACAAGAAGCCTTTAAAATCTTGCTCAACAAAAGAAGAAACAAAATGTTTAATCCAGTTGTCCGCAGATATTCCTGCAGGTAAATCAAGTTTTGCTTTGGCGTACCCTAAACTGTTGCTCTCTGGTTTCTAGAAGTATCGATTAAAAAGAGTACCGCCACAGTATTTGGATTCAAAAGTCGAGAAAGAGAATTAGGGAACTTTTGCAACTTGTAAAATCTGTAAGGGGGGAACAAATCTGCAAAGCTGGGATTTATTACAAAGAGGATCCTATAAGGATCTGGGAGTTGGAAAGCATATTCTTGGTTAAGACATTCTAGCTGCGATTTAATGTTAAAGACACATGAAGAGGCGTTATTGTTTCTTGAAAATATTGGTGCTAAGATCTAGCAATAGATGCGTCAAGTTTGGTCAAGTCTTCACGTGTTTTGTGAGCCTCAGGCTTAACAGCGTTTATGACTTGATGTGCTTGAAAGGCCTATTGCTTACAGAGAATATTAAATATCGCAACCTCTTCAGCAAGCCGTTTGAAAGTTCACTCAGTGGAGTTGGTCCACCATGTGACTATCATGTAAATCAATTATCCAAACAAGCACTTTTAGTTTCCGTCAACAAGGGGTTAATTAATGCTATCATGATCGATCATGCAGCAGCCATATAAAGGTGCTAGTAAATCGTTTAAAAACAAAGTTCATAAACACAAAGTTCATACTCTTAATCTGTGTCAGGGACCAGGTTTGGCTTTTTTTTACATTCTACACTCATACTAGAACAATCTGCCCGTTAGAGCACAGAAGTGTAGTGGTGCCTCACCTGATTTGGATCAGCATTAATAGAGGGCAGGCAATCTATTACTGTTTTATAGGGTAGAAACTCTCGAACTATTCAACAAGGCAACACATCTTGGACTGATCACTGTTGAGCTCTCTTTCCTCGATTTAATTATTATGTAAACTTTGCTGGTTCTTGATCATAAAACTGCTAGTGTTCCCATTTTTGTGCAATGTAGTACCTTCTTAGTTATCTATCAACATAATGTTGTCACCCAAAGGTCTAGATACTTGACAGGATTTGTTTTATACGACTATAAATTAAGAAAATTTGCGTTATACCACAAGCAGTGGTTCTAGTGGCGTTTTGTACACAGTCGTCATTGAGCAGTAACAGTCTGTAGGACAGAAGAGATATTGCTCGTACTATTTAGCACCCTTTCCTTATATCCATTTCGGTCTTAAGCAAATATTGTTAAATACTGATTGGCTGGTTCCCGTGTTTCCTCGCACTATCAACATCGCAAATATGTGATGTTGAGAGCCAAAAAAAAGCCGAGGGTTACAATAGACAATACAGAAGACAAGGTCCAGTATTCGATTTTTGATCAAGCAATTCTAAACGCTCTGACAAAGGCAGGCCATGATAGAGGAGAAGTAATTGAGTTTTTTTTTTTCTTAGTTAAATTTTTGTAAATAAAATTCGTCTCCAACCACGATTGTTTATGAAAACTTCCAGGCTTTACGGGATTATAACGGCTCAAAAGCGGAATCAAAATGAAGCCATAGTGCAAATATGTCATCAAATACCCAAATTCCCTTAAGCCTAAACAGTTTTAGAATTGTCCAATTAACCCGTGTTAATTGTAATTACAAACTTTAAGTTGTGAACTATTCACAGCTTCTTTTGCTCAAATCTCTGGCCCGTTCTTAGATTCAAAATTATAGTGTGTGTCTACTTTTGCCGTAGTTGGTTTCTAATATGTACATTAATGACAGCCTTTCCTTTTCACCAGTCAAACTGTCCATTAAAATTCTCATCATCATAGAGCAATAAAAATGTTTAAATTGATCATCTCCTTAATAAATATTTAACATCAACTATTTTACTAAGAAGAAATTGAAGTATAAAATATATTGTCATTATGTATAAGACATTTATATGGCAGCAATGGCTCGTCCGCAGAATCAAATGCTGATTTGAGAAAAACACAAAGCACAGATTACCGTGCGCTACCGCCAAATGCTTACTATGGTCAGTAGTTGTGTTTACACAAAATAACAATAATAGATGTGTAGTAAATACAAGTGATGATGCCTGCTGACTACGCGCTAGCGCACGTTCCACATGACCATAACGATGTACGGCTGCCGGCCAACCAACCTTAAATTTCCACGCCAGACAACGTCTTCAACTACAACAACAATTATGCCCAATGATACTAAGAATCTTTTATTTGGCATAAAACATTTTACAAAAATGGTAGAAAACCAAACAAACACCAAGAAGAAAAAAACAACTCCAACATGAAGACACATAAGAAACTGCTGCAACCAACACACGACCAAAAATATAAATATAAAAAACTGCAAAACTGCAGATAATAATTTCTTCGTGGAATTCATATGGTTGTCGACAACCCTGGTTTTGCATTGAAATATCAACAAAAGCTGAACAACATGTTGATATGCTTATAGTTCCTCCAAAAATGACAGCAGCTATAAAGGAAAAGGCAAGGAGCTGCAACAGAAGTAGCATATTTACAGATCTATGCACACAATCATAATATGGCAAACGGTATGGGAAAAAAAAATTAAAAGTGTCAAATAAAATAAAGATTTACCCTACAACGAGGGACTGAAAACTCAATACAACATCTTGTTCCGCACAAAATTTGTGCATTGGCTGGTAGAGGGAGAAGCAGATGTGCAGACAGCTTGTGGAATTAATTTGCACCATCCAGGTTGTGCGAGTAATTTTCCACACAATAAAATAAAACGAGGCACCTGAACTGGTAGTCAGAGGAGGACTAGACATTAACCAAACTTGCCTCCACATTCCCCACCATCTAGTTCCTGGCGAAGAACAGAAATCTAAGGCAAGACTACAATCTCCCGGGGTCATTTGGATGACCAAAAGCTCATTCTTGCGTTTTTATGCTTAACAGCCAAGAACGTTTCAGCCAAGCTGAACACCCCAACAGCAGGATCCTTATTTCCAGGTTTCCCAGGCACAAGTGGATCCTCATTCTGCCAATTAAGCTTTAATGAAGCTTTCAGACGAACTTGCCCAACCGAAGTCATACATTAATTTCCTAGACTTTTGGTTGAACAGAATTCCCCAGATTGGTTTCCCTGGGAAAGATAGAGATAGCGGCTGAAATATATTAGAAAGCAAGATTGCGTTGGCATGTTTGATATCTTTCTCGATTTCTTTCTGTACTGTTCTTTCTGTATTTTTACAAACTACACAAACTACTCTTCTTCTTCTGTTGCCGATAACTGAAATGAGACTTAGAAAGAAACGACAGGAACTGCTGAACCTCAATATTTAAAAACGCTCCCTATAAACATCTCACTGAGGGGACTATTCGTGGTGTGTGTGTGTGGATACATTTGAGAAATCAGTTCAGTCCATTAACAAAGAAGTCACGACGTCAGTTGTAGTAAAAATACAATTCTTGGGTGTGGATTTTAGACTTGTGGCATCATTGGCGCATAGTTTTTAGTCACAGTCAACGTTCAGCCCAAAATGTCGATAATTATTTATTTGTTTTCATGTGAAAACGACGACAGTGCAAATTAGGACACAACTCCTGCTTAACTGGCCATTCTGTAGGAGCAACGCAGGCTTATGGCTGGCACCTTTATGCATCATAATTATGCAAAATTGAACATTTCAAAGCCACAGTGTTGCATTCCATAAGTGAAACATAATATTGACTGGATATTTGAAGTAACCAGAAACGTGACACCCGGTTTGTCATAAGTAAATTTCATTATATAGCCTTTATGAACTGTAGATTTCGGCCAGAATCCTTGCAAGCGCTTCAAAGAATGACATATGAATGTTCAAGTCATTTTTTTGTGCTTCTTTCTGGCCTACAGATTTTCATTTTTGATGACCAAATTCAATTTATAAAATCCCTATTGCTCTGTAGACTGTAACTGGCTGCAATGCGCTGTCAGCGGTTACAAACGAAACGAGCTGTTGAAACCGTCTTATAAAAACTCTGCACCTTTTGGCGAAAAATGTCAGCAAACATATACTTGTACACACGAAGGATGATGACAACTTCTGTGGAATATGTGCACTTTTTTATTGGTTTACTCTTCACCTCCTTTTGACTAATGTATGCGCATACTTGACAGTGTCATATTGTAAATGTGAAACGTGATGCCACTTAAGGTGAAAAGCTGCTCTTAGTTTTTTTTTTTTTTTTGCCATTCTTCCTCTTCTTTTAATTTCTACGTTTTGCTTCCTTGCATTTTGGTATGCCTGTTGCACTTAAGTTTTTTAGTTTTCACTTTAGTTTTTATTTTTTTTTTTTTATTTTCGTCATTCTGCAGGCGAAAAGTATGAAATGTATGCCGGTAACTCCTCATGATTGTTTGCAGCATGTTAGAAGTGATGTTCGCCTTTTTAATAGTATGTTTAAACAAATCTTGTAGACCTTATCATTAGGCATACTTTTAAAGTAGTGCTACTTGCTGGGGATTGAATTTTTTCTTCCTCCTGGTGTTTTGTGTTTGAAGGCCTGTCGACGATGCTGTTTTTGCCAAAAGCTACAACATGTAGCACACGCTTTAGTAGTCAAAGGTGCCTTTTTAACATACACGCGACACACATACATACATATAAAGGAGACGAGGAGCACAAAAAGCCAAACTGCCATACCTGCAATACAAAAACAATTCGTAGCTTAAAGTTGGCATTCAGCCTCCTTGTCGTCGTCGTCGTCGTTGTCGTTGTCAGCGTCGTCATCACCAGCCACGGAATTAGTGATGATGGTGATCAGCCAACGCTGTTTTTATGTGTTTGAAAAATACCCTATAGGTATTTAAAAAAGTTGTCGAAAGTTGGGAGTATTTGGAGATAAAATTTTCACAAATAAAAATAGTTTAGCACTAGAAATACACAAATATTTGATAAAAAAAAATAATACATTTTAAACCAAGAGAGTTAAGATTTCTAGAGGGGCTATTGTTTGCAAATTCACAGCAATTGGGCCAACAATTCAACATGTTTTAATAGCAAAAGATTTGTGTTTCAGAAGTGTATCCTAACGGCTTGTGATATAAGAATGCCTTTAATATATTGTACCGGGGTTGTTCTATTAAAATAAAGCTATAAAAAATTTCTATATGGATTTTGGTTTCAGAAGTTTTAATTCTTATTTTTAATAGAATATGGAATATTCACTTCAATGTATTTTAGTTTGGGCTTACTCCTCTCTCTTTCTCTCTCTCTCTCTCTCTCTCTCTCTCTCTCTACTATTTGCTGTTCCCTTGGGATCGGCAGAAAAAACAATTGAAGTGATCACTGCGCTGTCTGACCATCTACTCACAAAAAAAAATCTTACCCTTGAAATTCTTGTATTGCGGTCAATGTAAAATCTTTTTCTTGCCTTCTTTTTGGTCCGATTTACACCCAGAAAACAACATTTGCCTAAAGGATTGCTTCTTCTGGTGCCAGTGCCTTTCTTTCGCATTTCTTTGAGTAACGCAAGTGTTGGAAATAAATTGTCGCCAATGAAATGCTAAGGTAGCACTTAAGGGTATTGGCACAATTTCTGCATTTCTTCATTACCCTGATACGTCCCTCTTTGCCTGATATGGATCAAATGCAATAAGGTAGCTTTCCTACAACCGTGTTTCCCAAAATACTCAAGCTTTGCTTCATCATCAGCGATACTGGTTGCATGGCTAGAAATTGCTTCAATAAAAATTCTTAAAGATGAGGGGTAAATGGACGTAACTTGAAGAACTAAAGCTGGCCTTACACTGAAAATGCAGCGACTTCGTGATGGTGTCAAATCTGTTTGTTGCCATTGAATTTGGGCGCCTATGAGCTCAATCAATTTGTCATCGAAGAGATGCTCAAAGTCCCGAACTGTGATTTGAGATGTTTCGGCTTGTGGCTGCCTTTTGATTTCCTTTTGCTTCTTCTTATGCTCTTTTTTTCTTTTGTTGTCTTGTGGTTCAGTCATTGACTCTTCGTATTTTAGCAGATGCCAAAGAAGCATCGGCACAAAGAATTAAATCTGCTTCGATTTCCTCTTTTGAGTCTTCATCAGTCCAGACTTTTACATCTGGAGGTTTGCTGTAAAACTCCTTTGAACTATTTTCTTGCTCTTAAATATCCAAAATTTCCACAACGCTAAGAAATTTTGCTGATAAAAAAAAACCGAAAACAAAAATGTCGTTGTGTCATAGTGGCGTCACTGGACGGCAACCAAATATATATATTCAACAAATACGTATTTCTTTTAGAACTACTCTACAACTATATTTTTATATTATTTTTAGGGTACATTTACAAACATAATTTAATAAGTTTTGAGAGTCATTATTCTCAACTTGTTCACACACGGAACTCTTTGAACCAAAATGTTGAACCAAATTTTTAATAAAACAAAGTAATTCACACAAAAAACTCTTAAAATTGTTTTGTTTGGGTCTGTGCAATAACAACGTTTCACCAGCAAGTTGTAGATGCCCATCTTTTTGTCGTCATATGGCAACACTATGGGAATTTGGGACAATCAAGTCATTACTTGATTACTTCCAAGCAACTTAGATGATAAATAGTATGAGACTATTGTTAGATTTAGTACAACACAATATCAAGTCTTCGCTGGAAAGTCTTTATATTATTGAAAAAGTCATCATATTCTCTCATATTTAATCAGTCAAGACCTACAAATTTTTTTAACTTAAATAAAATCAATTAACTTTTGTGTTATATTATTTGCAAATCTGAAACAACTTGAATTCTTCTATTTGTTATACAGGGAAGAAAATGTTAATTTTACGCTCTGGCAAATGGTACCCGTAATTTTACCAGAAGTGCCTCAGGTTTGGTTAATTTTAATCCAACTTGTACTCATAATATTTAATCAACCAAAATATTTATCTTTTCATATCGATTTCAACGCAAAACGTCGCCATTATTAATTAACTACCGGAAATTGTTGTCATTCAGAACATCTTCACGAATACAGGAATTTATAAAAAATTTTTTTTTTTTGTTTTTTACATAAAATGTCAAAGAAAAAAGAAAAGAAAAGATGTGCCCTGTTCCACCAAAAACCATAAGACAAAACAATTTAAATTTCTGTGCACAAAAGACATTGAATTATATGATTGCGACTCTTGAAACTGGAATGAAGAAAACCAAAAACAAAACTGTCAACGCCAAGTTATGTCAAATGTATGATTTGACATACAAGTTGTTACCTTTTGATGTTGAACGACAAACAAAAGAAATGTGTACAACCATTATCGTACTACCAAAAACAGAAAAATTTAGCAAAAAAAAAAAAAAAAAAACAAGAGGCAAACTGAAGCAGTTGAAAAATGGTTGCTATGCATTTTTTTACGGATTGTTTTATAACACAATGACAAGAACCAAAATAAACCCCAAAGAATGTCAAAATTAAAACAGATTCAAAAGCGAAGAAGAAGAAGAAGAAAAAAAAGGAAATATCATCAAAATTGTTGAGAGTGCAATGAAACAATTTAAACAAGTTGACTGAATGTAAAACCAAAATGACTGACAGTTGCTTGTCAAACCACTGAATGTCAGCAGCATCACAAACAGCATTGTTGTCATCGTCCTCGTCCTCGTCATCGTCATCGTCATCGTCGTCATCATCAACATGAGTACAACTCCTGTCATTATTGAATATTTTCGGAGAGATGTCAGCACGGTATTATAATTTAATTTTTTTTTTTTTTTTGCTCTTTCATTTTCTCTGCTTTCTGGTAATTTATTTGCCTTTATTTTGCTCAAGTTCAGGCGAACACTCATATATATTCGGCAACCATTTTTGTTGCAAATTATGCAAGTTTCACAGAAAGCTGCTACAATTTACCAAGGTCTAACACAGCACGAAAAAAAAAAAGAACAGAAAAATGTATATGCCGCTTCTACAAACAGCATAATGAGATGGTTTTGGTTTTGGTTTTGTTTAAGCCAACGGCAGCAAATCTTTCTCTTGATTATCCATCCAATCTAGTCGTTTTTTTTTTGTGTGCTTCTTTCCGATGTCATTGCATCAATCCGACTTTCCAAACGTTCAGTCATCCAGTCAACCAACCATGTATCCCTTCATGACCAGGTTTATAAGTTTTAAAACCCCTACAAACATAATAAACGACCGCTCAATTTACATACAATGACCATCATCATCAACATCAACATGAATGTCATGTGTCTTTTTTGATGACTAAAGGGAACTGCCAGTATTCAAGTACCTCCACTTGTATAAATAAATCTTATATTCGTTCATCACCAGAATCCATACACACATTTATATTGGCATCATGCATAAATCCAGGACTCTTTTTTTGTGCGCATTTTTTTTTTTTTCTTTTTTGTACTTTCAAGAGGCAGCTACTGGATCTACGCATAATGCGAATAAGTAGTCGGACACTTGATCTTTTGACGTTTCGAATGTTTTGTTTACTGTTTACGCAAACATGCCATCATTACAAGCAACAGCAGCAGACAGAAATTTCAACATATGATTTCTTACAATGTGGGCTTCGGAAATCCACAGACCTAAATTAAACGTAAAGAATTTCGATATGATTGGCTGCTGATCTTGGATGGAATTTTTATTGGATGGCAAGTCCATAGAGTAGCGTAAGGGGCTAAAATCACAAAGGATTTGAGTAGTTTGCCACAAATTACAAAGAGCCATCCTGGTGCGAGGTTTTCAGGCTACCAACTCTGGTGCCTCATCTTGCTTTTATTGGCTATAGAATTACTGGCAGAGGGAGCCTGAGCTCTGGAACAAGGTGTTTGTGTTATCTTTTCACATAACACAAGAAGTTGCCTCATATATAAGTGCGCCTAATGTTCGGGGCTACACCTTGTTGACATTGCTCGAGCTCTATTTACAGTAATCAGAAACCCCATTACCTGAAATATTCCACTTACTCCAAATTTTAGCTGAGTGCACCAAGTTTTCATTCATTTGCAAAACTGTAGCATCAAATGTTGCAACAAAAAATTAAAAAAAAAAAATAAACATCCAAGCATTTAGTACAACTCAGTCATTGAGTCAGTCATTCAGTCATCAAGCACAATCTGCAGCCTATCCAGAGACTGCTCTTATATTGTTGCCGTATGTGTGTTTCGGTATGTAAAAAGTAACAGAACTGGTGGTTTGTAGTACTTGAAAATAAGTTTTTGTTTTTGTTTGTGTGTGTGTGTGTGTGTGTGTGTGTTTTAAGGATTGACGCACAAGATTGACAACATGTCGCAGCATGGTTGAAACCTTTGATTGACATGAGTAATCAACCAACAGAAATGTCAACAATTCAAGCAAAAGAATGATGAATATCAATGTTTCAGATTAAATCCATAAAAATGCAGCTTTAGGGGCAAACTGTTTTAAGCTGGAGTCAAACGTAATATAAATAAATTTTAACAACAACCACAACAGCAGCACCACCACCAGCACCAGCACCAGCACCAGCAACAAACAACCAGCCAACAACACCAAAGATTTACGTTTCTTAACTGTTTAATTTTGGGGATAAAACGCATATTGTTGATGCAGTAGTTATTGTAGTTGTTGTGTTGTTGTTGCTGTTGCTGTTGCTGTTGCTGTTTTGCCAGTGTTCATCATTTACAAAATACTTTTGATAGACATCAAGGTTTTCCATTGGTGACATTTAAAACATGCAACAGGACGATTGACTGCTTGCCTGCCCCAAGTAGTCTGTTTTCTTTCTTTGTTGCTGGGCATATTGTTGTTTATTAATGCTGTTGCCATTGTGATTGTTGGCTTAAATTTAATCAGTAAGAAAAGTTTATTTGTTTTTCAAAATGAACACACACACACACACACACAAACAAACACGAAATCAAGTAAATAATTTTTCCAAGTTCTCTTATTTTTCCATCACACACAAACAAACCAAAAGAAATTGTAATGTGATGTCGTTTTGTCAGTGTGATTGACGAGCAAATGCTGCTGCTGTTGACACATAAATATCGCTTTTTCTTATTTTTAAACAAACTGACACAAAAATTTTATTCATTATTTTCCATTTGTATGCGATTTTTTTTTTTTTTTTGGTCTTATTTTATTTTGTTTCTTTGGCTTAAGGGTTCATCCTGCAAATCCTGCATTTAATTCAAGTCCATTCATTGCATGATAAGTTTTTGTTTTTTTAGCTTAAAGATACGAAAATTTTAAATTGGCCATTATCTCACCATAAATCTCTGGCGAAATTGGCAACACATAACTTATGGTTTAAGCCAAGCAAAAGGGTTATTAATTTGAAATTTATTGAACTGCAGTGACATGAAATTAAATGAAAATTTTACCAGCTTAATAAGACAAAAAGACAGTCAGCCATGGAACAACATGTTATAAAGATGGCGGCGTGACTTGTACGCTACGAAAGCTGGATGGTGTAGGAATCCTTCCTTGTTCCGATTTAAATAGTTTCGGTTTTTTATGTAAATACGGTAAATTTTTCCTAGTTTTTAACATCACACATATATCAGAAAATGTCCTTAAATACTATTAATTCATTATTTACTTACATTTTTCGATATGTATGATGATACAAACTGAAAATTTAGCGCTAAGAAGATTGAATTTATTAATTAAATTCATACTTGCATTTGTAGAACTTAAAACTTTTGTAAATTCTAAAATATGGCAGCCTCAAGCATATCTTCTACAAAACCAACCAGCTGACTGCTAAAGGGAAAAAGTGAATCACGGACATTTCCAAACGAACCAAAACAATTTTTTTTAATTTTTATGTCTCAGAAAACCAAATTTTTTACCACAAATAATTAAAAGACGCACCATGTGAAATACATGAAAACCTCTTTATTGAATTTTATATGAAATAATTAAAGGAAACGGTCAAGTGATTTCAAATAGGGGGTTATATATCTGAATATCTGAATTGACAGGACTGGCCTGTACATAAACTTCCACAAATTTCGTATCCGTTAGGTATCATTCTTGGTCACGCCACGTATTTGAGATTTACAGACAATTCTAGTGTGTACAAGAATTTCTATAGGAAAATATAGAATATTAATTTCCAGGTGTTAATTGAGTTTCATTTAAATTTAAAATATAATTTAAAAAGGTTTCAGAGTTGCAGTCATATGTTATTGTTAAAGCGCTTCATATTCATATTCTTCGTAAACAGCTGTTCGTTCGCCAGTGCTTCCATTAAAAATTTAAAAATCTACATAAATACACATCCCCACCGCTATAAACATTTCTGTCAGTTTTTGCATAAAGATTTGAAAAAAAACTGTCCAAAAGAAACGTGTATTTTTAAAGCAAAAAAGCAAAATTTCAAAAACATACGGAACAGGTAAATTTTAACTGAAATATAAATGAAATGAAACTTAATGGAGCTGCACAAAACCGATTTAAATAGAATTTATTCATAATTATAATATATATAAGAAGTTAAAAACAGGTCTTTGTCTTATGATTTCATAAAACATCTCTTTGTGTGATACAGCAAAAACATGACCATCTGGACCTCCCTAATCAAGATTGAATGCTTATCTGGACATATTGTTTCTTTACATTAAATAGGCTAAAGTCAACTTTATAATCTGGTTGTCCTATCAGCTGTTTTTTAATGTTAATCTCTATTATAATTGTTATTCTCGTTTTATGTTGGTTTTTCTCTTGTTTTGCTGTCAAGCCGAAATATTTTGCTACTTGGTGTTTCCTTGTTTTCTTTTCTGAAACATAGAAAACATTATTTTATTTTGTTCTTTCTAAATGAAATGTTTTATTTAAGTTTTTAATAAATATAATATGGTATATCATTGGATAGGTTTTTAAAAAGTATTATTAATAAAAGAATAATCTGCTGAAGTTGTTATTCTGTAATAGTCCGTATCAATTGTCTGAATTATACAGTCATGTCCACATATTCATAGAAAAGAAATTATCGTGATTTTCGAAGTTGATTTTAATGAAAATCGCGCCAGTTAGCAAAAGCTCCGGTACCCTATTTAGCAAACACACATCGTTGTATGCCGTCGTTTCTGGTCCCATCCAGTTCACGACGTTGAACTCATCACGTTGAACTGTTGGCCGATGTATTGAACTTTTGAGAGCGATATAAAATTGAATGCTTTGGCGTCTCGTGCGCTCACGTTCAGCGAAGATAGTGTCAGTAGATGTTGCATAAACTTTTCCTTCAAACGCTTGTGGTGGGCTTGATTCATGCCGAACGCTGAAACCGTTGGCGATTGCTGGTGCATGCCCAATCATGATCTTTGGCAGGCCAAGCTGATTAGCCAATTTGAACAACGTAATTTCAGCCTTATAAGTTTGTCAACCTCGGAAGTCTGCACTAATGCTGCTTTCTCGTGTAAAACCACTTCGAGAAACGAAAACACTTGTGGTTTGCAGGACAGCATCAAATAGTTCAAGTGATTTTGAATCAACTCGTGATTTGAAACTGGGTGATATTCAGAACAGACCTGGTAATATCCTTTTATGGAATGTCAGCTATTGAAAAACTAAACCGGACTATTGAAATGTGCAGTCAATAGGTTTTTATTTATTTATTTTAATTATATTGTATATATTAAGTAAACTGGAGAACAACAAACTCAGATTAAGCCACCAGATTGTGGGTAAATATCTCATAATCATATAATTATAAAATGATTGTAAACTATAATTTTAAAACTAAAATGGGGCTAAATTATTAGAGGAACCCCTAAAATGATTTGTAAAATTATGAAATATTTAAGCTGCTGTCTAACAAAACAGACACTCACTGGCAGCAATTAGTCTTAGCAACCAAAACTAACTATTATAGATATTATTTTACACAAATTTTTCATTGCTTTAATGTCAAAACATTGTTGGTTACAGTGTGTGGTGACTTGAAGCAGCAACACTGTCACAACCTATCATTGGTGCATCATATTTCTTTCACGCTTCGTAGATGTCAATCTTATAAAACATGTTTAAATATTAAAACCACTGACATATAAGCAACACTTTCCCCACACTACTGGCTTGCCACATTTTTACATTTTCAATTGCCACGCAACCGGGCTTAAGAAAGCTGTACGTACGTACGTCCGAGCGCTCAACATCCAAAACCACGACAACATATTCATCACATTTAACGTGTCATAATTTTTTTTTCCTTTTTTGCAGTTTCTGTTTTTTTTTTTTTATTAATGAAATACTGTGAGTGCGCTTGTGATTTTTTAAACCAACATAAAGATACCGCCACGCCTTGGCTACAACAAGCGAAGCCATAAAGGAAATGAAAAAAGATGGCAGCAGGAGGAGAAAAAACACTACTTAACTAATGCTGCCACCAATACAACAACTGATTAGTTTTTTATGTTACACAACAATATTTTCGTCTTCTACTTTTTAAGTACAAAATACATACACCCCAACACACACAGACATCTCATCATTAGTATGATGACCATCGATCAAAACTGTCAGCGCTGTCAATCATTTTGTTATTTATAGCTGGAGGTTAAAGGAAGACGTCACATTGTTCAAATTGTTTCGACAACAAACGGTTGGAAATTGCCACACTAACTAAACGACATGAAATCATTGCAAATCAGAGCAACAAAGCAAATAACAACAACCATCAACGGCAACAAAACTTTATGAATTGTGTACAGATAGTCAATTGCAACAATAACTGGCGCATATCAAATATGAACAGAAGAAAGCAAACAAAAAAACAACAACAAAAAAACTACAACAGATATAGAAAAAAACAAATAAATAAATAAATGAAAAAATGTATAGATACGGTGTAAACTTTGGATAAAGAACAGCGTCAGTGTTGGCCGTCCCACAGACGGCACACACACACACACACACACAGAAAACACAGCCGTAAGTTTTTTCCACCGCCATCGTTCATCATCATGACGTTGATATCTTTTTGAATGATGGGTAAACGTTAGCGGTTGTTTTGAAATAATCACAACAACAGCAACAAAAGCAAAAGCTATAAAAAAAACGTCTGGGCATGCAGTTTGTGGTCACTCGGGGAGACAGCCGGACAGACGCAGTCGACGCTTACACTTATGAACAGGGCTAAATTGCGGTGATTTCGGTAAGAAAGTCTGAAAATATGGTGGCGTCTAAAGTCAAGAAAATTACGTCCAAAAACTACATACATACATACATACATACATACATATATGTATATGTGGGCAACGAAAATATTTTTTATTAAATCAAAATAATTTTTGAAAAAATCAAATTAATCATTTACATTTACATTTACAGACAGTTGATTGAAGGGGGCCAAAACAGTTTCGCAACAGCTGAAATTAAAAGCGCATCTGAATATTTATTTTAAAGTTTTAGTCCCCCTTCAAAAGTATAATATTTATTTTTCACATTTCGCGACTTTATCTGACATGAATTCGACGAATTCGATATCTGCAGATTTGTTATAACTTTTGGCGCATACCGGCAAATAGCTGTTCATGAAGAAGTTCTCCACATTTGTACTGCAATTAAAACTGACTTCTAAGAAATATTTGACTTAGTTTTTCTGTACAATTTGGCCAGACGTTTCAAGGTCCAAGCGAAAAGGATTTAAGGACAACTACAGAAACGTTGAAGAGTCGTTGCATTTTCAAGAAAAGATTTTATTTAAAACTGTGACTTTTACAAAAGTCCTTAAAGCTGCTTTTGAAAAAGCATCTTTTAAAAAATTATCTGTTAAATACTTTTATAAAAATAATGTCATTTCTAAAGAGGTACAGTTTTTTTTTTTAAGCAGCGCTTTTTTTAAAAAATAGTACTTTTTGAAAACAGTTTCTTTTGGAAAAAGAACCATTCTGTAAAAACATATTTTTTTTAAAAAAGCTTTATATATAAAAATTAAGTTTTTGATAGAAGAAATTGCTTAAAAAGTACCTTTAATGCAAGTACTTGTTTGAAAGGGTTTCTTTTTTTAATGTAAAAAGTTTTGAAAATAAATAAACTTTTTAAAAAACTTATTTTATTGGAAGTTTTTTTTTCTTTTCTTTAAATATTTCTTTTGTAAAAGCACTCGTATGCAAAAAAAGTACCTCCGTCAAGAAAATTGTTTATTTTTTGCCAGCTGTCAGATAAAAGTAGATTGTGGAAAAAAGTACCTTTTTGAAAATAGTACATTTAAAACAAAGATTGTTTGTTGAAAAATAGGAATGCTCTTAACACAAAAGTTTTTTGGCAAAAGTCATTTTTTTTTGTAAAGTAAATGACTTGAATTTATTATTTTTATATTAGAATTATAATTAATTTAAAATAATAATGTTTTTGGAATCATATACATATTTTTTTCTATAAGGAGCGTCTTTAGGAATCCTTTTCAAAACCATTTCTATGTAGTCACAATTAATTTTTTATGGGAAAATAGTTAGAGTTTTGCCTGTTTGGATATTTATTCTGCAGACATTAAAATTAATGAACTTTTTTTTAAAGGAAAATATAAGACAAAACATTAATTTTACGAATTTTTTCATACTTATTTATATATTTATGTGAAACTGAAACGAGTACGAAACGAGATATATATATTTAGTATTATTATTTAGTAATAATTTTCTTTTTCGGTTTTGAGCAACACGAATATATTGTTTTGGGTTTTATGTTTTCAAATTTATTTTGTTTAATTTCTCAAATATTTCATAATCAAATAACAATAAATCTTTCTCTTATGGTTTTGGTTGTTCTTGCTTATAATTCCTGGGCCGTATGCGATTTGATGCCCACATTGTACAAGCAGTTCTAACGAAAAATCCTTATAAACAGTAGCCAAAAACTATGCAACAACAACAGCAACAACAACAGCAACAACAGCAAAAGCCAAAAGCTGATATAAAATTTATTGCAGATACAATAAAAACCGTTTTCGAAATCCTATTGTTGCTAAGATTCGTATTGAGATTTATGTGTTGTTTCTTTAACTTAAATAACAGTTAAAATGCCAATACAAAACAATCAGCTTTTAACAAATGTCGTTATTATATTTTATTGAACAACATTTTTTACTCACAAACACACACAATCACAATCACACTCACACTCACACTCACACGACAAACCCAACAACCAATAAAAACTTTAAACAATTTCTTCTAAAAGTTTGGGTACTTTTTTGGCGAGCAAAAACCATTAGAAAAAAAGTTTGTCGGTAGCTTCAACTAACGTCAATGTTAGTTCCATTCAAGATCAAATAAAGCGCCATAAACTTAAATATGGCTTTTATGTTTTAAATTATTTCTAAGAAATTGAGGGATTTGCCTGCTTCCAAACTCAACATTTAACAATGAAACTGTTAAGGAAGCATAAATCAAGGTCAGTTTATTGAAAACATAAAAATGACAACTTCTTAATAATAAGAAACAAACAAAAAAAATTAAAAAAACAATTATTGCTATCATGGAAATAAAATGACTGAATAAGTTTTTGAATGAGCCGAAAATGAACTGAATAAGTTTTTGAATGAGCCGAAAATAATTCGTTAGAAACATTTGGCGAAATAATATCTAAATAGTATTTGTTATTGTAAAAAAAAGATAGATTGATTCTGCTATTCGTATTCGTTGCACAATTTATGTTGCAATTTAGGACACAAGTGTCAAATTTAAACTTTTCTATACACTTTTCCTTCATATTATTTACTCTGGTGGAAGGCAGGAAAACGCTGTTAGCGGATTTCGCCCTTGGCAATAAAGTACCAGTATTTACAACACCGCAACAACAAAGTTTTGTTTACCACGCTGTGGTAAAATAACCACACAGAAAGCTGTAGTAAACACTTGTGTTAAATGTACCCGAATAAGCACTCAATTATTTGTTATTTTTAAATAAAAGAGTCTAATTTTCGTTGAATGAATTCTGGAATTATGTATTCGTAATATAAAAGTTTTCTTTTATGACGAAATATTTAAATTTGATTTCATATTAAATTCAATAAATTTTATCGTGTTCATTAACACGCGATGCCCAATGAGGCCAACTCCGATTTAAAACGTTTAAAGTTGTGCTACATTAGCATTGTTGAATAAATTAAGGTGGTTTCATGTTGCAAAAATTTTTCTAATAATTAAATTTTTTTTATTTTTACTTTTCTTTTAGGAAATTTTTTACCTGTTTTTATTAAAAATTTGTAATTTGCTGCATTTGTAGAATGATAAAACTGTCAGTTACCTTCACTCGCCCTTTCGTTGCCAGAATGAAGATTTTGAATTTTTTATTGAAATTATTATTTTTAAAAATAAAATTTAACAATATTTTTTTCAAAACTGAGATTTATTTGTGTGGTGTAGACGAGCAGCTCAATTGCAAAAGAACAAAAACTTCAGACTTTAGTACATTGACGGGTATTTTATATATGTATGTACATACACATGATATATTATTTAACAAATGTTCATGCTATAATTTAAAAATTATTTGTACTATTTTAAAATAAATAAAACCTACATAATATTATAAGCAATAAAAGCCCAGGAATTATTTTTATTGGATCTCATAAATGTAAAGTTTATAAATGTATTTAAACATTTTAAATAAGTATTTTATTATCAGAAAGTGTTTTTATGCACTTTGCACTTATTTACATATTATGTACCCAGTAAATTATAATATTACTTTTTTGCAAATAATGAAAAATTATATATAAATATTTTGAATTTTTTTTTTTTCTAAAATTAAGATTTTTTTCTGGCAAATAAAGATTTTTAAGGGAAAATTTCTGGTTGTAAATATGCATTTACAATATAAATTTTACATATTACATTTCTCGGGACAACACACTCTCTCTCTCTCTCTCTCTCTCTCTCTCTGTGTGTGCCTTCCTCTCTTATACTAGACATTGTAGTTATTTCTTTTATATTATTATTAAAATGAAATAGTATTTATTGTATGAACACATATTTATAAATTTTTTGGTAGCTTAAAACCAACCTCAAATACGGCTAAAGTGATGTCAAACAACCGTCAGTTTATTTTCGCTTTTTTTTTTTTTTTTGTATGACTGCAATTTAAAAAGAAATAAAATGCTCAAATAATTATCTTAATAACATGAAGAGAGAAAAAACCAGTTAATAGCAATTTATGGTTTAACTCAATTGACAGCATAATTTGTGCCTTTTTTGCACATTTTAATTGCCTGACAATTTCAAATATAAGCGTTATAAATTTAAATTTAAGTCAAATATCAGCACAAAAAACATTATTCTCCCACTTAAATGAATGTTTATTAATGTCAACGGGAAACTGAAAAGAGGCGGCAGTTGCTGAGGCCGCCAGCCAACGTCACAGCTCCAGCAGCAAAAGTCCGCTCTGTCACACAAATTTAAATACGAACATTTAGCATTTCTACACTTGGACGCAAAAAAAAAAAACTGAACAAATTAAATGTTTTTTTCTTCAATTTTTATGGTGATACAACTTAAAATTTTTAAATTGCTGTCTTTTTTATTAATTTTTTTGTGTTCAAAATAAAATGTGTATCATTTTGTGATTATGGGGCTGTTGTGTTGTTTGAATTTAGATGAAATCAAATTTGCATTAATTTGTTAGCTTCCAACGAAACACACACACACAAACGTGAAGAGTGCCATAAATTTAACTTGATTACAATTTATTTCGGCCATAATGATATTAACGACAAAAGCTTTGACAATGTTTAACCAAATTCTTTGTTGCCGCTGAATTCGTTTCGCACTCTGACTTGAAATGTATGTTTGTATGTAAAATATTTTATATTAAAATTTATTTGGTTAAATGATGGCGCATTTGAAATTCACTTGTCACAGTTTTGGCCATTAAATAACAATGCGTCTTATTAAAATGACTTGAAATATCGAAAACAAAAAAAAAAAACGAACTTGATTTTTAACGTATTAACGAGGTTGCCAAATACGCCGCTTAAATGACTCCACAACGCCATAACATTTCCCAAGGTATTGCAATATCAGTTGACAAACAATAATTTTATCGGCAAGTTTAAAAAAAAAGTGGTATGAAATATGACTCTTTGCTATAATTTATAGCACAATTTGGTAAGTATTGCTTCATATATATCAAACGTCAGTGTTGTTTGGATTAAAATTTGTTTTTATTTTAAATTAAAAAAAGGGGAAAATTTACGGGTGTAGTTATTGGTTATAGTTGTCACATTTAAGCTTAAAACCTGGTCTTAACATTATAATAATTTGGCTATGAAATCGTAATTATAATGAAAACAATTTTCGTGCCATTGAATGTCCTTTTCTGGCCGATATAAAGGCATTTGCTTTGCTGCTTCTTGTGTTACTTTTGATGAGATTTATGTGACAAACTGTATAGTTTTTTTCATGTGCCTGACCACATTTATTTAACAGCCCATGGAGACACCCATAGATGTAGTGTATTGCACGCGAACAAGAAAAATGGACCTACTACTAACAGGCATTTGTCTTCTTACATTGTAAGAAAGAGAAAATATCTCTGCAGGTAGTTTATTCTATAGTAAGAGAGAGGGAGAGCGTGAAGAAACTCATCGGTGGCACTAGAAAATAATTAACAACGAAGAGAAAAGGAGAGCTATTAGTTGTGGATACTTGTTCCGAAACTTCTTAAATTGTAGGTAACAGGAAACGCAGAGCTGTGCCCTGTAGTATTATAGAGTATTCCAGGTATTCGTTCTCTCACACACAGCTGCATTTATTGGTCATTCATTATATAACATCTTTTGTAAATTTTTGTTTTGATGAATTTCTGGATGAACAGCAGATGAGTAAATTATGATCTTTACGCTGGGGGGACAGCCAGCAGTTTCACGGCCGCTGCATTACCAATCGTCAGTAAAGAATGGGACTCATTAATTTGATTCTTCTACTATAACTTGGCATCACTTCGCAAATGAAAACAATAATTAATGAACCCATTAGCTGGCCCATTAATTTTTAAATTCTTTAAGTCGAATAAACGGTCAGTTCAGGCTTCATTAATTATTGTACTTTCGGTCGATTTGTGGCAAACAAACATTAATTAAACGGGTTATTTTTTCAGACTCATAGAAAAATAAAGCGCAAAAAACGTCGATTGTCATTAATCAAGCTTGAGTCAAAAAGTAAATACTTGATTTTTTTTTTGGTTTATTTAAATATGAGTCTTGGCACAGGTTGGAAGGGGTCTGAAAAGTATCAATATTTGTCGACTACTACAGCGGTTGAGGCGAATATAATCCTACAAACCGGTAGTTGTCTATGATGTAACGACAGAATTTTTGCTTATGAGTAGCCCTACAGAAAAGAATTCAGTACTTTTTGCGTTAAGTGCAGTTTTAGTTTGAAGCCAATTAAAATATTAAGGATTTCTATTTTCAAACTTCCGAAGAAGGAGTATGAAAAAAACGAGTTCACCCAACAGTACGATTCTCTAAGTCGATCATAGGCTAGATGTGTCATTAATATAGAGTACGTTCCATACAAACGTATATCAATATTGGGTTTTGTGTGGACGAAAAAAAAACCAAATTCTTGGAGAAAGCGGTGCTTCTTAGCGCCCACTATAATGGTACTATATATACCTATACAAGTATCAAACACTCTTTTCGATCTTTTCAATCTTTCCAAATCTTTCGAAAAGAGTCTTTCTCATCAACAGTTAACTGATATCGCATTACAGGATCTTGAATTCTCTACAACATTATACTTGAACCATTTTCAAAATCGATCGTGTTCAGTTCCGCCTTCTGAAAGGAATCTTATTAACAATGATCCCTGGCAATCTTTTACATGGGAAAATCATTTTAAAATGTTTGAAAATCTCTTGTTCTAAAATTTGCGATTTTCTAATAATAATTTTTTTTTCTATTGAAGTTCTAGTATTTCTCCGGACAATTTTCTGTTTTCAAACTGGCAGACAAAATTATTTAACATGAATATGGACGTGTTTCTTTTTGAAAGAGTTAAATAATTATTGAATATCTCGAATTGATTTACTATTAATATTTGTGCAAAATTAAACAGAGTTGCCACTAACTATTCCTGGTAAAGTTCATTTGAGTTACCCTACCGTTTATTACTTGCATTGCCAACTCTTTTTATATTACACCCGTCCTTGATTTTTTACACATTTTTGTTTCAATTGAGTGAAGAAAGTTGCAGAAAACTTATAGTGTTCGAACAAAAACTGCAAAAATCTGTCAAACTATGTCCTGCATTGTTCCTAATTGCCAACTTTAATTTTAGCATAAAGTTATTTGACATTAATTTTTGTCCACTTAGAAAAACACAAATTTCCCCATAAAAATGAAATTCGTATATGACTTTTATTATATGTATTTCATATGGCAGCTTTGATTTGCCACATAAATTTATCACCACGAGCGAATCGCGGTACAGAAAAATTTATTAGGACAAATATTTTGTTTACAGTAATTAAGAGTATCTGAATTTGGATATTGAACTTAACGAAATGACAAATTAAATCTTACATAAAACAAGTTACGTTCGCTGCGTCCTTTTTACTGACCAACTTTGAAAAAAAATGACCATTCAAAGTCCACATCTAATAGTATTTGCATATTAACGGGTGTGCTTGAAATTAAAAAATTTACAACAACAAAAGCATTATAAAAGCAATATGTCAAATGATACCGATAAAGCTCATAAAGCTTTAAAGTTTATGAGCAGATTGTGGGGATTTTGTTTTAAAAACGACTAAATTTAATTATGAGTGATTTTTTTATTTTTTTTTTAAGCGAGTTGTTGTAGCAGTAATTTATTAGCAATTTTAAGGTTTTCGTGTCAGTATTCAAAAATGTTTGCCATAAAATTTAGTTTGAACTCTAAGACGCCACTTCATCCCTGGCTAAAGCGGACAAAAAGTTTGTGAGCAGATTAAGTGTTTGAGCCATAAAAGGTTTTTGCTTTTGTTTTTCAGTTTTTATCACTTACTTGTAATGTAAATTTTTTGCTTGTAAAATTACGCACAAAGTTGATTTGTCCGTTTAACTTTTGTTTTAAAATATTGCTTATAAATCGTGAGATTAATGATTTTTTAACTTAAGTTGAAGCAAGTCTTAATTATAGACGTTGAAAAGGTTTCTCTTGGCGGGAAAAATTTTGTAATCATGAGTAACTTTTATTAATTAGTTGTCTATTTATATTTTAATTTTACTAATTAGTAGACTAATTGGTTATTTGATTGTGAAAGTTTTAATGATACTTAAAAGCTTTCGAAATACAAAAACGTATTTGCATAAAATTATGACAGTTTTCTTATTAGTCGTAAATACAAATGTCTAATCGTACAAAAGCGGCTAATGAACTTTGAAGATAGATGTGACGAATTGGCTGCTAATTACTGCGTCTGTGCTGTTAAGTGATCATTGACGGCCTAAGCGTTCAATATCGCATGCACGTGACGAAATTGTGTTATCAAAATGACTGTTCTGGGCGGTGCCACGTTCTATGCGTCTCACCCAGTGTGCGGCATATATTTGATAACACAATGACTTAACAGCTGTACGATGGCGCAACGACAGATTAGTTGAAAGCATTAATACTATTCGCAAGAACGCGACACAGGCTGTCGATTACAAAACTTCTGTTTTTCATAAACTACAGCTGTGGCTACTTCACACCCTAGGAGATAAGGGTTAATGGCGGTAGGCAACAAATTGTGTGGTTGCTGAGCGAGACTACTGGCTCTACTTGTCATCAAAAAAGTTCTCTTGAGGCATAAGACCCAGAAATAAATTAGGTGCCGGAGTGTTCAGTACATCCGGGAAAGAGTTACCGTTTGGTGTAGATTGCGGCCCATATTTATTGGCGAAAAAAGATTCATTACTGTCAACAGTCGACAAATGCCAAAATCGTTCGGCCTAGATTGAATTACTTGGACACCAGCAGGATGTGGGTCCAATGGCACCACGTGTACTTGACTCAGGCCACTTTGTGCAGACTATATTGAGATCGTGCTGCCTTTTCATATTCTTATCTCGCGACTTACACAAAAAACTACAGCAAGCAGCTGTCAAGCAGTCACAGCTATACTCAAAGCATTATCGAGAAGTGGACATTTCAATCCCAAGCCCATTCTGGCTCCCTCGACATCCTTGTTATGTTCACAGACAGATGAAATAAAAAATGGGGCGGTTTAACTTGCAGAAATCAAGAAATAATATGGCAAAATGTATTTCGGAACAACGTTGCCTATTTTGCCGAAAAATCTTGTAAACATTTCGATACAATTTGAAACTGCTATTAAAAGCGGATATATAAATGTTATAGATCAACAATTCTTCGTCATACCGCTGAAATGTGTTAAAAAAAACTAGTATTTTTATGCTTCGCCTCTTTTCATAGCAGATAATTAAGAAAATTTATATTTAATAATAAAAAAAATAATATTTTTTGCGCTCATGGTATTTAGTTCAATTTTTTTCTCATTATTATTTTAAAACTTAAGTTTTACAGAAAACGATTTGTTTTAATTTTCAGTGGAATATCTCCCTTCTTTGCAACGACTTTTAAATCTCAACTAATTTATATTTCATGGCATCCTGTTGCAGACAGCTATATGCGAGGGTGGCCTGATAGCACCGAGCCTTTTTTTATACGTACTGCAGCAATATTAAAGCTAATTGAAGAGGTCTGACTTGTTATGGACAACAATTAAACATTTATTTTGATGGAAGTTGGTGGGCAAATGGATTTTATGTGCAGCGTGAACATAATTTTTTACCATCACTGAAACCACAGAAACGGGAGGGAAATGCTTTGCAGATACTGCACCATCCAATTCAATAGTTAAAAAGTAATTACTAAATTTCATTACGCAGCTCAGTTGACTCTAGATATTCAGGATACCCAAAACTTGTGCTTAACATACAAATAGCTACTAAAGTTAGGAGGGGGAGAATCATCATACAGCAGTAACCTTTTCGAAGGAGCGTTTGATAAAGTTGAGGCGTAAGCAAAACAAGTTTGTCACTGTTTTGTAGCTGCATAGATCTACCGCAAATATATTAGAAAACAAACGAAATAGCAAATAAAATTAATAAATAAAAACCTTAAGGGGAAACTATCAGCCAACAAATTAGACGTCATATCTCATTTACCTTAAAACACAAAAGGTTTACTGGCAGATATTACTCAGATTCCATATTGCGGGCAGCTTTAATATTATTGCCATTTAAATCAAAAACGCTACCCCCTCTGTGAGGATAATGCCGCCTTGTACTCTTGAGTAGTTTGACTTGGCAAAAATCCTTGGCTTAAGCTACAATTTATTACCTCTTCTAGGTTCAGGTCATTGCGTCCATTTCTTGTACTTGCAAATCTCCAGAAATTGTATCAATCGAAAAGTCAGCGCTTATTTTGAAAGACTGGAGAATCCTGTATTATTTAGAGGGAAGAAAAGGATAAAGAAACTAAAAACCTCCAAACTTTAAAGCGACTATTTTGAGAATTCAAACACTTATTTTGCAAAAAAGGTGTCCCAAAAAATAACGAAACTATTAAACGACCCTCGTTTTTCACTCCTGCCTTCGGCCATTATTAATATTTCTGGAAAGCAGCTTTGATCTTCAGCCAATTGATTACTGCGGTGGCATAAAATTATAGAAAAAATGTGGCTAAAAAATAGCAACATTATTAAATGTCATAAGTGGACGCGACCTTAAGGCATATTGCGTGCAAGAAAAACATTAAAACATTCATGTGATTGTAAGACTTAAGCAAAAAATATTAATAAATAAAATATGAGAAAAAAAACTGTAACAATCTGGTTTTTAAGATATTCTTTTTGTGTTTTCTATGGATATTTAAGGACCATTTGGATGGCTACTTGACAGTGAACAAAATTTGCTAAAATTTTTAAAAACACTTTCCAAAAAAAAGAACAAATTTTTGCATCAATACGTGAAAGAAAAATCTCTGACGCAGGATTATAAAGCTTTAAATATAATTTTCTTCTTGTTGTTCCATTTGTAGATAATCTGTACACTGAAAGAAAACGTCCAACTTACTATAGAATTTTTTGCTATATCTAGAAAAAGGTATAGAAAATATTAGGTCCAAATTTGGTTTCTTAGAAAAGAACAACCCACGATGTTGAACGCTTCAGCGTTTGTAAAGACTTTGAAAAATCGCTCTGACTGGACTAATCAATATATTTAAGTGGGAACTAATCAATGCCAGCAATGGATGAGTTGGGCGAAAGCAGTTTCAGAAATACTTTCTGGATGCCTTTTTTGGCCTTAAAGAAGGCGATTACTTGACTGTTATGTCGCACTCTCAGGTTTCAAGTGTTTTATGTCGTTATTTGAAATGCAAAACCACGTAACTAGTAACAGAATCTGCGAAATAGATTTTCAACATGCATGTCCTTTTAAATTTTTGTTTTTATATTGTGTAATAAAAATTAGAAGTTTTATAAATGAAAGTCCAGCTCCATGGCAAGTTATAATTTTATTTCTACTACGAAATAGTAAAAATGTCGGTTGAGTGGTTTTGCAGTTCAGCTGACGAAAGATAATTCTTGCTTGAAATTAAGGCATTCGAAAGTAAAAAAAAAAATTCAAGGTCGATAAAATGAAAACGAAAGGAAATACATAATATCAAGCGCCCAAATGTGCTAAAAAAAATGACCCTTTTGGGTCATTCATTCTTGCGGTGTTTTAATTTGTTGGCTATAGTACTATTATGTCATATGTCTGTCCCACTTGGCCACTACGAGCAAAATATCCCACACAGACATACCATATGAATGAACAAATTATCTCTTTTTTTGCAATATAATATATAAAATATGAAACTAAAAATTCTCTTTTCCCGTATTTATCTTTGAACGATTTCTTCTCCCAAAGGGTGTTCTGTACCGACCTTTGGGGACTAAGACGTTCCTCAGTTGTCGTGTAGAGGTGCATCTGTCAAACCTAAATACCTGATGTACTCAAATAAATGAACTTTAAAATTGAAATTATCATATATATAATTTTTTTCACTCTTTGTGACTCTGCTTAAGAAAACCCACCTAGTGTGTCAAATGTCCTGATTTCACTTTTGTATTTGTATGTATTTGAAAAACCTGCAATTTTCGCAACTACAGACATAAAACAATAACAACCCATTTAGCGTGTGCCAGCAATGAAATGAGAAAGGAAAGGGGAAGCTTAAATTGCGTTTTACTCAAAAACTTATTTTGACACACTAGGTGTGTTTTCGTATGCAGAGTCACATACATATTTACTTTCAAAAGAAACAATAACAAGAATATGTTTTGCCTTAACCTTAATGAGTTTTCTTGTTGAAAAATCAAAATAAATCTATTTAACTAGATTTACCGTTTTACTAGTGTGGGCTCAATTTTTCATATTTATATATTATTTCTGTAATTTGTTATAACTCCAGACAAGTCAGTCAGTCCGTCAGTTCTGTCCGTCAGCCAGTCAGTGCATGTTAAACCCACTTAAGTAAAAAAACAAGAAGAAAAAAATTGATGAAGACAAATGACTTTGTTCATTCACTCACTGTACGCGTACACGATAACGAACAAGTATAAAAACATGTAGCAAGTAGCACTTTTTTCCACCGGTGACTTAAGCAGTTGATGTATGATTTGTGCTTTATTATTTTGCGTAATTTTGGCTTAACGGTGAGCGTAGAAACATGTAAAACAGTAAAATGAATTTGGTATGGGTTGGTTTTTGAAATTTTTTGTTTCCTCATTTACGTTTGAAAATATGATTGATGCCGTCTATTTTATTTCATTATAGAAACCACTAGCGCCGGTAAGAAAGGAAAAACAAAGGCTTTGTACATATAAATGACATATTGGAGAAAAAATGACAGTAAGATAAGTCATTTATACATAAAGTTATTAAAGCAATCAGCGTTTGGTTCAGTAATTTTAAACAATTTATATATACTGATTAACAATATCACATATATATATATATATATGTATGTATATGTAGGCATGAAGGCATTAACGAACTAAAAAGCGCTCTATGAAAGCAGGCAATACTTAAACGTCAGCAGGCTGCCAGAAAAGGGGACATTAAGTCATACAACTTACCTGCTTCCAGCCAACATAACGCCCTAGTGGCGAGCCGGGCTTATGTCAAAGAGAATAGGAGATAAAAGTTAACAAATGCATGATTTTTTCAGGGATGGAAAACTTAGTGCAATTGTACTTTTTTTTTTTTTGTATTTTTAGATCGTTTGAAGTACAAAACTAGCCCAGCAGCATATTTTGGCTAAATAGTCCTCTTTTTGGTTTTTATGTTCTTCTTCCGGCTTAGAAATCATGCATTTCTTTTCCATTTAAAACTGTACTATTTAATACTATAACCGATCCCAGTATCATACGTCTAGATTTTTAGATGGCACAAATAGTTTAACAGAATTTTGCTTTAACCAGACAGACATTATTTATATGAAAAAAATTTTAATTTTTAAATGTTAAGTTTTTTTTTTCAATTTAAAATTATTCTATTTAACACTATATCTGAGCGCAGTATCGTAAGTCCAAACGCGTCTAGACTAATATCTTGAATTTTTAAATGTTAAGTTTATTTAGTAACTGTAAGTAGTTAGTGGCGCTTCACACTCACCAACTATTACTGTGCAGCTTCTGTAAGATAGAAAGGGACAGCACTATAACATTGCTATTTTCTCCCTCTCTTCAATACTCGTAGTAGAAACTTAAACAATAAAAGTTGATTGGTATGAACCGGCAAAACTGTTTTATTGCAACATTTTACTTGTAGCCAATATTGCCTCTAGCGCGATTTTACTTAATTTGAGGGTTTTTTTCCACAACAAGTCCAAGTACAGCACAATTTTCTGCCCATCAAGTAACTGATCCTACCGCCACCGGCATTTTTTTTTTTTTTCATTTTTGAAACATGCGTTTGTATTTCTTTTCTTTTTATTTTACACATCCATTATTGTCACTGCTTTTTCTTTACTTAATTCTCTGCTTTGTGCACTTCCTTGTGAAATGAATCATTTTTGAACTGTCATTTGAGTTAATTTTTCATTTTGATGGATATACATATAGTTTTAAGTCGAAGGCTTCTAGTTCAGCAACAAATTATGTTGAAGAGATAAAATATGGAAAGAAATTCATAAATAATAACATCTAATAAATTGTAGAAAATTGTCACAAAAAGCGAATGAAAGTGTTGCAGGCGCTCGATTGATCGCTGAACTTCGATTTTGTGGAACAGGCTGCAAACGAATATCCATCATTATGTATATCGTATATCTTTAGCAAAACTGGCCGAAAATTTGGTGATAATTGTTCTTCATAGTTCTCTTTTTCTTGCAAAATTTCATATCCTTCATCAGCAGCATCATTTACATTACATGCCTCACCCGTTACTAATTAAATAATATCTGAAACCACATATTTTCTTTTAATGGCAACTCATAACTTTCTACAACTTGTGTACGTTTAATACTGTGCATTTGAAATAATTTATAGCACAGTTAGTACGTACATGGCCTCTATACATATAGTAAATGTAAAGCACATTTACTCGCATGCGAGCATTTCGCATGGATGTCGCCCGGCCAGCCAGCCCATATAGAGCAACTCTGTGTGGTACAGCTGCCATTTATTGAAACATTATAAACGACCTTTATCCGTACAGTCTCAATGGCGCTGTAAATTATGTTTTATTATGCAATAAAGTCACCCATAAAAATTTTGCTATAAATTAAATTAACTACTAAATATTGCTGATATTTTATTGGAATTTTGCTGTTGTATTTCTCATTTATTGTTTCCTTTGGTTTTATCTTTATTTCTTTCTTTTTTTTTTCTTTTTGGTTTGTTTTGTTATTGTAGAGACATTCAAAATGATATTTAAATACAGCATATGCTGGATTATGGCACGAAAAATATATTTAAATTATAAGACATTAATCTAAATTAAAATTTTTTTGTTCAAGGAAAAACTATATAAAAAAATTCTATTATTCAAGAAATGTTTTCTTGTTCATTTTATGTGCAGCAAAACGGGCAGAAAATTGTAGAAGCAAAAAAAGCGAGTAAAATATTTGTGTTCTGCTGAATTACTGGGTGGCTGTTTATGGCAACATTTATCGAAGACTTTATTATTATGAAATTTGCAGCTGCCATTTAATAATATTTCATGGCGGTTTTCTTCCTTTCGTTTGGCAGCAATTTGAGCTAAACACAGTGTTGTTTAATTGCGGGGTAATTTGAATGTAAAACATTTAGATCTTTATTATGTAGCAACGTTCTTTCGGCTTGAGTTGGTTAAGGTTTTTTTGCTAGAAATATAAAATAAAACACAACAACAGCATTTTGGTCGGACGTTAAAATAAATATATAAAAAGCAAAGCTGGTAACACAGCTATGGGCTAACACTATATTCAATAAACCATTCTCATTTTGGTTTTCTTTTCTTTAATTAATAAAAAAAAAATAGCTAAAACACTTACCTACCGTAACACAGTTATTGGGGAAAATCAATGCACATGAACATTAATGAAGGGCGCCTTCGAAAATCAGTAATATTTTCTACTGTATACTCGTATGTTTTCAACAGTTATATTATTTATATTTATAAATTTAAAGTTATCTCGTTTTATTTTGTGTTTATTTTTCTTCATATTTTTTTTTTATTTGCCGAAACAAGATTTTTTTATTACATTTTTTATAATCACTATATAATCAAGTAAATTTTAATATAATCATTTAATTTCAGTTTTTTTCCACATTTTTAAAAATTTTAATTAAAACGCTCACTTCCCGTGACAGTTATTGGAAAAAAACCAGGCAGCAGGTGGTGAGAGGGGGGACTTCTTGTCTTCGAAAATCTGTAATATTTTCTACTATTTATGTTTTTAATAGATATTTTATTTATGAATTTAATATAATATAATATAATTTAATCTTATTTTATAGGTTTTTGCCTTAAAAGGCGCCAAATAAAATTTCATTTTAATAGTTATTTTGTAATTAACTTTTTATTAATTGAATTTTAATTTAATCGCTTTAAAGATATAAAATTCTGAAAAACAAAATAATTATTAAAAAAATTTTAATATAAAATTGTTTCTACATTTTTAAAAATTTTAATTAAAACACTAATTTCCGGTTATATAGTCTTTTGGGGGAAAAAACAAAGCTTACACATGAACATTAACGTGAGGGGAATTGGCGTCCTCGTAAATTTGTAATATTTTATAGCATTTATATATTTAAAAGATATATATTTCATAGTTATGACCTACAAGTGATCTTATTTTAATTAATATTATATTGAATAAGTTTTTTTTATAAACAAAATTGTTTATTACCAAATTTCTTTTTAATAGTTATTTTGGTAGAAATTTTTAATTTTATATTTTACATATTCACAGCTCTTGCCAGCAACTGACACAAATTATTTTTATTAAAATTTGTATAACTCTTAATAAATTGTTTTGTTTTCATTAATAAACAGTTTTCTGCAAAAATAAATTATATAATTTTTTTTAACGTTTAAAATGTATAATAAACATCGACATATAAAAAAAATATATAAACGAACTAAATATACATGAGCTTAAAAGTTAATTAATAGCCTCTGACAAACGATAATTAATCATATCGAAAAAGATATTGATACAGTGTGCAAAACGTTTGAGCCATCAGTGTTGCCAAAAGTGTAAAAAAATCAAGATAAGAGACTTAATTTATGAATAATTATCTGTGGGGCGGCTCATTAAGATACAAACAGATATAAATTTGATAAGTATGAGCTGCAAAACGAAGTATTCTGAAAACAATTTTGAAATGCTATTGGGCAGCACTTTTCAATTCAACGACCATGCAAATTTCTAGTCATTTCGTTGCTTGTTTTTTATCACCGCCACCAATTTGTTTCCTTTAAACTAGATAGAGAAGAAAAATAGTTCTCCCACTACTAGGAAATGGTAACGAAATGATTATCTACAAAACTATTATAATACGTTAGAATATGATGTTTTTGCTAGTTTAGCTCAAACGCTTTAAAAGCTCTTTGTAAAGAACTTTTACCGACACAATTGGCTTCGTTATTGCTCCATGAAACATGTCCAAAACGAATTAAGTTTTATGCCTGCCTTAACAAGAAATAAGTTATTTTTTTTTATTTTTTACAACAATATTATGATAAATCTTAAAATAACTTGTTTGAGTGGTTAAATGAAACCATAGTATTTCCTTCGAAGAGTCATCTAAATGTTTGGTGATAGCAAAAATGTAGCTGGTCACATCATTACAATAATTGACCATCAATAATAACATGATTGGGCAATTCTATAAAATGCTGGGCCTTGACAATAACATGATGGTTTAATATAATAAAATTATTGGTGTGAATAATTGTAGAATAGTTGTTACAAACGACTTAGTTACTTGGCTGACACCAGCTGGTACTCAAGGTTATCAGGATACATTGTGAAAATGGTGATCGAGCGCAAAACAGATGTTAGTGTTAAAGGGTTCGTCCCTGCTAGGAAAGTGAAGGCGGGAAACATTTTTGAAATCACCAATTATACCTGGTACTATACGGAGCTTCACTTTATACTGTTAGATGAGATCAAACTGTTCTGGAAAAGCAGCTACAGCACAAACAAAGTTGCTGGTGAATATGAACAGGATCATGTCAATAAACAAAGTTTTTACACAGAAAAAAGCAATGAACCTTTTCTTTAAGAAACATTTTATTTTTACAATAAGTATCTCTCTCTCTCTCTCTCTTTTTCTCTCTCTATCTTATGGTAGATGTTTGCTTGAACCAGTGTGGCATAATAAATTGTTTTTCCTGAAGAAATTGGCTGCTTGGGTGCAATAAAATTACTATGCAAAATTGTTGCTGCAATCTGCAAATTGTGTGTTCAAACAATTTATTAGCTGATTCAGTGAAATGAAGTGTTAAAAATTAAAATGGACAGGACAGGACAGAAATATGATAAAACAGATTTCTAATGTCACACAAACACCAGTCGTTATCACAAGACGGCCACTATTTTTTGCCTGACGAAACCAAATCTCCATAGATTCATTTCTCAGCCGCACATAAAAAAAAGTTTAATTCAACTGAAAAGTTGCAAGAACCCCGAAGAATCTAGTTTATATGGATTTTACAGGGCACAAAAACTTTCTTGGGAATTTTTTGCAGAGCTTCCACACAGTTTCTCTCCAATTACAAAAGTTATTACCTTAATGGTATTTGCATAATAAAAACTTTGTCAATGTCGTTAATGACACGCAACATTTATTAACTGTTTAAAAACATATTTTTTTATTTTGTATAGCAAAAAGTTAATGTATATTAATAAACCATAAATTATATTTTTTTAAAAACAACACAGAATATAATACGACAATGGCTTTTAATATAAAGGTTTTGTGTTTTTAAATTAAAAGACAACAACATATTTTATATATTTGCATATTTGAAATAAAAACTTTTTATAAATGTCTGTTAATTAATTATATTAAAACAAAAATTGAACACAAAAACATTTGATGCACAATTTTTTTTTCTTTCCATCTCTCAAATTAAAATGAATGCATGAAGATATTCACGTTTGATTAACAAAATAAAACGAAATTTCGAAATGTTTTTTTTTTCAGTGAAATCTATAAAAATATTCAAAAGCTCATATTATTTATTGTATAATATGATTGAATAAAAAAAATTTGCTAAATTTTCTTTTCATATTGTTCTACGAAAAATTGTCCTTATGAAGTGAATTGATCAATGAATCAGCCCTCCGTGGTGGCTTCTGAGACACTTAGAGGTGGCGATTTCTTGTAATATGTTAGAAATGTTCACTTCTTGCTCGAGAGTTTCAGGCAGTGACTCTCTGAAAAGCGGAGGAAGTCAAGGCAGGTGAATGTCTCTAGAAACAGGAGCCCTTAACCAGACTGCTTCGAATTTTCGCCACCGAAAAGTTTCGCCGCCTATTAGGAGGACTTTTACTTTATTTTGAACTTAGATTAAAAAGAAGACAGCAAAAGCAGGAGCGTTAAGAACTGATGAGTGTTTTTGTTTTTTTTGTTTTTTGTTTGTTTAATTGAATATAAATAATGTTTTCTATTGTTTTTCACCAGAGTCCTTGTAGGAATCGAACCTCAGACAGTTGGCCCAATACTCTACCAACTCAGACATTGAGGCACTTTGCTATCTTTAAATTAATAAATCAGTAAATAAATAAGTTATTTTTAGAGAAATAGTTCTACAACCGTAACAAAATATGCAACTAAAAATATGTTTTATTCCAGTATTTATTTTTATATATTTAATGTGACTGATTCACACTGTCGAACGTTAACGTTCGCCAGCTTTGAAATGCCAGTAAAACGAATTTAGAGACCTAAAACACTTTCTTAATGAGTTGCTATATCCCGTGCCATAGATTCTTGCATTTCTTTTGCACTCCAGCTCAAAAGTAGACTGACAAAAGTAGGTGTTTTTGCGGCTCAAACCGTTTGCGAAGGTTAACGTTCGTGATCATTCGTTTCGAAAAAACAAAAACAGCTTTTAAAATTATTATTATATATTATAATACGACACTTGTTGCTCCCTAACCTGTAAATTTTCCATTTTAGTGCTTGTTACCTTAACAGATTTCGGCGGCAACTGTTGGTGAGTTGTTCATTTAGATCGGTGTAAGTTATTCTCCAAATTTGAAAAGCCAAAAATTTATAATTAAGTCTTAAAATGCTTCTACTTTTGTCGCGACAGCCATAATTTAAACGTGTCCCAAACAAGTAATCCGTGTTGAAAATCTTCGAACGAACAAATGATGTTACGCGCCCGCTTAATTAACTTCATATTCAACATTAATAAGTTTTTTCCATAATAAATTTTGAACAGAAATGATTGTTTTAATGCTTTTTATTGATATTGTTTTAACAAAAATAGACAAATGTCATTAAAATGGAATATTATTTAAATCTTTTCCAAAAAAAAAAAAAAAATTACTAAAATTTGCTTTTGTTCGTTTTAACGTTTATTAGCGTTTGATTGAAATTTATAGCCTTTTTTAAAGGAGAATTTGTTAAATTTTTATGATACGTTAATTAGGTGGTGGTTGTTTTCAAAATGAGTGATTTTTGCATAAATTTAATCTACATATAAAAGCAAAATTATAATTTAAGATGTTTTATTTTGGCAAACAAAAATTAAAACACCAGCGAATAAATTTTGTGTCTGTTGTAAAAGTTTTTGATCAGAAAATGTCGCTGTTTTGTTGTGATTTGCCATGAAGAATTTGAGACATCTTACAACGGAATCATAAATTAATTAATTTATAGGCCAATTGATTTCAAAGACTTCGTTTAAAAATTTTTTATACATTTTATTGCCAATTCATTTCATAAAGGGATTTCGTTGTTTCTATAAAAACTGTTAAATTTCATAATTTACATATAATTAATTTTCATTTTCATATATGGTTTCTGAGGTGTCAGAGAGTTTGGTCTTAATAGCTGGGCTGTTCTAGTACTAACGTTGTACACCTTTCCCACATGAGTGTCTTGATGTATGAGTTGGTCCCGGTCATAGGTTCGATTCCTACCAAAGACTTCTGGTGGAAAAAACAATAGCCAAAGGAAAGACAGTTATAAAGTTCAGGTCATTATATCTAGAAATTTTGGTATTTCAAATGCCATTTCTGTCACAAGACAAGACAAATAAGGGGGCTGCACGGCACACAGTCCATAAACTGCTGGGCACAGAGATGTATTTCTCCTGTTAAAGAAAATCCATACAAAAGTCTCTCCGTGTTCGAGTAGAAGCAAGTGACTACAACACAACCTCCTTCTTTAGATCCTTCAGGTTGGCTTTCTTCCGGTACTTTTTTTCCTTATATTGTATTCTTACAATTTTATAAACCCTTTTGACCTTTTGAAGCCGGTTGTGGAATGTCCTTTTTTGTATTATATTCGATTAAATGGCAAGCATTATTTATATATCAATGAAAATTAAAAAATGAAATAAATTATTTCGAATCTCTTTTACAGAAATTGCCGTCATGCCATATAAGTTTTGCTGGAAATGCTGGGCATGAAGTTCGTAAGTTTTGGCCAACAGCAAAATTGTTAGACGAAATTGTCCCCCTTGCGCCTGAAAACTATTTAATGTGTAAATGGAAAGTATTAGTCTTATATTTCAATTAATATTTATTTTTTCAATAACTTTCGTTAAAATTCTGTTTGATCTAGTTAGAAAAAGCTGTTTCTTTGTATTAGTTTTTTTCTTGCCGCAGACAAATCCAAAAAAAATTGGCCGTTTTATATATAAAAAAAGTCTTATATATATAAAAAATTATTTAGAAGAAATTCACTCAAATTAATTACAAAAGTATGTCTATAAAAATTTTAACATTTAGAAAAGAATGGCGGTGACAAATATCGTTTGACTTTTTCTTGTGCGCAAGATTGAAGAGAAGCCGGCAAGGACGATTGAGAATAGTCAAAAACTCTAGCGCCCGTGTATTATATCTAAGAGGAAATACTTTTAAGGGGGACAAAATTGAAATTAATGTATAAATAAATAAAAACTTCCCCTAATTTCTCAACACACTTCATAAGAATGATGCGATTTTGTATGTGAATTTATTTTTCTCCAACCACAACCTCCTTTCACTCTATTTATAATTATGGTTTTTTTATTGTATTTTTGTTGGGGGAATTTCACGTTTCTTATGCTCTGCCCTATAATGACCTTATTTTTGCTATTAGACTTCCAATCGAGTTCTACCGGTTTCGCACTAATTTCACAAATATTTGCAAACTTTTATTTTCGCTAAATTCAATTTTCTATTTTTATATTTTTTTTCACAAATTTTCCATTTCCAAAACGATTTATCTAGTAAAATCACCACATTTAAAACACTTGCAATCGGTGGGCTCGCGCAAACGAATATCCATGGTGGCCATGTCTTGGGAGGTCAAACGTGTGCCATCAGGATCATAGCAATGCGAAAGTGTAATGATTTTCTCCTTCAGGTAACTTTCGCGACAGCAATAGCACTCCTTGTCAAAAAAGAAACAAAAAAAGGATAAATCAGGTTTTTTCTTATTACTTACACTGAACTGACTTTCAGAAACCCCGTGGGCGTAATAACAGATGGCTGCACTTGGCTGTTGCACAAGCCTTCACACTTGTTGACAATCACATCCGCGTTGCAAGTGCGTTGCATGCGACCCAATTCATCAAACTCCTCTTTAATCAAATGAATTTCCGACTTAATAGTTTCACAATTTTCATCGCCACTACCTTGGGGATTATAGCGCAAGGCTTCTGTTAAATTGTTTAAGGCAAAAATTATAAATATTATGGCAATATGGAAGGAACATTTTATTAATTTAATCATTATGCTGGAGGCGAGATGTGTAAAGAAATACGCAACGTTGGAATGAAGACTATTTCAGAACCGGACAGGAAATGAGCTTTTATACATTTTTTTTGGACACCATGAAAAATACGAATATTTTTGTTGATAGAATTTTAAAAGGATATTGTGTTTAGTTTAACTTGCAACATTTATATTTATGACCGCACTGATTGAATGATTGTGTCCAACGCAGCAGGTATTGATGACATTTTGCAAATGATTTATTAGAGCCGCACGGAAGAGAGGGGGCCATACAAAACGGCGCACAGACGATTTAAATGAGAATGTGGGATGATGTTTGTTGAGCACAAATAAATTATAAAGTGCAACATGTTTTAATCAATTTCACTTTGAATATTTTACCCAACAAACATTTTGTCTGGGTTACAAGACAGCTGTTAAAAGTATCAAGTTTTCTTCGGTTGGAACGTGTAAATGCTGCCAATATATAAGAAAAGGTTTTAGGATAAGCAGCAAATACTGGATGAAAGGAAGTTCTTTAATTGAACTTATGAAAAGATAAATTATCGTACTCAAATTGTATATCAAGGAAGTAAAAGATGATCAGGTTCAGGTTGCTTCAACATTGGTGTGACCCCTTAAGGTTTTAGGAGCAGAGCAAATTAAGTAACAATAGATCCATTAATATCTGCCTGCAGACTGTGTAAACTGACAATTTTCGTTGACAGATAAATTTACTGTCCGGCATTAAAATTGTAACATTTTCTTACAAACTTTTCCACTTCAACATTTATCTCCAGGTGGCAATTTTTGTATGTCAGTGCGTTGCCAGCACATTGTCAAATCCTCCAATATGGTAAGAGCTGATAATTGTCTATATATAGATTTAATCTGGTGCATAAATTTGAGTCTACTGAACCAGCAAATAGTAACAGTTTATCTCGCTCACAACAAATTGGCCTTCTACACTGCAAAATTCACAGATTTTGGCTCATGATCCCGGTTGCCACATCTAACGATTAATCTTCATTTTGGCGATTTTGAGAGCCGCAAATAGTATGTTGACGTTTTGAGGACTTAAGCTCCGGTTTTTTGACTTCCACTTTTGCCATAACTTTTTAGTTTAATTTCAGTAAAGAGAGATCTATCAGCCGGTTTCATAACTCTCGAATATTAACGTTCGCTTTAGTTTTAAGCGGCAAGCAAATGGATGAATTAATACAAGCTTGGCGACGACTTTCATACATTATTGTGTGTTTAAGTGTTAAAGGGGAGTAAAAATACTGTGTTTCGTTGGCTAAAATGCTGGCGAACGTTAACGTTCGGGATCCTGAAACAAATTCTATATTTATTAATTGATAAAACTATTGTTTTATAGGTTTTTACACATTTTTATTGTATATGAAATATTGTGTTTTTTTTTTAGTTTAGTTGTTGCACTTAAGGACGATTTTAGGACACTTTGGGACGCTTTTGATGACTTTATGTACAATTTATCTGACATTTATGGTCGTTACTTAAATCATGTGTTTGGCTTAATACATCCTTTTACATTCATTTACAAACTCGCCTTAATTTTATTCTTAACATTTATTTTCAATAAGATGCATAAATGGCTTATTTTAAACGATTCAGGTTTTCTCATTTGGGCCACTAGTGTTTAATACCACAATTATTTAATACCTGGACATCAACAGCATGTTCTGCCCCCTCATATCAGATGCTATTAAAGCGTTCGTTACAGTTTACCAAGAGCACATGGGCCACAAATAGTCTTTAAAGCCAACGTAACGTATGTCATCAGTCTGCTACTGCCTAAAAACCCGTGATAGGGTTTATGATAATGTTAATTAATTATTTAAACAGAAACGATTTGTGTGATATTTAACACATAAATTGTTTTATTTACAGTTTTGTATAGAAAGCGCTTGACGAAATTCACTTTTGCTTGCCGGTCTAGATGACAAAATGTTCAAAATTTCTTGTTCGAAACTTTCCGCTGGCAAATTTTGTTCTTAATCCTTTGAAATATTTACTTGTATCAATATTAAAAGCATGCCGGTGGAATTTGCTTTGACAGAATGTTAAATATCATCAGACATTGCCACAAGAAGTGGAGTGTAAGATGTGTGGCATACAAGTATAAAATTGTTTGTTTTCTGGTTTCGCCAACCTCAATCAGCATGTGTTGGAAAATGCTTGTTATTTTGTAGAGAAGAAAATAAGTTAATTTGTGTGTGTGTTTCTTTTATCACATGTTGAGACAAATTCATAATTCGCAATTAACCATCCTTGGTTTAACACAACGCTTACAACAAAGTCATTAATATAACGATACAATGTTGGTTTTTGCAGCAGCACCTTTAAGTCACCGTCAAGGCATCAACAACATAAGCCTGGCTGCCTCAATGTTGTGTTTCAACAACAACAACAACAAAATATTAAAACGCTTAAGAAATTATTTCGTTTAAGTGGAATTTATATTATTTAATACCTCACAAGCATGCACTTAAAAAACAAACAACAGCAACAATTTAAATTACTTACAGCAACAACAAAACTACACATAAAACATATAATGAAAAATTTATAGCAGCAGCAGCAACCAAAAAAATCCTACATTTTACTTTGATACAAAAACATTAACAACATTGCAACAAGTTCGTTCAACTATTAATTGTGGCATGTTATGAATGGCGTCACATGAATGCATTCAATTACATGTTTATTTTTTTTCCTTCTTCTCTTTTTTTTTTTTTTTTTTTTTTGCTCTCACATTTTCATTTTATGTGGCAAAAGCGCAACAAACAACAAAAAAATTAAATAAATAAATATTGCCTGCGGCCTTCTTAAACAGCGTTGTTGCTAATATGTTGTTTGCGATGCAGCCGATTGCAGCAGCTACTGCCTTTCAGCATAATATATATAATTTAAGCGTTTTTTTTTTTGTTTTTGGTTTTTCTTGATGTTGTTTGTTAGACTCATGTCGACATAACGAACTACAACACTATATTTATATTAAACACAAACTTTAGCGAGCTAAAGTCGCAACAGCCCCATCATCATCAGCAACCTGCAACATTCAAATTGAATTTATAACATGCACACACACACCCAAACAGACAGGCATGTGAGCAGCGGTGGCAGGCAGTCGGCAGTCAGCGGCTGTGCGGCAAATGCACCAAAATAACAATATTACCCATGACTGTTAATTTGTCAGTTGCGGTACATTAAATACGGTTTAATAATCAAGCCAACTAACTTTGAATAAAATAAAATTATAATTTTTCAATAAAAAATATACAAACAAACAAAAAATACACACAAACTACACGGATAAAATTACGGTGGATAATCAGTAACACATTTCGAGGAATTAAATAATTATTTGTGTGATGTGTAGATTCAAGCAAATGCGTTTGTTTAAGAGCTGCAAAATTTAAAAACAAACAAAAAATATATTTTTTATGTTTTCCAGCTGTCTCTAGGACGACATTTCGTAGCAGCTCGTCAGTGGACCTGGGAATCAATGACAGTGATCACGTGCATTGTGCTTTTAAAGGCAATAGAATAGAAAAAGAAAATAAAGTCTGCTCAAGAATAGGGCACTTACTTTAAATATGTCGGCCTACAGACAGACATCTGGAAAATATACAAAAAACCGCAACATTTTTGTTTTTAAATTTTGCAGCTTTAAAGCGTTTTAATAACCGCTATATTTTTTTTTATATTCAAACAAAAATTTTAAGTAAAAGATTTGAGGCAAATCTATTAACGATTTACTATCAATTAAGATTCAGATTTATTTACAGCAACCGAAAGTTATAAAAATTTCTTACTTCCAAGGACTTGATTTTACTTTATAGCTTCAATGTTACAATATCTTTTTTCGAATTAGAGGAAAGTACAAATTTTTATCAATTTATGTAACCGTCATTTAGGTGTTTTCGCTCCATCTTTTTCTTTACCCCAAAAAAAAAAAATTATTGCAAAAACAAAATCAATCAACTTTTTGACTAATAAATGATTATTTTTCAGTAAAATATTTTTGTTGATTCAATAAAAAATGTGTTCCCTGTCATGGCTTTTTTATGTTTGAAAAACAAATCTTGAGATGACGCTAAAATTTAATGAAAAAAAAAAACACAAGACAGGACATTGTGACTTTTTTCGCCACCCATACAGAAGGGCCATATACAGCACAGGCCCTTGCCGATTCTTTAGTGGAGGGAAGGAGTCATTGCAACACTTGACTACCAATTGCGTGACGCTGGAACACACGAAGATACAGGGTATTTCATACCTATATGATGGAAGCTCATTGATGCAGCCGGTTGGGTTCCTTGAGATATTAAATAAGCCCTTCAAGAGCAGTGGAAATACGCGTTCAATTGCAATACAATTACTTTGAGCCGGTCCCGTAATACTATTCATTCATTTCTGTTTTACTAAACGTCTTATTTAATAGATAAAATTCCTGCCGTATACGTTTGTTGGGAGCAAATAACACCTTCTTCTAAAACCGCCTTTAAGCCACAACTTACATTTTGTTGCAGTTTGTGAGTTTGAAATGTTTTGTTAAATAATTTATTAAAACACGTTTCAAACAAACACTTTTCAAATCGTTTAATAATAAAAGTTAATCGTGAATCGTGCATGTTCAACTCAACAATAACAGGGAATTATAATAATAGTATAAGCATCAAATTATCATTTTATTTAGGTTGTTAAATTGAAATAAAAAAACAACGTTGATGTTAATTTATATACAAAATTAAATTGTTGCAACATACAACGTTTTTAACAGCCCACAAGACATGGAATGACGTTGGCACAAAAACGAATGTTTTGCATGCAGCAATTTGAAAATAATGAATAATATAAATTTTCTTTTATTAAAACTAATAAATTACAATTTATCTTCATTCAAGAGAAAATTATTTAAAATTAAACCAAAAAAGAAGGAATAAATTAACTCCGATAACGATGAGTAAAAAAAAAAGAAACAATATAAAAATAGCAATTAGCAACTTGGGTCAGTAGCATTTTGAAGTTGAGAAATTTGAACAGCAAAAGATTTGAAAGCGTTTAACACTGAACAATGTTGAGTTTACATGTTTCTTAAATACTGCTATGAAGCGTTTAGGATTATTTAACTCTTTAACTTTTGTCAGCTGCCTTTCAAGTCTACAAACTTGAATGCGGTAATATTAAGAGTTTCACCTGCGCCCCCCAACAAGCATTTAATACTGAACAATATTGATTTTACATTTTTTTTCAAGCACCCTAATTTTACTTGTTGGATTGACTATTCGTCATATAAAAAGAAAACTTGTTTATTACCCCATTAACCAAACGTTTTGTCCATCTCATTTTGAGTTTTTCAAGGATTTTGTTTTGCTAATTTGTTTGTTGTTGTTTGGAACGCAGTTGTCATACGAAAATAAATGGACTGGAAAATATTTTCTGCTTTTTATTAGTTTTAATTTAAATGTCACGTCACGGTCATCACGTTCGGTCGTCACGTGCGTCAATGTGGCAGACTTTTCATTGGCGGCATCTTGTGTGTCTCAGTTGTTTTACGTTAAAGGTTTTATCATTTAACACGGGCGCAGGCATTCTGTGTGGGAACACTTTTTAGGGGCCTGCAATTTTTTTCTTGTCACACAATAACACATCATCCTCAGCACAACAATTTACTCTAACAATTTACTAAACAAACTTTCATTATGATTGAAAAAAATCATTTGTTTTTGTTATAACAATCAATAAAATATACATAAATTGTTTTCATTTACTAAACAACAACTTATGGGAAAAAAAAGAACTAAATAAATAGGAAAAACCTACTGAAATGTGAAATTTATTGTAATTTGATATGTTGCAGTTTCATGTGCAAACAGCGAAATAATAAACAAACAAAAATATGAGTATTAATGTTAATAATATTAGCAACAAAAACTATATTAAAATTGAAATTGGCAGTTGCAGCCACCGATTATTTTAATTTCCGTCAATATAAATTAATTGTTAACGACACGCATTCTCATGTTTCATACGGTTCGTTGATTTAGTTTTCAAAGTAGTTTCTCGTTTTCGTCTTTATTAATATATCCAAACACGATATAAGTACATACATATATTTTTGTGACGGCAATGGAGTGCAGAAGTGCATGCGTTGCCTGCTAAAATGGCATTAATCACAAAAGCATAAAATAATATAACCGAAAAAATTTGCTTTACACAAAAAAAAAAAATAGTCCGAAACAAAGATATAATTATAAGTGGCATTATTAGAATTAAGCTAAAGAAAAATTAATGATATTTGGTGAATGTTTTATGTCATATTTAGACTTTAGCACTGGCCAATATAAATAAAAAAATAAAATAAAGTTGCAGAAACCAGCAGGCCAAATCCAGGCTAAGCTGAGCCCTTCTTCTTGCTATTTTGTCAGATTTGTAACTACGAGGCTTTTTAAAAAAAATAAGGAGAATTTTTATGTTTTCCTCAAATTCAAATTTATTCATTCATCAATGTTTCTCGCAATTCTCGACACAGTTCTGATCGCTGCAACATGACGCAGTTTCAGGGCGTCTCAGCGAATTGGAAAAAATACTTCCACAATTGTAACGTTTAAGAGCGGCTACTTAGAGGGCGGCAAAATAGCAGTAGATGAATAAATTAATATTTTATTGGGGTAAAAATAAAAATTCATATAATTTTTTTAACAAAACCTTGAACATCTAAAATCGTTTGGCATTAAGTAAAAATATCCTTATAGTAGGACTATTTTATTAAAAAACCAAAATTCTTCACTAATTTATATGGGGATTTTGTACAGAAATATTGAGTTACAGTTTTTCATGTTAATTCAACAGGATGTCATTTTGTCCAATTAATATTATTCTATTATTAGCTTTGACTAAACATGAAGCAGATAAAATTAAATAAAATAAAAAATTAAAGAAAACATAAAGACAGCGTTCGAATTGGAAGAGTTTAATATTAATATTAATAAAATCGCAGACAGCCCTACTTCACAATCTCATGGTAGTAAAACAAAACTTTTTTTCAGTGTGCAAATCGGTTTTCTTGTTGTTTCTAATGTAAGCGAATCTTAACGTTCGAGATCGTGAAACAGATTCAACTTTTTATTTGCATAGTTGATGGTTTTGCCGCGGAATTAATGATTTCAGAAGTAATTTTCACTTTTGCCACAAATTAGTCTTCAGTAACATTAAGGCGGCTGTAAAAAAGGCAGTTATCTAATGTCGCCACAGGACAAGGCAAACATATTTCATATATTTGCTCGTTGCTAAAAGATAATAAATTCTAAAAAGTAAATTTATTAATAATATGCATAACAACTTGGCTTTGATAATAGGCATTTAAAAGCTGAACTTTCTACTTCTACTGTTTCAACATATACAGACTATATAAAATATGAAATCATTTAAGTGGCAAACATCATCATCAGCCAGCCGAACATGATAATTTTAATTGCTACCCATTAAACTTATTTTACTCCAACCATCTTTATGAAAATATGTAACATAAAACATAAAAAAATTAAAATTATTATGTTTGCAACAGCATTTGCCAACACTGTAATTTACTGAAAGCCATCTTACTGGTGCTATTCCTGAGATGCCTACAATTAGGGTTTTTTTCCCGGCTGCGCTTATGATTTTTTAAAAAGTAACAAACCTTATAATTTATGGGCACGCCCATGTAAGTTGTAAAACATAAACTGTAAATGGTCTGGCAAAAAGTATATAAAAGTCACACAATAAAAAGCTGTAAAAGATAAGGGACAAAAAAGAGCAAAGATCATAGCAAGTTGAAGGGCGCAACAACATCAACACTATAACAGCAGCCAAAAGCAGCCAAAAGCAGCAACAGCAGCAGCAGCGGCATAAGAAGTCATCACTGTAGAGCAGCATAAAATGCTGAAAGATAAAAACGAAGATAAAAATCAACATTAAACACTTGTTGCACGCTAAAGAGGCACCACCACACACTTCTTTTTAAGAAAATTTTATTTATTTTCCGTTGCCTCAAACAAAGCGGGAAACAACGTGTTTTTAAGCATTAGATTAATGTTTCTGAACTCAAAACTGATGAGAATTGAGAATTCAAGGAGGTCCCTGATAAATAGTTTTGTTTCCTTTCTTTCCTAATTAAAACGGCCCAATCATATTGTGGCCTTTTTTTTTTAGGCCAAATATTTTTTGAACTATTTTAAAATATTTCTGAATTTATTTTCATTGTTTCGTTTTTCTTGTCTTTTATTATAATGACAACGATGTTTATGATTTTGATGATCGGTTGCGTTATGATCGTATTAAAACAATTTACGTCTTTTATAAAAATCAAGTCACGCACATTTAATGTCATGTTTTGGCACAACTGCAACACACCAGCCAACCAGCCAACCAGCAACATTCAAGCCACAACTCAAAATTCAAAAAAAAAACACACATAAACAACAACGTTTAGCTTCAAGTTTATGATGTTGAAATAACATACATAATCGTTGTATTTTAAAGAGTGGCTATAATTTAAAATAACCACTATTCTATAAGCCATAAAATACACTTAAAAAAATACCTCTTCTTTAGTACATCTAAGATTAAGCGTGTCAGCTTTTAAGACTAGAGCAGAGTTGTAGGGTGAGCCGTGCACAAATAAGATACACAATTATCAGAGAAAGTTCGGAAATTTGTGAAGCGTATAAAATACTTTATATTTTTATAATTATGACTGCATTTTGGCCACAAAAGCTCCAACTTTAAAACTTGGCTTTTACAAACCAAAATATATTTTACGGTTTAATTTCTGAAACTTCTGCCGAACCTGGTATAATCGTTTGTTTCAATAAAGGAAGAAATTAAATAAGTATATGAATAAGATGTTAGAAAAACTAATTTTTTTTATTTGAAAGGCCAAGTATTTGAGAAGTGCAGCTTAAACGCTGTTTATCATAGCCCTGCCTCAGCTATTAAACACAAATTTGTTCAAATTTATTGGATTGTAAGTCCCCCAGCTCAACTCTAACTTTGGAATATAAAGTTTTTTTTTTTTTTTTGTAAAAATCCATCATTAAATTTGTATGAATAGGTGGGAAGCAGTTTTGGGGTGCTGCTTGGACTTTGAACATCTACAAGCTAAAAAAAGACCGTCTATGATATACCGTCGTGAAATAACTATTTTCACTTAAATATGTCCACTCTGCCAAAGGAAATTACGTGAGCCAATTACCAGTTTCTCCCAACCCCTACACTTGGGGCTTAATGCAGTTTAGTGGACACCTTAGACTGAGAAGAATTGTGGTATCGGGATCGAGTACTCTGAGCCCATTTTAGGTACCTCCCAAAAGGTTTGACCACAACCATTTAATTGTTACCTTAAAAGTAAGTGCCGGCTTACACCCAACAATTTTAATTGCTCAAGCTCATATTATGTGGGAAAGGAATGACCCCCAAAATGTAAATAATTTGTAGTTGTTTGTCTTACTTTTCTACAGGAAAACCAAAATTAGGGCCACAAAAGTTAAAGCTTAAATTAAATAAATACTTATTATTAGGGCTAAGATTTAAATATTTATTGTAAATTTCTTTGGAATAATAACGAAAATTATAATTATAAAAATAATAAAAATTAGACTATTTTCTAAATCTAAATTTAATGCTGGCAGTAATTATTTGTCACGGGCTGTAAAGAGCAGACACCACAGGCTGACAAACAACTTTTAACATTTTTTGCTTGTTTCCATTTATCCCGTCGGTTTTGTGATAAATTTCCCCTTAAGTATGGCTCACCCTAACTTTCCTGTTAGCACAAGTTGTTGCCTTGTCATGCTTGTAAGCGAGCACATTTTGCTGCTCTTCATTCTGCTCCATTAAAATTGTAGTTACAATTATTTTGTTCTTGTTGTTGTTGTTGTTGGTGTTGTCTTCGTTTGTTAGTCGTGTTAATATTTCAGCTGACATCCGTTTATTTCTGCTGGTTGTCGCTCATCTATAATTATGTGTATATTTAACTATTATTTAGTTGCCATAATTTAGTCGCCATTGCCTTTTGTCTTAGACATGTTGGTTAATATTTTAAGAATGCAGAAATGCCGCTCTTGCTTCTTTCTTTTGTTAGCAGTTGGTTGTTTTTGTTGTAAACGTGAAGTGGCAAAATGCCATTTACTTTGTGGTTAATTGTGTTTATGTTTATTGAAGGCTTGTAATTAACAGTGAATCCTGTTGAGAAATGAACTCAAATTAAAGTGATAACTCAGTATTTATAGAAGCTTTAAAGTATAACATTTTGCCCATTTGCCGGATGTTTGTTATTGGCGGCAGTATAAATAATGAAGGCTTGTTCTTTGAAAAAAAGGAATTTGTAGGAATTTGTGTTAACAATTTTTTTTTTTGTATTGAATAAACTATTGAAATGAAATATTTATAAGGCACATGAGTGCCCCATGTCATAAAATGGTGACTACAGGAAAATGGTGAAACGCTTAAAAAGGGTTTCTTTAAGAGAAAAAACAGGCATCAGTCTATTTTTCATATATAAAAAAAAACCAAAAAAGAAGAAAACCCCAGTAAAATTAAATGCGTTTAAGCGCCTGTATAAAACGAGAACCATTGATGGCTGCTATGAGCAGACACTAATGGAGTTGGCAGAAAAAAGGACAAGCTCAATTGAGTGGTTACTAAAGCCCTTAACGAACGGTTGGAATTTGTTTTACCAGACATTAGCAAATAGTATAACAACATATCGGGGTATTTGAAATCCTGCACAACTTTGTAAAACTTTCCTCTGATTTCTATATTACAAACAGGCTTAAACAAATATATTAATTAGTAACAACAAATTAGTAGAAAAAAATATGTGCTCAAAGGGACGAATGCTTATAATTTCTTTTTATATAAAATTCATTGTTAAATTTCATTATTTATTCATGTTAAATATGAACCAAAATAAAAGCAGAAACCGAAATATTTTGAAATTTTTAAGATATATGAAAGAAAACTAGAATGCCTTCAAATCTATGAAATCATTAATTTAATGATATTTATATGTTGGGCTTTTGCGCCTAATCATGGATGGCATAGGGCCAAGTTTGGTATCAGTAACAGTTCTTAATAATTTTTTATGGGACTGTCGTCTTTCCTAGAGACGAAAAAGCACCGTATTTCACACTAAGTCACTCGCTGCGAGACAGACGATGGATGAAAAATAAAATTTTGTCGCCTACTCGCCAGTGTAGCAGAGAGTGCCCACACCTGCTGATTGGTCGGGACTGATTAGTTCATCTAACGACCTTTATTCTCAGCTGACGAACAAGTTCACACGCTACAAATATTTCCACGGACAAAAACAGCATTTCATTGCAACGATATTTAGAATAAATAAAATTCCCCGTAAACTAAAACAAAAAGTGCGTCTCTCTGCAATTGTTATGCTCCCCACCGAATTCAGAATAAATCCTAAAATTTCGCTAGATTTTAACTTTTAGTTTTACTTGTATTTAAGATTTTGCCATTATTTAAGCCATTGAGGGTCCAAGCACTATTTGCCAGCCATATAAAAAATATTTCAATAAGCAGTTATTGCATTAATCATGCGTCCCTGTGTGTGTGTGTGTGTGTGTGTGAGGAATTTTGCCATTCACTATTATTATTACTCATACGCACGTGCAGGCAATTAAAAGAAAACGGTTAATGGCTGCGCTGAGTGTTGACTAACGCTAAAAGCTGGGCTAAATAATAAGAAATAAAAACAATATATAACTTTATTATTATTATCAGTATTTTTAAAGATTTAAAAATTTTAAATTTATAGAAAATATTGCAATATCCGTCCAACGTTTGGCCGTTAGAAATTAATATAAAAAATAAAATCTTAGTCCGAAAGCCAAATCGTTCATGTAACAAAGAAACATAAATTAAATTTATGCTTTCTTGTGGAAAACCCAACATGTGTATCAACTCAATCTGACATGAAGTTAAAACACTTTAGTCGCATTTCCCACAGGCAACAAATCTCACAGAACAACAAAGTAGCTGCTCACATGCTCATTTATACGCCATTCGTTTTGTACAGCAACACTGCAATATATATATATGTATGTATATAGAAGCATTTGAATTGCCTTAAATGAAGTTAAGGAAAATGAGAGTGAGAGTCGAAAAACTGTAAGAATAAACAGGAAAATGTAAAAGTTATATACAAAAAAAAAAAAAAAAATTCAAAAAAAAACTGTTAGTGTTTAGTTATTGGATTGTGTTATGCCATGATAACATTTCTAAGTCCTTGGGGTCAGAGTGCGAACATACAGTTTATCATGTTAAGTATGAAAAGTTTAAACTACCGCAAACACACACACACACACCCACACACACGCACACAGTCGTACAGACGCTAACCGCAAGCAGCTATTGTTTGAGCAAGTATTTTCGTTGAGACATGGAGTTTTGTAGCGTCTGGCTTTTTTTTACCATCAGCATTTGTCTAAGTGTATGTACTAGAGCAAGCCTTTTGGCTGTGCTTGAACAATTTCTTAAACTAATATACGAGATTTTGATAGAAAGTGAAGCTTCAAATTTTCCCTGCTTGAGCCATAGATTTACAACTCAAGCCAAGAAAAATTTTAATCACTGGACATTTTTGCCGCATTGAATAACATCTATTGCGGGTAATCAGTCATTATTTGTTTACATTAATTTGCTTTTTGCATTTATTCCTTCTCCGACCATAAAAATTCGTTGAAATGTCAGACAAAGTATCCGAAATGTCAACAGAAAGGTATAAAAAATATTTACATGTCATCTCTGAGTCTTTCCCTGATTTTGTATATCTCTTTCACTATCAAATATATTTAAACTCTAATAACGGGTGATTTTGTCTGACGTTTCACAACCTATTCGTAAAAATTTGGGGCGAAAAAGGTCGGTTGTTCAAAACTTATGTATCGAATTGTGGCTTAAAAGTGTAGCCTAAACTTGGTTTATGGATTTTTGTTTCCATTTGTATTATTGTTTATTTTGGTGGTCCGTTTGTTGTTTTTATAACAAAAAGTTTCTCAAAATAGGCAGATGTCAAAAACTTTAGGATTTCGGTACTAAGATTACGACAGCCTTCACAAAAGATTAAGATGCCCCGGGGATGCTTTATCTTGGCTGAAACGTTCTGGTTGCTGCTTAAACCTAAAATTGCAGTTTAGGATTTTTGGTAGTTCCTGTTAATAGATACTATTTTTGGTGATCCAAACGTCCTATATATTCCTTGCGAATTTTCTAGGCCACTCCGTTTAAAGCCTGATGTTCTTGGGCAATTTCCAGCTACCAAATCAGGGTCTGGTGAATTGAGTGCAAAAAGGACTGAAAAGCCCAATATATCGAGCAAGGAGCTGGTGTTATGTGGCGGGAACTCTCATGTGGTTTCCCGTTAGTGAGCTTTTGACAAGTACATCGATTCGCCAGGCACAGGCTTAAGTAAGTAAATCGATTAATAATAATCGAAATACACCCAATGATTATTTATGTCTTAATAATAAATATTGAAAAGCTTTAAATTACTACATCAGTTAGAGAAGAGAAAAAAAAGGTTCAAACCATTTGTTTAACAAATTTCCTTTTAATCTTTATTTTTCAAGGGATTCCCTGATTTATTTAATACGTGTTATTCCCCCCTGGTCATAATAATCAACTTAGTTTAAACACACACACACACACACACACACACATACACACACCAACAACCAAACAAATAAACTTGTTGTTGCGTGTGTGCTTCGGGAAAAAAATGTTCATATTTACTCAAGTTATAAAAAAAAATTATATCAAAAGAACACAAAAACTAAAACTAATACTTTTATAATGGACTCCGTTCGGTACGTTCGTACAAACAAATAAAAACAAGTAAAAAAAAACCAAAACCCACATTCTTGGATCTTAGTTTATCCACAAACATGGTTTATGATTATGTTCGTTTATCGTTATATAAGAAGGCAGGAAAAAAAATATTAATACATAAAAAGATTTTAATATTTTTCAAGTCCCGTATCCCTGAGGTCATTTTATTTAGCTGGAATTATAACATGAGCATTTTGTTCATACTTAAAATATGAACATTTCAAAAGGATACACTCGTAAATATTTCAGCAGGCCTTAAGGGAATTAGTATTTTTTTCGTTATTTCCCCTTATTTATGCGAAAGGAAAGACTCTAAGGAGTTGGATTAATTTGATTTTCGGCTTGTTGCGGTTTCAGCTTTCTATATAAATCTCATTGACAAACATCAGTCTATATCGCGGCAGTGCAGAAACCAAAGAAAGTAAAAAGTTCTAAATAAAACGTGACAAGTTGCAAAGCAAATCTTCAAGCTTTTCGTAATTTCTAAATATATATATATATATTTGTAATCAATTTTTGGCCGATTTAACATATGGAATTCAGAATATAAGGATTTTATTTTGTTTATAATAGAGACAGACTTATAAGTTTTCTTAATTGCACCCTTTTTAAATGATAATCAGTTTATTAAGATTTTTTTCTCCTACAACTCCGTCAGTACAACCGCATTCTGTCACTAACGTTTATAGAATATAATCAGCAGAACTAAAGATTAAAGATTTCATCGCCTTGAACATATTTTTTTTTTTGGCTAAGCAGGTGTGATTTATAGCCCTTGACATATTATGATTATTGCAAACATAGTATTATATTTATATTAACAATAAATTACACGGTGGTTTTGAAGGCCAGTCTCCAAACAATATCTTTTTTAAGGCTGGCAAATTCGGCAGAGAGAGAAAACTGAACAAAATTTCTGTTTTACATCGCGTAAAGCGTAGCTAAAGGTATGTGGTTCTTAAAAGCACCCAAAGCCCATTTTTTTATTAGTTTTGAATAGCAAATTAGCTCCCTATTATTGTACAACAACAAAACATGGCGTAATCTCAAGTCTGTGTTTCGATTTTATTCAATGTCCATGAAAAGTCAAAAAGAAAAATTGCCATTTAGAGGAGAATCATAAGTTAAAAAAAGTAATTAGTTGTTGTTTTTTTTTTTTTTTTGTAAATTTCAGCTGCTCAGCTCTGACCCTCGAACACCCTATTTGCGTTAAGGTTGTATTTTTTCGTAAAACTTGTCCATGGCTACAAATTTGAAAACTTGACAACGAACAGCTTGAGATGATATTTAACTCCCTGTTTCATGATCTCGAACGATAACGTTCGCATACATTTTTGGCATCAAAATATACTCTATTCGGCCTTGACAAATAAATTGAAATTTGGCAAATGAAATTTTTAGTTCCAATTAAATTCAAATGTGGCCCACAAATCAGCGTTTTCTTTCTTGTCGTTAAGGGCACAAGTAAAAGTTCATATTCGAGACAAACAAACGAGTTTAATTTTTTTATTTGGTCTTTGTTAAGCTGTGATTACACGCTATACAAATCTGTTCTAATTTGTTTACAACAATAAAAAAAATTTTCCTTAAAATTGTCCCATTGCATGCAAAATTTGATTGCAGCAAAAATGTAAAAAAACAGACCTCACGGTGCCGTTACACGATTGCTTTAGTTTGCAACAAAATCAACAATCAGCTGAAAAATCAGTTTTTATTTTTTTTTAATACATAAAATTGGTTTCCTTAAAACAAAAACGAAGCAAAATAGTTTAACTGCACCCACCGAGTAGTAAAAAAAGCGCTGCCTAGCGAAGACCAAGATATAAACAACTAAAATTAATTTTTTTTTATTTTATTTAAACACGGAACTTTTAAACTTTTAAATAATTAATTATAAGCAAATATTTAGCTGAATATGGAATCCTGCATAATATCGTGAAATTTAATACTTAAATTGTCACGCGCGATTAAAATGTAAAATATATGATTATGTGCTTTTTTTACATACAAAATTTAAGATTTCGCATAAAAAGGAATATAATTAAGGAATTGAAAGAATGAAGACATATTGCCAAGTATTCTCCACTTGAATTGCCTGATTTATTAAATGATTGTTGTTTAAAAATGTAGGAAAATTGGTGCCTTGCGGCAATCATGTAATCCTTCTTGCAGGAGCCACAAAAGTGTTTTTAATCATTAGGAATATTTGACAAATAGTTTGGCACTAAAATGTATTTAAAAAAGCCATTTTTATAAATTAAGTAAGACTTGTGGACTTGAAAGTTTTCACAAATTAATTACATCAGATTTACCGTTCAGTTGCCTGGCATCAAATCCTTGCTCTAACTGAGCTGTTACATTTAAAAGGTTCATTTTCACAGATCTGCTTACTCCAACACTTGACCTTTTGCCTCACTCTATTTGCTCTACTCTGGCTTGGGTGTGGGTGAGTGGCTTTGCGGCATTGATTGCCAGTGTAGATATAAGTGTTCCTGTAAACTTGCAACTCGCCTGTTTTGTGTGTCTGCTTATGCATAAAAAAAAAATTTAAAGGCTGCAAAGTCCTCAAATATTGGACTTAAAAGTTATTTAATTTTTTTTTTTTGTTATTGTAGTTGTGCAAACATGGGTTCAAAAGTGTTGTGTTGCCGCTTCATTTTGTGGTCACTACTGTGTGTTTTGTAAATTTGTGTAAACATCTTTGTAAATTGGGGTTTCTCACACACATAAGAGAATATATAAAACATTATTTACTAATGCATTCGTGTATACATAGCGTCAGCTGATGTGCACAACGATGTATGTACCCACCATTTATACATTTATTTATATATTATTATTTTATGAAGAATTTACAGTTTTTTTTTTAGTTAATCTATATATAAAATGTTTAATGTTTGTTGTATAATATGGGAGTAAACTTGGAACCAAAATTGATGTTCTTAATATGTATTTTTTTTTTTAGATATGCGGTATTGCGTTTCAGCTAACGATATAATATGTGTATGAAGTACAGTTAATGTAAAAAAGAGGCAAATACTAAATTATATTGAAATATTTTTAAACTGTATTGAAAAGGGAGATTTCAGTACCTCCAGTCAATGATTTTATTGGCATTAAACAGTAAAATCCTAAAACTTTGGGAATTTATAATGAACTGAAAAAAGTTTGTAGAATTAAGAATGAAACAAACAAGCCCCACTCAAGCATAACAATAACAACTTTTGACTTTTCCTACAAAGAACAGAAATCTATTGCAGGACAACTGCAACTTTGTATCATCGAGCGTAGATTTCTGCCCTGGAATGACTCTTCCTGGCACAATGTTTCAGCCAGGTCTCAACCTAAGACTAACAACAGGATCTCTTTATCAAGGCAAACCAGGAGCATGTAGTCCTGATTCTGCCAATTGAAGTCAGGTACAAGAAAAAAAAACAGAGTGCCTCAGGTTCATAGACACTAAGGAAAAATCTGCTCCTTGGGGAGACTTGTCAGGTGACAATTTTTTCCACATTCAGTTAGTGGATCGCAAGGCAAATATCCTACCAACCGACAGAGAAAGTCCTTAGAAAGCTTGGAAACCAAATATGTCCTCTCTGTCCTCAATCAGTCTAGATTATTTCCACACAAAACAAATGTAGGTCGGTCTGGCCAGACCTCATGTGTCACTAATTTGAAAAAAGAACCTTGTAAATTCTTTTTCGCTTTCTTTTTCTGATCCCGTGTTTTAACTGTTAAAAGCCAACACGTTTCATTAGGATACCAAAAAAATTCAGACTTTAGCGATACCACAAATACCTTTGAAATGTTAAAAATATTTCAGAAAGTCTGGCCAGATGTATGTGTATGTTCAAGGGCTAACATGTACGATTCCTCCTCGATAATAGGCTTTTACTGTTCCATCCAATACATCCTTCCTTTAACAAGAGCTCAACTTTTAACCTTTACTGTTCATTAACCTCCTTGTTTTTTTTTACCACTATTATTTTCTCTATATCTTTAAAATATTTTGTTTAAATTACATAAAATCTAAGTAACATGTGTAATTTGTAATTGAGGTTGAGTTAATTGATATTTTACTTTGACTATGACATACGTTTGTTCTCATGTGAACAACTAACTAAAAGTGAAAAATATTTAATAAACATGTTTGCAAATATTTGGTCCTTGTTATTTGGTTTGCTCACAAGCCTTATTTGTGGTGAATAGAAAGGGAAAGAGAATATTTGTTTACCGAACTAGTATTGCTATTTATCCGACTGCAGCAGAACTAGACATATGATTTTAGGGGTTATATGTACATACGTACGATGAACTCCCGATAAGACGAATAGCCTAAAATATGAAAATTCCAATGAACACTTTTCTTTCGGCACCACTTGCCCTAAACTACATATAAACAAAATTTGTTTGCAAAAATTTCTAACGCATGGCATTATAATTGGGGGAATACCCGTATTATTTGCACTTAATCTGTTTTTATGTCTGGGAGCAGACTGTCAAAAATACCTCCTGTTAGTCTTTGTACACAAAACAGCTGATTTTTAAGGGTTTTTAAGGTTTTATAGATTGTTCTTGTTGAATGATGTGCGAAAAGCCGCAAAAGTGGCTTCTGTGGTACAGAAATGTGAAATGTCAGAGTCTACAATATGTGGATTAAAAACATATATATACTGTGTCAAGGCAATATTCAAGGGATGTAGATTTATAGCAGCACCTGCCAATAACGAATAATCTGATGGTGGACCTACACCTACACTGAACTACACTTGGTGAACCTGCCAGCAGTTCACTATCACCCCTTTGTGGCTTATTACACCAGCAACTGCTCAAGAGCTCGAGCTATTTAATCCCTTCCGCCAGTAATTCCCTAGTGAGTTAAAAGAAGACGAGGCACCGAAATCGTCAGGTACTATCAGACTTTAACCAACTCGCCTGTTGATTCCCCAGCCTTTAGTTCTTTGCGAAGAACAGAAATCTGCTCCTCGCAAAAAATTTACACCAACGACCATTAACCATTACCTCAGTATTTATGAAAAGCCCTTTCTGAGTTTTTAAGTTTGCGCCGCTTGAGCCGTTTCAGCCAAACCTGAACAGGCACCTCAACATGTGACCAACATATGACCAACACCAAGATCTTTCTTTCAAGGTAGTCCAAGGGTATGTTAGGCTCCGTTCTGTCAATTGACTTTTGGTCAAGGTTCCTTAACTGAAGTGATTCAGGAATTCTGTAGAGTTTTACCAACCACGTCAACTAAGGAAATGCTTCCCTTTTATACAACGAAAAGCAAAATACCCCAGTTTAATGTACGCCGAGAAAAAACTGCTCCCAGGGTGGCTAAAGGACTTAAAAAAATATGTGCACACTGGTTTTTGGATGTAAGCGACAATACGGTGCCAGTTAGTGGACTAGTGGTGAAGCAAATTGCCAGCAAAGTCAAGTTAATCATTTTTATTTGTAAAATAAAGAAATCTATGGGGTAAGAAAATGATTTATTTAGTATTATGAACCGGTTATTTTTAAATATTTCATATAATAGCGAGTTTACTGTATGTGTGACGCCGCCATTGTGAACCCTCTTCGAGCTACCAAACTGCAAAATATGCACCGATTTTTATCAGTCACTTGTGCGTTTAAAATATTATGCCCTGCAATTTTATTTTTTTTTTCGTTTTTGGCGCTTATCATTCAAAATATTTATGGCTGTTGCTGGACAATTTCATATGGCCCGAATACCATTTAATGATTTATGGATTAAAAATAACTTTAATTTTTCATATCATTTCTACTGTTTGCAACATATTCCAACGGTCATGTAAGAAATGAACGATGTATGTATGTAGGTACGTACTCGTATGTATGTATGTATTTTAATTGTATCAAATAAAATCTCCACACATTAAAATATTTCAACAAAATGACATTAAAACATTAAATGTAAATTATCAATTTCCGTTTGTCAATGTAATCAATTTATTTTAGCCGTTGGCTGTTAAACTGACAATTTTATTTAATTAAACAACAGCAAAAACAAGATCATTAATTATATTAAGTGCAGCAAATAAAGTAACATGTAATTACCAAGAACGCGTTTTGCTCTCCATCTACTTAGATACATACATATGTGTGTATATATATAACGCACAAACGACTTGTGAGCTCTGAAAAAAATCGAATTAAAAGAAACTGCATTTAATTTGTCTGAATCAAAGAAAAAAAAAAGTGTTTGCACTTTACATGACAGTGTTAAAGTAGCAAAACTGTGAAACAACAAAATAAAATTCTGGTTTTTTTTTCCACATTTTCAAAATATACTACATACAAACAACTTGTACATATTTATGTATGTATGTACGTTTAGTATATGCTGATTGAAAACGGAGTCGAGCTGAATATGTAAAGAATGAAAAAGTTGTTGTGTGCAGAACACTGTCTCCCATGCTGTCATACTAGTGGTACTGTCAATTTACTACTTGCAACTTCCGGACAACTGCTGACGTTTATCATAATTGTAATTCATTTGCATAAAACGAATTTCACATGCATCCATGTAAAGTAGCAAGCAACAACAGCAACAACAACAACGAAAAAAAGAAACACTAAACCAACTGCAGCAACACACACGCAAATTATCGCCAGTAACAACAAGATGCCAGCATAAAAGTTCCTAAGCGTACATGTGCGTGCGTGTGTGTGTTTCTATATATATATATATATATATATATATATATGTTTGTGTGTGTGTAAGTTGGTTTTTATAAATGCCTGCAAGAAAGTGCATACAAATGTGAGCTTTAATAAAATTGCCTCCGTATTTGTGTTCGCTGCGAACAGACTCCCTGCACATGTACGACTGTGTACACAGTTTGTATGTGACAACAGCAAATGTTGTCACAGCAAAAATGTTAAAAAACACATACGACTATACACATACATCTGTATGCACATACATACATATTTGTTTTTGTTTGCCTGCTGCAGCTACTGTTAGCTGATGTTTTGTGCATTTGACATGTCCATGTGTTACATTACAAAAACAGTGAATTACAAAAATTTTAAGAGGATATTTTTTTTTATCAGCAATAAATTTTCAAGAGAAATGTATCTCACAGGTACAGGTTTTTTTTTTTTGCAAAAAGCTATGAAAAAATTGTTAATGCTTAGTTAAAAATTAAAAGAAAACCAAACGCCATAATGAAAAAAATCAAGGCTCGTACAATTGATTATTTACATCATCTGTACACGGTGTACAGAATATAAAAACTTATCAAGAACTGGTGCTTAGATCTTCATACATTAACTTAGTAAATTTACCCACCAACTCTTGAACTATGATGAACAAATAGACTGTCATGCTGCATGAATGCAATTCCTACCTTCTGACGATGCTCCATTACATATTTTCTTTAATTATCGTTAACCAAAAACTGCCCTCGTATTCACGGCATGATGACAAATTGGAAGCAGCCCGGGTTCAAGAATTTTTTTTAAAATTATGTATTTTAATAGTTTTAAGAACAAATTTGCTTTAAAGCTACTAAAGTGAATCAATGTCACGTATGAAATGTAAACACAGATATAAACAAGAATATTCAATACTATTAGTAGAAACAAAAATTGCCTAAAAACTACTGAACTTTACACGGTTGAATCGTTACGAAAATATTGTCACGCTTAAAATGTCACGTATGAAATGTAAACACAGATATAAACAAGAATTTTAAATATAATGACTTTCAAGAGAAAAAAATTACTTAACGTTACTCAGCTTAACCACTATAAAAATTATGTCACGTTTGCAATGTCACATATCGACTTAGATTAGGGCTTTAAGACAACACACAAGATTTTTAAAGACTTTTACTTCTAAAAATAAGTTTTTTAAAAGTTAATAAGCTTTAACCAGTTACACATTATGAAAATTATGTCACGTTTGGAATGTAAAATATCGTCTCACAATATGGACACTTACATGCAAACGATTTTTCAGTACAAAAAAATTAAAATTACTTAACGCTATCCAGTTGAATCATTAGCCAAGTAATGTCAAGTTTGAATTGTCACGTCTGAAATTAATACAGGCTCATATACAAGAATTTTAAATACAATTAGTTTTAAGAAAAAAAGTTATAGTTATATATTTAAAAAAAAATAGTGTCACGTTTTAAATGTCACGTATGAAATAAACACACACATGCACAATAGTTTTCAATACAATTACTTTAAAGAAACAAAAATTTACTTAACGTTATTCAGTTCAATCATTACGAAAATAGTGTCACGTTTGAAATGTAGAGAGGACAGACACACAAAAGAATTTTCCAATACTTTTATAAGTATTACGAATTCGGCATCAAACCTGGAAGCGAAACTAGAGTCGGACGCTTGCCGAAAATCGTTGAAAACATGAATTAAAAACTGTTCCAAATGCTACATTATTGCTATTCACTGTCGACGCTCATGTTTTTTGTTTGTTTTGGTTTGGTTTATTTGTAGCTGATGCTGTCAAATGCCTTTTTAACATTAGATGGTGATGACGATGACGATGACGACGGCAATGTTAATGATGGTGGTGGCAGCCATTCTTTTCAACTTAAGCAGATAAATAACAAAATGTGTGTGAAACTACACAGCAATTCATGCCCATTCATGTTTCGAGTGCACTTTAAACTACAGTGCAACACACAACAAACTGTCACACTGTAAGCTAAGCAATTATTATCATACATATGTATGTATGCAAGATATTAATGCAAGTCTATTAATATTTATGTACATACATACATACATACATATAAGTTTGTTTTAATTTTTTTAATGTAATTTTCAAACAACTCTACAATTTTGTTTGCCTTTTAAACAAACAAATATGCACATTCATCTGCATTTATGAAATGTTGCAGTTATTTGCAATTCGCAAAATTTTATTATATGACAGCTGTTGTTGTCCTTTTTTTTTGTTGTATGTGCTGCCAACGGAAAAGTAAAATATAAAATGAAAAAAGTAAACGCAGGGAAAAAAGCAAATATGTAAATGCGCATTCGTAATATTTTATGCCACACAGTTGTGTAAGTAGGCATTGAGGCAGGCAGGATAAGTTGGCTGCCTCTTGCCACCATCATCATCGTCGTCGGCGTCGTCATTGCACATAATTGTATAAAACTCTATGAGCGTATGCACACATTACACGTCTAGCAGAAAATTTAGACAAATGTCAACAGGAATGTCAAGTAAAATAATGAATTTAATACGTTTTAAAGTTAAATTGCATGCACCGCACAGGCACCAAGAAAATGTGGTTTCGCCGTTCTTTTGCTTTATTAAGCAGCGGAGGACTTTGCGGTGGAAAAGAATTATGAAAGTTTACTAAACAAAAACAAGTTAAGAGCAGGCCTTTGAGCAGTTGCGGAATGAATTTGAATTTTTGAAAGTCTTGATTGATATTGCGAATAGCATTTAATTTCCAAGGTCTTGTGCTCTTCTTTTACAATCACATCAAACCTTGAGTTTTCCTTCTCTATATGGTCTTTCTAAGGTCCACTTTCTATTGTCCACTTCTGGTCAGCCTCGTGTGCCCTTGCAAGTATTTACCTATTTACCAGCAAGGGAGTGTGAGCTCCCTTGTCAATAAAACATGTAATAAAGGAGAAGAATATAGATAAGTGATCTTTTTATTCAAAAAATGCAACAGGGTTTTAGTTGATTTTACTACTTTTTTTTTGAAATATATAATCGTTTTCATAAAGCCTAGATGTCTGCAAAAGTTATTCACCTGAAAAGTATCCTTAACACTTTTCATTTTTGAAAGGCAATTAATATAATAAAGTTTAATATTAAAAAAATGTTAATTATTTCGTTTTTCTCAGCCAAATTGTTCTATATAACAATTTAACAACATAAATTGGAATAAAACTAAAGAAAATTGAATTTCAAATCATATTCTAAATTTGCTTTGGGGTAGTTGCACCCCCCAAAAGTAATTTCTCATATTCTTATACACATATACATGCCGAACGTGACGATCGTGTAAGCTTTAAAAAAAAAGTATATATACATATATTAACATTTTTGTTTTAAATTAAATTTTATACAGTTGTTATTTATATAAAAGTGGACAACAGGCAGACTAGACAAAAGTATTGAGTCGAATGTGACACAAGTAAAAGTAGCTGGCGTGGCGCTATATAAAAGGTAACCTTGTACTATTTTGTACTGCAGTTTTAGAGTTTTACTTATTAATTTAATTTGAAAATATATTTGGCGTCGTCTTGTGATTGTTATTTTTATCTTAAACCCTAACTTGTTGCCGAACGTGACATGTCATAGGTGACATTTAAGACGTGATATTGTTTCCTCAACGATTTAGTCTTTTTAAAAGTAAAATAGAGATATTATTATAAATAATTTTTTTTGTAGTGTATGTGAATAAGCAGTCCAAGCTTCATTTAATTGATTATTAAAATATTACCCGTTGTTCGACACCAGGAATTAAGGAAAACTTATTATAAAACATTATCAGAAATAGGAAATTGCTCTCTTGCAATTTGAGTGCATGAATTCTCAGGCTTTAAATTGATTAAATATGAACAAATTTAAATATGTCTCGTAAATAATATGGCAAAATAATCGGCTTCTAAATATTATTATAACTGAAATTTTTAAGGTAAATGCCCATAAACTGTTTTCTTAGTTCATCCCTTAAACTCATTCTCATTTGCACAGTGGTATTTTGTTGTTGGTGGTATTTTCCTTCTTTTGGTTTTTTTGTGAGTATTTGGCCAGAATTTTGTTCCATTAATAGAAAATTTTAATTAAAATGTAATATGTTTATATGTAAATGAACAGTTGAAAAATTTGGGGAAGGCTAAAACCTTTCTAAATGTTATTTTAGCTCTCTGGTTTTGCCTACAACTACGATTAATTTTTACTCTGAAATTTCATCCTAAATCAAAAAAACACTTCTTGAAAACTTTGGATGGATATTTCTGACGTAAAAACGATGATTTGTATATTTTTTTACTTATATATTTTATTTTTTAATTGGCCAGCAATACAGACAAAATTTTAGTACTACGGCCCTAATTCGATTGCTAAAATAAATCAGTTGTCACAACGAATCTGGGCAGCCAAAACTTAAGAAACTCTTCAAGCCGCCAAACGCTTCAATTTTTCCCTTTTTGTTGTATCTTCACTCATTTTATTCCGTACAAGTTTATCCGTTTTATATGCAAATGTTTATACTCGTAATACGTCACAAAAGCACTACAACTACAAACAAATTAAAACAATTAAACATTTTGTAAAACAATAATGGCGGATGCTGTTAAAAGCAAATGAACCACAAAGTAATAAATGCAAAACAAACAAGCAAGCAAAACAGAGACACAGAAAAATGGCTACCGCCTAATGCTTTTGCTTGCAATTGAAACGAAAACAGCCAATGAGTGCGCGAGAATGAGCGTGAAGTGAAACGTGGATACGTCAAATTAGAAGTATTCGTTAATAAGAAGGAAACAATCTATTTTTACATTAAACAAATTAAAATCAAATTTTGTTATAACAACGTGAAGAAATTTCAAAATTAACAAAATTGATTCGAGTTGGTTTGCGGTGAGTTCTAATTTACATCTTGTAAAATTTAATTTAAAGGAGGAATATTTTTGTCCATCAAAAAAATAATTGGAAGATCAAATATAAAATTTTTCTGCATCTGCAGTTATATTGAGTGTTTTTTTTTTTTAGAGCGTCCCAACTTTGAGTTGGCAACACTGCTTTATCTCACAAACCATATAGCAGCTGATAGTTGCATTTTGTTTAAATTGGTTTGACATTTCATTATGAATAGATTTATACTGTTCGCCAATTCGGTGAATCGGCTGAAACACAAATTGCTATTGGAATTAGATTTCCATCGAATATTTTATTCTCCAATGAAGCCCATTTCTGGTTGAATGGGTATGAAAATAAGCAGAATTGTTGCATTTGACATCAAGGTAGTCCACAAGTTTTTTTTCGAAACACCATTACATCCACATAAAATTGCTGTTTACGGACTGGCGGATTGCTTGATGGAAATATGTCTTCAAAAACGAGTTTTACTGTCAAGGCCGAATTATTAGATTTCTAGGCTCTTTTTGAGAGCGAAGCCGAACTCTGATAAAACAGTATTTGCACTTTGTGTGCGCAAAACGTCCATGTAAGTCTAGTTCTCTAATTCTGGTATATGCCAATAACAATTTATTTTATACTGTAGACTTCCGGTACCGTATAAAGAGTTTTTTCTGCTGCTGCGGCAAAACTTTTCCTTTTTCTTTTCCTTTCCTTGATTTCAGTCGATGTTTTAATGCTGTGAAGCCTTTAAAATTGGTAAAACTCGAAGAAACAAAGGTGCCATCAGATTAGCTCAGGAAAAATGGCTTTAAGACCTGAAAATGTAAAGCTTTGTTTGGCAAAGCCAAGTTATGGGTAAGAAAATCGTTTGGGTTAGCCTTAAGCTGGAAATATTATGAAGCCTTCTTTGACAAAACTGTTGTCCTCGGAGACCAATTTACTTGAAGGCATTTCCAATCAAAAGAATACATAACTAGAATTGTAAAATAATTTCCTAGATCTTCACCAAAGCATAACTTAATGAATGGGCATCAGTGATCTTCTGGATGTGGCTTAGACATAGAGAATCCCTTAGGATTACCTGACAATGCACATATGTACATATAGTGATCCGGTTCGAAGTCTATTGTCTTGCTTTAGCAAGGAACTGAATGATGAAGTACCGAGCCAAATTGTCCTATATCCTTGTAGTATTTTATGTGAGCAGTTTGCCAGTGGTGAGCCATAGACTAGTTCATAACATATGATTCTATATAAAATATTCAAACATGCCTGTTTATATCTTATTTTGTGCATCATAAGGTATAAGAAATTTCTGTGAATCTCTTCATCTTTTCCCTTCCCCACATTATATGATGTAGCTAAATTTGCTTTCGCTCTGCTGTAAAAAAAAAATAGGTCGACGCATTTTAAGCGTCTTCTCCACAATTAACACTGCCGTACTTCTGATTAGTGGTGCTGTAGTCAAAAACAGCTGTTCATATGGTTATTTCATTCCAACGTGAAGTAAAAAATTTTACAGTTTCCCAATCAGCTGTTTAAGATTATGAGAGAAAACATAAGCTGAATAGATATCTGTGGTTATGGTTACGGCTCTGACGTCATGCCAAGAATAATCGAATGCAGTGCGGCCCATAACGTTGCTAGGAACAGCTGTATTTTAAGGTTATGAACTTAATGCTGTTTTCGGAGTACTTCTGCTAAGGCAGTCGAAAAAGTCAATCAACAGCTACAGCATTTTTGCTGTAAAATGTCTGTTTATTTTCTTTCTTTCATCTTCCACGTTTTGAGAAAACTTTTCACTGACAAATTGCGGCCGCCCAAACATTTTTATTAATGTAAAGGCATTACTATTATCACATTTTGTTTTCACATCTTTACAAAACTTTGTATTCCATTCGATAACAATTTACTACTTTTTCCATAGAGTAACACAAAACAAAAAGTTTATACACACAATGTAGAAGTTATTGCACATTCTCTTTAATCCCAAACAGCAAAATCGCTCTCACAAGTGAGCAATGAAAATAAATAAATTGAATAAAAAAAAAGAACATAAGACACAACAGCATAGACAGCAAAAATAAACAAAAACTACAAAAAACACTTGCAATAGAAACAAATTAGAGGCATTTAATAACACGTTAACACAATGAAAACCATCAACAATAACAACAAACAACGCCTGAGAGTATTTCCCCACAGAAACTCATTGAGTGGGGTCTGTTAAGTTGAGAGCTTATCGACAACACTTGTTGAAAATCATCAATTTACTCTCCCGCAATATTTGAAAGCAGCTCCCACAGAGTTCTTATCTCACTCTTTTAAGCTCCCAAAAACGCAACCAACTCTTGCTAAGTGAGAGCCAACAGAATGAGTAATGCATATATAGAATATATTTATTTGAAAGGGGGGCAAAACAAAAAATGGCAACACTACACTATTTTAGTAGTATTTTTACTGTTGTCATTGTCGCTTCACACAATACAAAAAAAAAACACACTCAGCTTTTTTTGTTTTTGTTCAAGTGGATTTTTGTGTGGTGTGTTTCTTCTGCTTTCAGTCGTTATTTTACGTACGAGTTCCAATGCGAGATGCATGCATGCGTACGTACGTGTGACTAACAAATGATAGTTTTTTTTATTATAGAGTTATTTTTTAGTCGATGTTGATTATTTCACTCGTAAATAGTACGCGCGGTTAACGGAACGAAAAACATACAAGAAAAAAAAAAACAATATATTTTGATATTAAATCATAAAAAATAGCAGGAAAAAATAAATAAATAAATAGCAAAATCAATCAAAAAAAAAGTGAGGAAAGCTGTATAAAAAATATTGCGAAAATATTTTAACAAAAATGAAGCAGGTGAATATTCTTTCAGAGCAGGCAGCCATTTGCGCTACTATTTGCATTAATTTGGATACCAAATAAAAACTCATCAAATCTCTAGATATATTAATGATAAAGTTTTATATAAAAAATTATAATTAACGGAGTTTTAACAAACGGTTTTTAATAAGCCGAGTGCATGTACATGTGTAAAAGGAAATCACTCTATTTAAAATCTTTATGGCCCATGAAAATGAATGTTAATAATTTATTAAGCGAATTCTCATGTTTTTATGTACTTACATCACTTTTTTCAAAGCAAAATAACAGAATTAGAAGTTTTAAAGTGAAATTATTGCAAAATTTTGTTTTGGTTGTTGTTCGTTTGTTAGTTATTGGGCTTCTTAAGCTGCAAAAAGTATGTTTTGTTCAAAAGTTTTCTCTTAAAAGCCGTTGGCATGTGGCAAAATGTATTGTCTTAATTTCAAAGCATTGAGTTTTAAATGGTGTCAAGCTGAAATAATAACAACAACAAAAATAAATAAATAGCCATTTCTGAACGGAAAGTCTGTTTAAACGCAAACTAATTTGTCTGTAGTTAAAAGTGTTTATTTTTCACCAATATTTTAACTGAATGAGAGCTTAAATTTTTTTTTAAACATTTGTCATCCAGTAAATATGGTCTTTGTTATTAGGGTGTCCGAAATTGTAGGAAGTCTGGGTGGTGGCTGTCTGCTTAAGTCTTCAGCTATTGAAATTTTCAACTTCCTCTAATAATCATATAGAATTGGCAATTAAAGAGGACAGAGTAACAGAAGGTAGAATTTTTCAAGTATTTAATGTGCAACTTTTCAGGCATTTGAATGGGAAATCCTTGAAGCAGCAACGAAAACAATGATTCTGGAAAATCTCCGTTATATGCGCATTGGCGCATTTAAAACAATTAAGTGCTGTGCCATTTAAATTGAAACGATTTAATTATTTAATCGAGTAGTAAAAAAATAACTTATTTATGTGTGGCTTCATGTTATATGTTTTCATTTAGATATGTACATGTGTTTAAATACATGTCATTCTTTGCAATATAAGTTCATTACAGTTTACTTTTGCTTTATATTTTGCTCATTTAAGCGTCGAGTGCTTTTTCTCAGCTCTTCATGTCTTTCCTAAAGAAGAAAATTGACACCTAAAATGTAAATTGTAAAATGTGTAAGTGGAACGCTTTAAAACGACTTTCTTTTAGCGGATTATGATGCGCTATAATTAGAGTCAGCAAATTTTGTCACAATTACAACGCGAAGCATTTGATGTAACTTGTTTAAAAGGAAAAATTTGTATATATTATTATTTTTTACAGCATAATTCAAAAAGTGATACAAATTGCCGTATGTTTATACATTTTTTTATTAATATTTTGAGCCAGTATGTAAAATTTCTTAGGAATGAGCAAAAATCAACTTTAAATTTCACTTATGAGGTGTCTTTTTGAAAAACGTTGTTTGAGTTGAATGTGTTAAAATTCAGAACGATATCGATTTCTGTGCTGGTATTTATCTGAGCATATTTGCAAAAAAAAGCAAAAGCCTAGAGGTTTTTGAACTCTGAGATCCTTTCATAGCCAGAAGTGATTGAGCTGTAAGATTCCATATCTGGTAGTTACAAAACATGTGGGTTTTTTTATTTTTGTTTTGAAAATGTTTCTCTTGCTTTTTTTATGATGAACATTTAATTTTCTATTAAACTCTGAAAGTAGGCTGAACAATTTCTAAATATTTTGTTGATACTTAAATTAAATGAAAACCACCCTAACGAGAGCACTTTTGAATCAGATTTCACTAATTTGAGTGTCTGCAGTAATCAATCAGTCCTTAGAACAAGAAAAAACAAAAAGTTTATAACTTTTATTTCGTAAACAAAATATTTTGATGTTGATTCAACTTTCTTATAATGCCAGAACTTTCATGTCATGGGCACATTCTCTATTTTAAAGTCGTTAAATGAAATTAGAGCTGTCCTAGGTAACTTCTTCTTACTTTTCTTGGGCTTTTCATTAATGTTTTAAAACAAGTTGCATTTATAACTAAATTTGGAGATTTTCTTTACGTGAAAGATTCTTACTATTCAACAGGGCTGCAAAACAATCGTCAAAAACTTATGAGTATGAGTTGAATTAAAGATATTTGCATGAACTGTGGCACGAATTTGCCATTTCCCTAATAACTCTGAAGTTGAAAAAAATAGGCTCCATTAGGAGTAGCCTTGAAAGAGACAGTAATGGAAAAAGTATTAAAATCTTTAGCTAAATAATGGTATAACAGCTGCCACAAGCAGCATTTTATAATAAAATTATAATAAGCAATTTCTCCACCGAATATCGATTAGGCAGGTAATTTCCGATATGTCCCTGAAAACTCAAATTTCGAAAATTTTGTTTGGTCGAACAAACTTTCCTCTGCGGAAATATTGCTAAAACGAAAACAGCTCTATAAAAATGGGATGATTCATAACATAAAGTGCCGAGTTGAATCGAAGCTTAATTTCATGCCAGAGAAAACATTTATTCACCAGCGCTGGCTTACAGCACTTTCAGTGGCATTAAAGTTCCAAGAAAAGCATTTATTGTATTCATAAATTATAATTCTTTTAATTGCCGGCCATAAATCAAAATCGATTAAATCATTTGGCGGTAAGTGTTTGTTTTCATGTTTTATCAAAAATCATTTTTTTCCTCCCATGACAGTTCTGGCCGTTGATTAATTGTTGAATTCTTGAAACAAATGGGAACCATAACATGCAAACTAATGAAGTGGATATTTTGCTCCACCGCTAATTAAAATACTAAAAAATAATCAACAAAAAGTAACTGATAATATATTTCAAAAACTTTTAACCCTGATAGTTAAAACACAAAAAAATGAGCAACAAATGCAGCAATTTGAGCTGAAACGAAATATCTTACTTAATTAATCATTTTAATTTCTTAAAAGAAAACAAGCCCACTTAAGAGCATAACACTATAATCAAGTGTAATTATATTTTACCTTATAACTTATTGTATAAAAAAGCGAGAGGCAAGAAATGAACAACTGCAAACAATTAACAACATAAATAAAGAAAAATGTGTAGTTGAAAATAACAACAACAACAAAGGCGATATTATTAATGAAACAAAAATGAATTACACACAAGTGTTTAGAGAACAACAAAAAATTCTTAAAAATTATTACAAATTATTAACTTGACTAAGACAAACAAGCTCGACACAGAAAATAGTAAATGAAGAAATATAACCGAGTGACATATTATTGCATTCAAGCGGCTGGTAGGCAAAAGCCATTAGCAACGAGGGTGGTCTTAAAAGTAATTAAATACTTCGAACGCAGTTGTTCATGAATAGATAAATGGATAATAGTGGGTGTTTGGCCCAAAACGACACCTTGCACTGCTGCCATCGTTGATCCATATGTGCTTTTCCCTGTCGTTAGGGCCTTAATGCGTCAATTAATTGGACCAGTTCCTTCAATAACACTATTAGCAAGTCACGTTCCTCCAGCATATAGGCATTACTTGTGTCCCCGTGACACGCAGTAGGTAATCAAGTGTTCCGCTGACTCCTCCCCTTGACCGCAGAATCTGCTCTTGCCTGTGTTCCTTGCGCCCATTCTGTAATTGAAATTCTCACAATTCATTCTCATAGCACATCTTAGAATTTTAGTTGTGTTTAGCAGAAAATGGCACGGAAAATGGAAAATTTTTGTCTGAAAACAAAAGCATATTAAAGTATTTGTTAATGTGTTATTGTTGTTGTTGAAAGCTATAGTAAAACCATCATACGAGTATTTTGACAAAAATCTGCCTTTACCAGTAATTTTCTATATAAAACAATATATTTTGTTAATGGTAGTTTCCTCAGTGAAGGCTTAGCGATCTGAATGGCCAGCTAGTAGCGCAATAATCAGAAATGAGTTTCAGTAAAATCTTCTCATAGGGTATAAATTGTCTAAGTTGATTAAAATCAAATGATTAGTTGAGTAGCTGCTCATCCAGACTTCAAAACTTAAAGATTGAGTAGCTGCTTCCCTCCGAAGTTTCCTCAAGATGGCAGCGGCATGTAAAATTTATAAAGAATATTCTAATCTCATAAAGCGAATGATAAGAAGAAGAAGAAGGCTTCGGGTTGGGGCCATCTTAACCTATTCTCAAAATTTAAGAGGTCTAAGATCGCAACTTTTGTTTATATGAATATTGCGGTTGTGATATAAAGTGCATAGTGGGAAATTTTTGGTAAGGCGAACGAATCATGGTGCTCTTAAGATTCAGCGTCTATGACATAACTCAGTTAGTTGCATTGACTATGGAGAGTAACCTTTTCTACTCTACTATATGTTTATATTAAAAGAGATTCTACTGCCTAAGCAAGAAAAATATTGTCTACCCAAGAACACTGTTGCGCAGAGCTTTTACCACATATGTACATACTTTGTATTTTGCGATCAGCAAGTCTCTGGCCCATTTTACAGCTGTTTCCTTTTCATGAACGTTCTTGCATTAATGAGTAAGACTTAATGTCTTCATAGCCAAAGGGCGGTCTTAGGAAATGAAATCGAAAAGCAAAATAGATTTAAAAAACGTATGAATGTATGTCCATCCCTAACAAAATCGCATTTATAACCGGCAAAAGCGAAACATTATTTTAAGCCGCATGAATTTATGAAAAATAAAGATACTTTTAAATAGCACATGATGGCCTCGGACAGCTTTTTGTAACGTTAAACCCAACATTTTTGTACACATATAGCCCTTATCCACTGTAACGCCAGTAAATTAAAATGAATGATATCACAAAAAGAACGCAAATATTAAATAAAAATAAAAAAACTCCCACCTTTTTAACAAACAAATTATTGTTTAAAGGAAAATAGAAGAAAATAATATTTTACAGCTCGTAAATAAAGCAATAAATTAATGTTTAAGCACATGCAGAAACAGAAACAGCAGTGAACTCAAGTACAACAGCAACAACAACAAATAGGAGCAAAATAAGATTTATTACCAAATTGCATTACAAATGTAAATTTTTCATAATAATTATTTTCCACCATAGCCAGCCACACACACACACACACATATATATATATATATACACACTCTCTAGCAAACAAACACTCTCATCCGTTGAGCGCTCTTCTTTAATACATATTATTTTGTTTTTCTTCTCTTTACAGAGCTGCAAGTACGAGGAATATTAATGTGGTTTATTGTGGTAAATAAAAAGCGTGTATGTGTGCGAGAAGGATAAAATATCAAACCGCAAAAACCGCATGTTAACCAGCCAAGCAAAACCAACAAAAATAAATAAATATTTTCAAACAAAAAATATATGTACATAAGTAGATGGATATGTACATATGTATGTATGTACATATATAGTGCAATAATAATATTAAAACTAACCAAACAAACCAGGTTTACTATATAGCCGTCGTTAAAATTAAATAACAGCTGAAAATTAATAAATTTTCTTTCTGAAATTTATGGATAATAGTGAAATAATTTGCAAAAAAAAAATGCAAAAAATATACAAACAAATTGAATAAACAGAAAAGTTTATTACTTCATTAAAAACCAAACAAATGTACCAAATGAAACATATTTAAAAAAAAAAGTTATTAACAATATAATGTACGAGCACACATATGTCTGTATATGTTTGTATGTATGTATGTATGTGCAAAAATATGCTTAATTAAGTGTAATAAAAATGCTAACAAAATATGCATTAAATTAATTAAACAGAAATGTTAATTTTAATTATGAATTTATAAATATTAAACAAAATAAAAGCGTTAAGAAATGTTCAGTGGAATAGTAAATGCCAATTGTTAATAAGCAAATAAAAACAACAAAAGAAAAAAAACAACACATTTGAAAATAAAAGTTTTAAATTCCGCACCTTTTACTCTTTAACGTTACGATTAAGCAAACAATAATCAACAACAATTTATCGTTTTCAATTTTGCTTTCAACAATTAGCAGTACAAATTAATTATTATTAATAAAACCAAACCAACAGCAGCAACAACAATAACAATAACAGCACCACTACTGCGCCTGTGTTACAAAAAACCGAAAGAATACTGTTTTTCTCAACTGCTTTTCTCACGCAAAAGTCACAAATTGTCTCCTTGAAACATTAAATCGAAAAAAAAAATTGGACAAGGTTTTGTCATTTAACTGTGAGTGGTTGTGTGTGTGTGTGTGTGTGTGCATTGTGATACTTGTTTTGAACATTTTACTCTCACTTTGTGGATTAGAGAGTAAAATTCAGCAACAAAACAAAGTAAAACCAAGCAACTCTCCTGAAAAAATTTCCCCCAGACACAAAAAAAGTGCAAAAGTCTTTTTTTGGTCGAAAAGTGCAGAGTTTAGTGCATGGATTTGTAAGAGTTGTCAGTGGTACCTTGCGTCTGCTTACTCTTTAAGCGTTGCTCTCTTTTGCTAATTCAGCCTGTATAACGGGTGCACATAAAGGATATCATATAGTTTTTTTCCTGCTAAACCGTTAAGATAAACAGCCGTCAAAGTGGATTTAACAAATTATAATAAAATGCTGCAATCCAGCAATCAATACTTGAGGCCCGATTATATGGTGGCACCAACAGTGGTAAGTTGTTAATGCTAAGAACGATTTAAAAATCAAAATAAATACTAGAATTAATGACAGGAAAAGACATGTTGTTTGTCACTTTAAAGAAACATTTAAAAAACTGATGATCATTATTTTTGAACTTTAAAATAAATAGTGCTGTAATAAAAAAAAATACTTCTATAAATAGGTAAATGTAAGTAAAGGGCACTTTATAATGTTTAAGGTGATTTCATATTGAAATTAATTATTTCAATCAATAACTTTATTCAGACAAAGGCAATAAACCTATTTTTCAAATCCATTTATATTTATTTTATAGAAAAACTTAAAACATTCTTAGTTTGTATTAAGACTGGTCGTCAACCCAAATATTACGCACAAGTGTGACAGTGTGGAAGCGACATTTCATATAAATCGCAAATAATACCGTAAGAGAATTGATGTCCCATAAGACCTTATTACTTATAGAATTTTTTAAACAATAAGATGTTTAATTTGATCAGTTTTGCAAACTATAAAAACAGCCATAAATATGACAAAAGATTTAATTTTCAGTGTAACTTGGCTTGTGAAATGTTTTGCAAACGATAGCCTGTCGGCATAGAGGATGTGGTTCTTCATCACACACAGGCTCGAAATTTTTGGGGCTGTTATTAGCCTGTAGAAACATGTTTCGTTCAGGCTCTGACAGAAAAGTTAAGGTACTTTTGTGTTATTTAATTTCGGCCTCTTGCCTACCCCAATTACTTTAAAGGCATTTAAAAACTCAGCTCAGTCGCTGTTGATCGATATTTCGTGAACCTTATTTTCTACTCATATAGTTTTTTGTTTTGTTTTTGAGATGGTGTAAAAACATAAAGTAATGCGATTTTTTCACACTCGCAACAATTCTCATTAGATTTATAAAAAAATCTAATGAAAGTTTTAAAATTTGTATAATACACCTTTAAATACCTTCTGCAAAAAATTTATCAGAAAAAAAATGCATTCCATTTTTCAAAGTAAAATGTAATCAAATACAAATATGAAAAAAAAACGTTGCTGGTACATCAAAACCATTACTTACTCTCCCACGCTAGACATTTTTTCTAATAAAAAAGTTATAGCCGATTGAGTGAATGAACTATTGCTCTGACCATTTTTTCCATCCTTTATTATTTACCTACTCCCCTTGGAAACTTGGGGCTTCTACAATCAAATTAATATAATTTCATTAAATGACTTGTTTACTTTAATTTGTTTAAAATTGTTCTAAGCCATTTATTTGGGTATTTTTTTAAGGCGGCTCTCGTAACGCTGCCAATAGGTTTACGGAGAGTATGTCATATCCATCTCCATTTTCTTCTAGTTATTTGACAAATAACGAGGATAACGTTTCGGTTTTTGCAAGGATTTTTGTGGACAGTATTAAGACAGGGGCATAGAATTAAATCGACGGGCAAAATTGCAAAAAAGGTGAAATTAATTGAGAAAATATGTATATTAATTTTGTTTAAAAAAATTAGATTTCCATGCAATTGACCAAATAATACTAATTTTATCATATTTTCATGTGTTTTTAAATATAGATTTTCATTGAAACTTTTCTTAAAAACCTGTTTTAATATTATATGATAAAGTGTCAGAAATAAGCCTTGACTGACTTGTATAAATTGTAGACTATTGTTATTATTAATCAAAGCTTCTTCTATAAAACAAATTAAATTTAATTAAAATGTCTTAAAAATTTACACATTTCAAAAACATAATAATTATCAATAAATTCCAAAAAAGGAAAAAAAACTCTTTTTTTTTATTTTGTCAAGCAAACGGCTTTATAAAATAAAAGGAAAAAAGAATGAAAAACGCACAAAAAACGACATTTAACAATTAAATATGTATGAACAACGACATTGCGGCGTCATTTTATAGACACATCAACAGCAGTAAATTTTTACTCTGTTTGACAGCTGTCAGACTGACATTTAAAAAAACAAACATGCACAACATGAAATAACGAAAACTTAATAAAGTTATAGATGGACGACACATGATCATAATGGACTTTCACTTTGTATCAATAAATTGTTTTAGTTCATTTTTTTGTTCCTGTTATTTTTTATACATACAATATTATTTTTATTTTCAACCGACACAGAGTATTTAATTAAACCACATCAAAACTTATCACTCAGTTTATAAATACTTAAAACTCACCAGCAACACGACACAAAACAATTGGAAATAAAATACTCGTACTCGAGACAAAAAACCGAAAAATATCTACAATATTTTACAAAAAAACTTTCGGTTGTTAATAAACAAACTTTAATCGCTTACAAGCTTAAATGGCGCCAATTAAAATTGATTTAAATCTGAAATGTTCACAATGTGCACAAGAGCACGAAAGCAGCTACGAAAGCTTCATTACAAAATATCACAGCACAACAAAAACATTTTATTAAAGTTTCAGTTTCAGTTACGTACCCAGTCAGTGTCAGAAAATGTTACGCTTGAAATTGTTGAAAATTTGTTATAATAACGCACAAATATGTACAAATATGGTTGTGGTTTCTGTGTGTGTATGTATGTATGTGTGTGTGTGTGCGTGTGTGTGTGTAGCACGAGTATTTTCACACAAATGTGAACAAGTTTAAGTTTGGCATTTTGTTAAATTGTCTGTAAATACTTCTGTTTTTACCAGATTATTTGAGTTTGAGTTTTAATGTTTTCCAATTTGACGTAAAATATTTTCAGTTTGACACATGTACGATACGTTTCATTCCAGATGGCTGGTTGTTGTATTCAGATTTTCGCACAGTTGGAAAAAAATGGTGTTAATAATTGTGAGTCATAAAGTCTATGTGAATGACAAGCATTTCAAACTGACAACTGTTTTCACGAGCTCAATTTCGTTGCAAATTTGTGTTCATCTGAGAATTATGTATGACTTTCACTAAAACAGTTCGGTACTGAGAATTTCTAAGAACATAAATAGCACGAACGATAAAGTTTTGGTCGTATATGTGCAAATAAAAACACAATCATGACGTCAAGGAAATTCGCTATGCGCGGCGATACTCTGTATTAGATTTATTTCTATTACTTATGACGGCGAACGCTGAACAACTGAATACCATGTTGCCAAGCTGGGTTTTACTTTGCAAGTAGCTACTTATTACTGCAATAAGTATTTTTATTTCTTTGGTTTAATATCTGGCCTTTTCATTTAAAGATGGATTGTACATTATCGTGGACTTAATAAAAAATAATTATCTTGATTTTTATCAATAATTTTTAATTTTGTAATATTTTCAACACCACCTGCGTATCATATTTATACCGCATTAATAATTTTTTGTTTCCTTGTATTCCTGATAAGTAACAAAGAAAAAAAGAGATGCGGCCTTTTTATATTGATAAAAAAAAAATCAGGTAAAACTTATTGGGGCTAATAAATAAAAATTTTTTTTTTATATGATTCGAAAGATTATTGTAAAGTTTGCAAGCCCTTGCAAAATGAATTTTCTAACATTGCAGCTGTAATTACTAGTTCATTTCTCGGTTACTAGTTTAACTCTTAAAAAATCTGCTTTAGTTTTTTTTTTTTATAAAGTTTAATTTGTTAATTTCATTTCTCTGTCAATTTGTTGAAAACCTTTTCAGCGATTCCGTCATAAAGTTGAATGCAGAATAAATATATTTCAATAAAAGTTCGCATGACCTCATCTGGAAATTTTTGTAGCTGTTCTCTGGAGTAGAATACATTTACAAATATATAATTGTAGAGCCGAGTTCAAAAGTTGGTAGAATTAAAGAATTATATACGTATATTTTTTTATTTCGCCCACTTTTTTTAAAATTAATTTTATAAACTTTAAAGTAGATGTTAAAAATAAATAATTATCAAAATTATTTAGATATTACACTCGTTAGGTATTACTTTTTGTTAATCTGGTCACACTGTCACTAAAAAACACTTTCAAACACAACAGCTAATATTTTGTCATCACTATAGTAGTAAAATAAAATTCTTATGCACGTAGAGAAAAAAAGAGCCCATTATTTCGTCATATTGCCATGTCCCTAAACCAGAATTTTAGTCGTTAAAGCAACTAAAATTTCGGCATATTTGGCAAAAACAGCTGTTTTTGGAGGAAGAAAAACAGTGCAATTACAGCGAATCCCGCTTTTACACGCTACATACGTTGCAGAGAATACCGTGTTAAAAAAAATCGTATACAAAACCGGTACATAGAAATAAGGTTATGTTTGAATAATTTTAACCTTGAAGGTGGACTAAAAGATTAGATTAAATTGTAGGAAAAATAAAAATTAAATTTTTTTCATAAGATTTTCTTTAACTTTATGATTTCCAAGATGTTTAAAAATAAAGAAATAGTTCAGACTTTTTGAAATTTTTTTTTTATATATATAAAGAATCACATTTTAAAGGAACTCTGTGGAAAACGTGTTATTAAAAAATCGCATAAAAACAGCTTCTACCAATTTTAGATCCACAAAATATATTAACAAAAATGTATAGTATTTAATTTTTCTCTGCTGCTTTTGATAATTAAAATAGTTAAATCGCACACAAAACCAACTGTTTAGAGTAAAATCATCTGCTGATGTCTGGCAGTAAATTCCACATGAAATGCAATTCTATAGATGTTTTAAATATGAAGGCTTTCAAAACTTTTAGCCCATCAAGAAAAATCAATATGTTTTTACGTGTCGTGTACGTGTCAATTTGAGATTGAACAACAACAGCAAACAATATTGTGGTTTTCATTTTGTTCATTTGAGGTAAATTTATTGATATTATTGTAGCTTTTACTTTTATTTGTGTACTTCACACCCAGTGTTACTTTGCTGTGTGCCAGCTGACACTGATTGATGTTGGAATGGTAAAATGACAGCGGAATAGACAGTAAATAGTTTTTACAGTAAATAGTTTTACTTTTAAATACATACATAAGTACGCACTCGCATATGAACCCCCAAGTAAAATTATACCATTAAGTGCAAAATGCCGCTATATACAAATTTTTCTAGCCTAATTTTAGTTTTGGAACCCTTTGATTTTGTTATGGTGACCTGGTTTGATTCTCAAAAAGTGACCTGGTTTGATTTCTGTAACTCGCACGTTAACATTCGCCTGCAATCTCATCAATAGAAAAACTTATATGTAGTACATATTTGGTTCAATTTGGGTCCTTCTTTTGACAAAGCTTGGCAACATTGCCATTGTTTCTTGGAAGCTGCCAATTACGTTAAAACTACTCATTTAGCTACAAATTAGAATTTTTTTTTTTTACCTTCAAACATTCAAACCTTAACACTCGAAATTGTGAAACAAGCCACAAAAAAAGTGGAGAGTGGCTTGACCCTTATTATTAATCTGATTGAAATTAATACAATATAAAAAAAATCTCTAAAAATTTCCAATGTAATTAATGTGATTGAGATTGATGTATTTGTCGTTGTGCTTGCATTTCGGTTTTGTTGGTCAAGCTTAACAATCGATTATGGAATTGTTTTGTTTTCTGATGTCTATTAAAGGTTTTATTTGTACCAGACGTATCATATTTTTTATGTTGTTGTTGTTACTGTTTGTTTTCAGTCTTGCGTTTTGTTTGTTAAGGGCTTGATTGAAAGCCTAAAGTGCTACTCGAAAGTATATTTGATAATCAATAAAATTTGTCTTTTATTAATTGATTAATGCCTTATGATTACACCCCTTGGCGCCAGTCTTGTACACACTGTGCTGTCTTGGTTTGGTGTTTGACGCTACAGCTGCTTGCTGCAGTCTTATCGTGATTGCATTAATTATTTATTTAGAAAAAAAAATTCCAGATTTATATAAATTTTTTTCCTACAAACATACATGTTTATTAAAAAGCTTCTGTAATAGAGATAAAAATCTTACAATTAGTTGACAATGTCAAATTAGAAAGTGAAACAAACTAAGATTGATGGGTTGCTGTCGTTCGGTCCGTATCCAGTTGTATGAAACCGCCATAAATAAAACAAAGTGTTCAAAGTGTTGGCTTTTTAACATATATAAATTTATTACACGACTCGTGAATACCTTTTGATGTTCTTTAGTTACCTAACATGGAATTTTTATCGCAAAAACATTGAATTCATTAACATCAGTACAATCTTTAGCGACACAGCAGCAGTTCTGCTGTCCTCCGTTGATTGCTGGTGCCGTTTTGAAGTCTTTGGTAATGAACTGTTTTTGTTTTAAAAGTAATTGATGGCTTAAAAACAGATAAATAAAGTGAAAATGTTATTCAAAAAACGCATATGAGTAAATCCAGTATGCCGAACGTGACAACTGCAAATGCTTAAAATGAGTAGAAGGTAAAAAATATTTTCAGCGTCATGTTTAATTTATCATATAGACATCAAAAAAAAATTTGGGGAAAAGGGCAGTGGTTCAAATGTGACAAAAATGGAAATTGTTTTTGTAGCGTTATACTGAAAACTCAGTTAAAGCTTTCAAGCAACTTTAAGCAACACAGTTAATCTAGAAAGTCTTTTATGTGATTGCAAAATCAAGTAGTTTTGTATGTTTTTAAAATCATAATCGTTACGTGACATTTCTCCAAAGATTCAGCTGGTCGAAATATAATATACAATAAATTAATTTGTAATTAGATTAGTAAAATCTTATCATTTCTATATAATAATATTAAAAACGCCAGTTTTTGGAAATGCTGTTTTGTAAAATATTGTAAACAATCTGTGGCTGTGGCTGTGGCCACAAACCAAGGAGATAAAACTGTGCCTAATTTGACAAAAAACCCTGGCACAGACCCACTGCCGAAAAGGCCATTTCTTTGCAAAAGAATTTCAAATCTCAAACACTAAATGAAAACAATATTGTTTTGCAAAACCGGTAATTGACAAAACCAACTTGGGTTCCATGAGGACCCCCAAAATTACCTCCTGGTTCGAAATATTACAATTTTGATAAGGCTTTGAAGATTAATTTAATGTTTTTTCAATTGAAAAAAAAACAGAAAAATATTTTTAGTTTTAGGTATTACAGAAACCAACATTATCAGTTTTGCCATTGAATATAAAATAAGTTGTCAGATTTTCATGCAAATATGTATGTAAATCTATGGGATAATGAAGGAAATTTTCTTTTATTTTGTATTTTTTCTGCGTCTTTTTTTACACAAAAATATAACTAAATAGAATTTAATTTTATTGCACTTGGATTAGACACCGACATCAAAGAAATGCATGAAAATGTCCTGACATCCAATATTTGCGGTTATGAATAGGTTTGAAAATAACAAAACCCGCTTTAGCTTTTGTGAAACCCCTGATTAATTATTTGTTCATAGGCCAAGATATTAACAACGGCATGAATGAAGAATTCTCCACACAAATTATCTACATATTTTTAATGCAAAATATTTTTTATGCTAAAATTTAGTTCAAATTTTATTTTCAACAGATTCTGAAATATAATATTTATTGTATTTTTGAGTATTTTTTTCCATGATGTCGAAGATTAACATTGAGAAAACGGATTAGTAAAAAACTAACTGATTTAATCGCAACATGTTCCAGTTCGTTAATAAAGTGCTAAAATCACTTTGTTGACCTACAAAATGCTGGCAAATTTAACTTTCACGTTTAATACCGTGGAACAGGTTATTAGAGTTTTATATTTAAATACTTTACTTTTATAGAATTTCTTTAACCCAATTTTATGCGAAACTATATGAATAGAAAATAATAATTTATTTGTTTTTCAGTTACAAGTTCATTTAATGTCGTGGCTAATTTTGAAAATTATAAAAATTTATTTAATTTTAAATCTACTCTCCTGATTAAATGCGTTATTTATTATTAGTTAAAAATGTTTGCTTATCAATCCATCCATGTCGAACTTGTGTTTTACAAAAACCTACTAAAACAGTAAAAAGAACACAATTCAGAAAAATATAAAATAATAAAATAAAATAAATATGAAAACTTTATTAATATTAATGATTAATGACGTTTGGCCGTAATTAATTTTAATAAAATCAAATATACTCAACTTGACAGCTGTCAGTGTCATCATTTGTTTGCTCATCACACACAATATAAAACAGCAATAAAAAAATTATGCAGCCAAACAGCAACACCACATCGAATAGCAACCAAATGCTGTTCGGCCGCCACTCACTTAACCCACTCTTGAGTCATGACTACGCAAGAAAACAAAAAATAAACAGCTTTTTTTTTTGTAAGAAATAAAAAGCCCCAGTTTATAAGTCATTTAAAATGATGAACTTGTGAAAACACCAGTGAACATGGCATATTTAAGGTAGTGATTATCGAAACGTTTCGCATGTCTGAAAAGCTCCACAAATACATACTTTTCTGTTGAGTCATCTTGTTCTATAAAATTTGTCTGCGTTTGTAACATTTTTATTTCAATTTCAACTTTTGCAGCCTAATTTTTAAATAAATAGATGAATTCAGTTTTTCCAAAAACATAGCAAATTGTTGGCTGGGATGGCAGTTTAAATTGTAATTTATGGCCGTTTTTTCTTTATTATTTTATTTAAATGAATAGACTAGAACCTTTTTCAATAAGCGACAATAGCAATAATTTATTGCATTGTTGATAATTTGCTGTCAAAAGTAAATATGAAATAATAAACAGACTTTTAAACCATTTATATTTATTAACTTTTGTCATTTAATAATTTTACGAGTTGTTGTTTCTATTCTTAAGTAACAACTTAATTCCTTGTACGCTGCAAAAATAAATAAAAACCGGAGTATTAAATTTATTTAATGACTTGAAACACTTTAACACAAAAATTCTAAACAAATTATATAGTTCTTCCAACAATAGTATAATTGGCAAAGGCAATCTTTTTATTTTACTTATATAATCCAGAGATGTTTGAACCGTTGGCGAAAATTTGCACCTGGTACTTTATTGGTTTTGCTAAAATCAATACAAATCAAAGCAACTTTTCATATGATTTGTATTGGATGTGAATAAAAAGGGCTTTTGATTGAATATTCTGTGAAAAGCCATTTTTACAGAGCGTCATGGCGGAGCATTTGCCTGGCGCCACGCAGGACGCCTGTTCGCTTTCCGTTATAGGTGAAAGTTCCAAAATAAAGTCTTAAGTTATTACAGACTACAAATTATTCTGATAACTGGCTGATGCCGCGCATTATCTTCCACAAACTGCCTTTACAGATGCTTGACTCTTATCTAATGACCTAAAATCTCAATTATTATTTTTTCTTAAAATCAGTTTAATCTGATAGTTTCTTTTGATTCCGATTTTTGTAACATATTAAAGATTTCTATAAAAACAATTGTGAAAAACCAGTTCAAGTGTCAGCTAACCCGGTGCCCCATCATCGCAATTAATTAGTCCATCACCATTAATAAAATTTCTAGCTTTCAAATCGTCTATACAAATTTTAACACTGTGTTATCACAACAAAAAGTTTCCTAGATTTAAATTTATTGCATTTCATTAAAAAACAAAATACAATTTGTGATTAAAATATGCAAACCAAAAAAAAAAAAAAAATATATATAAAGAAATTATGATGGCCATAAATTGTTTAAAATAATAGCGAATTATTATTAAATATAAAAATTGTATCAAGTATTTAATAAATTATGGTTTTAAATTTATTATAATTATCTTTTGTGTGCTTAATAATTTTAAAACGTTTCACTTTATTTATGATGCATTTGAGAATAAATTAAAAATGAATGGTTGAGTTGGAATTAATGTGTATAAATTTTAGAATTTTATTATTTTGCTCAAACAAAAATGGCGATTTTTTTTAATGGTTTAAATTTCTTATCTTAGGTTTTAATTAAGTTTTGTTTTATTTTTTATAGTGTTGAAAGAAACTTGCCGTTACGTTTTACTTCAAACTCATTTGTTAAGCATGAAATTCAGAGTTGAAATCAGACAAATTGTTGTTTTGTTGTCTGTTCTTAAGATCTTTATTTTTTAATGATGCCAAAACCATTTGATATACGACTTATGATTGCAATTTATTTTGGATATTCGCTATTTTACGAATACAAATCACACAGATAATGACATTGTTTGAGCATTTAAAAGATATTGAAACACTCTTTCTTGGAGACGCGGGCCGCTACCACGAAAATAATGCGACCGTGATGAAGGCAGTAGTTAGTGGCCGGGGGGCAGTTGATCTCTTGGGTAGCAGAGCTGCCTAAGACTTACCTTCGTCATGTTAAGCCAAATCTTGCTCAAGATTTTAAGACGTTGTTTAATTTTTTTAATATCAAAAGGTAAAAAGAAACGCCATCCGAAAATCATGAAATACTTAAGTTCTGGGTCAAGTTATATCCGGGTAATTATTAATGCATTTGTTGGCTTCTTAATTACTTACTTACTTGGAGGTTTCGGCCAGATTGACGTTTCTTACTGCCAACATCTTTGATGTATTGTGTTTCTCCTTTCCTTTATTAAAGTTAAGGAACAGGAGCAGCAGCTCCTTTAATGGAAGCGTTAGCAATTGCTGTTCACGCAGCGTATAGACATGAAATAGGCAGTAACTTTCAATGTCATGTTGTTGTTAATTAAATGTTCCACTTGACTCCGCTTCTTCACAAGTGTCTGTATTGGATATGCCCATTCTGTATAGGCGCTTATAACAGCAGGTCCTGAAGTCAACTCTTCATTATGGTGGTGTACAATTTCCAACATCAAAAACCACACGCAGTTTCGCGATCCTAGTGTTTTACTATTCAGTTCTAGCACGGCAAAACAACTTGACATTCTCAGCTGTTAAACCGCAACTATTTATAGTCATAGTAGGTGAACAAATGTGGTCAGATCTTAGATGTACGAGATTACGGACCTGTGTCCATTGCCCCCAAAACCAGGTTTTTCAAAGTTCATAAAACATACAAATAAAATACAGACCAACAAATCAACAACAACCTGTTCCTTTTTTCGGTTAGTCGGTTTTGAAAATATATATGATAATTAAAAGAAAAAAACTGACTTGATGTGAATTAAATGCTAATGAAGACGAAAACAATTAGATACCCGCCTCTCAAGATTTAGTTTTTGAAAGCTTTAATAATCATAAATTTACACCTCGTCGTCGTGACTGTAACAAACGTTTTGGTGCTGATTAAACAGTGGGTGTTAACAAGTAAATAGTTCCTATAATATCTAATTAATATATGGAAATGTTTCTTCAGTATTTTAAAGTTAAAAAAAAAAGACTTATGCTTAAGTTATTTATTTTTAAATGTAACACCTTTTAAGCACAAATAATGGGTCGTCGTATGCCGCTTAATTATTCTTATTTGAAATTAAAACAAACGTTGATATAAATCATTAAAATTAAACAAAGTTTCATTCAAACTACCACCTCCAGCTTCAAAGACGGCTTTTAAATTCGGCTTTAAAATTAAGCGCATTTTATAATTGAAAACATTTAGATAATTTTTGGCCATGAAATTTTAAACAGATTTCAATACAAATAAGATAAATCTTTCGTTTACTACTTTAAAGTAATTTAAAAATCTGTTTGTGTGATCTCCAAAAAAGGGAAGGAAAACTTGTGCAGGTTTTTTTCTACGCACCAAAACAAAAGCCAAAAAAATACTTTAAATCATTTTTGGTTCATAAATTTGCTTTTCTTTCTCAACACTTTCTTTCCAAAAAAATCAACAAAAAAAAAAAAAAAAAAAAAAACAAGAGAAAAATTCAAATCTTTAACAGGAAACTTTGAAATACCATTTAAGATCACGTTCATAAATAATAAAAACTGTCTGCACCACTGGCCAAATCTAATGTAACTCTAAAATGATTCAGTGCCACCGCCGCCGTTGCCGCCGCCGCCGCCGCCAGTCATCGCCACCACCTTCTTTCATCGCACAACCGCTGGCAGCTGTTTGTTTCATTTGATTCGCTTTGTGCTTTCGTTGAACTGCACTCGTACATGGTAGAGGCGTGAAATTGTAAACTCTGGCAGAATCTTTTTATTCTTTTGAACCGCAAGCCAACAACAAACAAAAAAGAAAAGAAAAAAACAACAAAATTGTTAGTATTAATGCAATGTACGGGGTTGAGGAAAAATTTATGACGCGAAAATTTGAATTTATTATAAAAATGTTCACTATTCACTTTCCTAAACTAGACATGAATTCAAAATATTATTGCTGTTGTACATATTTGAAACTGTTTTACTTACACTGAAAGAAAACCACAATGCTAAGAAATTTATGAAATGTGGAAATGCGAAAGGGATTTCGTCGAATTTGTTTCCTGGCAAAAGGCAGCCCAGAAATGACAAGCACAGGCATATAGGAAACTATTGCCCAAATAACAAATTTGTTATATTAATCATAAATTTGTTTAAATTGATGCAACTGCCAAACATATATTGACTCATATTATTAAAAACTTAATTATATCAAATCACTTTTCAGTTCATTCAATTGGATGAATTAATGAATTAATGAATTAATTGAATTAATGGTTTCGGTGCCTGAGATTTTGTGTTTTTTTTTCATTTGGGCGGCTACAAATGACTCTGCAGTCTTTTATATGCATATGAAATAGTAACCTAAAACCTTATGGCAAAAACAATCTTTTGGCTATAACTTTTCTTGCAGTGTCAAGCACGCCATCCGCACTCAGCTCCGAACAGCCCAGCCACACTACATACATATAGCAGGCAGGTTAAAGCAACCAACGTAGGATACAGCGGCAAAGGCACCATCAACTTTATTCACTTTATATGCGCAACCCAATTTTATGCAAAACAAAACTCTATGGAAATTTCGCACGATTATTATTAAGTTTTATTGAAGTGCAAGTACATTATTCTGGCTCTTGTGTGTTTCGCATAGAATTGCAAATTATTCACTCATTCATTCATACATTCTTCTTCTTTTTTTTAATACAAATTGAAATAATAAATAAAATAAACTATAAATATGTATGTATGTGTATGTGTGTGTGTATGTAATTTTATGCATTAAATGTAATAAATTATGATTGTTGGCTAGAGGGCCACAGGCGTCTTTTGAAAACTTGTATGTTGCAAGTTTAAAGTTGGCTTTTAGGTATTCAAGAAGTGTATGAAGAGTTTGTGCTGGTGTCAGGAAATGATCGATAGCTTGAAGGTGGTGGGCTATTTATTAATTTGTCGACATGATCAAACATTGAACAGGTATTTTTTGTTATGAAAAAAAAATTTGCAATTTAGAAAAAATTTTAAATTGGGCAACATAACAACGAACTAAACTAACATCTCTATTCCGAGCTTAGGACATTTTTTATAATATTGTAATTTTAAGTTGTTATTTAATTTAAACATTTACTGCATAAAGATAAAGATTTTTATTATCTTGTAAAGACGTTTTTCTTCCTTTTTCATAAAAAGTGATTATGCGATTTTTGCTCTGATCAAAATGTCATTACTGATACACAGTTCACACGCACACAACTGCATTTACTCGTAAACTATTTTGTTTTATTTACTTGCTATTGATAGGGCCAGCCTTGAATAAATACTGTAGATATTGCCGTTGTTTTGACTCATACCCTTCAATATAATTACAGACAAGAGTGATCCCATTTAGCTTTAACTCTCCTCTAATAGGCTTCATAAAAATTATGATTTAATCACTTGGAGTAAGTGACATTTGGAGTAAGTGACATTTGGAGTAAGTGGACATTTTGAATTCCAAGTGATAGTAACTTATTTTGAGGCTCTCGTTATAGAAAGGCTTTTTGTTTCATATCCATTAAACCTGCTCGTTATATCTATATGATGCTGTTTCGACACTTAAATTATTTAAATGAAATTTTTTCTTTAGATATATTTATCAAGGAGGCCGAAGCGCACAGATATCGCAACATATTATAAATAAAAAATAACTTGGATTATAGAGCCCGGATCAAATGTCAGAGCATTCAATTCTATCTTAATCATGTGATACTGTTTTGAATTATACAAGAATTGGTTTTCAATTATTAACTAATAATCACCTGAACACTTTATTTGTAAAGAAAAAGTAAGCGAAAATCTCCAAGAAATAAGTAAAAAAAAAAAAAATATTCAACAATTTACTTTTAGAGTACATAACGGTATGTTGTTTGAAAACTACACCTTCTGCAGTGTTCTTGTGCCAGCACAGTTTCTCTTATCGATTAACTGGTTTCAAAGATGATAATCCTTTGCTTTAACAAACATACAAAGAACTATAAAATGTGAATTCTTTTGGTTTAAATATGTATATAGTTTTTAATAGTTTATGGATGAAATACTGAAACGAAATCCATCTTAATAAGTGTGAAAAAAACTTTTAATTCTAATATTTGCAAACATTTTCTCTGAATATGGGGTGGGCATATTCATTATCAAATTTAACTACTTGTATTTATGAGTTGTTTTTATTTACCTTTCAATTTTCAGTTATTTACAATCTCGATTTACTACAAATTTCCTGCAAGCCTCGAAAACAAAATTTCAAATTCCTAATCTTCTGTTATTGTATGATTTTGTGCAACTTATGATCTGACTCAGCAAATTTTTCTACTTGGAATTTAAAGGTTTTATAAAAAATTTAATTACACTCGCAGGTACTCGTGTTAGCTGTACAGTGGGCACATTCGTACATGATCGCTATTTTTAGTGTTTCAGTATATGAATCAGTATTTAATAATATCGATTATTTGTAACAAATAATATTTCTTTCCACTTACTTTGTGGCTATTTCTTTTGCTATGTGTTTAAAGTGTTTTTGTGTGGTGTAAAAAATCGTTAAGACTTTGTGTATATGAAATGGCTTTTTAGCTGTGGCATTATGTCTGACATGGACATGTGTATTTTGTTCGCTGTTTAGCCTGTTTGACTTGGGCGCGTTTTAATTTATTGCCACTTATTAATGAAATTGATCGTTAAATTTATGGCAATGTTATTGCATTTTATAGCACACTTGATTTATACACATACACATACATACATATACACACACACACACACATATATATATATATATATATATATATATATATATATATATATATATATATATATATACAGCTCTACATATGTATATATTTATTTATTAGTTTCTCTGTGCCCATTGCGATTTGAAATGAAAGGAAAATATATTCAAACCAAAAACATAAAAGCAATTCGAATGTTCGAGTGTTGTCGTTTCTTTTTAATTTCTATTTTTATGATTTCTGTTATAATTAATTTTCATTAAGTTTAGAAATGTAAAAAAAAAAAAAAAACTATAAAGACAGTTTTCTCCTCAAAGTTATATAGAATAATGCCAGAAATGGGTAAAGAAAACGTTTTCGTAATCTTCCATATTTTCTTCATTAATACAAGTGAACAGTTTTGATAATCTAGAAAAAGTTATTATGAAAAAAATCAATAAACTTTTTTTTTCAATAAATATTTTTGCTGATTCAACAAAACTTTTCTTTGTCTTATGTTTGAAGTTTGTTTTTTTATTTTTTATTAATACAAGGAAAAAGTTTTGATAAACTAGAAAAAGTTATTATGAAAAAAATCAATAAACTTTTTATTCCAACTAATTAATTTTTTTTTCAATAAATATTTTTGCTGATTCAAGAAAAGTTTTCTTGGTTTTCTGTCGGATGTTTGTTTTTTAAGAAATGATTAGAAATGTATTTCTATCAAAACCAAAAGTATTTTCTTCGTGCAACAATTGTTTTTGCAAACAATTCAAATAATTTCTTAACTGATTCAGCGCATGCGGTTATTGAATATGACTGTTGTTAAGGCATATCACAATACTGACGGCGCGTTTATTTTATAGCAAATACGCAGTTTAAAGCTTTGTTGCTGGTTTATTTTATCTTATCGAATCTTTGGGCTGTTAAACACCTCGTCTGCACTTTAGAGCCACATCATGTTGTTGTGGGTGTTATTTTTATATTGTGCTTTTTTAACACAAGTGAATGTTTTTTCTATGAAATAGCAATTTCCTAAAATACATTCAGCTGTTCAACAGTGTTGGCGTTTAGTCTTGTCTCTTAATATAATATAAATTTTTATTAAAGGGGGCACCCTGTACTTACTAATTAATGTGGTTCAAAATTTCTATTCTCTATCAAAATCAAATCGTTCGAAATTCTTTTTTGTTTTTGTTGAAATTCTTAAATGTGAACTGTTTTGCTTTTTCAGTTCTGCGGACGGATACTGGTGATTACTTAAGTTCAGATTCTGCATCCTGCGTGTTTAAGCAGGTCCATACATACATACATATGTATATATTTACGCTTTTTTTTCACCGTCACCATAAAATGAAAGTAAAAAATGTTATATTTACCGAAAATGTTATCACGACAGCCAAAGGAACTGTTGACAGCATTTAGTTTTTCGATTCTAATTTTAAGAACTTCAATAGAAAAAACTTTTGCAAAAACGGAAATGCAAAACAACTACTCAACCCCAAAAACCCCAAAATATTTTCTAAAAATAACTTAGAGAAAATATAAAACTAGTAAAAAGTAACAAGCAAACAGTTTGCTAACTTTCTTAGCTATTTATCACTATCTGACATCGACCGTAAAAGAAAACCAGCCAAACCAACAAAAGCAATAACACAAGTAAATGCTGATTGCTGGAAGGCACCAACCAGCAAACAAAATGACTGCAATAAACAACAACATGATAAAAGAGTTGGCAATTTGACGTATTGTCAAAAAAACAAAAAAAAAAACTACAAAAAGCAATTTGTGTTAAGTTTTTTCTTTAAGATATTTTTCATTCTGATGCATGATTCTATTGTCTCAAGTTTGGATAGAAAACAAACACACGCTTCAAGCATCAACAACTTTTTAGAAACCAAATAAAAATGTGCTGGCAACTGCACAAACGAAAAAAAAAAACTATCTACAGCAACAACACAATGACTAATGGCTTGTTGTACTAAATGGAGTTGCCACTTTGTTGTTAAAAATTGTATTTAATTTTTCTCTTTCTGTGTGTTTGGTTTTAGCTGGAAGTAGTTTTTTGTTTCCTTCTTCCTACTGGCAGTTTACAACTGCATTTGCAATTTAAATTAACGTTTTACAAGACGTCATTATAGCAGCTTTTCAAGTACTTTGTTCTTGTTGTTGTTGTTGTAACTACGAATTTAGTTTCGTACACATTTTGTTGTTATGCAGGTAGGGCTGACCTGAATGGCCTGGAAAACTAAATCTCAGCGACACTTTTCTAATAAAAACAATCTACTTTCTGCAATTAGGCAGGAAAAAACACTTTCTTACATCTTCGATATAAATTAAATTTTTAAACTATATTTAAGTTCCTAAAACAATCATATTAAACGATATTTTAATAGTTTTTTAATAGGTGAGAAAAATTCTGTAATAGGTTAAAAATCCTTGAAAAAAAAAATAACTTATGAGTGACAAACTTATTCAAAAAGAATATCTTATGTTTATTAGTGGTTTATATAAGACATATTTCGATACTTAATAAGTTAAAGAAACCTTTTGTAAACCAAAAATATAATAAAATAAATGTACAATAGCATTAATTGCTTCGACTCAAATAACAATCGGGAAAAAATATTTCTTTTCATAAATGACAATCGTATAAAATATTCATCAATTCATAAACAGTTTTTAGTAGTTTTATAACACACTTTTAGACAAAACACGCCTTGTTTACGCCGTAAGATTTTATGAACAATAAGTGAAAGGGAAAATCGTAAAAATTTCTATCGTTATTTTAAAAATTTGATAAAAAAAAATGCTGTTTTAAGCCAACAACAAATAGTGCAACGTGTTGTAACTTCGTTATTTTTATTTGTTTGTACAAAAATACATTCCTGATCGAATGGCCCTGTGATGCTTGTTGATGGTATTTCTTCTCATGTCATAAAACTTATCGTCTAAATCGCCTTTTAATATATTTAGTGAATTTGATATATCGTGGATATCATGTTGAAGCATTTGCTAAACTATAATTTCATTATAATATTCTTACTAAAGAGCTTTAAGAATCTAAAACAATAGAACAATTATTTTGTTATATGAAATGTTTTCTAACTGAGAAAAAAATTTTCTTATAAACTAATCTTTAAATTTAGAGACAAACAAAACTTTGCAGTGAATAAATTTTAAAACTTTCACAAATTTTGCAAATTTTATCTCATCAACAAATTGGGCATAGACATTTTTTTCAGTGATAAATTTTATATAGACAATTTTATCTTATCCATAAATTGTCAATAGAAAATGTTTCCGGTTGAATAATTTTCTATAAAAAACTTTTCTCATCGATAAATTTGTTATAGCAAATTTTTCACAGCGAGTCTATACAAACCATTTCTCATCCACTAACTGGCTATAGATAATTTTTCTAGCCACAAATATTCTATAGAAAACTTAACTGATGCTGGAGAAAACTCGTCTCAATGATAAATTTTCTCTATGAATTGCAATAGAATTTGTTTCTCCTCATAAAAAATTCTTCTTATCTTTTTTACTTTAAAACATTTTTCCCAACCATAAGTTTGTCACGGCAAATTTTTTGTCATGGAGTTGCAACAGAAAAATTATCAATCTTAAGAATTTTCTATAGAAAACTTATGGATAAAAAGTATTTAGCTTTGTATGAAATTTTTTATAGAAAATTTTTTCTAATCTATAAGTTTTCTGCAGAAAATCGGTCTTATCGTTAAACTTTTTATCGATAAATTTTGTATAAAATATATTATATATCGTTTTATTCTTTGCTTTCGATAGACATTTTATATTAATATTCGTCCAGAAGAAGAATGATTTTTCTATAAAAGTTTTGTTCACCAATAATATCAATAAGTTCTCTATATGTTTTTTTTAATCGTTGTTATCGTTAAAGTTACTTAAATAAACTTTTTCATGTATAAATTATCTACAGCAAATTATACTCATCCATAAAATTTTCAATAAAAAATTAATATATAAAAATTTTCTATAAAAAACTTTGCCGCACGATAACAAATTCTAATCGATAAAGTGATAATGTTTTTTTTTTTTATTTATTTTATTGAGGAAATTTTTTTTTGGCCCCATATTTTTATGCAAAATTTTCTATTATCTCATATTGTTTTTAAAGAAAATCTTTGTAATCGTTATATAGTCTATGGACTATATAGAGTTGTGCTACTAAAACAAAAGCCGTAGATTTATTTGAGCCAAATGGTTGCCATTTGTCACCAGTGGATCTGTGGACCTCGAAGCTTTATTGTGTAGAAGGTTTGCCGAGAATATGTCTTAAATTTTTAAAGTAGTTTTATTTGCTGTCGAATATATGTATGAATATATATGAATGTATGGCTTAGAAAACATACACACAGTGGTGACTTTTGGGCCTTTGTTAGTCCTTAGAGGCCTTTTGAGCATTTTCATATGTGTGTATGTGTTTTTTTTGGTGTATTTACATGTGTATGCGTGCAACTTTATTTGCATATATATATATATATATATATATATATGTGTGTGTGTTATTTTATTCACTGCACCTTTTATGGCACTTATCTTAAGTGAGTAATCTAACACGTTGTTGCAAGGTGTCGTGCTGACTGTTTTTTCTTAAACTCTGAACGCCTTATTTTCTGCTCTTCTACCGAATGTTGTTGCACATTATTGTGTGTTTTTTTGCCCTCCCGTTACCTTCTTAAGCATTCATTCATTTGCAGCATTTTTTTCGTTCGTTCGTTCGTTCGTTCGTTCATTCGCTCGTCCGTTTGTGCTGTTGCCAGCCAGTCCTGCTATCGAAGTGCAAAAATCTTTTAACACTTCTATTTGGAAGCGATTTTAATGTTGCCGTTGTTGGTTTTATTTTGCCGTCGTAGTTGCAAACACTTACAGTTGAGTATTATTTTAGTTTTCTTACTGACATTATAGCAGCATATGATTAAAAGCGGGAAAAAAAGTGTTGTTGGCGGTGTTGCAGCACCGGCAGCAGCAGTTGCTGGCTGTTGTCGTTTAGACGTTTGTTCGGTCAGTCTGTCGGCTGTTTGGTTGGTTTGGCTGATGCCATTCCAATTTGGGTTTTTTATGTGCTCTTGTACATTTTATTATGCAAAATGACAGACAACAAGACAATCTAAAGACGTTCGGCTTTTTTGTTTTGTTAAGTTTTGTTCTCTTCTTGTTTGTTTTGTTGGTGCGAGCTGTTTATTTGCTAATGTTGCTGTTATTTTTGGTTGCTGTGTTCCTTTTCTCTGTTCGTTTTTTTTTGTGTAGCTGGTGCTGCTGCTGTTACTTTCAAATCATGTTCGTCGTTTTGTATGTAAGACAATAGCAAAGGAAAAAAAAAGAGAGCTTGAACATTTTTGTGGCATGACTTAAAACCGACAAAACTTGACAGCTTTAAAATGCATGAACTAAATGAAGAAAATGAATAAACAAAAACAACAAATTCAAGAAGAAAAAACCTGCATATATTTTCCAAAAAAAAAAACCTTCGTTCAGCCTTTAAGCCATTCATGCCCCCTAAAAACTGTTTAAAAGAAATCTCCATGGTAGGTATGTTTTTGGTATGATGGGGCATAAATAAATTGTTGTTGTCGTTTTTTCTGGCTTTTGCTTTTGGTTTGCTGTTGTTATTGTTATTGTTTCGGTATCCATCAGTTATGGTTTATGTCGGAGCACATCGGAAATGAATATGCAAAGTAACAGAAATGCAGTCAAGAGCTGGCAACCAAATGAAGAAAAAAGCTGCAAGCTAAAGATGCCGCTTGACACATAAAGATGTTAACATTACAATTATTCATCTTTAAAAGGAATTATCAGATGTAGATGTTGTTAAAGAGTTTTTATGTTGTTCGGCGTCTACTTTTTTAATATTTTTCTTTCTTTTTGGGGTAAATTTATTTTCTCTTGCAACAAAGTTTCAGCTAAAAAGATATCTAACAAGACGACTAAAATGTAAATCTGTAAAAATAAATTAGTTTGAAAATGATTTAGCTAAGAATTAAAATACTACTTTTAAAGCCCAGAAGAATTTTAAAATTAAGCTACAGACCATAGTGGAGAGAAGGTCGAGTGTCGAGTTTATATGCTTCAGACGGGCTAAGCGGCATAGCTGAGCAACTATTTACATATATCTAATTGGGAGCACTCTGCTTTTCCGGCTATAGAAGGCAAGAGGTGCTGCTGTTGATACGCCAACCAAAACTCTAGGAACTTCAAGTAAGACTTCAGTTATACAGGAACCTCCAAAACCTGCCTTAAGATTAATTGGAACAACAGGGATCATTGCGCCCCTGCTTGCGTTACCCACCTTGACTGGAACGTTCTGGCTGTGGTTCAAGCCAAAAAACACCAGAAGGAGCTTCGCTACTTACACAAGTGTTAAAGTACGGTGGGTGATGCAAATGTGTTCGAAGAGTGGTTGTGTTGCAACAGATTTCCATTGTTCATAAGGAGCTTGATGGTGAAAAATATATAAGCGAGTGATTTCAGCCTATCGACTCAGTGGCCTTGCCTTCCTTCACTGTCTAAGGAATTACTGCCATCACATTAGACCATATTGGCCGGTGCAGTGAACTAGACTCTAAAAAACCAGCAGAAGAAGAAATCTAACAAAATCAAATCGCAGAAGCTCGACATCACTTTTACGTGCAAAGACAATGCACTTAAGTCGCTCCTGTAGACCGGCAGTGCTGGTCATGTTTGGCGTCAGAACAATAACTCCATCACTGTGAGAAATATAGAGCCCCTTTTTTAATAGCGAGTTCCCTAATTTTTATAACCGAAAGCAATTATGTTTGTAATTGAGCCCAAAGTTTCACTAAAAACCTATTTCATTGAGCCGTTTTTCTGGATGTTGGCTTTCATGGATGTTAATCGGCAGCAACATCCAACATGGTAAAACTTTGTTTCGTTTGCTACATTATCATATTAAAGTAAGTGGCAATATTTTCATTGATACAAAAATACATTAAATAGAATTCCACTAAAGTAAATCCCCAAATCAGCTTGACTTCCCAGAGAAACTTAAAAAAATTAAATGAATTTACGAACATGGCAACACTGTCCAGCTATTTACTCTATAAATGTACATATGTATGTACAAACAGGAAAATTCACAACCCATTTTGTAGCTGCAGAGAAATATTTTTCAATTATTAGGCCACACAAAGTTTTCCAAAGAAAATTACCATAAACACAAACAAAAGTTTGAAGAAAATTGACTTCACCACCTTTAAAGCCTTTTTTATATCATTTCAGCCTTCAAAGTTGAACTTCCAGCTGTCAGTATGTCCTCATGAAAATATTTTGAAAGTACATCACTAGATATATTGTTATTATTTTTTTTTTGATGAACAGAAAATTTAGACATTTTGCAATATGAAAAGCACAATAACGCTTTGAGCTAAATAGTAAATAACAATAAAGCCATTATCGTCACAATCGTCATCTTCATCATCATCATCATCATCATGACAATTGTCGTTGTGTATGCCAGCACAACAACAAAAAAGAAAAAACTATTTTTGTATCATTATCAAACCAAAACACTGTTTAGCTGTCAGGCTTATTTGTGATTTAATAAAATGACACTTGTCACAATGACAAAATGACAGCATCATTTAACTGTCAAACCAATACCATTTCGGTGTGTTTCTCTATGAAATTTTGAAAAATTGCAACAACAACAAAAGAGCACAAACACTTGTACTCGCTTACGGACATACTACATACAACGTGATGGCACTGTGACAATTGTTGCAACAATAAAATGTAGAATTTCATTTTAAATGCAATGTTTCTGAGAAAAATAATTTGAAATTAAAAATAAAAACTAAAATACACAACTTGTAAATTAACAAATGTGCAATTACCAACTGAATGCTCACTCTTGCTGCTCATGACGCTATTGACGATGACAATGATGACGATAAAGATGATGATGATGATGATGATGACATTTAGAATGTTGACAGTGATGACGAAGAGTAAGAATTTGTATTTTATACAATATTTGAATGATTTTGTAAATATATATATACACACACACACACACATTTGTTAAATACCCAACTATCAAGTTATTTAACTAACGTTGTCAGGTTTTATTAAATTTTGGCTTGATACTTGATTGAAAAAATATTTAAAAATTTCAAAACTTTTCTTACTTTGAAACATAATTAAAGATTAATTGAGATTAATACTTGCGGCTGGAGTGTATCTGGCCAGGACGGGAAGTTCGTTTGCGACAATTTATGCTTGAATCAAGCAAAATAAGGTACCAATATATTCCCACAGAAGGCCTTCCAATTGCTGACCAAGCCAGAAAATTTTAAGCTTAAGAGGCGAAAGCAAACCATTAAAAATAAGATTTTGCTACAACATACATACATTTCTTTATCTCATCTTCGCCTTTATTAAACCCATTATTTAATCACTATTTTTGCTAATTTTACAAAACATATGTAGCGAGAGACATTGTAGGGCAGGGACTTAAATCTAGGTACACTGAGAATATGCTTCAGAGTCCACGGTAGTTGATCTTTTTTATCGCTACGTAAACCTGGTTTTTATTACCTTACAAGTGAGAGCATTTTACGCCGCTACTTGGTTCTAATCTTGTTCAAAGTATAGCCATCGCAGGAGTTGAAGGAAAAACACCATTATACAACGACATGTGTTTTTGCTAAATGAACCTGGCAACTGATCCTTATTTTCTTTAAAATAAAATCATCGCACAGCATCAAATCGTATCTTAACAAATAAAAATATGAAAAAAATTGTCATAATTTTGACATCAAGTACAGAAGCTTCCACTGTATTTCCAAGAAGTCATTGCTTTTGTGTTCATGTTTGTTGAAACGATCCAAGTACCTGGGGGTAGTTTTGCCTGAACTGAAGAATATAATTACAACGGGCCTGGACCCCGCAAGATGTTCGCTAATTGATTAATTAGCACAACAGTTCCAATTACAACAAACCTGTCATATTTGGCAAATTCATTGAAATTTAACTAATTACTTTGGAATCGTGCCGTGCAGCAAACTGACACACATCAGTTTCACCATTTGTGTAATTCGTATATAAGGAACTTTCAAGTCAACGAAAAATTTCGTTAATATTTCACAAAGACTTGTATTTAAATGTAAAGCTGCGAAGCACTTAATAAAACACCCTTTATATTTTATTCTCAAAGGATATTAATTGTGCAATAATTGCAAAATAATGTTCGCTTTGGTTTTTAATTGCAAAAATTTATGGATTTAGTCGTTATTTTTATATTTTAAAAATGAGATATGAAGGCCGGGATAAAACTGTGTTTTTATACGATTATAATCACATGTAGATGTATGTGTATGCATATCGTTTGCTAAAATGCAAAAAACCGTAACTAACAAAAAATAAAAATATAGTTTTACAGCAGAAGCAAAACATTTTGTAAAATGAAAACCATAGAGCTTTTTAACGGGCCTTTCATTTTTGTTAATAAAACTGTCAGTTTTTATAGCAAAAGTATAAAATTTGGTCAAGGCATTTAACTTAATTTATGGCCACTCATATTAATCAGGGAAAACTCGAATTTAAAATTTTTGGCCAGTTTTAGCCAATATTTACATACATATAATGATAATTATGTACATATTATGTAGGTATTTACATATATTATACTTTTAAGAGGCTTCAACTCAAACACACACACACATATATATATATATATATCATTGATAATTTTTTCTGTGTAGTTTAAAGCATTTTCTCATAAATCATTATTATCTTTACAAACGTAAAATCTTTTTTATTTTACTCTCTCTTTTTTTTTTGTGTGTTGAATCTTCTTACTTAATTATTAAATCTTCGCATGTGTCAGGCATATTGCATGAAAATGTCAACAGCCAAACATACAAAACATAACATTACAACAATAATGACAACTGCAATAACAACAGCAACAACACCGATGTCAACATCATCAGCAACAACAGCACTAACAACACACAAACAAATAACATGTTGGTAAATATGTATCGTAAATGAACATTAATTAACATACGCATCAACATTAAGCCCAACAACATTCGTTTTCGAAAAGTATAAAATCAAAAGTAGCAAACGTGCACATGAATATCCATTTATCATCTAGAATGAGATAAAAAAAAGCAACAGATACAACCGGCTGAACCACAGCCAGATACTCACTCGAATATTTGCCAAAAAAAAAAAACAAAAAAAAACATATCATAAATGTAAGCACATACTACACTTAGACAAAAGTATTTGATTCAGTTGACAATATTTTAAAATGTTTGCTATGGTTGAAACACCTGTACATGGTTGTTGCTAATACTTTTATAAAGGCGGCTGGCTAATAATATACTTTTTAAAACTTACAAGAAGAATTAAAATTAAAGAATTACATCATTATCGAATTAGTGAACAAATTTTCATAAATAACTTTACAATGTTCTATAACAATAATAATAATGTAATAGTAACTAGTCATAATATTGTTGAAAGTTATCAGTTTGTTGTTACCACTAACCACATTATGATAGTAAACAACTATATTATTTTTGTACATCAAAATTATCATATTATGGTACTAAATATATAATGTTTGCACATCAAAATATATTTACAAAGATTAAACATCTCATTCTGTTGCTAAAACCTACCATAGTATGTTTATTATCATACTGTGATAGATTTTGACAACGAAACTATATTATTTTTGTACATCAAAATATATTTACAAAGATTACAGATCTCATTTGGTGATGAAAAATTATCATATTGTAGTCACAACCAAACTATAATATTTTTCTAAATAAAAATTTATTTACAAGCACTATCATGTTATGGCCACAAGCAACTATATTATTTTTTTTAAATAAACATAAATTTGCCCAGCCTAATCATACTTTTATTTGCAATAACAATATTCCTAACATGTCTTACTTTATTACGCTAAAGCCAAAAACAATTGCCATTATCAATCATACAATTGTATTGTGGTTTCAATTCATCAATCATATTGCTATGATTTGTCCACCATACTATAGTAATAAAACATTATGCTACAATATTATCAAAACAAATTATGGTGGCCCTTTTCCAACAATAATTTTATGTTTATAAATTACATATATGTAGATAAGTAAATAATGAAATTAAATACAATATAAAAAAGGGATACTTAAAATAACCGGCAATGGCAGGACACATGACAACAAAATGATTTCAGGTCCAATGACAGCTCTATTTGATACAGTAATTGCTGACTCGATACATTTATTGCTATAAGCTGGAACAAAACAAAAAACAAAACAAAACAAAAATTGCAATATTAAGACTTATGTAGTAAAATGGTTGGTTGTGGCAAACAAATAATTATTGTAATTAAAATCACGCCCTTTTAAGACTCATACAGTAACATGGTTGGCTGTGACAAAAGTATAGCTGATCACATTAATAATAATGCCATTCGGCAATGAAATGGTATGATTGGTCCTGCCATAAGTGACTATTGTATAGTTTTTCTTATGACAATAATTTAGTTATTTATGATAATACAGCATTTGCTTATAAAAATAAACAGCATTACTATCAATTATATATACACATATATTCTTCGGTCAATCGGAGCTTAGCTGGTTATTATATACAAATGTTTGTATATGCACTAAAATTGAGGACTTTGCACATCATAAAAATACCAAAAGGACCTCAAGCATAAAGAAAATTTATATTTATAATGCCCAACAATAATATACATTGTTGTAGAGAACATAATAATGTTAGCGCGAAATTATATTATAAAAATAAAACATTTTCTTTGCGTGTACAAACGCTACCAAAAGCACACATGCTGGTACATGTGTGGATATGTGTAGACATACAAATATTGTACATATATGGATGTATAAGCAAACAGATTCACCAGATATTCGTTTGTGATATTCTCTACAGCATTTACAATATTTTTAATTAATTTTAATTTCAACAACATTACAGAGATGTGAAAAATTTCATGAATTCACATCAATTAGCATTAACGTCTTAAGACCCTCATTTAAACACACACTCGCTCACTCGCTCGCACACACACACACACACACACACACACACACACACAAATTTATGTATGTGCTGACACACAACTACATATTTTTGTAGCCATAAATATTCAGATAAAGAAAATGAGCAGAAAAAACTAAGAAGAAAATAAGCAAACGAAAAATGCCCAAGGAAGCAAATATGTATATGAGAAACAAACAAACAAACAAACAAAAAACATAATGTTGCACAAGTATCGTTCAGTTGGCTTAAAAAATGCACAGCAACAAACAGTCTTGTATAATTTATCTGAAGTCAAATTTTTGGTTTTAACAAATTAATTTAGCTCTTCAATTTTTTTTTGGTATTTTCTTCGTCGGCTGCAACATTCGCCAAATCGATCAATAAAGATTCTCGCGATAAGTTTGTTTAAAACAGAAATTATTAATGAGTTGTCATGGGTGGGTTGCAGCGCTCCGCAATTGCAGCGTACGAATTTGTCTGAATGACTAAATACGAACAATTTGTTATTGGCAATTTAATAAAGTGTAATGAGGAAATTGTTTAGGCTACTGGCAAATGAAAGGATTTATTTTCAAATCATAAAATATTTACCTATAAGTATGTATGTATGTTTGTTATGTATCTATTGATACCCAGTTGACCATATTCGATCTATAAATTTTTTAATAAATTTTTGCTCAGTGACAAGCAGAATATAGAGATCGATATTCAGTTTCTTAATCCTTTTTAAACGGTAGTTTACACTATTAGACACTTCTTAACATTTTCAAGAGGATAATGCGAGAAAGAAATCTAATCGGATTTGATGGGCGTGTCAAAAGACACATAAAGAAATATATGAGTTATTTATTTATTTAATCTCATGAATAAATTCTACGATTAAAATTATACAAAGGAAGCCCCAGCTGCAAATGCAATCGGCCTAGAAACAATATGAGCCAGAAATAAATAACTTTATCGATATATATTATCAATAATATAAAATTATAGTTTATTTCTTTATAATCAATAGATGAAATTTTTTTTTTAATAATTAAATTTTAATTTGGTTTGAAATTCTAAATTAATAGATACATATTAATTAATTAAATATTTATATATTATTTAAAGCTGTTTAGAGAAGATTGTGCTTTGGTGTCAAACAAAACAAAGCCAAATAGGCTGAGAACATCGCCGCTGTCGGCAAAAATAGGCAGGCGAACTGGACACAGCAAGTTGCTCGCCGCAGCCCAAATTGGCCAATATGGACGAACACGACTTTGTTGTTTTAGCAGGATTGGGCTGCATATCACACAGCGAACTTTATTATCAAAAACTAATAGAAATGGACCCAGGATTAAGGTAGTGTTTGGGCCATTATTTGTATGCGAGCAGTTGGGATCTGTTCAACACCTGCCCATGTGTCGTTTTTCTTCGAAATAACTGATTTGAATTGTTAATTTTTAGAAAATTTCCAAACTTATGAAAATATTATTAAAAACTATTGGAGCTCTTAAAAATTTTTTTTTTTTTGCTTCTGTCGGCTTCAGTCAGACCTTAAGTGACAGCTGAGAAAAATAACAAACGTTTTTAATATTCACCACCAATAATTGAGGCAAACTTATTTCGAAAGCATAAATTCATTCACACTTTGGCATTAACACACACACACACACCCATACGGCCGCCAACATCTAGACAGTCACATTAAATGAGTTGCCTGCAATATGCAACAACACAAACGGAATATTCATTAACGATGACAAGTTGAAATGCTAATTATTGTCAAATTAATTTAGTCGACTGTCAGCTTAAAAAGATATTTACACAAAAAAAAAAACAACAACAACATATAAAAATATACTTATAACGAAATGAAAAATACACTTAAACACAAAATATATTTATAATAAGCAAGAAAACACAAGCAGACACACACACACACACACGCACACAGCAATAATTTTAATAAAAATTGTATTAAAAAAAAATACAATCCACTTGTAACAAGAAGTGAGAAATACATTTTAATGAATGCCAACTTAATGTGCATGAAAAAAGTGAACGAACAGCAAAACTACTGCCGCAAATATTGAAATGACACAAAGCCAAGTCAAACAGACAGACACACACACAAACACACAAACACACACGTTACTTCTACATGAATTAACAGACACTAGCGAAAATTAGCCAAAGGGTGCTTTTATTAGCATATAAATTTATCACATTTGTCTTTTCTATTATAATTGGAAGTTTTTATAAATAATTGTCTTTATTTATTGTAAAAAGCTAAACTTTTAATGGTGCTTTTATTTATTTGTAGATGCCGTATGATCAAAAGGTAAGTTAATAAAAAATTTATATACAAATTCAACTACTGGAAAATTTATTTATTGTATGTAAAAGAAAAGTTTGCTTTTTTTAGTTTGCATTCCCAAAAACACTAAATATAGAATATATGATTCAATGAATAAAATGAAAAACAAAGATTAAAACATTGACGGTTTATTATATAAATTTAATATTATATTTATTAAAATTCAGTGTTGAACTTCCTATTATAACTAATTGATTAAATTGACGCAATTAATATTTTGTTAAGTCCTCACTTCCTCCTCAAAACTGCTGCAAATGAAGTTTGATATGCTTCTAACTAAATTTTGACGTATTTTGATATATACATATATCGGTCCTTTGGTACAGAACCCTCCATTCCGGTTTCACAGCCTGCCAATATTTGTGCCGATTGGACGGGGATCTTGGCTTTGCGCTGGCCAAGTTATTGTGTGAAGATTCTCAAGCCAGTTCTGGCCAAGCTTGGAAGTGTGCTTCGGGTCCTCATCCTGCTGAAAAGTAATATACCCCTCAGCAAAATCACAGCTGTTAGATTTTTGTATAGCCTAAATTCAGAGAAACACCTCCCACCTAAAAATTTTGATTAATTTTTTTATAAAAAAAAGCAAATCCAAATTAAAAAAAAAAACCACAAAACAACAATTTTCTATAAAAAATCATAAACTTTTTGAAATTAAAAATATTATTATTTCAGCAACATAAATGTGCATTTTAAGGCAATTTAATTTACAAATGACGTGATTTTAAATCATGTGGTTAGTTAAAGTGGACCCACCATAAGGAAATACTTTTCTTGCTGAAAACACCCTTCTGTAATGACAATTCTTTAATTAATTTAATTTTGCCACTTCCAACGGCGATTTTCTGTAATGCCGCCCACTTTCGATTTCGCTGGCCTATTTCCACTTGCCAGCACTCTTGTATTGCCATGAATCTGTTTAAATGATATGAACACAGCAGTGACACCAACAACCGCAACAACAGCAATGCGCAATAAAATATATAATTAAATGCGAATAAAAACGCAGCAACACATTTTCAAGAAACCTTAAAAATCTACGCAAAATATGCAAATGCAGCAAATCAACAACGACAGCAGCGGCAACAGCAACAATAACAAGATGTTTGTGTTCACATGAGCCAAACGCAGCGACAACCATAATGACAGATAAAGTGAACTGAAATATAAAGTCAGTAGTATGACGAGCAGTCATGTCATAAAATTAAATTTTAAATTGAACTTGACTGCTGTTAAGACAGCGTTAATTTTTTTCTGTTTTTTTTTTTTTGCAAAATTAACACCAACATACAAAATCTGTTGGCAAATGAAAAAAAGCTCAGCGTTCAATGCTTAAGCGTTTTAAAAATAAGCTGCAGAGAAACCGAGAATAAAATAATGTAACATGAAGTAAAATAAAAGCAAACAAAATGACTGGGAAAAAAATGAAATAAAACAAAATTCAAATGAACACAAACAACAAAATTGAATAAAATAAGATAATCAAAATAACATAAAACATAAAATTTTTAAAAGTGAATAAATAAAAATAAATTAAATTCAAATAAAAAACTAAGTAAACAAAAATAATATAAAACAGAATTAACTAAAATAAAATGAAATGAAATGAAAAAACTTGTAAAAAGCTTAATAATAATAAAAATGTGCAGTAAAATAAAATGAACTAAATTTAAAAAAGTATATTAAAAAAATAATATTAAAAATATAAGTTAAAATAAAAACAATGAAGCATAATAATATAAAACTAAATAATATCGGGTTAAAAGAAAGAAATTAAAAAGAAATCTAATGAAATAAAATTAAATGAAATGAAATTAAATAAAATAATATTACATGACATAAAATAATAAAATATAACAAAATTATAACAAAATAATAAATAGAATAAAAAAATAAAATGAAATAAAACTAAATAAAACAAAAGAAATTAAAATACAATAAAAGACAATAAAGATAAAAAAGTCAATTAAAAATCAAGTAAAATATAATGAAATAAAAAAATTAAATAAAAGGAATTAAAAATAAAACATAATAAATGAGAAAAAAAATTACAAAAATAAACACAAAAAGTAAATACATAAAAATAAGAAAAAGATATACATATATAAAGTATATATATAAATAATAAGGAAATAAACCAAAATGAAAATAGAATAAAAATTAAATAAAATAAAAAAAATTTTAAAAATAAAAATATGAGCAAATAATAGATTAAAATAAAAAAATAAATATAATATAAAATAAAAATCGAAATAAAAATAAACAAATAAAACAAAATAAATGTATTGGAATAAAAAAATGAAAAAAAGAACAATATAAGAAATTAAAAAATCAAAATTAAAATCTTAAAAGAAAATAAAAAAAGGGGAAAATAAAAAATTATATAAAAAAGTAAAGTAATTTAAAGATAAAATTATAATAATAAAATCAAACAAATTAAACAAAAACTGAAATGCAAAATAATCTAAAATTAAACAAAAACCAAAAATAAATGTAAATGAAATAAAACAAAGTAAAAAGTATCAAGTAACTTCGTACAAAAACGTAAAAAAATCGAATAACTAAATGATATTAAATACAAATAATTAAGAAAAAGTCACAAGTAAAATAGCAAATATATATAAGATCTTTATTATATCTGTCTCATATCCACTCCAATTCAGCTGTCCCTATTCCTGAACCACTCACTGTAAACGAGCCAATCAGCGAGAGCCATACAGAAGAAAAAACAATGCGACCACAAGCATTCAGTTTATACAAATGTTAAATAATTTAATATGACCACTTAATAAACCAGCGTCATAAAAACCAAAAGAACTCGCAGAGCGACAAACAAATTGCTGCGGTTGTAAATTTCACAAAATAATGGCACATTAAAATGTACAAATAATTAGGTAGAAAATTAATATGTACGTTTTTAACATTTTTTATTTTATTATCATTATTTTGTTGTTGCAAACAGCGTTCAGTTTAGCTGCGCAACGACTTTGGGGAAGTACATGCGCTCATTTAAACGGAAATTAAAACTAATTGAAAACTTTTAAGTTCCAACTTATCCATTTGTTTGTGTGTGTCTGTGTTTTCAGCTGAGCGAAAGTAAAACAATAATTGAAGAGGGCTTGAGATGGAAATGTTACTTAATACTTAATACTATTAGTAAAATAAATTTTAAATAAAAATGTAAAATTCAGATGTGATTACAGGCTGCTGCGTGATCTTAAAGGAGTTCAGCCTGATAATAATTTGCAATCTGTTCTAAAAAGTTGCAATATGAGTCTGGCAGCAGGTTTCCCAACAGCAAAATATGTCTGGCAACATTTTATGCATCTCCGCATGCAGTCTGAAGAAAACTTTACCAAAACCTGGACAAGATTTATGCTCATTATTCCGATCATCGTGCATGGAAAATAATTTATATATAAAAATAGTTACAAAATGCTCCGTGATCTTAAAGGAGTTCAGCCTGATAATAAGTTGCAATCTGTTCTAAAAAGTTGCAATATAAGTCTGGCAGCAGGTTTCCCAACAGCAAAATATGTCTGGCAACATTTTATGCATCTCCGCATGCAGTCTGAAGAAAACTTTACCAAAACCTGGACAAGATTTATGCTCATTATTCCGATCATCGTGCATGGAAAATAATTTATATATAAAAATAGTTACAAAATGCTCCGTGATCTTAAAGGAGTTCAGCCTGATAATAATTTGCAATCCGTTCTAAAAAGTTGCAATCTGGCAACATTTTGTGTATCTCCTTATTCAGCCTAAATAAGATTTATGCTAATTATTGCAATCATCATACACTGACAATAACTCATATATACAAATAGTTAAATTGTTAATGATTTCATGTTGCTTAAAAAGTACTCCGTGTCGGCAAAAGTTGCAACATGTATCTGGCAGCACAATGTTTTTGGCAACATTTAACAACCGCGAAATGTACATACTTGGCCGCATGTTTACGCAACAAGATAATGTTTCGGCCAAAATTTACTCCCACAAAAAAATAACAGGGCTTGAGCAAAGTCGTCTTCCAAAACATACGGATCGATGATGCCACTGCACTAAACAGTGACCTTTTGTGGATACATTGCCACCTGGTTAACTTTGTGTGGGGACTGTCATGCTGCCATGTCTGCCATGTCTGCCATGTCTGCCATAAAATGGACGTAACGCAGACAAAGTCCACACTAACGAATGCAAATTTTTGATAATAAAGTTTTAGCATTTGGACGTGCGGCTCAATCGTGTGACTTGTCATGCGACTTTGGCATCGCCAGCTGAATAATAAACAACAAATTGGGCAGATGTCTCTAGAGCAATATGGCAATCAGAGACTACCAAAAGGTAGCTGCGACAATTTTTATAAAATTTAGCAAAAAATGAGTATTTGAAAAGGAAAAAAGTCATGGAATTGGTTAATAACAATTATTTTTTTTTTTAATTATTTAGTTGAATTAAAGTGTAAGCAAACAATCAAAACAAGTGTAAGCATGTAATAAAATAATTCATTACAAACTTTTCCACTTGACTTGGCTTTACATTAATTGACATCAAGGAAATATTGTGTTTTTGTGTTGTTGTTTTGTGTGTGCAAAATCTCATATGATAAAGTTATAATTAATATCAGTTACAGGTGTCATTATTGTCAATTGCAAGTTATTGAAATTAATATTTTTGTTTAATTTGTTGTCGTGATGTGATTGTGTCGACAGCATTTAAATGGCCAGTCGAGAAATATTCAAATGCAACAAAAACAAAAGCGTCATGCCCCTGCATTCATAATTTTATGCCAAGTGTCAACAACTTGTTAATTTCATTTTTAATACAAAACGAATACGCGCCTGAACAATCAACTGTAATGTGCATTCAGTGTAGAGGTCATTTAATTAATGAATTAATTAGTTAATAAACATTAATAATACACTGTCAGTTGTAATAAAATATAATCAGTATTAAAAAAAAACAGGTGAAAACCTGTAGACAGACATACATTTTAAGATAATTAAGCGGCTTTAAATGAGTTTTTGTGGAAACTGGCAAGACAGCCGGCGGCAGGTGAAAGGTTAGTCTATAAGTGAAACGAAATTAGCAATTGCGTAATAAAAACCAAAGTCAATAAACCATTCAAGCAGAAATCTATGTGTTGAGCCAGTCATGCCGGATGTGACACCCTAAATAATTTTTGTCCAAACACTAAAATTGTTGAGTATGAAAATGGTTTAAAAAGTAGTCAAAGTTAATATCAAAAACATTTCTGTTTTATGTGTTTTTATAAGCCCCACTGCCGCCTCCGCCTCCGCCACCATCGTCATCAACATCATCAGTGCCGCACACCCACCCACCCATTTGACTCTAAAGAGATCAAAAAACAGACAAAAATAAGTGTATTTAATGCGTATGACAAACGGTATATCTCACATGCTTCTGTGTTCATTTTGTATGTTTTTTTTAACACATTTTTATTTTTTTTTACTCTTTACTGTTGATATTTATTTTATTACTGTGAAAATGATGTGACAGTATTTAATGCAAGAAAAAAAAAAATAGAAAATAATAATAATAATTCTTTTCTTGTGTGTTTTGCGCCCTTGTGTGTCTTGTGTTTTTTTTTTTCTGCTGCCTGTTGTTTATTTTAACAGCTAAACGTTAATTTAAATTTATTGCTTAAATATTTGTGTTTAACAAAAGAAATTATTTGCATTTTTTTTCAGAAATGAAAAATGTGTTAATTTGTTTAAATATTTTAAATTTATGTGGCAAATTAAAATGATTTCGAAATACAGACGATATTTTATGTTCATCGGTTGTGTTATTTTTAATCTTGTGAAAAATTAATAAAAATCATTTATATAATGAACGACGCGCCTTATTTAAAATGTAATAAAATGTGGGCACGATAATGTCGCATGAAAAAATTTGCAATAAATTATTTAAAATGAAAGGTTTTGGCACCCAGTGTATTTGGGCAGGAATTTATGGCCGTTTAATTTATATCGTTTTTTTATGAACTCGCAAACAAAAAAACAGAAATTACCAAAAAAAAAAAAAGGATATTTTTTACATATTGGCATTAAATATAAATTTCTTTCACACAAACACGGCTAAATCTTCGATTCCGAACCTGTGGGACAACGCAGTAGAGGACGCCCACGGAACCGATGGCGCACACAAGTGGAGAGGGACCTCTACCAACTTGGTGTGCAAAATTGGAGGACGCTGGCTAAAGACCGTGCCAGCTGGAAAACTTTGTTGGTTGAGGCCCAGGTTCACCACGGACTGTAGCGCCAGAAGAAGAAGAAGAAGAAATGGTGTTAATTACGAAGTATTCGGTGGTTATATATAAATTTTTTAGTTAAGTTTATGTCAGGTGGCTGGTTTCCACTATTTGTAATTGAAATTGAGTTAAATTCCAAGTGAAAATGAGAATTTATATATTTTAATTAAATATAAAATTTTTTGTTTTGTATTTCAAATGATATTGAAAATTTTACAATCTGAACAAAAATCCTTAGAATTTTTTTGGTTAAGTTGAGAAAATTCTAAAAAAAAATTAAATTTTTATAAAAGTTTTAGAAAAGGTCAGGATAAAATTAAAAATTTTGCTTTTATGTTGAAAAAAATTTGAAATTAAATTCGCAATTTCTGTTTGATAGATTAATTCTATTGTAATTGAGAATTCCCATTCTATACTGGAGACGCTGGCAAGTTAGAACTCGAATTACTATGAAATTGCCAGCTGTTATATAGTAAAACTTTAAGGACAGGCTCTCCAGTATGGCAAAAATTATACTTTTTTTTAAGCTATTTTTCATAAATTATTTTTTGCCTAATTTTACTTTTATGGAAAGAGTTTCGCAGCCTGAAATGCATTATAAACATGAAGCTGCTTAATTGTTGCGTTGACACTTAGAACTTGTTTAATTGTAATTCCTTTTGGCTGCCTCAACTCAACTTTCAACAAAATACTTGCAGTTAAAAAAAAAAAATAAATAAAAATAATTTATAAACACTGCATTTAAAATGCACATCCACACAAATTGAATTAATAAATTACACTTGATATTTATAATAAAACATTCATTGATCTGCCAAATGTAATTGCAATTTATAATAAAAACACTCTCGCCAGCACAAACGACTACAATCGAATTGTGTTGTTGCGCTGCTTTCGGTTGAACGAAAAACTTTAACACACCAATTCGGTTTTTTTTTTTCTACAATATATTTTTGTTTTCGTTTTAATTTTTGCAAAATTGCTTTCAAATATTAATGAAATTGCAATTTACGTGTGAATTTAATTGCCATAAGTGTTATAAACAATATAATTTATAGAGGAGTGTTTGCCATAATACATGAATCTACACAGCAGCAACAACAACAGCAACTGCAACAAGCAAAACATCAGCAGCAGGCGCAGCAAACGGCAACGGCTGCAAAAAAAAATGGAAAAATAAAATTTATGTTAAAAAATAATTGCACTCAAGCAGCTACAACAACAACAACAACAACTGCATTAACAAAAAATACACACACAACAACAATTTATAAATGTTTAAAATGCATTTGAGTAAAAAAAAAATGTACTAATTGAGGCAATTAGTGTCGATCAGAGATGACTGAAGAAATGCACTACAAAGCATTTCTATTATCTGGAGAGGCAACAAAAAAAGTTGGCGTCATCAAACTCAATTTATTAATATTTGTCTTTCTTTTGGCAACATGTATTCTGAGCCACGGACCAACGATGGTCACATTTTGAAAAAATCTGTAATAACACAAAACTGAAGCGTATTTAATTTACGAGCATCGCCATCAAAATGTCGGTTTTTTTTACCTCCCCCCTCCTTCAGCCATCAGCGCGCTCACAGTTTTTAATAAACATATCACAGCTTTTGGCAATTAAGAGTGTTTTTAAAACAACTACGCCTTTAATTAAATCAAAGAATTCAATTGCAAGAAGTTCATCACACAAGTCACACTCATACAACGAACGCCAGAGACCAATAAAATTCAAACAAACGATAATTTTCAGCTGCGAAGCAAAAATTGTATCATAAAAACAACAAACAAATGTTCATTAAACGTGATTACCATGAAATTAATGGTTGGCTGGTTTAACCAACAACAACAAAAAAAAAACATTATTAATAAATTTAAAAATTTCGAGAAAAAAAGAGAAACACACTTAAAAATACACTCAGAGAAAATCATATAAACGAGGTTAATAAACAATCAGCGTTTCATAAACGCAATAACGATGTTGTTGCTGTTGTTGATGTTGTTGCTGTTTATAATAATAATTTCAAGTTGATTGCTGTTGACTCGCAATGCAATTTAATTTTAAAAAAAATTGTAAAGAGTTGTTGTAGATTGCCCACTTTTTATTGATTCACTTTGTGCCAGGGATGGGAAATTGCTTTTTTTTGTTTTAAAGTTAAAGTTTCAAGTTTCATATATTTTTATAAAAATATTTCAAAAGGAAACATAATAAATATCACTATTTTGAACGAAAAATATTAAAACAAAATGGCTAAATTTGTTTGGAAAATTTTCAAGAAATGAACTCTTTCTTCAGCGCTGCGTGGCTTATGTATAATATAATGCCTTAGTTAAAGCTAATCGCTATTTAGAGTTAAAACAGTCTCTATTTCGAGTTCAACAACGCCCATCTGTCATTTGAAGGGATGTTGATTTTGGCGGGGGGGAGACCATGTCACGTAACACAATAGTTTAACACATTAAAATGATATAACTTTAGCCTTGAAATAAGTGTTTGTTAATGCAAATGGTTTTGACAGAGGATTCCATCTTTAAGGACTATCTGCCTCGTGGACGAATGAGATAAATCAAACTGTCACTAAAAAATCACTAGATTTGTCATCTCCACTCCACAAAAAAAGATAACCGATTCTGGTGGCCTTTTTGCCAGCAGCGTAATATTTTGAAAACAACTTTACTAAAGTCAGCATCATCAATGTGAACGCTGCAGAATGCTAAAGACCGATTTATTTCCAGCCAAATACCCGGCATGTATTTTTAGTGGATGCCACAACCCATATCACTCATGAACGATTTGATCTGTCGCAGAAGTGTCATAGATTCAAATTGACACCAGTAGACTATTTCCTGTGCGGTTTCCTGAAGTCGCAGGTCTATGTCAAATTGCCCTTAAAATCAGCATATCCAAAGCCGGCTGTTTGCAAACTCAACTTAACAGAAGCTATTTCTGAACCGGATCTATGCGTCATAGTCACTAAAAATTGAACCAGCACGAATCCGTGCCAGCCTAAAAAAGCGTGGCAGATGTTTAAGCGTAATTCGGTTGCCTCTACAAATCTATTATTTCCGTGATTTCCACTGAATATTCAAATCGTGTTGTGCTAAAAGTTTGGTGTTGTTATCGCCCTGTAAATCATAACCCTGCTGCATTTATCAGACCTGCTTCGATTATCCATATGTGTGATAAAGTGTGTGCGGCATGTGCAGGATTTATTTGAAATGTAAAAGAAAAATGCTGTTGTTGTTTTTTCTGTAAGTCTGTAGTAAAATATTTCTTTTTGTTTGTGCAACGCCATCAGTCTTTGCCATCATCTTAATGCGCTTGTCAGTCTATTTCATTTGATTGTTATGCCAACTTATGTGTGTGTGTATGTGTTTTCCTCGTTGTTGCTTCTTTGACAAGTTTGCAACAAAATAATATATGACTGACACTAATTTGTACAATTAAAAACAAATATTTTACGTTTAATTTATTTAGACAAATCAACATATTTTTTTTATAGAAGAACATACAAAATTCAAGCGACATATTTTGTTTGCTCTCTTACAAGTCGGAAGTCGGTATTCATATGGACGTATAACTTTTGGGCTTTAATCGTGCAAAAATAGTTTAAGTAAATTAACAAATTTGAGTGTTTTGCGCTAAGATCTGGGCTTGCAGCTGGGGACAAGAATTCAAGTCGGCAGACCCAGCAAAATGTGTCATGTGCGCCATGACTCGGCTAAGACTCAACGGCAAGTTGAATCAGATTTTCATCATGAAATCATGTGCAGCAACGAGGCGGATTTCTGCGCTTATAAAAATGATTTGCGATTTTCAATGCCTCAAGTCCTTGTAAACTATTTGCAGGAGAAATAGTTGCAACGAGACGGGGCATCATGTCGTACAGCGCGAGAAACCATCACTAGGCGAATGAACCTGCAACTTAATTATTATATTCCTGGGATTTGGCATGTCAAATATCTGCCAAACCTTCAAGCATTTATCATTTAGAGGCCGATACACGAGTACTAGTCAGAAAATGAAGGCCACAGAACAGCGCAATTGCCGCGTCCTGCTTGATATGAATAATTTCATGGCCTTAATATTCACGAAATTTACGGGCCAATAACGAAAAACTTTACACTGTCATTTTTACTTTTTATTTAATGTCGCTGCCTCTTAAAAAAACACCCAATAATTTGTTAAATAACGCGGTGTAAGTAAAACGCCTTTTCAAATTTTATTGTAAAACTCAGATGAAATAAAAATGATTTAATACTTTTTAAATTATAGTCCTACACGTTGTTTTAGTTTCGACAAAGTCCCGCATATATTCCAGCACAAGATTCTTCTTTTTAACCAAAAACCATTTGGCCCAGTCACGTATGAGTTATATTGTTTTTCATATATTGAAAATTAGTCATACGTCACATATTCTTAAGCAGTTAAATAAAAGAGATTTCGCAAAAAATTTTCTAATTTAATAGACTTTCTAATTTAAATGACCTTGAAAAAATTAATATCTTAATTTAATAAAATTAGAGAAAAAATGGCTCCGTAGCAAAAAGTAACAAGTGCGAAATTTTAAGAAGACGCCACTAGATCAGAATTTATAATTGCAATTAAACAACCTGTAGTATTATTATTATTTTCCCCATAATGATGTGTCGCCATGTTACAAATGAAAAGAAAAACTAGTTGAAACGACACGTGGTTGTCTTGAATTCAAACTGAATGAAATGAAAAATCGATTTAATAATTTTAAAAATAATAACAATAGTGTTCACGTCTAACGTCGTGACAGCCATCAGGGTTTTCAAAGCTAAATTGGTTTATGTGTTGTTGTGTTGGCGCTTAAGACACAATTTGCAAAAAATACTCACACGACTGAACAAAACTGAATAATAGTCTCGCAATAAATAGCAAAAAATTAAAGGCTGATTTTAATACTTGCAAAATTTGGATTTATTCTTTACTTTTTATCGTATTTTGAACGAAATTTTTAAGCCCTAAAGCCGCAATATTTCTAACATAAAAACGTAGTTACAAACGAAAGGGGTTAAATGTCCGAGTGCAGGCAGATGGATGATGGTTCAGCATTTATTGATCCACACAGTTTATAATTATTTTTTATGGTAAATTTCATATTTGATCAAACTGATTGGGCATTTCTTTTTATTCGTCCTTTGGCGCTACAGTCAGAGTGTGCAAAACATGGGGAACTTATCGCAAATGCCAGTATTCAGTCAGCAACTCCTTAGAAAAGTGCAGAAGTCAAGGTTGCTAATTTAGTAGCCCGAAATTTTCGGCCTTAATCCAGCTGAAATTTTAAAATTTTTCCAATTAGCCTTCTTTTTACACTGAAACATGTCACAAACCTCTTGTCATTGTTCTCCATTCAAAATTTTTCAGCAGTTTTTAACTTGCGGCTTGGAACCTTTTTCCGATCAGCCTTCTTTTTACCGTTCTTCTTACATATAAATAATGCAAAAAGAAAATCTATATTAAAAAGTCTTCTATTTACTTCAGTCTGTAGCGTTTCGTGCCAAAATTTCTATTTCGAGTTCTAGTGACAGACAAGTCGTTCTTTTCATAATTCTGAATGCTAAATGATTCATGTAAAAACAATATTTATGCCCAAAAAAAAGAAAAATTGTTGCTTCGAATTAAAACTGTTTGTTATACATATTTTGGCTCTGTTTTTATTCTTTTCTTGTCCCCATATTGGGCTCATCATTCATGAAAAATTGTGTGTTGCAAGTTTTTAAATATTTATAAAATATTCACACTCGCCAAAATAACACAATTCTGGTTATATCGATTTTATTGTTATAGTATGTTGTTGTTGTTGTTGGTGCTGGTGCTGGTGCTGGTGCTGGTGCTGGTGCTGGTGCTGGTGCTGGCGCTGGTGCTACTGAAATATGCAATGTTTAAATGTTCATTATTGTGTTTTTTGACAGCCATACAAAGGCATGTCAACACATCAAGGTTGCCAGCTGTCACACCGTTAAATGCAAAATTTTGTGTCGCTGCTTTCATACACACACACACACACACACACATAATATAATAATTTTTGTGTATTTTGTTCTTGGCATTGGAGTATTTTAAAAGCTTTTACTTTTCCTGCTGGTAGATAAATAATTGCAGCTTTGGTGGGGGGGAATTTTGGACAAATTGAAACTTTTAAAGCAGCTCCGGCAACCATCTACGCGAAACAAAGTTAGATATTCGTTGATGGGAAAAAAACAATAATGTGGACCCTATAAACCAAACAAGGGGAATACCCTCAGCACTGGCTGCTGGCACAGCTGATGACAGACAAGAACACAACAGTTTTGCTGAAATATCGTGCCTGCAGGCATATCACAAAACACATTAGACACAGTGTGACCTTGATTAGTTTCCTCAGCTTTAATATTTCATCGAACGATAAGCTCAGGTGCAGCGCAAGGTTCACCTCCAAGCCCCAACCTTATTCCCGTTTTTCTAAACCGCTTTTCAGTCCTCTTATACAGTTTTTTGTAATTAAATAGCAGCATTTCTAATTCGTACTCTTTTAACTACAAGCCAAGTCCTTTAGTGATTGTAATCATGAATTATACAGTGAAAACCACTTGTTTTCAAATCACGAAATTTCTAAAAACAAAAACAGTTTAACTTTAACTAAATTAAAACTTGTTATTTTTGTATAAATCATCATTTGAAAGTCTTAATGTCTGGAAATACAATGAAAGAAGAACAGCAGGTCTGCTTTTTGATCGAAATTGTTTTTACAAATCATGTGATTTGAAATTAGGTGATTTTCAGAGCAGACCTAATACTCTCAACAATGTTTTTCATCATCATCCCCAAGGAGATCAGCCTACAAACTCTGTGGAGGCACTAGAAAATAGTTGCGGGCCTAAAAAGAATAACAATTTGTTAGAGAAATTTTTACTATCGTATTTCAATCCAGTTTTTTTCATGCTACGAGCATAAGGCCGTCAAACTCGGCCCACTAGAGCTCAAGAAACCGGTTATTGGTTTGTTTATGGCTCAAAAAGTTGTTGTTAAAATAAAAAACTTTAAAAAAATATTCAAATAAAACTGCGTCTTGCAGGTATTCCTTAAACTTGCTACCAACGAATCTGAATTCAAATTTCCTTCCATTCTTTTTTTCTTGTCTTGTTATAAATATGAATTACAGGATAATCATAAAAACGGAAATTGTGTTTTGTCTGGTATTTTTCTCAGTCGTTTATTTTTTTATTTTCTCATTTCTGTACATTTCAAATGCCAACAAATCTTTTTATTATTTAAGGGGGAAAAAAGTAATAAAGGAAAAATAACGTTTTTCCAGCCAATGTTTCGCTGTAGAGTAGAATTTTTTTTTCCTAAATCCGCTTTGGTATATTTTATACAGACTAAGATAGAAATCTTATTAAATATGGCTAAAAGGAAATTGTTAAGTAGGTAATAAATAAAGGTATTAAAAAGCATTGAAATAAACGTTTGAAATGTGTGTTTTTTTTTTTGCAATGGAAAACAGTCGCTTTAATAAATTCAGAGGATTTTATAACGCATTAAAATCATCTCTGCCACAACTTGAAATGTTGAAGCATTTTTGTGTATATTTTTATATTGAAAATAAATGTATTAACAAACTGTGTTTCAAGTTTGTGTTTCAGGCAATTAACTAGTGAACTTATACGCTTATTTTACTAACAATTTTAAATTTTGGCCTATTTGCCCATTTACCTGTTAACGAACACACCAGCACAAATGTTCTCGTTACCAACAATGACAACTCAAACACACACTCGATGTTATAACTTTTTGTTCAAAAAACCCCACAAAAAACCAAAAAAAAAAAAAAGGAACAAAAACATACAGCGATTTGAGGTCCGTATTATGGTTTCACAAGCAGCCATTGAATGAAAAATGCTTCGAAGTATCATTATAAATATTTAAGCCAGAAAGTTCAATATTTATTTTAATTTTGCAATTTTAATTAAATTTTACACTGACGCATGTTCACTTCGCTGACGATGTCCTTTGTTGTGCCTCAAGTACTCGTACTCGTATTTGTTCAACAAGTGGCGTATGCGAACTGTTCAAGTATCAAATTTTAATGAGTTGTTTCGTTTGTAGAGAGTCACAGTGGCAGGGTTTGAAGTGTTATTGTTATTTTGCCTACAAATAGTTGCAGCTCTTGAAAATCTTTTAACTTGTGACTTTTTTCCTTTCAATTTACTTAAATATTTATTTCAAGAGCACAACTTCACATTGAACCCTTATTTTATTAAAATTAACCAACAAAAAAAAAAAAAAATAGTTCAAACAAAAGAAATATTTCTGTTTTGAGTTCGTGAACTGAGAGGCTGTCCCGCAAGGGCGAGAGTTTTACTGAAAGCCAACTAAAAGTTTTCAATTTAATTTTATTAAGTTCCAGACAGTCCACTGTAGGACACACACTTTCATAGAACATAAATATTACGTTTCATAACATTCCAACCATATGAAAAATCATGAAATTCATAAATAGTCTTGAAATTAATGTTGAAAAATTTAGAGCATCAAAATGCCGGAGAACCTTAAGGTGGGATATCGTGCGACGTGGCATCAGTTTAGGATCATCAACAACAGAGGCCTAATTATTTGTTCATTAATATCTGATTCAAATCTTGCTATAATTTTCGAGAAGTTTTAGGCATTTTTAGAATATTTTTATTTATTTTGGGGGGAATTTTGTTAGAGAATGTAAAAAAATTTCGATTGTATGAAGCGCAATTTTTCTGAAAGCCTTAAAATAATGACACTGACAAATAATGTTTTTACGCAGTGATAGATCAAGTGATAGATGAAGGCTACACTTTGAATGTGTGGGGCGGAATCAAGTACATCTTATGAGCCGTAGGAGCATTAAGGACATTAAGACAATAATATCAAACTGGCTTAACTAATAACAGAATTAATGTCCAAGGCTACAGCCTTAGCACCAGATGCTGTTAAAAGAAAAATTACTCAGGAAAATTAAATCCATTGTAGTCGCCCAAGAAGGCAGAGGACAAGTATTATGGACAAGCCAACTTTCTGTATAAATAAAAGTAGTGAATTTAACTTTTTACGTGAAAAGAATTTGTTGTACAATCTTCATATTGTGCTTAATCTTATTCAATAATCTGGCCGAGAGGTCGGTCCATTCGTAATTTCTCTACTTAATTTGAAATCTTTACAAGTTCAGCCACGGCACATTGAACGTAGACCACTAACGCGGTGTCCGCCAACGTCTATTCCTGCGTTTTAAGGCTTAAACCACCGCCAAGATAAGCGCCTCATTGTATAACCTTTTTCAAGTCATCACACAGGCTGGTTGGTCTCGTTTCTGCAATCTTTGGTGATGGTTTCGTCAGAATTTGCACATTGGAACTGATACAGTAAATGTGTTAAGTTTCGGTTGCTGGCACAACCGAATAACGAAACACCCCTTCATCGCTCTACACCAGAAAACAGAGAGCAGCTGGGTTTCCCTAGACAGTTTAAGGAAGGCGAGACCTCTAGCTGGTAGCCTGAAACGCTAGAGGAGCATTAGACCTTAACCACACACTGGCCGGTGCATTTCCCTCGATCTGGTTCCTTACGAGGAACAGAGCTTTTTATTGAGTCAGGTAGTTTGTTTGCCCCGGTATCTACAAGTTGGTATTAAAAGGCTTAAAAGGCATCCTCAGGGTATTCTTATGACTATGAGTTACTTTGGTGAAGGCTTCAAAAAATAGAAATCATACATCAACTTCTTAGGGTTTTGGTTGCCATACCAATCGAGGCACTCCTTTCCCTGGCTATCGCGCAAAGCAAAGTGACCCACTCCTCCGGCGGAAGTATTACCCTGAGCAGTTGTATGAATATGAGAGAGTAAAACTTAATTCATTTAGAAGTTTTCTTTTCATAATAAACTAGTTTGACGCCGTGTGCAATTTGCTGGGCCATTTTTTGGGGTCATATTTCGCCCAACACTTCACATTTTTAAAAGAATTTCACTAGAAAAAAAGAAATGCAAAAAAACATTTTAAAAATTGCTCCGTTTTATAACAAAAATGTGTTAAAAATTATGAGGAAGGCGTAAGAGAGTTTCAAAAATTGGCCGTAGTTGAAAAAAGAGGAACCTATAATTCAATGTGGACGCCGAGTTAAGTGTTGGGCAAAACTTCAGGAAGTTCGGTGCACAGCTACAAACACAGATTCTGTTTTATATACATAAATATATATATGGAGTAGATGGGGAGCCAAATTTAAATAACGGAATAATTTTCAGCGTTTAACAACAACACAAAATTTATGGGACAAAAAAGTTTTGTTGCGGCTTAAGAGATAAGATCCTTAAAGTGCCACCAAAAAGGAATCGTAATAAACACAACAATAACTGCTAAATGCAGCATTTAAGCACACAAATCGCTTTTCTTTTCTACTACAACAACAAATCTTCGGCTATTGTATTGTTGTTGTTGTTGTTGTTGTTGTTGTGTGGTTGAAAGCAAAACAAAAATATGGTTTGTTTCAGTTACAGCGTCATCGTGACTCGTTGTAACTCATTTACTGCTGCATATAATTTAATGTTTAATGTTCGGGTGTTGCGAATTTTTATTGCCATTAAGTATCCAGACACTTTTTGTTATTGTTGTACTATTTTTGGTTTTCCGTTTCATTTTTCTTTGTTTTTCTGCATTTGTGTACTCTCGTATGTATCATGTTTGGGTCTTTGTTCATCTCTCGAGCAGCTGCGGAGATGCAGTAAAGATTATGGAAAGCTTTGTGGCTGTTGTTGTTGTTGTTGTTGTTGTTGTTGTTATGCTTTAGGGGAGTCTGATGTATTAGTTGGAATACACACTTGACAATGGTTTCAGCTTTTTTTTTTTCTTTATTCCCATATTTTTGTTTGTTTGTTAATTTATGACGCAATTATTTTGTACTTTTTTATGTCCTTTTCCCCCCCTCTCTCTCTCTCTCTCATTCTCTCTCTCCCCTGTCGCTCGCCCAACTGCCAGCACAGCGAATATAGATTGTACAAAATTTATGACTTAATGTATGTTCGTGGTGTTTTCTACCCAGCAAGAAATAGGCAAAATTCATACCGTGAACACGAAATACAAAATTCACACAAAATAAATTCGTTTCATCGCCAATTTATATCTTAATGTTGATATTTAATGGATTCAAGTGCTGTTTATCTAAAAGATATTCCAAATTATATGAGTGTCTAGAGCAATAAATTAACGAAGCCGGTTTTTTCTATAGGCTAATTTTTATACAAAATTCAAAACTGGAGAATATGCTGAAACGAGAGGCAGCAGACGAACATTGACTGCGAGCTTTTTAAAATGAGTGATTCTAATATAAAAAGAAAACAGTGGCAGAGGGCGACATTGGCGTTTTAGGGCTTCAAATAACTTCTTTACTAAGACAACCGAAAAAAAAACAGAATAATGGAAAACTTTTTTGGACCCTGACAATTGTGTCCGTTAAGTGGAATAGATGATATCCGGCAAGTGTTGCTGACTTTGCGTCCAAGTTGCAATGATGGCGGTTGGCATTTTTAAGAGCTGAGACTGTCTGGGCTTTGAAGAAGTCTGTTATAGTTAAATCGGTTGTTTTGATTTCCATCAATCGCGGCATGTAGTTGTTTTACGAAACACGGTGGGGGCCATACCTCAACATTCAGTTTCACACTAAATTGCCTTAATCGCGGCGCCACAACCATCACTACTAGTTTTGCCATCCATCACTTTTGCTGATACGAGTACAACCAGCACGTAAATCGTACCAAATGGTATCCCAAATCAGGGCAATTTATTATGTGCTGGGGCCGCAGCAAATTCGACAATTTTGCCCAGACAAAATTTTTTTCAGAAACGAGACAAACGAATCGTTAAAGGATTTTTAAGCTCAACTTTGATAATTTGTCAGCATGAAACTATTTATGGCAACACTGGTCATAAATGTCAGCAACTGAACGCAGTAGGCCATTTCGGTTGGCAGCTGAACCGCTGATTAGATCTATAGGACTTAAAGAAAAAACAATCGTTAATGTCAGAAAACCACCATTTTGTTAATTTTAATTCATAAATTACACTTTTTCGTATGTGTGTGCGTGTGTGTGTGTGTGTGTGTGCGTACCTTGTCGTAAAACATATAATAAAGTTGAGGCAACAGTAGCACAAATGGGTTTTTGTTCGCGTGTAAACAACCCGCGGGGCCACATGCCGGAACTCCAAAAAAATTACCTTGAGACTAGAGCCAAAACTAAAATTAACAGTTAGAATTCACACACAAATCCAATTATTTCATATAAATATTATTATTATTTGCAGTTGATTAATATAACTGTTTTATTTTTCTGTTTGGTTTTTGTTTGCAGCTGGATACCAAGAGCAGTCCGCTGGCCTTGCTGGCTCAAACGTGCAGCGCCATTGGCGCCGACACCACGAATCCCAAACTGCTGGCAGCGAACATTGAAAAGGCCACCAAAGCTCACAAATCATCATCTGCCTCATCGCTGGATAATCGCGACAAATCGTCGCCGCTCAGCAGTCATTCGTCGGTATCCACGGGCTCCGTGGACCAGCAACAGTTGCAGCAGACGTCCCAGCAGCCAGTCAAATGCAGCTTTAAGCCCTACGAAACCAATAATAATCACATCAGAGAACGTTTCGATAGCGATAATGAGCAGGCAACGAATCTAACGCAGAGTCACACACAAACCAGAGTCAAAACACCAAAAACCAGCAGCAATAGTTTGGGGCAAAATGGTTTGCAGAATCGCTGCGATTCCAATCAGTCGGCCAGCTCGCAAAGGGGCGAATCGCCGGCTATCAATGGTGGCCTAAGGAGAACACCGTCTTTGATTGGAAGCTCCAGTCAGCAGGATATGACAGCTCAAGGTCAAGCTCAAACACAGCAACAACAACAGCAGCTACAACAGCAGCAGCAGCAACAACAACAACAGCAGCAACAACAACAGCAGCAACAGCAACAGCAACAGCAGCAGCAGCATCTTCACTCACAATCAAGAAGTCAAAACAGTCCAGCTCTACAAAAAGCCAAAGAATCTGCTTCAAACGGTGGCAGCAGCTCCACAACAGCCACCATTTCCATTTCAGCAACTAGTCCCACTCACTCGAATACAACGGCAACGGCCACAGCACGGCTACAGGCTTCCACCGAGGCTGCCTATGTGGCTGCCTCCAAAGAGGCCAGTTATGTGAAAGCTTTACAGGCGGCCGCCGCTGCCAGCCAAGGCAACAGCAGTGCTGCCGCTTCTTATTACCCGGGCTATCCGGCCAGCATGCCCTACCCCATGGATCTTATGACTGCTAGTGCTTTAATGTCGCCCCATCATCCCATGTTCAAGGCAGCTGCCCTCAATCCGTACTTAAACTATGCCCGACTGAAAGGTCTGGAAATGCCGCCAAATATATGCCGGGATCCGTATTGCACAGGCTGCCCTTCGAGTCCTCATTTTCTGAACAAGGCTGCCGGGCAGGCCTGCCCGGCTGGCTGTCCTCAATGTGAGCGCGAGGGCAAGGCTACGGGTAGTTCGTCGAGTGCTCATGCAGCGGCGGCCGCTGCCTCTTCATATCATGCTCAATTGGCTGCTCTGGCTGCGGCTTCACAAATGCCTTATGTTTGCTCTTGGATTGGCGGCGACACGCCTTATTGTGGCAAACGCTTTGCCACCTCCGACGAACTGTTCCAACATTTACGTACTCATACCGCTTCGCTGCCGGAATCCGTATTGACTGCTGCCGCTCAAGGCGGCATACCGCCAAATCACCCACTGTTTCAGCGCACATATCCGACACCACCTCTAAGTCCTCTCTCAGCTGCCCGCTACCATCCGTACGGCAAACCGTCCATGTTGCCACCTTCGTTGGCCGGCGCACCGCCCGGCTCCTTGGCCAGCCTGCAAATGCAACAACATCCAGCTTTGGCGCAATACTTTTCGCCCTACTCCCTGTACGGGCCCCGAATGGGCTCCTCACATCCATAGTAGAAGTAATTTCGCACCGCTTAAATTTTATCCAACTCTATTATCAATTCAATCATTTCAGTCAATAATATATTACGAGTAAATAATTTCAAAGAAAATACCATAAAAACCAAGTACTAGATTTTGAGTTGCAGCTGCGTTGTGCGGCGTCCATCGAATTGTGTGGCTGCCTAAATGCCGCCGGCCAACAACTTTCAACATCGTGTACGTCATCCCGAATGTTTTTAATTCGTTCCTTTCTTCTTCTTTCACTCTTTGTGAACCTAAAAGCTAGTGATGTTAGTTAAGCATTATTGTAAAATATTTAATTAATTTATTTAATAAATGATTACTAAACTACACTTTATTGTCCAAATATTAAACAAAATACATGAAAAAACAAAAACAACAACAAAAACAAGAAAACAAGAAAACAAAAAACCTTAAAAAGATTGTACATTGCAAATGTAAATGTTTTTCCAATAAATTATTTAAGTATAATAACTAATTGATCCGTATATGTATGTATTTTAAACTTTAAACACACACACACACACACACACACACACCCAAAAGAAATACTGAATAAATAATACAATAAATAAAAACAGATATTAAAATTAAATCTCAAATTTGAATTTTGTTTTTTTTTTTGTTTGATTTTGGTAATTATTATTATCAGGGAACAGTAAAATTGAATAGAAAAACTACTGCAATATCGTTTAACACTAGAAGCGCCGAAACTGCCAACGGCCCAATACCTTGGCCCAATTGTCCCTTTGTGTACATCGCAAAGTTTCTCAGAACTTGCCATTAATTATAACACAAGATAACAAAATGTGGATCTAGATGATGCCTCTACTGTGGCCTTGCGGCTCATTGAGTCTGCGACATCTACTCGTGCTATACGTAGAATAGCTCTGTTGCAGGCTTTTGAACTTTGGTCCACAGATTATAGTCACATGTGGATGAATTTTTTGTTGGATTCAGGCAAATAAGCGGCTATTTTTAGAACGCGCGCTCATCATTTGGTCTGTTGTCATCCTGGCCAATTTTCATTGTTGTCAACGGCTGTCCAATAAATTGAATAAGACGGCAACGCCACTTAGTGGTAAGAATTGTATGTCAATTGTTTGATATGCGGGCGGGGCATGTAACACGCTTGTGAATTTGTGTTAAAAAAGTGTTTAACATATTTCGGAGATCATTTCAAATGTATGTTCATGCAATCTTTGGCGTCTAGTTGATTTGAGATCGAATCACAGAAAACTCATTATCTTCCGAAAGTGATTTCCGAGCATAATTGCTTTTGGCATTGAATTACCCCGTTCGGTAGGCCATAGTGACTCCGTATCTAACTTACTTGCACCAATCGTGCCTCGAATGTGCGCCAATACAGCCCTCTAATTCCTCTAGTGCAGTTACACGGCCATACAAGTATTTGGTATGTCAAACTTGTTGTGCTGGGCGATTAAGAGACAGAGAGAGAGCGAGAGAGAGAAAGAGGGAGTACTTTGCTATTACACAGGATTGCGATAAACAACAAAAAAGAAACTTATTAACTCTTGCCATCTTAGTTCAAGTACAATAATATTGGAGGGTCTATAACCATTAGAAATAAATTGTCCGTAAGATTTTAAATCTTATTTTTGGAATACGAAGACAATTTCATATGATTTTATAAGTCCCCTTTTCGACATATCGCTGTAGCTAAATAGACTTTTCTCTGTGTGTATATCTTCCTCACTGGGTACATAATTTCCTTTACATTTCTATAAACAGACACTTAAGCATAAGACCGGGGCACACACCCTCACACATACACTTAGATAAATACATGTGATTCATCGCACAGTGTCTGATTCGTATCTTTGGGCCAAAATCTCCAGAGACAAGTGCTTTAGCAGAAGAATTAACGCCAACAAAAACACACGCGCCGAACACAACTGCACAGACCAGCGACTTAAACGGTTACGGTCCGCTGAATGCGGGAAAACCAGCACAAAATTACAGCTGACGCCACATTTAGTCAGTCATGATGGCTGTACAGCTCATAATTTGAGATTTTTATAATTTGTTTTGTAGTTTTGGCCGAAAAATAAACAATTTCTGTTTGTTCAGGCCCGCTTGTTGTTGCAGTTTTAATGGCTTTAAGGTGCAACATGAGGAAAATGTTTTTACACATTTTTTCTTAATTTTTTTTTTTTTATTTTTTTGCTCTTCAAGAAGTTTAATAAATATGTTGTTTACCTGCTTAAACCATAAAAAAAAAATTAATAAATAGTAATTTGATGTCTGCAACTTAATTTGTTGGCTAAAGTTATAAAAACGAAACGAAAAACGAAACAGTAGCAACACATTTTCTTTCTCTTCTTTAAATTTTGCCATAAAATAAAAATAAATTTATAAAACAAAATTTATATAATTCGGTTAAAGACAAAAAATGGCAGTTATTAACGCAAACATCGATCGAGCGATCGCCTTACAAATTGCAACTAATTATATCTGCTGCATAAATTATCCGTTAAGTGAATTTAACATCTCTGCTTTAGTTAAGGACGAATTGATTTTGTGTCAGCCGAGGCTGAAAAATGACATTTGAAGAAAATGTTATAAAATTTCTTGCAGAAGGGCAATCAATAGTTGGAAAAATTTTTCTTGCGGCATCGGGCAACGCTATGAGTAATTAGACCCAATATAACTCGTATGCATGAAAGGAATTCACCAGCTGTTCTGAGTGCTAAGCTTTTGGCACAGTCGCTGGCATACAGTGAGGCAAGATTCTAGCGACATAGAACTCAGCTGGTAAAATATATATATTTTTTCTACTGATTTAGTTCGTATTATTTTTTAGGCTGTAAATCAAAATAGTAACAATAAAAGGTGGGAAAAAATAACAAAAAGAATTCTTATCTGTTTAGGATTAGAATTTGTTAAATGAGTTTTTTTAAAGACTCGGTAAATAATGACAGGGAAAAATCAAATCCTCGTTTACAGCAGGGAAAGTACAGATGAGATGAATTTTATTATATTCGATTTATTATGCAGCCGCAACTAAATCTCAAAGTTGTAAACTTACAACAAAGAAGTGATACTCAACTGGTTCTAAGAGCGGAATTACACTCGTTGCCATTACGAATCAGCTGTTTTGTTTCTGCTCAGCTGTAAATGATGTTTGCAAACACACACCGTGATAATCTGGCCTACAATGAATTTTAGAGGCGAGTTGCTACAGGAATCTTAACAAACCACAAATCCCAAATTGGTTGCCCAAAATAACGCCAGGAAACGTTGTACACAAAATAAAACCTAATGAGACCCAACCAGTAACGATTACACTGGCACACATCTCAGCCCTATATAGGTCTCTAGCAAATATTGATGGACCAGCCTTGAAATTATGTAAAGAAATTCAAATACTTGAATGTTCTAACACGGGCTAGAAGTGGGTTCACACGCATGTCTGTGTATATCCAATAACTTAACGAAATATTAAGTGTCGTGTAAAACTAACACCTTCATAAAAGTGCGCTTTAGGTTGAGTAGCGAAATGGACATTTATGTGGAAATTATTGATGTCCGGCATGAACAGCATGTGACACAAGCGGTCATTCTCATTTTATATTCAGTCATATTTTATACAAATTTTTTCTTTATTTTTCTGGACTGTCAAAAAGTTACAAAAAGGTGCCTTATATGAATATTTACACACACACACACACATGCATACGTAAATGTATACACATGTGTGTATGTGTGTGTTTATGTAACTGTAAACGCCAAATTCATGGCAACGAAAAATACACAATATATGAGGTTGCAACTGTCAAAATACAAGGATATTCCCATGGAAAGTAAAAAATATGGCTTCTGTTATGCCATTTGAGCAGCCAACAAAAACTCGCAAAATAAAAAAGGAGAGAAAAAACGAACAGAGAATGAAAAGAAAGGCAAATAAATGATGTCAATGTGTGAGTTGTAGTGATGGCGTTGTTATTGCTGTTGGTATATTCATGTTTTAGCGTAAAAATTTTAATTTATTGACACCATATGTGGGCACTGAACGGTAAAGTTTTCTCTTGTTCTTGGCTTTGGCAGTTGTTGCTAAAGATATAATAGTTTTTCAGTACAGCGGGTGCCCAAAAAACCATGGACCGACAGAAGTACAATTAAATTGCCATGCATAACATAAGACGGAAAATTTGTGCTTATTTTGTAGCTCATTTTATGACATGATTTTATATGTTACAGGTGGCGTTCACAAAATCATGGACATGAAAAAAAAACTTTTCACACGTTTATTAACATTAAATTTTCGCACAAATAAATAAACAAAATTTAAAAATTCCTAGCACAGATGATTTTTCATCACAGGTGGTGTTCACAGAATCATGGACATAGAAAAATATATTTTTTTTTATATATAAAATAAACAAAATTTTTAGTTATTTTGAAAATTATTTGATGAGAATGTTTTGCCAATACAGGTGGTGTTCAAAAAATCATGGACCTAGAGAAGTAAAAGTTAAGTAGGTTTAATTTTTCACTCCTAAAATAAACCAAATTTATGATTATTTTTAGGCTCGTCGAATGAGATGGTTTTTCATCACAGGTGGTGTTCACAAAATCATGGACAATGAGAAATAAAGTTTGAGCACATGAATTGCATTAAATTATCACAGAAATAAATAAAAGAAAAATTTTGCTGATTTTGAAAATTATTTGATGAGAATGTTTTGCCAATACAGGTGGTGTTCAAAAAATCATGGACCTAGAGAAGTAAAACTTAAATTGAAAAAAACTTCTACGCCTAATAAAAAAAAAAAATTGTGTTTAGTTTGCAGCTCAGCGAATGAGATGGTTTTTCATCACAGGTGGTGTTCACAAAATCATGGACAATGAGAAATAAAGTTTTAGCACATGAATTGCATTAAATTTTCACAGAAATAAATAAAAGAAAAATTTTGTTGATTTTGAAAATTATTTGCTGAGAATGTTTTGCCAATACAGGTGGTGATCAAAAAATCCTGGACCTAGAGAAGTAAAAGTTAAGTTGGATTAAATTTTCACGCCTAAAATAAACCAAATTTATGATTATTTTTAGGCTCATCGAATAAGATGGTTTTTCTTTACAGGTGGTGCTCAAAAAATCATGGACATAAAGAGATAAAATATTAATTGTATTAATTTTTCACGCCTAAAATAAACCAAATTTATGATTATTATGAAGTTTATTGAATAAACTGAACTTTTATTACAGGTGGTGTTCAAAAGCTCATGGCAATCAGCTGCAATTATATGAGCAAATACTGAAAGTAAGAGTTAAATGGCATGTAATAATACTGGTGTTGGAATAATGAGTTTTTTACAAGCTAAAATTTTATAGTTTCATTTAGAAATGGCAAAATTTTATTTTCTTTGATTTAGGACTAGAAATTGCTCGTTAATTGCACATAATTTCCATTAGATGCCACAAACTGCAGATCTCAATTCATGTTTTCTTTATCTTTGATATCATTTTCCCACATTATTTAAGTGCTGCCATCCCTCGCATACAACTAGAAATTTACTGCAAAACATTTCTATGTTTTTCTTTTTTCGGTCGGTTTTTGTTTGTGTTCTTCGCTAAAATTAAGGAAAAAGCTTTTTGTGTAAAAGGGAAATAAAATTTGATTTACTGTTGCATTTGTGAGATATTAACTACTATAACGTTATTCTTTTTCCCCCTCTGCACATATTTTTGGTTTTCGCTTCATTCCTGTTGGCTGGCATAAATCAAACGGGCGTAGGTGAACGTTAAGGTACGAACAAAAGAGTCATAAATTTGAATTGCCATAAAGGAAATAAGAGAAGGGTAAAAACTATTTTAGCGGAGCAAAAATATGGTTTTCCAGATAGGAATTCAAATTTCCAAGTAAAAGTACTTTTTGTTGTTGTTTTTGTTGTTTTGATTTTGCTTTTGTTTTTGTTTTTGTTTTTTTAAGCCGGTCGCTATTAAAAGCAGCCATTTCGATAAGGAATTTCACCAAACTTCCATGAAACTGAAAACTATGAACATCAGAGTTGTATTTGTATGTCGAAAAAATAACAAAATAAATACCAGTTCAGTGCACTTTAAAAGCAACAGTTCATTATTTATATAATAAAATTCTAACGCAAATAAACAAAACTTTTGACAATGGAAGTTAAACGTGAACAGAAAAGTGTCAGTTTTTGATTTTAAGATTTGAAATTTGACTCTTATGCATCAAATTCTGATTCTGTGCGACTCTGTACCAATTTATGGTTATTGAACCTGTTCACCGTGAATTGATGGGGTTTTTTTTTTTCACCACTCCATCAAATACTGATTTTTATAGAGTTTCCTTGATTGCTGTTTTTTTATTTTAAAATATATAAAGCAGACGCCATGTTCCAATTATTTTTTTTTTAAACAAACCATTTTCCAACACTAAAACCCAAATGAAAACAAATTTGTTACAGCTGATTCTGGCTGTTGCACAATCGTATGGCTGGAGTGCGTTAATTGTTGCCACCAAATCATATTTCTCAAACTTGCGGCAATCAATTTTCTATAAAAAGGCGATAGCCTAAGTTGCTAGTGCGCTTATTCTATGCTTTGTTACAATTTTATTAATAACAATTTTTTTTTAAATAAACAAATAAAATAAAAAAGAAAATTCTAAAAAATTAGGACAATTTTTTTTAATTTTTATTAATTTAATATTAATATTAATTTTATTGAATACAACTCAATAAAAGTTGGGTCCGATTGCCGTATTTGTGATTCATGGTTCCAGCTGTAAACAGTGCAAAAGTGGTCCTTACCAGGTATAAGAAGTTTTAGTTTCAAACAACATAATTAAAAAATTTAACATTTTGGAAATATCATGATTTCTAAAAATTTACCACACAAATACCGCTTTTCCAGGCCTGGTGTGAATACAAAATTTTCCAAAACTTATCAAATTTAGTTGTCAACAAAATTCGTTTGCAACTCACCGAATCAAACGACTTTAAGGCCAACTTGTGAATTGAATAATTGTGTTATTACGTTTACAAAAGTTTTGATAGGCTGCACGAAACAGAGTTAGAAAAAATGTTTCTTTAAAATCATTTTATTTATAATAATTATAGTTTTTTTTTGTATAACGTTATTTTAAAGGAAACATTTTTGGCTGACTTTAATGTTATTTGTTGTTAACAATCTTTACAATTAAAATAATAAACAAATTTTATAAGTGAGACGATAAATAAAAATAATTGTCGGCTTTCACGTTTCCTTTTCGTAGTGTTTTTTTTTTTTTCTTTTAATAAGAATATGGCGAAGACAGTGGAAAACTTTGAGGCGAAACCACCACTCACTCACCCAATCAACCACAAAGTCGCAGTAAACTTTCACGAAACCGGCACGCGTCTTGCGAGACAAGTGAATAGAATGCGGTGAGAGTGTTTTGTACAACAAAAGTTAAAAGTCTATTATTAATATAAGAATACATGTGAAAAGCAAGAAGTCAACGAGCCAACGAGTCAACGAATGCATGAATGACTGAACAAATGCATGACTAAAGAAAAACTTAAACATAATTCTTGCAAACATGTCTTATCGCAAAATAAAATTTAGAAAAGAAAAAAGACGAAAACAAACTCTTAATAATAATTTCCAAAGACGTTGAGGAAACAAAAGAGTTGCACATGCAAATGTTGTCCACAAAAGGCACATAAATTTATGTATGTGAATATGAATAAAAACAGGCAGTTGCACTTTAATAGATTTAGACGAGTATTTAGTTGCACAAACATAAAACATAATTCTTAAACTAAATGACAGGCGACAAAACCATTCATCATTGTTGTGAGTTTTATGACAGTGACTTACACAATGACTGCTACTGACTGGCTGACTGGCTGACAGACAAACACCCACCCACTGAACTTTTATGGGCCGCACAAACGAAGAATTATTTTGTGAAAAGCATTCAGCCACATGTTGATAGCGCCTTCCATCAACATGTTTATCCTGCGCTACATCATGCGATACAAAATGACAGCAACTTTCCATATTTTATTTACTTTTGTTCGGCTAAAATTGTTGGTTTCCAATGAAAGAAACATGTGCAAATTTTCTTAGTTTGCAATTAATTTTAAAGAACACGAGTGTTTCAATCAAGCCACGTGAGTTGCTGCACCACCCTCGCACCCTCGCACCAGCCACCAAGACACACACCTCCTTAAAATTGTGGCTGCTAAAAGAATAACAAAAACAAACAAAAGAAAAACCTTTTAGAAGAGAAAAGAACGAACGTATTCATTTAATGCGAAAACCACAATAAATAAGTTTTGCTTTTGTTTGTTGATTAATCAACACAAACGAAATCAAATGCATGTCTCCACAGTGCTGAAGTTGTTGTACTACAGTGGTGCTAAATGCTTGTATCGGGATTGGCGACTTGAGTGTCCTAAGGACATACAATTAACGTTTTTCTTCGTTCGTTCGGCCTGATGTTATCAGATGCGTTGATGCCTCTTGGCCTAACGGATATTATTGATGCTTAAAGAATCGTATCGCAGGATTTTGCAGGTTTTGCCTTCATGTATTCTAAACTACAGCACTTTGTTGTCCGCAGTATAGAGACGAAGAAGTTCCGTGCTTGGTACGGCCACCAAAACTCTACAACGTTCCTGTATGACTTAAAGTAGGCACTGCCTGCCAAAACTAATTCGCAGAACAGGAACCAACATGCCCATGTGGTGAAAGAATGCCGCGGTTGGTGTTGTTTATAAATTAAGGGGCCTTTGAGGTACGCCTACCTTGGCCCAAATCTTCTGAATATGATTTAAACCTAAAAACGCAGGATGGATACTGATATTAGTGGTCCATATGACCAGTCAGTTATAGTCCTGCAACAGATTCTGGTCTTTCATAAGAAGTTGGATGATGAGAAATCTTGAAAAGGGTCTGTTTAGGGTTTAATGCCTCTTTGAGACTTCGGGCGGCCAAAACTCTGGCATCATGTCTGCTAAAGGGCTGATGTTTTTTGAGGATTTCAGGCTGCCAACACGGTTATGGCGTCTTCCTCCACTGTGCAATGAATTACTTACTACCTGGAGGGACAATATATTGTTAGTTGCCAAGCAATGGCTTGGAGTTATGAGCCGTTTTTCACATAACAACAGAAATTGCCACTTAATGAGCTCCTTGTAGTCAGTGTTGCCATATTTTTTTTACAAAATCTAAAAATTTTGGAATAAGAAGTCTGATTTTCAAGTCAAAAAACTGCACTTAAGGGAAGCCCAAAAAGAGCTAAAACTAATAAAATTTTAGTATATAATTTATTTATTTATTATTAAATTTATAATTAAATTAAGTTTTCCCAACGAAAACGCTATTTTGCTTAAAAATCGTTAAGTTTTGTTTAAAACATCATAAAGACCTCAGGCTGGCAAAAATTTTAAATCATGATTTTCATTTCATTAAATGAAACTTTTAAATGGGTTAGAAAAGAATTAGTAAGAAAACTCCCACATAATTTATGTTAAAAATCGTTTTCTTTAAATTTTGTTTGTGTATAAAACTTTAGTGTTGTCAACACTGCTGTTGCCACAAAAGCCACTCCACTTGAGCAAATCTGAAGTAGGCGAATACTTTTTAGTTTTACTTTCTATACAAAACTTCTTGCAGAGCAGACACTTCAATGGCTGCGCATTTTCCTCAAAACAACAATTTAGTGCTTTAGGAAGACATCATCACCACCACCGCCACTGTCAACAAAGTCATCAGCATGTTGTTGGCATGGAACGCTTGAAAGACATGTGATGCATGTAAAATGCGTTCAAACATGCCGGCACACACAAACACACAAACACATACACTCGTACACATCCTTTCGACAAACGAATACATGAACAGCACAAACACACACATTGAAAGCTGGTGTTGTACATGTGTAATGGCATCTACGTTTGTGTGAAACAGCAGCGCCAGGCGTCGTTTTGCCGTCATGACTGTCGGGAACATTAAAATCACACACACACCCGCAAAACGCTAGTGGTATTCTGGATTTCGTACACAGCACGCCTGAGCTCGTACAAGCGTAAAGGCTTCTAGAGCTGACAAGGATGTGCAAAATATTAGTAATTCTAGACTATAATTTTAAAGGTCCCAGGTGTAATACTCAGCCTGCCTTTCTAAGCCCGATGCTTTAGGCTGTTCTATAACTCCAGTTAATAACTCTAAACAAGTTATTTTAAAAGATATTTTACTTGTTTTACACAGGGAAGCCTTTAAAAGACTCGTCCATGGTTTCTGATATTGTGTAAAAAACAAGTCCGTTTCCTTTAAGGTTTTCCCATTTGAATTTCAATTCAATGGCATTCATTGGCATTATTAGATATTGTTCGCTTTAACTCAGGCCATGCATGTTCGATTGAGGAGTTCAATGTGTCAGTTCCAAGCCTTCATTCCAGAGTCTACACTGCCATATAAATCTTGCTTTGCAGTCATTTTTCCAGACACTCCAAAACATTTCCATCCATTCGCCTACAATCCCGTCCTCAAACTTGGCTCATTGGTTGGTCAGACAATTGACTTTAGTCTCGCCTAAACAAACGAATAGGTCACGTGACCAGTCATTTACCCTGTACTGCTGGTATCTGTTTGCGCATTGAACTGTTTGTTACATCCATCATTCGCTGGCGAAAAAATTAAAAATAAATCTATTTCAATGTTACGATTGTGGGTATTATTTTTGGCAACGTCCATTCGCCGCCGAAAAATGCATCGTTCGTCGCCGTTGTTGTGTTTCCAGTATTAATTTGTCGCATAATTTTTGCAGCGCTTTCTGATGCTCTTTATTGTAGCAGTTGTTGATTTATTCAGAAGCCGACAACTTTTTTGGAAGTACTCCGAAATATGAACGGTCTGTCCAATTTGGCAAATAATCAAATTCTTGGCCAAACGTTCGTTCCGCTCATGCTCGACTTTTGTAAACGTTCTGGATTCAAAATGATTTGCTGTTTTTTTTAACAAAACTGTCTTCTTAAAACTATTTATGCTCTTATCTGTGTGTGTGTGTTTGTATGTGTGTGTTTGTATGTGTCTGTGTGTGTGTGTGTGTGCATTTATTTATGCATTTTAGGACCACACAAATTGTTTTTGTTCTTCGGTTTTCTTTTAGTTGTTGCTTTCAGCTGTGAAGAAAAAACAAACCTCAATGACTTTCAGCAGCAATTTGTTCTTGTGTATTCTTATATGCAAAACAAAACAACAACAACAACAACAACAACAACAACAAAAACAAAAAGCCGCAAGGAAACAGCAAAATAACAACACTTTGAATAATTCACATTTTTCATGCATTTATTTATTCGTACATGCGAACATTCCCTGATATGAGTATTTGACATTTCCGTAATTAGTCAACCAGAAAACATTAAGCGCACAATTATGAAATTAAATCAAATTTCTATGAGGTGCGACAAACTTTTCTGCATGAGCGAAATTTCTTAATGCGTTGCACTTTGCCTCTCTCCCTCTCACCCTCTTTCTTTCTTATATGTACGTTTTGGTTTCATGTCATTTTCAGTGGTTTTCATATTTCTTATGCGTAAAGATTTTCTAGAGTATGAATTTTAATAACCGAATAGCGTGAACTGCTTTTGCTTAAGCAAAATTAATACGTTTTGTGAAACATGTGCCTGTGGAATTTGACATTTTTTTCATTCGCTGAAGAATTTCATTTTATATTAAAAAATATTTTTAAACATTTCAACATTCGTGTTTTATAGTTTCTTTTTTTTTTGAAACAAATTTTATTCGCAAAGACTAAAAATTCTAGAATATTCAATCAAAGTATGAATATTTGTACACATGTATGTACATATATTCCGGTCTGCGAAGGAGGGGAAAATAAATGAAAGCCTCGTTGTTCAGTTGGGCTTATTCTGTATTGCGATGCGACCTTTTTAAGGCTACTCGAAAATGTGTATATAAAAGCGAACGCTCTCTATTAAGATGTTCGCTGCATACTTTTTAATTGCATTTAAAATGCAAAAAGGTGGCAAGTTGGCATTCGTTCGTTCATACGAAATGAAAAATAACTTATTCGATGGCAAAACAGCGTTCGCAAAATACAAAAATAAAACTAAAAAATTATTTTTTATCTACAAATTTTGTTATTATTAACATTAAAATAAAATAAAACAATTAAAAGATTTAATAATGTATTATATCAGCTGATATGTACATTCCAGACTATCAGCTACTGGTTTAATTACTTTTGATAATGAAATTTATTGCCTTCTGTATAATTAATTCAACGGAAATAGAAAAGTATCGCTTGCGTAACCCGCCTTACATGTTCATGTGTAGGCATTGTGGTTCCCTGTAATCATGCCGTTGAAATTAATTCTCCATTAATTATCAAACATAAACCATAACTGAGTTACCAGCTGCGATTTTTACGCTATACCAGCACAGACCATGTGATCTCTTCTATTCAGTTCAATTTATTGTCCCCCAAATAATATTTGTATTTACATTTCATTTGTACTTTTTCTATGGAATAATTTCTATTAAGTAAAAATTATACTTGTACAAGATTTTAAACAAAAACCTATTCGAATTTTTTTTTTTAAATTTTAATAAAAACAATTTAACGAAAAGCTGATGTCAAATCATTAAGATGTTTGATGATCTGGCGAACAGCATTTGAAGCAAATATTTTCGGCCAATTTTGTTAAGCCTGAATCTTTATTCGAGGTTTAACTAGAACCAAGACAGATCATCTACAAAACCGAATAACTTGTTCTGAACAATCTGAAGTGTTTTAAAGCGGCATTTTGCACTTGTAGCCCCTATAAGAGCTGTATAAAATATATATAATATATCGTTTTCACTACTTAAAAAAGAGTTAGTGTTACTAAAAGAATAGAATTATTGTATATTGTAAACGCCATTTAACGCTCACATTTGCATCGATTATGATGCCTGACTGTTTTACATTTTGCTGCCCCAGAATTTGCCTGTTTAGGAAAGTAGCGATTTCTTTTAAATGTTTTTTTCTTTATTTTAAAACTTGTTGCAATAGAAAAATACCACAAGCTGAAATATTTAAACAAACTTTCTTGGCAAAACACCATTCGAAATAACTCCCATCAAATTATATATTATTTTTATTCATTTAAAATGTTTATAGAACAACAAATTGGCTATAATTGCATTAATATTTAAAAAACCCAAACAAACATTTACAAAAGCCTCGCAGCTCAACAACGGCATCAATCCAGATACTTAATATTATTATAATTTTATTTCAAATGCACAATCCCAAACTACTTTATCAGTTCAACAAAAACAAAAAACAAAAAAAGCATATAAATAGCAACAAAAACGTTGAACTCTTGGGCCTTACGGGGCAAAGGTTGCTTAAATGCTTGTGCGTTGTGTTTATACTTTAATAATGTTCAGGCAAATAATAAAGATATTTAACATTTCCCCTGTTTATTATATAATTTATAACGATACAACAATATACCTGTATTGGGGATCCAAATGTGCGTGTGTGTGCTGTTGTATTTATGCATTAATTATCATTAAAATGAGCTTTGTGGCCTGTGGAACACGGGCACGGGCACGGACACACGCACGCACACGCACACACACACGCCCATTTGAAGCTCTTACCAATTTAACTACCGAAAACAATAAAAACGGTCACAACAATAATGAACCTGTAGTGGCCAAAAAGCACAATGACAATATTAAAACTTACACAATTATAATGCACTACAACTCCGCAGGGGAAAGAGTGAAAACAATTGCCAGGATAGTGACCGCAATGGCCACAAAACAATCTACACACACACACACACACACACAACAATGTGGTCAGTGTTTGAAAATGTGTGCAAATATGTGTGACTGTGGCTGTGGCCATTTAATTGACTGGCTGAATGTGTGTGTCTGCCGGTGTGTCGGTGTGTCGGTGTGTTGCTGTTTGCCCACATTTACAATTGTGTTTATTTACCTTGCAGCTCGGCGTTGCACAGTTATAATTGGCAGTGATAATGCGGTGGCTGATTATTGTATCGGTTTCTAACAAATTGATTGTGTAGAAAAATATTCTGATTTTTCTGTTGCAGCATAAACTGCGAAAAAAAACCCCACGCCAGCCATAAACTTGTACTCATTTGCCGCATGTATCAAATAGATACAACAAAATAAAAATAAAGATAAAGTTTTGCAGCTGCCACCATAAGAAAACTTTTCTAGTGAGTAAAACGAAATTTAGGTTTCAACCTCTGTGTTGCATTTTCATTTTGTGGGCGTTCCTGTTGTTTTGTAGAAACACACTAAGTGGATATTTAATGTCTTATATAATTGCCTTCTGGCATTACTTTCTCAGGTTTTAGAAACTTGCGCCCGATTTCATATGAAAATTTAAAGTTTTCGACATAAATGACCAAATGAAATTTGACATCGTAGGAGGGTTTTCGTATGCAGAAACATATAAACGAAAAACAGATCCTTAATGGGTACGTTGTTTGTTATGCGAATTCGAATTGATCTCATTTGAGTCTGTGGTACTAAATGGATCTGAATGACAGGCAATCGGATGCTGCATTTCTCCAAAACTTTAGTGCTGGCGTCTAACAAAAAAAAAAAACCATATGTTCTTTATTTGTTTATTAATTACCAGCAAATAATGATTTCATTTATTTATTTGTCTCTCATAATTATTTACAGATTTTTATCGTATTTAATCGTATTTATGTACGAGACGCATTTGTAGCTTTTTGGGCAGGTCCACCAGCAAAATTTTCCATTTTGGTGAAAGCAGAATTGTCATGTGACTATTTAGATTCTATTATAGGCCCATGATTTTTTATTTCTTGTATAAGTTGAAATCAGTTGGATGAGAAATGATTTCCATCAGACGGCACAACATGTGATATAACGCCAGAAGCCATTGCCAATCACTCGCTGTTTAAACTATCGCAAAAAATGGACATGTCAAATGAAGAATTTGTTGATGTGATTTGACTACTTCTTGTCAAATCTCTGGCCAATTCCTTGGTGTAATTAGACTACTTCTTGTCAAATCTCTGGCCAATTCCTTCGTGTGATTTGACTACTTCTTGTCAAATCTCTGGCCAATTCCTTCGTGTGATTTGACTACTTCTTGTCAAATCTCTGGCCAATTCCTTCGTGTGATTTGACTACTTCTTGTCAAATCTCTGGCCAATTCCTTCGTGTGATTTGACTACTTCTTGTCAAATCTCTGGCCAATTCCTTCGTGTGATTTGACTACTTCTTGTCAAATCCCTGGCCAATTCCTTCGTGTGATTTGACTACTTCTTGTCAAATCTCTGGCCTATGTCGATAAAGTGGTGCAAAGTTGGGCCAACAGAATGATAATTCATAAACCGAATTCGTACCAGAAATTATTTTTAAGCATTAAGGCCACGAAATTAGTGATTTTAATTATTTCATTGAATTTATTGTGTTTTCTTGTGGCAAAGAAACGTCTATGCCCCTACAAAATTACAAAATTACGTTGCAAATGTTGCACTAATCATCAGTTCTTAATACAAAAAAAAACCAACTAAAATTAATATGAGTCATGCTGATGCATGTTTAATGCGATATAAGAAATATTACGTATCCGCACCACAACCCCAACAAACATTTTCAAAACAAGCCAAATTAACAAAACAAAAAAAAAAAAAACAACCCCTCTCGACCATAAAACCAACACATTTTAATACATCTATTAATAACAAAACTTATTGACTTAATATATATTTATTAGAATATAATTAACATTTTATTACAGTCATTATTTTAAGCCTGCATTAAAGCAGATTTGTTTAGTGTTCAGTGAAAGGAGAAAAAAATTATATTTATTGTTTTGTTTAGAAAAAATTATGGCATTTTAATTAAGAGATTTTGTTTTGATTACATGGAATATTTAATGAGTTGTACTTTCCATATTAAGAGTTAAATAAAAAGTTGTGAACTAAAATGTTGCAGATTAAAGTAAAAATTCTAGCGATTATTTGCTTAATTACAGACTTAACGATAAACATTATTGAGGGTCACTCTATATTGCAAATTATGATAAATGGGTGTATAAATATGGTTTGTAAAAAACTTTTTTTTGGATAAAAAAAAAGGTCTTGCTGAACTGATGGTTCCAAAACTATTTTCGAATGGCACAATCTTAAACACAACTTTAAGTATTTCGTGTGTCTTAAGAGAAGTACTAATATTTTTTGTTTGCCCTGTCTGCTGTAGTTCCATCGGAGATCTATGCTACTGTACCTGCATGAGTTCATTCTCATTAGCATGCTGTTTCTCTTTTGTTGTTGTTGCTGTTGTTGTTTAATTATCGTCTCTTTGCAAATATGTAGTTAACAATTTCTGACAGCTATAAATCACTGCTAATTGTTGTTTATCGTTTCTAGTGTAATAAGTTTGAACTTTCCCTTCTCTATAATTTTAATCTACATACAAGCACTTGATATTTTTTTTGTTTGTTTGCACCCCCCTTCCCAAGCTGCTGTTAAATAAAATTAATCATATAAATTATAATCGTATACTTGTAGTCCGAAGTCATATCAACACCGTTTTGCTTCTCAATATGGCAATTAAATGGGTGAGATAAAATCGCTTATTGAAAACAAAACAAACAAAAAAACACACAAACAAATAAAATTGTTAAATGGTAATTTATGGTGGGTTTTAATTGTTTATTAGAAGTGTTATACAATATTCTCAAAATATTAAAGGCAATAAATTTTCTAGGAAAGATCTAATTATGGAACTGATAAACGTTATGGGCAACTACTTGAGATTTACTAGTTTTGCTTTCAACTATTAATCTTTTAGTTTATTGTAATTATTGCCTATATCGTTGGGCTCACTGGGTTAGCGGGCTGTTTGGATTTAATTTTGGTTAAAAAATAATCACTTCATCAAAATATGAAAAACACGTTTCTCTTTTCGAGTTTTAGAAACCATCGAAAAAATAAACTTTTAATTGATATAACAAAAAATTTAATTGGTTTAATGAAATCTGAATTAAATTAGTGCTTTAGATTATATTAAGAGATTGTCTTATGAAAAACACTTTTTATAAAAATAGTTTTGTGTTGTATTATATCAAAAATTACCTCCCTAAATTATTGAATCTTATTGTCTTTTGTGTTTAATTTTTTTTATACATAAACAATAAAGATATATCACAATGAGACTTTATATTGCCTTAATTAACAAAGTTCGAAATACTTTGGTTTTAAAAAAAAAGTTACAACAAATAATCATATATTCTTTGATGAAAAAGTTCTGCTGTTTTCGTTACAAAATTGTCGTTGAAAAATTATTGCTTCAATTGAAATATTTTACAGGTCCATATTCAAAAAATTTATTTACTGATTCAACATATTCTGTTATTGAATATGAAATAATGGTTATTGCCAAATTTTCATTTAAGTTCGCATTGTTTTTTAATGGTCAATATTACAGTTGCCAATAATTCGCTTTTCAACTTTGTTTGCAATAATTCAAATAATGATTCGTTCGATGAGGCGATTAAATTAAAAAAACTATTCAATTAAACGATTATAATAAGGAAAAAAAAGTTGTTATAAAAAAAATTTAAAAGAATAAACAATTCATTAATTAATTCAGAAAATGTTTGCTGTTCGTTCGCTGGAACGATTAAATTTAACAAAATTATTCAATTAATCGATTAGAATAACGAATAAAAAAAGTTGTCAAAAAAAATTAACATTTAATTAATACAAAAATAGGTTTCTGTTCCTTCGCTGAAACGATTAAATTTAACAAAATTATTCAATTAATCGATTAGAATAACGAATAAAAAAAGTTGTCAAAAAAATTAACAATTAATTAATTCAAAAATAGGTTTCTGTTTGTTCGCTGAAACGATTAAACGAATAACGAATAAAAAAAGTTGTAAAAACAAATTAACAATTAATTAATTCAAAAATAAGTTTCTGTTCGTTCGCTGAAATGATTAAATTTAACAAAAATTACTCAATTAATCGACTAGAATAACGAATAAAAAAAGTTGTTAAAAAATTAACAATTAATTAATACAAAAATAGGTTTCTGTTTGTTCGCTGAAACGATTAAATTTAACAAAAATTATTCAATTAATCGATTAGAAAAACGAATAAAATAAATTTATAAAAATATAAAAAAATTAACATTTCATTAAAAAAACGTAAAAATAAAATAGTTATTAACAAAGAAATGCATATTGTTGTATGTATGTACAACAGCTGCTGTCAAAATAGTAGCACCACTAGAACACTTGATTTTAAACGGGTAACAAAATCGTATATATTCGCAAAAATCTTTGGAATATTTTTCAAAATGTAAAAAAATGTGCACAAAGAACGACAAAAAAAAATTAATTCATTTGAATTCAAATTTATATAAAAAAAGGAACTTTTTCAGAAAATCCGAAAAAATTATCTGTCCAACTAATAGCAATATTATTTGCTCTTATTAGATAACTGGCAATCCCTAACAATTGTATATATTTTTCAGTGTTACGAGCGTCCGCTGGAGAGAGGCTACACTGTCATATACAAATAGCACATAAAATTAAAAATAAATAAAGCGACTACTGGCTGTCCACATTAAAATATTCCATTTAAAATTATAAATCACTATAAGAACTTGACAGTTAAAACATTTAAAATTATTGTAATTTACAAACATTCTGACAACTTTAACAAATGACAATTTATAAGGAAAATAAAATAAATTGATGTTTTAAGCAAAACAAAAATAAAAACAACTAAATTAATAATTTATTCACTAACAACATTTTTAACAATTTATTATTGTAATTTATTTGCTCGAACAACTTGTTTCATTTTGTTTTTGTTAATTTTCTTCTCCATTTTTGTACTCGTAAAAGAAACACACACACACACACACACCCAGAAAATATGTGAATCCAAGTTAAAAATATTTAAGTTTGAAAGCTTGAAGAGATGAATAAAACGAAGAAGTGACGCAAATACTTGTTAGAGGCCATTTTCCAAAGGTTTTTCTTTCTTTTTTTTTTTAAAGTCTTCTTAGAACGCAAATCACACACTTGCATGGCGCTCCTCAGCAACGCAAGAGGCAAATAAATTATATTTTTCATGAAATTTATGGCAGCAATTAATAAAAGCAAGGAAAAATATAGAAGAATTTAATAGTAATAAGTAAATTTGAATTTATGAATGTTACAAAGTAGAGTGGCTTAAAACGCTGCACACCACATGAATGCGCTGGCCTTTTGCCAGCAGCATGTTATTATTGCTTCATAAAAATATATTAATATTATTTACATTTGAAGATTTTCTTTAGACGATCTTAATTACTGATTTTATTACACAATTTATTGTTAAATAGTCCGTTATTGAGCCATGAAATAACGAAATGTCAAGGACTAGATTCGAAGGCAGGAAGATACAGTAATAATTCACATATAAATTTAAAGCCTCTGCCTTAAACAGACAGGGAACGTTGAAGCAATTTTACCTTAAACAATGTTGATTTAACATGCTTGCAATGCAATGCTTCGTTTCTTAGACTGTGCCGCCATTTAATTTCGCAATCGCCCACTATTGCAACATGTCTATTTCAAAAGAAAAAACCTAAATTGTTAAAATTCAAATAAGAAGATTTCTTTCTTTACTAAAAATATGATATAAAAAAATAAATTTCTACAGCGGCAATAAAATACAAAAAATTATGTTAAAACTTACATTTGTTTTGTTTGTTTTGAACTTAAAAAAATTTGAACATTAAATAAAAAAATTGCAATAAATATAAACATAAAAAACTACAATATAAACAACTAGTTTAAAACAAAAATAAATAAAACCACTAAAATCAAACAAATAAACTTTTAACAAAAAAAAATTTAAATTCAATGCAAGTAAGAAATAAAATGCAATTTTAAATAGCGTTTAAATTTTTTTTAATATTGAATTCCATATTTAAATAAATGACATGGGGGGCTTTATTTTGAATAGCTTTAAGTTTCTTTGCAACCAAAAAATTAATTAAAAATTCATAGAATTTGCGAGATAAAAAAGGCATAAAAATTATATAAAACTTTTGTGCAAAATTATATAAAAATTGTCTTCCCTGAAAAATTGGACATTTCTGCTTTCATATGTAAATAAATAACACCCCTGGCTATATTCGGACACGCAACAGATCGAATATAGGACGAGTGGGAGGTCAGCATCAGCAAATGGCGCTGGATAGGATACGACGTCCAAACGCAACAGAAACGTTAAGGCGGTGAAACCACAAAATAGCCGAAAGAAGATTGATCTACATCGAGTACTTGGCACTTTGGCGCAGGACAACAGCATCCCGCGAAACATTCGGATCACGCAATGCTGCGTCCTGAGTTTTTATTTATGTTTTAAACATATTCAGAATATTTAAACACCGCAATCTGGGATCAACGCCAGCATTCCTCTTGCAAAGTCTTCTAGGGCGGCCTTTTTCTACTCATTGTACTTTGATGCAGGTTTCAGAAGATTTTGCCTAGAGTTCTGATTGCCCTCCTACAGCCAAGATTGTGCCAGTTCGGAAAACATCAAAACCAAACCTGTTCCCCCTAAAAAGGACAGATCCATCCTGCACTGAAAAAATATAAGAAAAAATTTTTTTACAGGTCGGCTGATTATTACAGAATTTTTTTTTTTTGACCCAACGAACAAAAAAAGAGCAAAACAAAAACTTAGGATTTATTTCAGGCAAAAGTGGTCACTGATTCAATAAAATTAATTGATTGAAAATGCTGGAAAAGCCTATTTTTTGGAAAAACGAATTTATAAAATTGACAAAAATAAAAATGTATATTTTCCTTTATCCCATGAATTTATGATTATGATTAAGTTTTTTTCCAAAAAATTTTGCCATTTAGCAAAAAATTTTGTTAAATATATGAAAAAAATTTTTTAAGTTATTTTCAATGAAATTATATATGAAATAAGACGTTAATTAATAATATGATTAAACCTTTAATGGAACCTGAAGTCTTTTTGTAGTTTTGCTATCAAAATATTTTCAGTGCTGCCAATATCTTTGCAGTCTTATAATAACATGAAGCATTAAAATGGTGCAGATTCGCTGGAACCCTCAAATTCTCTTTATGCTCAATATTATTATATTTTTGCCCTTAAAACCAAAAAACAAAAATTAATTTTAACTGATTTAAATCGCTTGTTTGCCACATGCCCACAAAATCTAAAAAAAAATAATAAATATTTATAGAAATATCTACTCTTTTGTTCAATTACTTTTATTTATTTTAGTGGTTTTGCATTTCGCCTCCAAACACATTAAAATTCTATGTAACCAATTTGAAAAATATTTAACATTTAATGGCCATAATTGAAATTGGTTATTGTGTGGTTATTTGTTTGTTAAAATTAGCATAATTCGTTTTTTCCCCCTTCTTTCTTTGCCTCCGCATTTATATCCATTAACAATTTACAAACATGAGCTGCAATTGTACGGCCACTCGTATTATTCTAAAATAACAAACAAATCAAATATTTATTATGGTCATGAGGGTTTTGCACACATAAAATAAATAAACAATTGCACAGAGTGGAAAAAAAACCGAAACCGAAACAGAAACAGAAACAACGACAATAAAATTTTGACCAGAAAAACCAACCAAATCGAATGAATTGAAATTATGAACACGTTCCAACGTAAATTGTACACCCAGTCAATATAATTCACCAAAAACAAAAACAAAAACAAAAAATGAGAGAGAAAAAAAACTTTGCAAAATTGTTTATATCGATTTAAAGTCATATTATAGAGCGCAAATTTAAATATGTTGAGGAATATGTAACGAATTTATTCAACGAAACTTGAAAGTGGTCCCACATTAAACAAATTTATGAAATTGCAAGTTAATAAATTATATTTATATATATATATATGAGTACGAAGGGATGTGGTTAAAACTCTGTATCTGATGAAATCAAATGCGAAACCCCGTAATCCAGAAAAAATGTAAAATTGATTGTTCGTTTATGATTTTGGTGCACATCAGCAACAAAATTAGAAATTTTTATATATTTTAGACAATCATGTGCAGACTTGTGTTAAAAAAGAAGCTATTTTTAAGGCACTTGTTGCACTTTTTTTGCCCACTTTACAAACCACTTATGAAAACAAACATGTCTATATATTCTGGTTAAAAAATTTGTTATATTCAGGTTCTAGGTCCTGTACGATGAATGTGCCAAATAATATAGCCGAGTCGTAGTGCAAGTCTTCCAAAATCGGTTGTTGCGCCGGAAAACCTTCGATACAGCGCGTGAACTGATAATGCAGGATCGTCATGCCTCCTATCGTGGATTTTGGCTGAACATTTAGTTGGAAAAAACTTGGGTTTCTTTGGCCAACGCCACAATTTATAAATCGCTCCAAAAACGGCTCACGTCGATTGGTGTAAGGAACTGCTAAAAAAAAGTGCTTCAAAAGACTTGTATAAAATCTTGGCTGGTGATGCATCACGGATATGTGCAAGCAACCGTGCAGGTATTCCAGAACGAGCGCAGTCCAATAGAAGCGAAAAAAATAGTTGCGGCCGAATGGGTCGTGCGTTCACTGGTCCGCTTGAGCAACGTAGAATGATCATTTGTGAACGGTGCACGGCCATTTGTTTGCCGGCCGTTTTCGAAGAAATTCGTAAACCCAACCGCCAAAGAAGGGGAGCTCTCACTTATCTAGTCATACAAGTGAATTTTTGTGTAGTTAAATGATCGAATTGATGACTCATCCTCCATACAGTTCTGATGTTTCACCTTGTTTCCGAATATCAAAAGGTAAGCTGCGTAGTCAACGATTTACGAGGGCGGGAATAGCAGTTGAAGCTTTCAAAATCCATGTTTTAAAGGTTTCTGAAGAGGAATGAAAAAAACCACCATGACAAACGGCTTGATCGAATGCAAAAGTGTATTGATCATTAAAGGGGATTATTTTGAAAATTATTTCAGTTTAAAAATCTTTGTTGTTATTTGCTATGCCGCCATATATAAATAGTGCCCTTCGTATAAGGTTTGCAGATTGCAAATATTTCCAAATCAAGAAGTACAGAATGCTGTATAAGCGATTAAGTGTCTCGAGATCTGACCGCAGTAGAATACTCAGGTGTTATAGTTTAAGGTCTGATAGACCGGTTTTTTATGAATGCCATTTGTCTTCCCTTATAACTTGCAATTGGCTAGAAATGCTGAGAGATTTCAGAAAGCACGATATGGCTTTTTCTCAACTTAAGGTTATAGGATGAAATAACTTTTTCTAGTGGTCTTTTGTACCCCCCAAAATCGTTTTATTAGTTTAATTGTTATTAATTTGTTTTCTTTGTAAATTGTTTTTATTGTTTTTCTTTAATTTTATAATAATTTTTGTTAATATAAAATTGTATTATTGTATTTATTTTTAAACTTCATATAATACAACCTTAAATATTTAACGATATGCCTAAAGCATTCTATACTGTAATAACAGACCTTAAAACTTGTAACTAATAAATAAATAAGAAAAGTGGTTCCCCTAATCAAAAATTCCAAAAGTTAACTGCTCCAAATTACTGGTTATAAATATTAGAGACTACGATACTTGAACATGGCACCTCTAAACCACAACATTCGTTTTCGAACCACGTTTTTATTTCACTTCACTTCACACTTAGTTTCACCTTAAAACAATCTATAGCGCCATTTCAGTTCGTTCACTGGCACTTCAATAACAATCAGTTTTTAATTTATTTTATTATTATTGTTATTATTAATATTTATGGAAATTTAATAAGGCAGAAATGTGATTTTATTGAAGTGTTCTGTATTTAGTTGTTTGAAAATAAATTGCTCATAAAGGGGCACGAATATTTTAATTTGTGTACTGAATTCCAATACAAACCCCATTCATAATAATAATTTATTTCATTACAATATTTTCATTTGCAATGTTGTATTTACTAAATGTTTATTTATTTATTTTTTTTTAATATATTTTCTCAATAATTTGATGGCAAATTGAGTGGATTTAGCATGAAAATATCGGACGAAAACTCAAGTGTGGGTTTTAGGTTTGGTCGTGGCGCACACCTACTTTGTGAATGGCTGATTACGTGAGAGCCGGTGCAGTTTCGGGGTCCGTGTTAAGTGTGCAACTGCCGGCAGGCTTCGTTGTGATAAATGTGCGTATAACAAAAGTTAAATGCAGGGCTATCAGTTTTCATGTTTCCCTGTCAGTCATTGAGATTTTTCATTGATTTGCGATTTTATAAACCATTTTCAGAAATCTTAATTTAGACTGAATGTGTGCACAACTTTTTTTCAATATGTGAGGGCCCTCCTTTATTTTATGGTGGTGATCTCGATTTCTAAACATGCCCCCAAAAGCCTCTCCTGGCGAGGCGCATACTTTCCAAATATATAGAAAGTGTTGCAACACTGTCCGAAATATAAGATTGTTAAAACAATTCCATGGCAAATACAGGCCTTTAGTATTTTCTTATAACGTGCGCCATTTTGTTTCTTAGAAGATAGATTAGAAATGCCTGGATAACTGTCTAACATACGTTGGTCTACTATTGTAAGTGGTTTTGTCTGGATGTAGTCTAAACTGGGCTACTCTGTTCTCCGGCATATGGAGGAAAAAGGGTTCCTTAATTGACATGGCAACCAAAACTCTCGACTGCGGTTGTGATGTTTCTTGCAAAACTTTTAGCAGAAGTCAGTCGACAGAACGTGGACAAGGTGCCTCAGGTTCGTTCCCTGCCTGGAAAGTTGGTCGAACAACAGATTTCTGTTAACTGCCGATTCCATATAACACAAGAAGTTGTCACTTATATATGTCTTGCTAAACCAAGGGGGGCGATGATGCGTAAACTGGTGACTACTTCAGTAAGTGAAATTGGTCCATCATCATTTTAGGTCATACTACCATAAATGGTAAGAGATAAAACTAATAGAAAGAGGGAAAGAGAGAAAGTAGAGATTATGATTTTCTGTAGGAAAAAGAGAAATTGTGACTGTTTTTAGTTTTACAGATGAAAAATAGATGTACAAAATTTACGAGGTTTGAGCCTTTAACTGCTTTTTACGACAGAAATTAGGGCATTCACTTCAATCTTGACAATGCGGGTAAGTGAATTGAGAATGTACATGTTTGAAGCTGCGGTTGCATCATTATTGCATAATATTTATTATTTTTTATTTTTATTTTAGTTACGAGTACTTTTACTGGCAACGGGCTACGGTGCTGCAGTAGAGCAAGTGACATTTCGCCTACACCCCATCAGGGTTAAAATGTTTTAAAATAAGTAATTGTTAATTGATTTGTAATTATTGTAAAATATTACACTTCAAAAAACTATAATGCCAAATAAATGAATATATTTTGTAATTTAAAATTACGACTTTGAGGACTCAGTTACAGAAGAGAACAAAAATAAAATGAGTGACAACCATCGTTCTGATCGTGATACTGATAGTTTTTTACATTCCAAAAAGTTTCTAAATCTTGATGCCAGGAGAATGCAACGGCCACTTAAACTGGATAGGAAAAGCCTAAGAACTCTGTGTGGCTGATATTTTCAGGGCATTTTGCCTGCTATATAGAGAACACAGATTCTGGGCTGAAGGCGTAGGATCGTTGAAAAAAAATACAAGTCATATAATATATTTTCATCAGATAAAAAGTTTTTGAAGAAGCAAAATGATACTAATAAAATTCCATAAACCTGCAAAATTGCTCTCCATTGAATGTTGTTTCATGTTGCTTGCATTTTAAACTTGAAATCATTTAATGTTGAAGTTGAAATCATTTCATTTCCACTCAATGTTTGAAAACTGTTGCATTACTTTGCATTATAAAATTTCTGCCGGTGTTTCATATTTAACATTTTTCTTCTTATTATCATTTCTTCACTTTTTTGACTTGTCATAATAAGCGCTGGCGGTTAAATACGTTTTAAACCGCCTTATTTAAGTCTTTATTTATTTGCCAAATTATGCGTGTTGGAATTTTATCATATAAATCGCCTATAAATAACAAATTTTCATATTTATGTGTAAATACAATAATGACAAAAAACCACGAATGACTTTCAGGTGCTGGGAATGGGTAAGTGCATGATTTTAAAATTCCAAACAAGTAGTGTCCGAATATTTAATGTTTTCAACTGGTAAAACAGTGTCATAATCGTACCTCTAACGAATTATTAAATGATTAAGTGCCAGCAGCAGTTGGTGGGAATAAAAATTATAAGCGAAAAAAAAATGAGAAGCAATTTGAGCTGTAGGCGATTCATTTGCGATACGAATGTATGAAGGTTGGGTACCGCAATAAATTTTACGTCGCTTTTAATTGTGTTCCTGAATATGTACTAGAATCGTACGATTTTAAAATGTACTTGTGTTTAGGTCACCCTCTGCATTTTTTTTTTCTTTTTCCCGCTCTTATTATATTGGAATTTTTGGGGGAATATTTTGAGCAGAACTTTAAAATATTCAATCGCCTTTAACTCAAACTGTTTGTAGAAAAATATATGGTAGTTCACAACCATATCATTTGCAATGTTGTACCATAACATCAACTATTTTGCAGACACTTGATTATTAAAGTCGTAATTATTTCTATTTTTTAATATTATCGCCAGTTAATACTCATTTATCATCAAAATTGCTTTTATCAAAACCTTAACTTTCAAAACTTATAATATTATTATTGCCCTCAACCACTTTGTGGTCGAGCTTAACCATATTAAATTATTGTGAAATTATTTGAAATATTTTTTTATGAAAAATGGAGTTCTACATCCGGAGAAAATGTTAACAAGCACAAGTGACTTATATGGAAGGACACCAGTCCACACGAGACTCACCATGTGCCCAATGTATCCACAAATAGGCTGTAGGTCCGTATGTTTTTGTAAAAGCGATACAGAATGCTTTGAAGCAATTTCTTTTGATCCAAGTTGAACAATATGGATCTAGACGACATGTTGTTCAAGCAGAATAGCGCCACATATAGCGCATGCCACGATATACATTCTGAATGATCTAATTTGGGGGGTTATGGTTATTCCCCACAGAGGTGCTCCTTAAGATCGCACCATTTGATGCCACTAGACAGTTTTCATTACCAAGGATTTTGGCAACATTTTTCTTTTTCATATTTGGAATTAAAGTCTCTTTTTTGTCTTGTTTCGAAAAATTTAACGCTCACTGAAACCCAAAAGTCAATGTTAACGTCATTTAGTTAAATTTTATACACTGTATAAATTTTATACACTGAAAGAAATTTTTAGTGAAATTTGTTTCAAATGCCGCAAAGACCACTTTTCTGCATTATTTTTATAATATTACTTTTTACTATTGTATTATTTCCTATTAATGTAAGAAAAAATTCAACTATAAATTATCGCGACAAACTAAATTTGATTAAATTTTAAGCTAATTTTTTTGCGAGTGTATACACAAGCAAAATTGTGGCTATTTGTTAAGGATTTATTAATGATTTTTGTTAAAATGCGGACCTGTAAGTGGAATTTCTGCATTCAGTGAATTTTTTTGTCTTATATTTTAACACTTTTATACGAAAAACTATAGCAACAACTTTTACACAAATTGTTCACTGAAACTGGGAAAATACTTGGGGGAAAGTAATTCTCCCAGCATTCTTTAGTTCTGATCCGAAACAAAATTGTTGGCAAATCTTTTCAATTCAATAATTCGCCAAATCAGTGAAGTTTTTATGTGAATACGGATCTGCAAAGGGATGTTACTGACTCCATTAATAGTTTTGTTAAAAACGGAATAATGTTTTTGCTTTTTGTTTTACCTAAACAGAAAACAGTGTTCGTTGGATTAGAAAAGGTTTTTATTGAAATGTTTGTTCTGACATTGTGGTGTGGAAAAATCGTTGTGACAATGTAGGCGCCCTACTCAAACGTTACTCGAATGTAAAATTTATTATGTTATACGGAAATACTCTCTTTTTTTTGTTTGGTCAATAACGAACGTTACAAAATTATTGTTGCTATTCAATTCTATGCTCCGAAATGAATTATGAAACTTTAATCCAATAATATTTGCACAGGTTCTCATTCCCACATTCTCTAACTGTTTGCAATGATAATTTCACTGCCCTCTATGGATATTCCTTCTTTAGCCAATTTATTTGCATACATAAAATTACTCAAGTATCAAAATGTTATTACACCAGGCCCCAGTACAACAAAACAAAAATATCTTACGTGTATTTAGAAAAGAAAAATCCAGAAAAGTTTTAATAAAATATTTAAATATTTACTCTAGGCCAGCACCAGTATAATTCGTTAATTAAACTCTATATAATGTTTCTCGGTTGCCAAATTTTTGTTCAAAGACCACAATCTAACAAATGGTTGTTGTAGTGTTTCAACAAATTCTATTAGGGAAAAAGAAGAGGAAAAAAACTACATTGCATTTTAAACAAACCACAATAAATATGTATTAATAAACAAATTCTATCTCTAACTCACTCAACAGCAAATAAAAAATGCAAATCTAATATAAAATACTCGTATATCAGATTTTTCCACAACTACCAAATCAAAATAAACACACAAAATGCATCGCAAATGCTTCAATGCATTTTCTATTGAAAATATTGTATGTATTTTTTTCTTCTTGTTTTACGTATTTTTGGGCAACAATAAATTTTTACAATTTAATGAATTGTATTAGTAAAAGGAAAAATGTTTTATGTTTGAAATGAATATGAAATGGGAGTAGAGATTTTTCTGTTTGTTTTATTTTTGTAGAAATATGTACAAATACTTGGAATTTTTATTTAATCAAAGGCAAAGGCATGTGTCAGTTGCACTGAAAGTTCGATTTCCCACAATTTTTCTATATAAGATGTTGTGGTTTTCATTTGAGGCGCTATAAAAGAACTATAAAATGTATATTTTCAATATATCAGTGTACGAGTATTACAAAAACACAAAAAAAACTGTACAAAATAATATACAACATAATGTGGCTGTCATAGTTCAGATAGAATTTAGCAAATGCCTACGACAATTTTGTAATAGATTAACTAAAAACGTATAACTGTGAGCTCTAGTTTTTGACAAAATCGTTGCAGGCATTTGCTCAGCTTGCAAACATGGCCTAAATTTAAGAAAGGCCCAATATTACAAAAAAAAAAAATTACCATTATGACAGTTTTGTAATAGATTATTTAAAGTTGGAACTTATTTTCTTTAATCTAATACCAAACGAATATAGAAACTTGTTTAAATCGACAGTCATGCAAAGTCCAATATTTAAGAAAAATTGTCCAATAACGACAGTTTTGTAATAGATGAACAAAAACATGAAGTTGTGAACTTCAATGTAGAACACGGCCACCGTAGGCCTTGGCTTAAATCGCACATTCAGTAAATAAAACTGTTGCTCAATGCGACAATTTTAAAATAGATTTCAAGATTTATATTTCTACATATTTTTGCACAGACTTTTAAACAACAACTTTTAGAGATTTTAAAAAACGTAAAGGGCAATTTTAATTGTAATAGATTAACTAAAACCCAATTTGCCAGATTTAATACTCAGGCAATTATTTGCCCATTATATAAAGGCCAAATATTAACATAATACACAAATACGACAATTTTGTAATAGATTAACTAAAACGTGGAACTTACAGGTATTGCAAAACTTATACTTTTAAATATTTTGCACAGAATTTTAAACAATAATATATAATAAATATTGCTACCGCAACAACTTTTGAAAAAGCTTAAAAAACATAAATCAAAATTTTAATTGTAATAGATTAACTAAAACCTAAATCTCCATAATCAATTCTTATACATTGGAAAGCCGAATATTAATAGAATACACAAATACGACAGTTTTGTAATAGATTAACTAAAATGTGTGTCGAACTTTAGTTGGCCTATACAAACATTTTGTAATAGATCCACTAAAGCATGAGACTGTGAACTTTGGCATTTGTTTTATTCCTCAATCATGCTAAATTCTTATACTTCGAAAAATATATGGTGTCTGCTTTAACTTCTTACAGTGAACTCGGCGCTCACTTTACATGTGAGAGAATGTAGGGTATTAAAATATTTTCCGGTATGAAAGATTTTAATTTTATTTTGTTGTCTTATATATAATATTGAAAGCTTTATGCAGTCTTAGAAAAAAAATATCTTCTTTTATAAACATTGGCACAGGAAAATAAAATAATTTAAATTTATATATGAGTTAGTACTATTTCTCACATAAAATTAAGACAAGAGAAATCATAATAAACCCAAGTCTAAAAAAATCTTTGTTTTTTTTTGTCTAGGCCACCTGCTAGGACTTGCTTTTAAAATGAAATCAACAACAGCAACAATAAATATCAACAATGCCTAATGTATAGATAGGGGCTACGAGAGTAGGACAGCAAACCAGTTGCAAAATCTATTCCAAATAACAATTGCCCAGAATATCGCCTACAAGAAGGCAACACCATCCAACTAACGCATAATAAAGCATATGAAATATGAAGCCAAGCATAAATTTACTACGACAAAAGCAGTGAAACAGAGAACGGCAGCATAGAAGGACATGAACGCACCCACACACACACACACACACACACACACACACATATATACACACAAATACATATATACAGGCATGTATGTGTGTGTGTGTGAAGTATATGAAATTTATAGCTATTCTCATGAAACGACTACACACATATTCGAATGTGTTTATATTCGTAAACAAATTTGATAGTTTATATGGAACTGTGATGTGATGTAGCCCAGCAAACATTTCGTATCATAGTCGCAAATTTTTAAAATTAGCCTCGTGACCTCATCTTTTCGATCCTAAATAATGGGTAAAGCTGCGTCAAAAAATTATATATTAGTCTGGTCGTGTAAAAGCAAAATGTATTGAGTGGGAGAGTGAACGGATGCAACAAAAGTTTTCCTGCTTTTGTGCTTGATGTTGGTTGAAAGAAATGACAAAAAATTTATTTGGATCAGCAGGTTTTTGTTTACAATTAAATTAAAATTAGAGGAAAAAGCAAATAGTTTTTTTTTATCATATTTTCAGTTTTGCTGGAACTGGCTGTTATCAACTCCTGTTTGTTTCAAATTATACTTTTCCTTACAAGTTCGCATTCAAACAAATTTATTAACTAAATCAATGAATTTGTGCCATTTGCACAACAATTGAAGTAGATACGAGAATGTAAAATATTTGCTTTAAAACAGTTTTATAAACATTTTGTTCAATTTGTTGGCGTATTTTCAGAAAATCATTATTTGAATACGATTATGCTGATGAATTAAAAGTGTATCCTATTTCACCAGCTCCAAAAATAAATTACTTTCTAATCACCCTAAATGATCTGAAAAGACACATTGAAGTGATTTTTAAAAATGTTCTGTCTCACTGAAATGCCAGCTGGGAAATGTTTTTCAAAAGTTTTGTATGTGTACAGTTTTTGATTTATTACCAAAATGCAAAATAAACGAGTTTCTTTTTCTTTCAATATCGATTCCTTGATGGCACAAAAAAAAAAAACTATTTCTATTATTCGTTTATTCCTTGATCTAGTGTTTGCCTGGGTCGTGTTCTCAACACACAATCTATTGCATTTGTATCATAATTTTTGATTCCGTTGAAGTTGTCAGTTAAATATAAGGGAGTTTCGATCACAAACGGCAGAACCTTTTTTAATTTAAAAGTCAGGGATTTTATATCGAAGTTTAAAATATCATACAACGCCTGGATAATCGCTGCAGCACTCGCAGCTGTAATTGGTGTCTCACACAAAAATCTGCAGCAAAAGAAATTTAAATTTTTCAACAAATTCGTAAAAATTGAACTAAAGTCTATAAATTTACCGGCAATAGATGAGGTCTTGTAATAGTAGTTTATTAAGCTATTAAAACAATTGCTTTTTTTTTTAAATATAAGTTATATAAAAAATATAAATTATATACAAATATTTGTTATTATCACAGGATTATAGTGAGCAATTTATTGTGATACAAGTTGCGCAATATGGACGCACGTCGCCATACAATTTCTGCTTGTGTGGTTGTGTCTCGCATAAGTGGCATTAAACATTTCTGAGGGAGTGTCCCGAAAGTTCAATCGACTCATACCTACAAATTTAAAACAACTGAGGCCGTTGTCTAAATTTAGCCGGACCTGTAAGACAGAGTAATTGAAATTTGGACCAGCCAGATCTGTGTCACCGTAAAAGATCGTGGTAAAAATTTACACGATATTACATTTCCATCCATGGGTCTTTCAAAAAAAAAAAATTGCTTTATTAGCACACAAAAAGCTTGTTTTATGCCACATCAAACTGCTCACATTATTGGGAAACCCTTTACTATGAGTCGGTTCGTTAAAGCGGGGAACATTTAAAGGGCATCTAATGTTTTGTACTATATACAAAAACATGGTTTTAGGGTTAAAACTAACAACTTAATTTTTTATTACGAACAATTGTCCTACTGAGTCCTCAAAACTTATTCAGGATCATTTTTTAAATAAATGCAACATAAATATTAACTCAAACAAACCCTCACACATCACATTCCCTCGGAAAAGGAGAACGAAAACCGCTTTCAAATTTTATCAAATATCTTGGAATCCATGTGGATAGAAGACTTACATGGAAAAACCATATTGAAGCTAAAATATCCAGATTAAAAGGATGTTTTGATTATTTGATAGAAATTCTCAGTTAAGTCTTGAAAACAGGGTATTGTCATCCCAAAACCAATATGGACAAATGGCATACAACCATGGGGAGCTGCGAGCAATTCAAATATTGAAGTATGGCAGCGATACCCATTTAAGATTATTATTGAAAGATGACAGGAAGGAAATAGTAGCTTTGGAAACCGTTCATGTTTTAGACCTGCCACTTAGAAAATATTGATTTGATAAATAAGTAAATATTGTTTTTAAATACATATTATTATATATTAAATTATATTTACGCATACATATTTTTCATTTGTATATTTTGGTGTCACCGGGGATTAAAACAAATGTAATGTTTGTGTTTCTTAGGAAATTTGCTAAATATTGTAAACATTTATAAATAGATGGCAAATAAATAATAATCGTTATCTGTATAAACTTATGCTATTGAAGAATTACCGAAATTAGGAGTTCAACACTTGCACAGCTTGTTAATCTAGTGGGCGTGGTTAAAATACTAGTACAACACTGCAACAACAAACTATTTATTACCACACTGCGGTTGCAAAAAACCAACACAAGATAATGTGGTTATAAGTCGTGTTTAATGTACCAGCATTAGAAAGTTAATAATTTTGCTGACAAAACTATTTGATTTAATTGTGTGTGTGTGTTTTTTCTTATATATAAAATTAAGTATATTTAAGGATTTATACATACACACATATGTTTAATATAAATAGAAGAATTAAATTCTGATGATAAATAAATAATTGTTTGAGTCACAATAAGATCAAATACTTCCTCAGTGACCATTAGCCCAAATGCTTCAATGGGACGCAACGTTGATTGCCCTCTTTGGATGCCAAATGTTGGAGTTTCGTCAAAAACAAAGGTATTCAAAGATGTTCCACTTACAGGGGTCCACAGGTTTGCTGAAACGAGGGGCAAATCAGGTGCATCTTGAAAACTTTCTTCAACTGCCGATGGTTCTGAATCTCTTGAAAAGTCAGATCCACTTGACTCATCTTCGGATGGAACGTAATCATCTGAATCCGATCCCTCAAAATCGACTTTATCAGTGTCGGAGCCTTCGTTTCTATCTCGGTTTCCATAAAAAATGGTTGGATTTATTCCAGAATTGTTGTTTGCCATTTTGCGCACCTTTTATTTCTTTTTATGAAACTAAAACCTGATGAGATGAGAAAGAAGAGATCAAAATATATAAATATCTCGAAAATATCACGTGGCACCATGTGCTCTTCTCTAACACTTGAGTGCCGCGTGACCCACCGGTGGTCACATTCTAAAAACACAAAAAAAAAACAACACAAACCTGAAACTAAAGACACAGAATGGTTCACTAACCTTTAACATGAAACAAAAAAACACTCTTGACACACTGGTAATTTTTTTTTTTAATATACGGCGACAGTGAACGTGTTAAATAATTTGGTGTACACTGTCCCATAAAAGATGTAATAATTGCCTATTCTCTGGAAGTCTCTGGCACTTTTTGTTTGAACTTCTGGTTAATGCAACAGGGTGGTAAATACAACTTAGAGTGTAAAACCCGCTAATATTGAAACTCTTGTATTTTAATACAAGTTTAAGCCAAAAAGCTTAAACTTGTTTACACTCACAGTTTTATGCGCTAGAAAAACACCAACAATAACAAATTATTTTTTATAACAAACAACAACTGAAATAGTCCAAATGCTTTCAATACTTGCAATAAATTTTTGAATTTCGACTGAAAACTAGTGAATAAACCAAAAGACAAACGACTTGTAGAGCGATTTTGTTTGGTTTAAAACAAAAACCAAAAGAAAAGCCAACAGACAGCGAAGCATTTCAAAGTACAAACAAATAACGCAGCTGATAAGATGTGCTGTTAAACCGTTAATATATATCTCCAATAGCCGTGATCGTCTAGTGGTTAGGACCCTACGTTGTGGCCGTAGTAACCCAGGTTCGAATCCTGGTCACGGCAATGTTGTCCAGCAACATTGTCACGGAGGAGAGTTGTTCTTTTTTCCTATTTTTTTTTAAGTTTTTCGAACATTTTTTTCCTTTCTTGTGCTGTCTCTGGTGTTCCTACGCTCGAATATCATTATAAATAACCTTAAATACCTCCTAAATACCTGAAGATTGTGTCTTGCTGTTAACAATCGTGTAGCTTTTATGCTGCTGTTGGGGCTGTATTTGGTTATACTGATGTATGTATGATGTTGTTGTTGTTGGGCAGCCGTGGTTGTTTGTACGCGCCAATTTTGTTACTTCTTGTTAACTTATCATTCATCTCGTAGAACATAAAACACTGGCATCGTACAACAGAGTCGCAAACAGCAGCACTAAAGAAGTTAATATGGCATGAATCCACTTATAAGAGTGCGAATATGATGCCGATAAAGTTGGGTCAAGTCGACTGTTTTGTGCGCCACAAAATATGTATGTTTTCTTTTTATACAGCGGCACAGAAAACTCTACATATCCCTCTTAGTTCTGGCCAACCCCATAATTTCTGTTTTACATGACACTTAATTATTTGCAACTTTGTTTAATACGAAAGTGAAACAGCCGATGCCAGCAAGAGTTATTCATAAGAATGGCGTCTTTTTGATGACAACATTCGGTAAAGCATCATCACACTTTAAAAAATAATCCTTAAGTTAGAAAAAAAGCAATAAATTAGCATATAAAACTGAAAAGTTAGCAGCACTGTAACGTTTTAAGCTTCAAGTGACACTTTTAAACAAATTTATTTTTGATTTTGTTTGACGTTTGCAATTTTTTATCTATAACATGTTCAAAACTTTTGACTTTTTTATAGTTGTTTTCCCGTTGAGCCGAATTCGTCCATATTTTCCCGTTGAGCCATATTATTAGAAATATATCTGTTCAATTGATCAATTTCAATTTTCACCAAAAATTCGGCTAAAATAAACGGTTAAAAATAATTAATAAAAAACTTCAATTTATTTATTGGCAAAGTTCTAGGAAAATCAAATTAGAAACATAGAAAAAATCTATATATTGACTTCATTACTTCTTAGTTTTCTGTGCCCCAAAATGACCTTTTTAGTGTTTGTCCTAGAAATTGTTTTTATCTCAGTTATAAATTTAAATTGTTTGTGTTTTTTTCTTATACGGTTTTAATTTAGTATCATGACTTTTTAAATAACTTTTACTTAGTTTTCGATAATTGAAAAATATACGGGGGGTATGTAGACTTTTCTATATCACTGTTTACTTAGATTATCTATGTTTATGCTGCCATTGCTTTATATTATCTTTCTCACATTAAAAAAAAAAAATTCAAGTTTTCTTTGTTTTAACTTTCATTTCGCAACATAAATAATAAACAGTTTCTCATAATCAATAAAGGAATTTTTTGAATCAATAAAACTATTGTGTGAATAGGAATTTGTCAGGAAATGCGCTGATCCCAGCAACAATTTTTCAAAAACACAACGATTTGCACAATTAGTTCTTGTTTTCTAACTTCAGTTTATTTTCAAACAAAAAAAATTACTGATTCTAATTCCGCAGCAATCGTTTGATAAAATCTGTCCCTTGCAAAATTTTTTTATTTATAATTTTGTGTAAATTTAATTATTTAAAAATCAGATATAGGGAAAAAAATCTGTAGGGAAATATATTGTACGAATTTCAGATTTACAAACGGACCGAAAGTGCTGAAGGCATCTTAGTCTTAGTTGTGTAAAAACATGTTGCCACTGCTACATTTATAATGAAACCGGTTTGGTGCAAACCGGTTCGAGTGTATCAAGATGAAAATGTTTTTGTGTTGGTGGCTTTTTGGTGCGACAACATGTCCATTACTGATGTAGTTTAAAATCATAAACTTAAAAAGCATAAACTAAAAAGTTATTAAATCGTTTTTCTCCGATTTCTCGCTAAAAACCCAAAATATATATGTATTTCATTTAACCTATAATTGCCATGTAGTCGTGGTCTTTTCACTTCTGTCACGATATTTGCCTCACGTTACAAACAGCTTCTTAAAACCAACACACTTTTCTGGTATTAGTTAAATCAGCCTTTGAAAATAATAAACAGAAAAATGTGTTTTTTAAGCATTTTTTTTTGTAGAGTCTCTTGGCCTGTTTGCGTTCTTTTTTTTTCTTTAAATGTTGCTAAACATTTAAGAACACACAACAGAACAATTAAATTAAATAATTACAAGTCGTGAGTGAATTTCACGCGAAATCAAACACTGATGCATCTAAAACGATATTGTTAGTTTTTATGTTGTTCTTGTTTTTATTGCTGACAATAGATAGAGTTCTCTTAAGAGTTTTAACTTTAAGTCTCCTTTTACGGCTTAATTGTGCAGTGTACTAAATTTGTCATTGAGTTTGTAACACATTTTGAATGCATAATTATTTTTGTTAAGAAAACGACTTCACGGGGCTTAATTTGCAAAAACGCACCAAAACATGTCACCTTAATGATGGCAAAAAGATTTTATGATGGGTCGGTCTTATTGCAGTTTGGAAGTGTCACTGGCAAATGCTAAATGAGTGCAAACAGAAAACACAAACTTAGCGACTGTCCCACGTTATCGAAAGTCAATATTTCAACTATTCATTTCAAGACTTTATTTTGCCCAGTTCATTTATCGCTTACATTAATGATATCGGACGAAGTCATGAATTAGGATAGTTAGTTTGCTTTTCATCAGTTATCTGTTGTTCAAGCTGTAAACGAACGTCACCACTCGATATCGTGGGATAGCCGCTTAAGTTTATAAAGAAAAAACTGTCTCCAAAACAAAAGTTTGTCTGTCTAACATACTTTGTATTGGTATTTCTGTCCCATCTGATTAGTTTCTCATATGCGCCGTAGACATTTTGCTAATTTATTTATGCTAAACTGCAGCACCACCACCACCCCCGCAAAAATTCCATAAACTTAAATGAAATCCTTTACAATATGAAATTTCAAATAAAATTGATCGTCTTAAGCTGGGACACGATGGCCACAAATACATCAATCTACAACTAGACAATCAGGATTGGCTCAATTTACACTAATTTTTTATCTCAAGATTGTGGAAAACGATTTAGTGACATAAATTGCTGCAGCGTAGTTACACGATTGTTGTAACCTGTGGCAACACCTAGAACCTTATTGTCGCACGGTTGCTTACGAAGTAGTCACACGATTGGCACACCAGGGTTGCATTTGTTTGGCCATATGCCATAAATAATTATAGCATTGTGAATTCACATCATTTAAAGGGCATCTTTCATATTTTCATATTTGTGACAAAAAAACAATTAAGACACGAACTCAGTGTCAAAGTAAAATATATACAAATGCCGTCCAATACGGGTTCTTTACTGTGCACCATGCGTCCTCTGTAGGGTCTCTGTATGTTTTATGTAGGTCTGTATAAGATTTAGAACTGACCACGACATGTGGCGACATGTCTACCAGTAATAATTTCAAAATTTTCAGCTTTTGCTTAAGAATTTTTCAATTAAAACAAATCCATTTATTTTATAAAACTATGATTTTTCTTTGCCTCTATTTCGTTGCAATTCTTGTAGCCTTCATTAATTTCGTTTTATATCTGTCTTAAGTTAATTGTGAAATTTTTGTCGTGCCACAAAAGGTATTTTCAAACATAATTTTGTTTAAAGTATTGTAAAATATTTCTTTTTGTTGGAATTTTAGCGGTTTTGTTATAAAAACATTCTGAAAAATTTTGCAGATATTTGAAATTGCTTTTTGTGCAATAAGTGCCGGAGATCACGCACAAAACAATAAAAGTGTTTGTATTCCGTTTTAAGTTCTCAGAAAATGGAGCGTTTGATTTTGAGAATCTTAAAACTAAGTTTATTTAGTAATATGATATAAGGCCTTATTGGTTCCATTAAAGAAAGTTCTAATCAAATTAAACTGGATGTGGTTCAAAAGTAAATGACTGTGTGGAAAAATTGGAGCCACACCAAAAGGCAGTCAGGGGCGCCTAAAGCAAAGCGACCTTATTAAAAAAAAGCTTGCGTTTTCACTCCCTCTTCCTCCTTTTTATTTTGTTCTGTTTGTAGTTCATTTTCTCGTGACACGTGCTGGCCAAGAATCAAACAATTTCCTGAGGAGTCACTCAATTTTCGCTTTCTTTGGCTCTTACTTGAACAATTTTTTAGCAAATAATTTAGGTCCGTAATAGAAAATATTAACTGAAGAATAACCTCAATGAACAGAATGTGATGATCTGGGTTCAAGGACACGAGTATCCTAGAGGTAATGAGCTGACAGACATCTAAGCCAAAAAAAAACTGGCTGGAGGTATTTTTACTGGATGCAGTTCAGCCTTTGGCCTCAACCCTCCTTAAAGGAGAGTTGGACAATTGGGTGTAAAATATTGAAGCGATAGTAAATAAATGAGAGAATAAGTTTTAACTGATGATATAAATTATACTTTATTTTATTTCTCTAAACACATATTCATAAAATACATATTTTTCAGTACCGTGGACACAAACAGATTTAAGTGGCTTTTTATTACATTGGCCTTAACACAAAAACCTCAAAATCTGCTAAAAACTAGTTTCAAATAATAAATCGTAGCAAGTTTAGTTTAAAAACAAAAACAATAAATTTTTAAATGTCAGTACCATGGTGCATCTACTAAAAATATCAATATATGTTATAAAAAAAACTAGGTTTAAGCAATCAATGATAACAAATTTATTGTAAAAAAACAGTTTCTTTTCAATGTCAGTACCATGGTGCATCTAGCAAAACTAGGCAGGACCATTTTTGTTTGTTTCTAATAACATAAAAATTAGCATTGAACAGAAAAATTAGCCTCAAAACAAAGTTACTTAAAAATGTCATTACCGTGGAGATCTAAAAATTATCAGCAAAATGTTTTAAATAATTTCAAATCTGACTTAACAAATAAATGATATTGAAAATAATAAAGAGAATTGTGTATAGCTAGTGTTATAGAAAATTGTCAGTACCATGGCATACTAAAATAGGTAGTATTATGAATTAGTTATTTTAATATCTGCTAAAACTACTGCCTCAAACAGCTGTTGATAGCAAAATATGCTTACAAAAACAACAAGTTTCACTACCGTGGAGATCTAAAAGTTGGCAGTAAAATGTTTTCGATAATTTTAAAACAGACTTAAGAAATATATATTTAAAAAAATATACCATTAACTTAACAAAGCAGTATTTTCTAAAATTATCAGTACCATGGCTGTACTTTAATGTAAAATTTAAACTTCTTTCTTTTTGTCATATTATATTTTTTTTAAATTCAAAAATAATAAAATTACCAATAAATTTTCACTCTCTTCTCGTTGCATAAACACCTTCAAGTCGTACTAATTTAAATCACTTGTGCCCGGAATGTAAAATAAAAATAATTGCAGGACATTTGTTTTGATTAAAAATTCTATCACAATTGACTGCCACACTTTAACACATTGTATAGACTATATGTTTTTTCAAAACTCACATACATGCATGACATACGTGATGATGTTTCCAGTTTCGTGCTTTAAGTTAAGCAAATACTTCGGGCTGTTTTCGAAATGGTCAATTTTGAATGTGTTCACAACCGGAGTTACAAATCCATTCCCAAACAAAACATCAACGTCGTTCATTAATTCATCTACCCACCCACACGCATAAGGAAAACTGTCATCTGTTAAGTGTTGTTTTTGTACCCCAGCAAATATTTTTGTTGCTTGAAAATGCCTTCAGGCGAAAAATATTTGTGTGCAATGAATATAAATGGGCGTTGGAAGGTGGGGGTAGAAAAAAAAAACGATGAGCTTCTACTATTCATTGACATAAAGCAAAAGCTTTTACACTTATAAAAATTAATTGTTTTAATATTAATACCAAAATATTACCTGACAAATTCTTAAAAAAATATAAATGCAACAAAAATAATTATTTCAAAGACGCAAGAGAAGAAATAAAATCGAGAGCCCATCTGATAAGTTTTGGATGCCAACAGTTCAAGACTAAAATTTTTATTTATTTTTGACATTCTGTCTGGATTCAATAAAATGAATTTCTTTCGTCAAATGTATTTAATGGACTTTTAAATTCATCATCAAAGAATCGAGAGAACAAACTTTCGGTTTCTAATCCGATTGTTAGATAAAATTTTCTTTTGCAAAAACAATATTTTTTTACTCCAAGTATGGAAAATGTTTCTTTCCACATTGAGTGTGTTATTTATTTATGTATATCGTCTGCTGAAATGCAAAAAATTATCAAAACGAAATAATAGCATATTACGCTACACATTAAGAAATAAATCGAAATTTCGCAGTTATTTATAAATTGTCTCACTTTTATTTTATGAAAGTAAAAATTGCAAGAGACATCGACTTGGAAGTTCTTATTAGTTGAGTGGTTTTACATTTCAGCTAACGATTTAAGAAAAACAACTTCAAAATACTTATTTCATTGCAAAGAAAATTTAAAAAATATGGCTGTATTAACAGAGATCTTTAATTATGGCGGTGACTAACGGGACACGAGCTATGCCTTACTATAAGAAACAGCTGCGTGGTAAACACCATAATTTTATAATAGAACCACAAAATAATATAATAATCTCAGGCAAAGCAGCTGGCCAGGGCGTGTCACGTATAGAATAATTACAATAACGTAAGAGCCCAGATCTGCTTTATGACAGACTATAAAACCGAAAAAGTACTCTATTAAAAGTCGATCTTCATATTCCGCTTTCAAAACCAGTCCAATATTAATATTAATATATTATAATATTTTTATAAATTTATTATAATATTTTTATAAATATTATATAAATTTAATGGGCAGCCCAGATTTAATAAACGTTAGAGCAGCCACACAATTTTTAAAACAAACTTTTAGGTGGCCAAGCTGCACACAAATGCTGCCACATGGACAAAATTTGTTTTAAAGATCAGTTTAAAAATGGAAGCCTCTAAAACCAAAGGGCAGTGCGATCACTCAGACCACAAAGGGCTATTTTACGCCAATTATTATTCTCAAATCGAGAGGGCATACAATTTATTAACTGTTTGCTTGGCACAACCTCAATATCCGCTGAGCTAAAATAAAGAAAAAGCTACACAATATCATAAAAGGGGTTTCCCTGCAGCAAAGCCATACGTTAAAATATAATCTTAACTGATTATATATTTTAGGGCAATCTTTAACAAAAACAAAACTTATAGACTGACACACATATATTGTATTTCTCTGAGTGTAATTGAATTTTATACAACACAAATCACCCATCGTGGCCAATGCAGAAAAACGAACAAAATCCACCCACTCAATTTACTCTACATATTTTTATATAAATTGTTTCCCTAATACCAGATCAAAATCTTGCAGTTGGTCATTTTCAATATGCAACGGCAACAACAACAACAACAACAGCAGCAGCAAAAATCAAAAACTTATATGGATAAAGTCTTGTTGCTTGTACGTTTTCCTAGTCATATTGTCTGACAATGAGCTGTCATTATTTTATGCCTTATGACAAAATAATTAATCGCTTTGTGAATATTAAATCAATTTTAAAAAGTTTTGCATATTTTAGTCTGAGCGTCAATAGCCTCAGGTTACACGTTCATACAAAATGACTACGAGTACTCGTATTAGTTGTTGTTGTTGTTATTGTTCTCCTTTTGATTTTTCATAGGAAAAGTGTTGTACTCGTACTTTATTTACTGCAAAAACTCTGTTCGAGGTGGGCAGTTGATAGAAAAGTTTGATATGACATGTTGAGTGTTGGCAAGTGCATGCAAACAGTTGCAAAATTCTGTAGGGGGAATTTTAAATGAGTTGTATTGGGGCATTCAATGTGCGTGGGTGTATTTGCATATTTTCCCCTGCTTTTTCTTTTTTTTTATAACAAAAGGGAAAATATTAGCATTAGGGCAGTCAGAAAATTCAGTATTTGCCTAAAACTTTGTACATTTAGGGTGGCAATTTTAATTAAGTGCCAGAGGAGATATTTAGATGAGATTTACAGATTTGTTGTTTAATGCTACATATTTTATGTTGAGTTAAATTCGTGCAAAGAAGAATATTTTTAGTAAAGGGAGGACAGTAAATAAAGGCGCTTTTAAATATGTATGTACCTGATGCCGTCTTTCTTCTGCTGCCTGGAATTTGAGGTTAAGAGTTATAGCCTCTCAAGTGCTTAAATAAATATAATAATAGCAATGCACGAAAGTTTACGCGAGTAGGGGCTTAATAAAACGTTGACACAGTGGAGAGATTCCATAAGGGCCTCCAATCTTTGACAGATGAAAGCAGTCCAATTTGTCGAATTAGCTGTCGTTTGCTTGTGATTTGCTAAACTACACTTTAAGCGAATGTTATGTTCGACCATCAAATTGTCGAAATTGATCTTCTCTCCAAGGCAACGTTTCATGTGCGCTTTCTATTTTTTCGTTATCAAAACGAACATGTTAAATTTGTATTTTTTTTAAATTTTATTTACTGTTTGTTTGCAACAATGTGCAGGAATCGAACCTACGAACCTCTGGACTGTTGGTCGAACAATCTGGCAACTCTTCCATGGCAGGAATGTCATGGATTCTAACGATATGTGGCATGAAATGGATGCCAGATCATGATTCCTAGCTAATACTTTATTGGAAAATCTGCATAGACGATGTGGGTAACCGGTCATCGCAAGTGAATATTACTTGAACTGGCCACCGATAGTATGCGATTCGGCTGGTTTAGAACTTGTTTTTAAAAGTGAATTCGATAATTGTGCGATATCGCGAGAAAAGACGAAAGACTAAAGGAACTTAATTTTCTTAAATAACTTATTATTAAGCAGCTACTGGAAGTGGTAAAAATAATACCAGATACTCCAATAACTATATGTTTCCATTCTAAAAATGTGCTCCTTTCCTAAGAATTTCAAAATTGCAGCAATTCTCTCCCTCTCTCTCTCTCTCGCTCATATAGAAAATGTTTGCTGCAGACGAATAAAAGAGTCGGCAGGGCCCCACCGCTGCCATCACCACTCAGCGCACATTCCCTCATACTAGAATTAAGAATTTAAACGTTTTTGTTTTTTTTAGCACACAAGTGTTAAAATGGCACTTAAGTTTGCGACTTCGTTCATGATTTATTAAAACATTAATCGATTTTTGAATACAACATTTTATTGGCGTTGGTTTTTTTTTTTTTTGTTTTTTATTAAAAAATAGAAAGGAACAAAACCTTAATGATGATTTATTAAATACACACCATAAATGTACCTATTTATTTCTCTATTTAAACCATAAATTTAAAGCATATATGTACGCATGTGTGTTTCTTATAATAGTACAAATTGATTCCATAATACGAACGATATGAAATAAAAATCTAAAAGCAACTTAAAAGCGAAAAAAATTAGCATTTTAATATTTATGATAATTTCCATATGATACGAACGGACAGAACAAAAACAAAACAACAACAAAAACGCAAACTAAAAACTACAGCTGTATAAATTATTGAGAAATTAAATTAAACGTTAATCAACATTAAGTATTTAATTAAAAAGGAATTGGAAATAAATTCTCATGATTAAAACGATAAATCTGTCAGATATTGAAAGAAAAAAAAGTACAAAAGGTTTCATTAAAAACAATTACAAATCATTGCAGTAAGTCATTAATTAAAATATATGAGAGGTTGCAGGTATGGTCCATAACAATTAAAATCGGGGCCATATACTCCAAACACTATATATGATTTGAAGACGTTGGGAAACATGAATTTAATGCCTTTTATGTCACGAGTTATCGTCACATCAAATTGGCATTAAAAAATGATTACGCTTCTACATTCGCAGTCGTTAAAGACAGTTTATTTTTCAAAGACATATTCCCGGCCTAAGAGATAGACAAGTTATTGCAGATGACGAGGAATCAATAGGAAATCGCCCTTATTCCAATAGTCGTCATTGTCAAGTCAACATTAAACAACTTTCGCTAGTACACACGTATTCAATAACGACTGAAAGCTGTATTCCTGATCTAATAGTAAACATAAATATAATTGCCCCTATTCCAAGAGTCGCCATTGTCACCTCATCAAGTCAAGGTTAAAAAAATTTACGCCTCTACATGCCGATACGACAACGCTAATGAACGCTACATTTCTTATGGCAACTTTAGACGACTCTAGGAATTCAAATCTTAATATTAAAAGAATTCTACTTAGTGAGAAGTTTATTATAATTAGGACTGGAGGACAGTTAATTTTATTACGTACATATGTACGTAAGTACGTCGTTCTAACGTCTCACATAGCAGAGCTTAAGAACTATCTAGCGAATTACAATACTTTGGTCCCGGGAATTATATAATTCAAACTCTTTAGCAAGCGGATTGTTATGAAGGTTGGTCCAACCTAAACGCACAATGTTAATTGTAAAAACAACAGAGAATTATCTTAATATTTTAAATTATGATTATGTGGTAAAAAATATCGGTTTCGGTGGCCTACCTCTGTCCGAAGGTCCATATTTTTAATGGTTCGGAGACATAATTGAGGTTCAATATCGTTAATGTGCCGAATTATCTCATTCTTTAGCTTTTGAATTGTTATTGGCCTTATCTTGTAAATATCCCCAAAGAAAGAAGTGCAACGTTATCAAATCAATTAACAACGCCACGACGTGACATAACACGTCGGGCAAAAGAACCATCTAAGAGCTAATTAAGAGTTCGATGTTTGCCTCGGGTATTAATTTTTCTGACATGTGTGTCACATTTGTAGGTGGAATTCAATGTAACTCAAAGAAAATATTTGACATATCGCAACTAAATTTATATATATATCGTCAGCTCAATAGCGCTTAACTAAGATTTTTACTATTTTATAGTAAATAGATTATGGAAATTGTGGTTACAGACTTTCACTTATAAAACATTAATTTTTTATTATATTAGAGAGGAGATGAACATTGAGGCCTAATGAATCTGATATGGGAAAATTTGCTTATTTTTATAGGTAAGAAAACGGTGGCATTTTTCAGTGCTGTCAAGTTTTTAATGACACTTGCAGGTCCAAATCTGGCAGGATTTTTATTTAAATTCGTTAGAACTGAGACTTTGTCCTAAGTTTTCTGACATATTTTTCGCCACCTTTAACAATTTCTCTAGCCATCAAAGTTACCACAAATGTATGAGAATTTACTAAGTGGGGCCCCGCAGTTTGAAAAGTTAGCCCAATCCTGCTTCAACACTGATCTTACAGCAAAAAATAAATTATAATGATTTATAGTCTTAAATGAGATTTGAATACTTTATGAACAATGGCTGTAAAATAAAACCAAGCTCGTTTTTTATGTTTTAGTTTTATTTGTTTTCTTTTAGTTTTTAGAAATAAATAATAAACTCCACACCTATTTATCAGTTAAGAGCCATAACTTTGTCAATATGTCAGTACGTTTTGTAAATGCATGAAACTGTATTGTAAGAAAGCGTGATCAATTTTAGTGGACACCGAACACTTAACAAACACCATCGTCATAAAATTCCTACATGATATTCAAGGAACAAAGAGTCTGCTCTATTCTAGAAGTATTTAAAACAAGAGCTCGGCACGAATAAAGGTAAAACAAAATTAAACATGTACATGTGGGCAGAGACGCAGCTGAGTGAAGCCTGTAATTTATATTACGGAGTTTCTTGCATGAGCCAGCTTTTATTTGTACATTTTGTAAGCTTTGAGCCTAAAAATCTTCATAATATTTCTTAGGAATCGGCGGACAAAGCTATTTTAATATTGTATGTTTTTTTTTTTTTTGTTTTCCTTTTTTCACTGTTCACGAAACGAAACGAAAGTGCTGTTTAAGAGACTTTAAAACACTTTGTTTAGGATCAACAACACAAACAGCAACAACAACAGTCACTGAATGAAAGCCATAACAGCAACAGTAACTTTAATGTCGCTGACAGTTAAGGAAACAGCAGCAGCAGCATCGCCAGCACCAGCAGTCGTTCGGGCACAAAGAACAAAAGTAACGACATGTGGCCTAATCTTATCTTCATTTAAATGTCATCGGCAAAACAATAAAACATAAATTATACCTTAAATTGTACCAGGTATCTGGACATGGAAATTGAAATGGAGAGCCCCGCTGACAGAGCAAAAGAAAAATTGAAGGTTACCAATGTTTAAGCTTAAATGTTATTTCTCATCTTATTCTTTTCTCTCTGTCTCTCTCGCTTGTTGGTCCTCTTTTATTTTCCATACGCTGCTGTTAAGTGTAAAATGTATGGCAGAGTTGATATTCATGTTGATTTCTTGATCCCGCGTGTTTGTTTGTTTGTTTGTTTGTTTGTCCGTTTGTAATGACAATTTAAGAGAGTGGTAACAGCAGTCGTCCTAAGTAGCTTGCAAATGGACATTATCAAAGATTAATTTAAAGGGCTTATTAACTAAATGGCTTAAGTTTAAAAGTATTTATACATTTTTGCTTAACATTAAAAATGGAAAAAAAACCAGTAGTCCAGAAAAGGTAGTAAGAAAATATTCATTTTTGTAGCAAGAGGCCCGTCAGAAAAACGCTGCTTCAGTCTTTCATGCCATTAGTCATCTAAAGAGCGTCAAAGTTCTTAGGCAGCGAATTTGTAATGGGTAAAAATACTCGCTGGAATCTAGAGAGGTATACATTGATACTGATACATTCGATATTAATGTCTGCTTATCAACAGTGAAAAATATTACTGTTTACGAAATGACTATATCATACAAACTATTGAGTTTGACTTAGACAAACATGTGCATGTTTTGGCATGACCCAAGTTATAGTAATATGATTTAGAAGATAGTGAAACTGCTTTTGAAACTAGTGATGCATACATTTTCATTACACAATTGAATTGAAAAAGTAATAAGACTGTAAATATATTAGCGGAATTGCATTTTTGCCAAGAACAATTACTTATATATCAAATAATATTTAAAACATTTATTCATTAACTTTTAATAATGCCGGCCATAAATAATAGAATATTAAAAAGTATGCACAACTAACTATATATAAGTCGTTACTTGACCAATTCTAAGTAATGTAGATGGTAAATAGTATCACATTGAAAACAATATAGTTAACAAAGTGCGAAAACAATAACAAATTTTTCGCTGGGTTACTCTTTCCTATATTAAAATATGTAAATTGTCACTTATATTAAAATAAATTAATAGTGGAAAATTCATATGAAATTTTTTTTATTATTATCAATTTTTAAACTTATTTACGAATTTCATTAAGCCCATATTATTTCTCCATCTATATCATTAAAAGTAATTTAGTTAAAAAAAAAAAAAATATTGTCTGTTTATTAAATAAAAAAATGTCTGTTTATTTAAAAAAAGTTTATTACAATAACGCGGACTTATTGGTTTTGTTCTTTATATTTTTTTTCTGATATTTATTAAATATGTATTTAGGTTAAAGCATTTTTTTTTTGTTTGTTTGTTTTGTTTTTATAATTAATTCCATTTCCCTTCATGCAAGTTTTATTTTATTTCATTTCATTTCATTTCATTTATTTTGTTTATTGTATGTCATACAGACTACATATATATCTCTATTAGCATTTGTTACAAACTATCAGTTTTATTACTCTTTATTTGCAAAGCAATTTGCATATGAATGGAGCAAACAAATTGTCACTAAAATTTGTGTTCAATTTGTATAATTTATGCGGAAAATTAGCTAATACTAAATTATAACAAATTCACTATATAAATATGGAAATATTTGTACTTTATATTTACCATAAATATTTAGCATAATGTGTCTGTACTTTGGTATATAAAACGAATTGTATACCAAAATTTATTAAGAAGAAAAACAATAAAATAATAATCGAATAAGGAAAAATGTTTGTAATTTTTGATATTCACAGCCGTCTAGGGAATCTGTCTGTTTGAATCTGGGAAGAACTCGAGCCACGGTCTTCAACGAGTGCGGTCTTGTGAGATCTGTGTGTCTAGTGACACAGTAACAGTTATCAACCATTTGGGGCCAGTATTAGCTACTGATTGGATATCTGCCCATTTTATTTATACTTTCTATTCGTAGTTTTTTGTTTTTTAAATAATTTGACTTCTTTGTAAAACAAAATTTACTTTGCCAGTTATAAAGAAAAATGTATAAATAAATAAATAACACAAATACAATTTAAATCATAAACATTGACATAATTTCTTTTTAATTTGCTTTATAACCACAACTTAGCATCGTTAATTGAGTCCGGGGTGTATTCGATCAAATGTTTTATAAACCCTTCAAACATACTCGTATTTACATACATATAATATGCATTAATATCACCACAAAATGTTATAACAAGAAATACTGTGCAACAAACAAAAAAATTAGGTGTTATTGTCAATAATATAAATTTATTTAGAAATGGAAAATCCAGCATAAATTTCCATTTAGACATGATAAATGTTTGTACAATATATAGAAATAGAAGGCGCAGAAAACTATTTCAACTTTGACTAAAGTACAATTTAATAGTTTCTTAGGAAAGTTTCTTATGAAGTTTATATCCCAACAGCTGATTTATTGGCAAAATACTCGTATAAACCCAATAAAAAAAAAACGCGGAAAATAATCGAAAGTTATTTATAGTTGTTAGATGGATCCGTATGGCACTTTAGGTCCCTGAATTTCAATATGTCGTTTCCTTTTTCGAATCGTTTACGTTTTGTAAGTTGCCTGGTTTCATCTGGGTAACGGCTCGTTGGTCTAGGGGTATGATTTCCGCTTAGGGTGCGGGAGGTCCCGGGTTCAAATCCCGGACGAGCCCAAGTATGGGAGTTTTTTCTTTCCATTTTTTTAAAACAGTATTTTACTTAAGTTTAAGTTGATGAGCCAGACCAGAAATTTTAAGATTAAAATAATTGTCTATTTAGTAGAGGCCACAACGACAACGTGGCTCATTTGCATTTATCGTTTTTTATACTCATCTCGAACACATCTTCATAGTTTTAGCTATTTAAGTTGGCTAAATTGTTTGTCAAGTATTTTGCGGGTTCGGTGATTTTCTCCTGTCCAAGAAAAAAAGGATCAAAGAAAGTTTTGTGTAAAAATGGAACCAATCGTCAAAAGCACTGGAAATGTTGAATCAGAAAACTGTTTACAAGTGGTACAAGCTTTTACACGGCAGTCGAGAAGATGTGAATGACGACGTTTAAACCGGTCGTTCCAGCACATCAACAAACGATGAACTGTTGATATGAAGAAATTTGCTATGGAGAGTCACAGAGAAACTTCTTAAGGACACTGATATCTGAGAATAACTTCCTTTTTTTTAAACAAACCTCGTAGACTCTAATAGAATAATCGGTGTTCAACAGAAGCTCCATCCTTCCAGCTTAAGTATTTTTTGTTTGTTTTATTTTTTAGAATAATAAAAAAATGTTTAATTATAGTTTATTTAAGTAATTTTCAACATTTAAGGATTTTAAACTGGTTTTATCTGGTATACAAATACGTTAGATTTTGGCTTAGAGTCAGCTGTAGGCCAACTGAACATCGATGTCTTAACGTTGCGGTTCGGCCGGCAGACTATTAAATTAATATATAAATATATGTAAACAAATACAATAAACTCCTGATAATGTAAACTTCCACTCTGGGGAACAAGCCAGCAATGTGAGCATAAATTTTGTATATTTGTGATTTGGGGAATCCCCAGTTTAATAGTACAATAAAAAGAAATAGCAGTTTGATGTTTTTCAGTGTCACCTGTACTTTGTTTCATAAAGGTAAAATTACTTGCCAGAATAAATTGTAAGTAGGCACTTGAATATGCTGAATATCACTTTTAGCAAAACAAAAAAATTGGCTATTTTACACTATTTACAAAAAAAAAAAATCGATCGTGACAACGTCAAGTAAAAAAGTATTTGAAGAAAATAGATATTTTTCAAACGACTTAGAGTTAAAACAGCTTTAAATATTTTTTTCAATAGAAACTATAAACAATTTCGTTAATGTGAATATATTATAGTGAGTTCACTGTAGGCTTAAATCACTGTTTTGAAAAAGAAACTAACAGCAGATCTATATAAATGAATTTCCCAGGTTAATCTTTATGATTCAAAATGTTGCACCCTCAAGTTGATGGTAACCAAGTCTGACTGTACAATATATTAATTGCTGTTTGCAATTACATGCCCACAAACTTGATCAGCAACAAGAAATACAAAAATTTACACAAACATTTAATAAACGAATAGGCGACTGAGTGGGCAAACTTTCGCTAAAAGAAAAAAAAACACATTTATTATATTTTTAAAAGAAAACAGAAATCGCTAATTAATAAATTTCAGGCTTTTGCGGAATGTGTCGACGGAAATTCTTTTGTGCATAAAGTTTTCAAACATAAGCATGAAAAATATGCCGGCAATTACTTAATAAATTAATGATGACATTTTAAATCTGTCATGGCAAATTTACTGCAAATAACTTGAAGAGCGGACATCAGATCATAAAACATTTTGACGGTCGTTTTCGTATTCAATATGATCGCCAGCCATAAGAAAGTTTTGAAAACACACACACACAAATTATATAGACATGGATTTATGTTTAGAAATTTTCAGACTTATGAGTTTTAAATAAATAATAAATAAATTTGCTTAAATCCAGCCAATAATATGAAAGAGCAAAACTTGTCACTTGAAAAAAGTATTTAAGGCGACTGACAAAAGGCCCTAAAGCAATTTTATTGACATGCGAAATGAATGAAAGAAACTAAAACGCTGGAAAATTGTAAGTCATGTAAGAATTTGTGTGACAAAGTTTTTCCTAACTAAAAGCATTTTAATATTCTATTCTGACCTGTTTTCAGTAGCAAAAAAAAATGGGGCTTTTGAATATTTCACGCATGTTAATCAGAACTTATGGGCTGGTTCCATGATGTTGGAAGTTCAAAGTTTTGTAGAATAGACGACTAATTGAAATCACACTAACTGACCTAATCTCAACATGTTGGAAATCATTAAAATGAGCGATAGTTGAACTAGACCAAATAATTTTAATAAATAATCTGCGAATCAGTATTTTCCTCTGCAAAATGCTGGCGAACGTTAACGTGCCACATAGTGGCACAAACGATAAGAATAAAACAAAAGTTTGAACTCTTGTCTGCATATTTGATTCTTAAATGGAACTCTTATCATTCAGTTTTATAAAGATCAAGCCTTCTACTGATTAGGGCCATGCGGCAAATTATAAATTAGAGTCACAACCACCATGTTGTGACCCCTTCTTATTGTACAACACCCTATATTATTTGGTTTGTTCATCCTTCAACTTGAGACGTATTGAATGAAGGAACTCTTTTGGTGTTTGACATAAAATTTCAGTACGATATGCCAGTTTGTAAGACATTTTTTACATCTCTGGCGAAGCATTTTAGCAGCCATTATTTCTGAAACGCTGTATGTGGATGCAAAGTTTTGTAACTACCGTTTTCTATAAAATGACTTGGGTTTTCTTTGACACCTTTAGGTTCTTTCCGCTCGGAAAAATTAACTCATACGTGACATTTGTATTATACATTTAATATACATATATACAAATATAAATTGTTAATAAGCAAATTAGCCGCTTAGAAGACGACATCAAGCCACACAATATGGAAAAGGTGATAATGCACGATTAGCTCTTTCAGATGTGACATGACTAAGATCGTACGATTTAACCCCACCAAAACTTTTCTTGTGGGGTTACGTAAAGTTGCAGGTCTGTGACAGCCATAAGCCGCATTAGGCCCATGCCCTTAAGGTCAGCATAACCAAAGCTATTGCTAAAAATCAGGCGGATTCAATGATCAATTTCAGCCATCAGAGCCATAGCAAATTATACCACTGGGATCCATCATTCGGTCACAATTGGATCTTCTTATTAGCAAAAGAATTTTGTTAATATGTTTCACAATTTTATTAAAGTCAACATCAAACAGGGCGTTTAAATGCAAAATGATAACAAGTCACAGACTTGAGAAAGTTTTAATTTTAAAATAATATTATTGGCGTCAAACATATTTCAACAATATCATGCAGTTCTAACGATTTAGCCGGCATCATGTCAACCATTTTTTTTTATTCTATATATATATGAAATGTTTACATTTAAAAAGCCTTTTTTATGAACTATTTGTCCTATTTCTATATTAGTAACAGATTATATATGTACTTGTGATAAAACTTGTGCTGCTTATAATTCGGTCACATGCGTCATTCTGTATATTCTTAATTTTCCAACATCAATTTTTTTTTTGACATTTTAACTTAATCACATTTAATTCTAGAACTATTTAGATTTCGGATTTTCTTAGTATTTGGAGCTGCTAATAAAATTTATGGTCCATGAACATTTCGCATGTCCCATAACGTCTGTCATAATCCTCTGCACTTGTTGTCTGATTTGAGCATTCGCTTAAGAACGTCGTGGGCTTTTTCAAATTAATTATAATGACCTTGTTAATGTGAGTGTTCGTTCGCTTTTAAGTATTTAGTGGCCCCAAGTCCCACGCAGATCTTAAAGACACTCTATGCGCTAGAAAAACTCATTATCACTGTTAAGATCAGTCATTAGACAGTTTGTTTTAATCATCTGCCAACTAAAAAATATAATAAAAATATTTTTTTTTTATTTTCTTCTTTGTTTGTAAATAAATAAATAAACTGTTTCAAAAGAAATATGTTTTTTCATTAAAAAAAAGAGGATTAATACATTTATAACACAAAATTTAATACATTAAAACACTTGTTGCTTGAATTTGAAATAAAAAAAATAAATTTTCTTTAATACTCGGTCGACCATAAAAATGGTTTTGTAAAAAAATATATGTACAAGACATATTTTTTAAAATTTTAATTTCCCGATAGTTTCGCCAAAGAGTCATTGGCCGCCAGCACGTTTTAATTATTATTATTTTATTTTGTTAATTTAAAAATTTTTGGCCTCCGCTGAATTTTGATGCTCTAGAGCCTTTTTTGGCGTTGATAATAAAAGTAAATTAATGAAATATGTTTTTGAAAATTTTATAAGAAATAAAGTATAAGAATTGAAAAATATTCAGCTGAATAGTGAAACATAAAAGGGTTCAAGAAACGAATATTTATTTGAGCTGCATTAATTATAAAATATTTTTCGACCTTTGCTCAGCTGTTTAAAGACTTTACTTTAAATCTGCTCAATTCAATCCGTTTAATCAAAAAAAGAAAATAAATAAATAAATAAATACTGACACCAGACTACTACACATCATACAAAATCTAAACACTTTGTATTATCGTGTAAACATGCCTAAAGTAAAAAATTCAATTATTTTCCCCCACTTTTTAGGCTATTTTTATTGCTTGTTTTTCTCGTCAAACTTTAGCCGGAATTAATACAATATTAACAAACTTTTTCTCTCAATGTTGTGAGGTTTGTTTTTCTTTAATTTGCCGATTTTTGGGTTATTGTACACGAAAACCATTGACAAACCCATCCATTGAATACAACGATGATAAAAATATGCAAGTTATTCGTTTGTTAGTTTTGTTGTTGCCTGTTGTCAGCGGCGCTTTTTTCTGTATCCACACAACTCGGCTGTACAAATGAATATAGAAAACGAGTAGTAGTTTTATGAAGAAGCGGCATAAACGACCCAACAACATGACAGCTCGATTTAATATTGCAATTTATGTTGGCCATTAAAATGTCGGATGGTCTCGCTCTTTATTTTATGCGATTTTAATAACTTGGCAAAGAGAAGAGAGACCAAACAGAGTTGAAGAAAAACGAAAAGAAAGACTTAAACGAATTTTAAAGAAATAATAATAAGATATGAAAACAAAAATGTGCTGCATCGCCCCACATCCATACGAGTGCTTTAGATGAGGCAGGCAACATGAAAAAAAACCAAAAATTCAGCAAAAAAGTTAAAAATTATTATTGTATTATACTGGGTTTTAAATCCGTTGATTAAATTAAATAACACAGCAAATTTTTCAAAAGAATATAGGAAGTTATTTCAGGCAATTCTTGGGTATTACCGTTTTTGCATTTTTCTTTTAATCTATTACAAAATTTTCGATCATTTCGTGATTTAGTTAAATATATTTATATGATTGCTTGAAAACAAGTTTAATAATCTTTTCTGTTTTTATTAAGCCCCGCTTAAAACATAAGTTAAGCTTGTTTTTACACTAAACTAAAAGAAAAATATTGTAAAATTTTTCTTTTTTATTAACAGGCCTATTACAGACCACGAAATCATCGACAGTTTTCTAATAAATTAAAGAAAAACAATCGAATTTCCTCTTTCGAATATTTCGAGAATCGTAATCAGTTTGAATAAAAATTTGATTTTGCTATTGTACTTCTCCTGTTGCTGCAAAGTTTGCTGGGTTGCTTTGTTGAACATGCAGTTCAGCTCGTTGTGTGTGTCTTAAGCGGCATCTAAACAGTAGTTAAATATCTGTATGTTTTATTTTCAAAGAACCAGCACAACAAAATCAAGAAAATAATTTTTAAATTTAATACAATATGTTTTTTCTTTCCACTTCTCAAAAATCTGAAAACTGGTTATAAATTTATATTATTTGACATATGAGAAAATAATAAGACACATTTAATATCTCTGAAGATATAATTCATACACACAAAAAAGTTACAATGATTGCACAAAAACAATTCCCATGAGACCCTTTGACTTTTAGCCACAAACAAACATTCATAATTCATGTTGGTTACATAAATATAAACGAATTCAAAAGTCGATCGTGTGAGAAGCTGTTTCATGAATACTTTTACCGATTCAGAAACTCAAAATCATAAATTATATCAAGTTATCAAGTGATGGATGCCTGATCAGGGTTTTGTTTTTGATATGTGACATTTCAAATGTGACTTACTTTTCATAACGATTCAACAAAGAATAATTATTCAATTTAGTGTTAAAAATAGCAAATAGATATTATTTATTCATGAATCAAGTGAATATCTTGCTAAAATAGCGAGCGCGGCCTGCGTATATTTGAAAATGGGAAGAGTTTTTACTTGCCAAAACTTAAAGAAGACATTTAAATAAAATATTATCAGGAATAAGACATGGCATTCGTTCAACTTGACAGCCGGCTGCTTCATCTCAGGCCTTTCGTAAAATCGAAATGCTTTTCTCCAGCCACTAAAATAGCCAGTGTTTGAAGATATTGTTATAGCGATTTTGCTAGAACAGAGTCTATGGAATTTCGGGGAAATTCGTCGAAAAATAAATTTTTATATAATAAAGAAAGAAAAAATTTTAAATATGCAGATTTGTTAGCAGAATTTATATATATAAACATATATCATGTGTACCAAATGTCCAAGCACAAATTCTACTATAAAGATTATGAGCTGGGCTAAACTAGGAAGTGCATAAGTTGACATAAAATTCTCGCGAAAAAAAACCAATATGGCAACCTTCTATCAGTCGTAAAGATTCTATAATCGTTATTTCAGATGAAACATAATCAATATTATAATTCAGTTTTATTTATTTAATGATTGCAACAATATATTTTATATATAAAATGTTTTTAAAATATATTTATAAATTAATGTATGTAGTTGGCACAATAAAAACAAAGCATTTGCATAAATTATTTTTGTTTGAAAAGTTTTAAGACTTTGGGTTCTTTTCATCAACGTTTTTTATGTCACTTTGTTGGTGTTTCAGTAATAAAAATGCTTTTGTAATATTATTTAATTATTTGATTTATTGTGGTATTATCTATAATAAAATATGGTAACACAAACTAACATACAATCGCATTTAATAGGAGCCATAAATTTAACATGATTTAAATTTATGCATTTTTTTTTTAATTGTTTCCGCTATAAAATGATTTAGTGTTTAACATAAAAAACTAATTTATTTTAATACATCTTAAGACGAAGAAATAACTTTACAAAAACAAAAATTATATCACGCAATAACTAACGAGAAAAAAAACACTTTTCAAAGCAACAACAACAACAACCGTGTCGGTATTTTTGCCGGAATTTAAGATTCCAAATATTTGATTTATTTAGCCACGAAGAAAATGTGTTTTTGTAAAGTTGATTTTTATGGTTTTTAAACAATAAACTATTATTTAAACAATAAATGGTAAAATGGCTTTGAAATCCACTTTTGACCCAAAAGCTTTAAGCCATGAGTTAATAAACTTGAAAATACTAATTTTCTGTAAAACTCGATTATAAAAGAATTAATATGAATTAAAAAGAAAAGTGGAATGCATTCACTTTAAGCAACACAATGAATTGAAAAAATATTTAAGCGTTTTTCTATCGAATAACTCATTTTAATATAAAATTTTCTCCTTTTTTTTTCGAAAATACAAAAAAAAAACTATTTAAGGAATCAAAATTAAATGCCTAAATATTTATTAAATAAATAATAAATTGTATATTATTTAATCGCTAAACCTTTGCCACTTTATTTATGAACTATATAATTTATAATAAATAAATAAAAATTGTGGGGAAAAAATCGGGAAAAATTTAAAAAGATTTCTTCATGTCTCAAAAAATTTAACGGTTTTAAAATGATGGAGAAAAAAAAGCAATTCAAAGACTTTAATTTAAAATATTAGACAGTGTAAAGTTTATTAGTCTGTATATGATAATTATCATACTGGCGTGACGTGACATTTGTTTGTCAAAATTTAAGAAAAAGACATTCAAAACTCAAATAAAATAAAATAAATATTTTCCTAAACATTCTTGACATAAAAAAATTTTAAATTTTTTCTATTATGATGTTTTTTTTTTTGTTTTTCCTTTTTTTATTCTTTAAATTATAATTTTATGCAGTTTTTTTTAAAATCTACTCTTTTATCGACCTCGTTTCTACGATTAACATCATTTCATGTTTTTATATAATTTAACACAAACACTTAATTTAATTTTAAAATCTTAATTAATACTGAGTTAATGTTTTATTCAAACTGTAATAAATCAAAACTGTATAATGAAATATTGTTACGAGTTGTTCATTATTTTGTTGCTGTTGTTGCTGTTTTTATTTCTTTAAACACGAAAGCCTACAAATAATCTTGTAACTTGCAAAAAAAAAAATGCAAGAATCAGCGGGAAAAAACGAACAAGTGCAAAAATGCAATAAGAAAAAAGCGCCAGAGATTGAAATATTTGAAGGTAAAAACCATAAATTTTCCAAACATAAAAGAGGTGGAGGTTTCAGATTTCAACAGAAATATATAAAATCAAAGAAATAACTAACTGAAAATTGTAAGACTTATCTGGAAATATAAATCTTATCAAACAGCAAAAGAAACAAAAACAACTGGCAAGAAATTACTTTTAATTTTAAATCTTTTTGCAGGGAACAAATTCATATTTCTTTGATATATTTCTCACTTGCATTGCGTGCTTTCCGAAATAGTTTTAATTTTTTGCTTATGTTTTTTTTTTTTTATATCAACAGCTTAAAAAAATTTTTCAACAAATTGGAAGTGTTTTCCAAGTCCTCCCGCAGAGCGGCCTGGCCGTTAGTGCCCACGTTTTATGGGCTGCAAGAAAAAGAAAATAAGTAAATAAATTGCAATTTTCCTAGAATTTTCGTTTATTAAATTACGAAAAATATCTCATACTTGGAAGTTTAACACGTTTTTTTTTTGTTAAATGATTTGTTTATTTTTATTGAACTTTATGGAAAAGTTGTAATTGAAATTATTTCTAACTTTGAAACTGGCATTTTGTTGGAAAGATAATTTTCTAATGACAACATTGAAAATAATAACTTGTATTTATTAAGTATTCGCTGGAAAAACTAACTGATTTATGCATAAAACAAATATTTAAATTTCATTACAGGCTTATTTGAAAAATATTGCTTAGAAATTTGTCAAACAAGTGTTTTATAAAGCTGGATTATTTTTTATGAATGAGGCTGTACAACTGCAAGTGCAATTAGTTTGATTCCTTAAACTATTACGTACGAGGTTTGTTGAAAAAATTAATTTGAACCTTAATTTTTCCTAAATCAACAATTTCTATTTTACCCCCCTCAAATTTGTTGTACCAGCGCTGTTTTGCTCTCTTAGCGATTCGGTGTTTACTCAATTGCCACATAACGACATTCTTTTAGGGATCCTTTTTAATCTTAGAAATAGGAAAAACTTGCCGCGAACCTGGGCTGTGACGAAATCGCTGGCTAATACATGATTACGGTATTCCTGTTGCTCCAAATACCAACATACCAACTTGAGAATTTAATTCTGCAGCTTTGGAGCTTCGCTGCCCAAAACTGCCCGAAAAATCGGCCTAACGTGAACCCAATGATATGTCAACATCTTAAAAAAAAATGTCTCTTATAATGAGGCGACGATGGTCTGTAGCAATATTCCTCACTTTCTCAATATTTTTATCGGCGTTTGATGTGCTGCCTACTTCAGGGCCAGCGTCGTTAATCACATGTTCTCGACATATTTTGAAGAGCTCGTGCTACGTATAAACATTTTTCTGACTCAAAATACAATCACTGCATGTCACTGTTAACATTTCAAGTAGTTTTTAGCACTTAATTTTACTCAACATTTTATATTAACTCTTTTTTTTTTTTTTTGAACTGGAGAAATTCAAAAATTCACCTTATTTTTTGAACACACCTCGTACAATCACATACATCTATACACAATTCATATTTCTGTTGAGGGATTGCTGTTTATATATTTTCTTATTTTTTATATTTTTGTTTAATGAATTTCTTTTAAATGTCGTGTCATTTTGATTTATTTTATTGCCTTAAACAAATTTTGTAGCAACATCAAAGAATTTTAATCTTATACTTTCATGCTAAAAAAAATATATATGAAATTTGGCTGACATTTTATGCCTAGAATTATTTTAATGATATTTATTTCTTTATTTCTGCGTGGGCAGCTCTGGACTGGAGTGGGCAACACCAACCCCACACAATGGTCCAGGCATGTACTTGTATTCTACCAAAAGTTCTAACTAATAATTTAAATATTTCTTTTCGAACAATTTCGGATGAATAATTATTCGACTAATTGAATAAGAAAAATACTACATTATTCTTGGGCCGATGATAGTATAAGAAATGACGCTTAACCAAAACTATTAAAAGTGCACTAAATTTAACCAAATCAGCCTAAGAACCGAAAATTTCTTTCATTAAATTCTTTAAATTAAAAATACAAAAATGAGGGCGGTAAAACTGAATTTGTTATTTACGGCGCTATTTTCGGTATCACCAAATTTTACAAAACGAGCGAACGTGCGGAAGGAAACAAACGCTTTATTTTAAATATCTACTTAATAGTTTTGTTAAGCTGCGCATAAGCAATTGCCTGAAATTGCGCAATCTATAAAATTTCTAGTTTTGGAAATAATCGAAAAAAACGATTAATTTTGACCTCCATAAAATGCCTCTTTTATATATAAACATTAAAAAAAAGTTATGTAATTTACAAAATTTCTAGATATGATTTTAAATTGGACTATTAATTTGTTAATTACATTCGGATAAATTTGATCGATTAAACCAAAAATGATATATGTCAAAAAAGTTTTTGATCAAAAAAGCCTACAACTAAATGAAATATATATTCGAAAAATAGTCGTGTAAAAACCAAAATTTCTGGATTTGAAATTTATTTATAAGTAAAAAACTGCGGTGTTCGAAAAATTTGTTAGGTCCAACGAATAAAAACCGATTAATCGAATATTCTTTAACTTTATAAGAAGCCGATTAAATACTATTTATGCTACAACAATTGAAACACAGTCGTCTAATTTACAAAATTTCTGGGTTTTGAAATTAATTGATTAAACCAAAAAAAAAAAAAAAAACAGTATTCAAATAAATTTGACCAGATAAGTAAAAAATTACAAACATCGAACAATTTTTTGATCGAACGACTAAAAACCGATTAATCTTATATCCTATAACTTTGTAAGGACACAATGAAATATATATTTTTGGTACAATAATTGAAAAATAGTTGTGTAGTTTATAAAAAATATCTGGTTTGGGAACTAAATGCTTAATTTTTAAAAATTTTATTCAAATTTGACTGCATAAGTAAAAATCGAACCATTGTTTGATGGAACAAAATAAAATTCCAACGATAAATTCCTATTTTTACGTTATAAATATCCTTTTATTTATTAAGCTTCTGGGCTTACAATTCATTGAATTAGTCGATTAGTTTCCACATCGTACTTGAATATATTTGACCAAATAATTTAAAAAAAAAACAAAAGCAGAACAATTCTTTAATCGAATTAAAAAACCGATGAATTGAATGTCCTTCAACTTTATAAGAGCTCGATTTGTTTCAGCTGACAACTTCATAGACAAATTTAATACAAAATTTATGCTGAATATAGTTTTAGTCTTTATAATTTTGAAAGAACACAAATAAAGATTAAGCAAATTTCTGAAACCTAAAATGCCTTGAAAATAAGAATTCAATAGTTCCAAATCATAGACACATGTCAAAGAACATAAACAAATATATACATAAATATTGGACTTATTGTGAATGTGTAAAAACCTTTTTGCCGAAAAAAAAGATGATATCATTTTCAAATAAGTTTTTTTTATAAAAAATTAAAAAAAATTTATTTATTTGTTTTTTTTCCAACATTGACAAGCTGATTAATTTTCAATACATTGTTTTGCACACACCTTTTGGTTTTAATAAATAATTATTATTAATTTATTTAACACCTACTTCGAACACAAACAAAATCGCAAAACCCCTACTATAATAATAACAACAACAACGGCACCACCTCATTTAAAATTAAACTCTTTAATATTTTCCATATTTTGACAGTTTATACAAAATTTATTTGCCTATTGTTCAGAGAAGTAATAAATTTATGAAAAATATAAATAACTGTCATTTTGACAACAACCAATTGACATTTTTTTTTTTTTTTGTTGAAAAAAGAGTAAATTTTTTGTTGGCAAAAATTAAAATTTATTTGTGAAACAGAAAGAAACCGCCAACATTCTACACGAACGACAACGAAAAAATAAAAAGTTTTCCTGCCAAAAATAAATGGTGTAAATGTTTTTATTATTGTTGTTGTTTGTGCATAACAAATGATCAAACATCAAATGTTGTATAAAGACATAAATTTATAATAATCATCGTTTATTTGTTTGTTGGCTGATATTTATTTCAGGGATGGAGATTTTGTTTTTCTTTGCTGTTTTCGAAATTATTTCACGATTGCGGCAACAACAAAAATACACTTTTTTTGTTTTATAGCAGTAAAAGATTTAAGAAAAAAACCCTATTTTCCATTTGAGAACTCTCAGGAATAGCTGAAGCCTTAAAATAGATGATGCCTTAAAGTACCTGATACCTCGGAATGGGTGATGCCTTGAAATAGGCGCTGCCTTGTTGTATTTCAATCAAATAATGCTATTTTTAGAGCATAGAATTGCTTGCTTAAAATATGACCTTGATTTCTCACAGTCCATTCATTTCCTTTTTTTATTTCTAAAAGCGATACTTTTTAATCACTTTTGTTTGGACTTATAAGAAATTGATTTCATAAACAGCTGATAATATTATTTTACACAATCTTGTTTCGCCAACTAGATGTTTTGAAAATAAAAATTTTAAAAAATTATTGTATATTAAACGAGTTTTAATTCAAAATATCAATATAGCAAATTTTACTAAAACACATTTCAATTTTAGAAGAGCAGCATTTCACAAGAAAAAAAAATAGTTTCTTGGGATGTTGAGTTGATTTCGATGAAACTGGGCAAAATAAGCCAAGACGGATTTAATCGGAATAGCTGTGAAATCACTTAGAAACGAGCTGATTTCGTAATATCTCGCCAAGCATTTTGGGAATACATTGAGCTCCAATTTTTTATTCTAACAGTTCATCCCTGGTACATATAAATCACAGAGTAAAAGAGAGGTGAAATGAGGGCTAAGAGAGATAGGCGCTGAAGCAACAATTTCCATTTTGCAATATTTATACAAAGAAAATAATAAAATGAAAACACATAAAAAAAATAAGAAAATTAAAAAAAAATATAACTACATATGTTTCATTCATCTTTTGTCTCCGCGTTTCATACTTCGACTCATAACAATAAAAATACAAAATATAAAGAAAATAAAAGGTTTTTTTTTTGGTTAGAAACACCCGTTGAAAATCTATGAAGGCGGGACTACAACCGGCTTTTGATTTTAAGCTTTTCTTGTTGGCAATTATTTTTACAAAAACTTAATATTAATATTAAAATAGTCCAGCCTAAAATGTATTTTATTTTTGCCTTCTTATAAGATATCCCGCTATCAGCGGATTTGAGTCTTTTTCACAACTCACTTTCTCATCTCCGGTTGCCTGGCGGTATCGATAATATGTATAATGCAAATACTTACATGAATATACGTCAGTACGCGTGTTTTGTCTGTGGTGTATCTAGAATCAGAGTGTCAAAATTTGTTATGATTTATTTCTTTCTGTTGGAAAAACAAATCGTTACGGCAAATATATGGACTCTATTGCCGACATACAATTTGGCTGCTGCAAACGTAAAATGCGTTAGAAATTAAATAAGTACCAGCGAATGGCAGGCACAAGTTATGTGATAAGTTCAGAGTTGTTCTCTTCCATAAAAATTTTATAATATAATAAAATCAGGCATTAAAATTACTCCAAAAATAGTTTTTGTGGGCTCATAATCGCTGATATCGTTTTTTTGATATTCCGAAATAATTTTTTTAACATAAAATATATATCACTGGAACACACTTTGAACTTTTGCAACAGCCTGTTTATATACACCATACCACTCAAACAAATTTCAGTTTTGAATGTCTCAAATGCGACACCAACTTTTCAACAAGTCTTTACGAAGGAAGTCATAGAAGAGACAAAAAAAAAATTCAAAAAAAACTGACAGAAAAATGGTTGGCAACTGATTATGATTAAGTGTTAAAAATCTAGCAAAAAAATCATTATTATTTTTACACATTTTTCATACTTCCACTCAAAATTCATATACATACATACATACATAATTCATATTGTTTTATTACATATTTTCTTTATTTGCCGTAACTGTTGGCCATATTTTGTCATAAATGTAATTTATTGTTTTCAATTTTGCGTTATCTGAGACTTTTGTGGCACGGTCCTGGCTTAAATGAACGATTGCGTTTGTGACAACAAATGGTTGCTTAAGCCAAAGAAACAAGTACATGGTAAAATAATGACTGATTGCTTAGTAAGACAAAAGTTCTGAAAAGGCATTTAAATGATTTTATTATATCTTATAATAAGGCTAAAAAAACTGTCACAATTAAGGGAAAATTTTTAAAGATTGAATGGAAACACTAAAAAGTAACATCTCGAAACATGACTATAATGGCAATTTGCTGAGTTTTATGGCATTTCATGCGGCTTTTTCACATGCGTGTTATCGTCCTTATCGAAATTATGTTGATAGAGGACAATCAAATTGAGCTTGACTGCAATCTCTTATACGACGCCCTGCCATCAAAATATAAAATATACACCGATTTTTATCGCAGACTTGTGCTGCAATTTTAGGTAGAGGTTAACAATTGCTTGATATGCGGCTGCGGACCTTAGAGCTGATGGAAAATTCGCCCAGTTGTTGAATGCGTAAGGAAGAGAGAGAGAGAGTTCTTCTGAGTGCAGTGGAATCGATGGCCATACATTTTTCTTTACCTTAATGGTAGATATAATCAGAGGCGTTATCGTCCCCAGTTAGTGGGATAGGCGATCAATTTTTAGTTTCTTTCTCTCCACACTTTCTTTCGCAAGTCATTACATTCATTTGCTTAATTTATCATTCAAAATTTCTAACATTCCCCACATTTAAGAGCTTAACTTGCAATAAATAAAAATTTAAAATAGTTGCTTAAAAATCTAGAAAAAAAATGTCTAAAGGTCATTTAAAAATTAAATTAAAATTCACCTGTTAAAATATGTGTAAAACAATTTCGTATTTAATCACAACAAATTCAATTTAATTACGGCTATTAAATTGTCCAAAAACAAAAACAAAAACAAAAATGACTGAACAACATGCGAAAAACAATTTAGTTTAAAGTCTTTTTGTTCAAACAAAAAATAATAATATTTTTTTTTTTGTTTTTTTTTTTTAAAGCGCGCAAAATTTAAGTGTTGCCATAAATAACGTGTAATTAAGTATTTAAGCAAATCATGTTTAAAACTTGAATTAGCGCAACAAAAAAAAAAAGTCAAACATTAATTTTGAAACTAGAAACTAAAACACAATTATGATAAAAATATGGTTTTATGGTTTAAAAAAGATTTGGATTAAAAACAAGAGCCGCTTAGTATGAAAATAGTTTTATTTAAGCCATAAAATGTGGTAGGTGGGAAAACTGGTAGAAATTCTCTTATTAGTTACTACTGAAGGCTCCACAGTTTTCTGGGGAAATAATGATTACATGAACATACATCATAGCATCAGTGTCATGACTTAAATGGTTGTATTTCATATGACGAAATTGTGCTGATTGTGATCATCTGATACATCAGATGGTAAAATTGGAAATTGCACCAACTAAGTTGTAAAATTTTTCTTTTTCAGATTAACTGTAGCAGAAATACACATTTCAAATCTATTATTCATGTACGAGATCTGTTCAAAAAATAAGGTGGATTTTAATTTTTTCCAAAAATATAGTTGTTTTAGTCATCAATTATTATTTTGTGTCCGCGTTTTTTTTCTAAATCCTTGAAGCAGTTCGTTCTCTCAGCGATTCAGTGCTTATTTATGCAATTGTGGCAAAACACTTCTCTTCCATATTGGGAACAAGAAAAAGTTGCAGGAGGCTAGATCTGGGGGTTTGTGTCCAAAAAACTACTCATTGTTGGCTGCTACGGGCTTCATGCACAGAATTTCAGAATAAATTGCACAAAATGGGCCATCCAATATGTCGACATGTCCTACTCAGAGTAGTTACAATCATTCTATATGCCTGTGTGCCAGCATTTCAGGTGCTTCTGAGCACTTAATTCCAATTTTTTACACAATATCCTTTGATCAACTTTTTTCTTGTTTGACAGCCGAATACGCAAATTTTGTAAATTAAAACATTAAATATCACATAAACATAGACTGTGAAACGTAGAAAAACAAGTTGCGTTTATAGCTATTTTACCATCCCTGGCATCAAAGCATATGTTTGCACTAAAACAATGATAAAGTTTCGAAACATTGAGGCCACAGCAGTGATATGATTTGAAGAGTAATATAATCCAAAATGGCAACTCTGTGCGCCCACAAGTAAAGAAACAAAAACATGATTTAATTTGGCGATTAAAAACGATAGTGTGGCCGCATTGTACCGACTATTATCGCAATTGTGTTATGGCCGATGTGAACCGAAAGAAATTTGACGCATAGGACGACGATAGTCCTATTAAATTCTCGAGTGTTGCCGCTCCAGAGCGCTAAAAATCGTCACAGATGGTGCCAACAGCTTTACACAAACCCACACACGACGTGTGTGGTGCAAATTTACCAATCGTGTAAACGTAAAAAGTCTGTCGTAAGATTTTTATTCTCATTTTTAAAATACGACGATAATTTCATATGGTTTTCTTTTTGGTTTTACGTGCGACTTGTATCACCGTCTAAATCCCCCTTTAACGGCATTCCGCAAAGATGTTCGAAAATTTCTATTTAAAATCGAAAAGAAGAGAAATTACTTTCGTGTACCTTTAATAATGGCGTGATGTGTTCACGCGTTATAAATTGTTTTCATATGCAGCAAATTGCGCACACAGTATTTCGTTTCTTTTTCTTCACCCTGTTGTTTGTTCTCATTTTAAATTTTTAGCTTTAGCATGTTAATTTATTATAAACAATATTTGCGTTAAACTTAGCACATTGTATATAATTAAACTACATAAATCAATCATTGTGCAGCCAACATGTTTTTTGTCATAAATTAAAAATGAAAAATGCAACATTCGTTAATATTTTATGTACAGTTGGCTATAAAATTGGTCAGATAAATTAAAAAAACGTACAAACAAACAGATGGTTATATTAGTTATATTTAACTATTAAAGTATTTCCACTTAACTGAAACTTTTTGTATACATATATAGAAAATTTATTGGTACTATTTATAATATTCTTGCTGGCCCCACAATGTAAACGGCAGAGCAGTGATTGCCAGCAAACTTAGTGACTTAGTCGCGACATCTGGCCGCTAAGTGCGCTGTGGACGAGCTTGACCAGATAATGTTCATAAATAGTCCCTGAATCAGCTGGTAAGTCTTCAAAATATCGATAACCCTTAATATTCGACATCGGGGGACAAATGATTTCAATTCCATTCTTTATTTATACAACATTTGCCCTTATGAATTTACAACATTTTCCATAAAGAGTTTAGGCATTTTTACCTTTTCTATTGCCGTAGAAAAATACATAAAGTTCGGAAAGTTTTTAGCCCTTCAAAATATTGGCGTATATCAATGTTCGACATCGTGGGACAGGTGACAACATTATTGTTTTTGTTAATATAGCCGCTACTCTTTAGAGCTTTAGCTTAACGTTCGGTTGGCAGATTAAGATTCAAACAATTAATATAGAAATTACTTTTTAGCACTTATCACTCGTTTAGATATAACTTCTTACAAGTCACGATTAAACTAGTCAGTTTGCTGTTAGTGTCCGACTTCGTGGGACACATTTTAAATTTTCAAAAAAGCCTGAAAGCTGAAAATTAAAATATAAACGGTAAATTCTTATGACGTCGTTTTGTTTTTGTTATCCATTTTTTTGCATTTGTTTCACGGCTTAAAATTAATTTTATAATTAAATTAAATTAAATTAAATGAAAATATATTGATTTGACATGAAATGACTTAAATTTACATCATGAAAATTATTCGAAAAATACTTGTTTTCTATTAAACTATTGCATTCCTGCATTTAAAAGGAATTTTTATAAAAAAAAATCATTATAATTGAAAAAAGCTTTCGCTAAATTGCCTCAACTTTTGCCTGTCACTTCCTTAAATAAGTTTAAATGTAATCAAGAAGAAACAAAAAATAAATTTTCAGTTAAACGACATACAAAATTAACTTAAAATTATTACACTTTGGAGTAGACTGGCTGTTAGTGTTCAACAGCAACGCATAACGACATGTCGGCCGGCTTGTCGGTCCAACGAAATGTGTGCATTCGAGATTGCGCATGAAAGACTATGAAGTGAAGCATACAGTGTTGTATTTACTTTGAACGATTCATTATTCAACTGCTTTTATTGACACTTTATGCGTAAATTAACTTAAGCGTCAAAACTTACACACATTCATGTCCATCTAGTTGTTTGTCGCTTAGCATGCGGCATCCACATACACACATACAGAAATACACACATGTGTATATAAACAATTGAGTTTGTAGTCAAACTGTGTTGACGGTTTTCATATGCCTGTCATACGAAATGTGCTGTCAAACTGATTTATTTTTGTTTGAGCTGTTCAAAACTTAAATGCATGTTGCAAGTTGTTTTTGCATCCAACGTTATTTATAGAAAATGACAGTCAACATTAAACGCTTGTTTTTTTTTCTCCTAGACATGATTAATGTTTTAACATCTTGTTTTGAAATAAAGTTAATGATTTTCTATAATGGAGAAAAGAAATTATATACCAGCACATACGACTACATACATTCATACTCAAATAATATAATAAAACTCATATTCTTCTGCTCCATATACAGACATACATACATACATATATTTAGATTTCTATCATCAGAACTTTCTAGAAAATTAAACATCCTCTTGTACCCGGAGTGGTTTTAAGTCAAGACAAGTTCTAATATTTTAGGGTTTTTTTTTTCTAAAAAAAAACAACATTAAATTATATCCCAGATTAGAAAATACACAAAAAAAAACACTTCTACATCGATATGTTGCCATTTTATTTACATATGTATGTGTACAAATGATCAAATAAAAATTACATAAATAGCCTGGGATTCCCCTAGTTTGCAAACGCTAAAAAGCAAATTTTCTGGTGAAATAAAAATGCTCAGAAATCACGTCTGCCCTAAATTGATACAAAAAAAAACTATATCGTTTGAACGAGCTGTTGGCACCGATAACTGAATAATAAACAACAGCTTAAACAAACATCTCCAAAACAAAGACATTAATGTTTAATGCGAATTTTAGTTTGCCTCTCACCCAATAATTGGCGACATAGTCTTAATAAAACACATGATAAAAGAAAACCATATTATTTGATTGTGTGAAACTATTTGCAGGTATTCTATAATATTGACTTTACGGCCGATTACAGTGCCATCCTTATCGAATCTAAAATTAAGCGATCCACATGATAACTTGCAATTAAATGGCCGTCAAATTCAAATAGTCTCGATGCATGAACTGATAGAGTGTTCGATCAACAGGCCAGAGGTTTGTAGGTTCAATTCCTAACAAAAATTTCTGGGTGTTTCTAGGGACAGACAAAAATGCTTTGCACTCAAAAAAAGGCAATTATAAAAAGATATTAACCCCAATAACTTAGACTTGAAAAATCAGCATTGAATTAATGAATTTTTAACGTCATCAAAAAGCTACAGTAGTCGACATTAAAACAATTTCATTTCATAGATTCCCTTAACAAAAAACCGAACAAAAAGAGCAGCTAAAAAACACGATCATAAAATGCAAAAATTTATTAAAATCCAAAGTTTTGAAACAATCATCAGAAAACCCCAAAAACCAATGAAATATTAAAACATTTACAACTACATATTTTCTTTTTTTTAATATTTTCGATTTTCGAAAATGGACTGGTCAAGCTGACATACTGCCTCCCCGTGGCGCCCCTGGATAGCCCCTACAGCACCCGCTTAGAGGTGAACCAAAGTGTGCAGCGAATCCCCTCTGTCCAGGGGTCTAAACCAGGACCCGGTCCTCCAGGTTTCGGGGGTTGTGCGTGGGGTTAACTTCCCTACCGTGTAAAAACACACTAGTTTCGACACAACAACAAAGAATAACTTTGTTGGTTGAGGCCCAGGTTCACCACGGACTGTAGCGCCAAAAGAAGAAGAAGAAGAATATATTCGATTGCTAATGAAGTATTTTATACAATTTTACGACTACTATAAAATTTAAATTTAAATGTTTATCTGCAAATCGAAAAAAAAGAACAAAAATTAGAAATAAATTCAAACTCAGCCATATTTTGAGCCAAACTATTCATGTTTATTTGAGTGTTTAATTTTCATATAAATATTATTTTAAATTGAAATTAACAATGCGAAACGTTTAATGCTCGTATAATGAACGCGACAAGGTTGTACGAAGATTTGATTTGTTGAGCATTTTGTCTTCGAAAAGGACAAAAACACATTTAATAATAAAAAATATCTGAAAAATTTGGATATTTTGTAGCTATTTAATGTCATTTTAAATTAAAAACAATTGTAATTAATTGGCGCAAAATTCTTAATTTGTTAATAATTCAACCGCTTCAATAACAGGTTCTTCAAAAAAGCGCAGTAAGAGCGCAGTAATTTTTCGCACAGTTTCAATAACTGAGTCCTTGTCCCTTATGCGGGAAACACAGCGTTTAAGACGTTGTTGTGCTGTAAACCAACATGAGTTTAAGAGGGCAGCTGTTATTAATTGCATGTTCATATACTGTGTCTGCATGTTTCCATACAAAACTACGCCTAAAATTATGCTATATGTTGTCGTAACTGTAACTTAAGTAACATCAATTTGGATCTGAAGGCAAATTTCCATATTCTTAGGACTACAATATTTTTTAGAACACTTTCGAGCTGTGATTGGACTAGTATCGCCCGATTATCTGTGTGTCACATAAAGGTAAAGATTACTTAACAAACCTGTAGCCTGATTTACAAGTAAAATTTTCCTTTAAGGACAACGATCTCTAGCACTTTGTTATCCAGTTCCTTTAATTAATCTCCTCCAGCAGTCCGGCAACTTTCAACTAAGACTCCAGCACCTCAACAACTGAGATCTCTGTCATTGAACATTTTCGTCGTGCTATTTAAGTTTCAACCAGAGACAGCAAATTTCTGCTAAGACTCAGGCATCTCAAACATAATCTGTGCAGGGTGTTTAGTGAACAAAATACTCTGCGATCTACACTCTGCCGATTAGTTTTTGGTAAAGGGCTGGGGAGGAAAACAAAATCATAACATCATGTATTATCTCTTTCCAATGTAGGTACACCCTTGAAAGGCGTCAAAGTTCTGGAAACACTGAGAGTGTCATACAAATTTAATGCAAATTATGTTAAATGCTACTCTCTTTCAAATATGGTGTAACGTTCTATACAAGTTTGATATATAAAATTTTTACACTTTGTCACATCATGGCATAAATATTATTTGCAATTAAGATGGACGCTTTTTCAAATGCGGCAGAAAGTTCTATATAAGTTCGATATATAAAATTTTGACACTTTGTCACATCACGTCATAACTAAACTAAACTAAACTTAAAATTGAACTTTACTTTCTTTCAAATATGGCAAGATACTCTATATAAGTTCGAAACATACAATTTTTACACTTTGTCACGTGACGCCATAATTTGCAGTTCATTTTTTTACAGAAAATACAATGGCAAACAGTTTGTTGTGAGTAAAAATACTGTGCAAGCTGAAAAGCGAATATGGCATAAAAAAATCATTAAGGCAACTTATCGCAAAATATTCTTTCCATTATTCAGTAGTATTATAAAACCGCCGATGTAACTATTGCCATTACGCAGCGAACATCTAGTTACTATCACTGATTAGAACACTTTAGTCAATAATAGAAAACCAAAATGCTCAGACAATTAACAGTTTGATAGAAGACGGTAGACGGAAGACGCTGAGGCGTGACCAAAACGCGCAGCGGGAGTTTTCCACGAGTAATTCAAAATGCCAGAGTATTGTAAGTTTTTGGTTTTTATTGGTGCGCTGAAAAACACTCGTATTTGCAGGAAATCCCACAACAACTATCTATCTGTATCTATTTGTAAAAGGACCATCTGGTGAATTGCTAGCGAATCTAATTGTCGATATAAATAAATGATCATCCAAAATAAAAATAAGTTAAGCTCCCTTAGAAACAAAGCAAAAATTCCTAAAAAAAAACAACGAAAAGTAAAACTTAAACTCCAAAACGAACATAATTTATTTAATCTGGTTGCAGAGTTACATGAAATAGCGCCTTCGGACAAACAACCATAAAAATGTTGACATAAATTCAATTTGATTTATGATTGCATTTAAAACGCAATAAATGCACAATGCAACATAAAAAGAGATTAAAGTCGCAAAATGCAGCAACCCCAGAGCTGCAAACAAAAACTGAAAAATAAATTTCAAATATACTACAGAAAAAAGAGAGAAAAAAAAATAAACAAAATGGACTTGAGAGGAAGGAAAAACAGACAGACAGACAGCAGATATGCAACATGAAGTGGCCTGTAGAAAAGACTTAATGTACAATTTTTGGACAGTTACTGTGGTCACACATAAAACAACCATGTCAGAGAGTTATAAAACACACTACTTGTTGTTATTGCTGTTGTCTTAGTTGATGTTGTTGTTGCCGGCTGGGTAAGTGACATGACACAGACATCGTGCAATGCATAAGTGAAAATGTTGCATGCAGCAGTTGTCATGATACAATATGAATGTTCCTATTAAAATGCTGTTTGTTTTGTTGTAGGAGCCATGTATTTAGTTATTTCGTGGCTGTAAATATTGTTGTAGTTGCTGATGTAGCTGGTGTGTTTTATACAACTTTTTGTTCCTATCGCTCTTGTTGTTGCCTCCGTTACTGTTCGTTCCTGTTCATATGGTTTGTAGCCTTGAGTCATTCATCTTTTAAGTGATTTAAGTGAAACGTCGAAAGATGCTACAACAAGCAAGCGGCAATAGTTTAATTTCCAATACGATCCCAGCAAAGCCAAGATTTATTAAAACATGTACTCCACTTTTTTTTCTCCCCTCTTCTTTTAAATACTCACTCTTAATCAATGCACTAACGCCCGTTGCTACAATGCAGCAGTAACGCTACAGCCGAGGCACCACCTTCAAACAGGTATGAATAAATTCTGGTCATTAAGTTTTCCTTTGCTTTTATTTCCAAGCTGTTAAACAAACATGAATTAGCACCGTTGTTGCGTGGTTAAGTGCTACACTTTCTTTAAATAGATGGACGGAAATTTGTTTTGTTGAACAACTTTTTACAGTAAAAGCAGACCCGGTGCTGTGCTACACTCCCAGCACAGCTCAAGCAAAGTTTCAGGCGTTTAGTAACACTAAATTGAAATGTACTAAGCGGTAGTGTTCTAAAAAGTACTTTTTTCATATGTACTTTTTTGACACATAATTGTAGTAACAGCTACTTTTATAATAGGCGAACTTTTTTAAACGCACTATTTTAAAAATGTGGTTTTTTCAAATAGTAATTTTTTGAAAGGTACTTTTCCAATAAATATTTTCTCAAAATGTTCTTTTTTCAAAAGGTACATTTTTCAGAACTACTTTTCATAACTAAATTTTTTCAATATGTACTTTTTTCAAAGGTACTTTTTTCTAAAATGTACTTTCGTCGAAAGGTTCTCATTTCAAGAGATATTTTTTTCAAAATCTACTTTTTCCAAAAGGTATTTTCTTTAAAGCATTTTTCAACACGTATTTTTGAAAGGTACTAATCTTGAAAGGTACTTTTACTAAAAAATATTTTTTTAAAAGGTACTTTTTTAAAATGTACACATTTTTTGAAAGATAGTTTTTTCAAAATGTACTTTTTTCAAAGGTAATTTTTTTCAAAATGTACTTTCTTCAAAAGGTTCAAAAGTTACTTTCTTCAAAACATTTTTCTTTCAAAGGTGTTTTTCAAAACGTATTTTTTGAAAGTGTACTTTTTTAAAAGGTACTAAATTTGAAAGGTACTTTTATTAAAAAGAATTTTTTTGAAATGTGCTTTTTTTTTAATTTGCATTTTATTAAATGTACTTTTAATAATTTAAATTTGTTATTAAAAACTACCTTTTTAAAAGTTATTTTTTTAAAGCAATTTTTTTAAAGATATTTCTTGTTTTAAATGCTTTTTTTGTAAAGCAACTTTTTTAAAGTCACTCTTTCAAAAGTTATAATAATAGAGCAATTTTTCTTAAAAGTTCAAATATTTTGAAAGCTATTTATATTTTTTTTTTAATATATTAAGTTGTTTTTAAAAATTACTGTTTTTGAGGACTCCTTTAAAATTTACCTTTTTCAAGAAATACAATACTTTTTTTCAAGTTCTTATTTTAAGGATTCTTTGTTGGTCCCAATTTCCAATAGATACTCTTTTATAAAAGTTATGAACTTTTTAAAATAGTTTCCGTTATTTAAATGCATTTTCTTTTTAACGATACCGTTCAAGAAGTGTAGAATTTTTTAAACTAATATTCTTCAAACGAACCTTTTTTAGAGAAATATTTTTGGAAAATAGTCCTGTTTTTAAAAAATTGCCTTGGCTTGCATCGACTAACTTCTAGAAGTCATTATATTTAAGTGTATTGTAAAATTAACACTTTTATCTCACGTGGTGTAGCGTGTTATTGTGTCCTCACAAATAATAAAAACCCCTTAAAACTTTAGCCGTCATCTTTATCATCGTCATCGTCATCAACATCGTTCATCTGTTCTTGAATGTTCGTTCAGCTGCTGCTGCTGTTGTTGTTGTTGTTGTCGTTTTTACTGGTTATTGCTCAAGCTTTTAAACAACTTTTTCCGACCATTTCTTTCTTCGCTTTTGGGCCGCATTATTGCCTGCAAATTGTTAAGCTTAAGTCCGATTAAAAGTTCTTTCAATTTATGCGATAAATATGTTAATGTTGACATATAAAATGCAACCATACTGTTCGCTGTTAATACACTACTGTTGTTATTAGTGCCCCTGTTGCTGTTGCCGCTGCTGCTGCCGTTGTTGCTGTTGCTGTTGCTGTTCCCGACGTTGCAGCTATTGATATTTGCTTGCCGTAGCTGTTGTTGTTATATTTGTTTCTGCAACTTTTTTCCTTTCTGCAATAAATAGTTTACCAATCCTTTGGACATTTTATTGCCTGTCATCTGTAAATGCTTTTCCCGAAAGGTGCAATTTATATGCACCATGTGTTTGGGCTGTTTGGCATGCCATGGCATGACATTGCATGCAATGTTCATGCACAAATGTGATGCATGTCTAAAACTGCAATTTTTAACAATGATTAAGACATAATCTCATTCATGTAAGACAGTTAATTTTGGCTTAAGTTCTTTTTTCTGTGGCAGCCGTTTGTGACATGCAAGCAAAAGCGTATGTACTAATATAAAGTTTTTCCGCATGTATTTTTAAGCTGAAAATAAGTAAAAATAAATGTTTATGCCTAAAACCTTTTAAAAGTTTAATTAAGAACTAATTCTGATTTCAAATGAAGTTCGCTCTTAAGAACTGCAAAAGAAAAAAATATAACAATAATGATAATGATATAACGAAAGCCAAAGAACAAAATTAATTAAGGGCAGAGGTTCCCAGCATTTGTTTGGTGAAAGGAAGAAGTAATCAGGTTTTGTGGAAATAATTTTTTTTTTATTAACAATAAACATGTACTTATTATGAGGCTCCGGAGTGATATGATTGCAAAAGCTCTATTTCTTAAGCCTAATGAGATGTTATGCATCTTTTGACATCCTGTGTTTAGAGCAAGAGGAACTCAATCTTCATCAGAACTCAACAAATCCTAATTCATAGAGAAACAGAGTTAAACCAAATAGAAGAAGAATAAGAAGGGTTTTAAGGAAATAAAGTCATATATTTTTATAAAACAAAATAAACCAATAATATATATTTTTAAGTTAAAATATCACTATTAGCGAATTGTGTACCGATTTGTGTCGCATTTCAGATTCGGAGTCACAAATGTGACTCCGCACAATTTTTTATTTGTTTTTAATCTGACAATATGTGCGGAATCTATTATTCATATATATTCAAACACTAAATAGTATATTTGTACTGTTAAGCATTATAAAACAATATAGTTGTTACGATTTAACCATCCCTGGTATGAAAAATATTTGTTCACATAACAACATTTTTAATATATTTTACATTAGCCTTTAAATTTTTGAGAGTCGTCCACTGCCAAAACGCAACTCTGTCTAACGACAAACACATATGATTTAATTTGCAGGGTGACCACGTTGTACCGATTATTGCGGTAATTTGGCCAATATTAAGCCAACAAAAAATGTCACTGAAATTATATTACGAAATGTTTTCAAATGTGTGCCACTGTGGCTCAATAAAAATTATAGCCGACTGTTATATTTTTAACTTAAATTTAAAAAATATTTAACATGTTTTTTAAACAATAAGTCTATACCGGAGTTGTCCGTTTTTTTAAGGCTAGTCCATTGCAAACGTGCAACTGGGTTTGTCGACAAGCAAATTCACCAAAAATATACGATTTAATGTGCGCATTAAAGCACGATAGTGTGACCGCATTGTGCTGATTATTGTAGGAATTATGGAAATGTTTTTCATCAGTTTTTCGAAAACATTTCTAAATATTAAGTTCACTAATAATTTTTTACTCAATTAAGCAAAAATTACTAAATTAATGCTGATTTAAAGCAGTTGCCAATCATTTTTCTAGTTCCTTTCTATGACAATTCTAAGCCACAACTTTTTACTTGTGCTCGGAATTCATTTGCATTAACCCAGTTTCAGTTAAAGTTTGCAATCAATTAATTGCATTGCTTTTGGTTTTTCTTAATCTAATTTGATTTATTTAGTGCAGTTGCTTGTTATCAATAAATTCCATTTGCTTCTATTACAAAATATTAGAAGATTTATTAGCATAATATAATTTCCTCATACGGGCACTTGTTAAGACTTTGACAATCATCTTTCGGCAATAATATTCAACAAATACAAATGTTAAGAGTATAAATATATTTTGTATGGATTTACAAACTTACTTCCGAACTGGGAAGTTTAATGACTGGTGATAGCACAAGAACTAAGATTTTCTATATAGTGATTTAATTCATCCGAACTACACAGAAAAAAATATTTATAAAAATTAATTTTATTTTTAATGTTTGTTTGATAAAATAGTGATTTATTGTATATTTACATATATTTGAGTCAGAATTGAAACTGAATTGAATTTTGGAAAAAAAAAATTATCTTGTGAAAAAACCGCTACAAAATTGTTGTTTGAATCCCCAAGTTTGTTTTATTCAAGCAAATTTTGTTCGCTGATACAGCAAATTCCATTGTTGAATATGAAATTTTTTTCCGAGTTTCAGTTTCACTGGCTAAATAATCGCATAAGACCGGCTTTTGCGCCTATAAATTATACTTTATTTTGTAAAATAAATAGCGTCCTAAAGATGAATCATTTCAATTACGAGTACGATACGATTTTCTAATTCATGTAGGAGCAATTTTGTGGTATTATTTAAAATCGCTTTTCATAAATATAAATATATAGTTTTTGACTATATTTCAAATCATATTTTAAAACGCTTTTCAATTTATGTATGAAACCTTTTAAAATTATTTTTTTTATCGTTTCTAGAATCACACTTATTCCTTAAATTTGCCCAAAAAATATTTCATTAAAGAAACTTTTATCATTATATTTTTGTACAATATATATTTTCCTACTGTATCGTCGTTATATGAGCATATGGACGAATCATGAGTGAATCTTATTTCAAATCACCCCAAACAATAATATAGGTGGCATATTTATTTCCTTTAAAATAATTGACCCGGTGGCGATCATAAAACCCTCGGTTAGCTGCGCAGGTACAAACAATTGAGCTGGCAGCTCGAAATTCCAAAAGTACATCAGTCCTTAAACGGGGTTGCTCGATATACCACACCATAAATTATGCAATTTCTTTATTATTGATGATGAGCCTGTTCGTAAATGTAGCAGCTGATACGCTCCTTCGCTTAATTAGTGATGCTCATGCAAATCAGCTGTTGCATTAAAAGCTGGCTAAATTTATAATTGATTTTATTTGAGAATCAGATAAAACCAAAAATTAAATAAAATTGTGCCACTTTGGAATGAACAAAAATAAAATAAATCAAATAATCACTAATGCATTTTACCCGCCATTTTATTTATGCGCGTTTTATATATTTCACACCTACTATTTTAGTGAGGCCAAGTATTTCCTTTCTCATCAAATGCAACGCAGTGATGCATTTCTGCACCGGCCCCTAATTGAATTTATAAAATTAGCCAGCCACTATAATATCTTGATAACTTTTAAACACTGTACAGCAACCATAAAAAAACTCTTTAACATTTTTAATTAAATTTAATTTCCCTGAATTATGCCGACCCTTTTTTAACACATTTTTGTATATGTACATATATAGTTTTTTGCAACAATTTCTTGCTCAGTTGCTTGGCAATGAAATTTAATTAAATAATTATAGAAATAAAATTGTTATAAAAATAAATTAACTCCAACAAGTAACAATTTTCACATAAATTTCATGTTTATAGATCATCAAAAGGTTCTTGGCATTTGCAGTACGTGTAAAGACCGACTGCATGCAAAGTTTACTCCTTTTTTAAGAGTCAAATTATGGCAAACTATAAAATTTAAGTGTAAATTTAAATTGAATTTTTATATCTTCAGCACATGATACAGTCTCGCATATTATTGGCCATAAAATTCAACGTAGTTTGTCTAAGTATAACTTGAAATATGCATGTGAAGACTGGCAAAATAAACTAATCATGTAAATTTTTTTTTTTTGTTTCTTCCATTAAACGTTTATTATCAATATACGAATAAGCACACGAACACACACACACACACACACACACACATACACACATACACACACATGGACATGTTGCATCACATCAAGTCATGGGCTGGCAACGTTGGCTGTGCCGGGACATACACAGATGCTATTGCAAGTAAGTGTATTATTAAGTAATTTGATTTTTAATGCAGTTTCATTTAATATGCGATGTTTGAGTGCACAAAATACTGTTTTCTGACGTTAATGTTGTCTTATGTTCAATTTAAATAATTTTATTAAGTCTAATGATGAAAATATACGTTATTAAAATTTAACTTGCCAAGATGTTGTTGTTAGTACATGACTTGATGTTTATGTTTATTGCCAGCATTTTGCAAATGATAAGCAAATTCATTCCGCTTGGCAGTTAAGTAGAAGATTCAAAGTGTCTGAAAAAGACTGCCTACATTGTGACACATATTGTTCGAGTCAAATATATGAATATTACCAGGCCTATTTTGAACATAGTGAACAAAGTGAGCCTTGTAGCAAAATTCTAGCAAACAAATTATCAGCCTTCATACTGGTGCTGTTCTGGAAAATTAGTGCATTTGTTTAATTAAAATCACCCTGTGTGTTCTTACACTATGGTAACATTGTTGAGAGAATGGGTGTTTTTAAACGAGAGAACACAAAAACAAAAAAGGCATTGCAATTTTTAAAATTGTGGCAAAGAGCTTGACAGTTTGTACTTTTCTGAGCTTAATTTTACTAAGACAATTTTTTTTTTTTAAATTTATATTATTTTTATTTTAGAGATTTATTAAGAATATGACAAAAAAAAGTGCTTTAAATTTAATTTGAAACGCAAACGTTAATAGAAATGGCAGACTATACACGAAACAATACAAACTGCTCGCTTACGCCGACGATATTGACATCATGGGACTGATCGCTGGTAGCAGTAACTGCCATCTTGGGGAAAGTCGAGAGAGAATCTGGCAAAGTAGGTGTGGCTGTAAACGGGTATAAAACCAGACTCGGGCAGGCAGTGGAAGTTGGAAACTACAACTTTGAAGTAGTTCGCGATTTTATGTACCTCGATACTGCCGTTAAGAGGACTAATAGTATAGGCAATGAGATAAGAAGAAGAATAGATAGATGTTTCTTTGGTCTAAGTAAGCAGTTTAAGAACAAAACAACTTCTCAACAGACGCTGGTACTACCTGGCTTGGTATATGATTTCAGAAGCATGAGTACTTGCTAAAGCAGATGAGGCAATACTTGAAGTCTTCGAGGGTAACAGTCTGGGATGACGCAGAATATCGGTGTCGCATGAATCAGGTCATGTCGTAAGAATGGATAAAACTGCTCCAGCGAAAATCTCATTTGAATATAAATCAGGTGGCGGTGCACGCACAAAGGGAAGACCAAAGCTCCTATTGGAAAGACCAGGTGTGAGGAGGACATCTCCAAACTTGGTGTCAGAAATGGGAAAAGAAGTGCGGAAGACTGACGAGATGCTGGGCAATGTATTGTACGTTCGGCTAGTGGAACAAATTCTACATAAAAGCCATTGAAGAAGGGATTCCATTTGTACTATAATATAACAGAAAAAAAATCAGTATTGAATATATATAAACTATTGACATATGAAACAAATTAAGGTTACATCGTTTTCGACACAACACAATTACAATTTTGTTGATAAATGACTTGATATGAAAAAATTTAGTGAATTCAGTAAATCTTTTGTTAGGACTGCAAAAATAATGCAAAATAATGATTTGCCATATAAAATTAATAAGACTGGGTAGATTCCGTACTTTTCAAGTTTGAAGAGCACTACAAAACAAAGTACAATTGTAGCAATTTTGCCATCCCTGCTATGAACATAAAATGCTTGATATTTGCCGGCCACATTCTATGACAATTTTTGTTTGCAACTTATATAGAAAATGTGTTCACAATGCAGTAGTATTAAATAATTTAAGTTACATTTTTCTCTATTTTTTAAGTCCGTTGGCGTTTTAATATTTTGAAATATTTTGATAGAAATTAGGAAAAATATTTTATCAATTAAATAAATCTTTATCAATCCAAATTTTCTGGCCACGTTTTTTCTAACATTTTGTACAAACAAAAAGACAATTTGAAGTCGGCAACTTTGAAAACTAAAATTTGACTTATTGGGGCCAACATAATTTTTGAGAGGCATGTCACCACCACTCCTGCAAAAAGACTTCACTTACATACATACAATATTTTAAAATTTATTTATGTTATTCGAATCCAGTTGTAATTAAAATTTGCCATTCATTTGCTGACACGTGACACCTCAGGTAAATGCCAGCAAACAACTCGAATAAACGTTTGCCGTTTTATTAGAGTAAGAATTTTTCAAATTGTAAGACTCTATAGATTAATCTGTCACAGCTACTGCTGTTACGTGTCATAAATTTGAATATCATGACTGAAACTAAACACCCGTGTATATTTTTAAATTAAAATATATGTACATACCTATAGCATACAGATATATTTTTGCAATAGCTAAACAACTTTTGTTAGAGGTATTGGTGGTTTTATCGCATACAAAAACCACTTGTCATTTAAAGTGAAGAAAGAAAAAGAGAAAAATTGAAAACTGTGTGATGTTCCCCATAGATAAGAACAGCTGAAATATTATCAGGCTCGTACGAGTGGTCTTAATTTTATGTTGTCTGTTAATTTACAACAACAACAACAGCAACAACAACAGCAACAACATTGTGGCACTAACCAACTTTCGCCAATTTGTTAAAAATTCAAAAAATGCTAATTTATTTGCCCTGCCAATATGATTTTTTCCTCGTTTCTCTTTTTGTCATTTTCTACGTCTACATGTAATTCGCCATTTAGAAGGCGACTTTTGTTCAACATTCATTACAGAAAAGATATACATAAAAAAGATATACGGGCAAAAGTAAAAAAAAAAAATTGAGCTGCTGTCAAATCAACAATTTCAGCAATTTCAACAATATTCATATTACGACCAGCAACAGGCCAGCGTCAACCAGCGGTTACAATTTAATGTGCCGCAGCTATAACAACATTTTTTTATGATGCCCAGCGGCATGTTAAAATTGAAAAACGCATTTGCGTGATAAATTGCAATATTTAACACTCTGCTCAAAAAGCCGCGCTTAAAGCCTTGAGAGTTCTGTATTTCTGTTTGGCTATTTTTTTTTTTTTTTTTTTTATTTGTACAATAGCAGTTAGTCATTGTATTGCCGGTTTGCAGCTACAACATCCACCAGAACAATATTCGCAATGAAAACTAGCCAAGGAAAAACTAAAACTGCACATCCGTGAATGCAGCGGAATCAAAATCACTAACTATTTTTAGGGTGGGCCGTTCGAAGCTTTTGCAAATCGATTTTCTCCGTGGACATATTTTGGAAAGCCAGAGCAGAAGATGTTGCGTCTGTTTGAAAAATAAAGTAAATTTTTTTCCCATATTCGATTATGGTTCTTTTTTATGTTGTCATATTCATCTCGATCACTGAACCTGTCTAATTTGTTTGTGAGAGGCCTAAAAGTTAGATGTGTTTTACGTGTTTGACGATTTTCTGCTTTAGTAAAGAATGAATCAAAGAACTTAAATGAAATTTTGAGCAAAAAATGCCATTAAATGGTCAAAAGCACTTGAAATGTTATCATTCAAAAATATTTTTAGATATGGTGCCATCTTTTCAAGGAAGTTCGAGAAGACCTCTGAAGGAAATATTTAATAAAAAGTGAAAAAATTTGTTGTGGAAGATTTACAGATTAGTGGGATGCCGGCCTATCGATTGGTTTATGTCATGCAATTTTTATCGCTATTTCGTGAATATGATTTTATGCCATTTAATTCCTTCTATTTCATACACCTCCCCAGAAGGAGAGAAATGACTAGGCTCCTGAGTTGGTAGCCCGAAATCCACAAGGAACATCAGACCTTAAACCAGAGTCGCCTGTAAATTCCCCTCAATCTAATTCCTTGCATTAAAAACAGACCTGTCGTAAGGCAAGGCAACAGCTTCCTCGAACATTTTCATCTTCCTGAGTCTTTAAGTTGAAACTACAGCCTGGTTTCTGGGCCTGGGGATGATCGGTCCCCGTTCTGCCAATTGACCTTTGGTGGAGGCTTCAGAAGAACATGAATAACGAAAGTCATACCTGAACTTCCTAGAGTTTTGGTTGCTGTGCCAACTGAGGGACCCCTTTCGCTCTATTCCCGAAAACAGAGGGCCTTGACTGGCTGTGAAATTGTCAGGGCAGGTTAAGCGCTGCCAAGTGTGTGACAGTAAAATCCGTTCCTTAACATCAAAATTTTAACCAAAAAAAAACCCCGTAATTTGTTGGCCAAACGCAACACTGTAATCATGGTCCAGCCAACGCATTGAACAGACGTGACTTTTTGAAAAAAGCTTCGTTTATTTTGAAAAAGGTTTCATTTAATTTGCAAAAGTTTTCATTTTATTTGATAAAGGTTTAATTTAAACTGAAAATGATAAGTCTCACCATCTGATTCGCACAAGACTGAATGTTGAATCAGTAAATTCTTCTGTATAGATAATTATAACCTGGATCCATTCGTCCAAACGCAAGTAGATTTGTAACTTGAGAGAGATTCTCTCTTAATCTTAAGAGATTTCGGGATGCAGTAATCAGATTTGGCACCGTGCCCATGATTTGTAAAACTTTAGTAACAATTTAAAATTAATTTTTTTTTTTGCTTTCCGTAATAGTTTGTAGCAGCATTTTAATATAATTCTTTTTGCTTTATCTTTTTTAATTCGTTTCTAATACAGTTTGACTTATAATCCAGCAATTTCAATTTCTATTCAACAATTCAGGTACGGCCAATTACAGTGATATCGATAAGTATTTATTGTGTCACCTTTAATGGAAATTTCGAAAATATTTTTGCGCTAAATTTTAAAACAAAAGATCTCTGCCTTAAGCCCTTCATTTATTGATAGAAAGAAACGTTAAATGTTAAAAAAAGAGCGAGCGATAAAAATTGTTAGCAAAACATTTATTTTTTGTTTATTTTATTAAGTGCTGTCAACTTTTTGTTCATAAGAAACCGCAAAATCGAACAGACGAAAGCGGTAAATTGGTGAATTTGCTCATAAATCGTACATTAATCAAAACTTTTAGTGCTTCAAGCTGGAAATGTCAATTTTAATTTGAAAAATGTTAATATATATATTTTTTTTTTTTTGACTTTAGTAAAGTTTTGACAGGTTGTCATTTTTTTAAATATATTTGAAGTGTTTGCATTTGATAAATTTTCCTATTACACTATATAAGTTGTGTTCTCCAAAAATTTTAACAATGAACAAATAAATTGGAGTCATAAGGGCTGTAGGCAAGTGCCATCATACATTTGAATATTACAAGAAAAATTTATATATTTATTTAAATTATAAACAATTTAATTATTTTACTATTGATTAGTTCATGTTTAGGATTTTTAATGCTGGAAAATAAGCAAATAAAATTAAAATCGTTGCTGGTATTTGTGCATTCAAAGTCATAAGAAATTCTGCCAGAATTCCAAATAAAGGACGATTGTAATTGGATAAATTTTCTGGGCGTTTTATAAAGAAACTGTTTGCGTTGTCAATTTAAATGCCTTAAAAAAGTTTTTCAACCTAAAATTACACTTTTTTCTATCCCGGTCTTAGCTTGGACCCCGATGTTTCATACTTTGCGGTAGCACGGTCCACCCTAAGTCCAACCACGCATATGGATTTACGTACTAAACATAAATTTTATTGCTCTCATTGAGCTTAATGTTAGTGTATGGGTATGGTATGAGTGAGTGAGTGAGTGAGTGAGTGAGTAAGTGAGTGAGTGTTTGTATTAATTTGCACGCAAGTGTGTAAGTATGGGTATGTGGCGAAATGTTATGCGTGCCTTAAATACATATAGAGCTAGTTAGTTGCATGCCTCTTGCGGTAAAGTCATCCAGTCAGGCAACAGCAAACAATAACAGCAACGATAGTAACAATCATGACTATTTTTTTTTTTTTTTGTTTGTTTTGTTTCTGCTAGCAACAACAGCAAATAACAACAATTACAACAACAACAACACGAGCTACAACAACAATACCAACTTAAGTTAAACATAAATTTTGTTGGCAATATAAGTTACATGCCGTGTTTAATGGCATAATTTAAAGCTGCAAATTTTGTCATAAATTTTCAAAATGATTACCACAAGAGTGGTCTGTAATGTTCAATTGATATATGAAGTAGTAGTGAACTGTAATAGCGTGCTGGTGAAAATGGCACGACAAACCAAAAAAAAACAGGAAAACAAAGTGAAAAAAAAAAGAAACGAGAAAATAAAATATCACTCATACAGGCGCGTTTTGAACGCGCAAATGTTTTATAAATACGAGCACAACTCACGCAAATAATGTAATTTGTTATGTAAATAAGAATTTAATGCTAAATGATGACACTTTTATTTCGTAAATTTTTATCACAATGACATAAAGCGAACAAGTCAAAGAGTAATTTAAATGTTTTGGCAGTATTTCGGACACTTTAGAGTCTAGAAGATTAAAGCTGTGTTTCAGGCAAATGCCTGTTTACTTTAAAGCGCACTATAATGCTTGTGTGTGTGTGTGTTTGTTCACGAAATTTTCTCTCTTTCAACATTTTTGCTATTAATTTACCAGGAATAAAGAAATTTTTTTAATATCAATGCAAAATTAATTCTTCTTCTTCTTCATCTTTTGGCGCTACAGTCCGTGGTGAACCTGGGCCTCAACCAACAAAGTTTTCCAGCTGGCACGGTCTTTAGCCAGCGTTCTCCAATTTTGCACACCAAGTTGGTTGAGGTCCCTCTCCACTTGTGTGCGCCATCGGTTCCGTGGGCGTCCTCTACTGCGTTGTCCCACAGGTTCGGAATCGAAGATTCTACGGGTCGGAGCAGTATTCTCCATGCGCTCTACATGGCCCAACCATCTTAGCCGTTGGATCCGTAGGCGCCTGGTTAGGCTCATGTCGCTGTACAACCCGTACAGTTCATGATTGAATCTTCTTCTCCAGAAACCATCAACGCAAACAGGGCCGAAGATTGAACGCAGAACTTTTCTCTCGAAAATACCAAGGACTTCCTCATCCGCCTTCGACACCGTCCATGCTTCTGCGCCATAAAGAAGTACAGGGATTATCAAAGTGGTATATAGTGTCAACTTGGTTTTTCGAGAAAGGGCCTTACTACTCAATTGCCTCTTGAGCCCAAAGAAACAGCGATTGGCAAGAGTTATTCTGCGTTTGATCTCGGTACTGATGTTGTTCATACTGTTGACTTGGGAGCCAAGGTAGACGAAGTCCTTCACTACCTCGAAGTTATAGCTGCCTATGGTGATGTTCGGGCCCAGTCGTCGGTGTTGCGCGTCCTTTTTTGATGACAGCATATACTTCGTTTTGCCCTCGTTCACCGCTAGACCCATTTTGGCCGCCTCCGTTGAAATACCAGCAAACGCTTCAGTGACGGCTCGCTGTGTTCGACCAATCACGTCAATGTCGTCAGCGTATGCTAGCAGTTGCACGGACTTTTGGAAGATCGTGCCTCTGTTGTTGGCGTGTGAGTTTTGCACGATCTTCTCAAGAATTATGTTAAAAAAGTCACATGACAGTGCGTCGCCTTGTCTAAATCCCCTTCTGACATTGAAGGTCTCGGTGAATTCGTTACCGACCTTGATGGAGCAGCGAGAGTTCTCCATCGTCATCCTACACAGCCTGACGAGTTTAGTAGGAATGTCAAAACTAGACATGGCTTCGTATAGCTCGTCCCTATACACACTGTCATATGCGGCCTTAAAATCAACGAATAGGTGGTGGGTGTCGATTTGCATTTCTTGGGTCTTTTCCAAAATTAATTATATTTATTAAATTTGTTTGCATTAATAAATTCTAGCAATTAACTTTTTAATTGCAATGATTAAAACTTTAATTACTCTTATTATATGTTGGCTTATTTAAGACAAAAGTTAGAAATTTTCTCTCTTTGCACATTTTTGTTAAGTATTAATATTTTCGATACACAATAAATGAAAAATTGTTTATATTCACAATTCATCCCCTCATCCGCACCAATAAATTTTTTATTTTAAGAAATTTTTGACTTGAATTAATATTATAAATGTACAAGGAATAGAAAGAAATTAGTTATATATATAATTTTATTATTGTTTCCGTTAAACAACATTAATTAAATTTTTAATTGAAAAGATATTTGACTAGTATTAATAATAAATTTTACTTACAATGAATAAAGAAATTTTTAAAGTCAATGAAAAGTGTATTATATTCATTAATTTGTTGTTTGGTATCAAACATAATCTCTATCAATGAATTTGTTAATTGAATTAAATTTTAGTTAGTGTTAATGTTAATGTTATTTTCAAAATCAATGAAAACTTTATAATCTTTTTTTCATTATCAGTACGCCTATACACGCTACGAACAAGTTTTTTAATTGAAATGATTAAAAGTTTAATTACTCCAATGAAATAGTTCATTCATTCATATAAAAAGTTTAACTAAAAATATATTTTAATTTGTTATGTAGTACAATTTCGCTGCCCGCTCAATCCTTTATAGTCATAAGCCAGGTAGCCGACTGCTGCAAACTAGAATCCAACCCAATGTTGTCTCTAATGTTGGTCACCTTCGTAAAGGTGATAAAGTTTTTCTATTTTTACAAGTTCACTAAAATCATGCATTTGCAATGTTTCTAGAAGAAATATAACTCAGCGTTTTTAAGGCTTGAGCTTCACCAAATCTGCGGACACCCGGTTGTGTAGTTTTGTGACCACCCTCGTACCTACATAAACATTTTACTACCTTTCTCTTAACTCACGTTTTTGCATTTATAACTTTATAGCAAAAAAAAAAACCAACTAAGAAATTAACTTCCTTGCAAACACTGTTGTTCAACAACATAATGGCTTAGACGACTTGGTGGCATATTGCGGTTGACCGCATTACAAAATTATGTTCATTTAAAGAGCACAAGCAAAAATGAACACATTTCTGCAAAAATATGTTCAGTGTCAGCATATTTTTAATATCATGTTTATTAAATAAAGCTGAAAATTCTTGACATTGCAACTTAAGCGAACAACGAGATAGAGGAATTGTGGAATAAATTAAAAGCCTAAACAAAGTGTGGCCATTAAAGCCATAAAAGGTAAGATTGTTATTAACTAAATACATACTTCAACATGCTACTGCTCTCCACATACGCTGTTGTTTAGTGTTGTTTATGGCAAGACGAAGGAAAAGAGCGATGGGCCGGCCGGCTACTTGTTAGATGATGTTGCATGTGCCGATATGTGTTTTATAGTGGCCGTAGCCGCGGCCGGTGCGCACAGCCAGCTGAAATTCAAACGATGTTTTTATTTACGATTTGCATGCTAAGGACGTAACGATGATGGCTGCGATAATATTCTGCACTCTTCATACATTTAATTAAAATTATAGTGCATTATCGCATTTATTATTTTTCCCCCTTTTACAATATAATTTCCGCTGGCAAGTTTTATGTGTTAAGGAAACGGATGTTTTATTTTCAATGTTATCTAATAGACAACATTAAGCAAATATGTATGTATGTTGGCAGGTATATTTAAGAATTTATAGCAATTTAATTTTAAATCAAAGCGCGGCATTACTTATTGTGTGCCAGTTAATGGCCACATTTAAGTTGTCAGACTTAAAGTTGATGTGAAAGAAAACGTTTAGACAGAAAGAATACTGGAACCAAAAATTCATTCAAAATATGTCATAGTTTCTAACAAAAGCGTTTTATTGTTATACTCCTAATAAATTTAAGTATAAAATATTTATAAATTTTAACTAGTTTTTTTGACAAATTATTCTTTTAACAAATAACTGAATTTCCTATTTTATAGAATGACGGTTTGGCCATTTCATTTTTCAACATCCATTCATTTTCTTCGTGGCCTAACCGGCCAAATGACTTAAGCCACAAAAAACAAATTTTGCATTTATTTGGTTATTTTCCGTTTGGAAGTTTTTCTATGAAAATTTTATTATAATCTAGAAATGATACATTTAGATTCGCATTAAGTTAAATTTGTGAAAACAAGTGTCGCTTAATTTACTTTAATTTTAATTATTTATTAAAAATTACCCAAATTAAAATTTGGGACATATAAAACTTTAAACAAAAAAAAATTAAAAACAAATAAACTTTAAGAAATTACAGGCAGGACAGACAGGTATGTTTTTGTTCACTGGTAAACGTGCTCCTCATCAGTGTTCATGCGTGGGCATTGCATTTCCCAGTGCTTAGTTGGTTGAAGTTGAATGCTTTAGTCATATTTGCCAAAAATTATTTGTAAAGCTTAAAAAAAAGTAAAAACTTAAAAAGTCGGCTGGTGCAAATGGCCCCAATGTTGTTGAAGACACTGCACTTTGACCAGCTCCTCAGGATCCACTGCCAAGAGAAATGAAAATACCACAAAGAGAATTGGAAAATAAGTCAAAATGAGAGTGTTATTTAGAGGCAGGAAAAATAACGATTGTGCTAAGTTTTGCAAGAGCAAAAAGAAAGAGAGAGCGAGAGACGTAGAAAAGTGAATAAGAAAGAGAAAAAGGGCGATTATGAAAGATCCAGCAAATTACTGCTCCTTATTGAGGAATATTAACTTATTTGGCTTTTATCATTGTTATTTATAAATGAAAAATTGAAGGCAGTGAGTTCCAGGAAGTTGAGCTAAAGTTTCTTCTTCACTTCAACGTCTATAACAGCTTCTACTTCTTTTTAAAAACACTTTTGATAAAAAAAAATTGCTGTGATAAAAACTTAATTTGAATCGAAAATCTTATTATTATCAGAAAATATTATTATTATCAGAAAATAATATTATTATCAGAAACCGTCCATTAGCCGAAACCTTTTCTAAAAATATTTAATAATCAATTTCTTAAGACTTTTAAAGCTGCTGCTTGTGTAAATTATCCTACACGAGAGCCTCCTCCAAAAAAATACTGTATTTTTTTTATAGAAACATTCCTTTCAAAAGGTGTGAAGAAACGTTCAGGTATTCCCCCCCCCCCCCCCCCCCCCCCACACACACAATATTTTAATTAAATCGTAAATTTCTAAGTCGCTTATTAATATAAAATGCTTAAATATTTAAGTTTACAAATTCGCTAAGAGTTTTTAGCCCCGCTTAAGACTTTTGAAATGTGTTTCTCTGTTAACAACTACTCTACAAGACACACTATAAGACAGGCGTAAAGACAACCGAGACAACTAACAACGTAACAGAGAATTAGACAAGCAGATAAAGTTGCAGCCCCAAGATAAAGATAAATAGAAGGCGATATCAAATGGAGGCAAAAAAAAAAAACTACACTTAAACTAAATATGACATAAACATTAAGTGGAACCAAAAGGCTTGTAGGAACGCTAAACGTTGTAAGCGAAACCGAATCAAACAGTGGGCGGCAAAAGTCTGTCAACTACTCAGCTATTATAGCTAAAACTCAGTGGTGAAGAAACTTGAGCAAAAATAATATCGCTTAGCTGAGTTTGTAGTACAGTTGAGGACAGCTTTATTATTTAACATTAACATTTAAGCTTTATTCATACAAATAATTTACAAGCGTGCGGAAACTTTTGCTCTGCAGTGCTCCTCAAGCCGCCTGCAAGATTGAGTTCTGCAGCTCCACGTATTGCCTGTACGTTTGACTTTTAAAATATTGTTACACAAACTGAGTTTTGAAGTGTTACGCCCCAAAATCACATGCTGTGCTGTGACATGATATTCGTGCAATTTTAAGTTTTTGACTATTAAAGTAGAACTGTATTATTATTTAAAAAACAAAACATGCTAAATTATGCATAAATTAATTTTTTCTTTCTGTGTTTTTTTTTTTGCTTGTTTTTAGCTTTAAGGCTGCACTTCTGCATGCCTGAATTGTTTAAATGCGAAATTAACGTGTAAAACTTGTATCTGTATCACACGTAACAAACACGGCTTAATTAATACACTTGGCTTATTTTCTTGTTAAGCTCAACTAAGAGAACAACTTAAGCTTGACTATCGTTATTGTTATTTAATTGTAATTGTTGTGCAGCAAAATAGCCATAAATGTTCATGGTGGTCTTTTCATCGATACAATAAAAATACTTGTTTGGTTTTTAATTTCATTGTAAAATAATATTTCTAGCAGTTGATTTTTCATTTGATTTGTGGAGAAGAAATGTAACTGCCTATAAATTTGAAATTTCAGTTTATCTACGGTGTTAAGTCAAGATCCCATTAACGCTAAACATGATTTTTATCGCACATTTGCAAACATTGTCCCATTAAATGTTTAGAATTACCACAAATTTTCCGGAAAAAATATCTTAATTTACAAAAAAGTAAACTTCGAGAGAATATGACATGTTTTAACGTTTTCACTGTAAAACATTTTGCACCATTGCCCTGAGACTTTCATTGGATGCCGTGTGAGAAAGAAATCTAATGCGAATCGTTGCGAGTGGCAAAAAATCGAATCACATCTCAAATCCAATGAGTGGAAATTAAGCAGCTTGACTAAATCTGCCGTACATTAACGATCACATTAACGGCAGAACCAGCCCTTGATGTTGTCTTAAATTCCAAAATAATAGTAACTTTTGTCGTTCTGTGCTCTTTTTGTAGAAACCCTGCAGATAATTAACAATATTGATCGAACTATAGGGAAATAAATGAGAACTAAGAAAAATCATTGTACATTTTTTATTATTTGAGCCAGAGCCAAACTTAAATATATTTAAAAAAAATACTAAAAATTAGTTCAAAATATTTTTTTTTAATTTTTATTTATTAAAAAACAATTCATATTTCATTAGTTACATACAAATGTAGGCATATGAGTACATTAAAAAAAAACACATATAACTAATAACAAAAATAATCAATAACAAAAAAAATATTTTAGTAAAATATACAATTTATATGTTTTTAACCAACAATTACATCAGTCTGTAGCTGATAAAATTTTGTCCAGACTAAAGTCCAATTTTATATAAAAAATCAATCGCTAAATTTATTTTATATTTTTCACATACAATTTGAGCAAATTTTGTCACTTACAGATGGGCGGGCGGGCAGTCAAACAAATATTATTATTTTTGTAAAATATATCTTAAAATATTATTTTGAATGAAAAATCTTCAAAGTTAAGATAAAATCTTCATTCTGGCATCGCTGATTCACTTCATCGTCGGATATTCTGACAGTTTCTTTGGCTTATATTGGCAAAAACTCAATAATCGTTACAATGCGTTCACGCCCTGGTGCCTGAAGGTAGATTTACACTTTGCAACGTGTTTGTGCAAGAGGTGTATCTACCATGTTGTGCATTTTGACACACACACACACTGCAGCCAACAATTAAACCATAAACGCACCATCAGTTCTGTGCTTAATAGTCGCATTGAATATAGCTGGAAAAACGTGGTTGAGCGGTGAACTAAATGAAGTAACAGCAATTATTATTATTGATGAATTGTTGCATGAAAAGGAGGAAGGAGCAAAAAATAATGTGTTAACAAAATTGGTGTTTAAATTAAGCAAAAGTTTTAAATGAACGACTGTTAAGAGAGCTGAAAAAAAACTAATCAAACGATTATCGAAATTGTGTGCGAATAGATGAGCAAATTCACCTTTTTCTAACGTCAAGCAAAACATTTTTACTAAAGCAATTTTAAAATATTTGTAACAAAATATTTGTAACAAAATGTTTGTAACAAAATGTTTGTAACAAAATATTTGTAACACAATATTTTAAAATGGCTTTTGTTTTGTTTAAAATTGTTATATAAAATATGATTATTATTGCAAAATTATATTCTTAAATTAATTTACGATCACAATCAGTTTATATTCTTTGAAAAGTAAAAAAATTATATTAAAATAAATTCTATAATTTGAATCAACGAAATTTACGTTAAACAGCCATAAATTATATATAAAATTAATTAATTTATTATCAATTAAAAGCAATTTACATTTCTTTAAAACATCCAAGATCCATCCAACATTTTGCAAATATCATTGGAGAATTCTTGAAAAAAAAACATAAGCACTTGTCGTATGATAAATTATATAATTGTTCTTATTACTCATACGTACAATGAACAACACCCCCAGGAAACCCCCAAAGATATGCAACGGTTTTAATGCCCATACAAAATACTCACTTTCGGCTCTGCCATTTCAACTTTTTTAAGGCTAATTTCCACTCGTGGATATCGATCGTATTTGTTCGTTTAAGTGTTGATTTTATTTCCACTGTAAATTAAGCGATCGAACGAAACCTTTCGGCCTCCAGTAACCGACAATAATACTTTTCGTTATTAGTGTCACAAAAATGATCGAAAGGCGTAAATTTATTTTCTCGAGAAAAATAAATTTTCTTTTATATAAGATTTTCTTTAATTGAAGTTTTAGAATGTCTGTTATACAATTTGATGCTAATTCCTGTTGTGATGTTTATGAAACAACAAGTCCATTTACATGTCCATAAGTCCACTTCAAATTTGTTCAAATCCTTGAACGACTGCAGCATAATATAATATATGCCCCAGTTAGTCCTTAGACGGCTACTATAATATTAGAACGAATATCGCAGATTATAGTTCATTTAACTGTGAAATATTGATTCCGAATACCCAGTTGTGTTTGATCGAACATGTTGCAACATGGCTGCAAACAAGCCTTACAATTTTTCATAGAATTTTTTTTTGGCTGCACTCTTCTTCAATCTTACTGACGACAGCAGCATATGGGAAACGAAAGTTCGGATAGTCACCGCCTGCATTCAGAAACAAACAATTATGTCGGAAATTGTAAAAATCTTTGCAGGCAACACGTTGTCTATAACAAGAGCTGTAAACCCAATTTGTACAAGATTGCAGAATTGCTCTTCATAGAACCCTAGAATATATATATATCTTCTTAGAAAAGTAAAACCATTCTGGTTACTTGAGCACTTGGCAAGTGTGAAAACTTTTTATATTACAGGACTTATCGCTAAGATTCTATTAGACGAGCCAAATAGAGATATAACGAAAAAATATTAATACTGCTCCAAAATCAGCGAAAGTTTTATAATTTCGACGTGCTGCTCGTCGAGGGGCCTTGACTTCACTGATGTTGGGTTAATTAATGTTTGACTGTGCATTGTGGAAGGTACATATGTACACGGTACACTTATCTGTCATCAGTTAAATTCTGACATACTCAGCCCTGCAATATAGAATAAAAACATAAAAAAAGCGAAATATTACTCCTTCTTTCTTTTAGACCCCATAACCCAGTTCTGGCAGTCCAATGCCCTGCAATATTTAGAGCTCCAAAAAAATATTGGATAACTTTTCCATTCTATTGCATCGTACTTTCTTCTAAAATCATATTTAAAAGATTGAACTTAAGTTAAGATTCAGCTTCCTCAATTTTTAGTGTTTCAATAATGGAGAAGTCCTGGGTAGCAGCAAGTAGTTCAGATTTCAAAATATTGAACTGAAGCACCAGGCTTCATAAATGCGTACCTTAACACTCCAACAACTTATAATAGAAAATATTTGAAGCGATTAAGTGAGTCGTGTGAAGACCACTTCAGCCGTTTGCTTAGCAGATGAAACAAATCTAATCAAAACGGTGAAAATATGTCACGTTTATGGCTATAAAAGTACGGGCTGTTTTTTTAGAGATATAGAACATTTTGTTTTTACAAAAAGCACAACAAATTCACTGGTATGATTAAAGCTTTAACTCACACCTTTCCAGGCATTTTGTTGGCTAAAAATCAAGTCTGGTATATGACCTTCTCGACTGAGCCTTATGAACGCCATCTTATAGATTCAATTGTGCGCCACTTTCTTGAGCATAAGCACCGCATTTCCTTAATAGTGTGTCGCATTAAGCTGCACCTTTATAACTTAAGCAGACCAATCGACTGGCTCTTGTTCTACCAGCTTCACTGATCGCTCTCCTCCAACCTCTTTTAAAATAAACACATTTTTTATTAATTCTTTTTTCCTGTTTCCACACCAAATGCTTAAATGAAATATTATGGCATATTTCTGAAATGACATTTACAAATGGTGCGCTACAATTGTGCTTAACGGGGCTATTTTGCGTTTTTGTTTTTCTAAAACAATCAGCTTAAACCTGCAGGTTTAACTGCAGTTGTGGCATTTGTTATGCTGTTGACATGTTGCAAGTGTCTTGTAGCAGAAATGAAAATTCATTCAGCTGTTAAACAACATATTATAGATTGTGTGTTATTTCCAAAGCTATTCACGTCTAAAGCACAAAGTTAAATCATAGATTTTGTTAAAAAAAAAAAGAAATACTAAAAATCAAATTGAAATATTACGGCGCTTTATAGCGAATGACAGTTGAGGTTAAAGTTGCTGATTATTTGACAGATTGTTAAGTGTTCTGTTTGCATTAAAAACTTAAAGGAGAACTTATGTGCAAAAAGTGCTTTAGGCAAACGCCTTTAAGATTAACGTAATAAATTGTTTAAAGTTTGTGCTTAAAGAGATAATGGGGGCCATGCAAGGACGGCAACTTTTTCTTTGTAACAATTTGTTGAACAATATTTGGCAAAATTTCAACAACTTCAGAAGTAGAAATTGGTAACAAACAGCTTAAAACAATTGAATATTTGTCAATGTACATACATATATGGTGCACTATGGACAATGAGCCACAAAATATTTATTGGCTGCATTGCAAGAACTTGTAAACAGGGGTTTTAGACTAGTGCGGTTAGATGTTGTTGTTTTGTTGTTTTTTTGGTGGTAGACAGATGTCTTTTGTTTAGTATTCAGTCACTGATAACATGACAACTTTTACGTTTCAGCAGCACTTTCACACGAGAAAATTCTATTAAAGAAATAAGTGTTTATTATTGCAAAATGTGCGCATGTGGCAACCCTTTACAGTCGACTCTGCAACATTTGGCAGTCAAATTAACAATTAAAAATGAAGTATAAGAGACAACAGCAAAATCCACACTTATTTGGTGTGGATTTTGCGTCAGATTTGAACTTTGTTGTGTGTCTTTTTGAAAGCATCACGTTCAACGTCGAGCACTGCCAAATTATGATAATGCATCTACATTTAAATCACTTAAGGTTCCAAAAGAATGATGGACGCCACGACGACCATTCGACATGAAAGATTTGTGGGTATATTTATCTCTCGCAGAGATGACATGAATTTGCCACCAGACTATTTCTTACAGGGTTTCCTGAAGTAAGAGGTCTACGCTACGAGTGAGAAGCCGTGATCAACCAACGCCCTGTAAGACAGTCTTTCTCCATTAAATCAAAAACATTCAAAAAGTGAAAAGTCAAAACTTTTAATCATAAATTTCGCAATATTTTGACATTAAAAAATTTTACTTAATATTTACTCTTTAGTTTTTGTTCTTAATACGTTCTTAACATTCTATTGCAATTTTAGCGTGTCCGTGATTTGTTGACAATTATTTGGTATAAAGAAGAATGGCATCTATTTTAAATACTTCACTGAGATCTTTTTTTTTATAAGCCAGTAGAAGAACGTCATCTTTTGATCTAAAATATCCAATTTAATTTTTTTTCTGTGGCTGCCGACATAAAAATTAGATCTCAGGGATATTAGAATCCTAAAAATACAGATTACATTCGCAAATGCAGCGGTTGTGCATAACGGGCGCATTGCTAAACTTAAAAGTTCATCAAACCTATAAAACACTTGGCATCACCTTCAAATGTCAAGCACTTTTTATGCGTGACAATAATATGGTTGCTGGCGGCATTCATATGGTTTATTAATTACAGAATGGGTGGTCATCACATTCATGTTTTCAGGGGGATGCAGTATTTATGTACATTCCACTTGAACTTTTCCACATTGAGAGTGTCGGGCAAGACTTTTGCAGGAAGTATATTCCATAAACGACGAGTGCGACTGCAAAAATTCTTTCTTTTCGTGAATAAAAATTACATTAATTAAATCGCGTCCAGTTGAGTTTTACATTTTCAATAACATCGTTATTGACATACATTTCGATGAATATTTACATTAAAATACAGTCTTCGCACACAATTTACCGGCCTGAACATGTTTTACAATGTCCATAACGAAAATGCCATAAATCTTGACAATTACTGTAATTATATTTTCTGTTTAATTATTTTCAATTCAATAGTCATGGAACTGCATTTTATTGGAAAAAAAAACACAATATTATTCATAAATTGTTTTGCATTTACAAGTTGTTTATCTAAATTATGCGAAAATGTGTGACAATGTTTTATTGCAATTACAATAAGTATCTTACATGGCAGTTGTCACTGAATGTTGGTGGGTCTTGGTGCCAAGTGTTCTAAACAGCAGTTTAATGTTTTTGATTTAATAAAACTGACGTTTATGAAAGCAGTGACGCATGAGTTTCTTAAAATTAAATATGTGTATTGGAACAAAAACTCAATAAAATATTTAAATATCATGCTGTTACGAGACAGGGTGATTCTACAAATCGGCGATGATGTAATGAAATACTCGTACCTTCACCATAAGTCATGCCTTTCATAATCTCACTTGCGAATAATATTTAATATTTTTAGTTTAATCTGACATAGAACTCACTACTCACGCTAATAGATAGAAGAGCTTTTTATTCAGAATTTTTGTCTTAAGTAGCATCTTGTTTGAAGACAGGGTGACTCTACAAAACTATGGTGGTGTAATTCTATACCTTAAATGACAGTTAACACGTATGGCTGGTGTGTATTTTGATAAGTATTGTAAGCAGCGATTTCAATGAAAGCGACACTTTTATGGACTGAACCGATTTTTAAGCAAGGAAACTTATATTTATGGTTTTTATATTAGAGATCATTCTGCATCCTTGTGTCCTGACTTTAAAAATAGCACTTTTTTTAAGTTAATAAAACTGACATTATAGAAGTCGTGTTATCATATATAGATAGAAGAGCTTTTAATAGAACAAATTGCAACGACTAAGTCTTCTCACTCTCTCTCTAATAGATAGAATAGGTTTTTATGCAGAATTTTTGTTATAAGTACCATCTTCTTTCAATACAGGGTGATTCTACAAAACGTTAATAGTGTAATTAAAAGCTGACATGCATATATTTTAAATGCCAATCTAATGGTTTTGATTTCATAAAACTGACATTATAAAAGTCATGACACAGTTTTGTGAGTCATACATACATATATTGGAAAAATAGTACAGAGTTCTACAAAACTATAAAACTTTAGAGCATTTGAAACAGTTTCCACAAATTATTGTACAGAAGAGTTTTTTTCTTTTTGTTTTAGTTATTTATGGTCCGCAAAAGATAGCAATTTCTTTCCCGGCCATAATTTTGACTATTACTCGTTATGAGTTACATGTACCATCCTCGCATGTGGTTACATATTATTTAATTTATTTTTTTTTAGAGTTAAAATTCAATAAATTATATTTCTTTTCTGTATGTAACAAAAACAAGGATTTAAAATTGTTGCGTACAAAAGTATTCGTTAATACTGCAAAATTACTGCTGACAATAATTTCACTAATTCAGCGAATTCGTTAATTGATAGTTATTTAAGAAAAATTAAAGGAATTTCAAATATTTAAACAAATCTGTAGAAGCCACAATAAATACCGAATATTGGTCTGTCGAAGCTGAAAACTCGAAAAATAAACAGTGATTTGTTAGAGCTATAAAAAATTTGTTATCGATTGTTGGTTTTTTTATTGTATTTCTCCACTTATATAAAATTTATTTATATCACTTTTTCACAAACATTTCAGCACATATTCTTAGGGTATTTAATACAGGCATAAAAAAAAACAAACTAGATTTATAACCAAACAATACAATTGTGTGGCGCAAATAGAAATAACAACAACAACAACAACAAAACATTTCAACTAAAGAACTGCGAAAAAAAAACAGGCGAAACGTATTTTTCTTCCGTTTCCTCTTCCTCTTGTGGCAGAACAGAAATATTTACGTTTTGTTCAAGTTGAATTGATTGTTGAAAAGTGTCAAAGATTTCCGCTATATAATTTTAAACGTATGTGTGTATATATGTATTTATGTGTGTATATGTGAATAGCATGTGAGTGCATGTGTCAGTGTGACATATCCTTCTTCTATTATTTTGCTAAACTTTAGCTTTATTATTATTGTTGGATTTTTTTTCCTTTCCCGTCAACTGGTGCCGCATTGTGTTTGTGTGTGTGTGTGTGTGTGTGTGTGTGTGTGTGCCTGTGGACTCGCATTTGCTGGTCGTGGCTGTATGAACATAACAAATGGTGTTAGTTTCAACTGTTGTTTATGGTGTTATTTGTTACAAATTGTTTGCTGTCGTTGTTGTTGCTGCTGAGCTGCCATTGTTTTATTATATTTTTGCCATTGCTGTTGCTGTTGCAAGTTTCAGTGTTGTTTGCTGTTGACATTTAACAAATTGTGGGTCTTTATTTTATGTCAATAAAATACAATTTTTATAAAGTTGGTAAAATTTACACACACACACACACACACACACACACACACAAATATATTTTTCCAAGATTTGAAGTTGTTTTATAAATTTTAAGTTTATTTTCCAGCATATTTTTTGCCAGTGTAGTTGTGTTGATCTCTGAAAACTTAAGCAAATAATTTGCTACATTAATCTAGTTTTTGTAGAAACTTTCGGAAATTTTGCAGTACTTTCTTAAGTATCTTAAGACGATATGAATTATTATAGGATTTATTGCCAAAGCGAAATTGCAGGACTGACACTAATTTGTCAGTTTAAAAGTCATGCCCTTAAAATAAATACTTCTGGCATTTGAATTGAATGACAAAACTTCAAAGCCAAAAAGGGTTTCTTTTTTTGCAAATCTTGGTAACAAAAAAGAAATATTTCAGCTATTTAAATATATTGGAAAAATTAAGTGCATCGTAGAGGTATTTTACACTATAATACTTTACAGTAAGTGGGCTGGTGTGTCAGCAAAATGATAAGAAAATGATAAATAATACTGAGGCAATTTGGAAATTCTATTTTAGAGGGCAGCACTTTATGTACGTAAAATCAAAAGGAATAGAAATGCTTATACTTCTTTTAAAAATTATAGTAAAATTGTTTTCAAAAAAAAAAAAAAATCAAAACAAGATGAAATTCAAAACAGCTGTTCTAACAAAAAATTATTCTGGTGCCAAAAATTAATCAGCAAAACATCAACAAAAAAATGACGCAACTTGCCACAGAACGTGAGTGACAATCGATTCATTGTAAACTTAATTTGGGCAGAGCTTTTTTTTTTGCGTAGTGGTCCTGTTCACTGCCTCCCTCCCCCCTCCCTAGTTGTTGGTTTTTAACGCCCCTGAGTTACCTTTTATGGGACTATGTCAAGTCATTGATTTATGCCGACAAACCAGCCACTCTTGAAGCATTGAACGAGAATATGCTGGCCACCAGCCAGATTTATGGGGAAAAGCAGTCAAAAATTTGAGCAATCGAATGCAGCAAGTGCCTTGTAGCCCTGGCGAACATACACGGGAAATCATATTGAAAAAACAAATCTCATCTCATCTTATCTACCAGATTATGGGTAAAAAACTTGCGTTCCAATAACATTTCTGTCTTGTATTATAATTTTAAATTCTCGAGCTCTTCAAAAAGCACTTGATATAGCGGTATGGCGCCCTTAGCGATTTTTTAAGCGGTTTTGTTGAGCGGTAGTGTATGACATTCTTAAGCAAGATGTTATAAAAATTACAAATAGTACGACTCAACTTAACAACTTGTAGAAATTTTTCATTTCATCAGGGTTGCATTTTTATAATATATTTTTGGCCAGCCAACACAGTCTTTTAAAGTATTTTTTGTGCACACGATTGAAATTCATTACTAGTCCTCTGTTATTGTTAATTCATTAATTTCTTTTGCCACTCAAATACCTGAATCTATTTATTGAAATAACTTTTAAGCTATTAAACTAATAGTATTAAAAGTCTTCAAAGTTTTTAATAAACAGAAATTTATTTATTCATCCTGGTCGTAATTTGCTTTTTAACATTTTTTTTTCTTCTATTTTGCATTTTTGTTTCTTTCAAATTATTAACGTTTCACAATATTTGTAGGGCGCAGCTTAAGCGAATGCCAATAAATCACTGACATTAACAGACAGTCCATTTGTTAAAAATAGACACTTGCTAAAAAATTATATCTACATATAAAAGGTTTTTTAATCAAAAAATATTTTTTTTTATTTAGTGTATTAATTCGCCATTTATGCTTTTAAGCCATTTATCAAGTTGTTGTGTCATTTCTATAAAATAAATTGACAATTAATGAATTTAATTTGAAAAACTTGATGTGTTTAACAACAATTTATATACTTTTATTTATTTCAATAAAATAATTTGTGTTCATATGTAAATTCGTATATAGGATGTCTATTTTTTATATATAGTATTTTTTTGTATTGATTTTAAAAAGATTTTGGAAACTACTGCTACAACTCCAAAGGAATATTTCAGATGCTGAGAAGTTTTCAATCTTTTACATATTGAGAAAATTCCAAAGGAACTTGAAAGTTTTGTTTTCATATTGAGAAAAATTCATTTAAAATTAAGAATTTCGTTTCATAATTATGAAAATTTTAATTGAAATGGTCAGTTTATATTTGATGTGACTACATGGATCACTACAATTTCATAGTGTGAGAAAATTCCAATCGAAATTGATAATTTAATTTTCAATCAAATTTGCAATTTCTTTTTTGTTTTAACAAAATTTCCAATGAAACTCAAAAACTTTCAATCGAGAAATTCTCAATTAATGTGTAGCAAATTTATATTGAAATTCAAAACGAAGACTTTTAAGTCAAAACATTTTTATACCCAATCCCGAACACATAATTGACATTGAGCAGTTTGGCACAGAAATTGAGAATATTTTAAATGAAATTCAAGTAACTGGAAGCTAAAAACTGTTAAATACCAAATCGAAAACTTTTAATGAATATTGAGAGATTTTCAAATTTAAATTCTAAAAATTCAAAATAATTTAAAAAAGTTTTATATAGAAAAATTTTGTATTCACAATCATGCAAAACTCAACTTGATCAAATATTTTAGTGTGATAACCAGTTGACATGCACGATTTACCAACTTCTCTGTTCTCCCATAAAAACGTACAGATGGAATATTTATTGTTGCTTTTTATATTTAAGTCATGTCCGTTCCATTGGATTAAGAAAAGTCACGATAATGATTTATTTTTGTATTTTTCTCAATTTTAGTTGGAAGTTTTCCAACATCATACTGAAATTGTCATTTAAATTTGGAATTTTCTCAATATTAAATAAAATTGAACAATTTCATGTGGAATTTTCTCAACATGAAATTGAAGTTCTCAATTTTATTTGGAAACAGCTCAACTTCACTTTATAGTCTGAGTTATGAGTGAGTCTTTCTAAATTGTATTTGAAAATATCTCAATATGAAATATAAAATGTCCATATTGTATTAAATTTCTCCCAATTCCCTAGAAAATGATGTGGAGCCAGTAAAAGCTGAGCAAAAATTTTATATCAAATTTTAATGAAACATATGTATGAGAGGCAGCAGACTTGCAAGAAAACAAGTTATAGCAAGTAAACGTCATGGCATAGGAAACAGATGACTGGATAAACCTCTACTTATTTTTAATTTTTACTTTATAAAATTTCCTCGGACGCAGGATACATTTGCGACCGACTACCGACCGCCTGTTCCATTTTTACACAACTGCACAATCAATAAAACATTTTTATTTCTGTCATCTTACAATTAATCATACGCCTTTAAAGCGTTACTCTAAAATATTTGCGACAGCTATTCAACCTAAATTTTTTCAATAACTTTTTTCAAATCTATTACATTTCAGTTTCCAATGATTAATATTTCAAACATCGGTGCAGCCGTGTATGAGTGTGTAGATTTTACCGCCTGTTATCTTTTCGAACACATTAATTTATCTAAATTAAACAACATTTTGCAAATGAAAAATAACAAACTTGTTATCTTTGTATATGATCTTATTATTAAGAGATTTAAGATTATTGACTCAAAGAGAGATAATGTCAATCTGCACAAAAGTTTCTACATTATTGCTCTGTCAGTCTGAATGTCCATTCACAATTTAACGAGTACTGGACACTAAATATATGTTAAGCGTAACAGATACACTGAAAGTTATTGAGGCGAAAAGCCAACACAAAGTTCGAGGTACTGGTTGCTTGTTTTTAGTAAAAACAAACAAACATATGAAGTCATGTCTGTTTGAGGAATGTAAGAATCTGTAAGAGTGGTGGACAACGTGAACTTTAAAATAGTTAAGAAAATGAACTGTTTGTTATAAAACTGTTACGCCAGCCAATCATTGTGCCAAAACTCTGAAAAGAGCGGCAACATGGGAATTAGACAAAAACTTGTAAAAAAAATGGCTCGTATTAATGACTCAGTTTTGTTAATCGGCACTAGCCGAGCCTCCAAAATATTTATACTGCTAGACAAGCTTTTACAGTTGCTATCTTCTAACCTAAGAAAAAAAACCCCAGCCTTGCATTTATATTCTGAGTGTACCTCGTTGTTGAATGTCGGTTGCTGGTTTAGTTTAAGCCAATATATATAGAAGAAAAATGTTCAACGTTGGTTATAGCACCTCAGACATGAACATTTTATATTAGTTTGCCTGCATTCAAATTAATCTTGGCAACATTTGCATACCAAAGAAACACACACACACACACACACACACACACACACATAGACACAGAGAAAACAAACTGCTAAAATATGTCTGTACTGGAAAAAGCCCGGTTGTAGATTAAGAAACGAGGGTCGATTTAGCAAAGGAATAACTTTATTTAGCTTATACGAAAGTCATCCGTAACTTATATCGTGTGTTTAGAAATGTTATCGATAAATTACTTTTCTAAAGAAAATCATCGATAACTTTTTAATAAACTATTTTTATTTAAGACGAAAAACCAGCAACAGAATAACAAACGACTTGAATTTTTTCACATTGTTCATATTGGTGAACTGTTCAAGTGAATAATGGCTATAAGTGGTATAAAAAAAATTCTTTTATAACAGTTAATATGTGACTTAAAAGATAAAAGTCCTATATTAAAGTTATTTTTCAAAATAAAAATAAAACTGTCTTATGAAATTTTTACAGAGAGATAAAACTCTCTGATAAAACTCGCTGTCATAAAATAAAACTCATTTGACGAGTTTTCTCGCCTCTCAGAAAATTAAAGTTTGGCGACCATCGGATCATTATAATTTATAAAGCAGATTGGCTAATAAAATACGCTAAAAAACAAATTTTAAGAATATATAAATTAAAAATAAATACATATATAAATTAAAATACACATACATATATTTTTTTGATTGTAAGAAAACCAACGAATTCAATTTAATTACACGTATATTTAAATGTTTCGTCAGCATGATTCTGTAACATGGTATAGCATTTCCCATCTATTTAGGAACTCAATAGTCCACTTATTAGGACATCATTAGTCCACTCAATAGGTCACCAATACTCCACTTATCAAGACATCATTAGCCCAAATCCAACTTATCAGAATATCAATAGATCACGTATTAGCCCATCATTAGTCCTTTTAGCAGGACATCATCAATCCGCTCAGCATGTTCCTCATGAATACATACAATACAACTCGCCAAAAAATTTCATATAACTACCCTCTCATCAGGACAGTACTAGTCCATTTAAAGGCATGTCATTAGTCCTATTATTAAGCCATCATTAGGCCGCTTATCAGCCAGTATTTGGAAATTATCAAGCCACTCAACATCTCACCAAAAATTTTAATATAATAATATTTTGTTTTGTAGCCTGAAGAGATTATTTTTGTTTATTCTTTAAGCTGGAGGCGGATATTTTAAAACAACAAATCAAATTGTTTTACTGAACGCTGCCTCCAGGTTCAAGTGCCAGAGATGACAATAAAGAAAAATAATTTCTTTAAGCTGCGAAAGCTGGTAAGAAAATTAACTAAATTAATTTATTTAAATTAAAGTTTGAAAACGATGTTCCAGAAACAAATTTTGACCTAGAACTAGATCACAAAATAATCATCCGAGCTGTCAAAACCAGCTGTTATGAATTCGCCTTGAGTGTTATACGTGTTAAGTGCAAAATATATCGGTTTGTGTATCGCCATCAACTTAATACCATAAAACTTTTGAAATTTCTTAGTCATCTGAATCAACCCTCCTTTTTCCTAAAAACATACAGATGGACGTGCAACCAAGTGCAGGCATTTCTAGTTAAGTTTTCGCTTTTTTTTTAATTTTTATTTTTCTTCTTTTTATGCTCTCAAAAGTTTAATAGGCATCATTGCAAACATAAAATACAATTTATTATGGCTCTAATTCACAAATATTTGCATATTGAATGGATGCTAGAGCGCTGGGCACAACAACAAAAAAGAAATTAAATAAAACATTAAAGAAATATTGCAGTTGTTCAATGAATTAACTGGACGACGAACATGGTTTTAAATCATTTTGTTTAAAAGTGATAGCAAAAAAAAAACAGACAATTTGATTTGTTGGCTTTTATTACGGCCCAACAAATTCATATACAGACGGGCGCTTTTTTTTTTTTTTTTTGTTTGGTTTTGCTGGTTACTTTTAGGTGAAGAGACAGGTTGTTGCTGTGGCATGAAAAAATAATGTGCTAAAAAGCGGAAGTTATAATTAATGGCAATTTCTTTTACTGCCTATATTTGGTGCGAAACATATGCCTGGTATTTAAGTGTCATAAAAGTGGGGTTAGAAAAAAACATCTGTGGGAATCACAAGAAAGTAGAGAGATTGTGGCCTTTGATTATTTTTGGCATGCGAATTAAAGCTGAATGCAGCAGTTTATTCTGAAATGGCGCAAACAGCAGCAACGTGGCAGCTGATACCTTTTATCTTATTTTCAAGGATATTTTTAAGGATATCTATTGCCAAAACTATTACTGTTTACATACATGTGTACATAAATGACTAAAAGAAGGTCTTTCCCTATTTTTAAATTTCAAAAAAAAAGGATGTATTTTCAAAGCCCTCATGACACAACATTTTTCTTTCACTAATTGATGGATTAAATGGTACAAAGAAACCATAAATGTTAAACATTTGTGTTTTGTTTAAGTGCTGTCAAGTTTTCGTGTATAAGAAACCTCAAAACCGAACAAAAAGAAAGCGGTGGAAAGTGGCTTAACTTGGCCATAAATCGCACATTCCTTAATGTTACAGTGTTTCCTTCGCTGCCTTTTATGCCGACAAAAAAGGACGATAAAGGAAATGCAATATACTTCAAATATTTTACCTTTGACAAACAATATCTACCACGATTCCGTTTTTGTTGTAGTGCCGCCACCTCTATATGTAATTTTACAAAATGGCCGCGTTGTTATATATTTTTCTTCAAAAAAAGTTTAGAACTACTTCAACAAATCCATTTCTTTTTGTAAAAATGCAAAGATATTGTTAAAAAAAAACTAATTATGTCTGCCAGGTAATTTTGCCAGGTAATTTTTTTCTTCCCCTCAAAAAAATTGAAAAACCCCCAAAATTTAAGGTATTTTGAAGAAAATCCCCCTAAATGTACAAGTTTAGACAAAAGTTTTTCGTTTTAATTAAATTAACTTGTCCCAGTTTCAATTTACATTCCAATATCATCACCCTCAATAAAGCAAAAATCTGCAAATTTTTAGCATTTTTACGAAATTCACTCAAAAATAATATCTTTTCAGAAAGCCTGACTTTGCAAATTAATTTTTTTAATTCCACAAAACGAAGCAAAATTGTAATTTTAATTAGCGCGAAAAAAATTTTAAAAATGTTGGTACTAAATTATCTACTACAGAGAAAAGCTTGAGCAGTTTTAAAATATGGTACTTTTGGATATTCAAAAATCTTAGTTTGGTTTTTTTAGAGATATTTAACGATTTGGAAACACGCGGAGATGTAGCGATTTTTGCTTAAGCAGCAGCAAGCTGTAAAGAGAATTCCGTTAAAAACTTCCCTAAATATAAATTTATGGCCCCAAATTTTTGCACTAGACACTTTTGGCGCTAAACTTGACCCTAAATGAAATAAAACCCCTAAATCTAGCGGGGAAACCCCTAAGATGGCAACTATGAATTCAATGCTTGAATTGAATTCCTCTTCCAGCAAGAGAGACGTCAAACTACACATACAAATATTTTCCGTGCACAGAAATATTCTTCCGGAAAAAAAGGTTGAATACAACCTCAATAATTAATGCAATTCCTAAATTGAAAATATTCGAAGCAAAATTGTAACTCTGGATATTCCTTTCCCAGCAAGAGAGACGTCAAACTACACTAAAAAGAATTTGCTGTTCTTTTTTGTGAAAAAATGTTGAAGCCAGAAACTAAATAAAGCAATAGTTTGAATGGACTCATCCAGCACTACAAGAACAGAGCATATCCAACAAGACTTGGTCTCGTAGGTGCAATGGGTACTAGTGACCAGTGTAGCGCCTACAAGGCAGTGTAGCTGTTCTTTTACTGGTTTCAAGCGCTATTTTGTAGGATCAGTCATTATTGGGGTATTTGGATTATTGATTTCTGTGGCTTTAAACTTCGGGACATTCTACACTCTCTAATTGAAACTTATACACTTTTTGGAAGCCAACATTTTTGTAATTGCAGCAAATAATTAAATTTTTCAAAAATCAAAATATTTTATTTTTTCTTTTGTATAGAAACTGATTTAACAATTAATATTTAAGCTGCTAATAAACTTAAGATACGTGTACAACACACATATGTACGATTAGCTTTGAATATTTCAAGTCAAAAAAAAATTAATTGTATCAATCAACCGCTTACATCAATTTCAATCCTATCGTCAGCAAAACAAAGCAGCAAACTAAGTCCACCAGATATCCTCGTAAAATTGCAAACATTTTTTTTTGCCTTGCAATATATACATATGTTTTAAAACTGTTAGTGGTTTGTATGTTACAACATTTGCAATATGTTTTAACGCAGCAGCTTAAAGCAATTAACCCGTAATTGAATGCATTCGAAATTTTTTTGTCACTCTTGCAGTTGCAGTTTTCATCTCACGCTGTTTTAAGTTAAAGTGTCAATCACGTTTATAATTATTGCACATGCTGATAATAAATCAACTGAGTAATTGCCTTCCTTCGATCATGATTACATGCCATTTATAATTCTGTTGTCTTTGTACAGACATAAGTACGTATCGTTAGCTGACATGCAAAACCATGAAACTGAAAAACCAATACAAAATGGATTTTTTGATTGATTGTGACACATCCACTATATACCTGTTGTCTTCAAATTTTTCCTTTATTATATATTAAAAATAAAATATTTTTTAAGCGAAAGTTGCAAGGAAGTAACTGCAAGTGCAATTTTCATGACATGTTATTATTTTGTTTATGCTTTAGAATAGTCTTGCATTTCAGCTGGCGTTATCTAATGAGGAGTTTCGTAACGAGTTATAACTAGTTTGTACAAAAATTTGCGCCATTTAAACAACTGTTGGAGAAGTAAGTGAATGTGAATAGCACGCAAAACTTATAGACAAACAATAAATTAATACTTTGTGCAGGCCTGCACCATGATGCTGAACATTGACGTTCGCCCACATTTGGAATAGCAGAAAACTGAATAAAATCAAACTAGAGCGGTATATAAATTTGGGCAGAGAAAGTTTATAAAGCAGGTTTTTTGCTCCACTAACAAACGTTAAGGTTCGATATTTTTATTTACATGATTAAAGTTCATTATATGTGATTTGCTTGATTTTTGTTATGGACCACAAAAAAAAAGCCCAAAAGCACAATATTTAAACTCTCCAACAAATGCTGACATAATCTTTCAAGAATAATTTCATCCAATTCAGCAGAATCTGTCCATGCAACCTTATTTTTTTGTTGAAAAAATTGCAGCAAAACTTTTCATATATTCCGGAAAATATATAATATATAGTAAATATATAAGAAAAATATTTAAAAATTCAAAAATTATTGTTTTCTCTGACATTTTGTTGGAATTTTTAAACCAACATTTTATTTTGCTAAGTCCGAGAAATTATTAATTGAAAAATTAAGGAAAAATTGTGAATTAATAAACGGGGCGGGCTTTTATTTAGATGGGGTTTTTCAGTATTTTGTGTAAATGATTTTGCGAAAGTTTTAGTGAAAAATTTAATTATCTGCTCTTCGTTTTAGCCCAAAACCAGACTCTTTTGCGAAAAATGTCTCTTAAAAAAACAACTATTTTTATTGACCTCTTAACAAACTCATCGTATTTCGCCAACTTTCTTTTGCCAACAACTAAAAACAACAAAACAAATAAATATCTTTCAAGTCCGCTATTACAGCATTCATACATAAATCATTCAACTCTCACATCCAACACCGCAACCAGCAAATAAATTAAACCGAAAAATGCATTAAAAGACATAAAGAAAATATAATCTCGAACAAAACATTAGCAATAAATAAAACTATTTATGAGTGTACACGATTTCAATTAGCGAATTTTGATTAAACGATCAGCGTTAACAGCTTCATATAAATAATTTAAAACAGGAAAAAAAAACAAGCAGAGAAAATTGTGCTGCTGCAATTGGAATGGAGTCGTCGCCCCAAATAAGCGAAAGCAGCCAATAGCGTAAAATTCAACTGCTGCAATCAGGCAATAACTTAAATATGTACAAATACTTTAAAACAAACTCTGGCATAAATATGAAAACAATTTATAATTAAAATCAACAGACACTACCCGTTCGCTAAACGCCCAACATTGACACCATCATCGTAACGATTTAAATGGCAAAATAAAAAAAACACACACACACACTCACACAGAATATCCATGCAGCAGCAGCAGCAGCAACCTCTGCTTTGAACATGTCTTAAGGTGTCCTTACACGATAATACAAGTGTTTAGATCTGTCACAAATGTCTGCAGCATGAACAGAATCTTATGGTGTAAAAGCCAAATGTATTCGGTGCAAGAGATATACGGCAGTGGATGAAAATAGTAGTTTATATTGTAAAACATTTGGGAAACGATGTATCAGAGTTGTATTTTAAATTAGACATTGACAACATTATCATAATGGTTACATAAAGGCTATAACAACAACCAAAATTCAACTCAGGAAATGTTTATATTGCATTTTTTCATTGCACTTAATGTCCTGCAAATTTAGTAGGCTGGTCCTTTAACAGCTGAGCCTAGTGTGAACTGCACTTAAGCACATGAACGAAACCAAGTAGTTATTATCAAATTGTTCATACAGAATGTATGTGGTGCAGTTCGATGTTCGGCCCATTGCTTTATCTTACCGGAACCCCACATCGTCCACATCGTCTACGTCCATAACCTTCAATTAAACCCAGAAGATATTGATTATCATAATTTTGTCACCCTCGCCGTTGATGCCCCTCATCTGTTTCGTTGTCGAGAAAGTATGCAACAATGATGCCGCTAATATAGACATTTATTCCAACATACGTCCCGATTTAATTGAGTCATTAGTCATAATGCATTGGCATTATAATCTCCACATAACCTCATTTTTGGCACGGCACTACATATACAGGGCTCTGTCCCGGAGTATATATTCCAGTGACAAATATAAGTAGCTAAATAATAAACAACAGATAGAGGAATAGACGCCAACAAAACTGCACGGCAATCTTATAGCGCCAACATCTACAAACGCCAGTTGAAAACCGGTTATTTCAGTTCTAGGATTATGATCACGTGTAATCCCATCGGAATTGTTAGGCAATATTCGAATGGACAAACATGCTCATGACAACACCGAAATATGCAACTCTATTACTTTTTCGATTCGAGATAAGACATTTTATAACATTTTGTACAACAAATATAACATTTTAAAGCGCTGCTTTTGCACTAATCCCCCTATTGCTACGACGCAGTATAACGCAGGATATGCAATCGGCTAAAGGACCTGTTTCGAATTTTTCCTTAGTTTCCAAATTTAACAAAACGACTTCTGGCAGAGAATTCAAACACAAAACTGATAACTTCCATTTGACAAAATAAATAAAATAAAATTAATAAATGTAGTATAAAAACTTTGTTTTCCATACCTGGTCCAAACGGCTTTTAATATATACCGTTTTATACATTAGTAATTTATTTTATTTTCTATCTTGTTGTTGTGTCTGAACTATTGAGTTTATTACACGGTAGGGAAGTTATCCTCACGCCCAAACCACGAACCGATCCTGGATTAGACTCCTGGACAGAGGGGATTCGCTGCATACTTTGGTTCACCTTTAAACAGGGTGCTGTAGTACGTCGACTCCGCACGAGTGGGACAAAGCAATAGAGGACGGCCACGCAACCGATGGCAGACACAAGTGGAGAGGGACCTCAACCAACTTGGTGTGCAAAATTGGAGAACGCTGGCTAAAGACCGTGTCAGCTGGAAAACTTGGTTGGTTGAGGCCCAGGTTCACCACGGACTGTAGCGTCAAAGGAAGAAGAAGAAGAAGATTTTATTTTATTTAATCAAATATATGAAATTAATATTAAAGTGGCAAGTTTTTGTCAAGTTATTAGAATTAAAACATTTAATCATGATAAACTTTCCATTACATTTGGAAATCAAAAGTGGAATAGAGCTGAACCTTCTTTTAAAAGTGAACGAAGAAAGAGTTATTATTTCTATAAAATTTTATTTGTGATTTAATTACAATAAAATACAGTCAAAGCTCGATATAACAAATACTCACTTTAACGAATTCGCGATACAACGAATGGATGATTTTTTACTGTTAATTTTTTTATAGAGCGAATATTTTAATTTGTGACGCTCAATATAACGAACGTCTGAATGTACAAAAAAAATTATTTTATGTACAATATTAAAAGTATGAATAGAAGTTTGTTGAGTTTTAGTAGGACAGAGAAATAGGTACAAAATTGTTATACCCCTGTCGGTAATATGGAATTCCAAAATCTGGAGCAAAAGTTGTAGGAATGGAGTAAAATGCAGTTAAAAGCAAATCCGTATAACTGCACAGGAAGCTGTGTACCGGAGGATTGAGCGCCAGTCATGGTTAAGCAGATTTACAAAAAACAACATGGAATGCGACTTTTAAACGAAACTGCTGAAAAGTTGTCATCGCGAGGTGACTTAGTAGAGCCATTTAACGCTTTAACTGTAACAGCTAATAAAAATGTTGAAGATGTTAATGCTTGGATTTAAAAAAAAAAAAAAATCTCTTAAAGAAGATTCTATTGATAATAATTTATTATCTCTTATTTGGAGGGTAGAAGATAATAATAAAATTAATTAATTTAATTAAAACTATTCGAGCTCTTAATCAACAATTAGCTGAAATAGCAATTAAAGTTCTTATAATTAAAATTCGTAGAAATATAATGTTTGATAAATTATTTAAAATTAAAGGGAAAAGGATTATCACATTTATAAAAAGGGGTATGAACCAATAAAGCTACTGGTTATTGGCTGGATCTTTTTATTAATTATATTTTAGTGAATTTGGTATTTGGTTTTTAATATTAAGCTGCTGCCTGCCACCTTAAGCTTCTGTCGATGTGCATGACCAAGATCTTTTACATACATACATATGTATGTATGTACATAAACTAATACTAGTTTTTATGTACAAAACAACCAAAACATTTTTGTTAATAATACAAAAAAAAAATTGAATATTTGGCTGTCACGTTTGGACAAACATGAAAAGGGGGGGAAAAAAAACTCAACTTGAATCGGTGTAACATAATTGATAACAAATTGTTACAATTAAAGCAAAAACAACAAAGACTGCGCTAAATCGAATTAGATGCAATAACAACAACAATCGACAACATAAAATAACTACTAACTACAACAATAACATCGCCAGTCTAATCACTATCAACAACAAACTGAACAAACGATTTAACATTAATAACAACAAAAACCACAGCAACAGCAACAACTACTCATACAACTACGACGGCGTATTATTATCTGTAATAGCAACAACAACAACAAGGAACAGCAACTGCTCGTATTATTTACTTGCCAGCAACAGCTACTGTTGCTATTATAGTGCATGTTTTTTTTTTGTCAGTTGGTTTGTTTGTTTGTTTGTTGATATTGTTGTTGCTGGTGTTCAATAAAATTGTAATTGTATGTGTATTAACAAAATGACAACAACTTATAAACGATATTGTTGTAGTTAAAACCAGCACAAAAAAAAATCTTAACATATCGAAACAATATCAAATAAAAATGTATTTATGCCAAAGAAAAAACTTTTTCTAAGTCCGTTGCCATGAACACAAGACTTCGCACAAGTAAAGAGAAACGAACAACAACAACAAAAAGAGGAAAACAGCAGCAGTACGAGCAACTAACGAAGAAAACATACATACAAACACACAAATGTATTTTAAAGCCATGGCTACTGTGTGCTTCAACTGTGCAAAAGTGCAAAGGAACAATCCGCTGCCTTAGCGTTAGTGTTACTAGACGGCAGCATACGTGTAGTAGCACTCGTATATTGTACATGTGTATGATAGTAACACGGTATGATCGGGGCTTGTAAGACGTACTGCGGGTTGTGTACGTAACACTTTTGCCTGCATTAGATTCATAAGTCTAATGCATGTACAAATATTTATGTACGTATGTATGTAAATGTCTGTGCGAGTGAGTGCACAAAAAGTAGGTGGGTTGCAAATGATTCTTGTCCACAGGCCCAACAAAAATGCGAGGTCTGTTGCAAAAATCAAATTAAACAAATTCAGATTTTTAGTAACGCAGCTGATGTCATACATTCGTAAACTACTGCCGCATATAACAATTTTTGGCTGAGCTGCTCTAGAGGGTGTGAAGTATTTACTTCGAAATGCGTAATTACAGAATATTTGCTTCAAAATTTAGGTGGGCAAATCGTAATAATAAATAATTCTAGGCCTCTATTTGATTAAATTTCCCTTTAATGAATCTGCAGGGGGCTATAAATTGACTTCATTATACAGAAATTATATTGTATTTTTCTGCACTTTTATTTAATAATTTTATCAGATAATTCAGTTTGGTTTCTTCTTCACCAAAAGCTTCTTATACATTTAGAGATTTAAATATGTACTTCAGCCGATTTAGCTTAAATCTTCAGTTGCCTTAGAGAGAGACTGACTGACTTTAAAAACATTAAATGGTTGTGAAAGTGAAGTTTCTTTCGCATTCTCTTATATATCTGGAGTAGCCACTCCGGCTTATAATATTAAACAGCAAAAAAATTGAGGCTTTTCCAAAAAACAAAGTGCACTGAGAACGTAAGAAGATGTGGCATTTGGGCATAAGTAATAAAATATAGAAAACTTATTAAAAGCCAGCCGATCTTATAGCGACATGTCACAAGTCATTAATGTCAGCGATGGATGATTTTGGCCAAATAACTTCATTAATAGTCTCCACTTCAGAGTAATGGCGGACTTTCACGTTCACAACTTTGAGTTGGCATCACTGCTTTATTTGAGCACCCATTTAACAGCTGATAGTTGCTTTTTGTTTAGTTTGCTTTGAAATTTCATTCTGAATCGACTGAAATTTTTAACTAAAATAATTGTTCTGTTCATCAAACTCCTTTCCCATCAAAGTTTTATTTTCCGATAAAGCCCATTTCTGGTTAAATGGGTACATAAATGAGCAGAATTGTCACATTTGGAGTGAGGAGAATCCACAAGCTTTTGCCGAAACACCATTACATCCACAGAAAATTACTGTTTGGTGCGCTTTATGGGCTGGCGGAGTCATTGGCCCATATGTCTTCAAAAACGGTGATGGTCAGAATGTTACGGTCACTGTGGAACGGATAGAAACATGATTCGAAATTTTATCGTACCTCAATTACGTGGCATTAATCTTGCTGATATGTGGTTCCGACAGGACGGAGCCACATGCCACACAGCGGCCTCTACAATTGATTTACTCAAAAAAACTTTTGATGAAAAAATTATTTCACGTAATGGCCCAATTAATTGGTGACCAAGATCGTGTGTTGTAACGCCATTGGATTATTTTCTTTGGGGTTATGTTAAGTCACTTGTCTACATCGATAAACCGCAAGCAATTGAACTCCTGGAAATCAACATTCGAAGAGTTATCGATGTAATACGGCCGCAAAGGCTGCGAAAAGTTGTTTTCCAGAATTGGTGTTCCAGAGCGTCCTCTACGCGCCAGCCGTGGCAGAAATCATATTTAAACATTAATTTCGTAAAATGTTCCTTCCAATAAAGCCCGTTTCCTTGATATTAAAAATATATTTCCTTGTTTTATTATGATTTAAACTTGTGTTTATCCAAAAAAAAAAAAAGCATTTTAAATAATTTGATGCTCTAAAGCAGAAATTTGTGAAGCTTCTTTGTGCCTCAAAATGTAACAGGGAATTACCATCAAATTAAAGTAGTACTTAAAACTTACTTTGGCAAAAATGTTTCGCATCACTCATCCCGCTTTTTAAGGCATTTACAAATGAGCCACGCCAAGATTAACAAAATATCTGCCACCATAAAACACGAAAAAGCTGGTGGAAATATCTATCCATACCAACATGATGTTGTCAGGCTCTACGACAACAAAAGTGTTTTTCCTTAATTTTGTTGTTGTTGTTGTTGTGGTTGTTTGTTTTTTCCACAGTAGAACAGCAGCGGCTTACTGTGGTCTAAAACCACCAGCATCGTTTACAAAAAGACTGCTGCTTATCATGCAGGTGGTGTAAGGTGAGCGAGGTGATCTCTGGACGACAACGAAACAAACAAAGAAGCAGCTAAATATTCATCTGAACACCAGCAGACAAAAAAAAGAGGAAAAACAACACAGCTAGCAACAAAAACAAAAACTATCATCGTGTTACTACGTGCTACTGCTGGGGTAGAAGCAAAAAGGAAACTTTAAACTTAAAACATGACATCTTAAAATGTTGTTGAGGTACATGTACCTTCAGCCTTATGGTGTTGTGTTAGTTGTATTTATTCCTACTACCAACATGATCATGGCCAAGATGAGGCAACTCCGGCTTCATCTACTGTATAGTATTGTACATTATTATACCGTGTAGTCAAACAATTTTATTGTACGGGGTAATGCATGTTTCTGTTCACATTTACAAGAGCATGTCGTCTGAAAGAGCAATACGAGTACGAATTGCAATTCGGGCCATTTCTATGATGTTATTGTTAAAACAAAAACTGCTTTTCTGTTTGTCAGCGCTCCAGAGTACTGAGGTCGTTATTAGATACTGTTCAAATAGTTTTGGTTTAAATAAAAACAACAATTTCAACTATTTGTTTAATGCTTAAAGTAGTGTTCATAAATGGTGACACAAAACATTTATGTCGACATGTAATCCGAGGTGTTCTTTTGACTTGTGTTTAAAACAAATGCATGTTCAATTTCATTGTGTTGCAGCCACTTGGACATGCCATTATAACTTCGTAAGTGTTGTAAGTTAGAAGATGTGTTCGTTCGATTATACCCTACTTGATGTAAGTTTCTATGAAGGCATATAGCACATATACTATTGTATTTATTTTTCATATACCGTTAAGCACACCGACTTCTAATGCTTTGTGTTCTGTTTGTGAAGGCCGGAAGGTTACTACCGATATGCAGGAACATTCCTACATGCTGCGTTACACGCTTTCATCAGCACAAAGTAAACTCGGGGCCAGCAAGTGTAGCTCAATAAACTAAATAGCCGTCAGTTCGGGTTGAAACCTACGACAGTTGCTGTATGACGGTTCTTTCGAAACCTTCACCCTGGTTAGCCTTGAAAGAGGCATCCTGTTGTTGGTGATAGCTCGTAGATTGAGGCGCCTTCCTTGCCTAAAACATTCTGTCCGTAGCCTAAACCTAAAGACACAGGAACGAGCATTGGTAGATACTGATGATAGAGAGGCCTATTTTCGGTGATCTAAATATATGCTAAGAAGTTCCTGATTCCGCCTTCACCAAAGATTAAGCGGCAGAACAAGTACTTGCATGCCCTGAGCTGCCTTGAAAGAAGAAAGCTGATAGGTTGAAATGCCTACCTTTGACTGAAACGTTTGTGTTGTGGTTCTAGATGGTCGCAGGGGCGTTGATGAATATTGATGATAGATATATGCATATTTAGCCCTATTTTCGGTGACCTAAATTTCCCAGAGGGGCTGCTGTCTTGCCAAAGACTCCTGTTATTTGGGTAAGAATTAGTTTGGGGGGGGGGGGGGGGGAATTTTCAGACGAACATGGTGAAGGCCATACATATTTCACAAAGTTGGCACCATATGGCGACAGTGGTGAGCCGCTGACAAATTCACCATTGGAAAGGTGGGCCGTCAGATTAGACTATAATGGCAGATATTAATATAAATCAGTTCCTTTTCAGACACTTCTTTTTTTGATAAATTTCTTTCTAAGCCACTTTTGAAGTTGCTTCACAGCAAGAAATCTATTGCAATAATTTTCGATTTGTTTTACTTCCAAGTTCCAAATTTATTCATCTTTATAATTAAATTTATATTTATAATTATTTACAATTTTATCACAAGATGTGTCATATTTACAGTTGTATTAGACAAATCTTCCTTCAACCCGTAGAGTACTTTAGAATTTACTCTGGCCACATATTGATGTTTTGCTTTGCTTAGTTTTACTTCAATTGTTTGGCATGTTAAATAGTTTCGTTACCAATTGCTGTTGTTAGTCTTAACTGATATACGTACAAAATTCTTTTTTTTTCAATAGTTGTAAGTTTGCTGCTGTTTTGTTGATTGTTGGTTGTACGTTACCAAATTGTCATCTTCACACTTAATGAAAACAACTTTGTTAAGACGTTGGAAAGTATTATCACGGATAGCTATTTTTGTGAGCCGTACAAACTGCATTACAAATGCAAATATACTAACAGATACTTATATGGGGATATCAGCAACCGGATTTGGAGAAACAATGATCGGATTATAATAACTGCTTACTATACACTCTTTTAATTCTTACTCAATGCTGCTGAAGAAGAGCCAAAGTACTGGCTTCGAAAGAGTATAAATGCACACATTTCTTTTCATGTATTTATTTCGAAACCACTAACTAATTCTCTTTTGTTTTTTCTTTGTTCAAAAAAAAAAATTCTGTGTGCGTTAAGTTTTATAAACTATTGTTTTACGTTGCTGCCACTCTTTCAAACCCATAAAAGAATTTTTTTTTAAGATGTTTTAGAAAATAACAGTAAAGTACTACCAAGTTGAATTTACATTTAAAAAGTGGCAGCACTATGACGCTTGTTATGTTCACGGATATACTATAATATCAAAGTAATTGTTGTTTACATTTGTGAGGAAAAAATTTCTTTTCCAATTTTTAAACTTAAAAATATATTTTTATACGATGAAGTGGCCTAAAATTTTAATAAAAACTCGTTGGGAATTAAGGAGAATGGCACTTTCTTCAAATACTGAGCAAGACATCATTTAACAGCATGACCCAAAGAAATCAAAAAGATTTTAACGGTATATAAAATAGCAATAGAATACATATTGATATAATAATATACATACAGACATAAGCCAGACGTAAAATAATCTAAAAACACAATATCAATACAATTTTTATTTTGCAACAATAGCTGTTTATTATTTAAACATTTCATTTTTTGTTCAGCTAGAAAACAGAATAGCACAATATTAAAAGCGTATTAACACCAAATTGGACGATAATTCTTTAAATTTATTTTTAGAAACTTTATTGAAAAAATAAAATTGTATTTCTTCGCTACCAAGCCCATTCTGTGGTTATATGTAGCTTGTAAATATATTTTACAAGTTATAAACTATTAAATAAATAAAATAGTTTAAGTACGTCACTTTTTAAAACGAATTTATTGTAAACGTTAACTTATAAAATTGTGCTAATAAATACTGGGGTTTAATAATGCAACTTTAAGATTCAAATTTGTAATAAAACTATGCAATGAAATAAAAAATATTAAATACATTTTTTAAGAAATTTTGCAAGAACGTTTTACCAGAACTTTAGTATTGAAATTGGCGAAAACTTTTCAAATCTTTTTTTAACTTACAACTTGAAGATAATCTAAAATGCTGCAATTTTTTTAGTGTCATATCACAAATAAATAATCAAAAAATGATGGTATTTAAAGTTGTACAAATTTTTTTATGTATTTGCAGCATTTGTGTAATATACATACATAGATGTATGTATGTATGTAGTTCTTATAGTTATTAATAGTTTAAAAAAAATACAAATCTTATTAATACTTCTTTTGTTTTAAACGGACTCGCCGGTAATTTTATAAAATTCTAATGGCTTTGGATCATCCATGTCATCAAAGTAATCAGAATCGCGTGCCCAACACAAGCCTAATTCCTGCTTTACAATTACATCTTTCCAAAAATTTAAATATTTCCGTTTTAACAACTCATCTTTTACTTTTGGTATCCAATCATTATAATCCCACGGACAATAAAAGCAAGCATCACGTTTGTATTCCGCCAAAAGTTCTGCGGCCTTTTTATAATTTTCATCATTTAGAGATGTTTCGCCAAATAACAGATGCCATATCATCTCAACAGCCTCTTTAAATATTTGTTTATGCTCATCTTCATCACTTATTTCCATATTATATTTGTAATCTTGTAGGGGCGTTTCTTTCGATAACTTTTTTAGAGGTTTATCCTTTTTGGGAGCTTCTTTAGGCATTACCGTCATATCCATAAGGTCTACTGCATTGTGTGCTAAAGCCTGAGGTTTCTTTTTCAACCATGCTGCCTCGCAGTCAGCATATTTATAAAAGTTTGCTGGTTCCGGATCTTCTGCGTCATCAAAAAGGTCAGAATCTCTAGCCCAGCAGGGTCCAAGTTCTTTTTCAACAATTTCGTTTTTCCAAAAATCAAACATTTTCCTTTTTAACAATTCATCTCTCAATAAAATAATCCAATTATTGTATTCGTTTGCCCCATAAAAACAAGCATCTTCTTTGTGAAGTTTCAATAATTCTGATGCTTTTTTCAATTGCTCATTTTGCAGTGGCGTTACTTCATCAAATAACAACTTCCAAATAGTATCTCTACTGGCAGCAGAAATCTTTTTCCAACATTTTTTGTAAATCTCGTTTGGCACTATGACGTCAGCCTTCATTTTGTCATCCAATAATTTCAAATAATCTTCTATTGGATTACTGAGAGATAATTTTGCTTCAAAATTTGCAAATTCCTCGTTCACTGTTGTTGTCATTTTTTTTTGTGGCAGTTGGGTTACTGGTAAATAAATTATAATTGCTATATTTTTGTCAAAGAATACAACAATGAATTATAAAACAAAGCCGGGTCAACTACGACGTAATCGTATGCCTAAAATAAATACATTTTACAAAACACCCAACGATTTTATATATACAAGCATTTGACATTTCTATAAAACAAATATGTATATACAAAACAGAGAGACTCATATAACTTAACTAACGTTCATGAAGCGCTGCCAGCCGCTAATTACTACTGCTACTACTGGCCTTTCATATTTGCACCACAATTACAGACACAAACTAACACTATATTAAAAAAAACGAGTGATTGGGACCTATACAGCCAGAAAACACGCAAAAAATGCTTTATATTAAATTTACTCAATTGTTTAAATATTTGAAGTTTTTTGAAGCTTTTAATATACAATAATACTAACAAAAGGATAATACTTATAAAAATATACCACTTTGTTTTTACAAAACTGTGCACGTCCTTTTAAAAGCAATTAAATATAAAATATTTCAAAGCTAGAAAACACATAAAAACGACTACGTATTTTGTTTTTTTTTTTACATTTCGTGATTGATATTTTGTATTGCAAATTAAATTCTATATCTTAATGTATTTATCATGATTTTGTGATTTGCATCAGAAAAGTATTCACGACTTAACCTTCTTCAATTATTCACAAAGTTTTTGCTTTGAGCACCTTCAGCTACTCTGTGCTTGACTAAAAATGAATTTTTGTTTCGTCTGGCAGCATTTTATTTGTTTAAAAATTTTTGTAATTTCACAAGTTGATTGTTTACAAGCTCTATGGTTTAAAAATATAATAATAAAAGATGGCATATAACAAGGTAAAAATAGTGCTACATTTTATAGCTGATTGTAATGTTTCTTAAAATCAATCGGCAGGACAAACAAACAAATTGTTGACCGGAAGTTTAAAGTGGTTCAGGTTTGGTACAAATTCCGCCAAGTATAGAAAACTATTGTTTATACCAAAGTAGGTAAAGGGAACCTGTATTTGTATTATTTGTCTGGAGTTATTAAAATTTTGACTAAAGCATATAATTCTAAATGCTTTATAATCTAAAAGTTTAAAAAATAAAGAGAACTTTTTTGGAAAAACTTATATTTCAAAATGCCATATAGTGGAACGCGGTTTAGTACGGCCAATGTGAAAATTGATTAGCGGAAAATGCCGCAATAAATCAAAATTCTTTGTCTTAAAGTAAAATGCAAGTAGTTTTATTAATAAAAAAAAGTTAAAACATTAAATGAAAATTGTTTTAATTTATGTTTCTTTAGCGATTTATTAGAATATTACCGCATTTGTTTTAATCTCAATTAATCATGTTTACTTATTTTAAAACCGATTTCGGCTTATAAAACACTAAACATCAACGGGAAATTTATTTATTTTTTAGTTTTACTTGATGCATTTGAAACTAATTCTATTTCTTTCTTCATTTCTTTTTTAGGAATACACTTTATTTGTTTTAGATGTTCGTCAAAGTACTCCAGAAGATTTCAAACAGAAATCTATTAAGTGCTGTGCAGAAGTTATGAAACGCAAGGTAAATTTTTATTAAATTTTCAGGCATATAAATTTATAATATACAAAGAATTTTTGCTATTTAGATCTGCTCTGCGAAAAAAGATTATATGTCTTTTGTTTTAGTGGGAACAGAATGTACTCAAAATGATATAAATACCAATGAGTCCCATAAAGGCTATTTAAACATTTTTCAATATGCCGGCGAAATGGAACTGCCCTCTTGGCAATTATTAATGAACTTCTATCAGTTTGTTAATGAAACGGCTGCAGATAAAGGTGAATGGCTTGATGCTGTAGTTGTGGCGTTTAGCATGCTACGAAATGGCTCAGAGTAGGTTTTGTCTTTGTTTTATAAATAGAATTTGAAGTGGGTTTTACTTTGTTCATTATAATTCTAGATGTAAAAAAGTACAACGTTTGCGATTGGTGTTGTTTTATGACTTTAACGATGGCCTCAACTCGTACGACTGTTTTGAAGGTATTACGCAAAATTTACTGGAATATAATGTGGAGTTAATTGTAATGTAAGTTTTAGATTATGGCTCAAAAATGCAGAAATGATGGAAAATTACAAAAAAAAATTTACTAAAAATAATTAGAAATAACCCAACGGCCTTGGCTTCCATATTTTAATCGGGTTTTAATATATATAAATAAATAAAGTAGAACTAATGTAATCTAATCTTACAATTAAGTATGCTTTAGACTAAAAAAAAAGCCAATAATAATAACAAACAGGCAGATGGTTAAACACAGTCCCTAGACTGTCTGAAGTATTTTAAATGTATAACATGTTAAACATTGTTATAAAGAATTAAGCAATTTTTCATAAATTTGTTGGGCGACTTTGGCATTTTTTACTAACTGCACTAAGTTTCTTTCCAGTGCTCCAAATATTGTTTTTGTTGACAATGAAGCTAATAATTTTCTACCGCAAGCCATATTTGATTCCGGCAAAAAATCTCAACAACAAGTCGAAAATGAAAAATATGCTTTACGTTTAGTAACCAATTGCAATGCCAAATTATGCAATTTAAAGGAGGCCGAATTTGTTGTTAACAAAATCGATAACAAGCGTCCTTGGACTTGGAATGGCGAATTACGCATTGGTACTGAAATTAAAATTAAAATAACCGGAATAATTGCAGCCAAAAATGAATGCACAATTAAACTGAAGAAGGTTTGGAATGAGGAAGGTGAAACATTGACAAGAGAGTGGGGTTTTTTCATTAACGGTAATCGAATAACTCCCGATGACGATGATTTAATCGAAGGCTATATGCTGGGGGGTACGCCAATACCATACGACGAAGCGGCTGAGGAGGATGAGGATAAGATCAAACTGCCACCCGGCTTAACTTTTATGGGCTTTATACCTCGTAAATCGGTGCATGATGAATACTTTAGCGGTGACTCAGTTTATTTAGTTTTGCATCAACGCGGCTTTACCAGATCTGCAAAAATTATTGATGCTTTGGTAAGAGTTCTGTTGAAAGCTGACAGAGCTATGTTGTGTTGGAAGGTGTTTAGCGAGAAGTTCAATAAGCCCAAAATGGTGATTTTAACACCAAATGAGGTAAATGAATGAATGTCATAATTACAAATACATACATATGAATGCATGTCTTTATTTACTTAAGCAATATGAAAATACAAGAACTTTCACATAAAATGAACAAAGTCAAAAAAACATTGTGAAATTTTTGCGAAACTTTATAAAAAAACACCTAAATGTTCGTGTTTCATAAAATCTATTAATTTTTTGTGTTCTTCTAATTTTTAGATTGCCGAAGATGTGCCAGCCTCTTTTTTTATGTACGAAGTAGCTTATCATGATCAGTATCAGTTTTTCCAATTTCCTAAATTAATTTCTAAGAAGACCGAATGTTCTAAGGAGCAACTAGGTGCCATCGATAACTTAATCGATAGCATGGATTTAACAAGGGATTCTAATGATCGCCAGAAACCGAGAGAAACTCGCCGAAAAGATTTATTACCATTTGATAACCTTCCTCATATTTTTGAAAATAACTTTATGGACTTAATGGAGAGAAAAATTCTATGCAAAGCCAGCGAAGATGATGAGTTTTTTGATGAAATTTTAAAAGACAAAAACTTTGTGGACGTCTTTTGGAAGGTACCCGAACAAATCGAAGAAAAAGCCAAAGAGGCGGCAAAAGAAGTAGAACGATTGTTTCCCTTAAAAGTTAACAACGACTGGTTGGAAAAAGTAAAAACAGAAGAGACAGCGAAGCTGGCAAAACTTACCCAAACACAAGATATTGATGAGACATCCACATCGAATACACAATTAACGTTTGATCATGTTCGCTCCTCTACACCGGCTGCTGACTTTGAACAGCTGCTTAAAGCGTATGTGTTTCCCATTAAAAACAGCACTCAACGTGATGTGAAATTTAATTACTATGCTTCTCAAATACGTGCTGTGCTTAAGGATTTAATATTCAAACCAAAAACCTTCGACGAAATTAACATTGACGAAGTTATTTCAGCTATAACAGTTTATCGTAAACGCTGCTTTATCTTCGATGCATTTGATGATTACAACTTATGGATATCGTCGATTAAAACTGGGGTGGCTAACCGCAGTATGTTAAAATTTTGGCAAGAGGTTGTTGTTAAAAATGAATTGGGTCTATGTTTTATTGGTGATCTTTCTTTGGAGGAGCAAGTTAAAGAAAAGGAATTCTATAGCTTAGAATTTAGCGATAGTCCAACTACTGCTGATGCAGCACAAGTGGAAATGGACGATGGGGATATGGATAAACTACTAGCAAGTCTGCCTTAAAATTGTAATTATGGTTGTATTTAATAAAAGTGTTTGATTTTTATTGTTTTTATTAATTTGAGTTTAATTTTGAATCAAAAACTGGAAGATGTTTTAAAACTTACCAGCAGATTTTTGTTACCACTTTCTTGTCGAGATGGTATAAAACCCAATAAAATACATATAAACTTGCTTAGCTTTATCCATAGTAAATAAACGGAAAAGAATTAAGTATAAGAATATATGGAAAAATATAAATTTTTGCCACTACTTTCTTAACGTAATAAAGATGAACCCAACAAAAGGCATTCAGGCGAGCTTTATGCATAAAAATTAAGCAGAAGAATACTTGTATATTGAAAATTATTTTGAAGGAGCACACAAATAACAAAATCAGTGTAACTAAATGCATTTGGACATGGGTAGGGCATTATAATTTTACTTAAAGAATTCTTTACATATTTATACATATAAAGAATTATATTATAAAATATACATATGTATTTATGCAAAAAGTGCCGATAATCGTATTCGATCGTATTGTCATTAAATATAAAATACAGAATTTAATAATTTACAAACATTAGAGTACATACAAGAATATAAACCTTAAGAAGTAGTTTAATTAATTAAGCGTGAAAATAAATGAGGCCAAAAATAATATTATTATTTTATGACTAACCCAAGCATCCGGGAGGCCTTGTTGATAAAGACTTTATTATTCTAGTATTACGTCCACTGGAATAGGGCAAATGGTAGAAAATTGCATGAAAGAATAAAATATTAATTGAACTGTTCGAATGTAACGTCTTGCTAAATGGCGTTATCTGGTAGCATTAAAATTATATACTAATTTCTAATGTTATCTTATCATTGATATGGCATTTTATTGACGTTTAGGTAATCAAAACATATGGTAGCATGATATTTTTTTTTCAAGGTAAAATTAATCTTTTCAACAAACACCGTGTTTGCTCACGGTTCAAGATAGAAAAAATATATATAAAGAAAGATTTCAATAGCATCTCTTGGTTAATTTTCATTGATTTAAGTAAAAGTGTTAAAGAAAACCGTGTAACAGTGTTAACGAACAATACAGAAGATTAGCAGGCGAAAAAAATCTATAACAATAAAGTTCAGGAAGATTATGTGTATGTATGTAGTACATATCATGTATAGGAAAAGGCAAATCAAAATGGAATAACAGTTAAAAACCTAATAATTCGAACTAGAACAACAGCTGTTTCTAGTGATTGGATTTAATTGTAAAAGAAAAAAAGGCAAACAGCTTCGCGCGTGGCAGTAAACAAACAATAATAACGAGTCCATATATACATATGTATGTGTATATATGTATGTATATTCACAACATATGTACATATATATTTTGTTACGAAAATTTTATTTTACCAATTTAATTTGCTCGCTGTCGTGTTAACGTAATTTGTTAAAAAGAAACACACACACATGCACAGTTTTCCTTTCTATTTTTTGTAACCGAAAACGTATTTGAACTTTTGCGAAAACCAAGTCATCATAATTTCTTCCGCATTCGTACTACTGCCAACAGAACGTAAGGTTGTTGTGAACACTTAAAGGAAAATCTAAGTATTTGTAGTAACAAGTATCCTTAAAAAACTTAAAGAAAGATTGTTTGGTTATTTGGTTAATTATAAAAGTGTGATCTTTGTATTTTTGCTTTTTGTTTTTGCTTTCTAAGAATCAAGAAATTTGTAATCACATGAATTCGGGTCATTGTGAAAATTGAGAAATAAATTTAAATTAAATTAAAATCAAACTCGTGCTTTTAAAAATATTCACTTAACAAACATACAAACAAACATCTGTACTTTTATATGTACATACACACATATGTATGAGTGCTTGCATACAAAAGCAAAGAATCAACAATGAAAAAATAATAAAATAGGTACAAACAAAAATATGGTAATCATTAAAAATAAATTAAATTACAACAACCTGAAAGATTTTAGTTTCAATTTCTTTACAATACTGTGTCATTCAAAATTCTAATCTCTATACATACCTACATATACATACATATATTGAATTTTATTTGAAAAAAAAATTTGAAAATAATTCTTCTTCGTTTGCGTTTGAAAACAAAAAAGGCAACAACAAAATATATACCTACATATGTGTAATTAAAATATACCTGCACTCATGCAAACCAATTTATATATGTAAAAAAAATTCAAGTGTGAACAATGATTTAAAAAGCTGTATATCGCCAAATAGTCTGACAAAAACAAGACCAAAGTAAAAACACAACAACAAATACCTATCAGAGCCAAAGGAATTACTTTCGAATGAGTGCACACATATTATCGTTATTTTCAACGTGATATCACAATAACTCGGTAAGATGAAAACATAATGAAGCAATAGTGGCGTTCACGTTGCCAGTTAAATGTTTTGATTAAATATAAGTATGTACTTCATATACATACATACATATTTATATGCAATAGGTATGTGTAATAGGTATTAAAGATTTTCTAAAATATCCGCTAGACGAGGCATGTTAAAAGCTGAGGGGTAAAAGTTTTGAATTTGTGACATTTTACTACCTAGCAACAAAAACCAAATATATTGCCGCCTTTATCAGTGTATTAGAAAATTAAAGTAAGCGCCAGTAAGGCAACAGTGAGTACAAAATAACTAAATTTATTGCTTGGAGGTCAAAATTAGATTTCGCCAGCTGTGGAAAAAATTAAAAAATACATTAAAAAACAATATAACAAAATTGTATTTATCACAAAATAATTGAGTTTTCTAATTTAAATACTTACTTTTATGTTTTAATCTTAATCGGATGTCAACAGCTCAGCAGTAACGTTTTATTTTTGACATTTAGCGAACATTTAACAAAAATTTATATGCTCGAACTTACGCCACATTTTATTGTTGTATTAGAAAGTTTCATTGAATTGGCCTTAGAGGTATTTATGGAACCAATTTTGAATTTTTTTTTAACATTTAGTATGTTTTGTTTATTCCACTTTGAGCTTGGCACGAAGGGTGTTTCGACACTCCAAAACTGGTAAATGAGAAATATTTTAAGAGAGGCCGTGACTTTCTCTTCTTGCATGAAACAGGTCTTACTTTTTCTTTGGTCGGGCTTAGGGATATAGTTAAGCAATCAGCTGTTGTGAGAAATAAACAATAACAAATTTCTTTGTGTTCAAAGAATTTTTTGCATATTCAAAAGCACCTTTATATGTGCATAACGTCAGCTGAATTGCAAAACCACGTAACTAGTCTATTACAGTAGAAGCAAAAAAATAACTATCGCTACCATGACTCCGTTAAGGAAATCTATCTATAAAAGTTTACATTAATAAAGTTAAAGTTAAATGTTTATTGTATTGCAAAATATCGTAATGAAAGAGAATGGACAGAAAAAGTGTAAGATTATTATACATGTTAAATTAAGCTTGTTCTTATATTTAGTACTATTTATATGAATATAAATAAAGCTACATATCTTGAATTTTCGCTTATAAAATGTTTGACTAAATGTGCTACATTAGTTACATGGTTTTGCATTTCAACTAACGATATATATATATATACATACATTCAAATATGTTGTGAAATAATGTTGCATACAAAGTTTAAGCATTAAACAAAAGTACGGAAACGTAAATAGACAAAATTTCTAGGCCAATAAGTCAATCTCATACAAAGTTTTAAAGCTGTCATGAAAACTGACATTTTGTTTTTGATTTCTTAAGATCTTTTACACACACCTTTTATTTAATTGTAAATAATCTTAATATAAAAGCATTGAAATTATTTGATTAAAATCATTTTGTTTTAAATATTATTAGTAATATTGAAGCAGCTGATTACTTTTTTATTTTAAACTTTGTATGTGAACAGTTCAAGAGAAAAATTTCTGTTTTTAGCAAGAAACGAAATATATACTTTAGATTTCGCTGCGTTTTGGTGTTGTAATAGCGAATTTACCTGCTTCGAGTTCGCCTTGATCAAAAGTAAATACAACAGAATAGAAAACATAAGAAATAAATCGAGAAGCTATTTGAAAACAAAGTTGCCTGGTTTTTTATTGTTTCAGTCATGTTTTCGCATCGAAAGTGCAAGAGTGAAAATTTTGTGTTTTGACATTTTGCAATCGTTTAATAGCAGCAGTGTTCACATGTACACACATATGGTATGTATGTGTGATACGCATATCATCATATGCTTTAAAAATAAACCGTAATTTACAAAAAATTCAAAATCGATTTTTCCACTGTTAATCAAAATATGTATGTACTTGTTCCCGGACAATTTTATACTTCTGCAGTTACAAATATCATTTTTATTAAATAAAATTTTAAAAAATCCAAGGCTACCAAAACAAAAAATTAAATAATATTAGAAATTAGGTACTTTTCTTTAAATATTAATTTCTTAATAAAAATTAGGCTTAAATTAAAAAAAAAAAAAATATTTATGTATTTATATCATTTTTTATATTAAGAGTGGGATGCGATTTATATTTAGGGATTTAATAAAATCATATGACGATATGTATGCATGAATGTATGTATGTATGTATGTAAAAACTTGGAGTTTTGCTGTTATGAATTCGCATTGGAATAAACCACCGATATTTCTTTCGCGTAGAATATTGGAACGATTTTTGTAATTTTTTTCCTTTAATAAACTCATAACATAATTCTTCTGGTCTTACAAAATTTGTGTAACTTTTTGTTTTCAAGGTATTGAACTATCATTTTAAATTAAATGCCCGTGTATTCTGTGATTATTTAAAGATGTATGTATGTATGTATGTATGTACTACACATGTATTGTACGAGTGTGTATATTTTACCACACTGTTGCTAAGTTAATAATTTTTAGTTGCAAATAAAAATTTACATTATTTTTTGTTTTGTTCTTTTCAGATAAAAGCGTCTGGTGGTGTCTCTCAGTTATAACTATTAATATACATACATAGAAACAAATACAAAATGCTCTGCATTCAGCAATTGATCAAAGCGCTAAAAAAGCTACAAAATAATACTGTAGCTGGCGGAGATTTGGTAAAGAGTATTAAACATGTGGCAGTGAGTGCGAATAATCCGAATGAAACGAATACGATTTTACCCTTTGGGACAATATTTACGACGTCACTTCATAACAATGACACAGGTGAGACAGACACGTCATCAAAAGACGCCAGTCCACCGTCAGAGCAACAGCAACAGCAACAACAACACCAAAAAACAGATACCAACAATAAACACTGCAGTAACAGCTCTGCGTATACCAGTAACAGCAAATCTAGTCAGCTGTCTTTGGAACAGCAAACACAATCAATTTTTCGTACCAGTCATAATAAATGTTTTAGTCTGTATTCGTCTCTTAACGCTAAACGTTCAAATATTCGATGTGATAGAGAAACGTCTGAAGCTACTACGCAAGATTCAGTTTCAAATAAAACGTTCGTGTATTGTACTACAGCTGCTTCAACTTCCTCTCTGCCATCGGCCAACAATCATTTACGTATTCCACATCAACAACAACAACCACAACGCAGTCAGCGCATACAACATTTTTATCAACAGCAAATTTTTCATCAGTTCCATACGCAGCATAATCAAAGTTCGAAACAAAAGCAAACACAGTTTGCCATGTCTTCTTTAGCTGCAGAACCCTTGACTCTACAAAAATCGAATGGCAAAAAGGATAGCCATGATGCCGCCACAGCGAATGAATCATCATCATCAGCGTCATCTTCAGCATCATGTCCAGACACTAAGCAACAAAATTCCTCAACTGGAAAACCCTGTTTCAATACAGGTCTTGCGGATATTTTGCAATTTATGGAGTTAATCGGCAATTTAAAGGTATGTGTGTGCCTTGACAGCTCCATGTGTCTGACTAAATGCTGTGTTCAACTATTTGTAATACGTGATTTTCATTGTAATGTGGAGCAGTGATTTCAGCAAATTTATACATACTACATAGTATGTATGTATGTATGTATTTTCTGGCACTTCAGTCACATATTGTAGTGAAAATCGATTTTTCTTCAGTTTGTTTTCCAGTTTCTAATGCCAGTTAATTATCCGCATATGTATGTATGTATGTACATACTTACATTTCTACGTACGTGTGTATGTATATTTATTTACGACTCGGTTTGTTTTTATTCATTTATTAAAAAGATTTATGAAAGGAATACCTAGAATTATATTCGTAGTATATTAGACTGTATAACTTTGCATAAGGGTTGACGCAATTGGAGTGTTTCTTATTCGTTCTAGTCTGGCTTTGCGGTTTTTTGTTTCGCTTCTTCGTAGTAGACGTAACAATCAGAATTTATTTATTAAAATCTATCAGTTTTGTATTACATTTATGATGATGAACGTACACACTTCAATCTTACTACTAAGCCGGCGTCAGTATAAATTTTTTTCATTTCAATTTGGTTGTAGTATTAAATTTATCATGTAACTACAATAGAGAACAAAACTGTTCGCAAAGTGTCTTACATAAGAACTCTTATTTGTTATAAAATGAAAACAATATTAATCCATCCATAGACAAAAACTTAAACTCCGAAAAAATACACTTTAATACGTATTTACTGCATGCATTTGCGTCTTGCTGGAGAGTTAAGAAAATTTGTAGTTGGTGTGGACTGCACTGGAATTTTTACAGTCTTATCTAATTCTTTCGGGCATAATGTTGACAAGAGTTTCCAAAATGTTTGGACTTATATTTATTTGCCCAGTCTATACGAAAATGCTCTTAAGTCTTCACTTACTTTCGTAAGTGAATTGTGACTTACGAAATTTGAAACATATTTTTCAGAGAAAATCTTATCGTTTAAAATCGACTCAAGATACTCGATATTGTCGACGTCTGAAGACTGAAAAGAACTATTTTACGTTATACCTACAACGGCTTTTTAGAGATAATCTTTCCTTAAATTCTCGTACTGTTTGAAATCTAGAGATTAGAGAAAACTACTTTTTCGTTACATCTGCTGTCTACTTCTGATTATTATTTGCCATAAATATGTACACGTGTCGTTATGTTTTTACATCCATCGTAAATAAACAGCAGTTACTGGCTTTTTTTTTTTGGAAATTTCCATAAAAATATAGTGATAATGGCCGGTGAAGTTTTACTTATTGTTTAGCGAAAGGCTGAAAACAAAAATGTTGTCGTTATTGAAAACTGATGTTAACAATTTTTTAATCTTAATGTTAATGATTGTGATGTTAACGAATCAAGAAATTCTCATAACCCAATTAAACTGAAAAGTACTACATTTTTAGCTTAAATCTAGTTAAAGTTTGTAAATAAAATCATGCTCAAAGTTTTGCTAACAGATAATACTACAATTTTCAAGGTACAACTAGTAAAATATTTAATCGGACACACGTACGAGTACATTCGATAAAGCGTAAAGTGTAAAGGATTCTGCCATCGGCAATGAAATGTAGGGCAACAACTCTTTTGCCAGCGTAATTATTATACTGGATTGTAGAAACTATTAGCAGAGTATCCAAAATGTGCAAAATTTTGGCCATACAAATAAAGTACAGGTTTTGGTTAAAACAAACAATTTATTGCAAACCAATATTTTGAAATGTATGGCGATAATACGTATTAAATTTATAGAAATGCTCCTGTACGAAATCCCATAAATCGTTTTCATAAAATCTTAATATCTGCAAAACCCTGATTATTCAGGAGAAGCAAAAAGCTGTTTAATTCCCTAACTAGTGAGTATTTAGCAAATCGATCTCTTCTACAATATATAATAGGCTTCTACTAATTCCCTAAAATATAAATTATAAAATAAAACCCGTTAACTCGCATTTTTACGGTAGATGAAACATTTTGTGTTAGAAAATTTTCGATGTAATTATTAAAATAAAAATTTTGTTTGAAAAAAATTTTAAATAGTATGAAGTAAAATTTTAAGTTTAAATACTGTTGGTTTTCACTTTTAAATAATTTTAGGATTAAGAAAATTAGAGAAGATACTTACTTCAGGTACAAATAATTATCTGTACGGTTAATATTAGGATTTTTATTATATTTTATTAAATAAATTACATTTATTTTGAATGAAGATTATCATAGACAGAATGATATTCATTCATTAGGTATCACAGATTTAAATTCCTGTAGATGTTTCCATTTACTGGTGGTTATTGGAAGATATTCTTGATGAAGTGATTGTGGTTCTTTATATATGCTGGGTATTTTTTCAGTCGTATCGGTAGATCTTTATACTCGCCATAAAAACTGACTGACACTACAAAACCGATTTGTATTTAAAATATTCACAAATCAAGTTGTACACTATTGTTAACTTATAATATTTTGGCTTAAAGTAATAAACTGCTATGAAAATCTCGCAAATACATTGCAGATAAACCATTTTGCCTTCAAACAAAAAGAGTGTGTATGCGGATAAACTAAACAAAAAATGTGAATAAGTCGCAACTATATCAACATTTTGATCGGAAATTTATACCATAGGAAAAGTGCACCACAGCGAATAGTTTGACATCAAAAACTCATTTTTACAAAATCTTCAGATAAACCAGTTTGGATAAACGCCGTCGATATAAAAGGAAAGTCTAATGTTGGAAGGTTTTGCTTATACCGGACATCAGTTTTGTACACCTTTACTTACCTGACGTGCTTTTGTTTCGGAAATGCAAAATATATGTAGATGAAAAATCGGGTTTGTAAATGTCATCGTCAGCTCAAATGTCTACTGCACAAGTTTAACTTTAACGCTGAGCAAATAGGGCCAGTGGAACATCAACTTTGTCGCTACAACTATCAATCAAATTTTAACATTTTCCAAAATTGATTTCTGGTTTCATAATTTTCTATCTGCCTAAATTTGCATAAAACACTTAAGATTTGAAAAATTTGATCAGCTGGAATTTGCATAAAGCAGAGATGATAAAGGGTTTAAAAGATTCGCCACTGCTGGGCGTAAAACTTCTAATCGATTTTTATTTGAAAAGGAATTTCCAATGGGGATTTTCCTGCATTCTGGTTTCAAGGAACAATTCATTCTTACAAATTCAGATTTGTTTTTGCAGTTAAAAATCCATGTATTCAATATTTTTATAATAATAAGAATATACATACATATTAATTATGCAATATTGTTGTGTCATACGCTTTGTTTTATACCTACACACATACATCTGTTTGCGTACGTGATTTTCACAAACCATAATTTTCAAAGTGAAATTAAAATTTTCAGTTTTCTCTAATTTCTCTGGAAAAAAAAACGCAGCACTTTCTCATTTATTCATTTAGGAGAACGATTTCTTTTTCCAAGATGAAAACATTTATTATTCAAATTTATATGTAAATGTATATTTTATATAAAAGCATCAATGAACGCATCTTCTGATGCCAACAAATTTGTCTGAACATTAAAAATATATTTTTTTTCCATTTGGCGTTTTAAAAGGTAAAAGTAAATTTTTAAACTCGAAAGCTGTTTTAGATACATATTTCTTATGCTATTAAAAGTCGCTTCTGATTTGAGTGAGACGAGAGTTATTAAGAAAAAATAAACAACTAAAACATTAATTAACAATTAATTTTTAGATTTTAGGTTTATAAAAGCTTGAGACTTACAAAAAACGCCAATAAGTAAATATTTTTAAAGTATTCTAAGCAAAAGTAAAAGAATCATTGAGCCGTGTCTCAAAAATGAACTTCATACGAAAGTGAAATTGCGAATAGATGAAACGCATTAACGTTGTTTTATAAACTCCTTTCCAAAGCGGAAAGAGTGATTTTTAATAGCAGGGTATTTATACAACGGCTGTTGTTTTAGCTGGATGAGAACTATCGACAGCGATGATTACAATTTGACAGCTGGGAATGTCAGACTGTTTGGCAAGTGATTGTAAACGATTTGACGCCAGCACAACGCCGACAAATTGTGGAAATTTACTTTAAGAAAAAAAATAAATCTTTTCGAAAAGTTCATATATTTCATTTTAGGATCCAGTGGCCAGGCAATTCTTGTAGTTAATGCTCCTTTAGTCTTATCGATTCAACAGTATTAACAAGAACAAGAAATGCACGTTCCGGTGTGTTTCAAAATTCTTTTCCTTAGTTGGTGCTCAAAATTTCTTCAACAAACATAAGAAGTTACAAACTTGGCGTTTTTTTTTTAAAGACGCGTTTTTCTTCTCCATTTTGGACCGTTTTGAAATTTCAAAGTCGACAACGCTGATCATTGTTTCTTATTTCCTTCTTTCGAAAAGAGTTAACGAGTCACGCTGACTGAATTTTTATTGCCAACATTGAATCAGCTAAACATCAACGACATTTTGTGCTAAAAAGAACGGTTCACTGGCCCCCTCATTCGTGCGATTTAGTGCCACTGCTCCGCATTTTATTTCATTGGCAAAATTTGATGCATTGGAAGCTCATATTTCTGTCGCCCTGTCTTGAAAGATCACCTCAAAGTAATATAATTATGCATTTTTAAGTTTTTAATAACGCTGAAGCGATTTTCGACTATATCTTAAGTTATAAGACGTTGCAAAATGTTTTGAAATTGTTAAATTAATTGTGTATTTAGCGAATTTTAAAATTTGTTAATGATGACAATCGCCCAACTTCAGTTTGATACTATTTAATTTTTAATTCTTTTCTTTTCCTTTTTGCTTGGAGATTTGAAATTGTAGAAGCAAATAAGACCTCTATCATCAGGTGTATACTTTTGGTAAGAGTTTTCGCTTTAGTTTTCTAAAATAGAATCGAAAATCGAACATCGGAATATGAGATTGCGCGAATGAGGAGGCTGAAGCTGTTGGCGTCTCATTTTTCAGGATTATATATTTGATTATAGAAAATTTATATGATTAAAGGCTCATGGTTAATTGAAAATGGAAACGTGTAACGGTGTCTAAGAGCAGCATGAACGTATTCGGTTTGAAACTGTACTTGAACTCGGTTTGAAACTGTACTTTGAAACTGTTTTTCCTCTCTGGGAATAGAAACTAAAAATGCCCTTCTAATATTTTCATTGGTACGAGTACTAAGTTTATAAACTATTAAGGCAGAATATTTTAGGGCCACAGTTCTCAGCAAATAAAGAGTTCATAATGAGTGGAAATCTTAAAATTTGAGTGTAGTGAAAAGAAGCTGTTCCAAACAGTTCCAGCTGGAATGATAAAATGAGTAAAAAACGATTTTCCCCAAAAAAAAAAAAAAAAAACAAAAAATTGAAAGTGTCACAATATTAATTATCTGCTTCCATTTTTGTGGCGTAAACAGTCTTTACAACGACTAGTTATCACTAGACTTTTTTAATTTCTAGTGCCTCTACTAAAAGAGAAATTAAAAATTAAAGCAAACATCTTCTTAACTAAATTCAATTACTGGGAAGATTCTATAACACTGGTGCCAATAATTGGCTGATGTTCTGTCTATTCTGTTCTGTATTTTGCTACGTTTTGTTTCAAAATTTATTCTGCGTTTCGTGTTTGTTTGGCCATTTATTCAGTCAAGGCCAAGATCATTGTCACTACACACGTCTACACATATTCCACTAGTGTTTGTTTATACTCGTATTTGTTTATATATCTTTGTAATTATGTAGTAAAGATTTTCAAATATTTATGCGACATGTTTTAGTTCGTTTTGTTTTTTTTTTTTTTTTTTTTTTTTTTTTTTTTTTTTTTTTTTTTTTTTTTTTTTTAAAGCGAACAATTTTTTATATGTATTTTGTTTTAGTTTATTAGTTTGCTTTCAACCCACCAAATAAACATGAATACTTATAAATTTTGAAATAATTAAAATTGAAACTCATACATATTCTTTGTTTGCTTTGTTTGGACGAACTTTAACAGAAATGAAGCCTTTAAAGTTGAGACCCAGCTATTTGATCAAATAAATGCACTTTGATAAGCAGACGTTTTAGTTTTTTATTTGCGTTTTAACAAAAAGAAGGCAGATTTTAGCGTGGCTCGTAACAAAAACTTAAGAGAAGGGGATACCGTGACTGTTTTTCAAGACAAAAAGTTCACATTCTACATTCTAAAGTAGAAATAAAAATTAATACTTGAACATCAGGAAAGCAAAACATTTTTTTTCCAAGGTTTACATTTATCATTTGTCAAAAACCCAGCACTAAAAACGATGTTTTTATGAATAAATTATAAAAAAAAAATGTTCCATTTATCACAAATATAATTCAGAATAAAACCAAATTGTTAACATTAAAAAGTTGTTAGTCGAATCGACTCAAAACATAAAATTGTGTGAACAAGTATTTTAAAAAAATTGAAAACAATAAAGGCCTGGCAAAAACTTGAAAATTAATTCAAAATGAATGGTAATAAAAACGAAAGCCAAACAATACCTTAAAATTTACAATAACTTGAAATGTGTTCGTGCAAAACAAAAATATTGTAAAATATTCTTGCAGCCACAATATTATGTTAATTTAAAAAAATATGTCATATGTCTTATCTTGATACACACACACAATTTAATTTTAATTATATAATTTATTTTATATAAAAAATTTTTTTTATTTTTTTATTTTAATTATATAAAAAAAAGTTTAACTAATGGGGGACACAGATTTCAGAAAATATTAATTTCTGCATTTTTGTAAACAAAATTTTCTTTATTTTTTTCACTGCCATTGACATTCCATTTTGATTTATTTTTGTCAAAATATGTAATTTTTTTAAAAACCATTTTAGTTTCCAAAATAAATATTTACTATTGTATTTATCTGGCTATTTAACTTGTCTGCCTTTCATGTCATAACCTTGATTTTTTTTTCAAAGTCATGTCAATTCATTAATTTTCCACTTTGAGTTTTTTTTTTTTAAATAATTTTAAAAACTATTCATTTGTTTTTTTTTATCATCATTTTAAGATAATGAAATGTTATAGATTATTTAAGTTCATTCGTTGTTTATTTTACCACATCCTGTACATGTACTTACGTTTAAAAAACAAATCTTTTGTCTGGCCCGGTTTAAATTCAACAATATTTTGCAATAAAATTCATGCTAAAAAGTGTTTGCCCTCCCACACCATTATCACTATAATTGAAAGAAATAAAACGTGTGAGGGTTACGCAAAAAATTATAAAGCTACAAAGTCAAATGTATTGTAGAACTAATTACGATAATCGTATAAGTATAATTAATTTAAGCAATAAAACTTGAAGAAAAACACTGTTGCAATAATTATGACTACGAAAAAGATTGTGCCAATTTACGATAATTAGTTTAAAAAACGTCTGCTGCAAATGGTTTCTTTATAGGAATCTCATAATCATAAAATTTCAGCGACCATAAATATTTTAAATTATATATATATTTTTTTTTTATCATAATCAGCCACATCACGTGTCTGGTACGCGACATCTCAACTGCGGCGATACGTGACAGACTGGAAAAAATCAATATTTACAACATGATGAAACATATTTCCGGAGTTTAATTTTCAAGTTGGTCACATTTCTCTCGATTAAGGGCATTTAACACTATCATATAAGAATGAAGATTTTCATTGGATGAAATCAAATTGTTTGGTGTTTTTTTTTTTTTTAACAACGAATATAAAACTGCGCAGGTGTTTGCGTGTCAAAGCTTTGTATCTCCGGACTATGATGGTCGAACATGCCACCAGCTCATCCATTGTTTAGGAAACGTACAGCCGAACAAAAGTTTGATCAACGGCGGTTGAACAGTTTCATGTTGTCGGCAAACGGGTCAGCTGTAAGACGAATGAAGCCTTATGGGCTGTCGAATTTCCTACCGTTTTATAAACTATTTTCATAACAAATTGCTTAAGGATATGGTTCATTATCGTGCACAGTTGTAGGATTCAATTACAAAATGGAAAATTGATACAATTAAAGCGTATTTCAATTGTCGTAATCGCTACATGATGACGTCCTTTTTCGTGGCCAAATTTTAAGAGAGGCGTTGGTTTATTTTTCACATTCGAGCTTGTTATGGATATCGAAATCTTCCAGAAAACGTGAAAGATTATAATATAATATTATATAAAAAGAAATAGAGTATTTAGGAGCGTGATTATATGTATAAGGAAGCGATATTGTATTGTAACAACTCTGCTTTTGTCGCCGCCATTTTTCCATTTTTTGCGACTAGAATGTGTTTGGAAAACAATTGAAAAAAGACTCTTCTTTGCCATTAAAAAACAAAAATCAGAAAACTTTTAAAAGAGTTGGTTTATTTTATTGTATTTTCTTTGCAGCACACGAAACGTACCGGTTGGGTGTTGCGTGATGTTCACAATTGTGAGTCCATTTCGGGGCACATGTATCGCATGAGTATTTTGACATTCTTACTGGATGGTTCAGAGGGTTTAAATCAAATACGATGCATGGAACTGGCTTTGGTTCATGATCTGGCCGAGAGTTTAGTTGGCGATATTACACCGTTCTGTGGTGTTTCGAAGGAGGAAAAGAAAAATATGGAATTGAAAGCCATGGAAGATATTTGTAAATTGATTGAACCCAGAGGCAAACGCATGATGGAGTTGTTTGAGGTGAGTAGAAAAGTTGGTTTAACTGAAAGAATATAAATAACTTGTTTTTAGTTTGAAATAAATCTGTTTTCAAAAAGTATTTTTTTAAAAGGAAACTTTTTCAAAAAGTGCTTCTTTAAAATGTACTCTTTATAAATCGTGTCTTTGTAAAAGCTACTTTTCTACTTTTTTATAGGATTATTTTTCTCAAAGGTACTTTTTGTAAAAGATACTTTTTGTAAAAGATACTTTTTATAAAAGATACTTTTTATAAAAGATACTTTTTATAAAAGATCCTTTTTTTAAACGCAATTTGAAAACTACCCTTTTATAATTTACTTTTCTAAAAAAGTACTTTTTCAAAAAGTGCTTATGTAATAATAAAAGTACTTTTTTTTTAAGTTCTATGTACCTTAAAAATATACTTTTATTATAATTTTTTTTTATAAAATATTTTTATAGGACAATTTTTTCAAAATGTGATTGTAAAAAATACATTTCTCAGAAAGTGCTTTTGTTAAAATAATTTTTGTTACCAACGATTTTCAATGGTACTTTTTTAAGACATGTTTTTCAAAAAGTACTTTTTTGCAACGACATTTTTGTAAATTTATATGAAAAATACGCACGTTCTTTAAAATTACTTTTATGAAAAACGTTTTGGGAAAGGTACCTTGTTTAGAAAAATGCTTAAAAAAGGCCTATTATTTAAAAGGTACTTCGCTTAAGGGTAATTTGTTTGAAATATAGTTTGTTCAAAAGATATTGTACTTCGTCAAAAAGGTATTTTCTTTATTTAAAAAAGTACTTTGTTTTAAAGGTACTATGTTTGAAAGGTACTTTGTCTAAAAGATACTTTGTTGAAAAGGTATCTTGTATAAAAGGTACTTTATTTAAAAAGTACTACTTTTAAAAAGGTACTTCGTCGAAAAGGTATTTTTTTAAAGTACTTTATTAAAAAAGTATTGTACTTTGTTTGAAAAGTACTTTGTTAAAAAAGTATCTTTTTTTGAAAGTTACTTTATTTAAAAAGTACTTTTCTAAATTATACGGTCTAAAAGATATTTTCTTAAAATATACGTTTTAGGCAGTACTTTTTTAAATTATATTGTACTTTTCAATGGAAACTTTTTTAGAAGGTACTTTTTCAAATACAAGTTTTTTAAACCCAATTTTTTACAAAAAATTGCTTTTAAAAAGTTATTTTTTTGGAAGGTCTTTTTGAATAAAGTAATTTTTTAAAGGATATTCTTTTAAATAATACTTGATAGAGCCTGCTTTTGAAATGTACTTTTTCAAAAGCTTTGCTTTAAAAAAGTACTCTTTCAAGGGATAACGTTTTTAAAACGTATTTTTCTATAAAAATATTTATTCATAAAAAGAAATTTATGCAGTATTTTCTCATTTATATATATTTTCTGCTTTTTCATGTATTTGTTTAATTATTTTCCAATTGCTTGTTTTTAGGAATATGAGCACGGCGATAGCGCTGAATCCAAGTTTGTCAAGGACTTAGATCGTTTGGATATGGTTATGCAAGCATTTGAATATGAAAAACGGGACGATTGTCTATTAAAACACCAAGAATTCTTCGATTCTACCGAAGGAAAATTTAACCATCCATTTGTTAAAAAATTGGTAAATGAGATCTACGAACAACGTGATAAACTGGCCAAGGCCAAAGGCGCCGTACCACCGCCAAAAATTGAAGTACCAAATATGGAGGAACATACAACTCATAAAACTTCATCAGCAACTTCCAACGGCCAATGCGCTAAAGCCGATTCTATGGAAAAGACTAATGAACCAACTAAATCAAGTTGATAAAATGGAGGCCTTTATTTTTATAATCAAATTAAAGAATACGAAAAAAAAAAATATTTGAGAGAAGTGACAGAAAGAAGACAAAGCAGAGTTGGGAAATAGGAACTGTAGTTAAGTGTGATCCTAGTTATTTGCTAAGCTCTTATAATTTAAAGACTCTAGTTAGTAGTAGATGAATTCTACACTCACATTAATACTTAAGTTTTAAAAACAGAACAAGTTAAAACAATTTGATTAATAATATTTAAGACAAGTTTTTAAATTATTTTAATGTATTTCCGTTTTAATTCGTTTTAAGATTTTATTTAAATATCATAAAAAAAAACAGTTCCAACATCAAGAAATGAAATTCCTGTTCATGTATTGAAAAAAAAACTGATTTTTGTTTGAAAATCTGCATTGAAACCTATAACAATTTTAAGTGATTTGCTATTAATTACAATATAAATTAAATAGCTAAGTTTTTATAAACAAAATACATACATACATACATATATCTATCGAATGAAAAGAGTGTGGAGTATTAAAACTATCTCGCTTTTTCAACTACATACACATGTACGTTTAAAATATTTTAGACGTACATTTTATATCGATTTGATCTAAAATATTTTGGGGTCAGCATTATTGAAACAAATTTTGAAACTGGATTGAACACAGGCGCTTCTTTTATTTAGAAAAACTGAAGCCAATCGAAGGATTATATTTTATAAATTAAGGCGAAGTTTTTAGCAAACGAATACTTTATTTCTGTAACTCCTAAAGTGGTGTATTACATTTTTAAATATAGACCTTGATATTGAGAAGAAATTATGTTTATCGTTGGCTGCAAAAAAACAAATCCGTTCAGGGTTTAGATCATAAATCTTAAAACTCAGTTATTGTTAAATAAATTGGCATCTGCATTATTCGTTCATAACTAGAAAACAAGAAAAAGTGAAATTTTAAAAATTTTTAGTGAAACATAATTATTTTCAAAATTTAATTTTTCAAGAAACGTTTCTGTAAATCCCGGTTTTTAAATGTACTTTTTTCAAATGCACTTTTTAAAACACGTGTTTCGAAAAATACAATATTTTTAAACCGCTTTAATAGAATTTGTCTAAAGGCTCTTTCTTTTTGGGAGATAATGTTTTTACACAGAGTATTTTTTGAGTTTTTTTTAAGTGCGGTTTTTTAAAGCTATTTTTTTTTTGGATAAACTGCTTGGAAAAGGACTTTTTTTACTACACATGTATGTAATTCTTTCAACGGCAACTTTTTTGTCCTCAAAAATATAAGATATTTTTGAATACATTTTTTTTTAAAAGGTAATTTTTTAAAAACGCGCTTGAAGATGCATATTTTTGTCTTCAAAAAGTATGTTTCAATATAATGCATTCTTAATGCACTATTTTAAAAGGTTACTTTTTAAAAAAGTGGAAAAATGGTTTATTTGAAAGATACTTTTCTTTGAAAGCTACTTATACACTTGATTTCAACCGTACTTTTTTTAATGTTACCTTAAAAAGGTGACTTTGCAAGAAGTACTTTTTTTAAAAAGATTATTTTCTAAAATTTATTTTTCTAAGAAGCAGATTTTGCACAATAGCGCATTTTTTAAAGGTAACTGTTCTGAAAAAGTGTATTTGAAAGTTATTTAAAAAATTTGATTTTTGAAAAAGTACTGTACAGGGAAAATACCTTTTTAATATGTTTTTTGGCGGATATTTTATAGAGCGTATTGTTTAAAAAGATGGTTTGAAGCTTCTTTTATACAACGTAAATTTAAAATTTTTTTTTTACTTTTTTTAAAAAGCACTTTTTTATTGATGATTTTTTAAAAATATACTTTCTAAAAGGTGCTTTTTAAAAATATATTTTAAAAGGTACTTTTTTAGATATTACTTTTTCAAAATCTGCTTTCTGAAAAGGTACTTTCTTACAAGTGATTTTTTGAAAAATATTTGTTTAAAATGTACTTTTTAAGACAGACTTTTTAAAAGGCACTTTTTCAAAAGGTACTTATTTAAAAGGTACTATTTTAAAACGTACGCTTTTAAAAGGTACTTTTTTAGATATTACTTTTTCAAAATCTGCTTTCTGAAAAGGTACTTTCTTACAAGTGAATTTTTTAAAAAATAGTTGTTTAAAATGTACTTTTTAAGACAGACTTTTTAAAAGGCACTTTTTCAAAAGGTACTTATTTAAAAGGTACTATTTTAAAACGTACGCTTTTAAAAGGTACTTTTTTAGATATTACTTTTTCAAAATCTGCTTTCTGAAAAGGTACTTTCTTACAAGTGAATTTTTTAAAAGATAGTTGTTTAAAATGTACTTTTTGTAAAATGACTTTAAAAAATAAAATTTATAAAAGGTGATTTTTGAGAAGTCGATTTTTTAAGACAGACTTCTGAAAAGCCACTTTTTTAAAGGGTACTTATTTAAAAGGTACTATTTTAAAACGTACGCTTTTAAAAGGTACTTTTTTATTCGATACATTTTTAAGAGAATACATACTTCTAAAATCAGCACTTTTTAATCGTTATTTTTTTTTGAAATGCCATTTTTAAATAGTAATTTTTTAAAAAAGTGTTTTTTTAAATTTCAATTCTTTTAAGTTTCACTTCAAAACGTCTTTTTCAAACTATATTTTTTAAAGTTTTCGTTTGTGCTGTTACTTTTTAAAATGCACTTTTTTAAAAGGTACTTATTTAAAAGGTACTATTTTAAAACGTACGCTTTTAAAAGGTACTTTTTTATTCGATACTTTTTTAAGACATACTTCTAAAATCAGCACTTTTTAATCGTAATTTTTTTTTTTTTAAATGCATTTTTAAATAGTAATTTTTTAAAAAAGGGTTTTTTTAAATTTCAATTCTTTTAAGTTTCACTTCAAAACGTCTTTTTCAAACTATAGTTTTTAAAGTTTTCGCTTGTGCTGTTACTTTTTAAAATGTTCGTTTTTGAAGAGTACTTTTTGAAATGCCAATTATTGACAGATTGTGAAGATAATTTTAGAGGCAGTTGTGTCAAAATTACGTTTTGCAAGATATCTTTCTGTTAAAAAAAATTTAACTTTGAAAACTGAACCGACAAGTGGTATTTAAACGTTAAATGCGGACATTTTTAACCAAAACATTTGCCGACTTTAGGAAAAAATGTTCAAAAATTCTTTGCAGAGAAGAGCAATTTTCAAGCAAATATTTTCTTTACGTTTATAAATCATAAAAATTTCTTACTCCTTTTCAAGACAATTATTTTTCAGGCTGTTTTTGTATAAATTATTGATTAAATTAAATTGTTGCCTAAAAATTCTTGTTTCATTATCATTAATCGAGCTGAATCGTTGTTGGCACCAAACTTTTATTAGTTAAATTAACATTTGATCTTTTAACTATATTTGATCTTTCAAGTACTAACAATTTAAATTAATTTAACAGTTTTACAAAAATTTTAATGTAACTTTGATTCTTCATCCCAAAACATGAAAATATCTACACCTAAAGCTCATTCATATATTATTACATATTCTTGATTAGCTTTATTAAAATTTGGTATTCTTAAGTTTAGTTATATTAGCAAATTAAATTATTTTAAAATATTTCGACAAAAATAATCAAACAAATCTATATTTGAAATAAAAATTAAATCAATAAACACACTTAAAAATGTCTTCAGAACACCAAAAATAGTTAAATGTGTTTGTTTTATTCAAAACGTTATTCCAATTAAAAGAGATGTTTTTTCTTTTTATTTTGTAAAACTTATAATATTATTCTTAATAATGTTATTATCAAATGCCATACATTTGGTTTAAACATTTCTCGTTGACTGCTGACATATTCTGTTAAAGAGGAGAGGAAATTGTAGTATTTTTTTTTTATTTTTTATTTATCTATCGCCTGTCCCGTCTTTTCGAACGTTAAAGTTTGTCAGTATATTGAAAACCAAACAACCGATTTGGAAATGTATTTATGAACATTAATTTCATGATTTCAATGATTTCTCCCAAAAAAAAAATTGGCAAACGTTAACGTTCGACTTCCTGGGACAGGTCTTTAATTTAATATATTTATTTGCTTATACCTTCTATGATTATCATTTGATTTTCCTTGCTATTAGTTGAGTGTGAGTGTGAGTGTTGTTGGTTCCTTCCCTTCGCTTTATCTGAAAGGAAAATATTAAAATAAAAAAGAAATTATTTTATATGCAGAAATAACGGTAGTAGAGAAAATTTGTTGCCATGACAACAAATTTTTCGGTTCCTGGTACACGATCGTAATGACGCTAATAAAATGCCACAGATATACATACACATAAAACGGAATGTGTGTTTGCTTGCTTGTGACTTATAGGAGATCAGTCAGGCCTTACCACAATATTTAACCACAACTTGAAAGCAAAAAAATTAGATCAAATAGTTTAACCCGCCACAAGTGCGTAATACGAGTTTTTAAGTGGTTTCCTGTAATCACGGCGTAGTAAATAAAAGCTCAGTATTTTTTGTAAATATTAGTATTTTAAGCAGATCTGAACTACCAAAATGGAAAAAGTTATTGTATTTTTTATTTAACTTACAGTGCAGCGTGATGGTTTTCTCCATTTCGCCCAACATATTTTTGGCCACACATTTATATTCGCCATAGTCATGCGATCTTGTCGGTTGTATTGCCAGTCTCATAATAATTTTAAAGACATTATTGTGTAAAATTGTTTCAATGGAACCGCCTTGTAAGAACTGCTTGCCCTTGAGCCAATAATTAACCGAAGTCGGATGGGACTCTGATATGCATTCCAATATTACCTTTTGGCCAAATTGTACATAAATGTTGTCATGCCGCGTCCAGATAGTGGGAGCAACTAGAAATGTATTACACACATACATGTAATTCTTTTTAAATTAAAATTAATCAGAATTTCACTTACAGCTAATTACTACCAAGATTCTTTTGCTCACAGTGGGCGGCACCCCATTAGAGGCTATACACAAATATGCCCCCATTGTTTCTCTGGCTACTTGAAAGAGTGTCAAACTTGATCCTTCTATGCTGTAAATGAGTCGGCCATTTTCTATGTACAGCGGCAAGTCCTTTTCACGCCGCCATGTTATTAGCGGTGCGGGCAGTCCCGCAGCTGTGCAGGTCAAAGTAATATTTTCACCACTGTCTACGACCATATCGTTGCTGGTCTGATGGTCGAGTATATCGGGCGGCACCACTACATCCAAGTAACCCACTTGTGATTTCATGGGATCGGTATTTACTTGACACATATACCAGCCGCGATCTGATTCTTGAACATCGCGTACGCGCAGCTGCCATATACGATGCTCCGTGTGGCTGACACTGATGCGATGATTTTTCGTTATAACATGGTTTTGTATGCTCAATATCGTTTGGGTGTCTACACGCAGCCAAGCTATCTAGTAAATATAAACAGGAAAAGAGGAATAGCAAATAGTTGATTGCATTTATGTGCTTAAGCTTAATCGGTTGTCGCTGGATATCGAACGTTAACGTTCGCCTGTACTTTGAAGGGCAAACTGAACGAGTTTAAGAACTTAATTTTGCCAAGTGCTCTTCTAACAGTCATGTCACTGATTTCCCACGAACGAATGTCGCGATTAGATCAGTTGGCCTGCTTTAAGTCACTATTCTGCTGCTCAGGACATTGGCGAACGTCAACGTTCGACTTCATGGTACAGATATACAAACAACGCATTAAAAAATGAGTGTCGTCTGCAAATAAATAAGTTGTGATCGTTGTTGCAGTGTGCATTTGTATTAAGGATGATAACTTGGCAAGCGGCAGAATCGTCGCCATTGTAAGAACAAGAACTTTAGGCAAAAGTGAAATGTATTTAAATGTGCCTGAAAAATTTCTTGCATTTTTTTCATACCTCATATTCGGCGGGACTGAAGTAAAAGCCCAACTTGTGACCAAATTATTATTATATTGTACAAAATGTTTAATATTAAAAAATTTCTTTTTTTTTATAATCAAATAAAATATATAATAATTAGAGTCAAATGCAGTTACACTACGGCGATGCTTGGCAAGTTATTTGGCCAGATTTGGTATTATATAGAATCTGGCAAGACTGGTAATTAAAGTAATAAAAACCAAACAACATATGCGCACATACAACGTTTATATATCATTTGAGACAGCTGGTACATGTGGTGGCAGGCCGCCCGGAAAACTTCATTAAATATAATCTTACCTTAAATGCCAACAAATCATGCACAGCACAAGTTAAGGTTCCATCACGACCAACCGGAACTGTAACATTATTTATGGGGCCACTAAATTTCGGATCAGCTGGAAATGGCAAACGAACAACACATATAAAAACCAAATCTAAAATATACTGTTTTATGTAGGCCCTGTTTCACCATCACGGACTTTAAGGTTTTCACACATTCGGAGGGACAAAAAAAAAAAAGACTGATTGAGGCAGCATTTTCTAAAAATCTTTCACTCTTCAGCTTAAAAATACTGGCCATCCTTAACGTTCAGAATAGTGAAACAGGCCTATAAATTACTACAAATATTCTAATCAAGTTGCAACTCTTATGCTCAACATGTTGCTGTCGAATGTGAATGCCTTAAAACTTGTTCGATAGTAAAAAAGCGATTACTATTTCAAGTCACAAAATTTGTGTGGTGGAAATCGCAATCGCCAATAATTTTGCTTTTAGAGCTCGCAAGCCAACTTCGCTTCAAACAGTAGAAACAGAAGCAAATAAAATTTGATGTGCTTTTAATTATTGTTTTGAAAAAAATACATTATTTTGATCGATCTTAAGATACATTTTTCAATCTACAAATACACCCCTTTTCACCGATTATACACCGATTATACACCGATTTTCAGCACATGAAAAACCGAGATTTGGGATTTTGAAAAGTGTTTTTAAAAATTGTGTCCATCTTATTGCAAATTTGTATTCCTACAATTTTTTATTATTATTTATTACAAAAATATTTCAGATTTGTCACAAAAGTTTCACATCTTTATAGCAACCCTGGCGCCAGTTCGAAAGGTTGGGGCAAAAATTAAGATAAAAAGTATAGTTTTGTTTTTCAGCTCCTTCAAAGAAGACTGAAAGTGGGAAGAAAAAAATTGTGCATTTCAGGCTTCTAGACTAGAACGACAGATTGGGACAAAATTAAAAAAAAAAAATAATATTCTTCTTTTTCAGCTGCTTCAAAGAAGACTGAAAGTGGAAGGAAAGGCTTAATCGGGTGCTGTCCTGCAGTTATCGCTTCATCAACTGGACACTTTTCAAGAGCAGTTGTGAAAATTTACATCTTTGATTATAAAATAAAGAGATCTGTTGCATCGAAATCGTTTCACTAAGTTGCCTCATATCAACAGTACTCCCCCCCCCCCCCCCCCTCCCCCCATCCCTTGACGAACATATACTTATACATACATATTGTTGTCCTCAGCAGCACTTTCATTGCAATTAAAGCTACAACAAGTCCGGCCATGTGCCCAACAGTCAGCAGCTAAGCAAAGTCATAATATTCACTTTCTATTTAAATTTTAATAGGGGTTGGAAAATATGAAATTATTGGTCAATTAAATAATTAGAAAAAAGCAACAAAAACAAGTTTCTAGCATTCTGTGTCATGAGTGTGAAGCCACAAAACCACATGGCTGCATTAAGAAACAGGCCCAAACCATTAAATGGCTTTAGCGCACAGAACTTATTAATAAACAGATTTTAAAATATCTAACAGAAACCTTAAACTGTTTAAGCAAATTAAGAATCTTAAAAGTGGCGATAAATTAACAGATAAGCACTCAACTTAATAATATTATGGGCCAAAAGGATATTGTGGCCCAAAGAAAAGGGAACAAAAATAGCGTGAACTCATCAAAAAATAATAATAAAACGAGTAAATAATGAGAGTGTTGAATGTGACGAATTTTATTTGCCCTACGAAAAGATATTTCAAGGTTACAAGATTTGTAAGTTGGGCTGGAATATTAAGAATAGAATGAATGTTGAACAGGCTACCATTTCTCTTCCTTTATTTAATATTAAGTACTCCTGTTAATGCGAGTTAGAAACACGTGTACTTTTACAGGTAACGCCCGTACAACACGGTCATTGTACAAAATGTATGCGATCTAGCACGACTAACGAATTGCGGATAATTTTTATATAGTGCGGAATTTCCACAAAACGGCTTCACTGTAACACGGCTGGCGAATTGTATCCGCCCCCGCAAAACACGGTTTTTATTTACATATAATAATTGCATATAAGACTAAATAAAAAATGTAAGAAAACTTTTAAAAGCCATTAAAAACCTCCTAAATACAAAACGCTGCGATGCGAAATCTGTTCAAACAAAAATATATGATGATTTTAAATTTTTCTCGAAAAATATTGATTTACTCATGAATTTCTAATTTGTCCCTTCTTAAAACCTTAAAACCCACTAAAACCCTTTGAAATACTAAACTTTGTTTTTATCGGAGACATCTGTTCCAGAAAGAAAAATATGGTGAATTTTATTGTTTCTTAAAACGAAATTGATTTATTCATGAATTTTTATTTTGTCCCAATAGTCCCATTAAAAACCTTTGAAATACTAAACTTTGTTTTTATCGGAGACATCTGTTCCAGAAAGAAAAATATGGTGAATTTTAATGTTTCGTAAAACGAAATTGATTTATTCATGAATTTTTATTTTGTCCCAATAGACCCATTAAAAACCTTTGAAACACTAAACTTTGTTTTTATCGGAGACATCTGTTGCAGAAAGAAAAATATGGTGAATTTTAATGTTTCGTAAAACGAAATTGATTTATTCATGAATTTTTATTTTGTCCCAATAGTCCCATTAAAAACCTTTGAAATACTAAAATTAGTTTTTATCGGAGATATCTATTCAAACAAAAATATATAGTGAGTTTTATTTTTTTTCAGAAAATATTTATTTCTTCTTCAATTTCCAGTTTGTTCCCTTTTAAGTTACAGTTTTTTATTCCAATCCTGGAAAAACAAGTCTGATAAACTCTTTTTAGTGCGGCCTTGAGCTGTCTCAGCGATTCCGATTTTATGGCCTCAATTGTCGCAAAACATGGTTCTCGATGGGTGTCATCAATCTGGGGAACCGGAAAAAGCTGCAGGCAGCCCAATCTGGCGAATAGGGCGGTTGCGGCATGATTAGGTTGGCCAAATAATTGCAAGTTTTATGGCACTATTAACATTTCAAGTGATTTTGGGCATTTATTTTAAATTTTTTACACAAAATTTTGTGCAATTTCTTTGACGCAATAAAAATCGCCAAACTACTTCTAACTTGTATGCCTCTGACAAACACGTCAATGTATTAGCCTAAGAAAAATCGATCATCAAAGGTATGTACATATATACGTGGCCGGGGAAATGTTGAAGATTCAGGGTAATTTTTGAACAGACCTCGAATCTAATCATTATAAGCCAGCAAAGAATGATGCCCGTAAAGCATGTGATTATGGCCACACTGGTTCAACACTTAGCCTACCCGATCTATGTTTCTTATAACACGTTGACCAGACTCCAGTTTTCTTGCACCGGTTCTTCGATTCGTATAACACGGACTCGCATAGCACTTCTTGATTTGAACTAGTAAGCAACGATATTTAATCGTTAAATCGAGCCAGAACTTATACCAACAATTAATATTTAAAGCGGCAAATAAGACATGCAATTGCATATTTAAGCTGTTCCTCAATGAAAATGTTTGCTGGGACTTAATGTGTCTGTTAACATGAAATATTCTTTCAAAAAAAATCTGGTTTTGGATAACATGTCGTCAACCAATTATAAAATATTTTATGTAGTAAAATTTCTTAAATAGTTGCATAATACTTCAGCCCAATAACTTTTTTCTGTATTTGGGGAAAACCTGTTAAATGCAGTCATTTTCAAGTTTTCTTTTCTTTTCTTTTCTTTTCTTTTCTTTTCTTTTCTTTTCTTTTCTTTTCTTTTCTTTTCTTTTCTTTTCTTTTCTTTTCTTTTCTTTTCTTTTCTTTTCTTTTCACTTTCTGTGTCATTTCAATGTGTTTTATTGAAGTTAAACAAACAAAAAAAAAACAAGGAATCAAAATAATTTTTTTTATCAACTTATCACAATAATTTAAGCTATTTTTCGTTCCAGACATAATTACACATATTTGGCGAAGTTGTGTGGATGTCGCTAGTCTAGACGGGGGGCGGTTTAACTGAATAAGTACGCAGTCATTCGTTTAATAAAAACGCTCACTGGACATATTTTTTACAGTAAAATATTACAATCTGTGCAAACAAATTCAACTTTAAAAAAATAAAATTTTAGCATAAATGTCATGACTCCATCATTGTCATCATGTAGAGCAACACAGTGCAAGTTGGCTATAACGAACTTTACAGAAACCCCTTTGTAGCAAAGTTTTCCATATACAAAAACCCCAAAGTTGTAATAACAACTTCAGAGCCATAATTTCTCTAAAGCGCAATATTTATTTAAAGGCCTCAATTAAATGAAATCAGAAGCCAGCAAATTGGCAAAGTGCCATTTTAAAAACCATCAAGTCTAAATGTCATCGTAATGTAAATTAAAAAAAGCTAAAATTTACATTGAAACAATTTTTGTCAGCAGCAGTAAAAACTTGAAATATGAATAAATTTTTCTAAACTTAAGCATAATTTTTATTAAAGAATTAAAATATATATTTTTTTGTATTATATCCAACGATATAAATCGAAAAAGGTATGAATCACATCTGTGGCATCTTGTCATAACATCTTAAGTTGAGTTTTAAAACGGCTCAAAATGCTTCTAATTTAATTAATTAATTAATTAAATGTTTTGTGTGGCAAAATTCTTTTTCCTATTATTGATGATTTTTTTTTATTTGTATTCGTCTTTCCTATTATTGATGTTTTTTTTTTATTTGTATTCGAATTTTAATATTGCAAAAAGTGCATCTAATTTTATTAATTAATTAAATGTTTTGTTTGACAAAATTCTTTTTCCTATTATTGATGATTTGTTTTTATTTGCAAAAAGTAAATTTACTTTTATTAATTAATTAAATGTTTTGTTTGGCAAAACTCTTTTTCCTTATTGGAAAACTGTCAAAAGTTTACCGAAGTTATCGATAAAAATTCAAGTTCTGTCAAAAACAGGTAAAATTTGTTAAATTAAAATTCATATTTCCAGCTGGAAACACTCAAAATGTTGATTTATGGCCATATTAAGCGATTTAACGCTTTTCTTCTGTTCGATTTTGCAGTTTCTTATAAACGATAAGTGACAATAAGAAATCATTTGCTCTTTTTATCATTTATTGTTTCGTTCTGTTAATTAATGCATCAATTAATGAAAGCAACATGTTGTGTCATAAGGGCTTAACGCAGCTTTTTGGGATCTCCTAGAGGCTCGTTTTATCGAAGTTTCCCTGTACATATTATTATGCTAATGTTTAAACTATTAATCCTTAAACCTTTTAATGATAGTTTTTTCTTCGAATTTTTAAGATTTTCGACATCAGTGCAGTAGATACATTTCAATTGAAATTCTTACGAAGAGTCCAGCTATACTGAAAAAAAGCTACAAAAAAGACAAAAGTGTTGATTCAAAATTGAAAGCGTTAAACAAAATTTAAAAAATATTTGAAGCTCAAAACTCTACAGTCCCGCTAAGATTTTACTTTTATACTCCGAAAGTATTAATTTTTAAACTTGGCGATTTTTTCTTCATAATAAATATGATGATGCACCACCGAATGTGGTCATAAAAAACCGGGTAAACAAAGTCACAATTTACACTGGTCAATTCTTATTGATAAGAAAGATACACATTTCTCATTGAAATTGCTCTGTTGTTCGCACACAGCAATTCTTATTTTATCGTATACACACGTTTGCACACACTCGGGCTTTTCGGGCAGGAATAAGAAAGTAAAACGATTTGAAATGAAAGTACTGGCCAGTCTGTACTCATCTTATGCTCCCCTCACACCGATGCCAAAGAGCTAATCAGCTTAGCTGAAGGAATTGCCTAGTGTGAACGCCCACAATTAAATTTTGTGTATACAGAAACTATTTCTTAGAGATATTTATTTCTAGCATTAAGTATTCCTTTACTTTAATCTCGGCTTAAAACCAAATATTAGATATACTGTTAAATAAGATTAAGTCTGGTTGTGGTGTGATTTCCATATATAAATAAATAAATAAATATATTTTTGGCCTTCCACACACCACTGTGCCTACTCGATACAGCCCTAAAGGTCAAAATTTTATCCATTAATATGGTTTTCCATAATATTCAACAAACTCGTGGCTTGTAATTATTAAACACTTTGTAAACTGCAATTTATTTACATAAAAACCGCTAAAAAAATTTATTACTTTAAAATTGACTCTCGAACGGAAGTTGTTAAACGGTCTGCAGCAGAATTGAAAAAAAAACGTGCTGTCGAACTTCCGCTTTTGCGCAGGTGGTGTGGGACAACAGAAACAAATTATGTTGCAGAACTGAAAATAAAACACTGAACAAAAAAATACAAAGTTGACACTGAAGTATATGACTTGATGGCCTATAAACAACATGAATCAATTGCAAAGTGCAAAAGGAGTTGATTAGAAATTTTGTTTCAAACACAAACAGATTAACGTGCGCAGGAAAAATATATAGTTTAACCTGGGCCCTTAAATAAGGAGTAGTACAACGTGTAGGAAACTGCTAAACAGGTAACTTTATTAACTGGAATTACATACAGTTACGTGGCTTAGCATTCAGCTAACGATGTCCGGTCCCAGTAATTTCACTACCTGGCGATTTAGGTCAGACGCTAGAAATGTTAAAAAAGTTGCGGTTCTAAAAAAAATAAAGTCGCACAAAAGAATCGTTGGAGAAAATAATAGTCGCACATCTCTTTTTTTTTAAACAAAATAAAGCCCAGTTCAAGGTAGTAGGACTTCTGTTTAAAGAAATTAAAGTTATTGCTGGCAAAATTTAAGCATTTCCAACTAAAGCCTCATGAGCTGTCAACTTTAAATCCATTAGAATAATACAAAAATTTTTAATTTAGTGCAAATTAAGTGTTTTTTATGACCAACTTTACACAAAAATAAAAAACAGTCGCAAAAATTGGTATTAAAAAAATCTCAACAAATTGTGATTTTAGTCGGGCGATCAATAGCCCTGGTCAGATATGAACTCAGTCACAACATGCTGACTGAAATTCAGGGTTATTGGTCCGACTAAAAGAAAACTTCAATACATTAAATGGAATAATAAAAAAATAAGTTTTTTACGAGAAATAGAAAATCCATCTAATCACAATTTACGCCTTCTCGGCAAAAACATAAATTGGTCCAATAATGTTAATTTATTTAAATACCAGATTATTTTTTAAAGCCCATGTATCCAACGTTATTATAAAATTTAATGTTATATTCGCATTATTAATAGAAACATAAAATGTTGATAGTGAAAAGAATTTTTCTATCTGTAATAGTTTAAAGGGGCCCAATTTTTCGGCTAAATCACAGATTAAAATCTTGAAAATGGCTATTAAACTGCCCTTGGCATTATTCCAAGTCCAGATTACCTACAACATAATCGGTAACACGATAACTACAGCTGATTGCATTGAGATTTTAAACAAACGTTTTAGAATAAAAGGTGAGTTTCTTGAAATCCCCTTTTGTAAAAGTCTTGTACTAATTTTTAAGAAACATTTCTCAAAGTCGCGAATGTTTAAATATTTTGAATTGTTATGGTCTTCTATGCTTGTACAATATTTATATAGAAGAAATAGTATTATTTATAATGCTAAGAACACAACTGCGACGTACGGCGAATTTTTTTTTGGTCGCCAATACTCGTCGCTGTATATAAAAAATATTGGTGTACATGAAAATCGTACGAAACTCGTCATACTGGGCGAAAGTTGATATAGATTTATTTAAAATTTTTTCGCCAGCAAACGACAAACAAAACGGTATCTTATATAAAACACAAGTCTATTTTATGGATTAATATTAATCTTTATTATATAATTTCATGTAATAGGAAATTTATTAGAACGTTCTCAAAATACATTCACCATCTCAATTAAATAGACCAAAAATTCATCTTTCAGCTGTGATTTTTGTTTATTTTTAACTAATTTCTTTTAATATAGTTTTAATATGGTCTCCGCCTCCATATTTTTCATATGGTCAGCCTAAAGGTTTTACACACACCCTAAAAAAATTGTCCCAAAAAAAATTCATTTGCATTATTTTCATAATTTTCACCAAATTTACAATTTTTTTTTACCAATTGTAAGCAAAAGCTATTTATTTGTTGTTATTTTGCTTCCTACGACGAATTTATGGCAATGGGCGAAATTCGCCCTTCGTCGCGGTTGTGTTTCTGGCTATAATGTCAGTGCAACATCTTTTTTTCTTATTGCTATATTTATTGTAGATGTGTGTATTGAAGGTTTCTGTTAACAGTTTTCCTTTATTTTTGTTAGTTTTGTTGTTATTGTTAGTCGCATCTACTGCGAATAAAAAGATTGTAATATTTAAGATAAAAGGCAAAAGTTTGCAAAAAAAAAACTTAGTCTTACAATTAATAGACTTAAGTAATATTTTATAATAATTTTTTTTCTTTAGAATTTTGTTTGTTTATCCGTTTTCTTCAAATTGTCTGAAAATATTGGCTCCGTTACTGGCCGCTGTCATTATCTATTTCTTTGCAGTTGATCGCTGGAAGCAGACAATATAGATTTCCGTTCGTTTTCCCTTTTTTTTCTGTTGGCGAAACCGCATGCAGACAGTTGCATTTTGGAGACATGCAAACAAAACTGTACAACAGGAAACGTGCGAGTACTTTCAATTTCATTATTAAATTTATAAACACTTTTGGTGGGAGAGTACTAGACAGGTACGAAAACAAGCAAAGAAGCAGAAAATGAACAAAATTAGACGAACAGCGTATTGCAATAAAATACAATTTTTTTCATGTGTTTCTTGATTCAGATAATTTCTGATTTTTTCTGTTTTCCACAAACACATGAATTTGTTAGATTATTGTCAATAATGAATTTGTTGTTAAACTAAAATTACAACTTTATTTATAGTTAAGATAAATTTTAAAGAATAGAAATATGTACATTTAGACATACTTCAGTTTGTACACCTAAAGAAATAATGTCTCACAATATTGTTACAGCAATATTAATATGTTCTACACAACAATGTGTATTATTAGGGCCAACAGTGTACTATTGTTAATTGTAGTTTATTCCATCCATATTCCATCATGATGTGATTTTCATTTTTACTGTTCGTGAATTTTATAATTTTGCTTCAATTTTTCTTGGTCAACTTGTGATTTTTATAGTAGAGATGGGGAAAAAATTGGTAATTATTGCGAAGCTGCTTGTACTCGTTCGAAATATACACATGAAGTTAGCTGCAGGCTAATAATTCTGATATATCTTTTAACTTCAGCGCTTTGCTGCAAGGTTTTGCAATAAAATTTTAAATAAAAAATAAAATAAAAGAATGATATTTTCCAATGGCGAAGACAAGATTATTTTGAAATAAATATATACATATATAGCGTTACCTTAATATAGAAAGCCGCCAAATGATGTGTTCCTAACTTTTCAGGGGAGAGAAAAAACTGAATAAAAATTAAAATTTTGTGGTCGCGAAACTTTTTTCAACTGCTCAAAAATTTGTTATTTTTAGTCGGGTTAATTTTTCGCCTAAATATTTTTACAAACATAAATTTACAAAAAACTCGATTTGAGAAAAGAACCAGTTTAATTTTTTTCAATCCACAATACATCGTTCTAGTATAAAACATATACGAGTAAATATATATATATAAAAATATTAAGAATTTGCAAGCAAAAAAAAAAAAAAAAGGAATCGAACAAGAATTCATCAACTCTGTGCCTAAGGTGGGACTAAAATTTAAAACAACCAATAATATATTGTAGTACAATCAAATATATTTTTGTAAACTATCACAAATATATGTTTACAGCATAAACTTACTATTATTATAATTTACAATATTTATTGATATAAAATATATTTTTCTTAAGTTTTCTTTTTTGAAAACTAAAATATATTTCAAGTGTTTTTTTTTTACTTGACAAGACATTTTAATTCCTAAAACCAGAAATAGGAAAAAGCTTGAAACTGTTGAAGAAGGTTTGCTTAAGTGTTGGTGGAAATCAAAACAATATGTTTGCAACAACCATACTATGACGTAGGCAATCTTATTTCTGCTTAACTATATTGTGTTAGTTATCAGTCGTATTACAGTCACAAACAAATAATTTCCAAGAACCCACCATACTCTGGTTGTGAACAACCTTATTTTGTTATACCTAACCATATTCGTGTTACGGCTGGCAATATACGACTTTTAAAAAGGCTTTCATAAACGAAATACTAAATAAATATGTTTGCTTTGTTTTACCTAAACAAAATACTATAATATCGAAGGGGCAATTACATTGTCATCTAATTTACAATCATATAATATGTTTATTTTATAGCGTATTATTTGAATTTATCTTATTTTATTATTATAAGAATATGTTTGTCATATTATATTTTTCACTTTAATTTATTAAATGTATATTACAAAACATTCTCTCCTTAATCAATATTATGGATTATGTTGTACTTGTATAACAATATGGTATTATAAACAACAACCATATAATTTAATAAAAGTATGTGTATTGTTTTTAGAATATTGTCAACTCAATCAAGTATTTATTTTGGCCCCCAAAAAATGCTGCGATTCAGTAGAGTAGACATTTTTGCACTTCAAGGTTTGCCATGGCCCTTTTTTAAATAAATAGTTATGAAAGTTACAAAAACAAAAAACAAAAGATTTTAATAAAGAAATCAGGTTAAATTAATCTGAAATGCTAACAATATTATTCCATTAAAGTGGAATGTTTAATATAGGGCACAGAAAGAAAAATAGGGCCCATAAACATTCTTCCCTATTTTTTTAAGTGTTTGGAATAGAATTTTCTGTCGTATCCTTTAAAAAAAAAGCGGTTCTGGCGCTATGCGGCGAAAATTATTATAATGTTTTATTTTTTTAGTGTAATTAATTTATTTTAAATGTATCCGTTTTTCTATTCATACTGAAGTTAATAAGAAAATAATTGTTTAATTGCGTATAAATGTTGCATTATAATATGTTTTATATTCATATGTTTTATCGCACTTTGTTTTTCCTTTCAAAACTTGACTTCACCATAAAATCAATATAATTTGCTTTAGTTTATGGAACAAAAATTATTCACCCCCGTTCTATTAAATGTGTCCGAGTAAATTTCTAGTTTTCAAACAAATTTTTATTGCTGACGTTCTTTAAATATGTTGAGCTTCTCATAAATCATTAATATAATTATAAATAAAACAAATTGTAAAAAAATTAATTTAAAAATCTATGTGAAATTTATTAATATATTTGTTACAAACAAATTCAATTGTTGTGTTTTAATACTCATGATTGCGACTCTCATTTAAAATTTATTTATTTTTTAAAATTCTTTTTTTTTAATAGCGAATTTGACGTTCACAGTTTTTATTCCCAATATATTTCGAAAGCTTTCAAATCGAGAAATTTGTAGCGCGGCATTTTTTGTTTTGTTTAATTTAAGGTTTGTGAAAACAATTGTTGGCCTTGTGAAACCAATTTGTAACCATTTGCTCGCGCTTTGAAAACAGTTCGATTTACAGAACACATCCGATGGCGAATTTTTGTTAATTGCCTCTAAGTGGCAAACATTTTACATTTTGTTAAATTATGGTTAGCACTTACAGTTATTAAGTTCGGTTATTGTGGCCATAAGCTGCAGGAATAATTGCGATAATATTAAAATCCTGTGGCGAAACTGCATAACATATGTATGTAAACGATTTATCGATAACGTTTAGCAAAATAGTGCGCCGCACGCCAACTTCGAAAACAACCAAACACTAGAGCCAAACAATCGAGACTGACAAAAGACTGAAGCCAAAAAACTAAAACAACTTCAAATTGTTTGTTGATTTGGTTGGTTGTAATAAAAAAAGAAAGAACATAAAAACAAAAATATCAGAAGAATATTCAAAGGTGTTAATTAAAACGAAAACACGAAGAACCAAAACGCCAAATGGCGAAAACACCAGCCGGAAAATGAAACGAATTTTTAAAATGTTTGCCTGCAATAAAAATTGCCTGGCGATAAAAAGCGAAAGATGGTTACAAGATGCTCCGCAGAGCGCATGTTTGTTGTAATAAGAATCCAAGAAGGGATATAAAGAAAATATTTTTACTACAAAAGCAAAAACAGAAATCCCCCAGAGATTTGTAAAGTGTATTACAAAAGTGCACTTCATAATTGTGCCGGTACAATTGAATGTTTTTCATTCACAACAAACTGTTCGTAGCTTTCAATTTTATTTTTAATTTTTAACATTTTAGTTGCGTGCACACGTGGTGGTTTTCGCGCTCCAACATCCCACACAAACACAAAAAGTTCCTTGATATCCTTTTTGGCCGTTAAAGCGTACGTTTTGGTTTTAGAGCCTGTGCAGGTGTAAAACAGGACCATTTTTCAGGCGTAGTTTTTTTCCAGGCGTAGTAGAATAATTATTTTCGTGTTAAGACATTTTCAGGCACAACATTTGAATTTCACTTACATTCTAATACCGTTTAACACTGAATAAAATTCTGCCCCAAAATTTACAAAGTTTTTCAATGGTACTTTTTGCTTATAAAGCATTAAAAAAAGTTACTGCTTGTTTTACTTCAAGATGTATGAGTATGTGGCCGTGTAATATAATATTGAAGAAAGCAAAATATAACAAAAAAACTTGATGGGCATAAACGACTGGTGGGATCGCATCTCTTGCTTAAATCTGAAAGTCCGTGATAAGGGATTTCGCGCCAACTCATTCTGAACGATTCTGAAGAATTAAAACGACATGCCCTGGATTTGCCATTCGTTTTTGAGGGTTGGTCTTACGAATTTCTCTAAAGCCTTGCGGCAAACAAATGGTCGTATACCAATCAGAATTGGCCGTCAAGCAAAACAGTGGTCACACGAGTCATCGGCCGAATAAACAAAGAACTTTTGTTGGATTTCCAGTCTGATGTTAATATTATATAAAATATTTCAAGAAGATTGTTGCTGGTCTCATTGGAGTACAACAAACAACTGCAGTTGTACCGATTTCGCCAACCACGGCTTAGAAACAGCTGTTTTGCAAATATCCAGCTAAACAAGAGTAATTGTTTATTTTTCTTTCAAACTCTGATAAATATGTGTTGCCAATTTTGTATCAAATTTAAATACCCAAAAAAAATGTTTACTGTTCGCAACGGGTCATCAATTTAGAGCTTGAATAAAAACTTAAATGATGCCATTTGCTACCAAAACACAAATTTCTGGCATTTTGGTTTTGGAGAATAATTTTGTTAACATTTTCGAAGCGCCTTTCAAAATTTTTATCACTCTGTCTAATGTTCTGTAAGTTTTACACGCCTTATATGGCTTAACGCTAGTAATTCATCAAATTAGTCACCAAATGTCGAATATACGACCTCATGAAATATCTTTCCTCAAAGAAAAGAGTCCAGTGGAGTGGTAGCGCGTATGATAAAGCCGGTCAGGCTGAAGCCTCTGTTCACACGAGTGATGTCTCAAAAAAAGGCACAAGTCTGTGACGAAGTCTCTTTTATTTTATATAACAAAAAGTCAGTTTTAATAAAGCGATAGTGCTCTCTTTTAAAGGGCTTGTTCTAGCCGTGCAAATTTTTTAAGAAAAGTATTTCGATTAGCCCCAAATATTCAGTTTCTTTTTTTGTGGTTGAATACAAAATACTAAATCTTTATAAATTATAAGTGGCGTGAAATATTTTACAAATATTTTGACAACATTTTTCCAACACAGAAAAAGCTTTAGCTGTTTACGATTTGGAATCGATTGGTCGAGGGCTAGACTGCCATAAAAACTCGATTCAAAATTATCGAAAAACTTCGCCTGTAGAAAGCCTTTTCCAGACTGTGGAACTTTTCAAGAGGAACTGTCTAACAACATGGCATAGCAATGAAAGCAGTTGCGCATGAGCTATTCGAATGAAGACCCTGGAAAAAAAGTCGAAATGAATAACCCATTAGAAACAAAAAAGACAAAATATGAATCTAAATTATTATATGAATGAGAGTTAAGCCATCGTTTTGACCTTTTAATAAACATTCCCACTTAAAATGCTGCGAAAATGTAAAGAAAAATTTGTGAGAAGTCAGCCTTATTGAGAAATTCAAAAACCAACATTAAACATTAAGGAGTCGATAATGCAAAAATCTCAAGCTACAAGTACAGCAAAGTTTTATGATGTTTCATATTCTACAATATATTTTCCTGCTCTGAATATGTCTAGAATTCTATAAAGTTAATTTGTTTCAGTGGTTGTACTTCCCCCCTAATTTTGTCTTAGTTTCTAAATATCACATTTATTTTCTTTACCCCAGTCATCGGCCGAATAAACAAAGAACTTTTGTTGGATTTCCAGTCTGATGTTAATATTATATAAAATATTTCAAGAAGATTGTTGCTGGTCTCATTGGAGTACAACAAACAACTGCAGTTGTACCGATTTCGCCAACCACGGCTTAGAAACAGCTGTTTTGCAAATATCCAGCTAAACAAGAGTAATTGTTTATTTTTCTTTCAAACTCTGATAAATATGTGTTGCCAATTTTGTATCAAATTTAAATACCCAAAAAAAATGTTTACTGTTCGCAACGGGTCATCAATTTAGAGCTTGAATAAAAACTTAAATGATGCCATTTGCTACCAAAACACAAATTTCTGGCATTTTGGTTTTGGAGAATAATTTTGTTAACATTTTCGAAGCGCCTTTCAAAATTTTTATCACTCTGTCTAATGTTCTGTAAGTTTTACACGCCTTATATGGCTTAACGCTAGTAATTCATCAAATTAGTCACCAAATGTCGAATATACGACCTCATGAAATATCTTTCCTCAAAGAAAAGAGTCCAGTGGAGTGGTAGCGCGTATGATAAAGCCGGTCAGGCTGAAGCCTCTGTTCACACGAGTGATGTCTCAAAAAAAGGCACAAGTCTGTGACGAAGTCTCTTTTATTTTATATAACAAAAAGTCAGTTTTAATAAAGCGATAGTGCTCTCTTTTAAAGGGCTTGTTCTAGCCGTGCAAATTTTTTAAGAAAAGTATTTCGATTAGCCCCAAATATTCAGTTTCTTTTTTTGTGGTTGAATACAAAATACTAAATCTTTATAAATTATAAGTGGCGTGAAATATTTTACAAATATTTTGACAACATTTTTCCAACACAGAAAAAGCTTTAGCTGTTTACGATTTGGAATCGATTGGTCGAGGGCTAGACTGCCATAAAAACTCGATTCAAAATTATCGAAAAACTTCGCCTGTAGAAAGCCTTTTCCAGACTGTGGAACTTTTCAAGAGGAACTGTCTAACAACATGGCATAGCAATGAAAGCAGTTGCGCATGAGCTATTCGAATGAAGACCCTGGAAAAAAAGTCGAAATGAATAACCCATTAGAAACAAAAAAGACAAAATATGAATCTAAATTATTATATGAATGAGAGTTAAGCCATCGTTTTGACCTTTTAATAAACATTCCCACTTAAAATGCTGCGAAAATGTAAAGAAAAATTTGTGAGAAGTCAGCCTTATTGAGAAATTCAAAAACCAACATTAAACATTAAGGAGTCGATAATGCAAAAATCTCAAGCTACAAGTACAGCAAAGTTTTATGATGTTTCATATTCTACAATATATTTTCCTGCTCTGAATATGTCTAGAATTCTATAAAGTTAATTTGTTTCAGTGGTTGTACTTCCCCCCTAATTTTGTCTTAGTTTCTAAATATCACATTTATTTTCTTTACCCCAACTAAACTTCTGTTAACAGGGAACATTTTGTTTTCAATTGTGTTTGTATCCTTAAACAATTAAGCTGCAACAATTTACACATCATCATCAAAATTTGCTCGTCTTTGTAAGTGGTAGAAATATTATTTTATCATATTTAAATTGTGAAAATGCACACATGGGAGTTCATGTGACTTTTATGCTTAATATGCAATATTATTATATTCAGAGGAAAATTTCCAACTTAATTCTTGTAATTAGTAAAGAATAAATGCCAGAATCAGTTGAAATCAGTTACAAGTATTGCACATATTTATGTAAGAATATTGTTTGAGATATCGTGAAAAATAAATAGCAGAAAAAGGAAAACATTTAATCGCTGAATTTGAAACTGTTGGCTGAAGTTTGAGATCTCTGGAAAAAATTAAACGATAATTTCAAAAGAAATGTTTTTTAGTAAAAATGTTTATGGGATATTTGAATTAAAACATCTTTCATATACCAGACATTTTAAGTTTTATGAAGCATTTAGCTCTTTTTTATATTTATATTGGCTGCATTGTAATACTGTACAAACTTTTCCAATATCAAAAGTTTTCCGAAAGTTTTCTTTTAACACACCCATCTACACGTGTATTTTTCGGATAATCGAGTTTTGCAATTGTGGCGGTTGCATTAATTTATTTATGATTCGGTTACAGCTACGGAACTAGTTCGGCCATAGTGATTAAATATTATATTGAAGGGTTCAAGTAATATAATTTTTGTTTTATTTAGTACAGAACACAAATTCAGGACTCATACCGTACAATTATATATTTCTTAGCCTACCAGCCAATATGGCCAATTAATATCAAATAAATATCTATAACGGGACCAAACATAGAGAAAAGCTGAAAGCTGAGTTGCTGAAATCTGACCAGATCTCAAGGTGCTATTATCTGGCACCAAATCCCTGTTTTAGGAAGGAACAGAATGATGAGAAACATTGGCGAAGTCTGATGGCTGCCGATTTCGACTTAATCGAATGTCCAGGGAATTAATGATGAAAAAGCTTTGCAGTCGTGACAGTGGCTGACGTAAATAAAATACAAAATCTATTTAGAAAACGTGCAAAATAAAATATCTAATAGTAATAAACAGGCCTGTAAAATAAGAAGATATCACTTGATACTTTCACTGTTTGCGACGACACGTTAAAGCCAAAAAAAGCATAAAACAGAAATATCTAGAATACAGTGGCCAGCAAAACTTTTTGGCATAAACCATAAAGCTTATTTTTTTTAGCAATAGAAAACTGTAAAATGTTAAATTTAAAAAAAGAAAATTAAGGAAGAAACATTTTATGAAGAAACAAAAAATGCGATCACAGAATAGTAAAAGAAATTTAGGTATTAAAAAATATATATAATATGTATTAAAGTTTAAGGAAAGTATGTCGAAATGTGTATGTACATAAAAAAAAGTTGGCAAAATAAAATAAAATGTCGTGACAAACGTTTTCTATACACGCGCTTCAGCTGTAAATAACAGTTTTTAAGTGCTTGGATACATCCTTGGGATGTCTAATCACAACTTAATAGATTATTTGTTTTACTTGACTTTCATTAGCCGAAATAATCGTTTAAGGGGGGGTGGTTTTCTTCAATAAGCTTGAAATTAAATTTGAACTCCGGTTCTTAGGTCGGACAAGAATTTTAAACTTTGGAATCTTTAGCTTTCGATATGTTAAAAAGGAGTACCCCTTCTTAACAGTTTAAAAGTTGACATCAATTAACTTTTCATTCACAATAACACAAAGGACTTTTATTGGTTCTTGTCTAAGCTTGTGTCTACAAAACTTTTGATAACAAATTTTATTTATAAAAAGCTCATACTATAGAGATTTATATCTCGTATAATTGCAGCACATACATATTAATTAAAACAATTGGAGTTATTAAATTTTCATTCTTTTAACACCAAAAGTTTGTTCATTATAAGAATATGAAATTTAATGTTCACGTTGTTTTTTCTCTTCTCCATCTCAATCCAAGAATTATGATTTCGTTTTTTTTTTGTGTTACCGCAATTTGATTTTAATAAATGTTATTGTTTATCAAGGAAAAAAGTGGTAAATTCAGTTAAACAAGTGTGAATATTATTTGAATTATTTATAAAAAAAAAAAAATTCAATATTTTGCAAAAGTTAAGGGGAAAAAAGTAGCAGTGTCTTACAAAACGCAATCAAATTTTGACAATTCGTTTTCTTAAGGATTTTGTGTGTTTTAACACTCATACTTTTTTTTTTTTTAAATCGAATACAGTGAAATCACCCCTAACCAGACACTCCCCGTTGCGTTTATTGCTTCCGTTACTCAGGGGGGTTCGCTTTCAAGGAGTTGCCAATTCCTTGGATGTATAAAACTGGTCTGGTCATGGCAGGCTCTACTGTAGTCATTTTGAAAAGTATAAATATTAAAAATTTTTTACAACAGCTTGAAGACAAAGTTTTTAGCAATATTTTTTTTTTTCATCATTGACCATCTCTGTAACTATCGTATGACACTTCAGAACGGCCACATTGTTGAGGCCACGTACATCTGCCACATGGGCTGTCATTTATTCAGTCTGTTGCTCTGTACAAAGCACCAAATTCATCGAAACATTCCTGTTGAGATAATGCCCGTTAAAAGTTGTTAAAATATAATCCAACGAAACAAAACAACGCACGAGCATTTAAAGAGCCATCGCAAGTGGCGGCGCTGCAATCTATACAGCAAAGAGGCGGCAATTCAACCCCGTTTATATGTCACACTCATGATCTCGAACTTTAATGTTTGTTGAAATTTGTCACACATAAGGAAACTTATTTATATTATTTACAAACACATAAATATGATATTAATCATATGATTTTAATCCAAATAAAGTTTAAATTTTGAACCCAAAATCATAGTTTTGTTATATGCATGTAAAAGTCCACGTTCGAGATGTTGAAACAGTTTAGAGACTTATAACCAAATAGTTGCTTTCTGGTAGAGAGTTTTTTATATTCAAGTGTAAATTAGTTTTGTGAAAAATTTAGCATTTTGCAAACACCTTGTAGCTTAAATGCATTTAATAATTTATTTATACATAAATTAAAAGAACTATAGCAAGTTTTTGCAACACATCTGTTCAGCAAACAAAAATATTAATCATTTATAAACATAAAGCATCGCACATGCAAAAGAATTAAATAAAATAAAATAAAATAAAATAAAATAAAATAAAATAAAATAAAAGAGAAGCAGCATCAGCATCAGAAAAAGGTATAACGAATTTTTAATTTAAATTAAATAAACTGTCAAATACAATCAACATATTAAACAACCCTGTATGTGTGTGTCACACACATATATCGTTTGTTTGGTTCCAAAGAAGGGGGTGGGGGCTAATTTTTATAGGCTACTAAAAAGGTAAATAAATAAGAAAAAAAAACCAATGTGTAAACAGGGATAAATGCATTGTAGTAGAAAATCAAATCGGGCAGTTCAGCTATAACTGTTGACATACATACGAGTATAGACAGCTGGAAAGCACACCACAAACAGCTATTCAAAGTTTTCGAATTAATTTTGTATGACAAAAATATAAAATTGACGGCTTAAACAAAAATATTGTTAAAAATAACACCGCAAACATATTCCTGTAGTTGGTGGGGAAGACTTTAACAGACGTTTGCTGGGGATGAGCATTTTTTAATTGTATAGTAAAAGGACTATTTATGGTTGAAGTCAAACAAGTGGCAAGAATCTGAGTATGATAAACAGCGCTCAGAAACTTGCCACAGGTGTGACTGCTTTTTCTTTTACTGACGCTTGTGCCTCTTTAAATGAATAAAGCAGAAAAAGGCAATTTTTCTTCGGTAAAGATTTCCGCCAGCTGACCCAAAAACGGCTAGAATCTGTGGACTGCTGATTTCCTATTTACCTATTGTAGAAACTGCATTGTTAGTCCTTTGTAAGACAAAAGTATTGTCTGGCATTGGAGAATTATGGCAATACTCTCAGTTGTCATTGGCAGATAATTGCCAGTTCCGATTTTAATGGCAGATGTGCTTTAATTTCTCAGCATCTCTTCTAAATATCCCCAAATAAAGAAGTTCCACGCTGTCAAATCACATGATCGTGGCGGTCAATTAATATCGTCATGACATGAGAATTTCTCGCGCAAATCACGAAGTGCACAAAATGCATTTTTATATGAACACCCTTTTCTGAAGAATCACTGAACCACTATTAGAGAAGTTGCTTAGGAAGTTGGTTTATTGGTTGGTTGACGCCATCCGATATTTTTGGCATGACACGTATGGCAGGAAAGTTCTTTCAAAATATCAGAATTTTGACAAAAAAAGTAATTTTTTTTTGGCACAAAAACAACATCACAATTATGCCGCAGTCCCAATATTCAGAAGATGTGGCCTCTGCTAGTTGTTGCTGTTTCCAAGATTGAAGAGACGCATAGAAGTTTGGCGTTTTCTGCCCATTGCTGAGACAGTAGATCAGAAAAACAAAATGCCTGCATATATCTGAGCGGGAGGGAGGGACTACTTTGAAGGACACAAAATAGAAACTTGAACAGATTTTATATATTGCCAGTATATTTTCGATGATTATAATATTATAGTTGAGGTTAATGTATCTAAACATCTCGTCTATACTCATCAGCAGCCAGGTATGGAAAGTTTGATGACAATTTTTTAAATTTTTTTAAATTTTTTGAAAATTTTACTCCTTAAGGGTTTGTTTTTGATAAAAAAAATTAATTTAACACAATTTCGTAACTGATATACAAACAGTAAAAATGTGACAAATCTTCTACGATAAATTTACAAAGTTTTTGAACGCGTGATGCAGAAAACTTTTTTAATAATAATTCAATAATGAAATATTTAAGCTCAATTTATTATATGTTTCTACAGTAAAACCTGTGCACTATAACAAGAAATCAAATAATTTTAATAATTAATTGCTTTCGCACAATGAATTTCAACAAAATATTTTAACGAGTTAAACACTTTTCAATTGCCAGCTGCTTTTGCTTGTTGATTGTTTCCTTTTGAAATATATTTGTCCTTTTCTCTTGCTTGTCACTGTCAGCGTTTTTGTTGGTGTAACTGTCTTTATGCTAATCTGTGTTTAAAATTTATAGCAGTTTTTTTTTTAATATTATTTTAATATTTTTCTTTGTGAGTGTGAATAATTAGTTTAATTAAAGTGACAAATTAATAATAATCGTTTCAATGGCTCTTTCATTTATATCACATTTTATGTTTTATAAATTTATTCGCAACTTTTCTGTTGCTTTTTTCACAACTTTTTTAAATCTTATTTGGGAAAAAAATTATGCTTTTTTTCCCACAAAATATTGCAAAGTGTGAAATTTTAAATGATGAAATTACATAATTTTTTTTTGTATTTTTTAAATACTGTTAAAGTCTTAAAAATTGTAGTGTTAATTAAAATAATTTCTTGTATTTAAAAAAAACATAAGTTTAAATAAATAAAAAAAAGGTCAAATTTAATTTAATTTATATCCAGTTTAATTTAATTCTTTAAGCAATAACAATTTTAAGGAAATTTATTTGAATAAAATTATATATTAAAATTTTTGTGGATAAGATTTTTATATTCTTGACTTAGAAAATTTATATTGTATTTATTATAGTCTAAAACGTATAACATGTGAGCCGCTATCATTTCGCTTAAAGCTTTAAAGTCAAGCTCTTAAACAGACTGGCCAATACTCTGGTCAATATCTCGAACAGCTTCAAGACCGACTGAGGCACTGGATCAGGAGCGTTATCGGATATCTGTTACTTAAACACTTCTCTTTTCGGGGAAAAACCTCCTAAAACTGCCTTTCCAAACTATCAATAATGATGAAAATGTATAAAGTTTGAGTCAAAGACTTTCATGTCATGTCATGCCATTAAAAAGGGGGTGTAGGGTTAAGAAGATAGAAATAGGGCATAAGGCTTCGGCTTGAAAAGGGTTAATATCAGCAATGCCAGAGGAACTGCTCACTGATGTTGTTGCTTGTTTATTAGCAGAACAGTTTCTTTTATTCGGCAGCAAGTCCAAGTAAATAATATTGCTTTTATTCCAAGAGATATCTAAGCGATTTCCTAATATGATTCGGTGAAGAAGAATAGGGGTCTTCATACCAAAGAATTTCGTACTACGTTTTGAATCAAGACACATTTTAGTTCACCTGAAGCGACTCTATTGACTTAAAATTGCTTAAAGTATATTTTTTTGGCTGACAATAGTTAAAAATATTATGGTTTTCGTTGCCTTTAATGTGCCAAAGTTCAATTGAATAAAATAGTAAAAATAAACAAAATTTTATATATATAAAATAAAATCTGTAGCAGGTGAATTATATTAAAAATAAATGTTATTGAAAAAAAAAAAAATATTACGGAAGTCCCCTGTATCGCACCTTTGAACTGCTTAAGGAAAACTATTCGCAATATAACCTTTCAAAATCAAAACTTTCATTTCATTTAATTTAATTTAAAGCTAAAATTTCCTTCACTTTTAAGGTCACAGCCGAAGCATCATTAATATGCCCAAACTTTAATCACACTTCCCAAGTGACATCTTTGTTATGGCTGATGCCACAAAAAAGGAAAAAGAAAAAGGATTCTAAAACACCGTAAGCGAACAAAGTTACATTATAAAATTAAACAGAAATTATGATTATAAGACCAGACAACTAATTAAATTATACAATTCATTAAAACTTTTCTTTTGCACACCGTAATTAAAATCATAATAATTAAAGGGTGTTAAAGGAAATAAGACCTTAAATAAATGCTCACTGAAGGGATTAAAAGGAAAGTTGCTTTGGCCGAAATTAATTCTCTTGGCATGATTTAAATATATGCTGGAATTTTAAATAAAGTTAATAGATTTTCTTTTGTAATAAAACTTAAAAGGAAATATATAAAATTTTTTAGTCATTTATTTATTAAGTTTTATTTAGTTCATTAGTGTTGTCATGCTTCTGTTTGTGGGTATTTCGTGTTGTACAATAACAATGGCAACTAAATTAAACGAATTTAAAGTTTGTTTTATTGTTGTGGAAAATTTTCTAAAATGAAAATAGATAGATTCCCAATAACTATTTACCAGCAAAATAATCTAAGCCAAAAACATCAAATTCATGCCATCCCATCCCACATCTCAACTCAACTCAACTCAACTTTTACAATCGCACACACACACATTTATTCAGTTGTACGAATGGCCAACTAGTCACCATCTATCGCTTTATCCAGTGTAGCTGGGTCCAGTCAGTCAGTTGGTCTATCAACCGCAATAGAACATCATCATCAATGATGTTTAAAATCAGTATGATTTCATTTTATATTTTGGTATTGGAAACAAGTATTTCTGTTTCCATTTTCGATATTTTCCAACAATATTTGTATTGGCCACAAGTAACAAAATACTAAATTCGAACAAAAAACGTGACAAACATACTAAAACTACATGTTTGCATGTTTTTTTCTCTCTCTCTCTCTCTCCCTCTTTTTTTGTTTAATTTTCTTTTAAGGCTACAGTGTTTTTAGTAAAATAATGTCAACATAATATAAAACAAACAAAATCTTTTTTACATAATCTACTTGTGCAAAATTTGCTACCAAATACTTTACAATAGTTGTTGGCCAGGGCGGGCGGGGAGGAAGCAAAGAATGAGTTTTTCATTGGAATCTGTTTGGGGCCAAAGGAAGCTTAAATTACTGCAGTTTTGTGGGGCGTTCTCTTTTTTTTTTTGCTTGTCTGAAAATAATTTAATTTGTAGTTGAAAATTTATATTTTTAATTAATTGACAAAAATTTTGGTAAAACACGACAAATGAATATGAGTTCAACTACTGGGTTTGAGGGCGCCAACTCAACTAGCGTTGAGTTACCAGCTGCAGTGAATGATAATACAGTCACATCTGAGCAAATTGATAACACAGTTGGACAAATGGTAGTGCCGTAAGCAGCAGTAGTTGTTCTTTTATTGCTTTGCTGGCAATAAAAATTTTTAAGGTTGAACTAATTTGAGTCTATGATACTGCGAATTTGCAAAATTCCAATTTATTCTAAAGGCATTTCTGGGTTTTGTTTCTGGCGTACGAGTCCATGTGAAAAAAATGCCAGCTTGCAATTCTGGAACAGAAAGCACCTGATTACATTGATGGGTGCCGGAAAAACATGACTCAAAACGAAGCATGATTTTTTATGCATTTGTATTGATTTTCATTGAATTGGTTACAAAATTCCTAATTTTAGCTGAAAAAAAAAATTCTTTAATAAAACTGCAATTTTATTTAAATTTTTTTTTTTGAAAAACAAATTTTATTAAAACAAAAATATGACAATTTCTTAAAAAAATTAAAATTAAATATAAAAAAAAATTATTAATTTGTATTGATGCATTAATTTTTTCTAATTCTGAACTTGAGTGACTTAAATCGATTATCATTTCTACGGTTGGATTTGTTAATCCTGACGATTGTAGTGGAATAATTTTTTTTCAAATAAATTCCCTTATAACAACTGCCAGCTTCGCTCATATTTCTATACACTTTTTTACTGCGATCTCTGTCCAAGTCATTGTTTTCAAAAAATTAAAATGATTTTTAAAAACAATTTGCCTGATTTGTTTTCTTTTATACATGTTTTTCGATTTTTTTTCAGAAATTTTACAACTTTTAGTTATTCCTGAAAATAACACCCAAAAATTTATACTGTTTAACGTTTAATAATTATTTTGTCACTTTGCAGACGTGTGAATTAAACCGTCCTGCCATCAACATTTTTAATTATACTATCAAAATACTAAGTGAAATGTTTCTGGTGCACGATAAAAAAATACAAGAAAAACTCAATAATAAAAAATTACTACATCATGTCGTATTATAAATATTAATTTTTTAATAAACGATTTTAATATCACTCATACGCAACGTGTGAAACCGTGTTTATTTTGCGTTGCTTTTCTGTTTATTTGCATCAGCCGGTCACTGTAGCAAACGGATAACAATAAATATATTTTCAGTTTTATTAAATCCTCATTCTCGTTTTTAATCTTAATTTATTAACGCTATTACAAAAAAAAAAAAAATCAAAAAAACTCAGTAAATACTTTATTATTTCATTCATTTTTACTCTTTACTCGTTTTCAAATTACAACAATAACAAAAATTGTAATTGCAATAGTAACAGCGACAGCCAACACAAACAATGCGACCATGACAGCACCAGACGATGCCAATGAATTTTTTATGAAAATTTTTAAATTGGTGCGTTTGAATGGCGGTGAAAAGCAGTGTTGTCAATTAAAGCAAATCATTTATTTTTTTTATATTACAATAAAAAGTTGCCCTGTTCTTATTAAATTATTGTTTACAAAAAGTAACTCTTTTCATCTTCGTTTCTAAAAGAAACTATTCAAAAGTACGGCCTGTTGCAAAATTAAAAAAACAACAATTTTTGGATATATAAGAGGTCACGATTTCAATAATCCCGGCGAGGAGGCTTTGCCCGGCTATACCACAAACTGTGTCACTCTATTGTCCGAAGACTGGCGAAGGTCGTACTCGGTTGACATGACAACCAAAACTCTTGAAAGTTCCTGTATGATTTCGTTTGTAAAGGTTCTTCCGAAACCTTAATCAAAGTTTAATTGCCAGAACAGGGATCAGTGTGCCCTTGCAAGAGTTATCCTGATATCGAAATGGGCTCGAGGTGCTGCTGCCTTGCAACCGATTTTTGTTATTCTTAAAAACTAGATGGGGTATTCCGGCAAATCTGATTAAGGCCTGACGTTTCTTTGCGATTTCGCGCTACCAAGTCAACTGGCTCGACTCACTGCACTGTGTAGGGAATTCTTGGCAGGAGAGGCCACATGCCGCAAGAAGTTGCCACCTATATGTGCCTGGTAAGTCAACGGGGAGGCGGGCATGAGTTGTTGGCCAGAGCATCAAGTAAGGTTGGTCCATCAACAGACATCAACATAATGGCAGGTGGTGGAGGTCGGAAAACGAAAGTTTTGTTTTGTTGCCAGTAACTGAAAAAATTGCTAACAAAATTTTCCCCCAACAGCATTTGGCCAATCATAAACTTTTGTATGACAATCAATTCAGTGTCAAAAAGATCAGCGGATGATTGGTTGAAAATTTAGGATATTTTTTACAGCGCATTTAAGATGTGTGGCAGAAAGAGAAAACAGTTGATGTTTTCCACTCTTTATGTCCAGTTTTCTACTTGGAAATACCAAACTAATGCACAAATATGAAGGTTGTAGCGGTAAGTAAAGTTCGTGTTGTGTTTTAAAGTAATTTTTCTTTACAGTTTTGTATTTCTATTAATGAATTTTCTAATTTTCACAGCCATAATGAGTAACTAAATGTATAAACCATATTTCAGTTCTTATTACTGAACTATTGAGGCTTGGGAAGTTCACAGCACAAGGGATGCGAAACAAGAAAATAATTCATTGGCATCACTGTTGTGCTTGCTGGCAGTTATTTGGAAGGGATAAATTGTGGGCAAAAGAAAACAAGAACAAGCTACATATTTGTAATCGATTTCCCAGTTTATTGTAACTACTGTTTGCAATTATTGTGGTTGTTATTTTACACTTGCATACCCGCATACTTTTCATTCTGGACCTACTATCAAACGCTATATGTCTGCCCTGTCAGCCATTGAGTAGTTAATGGAAAAAATACATCTTCTTTGCAAATATTTGACCAAAATCGCTATAAATATAAAATATTATCCAGTTGAGAGTTTCAAATCTTTAGGCCTTTTCGTCATGTCACTTTTTTCAAAACATTAAAAAGGTTGTTAATTTTTATTTCCAATTCGTTTTTTTTTTTCGCTCTGAACTTTAATAGCACTTTTAGCCATACGGATGACTTCAAGGTTGTTGCAAGTTAACTAAGTTGGCGACTGGGTGTTTACAAAGCTGCTTAATGCAGGTACATACGTGTGCACATCAAGCTGTTCGTAAACATGCCATTGGCCAGACTGCAGTATAAAAACTTAATTTAAATCGCGAATTTGTCCGTAAAAATCAATTAAAGTGAAATTGTTACAAGTGACGCATTGAGAGCCATTATAAAGGGAAGTAAAATTGACGATAGTTAAAGATATTGAAATTAAGTGGCAAACTGGTGTTTAACAATGTCCCAAAATATCGCTAAGAAAAAACGTGTAGTTCTCAAGATGTGGCAATACGATATACATATTACCAATTACCTACAACTTTTGGAAAAGATATAAAATCTGCCACATATACTTTTAATTATATTTATTTTTAGGCAAAATGGAAATATATTTTCTATTTGATGCATTCAAGAGTGTAGAAAAAATATACATTTATGAATATAAAAATAATTTATTTGGTTCTAGCAAAAGTTTTCTCATCAAAAGCTCTCTCTTTAATTGGATAATAATGCATAGAGTGAAGCGTATGTCAACATTGGAAAATATGGCCACATTCATATATAAAATTGCAATTATCTTTTCAATAAGAAAATAAGTTACTCACTTGTGGGTTAGGGACAGATTGTAATCCTGGAAATCGTTTTATCTGTCTGATAAAATCCTACCTTTAACTAATATTTAGAGATAATTTTGGGTTTATTAAGTTTTACAGCAACTAATTTTCAATAAAAATATAAATATATTATTTCCGTTTGTTATATCATTTTTTAAATTCATTTAAAATTATTTGTATTTATTCAACTGGCCACAAGTAAAAGTTAAAAGTTTTTAGCTGGTAAAGTTTCTTTATTTCCTTTTCTTTGATTTGATATTGAAATATTTTGTTTAATATCTCATCTCTAAGTTATAAGTAAAACTCTTGTATGTTTTAATTTTGGATTTTTTTTTATAATAATTTTTTATATCAATATTTCGACTAGTTTCGTTCCAATCTGACCATATTAACTATTTGGGCCCAATTTCTCAAGAAAGGTTACCAAAGTTATCCGAAATATTAAAATAAAAATTCAAAACTAAAACCATTTACGAGTTTTATTTCTGACTTGGAGCCTGAACAATGAAAAAAAATATTTAAAATTTTTTCTCATTTGAAATGCACAATAAAATTTATTTAATTAATAGTAAAAACATTTTAAGGTCATATTTGCTCTAATGCTTCTTTTTAAATTTTCGCTTGTAAATTAAAGGGATTGTGAAATAGCTGCTTCCATTCGATTATTTTGGATTAAGCGAAATTTACTTATCCCTAAAATATATTAAAAAAAAAATCTTAGATAAAAAAAAATTCCCCATAAAATTAAAAAAATTCTTATTTTTTTTGTATTTTTCACGGAGTCAAAAAATAGACAAATTTCTATAGTAAAAATTCTTATGATATGAATATCGCACTATAAAAATCTCAAATAAATCAGGCTTAAATAAATCACCCGGTATACAAAATCAATGCAATTTTCTTGTAATTGTGGTTTTCTGAAATATGTTTGTCATCTACTCCCAGCTTTACTAAATTACCTTCCAAGTCACTCAACTTAAATACTTATTTATTACGTTTTGAAGTAATTCCATTATAAAAATTTTAAATTATACTTGTATTATTGTCGCATGTAGGCGTCCCAAAATTTTGCATGTAGCTGCCTGCCACAGTCATTTGTTAATTATGCTGCCACCATGCAGGCACTTATCACCTGAATTGTCAGCGACAAACGCACATTGACTTCAATGAATGTTTATGCACAAGGAATGTAAATGAAATTATTTTCGTGCCATAATAAAAACATTAACAGGAACATTGACCGATTGCAGTTTGGTGGGCACCAGAGACTATAAAGGATCGACACTCTGGGCCCAGCTGGACGGCTCTTTTAATCCATTTTTAAGTTTCTGCCATCAAATTTGAAAGCAACAATTTTGTAGTTATATTTTTAATAGTTAGACCTATAATAGGGATAAGATTTAAACCCTTATCGTTAATTTCCTTTTGAAAAGTTCAATAAAGTATTAGAATGTATTCATAACGGCTGTAAAGCAGCTCCTGCGCCAGGCTTGTTTTTGTTGTTTGGCCTTTGCAAGTTTTGCGTCTCAATCGCACTGGTGTTCTGATTCATCTCGGATAATTGTATTGTTTTACGGTTCATTTCAGGTATTTTATGTCGGCTCAAGAATGAATGAATGTTATGAAATCTTTCATCTTTTAGAATTTAAAATATAAATAAGTTATTCTTGTACAAAATAAAGTCATTCCTAATAGGGAACTCAAAGTGAAAAGATCTGATCTGTATTATGATAAGAAATAGTTACTCAGGCTACACCAGGTTTACATTATTTTTATTGTACAGCGCTGGTACAAAATATTAAAATTATCCTAATCAAATATTAGTCTCATTTCAAGTAAATTTAGTTGCTTTTGAGGTGGTGGAAAAAGTTTTTTATGGCATTAAGTGACCCAGTTCAGTCATATAAATTTTCTGATGGCAACACCAAGAAACAGCTGTTGCACGAATTTGTAATTTGTTTTATTTTTCAATGATTGATAATAATTTCTTTAAAACAAGATTCAAATTTCAAAATACTTTTAAAATAATGAAAAAAAAAACGCAGTAGAAAAAAATATTGGGCCAAACAGTGGTAAAATAAAAATGTTTATAGATCTTATATACAAAAACTTAACTTTGCCCTTTCTTTTTGTCACAAGTGTTGTTCAAGTGTACATTTCTAATTTTATTTTGGGTGAACATTAAAATTTAAACTTAAGATTGTAAATATAATAAATGTAAAATATTTGGAAATATATATTTTTTTTCTTACAATGAGCTGAAAGTCTGTGCTGCCCTGAGTTCCTGTTACATATTCATTTATTTTGTAAATTTTAATTAAAAAATAGCATTTATTAAAAAAATAATTACTTGCTAAAGAAAATAAACAAATAAGAGAAAGTAAATTATTTCTATATATTAAAAATATTGGCTAATGTTTTTACTTTTCAAACGCAGCACAAAAATGCAATAAAAATTGCCACAATTTTTGGTATTTTCATTACCGCGCATGGGTACATCAAGTGGTCATAAGAATTCCTAATGAGGGCGGCCATCGATTGGATATGCCGTTTGCCGCATGAGCCAATTAATTCCATCGCTAAAAGTCAGTGCCTTGCGGCAATCGTGTGCTTCCACCTTCAGTATAAACTGAAACAACTTTTATTTGCGAAAAAAAACCTATTTAATTGTCTTAATAGATTTAAAAATGTGTTCGATTAAAGAAAACAGCAGGAAATGCCAATTTAATTGCTTTTTTACAAGACAAATTGATCAATAACACTAAAGTTTTGTATTTCACATTCAACATTCAGTGAGTTCATTTGTTGCTCGTTATTCGAAAACTTTTCCTTGAGGTCAAGTTTAGATGATAAAAGCAATATAGTCCATTTGAACTGTAGTAGCAGAAAAAACCGAAAACTTAAATCATAAAATCCGCCCATCAAATAACAACTTTTTGATCTTAATAAAAAGCTAAAATTAAAAGTTAAAACTTTGCAAATTTCATTGTCTCCTTTTTTTGTTTGTTTTTGTTGTCGTTAACAGAACACTTTTGCACTCTGTTGCAAACCATAAAAGTGTGTGCGTATGTGTGTTCGTTTGTAAAGCAAAAAATAAAATAAAAGCAACTTATAAAAAGTTTGACTTTTTGGATTATTTTTAGGGAAAAAAGCACGCGGCTTTTCTTTTTTATTTTTCTCTCTTCGGTCATCTTATTAAGTGCCAGTACATGTGTGCTAACACTCAGTCTTGTTTGTTGGCAGCATGTTTTCCATGTATGTATGTATGTATGTATGTGTTGTTAAACTCTTGAATGCTTTAGACGAGAGCTGGACGAAGAAGCAAAGTGTAGAAATTTTCAACAAACTCTAAAGTGCCAGAGGTCAATGTGGTTAAATGTGTTCAATTAGTTACTCGAGGGACTTAATGAGAAAACATGAAAACTTTTCTTTGTTTAAATTTCAAAGTTTGTTTTAATAATTTAAAGCTTAAATTTTGTTATATTGCAGACTTCCTTTTATGATTACAGAGTATAATAACATCTGGGCGTATGATGAATCTTAGATGGATATTAAATAATCTACATACGTTTTTTGCCGGTCGAAACAGGAAGGAAATTTAATAAAAACATTTTAATATAATATGTGATATTATTTAAAAGATAATTAAAGCTAAAGCTTAAAGAATTTTCCATGATGTCCAGAAAGAAGTGTTTGGTTTGTGTTAGTTACTTTTTCAGAGCAACGAGGTTCAGCGTATCCGCCTCGGATTGCATTGCATGCAGTCTACAAAGAAGAAGCAGAAGTTGCATGATTTGAAAATCATAGCAAAAATATATTATTCGTAGAGAGTCCTCGCCGAGGCCAATATCAAGCAACTGAGCACGTGTCAACTTTCAATTTTAGTGGCACTGTCTTTTTGTGAACAACAAAATGTGGCAGCGCCAGCCTGCCGACTTGAAACAATCATTTGACTGGCAGTACTTTTCTTAAGAATGAATGACATAAGAATATACAATTTGATGCCTTTACATTCTTGGCATCTACAGCGGTGACTTTTTAGTTTTTTATTATTTTTTATATATTTTAAAATTCGGCTCTGGCGCAAATAATAACAAAAAAACACAATGATTTTTCTTAGTTTTCATTTATTTCCCTATATTTCGCACAACATCGGTGATCAACCTCAGGCTTTATCAAATTATATAAAATTTGGGATTTTTAAACGTTCGATAAACTTTTAAAACCATTTTGTTATTTTTATAAGGAGTTCTTCTGAAAATCATACTTTACAAAAGTGTTTTGAAATCGCAGGCATGATGGTCTGTCTATAAAATTTTGTGATTTTAAAACGTGAGATAAACTTTTAAAATCATTTTGTTATTGTATTTCTCTTTAATAAGTAACATAATATATTAATTACTCAATATGTTGTTTATTTGTTTTTTTATGCAATTGTCTATTTTGTTTAAAATAAATACTTTAAAACTAAAAAAAAACTTTAAGCAAACTTTTCTGCTACAAAAACTTTTCTTTTTTTGTGTGATTTCTGTTGTGATTTCAGAACAATTGAAATAAAGAAAACAGCTGCTTGTTAGTGAACACTACAAAATCACATTCATGGTTTTAAAAGCACAACTAGTTTGTAATCATGTGATTTTTAGAACACGCCTGATGTTTCATATTTTTGTGAGAAGAAAATATAAGGAATGATCTATTTAAAGTTGCAATTTCGACTTCTGGACACACACTGAGCTTTTTACCAATAACCGACCATTTGCTACGAATAAACTTAAAATATTTGCCCGTTCAAATGAACTGAATCGTTTTTAATTTGGAACAACTTTTCCTAAAAAAAAATTGTATATATCTTTAAGTACATATTGCAATAATCTTGATAACACTAGATTAGAAAAAAAAACTAAATAACTTGCTTTAGTATTTCTTTGTTTTGTTTTCAACAGTTTAAGCGACATGCCAGAGATGGAGTGATGTCAAGTTTCTTGTCCGTTTTATGAAGAATTGTTGCCATCTGTGAGTACAAACACATGCTCTCTAAGAAGCTTAGAATGCTGTTCGAAAACTTTGAAACAATAAAACGCACATACAGCCTTCAACCAGTACATGTTAAATAGAGAAAAATAAGTGTAAGATGTGAAACTAGAATTCATGTGAGCAGGAGTGATGGTCTGTTTCATGTAGGAGGAACGATAAGAATAAGTTTTTTAGTACTTTTAGCTAAAACTGGCCTGACCTGCTTCACTTGCCACATTTTAAACGGCCAACAATTTTTCTTATTGGATTACTTGAGTTGTTGAAAATCCTCTAGAACGTCACTATACCTGCTGGTCAACGTTTATATATGATTTTTTGATATAAAGAAAATTCAGCGAACTCCAACTGTATATGCAAGCACGCAAATAGGTATTTCCATGCTGCCAAACGTGACATTTATTTTTATTTTTTTTTTAAATATCTGTATTAACGATGAAAAAATGTGGAGTTCTGGCTCCAAGAAAATGCCAAAATAATTAGCTTCTCGAACGTGACAAAAGTGCTAGTAGTTTTCATGGCATCGTATAAATAAAAGGAATTCAACCAAATCTCCTAACGTTTTGAAGCACAATTTAAGATTTGTGATTTAATTGAAAAATCTGAAGATTGTAGGCGTTAATACACATTTCGAACGTGACATTATTCCCATAACGATTAAATTGGCTAATTTTTTCGCAAATTTATTCTTAAAACAAGCAAACAAATATTAATAATCTAGATTATAGGCATTTCTTGAGTAAATACGCAGTCCAAGCTGCTGTTGAGAAACGGAGTGCAGGTTTTGGAGAAAACCTCTAATAAGAAATTGCCTTTGGGCAACTTGTTTGTGATTATTTAATTAATATAATGAAATTTTAATATATTTCTATAACAGTTTTTAATCACTTTTAATTTCTTGGCCACGGAAAAGGTGTAATTTCTTTTTTAGTTACTGTCACTTATATCGTATTGTACATAAGGGTTGAGCATTTTATTTTTAATACAATTTTTGGCCCATCTCTATTGAAGAAATATGCTTCTTCGGTTAAAAACTGTTGCCAGTAATAAAGTGTGTGACTGCAAGTGAACAACAAACATACGCTTGCCTCGCAAAGCCCTCATAGTTGAGCTTTTGTACTCATAACATCATAAATAAATATGATGAAGTGCAATGCTAAATTCTACTTGATGGTGCGGTGTCTGTTACTATTATTGCCAACACTACTACGACAACAACTACATTAAACAAAATAACACCCTGCTTCTAGTGTGGCAGCGATAACTATTTTAACGTTGAGTATATTATGAAAAATGAATACAAGAAGTTGTGCTGCTGCCACATCTGTTTGTGGTGACTGTATAATAATGCAGCAGCAACTGCTACACACAAAAAAACTAAAAACTCCCACATATGTAAGATTTTTGTAAGAATTTTTTTTCCTTCCCCTCTTTGGTTGAATGCATTTCATTGCTTGAGGAGAGATAAATCTAGTTTTTTTATGACAAAAATATGGTAGATGAAAAACAAAAAAATAATCGTATGAAGAAGCAGAGATTGTTAGAAAGTTTTTACACAAGTCGACAATATAATCTTGAAGGCAAATGTTAAAGCAATAAGTTTAAGATCTACTGGCTCACATACCCACACACACACACACACACACACACTTAGAGACACTCATACACGACGAGATGTTTGTATGAGCAACTATTGTATGGTTTCTCATCTTTATTTGGTCATTTTTGTAACTTTTCCCTTTAGCAGCTGTTGATTTGCCAACAGTTTCATGAATTTCCATACATCTAACAATTTAGTCCATGTGCATTACGGCTCTTACAACGTTGCAGTATAATAAATACTTAATATTGTTAAATGCCATTTATATTTTTATTGTACCACGTTCTACACTTTGCTCATGTTTTCACATACAAAAGAAAAAATTTAAGCATTTAATCTTTTATTGCAGGGCAATGGGTTAAATGAATATGTGGATGGTGAATAATAATGGATAAGAATTAAGTGTTAACACATTTTAAGTCCTGCTTTATGGACCACTTGGGCATAAACGACTGCAAAATAAAAGTGAGTTTTGTCTGTGTGTTATTAAATAAAATAGTTATACAAATGTTTTTATTATATATATATATTTATAATTGGTGTTAAGATTTTAACCGGAGAAGAAAAGTCATAAATTATTATAGTAAATAAGTTAAGAAAGCACACAAAGGAAAGTGAAGACTTCAATTTTTGTGGGGGGTTACCACCAGATGTTTCACGGTCGCCTTTACACTCAACCTCAATTTGCTTATTTAAAATTTTGTTATTAATTTGAACAATTTAGCAAAAGTACTACTTTATGGCCAACAATATTTGTGGTGTGGTGGACCACCACATCCTCTGTAGGAGTCAACCGTGCACCAACATTCAGATAATTTTTGGCATCGCTTGCCAGAACTTATTGCTTATTGCGTATTTTGTATGTGAACCCATATAAATTCTAATTAAGCCCACAACTAAAGGTAAGCGGCCATAAACACCGAGTGAATGCGGCGAAAAAAATATTTTAATTGTACTGATATCAAACAAGGTAATTTTATGGACTCTAAACCATAGCATTGTTAAAACTGAACACTGAAGTCAGCCTTAGCCATGGCTAATTTTTGCCAAATTTGGACTCACACCAAGCCCAACGAGATCGTTCAGCCTCTAGTGTATTCTAATATAGAAGTCATTACACCATTAATCTAGTCAACTTATCATCGCCAGCATGATTTGATTTGTTTAGGCCGGACTCGAATGATATTGCCACAAGCGATATGTGATCTTAATATGGCAGCACTACAAGCTGCACAGCTGATGGCACAAGCCAGTCACAGTCAGGGTAGATGGAGCTGATAGGAACTGACCACCAGCATCGTTTTTTATTCTTGGGGCTTCCTAAGTCCCATTTCTGTGGAAAACAGTAGCATTTTTCCAACCAAAAAACGTTGCCATCATTTCTTTGAAAAAAAAAATAGCATTTTCTTTTCGGTCAAACAAATTTTGCCATCATTTCGAAGAAAAGAAGTATTTAGTTTGTTAAATGCCCATGAAATATCAAAAAAATAATTTTTGTACACGAAAGAGGCTAAAATACATACAAACAAAGTAATCAGCTGTTATGAAATCGCCTTGACCGGTTACACATGAATTGCATATATTACCACATGTTATTATCTATTTTTTTTAGTAGTCGCAGTCACACAAAGTGATGAGGCTTTTTTTCTAAATGTTGTAAATTTTTAAAAGTTTTAAATTTGTGGCAAAAAGTTTCGTTCATATGGTTGTCATTTGATGACGCATATGATTCCAACTAGTATTTAAAAAAAATATTTTTCAATTCCAGTGCGGAAATTTTTTAATTATAATATGAAAACTAGTTGATTATTGACCGGGGTGAAAATAAAAATTAGCTGTCAATACAGTGCTGCCGTCACACTCTTCAATTAAAATGAGTGTTGAATATGTAGCGTATTTTTTTGTTAGAGGAAAATCATTGAAAACCCACCGTTCACTCTTTTAAATTAATATAAAGATCACAGAAAAATATCAAAAGGCAGACTAATTACTCTGAAAAATCGGCCAAGAGTCGCAAATAATAGCCAAAATCAAAAAAACTTAGACATTCTGTAGGCAAGTCATGCAACAAAACTGTGGCAGACATTTGCTATATTTTCTATATAAAGACATGGTTGAGAGGCCTTTCAAAGTTATAAGAAAGTTTGATGATATCGGTTATAAAATCTGCTTACGCTTAAATATATATAAAAATAGCAAAAGCCTAATGAAATACAAATGCAAACATTCAGTTGCAAGGTTTTTTGTTGTTTTGAAAGGAGCTAAAATTATTTGATTAATTTACACAAATTCTGGTCTTAATCTCATATCGATGTTTTCGATGTTTTTGATGTTTTCGATGTTTTAAGGCCAGCAAATTTAAGTATGAAATTGTTGAATGCTTTAGATTTTGCAGCTTCTGTTGGCTTTGATGTCTCAATTGGCCCACAGATATGCACACATGTTATCTCTGTCTCTCTTTCTCTCGGGTTTTTATGCCATTATTTTGATTTTATTATATTATTTATTTTCGTGCATTCATGAACATCAGATAATCTCTGTGCTCTGTGCGTGTTTGTCTAAGTTGTAAGTAAATCCTTTCGAAAATTGTTATTTCCACCGCCAGTTTTGTGGCACAATCAAAACTGTATACATTTAGTACCAAATTAGTAAGAAAGCTTTACTCAGATCTACGATAAGTATGTACTTTTGTCTACATAAATTGCTGGTATTTTCCAATTATTTCTTTCTTTCTTTCTTTCTTTTTTTTTTGTTGCCAAATAAAAGTAAATTCAATGCGAATATCTAATATGTTTTCTTTCTTATTTTACTTGCATTTACGGGGACCTTTTTTAGATCACAGATTTCTGGTATATTTACTTGCTTTCATGTGCATGTACAATATGTGTGTGTGTGTATGAGTGTGTGTTTTCTTAATATTATTTATCTATTTTTATTATAATTCCCTCACTACTTCAAAGCGAACTAAAATTTACTCGATAGTTTTCTCAACAATAGTTGAAAGAACGAACGAACGTTGGCACAAAAGAAAAAAAAAAGACTATTGAAACTTAAAAGAAGAGCAAAAAAATATATATCCTGATAACACTTAAGTTTTTACTTTCTTTGGCTGGAGATAGATTTTATTTGGAAAAATTTCTTTTACGACTTGAAGAAATTCAAGAGGACCAGCGCAGGCATCGGCAGGTGAAAAACAAAAACTCCTTTGATAGCAGGCAAATAAAAGGAAAATCTTCCAACAAAATGTTACAAATAAAAATCATTACATTTTTACCTGACGATGTCATTGTATAGTCATGATTTTTATAGCCAAGTCAATGTTCGAGATGAGTACGAGAGGAAAAACAGAAAGGAAAAAGAAAAGGCATGAATAAATAAAAATAAAAAAGGACAAAAGTTTTATAGGGAGAAAAAATAACGAAAATAAAATTTTGTCTTTATTCTAAGCCCTGAAAAGAATTATTTTTATTATAATGAAAGAGTTAAATCATAATTTGATTTAGTAAAACATTAAAATATAATTAAATTATTTATTACAAATCCAGCACCAGACAGTTAATAAAATGGCTGATGATTCATAATTTGATTATAAATATAATAATCATTATAAATATATTATAAATCCATTGGTCACATGCGGCTCGAAGGACCCTTAATGAATTAAATGGCAAAAAATTAATTAGTTAAGGAAGTACTCAACTAGAGTACGGATTCTTATTGCATGTATTTGCCCCCTCCTGGGAGCATGTTAAGCCTTAAGCGTTTATAAAACTGAAACATTCTGTCTTTCGGGGCTACAGAGGGGAAGGGGCACCCAAAACTGTAGGAAGTTTATGTTTAACGTCAGCTAAGCTTCTTCGTCTGAAGCCTTCACCAAATATCAATTAATAGAACGGCTACCAAAGTTCCCCGGGACTGTCTTGAACTGGTGTTGGTCATTGTTTAGTGGCTGTTACCGGTAAAAAGGGCATTGTTGGATACTGAAATAATATTAATGCTCTCTATAGTTCTTATTGTCTTGCTAGAACTAGGAACTAGATGGTGAGGAATGTACAAGCGAGTCCGGTTAAGGCCTGATATTCCTTGAAGATATCGTAACCATTTAGAACTCCCAGAAGTGCCCTGACTGGGTGTGAAATCGTCAGCGTTTAACCTGCCCCAGGGGGAGCGCTCGTAAGACGGAAGAATCGCGATAACAACTGGTGACCACAAAAAAGAATTACCATGATGAACTATATTATTGTTATAGCCAAACATTTTACTATTATGGCTAACCAGATTATGGTCATAGAGCAACCATCTTGCCTGACAGGCCTGGCAACACTTAAAACGTTCACACAAGTTTACACAAACAGAATACATAAATAAAATTTCATCATTATACTTGTGCCTTTTAAACATGAATGTTTGATTTTAGAGTTTTCCAACAATAAACCGCCTTCCTTTATCTCTCTGCCTGTCGGTTTTGAACTTAAGAAAACATTTTTCCTACCTAACGAACTTTAATTGCAAAGCACGAGCACGAAGACACTGAATATGCAGCAAAACAAGAAAATTGGAAAAAAGTTCTTACAATAGTGAAAATTGTCGCAACAAATGCTGTAAGATTCAAAATCGATTTTTAAATGGTGGCGCAAATGTTGCGAACATTTTTATTGTTTGACAATGGCGATGAGTACGATGTCGTCGAAAACATCAGCAGCGCCAATCCTGCTGATGCTGATGCTGATGCTGATGACAATGATGATGATGATGATGAGCAGAGAGATAAAGAGTTCTGTAAGTTGCTTACAATCGTTTGCACGGTTTAAATGTGTTTTAACATGCATTCAATGGCCTGAAATGTGGCAAATGGAAAAAATCTTACACAGTCATTGCCACTTGTCTTGACATGCAGGTTTTTCTGTGACGCACTCTGACGGTTGAGTAGAATTGATGTTAAGTCTGCCTGCTCAAATGTGGCTGGCTCATGTTAAAGAAAGTTTAAATTAAAATTAAAGTAGTTTTCCTCTGTTTCCTGGTCACATAATTAAAAAGAATTTCAGGTTTTGTAAGATTATTTCATGGAGCCTTTTGTGTGCATATATATAAAAAGCCGAATAAGTGATGTCTTTTTCTAAAAGGCATTTCATGTTCGACTCAGTCTCCGGCAACTAACAAACCTTGACAATTTCTTCTTTTCCTAAGATTTGTGTTGCTTGGAAAACTTTTTTTTTGTTCTGTTTTCCTGGTGGTTTTCAAATCATGCGAGACGTGTGTATTTGCTTGTGCATTTAAAAAATCGTTCATTTGTTCGTTATTAAATTGCAAACGTTGTTTTTACGTGACAGACATTACGTATGCAATACATGACATTTTTTCTGTTTTTTCCGGTTACCAAATCTTCGATTTTGTGCTTTTCCGCAAATATTTAAGCTGGTTTGTTCACTTAATCTTTAGCATGTACAAAACCTGGTAAATGTTTCCTGGTAGAAAAGATTGTCTTTGTGTTAAGCCAAATTCGGATCGTTTTTCCAGCATTTCAGTATCTTTTGCTTTGTGTGTGTGTGTGTGTGTGTGTGTGTGTGTGTGTGTGTATTTTGTGACAAGATTGTGCTAATTAATGTTTAAAGCCTGTTCAGATTATCACGTTGTTGTTTGTCCAAGCATTTGTTTTGTATATTAATTATTTAATTTTGCTCTAATTTCTTGTATGTATTTGAAAAAAAAAAAAATTAATTGATAGAGAACATGTGTCATTGGACTAAAGAAGACACTCAGCAAGCAACTAATTTTCGAAAAGAATTTAAAACGACTTAGATCACTATCGCTCTTAATGGCCAACATGTTATTTATACTATAATTTGTTTATTTTTTTTGTATATTGTTTGCTGGCATCTAAAGCAATAACGGGAACTGCCACTGCTGTTAAAAATTTAATTATAGGGTTTTGAAAATTCATCATTATCAAATATATGACTTAAATTTAGCTAAAGCAAATAAATGGGTTTAGTTTTTTTTTCTTAGTAACATTTTGTATTAAAATTGAGTTGGTCAACCATTTGCCGGCTGAAGAGGCGCAATTATTCAAAAATTCAATTAAACAAACAGTTCTTACGTTAATTTAGGCTGCACAAATAATAATAATAATTACGTAATTATATATTAAGCATAATTGAAAATAGAAAATTTTAAATATTTATTATATACATAATCAGTATTTTCAATAAAAACATTTAACATTATTTGTCACTAATGATGACAAATGTTGGTGTATCTGTTATTAGCAACAGCAACAGCAACAAAAACAAAAACAACAATCGCTTATTAATTTTTGCTGTAATATTGTTGAATTTTGTTCATTTTTTTATTTTTATTTTTATTTTTTGCCTACAACAATAATTTTATAATCCATGAGTTTTTCTCTCAGCACCACATGACGTATGAGCAATTTTAAAAATCCATTTCATATCCCATTGCAGGCACAAACATACAGCAAGCCAGCGTGACGTATGATCAATTATTTATTACATTATTACCGCTATTTACTATAAATTTTTTTCTCAGTTTTTTTTTTTACTCTTATTTTAGCAAGAAAACAATATAAGGATTTATTTATTTATATGTATGCAGTTGCGTTTGTTTGCTGGTTTATCGTCCACCGCCATAAATAAATCCAACATAATCATCAATTTTAATTAGTTCAAATTTGAATTACAAAAAAAAAAAAAACCAAAAAAAAATAGGAAATTTTTTTACCATTTTTTTTACCAGCAATAAAGCTGAGCTGTTTTATATTTATATTTAATTTTCATTTTCTACCTTAATAATAGATATTGTAAATTTTTTTAAGCCTTGTTTTATCTTAATTGTTCAAATAAAACAACATCCATCATTTGGCTGGCTTGGCTTAAAGCGATATTATTTGCGGTGCGATTTAGGCATGAAATTTATAAACCAGTTTTAAATTTATTAATCATGATAAAATGCGATGTGAGAGCAAAACTATTCATATACTCTGGCTGAAATCCAAAACATCAAAATACATTTCACTGATGTGGCTTTATTACTCTATGGACACAACCGAAACAAAAGTTGCTTTTGCTGTGGGAACACAAATTCCTCATGCAAAATCTTATCCTGCACGGAGTCTGTGTATGATAAAACATGTTCGTGTTTTGCTTTATGAAGAAATGTTGGTGTTCCAACTGTCAAGTAGATTTTGCTTTAATGTATTCCAAGGCAAAATATGTGTTAAAATAAAAGTAAAAATTTTTGAATTGAACCACCTCTAAGTAGATAAAATCCTTCAAAAATCTTTCCATATATGAAATATATGTACATATATAAACATAATGTATAAATGCTTGAAAAATATAAATATATAATATATAATATTTATATATAATATAAAAATTCATGATCGTAGTACAATTCTATTAATTAAAGAATTTTGAATACTTTGCTGTCTGGTGTGTAGGGGAAAAGAAGTAACTAAAACCTTAGAAAGTTCTTGTAGGACTTTAAAAGTCTCCAGCAACAGTTGATTGGGATGATGTTCTGGAAACTTTTTAAAGACGTTGGTCACAGGTTGAGCTCAAACGTTCTGGTTATCATTTGGGACTAAAAAATTTAGTATAGAAGTTTATTTTCGATGATCGAAATGCCTGCCAAGCAGATTTTACTTTGGCACATATAAAATTGCAGCCTTCTGCTTTTTCGAGCATAGATTGCGGGGGATATCTCGTGGGGCATGGCCACCAAAATTCTAGGAAATTCATATATGCAGGTACTTCCAAAACCTCTATAAAAAACTTTGGCTTAAGTCCAAAAGCACAGAAGAGTCTTTGGTAGAGGCCAGCGTAGAAATCTACGCTTGATGATCCAAAAGTCCTGGATGTTTTTTTGTCTCTTCTAACAGATATCTGTTCGTCGTAAGAAATTACCGGTAAGTTGTTTAAGATGTGGTGTTCCTTGGGGATTTTGGGCCCAGGTGTCTCTGTCTTCCTTTTACTGTCAAGGAAGTTACTGGCTGAAAGCTAATATATGTCGCTTCCAGATAACACGAGAAGTTATCAAGTTATCAAGTGGAATTGCTCGGCCATCAGATTAGGGAGTAATGGCCGTAAATCAATTTCACAATATTTTTCTTTTTTGTTTAGTTTTAAATTTCAAGAAATACTAGTCTTAACAGAAAATTAAATACTAAAGTCTATCATCATATATTAATTCTGATGAACCATCATTTATCTATATTAAACTTTTCATCTGTCTATTTTTTTTTTTTTTTTGCAATTTTTCACATTTCCATGTTTGTTTATTAAAGCTTTCGGCCACCAACCATTTATTTAATTTCTGACACTTGCATCAACTAAACAGAGTTTAATTGATGCATGACTCTGTTTACATAAATACATATATAATTTAGAATAAAATATGTTTGGCAACAGAACATATTTCAAGTTAACAAGTATTTGGTTTTTATTTAATCATATTTCTTTGCCAGCACAGTTGTATCATGTTGATGTGCAATACCGACATAGTGTTATTGATGTTGGTGTTATATTTTTCATTTAGCAAAAATAAATGTTTTACATTTCAAATGGACTAACAAAAATTGTCTATAAATTTAATGGAATTGAAAAAGCAGCTCCATGGGTTTATCTATAAAAACAATATGACAGTGAACAGGCAAATTTTTTTGAATTGTGGAAAATGACAGGTATGGAATATTCATGAATACATGAAATGCAATTTTAATTTGAGACCAACAATATTAATTTTTTTCTTAGGAACCATACTTTGTTGCATCTAGCAATAATATAATAAGAGATATAACCATACATGACGTTTAAAAATTGCAGTCATATTCATTTTTATGTTGTTCCAGATTCAATACAAGCCCCCAAAGCTCAATTATATTAATGTTGTGGACAACCATAGCTTGTTACCGAAGACCATATTAATATAAATGATAACTAAACATGACTTTTAAAATTTGCCAGCATATGAAATATGTCTGTAAAATATAATATTGTCTTATTTTAGCTAAGAAATGAAGAAATCACATTGTTGTCAATTAATTCCATTATCTCAATTTATGATGTGACAGTCTCTTAGTTTAATTTTATATTTGTTGGTACCCGTACTCAGGGGTCGACCCCTATATATGCAGTGCATTATACCAGAACTAGATTGGGAAGAAGGAAAGAAGGAGTTTTATTTTTCTATATCGCAGTGATGAGTATGTCAGAGTTTAAGTGATTCAGTTTTTTTTTTTTTATTATAATCATACGATAAAAAATTGCAATCTTTTAATCAATATGGTTAGTTATGACAAATGTATGGTTAAACTTGATAATAATATGGTTGATTATGATAATAAAATAATACATGAATCAAAATGATTGCTTATTAAAATAATGCGGATGTAAAAATGAAGTAATATGGTGCTTTGTCACAAGAGTATGGTTGGTTAAGTTGATAGTATGGTTGAGTATAATCGTAACATGTGACTTTAACTGATATTATGGTTAATTAGTATTAAACCACGGTTAAATTAGAATATATTTATGATAATCACATGTTAGATTTAATTAATATTATGGTTATTTATAAAAAAATATGGTTAAATATCGTGTTAGCTTTGACTAATATTTAATTATTGTTATAACATTTTGAAATACAATAATTATTTATAATATTATACTTAATAATACTATAGCAAATCATAATGATGTGGTAAATGTAACACCATCTGGTGCTTATGAAATATTTATCGTTTAATTCATATATATTTTATTCTAAGTGATTGATGTTGTTTCTCTGCCACTGTGCGAAATTTATTCCCTTAATTCTTTTTTTGAAGCAACATTTTCTCGTTATACACACACACACACACACACACACACACTGTAATTTCAATAAACGTTTAACAAATACTCTTCAGTTCAATATAATACATTTTAAATCTCAACAAATTCCAGCCACGATATACAATTTGGATTTCCTATTTCCTATATATATATATATATATTTTTTTTTTGCGCCTTGCAATTACTAATCATTTCCTTTTGTGTGTGAACAATTACATGGGTGTAAGTGTGGCTCCTTCATATTTTGCGCGCTTAAAACCTTCCGCTTTCGGTGTTTTGCTGTGCCATGCCACAGAACGTGCTGGTGTGGCAATGCAATTTGCTGCAAGTTAACTCAAATATGAAAAGAAAAGAAAATCCAAAAGAAACTGCTGCAGGGAGGAAAATATAATAAACGGTAAATTTCTAACATTTCCTTTTGTATCCTTGCAACACACATTCAATTTATGTGCTTAATAAATAGATGAGAAATAGAATTTCCTTTCGCTACGCAAGTTTTTTCTTCTCCTTCTTCTTCTATTTGTGCTCATTTCTCGTTTCGTAATTTTTATACAGCGGTAGTTTGCCTTTGACGATCGTATGCACCGCAGCATTTCTGCTTTAAACGCAGCGATAAAAACTCTTTCCCTTTGGCTTTTTTCTCACAACTTATTATTGGTAATTGTAGTCTTGGCTTAAACACTGTGAGCTGTGAAGTTAAAGGAAATGTTTGTAGTTGTGTTAATGTACTTTTTTTTATAAATTCTTTTGCCGTCTTGCAGTTGATGGTAAGAGATTGTGAAAATTCGATTATTTATAGCGGAAAATACAGAATCGCTGGGTATTTCCTGGCGGAAAGCTTTAATTGAAAGGAAACCTCCATTAAGAGATAAAGATTTTAATAAAAGTTGGTGGCAGGCAAACCAGGAACATTTTGAAATACTCGTATTTATATGTGTAAACAGGGGTATAGAACAATTTCCCAGCACAATATAAAACGATAGTGTGCTATTGAGGTGTTTGACAATAACTACTGCTGTTTGTTTGCTGCCAGTTTTTAATTAATCTTTGCTGTGTTCTTATCAATTGGCAGTTTTTCTAAACAAAAAACTGACTGTTACCGCCATCATTGTGGTTCTGCTGTTTTCCGCTGGCAATTGTTTATTGTACAGTTACTTTTGTCATATTTTTCTTTAGGTTTGGCTTGTTTGTTGCTTCTACAAAACATATTGCTGCTGATAAACTCTTTTATGCCACAATTGTAACATAATGCTGAACATGACAACCATAGAAAATGTTACAATAACTTTGTTTGTTAAAAGTGGCAACAAAATACAAGGATGAGATGTCCTGTAACTTTTGTTTTCTACTGCACTACAGATTTTACTAAAACAAAATTCAGCTGCCATTTTGCTAAACAGTTCACAGTACAATGCGTAAGTACAGTTGAGGGGACAATTAAAGTAGTACTAGATATTAAACGAAAACTTTAAGTTCTTAAAGTCCGTGATGATTTTAGTACATATTTGTAGACATTATTTTAACTTCAGCTGGCTGGTTATACAGGCCGTATGTGCAACAGTTTAGTGTTAGATGCCATCAGACTTCCTCTGCGTCAATGTTCTTGCGTAAGCATTAAGTTTCCTAATTTCCTCTGCATCAATGTTCAAGCGTAAGCATTACGTTTCATACTTTACCCAAAATAGAGATGGAGACAATTTTGTTTTTTATACCAAACGTCCTCTGCAATAGTGTTCATGTGTATGCATGGGATTTCCTATTGTTCTGCCTCCTACAGCTACTTTTCTAAAAATAGAAAGGGAGAGAAAAAGAATAAGATAATTTTAGTTTAATCGAAGTTCCTATGCATCAGTGTTCATGTGTAAACACTAGGTTTCCTTTCACTACCAAATATAAAGATGGTAAGAATACGTCAACTTCGGCTAAATGTTCACAACACAACAGCCTGTTTTCAATTCTCAGGAAACTATTTGCTGATATTAAAAATAATGTTTCTTCTCCTTCTCAATATTTCTAAAGGTAAAAACAACAACAACACTATCTTAATATTAAGAACTAAAGCAACTAAAGAGCCACAAAACTTGGTTTTCAACTCTTGCAAAATTTTTTCTGCAAACTTTTAAGTTAAAACTAAACAAAATATTTCGTCTCCTTGTCATTAGTTCTAGGCAAACAACAATAACAATTCCTTATTATTGTTTCCAATAAAAATGTTTTATTGAATCAGTGAAATTCTTTTGATTGATTTAGTAACATATTTGTTTGTGTTATTCAAATATTTTTCAGTTATTTTTGTCATGAGTATAAATAAATTCACGTTCTTTGTAGTACTTTGCAGCAGTTTCGCCCAACAGCTTAAATTACAAAACATACACTTTTTTTAAGCAAATATTTATATATTTATTTTATTATGCTTTTATTGTTTATTTTTCTTTTATGTAATCGCTTTTTATGTACTTATTGCTGCATAAATTATAAAAACAAAAGTTAATATATAGTAGTGTTTTTTTCTCTTCTTTCACCCTTGAAATAATTAATGCAAAAAATATTAAATAATTAACATTTTCCATCCTTTTAGAGAAAATCTCGTTTTTGGTTGAACTTTCTTTTTATCACTTTTATTTTCTTATTCAAAACTAATTAGTAGTAAATTTACATTTATTAAAAACTTTCTAACGCGCGGCATTGAGGTCCTTTTTGCCTTTCTGTTTTGTTTCCATGAAGACAGAGAGAAAAAAACCAAAATCTTTAAAGTATTAATTTGTTAATTAACATAAAGGCTCAATAGAAAAATAATAAACAGGCGGGATGAGGAGGAGGTGGGAAGAGGGCAAAGTTTACCAAACTTATTGCTCTTCCCTGCTGCTGCGCTCATATTGAGTTGAAGTGTTAGAATTAATCATGGGAAGTTGTTGTGAAAAGATATACTTATAAATTCCCAGTTGTGTGGTGTTTGTCTTTTCTTTTGATACGTTTTTAGAGCTCAATAATGTTAAGAAAATGAAAACTCTAGTTCAAGGGGAATAAAATTTTCAAATGTAGAAAAATACAAACATTATTTAATGCAAAGAAATTATTTATAAAATAAATAAAAACAACCATTTAACATTTTCTAAACAATCATGTTTTTTGCTTTAATGCAACTCTTTTGTAGGGCCACCTTTAAGCAAAATTTCGTTGGTTTGGTGAATTGTTTGATGGTTTAAGAAGGAGAATTGTTTGGAAATCACAAGTTACGTGTTTCACATTCTCGAACATTTACATTTGCAAGCACTTGGAACAGGAAGAGCTGCTATTTGTGATTAATTTTTAGGCTTAAAAGCAAAAAGGGCTACAAATCTGGCTTTCGGTATTTTCAAATAAGTGCGGAGGTCCAGGTTTAAAATGAAGAGGCAGACAGTTCACGTATTTTGTTTCTTTACATAAAAATATAATACAACAATAAAAGATAGCAGGCCTGTTACAGGTACGCAATCCTATTCTTTTTTACTTAATAAAAAAGCGCCATTAATCAATAAAATATAATAAAAACCTAAATTTTGTTTGAACATTTTTTTACATATTCAATTACAGAATTCGTCGAATCCATTAATAATAAGTTTAAATACGGATACTTGTAAAAGCAGTAGTTAAAGGCTGGCGGACAATTTTTGGAAACAAAGAAAATTAAATGCGCAGGATTATTTTTTTTTTTGATCAGCTTCTTCAACAATCAACAATATATGTTTTTCTTCTGTTAATAATTAATTCAAAACAAAAAATGTTTATGTTTTTTTTTGTGTAATAAAAAGTAAAGTAAAAGTAGAAACGGAAAACTTTGTGTTTGCTGGGCTTTGCGATATCACTAGAACAAAGTGTCAGATTGTTTAATAAAGGATTTGCTGCTTTTAAAAGCGATGACTTAATAAAATCATTTGCAAGTTATTGGTTCCGCTGTCTTTTTCATAGACTTTTTTATACCTTTTCTTTTTTTATTTTCGTTTTTTAATTTTAATCAGTTCAAAATTTTTACCGGTTTTTTAACTCTTCATTTTGAAAGCAGAGTGTCTGCCAGCAGCCATTAACTTGCATTTTTTATTTAAAGTCTTAATTAAAATTTATGAATAAAACGTAATGATCATTTACTTTGTGGCTGCTGCTATATTTTCTTTTCTTTTAGAACTTTAAATGGCGTTGAAAAGTTAAATTCTAAAAAAACTTATAGTACCCTAAAACGAGTTAAGAATAATGAAAGATACGGGGATATTGATGAAAGTTTCTGCTGCGGATGTGTAAACAAATTAAGGAAAATTCTCAGCAAAAAGCTTTTTGTTAACAACAATTAATAAACGGCTAATAAGGAATTTACAGTCTTTATAAAACAAATTTTTTTATTTTTTTTTTTCAACTCAAAGCGATTTTAATTTCAAAGTCGCAAGTAAAGAAGATGCCCGAAACCACACTCGTATTGCAGATAATTCTTCAAGGTGAGTCTTAAGTTGTAATTTATTTTAGATTTTTGTAAGTGACCAAAAAGTACATCGTATTAAAATTTAGCGTTTTTTTTTTAGCAGAAATGTGAAATGTGTGTGTGAAAACAGTCGAATTTAAGAAAAGGACGAGCAAATTGCTGTTGCTGTTCTTTCTCAGCCAATTGTCATGTGTTTCTAGACCAGCCAGACATTCTATATATTTATAGCCATATTCTTCTAAATAAATAAATTACAATGTAAAAACTTTAAATCTCTCGAAGCCAATTTAGTACTTTTTCCAATTTCACATGTACGAAAATAACTTAGAATTGTCCATCACTCTACCATCTGGCTGTATATAATTTACAAAATATTTCCATTTATAAATGAAATAAAAACGTTCGATTACCGGGTCTGTCAACATTTGATTTATCTCACTAATATATTTTGTTACTTTTATGTTATTTCTGTGTGTTTTCGATTCATCAGAAGTGTTTTTTTTTTCATTGTTGATATGATGAAAATAACTAAAATGGATGGATGAAGATCTCGGTACTGAAAAATATTTCTTATAAAAACCTATCAAATCCACAATTTTGCGTGTAGTAGATATTTTAAAACGGTATTTGCTTTCGAACTGGTCATGTGGAATTGAAAAAGGATTAGCTGTTGCCTTGTTTAGCTTCGGTTGCCGAATATTTGAGATATACTTGGAATGGTTAATTTTCTTCTTCTTCTATTTATTAAACGAATTATATCTATGGAGACCATATTATGAATTAAATCAGGTTCAGGATGCGGACAAACGAAATGTCAACTTGTCACTTTATTGTTGGTTGAAAGAAGGGTAAACCCCACAATAAGATTTCAAATTTTATGGATGCTTAATAAAACATGAACACTAGTTTAGTAAATTTTGCTTACAAAAGGTTAATAAGTCCGATGAAAACGTTTTTGTTTGTTATTTTATGTGTTTTGTCAGACGACTGGCCATCTGTCGACTATTCATCCATTCTCTTTTCTTATTCTTATTCAACTGTTCTTATTGATGTAATAAAATATTATTAGGTCTCGTGACCATCAAAACTGCTTGGCAGCACAGAAAATATTCTAACAAAATATTATTGTCTTGTTGCAGCCTTTTTTTCTATTTGTTTTTATCTAGAATAAATATTTCATTAATAAATTTATTTTTCTAATTTGAACTCAATTTCAATACATATCAAATTCAAGTGATTGATTTATTTGCAATATTCAAACTTCCCTTATGACTTCAAGAAAAATTAGTCTTTAAAATATTATATGATTTTTCCATATAATAAAATAAACTTCGAAAATTTTCTCATATTTATTTCTAACATTGATAATCCACAGCTTTGTCAAACAACAAAATCATAAAACGTTTTTGCATAATTTTTCACCACATAAAAACTTAACTTTTTCAACAATTTCTTTCTGGTTTGTTGTCGTTGTCATTGTTGTTGTTGTTGCTGGTGTCTTTGCTTCTGCTGATGCTAGAAGTTCTTATTATAAGCACGAGTAGCTGCTGTTAGAGATTTCTTTCATTATTTGTTTGTTCAAACTAAATAATACTTAAATGTCAAATTGTAATCTGCGTATCAACACACGAGTAAATTATGCGCAAATCTTTTGTGATTTTTTTTGTTTTTTTTTTGGATTTTTGTTGCAAAAGTACCAAAAGTATTATTTTGTTGCTATATTTTTGTTTTGCGTTCTTCTGCTGGCATCTTCAGGATTCACAATGAAGTTGGTGTCATGCATAACAATAAACAAAACTTTATTTTTCTCTGTGTACGAATGCATTGTGGTTTGTTTAGTTTTGAATGTTTTTTTCTTGTTGGGTTTTTGGCGCGCTCTCAAACGAGTGCGGTGCGAAAATAATCCAATTAAAATGCGATTTGGCAAGATGGGAAGATTAAGATATAATAGTTGCGTTTCCGTACTATTTGCACCAAATGGGGTGAGAAGAGAGCGAACAAGAATTTTGCTTGAAATTAAAGAACACGTCATGAGCATCAAGAAGCAGTTGGCCACTAATAAAATACTATCAGTATGTCCAGCGAGTGACGGGACTTGCGGTGGTTTATTTTCTGGTATTACAAGGGAGTGCCCAGGAGATACATAAAAAGCCAAGTTTGGTTCTGAAATTTCGCTTAAATTGATGGTTACTTTAAATGTGTTGTTACGTCATAATATTTTCAAAAGATCTATCGTGACCACCTGCTTCGTTCAGTTGTGGCTTCGTTAGAACAATAAAGAAAAGTAAAAAGATGTTACAACCATATTCCATGATGTTAATATTGAGTCACACCTTAATGCCAAGTTTTTTTTGTCCCACTTAATTTGAAATTTCAGTGTTTTACAAATTCAACCAGTAAATTTCAGGCACTTCGTGACTTGCGCGAGAAATTCAGTGGCCGTGATATCTTACGTCGTTAATTAGCCGCCACGCTCCAGTGAATTGACACCGTTGGACTTCATTCTTTAGGGATATTTAGCAGGAAAAAACTGTACATCAATAATTAGATGATTCGCCACATTAACGACATTGAATCTCAATTATGTGCCAGAGCCATTGAAAGTGTTAAGTAGTTTAACAAACGGTAAAAGATATCGCCCAACTTGCATTATTAAAAATCGCCAATATTGGGTTACAAATCGTCAAATCGTCGACCTGTTTTTTTAGTTTTTTTTTAGCAGAAATATGTTGATGTGGCCAGACTAATATCCACTGCAAGCTTTTCGGAATGTATTAACGTAAATGATTCGTATTTTTAACTTATTGCTGGAACTGCCTTCCTATATACATATAATCATTCCATTCTCTGTTTTTTCTACCACATCTTAATAGACAAGTTTTTCACAATAATTTTGTGGTAAAGCTTGAAGAGAAAAAAAAAAGGATAAACTAATTTATATATATCATTTTTTATGACGCAAAAAGTTTTGTAATAAAATTATGAGTGTTAATAACCACAGGATATTAAAGAATGTCGGAGTGCAAGGAAAAAAAAAAACGAAATAAATGATAACATTTTGTTCTTCAGTTAAAGAGATAAACTTACAAAAATGTGCTTCATAAATGGTACGATGATTATGAAATTATAATTAATCAAAATGTTAAGCTTCCCAACAGTAATAGAAATGAGTGTGATTGTGACATATTAGATGATTTTATACATATTTTTTGTTGTTGTTGGGTTGTTCAGTTGTTCAAACTGAAAAGGAGGTCAAGTTCTGGGAAATAAACGCCAATCCAAATGCCTAAACCACTGGCCTTAAGTTGTATAAAGTATTGAGGTTTTCCTTAAAAACACTTACATATAATAAAATAAGACATTTTGTGTCCCGTAAAGCGTTAATCTGAAAATATTTTTTTTTTAAATATTAGTTAAGCAAATTTTATTTTTTTTATTTTTTTTTTTTTTATTTTTTTTTTTTGTTTTTAGTACAATATCATGTAAAATTGACAGGCAACGCTAATGCAACAAAATCATTAATGCAGTGGCTGTGATTTCGTACATTGAACAATTCATGATTTGAAAGTGCAGGGTTGTTTTTTATAGAGGTATAAATATTTAAATGGGCAGCACGTTTTTAAGGGGCGGCCATTCTGTCAAGTGATGACATGAATAGACTGAGCCCTGGACAACGCTGCCAAATTGTGCGGATTGCCGTTGATTCCGATTTTCATAAGCGCGTTTTGTTTAGCGATGAATGGATACGTCAATAAGGTAAACTGCCGTATTTGCAGTGATGACAATCCCAAACTGACTGTTGGGTCCGTGCTTCTTTAAAAACGATGCCGGCCGCAACCTTACAGTTAACGGTCATCGCTATAGAGCCATAATTACTGACTTTTTCATTCAGCAATTAGACAACCATGATGTGCAGGAGCTCCTGCCATAATTGCTTTATTTAAGAAAACGTCTGGTAACCGCCTAGTTTCACGTTTAAGACACCTGAATTGGACTCCAAGATAGTGTGACTTAACGCCGCTGGACTATTTTCTGTGGGCATATGTGAAGTGGGCTAGTCTACACCGATAAGCCGGAAACAATTGACCACTTGAAGGACAGCAGGCGCCGTGTTATTGCCGATATACGGCCACAAAAATTTGGAAAAAGTCATCGATAATTGCACCTCCAGATTAGACTACAATCCAGCCAGCCGTGGCGCTCATATGCCAGACATAATATTTCGCATAAATTAAATTCCATGTCGATTTAAAAAAATCATTTTTGTTTTATTCCATTTCAAAAAATACTCTGGAAATAACACCCTCATGTAGCTCATACGCTGCAATTGTGTTTGTCGATAAACAACAAAAACAATGAACTGGAAACTTTTAGGTACTACACAAAAATTTTTAAAATTAACTTTATACGAGTATGAACATTTTAGTTATTTTTTTTAAACAAAATATTTTGCAAAACAATTAGATTTATTTTGTTGCAGCTTTTGAAAGTTGGTTGAGCAAAAAAAAAAAAAAAATGCTTTTGCCTAAAAAAATAAACTGATTTGAGAAATAATCTTTTTTTAAATTGTTTTTTAAGTTGAAGAGATAAAAGTTGATATCTCTGCCATCAACATCTGAATAGAATATTGGGCATTAGTTTAAAGATTGAATGTTAATATGGAAATAAATGTTTTTCTGTCGCTGCACTTTATTTTAGAACGAAAATTGAATGGTATTAACAAAACAATGCCAACAAAAGCAAAGAACTGCTAAATGTGTGCGATGATAATTTGCATAAAAACCTTACAAAAAAAAAAAGAACCGAAACAGATTTAAGAGTACATTTAAGAAAAACGAATAAAAAGTAAAATAATACTTAAGCAAAGTGGATAAAAACTTGGACAAAACTTCGAATAAAATCTACATATTTTTGCTTTCTGCTGCTGTTTGTTTGTTTTTTTTTTGTTTGTTTTTGGTTCATCACAATAAACATGTTGTTGTTGGCATTTTTGTGTTTTTCGAAAAGTACGAGTCGAAAGAAAAATGGTTTTAATGTTAACAAAAATACCATTTGGTGTGTGCGATAATAAAGAATATTCTCACAGGCAAATAATGCCCACTTCAAACTATTGAAAGGCAGAGCAAAAAAAAAAAAACAAAAATAGAGTAAAATTTTTTACGCATTCGAACAATTGAATTTCTAAAATGTCCTCAGGAAACATGTTTTAAAAGAGATAAAATATGAAATAAAGGAATTGCTAAAGAAAATTTGGATTTTATGAAGAACAAAACAGTGAAATAGTTTTGTTTGATCCTTGATATTTAAAATTTACAACACAGTACATGGTCGGTTTTTGCCGCCACTTATTAAAAGTGACAGTGACAGTTTAACGGTTGCCAAGACAGGTTCTATAATCGCAACCAGCGATGCCAGAAGGATGAAGACTTCTCTCACAGCATCTATCTCGGTTTTCACTCTATTTCTAATTGTTCTTATTTCATTTTTTTCAAGCTTAAAAATATATATATATGTTATATATATATTTTCCAGTGTTGTCAAGTCAGAGCGTTTCTTCAATAAACATAAGAAAATCTGCACTTGTTTTTTTAAAAGGTGCGCCGAATTTTAGGCCCCTTGAAAATTATATTCTGCTGCATTAAAACAGTGACATACAAAAAACTTGTAATGCAATTTAAAAAAGGTCTTTCGAACCAAACATAGACACTTGACTAGTCAATTACGTGTCATGTGTGACACATATTTAGCACATGCATTCATGACGCCCTTTTATTTTGCATATATAAATTTAGTTTTTAGCTAGAAAAAAATTATATAAGTAAAACAATTTTTACTAAATAAAAAAAAATTTTAAACAATTTTTATTATTCTACAATACCCTGCATTTTAGTGCGTCTTGAAATCTGAAAGTTGAAAAAAAAATTAAGCTTAAAATATAGATTTTCTTTTCGTTTCCTACTCATAGACTCTACAACCTGCTGGACAAATTGAAAGCATGAAAACATGAAGACTAAAACTTTAATCTTTGAATTACACATGACACAATTTAAACAAGATTAGGTTTTTTTCCGAAAGTGTGTCTGCCTGTGTGTGTGTGTGTTTTTTTTGTTTCCCTACAATCATGTATTTAATCGTTTGTCTTTTAAATATTTTGCATTTAACATTAAAAACAACAGAGATGAAATACTTTCTGTTAATACGACATTCAAAGATAAATGCATTGACACACATTTCAGCAGAAATCGAAGGGGATTATGAAATAAAAGTGCTTTTTGTTTAAATAATAAATAAAATTCTACAAAAGCCTTGTGTTATTGAATGTGATTTTTAAATACCACAAAAATTAATATATATTTATAAAAAATTTATGGAATTCAACAAATTACAATATATAAATTATTAGTAAAGTAAGTTATTGCCCCACCTGCCCTTATGTATGAAATATAACGCGGTTCAAATATCCGCTGTAGGTTCTGACGATATTACAGAGCCCAGTAATTCAATTTTTACTGGCACTGTCGTACATATCCAGCTGAGTTGAAGGGTGGGCCAAGTTTATTTTGACTTTAAGGGCATTGGACGCTGTCGGCTTACTGGCAGACACTTCCTCACAAACTCAGCCAAAGTGGTAGACACCTCAACGGACACCAGAATGTCCAAAAACCATCTGAGGACGGTTCTGCCAATCGACCTTTGGTGAAGCTTTCAAAACAACATATATAACCGATGTCCTACAAGAATTTTGCAGAATTTTGGATTGCCGTGCCAAACGAGGTACTCCCTACTCTCTCTATAACCGAAAAGCAGAATGCCCCAGTTGGATATACTTCAAACCTTCAAATGCTCTAGGGGCGAACTCCACTTGACACAATCTCTATCATGTCTGTATGCCACAATCACAGACTCCATGCATCGTCAAACCACTTATCCTTTACAGCCATAAAAATCAGTTTAATTTGTTTTTAAACAAATTGAATGTCAGAAACAATGAGTATTTTTATCAGCTAAAGAGCCATTCAATGGTCATATTGCGTTTTTTTTTTCTGTTCAATACCTTCATTCCTACTTCGTTGCGGCAAGAACGTTTATCTATATAAGTCCTTACAAATCCCTTCAATCACAATTTATGGCTGTTTGAAAAAAGAAAAAGAAGTCATGATTTTATTGCTTCTCTTTTAGCTGCTTGATTTTATGTGGGCACTGGCTCGTAAATTTGTTTTTTAAGACCAATTCTTACATCATCTCAATCAAACATGAAATGGCAATTCGTTAAGTATAAAACATTTATGAGCCACTTGAAAATTAAAATTTATAAACATTTAAGAGCGGCATTTGTTTTAAGGGTGCGTTGTTTCTTTTCGTTTGGTGATGACTGTTAATTTTGATTGTCCAAGCGCTTTTCTTTAGCGTTTAGAGCGCTTCATAAAAGAAACATACTCAAAATCATCATTTTTTGCCTCATATCCTCCGTCTCTAAAGCTTTAGCCTATACATGATGGAATATGAATGGCATATGCTGCTGTCATCTGCAAAAGAATGGATAAGATGGTAAGTTTGACTCATTAAGTCTTAGGGAGAAGTAAGAAATAGAGTAGAGGAAAAAGAGGAAAAGGACGCTGGCGGCACCACTGAGTTAAATTCGAATTAAGTTGCAAGTTGCTTAAATAAGCGAATAAAATGTAGCCTGCACTGCAAGGACATTGACTTTTGAATTCTGGCAGCCTGTTTATATTAAGAAAGCATCCAGTTTGTGATAAGTGGTGAATCCTGTAAACAAAAAGGATAAGGGAAGGGGGCAGGGGGTCTTCTTTAGAGGCTGTCAACTTTTAGTTGGCAACACAACTTCAAAGTTCACAGGCATTGCAGAATTTTATTTCTGGAATTCTGAGTATCTGTTCATACTGAAAAACCATCCACTTTGTGGAAAGTGGTGAATCCCCGAAAAAAGCTATTAAGGAGGTCTTTGCTTTAGAATGTCACAATTTTCAGTTGGCAACACTACCTTATTTGACAGCTCATTTAACAGCTGATAGTTGCTTTTGGTACGACATATCATTATGGATAGACTTACACCAGAGCAACGCTGGCAAATAATTATATGAAAAACGGAAACAAAACTTTGAATTTTATTCTTGCTTTCAAATATGCGAACGAACGAACAACTTCGTTATCCGTAAACTGCCACCGCCAAATTTTCAGCATACTGATACTTTCTGAAATATTATCTCAGATTTTATTTCATATAAATAAATCATTTTACATGCAGATGAATTGTCCCCTCTAATATATATGTATTATTATTTCTACTTAAAGTTGATGTCATTTCCACTTTTCTGTCTTACTTACATTCGTACGAGTATCGTATGTTTTTCTGTGTACGGACGCAACGCATTTAAATGAAAACTGTCTACTTTGTGTGCTTTTAATTGCAGCAATTAATGTCAGACATTGGCCCCATTAAATATATGCTATTCGCTCAAATACACGTCTAGAACATTTCTGTACATACATACATATGTATGTACAGCTGCATTTCTATGTCAGCGGGGGGAAAAAGCAGTTTTGCTATACTATTTATAAATGTCGGTGCCCATAAACGCTGTAGGGCAAGCAGAAAAAAAACTCAACTTTTGTTGCCGTTACCATGACAATCGACGTATTACAGCAAACCGACATGTAATTAGACAAACTGTCAGATGACCATCTCCAATGAGTAGTTTAAGGCGGATATTTGTTACAAAGCTAAATGCTTTAACAACTCTCTTTAATTGGCCATTTTCACACTTAAGGTATTTTTTTGTTAAAGCCAACCTGAACACATTGATGCTCATCTAAAAACTAAATTGTATTTGATATGGTTGCGAAAAAATGTCACAGTGTTCCGAAGCGAATATTATTAGCACGAAAAGTTATACTTTATAAATTTGTTTATGTGTAAATCGCGCAGCCACTTGTCGAAGCGACCCAAGTTCGGATAATCAGGATTGGCAAATACATTATTTTGGCAGTTTCCAGGTGATTCTGTTTATCCTTTCAAGACACTGTTGCTTTTCATGTTGCTTGGGTTTTTGTGTTCGTTAGTTACAGTTATTATTGTTTGCTGCTGGCAGGACTTCTCTTGATTTTTAGACTTTCACTTGGTCTTTTACAACTTCCCCATTGTGCTATTGTTGTGCCAACACATGAAAGCAGACACGGTTTGACGTGTGTGACCAGTGTCGAGTGTATGGGAGTGTGTGAGTGTGTGAGTGGGTGAGTTTTTTTTTATCAATTATTATGTTTTTACCTTTCTCTTCCGTTTACAAATCTGTTTTGTTTTTTCGTTTTCATTTACTGGTGTGCTGGTTATGAAAACATTTAGCATCTTGTTTATTTGTGCGACCGGACATCCTTTTGCACTGACATTGCGGTCTTTGTTTGTGGGTGTCAGTTTAATATTAAGATTTTCATTGTGATATTTTTGCTAAAAACATTTATTTATATTTGTAGTAACGCTAACAAGCGGTTGCTAAGCGATCAGTTTTATAACGTTTTTTTTTTCTTTTGCTGTCAAAATCAAAGGAAACTCAACTGTGGAGTAACCAAATCCAATCACGTAACAAAAAATATAAAAGTTAAAAATTTTTCTATAACCAATTTAACCATTTCCTATTTTAGATAAAAACTTCTAAATTTCAATTCTGCCAGCAGGAAATATGTTGTGAAAATGATTCCTTTTTTCTAGGATGAAAAAACTGTGAATAAAACATTTTTGGTTTCCGGTTTGGAAATAAAGAAATAAGCGTAAATAATTACTTTCCTTCAACTGGTATTACAAATTTAATTGCGTTTATAACTTTGTTGTATATAACAATGGGCTTATCAAAAGGCATCCATCAACAAATTGTTCCTAAAATATTTTCCAAATTGATAAGTTTTTCTCATATCTTTTGAAATTGATATTTTCAGCTCTGGGTTCTCAGCTCAAACACAAATAATAATTTTGACGATATTCATCTGTAATTTCGATCATTTGCTGTACACAATGGCCAAAAGTAAAGCTTTACTCTATTTCAGTGTTTAGCCGCCCGGATTGAAAAGGCTGCCTCATTTCTAAATCATCCATTCCATTTCCATTTATTGCAGTTATTATATCAACTTGCCGCTTGTCACTCCTCCCTTAAACCACACAATGTTCTGTTTTATTACACTCCCCCTTTCCCTCATTCCTTTTGAAATTATGATAATACAAACATTCCGTTCATCGTTCCCTCACACCAGTCAATTCTCAAGCATCACATAAATATTTATAAACACAGATAACACATCAATTTGAACAGTTACACACTCAAAACAAGACGAAAAAAGCTTAAAACAGAAAATTCAATTTATGCAGATTTCAGGACGCATTTTACACGCGCACTCGTATATAGTGTAAGAAGGAAAAAAACAAAAAAAAAAAAAAGAAAAGAAATTGCTGCTACAGCATCAATGGAATTGAATAAAAATTGCTGGGAAAGTTAAGCGAGTAATGAAACGAAATTGATGTGATGTTCTATAAAATTGCATATAGTACATAGAAATAAAGAAAATAACTGCCATACGCAATAAATGGAAAACTTATTCATATGTAAATCAAGCACAACAACAAAAACAACAACATCAACAACGAAAAGAACTCTTAGAACACTTATCACACTCGCTCAGATATACGTATCACTGAATAAAAATCCATGTACTTAAAATCAGTTTTAAAACAGCAAAATAGAAAGCAAAAAGAGGAATGAAATTGTTTTTATGATTTGCAGGAAACGGTAAAAATGAATTGAACAACGTTTAAGTGAATTGAACAAATGAAAGACGCACACGAACACAAAAACAACTTGTTGATGGAAAATCATGTTGAACGTTTAAATGCTGTCAGCAGGTTCAGGATTTACAAGAAATATGAATACATATCCACACACACACACACACATATATATATATATATATCTATTCCTTAATATAGAAAGGCCCTAAGTAACGTTTTCCTAACTTTTAAGGACATAGAAAACACTTAATAAAAATTAAAGATTCGCGTAACTTTTTTCAACTGCTTATATTTTTGTTATTTTTAGTCGCATCACGTCAATTTTTTTTTACCCATAATGTGTTGGGAGATAATCTTTCGAAATTAACAAAAAACTCGATTTGAGGAACAACAAGTTAGGACCTTCCGATATTAAGGTAACGATATATACATTTTGTAAACAATACGATTTGTTTGCTTAGGGAGTTTAAAGATTTTATTACGAAAAGAAAATGTGACAAAGAAAATAAATTTTCTACAACTATTACAAACAAAATATATAAATTTTATTTATAAGCAAATCCAACTTCATTGAAAGGAATCAGTATCCTTCAGTTTATGTATTTCTAGCAACGACAAGATTTTGCCACAAAGTGTGAAACAAAAAATTTCTTAGTTTCTTGGTTTTGGGAGCAAAAAAAAAAAGTGTGCAAATAGTGTGCAAACCCTGGATATATGTCAAATATAAACGAAACGTCAAACAATTAAAATATGAAAACAAAAATATTTGAAATTAAACCCAAAGTTAAACATAAAAATCTTATTGTTTGGCGATAGTTGTGGCTGAAGATCATAATCGTTGGAATGTGCCTTGGCTTTTTCCTCAACAATTAGGCGATGTTACTGGTCCGGAACTCAGTTTTTCCGGTGTTTTGTACGGCATAAGTAAGAATATGTGTTTAGAAATAGTTTTTGTTAAAAATTACATTTACACAAATCAAAAACAAAATCATTTTTTTATAAACTTTTACTTTTCGCCTCGTTTTTGCACAGTTCTCTCGCACATTTCGAATAATTGTTGGAAAATAATAATAAAAACTAAATAATTTCATGTTTCATGTGAAAAGTTTCTCGATACTAGGAAAACAGAAACGAGCTCCAGATTCTTATATCTGCCCGGGAATGTACAAGATGAACTACACAAATTATCATACTGTGCAAGCGTTTGGCAGTCATTGATAGACAACACTGGCAGCATTGAGTTAAGAAAACCCAATGAACGCTGCTGTTCACCTGGAATATTCTTTATCAGTAACTGAGTGATTATTACTGACTTGAGGGTAAGTGCACACCAATACTAACAAAGTTTCTTCTAGGTTGTTGTTGTTGTTGTTGTTCTAAGTCTCTATCTAAGTATTTATAAACAAACAGAGAACTTTTTTAAGTAATATGGGAAATTGTAAAAGGTATTAAAAGGACTAATTTTTCTTAATTTGCTTTTTTTAAGAAGTTTTGTTTTATTAAAAAAAAAATATTCGCTGAATCAATGAAATTTTATCAGCATTTCGCAGACTTCTATTCGAAATGCAGCGCAAATGGTGCCTTTATTAATTCTATAGCTTTTGTTAATTGTTTACAAGGCTATACATTTTAGTATTCTACATTAGTGTTGTAGTTACTAGCAGTAAGTTATAAACTTAAATCGCATACTAAGTCCTAATATCACTTAATCGCGATATGTTTGTACACACTTTACAGCTGTGGTTTCACAGTACTTTCCCGCATTATGATTTGTGGCCAAAAAGAACGCCTGCTATAGGTTTGTAATAGATTAATGAAAAGATAAATATGTTTTCTTTAATCTAGTACACAACTTTCTCAGGCGTTTGGCGTAATTTAGCCATCACACACATTTTGTTGGCGAAAGAATTTTTGAAATTCTATAAAACAAATTGCTCTCAAATTGTTATAGTCTTATAGTCGCCTTCATAATAGTTTCCGATGAGTGAGACACAGTTTTCTAATGTCTACATTGATAAGTAAGTAAACTTATTGTCTTTAATCTAGTACAAAACTGTCGTAGGCGTTTTGCTTTATTTAACTAACGTTTTTAGAAGCATTTTTTTTTTTAAACTAGTTGAACTCAAGTAAAACTCTTCAAAGTTCTGCTCGTGTAGGTCTATCATATAATAGGCAGGTTCTATGGCAATTAAAATTTTTTTGTAATGAAATATTTTGTAAAGCATCTGGCGATCAAATTGTCAGCAGAGATATACGACCTTGATTGGAGGAACTATTTCTAACCTATAATGAGTGGGTTGCAAGGAGTAACACGTCGCCTATAGTATTCTAACAGATAAATGAATGGTAGATTATATATAACCTGGTTATTTTTAATCTAAAACAAAAGCGTTTTGTTTTAATCACCAGTAGCAGCATTTTTTTAAAAGATATTGATTTTATGTATAAAGAAATTATAAATCGAATATAACAAGAAAATATATTTTGCGGCAAAAGAATTCTTCTCATTTATAAAAAATATTATTGTTAACTCGCTGGTACAGGCGGTTTAGAGTTCGACCATGATAAGGGGAAATATTTCCCCTTGATTTGCACATTAAAAGATTATATATGAACTTGTTCTCTATAATCTAGTACAAAACTATCGAAAGCGTATTTCTTACTCGTCAAACACTTAGTTTTGTTATCAAATTATTGCAAAGTTTTTCTAATTTAAGCTTTCGTTTTGTGAAAAAAATAGTACGAGTATTTAACTGCTCCACTTTTCTTGCACCCCGCCCCCCCCCCCCCCCCCCCCCCAACACACACACACACACAAAAGATGTTTGATTACTTCAAATAGATCTTTATTTGTTTTCTGTTTTTTTTCGGTTTCCATAACATTTTAATTTATACAAAACTATAAAAAGAGATATTTCAACTTTGGGGGGGAATAAAGAGAACTTGAACATTCACACACACTCGTATAACCCACACAAACTTCACATATATATATTTATTTCTGATTCATGGAACTTTGAAAAGTTTCCCTGCTGCAAACTTTTGTTTTATGTAAATCTGTGCTTGTTTATGACAATATAATATTTATTGCTATTTTTTATTTTCTAAAACAACTTGACTTAATCTACTTATGAATTTTATATTTGACTTATGAAACATATGCACAGTGTGCAGACATAAGAAAACAAACGGCACTGGTTGAAGGGTTTGGGCGTGAGTGCGTGTTTTGTATGTAGAATGAGTGCAGAAAATAATCACAATGAATTTGTAATTATTTGTTATTCAAAGGAAATAAAAAAAGAAGAAAAAATAATAACCGATATAATGGAATAAATTTGAACAAAACCAAGCAAACTTTCTTATGTAAAATACTAATAATATGTTTTAAAATCCTTTTGCTTAATTTACGTCACACACAAACTACAGGGGCTTTAAGGGGATGGCAATTACACTTCAATAGTATAAAACAAAAATTGTATGGCGCCTTGTCTTTAACACAATATTAAAGGGAAGAACAACAATAATGAGTTAAATCTTATGTTTTCAAGAAATGTGACTCTTCCAACGGAGGATATATAAGAAAATTCACTAATTTTGCTGCAAAAATTATTTCGCTATTTCGACTATCGGGGAATACAAGTGACTATTGTAAATTATTTGCCAGTAAAGAAATTGCATTATGAATGATTTGTGAGTGCGAAGTGAAGATGCACATATGAATTAGATTAGGAATTGGCTAAAGAGTGCAAAGATCTAGTTTCGATATTATAGTAAACTTTTTCAATTGCGATTGTTGCAATCGATTAAGCAAAGCTGAAAAAGCTATAGATCCGATTTAAATTTCCTGAGAAAATCCGACGATTTTTAGTACAATATCTTTTGACTACGACGAGTGATGAATTTGAATGATCATTTCTTATAATAATTCATTCAAAAATAAATAGAAACTATTTTAATATAAAAAAAAAAAACATATCAAATTTATTAAATAAATATATTTTATAAGAAATTTCAGGTCTAAAAACGTCTAAAGTACTTTTTTTTTATCATAAATTAAAAGGTTTTGCAAAAACCTGAGTGCTGAGTGACAATTAATCCAACCTATGGCAGTCTATGGCATATTTTTTGTTTGTTTTTGACACGTTTTATTGCAAGAAATTTTGTATAAATCTTTGAAAGCCTCTTTTCGGTTGTACAGAATGGCTTTATATCATATAAAGTAATACATCGTTTATTCGGTATATGAAAATTGAAAGTATTGCCAGTATTTTTTTTTTATTGAATTAAATCGATTGAGAAAATTTGCTAAAGTTGATCGATATGATAAAAAAAATCGTTAATATTTTTTTTTTTTTGCTAAATCATTTCTTTGGACTTTTACTAGGATTTTGATGACAGGAAATTGATTCAAACGTCATGCAAAAGAATTGGTTGTAATTAAATTAATTGCATTCAATTATTTCTCGCAATGACTGCAATCACAAAATGTGGCTATTTTGACAAGATTACATTTTGAAATATGAAATCCTTTTGAATTCAAAGACTGAAAGCAGCGAATGGCAATTCATGGCAGCTTTTTACAGCCCTGACCAGTTGTTTTATTTTCGCCTTTTCTTTTAGCAATTATTGCCATGAAAAACAAGTTTCTTGGCTTATAATTTAATTTAAAGAATTAATAATTCTAATTGTTAGCACTCTTCTGCAATTAGGCTGCCAGGACCAAGACCTAAAACGCCAGTACAGATTTTACTCATCATAAACTGAAGAAGAAATGGAAAAAAAAAATAAGAAACGCGTCAGTCAAACTACATACAAATGAAATCAAAAGTTTTTCATTTATTTTCTTCTTGATAAAATTAAATTAGTACAATGAGCTGCAGCAAGTTGTGGCAGGAAAAACTGCTGCTGCAACAAAACATTTCACAAAAGTTATCAAGGTCTTCAAACCATCATTGCACTTTTTATTTTCTTATAGTGTTTTCAGTTTCTTTTCAATACTCTAGTTTTTTCTTATTCGATTTAACGAAACTTGGCTAACACAAAGTCAATGGCTATTAGTTTCTATTACGAACGTAGCAAAACTTTACAGGAAAAAAAGAAATTAAGTTTGAAATTACAGTGAAAAACTTTGGAAAAAAAAATAAAGAAAACTCGTACTTGTGTAACTGAGGAAGTAGAATAAACTTGAGCACAATTGTTTTAAATGTGCGATGAATTCAAATTAAAATGGGCGAGAATGTTAAGATGCTGAAACAAAAGATTTGCAACAGCAGTCGAAAGTTCTCGAGTACTTAACAAACGATTTATTTTCACAAAAAAAAAACCTCATACATGTAAAAAGGGGGTTTCAATTGTCGCCTGTAGGTATTGGCGTTCTGCGACAAGCACGTTGTGTTAGTGACGTCTGTCTTATATGTTGCTGGGGCCAAACACCACGTGACCAGCAGGCTTTAATGCTAAAACTTCATTATGAAAATGATTGTTCGTTAGTGCCAACATTGAGCACGTTGCGCCTATTTCACGGCAGAAGCACCCGCCCTCCCAATTTGTCTAAGGCCAAAGCCGAGTCGACAGGTTGGCTGAAAAATTGGGCCGGGGACAGCGTTGTGGTCCGTAAATGTTTGCAGGATATCCAGTTACTGCCAAAGGCACTTTAATGTCAATGATAATTAACTGATATGTGATTTGCTTTCATCTAAATTGAACGTTCTGGCAAACGACGATACGTGGCTCATGAACGGTTTGAGGTTGAGGTTGTCTCTGATCACCAGATTACGACAATAAGCACTCCAGTGCCAGTGCCAGCATAGCAGACGACATTTTTCAAATTCACGCCAATCTGGAGGACGTAGTAATTGAAAACTGTACCGCTCTGCAGCCTGTCACAGAAACGACACACGAATGACAGTCATGAAACTTTCAAATCAAGTAGAAATTTTGTTAATTTCTTACACACAATTTATTTTATGTCATTTCGCTACTAATTTGCTCTCCTTAAAAACCCGTTTACACAAACGGACACAAATAGCCAATGTCTAATATTTTGTACCACATTGCGGTATTGTTTGATTAAAACTAGAGATCAGTAAATAAAAATATTATTCTATTTATATTATATCAATTTTTTCTCGACAACAACCAAATTTTAGTCATTTGTTGTTGTTCTAAGTCTTTGATTTTAACAATTAAAACAAAACAAAAAGTTTTCATTAATTTAAATCTGTTTTTATGTTTTTTGGATTTTTAATTAACCACAATTTTCAGTAATAATCAACAGGAAAAAATATTTTAAGCCAGTAGCAAGAAAAAAGAGGAGAAAAAAAAGACAATAAAAACAAAACAAAAATCAAATGAACATGTGTTGGAAATTTTATTAAAATGAACATATACCACTAAATATTCTAATCCAATTAAAATTACAGCTCAAATGAAAACACAGATACCGAAACATCAACGATATTTAGTTGCAGATGAAAACAAATGTCGGCATTAGCAAAAACCAATGCATCTTTAACCCGTTATGAGCGACTAGTACTCGTTTATGCGGAGAGCACATATAGGAAAACTAAACATATGGTTGGGGTAGAAATGTTTTAACAACAATATGTTATAGTCGATTGGCGGACTACAGTGAACTAAGATTTTAATAATGATTGGGTCGAACGATACTTTTATATAGACAATAATATGAAATTATTGTCATATCCAATCATTTTATGCTGAAACTCTACAATATTTTTGTTAACATCAATCATATAATTGTATATATTAAAATTGTATATATTAAAGTAGTAGTTCGTGTCTTAATGAATTGCCCGCCTCCTGATTGAAATGGCAAAACTGCAACCGTCAGTTGACCCCCGTCTAACTTTGAACCAGCTTTATGTTTGGCAACCGTTAATACCCAACTACCAATCGTTTTGAGAGGGGGAAAAAAATGGGAAAAAAATTGAAAAAAGTGCATTTCGTGATCTCATTAAGCATTAAGCCATTAAGCAAAAAAACCATCACTCAAACCCAGGCTAAGTTTGATAAATGGGGTCTCTGTATTATTAGCAGCTGGAACCAAATTATTGCTAAAATTTCCATTAAAACTTTGTTGTTTCTGAAAGATCTTGAAATTATTTTAAATTATAAATTGTTAATTAATTCAGTTCGATAATATTATGGTAACACTTCCAATAGTATTTTTCGAAAATTTGCCTTTTTTAAATAACCAGACTGTTTGGTTCTCTTCTTCCTGAATAGGCATAGAATTGACATATTGTAAAATAATTTTCCAGTATTTTGATTTTTACATGCAGGCTCCCAAACTTCTGGACTGCACAGTCGATATAATAGCTGGAAAAGTCAATAATTGCGAAAGAGCTAATTGTGGGTGTCTGGCAAATTGGTCTAACTCCATACAAAACCAATTACTGGATGAAAAGAATACGTCTACAATTGTCCCCAAGATGTATTAGAATGCTATTTGTAGCATGATTTATCGCTTAGTTTGGAGCAGAATCTATTTAAAACTTCTGCCGATCTATCCATCAAAGCAGCAGGTTGTCATGCAGCGGCACGTCCAGCTCAACTGGCACTTTCAACCTGGTTGGGGTATCAATTATAACCATCTCGTCACCAGTTTTGATCCTCATACCGCTACAGGGTCTAATCCTGCTGTCATACTAATAAAATGTATTTGACTCTGTTATTTTGTATTATTATAGTATTTTGGCAAATCACCTTGTAAAGGCTTTGGTTTAATTAATTAAGGTCAAAATAAGTCATAACTCTGCTAACTTGAGTTTGGAGTAGACTTCAGCTTAGAACACACTATTGTTGAAATTGAGTAGACATTAACTGGAGCAGGAGGCAACGCAGTATGAGTAATTAACTTGTGGTTATCATTTGTGGCCATTTAAGGAGCTCCCAGATGATGACGAATGGTTCTCGAAACAACAAAACATTATAAATGTAGGCGGTGAGTATGAAAATTTCTTTGCAAAAAGTGTTGGTGACGTATTAGATCTGTAGTAGAATATTTCTTCTTCTAAAAATAAAATTTTTCACTGCCCAGGCAAACGCGTACCTGGATTTAAAGCCGACTTTTTAATGTTAAATGTTAATAAGTAAAAGTGTTTAGGGCCGCTAACAAATGGGTTAAAATTTCATTTAACTTACAAAAATATACCAAATAAATACCAATAAAAGGGATAGTTTTAGCTGCATTTACTATTTATTTGTTTGTTCTCATTTAAGCCTAAAAACAAATTAAATCGAAAAATCAATGCAAAACCACAATTGTTATTTTTGTAGATTCATTAAATGTAGGTGTGTGTGTGTGCGTGTGTGTGTGTTTTAGTGTTAAATAAACTTTTCGAAACCTACACAATTGAAAACGTAAAAGTATTTAAACTTTTAAAATATATTTATTTGCTTAATTCACAATATCCTGTAGCGTTTATGTTGTACAAAATACAGTTTTGTGTTGATATGACTGTGAAAAAATGCTCGATGAATTTCGCATTTAAAGTAAGAAGCAGAAAAGCAGCAAACGTTATATTTTATAGCGACCAGCATGAACGCTACAGCGGTATAGCTAAACAACAGCGGTAGGCGTTGTGTCAGCAATAAAAACAGGGCTGCCATCACACCTACAACTCTGTATAGTGTTTGGACAGAAATGTCGGTCTATTGCAAGAATTGAGAACAAAATAGTACTTTTTTTTTTTGCTCAATAACATTAAAAGTAATTTTTACTTTTAACTGTGTACAAATATGACGAAGTAGTACACGATAAAGTTTTATACTGAACACAGCGTCTATAAAAAAGGATTTAGACGGTAACGCAAGTCGTGCGATAAGTCAAATTTTTGAATAGAAGAGTACGGATGGTACCGTCTGGTAGCGAGAAAATGCGGATGAAAATTTCACAATCGTACGGCTCTCATCGTTTTTAAAAATTTTTCAAATTCCTTCACACATCATTAGATCAGGGATGTATTTTCATGTAAACATTTTACTTTGTTTTCGCCTTTTACCAATTGTGTAAACGTAAACAAATCTGTCGTAAGATTTTTATTCTCATTTTTAAAATACGGAGATAATTTCACAAGTTTTTGTCTTTGGTTTTACGAATGACTTGTATTACCGTCTGAATCCCCTTTAAGTGATATGAAACAGCACGTCGGCAGAATATTGAGAAAAAAGTATTTGTATTAATAATAATAATATCTAACACATAGAAAACATGTTTGTGAAAATATTATAATGTTTTATAAATTAAAAAAAAAAATACTTTATTATGCATTTTACCAATTTTGAATTATTCCAATATTACGATTCTTTTGCAATAACCATTAGCGTGTATTTTATTATATAAAACTTTATTTTCGTATTCATGTATGTAATAATGAAGCCCTCGAGTACTAGATACCAGACGTTTGGTGAATTCAACAATTGCATTTTACAGCAAACAAGAAGTGTCGTGGACTTGTCTAGTGTAAAGTTTTACCCACAAATATTTAGTGCGAAAACTTGTTGTATTGAACGCCCTCGTTTTGGTTTAAAGCTGAACGGGAATATTTGAAAATAGTTATAATTTCCATTTCAAACAAAACAGCCACAATTCGTGGCAGTTGTGTCTGCAAACCGCATTATTTAATAAGTACCCCCCAAAATTTTTTTTTGGTTTCATTTTTGTAGCTGTGTTTTGATTTGGTGGGACAAATTAAAACAATATTGCAACATTTTGTTGCACAATAATGAGTTTTGATTTTAAATAGACGATACTTAAATTAATTTAATAAATGTTTAAGGATTTGCGAAAACTTTAATTGATGTGTACGCATTTTCAGCCGTTTAAACATCCAATGGCCCGAGACTAGTATCTACTCCAATGCTCGTATGCATAAGAAATCACTTCATGCAGCAACTATTAAATTATTGCCACTACTTCAATCCTTCCGTTTCAACATTCTCGTAACATGTTCATCATGACAATCTGTTACGGGCAACAAACAAATGCAATTTATGATTTATGATGAACGAGTGTGTATTTCAGTCCTTTTTCCCATTTTGACTTTTCTAATAGGAAAAAAAAGGATAAAAAATTCATACATGTTTGTGTGCATAAGTATTAGAATAAAAATTGTGTTAGAAAGACAGACAGACAGACAGATCGAAAGACAGACGGCCTGATTGGGGATGAGGATGGTGATGATGATGATGATGACAATGATGAAACTATACAAACAATAGTTCATCCCCGTCATCGTCATCGTCACAATTCACTCGTCACAGTGAACATACTCGTCACATCGGCAACAAATACGAAACATGTTAAATATGATGGATGTGTTACAACTTGATGAAATATTGTTTGTAGTTCGGGTGGTGGTTAAGATGACAGTTTTCTATATTTATCAAAGAGTTAAAATCGAGTAGGCATGACCTGGGGGAGGGGTGAGGTGTTGGAGGCAATGTATGAGTAATTAAGTTCTGGTTATCATTTGTGCCCATTTAAAGGGCTCCCTGATGATGACGAATGGTTTTTGAAACAACAAAACATTAGAAATGTGCGAGGTAAGTATGAAAATTTTGTTTAGAAAAGCGTTTCTTTTTCTTCCTGAAATAGAACTGTGGGCTGATTTCGGTTAATTATAAGATCTGTGACAGAAATCTATGACTGTCGAAATTTATTTCAGTCAGCACATTTTTTGATGTAAATGTGAGGAATGAAACCACTTTTGATGTCATTATCGAAATTAGCATTTTTTGTATTGAACGACAATTCATTGAAACCAATTTTATTACATCCTTTTGTATTTACTTGTCCTGCTTATTTATTATCCTTTGCAAAGATATAATAGATAGACAAAAAATCAATGAAGTTTTTTTTTCTAAAAATATATTTTTTTCCCCAGTAAATATTTTTAATAATTTGAAAAAAGTTTTCTTCCCTCTATGTTTGATATTTAATTATAAAATAAAGAATATGTTTTTGAATCATAAATTTTCGTTAAAAAAAAAAAAAACTAAATTAGAAATAAACACCAATCTGTGATTTAGTTAAATCATATGAAAATCAATACAAAAAATTTAATATTTCTATTTTAAGAAATTCGAAACTAAAAATTATATAACAGAAATAAAAAACTATATAGTTTTACATTTTCTTTTTTGTTTTAAATTGTCTGGTTTCGTTCTATAATTATCTTTGCAAAATTGTTATTTGAGTTCGTAGTCAAATAATTTATTAGCTGATTCAGTGATGTCTGTTATTGAATATGAGCAAAAAAAAAAAAAAAAATTGCTGTGACTTAATGACAAAAAAAGGAAACATTTGGAGGAAGTTCGAAAGAAATCAATCATAATGGAAATTTTTTACTTTTGTTCGTTTGAAATATATTCCGAAGTTATTGCCCTGCAAAAAAGGTTCTATGCGCCCTGGTTTGATATACGCAAAGCCTGCTTCGCGGCAGACGTTGAATGGTATTATATGGTTGCTGTCGCGTCCATATTCAGAAAAGCAATTAATCTTATTACAGATTTCTCCTTGTTGTCTAATAAAAAAATATTTTGCAAATGTATTTTAAAGAAGCCTCCTGTCACTTGTTGCAAACAGCGATTTGTGTTTCAGTCTCGTCAAACAAAAGCTACCACTTTTGCTCAGGGATGGCTAAACGAATATTTTCTTTCCACCTTAAAAGCCACTGGTATCGCAAACACCATTATTTCTATATATGTGTATGTATGTATATGAATGCATAAAGTTGTTGCTGTGATTTGGTTACCAGCAAAACTCTATGCATGATTGTGACTGCGGGCTGATATAGTCGAAGTCGTTTTTAGTTTTCTTTTGTGGTTGTTGTTGTGTTTGTTTTAATACAAAACTGCAGATTGTTTTGATAACGTGAAGGTATACTGTTGCAAAACTGCCACAGGAATTTATTATTTGATAAATATTTTCCAATAACATTTTACTCAAAGGCATATTAATCGGATGTTTAATGTTCAGGGGTGCCAGTAAGTGTTTAAGTGTGTGGGTGTGTGTGTATATGTTTGCAGTTTGCAATTGCAGAGCGTAACCTGCATAGATACTCGTCATAGTGTAAATTACGCAGATACAATGTCGGCGCAATGAATTCCTGTGCACGAGTACGAGTGCATACCTGATAATTTTGTAGATTATAAATTAAGTTAGGTTAGGTTGAGAAAGAGAGGTTAAGGACTCATAACAAATCTAAGCCAATACAAAACCTTTTGGGCGTTTCTTTTTGTTTTAATCATATAAATCCTATATTATTCATGATCCTACTTTTCCAGATGAGATTGCCTTCAACTTTTGGGCCCTAAAATTTTGCCCGAGTTATATGCGAGGAAAGTCTTCAAAGGATTGGGATCATATGGGAGGCGGGTTGTTTGGCATTCTGCTCTCATACATTGCACTCATTTGATTCTAGGAGTACGATACGTCACGGGTTGAGTGACCTGTTAGTGCTTGTTCCGGAATACCAGGCTTTGCTTTGGCGTATTCCTATTTAAAGCGCTCTGCATTCCGCCTGGGAATACATGGCAGTGATTGTGCAGCAACTAAAGAAAGCTAAAACAAAGATTAATTGGCAGAAGGTTAATGAGCACGTTTCGTAGGAGCGATCCTGGTTTTGATCACAAGATTGAGAAGTCTTTAAGTTGGCTGCAGCTTTATGGTTCTGACTTAAGCCTTAAGTTGCTGGAAGGGACGCCGATAATTCCTAGCGACAGAAGCTCACATTAATGCCAAGAGAGTAGAATCGTCAGAACCTCCAGCCTATCCATGACCACTAAACTATGGCAACACATATATTGTAGTAAGAGGCATTGAAGAACCCATTTTAAGACACATTTAAACCAAAATAGTTCATTTGTAATTCTTGGCCTTTGTATGTGAATCAGGCTCGTCCTCAAAACCAGGGACGCTAAACTGCTTCCACGACAACATCATTTAAAATTAAGTCACCAATAGCATACATTTTACTCATTGGGTGGTATTTAACAAAAAGGAAAAAAATACTAAATTGATTCAACTCTCCAGTTTGTGCGGCAAGTGTTGGCGCTGCGAAAATATAGTAAAACTTTGATGTGAACACCTTCATGGGCGACTCCGTTGTGGATGCGTAGTAACAGGTTTTATATCTGCCGTTTATATTCATGTTATTTATTTTCACTTACTGTCGGCTGTTTGCAAGTGCCTGTAATAATATATTCATAGTGTTAATATATGTATGTATGTATCAAACAACGTAAGTATGTATGTATGTATTTGCGTACGCAATCCATAAACAATATGTGCGGAGCTAAAAACTGCAGTGTGTTATTACGCAAAGCTTGGAAAAACAATAAATCCTAAAGGTATTCTGTTTAATATTTGCCCGCTATAACGAAATTATTGTTGTAGATGCAGTCTGCCAGTAAATGTAAGTGACACTACGCTTTTTGTGAGCACGACCGATGCTTACATGCGCCCCGTTAAGTTTAAGGGTCTCTGTCACGCCATGTTTAATGGTAACGTTCGGCAACACTTTGAACAACAGCATCTGGCTTAACAGCCGACTAACTGTTCTACTTGCGACTTGCCGAAATGTACTAAGTCCAAGGTTTGATTAGGTTTGGCAGATAATAGTCTGCAAATCAGGTTTCGGTGTTTTAAAGTACCCACGAACCTTTACGACCAGAGATAGAACTGCGGATACGTTTGTGAATGCAGTTAAAGGGGTGTTTTCATGGTACTACATGTATGACAAACATGTCAAAAAATTTTGTAGAATTAAATATCTCTTATCGCGTAAAAGCAAAACGTATTGAGTGTGAAAGAATACGAATAGGAAAATTTTAGCACCGTTCGCTAAATTTTTATTATATTCTCATCACACCAGAGGTGTATTTTACAATAAACATTGACCGCACCAGCAGAATGTATTGAAGGCGCTATCAATTATTACAACAAATTTTTATGATGTTTTTGTAAAAGTAAATAAAACTAAACTATCAGTTATTTAATTTACAACAGCAATATTTTTTGTTTTGATTTTACTTATATCATCCGGGTAAACAGGAAAAATACTTACAACCGACTTTTGTTCTCTTTTCTAAAAAACAAAACGAAGAGAATTTCATAAATTTTGATACTACAGACTCGTAATACTTTGTATTACCATGTTAACAGATCTTAATGTGCAGCACTGCCGCATTATTAGAGCTCAAAAAGCATATAAAATATTTGGCATCACTTTTATATGCACCTCAAAAGGGATTTTGTGTCAATAAGACAACAGCTCTGCAGCAATTTTTGTCAATTGTTGTATCATTTAACTTTTTTCAATTTGTTGTGATGAAGGAAAAATAAAACAAATTAATAATAATGATATAACAATAAAGATTAAACAATAAATCAAGTAAATTATCATAAAAGTAGTATTTTTTTTAATAGTTTCAAACCAATTCTTCTTTTCTGTTTCAATATATTTTGTAACACAGATAATCTTGTCATGTTTCGCTTCATGTGGTTTTTTTTGTTGTAATTTTCAAAAAAAAAAAAAGTGTAACCTTTTCATTCAATATTTGCATTAAAATTTTTATCGCTGTTGTATTTAATATTTTTAAATATTATTTCTTATGTTTGATTATAAACATTTGTCTTCAACACTACAAGCTTTTCTCATCTGTTATGCAGTAGAAAAGTATCAGTAACACCAAACAGCTGATCGCACATCAGCAACAACAGTTGGCATCACTGTTAGTTGTTAGAAAGCGAACAGTAATTGCCACTGCTGTTAATGAACTCGCACACAACATCTGATACCCTAATCTTCCAGTTTACTCACTGTCAGCCAACTTATTGCGGTTTAATAACCAAAATCAGTTTCCAATTGCCTTTAATTTATTATGTTTACAATTTTACCTTATTCTAATCACTCGCAGTTTATTTGCCTTTGTAGATTATGTCTGCGTTACTAATTAAAATTGATGATTTTATGAATAACAGGCAAACATTTTGTGGTCACTAACATCTATTAATAACTGCGGTGTTCATAATTCTATACATTTTAGTAGCAGGACGTCAAGGCTTGTATTATCTTTAATGAAAATTTATGTAAAAATTGGTTTTGCTTTAAATGAAAAATTTCACAATAAGCCCTCAAAGTATTTTTATTGCATACAGTTGGCGGCGAAAGTAAATATTTATTTTAATACAATCTTCAATTCATTTTAGTACATTTTTAATCAAACTGTATTTCAGTTTTGAAGATTTCAAGGCATATTTTATGAATATTGAATTAACATTTCGTTAGCTAGAATGCAAAATAGTGTAACTGACACAAACTTCAAAATCGAGTTTTTAATTTATTAAAGTGACATTCACTTTTTATTAAAGTGACATTCAAAAAAAAAATTACACTTTTATTAACAAAAACAAAAGGACGTTTTCATTTAACGAAACTTTTTGCTTCTTCAATAAAATTATATACGCCTTTTTGCAATTTAGCTGACGATATACAGAATTTGTTTACTCTCAAAGCTTTTGCATATTTATTTAAAAATAACTCAATTATTAAACAAATTTTAAGGAATCTTACACGAGTTTTTTTCTTAGGCATTTACGACCTCTCTTGTACACCATGTCCTGTCTCTTTCTCGTTCTCGTTCTCTCTCTCTCACTGCTCTAGCAAAGAATCTCATGTAGTCGCCGTGAGACTGATACATGGGAAGTGAAATGCTTGCATTCATTTTGGATTGTTATAAAGAAACCACATTTTAGTGTAAATTTGAGGCCTTCTGATATTTTAAACTTTTACACGTTTTGCTGGAGATGAGTTTTGAAAAAGTTTTTGAATCCATAGTCCTTCTAATATATTTAAATCTCCAAGCCCAGCAGCATTCATACATCTTTATGTAATTCCTGATCCACGTCCTTGTTTAAAGTTGGTAATAACTCCTATCAGACTACAAAATGCTTTACGAAAGTGTAATACTGAGGAGTATTAAAGGTTTCAAGCAGTGGGAATAGGAATCAGTGAGGTCCCGAGAAACAGCTTTCAGTAGCAATACCGCAAGCTGAATTACTTGTAATATTGCCAGAACGGATTAAACGGTCTCCCTACTTGGACTCATAATACTTTGGGCCGGATGCCAGAATACAGCCGCCATAAAGTATATAAAATTCAAAACATCTTCGGCGCACTTGATCCTTTGACCTGCACAAGAGTCCCCTTAAAGAAAAGATACATAAATGGCAAAAATCTCTCGTGAACAAACTCTAAACTACGATTTAAAAGTGCAGAGTTGGCTCACAGACTGATTAGCAAAGGCCTCAGGCCAATGTCATGGCTTGTTATAGGTCACTGTGCCTATAACAAGTACCTGTACAGAATGACCATATTTAATAATGTCACTTGCAGGTTTCAGTGTCAGGAAAGAGAAGTTAATGGAACACTGGTTTACTAACTGTGCGGCACTGGGACCCCGTAGCTACAAACTACTTCATGTCTATACGCCTATCTGCTGGTTTGATTCCTTGACGTATTAAGTGTTTTGCGGAAAGGTGGAATTACAAAGATCAACGGTGTTAGAATCCACATTTATTACATCGATTTCATCTTGGCCGCCCACTTCTTGGCTGCTTGATAAATTTTCCTGTTACTTTTTATTTTTCCACTATATTATTATATGTGGATTATAATCGTTTTACTATCCGTCTAGTTTTATTAAGGACCTTTTTAGCTTTTCCTAAATTAAGCATCGTTTTTCACTTCAAAAGTTTATGGGAACTTTAAGGAACATTTTGTTGAAAACAGTTTTAAGCCATAAGGTTTCGACTTTTGACAAATTTATTATGTAGTTTCTTTGTCCACTGTGATGCAATTGACAACTTGCTAATTTGTAATTAATTTAATGACAATTTTAATATCTGTACGATTAAGTTCTTTATTCGCAACGAATTTTCTTGCCCACAATGCTCGTCATTAGTTTAATTTGCATTTAAAAAAGGAGAAACTGATTCACGCCGTCCTTCAGTACATAATTTCACTTCGTTGCGAAATAAATTCATTTGTATAGAACTTTAACTATTTTTATGGGATTTTAAAATTTATGGATTTTTTCCGCGCCAAAGAATCAAAACAAAGAGTCATTAATTCATTAAAATGACAGCAAAACGTGGCTTCAGCCAACTGCGGCCCACAGTATGCAACAACTTTTGTGCTTTAATTTATGTTCAGCGTTTGAAATTAATTTCCTGTTGACAATAAATATGTATTTTCACGCGCTTGTGTACAATAATGTATTTGTTGCAACAAATCGGTTCGGTAATCGTGTGCGAGTAAAATGTGAATCGAGTTTCGAACAACTAAAGCTGTTTCGTGGATTTATTTCGATTTTTATATTATTTGCATTGAAATCACGGATAACAAGTTGCAACAATGAAATTCATTGTAAATTACGTGAACACAATGATGGGGCATTATGGCTGAAAAGTAGGTGCAACATAAAAGAATTGCCTGCTTTATGGCCGCACATGCGAGTAGATTTTTGCAGAAGCAACAGCAACAGCAACAGCAACAGCAACAACAACAACATTCGATAGGTTTGTTTTTAAACTGAAATTTGAACAACAACTTCTTGCTTTATTTATATCTAAACAATATTTTATGCAATTGTTGTTGTTTTGGTTTTTTGTAGGATTGTTTGCCGGCTGTTAGTTGTGCTGTTACTGTAGTCTTGGTTGTTGTTGTTGCTGTTGTTTTTGTCAGGTTATTGTTTTGGTAGAATGTATTGTTTGTGTATTCCTGGCAATATTGCTGTTGACACAATATGAATGAAAATATTTTACAAAATAATCACATTTATGCGCGGTAAACAATGCACAATATGAATGTTGCAACATTTGTTCAATGTAAACATGCTCCTGCATGCATACGTTCTTTTATACATATATATCTATGTATGTATGTATGTGTATGCACACACACGCAAACACCATACACACACACACACACATACACATGCTTATAAATGGTTTATTCAACAATAGATTGAATAATAAAGTATTTGGAAGCATGACTGGTGTTGTAAGGCAAGTTGAGGGAATGCAGGGCAACAAAACTGTCAACAACAGAAGCAACAGCATAGTGTGAATTGTAACTGCAATGAGTTGGAACGAGGGTAAGTTAAGTTGCAGTCATATTTTAAACAGTATTACTTTGTGCTGGAATAAATGTGCAAAATGCGAGTTAAAGGGTTAATTGAAAGCGGTGTTTAAAGTATTAAACAAGAAATTTCATTTTATGTGTATTATTAGTAAAATTATTATTATTATTATTAGTGAATTTTTTGTCATCAAAAAATGTTTTCTAGTTTTTGTGTCAAATAACAAAACTTTTAGTGGCAGCCTTTCAACGTGTTCACCGAGAGCTATTGCTGCAGACAGAAGTTCTACACAACTATAACTAAACCCGGTGTTAGTTACTTTCGTCATTTGAGCAACAGTGGCAAAACAACGGCAACTTTAACAACGTCAACATCAGCAGCAATAACCAACCATAACACATCCGATCATCTATCATATTTGAGGCTAAATGTTGCCAACATTGTTTGCGTTAAAATAAGTGGCATCGGTGTGTGTGAGAGGAGGAGGAGGAGGAGGCAAGTGTGTGTGTCGTTCTATGTATGTTTGTTATTTTATATTGTAAACTGCACATACCTACACACATATGTATGTACAACGTATATTCATGTGGAAATATTTATGGAGGTTTGTTAAGTTGCTGTGCTTTTATAAGCATTTGCTTGTTTGTGTTCGCGCGCCTGTGTGTCTGTGTGTGTGTCTGTGTGTGTGTATGTGTGTAAGTTACAAACCATCAACACTTTGTTGATGGTCTAGGTATTATAACAACATTTTGATAAATGTGTTTTAGTTATTAAGCAGGTGCGTAGTGTATCAGGGGTTTAGTTATCTAACAAAATACACATCCTAAACAAGGCAAGAGTGATGGGCAAAGCCGAACTGGCTCATCCACCAGAGCGGTGCGAAGAGCGAGGACAGGTACATCAAAGCTATACGGGCGAAACCAAAAAAAAAACCTCACAAATGATTTGAATAAGAAAGAATTTGAAAGAATTTGATGCGAAAGTGGCCATATTTTTTATGAAATCAACAGATCAGATCGAAATTTTTAACTTCTTCTTAAGCCCTTATGAAACTACATTTTTTATTTATTAATGGATGCATTAATGGAACGAGAGTAGAGCAACCGATAAAAAAATGTACAATAAACAAAATATTCGTTTATTTTATTACGTGCTGTCAACTTTTCGTTTATAAGAAACAGCAAAATTGAACAGTAAAACGCGCTATTTTGGCCATAATTCAAAACTTTGAAAATTTCAATGTTTTAAATTTTAATTTTAAGTTTAATTCGAAAAATTAAAAAATTTTTTTTTCTGCAACTGAATTTCTTATCGATAATTTTAGTAAATTTTTTATAGTTTCCTATTTTTCGTAATATATCTGAACTCTTTGCACTTAAAATTACTAATTTTCCTAGAGTCATAAAGGCTTTAGTTATTTTATTCTTTGTAGAGACTAAAACAACTATGAAGGTCTATGTATATAATCCGTCATTCTGAAATTAAAAATATATTATTGTAGGCGAACCCGATCAGAAGGAAAAAGAACAACTTGTGGCAGTTTTTGTGATTTACGCGACATATTATATAAATATGACATATATGTAAATATGATCTCTCATTGGTTTGATTTTTTTTATATTATCCCTTGAAGATTGAGATTGATATCTTTTCCACTTGATTAATTCTTTAATTTAATTTTTTTAATCAAAATATATTTCATACAAAACATATTTTATTTAAAAAAATTAAAAATTAATTTTGTTAAATTATTTATTTAACTAATAATTTACTCTAATAATTTATCATTACGAATGTTTGATAAGATACAGTGCATCACATAAGATGTGCACTACATTTTGACTTTAGTTTCTAAACAGTTCTAATTGAAACTAAGAAACACTTAAACTTAAAGAATCGTTAATATATTGACACAACTTGGCTTTTAATTTGTTTTTTCATAGAAAACGTGCAAAAAAAGCTGAATGAGCTTTTTGCCAGTTTCGATAAGTGCTGGCAAAATGAAGTGCACTGTAGATGGACGCCTTGGAGTCTATACCTGTCTGACTGTACAGTATTTGTTGCTTCAATTCTTAAGTTATTTTGGCTACTTAAAATTACCCTAAATTTATACAAAATAAATGTAAACGCTTGATCTACTGCCTGAACAATAACTTTCAGTAGAACTGTTCATTTAATACCCGTTATTCGTTACTGTTTGTCATCTTCACCGTTTATTTTTTTTTTTTACCTGAACATAACCTCACATTAGTGTCTCGATGAATGATTTGTTAGAAGGTTCGACCAACAGTCTACATATTTAGGATTCATTTCCTGCCAAAGTATGTTTCTGCGGACAAGCAAAAAAGCTTCACTTTATGTGTTTGTATGTGTTCGGCGAATAGTCCAGTTGCTTTAGGCTCCATTCCTACCAATTTATGTTTCTCTAGACCAATAGTTTAGCTGCTTTAGCTTCGCTTCCTGCCACTTTATATATGCTGCAAATAAAGAACTCTATTACACGCACATTTCCCTCTTTTTGGAAACGCCTCTGCTATTTGAATTTTCCGTTTATTAAAAGTAGACATCACAGACATTAATGTCTGCAACGAATCAGCAACGAATATTTAGCATATAGCAAAGCTTTAATACTTCATACATGTCTGGGCTAAGTGCTGTTATCACTGGGTTACGAGAAGCACAAAAGAACTGGTTTTATAAAATGGTATATTTAATAAAAATGACTAATGGTTTTAGATTCCTGAAAGGGCGATAAAGCTTTAAAGTCACTTTCCACAACAATAAGTATTAAAAATTTCATTAAATTGGAAGCCAAGTAGGACGTCCTCAAATGCATTTGCTCTCTAAGCACAAATTAGAATTTGCTGGTAAGTCTTTTAGGGCAGGTTGCCGGCTGAGATTTTATGAGCATTAAAATTGCAATTGTCCAACAGTTTTAGAGCATAAAAAGTTGTTGAGGAACGTTGGCATCATTAAAATTCTTCGTATTATTAAACTTAATGTTTGTTATTAAATGCAATCATATACATTATTATCGCTGACTTGCCAGCTTGTTGTTGTTGTTTTCGTCTTCTTCTTCTTCTTCTTCCTCGACTGAAAATATCTCTAACGTGATGCCGTTTAGCATTTATGTAGCTCGAATGTTGTAATAAAAATTTCGTACTTTTCGCCATAATAAGTGCAAAATTAAGTTGGAAAACTTTTCGCCTCAGTTGATTATAATAAACAGCAGAAAAATGGCAAATTGCAGAGCACTGAAACGTTAAAATTAAAATCAGATTATCATCAAAGCACTGTCAACATCTTTATCACTTCGTTGAAAATATTCAAAAGCTGTTCAGAGTCATTGAAGAGCGTTCCTTCTGCTGCTCAGCGCTGCACTGCGTTGCTGTTGCCTGCCCCGGCTGGGCTGCTGTACTCGTATTCTAATGGTGGCAGCAGGTTTTTAAAACAAAACCGAAATGGAAAATGTTTTGATCGAATTATCAGCGAATGTGTTGCAAAGCGCTTTATCATCATAAATATAATCTGCACTGCAAACTGCATTGTTTATTAATTGAGCAGTACGATGGCAATCTAATTACGCTGGAGCAAAACAAAATGGCAAATATTTGAGTGGAAAATATTTAGTTTTTATTTGCGATTTAATGGAATCATAAATGAAAAAGTTTTTGTTAAGCAGATGGTAAGTTTTTAAATGAATTAGTTGCGTAAAACACGTCAAGGCGTCAGCACATTTTGAGCGTTTCGCAACTTTGGTGGTTTGTGGTGCTGGGAACGCAATTGGGGCGCCCCACGAAATCTAGATCGCGAATATTCTTTGTAAAAAACCAGAAATTTCCGTATGAAAATATACAAAATCTTGACATCGACGAAAGTTTGTGTTACGAACACAATTGGGGCGGTCGACGAAAACTTAATCACGAATATTCGTGGTTAAAAAAGAGAAATTTCTATATGGAAATACACACAATCATGACATCGACAAAAGTTCATCATAACAGCTGAACTGTGCAGTAGATGTGTTTCTATATCTTGCGGAAGCAAACGATGAACAAACCAATACAATGTGACCATGTTTGAATCTACTTTCTACAAATGTTTTGAGTGAATAAAGATGTAACAGTAACAACATTTTGTTTTAGTTAAATTTTTCTTTTTGACTATTAAATATACTTTTTAAGCAAATGCACACATTTATATATATCAAATAAAATGTAGAATAAATCATATGTCAGAAAATTTGCGAAAATGGGGTTTTTGTTTATTTTTTACTTGATTCACAAAATTATTTGACTGCTGGTCAGCCCTGGTACAATAAATTTCTTAGTACTGCAGTTTTAGTTTCTCTTTCAATTATCAAGTTGTTAATATATCGTAGAAGATATGGGTTGACGTTCATAGGCGTTTCCACTGTATATATAATTATTCTCATCAACGTATCGAAGGAGCAAAGAATAAACTCCAAAAAAGACATCGAGAGCGGCCCGCAAACATACAGACAGTTTTTAATAACTAGACAACAATCCTAAGAAAATGAACTTCGATATGAATTTTATATATAAAAATATGTGTTTTCAATTGTTTTAATTTTTACATAAATGTAAATATTTTAATGTATTTTTTCTGCTGATATTAATGTCTTGTTAAATGGTAAGTAACCTGCCACATTTTGTATGCGCTTTGCAGAACCCTGAGGATAATCAACGATGTCGATCGAAATATTGAAAAATAAATAAAAAATCTTTGCATTTTTGTTTATTTGTTTCTGGAACTGAATTTAAAAATATGAAATAAAAATTAATGAAACATAAAAAGTCACTTAATAAAATAATTTTTAAAGAAATTTGATGTGCTTTATAAAAATTTCTGAAAATATCCTACACCAATACCCAACAGTTGTACTGGGGGGCAACTACAAATCAGCGTTCAATTGGGTGCAGAGGTAAAATTTAAAGAAAAATCTCTGGCGCCGGTATATGTTTCTTTTTATCCCTCTACTTGCAACAGTTGCCTGAAAGTTATTGTTTCCTTACATTTAGCCAAAAATATTTAAGTGAAATGGAAGGGGGCTTTAATTTAGAAATAATTTTGTTCGAACAAATTTGTTTGGTTATAAAATCTTTACGGCAGAAGGACGAAGTCACAAACACAATTTGCTTAAAAATGGGCTATTCGTTTAGATTTCATTCATCTGTTTGTTAACCAAAGTTAAAGTTAAAGTTACTTTGGTTCCATGACATCAACTTCATTTGACTTCAAGTAGATATTGTGAACTTTTTCTGCCTTCATGGTTGGTTGATAAAAATTCAACACTTTGGCACCGAGAAGAAGTGAAGCGCTGTGCCTGGAAACACAAAACACTGTTTCCCTTCGAATCCAGACTAAATCAAAAATTATATATCAATAAATTTCTTGCACTGAAATTGCAATAAATTAAAGCACAATCTTTGCAACTGCCCAAATAAATTTTATTTACATTTTCCCGAAAAAAAAATACTAAATACTAAAAAATCCAACAACAACTGCTGGTAGTTTGATAGGAAACAGTTTTATTTATCTTAAGGATATCATATGGTTTGTGTTTGTGTTTTAGACTCTTTGGGTCTTAGATTGAGAGTTTTCCAAGCAATTTTGCTCGATTTTCTTAAACATCTCTTAGTCGAAGACACAAGCATAGATTTTCTTTCAGTTATTCTTTGGTTTTTTTTTTTTTTTTTTGTTGCAACTTAAAAGACATATTGAATATTGAGTTAATTTAATAAATCTTCAACAACTGAATAAGCTTTAAATTAATGGCATTAAAAAGTTTTTCTTTTTCTGGGAACAGCAACTGTTTGTATGTATCTATGAAATGCGAAGGCAAATAGTAGTTGTTGTAGGTTTTGTAGTTAAATTTTTAAATCAAATTAAACTTATTTAATTTGAAGGTTGCCAAAGAATTTAAAACGTTTTTCTATGAATGAGTCACAATTTTGTTTGTGCTGGCGTCAATAGAAAGGTTGCAAGTTTATAGTGGAGATTGTTGGAACCGCATACAGTGAAACGGTCTGTTTCAAGCAATTGTGGAACACAACTTAAAAGCACAGGGCGTGTCAGTATTTTGTATAAAATGGTTGGAGGAAAATACGAAATTTACGTTGTTTTAGGTGTCTAGTGATTGTTAAAGGGCTTAATAGAAAATGTGAAGTAGCGCAGCAACCGTGATCAGAAGCGCCGGCGAAAAATTGTTACTTAACATAATGGTCTTATGCATATTTAATTTATATAAAATTAAACATTTTCAAGCCAAATGGGTTCACAATAGATGCGTCTGCAAAAGTCAAAATTGCACATTTTCTCAGAAAGACATTTTCATGTAAATTTCCAAACTGCATAAAATCCCATCAAAATAAAAATAATAAAAAATTATTCATACTTTTAAAGCTGGTCTGATGGAATGAATGAATGTCTTATTGTTTGTTTTGTAGTTTTGATTAAAATTCATTTTGTTAATATTAAAATATTCATCATACGCCTCTGCATCCTGTTGCACATTCGAATGTGATGGGCAAAAAAAAAAATATACAAAAACAAAAAACTAACAAGAAGCGAAACGAAAGGAAGCAAAACAATTGTAAACAAGAAAACAATACAAAGGAAATTTGCCTTGAATACACAGATGTAAATAAGTCGACATCGAAATATCAAACGTGCTAGACAACAACCAATAGCCACCTTTATCCACATACAGAGAATCGTATTGTCAATATGTAGCAACTTATTTACATGAACAAACACAGGTACAACACAAAACACACACACACACACACACACACATGTAGTATGTATATATATATGTGCATATGTATGTATGTATATGAACACAACTGGCATTTGGATGAGAATTTTGCCAAAGCTCAGCTAAAAGAAGACACTTCTGCGATCCAGTTGAATGAATAACAACTGACTTAACACATGAATCATTGAAAAAGCCTTCGCATATAATTCGTCCATTTGTTTAAATGTGGATTTTTTTAAACAGGCAGCACTGAAATACAAAACATTTTAAATTAAATATTTTAAATACTTCATTTTTTTGTGCTAAATCTTAATAGAAAATAATTGTAAAATCATTGAAAAAGCTATAGAACAAGTCTGGAAATATAAATATTGTAATAAAAAACTAAAGGGGTGTTCAATTGGCCCTGGCATGCCTTCCAATCTGTAGCATATTAATGCAGTTACTGATGGCCCCAGTACCGTGACAAGTTAAATGATTGAGCTGCGCTTTCAAACAATAAAACTGACGGGGAAAATCTCAATTTTTACTGGTCCAAGCAAAATGCACGATACTAATTGCAAATAAAACAAAAAGTTTGCAGAGAATCATCTTAATAGTTTTTGTTATGAAAAAAGGGTCTATGACAATTATGTGTAAAGTAAAATATCGGCTGTGGCGGGCTACCTCCATTGAACTTTGTAAGCATTTAAATTCAAATCTTTATTCAAAATTCGCATCACTGATGGTTGTGAGATGTTCAATTGTTGGGCACGACGACGAGTTGAGGTTGAAATGTTTAATGAAATTGGCCAAAAAACTTGACTTTAAACTATGACTTACAATTAATATCCTGCTTTATGATTGGACCATTCATTGAGCCGAGCCGAAGCCAGGTAGGGAAAAAGTTCTTTTTGTTTGGGGGGTATGTTGGGCCAGCGGCGTTATTTTTCACTCACTTTCCAAAATGTGGTTGTTGAGACCATCACCGTCAACGATAAGGGCTATAGCATGATGATAACCGATTTCTTTTGCCCCAGATTGTCTTATATGTTCGTAGACGACATGTGATTCCACAAGAATGACATTACGTGCCACATACCATATGCCACGATTCATATTCTGCATGAACAGTTATAGTCACACGAATCATGCACTAGAATCGTGTGATTTGATTCCACTAGAATGTTCCGGATGGGAGAGAGATATTTCCTAACTTCAACATTGCAATACTCGGATCAGTGCCCCAGTAAGAAGCCAACATCTTATATCATAATGGGTGAATCTGGCATCAAAACCGTGCGATTTGATTCCATTAAAATTACCGAAAATAACACATATAAGCCAAGAAGTTGCAATGCCTCGATGGCCTTAAAGTCAATATAAATTTGGGGCCATTCTACAAATTCTGTCAGATCTGTCATTAAAAACGGCGCCACTTGAATGATTCCCGCCCGTAAGAAGCTACGTAGTACCTTTCAGGGATGTTGCTTGCATATTCCAGGGGTGTTTTGGGGGAAACAAAAGGAATTTCGTTTAAACTTCTATCATGAACCTGTATTCTGTTTCACCAGAAAACCGTCCTTAATGAAAAACGCCTTTTTTATGGCATACGATCTATAAAATAATAGGGGAGAAACTTGCGAATGGTTGTGAGAAAATTCTCCTGTTGTGAAATTATTCATTATTATTCGTTATTTCTCACCACGAGATCGAAAAATAAGGTCTTCCTAAAAGCGACGGCTGGGAGAGAGGCAAGAGAGGGTTAACGTGATCCTTGGACTGTGATTACGATACCAAATGCCAGCTGGGCATATTCATTTGCATAATTATGCACGAATATGTGTATGTGGGGATATGTGATTACAGTCAGATTGTGATTGTTGCTGTCACAGTATTGCTGCGACTTTGACAATTGTAGGCATATGGCTGCAGCCAAAGTATTTGCTGGTTGCACCAATTGGTAATTTCATTGTGAAAATTAAGTTTGTATCATTAAACATTACATTGGCAATTTCGAAAACATACGAACACTAAATTTGCAGCCAACCAGCCGACTGAAGCCAACGCCAGATAACAATTGCTGCAATACAACAGCATTAATTCTCATACGAGTTTCGCCAGTACGAGTATTCCAGGCACGACACCAGCGAGGCGAGTGTTAGTGTGTCCGTGCGTTGGTGTAATCGTGTGGGTTGGGTTATGTGATATGTGCCTGCGGATGGGTTTAAATATTCCCATGTTAACAATGACATGTTTTGGAGGCTTAAATGGTGTGTCTCCAGTCAGTATGCAGATGATTTCTGAAACTGTGACAAAAAGGGATTTCATTTGCAGGCACACACACACACACACACACACACACAAACACACACACACACACATACACACACACACGCGCGCACACAAGCACACAAACTTACAACACCATATTGTTGCTGATGTTTTGCTGTAGGTAAGTATTGCTGTTGGTAAACATGGCAAACGCATGTGGTAAATTATGTCAAGTTACTTGACAATAAAAAAAACCAACAACAATTCCTGCAAAAATGTAATTTATTTGTCCGTATGTTTATTGATGAGCTATTTGTGATCATCGTTTTTAGATTCAATAAATTTTATCAAGTGTATTTTATTGTAAATTAAATTGTTTTGTTAAAATATAAATAATTATTTTCGTAAAAAAAAAAACACTAAACTTTCATTGAAGTTATTGTTGTTTACGGCTGGTTTGTGTGCGAATATGTTTTTTTTTTTTTGTTTGTAAAATTTAATTTGTTTACTTTAATTAAGTTCATAAAATTAAAAGCTAAACATATCAAATTGGAAGGACTCTTTACAAAAATTAAGAATGCAAATAGTTTATATTAAATTATATAGATGAAAAAAAGGAGCCTGTACACACAGGTCCAATAGCTTAGAGCAGGGCTACCACTGCTACACTGCGAGAATTCTATTTCAAATGGTATTTATGGAAGTGAAAATTATAATACTGTCGGCTAGTCAAGGCTCCAAGACTGAGTGTCACTACGGGCTGAATACCTGAATCAGATTGTTCTGAATTAGGGTCCTGCATACAGGTGACACAGAGATGGCCGATATCTGCGCAAAAAATTATGGCGAACATATTAATGTTGTCGTAACAATATTCCAAAATATTGGTTCTTTACATGGTATAAAATTATTTTTTTATTGCCAGAGGGGCCTACAAAGTAGCGCGCCATTATATTTATTATATGGAAATGATGATAAAAAATTATGTTCCCCAGTTGGTACTGGATTCGTGACGTTGCCTGTTGCAACGTAATAAACGTTTAATTGTACTGGCGTGTCAGCATCGTGTTGTAGACTATTTTTATTATGAAAAATTTACTAATTTTTGTAAATTATAACTCTTATACTCCAATAGACGACTTGGAGTTGACATCAACAAGTTCTGGCTTGTGCACTCCTCATGGACAAAAGTTTTTTTAAATAATATTAAAAACCAGACACTTGACAAATTATAATTATGTTTTTTTTTTTCAACAACAAGACTTTTATTATGTAGCATCAACAAAACTACGATGACGACTCTCGGAATAGTCGCGTTTATTATTATTTTGTTTTGTTTTGAATTGTAATAGCCCGTAACTCACTTGACTTGAATGATTTGTACTAAATTTATCCTATTTAAATTAAATTTTGTTGCTTTGTTTGTGGTTTTCCTATTTTTTTTTTTTTTTTTTTGTGAATTTCTTTCTTTTTTTTGTTTGGCCTGACAAGATGTTAATGTCACAGATGATGTGTGATTTGACATTTGTTGTAATTATCACAGGCATTTATTTAATAGAAACATGTGTAAACAAATATTAATTAAACAGAAAATGAAAAGAATAAAATTAATTTTTAGAAGCAGAAATTAAGAATACAGTGTCGTTTAAAAAAAACGGGAAACCTCCTGCTATAAATCAAGTTGAGTGATTTTATTTTTACTACATTTAACTTTTTATAAAAATTTATTATTGTAAAAAATTATTGTACAAAAAGATACTTTTTTTTATATTTTTAAAATCTAGAAATCAAAAATATAGAAAACTAATTTTGAGCACATATTTCCGCAGGCCCTTAACACTTATACACCGAGAGAAATATATGGTTGAGGTGACTATTTCCGAAAAGTAATACATGCTTGTACACGAGCCATCATATAACATGATTAATGTAACAAACATATAATTAATATAACGAACGACACTGAAGGCTATATAATATGAATATATTCGCCGTCTCAGTATTTCAGTCCGCTTATTAGAGTTGTCAATTTTTGTTTTTTATTTTATATATTATTAAGTTGCCAATATTTATATGAAATGCATTAATTTTGAATTCTGCCTAAAATAAAAACATTTTTGTTTCTAATTCAGTTTCGGTATCTGTAAATAAATGTTTAATTTAAATGGTATTTAGTGGTTTATGGCGGAATGTAAACAATATTAAAATGAAGTCAAACAAACAGAATGACAATTCAGCTGTTATTAGCGATAAACAATTTTGGAAAATATCAAATTTTAATTCAAAGTCATGTGATTTAAATGGCAAAACGAAAAAAAACAATCAAACATTTAGGGTGTATTTAAAAAAGATAAAGTTAATTTAAAATATTATACAATCCTAAATATTTTTATTTTGTGTTTTCTTTTTTTTTTTTTTTGGTTTGGTGAGTTTGACTTAAAGTTTAAAGATTTTCAAAAATGTTTATCGCTAATACAAGCCTCTGTTGAATAGTGAAATCTTTAAAGAAAGTAGTTGAACAAATATTATGGAAAAAAAAGTAAAAAGTCTGCTGGCCGAGGGAGTTCTAGTTGCAGATTGTGAAATTGAACAACGTCTGCAACTGATATTATGGTCTAATAAGACGATGGACAAATGCCGCTGGGTGTGACTGAACAACGGCCACGGCTTACCAGCTACAAAAAGGTGGCAACTTCTCGTACTTAACGCAAACCTCTTGCTATCTACTCCCTACAGCCAGTAAATACACTAGATAGTAAAAGGAAGTTAAGACACCTGAGCTATTTACATACATATAAATATATTCAAGGTACGCCCTGGATTTTACATCGTTTTCGAGATCACAATTATAATTTTGATAACAACTTACTTGATATATATGAACATATTTATATCATAACACTTGCAATTTTGTAAATTTGGTAAATCTTTTGCACGGATTAAGCCGCAATGAGCTCGTAGTTTGTTTCGCTCTTTGGTTTTAATTATATATAGAAAATATGCTTTCCACATTTGCTGATGACTGTGGAACTGACAAAATACCGCTGACAATTTTTTTGAAAGCTCTTGAGACATGAATTCCGTTGCCTCATTTTTCATTTAAGAAACTGTTGCCCAGAATTCGCTAATACTCCAATCCAATAAAATATTTCAACATCAGCAAGAAGTGTAAATTGCGCATTTATTTTATCGTGTATTCACAGTAAAAATACCTCAGGGATGAGCTGCCCTCTAAAATTACTAAAACTGGAGCGATGCCTTCATTGTACTAAATACGCCATTGACCGAACAATGGTGCAACAAAGGCGTTCGAATAGCAGCAAAAAATATACCATTGTACACATTTTGCCATACCTGGCATTTACACATGATTTTATTATTTGACAACTAAACGTTCACTGTATATTTATTCGGTGTTTGCAAGTAATTTAGGAAAAGTTTTGTAATTATATACATAAATATATATATATATATCATAAACCATTAATATTTATATTGGTATGTACATACGTAGTTGTACTGTCTTGTGTATGAGCCGTCGATAATAATAATAAAAATACTTAAAATCGACGAAAGCGAAGAACACTTTAACATTTAATGTCTCCCAACTCCAACTAAAATGAACCAGTTAAAAATGTAGCTGAGGGTGTGAACGCACGTGAGACACAAGTGTAAAAAATTTTAAAGTTCACCTTATTTTTTGAACAGACACAGATCACACAGAATTGGTGATAACCCACAACCCTAAGCACTCCTGGCGATTACTGAACACTCAAAAGTTACACAAGAATCTAAAAGCTTAAGTTGCTAGTAGGGGTGTTACAAATTTTAATTATGGCAAATTTTTGTAATAAAATAATTATAAAAATAAAAAAGAGTTTTAATAAAATTTTGCAAAAAATAAGTCAAAGTCCTAGACAAAAAAAAAACACTGTTATCCCGCATCATAAAAACATTAAAACGAAATATTTAAAATGGTTGAACAAAATATTTCCATTGCCGCTCAAACAACATAATCTAATGCACAAATTTATGCACCAAAGGGGAAGGGGAAGGGGGGAAACAGAACCATATTTACTTTTTCAAGTTAATACAACAAGGAGGGCTACTACCTTTTGTTTGGTTATTTCTTTTCATCCTCACAGTTGCTACCTTCGCCGGTTCTTCTACCTTCTACCTTCCAGCATTAAGTAGATTTTTGTCTATTTTACATATCAAAATCCATTTTATGGCATGCAACATCAAACATTAGAAAAATGACTTACCGCTGCTAAGTTGAGTATATAAATCATTAAGAAAGAAAATAAAAGAAGCGAAAAGAAGCAGCATTTTATGCAAATGTGTGTGCAGCGTGCTCAAGTGCGGCAAACAAAAAAGAAACAAGTTGCCACCACTAACGTTTCTTTCTCTCTGTTTGTTGTTGTTTTTTTTTCTTTTTTTTTTTGTTGCTTTATTATGCAAAAAACTCTAGTGGTAGGAAAACGCCACGTTTTCATTATGAGTTTCTTGTATATTAAATTCTTATATGGTCTATTAAAGCAGTTTGAATTTTTGATTTTTGTATTTTGTGCAAAAAGTTTTTGCATTGTGGCATGATACTGTGTACACCATGTTTTTTTTTTTTTTTTGATAAAACTCATTCCACAAACAAACTTCAAGTGTAAAAAGAGTAGCCAAACCTCAGCTGAGGGCATAAGAAAAGAATTTACTTGCTGCTGAAATGTTAGTGGAAGGGTTGACACTGTTGACAGGCACCAGATTTTAAACTGACATTTGCTTTCCAACCGTGTTACAGCTCTTTTGGTGTTTCTCTGTAGCACTCATAAGCACTGGCATATATTTAATTTCTTTATAAATCATTTTAATTTAAAATGAATGATGATAGTTTTATAGAGAAAAATACACCTTTCTGTCTCTATCTCTCTCTCTCTCTCTCTCTGTTTGTGATGCACAGTGTTGCATTTTTGGCGGAGGCAAATAAACACTAGACAACTTTGCAAAATTTTAAACTGAACAATATTTCAGAAACTCTCAATTAGTTGATGATAGAGAAAACACAAAAAACTTTAAGCGACACGTAACGTTGACACACACATTTAGGCCGAATTAGTTGATGCGTTACGTGCTGTTGCAAATCAGCTGGTTGGTTGCTGTTCAATTGACAACATTAAAACATTTTGCTGCTTTGATCCCGGAGCACAGGATTAATAAATATTTAGATATCGATTGCCGCTAATTAAAAACTTTCTTATTGAAAACCCAAGTTTCTTTTATTTGGTTTAAATTTTATTTATTTAATTATCTGATCACAAGTTCACCAAAAAAAAAAAATAGAGGATTGTCAGCCACAGCCGATTATTGATGAAGTTCATTCTACGGCTTTTGCTGTCATCTCTACTAATAACAACAACAAAGTTCTACAGTTTCAACTAAAAAGCAAAAAAAAAAAAAAATTGTTGTAATAAATACAAATTCTAATAACGCCCAAAACTTAAAACGACTCCTAATGTTTTTGTTGCACCGTTATGTGGCAGCGAAACACTGTGCGACCGACGCTTTATCCATAAATGAATGAATAAAAAATATTTACTTTTTTTTCGGAGTTGCTGCTTCTGTGTTGAACGTAAAATTGTATGAATTATTTATGTGTATAATTTCAAAAGATTTAAGATAATTGTTTGAAAAATTTAATTTGTTTGCTTAGCAAATAAATTAAACTAAAACAAAACGTTAATACAGAGTTGCTCGGTTTTAAGAAAAACAAAAGAATTTCATGAAAATCCTTAAATCCCTGTTCTAAGTTTTAGTGTTTTATACAAATTTTGACACATTTTATTCATTGAACCGAGACAAGTGGCTGATAGTTGGCCTGCTGCACTCGCTGTTGACAACAATCACCTGACCCACATCTTTCTTATAGAGCGTGATGCTATCAGCACAAAATCCGCATGAACCAGTGACTTGCTTAAGGGTCATGGGACGTGCTGGATCTGATGCGGAACTTTGCTAAACAAATTCCTGAAATCTATCAAAATTCAGAAGTCTGTATTGGATTAGCCTGAATCAGAAATGAAATTATTTTATTCAGTTCGAGATAAAAATTTCCATTTGATGATTGAGTTTCAAAGTTTTATTATTTGCAGTTTAGTGCCTGTCCCACGCTATCGAACGCTAACGTTCGTAAGCTTTGCGAATAAGACAAACTAATTACAGGCAAGCCAACTGATTCATTGAAGCGAATTGATATTGAAATAAACTTGGCCTAAGAAATATGTCATCACAACACTTTTTCGACTTTCAAAATGCAACACTGGTGAGTGTGTAGTTGTTGTTGGGTGAAGTAGCATAAAGCTTCAATAATATGAGCGATATCAATGAGCTCAGAAGACTTAGTGTCACATTTTTAATTCATTCTACGAAGATCTGTCCAACTGACTAGTAAAATTCAACATATGATAAGTCAAAGGTCAACTAAAACATAAGACAAGTCAAAACGAAAAAAAATATATAAGGTCAAGATTTGTATATATATATATACGCGTTCATATACAGTCATGTCATAAATTTCTAAGAGAAAAAAAAATTAGGCCACTTAAATGAGAGCAAGAAAATACTTTTACGACAAATTTCAGTTCTTACAAAAACACAACCATACAAATTTATGGTCCTTCGCTTAAAATGAATATGTGTTGAAAGAACTTTTCATGTCTTTTTTATATGGATTTGTGAATTTCAGTTTAAATGATTAAGGCTTGTGGTTGGTTTCAACTAAAGAATTTATTAGTAATATATTTATTGTATGAAGTGCCAGGAAATTGTTTTACCATTTCAAAGTTATTCATGTAATTTTGCTTAAATATTTATGTCTATTGATGGCTATAAATTGTTCATTAATATTAAATTATTAAACTTAATTAAAAACAACAAAAACAGAAATTACAATAAAAAACTGAAACATTTGCCTTTATTTGACACTTGATTATTCCAAACAAAAGTTTATTTCCTTTTTTTTTTTTGTTGCCAGATAAAACAAGTGTCAATTTAAATTTTTGTGTTGGCAAAAAGTTAAAATAGTTTTTTAACACAATTTGCTAAAGGCGATATTGCAAAAAAAGCCGAATAAAATAACAACTTGTTTAAAATTATTGATAAAAAGCGTAGATATTTATTTATTAAAAAGTAACAACAAAAAGAAGGTATTTTTTTGGAAATTGTTTTGCAAACTGGAAGTATTTTGTTTTTCATTTTTGCTTAATTTGTTTGCCAAACATAATTGTTTAATGATCAAATGGCAAAAATAGCTAAAATCAAGGTTAATTAATAAATTAAATGCCATTGAAAATATGTTAAATTTGTTGCTTTAAAAATATTTTATAAGAGTTTTTTTTTTAGATTTTTGTACAAAATATTAATCTTTGCTAATAGACAAAATTTAGAAGGGCAGACAAATTGTTAATGATTTGCTAAAATGTAATAACGAATTTGATTTGGTTTTTAGTTGCAAGTAAAAAACAAACAGACCTGAAAATGCGTGAAATTTGTAGTTTTCTTTAACCCCAGAAGGTTCCATCAGGTTTGCGTAGACCTTTTGCAGGTAAATGTGCATATAACTTTTTTGCCTGGCGTGTTATAGGCAAAACCGTCCATGACTTCATCAAAGCTTTCGCTTACTTGTGTGATTTGGTTCATATGGATCAAGCAGGTCTGTCCAAATAAGTATGTCGAACGTACAGGTTGAATGCTGAACATACAGTGCTGCCAACAACATCGTTTGTGCTATAAACAGAAGAAGTGCCTGCCCAAAATCAGGGCGAACATATTGTTCTAAAATTAGTAGAAAAATACACCCATTCTGGACGATCAGTATATGCAGACAGTTTATTTGAATTGGCCATGGCTTCGATGGAAAAATGTTTTGGCATATGTAGGAACAATAAACGTGCTTACCGCCAGAGATATGGGCTACCAAACGTGCCCATTATACGGTTAACACAGCCGTAACGTTACGCTTTGCTGCTACATGGCCAAAAAGAAGAAAGCTGAACACTATAAAAGTTGTTTTGACTCATCGAATCCAGCGCAAAATACTAGACTGTAATTGATATAAATCCGGAGCGGAGCGGACACCGCGAATCAGATGGTTGGAGGGTACAAGTGCAAATAGGCCACAAACCCATGGCCTGCATTTGTTTATCATTCATGGCAAATTGGGGGCATGTAAGGAGGAATGACCGAAGACGCATCTTCCTCATAGAATTAGCAAACAGCAATGAATCCTATTGTACGCGGTATTTGGCAATGGAAATATTCAGTCTAGAGGTGGGCATTTCATATACGACATACATTCAGCATATATAATATTTTCCGACAGTCCACGTCGTGAAACCAAATTATTAATGCAGTGGCTGTGATTTAGTTCCTGATTATAGTTTTCTCAGCTGCAATAATTATTCACAATTGAAGGCAGTTGAATTTTAGCAAATGCAAAAATTTCTCTAACTGTAAGTAAAATACGATGTTATTGTGTTTTCGTAAAACGCTGGGCTCACGACTTTAAACATCTTTATATAACAAAACTATAATTTGTAGCACGTTGTTCATCCTATTGTGGAATATGAGTCAATAACATGGGATCCAACGTCACATTGCAAAAGTTGAAACCACCGCTAGTGGAAATTTAGTTTCAATGTCGAATACACGTGACTTAGAACATCAGAAGTTGAAGAGTTTAGCCTAAAATCAAAATCCATTATAGTCATACGTTTTTCAATGATGAGGCCGCACATCAATATGCAGTTACCAGAAGGCTTGAAGAAAATATTTCCGCTTAAACAGTTTCTCTTTTTGGTTTTGCATACATCCATCTTTAAAGCATTTAAAGCGTAAGAAAGAAAACAAAGAAAATGTATAATAGCAAAACTGTTTTCTTCTCTATTGAAAGACTTTCTGCTTTGCCTTAATCTTAAAGGCAGACAGACAGACAAAAATTGTTATTATCTATTTGCTATAATAGAAGACGATATAGACAATGATTTGTTTTGCATTCTGGTTGCTGGTTTTGGTCGACTGCCTGTTGGTGCGTTTTTCAGTTTTTATGTTTGTCAAGAAAAACAGATTTAGAAAACGTACCTAAATCCCGCCCAACCTCATAAATCCTGTTTTTGTTGTTTTTACTAACTGACTGACTGGCGGTGTGACTGGCGGTGTGACTGACTGATGTGGCTGATTGTTGTCTTTAGTCATAAGAAATTGTTATTGCTGTGCTCATTTACTTATATTTTATGACTAAGGCGTGTTTCGGTATTCATATGAGTTTTTTGAGTGGCAGCTATTGTTGTTGTCGTTGCTTATTGATGTCCTTGTTGGCAGGCAAATATGTGAATATGTGTGTGGGAGAAAAAGTAAGAGTGCCAGTTAAGATAAGAAAGTGTGAGGGTCTGCATGTTGATACGATTTTCTTATTTATTACTATTTACGTATATAATCGCTTCACTTAACTTTTACCAACGCAACCAATATTTTTGTTTTGTTTTTGTTGTTGTGCTAAATACGACAACAGGATGAAAAGTTTTGTTTTTGATAATACATACAATAGTAATGGCCAAGTTAGAAGCAAATGTCTCTATGCCATCACTTTATATTTGGCGCTAACTGCACTAGTCCAATGAAACGAATGAACGCAGGATTTGAACTTTGCAAATTTCACCTATTTTTTTTTTTAACAGACTTGGTACGCTTTTCCAGCTAAGCGTTCGTTTATTTTATAGTTCTCACCAACTTCAGTTGTTAAAAATATATTAGCACTTGAGTAAATTCACAAAAATGCTTTTAGTCTTAAAGGACTTTTGAGTTTTCCTTAACAGAGTCGTCTGTTTTTTTTATACCATTTGTCCCACACGTATGTAAGACATCTTTTTATATCTGCTCGTAAAAGTACAAGTACGAATGTTTAGATAAATGTGTGTTTTTCTATTTTAATGTGAAAAACATACAAAAGAAAAAAAAAATATTTTGTTATCGTTTAAATGGTCTGATTCGTTTCTTCTTTTGTTTTCCAAAAATACTCGCAAGTCCCTGTTTTATTGATGGCAATAACGACAGTAATAATGTTTGCTTTTTTTTTTATTTATTGCTTAATAAATGGTTGATTGTTACGATTTTGATTTGATTTGATTTTCTTACTTTGAAGGCAACTGTTAAGCGAAAAATTGCTTTCATGTAAACTTGAATTATTTTTTTCCTCTGGAATAAATTAACGTATTTTTATCGATACTTGGACAGTGTGATTTGTTATTCGAAATTATTGACTATGAAATATGTATGAGTCTGAACGATTTGCCGTAAACAAAGCTCGACGGTGTTCGGCCAGGTCACTTTGTGCGACTTGTTTTAACTTTTTTTCGCGATATTCAATATTAAATTGTGCATCGTTAGGAAATTTACTTAATTTAGCTGTTAATTGAGCTCAATTTATCATAAAAGAACTCAATTTCTCAAAGAACTCAAAATCTTATATCTGCTCTATTTCCGTGTGCTATTTCCTGAATATGTTGCATGAAAATACATACGAGGGCTGTCTGATAGTTCCCTGACTATTGTATGAAAATAAATATGATATTCTTCAACAAAACCTCTTTTTATTTTTATTTCTTCCAAATAATAGGTTTTCCTAAAGCTCTCAAAATAGTCGTTTGTTTCGTTTATGACCTTTTTATTCAACCCCACCCAACCGTCCTAAGCCGATTTCGAATCTGTCTAAAAGCTCTGCATAATATTGGCCGGTGTTCGTTCTACCACAATCTTGATAATCCTTGTGAATGATACAAGAATATACAGTATATTAGAATTCTTAGCCGTGGCAACTTAAGTTGCTTTGAATTTGCCTTGATGTCAAAATAGTAAATCAATTACTCGCTTATGGATTTATTGATGCAGTGGTTACAATAATGTATATTAGAATTCATGGACCTGGCAACTTAAGTTGCTTTGAATTTGCCTTGATGTCAAAATAGTAAATCAATTACTCGCTTATGGATTTATTGATGCAGTGGTTACAATAATGTATATTAGAATTCATGGACCTGGCAACTTAAGTTGCTTTGAATTTGCCTCGATTTAATAAAAACGAAATAAATACTTGAGTTTGGGTGGTACAATCAATAATTAGAAGAATTTATTTTCAAACTTTTGTGCTGGCATCTTTACTTGCTTTGAGTTCACTTTGATGCTAAGAATTCTGCTCAGAATAAGAATTCTTATCTAATGAAATTTTCACTTCAAAAATTCTCACTTCATTTAAAGCCGTATGAAAAATTTTGCTCATGAATAGGAAATTTTCTTTCTCAACAAAACACAAGTTGTGTACGAACATCATGAAATATAATTCGTGTACGTGAAATGCGAACAACATTTAAAAAGACAACAAAAGCAAATACTTATCGCTAGAATATGAATTTATCGGGATTACAAACAGCAGTTTTTGCTTTTCTTTAAGCAAAAAAAAAAAAAAAACAAAATCAATAAAATTGATAGCTCTGACAAGTGGATTATCACTTGAAAAGTCAATGGGAGGAAGAAAGAAGGCACAACAACTGGTAGTGGTGAGCCAGAGGGAGGTGATGGTGAATAAACATTTTTACTGCTGCTACTAACACCGTTTCAGCACTTCAATTATTTTCCAAAATGCTAAAAGTACACAAAATTCTATTCGAAATGATTGATGCTGCGACGATACACAAGATTCTCCATCAGGATAATAAAACTGCAAACAATAAATACAATGACTGATAAAGAATAAATAAAAATTATCATAATCCAAAGGGACCGAAGCTGTCATTAAAATAAAAAGGCATTGAAATTTTAATGAGGAAGATAATAAGAAAAATCAATATTTAAAATTGTGTTTATTTATGCCGAACAAATAAACAGATATTCAATGTTCTAAACAAAAAAAAAAAAAACAAAAAAAAAAATACTAGTAATTGTGATATGTCGTTGCGTTCGGCCAGTGATAACTGCTTGATTTCGAAACAGTTCACTATTATTGACAACACGATTTCTGCCACAAGAAGCTGAAATCTTTTAAACTGATAAGAAATAATTTTAAAATTTAACAAAGATTATTTTGAAACATTCTTCCAGTATAAATTCTGTGGTTAATTGTGTCCAATGATCAGTTAGTTGTTCGGCACGGCCTTAGTTCGCCGGTGACCGTGTGATGAGCGGCAAGAGAAATTAAATTAACAAAAATTTATTTTTAATAAGTAGTTATAAAGTGGGCAATTGTGGTGATTTATTGTCACTTTTTAACTATTTAATAAAAATTTATTTATTGCTTTTCAGTTTGTTGTGGTCAGTGAGAGTTTTTTTTTTTTTTTTGGGGGGCGAGGAAGTGAATTAATAAATATGTCTAGAAAGTAGTGTCCTTGTAAGCGCTTTATTGCTGTATTTACGTTTAAGCACTTACATGATACTACTTTTAAGAATGTATTTCCAACTCCTTGAGCTCTTGAAATTATTATAATAAAAATTCGTGTCTGTGAAAACAAACAGAAAATAAGTGAGTAATTTTGTGTGGCAAAACAAAATTCTCAATATCTGACAACACTGCGCTCATTTGTACTAAATACAAATTGCAAGCTCCACATAAGAGTTTGCCTTCACCTTTTTTAAAATACCAGCTGGCGTATAAAAATAACTTACGGACTATATGCCGCAAGTTTTAAGGTATGTGCAAGTCTACCAGGTGACAGCTCTGACGGCTGACAGTTCTTCTCACATAAAAAAAATCCAAATTGCAACAACAATCCCTAATTAGGCCGGAACTACAATTTTTGTTTCGTATCTTTTGCTTTTCTGGCCGTAATTACCCCATATCCTTTCCTGGTGTTGGGAGACAAACATTGTTTTTACAGCTGGCAACAAAAGATATTTTACAATTTTTAATCCTCTGGCCCAGGACTTAACGTTTTTGCTTAAATAAGTTAAAAATTAATTATATTGTTTAATTTCTATACTCGCAGAAATAAAAAAATATTTTACTCTCAACACTTTTATTTATTTTCTGTTGTTTTTATGCTTTAATGGATTTCCTTAATTACTCAAATGCCTTTTTTTATTACAATTTTATGATGATTCTGTTTGTTAATCTTATTTATACAAAACACAATTTTTTTGTTTGATGTCATTTTAGTTTTAACCAGCAGGTTTCAAATTTTAATTCTCGCTTAACCCTCTATAGTGTGAACCAGGTGTAAGTACGCGTATTCTAATACAATATATAGTGATGCGAAATACAAGCAAGAACCTAGAATTTGTGTTGCTGGTAATTTTTATCTAATATAGTGTTTTTCTTATAAGTTTGAATTTCGAAAAATTTTGTTTTTATATATTCAGTGCAGGTGTTTAAAAAAAATATATAAAAAAATATTTTTGGTAGAATTTCTGGAAAATGTTAAAAATTTGGCGATTTTTACTTTATTTCGGCAATTATTGGCTAAACTTTTAAATGTAGGGAATTTTTTTTTTTTAACTTTAAGTTTGAGGGATTTGTGAACTTTTTAGAGGAGAAGAATAAAAATTACCTGGCAACGCTTGAGGTACCTTGTGCAAATTGTGCTGTGAGATATTGTCATCTGCAATTGAGGCATCCTCCTAAGCCGTTCGAGGCTGCTGCGTGTGTGATAGAGCTGCAAGAAAACAAGTTGTTAATGAAATAAAAACTCTATCAATAATTCCACAAATCTCTTGGCTCCTCCACCGGCAAGTTACTTTTGACAAGCAATAACGATGATTTTTGTTAACAAAACTCCGGGGAAAAACCTAAAATATTTGGCTCATTGGTGTCATGAAACCACCACCGAAACATGAACCATATTTGGTTGGGCCTACGTTAAAGGGTTAATATTTCAAAATGTTCCTACATATATTTTTCTGTATTTTTTTTTTATATTTTCTGTATTTAAATGTGCATGTTTGTCGGACTACTAATTAAAAATCCCCTGCCATTTGTTCAAAATGAGTTTTTAAATCATAAAACTTTATATAGATTTTGTTGGTGGTCAGTGTTGTTGGAACACCTTAATGTTGCGGTTGAATAAACGTTGATGGAATTACTTGTATATAAAATGCAAATAGTTTCATTCATTTAGATGGAATTGTTAATGAGGTTTTTCTTCTTCTGGCTTTTTCAAACAAAAGTTTGCACAAAGCTTTTATTGCAAATTCCTAACGAAGTGGCAGAAAAAGCCAAATACTTTATTCGTCATAAACAATTTTGCTACCAATGTGTCGTTATTGAATTGAGTGGCATTAAATTCGGAATAGTTTTGAAAGTTTTGTGGGACATAGTAAAGCCTTCTATATGACCGATCGCAACTTCAACTCGACATCAACTAACCCTGTTTTCACAGGTTTCGCATCTTCAGCAGTTAAAACGGACGTGGTGACTACAACGCAGTGGCAACTCAACGCTTTATTAACTTTACATACAGGCATGCTTTAAGTTTCTTGGCGAAGCTGTGGGGTTTTCTTACAATCGTCTAAACTGACAATTTTTCAGTTCCAGCACATTTCTGACAAAACTGTAACAGGTTTTTTTTTTGCTTTTCCGTAGAATTTTGAACATTTAATTTTTTTTTGGTTAAAGAAATTAAAATAATTTATCTTACCATTGTGTGTTGTGCCACATAAATAGTTTTGAAATTTATCCTATATGCGTTATATGTAGTGTTTTTATAAAAAAATAAAAAAAATTGTTTGTCAAAAAAGCTCTAAATTTGCTTAACAACATTTCCGCCAACTGCTTAAAATTTGCTGTTGTGTGTGTCGAAGTTTTAAGAAGAAAATGCTACTTTTATAGCTTCCAATAATTCTTTGCCCCTTAAAATTTCCCTAAGGAAACCCAAAAATAACAACAATAATAATATTCTGTTATCGCAAAGTTGCAGGAAAAGAAATATGTATGTATGTATGTATGTGTGTGTGTATATGTAATTGATGTTCTATTTCATCGAATTCAAGCAAGAAAAGAAAAAAATATTGAACCCAGAAATCAAAGAAAATTGCCAACCATTATCAACATTTGCCACCTACGTGGCACATTGACATGTCCTGCCCTCCTGCCCTCCTGCCACCCGCACCCCTCAACTCTTGATGTTTTCTAACCCCCTAATGTGTGAGTAATTCCTTGACGTCCTGAAAATTTGCTGGTTTATGAGATTTTTCTTCAACATATATTTTTTACGTTTTTTCTTTTCCAAATAAAATAAATGTGCAAATAAATCAATGTTTTGCTTAAATGTGTGAAAATCGGTAAAATTCAAATATTTTTTGTTTGTTGTATGGCAAAAGTTTCTTATGCTTCTACAGATTGGGGCAATATGTTTTTATGCATCAGTAGACAAGAAAGCAGCGATGGATAAAAGAAAACGTATAAACAAACGTTTAAACTTGGTGGCCATCTTTAGCTCTTATTCAAACATTTCTAAAGCAAATCAAATACATTTTGTAAATATATTTAATGACTGCTCTAATGACAGTATCGCAAAATAGCCAGTATTCTTTTAAAATTTTCTCTATCGCCCTCGAATGGCTGTTGCTGGCTTTTATATTCCGTTGCTAGGAACCATTTCTTCGGTTACTGTAATAACTTGTTTGGTCTTCGTAATAACAGGGGTTTCTTTGACAAAGACAAGTTTTTGTTTTGTTTTTCAAAATCTAAGAAAATTCGTTAACAGAATTCAATTCAATTCTAATTCAAATTCAAAATATTGTCAAAGAAATAGTTAAATTTTTTTTTATAATTTCAACGCTAAAACCTTAATTATAAATAGAATCGTTGTAGAAAACTGCTGGCCTCATTTAAACACTTTTATGTTATTATCCAGTCCTTCATCCAGTCTTTACATTAACAAATATATGAGATTGTAAAGGACAAGACAGCCCAGCTGGTATTATTTTGCAAAAAACAAAATTTCGTCTACAATATATTGACTGTCACTGTAACATATCGTTTCCAAATTTTTATTCTCTGTTGCTTATTATGTTGCCAATTGAAGCTGTTGTTATTATTGTTGTTAATTTTTGTGAATGAACACTTAATACATCACTTCAGCGCAACATAAGGATAAAGGATTTTCGTTGATCACGTTTGAGAGCAGGAAAATTATTATTCTTTATTGTGCTTTGCTATTGTTACTGCTGCCGTCTTATATTTAAGGTTTTTTCTTGTTTTGTGTACGAAATTAAATTGACGAAATTTCCTTAATATATATTAGAACGTGGCAGACGTACACCGACACATACACAGACGAATGGCAATTTTTTGTAGGTCATAAAATACATAAACATCAGAGAAGTGTTAAGCGATTTTTTTTAGGAAATATTGAACATTATTTGGGTTTCGGTTTTTCTTTTCTTTTGTTGATGGCATGAGAAGCTGGCAAGTGATATTTTAGCAAAGAAACAGTGGTTTCGAGTGAGCGAAATATGAAGGAATGCAAATGAAGGTAAAGGACTTTCCCAAAGCGGCTTCCCCAGCGTCGATTTCATCAGAACGTTTTAATATTCCATGTGTGGTTCATTCAACACTTGTTGTTTGTGCGCGAGTTCACAGCTTCATATAGAAAGTCAGAACACTGTGTAGGCATTTGAATTTGAAATTTATGTAGTTACAACAAAACATATGTTTTCGATAATCGAAAAAACTACAAAAACAAAAACAAAACTCTGGCAAATCGTGGCGGTGTCAGAAAATGCAGAAATGCGTTTTGCGTTCTTCAAGCTGTAGGCGATTAAAAACTTTGAGTTTTTCAGAAAATTTACGGCTGGCGTAGTCGCAGTCGAAGATGTTTAAAGTATTTTTTGGTAGTCTGAAAAAAAGCCGTCAGTAAATATATTTTAATTGATCAAATGAAGGAACTGTGTTGTGAAAATTTTAAAAACTGTTAAAAATGACAGCAAATAAAACATTAAAAACATATTTTTTTTTAAATCCAAACTCTAATTAAATTTTTTTTATTTTTATATCGAGTTCTGCCAATCTAACATTGAATAACGTTTTCCGGTTCTTTTCTTTTCTTTTCTCTTCTCTTCATTTCGTTTTAGTTTTTTCTTGTACAGTCTTAAATTTGCACCTGCTTCGACTATATATTTCAATTTGAATAAGTGATGGCTTAAGGACGTTATATAGTTCTGACTGGATCTTGAATTGCTATTCGAAAAGATTGAATTTTTTGCTGATTTTAATTTAGTTTAATTTTTGTGTAAAGTTACCTGCGAACTCATGAATGGCATCACAACTGTGTCCAGTTACGGAAACTTCAAGGTTATGCGATACACATGACATTTATCCAAACTAGAGGAGCTGTTTGGAGCTGCTTCTGCAATTAATGTCAGTCATATAATGGGTCCGCTTCCGTTTGCTTCACATTCAGACTGTTTTTTTTTTTTCCCAATTTACACTTATTGTCGGGCCATACCTTCATCCACCCTATAGCATTGCGAAGCTCTTCTACAATTTTGCTCCACTCATTTCTTTACATCTAATTTCTGCCTGCCACATTTCACACAAACCTCTGCACAATTGTTTAAATTTTTTTATCAACTCCATCCGCTCTCAATTTGCGTTGTGGTCGTGATTTTTATTCTGCGAAATTACACCCATTAGTTACGATTTATGTGGATTCATTTTATGTTAATATTTATTTATTTTTTTCAAAGTTAATTTTGTTCATTGATAACGATTTTCCAGCCCACTGTTAATTACACATCTTGTGTTAAAATATTATATTTCTGGTGTTTCCTTCATTCTGTATAGACTTGTCTTCTTATTTTTTTTTTTAGAACTTGCAACATATTTTTCTTTTTATATGACAATAAAACCTGTGTACTTTTGTTTTTGTTGGCAACATATTTTTACGCCAGTTTTTTTCTTCTCTGTGTTAAATTTATGGCATTTTAGCAGCCCTTGTTGTCGCCGTTTTGTTAAGCTGGAAAAGTGGATGGCAAGTGGATGTCTATTGTATAAAACACATCTTTCGTTGTATGTGTGTGTATGAGTGTGTATGTGTGTGTGTTTAAGTAGATATAAGTCCATTTATTCACACTTACGAATTTTAAAACCAAAATTTATTGGAACTTAAGTTTGTTTAAGGTGTTATTGAAAATCTTGTTGAAGAAAAAGTACAGAAATTTAATGTTTGATGTAATGAAATGTTTATTAAATAGTTGTTTGTTCAATAATTTTTTATTAAATAATTGTTTATTAATCAATTGTTATTTAAAAAAGATAATTTTGGAAAGTTTGTTTTTAAGCCATAAAACTTGCAAATTGAATATTTTAGTAAGAATTTGGCAAATAAATCTTTTATACTTTCTGGGTGTCATAGAATCCAAATTAGTTTTGCTAATTATCGGTTTTAAGAAAAAAACATATATAAAGGTTTAGGTTACTGTCATATTAAATCAATATTCGAATCAGCTGTTTCACGTTTTCGCTTTTCTGTTATTATTGTTGGAAACAAAATTGGCAAATTGCCTTAAAATATGATGAAAAAGTTGTGTTTTTAATAAAAAAAAAATATAAAAAAGTTATAATAAAAAAGGAAACATTATTAATTACCAAGTATATCGATACTTTGATAGAGAAAGGCCCTAAGTAACGTTCGCCTAACATTTCAGGAGAGCGAAAAAACTTAATAAAAATTAAAGTTTTGTAGTCGCGAAACCTTTTTGCAACTGCTTATATTTTTCTTATGTTTAGTCGGATTACGTCAATTTTTTTGCCAATGATGTGCTGGAAGATCATCTTTCGAAATTTACAAAAAACTCGATGTGAAAAATAAGAGTTAGGGTCTTTCTATATTAAGGTAACGATATGTAGGTTCAACTGAAATCTTCAAACATATGTACAGAAACTTGTCAGCAAACAAATTTGACATAATCGGAAATTAGAAATCGCGTTTTACTTTTTCCAGGCATTCACAGCGAATGACAGTTCAGAGTGGATTTTAAAGTAGTAAAAGTATTGCTGCACTGTTTTCTTTTCTTTTGATACAATTTCAGGCAAAACTATAGACTCGTTGCGGTGTCTTCCCTGGAACATGTGCAGTTATTTAAATACTTGTAACTTATTAATATTATGGGAGTTTATTAAATACAATAAATACGTATATTTATAATTCAACGCTCTTGTGCGTATTTATATATTTTTTAACGCAAACAAAACTTTTTTTATTTATTTTTTATTATATTTTATATTATATTTATTTATATCATGGTTCATTAAACAAGAATAATACCATTTAAATTTTCCGCTAATATAATTATTCAAAACATATTTATTTAAACGGAAATATGAGATAAAATATGCTAAACACAAATTATACACAATATTTCTTTTTTCATATTTTACGCTGAGAAAAAAGATTTATTAATTAATAAGATTTGTGGTAAAAATTTATAAAATTAATTAAAAGCGTTGGCTTTTAAATGTTTAGCAATTATGGACTACAAATTAAATAATCAAATTAATTGTTCAAATTAATTAGCTGCAACAAAAGAGAAACAAAGAGAGAGAAGATGAGAGAAAAAGGAACTGCTTAAAACTTTTTGTAAATAAATGGAAGCTGAAAATGCTGGTACAATTATACGGCCAAGTTTCAGATTCTTCAGTCTTCGAACAAATTTTTATGAAATATGTTGAAATTATATTAATATTAATGTTATTGCTGCTTTAGTTTTTCATGTCAATTTGTTATGCACTCATGTTAAATTTACATATTTGGAAACAAATAATAATTTTTAACAATTCAAGTACTTTTGTGTACTTAATGCCATTCCTTACACATAAATTTTATGTAAGTTCTTTGATACACTTTTTTTTATTTACAAAAATCAAACCTCTCGGGGACTCCTATATTCGTATGTGACCACAATTCTACTCAAAACTTATGCCACTTGCATGTATCAAAAGTTTATGAACGCGACAGTTACGTGACACACAGTTTCGCATAAAAAAATCATTTAGGAAACTCATGTCACATCTATGGGATATATTTTTCTTGTTTGTCAGCTTTTTCTCTTTTTTTTTTTAATATAAAATGAATTTCTTACTCAAAAGTTTGTTCCTCAGCTCTTTTTGGCCATGACGCAGTTTTCGCAGCCAGTTTGGGCTTTTTAGGTTTTAGTTCGGCAAAAACTATACAAGTAAATATTTTTCAAACGAAATAATTATATTTTGCTCTTCTAAAGTAGAAGTTTTGTACAAGGAAAATATCCTTGTGGTGAAAATATTCGCTGAGCCAATGAATGTTTCGTTCCATTAAGTTAAAGAAAACAATTTGCAGCTGGAGCTGATTTGTCATTCGGACAAAAATTTCGCTACAACAGCGAATTATTTAACTGAAAATGTTTGCAGAATACATTTTATTGATTATAGAGTGTTTTTCCATTAAACCTTTTTGCTGCCGGCAGGATCTAGTAAATGAATACCAACCATTTTAATGAAAATTTGCCACCTAAATGTTGTTTCTCTGGCATGTTTTGCATTTACGTGTAGCACAACAGAACCGGAAGTTAAACAGCACAACAAAAATTATCAACAAATGTACTACATTGAACATGTTTTATTTCCTGAATAACCCTTAACAAATCTATTGTTTAATGAACTCCTTCTGCTCATCTGCTCATAATCCCCCCGACACCTGAATCACTTCCGCTGTCAGCTTGACAATGATTTTAATGTTTAATATAATTTTAGTGTGTTTCTTTGCCGATTTGATTTTTATACTTAAAGCTAAAGTTGAAAACATTGACGGCATCAGGATTTCTGTACAAGAAAACAAGTGACTAAAGTACACATTTTGCAGCATGTCACAACTGACATCGTGACAAAACTTTTAAGCAGCAGAGTACGCAAGAAGCTCTCAACGGAGACACACTAATGCCATACTGCATACACTGAAAAAACGAGTTATTTAAAACATTACAACGTATGAAGTTAAGAATAATTTTTGCGGGACTTTGGTATTTTTTTTTTTTTGGAATATTTCTAAACTAAGACACCCGTGTTGACGTAAATGGCACAATGTGCGATGACTTTTCTGACGCCACATCGGCACACATTTGATATCCTGGCATAATTAGTTCTTAGGTGGTCTCATTGTCGTTACAAGTTGTGGTTAAAGCTCAAATGCCACAACCAAAGGTACAATGCGGTCACACTATCGCTTTTAATTGGACAAATTACTTTGTGTTACCACACCTATTGAATTGTCAAGAAATTTGCTAAGAAAGACCTTCTTCTGAATACCGAATTAATGTTTGCCAAAAATTTCATAAAATTTATCAATTTGAAATAAAAAATTAATTATATATTATTAAAACTTAACGCACAGCACGTTCTGTTGTGTAGTTGTTAACCGGTAAAAAGATGTTTCTAAGCCAGGGATGACAAAATCAGTATAACGGCAATGTTGTGGTAAAAGTGGCTTAATTTCTTTTGATCAGCTCTGCAAATGTTTGAATATATGTAGATGAGAAATGTATTTTTGCTATAATTAAGCTGGAAAAAGCAGCATTTTCGGAGCCAATTGCGGCAGTTTAAAAATTAATTTTGCCATGCCACATATCGGTACTAATTGGCAATAGTACATTGCGCCCATAGTGGGAACTTAGTTTTAATGAAAAAAAAAAAAACGTTGACAAATATTCAAAATTAAACAAGAGTGGCAAAATAGAATGAGGACGAAATTTATTTTTGAATCAATAACTTAATTACTGATCCACAGCCTGAAATACCTGTTGTTTAAATAAAGTTTAGCTAAAGCTAGAAAATTTCATTACATTTTTTTAAATTTATCTTAATAACATATTTATTTAAATAAATGCCAAAACTAAATGGCTTTAAAATGTTTAAAGTATTTGTATTTAATGAATATTAATAGACTGTTTAGCAGTTGGTAGCGGTTTGAACTATATACGTTTATATAGTACAAGCCTGTTATATTTACAACGCTTTTTACCACACAGGACTAATGGCTGTTTTATGTATTGTAAATAATTAAATCTTTTATCACATTGAAAATCTCCTTGAGCTCTCCACTTTCGGCTGCAAGATTTTTCTTCCATAATGAGCTGTTACTGTTTCTTCGTGGCCTTATAATACAAAACTAAACCAGAAAATTTTGATGGCGAGCCCTTCTGGTGAATTTAACACAAGTGCTTACTACAGCTTGTTGTGAAGTCTAGTATATTTTTCTGTTGCATTAACAAGAGTGAAAACCACTAGTGTTTTTATGCTGAAACGCTTGATTTTTCTTGTATATTTTGGTAAAAAAGTCCAGCTTTTTTTGTTGCTGTGGTGTTATACTCACTAGTACTTTAACTACAGCCCTTTCATTAACAACGTCTTTCAATATATGTATTTAATAGTCAGGGTGAAAGCCATTATTTTATTGTTATGCAGCCTCAACTTAATATGCAATAATCTGTATGCAGTTCTTAATAGTTTTTCCAACTTTTTCAATGATTTATGAATAAATTTTCTACCTTAATGTTTTAATTTGTTGACTTCGGTTTCGTGTGTATGAGGCAAATATGATGGTATAGTTTTTCTCCATTAAAATTACAAATCTATTAAGAAAATCTTGCCATTAAAAGCATTTAAATCTATTCACATCCAATACAAATGTGTGTGTGTGTATGTGTGTGTGTGCATGTGTATGTGTTCATGAACTTAAGAACTTTCTGGCTTTTACGGTGTTGTATGCTAATAAAAAGCTTATGATAATCAAAGAGCATATAAGAATTAAAACAAACAGCCACATAAATACTCTTGTATAAATACTTTTATACCAGCTCATTGCCAATATAACGTGATTGGTATTCCCGTAAATGCCGCAATTTTATATGTAAATTTTAAACTTCATGCTGCCAAAGTATTTAACCATTTATATGGAAATTTCTCTATAAAGCTATAAAACTCTAGGAACGACGAGAACAAAAGTGATGGAGTTTGTAGGTCAGGGTCGAATGCGTGAAAATGTACAGCCATTATTTTTTTTTCTTTCGTTTTTTTTTTTTTTTGCGCTATAAAAGAATTCAACATATTTTAGTGAATTATGTATGCAGATTTGTTGCAACCATAAATGAAATTTTTAAAAAAAAAGCACCATAAATATTAAAGAACAATTTACTTATTTGCTGGGTATTAGTTATGAGCTTTAGATTAGAAACATTAAAAAAAGAAAAAAATGGGGAAATTGTAATGTGTTGTTTAGAATGTATTTTTGTTGCCAACAATTTGCTGCTTTACATATTTATTTATTTGAACATTTCCTTTGTATTAATTTTTTTCGTAACATTGATGATAAATCATACGTGTAAGAGCTCATAAAATGTTTATAGAAAACCCTACTTAAGTATTTAACGAATTACGGCAAAAAGCAACTTTTCACCAACAAAAGAAAGAAATGAAAGGAATGGAAAGGAAAGTAGGTTGAAATAAAGCTTTTCATTTGCAATAAAATGCCTTCAGCATTTAACACACACACACACATGGGCGCTCACAAAAGCCAGGAGAGCCCAACAAATGTTTAAGGATAAAAGTACCACTCATCTTTTATGCAAATATTTATTTATTTACATACATTTTCGTTAAAAATTTTCCTTTCTTTTGCTGCGGTGGTGTTGATGCTTTTGCTTTAAGGCTGAATGACTTTACATGACTGTCAGCTTTTGGAAGCGCAAAATAAATATGCTCTGGCTGGTCTATACATGTGTATGCATGTGTGCGTGTGTGTTTGTAGAGCCCTGTTCATTATAGCAGATTGTAGCAGCGTTAAGGCTGACATGTTCAAATGTATCGTATGATGATGAGTGTGTGTTTATATTAAAAATAATGTTCTTTTTATGCCCGCGTAATTTGCTTCAATGAGTAGCTGCTGTAATTGTTATTATATTTAATGTACGAGTGCGTATGGAAATCTTTAACTAGTCGAGTCTTTGGCAGTCGCGTTGTCAATTTGGCTGGTGTGGAAAATGCTGTTGAAGTTCATCATGTTGATGAGGTCGTTATTTTTATTATATTTTTGTATAGCAGTTGGCTTGATATTTGGCTTAAATAATAACTTGTACTTATTTTAAAGGCTTATCACTTAATTTAACACATCGTTCCTTGCTGGCTTTTCTTTTATATGTAAATTTATTTTTTCAAACAGATTAAAACATATTGCTGGGGTAACAAATATATTCAGCATATGTATGTATGTACCTAAAGACGCCTTCAAGTTGGCGAACGTTATAAATCTTGTGGTTTAAAGTTAAAAATAAGTAAGAAATTGTTATATTTTTAATTTAAGTTGAAGTTCATACAAAACGCTGTAGTGCAAATGAAGCTGTTAATACAAAAATTCCAAAATTCCCCCATACCTCTTTTTAATTCAAGCTGGCAATCATGACGTTTGGGAGTTATAATTAATTTCTTATTTGAAATTTTTTACTTATGTTTTAATTTTTGAAATGTAATAAATCAAAGATGAATTTTTTAAACTGGCCTGAAATTTACTTTATTCGAAAGATACTCTTCTGGCATTATAATTCAAATAAGACTTCTGGCATGTGACCGCTAAGGCTGGCTCGGACGCAGTGTAATCTGGAGGTACATTTGACTCCATGATGGATCGTTTCGGGCTCATCGGGGTAGACTAGCGACTTCACACATGTCCCCCGAAAATAGCTTAGCGGCGTTAAGTCGCACGATTTTGTAGGCCGATTTACGGGTCCTAGACGTAAAATTGTAATAACTTGCAATTATTTAGGGAATTTTAATTCAATACACATTTGAAAGAACTGAAAAGTGTGTATTTTATTGAAAATGCCTGTTCAAGTCACCAGGACATACGGCTGCTGTACCTTAACAACATAACCCTTAAGTATATAATATTTTTAATTTAGTGCTTCTTTACAAAAAATCAAGAAGGTTTCATAAAAAAAAATCGTGGGCGTGGCAATTAGTGTCACCGCCATCTAAAAGAGTTTTTGCAAGAATATTCTGCTGATCGCTAAGTCTTCATAATAGTGTATTTACACCAAGGCGGAATCTAGTTCACACGAAATTTCTAGCCATATCCAGAACATTTTGACAATATTTCGCACTACAAATTGAGATCAACGGCGTGAGTAGATTTTGGCAAAATACATCACTGCACAAAACCAACATGACAGCTTTTCAGACAACAGATTGAAAGTGCTGAACTATCAATTTGTTCAAAAAAGTAGTTTTTAACAGTAAAATTTAGCCTAAACTAAACTTTAAAAAACATTTTTAATAATTTCTCACACACTCACACTTTGTTTTGTTTTAATCCAACGATACAGGGCACCTAATGAAAGACACTTTAGCTGTCTGTATGTATTACAGGAAATGCGATCTTAAAAACGCTTTGCATTTTTTGTCGCCCTTTGAAACAGAAATTCTCAATGAAACTTTTTCAAAATTGCACTTTTACAGGCATAAAAATAAATTGCTGAAAACTTATATATTTTGGAAAATGCAAATGTTAAATGGTCTAATAATTTAACTAATTTGCGCAATTTATTTTAAAAGGCTTAAACTTTTAAATCGCCACAATTCCCTTTAAATGTCTGCCTGCGAAAAAATAATGCCACAATCACATGTTCTGCTCATTATTTTATAACCAATTCACATTCTCGAATAATATTTATGGTGAACGCTCATTAACATTCCGCCATACGTTCGATTCGAGTGTACGAGTGTGTGTGGCGTATTAATTCCCTTTTCCCAGGAGGCAATTAATTTATAACACTTTTATAGGCCACTTGATATTTGAATATTCAACACCAACACGTCTACGGCAACAAACTTGTAAATTATTATGATACAATGTGTGATAAATGAATTTTAATTGCGGCACAATGCAAATACGGAAGCCAAGAATTTATCGCAAATATTAATAGTTTTTTGATAAATTTATAAATTTTATCTTGAAAATAATTAAAAAATAATATATACAATTTTTTCTGTTTCGTTCTCGTGTTTTAGTATTAGATCTAGAAGCAAAGTTTTAAGTTTTATTTTCTCTCTTCACTTCCCAAGTTTCTTATCGTCTTCTGATGTTAGAAGAAAAACCTTTTATTTTATGCGGAATTCAGAAATAGATGATTTTTTCCCAACCCTTTGATCTTTAGTTGCATCACTATTTTAAGTGCCAGTCAACTACAGCAAAACTCATTAATGCCAGCGATAGATAAACTTGACAAAATTGAGTCCACAAATAGTTTTTCTCGCTCAAAATACTGGCAAATGCTGACGTTCGTTAACGAGGCACGAGCAATAACTTTAACAATTTCGAATTTCTATAGATATATACTCTTATATATATATATATTCAATTCAGTTCAATTTCATTCTTTCAATTGATGATATTTAAGAGTTTAAGGATATTTCCTTGTTCTACTTAAATATAAATTTTTATTTTCTATTATAAGTACATAATTTTTTAATATATTATATAAAAATTGAGGGCGAAAATTTAAAAAAAATCTTTGTAAAATTATATATAAATATATACAGATATTCAGGTCTGCCGGTAAAGCTGCGGTAATGCGTAATTAAAATACTTTTCGTTTAATTGCATCAGTGAATCAATTAAGCGAGCATAAGGAGTAAATAATTTTCACCTAAATTCCTTCAACAACCCTTCTCTAGGGACAAATCAATTAAACGAAACTTATTGTATTCGAAAATAATTATGAAAACGTTACATTAGCGAAATTAATTTTTCCCATATATCCCAGTAACTTTCAATATTCAAAGAAGAATTTTCTTATAAGTTTTCTATATAACAAATTTTCCTCTTGCATGTCTGCAAGAGTTTTCTCTGCATGCGACAAGTTTTCTATATAAAAAATGTTCCTCTTGCATGACTGTTTCAAATCAAATGGAAGTGAAATTTGCTATATACGAAGTACTTTGATTAACTTAATTCGAATTGCGACAACTTTTATTGCCATAAAATTGAGATGTTTGCAAAAAAACACAAATTATTAAATCGTTGTTGTCGTTCTGGCCAGGTAATTTTAAGCTTAACCGCTATTTCTTTAAATGACTTAAATTAATTTCTTCACCATTTCCAACGTACGCCGAACTCATATTACAATATTAACGCATTTTAATGCCATTAAGCGCGATTCGTGCTAGAAATTCGTGCGGCCCAACACCCATCCATACAAACTTTAATTTCATTAATTTCATTTAGCAAATGTAAAACTGTGGTTTTTTATATTCCATCAGCAAACATTTTCCGTCGAAAAAACGAAATAAATTTTTCAAGGCATTAAAAATGTTGTTCTACCAAAATAAAAATATGTTCACTTTGTATGAATATATTTAACTCACAGCAGTTTGTTGGTGCAGAAGGAATATTACGCTAAAATTATAAAAATTTAATTCAATTTTCATATCGAGCAGAATTTATAAGCAAACAGAGAATGCTATCGAGTCAGTCATAAAAACAAGGAAAACGAAATTGCAATAAAAGAGGCAATTTATGGGCCTGTGGGAAAAGAGAACTGATATGTTAATGTAACGTACAAAATTTTGTACGTACATACATACATATATAGACATTTATTAGGCTGTAAATATGTGAATACGTGTGATCAGAAAATTTTGTTAAGGTAGGGCAGCAGGAATGCTTTAAAAACGTTTTGTTGCCAGTAATTTATACGAAAATTATCCTTCAAACAGTATGTGGAGGGACAGAGAGTGAGAGAGAGCATCCTAAAAGGCCTGCAACGATTTCAAATGTTGTTGCTCGTATTATAAACATTAAACAAAATACATTCAAATTTGTGGTTTGTTTAAATCGGCAACAGGTTTTAGGGGCCAGACAATATACGATTCAAAAATAATTTTTTTCTGTAGGCATCGAACCTACAACCTCTAGACACTACCACAAATTATTTGGCTCAATAGCAGATCTTTATGTTCTATTCATTCTGGCCATTGCCCTATTAACTGACCGTGAAGAAAGTTTTATTATTTACATCTATAAATTGACTTTATTTTCTTTTTTTTTTTGGCTTAAATATAGAAAAAGCGTATCTTGATTGGTTTGTTTTTATAGTTAAAAAAAATTTCGTTTTCAACAGTTTCAACTGAAAATAACTTTTACAAAATACTATACAATTGTACTTTTCAAAAACGAAACGTAAAATGGAACACCAACGGCCTATTTAGTACTATTTAGGCAATTAATTGGCAATTTGGAGCTCTTGCTGATGTTGAATTATGAAAATTTCACAAAGTTTCGAATTTTTGCGATTTCTGGGCAACAGTTGAGAAAATCAAAAAAATGAGGCAACCGTGTACATGTACATGCACAGCTTTTAAAAATTATCAGAGGTATATTATCAGTTCCACAATAATCAGCAAATGTGGAAAGCATATTTTTAAAATATAATTTAATTAATTAATAAATAATCCGTGCAAGAGATTTACCGAATTTATAATATATATATATATATATATATTTATATCAAGTAATTTGTTACGAAAATTGTAATTAATTAATAAATAACAATAAATAATTACTAGTTTATACAAATTCAATACTGAATGGTTTTTTTGTTATTTTATAGTACAAATGAATCTTTATGAACCTAATAAATCTATACAATCAAAATAGTACAATTCTTAGTACCATATAGTATAGAAAATTTTCAATACCATCCCTGCTTTCAACAGTTGAAAAAAATAAATTAAAAGAAATTTATTTCCTGCCTTCAGCTAAAAATCCATAAGTACAGGAGCAATTATTATTAATTTTTTTAATCAAATTTTTTTAAGTTTAATCAGAAATAATAATTTTTATATTAAGCATCGAAAGGAAAAGTTTTTTAGACCCAAAAATATATATGTTTTAATACTACTGGCAATTTAAATAAATGTTAAGTTCTTGTATTATTTGATAATTTGCTTAATGTTGTTGAGAAATAAAAAAGTGCCGGCGAGATTTAAGATTTATAATAATTTTCAATCCAGTAAATTATAAGTAAATAAATATATAAATAAATATAAAAAAGGGACAACAAATTAAGGAGAATTTAGAATATACAATTCTGGTCAACTTAAAGGTACATGTTATCTAAAAACAACAACAAATATACTGCAGGCTATTTGGTCATTGTTCTTGTTGTTGTTATGGCCTTTACTTTTGTTTCGAAAAGCTTTTTAAACACATATAAAGATAATTCTTATAGACGGGCCCTTTTCAAAAATACTGCCCTTTTTTTTCTTTTATTTTTTATTTTAAACAGAAAAAGACCCACGAAAGTATTTCTACATTTTAAATATTTTCAACCAAATGGTTATAGATGTATGTACGTCTGTATCTGTATGTATGTGTGTCCATATGTATGTGAAAATGGTTGTTATTGTTGTTTATAAATAATTTAGGTGTGAAGATTATATGCCGCGATATGGCTAAATTGTTGACAGCTTAATTTGTATTGCATGGCAGGAAGTCCAGAGAAAAAAGAAGGTAGACTACCAGCTTATGCAGAAGCACAGGTACTGGTACACACACACACACACACACACACACACACACACACACACACATACACTAAAACACAAGCCAACTTATGAACTCGTATGTGTAAGCGTTGGCGCACAACTTCCTTGCACCATCGTACCAGCAATTGTTAAACATAAATTGTACAAATAACGTTGTGTGTGGAAGGAAGGAAGTCTGGCATGCCAAGTCACACGTTAATGGAGATTAAATTTAGTTAAGCAATTAAAGACTGCTACAGCAATATTTAAATATCAAATATGTTATATGGCGCAGATATAATCTATACGGGTCGAACTGCATACGGTCTATAGTCTATATGGAACCATATGCTGGGAACACAACAGCGACGAACGACGAATTTCGCTCAGCGTGACGACGTCAATGGGAAATAAATTCCTCGTTTGAGGCACAACAACTTTATTAATTCCTTAAGGATGGTGGACGTCGAGCCAAATAATAGTCGTCTATGTCGATTTCTTCAGAACTTCTAATTGTTGTAATTGAAATAAAACCAAAAACGCATGCCAATTAATAATAAGAGAATCATATAAAAAAAAATTAGTTTAGATTAAAATAATTAGTTAAAAAGAGGGTAGAACAAACAAACCATGACTAAGAAACAAAATCAACACAAGTAAAACTCTACGAGTTATAGAGTTCATCTGTAGGTTTCTTGTTCGAGTTACGGAAAACTTTGAGTTACAGAAGTTTGAGTTACGAAAGGAAAATTCTATGTGATTTTTTCTGTTAATGCTGCTGCCAACCAAATTAGATACTTCTAGTTTGAGAAGTTCAAGTTATAGAAGTTTGACTGTAATTATTTGCCGTGTTGGTGAATGTATTTTGAGAACGTCCTTATAAATTTCTTACTACATGGAATAATATTCGTCTTCTTTTTATATAAAAAAAAATAGTCAACTGATACGGGTTTTCTTCGTGTTTGGCCGGTGAAAAAAACTAAAAATTTCAACTTTCGCCCAGTTTGATGAATTTGGGGCAATGCCACGACTGTGTTTATTATTAATGCTATTTTTGGCGACGAGTAATCGCGACCAAAAATTCGTCAATCACCACAGATGTGTTGCCAGCAATACAGTCATCTAAATAGTGAATGCCAAACTGAACAGCTTTGAACTCTTGTCACTTGAATTCTGTATTTCTAATAATGATTCTAGCCGCTGCGCAAAATGCAACCGCCTTAATGACAGAGTGTACAGTGATGCCGTACTTGCAGAGATATCGTACTTTTTATCTAAATGGCTGAACTGTTGAACTATATAAACCTCTTTTTCACAAAGAGGAAATATCCATATAAAAATTCTTATTCATAAAACATGAATCGAAAATTTAATCTAGTCGGAAATTTCTATTTTAAGAAACAAAAAGCAAGTTTTAATCGCAACAAATTGCAGATGACAATTCGGCTGGTGGTTTAACGCAGCTGGCTGGCTGGGAGAAACGGCATGTATGACCGTTATTGACTGACTGTTTGACACAGCGGGTATAACTGCGCCCCGAAAGTCTTTAGTTTACAAGACTTTACCGACTGATAACAGAAAAGGTGCATATTTTATTCAACTCATTATAAGAAATAAACATTTTCTCGTGGGTTTCAAAGTCTTTGGTGTAACAAATGCAGCATAAAAGGTCCTTTTATTATTTCAATAAAATTTATATTGTTCGAGTATACGTTTAATCAGCTCACAATTACATAAAATTCGATCCACTAGACTAATTTTCCGTAGCTTATCCTTGATTAGGTAACAAGTAATTATTTTGTTTGTTTGTTCGTTTTAACGAATTAAATTTCTCTTTCGTTCTTTTGAGTTTTTAATCCCTATAAAATAGTGAAAAGATAAACAGTTTCTTTTCCTTCATAAATAAATAATTTAAATGAATGTAATTACATTAGTTTAATTTCAGTTGCATGCATCATCATGTCTCGTTTGGTTTCTCAACCGGTCTACTAACACAGCAAACTGCCTGGCATGAGACCGAATCAAGAGCACGCTACAAAAGAGAGCAGCCGGGAATGAAAAGTATGACTTACTTCGATATACAAAAGAAACTTTTGCCAACTTTCGTGGCAGCTGATTTATATAGTTTGTGCTTAACGCCCAATAACCTGCCAAAGTTCTTAAGTCTTGCCAACATTTTTGTGCTGCAACGAAGTTACAGGTTGTTCTTCTGCTATTCACTCATGCAGATATCGTTTAACATGTCTACTCTTCCACATGACATGTCGTGCTTTGATGCAAAATCTAAAGAACATTTTTTTATGCAATAAGTGAAAACAAAAACTTTAATTAAATTAATGACATGCATATTTAATGGAATGCGAAATGTTAAACATAAACTTGTGTTTACTGCAATTTAAAGAAGAACTTTCAGTGAAATTATTTTTGAAATTAAAAGAAAAATTCATGTTTTATGCAAAATTAAACAATTTGTTTATTTAAGTATCGAATATTTGGGCCGCCGAGCCCAAACCTTAAGGTTTACCTTAAGTTTTATTGCTTATTCCTTTTTTGCCGGCGCCCGAAATTATCACTTTAACACATACACGCCCCATAAATTATTCGTCACCAAACAACAAGCAACACCTCAGTAATTGTTCATGGAAGGCAGCCACACAGCACAAAACCGAAAACTTTCTAAATAACCATCCTTTTAAAAGGAAAGCATTTATGAAATTTATTAAATTGGCCTAAAGGCACTAATTTTTTCTCCTGCCTGCTTTTTGCATCAGCAATACTCGAACATATTCACACATTTGCCACACAACAAACACACACAGCCACCTTAAGGAAAGTTTACGAAAACTTTTTTTATTAAAACAGTTTTGTCAAGATTTGCTGCAAAAAAAAAAAGAAAAAAGAAAGACAAAAACAAAAAGAAGCAAAAAGTAAGTAAAACCCTCATAAATTTATGACACTTATACAGGGAATAAACACACTTACACACACACACACACACACACACACACACACACACACACACACACACACACAATACACCATTTAAGGTCTTAAAACATGGCAAAGGAATACCAAAAATACTGCATTATAAGACCACAAAATATGTTTTACTTACACATACACTTTGCACACACATATTCTCAACATTCTGAAAACAATAGTGCGGGTCTGCCTGTGGACTTGCTGTATGTTGTTGGCCCAAACATTTGCGAAGGTTGGTATGTCGATGCGTTTGGAAAGTTTTGTTTATTATTTAGGGCTAACTAAGTCAGAAAAATTGTTATCAATACGTTTGTGCGAGGATAACTCGAAAAATTATGAGAAAATAGCGACAAGCAGCGGTTGCTCCTAGAATAGGAACCAGCTGGGTTTTAATATTGGTAGGACTATGGCCTGTGAAGTGAGATCCTTGAGATTGTTTATTTTGGATGACGATGAATTATCTTAATATATTTTGCCACGATAGAAGGATGTATGAGAGTTATGTGTAAAACAAAATATCGGCCAAATGGTCTCTGCAGCTTCGAAGGCATACCTCTACCTGATGGTCCATATATTCAAATGGCCTGACACGTAATTGAGGTTCAGTGTCGTTAATATGCCGAATTATCTCATACTTTAGCTCCTGAATTGTTAAATATCCTTAAACAAAAAAGTTCAACGCTGGCAAATCACATGATCCTGGCGGCCAATTAACATCGTCACAACATGAGATTACACGAAATGCACGAAATGCATTTTGATTTGATTGTCCATTTTCGGCTTCAACAATCTTAAAGCGCTGCTCCATTGTGTACCTCCTGTCCCTGGTTGAATTTGTCAAGCACCGAAACAAAGAAATGTGAAATTAAGTTGGGAAAAGTATTTGAGGTTAAGGTGTGACTCACATTATTATGGTTGGACCACCCTGTACTTAACAAATTAAAACACATGTTTTCCGAGAAAGTATGAGTGCTGTTTGATACTTTTTAATATCATTCGGTCCTGGTGTATTTCAAGCTGCGGCACTCTAATTATTTCAAAAATTAATGTTGGCTGATTGGCTATGCAAATATTTCCTGGCAACTGAGCGAGCAAACTGGGCTTACCAAAAATCGAGTCACGTCACGTCATTGCTTGCGCACTTATTTTGAAAGCATTTTTTGTTTGCGCTTCAAATACGTCTTAGTTTTCTAATACCCGTTAAATTATTTGTTAACTTTTATCTTGTGTGGAGTAATTAGTCAAAGGCCTGTGTTTGTCAGATGTTTGATAAAGCATTTGATGTCTTCAGATTGCCATGTTTCGAACTGCTGATCTTTGAGGATGCTTTTACTTTAATTTCTTAAATTTCAAAAACCTCCCACGTATATATTTCGTATTTGGTTTTTTTTTCCTATTCATAAATTCTTTTCGGCTGTGTGTACATTGTATTACTTTGTTTAATATCCTGCCTCATTTGAAATTATACCCAGCGGTCTTAAGAAATGAGCCCCACTTAACTTTTCGTCCTTAAATAATACATTCCATTCATACCTTAATACTTTGTCTTTACACTTAAGAAAATAAATACATTAAGTTGTTTTTCTCTTGAGGTTTTTTTTTTTGTGTCTTCGCAAGAAAAGATTTTCATGGTATTTTTTGTTGTTGCTGGAATGACACTGTGTTAAACACTTGCTGCCACCTTAAAACAACTTGATAAGTTGTGTTTATTTTCAACTGTTATCTGAGGCAAGTTGTTTAGATATGAACACCAGTGGATTCGGGAAAAAAGTGGCTGTCTAATGCCTCAGGGGAAATCTTGAAAAATTTCCTGAACTTTTTCCTTATAAAATACATTTGCTATTGTTTAAGCGTAAAGCAGTGAGTTCAGAGAATTTAAAATTTTGTTAGACTTTTTGTTTAATACGGCATTAAAAATTAAGGCGAGTTGATTTAATGATTTTTAAGTGGTTTGTGCGGTTTTCGGGGAACTTAATTAAAATTATTCTCGAGTGAGTTAAAATTAATCGGTTTGAAAGTGTGAAACAGTAAAAAAAAACCATTTAAATAATTTGCTGGCGGCAAATTAATAAAACAACAAAATTATAAAACTGATTGAAACAAGTGTGATTTTTTTTTGGAACATGCCAAGACATTATTTTTAAGCTCATGATGAGGCTTTTGTATGAAAATAAATTAATATAATACTTTCAGTTTTAACACAGACTTTTAGCAAATTTTCCAGCTTTAAATAAAAACCTATTTTTCGGTTTGTTTTTTGTTTTGTATGTGAAAGGGAAGGCATGGGAAGGCATTTTATAACAATGTGTCCCTCCTTCACCATTCTCTTAGGGCTATTGGGAACTGTGCTCTTTGGCGTAAGCATGTGGTTTAGGTGGGGAAGTCAAAAACCTGGGGATGGCAATGCCCAAGACAGCGCAGAGGCAAGTCTGGCAATTTGAAAGCTGTTTCGCAGGCGCCTCATTTAATTTCTTCTTATGTTGCAACACCACATTAACAAATACAGGATTTCAAATCTAAGAAAATACATTTTTTTCTACAACCTTAACAACAAAAAAAATTACTCCGACACCACAATAATACTCTTACATAAGTTATTAACTTCAATTTGTGTGTTTTTTTTTTGTTAGTTCTCACATATATAAAACTAAAAGTATAAAATTTTAGTAAGAAAACTTAAAACATTAACACTAAAATTAAGTATTTTTTTTTTCTTTCAATTCAACAACATTCTAAACTTTAATTTCGGTGAAGGATGTTTCTTCTCTTTGAAAATCCCAGGAGCCAAGTTGTACTTGAAGCAAGAAAAGAACATCACAGAATAATAAGAAATATTTAAACTCTTAACCACAACAGTTTTGTGTTGCCATAGAAGTTGCTTTAGGAATGCACATATGGATTGTAGTCGTGTACTAGAGTAAAGTGTGTTTTATGTTTGTGACAACAGTTTGGGGCTTTTATGACAAAATAGGAAAATGCATTTCGGTTCATTTTCGTAACATGTCACTTTGCTATAGAAGAATATATACGAAGGGACGATTATTTAAAAAGCGGAAGTGATGCATATGAAACGCACTGTTCGAATCTATATATAAATATTTATAATTGTATAACGCAGTGCTTGTTCTTCCAAGCATATAAACTTTTCTAAATGCTTGTAGATCTGTGTGCTGGAATACGAGTTCAGGCTGGAGTGAAAACAAAAGTGAAACATGATTTTATTTTCCTTCCACAATTTGCCAGCAGAGTCGTTTTGATTGTTTTAAATGTGCATATTTTCCTCAAAGTAAAAGTTAATTTTTATATATTAAAATTAAAAAATAAATATAATTTTCCATAAGGATTTGTCAGCCTACGATTCTTCTTGTCAGCCTAAGATTCTTCGCACACACGTACCCGTTCATATGTCTTTGCTGGCTTTTATTTGCTCTTATGATTTTATGCTCTGCATTTCTCTTTAATAGTTTTATAGATTGAGATGAATGTGGTTTTGAGACTTATCAATAGACAGAAGAAACTTATTTGAGACCACAAAAAGTATGAAAAACCCCGTTTGGTGTGTTTAAGACACAAGACTTTTTCTTTAGAAGTTTCTGAACGTTTTTCTGCCAAGTGTCTTTTTTTCATTTTTGGGAATGAAATAGTTCATTAAGATTTAGAAAATACTTAAATTGCAAAACAGAAATAATTTTTAAGCATTTATTTAATTTAATGTCAAGTCTAATGAATTAAATAAGAAAAACTCCTGAGGAAATATTGTTGATTTGCACGGGGCAAAGGCTGATGTAGAAGAGAAATTGGACTGAGCTGCAAATACATTGTTTTTGAACTGTTAAATAAAATATTACTTGTATTAATGAGCAATAACCGAAAGTGTCCAATTTGTGAGCAGACCAATCAACATGAGATCCAAAAGTGTGAAATGAACTCTGAAAAACGTACTAAATGGTTGGGATTGTGGTAATTCCAGGAAACACCATTTAAAAAAAAAACATAAAGGAAAACGCTACATATTCATAAAGATATATTTGATTGGTTTAAAAGATTATGGCTCGTGTATGTAGGAAACATACAAATTTTATTTCTTTTTCGTTACGATTTCTAAGACAAAGAAATAATTCACACGTTTTCTTAAAATGTTTTTTTTTTTTTTGGAATAAAGAATCTGTAGAAATCGTGTTATTTTCAAAAGCGTATAAAAACTTAAAAAAAAAATTGATTTTTAAAAATATGAAATCAGAATTCAATTAATTTTACAAAATTTCTAATTTATATTAAACTAAAATCTAGAGGGGGCGTGATTTTACATTTAATAAGAATTGCAGTTATTGGGAAATACTTAAAATGTAATTAATGAAAGACGCTGATTTGGTAAATTTTAAAATATCTACTTATTGACGAAAGACCGTGCCAGCTGGAAAACTTTGTTGGTTGAGGCCCAGGTTCACCACGGACTGTAGCGCCAAAAGAAGAAGAAGAAGAAGACTTATTGAAAAACAGTTCCTTAACTTTGTTTAAATTAACTTGAATATGAACGCGTTTTATGGCAGTCATAATATCAGGCATTCAAAGCAAGTTCTGAATTGGTTCGCAAACAGCTGAAAGCTTCCAAATGCTATTCAGTAACGAATAAACGACTGCACTTCTTCGGTAACAAAACACTTTGCATTTAATATGGTAAACTTTTTGTTTTCTTGCTCTTCAAAAAGCCCCACCATAGACCAGCAACTGAACAACTTTGAGCAGCAACAATCAGCAGCATTTTTCAAGTACCTGCTTTCAATTGCGATAATTTTTCAGTTCACTCACACTCTTTCGTGCTGCCAGTTATTCGCCAAACAATTCCAACAATTGCTGTAAACTTTGTTCTTTATTGTCCTGATGTCCCTTTTGTCTAGTTGCTGAAATGCAGCGTACGAGCATGAACCAGCACCTGCTCTGCTGTTTAGAGAAATATTTGAAAAATGTTTCCTCAAATGTCTTTATATATGGCCACTATGAGGCAAGCAGCTTAACAAAAATAAACACTAACAAGGCAGGGAGATAAAAAAATAACAAAACTTTTTTAAAGTTTTCTTGTTTTTTTTTTTTTTGTACTTATTGTTACACAAAACAAAAGTACTAAAAATATACAATATTTTTTAAACAAAAACTGGCCAGCCACTTGCTTGTTCGTGTGTTAAGGAAATTTTTTGTATTTATTTCAAAACAAACTGTAAATAAAAACAAATTGTCAAGAGCAATTTGTTGTTTTTAAATAACAGGATGCACAAGCACAAGAACTTTAAACCGGCAGGTATTAAACCATAGATTTGTGTAATAAATATAAACAAATAGGATTAGTATTTCTTTTCTATATAAAAGAAAAGAATCGTGCACATAAACTTAAGGGGGGAAACTTATTAGGTATAAATAATGTATTTTAAACAAAAGCAGAAAAAAAAGTTATGATTTAACAAAAATATAACAAAAATAATAGATAATTATTTCAAATTAGGCCTCCTAATAACGCAACGACGAGTTTCTAGGGTTCTGTGCAGTTGCTTGTTCTGTTGGTGTTCTTAGAACACACTCTGATGTATTACTTGAGCCCTGCGGGTGGACGTTCACCCTTCAAAATATTATTTTCTATCGTAATACCGTAAACATCCTAGTATTTAGTATAAAGCCTTCAAGTTACTTTTCATTGCTGTGTTGACAAAGAAAACTTGTAGACTTTTGGGCGGGGGGACAGGTGGCTATTTCGCGGTCGTTACTTTACATCACCAGCGCCAAACTAGTCTGTCACCCCCAATTGGTTATCATGGTAAACATGTTCTATTAAAAGCTCTGCTAGAACCCTTAAGCCATCTAAATTGTTTACTTTCTGTCTCTCTCACACTTACTTAAGCCTTTATTTGGTAAATTATATCATTCAAGTTTCACTGTCTTTTTTTTTTTTTTGATTTCTGATCAAAGTTTTACTAGCAAAAGTAAAAATTTTATGAATAACAGCTATACTATTCCTTAAGAATCCCCATAAATGAAATCTTCTTTAGCACTAGTTTTTTGCTGAAGCACTTTAATTTGTAGCAATTCATCATAAGAAAAAAACTTTTTTCTTTTATTACTATTAAAGAATTTTCAAAGAAAATGAAAGAGTCCTTTTCCCTGCTGCCGTTTTACTCGTTTTAAAACATCTTCAAACACAAAGCAGTATGACATTGAAGTGGAGAATACTGCAAAGAATAAGTATTTATAATATGTAAACGACTTTGTTGGCTTTTAATTAAAAACCATAACCATCATCATAATCGTCAAAATTATCATCAGAGTAGTAACAGACAACAGGAAAGATATAAAAAGAAATAAATTTGCTTGTTTGGGAATGCCGCTTAAAGTGAGTGGGTGTGAACAGATTTATCCTAGATGCTACAGTGTTGATTTTTCTTAACATTTAAGACAATCAGAAAGAAGAAAAGTTTCGAGGTAGCAGAAAGTGGAAAAGATCTCGGATTCTTTTGAGAAACTGTTTGGGAGCTTCCAAAATTTACAGAGATGAGATTTTCTTGCTGATCTTTGCTAAAGATCCAATTTTCTCTTAAAACCGATTCCATGCATTTCTTTGTTAGCAGGGCATTAAAAATTGGTGGACCGAAGTACGATATGAAACCTTAAGCAATTCGCCACAGCTGCTCAAGTCCTCAGGGATTTGTCGCAAAGCGCCTTGAACCTTGAAAGATATTTAAACTCCAGAAAACAGGCTCACTAGTTCCTGCATTACAACAAAAGAGTAACGCGTTCTTGCTGATCCCAGATCCCAGCTCTGATTTGTCTTACATGCCTTGTCCAAAATAGGGGGCACTTGTGATCCTAACTATACCAATTTACCCTTCATTAAAAGGATATGGATTTGTGGCATAGAAACCATCAAGCATTAGTTCGGCGCAATGTTTCAGAAATGCTGGATCGGAGGCGATCGTCACAAATTAGATTTCTTGCTCTCCTGTTCTTTTGGTGCAGCGCCTTCATTATGATTTTGTAAGCAATATAATGCCATGATGTCATGAGCCGTTGACCAACCAGTTCACTCCAGTGGAGTTCGTTCACCGCCAGATTGCGCCATAAAGGCCGGCACTGATGCAAATCAAATCTACGATCTGTAGTATTTCCATGAATGAAGATTTAACTGTAATTTTCGTCATATTTTCACAATCGTTCTACACGGTTTATGATCTTTCCATCTGGGGAGATTGGGGCCACCAATAAAAATTGCTCTTACTTGACTTTTGTCAATACATGAGCAACTCTTTGTAGGTTTTGCATTGCAGTATTTCAAACTTGCTTACTCTGCTCCTTGCAGTAAAGCGAAGAAGAGGTTCTTCGGTCAGTTCCTGCATGATTTCGTTGGCGCAAATTTTTGCGCAACTTACATTTGGGTGAAAGAGGGATCCCGGTGTTTTCCATTGCCTTAGCTGGGAAATTGCTGGCAGGAAGAATTATATAACCAGATCTCTCAAACACGAAGTTTGTATTCTGTGCCGCATTTGATATATCACAACAATTTGGCACGTTTCAGGCCAGAGTGGCAGAGAGCCGGCGACATGTTCAGCTGATGACGTTTGTCCATCATCGAACTAGACCATAATGACACTGGCTAATGTAAATCGATGTCAGAATGTGTGTCCAAGAAACTGAATTCATATTCAGATTTCTAAATTTACTAAGAACAAGTTTTGGAACAATAATTTCAGCAGCAATATTCGTACGGGTTTCTGGGATATTTTCCTAATAACTAATCCTGGCTTTATGTTATATGGGTCAAACGTATTAAAATGCACTTGCTGCTCGCTACCTTAAGGCATATTGCGTTCCTGTGCTTTTTGTCATTATATTTAAGTCTTGACTATTACAGAAATGAAAACTTCTTATAGACTGATGTTGGCTAATAAGTTGTTCTTGCCGAATTACCAATCAGGCGTTTAATTTAAATTTCAGTTTCCAGGCTGTACGTCATTTTTGTTAAATGCTCTTGTAAAATATTTTAATATTCCTTTTCACTTTTCTAGACCCATTTCTTGATAATATTTAATGTCGCTTTTTGTTCCTACACTTTTTCATATTATATGATGTTTTACTTTCAGCAAAATCATAAGGTTACAATATTGCCATTAAAAACAAAATAAGACAAAACAAACAAACAAAAAAAAAAAAAAGAAAATCATCGGCAAGGAAACAAAGAGAAACTCTTTTTGAATAATTCAACATTTTTGTTTTTCAGATTTTAATTTAAGTTTTATACTTGAGTGCATTTGTGCTCTCAAGAAGGAATAATTTCTGTCACCCTCCTGCTGCCAACGACAACGAAAAGCAACAAACGAAAAGATTGGTCAAGTAAGAAAGTCATAGTTGGTTGGCTGTTGCAGAACTTTTATGAATCGAAATGAAAAATCGTAATATTTATCTCAAAAACCATCATCATTTCCTTCGTTTTATTTTATCGAGCCCACTATTGTTCCAGCATTGTTGTACATTCGCCGCTGCTGTTGGCGAGCAGAGGGAGCAACTCTTTTCATCCTTTTCCTTTTCGGTTTCTTCTTTTTTGTTTTCTTGTGAATTCTAGTTAAATTTATCATTTAATATTTGTTTATTTAGCAACTTAATAAAAAGGAAATATAAAAATGTATGAAAAGCAACCTAAATAAACATTTACCGATTATTATCATTTCTGGTTTCTGTAATGGATACTTTACCAAAGGTTCTTTTTTTTTATCTGGCAGCTGCCTTCAACCGCCCAATCCTTAAGGTCCTCAATTGAAACCCAAAACAAACTGTCGTGTTAACTTTAAAATGAGTTTGTGTTTCTCGTTTTGTTCTCACACTCTGTTTTTCTTCTTGCAAATTAATTCGACACAAAAGCTTTTCAGTCAAACAAGTTTCAATTGTTACCAAAATCAGTTCTTTTCATGTGGAATATTTCTCACTCGGTTTTATTACAAGGAATTTTCAAGAAAAGCGCAAAAGCATATTGTGTCAAAACAAACAAATGGCAACAATTGTCACGGCGATTTATTGATAAGGCAAGAAACTGGCGAACGGTAAATGTTAAGGAAAGTGCAGGCAAAAGGGCTGAGTAACTACAAGATAATAATTAAAACTTAAAGTTCTTTACTGTGATGGAACGTTTGTGGGGTAGTTTTAAGGATTTCGGAAAATTGTTGAGTGGAATTTCATTTAGGAAGGTGCATTCCTATCTCCGATATTTTCACTGCAAGGTACGCAGATCCTTCTTTCTTGCTTGTCTCAATTTAAGGTATTTGCTTTCCTCAACTGGTCCATTGATTAGGCTTAGCTACAAGAACATTGTCCTTTCCCACAGCTCATTAATACTTTTTGGGGCCGGCGCTTTAAAAATATCGTTCCTATTTTATTGGCAAAACGTTTCGCAAACTTGTTGAACGAAATTAACAACCAGTGGCAACAGTCGCGGTACTTTTGTCCGCTTATTGGAGATATTCATATATTTATTTTCAGCCTATAAAACGTGTCCGGTTATGGAAGATGTTCGTTTGCCCGGCTTCACGGAAGAAAATATTTGTTAATTTAAAATGTTTGCATTATTGTTTAGCACTTTAATTGTTACATAATTTTGTTTAAGCTTTTTTTGCAGTTAATTTAGTGGCAAACATTTTTTCGAATCTGGTCACACTGGTCACAATATAAAATGCATCACACACTGAGTAGCGGCTGCATCAAGGCGACCTTTGAGCAGGTGGTTAAATTACGTATGTTTGCATTTTAGTCTCTGTTAGAAGTCCTCAGTTTTACTTTCGTCCCTTTAAGGACCTTAAGCAAAAACAAAGTATATGTACATATCGATACCTTAATATATCGAAAGGCTTTAAGTAACGTTTTCTTAACTTTTCAGGAGAGCGATAAGTTTTAAAGTTCTATAGTCGCGAAACTTTTCTCAATTGCTTAAATTTTTGTTGTTTTTAGTCGGATCACGTCAATTTTTTTTTACCAATGATGCGTTGGAAGATGATCTTTCGAAAAAAACGAGTTAGGCCCTTTCTATATTGAGCTAACGATATGTCTGTATACTTTGGAATTCGCCAAGTTTTGCTTTGAATTCGCTTTCGCCGCCAGGTTTCGTAAATGCTTCCATCACAATGTAGAACTTTTCGCACAATATTCTACATTCGTATTCGATTTAAGAACATATTAAGAATGTATCAAGCCATTAAACATTTATAAATTTGTTCATATGCTGCAGTTTATTAAAGCTAACACTCTTATAGCTTAACAAATTGACAAAGTTTGCGACTTATTACAAATTCCTAAGACGTTAAATACACGATTTAGTCATTTGTAAACTTCTAAATGAAATCGAAACTTCTCCGTCAACTAAAGTAAATTTTAGCTTGAATGAGATTATATCACTTACTAAGCAAATGCGTGACAAAAATACTTAAAGTTGAAAGCGCAAATATGTAAAAGAGAACTGACAAAAAATATATACACACACATATAGAGATATTTATCTACATATGTATGTATTAAACACACAGTTTCTGAAATCGTACGCACATAATGTTGCAAAAATAAAATACAAAAATGCCAGGAGAAAGAAAAAAAAGCCATCAGAAAGTGTATTCATGTACTTACAGGCACATTTCTGTACACATGTATGTGCTTCAATTTGACATACAGGCACACACACACACAGACACGTTCGATTCCCAGCCACAAGGCTCGCAAGCAGGTGAAAAGGAAACTAATGTATTAGAAAATATTGAAATAATATACAGTTGTGTGTTGTCATGACACATAATGTTGCATGTAGCCGTATCACAGCTTCCGTTTCGTACAGTTTTTGCGGTTCTTTTACAAAATCTCAAAGGATTTGTTCAGCTTCAGCTTCAGTTTTTGTTTTATATTTTTTGCTCTTCAATTTCTCGTAAGATATTTTTAACCAAAAAGAACAGCGAACAAGTTTGCGAAAACAGCGATTTGAGTTCGGCAGTAGCAATTCAGTGTATGAGTGTGTGGTCGGCAAAAGGGTGTCATTAAAATGTTGGATTCCAGGTTTGTGCTAAAAATCCTTCCTTTTTTTTAACTGCTTAGAACAATTTCTCTAAAAGAAACTTAAAAGGACATAAATTTTAGACATTTTCAACTGCTGTAAGAAGTGCGACCGCCAGGTATGAGGTTGCTAAAAGCTCATCTGTATGACACTGTTGACGGCGGCCCTCACGCTGAATTTTGTTGTGCAACAGGCTGCATTTCTAATGGAGTGTTTTGCCTAAACTTTTCCCCAGCCTATTTATTATTCTTCCTAATGTCCTTCTGAGTCAAACTTTCAATCCTATCCATTCTTTTGCACAACACAGCATCACATGTCCTTCATATTCCCTCAGTTATAGGCTAAGCCTTTTAGAGATTGAGGCTATAAGGCAAAATATGAATGATACATTAAATAACGATCAATCTCTGAATGGGGTCGTGTAAACAGGGGTGATTTCAATGCTGGCAAGACTTTACTTTGTGTTGCTTATTGACTCCCAGAAATACGAATACGAACCAGGATCTCTTGATGTTCTTGGCCGGCAAATTCCGTGTGATGTTCGCTGTCAGGCCCAAATTTTTCAGGTCGCAAAGGAAGCGTCCAAGCGTCTCTTTTTTTTTTAACGGTATAAGACTTACTGGTCTGGGCTGACACTTCAAAGTCTATTTTACTGTTACTAGGAGCGGGCGGAAAGGCTCATCAGTGACACTGGGTTCTATCGATGCTACAATGTATTTTCCTCTGATGTCCTCGAAACTCACACCTTTTTACACACAATGCGTTTTTCATCGCATACTCCTCTATTTGTGGTCGATTGGCCAGTGAATCGCACAAAGAATTATATTGAAAATTCTTTCTTTAGCCGCACTGTTCACTTATGGAATAAACTTCCTACAAAAGTCTGCCTCAATACTCTCAATGCGGGAAGTTTCAAACCGAATGTACACAAACAAAACCTATTTTCCCGTTTCAGCTTATCAGCACCAGATGTCCCATGAATGGGGTGTCATCCCCTGTGAGCTGGTCCTAAGTATAAATATATGACCAAATTTTATCCCTCTTAACATTTCTGCTATAAGTCATTATTTATGGTACCACCCTATAGCTGCCCCAGGTTTATTGTGGTGTGTGTGTGTGTGATTAAATGAGACCTTGCATCCACATTATTTAAAATAAACGCGCACACATGGATATATAAAGGAAATGTTAAACGTAATGTTAGCATTGAACTCAATCAAGCGTTACGCTTTTGTATGAAATAAATGCGCTCGAATATATGTGAATATATTAGAGCAATTCATTTGGTGTGAACTTGAAAAACACACAAGAGCCTTCACTGGTATTTCCCCAGCAAAATCTTAGTTTGTTTCTTATTAAAATTGAGCGAAAACTTTGCCAGACCAGCAACGATCAATCGCAAATGGGTACTAACTTTTTACAAGGATGTTCTAGTTTTCCGATTTGTTCATGTTTTCATTTATGAAAATTTGTAGAAAACTTTTTACTATAATACAGTTGATTAAAACAATATTATGGTTGTTTATATTAATAAGATTTCTATTTGGTAAAATACAATGGTTTTGGGAAGTTAATACTAGTGTTGTATTGTTGTTCTGCAAAAGTTTTTGATAAGAGAGGCTGTGAGCATAACATTGTTAGCTACAACCACAAGGTATTATTGAAATCAATAGTATTGCTCTGCAATAGTTTTAAAAAAGCATGTTATGATACTGTTATTATCGGTGGCTTTAAGTCTATAATATTATTAAAGTCAATCATTCTGCAATGTTTTTGAACAGTCAGGCCGTGAAAATAATATTGTTGATCTCAACCATATCATATAGTCGAAGTCAATTACATTATGGTACAATGGCTTTTAAAAACTTAGGCTGTGAATATAATATTGTTATATGTATGTAACCATATAATATTGTTGAGGTCAATCATATTATTGTACAATGGTTGTTGAAAGAGCTGTGAAAATATGATTGTTGGCTTTATCCATTTAATATTATTATTCTGCAAGAGTTTTGCACAATTAGGCTGTGAAAATAGTATTGTTGGACTCAGCCATGGTTTTTCAAAACTTAAAAAAATAAAAAAATAATATCATATATAATCATTTACATCATATTGTTGAAATCATTCATATTATTCTGCAATAGCTTTTGGAAAACAGTCTACGAACAAAATATTGTTAACTTTAACCATATCATATTGTTGGAACCAATTATACTACTTGGACATAGAATTCATTGAATAAAATTTGTTATTTTTTTTTTTTTATTTTAAGAATATTTTTTTAATTGCAAGTTTAGTGACTTTATTTATAGAACTTTCAAAAATATCTCCACTTTTTTTTATAGAAAAATTAAAAGAAATGTATGAAGATCGTGGTTTCAAATTTTTGTAAAATGCCCGACTGGCCTGGAAGGGTCTAATGAATGTATTCTCAAGCGCAAGGAAAAAGAAGAGCTCACAGAAATCTTAGATCCTTTTACAACTGACCCTGTCCCTTCTTCAAGCATGAGTTGCTCTAATATTTATACACACACTTATACACATCCAGCTAAACGTGAACTTTTCTTTTACCAACTCCACTTCATGTTAATTCACTATATTCGTACAAACAGTGTTTTCTGCTGATACGTTCTCACATCGACATAAACATGTTCATGTTGTTTAATATGTAAAATTATGTGAACTTTTGTGAGTATTAAGCCAACATGTTACTACATGCACGCGAAGTTTATGCTCCGAGTCCTTTGCTTGACTTGGCGCTTGTTGACTGTGATAACATAAGCTTCGTAAGCCCCCGAGATGTATTAGTGTTAACGCTCGCTCACATCGATACATTTTCATACACGTACCCTCGCACAACTTCAGTATGTTTTTAAAACTTCAAACATGCACAGAGAAATACCAACATATGCCTTTCACTTTGATGTACCGTCTATAATTCGTTTAGGGAATTAATCAGCAAACACGCAAATACAACAACAACAACAAAAAAATGCGTGCACACCAAAAGACATGTATCGCTATATGGAAAAAATGTTTAAAAAAAATTATATTATTTATTTGTATTAGTGGCATAAAAACGAAAAACAAAAAAAAACCCTGTTCAGCTGCTCAGATATTTTCCACCTTCTAATGAACTGCTGACACACTTTTCACTAGAAATGTCAAAACACAGCAAAACTAAATGCATTCATGAAGTTTGCGGCAAAACGAAAATCTCGATTTTAGCCGAAAAACTTTTCGGTGGCATTTGGCGACTTTTTTCTCTTTCTTAGCACAGGAAAAGCTCTTAAAAAATGTTTAAGGGTTACAAATTTGTTAATAAAAAATTGCTTGTGTTTGTTAAAGCTTTAAGTGTCCTACTCTTTAGAGTGGAAACTTGTGAAATAAGCCCTTGTTAAACCTAAAATTAGGCCCTTAAGTTGGTTGATTGTAATTTTGTTCTTGGCAATCTATTTATAGAGCCTATCCCGATAGAGCCGGTAGACCTGATATTTACAATTAAGTGACTGTATGTCTGCAGTTTCAAGGTATTATTAAGTTAAAATATATTTCAAAAGCGATTTGCTTCAATTACACCACCGACATTCATTTAAATGAATTGACTTTTAACATGCAGTCTTATTAAAACAACCTGAATTGATAATAAAACAAACTACACATTAAGATTGTATTTATGATTTTGAGTTATTTGAACAATTTATGGCAAATGCATATGATTTCATATTAAATGATGACTAATGACTTTTAAAATTTATTTAAATGCAAGATTTATGCGTTAAATAAAACGTTGACAAAATATAAAGAAAATCTGTTTTAGAAATATTTAACTTAAGCCTGAGTTTTATATAGTCCTCCCTCGCAACAGATACATTTAACTTACAAATTAAAACCTTAATAAAATACACACACACACATACATGGTCATTGATTTGTTAGAATTTAACAATTAATTGTCACACTTCCTGCCCGAAAATCTTAGATATAATTTTTTTTTAAAGATTTAAATTCCTTGTTTTATTTATTGAAGCATTTTTAACCACAATGTCAAGAATTGTGAAAATTTGTTTGACAACCAGTTTTCTGGGACTGCAATCTCTGTTGCACAAGGGGCCGATTTGGTTTCTTGTTTATTATTACATATTACATTTATGTTTTGTTTGTTAAAGAATATATGTTTGATGCTCCAAATGAAACTGGAATTTGTAGTATTCATTGATTAAAAAAAAATTTTTAAATTTTTGGATTTTATTTTTTTTTGCCATTAAATAAATTTGTAAAAATACTTTTGTTTGCACTGGACGGTCTCCCCTGCAACAGCATTTTGCTGCTGGGGCGCAATATATATATATATATATATATATTATATACCTGAACCGAGCCCTTTTACTCATATTCATTCCCAGATATTGTCATTCGTCCATTTAAAACAACTTGTCATACATTTGCTTTAGTTTTTCCCATTGTTTCATTAAAACTGTTTTGCATATTTTTGCAGCTCAATCTGGTGCTATTTCCGTTAGCAAAACTTACACTTTAAAGTTGTGTAATTTAAACATTTAACTTTTCATCCGAATTGTTGCTGCCCGAATGGAAAAATATGTTAATACTATATTGTAACAAGCATTTGAAAAATATTATTGTTTATAAATAACAAAAATAAACCAAATTGAACACTCTTGGTATCTGCCTTGGAAAAATATTTGGGGAATTAACAAGTAATAAATAATAAAGTGCATTAAAATATATGTATGTATGTGTGTGCAAAAAACCAAAAATTGTTGTACAAAATATGCCACTTGAATGTTTTAGATGAATTAGTTGTAATGATTTATCGCACGACGGCAAAACAAAACGGCAAATTCTACAAATTGTTGGCTGAAAATTTTTTAATATAGAAAATGTGTATTTTTCATAAATTTGCATTTATTTTTACTTTTTAAACTATTTGCCGTGTACAGAACTGCCAAAACAATAGAAATTTATTACACAAAAGGACATGAAAAACCACTCAAATATATTGTATACTTTTAGGCTTGATTTTGTTTTACTTATTTGTTTGCTTTTTTCTGTTATTTAGTAATTGTTACAGTTACTGAGAATATGCCAACCAAGTGAGTTTCTCAAGGCGCATAAATAGTATTAATTTGAACGTTCTTCTACAGAATTGAATTCATGTAGGTTTCACCAAATATTCAAAATAACCGTCACAGGATGCCTTGGGATTTTCCGAAAGTCCACAAAAGAAGTCTCCCTTCTGTGGCCAATATGTTGGCAATGTTGTTGCCGAGCTGAGACCAGACCGATTTCAGGGCTAAACTCGTATTTCTTACCATCTTAGTTTTCGATGCGCGGTCGGGGCGAGTACTTACCCCTCTAGCCGGCGAATACCCGGTCTATTTTAGACATAAAACCGATCTCTTCACCATCTTATTTTGAGATGGCCGGTGGTTTTGCAGTCCTTTAGGAGAGAGTTCTCCCTTTTCCAGCCAATATGTTGCCGATATTGTAGCCAAGCTAAGGCCTGTGTTGCCGCACTAATTTCAAGTACCAGCACGACATTTTGAAATACCCATAACTTTAGTAATATTGTTGTTAACTTTGGACCGATTACAAGCACCAACTCGAAAGACTCTTCATTATTGTTTGAGATGCCCGCCAGTCGTTCCAGAGAAAATCGAATTCCGCAACACATTATTTTTAGACATCGTTACAGACATCACCGACCGATGTCAGGTATATATTTGAATTACTAACCATCCTATTTTGGGACACACGTTATTCTTGATTAAATTCTGTTGTGGTTTTCGACTGTTAAGATAAAAATAATTATGCAGCTGCATAATTTTTCGGTACTCTCAGGCGACTCAAAGGCTTTTTCTGCAGTTGAATGAATGAACTTGTTTCTAAATTAGATAATTTTCATTATAATTATGTTTTTATTAAAAATCCTTTTGCATACAAAAAGCGAAGCAGAAAAACTCGTCCTTTAAGGGAAAATAACTCAAACCTGTTACACTCGCTTGAACTCTCAGCCAAAAAGATTTCTTAAAGGAAAATATATTCAGTTGCATTTTTTTTTTTGATGAAACCAACAGTTTTCCATAAATTATATGCGTGGTTGTGGATGAATAAAAATGTATTGAAAGCATTTTCGGTTTTAAATAAAATGTAAGCAAACATGATGTTAAATTCATAAAACTATTGATAAATAGAAAAGAATATGAAAAAGTCCAACCGCAGTTATTTAATCTTTATAGAAAAATATTTGTAAAAATACACAAATACATATAAAATAAAATTGCTTTTGTGGTCGGCAACTGAAACAAATAATATTGATGCCAGAGCAGTAAAGAAAAGAGGCTTTTTGAGTCTCATTTCAATTTCACATTTAAAAAGATTTTAAGAAATTAATAGCACAATATATATAAAAGTACTCTCTTGTTTTCTTTTTCAAAGCCTATTAATAAATATAATGACGATATAATAGTTTATATTTTTATGATAAAAAAGAAAAATTAAAAACGTGTTCGGTTGTACTGGAGATAAAAAGGTGGTGGCCCAATTCACTGCCGTCTGTATGTGGATTAACGCGTATATATAAGTGGCAACACAGCGCAAATTCCTAACCGTCTAGGAATCCCCTAATTGCTCAGTTTCGGTTGCCATATCAATCGATTTTAATACCTTTTTTTTTTGTTATCAATTTTATATGAAAAATAAATAATAAACAAAAATAACAAAAAAAAAAAACCAACTGAATTTGCGGCATCGTTTTAAGGCTCGCATTTCTCAGGCGCTGCGTTGAAAACTGTTGCAAAAAATATGTATATATTTTGTGAAAGCACTTCCACTTGAGGAACATTTACAAAATGTCATCTTATAGACAGCTGGAAAACATACAAAGAAGAACTATAAATTCAATATCTCAAAAACTTGCTAAAATGTAAAAAAAGTACCTCCAAGTTTTTAAGGCTGTAACGACATTTAGATAAATTAGCAACTTCAGTTTAATGCGCCACATGGAAATTTGCCACTCATTTTCGTTAACATATAAATGCCGGCACTCAACTTTTAACCAACCTGCCAATAGTCTGTTGCATCAGTGTAATCCTTCTACAGTGAATTTTCGCTTCTTCCCTGTGTCAGTTTCTGTTTTGGCAAAAAAACATGTGTAATGCTGCTCTTAAATGAGTGTAAATTGAAAAAATTAACTACGGTAATTACAATTTTCACACTCTTTACCACAGTGGATGATGAGTGTCTCTTGTAAATGTAATTCACTTAATTATACTACTTAAATATTTGGTTGAAGGCATCCAGCAGCGTTTCGGGAGCATTTTAAATACTAAAGTGAATAAAAGGCTTTAAATATTCAAAATTAAACGGTTTAAAAACAAAGTTTGCGAGTTTTTAACTCTGAACTGAACAACATTTACAGTGAAGGCCATAAATCAGTGGCGATATTCAAGGTGCGGATGCCATTTCAAATCATTTAATGTTAAATAATTGTCCAGAACTTGGGGGTCTAAAAGCTAAACGGAGAAAAAAAAATATAGAAAAAGAAAACAGTTCCATGAACTAGCAATAAAGTCACTGAGATATCGCCAACATCTGTAAATACAGCAGAGCTTGTTTGGATGAAGGATAAAGAATCCTTTACACGAGTTGTTGTGAATGGCCACTTGATAACTTAAGTAATCACTTGTGTGACGGCTTAAACTCTACCAGAGATCCTTCTCTTAAGTTTTATTAGAAATTGCGGATATCTTATAACTACTAAAATCTATAATTTTTAGTTGGTTTAGAATCCTGCTCACCAGAACCAGACCACCAAGTTAAATGGATTGAAGCTGGCAGTCAGCCCTTATAAATTTTTACCAAATTTTTGTAAAAAAATATCAATTAATTTCTGTACAAAGATATAGTAAAATATATATTTGGTTCATAAATTTTTTTCTTTCAAAGTAAATTAAAATTAGACAAACAATTATTATATATTTTTGGCGCAAAAAATTGAATTTTTTCCTTGAACAATTTATTTAGAAAAACTAAATTGCTTTACAGGTTCTAATTCAAATAACTTCTTAAATGAGTCAAGGAATTGCGTTATTGAATATGAAGTAAGTTGAGCAGGTCACTGGAAGAAAAAATTACTACTGTTTATGCTGTGGCCGCAAATCTTGTTAAAGAAATATTTTTTATTGATACGCATTTTGGCGTCAACGATTTTTTCAAACGATTGTAAATAATTTGTTTTTTTTTTTATTTATTTAAACAGCCATTTTTTTGTACCTTTTTCGCACGTTTTTCATGCTGGTTGTTACATTTTTTTTTTATTATATCCCACATATATTTTATTACCTTTTATTGAATGTGTCTGCTGAAAATTTATGAGCGCTCATTCCACCTACACTATCAAATTGTTTGTTCAATAATTCAAAATTTTTCCGCACGTCTGTTTATTTTAGTGCCTGCTAGTGAATAAATAAATGCCCCAAATGTGCAAATGTGGTTTTGTTGTTAATTTCGTTAAATGCTGTCATATTAATGTGTATAAATATGTAAATTAAATAGACACACAAGCAGGCACATGCGCGTATGTATGTACGTGTGTGTTCACATGTAATTTGGTGACAGACTTTTATTACAGCGTGGATTTTTTTTGGCTGGCACCTGAAGGTTTGTTTTTTTTTCTTGCTGGTTTCATATATTTCAAGAGGCATACGGATGGGCCAAAGTTTCTACGATATCTGTATATTTGGAGTCGAAAATAAACATTGCAGGCACGAGTCTTTCTTTAACACTCATCGCTGACAAATAATAATTAATAAAAATCTAATAATGATGCATTGAAAATAAAAATTTTGTACAAATAAAAACAAAATTATATAGTCTTAATAGACACTTGATATATTACTTGTAAGTAATACCGAGTTCTTATCCATAACGACTACAGTGGTGGCAATATTTTCACGTCCAGTTCAGTGACTGCGATAGCGACTCTTAAAGTAAGGTCCAAATATGAACTCTTTTTCTTCTCTTTCATTTCGTTCTGAAAAAAAATAAATATATATATGTATGCCACATACTCATATAAAAGTTTGACCGGGTACAAACAAATTTAAGATGTGATAAGACCATTGAGTTTTTCTTCTCAAAAAAGAAGCCTTCCAATAGAGACTTCTTTGTTCAATGATAATGGCAGTCATGTTTTCAGTCTGTAATCACTGTGTTCGCATTTAGCACTCAGCAGATTTATCGATATACAAAATTTGTTGAGAGAACATTTTAGAAATAATGAACGTGCTGGGGCATGTCAAAGAAATACAAAATCTGTAAGTGCATGACAGCAGTCGATCGATTTCGTGTCGCTTACAATAATAAGACCACAACTTGGTGACTTCTATATCGTGTCTTGTGACCGCAGGTCGTTAAACAGTACGAAACTGAACCTTATTTTCATAAAAAAAAACATCTTCAGTTACAGGACCTATTCCTAGATGAAGGGCTATATTAATAAACAACCAGTCTACATTATATGTAAGATCGAGTAATCCCTGGTATTGGGAACATCTATGGCTCCATCATCACCGTTAGGGACAATCGTCGATCTTGGATATTCTCCCATACATAACCACAAAGGTGCTACGCGCCTTACAACTCACACCACACTGGTTACTCTGACGCGCCGATTTAAAGGCACGTTTATCTGATCGCCAGGATCTTATGTTTTCAAACTGTTACACTTTTCCTAGTAGGCGTCTTTTAAGTCACTTATTCTTTGCGAATCGCAAAATCAATGAAAAATTAATACTAATTAATAATTAAAATATATTATTGTCATATTAATAGAATTAAATAGAAAAATGTTTTTAATTTAGCCTAAAAGTTCTTCATACCTGTTCCTGTGTATACACTGTTTCCTCCGCAAGGTGGCCGGCAAATATAATAAATATCAAGCAAAAAAAGGAATATCCAAATTGTGTTGAGTTGAGCGTCTTCGTTTTCTATATGGTAAATGCACATATGCATCTAACTGAGTTGCCAGATTTTTGGTTTCTCTTTATTACCTTGTGAGAAAAATTACAGAAAATTTGCAGCTGTTAATAGATTTTATGGGTAAAGGTAGGAATTTTCGTGAAAATAAATTTGGACCTGAAATTAATTTTAAAAATTTGTTAATAAAAGACAGGGTTGTTTTTGGCATCTGCTATTAGTTTTTTTTTTGCTATTTTATTTGCCGGTTTGCCACTTTGAAACCAGTTTGCAAGTTAAATATGCTGTAATTTTATAAAAGTTTTGACAAGCAAAAATTTTCTACATTTTACATAAAACTAATAACAGTTTCCAATCACTATTATTTAAAGAAAAAAATAAAATTTGCAATAGTTTAATAACAGATTTTTAGTTGTGATTATATATATGTTTCCTCTTTTTTACAAATGTCAAATAAATATCTCTTCTATAAAACACAGACTTCTTTCAAAGTGTCACGTCATCACTCACAAACCGCTTGATGTAACATGAGAAAATATTAAAAATAAAAATATATATATATGTATGTTTGTGTGTTGTTATGAAACTTTTTTTTTATTATTTATTTACTTGTCTGTCATACGTTTCATTGTTGCACATAAATTTGAAGCGTCAATGGTGTCAATCTGTCAAATATTTTATCACTTATTATTCCGACACGCCACGGCCAAAAGATAAAATGCGCAAAAATATACACGTTGACAGTTAAATCAATATTTAGATTGAGATTTGGATTTATTGAAAAGCCACACATTGAAACTGTCTCATCGGCAAACACATGCATGTGGGCGCATTTATAAAGTGAAAGTGGAAGCGGTTCTTTTTTCCAAGTATCGGTTGATAGTGTTTTTTGTTGTGGCACAAGAACTTCATTAATTATGGCAAAAATATTTTTAGATTTATTTGTGAGAGCCAATATTTTGTTATTGATGAGAAAAAAATATATATATTCATATATTGTAAATAAAATGAAATTGTTTCTGCCGCTGTATGATTGATATTTGGTATTTCATTTAATTATTAATAAAGCCAAACTTGTAAATTATTGTCATGTAAGTTTTTCTTTCAAGAAAACAAGAGACACAAAAAAATTTTCAAGTTTAGGCAGGGGGACAAGCAGCTACTTCGCGGTCGCCACTCTACTCATCTACGAATTAAACTTTGCTAATATCTTTCAACAGTTTTAGCAATTTGTATTCATTTTACTTATTGTCTTAATTTTTTTTTCGCCTTAATGGACTAGTTTTCTTCCATTATTATACCTGAAAATCTGAAACTAAGTTTGAAACTTCGTTTACAAACTATTTTCATATATAATATTATATTTAAATATTTGTGACTGGCAAGATATTGAAAATCCATTCCGTAAATCGTTTTTAAAAAAAGCAAAATTGCTGCCAGTGACCGGGTTTTGTGGCACATTAATCTTCATTTTTATTTTCATGAATGATGTATAAAGAAATTTATTTTAAATTAAAACAATTTGTCATAAGATTTTGTAACGAATGGTATAAGAGGCGGAAATTTTTAATTCTGAGCTACGATGTAAAAACAATTATCAAGGATATAGTTATATTTTCATACCATTTTTGTTAGAAAAAGTTTCTTTGGGTTCTTTAACGTGACTCGTCACAAATGGGATTATATAATAAGAGCATAACTTTGCACTGTATTATTTTATAAAAATTCGAACAGCTGTTTTGTTAACTACCATATTGCCAGATTTTTTAGATAACCGAGAAGTTTCATATTATTTAATGAGTCACAACTTCGAGTTGGCAGCACTTATTTTTTGTTTAATTTGTTTTTATATTTCATTATGGATTGTTGAATTTTTTTGTCAAAATAATGGCTGTATTGGTCAAAGTTCATATTGATTTTGAATTTTCATTCAAAATGTTGTTACCGATAACGTCCACTGCTGGTTGATCGCAGAGGCAAAGAAGCAGCCCTATTTGGAGTTTCATTAATATTAAAAATAAAAACTCTAAGAAACATTCTACACGTGGCTGCACCGGCAATATTCTAACATCGCATATATATATTTTACAATTTTCTACCGGACCGCTTTTTATTTTTGATGTTCGTTATTCACAGCACCCCTTCTTTTCCGCCTTACAATGTACCCGTCCACTGAAGTCCTTTTTTTGTGTTTAATTTTTATCTAAAGGATTTATTTCACTTGTTTATTAAAATCTTTTTATTTACACCATTTTTTTTATTTCATTCATATTTTATGCAAATTGTTTTACTCAATTTTATAGCTAAAAAAAATATTATTTAAAAGTTTTAAGTTGATTATATTAAATAAATCTGCCACATATAAAAAACGTACAAAATTTCAGTTTTTATAAATAAAAATTTTTTTTTTACAAAATTTCTCACTTTTAAAAGAAACGAAAACCATTTAACTAGTAATTTAAACTGAACTAAACAAATTTTTAAGCGAAAATGTTTTTAATCGTTGATGTCTTTTTCGAGGGTTTCATATAGAGAAAAAGTAATCAGAAAATCATGGTTTTGGGCTATTATTAAATTAATCTCAGCACATGCCAAGCAAAATATTTTTAATAGTGCAGCGTTGATCGGTTGGCACTCCGCTATATTCCGTTTTGCTGAAAACGATTTAGGCGCCCTTTACTCTATTTAGAGGCACCAGTTCCTGTCCCTTTAAGTGGACGAAAGTTCAGCTTGAGTGTCGACAAATACAACTTCTTATCGCGGCAATGTTCCCTGTTTTCTGAACAGATTGATAATTCTTCTGCTATTCCACAACCCATTCTACAAAAATATGTCTTTGGCCTACTGTCGAGCTTCTGGATCATTTGCACATACGAGCGGCTCCAAGTTTTGCTTGGAGTTGCGGTAAGCGATGCGACATCAAGTGTCTGGGATTATTGTCCATACTTTTATATATGTAAATTGTGGAGGTATTTTCATCATTGTAAAAATGATGGTTCTTTGCTGGCTGCTTCAAATTTATCCAGCATATAGATGGTAACTCTATTAGCAGGACCAATAAAGTGCGTAAAGTGGAACGAACAATTATTTGTATTTGTAGTTTTTTTCCCGTTCCTGATGATTTTATAAAATTAACTGAGTACCTTCAAAAATAGGATGCCCAGTTTTGGCAAAATTTGATAGCATCTAGTGAAAGGTTTTGTACGGTATGATTTAATAATTTGTTAAATAGGTTTTTTCGTTTATTTGTATAGATCACTGATTAGCGCAGGACTTTTCATTTTTGAGGCTTAAGAAGAAACGCCACTTTTAAAATAATTCATTAACATTTATTTTATCTCTAAAACCTTTTGCAGTAAAATTAGTGACATATCTTTGCTAGATATTTATTGCTTCGGGCTAGTTTTCCATCTAAAGACGCCGACTTCTAATTAAGGCAAAATAATACCGGTTTTAATTTATGCAAATTCCCGCCTTGTTTAGAACAGGTAAAGAACGCCAACACTGAGTAAAACATTTTGTGTTTTTCTTGTGCCTGAAATTCCCATTTCATATTAATATTTTCATCGTTTATCTTCATAAATCATTGTAGTCTGTTCTGCAAGAATTTCATAGTAATATGTTACCTGAGGTCATTTAACTTGACTCAAAATTTATGTCTAGTTAACAGTCTGCTTTAAATTACGAGTAAAACATTCCTTTTGGTTGCAAGTGGCCAACAAGAAAACAAAGACGATTCCTTTAAGGGAAAATATGTGCGCGTGTGTGTGTGTGTGTGTTTGGGCAGGTTGGGTAATATAATTGTAATGGTGCCAGTTAAATATCATAATAAAGATAAAAAATAACTTAAACCAGCAATTTTCAAGTCAAGAGCCTTTTAACAATTTCCCTCCAGACACCAAAGTTATGAATATTTAATGACCTTAACACACTATTGCTGGCACCACAAACCAAATGTTGCTCACACGCCGAAAACATGTGGACATTTCAACGTGTTTAACATGCCAGAGATGGCTCAGCTCAGTCATTTATAAGTTAAAGCAAAAGAAAGAAAGTAAATGATGAATCTTCTTCCTTTTTTTTTTAATATTTCTTTAGCCAGGATTTAGATAGTAGATAACAACGGAACTAATAGTTCAGGCGCCTTGACTTCGTCATCTGGCCAGGGAATTGGTGACAAAAGTTATTATTAACAATAATATTTCATTTCTGTAGTGGCAGGCGGATACTGTATCCGCGTTATTATATAACCCGCGCGGAGCAGGTTTTCCCTTGGCACGCTGCTTTCGGTAGGATACCATTGCTGTAGTTCCACCTCGATTGGCAAGGCAATCAGAATACAGGACTATGCAGTTCCAGGGAATTGGTTAAAAAAAAAAAATTAAAAAGCCCAAACTCTCAAACAAGGGATTCATTGATATTACTCGGCCAATAGTTTACAAGAAACTGTCATCTCTGTATGTCTTGCAAACCACATAGAGCTGAGAATTAGTCGCTGAGTAATACAGTCCAGTGTGGTGAGGTTAGTTCGAAAATCTTATTGTTGGAATGACAAGTTTTAGGTTTTGGCACCTTAAGTTGAAAGTAACGATTTTTATGGAAGACTAATTGGCACATCAAAGAGCAGAAGGTTCTTGAAAAGATTTTACTTATAAGACATTTTCAATTGATTATTATTATGAGATTCCTAATCCTTTCCTACAACGTGTTGGCTGTGAATAAAACCGGAAAGCCAGAAAATATATGTTAATTAATTTTTCTTAAAACAGGTACACAGTTTTCGAATATCAGGTTCATAAATGATTTTGAGCAGGATTTTAGGAGACAAAGTAAGTGCTGATGTCAGTCATTACTGTCACTTTCGGCTGTTCACTGTTCACTGAAATAAATGGAAGCCGCATGTAAAATGAAACAGAAGACTTGAATTTTCCGAGATGTAAAGCTCTTAGGCCACTGACTTTTTTTCTAAATTCGTAAATTACCCGTGCCAGGGTACGAAAAGCAAACTTTTTTATTTTTTTTTACCAATACAGCTGAAAATTTAATTGAAATGTCCTGATCAGCAGCTTGACATTAATTTTGTTAAGTAAATTATCTTTTAAAAATATCACTTTTCCATACCTGAACTTACACCGGTATCCATTGTCATAGCCAAAGCTCCTCAATTGCTGTAAGTATAAGTTAATATATGTATTTCACTGTGTGTACGAGTGTGCGTTTCTGTTCATTTATGCAGACATACGCAAGTAAAAAAATGATGAATCATTTTAAAATGCCTGTCGGCAGTTGTGGGCCTCTTATTTGCTTACACATGTTGGCAACACAAATGGACGTGCTCGCATAGTTGCAATATTATGCTCTAGAGCGAGATTGTAAAGTGTGAAAAATACTTGTACAAATACATTTAGTTGATGGCTGATTGCGGCTGTTGTAATTGTTTGATTTGTGTTTATGAAAAATAATTTTTATTTTTTTATTTAACACCCATAAATGTCCGTTGCACACATTATTAACACTGTTAATACGTACGATGACGTAACCAGTCAGTTTGTGACAAATGTTGTTTCTTTCTGCCATCATCTTTCTGGAGTTGAAAAGAGCGAGGTAAGTCCTTTCAGCAGGATACTTGAGCCGGTGGTTACCAGAAATATTAAAACTAAATACTTAAACGATGTTGAGACATTTGAAATTTGTTACCAGTTTTCTCTGAAATGGTTTTAACGCACAAGGCCACGCACAAGGGCCAGTTCGTTCTATTAAGAGTTTTATTGAATTTCGTGCGAGAGAAATATGCAGGTGGAAATATCAAAATATTTTATCACATTCGCCGACTGAATTGTAGCTCAAGATTGCTGAGCATGAAACAGCTCATTTTGCTTTCCTTAATTGATAGAAAGAAACAATAGATGTTAAAAAGAGCAAATGATTTCTTATTATCACTTAATTTATTAAGTGCGGTTAAATTCTTGTGTTTAAGAAACCGCAAAACCGAACAAAACAAAAGCGTTAAAACGCTTAGTTTGGCCACAATTCGCGCATGAATCTACTCTTTTAGTGTTTCAAGCTGGAAATGTCAATTTTAATTTCAAAACTTTTACATTTTCTTAATTTCTCAGTGTGCATTCACACCAGGCAATTGTTTCAGCTCAGCTGATTAAAATTTTCTGGCATCGTGGTGGTGAGGGGAAGTTTTACTTTCCCTATTTGCTTCCGGCAAAAAGCACGATTGTGTTTAAATGCGTGTAGACGATACAAGCAATAAGAATTACGCGGTGTGAACAGCCAAGCAATTTCAATGAGAATTGTATATCTCTTTCTTATCAATAAGAATTGAACAGTGTAAATTGTGACTTATCGATATTTTTGACAATTTCCTGATTTTCTTAGTACATCTGAACTCTTTGCCTTGGGTAAACTTATTTGTGCTGGTCGCCAAAAATTGAACAATTCACAAAAAATGTAGTGTCATTAGGGCTTAAAGCAACTATTTTGTAGTGAATTGTTAATAAAGAAAATAGTCTTGCAGTCATCACTTGTAGCCGGTTTTTTGTTTGTTTTGCAATTTTCTTAGGTAGTATTTAAATTTTATCTAATTAGTTTTTTATTTAGGGAAACATTTCGAAGAAATTGCCCACCCTGAAGGAAATTAATACTTTCCATTTAGGACTAAATAAAGTGTTTCAACAGTTTTTGTCTTAAACTACACATTTGAACATTTTAACCTAAAAGCAAAAGTCATTGAAAATTTGATATTTGTTTGCCTCAAATACGAGTTCTTTCTGTGTGAAATGCAAACATTTTGTGTCTGCTCCAAATGGGTGGTCAGCTGGAACGAAGCAAAAAAAAAAAAAAAGTTAAAATTAATCCATAAAGAAGAAGTTTTGAGGGTGTTGTACAGCGTTTGCAATATTTCTTTACTAAACAAACAAATAGCCATGAAAATGAATAAATAAACGAGTGCTGAGAAGTCGCCAGTTGTAGGTGGGCGTGTTTGGAGGACATTTTTATGGTCACAGAATAATTTCTTCGACATTTTCTAGGATGTTGTTGTTCATGACAATTTTGTTAATGAAGCTGACGGTTTTGTTGTGTTGTGTTGTGTTGTGTTGTGTTAATGCTGATGGTTTTTGGTAACATTTTAATGGCTTTTCGCTAATTAGTCTAAAAAGTTGTTAAATTTTCTTCTTCTTATTTTCTGTGTACTCGTCCTTAAGGTGGCCTATTTGAAATTCTTTATGTTTAAGGAACTGTTGTTTAATTTTTACATTTTTAATTGTCAACATACATATAAATTGGCATTTGTTTGGTGTTGCGGTTAGTTGAGCAGCAGGACGAAAAAAAGAGAACTTCGTTTTTATTGGACTTATGCTAATTTTTGTTAATTTACTGCGATTACGTGACTGGAGTTTTTCTCATTTTCAAGTGATGCCCAGTTTTAATACATTTTCTGTGATGACACAATTTTTTATATTTGACGCTCTTGAAAAGCTGGTGAAATTTGTTCGCTATAAATTACCTGTCCATTTCATATTGACAAAGGATTGTTCAAAACATATGAAACAACATGAAAAAAATTACAAATAATTTTTTTTTTTAAATACCTGCAAAATGCTGATATTGTTGGCAAATTTTCTATTGAACTTGAGAACACGATTCGCGAGTATAACTTTTTGTTGTTTATTTTTTATTTACAATCTAATTTACAAATAATTATTTATTCATGTTGAAATAATAATTATTTGAAATATGATGAAAAAATAATTTATTCATGTTGAAATGCCGAGCCAAATTAAACATAAATCATTTGACAGCTGACAAAATGGCTGTCAGCTGAAAACGTGCTGCCAACTTAAAGTTTTATACCTGTATAAAAAGCAACTTTTAGACTTGTCATGTATTGTTTTTTTACTCTGGATTTCATTAGATCTATTGCTAACACGTTAGAACAATTAGTTAGTCTTTTTAAATATTTTTTTATGTATGAATTCGGCTTGATATTTTGCCCTAAAAAGCTGTTGCTTAAGCGATGCATCTACCTTGTTAAGCGTGCCCTGGTACAGCGTATCACGGGCTTAGAAGATTTAAAATAAAAATAATTCAAATAAACTATTTAGCCCCAAATATTCTATCACGTTGGCAAAAATTTGTTGCTGGAAATATCGAAAAAAAAAATCGAATCAATTTAGAAAGTCATGGCTTCTGAATTAAATAAATATAATTTTATTTATTCGATATATTTTTCTCTACCAAAACTATTTTGCAATAATGATAATTTCACAAAATATTTCAAAGCACCAACTTCTGGTACTTATTTTGTTATATTGGCCACATTGTTTTCGGCATTTAAGCAACTTTGGCGGTCGTGTTGTCGTTAAAACGAATCGTTTCCTAATATTTTTCTATAGTACATCTTTCTTTATTTAACCATATTTCGCTCAACGTCGTTGATCATTCCCAGGGTTTCTACCAAAAAAGAACCAAAACGCCACAAGTTACCATTTATAGTTTCCCTCAGAATCTTTGGGTTTTAATTTTGACTTATTGTAGCCGGTAGCCTGCCGTCTTGAATGTATTTGCAGCATTATTATAGTGAAAATATTATGCACTCTGCGTTTTTACCCCCCTCAAACTCTTATGAAAAAACTATTTAATCGTCATGAAATTTTTTATCCCGTTTAGAAGGAGTAAAAACGGTTAAAATTGGAAAAGACCTCAACGAGTATAAGAGAGTGGCATAATGTTTGTTTATGGTCATAATATTCAGTGATGCCTCATCGTAAAAAAAAATCGCTAACTAAAAATAGCCACAATCCACAATTCGTGTCTAAATCTAAGAAATTAACAGCTTTCTAACGTTTTCAGCTCCAAATGTCACTTTTTTTTTCCAACTTTTTGTTGGACACTTTGGATTTTTTTTTTCAAGTTTTTTTCCAGTTCCAGCAACTGCAGTATTAAAAAGTCTGCATTCATGTTCAACCATCTGTCTTTAGTCAAACACAAATTTCCTTTGAACAATTTAATATATAATTTGAAATTTCAAATATTTATTTTGCCCAAATTTTAGTGGCCAATAATCAAACTTTTGTGTTAACATTTAACTTTGGTGGCTCCAGTTTTAGGTCACTTGAGATGATCGGCACTATACACATGTCTTAATTTGTAGCCACCAAAGGAAAGCACAAAAACAAAGAAGAAGAAAAAGGAAGAAAACTGGGAGTTTTCCTCTTAATTCCTGCGATTCTTCCAATTCCAATATTGACACTGTTATACATTGTTTTTGGTGTTGCTATTCTGGTTGTTGTTGGCTTTGCCTGACAAACTCACTTAAATGAACAAAAGACACAAGTACACAGCTAATCACATAGATACAGATACACAAACACATACATACATACACACATGCTTATACATACATACGTACGTACATACAAAGGCAGGCATTAAAGGACTTCCTCTAAAGTCTTTATAAAACGCAAGTCATTTTAGTAAGATAATTTTTCAGCTTTAACAGTTTAGATGGAATTTGTCACGTTCTTAGGTGACTGTGGCAACCGCCTGAAAAGTTTGCCGTCTATATACAGCAAACACATATACATATATGTGTGTGTGTGTGTGTGTGTGTGTGTGTGTGTGTATATGTCTACAGAGCTGATTTGCCAATGCCTTTGTATGCCACAAGCATCTACATACATATAATTTGTCATGAACATGCTCGACTACACCAAAGTACGAGCAGTAGATCTAACAATTGCTAAGTTTGTCACAAACTCAAACGAAAAGAAAAGAAAAAAAAAAAGAAAACTTTTACCAAATCTTTTCTTCCAATTTTTTTTTTCTTGTTTGGCCGGAGGTTTAAATATTGTTTGATACATTTAGTTGACTTGCGTGCTGTTTGCTAATATCGAATAGAGTTTGTCAAATAAGAAAACTTTTCCAAAGATTTCTTCAAAACAAACATAATCGCATTAGTTTTCTGCACTCCTTTTAGTTTCTGTTGTTTTTTATGGTTTGAACAATTATCAAAAGTGCGATTGTCATTGGCTCTGACATTTACATATATGTATGTATGTTGGCTGGTGTTGGTCTTTGTGCTTTTAAGGAATACATACATACACATACATATATGCTTATGGTCACCTTAAATGCAAAGGAATGCAGCTACACAAAAAAAAAAAAAATTCAGAAGCGAGAAGTCAAAACAGCTGACAGTTTTATTCATGAAATCCAAACGGACGTAACAACGAATGTATTTATTTTGTGGAAAAAACAAAGAAACGGGACTCTTCAACTCTTGTGAAAAGAGCAAAAACAAATAAAACGGCCGTTTTTACTCTTGTGAAAAAAGAAAATTAATTGTTAAAAAAAATAAATTCACTCATAAACGAAAAAAATGCCCAGAATTTTTTATGAAATATAAAACATTCTATATCGTGTTTTGCCAAAAATAAAGTTGCGTCCGTTTAAAGTTAGTATAACGATATACTGTATTTGCCATTTGTTTTGGGCTTGAAGTAAGAAAACTTATTGAGGATTAACTTTCAATGTGACATCAAATATATTTTTTTATTTACTTTGTACAACGCAGAATAATTATTTTTACAAATTTCATTTATATTCATGAGCCCAACAGGAACATTTAATTGGGTTAAGCTGATACATACATATGGATGTAATTGTAAATTTGCGAGTAGTTAAAGTATTTCTACAAACAGTTCACATCACTTCAGAAAACAAACATACATACATACATATCGATACCTTAATATAGAAAGGCCCTAAGTAACGTTTTCCTAACTTTTCAGGAGAGAGAAAAAGCTGAATAAAAATTAAAGTTTTCTAGTCGCGAAACTTTTTCCAACTGCTTAAATTTTTGTTGTTTTAGTCGGATCATGTAAATTTTTTACCAACGATGTGTTGGAAGAAAATCTTTCGAAATTACCAAAAAACTCGATTTGAGAAAAAAACGACTTGGGGCCTTCCTATATTAAGGTAACGATAGGCATGTATGTACAAATGTATGTAAGTATGTATGTATATAGAACAAATACTTTTTTGTACATTATGAATATTTTTCGTTTCCTAAACACTTGATTTCTGCCCAAAAAAAAAAAAATTACGGCTCCAGCAAGAAAATGGGCCTCAAGCTTAAAACCAACAAAATTTGCAAATATTTCCATATAAAATGTTGCAAAAACTTCTGAATTTGATAAACTTATCTTTTCGGTCGTTGGCCGTCTACCGAAATTCAATATAAAACAATAAAATCGACAAAATCAACAACAATCGCCTTCTAAAGTAGTATTTAATAAATTATTAAGAATAAACGAAAAGCCCGACAATTTCAGCTTAAGCTCGATAGGTCCATAAAATAAAAAAAGGACAATAATTCATTCTTTCTGAAGCGAATAAACAAGAAATTAAAGTATCAATAAATGCCAAAAGCAAACAAAATATTAAATGTTTTCTTATGCAATTTAAGGAATATTTCGATTTAGGAAAATCGTATACGATTATGCGATGGAGCCACTGTACATATATGCTATTTTTATACATACATTATAATTTTTCTTTTTTATTTGAATATAAAATTTATTAAGTTACAGCTTCAGTTATGATGGTGCCTCCAGCCAAATGACTTGTTTTTAAGCGCTCTGATATTTCCAGTGACAACCCTTCCAGAAGGATGACCATCCTGTACTGTAATAGATTCTAGGTCCGTGGCAGGCAGCACAATCTTTACACTCTCCTCTTCTAAGTTTTACTCGCAAAGAAATTTAATTCTCAATGATTTCTTTGAGAACATTTTCAGAAATTTCAAACACAAACAAAAACATTATTTTGATTGCGGTGAACGAAATTTAAATGTGAAAGAACAAAGAAAAACATCGCAATAAACACAGATATCAAGGACCCCTTTTGTCATCGTAAGTAGAAATTCGCGGAGCAAAAATTGTTTTTACTGGCATTAAGCAGCATATCGGACATTCAAGGTCGTCTTTCAAAGTCTATCGGCCATAATTTATAGGACTGCCCAAATTCCAGGCTGCTGCTCGCCAACGTTTTGAATTTCCTGCTTGAGTAGCTCCCAAAGATTTTGCAAGCACTTGTTGCGCCTGGCTGCAATCTAATGGCTCCAATTCTGGATCTGGGCGATCTATGTTCACCGTGTTAAAATCATTATTACTAAACAATATAACATTTTAGTTATTAAAGACACAAACCGCGTTCATAAGACGCCATCCATCGATTGTAAATTTTGCATACGAACCAGAGAAGATTCACCATGAGGCTAATCCAGTGTATTCGGAGCTGTATGGATTGTGTGGCAGCGTTTATTCCTTTTTCTCAGTGGTTTGTCTGTAACTACGTGGACAGCAGTGTGTCAAAGCGCCATGAAAAGTGAGCTGCACGTCCCACCAACGCAGATGATATTTAACTTTATTGCAGAAAAGTGTGTTCATTCGAAGATACGAATTTTTGGCCGAATAGCGGTGCTAGCAAATAAAATTACTGCATACAGGACGTCAACAACCCACACAAGTTGGAACGGGTGGCAACGCTTCCAAAAAAATTACTATTTGGCGGCGTCATTGTACGTTCCTTTAAAACGTTGTTGGCGAGGCCAGAGTCTTCGGTTATGATAGATGATTTCTTTTGGCCCCAATTGAATGGTGTGGCGCCATGCGTGCCTATATAAAAGCTATATGAATGATTTCAGGGTAATATTATCTCTTAGAAGTGAACTGAATTTCACTCCAGTAAAGTTTTTCTTGCCTCAAATCACAGGTCGCCATCGAACCCTGTCTTTAAAACTAGAATAACTGAGGCCGTTGGTCGCATGTAGTCTAATCTGTGCGGCAGAGCCATTAAAAATTCAGCCACCAGGACTCGCGTTGCCGTAAGACAATGCGTTGCAGTCCGCACATGGCTTTTATAAACAGATTTTTTTAATATAATTTCACAACCCTTCAACAAAATATATGTATAAAACCCTGAATTAATGTGGACTTTGTTTGTTACCTCATTCTTTTTAAAAATATCTCATTTTAAACTAAAAATAATAACTTTCACATGATTTGTATATTTGAAAGAAGAATATTGAGCAGAAAAACACATTCGCAAATATTTTACCTTTGAAAAATCTTTGAAGCTTTCAAGATGCTAAAAATCTTATATTTCCGTTTTCCATTTATTACAAATATGGCTCTCAGGAAGTCTTTCCTGCTCATATTCATGTATTCGTATGTAAATTTAAGGACGGCAGTTACAAACACTTGCGCAACATTTTTCACATGCTGGTGTGGTGGCAAGCCAAGAAAATTTATCTTCTTATGCATTTGAAAATAATTCAAACGTTTACCTAGAAGTCTTTTTGTTTGCATTCGTTATTTGTTGTTTTTAGGAATTGTTTTTCTCAATTCTTTGTTGGTATTTAATGGTAGAAAATATTTTCTTTAGTGATTTTCCTAGATTGTTTGAATTGGAAGGGAAAACGAGGAAACTTTAAGATCTCATAGTTGGTTCACAGTCACTTGTTACATTTGCTTAATGTGAGAGGGGAAAGGAAATGGCTTCATCATTTTGTGTGTTCTGTTATGGTCGAAGTGCTTAAGAAGCATAATTAGTTGCTGGATGAAAAATGCTGGATGTGTATATAATGTGTGGCCATCAAGCACGAACAGACTTTCCTGTGTTTAAAAATTTTATGTTTATTTTTGTTGGTTAAAATAATGATGGGCTGTCAACCCCGAAAATGTCAAGAGCACAAGCATTTTGCTACTGTCCGTCCATCCTCTTCCCAGCCGGCATCACAACAAATTCTCAGTCACTTTAAGTTTTTGATAGTTTCACTGTTATCCATATTTTCTTTTTAAATTTCAGTTTTCATTAATTAAGTACATTTTTGTTTACATTCAGCAGATGTGATAGTGTGACCATATTTCAACAAACAAACAAAAAACACATTAATTGGAAAATATAAAATAATGAAAAAACAAACAATTTATTTTATATACATAATTAAAAAACTTTTTATTGAGTTTTTGTGCTGTAAATAAAAAATAAATCAATTCTTAAGGCAAAAAGTTATTTGATTTGTTTTAACATTAAAAAATTTAAAAGAAAAACGGTCACTCAGCACCAATTTATTCATTATTCGTCGGCGTAAGATATAGAAATAAAACTATCGTCGAACGTACATATTGTGTTTTATTTCCAACGACCCATATTCGTTACGAAAAATTCGTCGTTCGTCCCGGTTGTGTTTAAACCATAAAACACTTAACAAAATGATTCAACAAAAGCTGAATATTCATTGGCCACGAGATCGCCTGTTGTAAGGACAAACTGGTTGCTTATGAACTCATTTAAAAATCGAGTTTATAAAAAGGGTTGCCACTAAAATCGCTGCGCATCGGAAACACAAATTAAAACATAGTTTTGTCTGAATAAGGTCAGGTCAGACAAAAATTGTTATATGTTTATAATATTGCCAATAAATAAACAAATTGAGTAAAAAAAGTCCTAAAACAAAGTTTTTTACAATTATAGATCATCTTATAATTATCTAAGATATTTGTAAAATCCTCAAAAACTCGTTAAAGAAAATCGCTTAACGCAAACAAGTTTAAGGCAAGTGCTTTTTCCAATCGATTTTAATAATTTAATAATTTTCTGTAATTTTTTATATCAATATCAAGAGGCTTTAAGATATTTATAAAAACCAATAAAGCGACTCGTTGTCCTTTTGAAGACCACATCACCACATCTGTTTTCATTTTCCCTTGCAGCTTTCAAGTACTTAAGATGTTACAATAGTTTGTTTTTCGTTGCTGCTGTATTTTTTTTTTTTTTTGCTGAAATTTCTACAATTTCCTTTATGTCTTACACATGAAGGTTTTGCTTTTCATTGTCATTTTTTCTGTTTCTTTTTGGGAAAATTTCTTGGCAAAAGACACTTTCTTTTTAGATACCAACTTTATGCTCTTACTAAGTCGGAGATGCAATAAAAAATTATGTGCCAGTATGAATACATGTGTGTGTGTGTGTGTGTGTGTGCGTGTGTGTGTGCAACACAGTCACATTCTTGTGTTTCAAATAACAAAATCTATTATGTAGTTTAGCATATGTTAGTGTTTTACAAATACAAATGTTATTGGTTTAGAAAAAGTCTGCTTGTTTTTGAAAATTGTTCAGGAATAAGAACAAAAGAACTGGAGAAAAACATTTTATCAAACACCATTTTGCATTAAACTGCTAAAATTTTATAATTATAAAAATGGCAAGAAAATTGATGACTGATGAGTGGCCACACAAAGTGCAGCTACTTTTACCTGAAATAGTATAAGAGCTGAACTACGATGCTGGCTTTTTAATTTTTCCCCTAAAAGAAAAAAATGGATAGAATTGGGCATTCCCAGGGAATTCCACAATCGATAAAAAAAATATAAAGTTATATAAAATACATACACATACACACAAATACAACTATTGCAAGAAATATTCTCCAGTATTTTTATCTGAAACAAACAACATTTTTTTTATAAATATTTTTCCTGATAAAAAATATTAAGCAAAAACTGTTTGAGTTCGTGAATATTTTTGTTCAAAAACAAATTGAATTTAGGGGAAAAATTGTTCTTCCATAATCTAATTTCTTTGTTTGAAAAATTAGCTGTTCTCATTCAACAACTGGTTGTGCAAAGTTATTTGTTTGCCTTCAAACAATATATTAACTGATTCAGTGAAGTCTGTTATTGAAAGAAAGTTCTTTGTGAACCGACAACACTGTGGCGGACAATTGTGTTTGTAATAACCTTTAGTTAGTACGAAAAATCAATGTCGCGAGATTATTTCATTGCGTACGAGTGGTTATAGTTTAAGAGTTGAGATAAGAAATTGAGAAGGAGAATCCTTTGGAAAATTGTGCTTCTTACGTTGACAAATTTTGGTTCTTACGATTGATACCAATCACCGTTGGTAAATGTTACAAAAAGTCAATAAAACGGCTGACATTTGGAAGTGGACAAATTGAAACTTTCCAGTTTCAAGCCAATATTAAATTTTACAGCAAGAAAATTAAAGTTCTTTCACATTTAAAAGCGCTATAAGGAAATTTTATACGTCTTTGGTGGGAATCAACATCGACTGAATGAATTAAGACTTTGTCTGCTTGGCAGTAACTTCTGCACTAAGACTGTGTCCGCCCAATGACAACTTCTTGATTCTGATTTCTGTTAACCTCTCAACTACTATTTCTATGAAACAGCCAACTTAACAATTACCAAAAAAAAAAAGTCCTTTACTTATGGTTTCTAAAATATGAAATACCTCAATCAGTTGCCAGAAACAAAAATCTTTTATTTGTTTTATGAAATAATGGGCAATGTGAACCTGTTAACGGAATATAGGGTAGTGTGACCTGCAACACATATCCTTCAACGAGTTGCCTCTGATGTCCTTCTACGAGTAGGGCTGTAGTCCACTTTCCCTTCGTTTTCGGAGCTGCATAGTGAAATCTTCTATGAGCAGCTTGTACCTGAATACGGTCTGCCTTTTAAGAGAACCTCTATGTGTGTAAAACGCATAAGTCGTTTATGAATCCACACGTGGATTTTACTGGCGTTAAGTTGGGTCGCTGGACAGCTTTTGATGTGATAAAAATCTGACTTGTGTGTGCAATCAGCGGCCCATTAAACGGCAAAGAAACTAAAACGTTAATTGTGTTTAAGACAACAATGCAAAAATTATTGGCAGACAGTTTGTCATGTCCCACACGGTTTTGGCCACTATTAGTTTAAAATCTAAGTTGTGTGCCTGCTTCATTGCATCGAGTGGTTTCACTCATGGTTTTGTAGACTCAAATATGAGTTTTGTGGCGGCTTGATTGGATCCAATGGCAAATTACCACGAAAGCTGTAGACAATTTGCTACTCTTTTCACTCATTTTCTTAGGAACTAATAGACTGACATGTGTGTTGGGTGCCTGGTTTTTTGCATCCAACGGCAAGTCGAAAAAGCTCAGGCGGAGTCTCGTAACCCCTGCTGGGCTTGATCTCTAATAGTCCAATATATGAGAGTTGTGTGTCTGCATCTTTGCATCCCAAAGCAGATATCCAACAGAGGCAAAACCATCAATTTTGTTTCCAAAAGTTTTCCAGTTTGAAGCAAAATCTATAAGTTTTCTTTTAAGAAATCATCATTTTTATTCGAAACGGTGTTGCTAAGTTTATGCCGGAAAAAAAGAATCCTCAAAAAAAAGCAGCAACTTAACATGTTCTGCTCTTAAATAAATTCTTTTTATTGTCTTCTGTAATGTTTGTGTAGCCTTAAATGTACACACACACACACACACACACACATGCAACTGTAAGGCGCTCCGTTTGCAGCTGCATGTGTGCATCCCTGTTTGCATGCATGTTTGTGTGTGTTCATATGGAGTTTCATCTGTTTGTCTTTCCATGTTGCTGCGAAATGTTCAAGCCCTCTGTTTTTTTACAGGGTTTATTTCGTAAAATTGATTTTATCTTCTGCTGTTTTCTGTTTTATTTTCATTCATACTCGTACACACGAGAAATATGCATTTTATTTATCTTCTTTTTCTCCATTTTAATTCCCTTTAAAGCTTCATTTCTTTTCTGAACAATGTTTTCTAATCGATGATATGCAAATGATGCCTTAAATAGATGCTGCTTTTTTTTCCTTACATTTCGTTTCGTTCTCTTTTTGCTTGCTGGTGGGCAATGGAAAAGGAAACTATTTCGTTTTTGTTAAATTTGCTATTCATGTTTTTATGCTTTTTGCGTTTTTTCTTTAGTTTTTGTTTTATTTGTTTTTGTAAATAGATTATACTAGAGGTTGAAGGATAAGTTGGTTATTATGATGTTCATGAGAGCTGCAGAGAAAGTTATTTGAATTGAGAAGAAATGGAAAACTTGCTTAAATAACTGCCTAATATTTTGTCAATGAGCTTTGAAAACATTATGATTATCTATTAAGCAAAAATATTAAACGATTGTTGAAGTCGCTTAAGACACGATAGTTTTCCAACATGAAAATCTCTAGAAGAACAAACAAAAAAAAACGCTAAAGAGTGTACGAATTGAACTAATCGCGGCTAAAGTTGAATTCTGACTTACTCATCCCTGCAATATAATAAAAACAAATAGCGAAACACTACGCCTCCTTTCCCACCTCTCCAAGCCAGTTCTGGTACAATGCACTGCATATGTCGAGCCTGACCCCTGAGTACAGCCCCAAAAAAAAAACAAAAAAAGTGTTTCCCCATCAATTTTGATTTTGGCCTGCAAAATGCTGTCGATGCGAGTTATTCGATTCAAATAATTTTAAGTTGATTTAGTTTCTTGGCTGGTAACGCTTTCTAGGTCGGGGATTACTTGTGGTCTTTGGCACCACGTTGAACACAGATTAATTCTGAAATTCTAAACAATTTCAATGAAACATTTTGCTGAATCAGCAAAAATTGTATTTGAATACCGTTTTGATATTTTTGTTTTAAAAAATAGAAATGAACAGTTTTTTGTACAATTCTGTTTAAACGATTTGTACAAAAAAAAAAAACAAAACATCTCTGTAATAATTTATGCTCAATTTAAAACACATTTAATTATCAGCAGACAAATATGTTTCCGCTAAGAAAACTAAAAATCACTAAAAGTCTAACTTTAGCTTTTTTATGACCAGCAACTGGTTTCTGTATTTCTGGCAATGAAATATAGCAAGAGAATCGTAACAAAAGGGTTAAAGACTGAAACACAAAACTGAAATTGTTCACGCAACTGTTTCGGCGTCTTTACAGCCAAGTCAGAAATTCTTCTTCTTCTTTTGGCGCTACAGTCCGTGGTGAACCTGGGCCTCAACCAACCAAGTTTTCCAGCTGACACGGTCTTTAGCCAGCGTTCTCCAATTGTGCACACCAAATTGGTTGAGGTCCCTCTACACTTGTGTGCGCTATCGGTTCCGTGGGCGTCCTCTAATGCGTTGTCCCACAGGTTTGGAATCGAAAAATCGAAAATTCTACGGGTCGAAAATTATATCTGAGACGTGAGTAAAAGTCTGTCTGTATGCAAATAAAACGTGAAAAGTCTGCGCCAAATATTCTCGAAATATATCACTTTTCACATTAAGCTAAACAAAATTACAGCTTAAGTTTTCATTATTTGTGTTTTTTTAAGATGTGAGAGTTCCAGGCAGGGCCAGATTTATTGTGTTATATTTAGGGATGGATTGCTCCATGTTTTCATATATAAGTGTATAAAAGCAATTGACCAAGTGGCCAATTTAGTGTGAGATGTCATGCGATCCAGCAGCCAATTGAAGGTTTTAGTTACCAAATAGTTGAGTTGGACGTAATTTGCCCCATTGAAACAGAAAACTTTGGCTACCGCGAAAATAAATGCAATTTTATTTCGATTGTGGGTGGGATAATAACGATCCTGAGGCATTTAAACAGGATACGCATGAGTTGCAATACGTTCTTCACGCTCATTAACAATTTCTAAACCCCATTAAAATACTATTAAGCCTTTGGCCACTTATACCACTAATTAAGAAACGATAAAATACTGGATCTCAATACGAGAATTACGGCAACAGCCTACAGAAGACAACTTAAGAAGTGAAGCCCTGTCATGATGATTACAAATATTTTTATACATTTCTTAAGAAAAATATATAAAAAACCGCATTTGTCCAAAGTTAACATTAAATTTTTAAAATAGGCATAACAGAGATGTGCAATAATTTTTGCAATTTTAATACATAAATTGTTAAATTTTCTGTGCTATTTTTCCTTGTCAACTTATTTTATAATTTATGGAAATGATGACACTGTTGCAGTATACAACAAACAGTGTATTAAAAATTATGTTTTTTATGTGTCAATTTTTGTGCAGACATACATTTGTACGCACACACATACACACACACCCAAACACACACACATACACACACACACACATACACACACACATACATATACTTATGGTAAATTATAAAAGTTTGTTTTTATAATAAATGTGTTTAATTATGCGAAAAATTAAAAATATTATCTTTAAATGAACACTCAGACACCATTTTGCCCAACAAACATTTTAGCTTCGATTTGAAAGCAAATCACTTGTAAACAAATAACTTCGAAATATTTCTATTTAAAGCAGGACAAGTCTGTAAATAGAAATACCCTGTCTCACGATTAGATTCTGTTTCATATTTAAAATATATATATATATATATATGCTTATCTCCCATCCCTGGGAAATTTTGTATCTGTACCGTTAAATCGTTCGGTTATAAATAACTTTAAACTGTTTGCCACGTAGCACCACGTCGCCTCAGTTCATATCACTATTTTAATAATAAAATAGTTTATAAATAAAACAATAAAAAAAATCTTTTTTTTTTATATACTTTTCTCTTTATATACAATAAATAAATTTCTGTTCCAATTGCTATTATTCTATTTGTTTTAATTCTTCTTATTATGAACTTTTACTTCTCCACTGGCTGCGTGACGTGACAATAAACAATTAAAATAACTATTAGCATAATCCGGCCTTAGTAAGACTTAAGTTTTGTGGTACAAGTTGCCAAAATTAATAAGAAAAAAAAAAGGTTCTTATTAACAGGACCTATAAACATCTTTGTCTTTCATACAAAAAAAAAGGTGTTTTCTCTCTCCCTCTTTCGCTCTCTTGAGGTCCACTTTATACAATATCTGTGTACAGATGTATGAATATTAAAGGTTTTGTTTTAAATTTAAGTTATATGCTCGTTGGGCCTATAAACGAAAACATATGTTTATTAAGATGTGCGCCCCTCTGTATTTGTTTTATAGTTTATACATTTAAATATGTATGTATGTGTGTGTGTGCCTGGCAGCGTACGTCTGTCAAAGTGTCATTGTATGTATTTTTAAGCACACATTAACACACAAACATACATGTGTATGTATATTTGCATGCGTGCTGGCAGATGCGTGAATATGAATATTATTATCATCATTTCAATGTTTAATTTCGTTGCACACAGACAGACCCTGAAACGTCTTCATTTCAATTATTGCTGCAGAGAGGAATTTAACATGAGCGTTTATTATATGAAATAGTAAGTTTTGTGATTTTTATTGTTTTTAGGTGAAGGCTTTGAAGTGAAGTGTGAATGTGTCGACATAAATGTCTTTAGCAATAGAGAGAATGTTATGACAATCGTGGGGTCAAGGTGACAAGAATTAAGTTTCTTCAACTAAATTAACAAGTTCACCTTCTACTCACTCATTCACCGATGTCTTATTAACACAATAATTTACCATAATGTAGTCATCGTTTATGACAAGACATTGTACGAGTGCAATTCATACAAAAAGTCTGCTTATTTTTTTTTTTACTGAAAAAGCCCATAACAAGACATAAAGGGCAGGCCATCAACACAGGTTGTCAGCTGAAGGTGTTGAAGCGCAAAGATTGATGAGATGATAATTTTTGCTACAATGTGCACCTCATAATGTTGTCCTTATGTTTGGCTCAGTGGACGCTTAATATCCTGCTGTCTAGCACTGAGGCCATTTAACACAAATAAAATTGAAATCATTTACAGCCAGTAAATATCTAGTTGGGAAATATTTGCGAAAAATTCTGGCGTTTCTTTTTTGTTTTGAAAGTTGAAATAAAGGATCCGAGGCTGATCTCGGAACTGATGGAGTGTTGCTAAATAAAGGGTAGATAGATTTTCTGTGACAGAGCTGATAGTTTTACCAAAACAGAAAAATCCATTACAAACTATTTTTGCTGCTTTAATTCTTGGAAAATACAAATTTTGTATTCCTATGGAAGCAAAAATTTGTCTTGCCAGGTTGATTATTTAAGATTTTCTTCCTCTCCAACGGCTGTTGCCTACACCTCCTGCCAAAAGCGACAACTTCATGCTTTAGTTGCATAAAAAGTTTAGTTTAATAACTTAACAACAATTCTCTGAGCATCAGGTTTTTGCATTTGGCCAGTCTTCGTGAAATATGATCAGATACTCTCCAGGTGAAGAAAGGACGAACAGTTTTGTAGGCGGTTCAGTGAACGCGTATCATATTCCATAAGTGTATGAGAGGGAACAGTGGTTGGGAAAATTAGCAGTGCCAAATTGCTGGGACCAAGTTCTAAAAAAAATTACATCGATGATGTCATAGAGCTCCAATGAAATGCTCGGAAAGAAAGATGCTGACCTCTTAATAAACAACATTAATAATGAATTAGTATTTTAAAGAAGTAAAAACAAGAATTTAATGAAACTTATTACACAGTTTGTAATATTATATACACTTTTTCTTTATCAATCTGTTTCTCTTTTCTAACCACTTCTTTACTTAAAGTACCTTCGACAGCCTATTATGGCGTGTGCAGTGGCAAAGTCTGCTCACCCAAATCTATTTTGCCTTAATTTTTCCTTTTTTTTTTATTTTTCACACAAAAACTTTCATCGTCTCACAAGTTTCAAGGTTTTTGTTCTTTTTTTTTTGTCGTCCTTTTGCCGAAGATGTGTAAAATATGAAATGGCAAAATAATTATCTTTATCACTGACATAAATCGACATTTAATTAGCTCAGAGATTTTGATTGTCACTTTTGTGTAGCAACAGCACATTTTTGTTTGTTTTTTTGTTTGTTTTTCTTTGCTAAACACTTTTTATCGCTCTTTTCATTCTTTTATTGTATTAAGTTGTTATTCTATAATATTTATCAATTGATTTGTTGACAATGTCCTTGTGTTTGTCATTTGATTCTTTTTTTTTTTTGCATTTTTTTTCTTGCCTTTTTGTTGTTGAGGGTCATTAAAGTTTTCTGCTTTTATTTCTTTGTAGATTTATTGTTATGCCATTATTATTATTATTTTTATTGTGCTATTTGTTCACGTCTTATGCTGAGCACTCAACTGCCGTTTTTTTCCTTCTCACCCACTGCGTATTATTAAGTTGGTTGTGTCATTTAGGCTGCCAAACTAAACGAAGAGGTCATTATTAGGGAATTTGGTAACAAAAAAGGAAAAAGGAAGACGCAGGGTGTTCCGACTGTGAAAGGACCTATAGATCATTTTGAGTCATTGTTTAAAAAAGTTTAAAAATTAATCGAGTTTCTGTTATTGGTCTGGAAGAAGAGTAAAATTTGATATAGACTCGGAAATCTTCAACTCCCATCAGGATGTAAAAACTAAAGAAAAGTATTCGGAATTTTCTTACACACAATTAAGAGTCCTTAAAAGTCTACTTTTTGTGGATCCTTAAATATTAAATTTGGATGTTTTACAGGTTCACAATTTTCAGTTGGCAGCACTGCTTTATTTGAAAACCCATTTAACAACTGATAGTGGCGTTGTTTTAGCTCGGTTTGACATATCCATATGGACAGTCTCTTAGACCAGACAAAATAATCGATATTGATATTGAATTTCCATGCAAAATTTTATTCTCCGGTGCTTGAATTGAGTACGTTTTGGAGCGCGGTTAGTCCATAAGTCCATAATTACCGTTTGGTGCATATGTTTATACATTTTTTTTTCTTTCTTATACTATTTCTTGGATCTTCAATTTTAAATGGCACAATAATTGTTCAAATCCGCAGTCTGTAATTACTAATAAATAGTCCGGCCAGCGCCAGACAAACAAAAATATTAGGAACAGCAGTTTCTTCTTTGGTTGTCTTAAGTCTCGAGTGTTTGGCTGAGAGCCAGAGTTTCTATTTTTTTTCTTTTGCAAACACAGTCTTTGCGTTTGTGCTGATTTCTGACGTATCAGGGGCCTGCTGTAATCACTACGTAGGACTGTCAATGCTTAGCACAGAAAATTGGCATTGCAGATTGCGCCTTGTACACGCCAGCCGTGACGGCTATATTTAAACATTAATGTTTTAAAATTTTCTACCCTGTAAAGTGTGTTTTCTTTTTCATTATGATTTAAATTTGTGCAAGTCTAAAACGGCACCCTGTATTATCCATTGTCTTAATTCGAAGATTCTTCATTCTCGAAAAAATCCCCCTCTTTAGAACTCTGCACATAACTTTTTATATTCCTTTACACAAAAATTTCTTATAGTAAAAGTCCATTTCAAAATTTGCGTTTAATTAAATTTCATTTATATTTAATTTAAATTTAGACTTAATTGATTAAAAACTTAATGAATTGCCTTCTGAGGCAACAAAGCAAAAACGAAAAATTCCTTTCAACTAAATACTGCCAACACTATAAACAAAACTTTACAGTCGTACAAATCGTAAATATTTTAGGTAGGAAAACAGAAATTAAGCCGAAGATGTGGCAGAAGGGCTTTGCTGCAGCCACCGTGTTTTTGGGGCAGGTAGAATCTGTTTGCGGTATATTTTCATATTAACAAGTGAAGATTTAAGAAAATAAATAAAATACATTTTACTACAGTAAAACCGAAAAACCATGCCAGAAATGCCTGCCTGCCTTCGTCTGCAACAGCAACAATAAGAAAATAAATGTAGTGAAAAATGTGTGAATATTGTTGTTGTTCTTGTGTGTGTGTGTGTGTGTGTGTGTGATTGCTGGAAAAATGCAATGACACAAAATACATTTTGGCACAACGACACACACAGACACCGGCTTCTTCTTCACTTATTGTAGTTGTTGTTATTGTAGATTTTCCGCCTGGCTGGAAAGCTGATAGTGCACTAAGTAATAGAAACCACTTGACAAAGCTTAAGGCACTTCTTTAAAAATACCAGACCACAGAACAAACAACAGCAACGAATTCCACCAAAACCAAACGGCAAAAAAGAGAAAACAGAATAACAGAAGTGAAATGAATTAAACAAGAAAGTGCATATTTATTACATGAGGCCAAAAAATAATCGCACCAAACCGAAACAAAAGGCCAATCCAAATGCGTTTTGTGCCAAGAGATACTTCCTTAAGGTTTAATAGAAGAAGTTAACGATTATATAGGGGTTTACAAAGTCTAAAAAATACTTAATATAAAGCAGTTGTTAAAGTTGTTTATACCAGTCTGGGCAAATTAGGGAAAAAGAAAACGCAGACAACAGGCTTTTAAAACGCACTATTTTCTCCTCTGAACCGCATTATCGAACGTTAACTTTCGTCAGTGTATATGGAGAACTTAAAATTTTCTGTCGGGAATATATATATATGCAATCTCTTTTTTGTAGCGCTTCCATCGCTCGCATTAGAAGACACTCAATATCACAATTAGGACCAGCAGCCAGCCTGCAGTCGCATAAAATATAGGCGAACATTAACACGTCCAACATCGTGGCACATTCAATGAATGATTTTATATATGAAAGTTAAAGATTTTTACACCAGATTCACCTCTACTTCATACAGTAACAGCGAGTACAGTGGACGTCTAAAAGTACGCACCTTCACGCATTAAAAATTGCTCGCTATTTCATAATACAAATGCCGGTATTTTTGCGCAGAATAGTTTTGGTGAACTGCGTAATAGGCATCGGTTGGGAAAACAAATGTCTTGTGTCTTTACCCCCAAAAAATATTTCCATTGAAAACTGCCAGAAGAATCATATTTGTTTGCCAGATAAATTATCTAATCGACTATTTCAACTATAAGAAAACAGGACATATAACTTTAAGCTGCTGCATGCAGGTGGAGGGACAACATTTTTAAGGCAATGAGAACCTCACACTTCAGCAACAAGGAGACAGTGAAAGGAAGAAAAAGTTGTAGTCTAATTATACGAATTTTGTAATATTAAAAAAAACACCATTAGACATCCGCTGTAAATCATTTGTAACATAAACTTAGAACTTTACAAAATAAATCAAAACTTCGACTCAGCCCATAAGAGAAACACAACAACAAAACAATCCATTTAAATTTATCAGTTTGTCTGGCATAAACCAAAATTAAAAACACGAAAGAAATGCTAAACAAAAATATATAGGAAAATAGTTTTTATTTCTATCAATAGTTAATTTATAATTTTAAACTGCAAACTGTTCTGCCCTCAGCATTCGTTACAGTTTGTTGTGTTGTGTGTTTGTTGTTGTTGAGTCTTCTCTGGACAAGTGCTATTACATCATCTTGTTAGCCAGGCTTCATTTAATCAGACAAACAAGTAATAAATTAAAGTTCATATTAATGTTCCTCTTCTGCAAATATATAACGTAGAGAAATGTGCGTTTCTGTGTGCAGACATGTTTAGATGTGATTACAGTGAAGGAGAAAACTGGCCTAAAATGGATGATAGTATTTGCTGGGGTTTTCAGCACCACTTTACTGGCTTTATTCAAGAGCACACACGTACGATTTATAAAATATATATGATTGATATGACAACTTCTTCAACTATACTATTGTCGAGTTACATGGTTGTGAACTGCAATATTGTTTTAAAAATATAACGTTTTAATTTAATTTTAATGTTGTTGGCATATATTTTGCAGAAATTAATGATCAACTATTTAAAAGAGAACTTTTACTACAAATGCTTATACGCCGATTTACCATATCGTCGTTTAAAGTGATAACAAATAATTCAATTGTTAAATATTTTATATGTTTTAATATCACATTCAACTAAATACTTCCGATCTGAGCTCAACAAAATTATATTGTTGTTTGATAATTTCAAGTATTTGCTGTAGTAAATTAAATAGTTCATAAAATATAATTGACTAAGATCATATCAGGGTTGGCCATGACAATAGCATAATTTAACTTGACTATAATTTGATTAATCATGATCATAAAATGGTTGACCATGACTTGAATTTGATTGATCATGATTGACCATGATCATAATATAAATGACCATGACCATAACATAGTTCACAATGACCATAATATTGTTGGCCTTGATCATAATATAGTTGAACATGACTATAATATGGTTGACTATGATTATAAAACGGCTGTCCACCATTGTAAAATAGGCCACCACGACCATAACATGGTTTAATAACAGCCATTTTTTCACTCATGCATGACCTTCTGTCTACAAGTATTTAGATCAGTATTTACAACAGTAAAAAAATGTACCCCAATTTAAAAAAAAAAAAATTGTTTTTTATAAAGACAGGTTTTTCTAAAAACGTTGTTGGTGCCAACTTTACTTTTTCCCTCTCGCCCGTTTTTATATTTACTTAGAAAAGGAAAATTTATAAAAAAAATTTTGAAAAAATAATAGATTTTTTTATAGTTAAAGGTCTCTCTAGTTCAGCCCGCCACTGTTGCCTATAACAAATGCAACCGCATACGAGCAGATATTTGGAAGTTGTTTGCTGGTGATATGTTTAAGATGTTTGGGCGCAGTAATAAATGGGTAGAGATCAGGCAAACATTTTCATGTTATTTAAATATGTTTGTCAATAAATAATTTTGTAAGTGTGCAGTGCAGCATGTGTGGGTGTGTGTGTGTGGGTGTGTGTGGGTGTGTGAGTGTGTGTGTGTGTGTGAACACGCTTATGTATAATTGGACGAATGTTTAACTGTATTTGTTAAAAGATGAATTTTATTTGTATGGTCATGTAACTCTTATGTTAATTAACTGTGAATACAAATGGGATTTATCTAGTGCAGATTTATTACCCGACTAACATATCACTGATACACATTCCAAATACATACATACATACTCGCACTAAACATATGTATGTATAAGAGCACAAAACACATACACAGATACAGTGGCCAGCAACACCATCAGGCTTATAAATTCATTCACACAAACACACCTCCTACTCAGTCATATATTCTTCTCTTAAACGTAAACAAACAAACAAACAAACAAACATTCATCTGAAATGAACTATTTGCTTCATTTTGCCTACAATATTTGTTTGCTATGAAACGTCTGTAAGGAAAATAATTCATAGATGTTGCAAAACATCCACAGATGGACAAAATGTAAATTTATATCAATTTCGTTTTGTCCTCTTGTTTTTCTCACTGTGTATGTGTGTGTACGTGTGTGTGCATGTGTTTGTTTATGCGTTTGCATGTAAGTTTGTCAGTGAGCAAATAAACTGGAATAACAATGATGATTCTACGTACGTACATACATGTGCAGAAAGAGTTTGCAGTCTAAACAATCCTGCTATAAATATAAATACGTCTTAACATTTAATAAGAAGAGCCTCAGAAGCCAAATAAGTTGGCTTAAGTAAAATATTCTAAATATTTACAACATATAATAAATTAAATGCAAAAGAAGTCACTGTTTTAGAAAAGTGTTTTAGTTTTTGTACAATACAAATTCTTCCATCTATCTGATCACTGAACGGTGTTTGTTGCGGGTGGAAAACTTATTGAATTGTCTGGTTATTGGAATACAACAATAAACAACATACCACGATATCGTATATTGGCATTGCCGTTGTCGTTTTCATTGTGGTTCTCTAATGTTATTGCCATTTTTATCATCACAAATTGCTTTCTTAAAATATATTTAAACGACAACGACCCAAAGTTAACGAAAGTAAAATAAGACCAAAACTTATAGGCTCAACTGATGACGAATCAAACATGCGCAAACTTCTACTGAAAAGTAATGAGTTGAAATGTTACTAAACACACTCTTAACTATTTCTGTTTTGACATTTTAAGTAATTATTTTCACATGGTGAAACACAAACGGTTCATTAATTTAAATTTACGCCGCTCCAAGATAAGAATAAGAAAGGAAAACTAAGCGCTGGAAGCGCTTGCTGACGGATTTGGGTTGGTGCTATAGGATAAGAACACCAATTAGAATTCAAACACAACTTTCAAAGCTGTTCAAAATAATTATTAAGTATTTTAGCTATAAGAAACATTGTAAATTTATAAGTTTATAATTATTATATTAAAGGCAATACAAACATTCGTCTTATACAATTTGTATGTATCTGCTGCAAGTCTAAAACTGGCACCAGAGGCTCCATTTGCAAAAATAATTTGTATTAAAATCTGATTTCTTTTTCGTAAAAAATCGCAATAAAAGTTTAACTTTTAATACTAATTATATTGAATGAAAATACTAGTTCCAATTTCCAAGAAAATAATTCATAGTTCCACTCAAACTTTGCTCCGAAAATGAAATAAATAAAGCCTGTTCCAAGCCAGCTCCCAGCGGTACCTTCTAATTCAAGCCTTTTTTTTTCTTAACAACACAATAATTGTTTCGCTAAAGAATTTAAAAGAGCAGAAACTTCTATTTTATCCGAGCCACATGCCACTACTTATGATTATTGAAGTAGAAACTTAACAGCATGTCCACATTATGCCACTTATTTCAGCTTTTTATAACGTTCGTTTATTTGTTGTTGCACTTAACTGGCTTTTAATAATGTGAAGTTGTTCGTACTTATTTGTTTGTTAGTTTTGCTTTTAACACTTGTATGTTACCAATTATCACGTTTCGCGTGTTATTTTATTTGAAATAAACTCGGAAAACCACTTCTACCACATTGAAGACATACATTATTTTTCTCTGCCGTTCATCGTGCTGCTCTTGGCCAAGTGCCGCCTGGCTTATGTTTTGCATTGAACTTCATTTTATAATAAACGATGTATGAAAATGGGAAAATATGGCATACAATTTTCATAAAGGTGGCTCTAAGCTGTACAGCAAATTCTTCCTAAGCCGGTTTTATTCGAGTTGGTTGGAACTTGTGATAGTTGTGAACCCTTAACTGGAACTCTAAGCCTAATGCCCATGGAGTCCTTTTTGTTATAAGGATAGATACAGAAAATGAACTGATTTTCCATCGCCCTGCTAACTGTGCGGTATTCCAGGTGGAAGTTCGGACAGTAACTGGGAAACTGACTGACACAATTAGATCAGAAATTCTTTAATGTTCGTGTAGACAAGGACATAGACAAGGACAAGGACTAGGACAATGACAACGTAGAATATTAAGTCCTGACAATATGGAATAGTAAAAACCTATAAACATCACGAGGGCGTCATTAGGAGTCAGATGTCAAATTCTTTAGCCATAAAGACAAATTATAAGGAAGAAACTTTTCGGGTTCTGTATAATAGTGGGTTCATAGAGTCCACTAGAGATAAGTGAGTGCTTGACAAAGACGTGTCATGAATAGCATCACGATCGTTAATTTTATCGTTTATGGACTTATGTGTAAAAAAAACAACATTGCGCACTAAGTGCAGCAAAATCAACTCGCTCCTCACCACCCACATCGTCGGCAGTCGGCAGAGTGTTGCAAAATGTTAGTTAAGACCCTGACTTAAAATTTCAATCTTTAAAATACTGGATCAGTTTTTGAAGGAACGTAGATTGAAGCTTGACATGGAAGTGTTTAAAAAAATGTACAGGAAATTGCTTGGTAAAGAGAATGGAACCTCTCTCATAAAAAGTCCCCCAATATTTGAAATGGTATCCCTACATTGATACTAAATTACCTCACAATTCGTAAATGTAATAGATAAGGTCACTACTTTCAAGGGCGGGTGTTGGTTTCAACCTTTATTACAAGTCGAATTGTAAACTCACTCGATATCGACAGAGAGCAGCCGGCTACGGCATCAAAAGTAATAAGTCATGGCAGCAATGCGTAACAGGAGTACCAAACTTTGTAAAGCGCCAAAGCTTTCATTTCATTATATTGAATTAAATGTCAATATGGTGAATTAAGGGCTAATACCTAGAGTGAGCCTTACGAAATCCGTATTAGCAGTTGCTTAGTTAATGTCAAGGCTCTGGAGGTTGAACGAAATAGCAACTCGAGTTTTCAGACTGCCTTGCATATTTTTTAAACCGATTGAGGCATTGTACCATTGACAACCCTATTTACAAAACTTCAGGGCGCCCTATTTACACTAACTACGTAAAAGCACATTTGGTAGCAAGTACATTTGGAAATGGCACCAATTACTTTCCTTATAAATACCACGCAAGCTAATTTGGCACAAGTGAAAAGAAATCTCAACAGATTTATGTAACTTTGATTTATCAGCCTAAAATCCGGTTGTGCAGGTTAATGAGACATATTTAGTCTGACGAGAAAATATATCGGTGGAATTTGTATTTTTGACCTAAAAAAAACTCCATTAAAATTTAATTTTTGACCGAGAAAGTTAGATTTTGTTGTACGTTTTGCAGGTTTATATGACACTGTTGAAGTTCTCAAAGGTATGACGCGGTTTTGTTCGAAATGCAACAGAATGTTTAATTGAGAGCAGCTGGAAATATGTTTGCAAGTGCCACCCTAATGTATTTAACAGATGTAGATATGTGAGTTTTTCATCAAGTGCAGCACAACTTACACAAGTGGTGTTTAGCACAAGTTGAAGGATGTGCGTGCAACAGTATGATAAGTCAGCTTAAATAACAAAACCAACAATAGAATTAAAAACAATAACAGTGTTTTTTTTTTGGTTTTAATTATATACAAACTTTATCAACATGTTTATTCAATTGGACGGCATTTTAAAAGCCGCCTTCCTTCCGTTGCATAATATTTAAAAAAGAAATTTTATTTATTTGATTTTGATTTCGTTAAGGTGTTTCAAATGAAGTGTTTTAAAGGATAACGAAAGGGGGAGCTGCAAATTTTATTTTTTTTTATTGTAATTGGAAAGAATATGTTTTATGCGCGATTTGCTATTAAAAGTTAGTTGGTGATGTCATAAAAATTTTATTTTACAGTTTTATTAAATCTTAACTTTTACGAATTAACAATCAGTATCTTAAATATAAATGTTAAATAATGCTCGTAGCTCAGACAGTGGAGCACTAATTGGCGATTTTTTTTTTTTGTCTGAGATCAATAGTTCCTCTACTTTTCAAGTGAGTGTGTCCTGAGTGTGGCCACCCTGTAGTGGTTGGGCTTAGAGATGCGATTCCAGTTTATTTAGACACAAGAACTTTCCTTCTTGAATTGCAATTTCGCATTCAAATATTTTGGCTGTTTTTAATATACCCCGGAGTCGACAGTTATCATTCCCAGGATTTTGTTTTGTTTTCGTTAGATTTTCTCGATTTGGGAATTTGAATCTCCAGCACGATATTGGCCGCCAAATAATGTTGTTAAATAAAAGTCTTCAATCGAGCCACACAACCGATTTCCTGCCAATGAGTCAATGAATTTGGGCTGTTTTCAGTTTCATATGAAGCATTTGAGCTTCTATAAGCAAAAGAACTCCTAGATATTTTATCTGCGAGCTTTCAGGCATCATCTGGTTTTTAATAGGCAGGGTAAAAGTTGTTGGTGTGCATTTTTGTTCATTTACTTTTATTCTTCTGCGATTTTGAATGGAGGCCTCTTTGGGATCTTTGTCGGCACTGAGGAGAGCAGTATCGCCACATGTATATTGAGGTGCGAGTTTCTGTGAAATATCTGGAAATTGCTGTTTTTCATAGAATGCTGGAGTTGCACGATTGCCCGAATTTTTAATGTTTCGAGGTGCTAAATAATATTAAAATTGTCCCAATCATATAGAAACGTTTTAGAAATTTGAATGTTGCCAGATTGCGTATAACGAAGTTGTGGCCATAATTGCCATAAGCCCTTAATACGATTGTTTTAATTTGTGGCAACACTAGCACTAACAGCTGCCTTGTTTTACGAGGGTTTGAGAATAGTTTCTTTAAAAAATATATAGTATAAAAAAACGGAAGTATTTGGGTTAGCGCTGACCATTCTTCGCAACTCCTCAGCTTACAGTGTGAGTAAAGAAATAATGAGACACGAGGCTTCAGAATCCGAAATACAATAAGTGCAGGTGCTAAACAGAAGAGGTTTCCTTGACTACAGTTTGTTCTCTTTGCTGGTAGTATTTAAGGCTTAAAAAGCGCTTTAGCATTGAGTCCATAAGTTTGCGACAAAATTCGATTGGAAGGTCTTCTCCAGCATTCTTTGTACAGTCCTAAATTTAAAATTTCCACAAACTATTAAAATAATTCTTATATTCGGTTAAAAAAATAATTTAGGTACGTGGGAAATACACAATTCGAATACATCGAAGTTTTAAGTTTTCTTCTGTTCGATTCTGAATACTTTTTTCTATAACATTTCTATTATACTGGCATTTTCTTATATTGTACTTTAATATTTTAAACGTTTTCCCTAAATTCATTCACTTTAATGACCGAAATGAATTAATTCAAAATTTAAAGCGCCCAGCACAAAGTCGTAATTTTTTAAAGCACCAAAGTTTTCGTACAACTCTCGTTCCATTAATACCGTTCTTTTTTTTGTTACAATTTAACAATTCGGAAATAAAATGACTCTTATTACCACCTTTTAGTGTACAAATGTTGCAAATGTCTTGGCAATAAACATTGATTTTATGTCATTTCAACATGACATTACCGAAGCATTTTAAGGGAGGCAAAAAGGCAAAGAAAAAATATTACCGATAACGAAACAAAGAAAAATCACAACAATTTACCAAAGTCTGGGATAACGAACAGAAGTACACCAACACACACACACAGACACACACACACACATGCGAATGCACATATGAACACACACAGTCGCGCACAATTCTGCATAAAAGAAAACTGAAGCGAAATCATTAAATCGAACTATTTTGAAGGGTTCAGAGAATGCCACACATGAACCTTAAAAGAAGCGATATTGAAACATACTCGTATCGTAAAATAAATGAGACATGTTCGTAAAAACAATCATTTAAATGTATTGCAAGAAGAAGAAATTGGTATGTATCGGGAAATTCCGTACTTTAAGCAGGAATGCGTTAAGAAGCGTTAAAGTGCAAAGAGAACATAAGAAATCCAGCGCTTAATTTAAGCAGCCCAAAAGGTCTATAAAACTTAACGCCAGCATTTAACATTTCAGCAAGCAACACACACATTAACACGTCCGCACACTTGACTGCCGAATGATGGGAAACACCAACACATGTGACGCATTAACTGGAATTATGTTATGACCCCGGCAGTTTGTGAAAAAAGGTCAAAGGGTTGCGCATCAAAAAGAAGCAAAAACTTAATTGACACACATACAAACTTAAGAAGGAGTGTGTGTGTGTGTGCGTGTGTTGCGAATTGAAATGTCAAGGCAATTGATTCGCCCGTGAGCAGGATATTTTATTTTGTCCTGCTTCATATACGAGCATATTTTTTAACATCTTAAACTTTTTATTCGTTTTAAATTTATTTCAAGCACTTGAAGCTTAAATTATCTCTATTGATATGAATTTAATGAAACCGGAAGAAGTGAATGGAACGGATCAATAAAAGTATTTCGAGGGTGACTTTCCAATTATTTAAGTTTTTTTATTATGATATAATTTTGCAATAAAAACGAAGAATGACACAAAACAAGCAATAAAAATATTTATTTAGTTATTAATTTATAACTGGCAAACTAAATTTACCAGCTATACCTGCACAAAATGATTGAAATAGCGATGGTCTTCGATGGTTTTAAAAGAGTTTTATATTTCAAAATACGTTTTCTGCAGCATAATTATTATATAGTTTTCATTTGGTTTTGGTTTTTTTTTTCTTTTCTTTATAGCCTTTTATTTGTGCACTTATTGCAGCCTGTTGGTCCTGAAGATGTTCCCACACTTACTCGCTGTTCTCAAGAGGCTCCAACTTCTTTTCTTGTTCTATCCCTAATCTCACACATTTATTCTGTTATCCTTGGGACAAACAGATCACTGATAACACGGATCTCTTATTGGCTGCCTTCGCTGTAACAAAAATTTTCTTTTACCTGATACCAAGAAATCTGCATTAGACCAGGTTCTCGCAATGGAAGTGGGGAAAACTAGTGCAACATCCAGCATTGCCGACCGCGAAAGATAAAAAGGCCCCCTTTTAAGTTATCAGCTACTTTAAAAGTTTTTAAGATGATGACATGGAAGGACTTGAATTGGAGTTTGAGGTAATACTTTGGGTAGAAAAAAATTTGGCAAAAGTTATTATTTTAAAATTTGTAGCATTTTCGTTAGATAAAAAAATTTTAGCGGCATTAAAATATTATTATTATTAGAGTCACAAATAATCATATTTTCAGTGTAAGCAGTCAATCAATCAATTTACAATACTATAGTTAAAATTTACAATGTTCACATCACATCCAATCAAATTATGGCCCGGATCAATCGTGACATGTTGCTTTTATAAAAGCGTTCCGTTTTTCATGAAGAACTTAATTAGTTTAGTAAAAGTATTTTGAATTATTTTGCTTTTGCCTTTTCCAAGGAATAGCATTTCAATCTCTCTATATAAAAGGCCTCGTTAATCAGCTGCCTTTTAGCCTGGCAAACAAATGTGTCAAACTGCAATTGTGTAGGTATAACATAAGAGATAGTCCACCCGTCATCCAAACCCTTATGGAAATGTCAAATACATTCAATTGAAATACTTCTTCGTTCCCTGATACAATACAAATCCAACTCCATAATCACAGACCCATTTGCTTTTAACAACATTATAGTCATTACAACTTCTGAATTTGACACATTTCCTACATAATCATTTTCAAACATAAAATCAAAACATGCATTTACGACCTTTAGCTCTCAAGCCAACATTGCCCTTAATTAAATGAAAGGTTTAGCTGGAGATTTAACTTGAACAAAAATGACACCACTTCATCCTGCAGTAGCATCCAATTATCCAATTTCTGATATTTTAGTCAAACACGACAACAAACAAAACCCTTTGTAGTCATGTGCAATATAATTTGACACTTCAATGCGACTTCCAGCAACCAGCGCCAACAATAATTTTACTCGTCTTGTTTTTCCAACGTTCGAAATTAAAAGTCATTGTAATAAATCAAATTTTTAAGTTTGTTCTGCGCTCGCTGTGTTCATCTACACATCAGAGTTCTGACACGTTTTGGCAGGAAAATATTAGAAAATATTTGTACTCTCTTGTAATAAGTTGTGAACTTTGTTTTATGTTATTAAAAAATCATTCATTTTCCTTCTTAAATCATTATCGTCATCGGCGTCGTCAGAAATAAATCCTTCATATAAAATATATGACATCTCTATCTTGGTTTTTGCAACCGCTGCTGCTGTTGGTGCTGCTGCCGTTCCTTGCCACCACTCTCCAAATGTTTCTAGTCATTGTCGTTGGATTTTTCTTATTTTTCTACCCCCCACCCCCCCTTTTTTTTGGAAAATCATTATGTTGTCTTGTGCCATTTTCATTTGAGATTAATGACAATTTCATTGTATGACATCACAAGCAAAAGATATGACCAAACGAACTGTTGGAAAAAAAATCAAATGGTACATGAGGCGGGGGTTGGGTTAAAAGTAAAAAACCAACAAATTGCGATTTATGAAGCCAGAGTTGCATAACGGTGCTTTCTTAGTGACAAATTTCAAAAGGTCTGAAGAAAATCTCGTAATAATAACAAAAACAGTTCGTAGTTGACAAGATTCGTATTATTATAGTTTTTTTTTTAGCTAAAAACAAGACCAGAAATTTGACCTGATTCAGTCGATTTCGCCAAAAGAGGATGGACCAGCAGCAGCACAGGTAACTGATACAATTCTGGCCAGGTAAAATATTGTGCGCCTGTCACTTTTTCAGGCCCTCCTAATGGCCTCTAAATCAAGATCAGTTATAGTGTAATTGATAAATTGGAGTCAGCGGGTTCTGGAAACAATAAAGCAACTACTGAATGACGGTCAGTGGGACTCTTCAGGAAAATTCGAGGCAGACGATTTGGTCGCTTACTGTAACCCGGTCCTTGGCAGACTATAACTTTGTGAACTTTGCACCGTGTTTTGGGCCTACATCCTTGCAAAATTTTGTCGATACGAGACATTGATTAACTTCATCACTATACAATATGGTCTAATCTGAAGGTGGACCATTCTTTGCACCCGGTGATCTTGTCAACGGTTGGTGACTTACGAGGCACCCATCATTTGGAAAAGAGAACTTTTAGCAAGAGCGTAAATAACGAGTAGTATTTTAAACCGTATATTGTTCCTTGCAATCGCCTCAAATAGTCGCTGGCACCCGACATCCTTATAACTTAGCGATGGAAAATACTTAAGAAGTCTACAAAATTTGCTGGTAAATAAATATATTCAGAATTAGTTACGGTTTAAAAACGTCCTTTTGCCTCCAGTTTGTCCACAAATAAATGATTTGTAGTGTTTTTTTTTCAATATATCAAAGCAAAAAACCATTACAAAATTGTTTGCTGAGAACCTGCTGAAAAGAATACCCTCCGCACGCACCCACAAAAATTATATATTATATATATCTTGGTCCAACGGTCAGTGAATATTTTATTTCTATTAGAAAGAAAAACCACGACTTTTGCTATAAAACTGCCTGTTCATTCAATGATGTTTCGTTTTTAAAATACATGCAGACAAAATGTTTCAACGTTTCGGAAAATTATTTGCTCAAAAATATAAGAAAGAGTTTTAGTTTATAAACAGTTAATACATGTTTTATAATTAGATTTTATTCAGTAAAATTATTTTTTATTCAACTTATAAAACTGATTAAATATTAGTCGTTTATTGAGTGAAATTCGTGAAAGCCCTGCAGAACTGTATTACACAAAAGCTGCAATTAAATCCATAAGAAAAAAGTACTTTTTTGTCGGTGCACTCGAGTAAAGAAACTTGTTAATGCTGCTGCTCACCATCACTTGCACTCACGCCAACAGCCAAACAAACAAAGTAACAGCATTTCAAACTCATGTTCCACTAATATTGCTTTTTTATTCTTTCATCAAATTTCGAAACTTTCATTATCATTTTCGACACGAAAACGCTTTAGTCATACCAGAAACCAGACGAAGAATACGAAAAACTATCAGAAGGGTTCAAAGAGAATTGATGAAGCTTAAAAACGTTCGTTATTATGAATTGCATTTAGAGAAGAAAGGCGTTGCTCCAAATTACACACATCCAAGCACACCACACATACAAAAACAACAAAAACAAAAACAACCAGACAATCCCTGTTGTTATCATTCCCGCCCCACAACCCGGCGGGCATCATTAGGATCGCCAACAACAAACAAACTGTGGAAAAGCAAACAGTAGCAGCAATATCTGTTGGGGGAGTTTTAAGTTCAAATATTTGACAAAACATTGTTATGTACAAAAACCAAAACAATGTGTCATAAAGAGAGAGTGAGAGGAGAGAGAGAGTGAGAAAGGGAAGGAGCGGATGAGCGAGCCCCTTATAAAAGCTGCAGTGATTCCTTTTATTATCATTTTATTTTAGTTTAAACGCTGCCCGTTTTATTTTGCTCGAACATTTGGTCGGGCGTTTTAATGTTTTTTTTTTCGTTTTTGGAAAGTCACTGTAATTTTTGCGTTGACAGTTTTTGTTAAACGTAAAACGAAACAACACCAGACTTTAAACAACAATAAGGAAAAAAGCAAGAACAAAAAGTGATGATGATTTTCTTATCTTTCTTTGGCCAGTATTTTAGGTGTTTTTATGCTTCTAGCTGTGGCAAGTGTCCTTTACGGAAACAATAAAATATGATTAACAGTGTGACGACTCGCGGCAAATAGGCTCTTCTGAAGTAAATACAGCAGCAGATCAACAAGAAAATTATTAACAAGAAACAAAAGTGTAGAAAATTGTTGTATAAAGAGAAAAGAAACACAATAAAATACCAGTGTTTTATTTTGTCCGATTTCTGTTGTATATCCAGGGCAAAAGGGAAAGTTCATGGCAGGTCTCTGACAAAGTCCTTTCTTTTCCCTTGTATTTGCGTACGATGCGAGTATATAAAATATCGATCACTTAAGAATGATATGAGAATCGAAACCTTGACTCCAAAATAAGTACCAATCTCTCCTTATCCTAATGCCGTCTACCAACGACAGATGAGTAGCAGAATTGTCGATAAATATAAGGAAGTCAAAGTAACGCAAGAAAGCAGTGGCTTAAAGTATACTGAGACCACATCATTGAACTACAATATATAAGAAATTCTGCTCTAATATCGTGTGACTAAACCAACAGTCTTCATAGATTTGTTCAAAGCAATTTATTGCCTAGATAAGTTTTTTGGCTAAAAACACTTTGCACGTGGTTATTTCAGCAGACTTAGGCTTAGAAGGGGTTTTAAACTGAAACCCAGCTATAAGTTTTTGGCACAAAAATATTATTTATTGCATCTGTTGAAATGAAACTCAGTCATTTTCATCTAAATTAAACAATAGAATTTAAAAGTAACCGTCTTTTAATTAAGTATAATTTTATCTAGTGCTGTATTAGCCAAATACTACGCCTCTGTGTTCGGAAACGATTACATTCTTGATTTTTGAAATGGTATTTTTTCTCTTTTTCTTCGCTTGTTATTTTGGTTCTAGAAGAAACACGCCGACGTGTCGTTATTTCGGAATTTCAAAAGCATTCCTTTTTCTCCATTAACTTCCTTATAAATGAATTTCTTTTCCTAAATACACATGTGAGTTAATAGGATAATAAATTGAGTTATTTGCTCTCAAGGATTTCCGATCTTGCCCGAGCCCTTCTAGCACGTGTTTTACATACAATAAGATATTAGACTGCAGCCATATTGCAAGTTTTTAACAGCATCAATGACAAAACAACATTGTTTCACTTTGTTTCAATAACAAATTAAAGATGGCTGTTAAGATCATTTATTTATTATCAATTATGAGTGAAATTTCTGTCAATTGTGGGTGATGGTAAGAGTGTATCAAATTTATGGTAATTTGCCAAACTTTTGGAAACTGTCATTTAATTTAGGTTTTTTTTTTGAATTCTTTGCTCGTTCGTTATCAAAACAATATTGAAGAAATCTTGTACGGTTTTGCTTTCGTGTGATATTGCATTTGAGCAAAACTAATTTGATTTTCTTTTTGTAAGTTGCAATAAAAATATCTTAAATACTTTCGAATTAGTTCCACTGTCCCATTTTATAACTTTGTTTATAGTCTGCCCTATAATAACAAGAATCATGACAGCAAAAACGAAAAAAAACTATATAGAAACAAAAGTAGATATGAACTGGGTTTTTTGTTATATGTCTCATCTAACATCTTGTTTGCTATTATTAAACAATATTTTTATCTGAAGGCATAAAATTGAATTCATTGTCATGACAGTAATCGTTTTTTAATTAGTTTCTTGTGAAGTTTTTATTATTGTGAAAAATGCTTTCATTCAATTACAATGTGATGGTGAAATGCCGACAGGTTTTTATGCGACCAGTTTGTGTTTAAGCAATTCTTGGGTACTGAACATTTTATTGTGTTCAAAAATGGCGAGTGTATTAAATTTATATTTAAGAGGCTTCCATTAATCGTTCATTCGTTTTATTTTCAATTTCGATAGACACTCGCAGTCTTTTAAGCGCTCAAGCGTTAAAGTTCTTTCAGAAAAAATATAGTTTTTGCTATAAAGTTCGAGGGACACGAGTGCAAACGCATAAATAATTATTCCTTGGAATTGGTTCACAATCAATCCAAAGTGTCTTTATAAATAACGAAAGTGTTAATATTGTTTAAAAACGGGGGAAAAAAAGATTTTCCGATTTAGCAACTGACTTTACGGAATCGTTTAATTTGTTGTTGGAATACGAAATCGCGATTGCCAAAAACAAAATTTTGAAAAAACAATTGTTAGATGAAACCTCTTGGGTGTGACGCCATTGTCACAACTCACCATTTTACTCGTATAGTCACAGTCAGCCACAATATATTTGGGTCCATAATTCATAATTGTATATACATGTGAGGCCAAACGTTTCACATATTGTGACAAAAGTTTGCAATCGAATATATTGGCCAGCCGGAAACAAATTTTTATATTTTTTTTGTTTCACTAAGAAATTGCTGGATAAATTGTCACTTCCGCGTATTCATGTGATTGATGTTGACGGTCGGACGCAAATTTGTGTTGACATAAAGCTTCGAGCAGACAGTTGCCCGCCAAATACTGAAAGTGAAAAATCAGTTGAAATGATTGTTAGGAGATTTATCTATATATATATATATATATCTATTTATTGCCAGACAGTTATCTGGTAATAAATTTATGTGCCAACAAGAAGCAGCAGGTCATGCATTTGTCAGATTAGTGTAAAGTAAAGATTGTCAGATCTGTTATGGACTGGTAGGAATACCGTCTTGGTAGTCAAGCCATCCGACACTATTGAAAACGTTAACGATATGATTCAGGACATGGATGGTATTTCGTAGATCAGCAACGTCTCATCTCTGTTGGTACTACGTCTCTGCTTGAAGTATTCGTATGTTAAGGGCTTGTGTATTTTTTGCCGAAAAATATGTGACAATAGCCATTTCGAGTGCTCTTAAGATTGTCAGCTATCTGGCAATGTTGGTGTCTTACGAGGCACTGCCAATACTTGTTCTGACAATTTTATAAGACAAAAGTTGTCACTTCAGACAGTTGTAAGACATTTTGCTGTTTTATTCACTAAGAATGTGATAAGATCTGGCAATAGACTGGATTTAAGGCAACTCGATTCTTGTTGCGCATTTTATGAGTTTGATAGGATTTTCTGAGTTTTTTGCAAAAGATTATTTTATTTATTTTATGGGATCTTTTTTTGTTGTTTTTTATTAATTACATCGAAGTACTCCCCAAAAATGTTTGGTTTTAATGACGATCTCAAGCAATTAAATTTATCTCATGATTACACTACTTATTGTTTTGACCTGCAGCTATTTAGCTAAGCCAAGAACCCTTTACTAATTGTACCTGTTTCTAGTTAGACATGAAGCCAAAAGTTATTATACCATATAGTAAAAATAATGGAACAGGGAATTACATACATACACACATACGAGCACAATATATAACATTTACTTCACAAAACTTTAGTGCAAAAACAATTTCGTTTCTGAATATGGCTAAACGATTTTAATTCAAAGCGCCCAAGTGGCGTTTGGGGCAAAAATATGACCACTAAACATTTACAATTACAACTTTAGTTCGTTTAATTAAAACTGTTTGCATTCTTGGCGTTCAAGCAGCTGCCATCGAGTGCCTCGTCCCTCGTCTCTCGTCTCTCGTCCATGACCATTTCCATTACAACTAAAGCAGAAATAAATTTTGCTGCATTACAATACAAATTGGCACATATTTCTTTATAAATCATGGCAAATACGAACCAATAAGCCAAACAGCCACAAACGAAAAAAAATTATAATTTTCGTTAAATTGTGTGCACAGAAATGTCAAAATACAGGTCAGGGTTTTTAATAAGAGAACAGCACAAAACTGACATTTTTTCTGTTCTGTGGCCGTAAGAAAAACTGCTGCCCACGTTAACAAAACAATTCTCAACCCATATTTTAATTTTTTTCCTCCTTTTTTTTTTTTGGAGAACATGTTTGTCAAAGTGAGTAAGAAATGGAAATACGTACGTAATGAAACGCTGGTAATTTTTTTCGTTTGCTTTTTTTAATGCTCGTTGTGTTTTTAACTAATAATTTTCGTAGAATGAAATTTATGAGTTTTAATAAACCAGCAAAAAGCTTTTGTTTATTTAATGTTATGGCTGAAACCTACAACAAAACTAATAATATAATAATAAAATGCAAAAGTGGAAAAGTGCGCTAAGCGAGGAAAGTTTTTTTCTAAAGAAATAATTTGACTTGGTGTTAAATTTCTGGCTGTGTTTTTAAATCAAATTTGCGAAGGTTGTTGTATGCAACGCACAGTCCTCGTTTGCTTTTGTTTTGAACAACCCGGATGGAAATTTATTGCAAAACAGGATACACGGAAATTTGTTATATTAATTCAAATAATCAGCCTACAGAGAAGACAATCAATCAATAGGCGTCCGTTGACCAGACACTGTCTGTTGTGAGAGTATGCAGCGTTCGAAGCTCGACGCAGTCCATGTCACGTGTGCTGCAAGAACAGTTTGAGGATTAGGAGTTGTGACTTGTGCCTGCCGACCTACAAGTTGATAAAAGCATTCCAAAAATACGCACATCTTCAGCAATGAGATCTATTTTTGGATGAATAGAAACATTAAGAAAATAAAATTAACGAGTTTCGAAATTATCGAGCCATGTGCAATCGAAAAGTGTATCTGTATCTGTTTGTTGTGGATTAAAGTTGTGCTATTCAGCTTCGAACTAGTTCAGTTGAACGATTCAGAAATCTGAATGAAGGGACTGGCTTATTGCAATTGCCTATTTCAGTTCAGTTCTTTATGCTTTTAATATTCACTTTCTTTTGGCAATTAATTTTTAGCTGAACAAAACCAATTGGGCAGCTGCTGAGCTACCAAACGAACTAGCTCAGTAAAATGAACGGACAACAGCGCTCAGCATAGTGAGAGCACAAGTCTAGTAGGGATTTTAGGCATGTTTGAATGTCAATACTTTATTAAGAGCAACATTGGCCAGATCATCAAGATCGATGATAAGCGACTGAGTTCTATGACACAGATACCAACGACTTCTGAATTCTGAATTTACTAATTGCTGACAGATTTTGTTTTATTGATTTTACACTCGAGAGCCAGAATCAGACTAAAACTGAAAACATGGGCAGTTCGAAACAGTTTTAAGCGCCAGCAATTTTATTAATTGCAGCAAAATAAGTGACAATAACATCGAACAAATTTCAATAACTGTCACATGACAAATAGTAAATTATTTTTTTTTATTTTGAGGCAGCTAAAACAAATTCAAAGTTCATATTTACAAAACGTCTTAACAACAGCCTTTAGCTTTTTCTAAACAAACGAGAAGTCCCATCCAATAATGAATTCCCTTAGACTTAATTCTACCAAAACAAATTCTACATTTACCTTCATTACTAAAAACTAAATGACTAAATGACTTTTTGTCATTTTAATGAAAAAAAAAATAGCTCAAGTAAAACGAAAAGAAATGCTTGTAATTATCAACATCTAACAATGGCATGTTACACGAAATGGCACTGCAAATTTGCAAAGGACGACAGAAGCAAAAAAAAATCTGCTCCCAAAGCAAAACGAAAGGGAACCAAACGAACATATTGGCAAACAAAAAGTTGGACGTCGGAAATTTATAATATCTGCTTGTTGTAATATGTTGAGAGAAAACAACAAGGAGCAGAGGAAAAACAAAACAAGTTAAATAAATAAATAATATATAAAATAAGAAACCTTTTTGTGTTGGCAAAAAGCCAAAAAATCACAGCAGGAGGAAAAGGAAAAATATATGGTACGAGTATTTATTGCCGTTGAACGTTTAAGCAATATTTTCTGGTATTTAGTTGCGAAATTCGCGTATTGAGAGCAAAAGTTCTGATAAGAATTCTTAAATGTCCTTTTTCTCGTTTTCGCCAGCCATTTGGCGTTTGATACAAAAAGAAAATTGTGAAAATTTATAACCATGTGAAGTTTTTTATGGTCCATTTTGCCGCGACTGTATTTATTTTTTTTAACAGCTTAAAAACTTAAACTGATATTACAAGACAGATCATGGAATTGGTTTTACCTCAACGCCAGCTTTCAAGGCCTAATCTGGCAAGACAGAACTGTAATTGATTAGTGTCAGGACCTGCTGTGCGGCCATACGTGGTTTGCAAGGCTCACACAGGTGTAGCCCAGCACAATTGTCGCCCATCGTGTGACGAATATGCGTCTCGTCGTCTCATTAATGACAAAAGAATAGGGTGGTTCCAATTGCAATATATTGCCTAATACAGAGTTTAGAATTATATCAATAAGAGGCCACAATTAAAGTCAACTAAACATTTTTGAATTTTTTCTATATGTGGTGAGAGTCTCAGGAGCAAAACAAGTGGTCAGGAATTGGACTACTTTAACCTCATAATCATTTTAATTCTACAGTAGTTTCATATTAATCTCTCTGTATCTCATTTCATTTCTTTCATTTCCTTTCTTTTTATTTCCTTTTTTTTTATTATTTGTTTTCTTTCGTTTTTCTCTTGTCTTTCCTCTTAATTTGTTTCTTTTGTTTTGCTCTTCTTCTACCTTCTTTTTGTAGTTCTGCCTTTTTAATTCTCTTTCCATCTACTTTCTTTTTGTTTTCTTTTCTACTTTTCTACTTTTTTCTTTTAGTTTCCTTTCTTACTATTGTTTTTTTCTATTCCTTTGTTTTCCTTTTTGCGTGTTGCTTTGTTTTCCTCCCCTCTCTTCTATCTTCTCTATTTTCCTATTTTACCTTTTCCTTTTTAAATGTTTTCCCATTTTATGTTCTTCTCTTTTCTTTTCTTTTATTTTATTTTGTTTTCTCTTCTACTTGTTTCTTTTAGTTTCCTCTACTTTCTTTATATTCTTTTCTTTTCTCTGCTTTCCATTTCAGTCCTTTCCTTTCTGTTCTTTTCCTGTGTATTCCTTTCTAAAGCATCTCTTTGATTTCTTTTCTTCTTCTCTATTCGTCTCTATTCCTTGCTTTCCTCTTTGACCCTTTCCGCCTCAGCTCCTTTTCCTAAGACCAAGATGTACGAACCACATTTCGTTGTAAATTTAATAATTATCCTTAAATCTTATTTACCTTTTAAACACTTAAGTGTTTCGTTAAACCTCTTTTGTGTACTCCACCCAAAAGCCACTCTATTTTAATTGGCCTATTGCCCCAAACACCAAACCTTTACGCTAAATGTTTTGTGCAGCGTTCGTTGTTCGTTGTTCGTTGTGCTGGTTCTCTCATTCCGTCGTTCGCTGATATCTACATTCATTCATATTCTTGTTAAACATAATATTTATTTTATGTTGTTGCTGTTATTGTTTTTGCTGTAGACGTTTTCCTTGTGGCATGTTGCTTTGGTTCTTTCCGCCCACTTAAACACAAATCACTGCTTTGTGACTTTTACTTAATTTTTATGAGCTAATTATATTGTTAGTCAAACGCCTCCATCTACTCTCTTCTCGGCGTCACTACTTAAACTTTTGTTCGTACCTTTAAGCATTTCATTATACTCGTTTCTCTGAGTGTGGCAGTATGTGTGTGTGTGTGTCTGTTTACATTTTTTGCTCACTTTTCATCCTGTTATGCATATTTTAATTTTTGTGGTTTCCTATTTTTCTTTTATTTAGGATGGAAGAGAAAAAGCACATAATAATTCTTTTCCTATTCAATTAATAGAATGCGAAATAATTTGCTCTGACGGGACCAACAAAAAAAGCACAACAACATTTTTATTGTAATAATTTTTTTTGGGTAGGAAAAATTTGCTGCACGTGCAAAAATCTATCAACCGCACGTTTATTATATTGTTATTGTTGTATTAAAATTATAGTTGGCTGCAGGAATTGTACACAAAATTTCCCATTAAGTTGCGGTTCACACATTTCAACTTTTGTGGCTCAAGCAACGAACATGCAGCCAACTTCGTGCATATAAATGCTAACGAGTTTCCCAATACAGGCCAATTTTCGCCCCGCTCTTCTGCAAACTCAAAAGCTTAAGCGTGTGAATCTGTTCGCAAACCCGCTTAAAATTTCGTAGACGCCAGTTATACAATCCCAAAATATTTAGGGCTACTGAGTTACTGAGAAATATTGGCTTTTCTGGAATACTTATAAGCCTCGAAAGGTGATCTGAGAACTTGATCGAAATGGTGAACAAAGTCATGCTAAAGGGTGTTTCATCTTCATATATTCTACCTATAGAAAGAATATAAAATAAACGAAGTTGTCTGTGCATTTTGGGCACAGACTTCTTCAATGCGTCAGCGTTATTCTGGCCTTAAGCGATTCATAATGACTGGTCCCCGCTTATTCAGCCGTATTTTAAATTGGGCATTTTCTTTGGCTGTCAAATCACAGCTATTGAACTTTTTTTATTAATTAAGTTTGAAAAACCTCTCTAGAGCGAAAAAAATATGAACTAATTATTGTTGCAGCAGTTATTTAAATCTGATTTTCTGAGAATAATAACGCGATATCCTTTCCTGGGTAGCATTTATTTTTATGGAATAACCTCCCTTTTTCCTACTAAATTGTGATGTTTTACAATAGAGCAGTTCCTAGGGTTCAACTTTGTCCAGTTGTTAAAGATGTACTAGTTCATTGCGTTCGTCAACTCGTTCATTCTGAATGAACAATAATGTGTTTTTGTTTATCCAACATATACCGCAAACCACGCGTTTTCAAATCACCGAATTTCTGAAAACAAAACTAGTATTACTTCAGCTGGACTAAAACTTTTTATTATGAATTAGTATTAATATGATTTTAAATGTTTTCAAGTTAAAAAAGTAATGAAAGAAAAACAAGATGAAATTTGTTTTAAGAAACCACGTGATTTCAAATAAAGTGAGTTTTACAACAGGCCTGTTTTGCAAAGGAAATCAAAAAATAGTTATAAAAACACATTTCCATTTGCATAAAATCAAGCAATTTGACAAATTGATTTGCAAAAGTGAAGGAAACACGTGCCACAGGTATATTTTATACAATCAATAGCAAAACAAAAAAAAAATAAGTTCAAATAACGCAAAGGAAGATGTTGTAAGTTGACATTCATTCATACGAATGAAAGAAGAATTCAATGTTTCTTTTTTCTGGCGAGGTAAGAAAATTTCTTTCGCCATATGCGATGTCGTTACATGCCACTAAAACCCTATTATTCTTTTATGAACTTTATACAGCAGTGGAAAAAGTTAACTTTTTCCCTTACCTAATAATCAAAACAAGTGTTTTTCGTGCGCTGCGAAATTGTATTTGAATATGTACCCCACAATGCCGAACTGATGATAACTTTTATCATAATAATTTGCTTTAATTGTAGAGCCAAACAGGCAACATCGAAGAATATATTGTACGCATCTGTTTGCTGCTTTCTTAATGTTTCGCCTTGATATTCTGCCACCGGTTTAGTGCTGTTCTGCTTAATTTTCCAGCACATACTTTGCAACGCTTACAATAATTTTATCTGAAACTTTTCCCTTGGCGAAAGATCAATTTTCAAACTCTTTGAAGCCACAAAATTATCGAGTCATCAACTTCCAAACAATTATAAAATTTTCTTTTATTTTCGGTGGTCCCACAAAATTCTATTTCAGATCTCTGCTGAACGTCAGCCGCAAAATACAAAAGATTAAACAGATTAAGAGAAAGTTTGTTTCAACAGAATAGACGTCTTGGCTGGTGTGGTTTGCTGAAGACGTGGCGTAGTTGTCTAGTGCGTTAATTAGCGGCAGCTGCTCTATGAACATGTCGTTATGAAAAACTCCATTAATGGGAAATTAATTTTTAATGATTTGCTTAATAAGTTTGCTGGCAGTGCAATAGAAACGTGAATAAACTGAAAATGATGTATGTCAGTCGCACGCAGGTTAATAGGGCGATAGTAGTAAGACAGTGCCGTAAGGTTGGTATATCGCCAGATTAAAATGACTTAATGGAAGTGAAACACGTACTCATGTGTATAGTCAGTCAGCCTCTGAGCTTCACAGTGACTTTAATTGTGACTATTTAAGGCAGAATTGTGAAAACAAGGATTTGGGTTTTTTTTTTTGGTTTATGGGAAATGACAGCTTAACAAAAACTATATTATTTTAAAGGTTAGTTGCTTTCAAAATAAAAACAAACAGATATAAATGGCACAAAAACATGGAACTACATCCATTCCAAACCGAGATTTGCTGGATCTTGTATGGTTTTTTATGCTTAAATATTCTTTCGTCTCAGAAGCTGTTTTCTTCGGACGGTTTCTATTTTATGTAAAAAAAATTAGGGCTGGCTGTGGCCGCTGTACTTCAGTTTAGGTCAGTTGTGCGAGTTGAATGTTACAAAGTTCCAGGTCATGATGAAAACTAATCAAAACTGTTGATCTGTAAAAGGAATGTATCGGATTTTTGTGCCTACTTTCCAGTTTAGTGAGGCGTTTCGTTCCATCTCTATTGAGCCAGTAACCTATAATACTAGACCCTACTGCGAATAGACTAGGAGACACTCCTTGCAGTGATTATCATCATGATTATCAGACTGAGAGACAAGTCAACTCAAAACATGCAGCTTCCACAAAATATCTACTTCTGTCAGGATCCTTAAGAATAGACAAAATTTAACGTTTCTTCTTGCAGCAGCCACCTAAAAACTTTTTCTAACATTTTTTCCATTTACTGTGTTGTGAAATCTTTCTCTAAAGTTGATGCGAAAGGTTTTTAATAACAGCAGATAATGGTTTGCCCACTTGCCAATTGAATGATGTATGTTTTAAAGACGTTCCAAGAAGACCAACAGTTACAATGTGGCCTTGAAGTGGCACGAGCTCCAACTTTATGTATTTAAGATCTCAGAAATTCATTAATTTACAAAATCCAAAATTATTAGCTAAATAGTATTAAAATTAGTTCTAAGTTTGTAATACAAATAGTGATTATTCAGGCCCGCCAAACTCATTGGCTTGTCTGCAGGATAACAACAATAATCAGGACAATAAGAATATAGTGTTTATATATTTTATATCTTTTTAATTCATTGTAGGTTTTTAGCATTTTAGTTGCTTTGAATTTATTTATTTGCTTCAGTACTTATGTTTTGTTTTTGTTGTTGTTGTTGTAACGGCCAGCGTGCTCCCTCCATATTTATTCGAAAATCTAGCGGCTTTGAATCTTTATTGGGCTTCAATGTGATCGATGGGCTTTAAAAATCTGTTGTCCTTGTGAAATTCTTTAATTAATGTTTTTTATGTAGCGAATTTGCTGGGTTATCGGTACTCGTAGTTGCTGTTTGTTGTTCTGTTTTTTCTCAAATATTTTTAGTATTTGATTTTGTGAGTTTTGTGAAATAAATTTCTTTTATGCTTCTAACTATTACTAGTATTATTAATATTTTGCTAATCTCTGGTCCTGGAAAACTGTGTGCACGTCAAACGATAAGCTTTCACTGAAAAAATTATTTCCTCTGTGTTACAGCCCATTTGGGTTTTAAAAAATCTTCTCTAAAACCGAAACTTCCTAATAGGATTAACCTTGTGTGTGACTCTTTTAGAAATTAAATTCTTTTAACTCTTGTTTAAAACTCTATTTAATCCAACCCCTAAAATTTTAATTATAAAACTTTCTAATTTACTGAAAACTACTTTAATATGCGCATTTATATTTGTGTACTTTCGCACATTAACCGAAACAGCGAAGTAAAAGAAAACACAAGGAAGGAGTGAAAAAAAAACTTTGTTTTGTTTTGTTTTGTTCCCATTTTTAGCCAAACAATGTTTACACATGATACTCAATGAAAACAAAATAAAATGATTTAAAAACGTTCGTTTTTTTATCACTTACACAGAGGAGAATATAATAAATGCGGCCGGCTGTGTGCGTCCCAGTGCAAACAATGTGCTGGCGGTAAATTATGCAGCAGAGAAAAATGTTCAAAAGGAAAAGGAAATGGTTAAAAATGGAAACTATTTTAATTATTATACAACACAACTGTAAGTGACCGTCTGGGAGCACAGAAGCAACAACAATACACACATTGTTGTATTCCAAAAAAAAAAAAAAAAAAACTGTGTTGGCCACGAATAATTAATCTTTGTGGTATAATTAGTTTTAATGGTCAAGAGCTTAAAACAGGCAGACACTTGCCAGGAATAACGTAACGTTGCAAATCGAGAGAGGAAGGGGAGGGATGATACGAAGTAACTAAAGATGATGAACTAGAACAATTTTAGATGACATTGGGGAAAACTGTTTAACAGTCAAACTGATTTTTGCCAAAATTTATCAATAAAAATAAGTGGAAAGGAAACTAGTCTGAAAATGGCAAGTGAATTGAATTGATTTCAATCACCTGAAACGTATAAAATTTTATATTATATTATATTATATTATATTATATTATATTATATTATATTATATTATATTATATTATATTATATTATATTATATTATATTATATTATATTATATTATATTATATTATATTATATTATATTATATTATATTATATTATATTATATTATATTATATTATATTATATTATATTATATTATATTATATTATATTATATTATATTATATTATATTATATTATATTATATTATATTATATTATATTATATTATATTATATTATATTATATTATATTATATTATATTATATTATATTATATTATATTATATTATATTATATTATATTATATTATATTATATTATATTATATTATATTATATTATATTATATTATATTATATTATATTATATTATATTATATTATATTATATTATATTATATTATATTATATTATATTATATTATATTATATTATATTATATTATATTATATTATATTATATTATATTATATTATATTATATTATATTATATTATATTATATTATATTATATTATATTATATTATATTATATTATATTATATTATATTATATTATATTATATTATATTATATTATATTATATTATATTATATTATATTATATTATATTATATTATATTATATTATATTATATTATATTATATTATATTATATTATATTATATTATATTATATTATATTATATTATATTATATTATATTATATTATATTATATTATATTATATTATATTATATTATATTATATGTCATTTTGAAACATTAGAAACTAAGAAACCAGCTTGTGTTTTCTATATTCGAAAACCACAACGGAGGCAGCCGAATTTTAGCTGTCCAATAGACTGCCTTTTATTCAAGCTGTTTTGCAGAACCAACCTGAGTGGATAAAGCGTCCACAGTCGTTCGAGTCACATTTTGACCCAAAAAAGTTGTAAGAAATAAGTGTTCGTTAAACTGATCCTAAATTTTTCCCCAAAATTCTGTTCTAACCAAAAAGATCATTTGAATATTGAAGGAATAAAATTGCTGAACGATATCAATCCATATAATAAAACTGGCTTATTCCATAAATGTCACTGTTACACGTAAAGTTCAAACTGAAGGTGTCCATGTACACATGTATCTGCGGGTAGGTCATCGCTGCTAACGGTGCGCGCGTTATGGATCGATTAATTATCAATTTATTTGACCCTGCATTGATAATAATATGCAATAATATGGTTACCAATAACATTTGGTGTCATATTGGACACTCTGCATGACACATTTGAGCTCATAAGGATGCGATTTAAACTGGCCTCTAAAATCTTGCAACTTTTTCCTGTTTTGACGGACCCACAATCGCCAAATAAAATGCAGATGTCCGCAAATTATTATAACTTTGATTTAATATTCTGCTTAAAATTTTCCAACATTTACACTTTTAGCTGACGATATGTTAAAATTTTCCTCAACTGTGTGTATGTGTAGGTGGCGTTTGTGTTGAACGGAGTACAAGCGTCAGAATATATATATTTTTTCTTTATATATTCTTTAACTGTTCGTACGTGCCTCAATACATAAATTTTTTCCCCATTTTTTTCTGTTTCTTCATAAATTCTATTTAAACAGATGCTAATCAGCCTAGAATTACATTTACTTATTATATATTCTGCAATTGCATACAAATTTTATAAAGAATGGTGTTTATTTCCATGTGCACAATGGGACAGATTACTGGTGTTTTTTTCTTTAATTTTAAGCAAAATTTAATTTTTGAAATAATGATAAGAAATATGATGTATTTTTTTCAAGGAAAAACAAATTTTTGGTTGAAAAATATTAAAAAAGTAGATTTAAACATTTTCTCCATTTGTTGTAAATTATGAACATTTTCTTAGTAACACGTTTCCGTTTATTTAAACCATGAAAACAAAGTCATAAATATTTATGTATAACGGCGCTAAAATAACGTGACCAACATGTTGTTTTTTTTCAAAACTGTAGGTTTTGTTATCGAACTGTTTTAAAAAACAATGAACTCACCCTCCGATAGTCGAAATATTGAGAGAAGTACAAGCCCTTCAGTCTCAAAGTAAACCACATACATCTGTTTTGGGCACCACAAACAAACAACAAGAGTCAAACATATAAAGTTCAAAATTTGTTTGGCGATACACCTGCTGCAAACGAAAACCCCCTAGTGTGTTAAAACAAGCTTTGGAGTAAAAGCCGATTTAAGTTTCCCATTTTGATTTCATTGTTGAAACCCACTACGTGGACTTGCGAACGGTTTCATATGAACATTGAAGGTTTTTGACAGACAAATCCAAAACAAGGGAATTCCTGAACTTTGACACACTAGATGGGTTTTCGTATACAGTATCACATGGTACTTTCTTGGTTCAGATCAGAAGAAGACAAATCGTATGTCAAGGTCACAAAGCCCTACCGACTACATCTTTCCACTTAAAATGATTAACATTAGCGGCATTATATTGAAAAATGTAATAAAAGGTGGAACACGCCTACAAAAATTTGCTGCGTTTTATAATCCGTATGTAGAAATACTACAACTATAATAAAATGAGTTCAGCTGTGGGTAAAACTTAATCAGTCTTATCGCTCGGAATGCTTTAATTAGTTATTTATTAAGTGGACACGCTGTGATGCCGGTGGATTCCATTCCTCATACTAAAGAATCATTCATTCTCAGCCGAACCGAACAGTCGGGACTGTTCGTGAGTGGCCGCAACAAGCACTTATGGGTACGACAATATATTTCATTTTGACATTCAGATTTTGTTTTTTACAAGTGAAACGCACATATATTATGATCGGCCTGAATACTACAGTTCCGATACCTTCTCTTGCGTACTCTGGAGAATTCAACATTTCGTCACTTGAATTTAAACCAGTTAAAAGTGTATGTAACAATAACTCTAATCCTGCAACTATTCAGGATGAATACCTTCAGCTTAAACACGGCAATACTGTAAAATATTGACAGTTCATGTGGTTGCCAGGCTTTTTAGGCATATTTTAATGAAAATGTTGTGAGGCCCCCAGACACATTAATTAATGGATTTTGCTCACAAATGTTTGTGATTTGTGGAACAACCACTTAAAAAGGCCACCAATTTATTGCATTTATATCAAAGTTGTATACAAAATGTGTCTTAAGGACGATTTCGGGCCATAGTGCGGCATAATAACGTAAAAAACAAATGCTACCAAATTGATCAAGCAGGAAAACTTTGGCAAGAAAACCTCTGATAGTAAAATATATTTTCGTAAATTTTTTACTTTATGCCAACGAAATCGCTTTAAGTGGAGACCATCTGGAATTTAATTTTTTTAAGTACATTTACAACATGTCCGAAGCACATGTTTTCCTTTATCTTTCATTAAAAAAAGATGTTTATTTATTTCAAACATTAAATAAAACATGTAGTGCAAGTGCGTGAACTGATAGCGTGAGGCTTTAATTTTACACAAAATTATTTAGTCACGTTTTGTATGAGCAAAACGTGTATTTACTTTTCTGAATGTTCTAACTGGCCAGTTAGAACACAAAAACAACAACAACAACAACAACAACAACAGTTCAAAAACGTCCTCAAAACGAATTTTTATGCCAGCAAATTATGTAGGTAATAAAATTGGCCGAACACACGACAGACAAGATAAAATAACCTTTGCATAAGATACTCGTAATAGGAACAAGTGTTTAAGGACATAAACAGGACAAAATGTATGCAATGCGTTATCAGCAAATAGCAGCTTAAGTGGAAACAAATTTGATCTTATGAAAATTCAAGCAATTCAAATTTGTACATGTTGACTTATCTGGAATACAAGAATATCTTCATTTCTTGTATCAAAATAATGCAACCGTAAGTGGTCGGCTTTAGCAATAAATGTTGGCAAAGTATTTAAATTTTTGGGACTATATTTTTATTTTTATGGTCATCATTTTTATTGCTCAAGCACTTTAGAGACCATGTCGCTTAAAAGACTTTCACCTGCGCCATTTCTCTGCCAATGAAACTCTCTTTTTTAATACTATAAAACACATTAAAACAAGCCTCCATTTGATCAAAATCCAACAAAAAGGACTTCTTCAATCAACAAGCAGGTGCCAAAGAAAATTGAAGCTGGTAACTCTGTTACTAAATTTTACTGCGTAGCATAAAATAAAGGCCTATATAAGAGGTCTGCACAAAAAGAGATAATGTGAATGTCCATTCGATTATCATTTTTTGTTTGTTTTCGAACACGTTTCGAAGTTGCTGCTTCCAAGAGGCATAAATGAAAATGTTGAGTGATTGAAGAATTGTCGCCTCATCACTACTAAAGCAGTTGTTGAGGACGTCAGCGTATTATATCTTTTAGGGCTGGAGCGTGTGGCGGTGCAGTTTGTTCCAAAATTGCTGAACTTTGAAACGTCGCATTCGTAATTTCCTTTTTGTCAAAAGCAACACCGTAAATTAATGGCGCAGCCACTGTATTCATCAGATTTGGCTTCCCTAGACTTTTTCTTGTTCCCAAGATGAAATAAACTGTTCCTTGTTCCTCTTGTTCCCAAGATGAAATGAAAAGGTGTTTTGGGACAAGTGTGAAGCTAAAAACTGAATCGCAGACAGGACAACAAGGACACACCTAAAACTGCATGTGAAACCGGCTTCCAAGATTGAAGAAAGCGCTGGTACAAGTGTTTTATATCTCAGGGGAACTATTTTCAAGGGGTTAAAATAGAAAGAAATGAATAAATAAATATTTTTTTTTTAACAATTTATAAATTAATTTCAACTTGTATAAAAGTTGAAATAACAGTTTTCGCTTTAATGAGGTTTATGTTATGGCTTAGGAAACACAGTACATCTACAGGAACACTAACAGCATGTTCACACGAACAGTCTCTGTAAGGTTTTCTCATTTTAATTTTTGTTCTCATCGTGATTATTTTGTGCGAAAATTTTGTCAGCGAAGACTTTCGTTTCTTGTTACCTAAGAAATGTCGTAATTTGCATCCGTATTTTAGCAAATTTATTTAACCTCAATTCATTTTCATGAAGACGTTGTCGTAGACAAAGTGAATTTGTTGCTTATTTTTTTATTAAAAAGTTGCTGTTGCTGAAATCTTGTTAACCGTGACTTTGATAGCAGTTTAATTCCGCCGAACATTAATTCTGGGCTCAAGATTCTATCACAGGTATTTCAAAATGATTTGATTATCGATCATAATTATTTTTATGGCATTTCATTAAATTCAAAACAATGATTAATTGGTTTTCTTCCAGTTTCGTTCCGTAGATTTTTTATTTAACTAAAAAGGAAGCAAAACAAGCGAAAACATTTTTTTATTTATCACCATCACTGAGTTCAGAAACCCAAGCAGCTGCAGCAGTAAAATCAGTACAAGCATCTCCATCATCACCATCATCATCATCGTCTTAATCCCTATTATGACCACAGCTGTAGTCCTTGTCAATGTGCTGTTATTAACACTATCATTATTTAAAAGAGCCATAAATTAAATACTTGCAAAATTCGTTAAACTACAATGAAGAAATAAGCGAAATAATAAATGAATGATGGCAGTTGCAAAAGAAGTGCCGGAAAAAAACAAACTTTGACAGTTTCATTTGCCACCAGAACGCTGTGTTGACATTCGTATCTGGGGAATATAACGATTAAGCGGATGATGATAACAATAAAGATTGTGGTTGGAGGGTACGCAGCATAAACAGCGGGTTTTTATGCTCCTTCTATTGTCTTCATTTGTCTATTTGTGTATTTTTGTTAGTACCGGTTTATGAATTGAGTTTTTGGCAAGAAAAAGTTTTCCGATTTCTTTTCGCTTTTCATATTCACATCATTCGGCTTCGAACAAACTAAATGATTTCTTGAAAAACGAAGTTGATTTCCTTTTCTTTTTTTGGCCAAAAATGTGGCACTTTGGAGTTTTATGGCATAAGTTATGACAGATCGTGGAGTTGATTTCATATCAGCAGCGGTAATTGTGGCCTTAACTTGTTAGCGGCTCACCACCGCCCTCATATGTCTGACGAGGCACACTTACGGGGCCACTTCTCTACTACGCGAGAGCCCCGGCCAGTGATTCCCTAACCAGTTAAAGGAATACTTAACATCTGAGTAGTAGCCCGAAATCCTCAAGGAACAGCAGGCCTCAGCCAGACCTGTCTGAACATTCACCCTCAACAAGTTCCTTACGAAGGGGAGAATTTGTTGCCATGTAACAGCATTTCTTGGACTGCGGTATCTGCCAAAGTCGCTTTCAAAAAGGCTGCAGCCGAGGTAAACACCTCAATCTACGACCTACAGCAGAATGCCCAAAAGACATGCTGGGGTATGTTGGTCCCCCTTCTGCCAATTGGCCTGAATTGGATAAAGGTTTTAGTGGGCGGTGTAGTTAAGACAGCAACCATTCAAAGCAAATGTGCTGTTATAAAATTTACGAAAATCATCTGAAATTAACTGACTGCAGCAGGTAGTGTTTGAACAAGAAAGCATGCCGCTGCATGTCATGACTTGTGTTTCACTCATAAAAGTCATCCCCACATGCGCAATTAAATATGATATCTAAAGCCAAACCTGATTCTGTTTCTACTCAGTTTTAAGGGTGACTGCAACATTTATTAAAACTCCAATCTCTGGACTTTCTCGGCCAGTCAATCACTGCTCAAGGCCCTAGTTAGTCGATCTCTCATATTCTGGACTGTATGGGAGTGTTGTAGTGGTGTGAAAAGCTTGACGGCTTGGACTCAGATTACTTTGATCTGGGTTTAAGGACATGCAGGGAAGGAATGTAGCCAGCTGACCCAAAATCTACATGAAAAAGTCAGCTGAGGAGATTCTTACTGGACCCACTCTATTCTTCAGCTTGAACTAAAGACTCTTTAAAGAAGATATAGAGAAAAGAGTAACAGCTGTACACTTCAAATAATGGCTGAACTTTGATGGCAGGAGGACGCAACTCACAGGACTTTATACAGGTATAACAGGTAAGCAGCTATAAAGAAGGGGCATATGCAGCAAAAAACAGGACAAGATTTTGGATTAAACAACCTCCTGCAATGCAACACTTGCTTAGCCGGATGCGTGGCATTGTGAGGCAGGAGATACAAACTGCTTAATGTCTATATTCTATTCTATTGAAGAAGCTGGTGCGGTTCCTTGACCTATTAGGCCCTCTACGATAAGGGGAAGCACAATAGATCAACGATCAACGGCAGCTGTGCACTGCATAGCGCAGCTCCCTTGTATGCCTGAAGCCCACTGTCATTCGTTCGTTCGTGCCTGCACCACATGGTCTACTAAAGATTTTTGCTTCTGTTGCACAATTTTAGCTTCCAGCCTTAACCAAATCAACTTAAATTTGGTATTACAACTTTTCTGTCTGTGTGTATTTTGCTTAAAACGTCTGAAGTGGAAAAACCAGATAAAAACTCAAATTTATTAGCTTTATTAGGGCTAAAGTGTTACATTAACAAACTTATTTCAAATCAACATGTATCTCTATTACACAATAATTTATTACATCTCCCAAATGAAATTCTTTTGCTTATTTTTCTTTTTTAAATGAACTGAAACTCTGCTCCGTTTGCGAAAATATTATTCTGTTTGTAGGCGACTGGAGGTGCCAGATATTCTTTTCCTTTGTTTGTTTTGTTGTAGTTTGTAATTTAAATTCAAACCCATCTAAATAAGAAATATTCACTCAGACAATATGTTTTTTTTTTTGCCTCAAAACAATCCAATGCATAAATGCATAAATAAATTTGAGAATTTATTTCAATAAAAAGAAGACAACTAAAACATATACTAAATGTGGACAAAATACAGTTGTGAACTGGTGCTGGGAACTGGCATGGAAGAAGAAGAAGAAGAGGAAGAAGGAAAGGCTACAGTAGAGACGATTTTGCGTTCACATTGAAATTATAAATCTATAAATTCGAACAGCAAATGCTTGTTATGGAGAAAACAATAACGACACTGAATATATTTCTGCAACATACAGTTGCTTCTCGTACAGCATAATGCAAATAAGTATTTGCAGAGGGTTGGTTTGTCATGTTGCACGAACAGCAATATTCCGCCAACCCCACCCCACACAAGTTGTATTGATGCAAAACTGTGACACTGTATTTATTTAAAACAAATTAACTCCAACATGGTTGTGTCAAACGCTGACAAAGTCATGTACTTTCTTCGGTTTGGCACAACAAAACGAACATGATGTGGCAGCAACATTTATGTATTTATATGTTTTCCATAACATCGTGTATTATTGCTGCAAACAGCCTCTTGTCGTTTTGATTATAATTTATTTCATTATAAATATAAGTAATTTTTTCTTTGTTACTGTCTGTGAGTTTCGAAATATGGTGGCATGCAACGTTATATAATATGATAAACTACATACATACACAATAATAAAATTTGTATCAATTGTTGGCAACCATTGTATGGTCGTGGAACAAATATACTATTGTTATGATATACAGTATTTTTTTGGTCTAGTAATTGATTTGTACTAAATATCGTTTCCGTTTTATACATCTGTGGCATTCGAGCAAATTGCAAACAGTGCATCTAGTTTTATTAATTTTCGAATATCATAAATATTATAATTAATCAAATTCTTTTTCGTACAATATTATTAATGAATTGTTTAGGATTTGTTATTATTTTCATTGAAATATCTGCTAAAAATTTATTTCCGCCTTATCTTGATTTCAGTTATTATGATGCAACTGCCCAGATCTGATAATCCACAGAACAATCATACTATTGTTAAGAAATAAAAATAGTATAATATAATTTATAATATATAAATATTTAATGAAAATGTAAATTTTCTTTTAGTTTTATTTTACTTTCATTTTTTATTTGTAAGCAAAAACAAGTTTCGGTTCCTGTATCTCCTCTGCACCAGTGCCACACAATTACAAATCAAGCGTTCGATTGACCCCTCTTCTTCACAGCAAAATCTGAAAGTGTCTGTATAATCACGTGCATCACTGGCTCCTCCTCTTCACCGCAAAGCTGGCCAGCGTCTGTGTAATTAAGTGTTCGATTGCCCTCTTCTCTTCACCCCAGATTCTACAAATGCCTGTGTTGGATATACCCACGTGGGTGTAGGTGCTTATAATGGACATAAGATCGTATGACCACTCTCGACAGTGTTCTCAGGCTTTTCCTATACACTTTTAGCGTTTTAGCCCTCCTGGTATCAAAATTCAGCAACATTTTGGAATATACAAGATCATCAATATCGTTCGAGCATTTTCTCAAAATGTTTGTTAAGCACTTGATTTGCTCTCCTTTAAAGAAAATTCTGTCGAATCGCAGGGATGGAATAGCGGTGTCAAGTCAAAAGTAAATGTCGGCCTGGCATACGCTGCCCTACATCATAGTAATATGATGCCAGGCTGTTCAGCCCATTGTGACCCGTTCAATCTGTGCTCCTGCTGTCCAGCAACCCAAATCAGAGTTATTCGATTCCAACTTGTATCTGGCAAAGGAGAACTATAATTTTATAATTTTTCTTTGTTTTTAATAAAACAAAGGACATCTTTTTTCCATTTAAATTAATATTTTTCTTATTTATATTATGAAAAGACTAAAAACTTAATTAATTTCGACTTCCCCTGCGTTCTCGTAGCACACAAGTCACATTCATTTATTGGCACACTTGTACCTTGATGTTTCAATTTATTAATTTATGTGCAATTTGTTAAAATTTTCCTAATGTGAATGAAGGTACGAGCAAATTACTCTTATGCTACACAAACACACACACACACACACACACACACACACACACACACTTACACACACCTTGAGGTATGAGTTTCCATTAAAGCATTCGTATCTGTTAAGTTGCATGTTGCATGATGTTAATTTTAATAGATTTAGATTTTGTTTAATTAACTTTGCATCGATATTTGGCAGTCTAAATATGGTATTTGCGTTATTAAACAAGATTGAAGGCAAGTTGTTCGACAGATAAGTACATAAGAGGCTGTTAAAGTCGTATATAATTTTCTTAACTCTTAAAGTGATTCAATTGCGAGTGTCGGCTACGGGTGAAAAGGTGAGACGCTTGTAGGCGCTGATGGACATCACATTGGTTTTAGTCGGTTAGTCCAAACTGTTAAGCAGATTTCAGCAGGTGGATGTGTTTTAGGGGGCAAAGAGACATTCAGGTGTTCCTTAGAGAAGGGGAACGATTCACTATTTTGTTGTACAGTAATTTTCAAAGCCTTGATCAAGGATCAATTGGCTGAAAGCGTATTATCAGCTTGAGGAATGTTTTGCTGGCAAAATATCCTGGCCTGATCCCGACTGAAATAACTTATTCGGCTTAAATGTTCTGGTTGTAGCTTAAACATAAAATCCCAGAAATACTTAATCGATTCTGGCGATTGAAGTACGATTATATAGTAAATTCCTCTATTAGTAAGAAACACTGACGTTTACAACTTAAGCATTTGTTGGGAACGAAATGTAATATTTCATTTGAACGCTACGAGATTTTAATGATCACAGAACACATTTGAGCTCAACTAGCGGACGTCAAACATCGGACATTCCAGCAAATACGGAGGCCTCAAGTAGGGGAAACAAATTACGAGAAAACCCCGGTTTGTTTGTATTTATATTTTAAGCAACTTTTCAGTTGCATTAAGTTGACAAGCAAGAAAATAAATTAGTGTTAAAGTGCATTAAATAACTTAAATACAAAATAATTATTTTCCCACAATCAACTACACATCCGATTATTTCGCCTAATAGGTTGTTTTACCTACAAATTATGTATAAACAATTTATTGAAATTGCAACCAATATATTATCGGACTAAGTGTCAATAAAAAGAAAGTCAACACTAATTCAATTATAGTTGAATAATTAACAAAATGGATAAATAATTCTGTAATCCGTTAGAGATTGCAAATACAGCATTTAGAATTAAAATTAAAACTAATGCAATATTTGTCTATTATTTGACTCAAAGACTTAAAAAAAAAATCAAAATAATACCTGAATGACCGCCACAGTTCATGTGAACGACTAGTAATTCGGTTAAAATTATTTCTTTCATATTCCGCAAATTTTAACTCAAATTACGAACTTCTATTTGCTGCAAAAAAAAAAAAATTCAAAATTTCATTGCAAACTTTCGTTCGACATCGGAAAATTAAAACTAATTTCTTTGCAAATGCTGCATTTATCTATTATTTGACTCAAGGACTATAAAAAAAAAATCAAAATAATGGCTTAATGACCGACCACCACATTTTATGTGAATGACTTAAAAATTAATTAAATTTGAGAGAATCCCAAAGAATTTTTTCGTTCTATTTGATGCAAAAAAAATAAAATCAAAACTTTCGTTTGACATCAGAAAATTGCCAGTTAAAGTAGAAAACTTATGACTGATATTAAGATTCGGAAAGTTAAAAAAAAAATTTAATATTTATTACCCTGAACTAAGAACTCTGAATAAATATAATAAAAATTTTAATTAAAAAATTTTTCAGCTGCAGGGCAATTTCATTTTCATGCCGCATGGCTCAACTGTGAGGCGCTACTTGCAATAATATCTTCGAGCCAACAAAATCTTGATTATAAAATATTGGGCTGGACAGTTCCGTATTGTGTTAACGTTGCTTTTTGTTCTCAAGCATGCGATTTATAATGGATAAGGCCTAAGTTGAGTTTGGGTGCCTGCGGACAATTCAGTGACAGTTACCACGCTGCGTTTACACGCTGATAAGTGCAGCTGCGAAAAACTAACCTATAACTTTTTTAGGTATCAAAATACTCCCTTGCAGCCAATTTTCAAATTAACTGACGAGGGATTTCAGGGATTTCACTAGGCGGAGCCTTGTTGACACTTACTTTGATTGTCATTTGACAATCCAAGTTAAACTGTTGCCTTTTTGGTTGGCTTTTTTGTAGGCAATAACTGGATTCTAATTTAATGTTACTGCACTATTTACATCTTTCGAAAAAAATTTATATTTCTTGCTTTAAAATACAAATTTCAGGCACAAAATTCTCTTAACATTTAAGGTTTTTTTTTTTTGCCCTTAAAACTGAAACTATATTTTGTGCATGGCAACACTATTTTAAACAAGTTAATTTAGTAGTTTTGTTGTCGCTGACATTTTTATAGTAAATTTTCATTTATCGCCAGCGAGAAAGTCGAGTAGCTTTCGTCCATAATAGGTTCACAAAACCTGCATGCATGCACGTGCATGTCTAAGCTCAGGATTATATACTTTGAAAGTTTTCAAAATACTTAAAAAGTTTTTGAGTTTTACGCTTAAGTTTCATCAATAATCACATAGAAAATCTTTTTTCCTGTCATTAGATAAAAATGGTAAATTTTAGTTGGAATTTTTTCGATATGAATATATGTGGGTATGGATGTATGTAGATATAGTGTAACATTATGGATATACAGCCCTACTGGCAAATGTGCGGTCATTCACAACAAACAAAGAATACAATGTACAATCTTTAATGCTGCTTTACAAACTCGTCTGGGCGTCATTTAAACGCTTGTAGTTTCCATCCGAACTTTAATCGATCGATCACATCCATCGAATTCGTCTTAAATAGAAAAGAACGCAACAATAGTGATAAAAATTTAAAACAGATTCCCTAACGACCTCAAGCCAATCAGAGCAGAAATCCAGCCGCATATTGTTGAGCAAACAGACAACAATAATAAACGGATAAGGGACAAAATCCACAAAAAAATGTCAGCAAGGAAAATCGACTTATTAAAGTTAAAGTAAAAGGATAATGTACAAGCCATCAAAATGAGACCAAAGTAATCTCTGAAGTGTTATAGCCGATGGAAGGAGGTGTGCAGAAAAATATATATATACATAGAGAGAGAGAGAGTTAGAAACAAATCTGTAAAGCCTCTTTAAAAACACATCAGTAAATTGTAGGCCTCATAGATGATTTGCACAAGTAGTACAGAAAAGAAATGATGAGAGGCAATAAAAATGATTGCGTACTTGAGATAAATACGCTGTGATACGTGTAAAGGGCGCACATGACACACACAAGTGCTGGTGTTGGTTAAGCGGCTGTGCTTGAATCTATTAGCAGTGGTTGAGTTGCGTCAGATTAAATGTGGGGGGGGGGGGGTTTAAACATTGACCACACTGTCACAATCGTAATACACTACCTTACGAACACATAGTCTGAATTGGCTATTGGAATTGGGGTTGAAACAAAAAAGTTACCAACAGTTTTATGTTATAGGCCCTAAAACAAGATTAGACAGAGTCCCAGCGATATACATTTTTTTTTGTCTTCAAAACGAGTATCATTGGACTTTGGACACTACGTTTATGTTGCTTAAAGGTAACATATTCAGCCTGATTACGGTTGGCGAAGTCGTATTTGGACAGCTGTCCTAGTCGAAGCCGAATAAAATCGACGGTAAATAAATCGACAGTAAATATTTTGTAATAGACTAATTCTGAGAATAGTGTAATACCACAAGTTTGAAATTCGTTATATTTCATTACATAGCCCTGGGTCGTGCCAGTGATTTGAACTGCTAAAGTCGTACGATGTGTCAAAAATCTTCTGCGTGCTGAAAAAGTATGATAGTCTGACCTAAAAACACACGTGTGGCACAGATTTTTTTCCCAAGTCTGTCTGATTTGCCAAATTTTTTGAAAATTTTCATAAAGTGACACGTCACGTGCGATCAGCGTTGAAACTTTTGTAAAGCAGCTGAGACTTAAACCGCTCCCAACACCAAAACTTTTATTTTTTAACAAACTTTAAGAAATGCATCGTATGTGTTATTTTGCAACACAAATGAAATATGGCGGGAACAATTTTTAATTGGCCAAATGAAAAACATATGGTTTTGCATCCTTTTTGCGTGATAGTGTAACACGTAAGAAGACATTTTGAAGCGATTTTTCAAAGTCGGGTACGACTCTGTACGATAGTGTAACACGGCCTTAAGAGATACACATGTATGACAGCGGGGCAGAAAACTATATGGTTATTTGTGGTGTATGTGTGTAAATCAATAAAAAACCAATTAAGTTCACCCCATTTTGTTCCACTCACCTTTAATATAAATATTCTTTCAGCCTGTGCTAGAACCTCTAGCCAGCGAAAGCAGCTAATTTTTGTGAGAATAAGGAGATCCACAAATAAGATTGAAGAATGGTCAGCGCTTAAAAAATCCTTGTTTAGTGCGGGTACAGAGTTAGTGGCGCTTTGGGCCTGACGGTAACCAGGCCATCACCATCAGCCATGATGATTGATTTCGTTTGGTTGATACGGGCACGAACAGAATGTAGTTTCAACAGGACTGTCCAAAGTGACTTGCAGCTCACGTTATATTAGATATTTTTCTCGAGCAGTTTGAGGGCATCAATGGACTTCCGCGGAGTCCATTTCATAACTTACCTTCCCACCAAACTCCGTTCCGAACACCTTAAATCTTCTTATTAAAGTCTCTTCTTGGTTTTCATTCTATAACTTGTCCAAAACACTTTCTACGCCCCTGTATTGTGTTACATATTATTGTACTTGTGTTCCCTATTTATTGAGAACAGAACAAGAAAAAATAAAATACTTCTGGTAATATTCTTGCCAACGAAAACAATTAAATACAGAGATATCAGCTCAGTTCTTTAACGTACGATACGTATTTGTATTAAATCTTATTATGCGATGCTATCAGTAGATGTAAGTACATGTATGTATTGGTCCTTGTGCACAGGGACATGTACGAGTTTTCTAGTGAAATGAGCCGCCAATTTGTATTGTGTGTTTCTTTTTCTTGACGTCTTTACAAGTATTTCATAGTCGTTTACGTGTGCGAAATTACTTTTATTGCAGACAAACGCGTGTGATATTAAAATGCAATTTTCTACAGATATTCTTATTTATATACAGAGCATTTTTACTTTCTCTTTTTCTGTTATTGCCAATTTCAGCAACATTCATTGTATTACAGTGACTACAGAATATTGTTTCATATTAATGTCACGGAAGAGTGAAGGACGGCAGGTGTCTCCACTGAATCCGATTACCCATATTTTGTTTAGAGGTGCACATTGAAGATGTTATGATTCCCTTGCCTGCAACATGCCGGGAAAAACCTTGAAACAGGCACCTTAAATCTATTGCGTGAAAACGTTTCGCTAGAGTCGAGATTAAATGTTTTTATTTTGTGTCCTTAAAGGCAAATCATCTTCGAGCAAAAATGTTTACACTGCGAATTCATAAAAAAATATTCTCTGTATTGTGTATTCTAAACAATTTCGGTGAATTAGTGAACCGTTAAAAAATGTTGCCATTAATTGTGTATGAAACATGTGAAATGTGTCTGGCAACATTCTGTGTTTGTTGCAAAACAATTGAATTGGATTTTGTTTCAAGATTTTGCATATATTATCCTTCTGAAAAAGAAAGTTATCTGCTCCAAAATGGAAATGTACTATAATTTTAGTAGCAGGCGGGAAAATCAAGAGATTAAATGCAGGGAGACAGGAAAACGTCAACTATTTCCGCTATAATTAGCGCCATAAGAGCTATTTTTGAGCGTTTTTTATAGCACAAAATATTTTATACAATAAATGTGAACTTTTTTTTTTAACAATTAATTTCCCACTTAGACGTTTCGCATTTCTATGACACTAGATCAATGGAGCGTAACGTATGTTTTTTGTATGTCCCCTGCCCTGTATTCGCATTGAAATATAGACTCATTGTTTGGTCTCAAATTTTTCTATAACTGCGAAAGTTCTTGCGATGTGTAAAATAAAAAAAATAAAGTTATGATGGAATTAGCGAGGACTTCTGAAAGAACTCCAGCAGAAGAGAACACTGAAAGCAGTGTGCGATCTTTTTGGATGAGTTGTAAACGACCTTCAAGGAAATACAGGACTCCTTCTTTTCTCCTGAGAAAAGGATATAATGAAGGCTGTGCTACTATTTTACGGATAAAGTAAATCACAAGGCATTTCTTCCCCACACTAAGTCGAATTTCGTAAGATACAAACTTCATGTTACAATGACACAAATTTGGGCGGTTTTTTGACCATTTGATTTGCAAGAATGTCTCATTTATGTTAAAATATAGTGCGGCCTAAAGTCCACACACTTTTGATGGACAAATGCTGCCATCCAATTGTGTCCATTCTGTTGCGGTCACTCTGCTAGTAAGTCTGTCAATATGTCATACTGGATGTGACCGAATTGGACCATAAAAACATCATATGAAATAAAATTTATGTACAAATACTCGTTAAAAAGAGAAGAGCAAACAAGCCAACATACAGACAGTTTATAATTGGCTGTGTATATAAATGCACTGACATTCGTTCGTTTATTTTTATTTGCAAAACATTTTAAGGACCCCATAATGATGAGATAAATGAGATGTTGTAAGTACGTTTGTATGACTGTAATAACGAACATAATGCATTGCCAATACGAAAGTAATTCTATTGTTATCGCCGCATGTTTATGTGGGTTGCGATAAAATACAAATTCTTACACAAATAATTATGTTCGATGCTCCCGTTGTTATTATATAATAAAAATAATATAAACTTTTACTTGTTGTTTTGCAATAAGAAAGACGACAAAAAAGGTTTGAGAATAGAAATAAAGTGCTACAAAAGCATAAACTTGAACAAAATATGGTAGAATGGAAATAAAATGCCTTTTAAATATAGTTTAAAAAAAATTATTCTGCTCAAATTTGGTGACCGAAGGTGGATGTTATTTTGGAGTGAGTTTCGGCAAAAACAAAAACTATGCAGCATGAAACTCATAAGTCAAAATAGGTGAATACTTGTTCTTTTATTTCCCGCAAACAAGTTTTTGGTTGAAGTATTGGAAGAGAAATCGGAGCGGCCTAGGACCATACCAACCCCCGCCATAACACTTTTTTTTAAATAAATCTGTAAAAAAAGAAAAATTTTAGTTGCCGGTGTTTCTCTTCTTCTTCTTCTTCTTTTGGCGCTACAGTCCGTGGTGAACCTGGGCCTCAACCAACAAAGTTATTCTTTGTTGTTGTGTCGAAACTAGTGTGTTTTTACACGGTAGGGAAGTTACCCCCACGCACAACCCCCGAAACCTGGAGGACCGGGTCCTGGTTTAGACCCCTGGACAGAGGGGATTCGCTGCACACTTTGGTTCACCTCTAAGCGGGTGCTGTAGGGGCTATCCAGGGGCGCCACGGGGAGGCAGTATGTCAGCTTGACCAGTCCATTTTCAGGGATCGCTGCTGGCTTCTCGCCAGGTTGAGAGCAATCAACAACTTTGCCCTGAGTGCACTGGCCCATTCCCCCGCCGGTGTTTCTCACACTTGGGAAAATGACTATAAAAGCTGAATGATGATTTATTGCAAAGAGTTACAGCCATTTACCGATCGACATTGTGCTGACATTCTATTGACAATGTGCTGACATTATGCTGACACTGATTACTTTCGTCCAGATGGTGACTTATCAGCTCTGACAATTATAAGAAAACCTTTTAGCCTCTGACAAAAAATTGTACAGCTTCATACAATTGTCAGATTTTTGTATTGTAGTACAAACTTTATCCACTTCCAATTACTTCCAATTATTTATTTTAATAAAGGACGCTCCTTGTTTCAGTTAAACGCAGATATCATTTCCTTGAAATATACATATTTCTCTTCCCTAGTCCGTTTTATTAATTTAATGATCTCGAATGTGTTTGAATGTATTTGGAGTGACACATTTTTATATCAGAAGCAACAATTTCTTGACTTTTTTCAAGCTAAAGGTCATATAAATGGATTCCAAATAGCGGCTGCCACTACGAACGTTAACGTCGTTCGAGCTCATGAAACGGGAAATTCGTTATAAAATTTTAACTTTTCTTTACATATTCTTCTGCTAATTTTTAAATAACTTTCAGGTCTAACCACTTACGAGCATCTTAATATTATTATAATTTTTTAACAACCTGTTTACCGGTCAATCGAAAAATAGAAAATTTTTAATGCCAATTAAAACAGAATTTGTTTATATAGTACGAGTGACATGATTGTAGGAACATGAATGCAAATAAATATGGATTGTAAAACACTTTGAGGATTTTAATGGTGGAGCATCAAAGACGATGCGCTACAAAAATTTGTTTCTAAAAGTATAAAACATTTGCATTTACACCGTTTTTTGTTAAATAAATGAATCATACGGAGAATTGTTGGTGTTTTTAAAATAAACTAAAGATAGATTATGAAAGGTGACAGCATTGCTGTAACGAGAACATGCATGCTGATGGATGGCGAAGCGACCATGAAGTAACTTTATTCTGCTGACCAGATGGCACTTCATGTTCGTTTTCACGTGGCATTAAAAATAGCGGTTTAGTGAACGATTCAAAATCACCTGTCCTCAAAAAATGCCTCAACACTTTTAGCTCTGATTTAAAGTCAGTATGACGAAATCAAATTTTTAAAAGATATATCTCCTTTGATGTCCTGTTTATAATAATTTTGCTTTAGTATCGACTTTCCCCTTTTCAAAACAAAAATGCATATGAAAGCTTCTCTCTACGGCTTTTATTTACATAATTTACATTCCTACATACATTCATGTAACAGAATTCGGCTCCAATGCAAAGTGGTTTAAATTCCGAAAGTCGAAGAAATGATAAATGATCTGGGGCACATTGTTTTCAAAGATATATACAACGATGACGAATAGTGATTTGTATGAAAGGCTTTTGGATGCCATGTGGATTGTATTTGTTGAGCTACACATTCAGCCACAAATGTCTGGCTCTCATTGCTGGAGAAAATATTTTTTTTCTGATAGCAGATATTAGACTGTAAATGATTGAATTTTTACGAGTGGTATTTTTATGTGCCCTCTGACAGATAAAGGCGATGTTTGCAGTAGATCTGATGTCACATCTTCATTGTGAAGCTATTGATTACCCAGCCCAGTATTCCTGAAATTTATCGACTATATTCCAAAAAGCCCTCTCTGTAGGTGGATTATGCCCGAGTTATTGCAACTTCCGCCACGATTTGGCAAATAAGACAGTGGACAAATGGACGGAACTCAAAGTGGCCGCTTTCAAATTTAAGCGATATCTGCAAGACCCTCTTATATATGTGACTGATTCTACAAAAAGCATCTTAGTTCAGAAATAATTTTGTTATTTAAAAGGGAATGACAAAATTTTCAAAATTTAACAACTATTTTACAACGAAAAAAAGGATGTCCTTTTTTTTGATAATTCAACTAATCGTTTTGTTTCAATGTAGTTTTTAAATAATCAAAATGACTATTAATTAAGAAAGTCATTTGTTAAAAATAGTTCTTTCTTTATTGTTTAAAATATAACATTAATATTAAAGAATTAGATTGATTTTAATTTGTTGATGTTGGCAATTTTCTGAAGCAAATTTGTTGAATCTGTGAAACTTTTGTCTACGCACCAGCCACATATAAGATTTTAATTGGATCAATCACCACTTTTAGGGCAAGAAAAGTGAATTAGATATTGTGCCTTGAGCAGCAGCAAATATTTTTACTTAAATTTGTATTTTGTAATGAAATAATTGTCTAAAAAATAATATAACTTTGCCTGTGTACAACTAAGAAAAACCGTTGTCTAGTTGTTTGCCAGACATGAAGGCGGCACAAAGAGTGCATGATTTTTAATTTATTGAGGATAAAAGTGTTTTAACACGACAATTAAATTCTCAAATAGCAAAAGAAATATTAAATCTGTTTTAAACTTTTTACTGCTTTGCCATACATTTTATTTGTTGAATTAAAAACGAATGCAAGTTTTTCAAAATCTCAAACACACACACACACACACAGGCCCTTTCCGGCGATACATGAGCGCTTCCAGAGCCAGAGTACGAATCGGTAAGTTTGTGTGTGTGTGTGTGTGTATGTGTGTGTGTGTTTGTACTCATATGCGTACGAATAAACTTGACCTACCATAAAACGTGACACAAACCCAATTACAAGTGCTGAAGTTTGAGATACGAACACGAATACAATAAAATCTGGAAGATGGAAAAACAAATCGCAGCCAACATTTCGAAACCAACTCACCACTGCCGTTGCCCAGAAGTGTTCGGGCTGTTTAAGAGCAAATGTAAGAGAAAAAGAGCATTTGTTAACGGTAAAAGCGGCAAATTCACCACTTTACAGTCGAAAATTCGAACAAACGATTCGCACAGCACATCGTTTGTAGGCTGAACGAAGCGATGAGAAATGAAAATAGAGTGTGACTTGTATGAATTTGTGTGTTGGTGTTCTTATTTATGATGAGGAATTTGTTAGAAATTAAGAAGAAAAACGAGGAAAAACACATTTTTCAACCAATCGTTTGAGTTTAGTCTTGTGTCGGTATTTGTATTGGACGGTATGAAAATAACGGAGTGTTAAAAATTTTTTTAAAAAATAAATAATAATAAAAATAAAATATTGAGGCTTAAGAATGATTTATTTTATTTATTAAATAAAAATATTGTAGTTAAAGTTATAAAATTGTTTTGTGTTAAAGAAAAATATTCTAATATCTTACAAAGCTGAAAACAGGTTTTGAAAAAAGTATAGTGCGCGCCAATTTGCCAAACGGAAGTGTGTGTTCCAATGTATGTTTTTGCACCCCACCCCTAAAATTGTATTGCCCTAAGTGTGTATGTGTTTGTGATGTTCAATCGAGCTAAAGCAAAAAAATTACCTTGTTTTTACCCCCACAAAACAAGCTCTTCTAAATGGGCTTTTCTTTCCTTTTTTTCCGTATCAAAAACATTTGTTAGTTTCCTTTCAGGCGGCTTTTAATGTGAAATGTAACAATTTGCTAGAGACAAATTGTTTAGCATTTTATCAAAACCAGCAGTACAAAAAACAAATGCTACTCCACACTATAAAGAAATTAAATTAAAAAACAAGAATGATATATGCTTTTGGTTTTTGCTTTCCACCATATCCAACATTTACCAGCAAACATTTCACATTTCAGTTTTGAGACAAAAAAAAGTGAACAAAACAGCAAAAAAATGCCAACCCCTTTTGCAGTGGTCACAGTTTTAAATACATGTTGCAACAACACTTTCGTACATTATGACAAACAGCTCCGGCTACACTCTGCTGGCAGCCTACATTGTTGTTGAAAATTACAAAAACGTTTTTCACTTGTGCTGGACAAAAAGACGAAAAAAAATTATTCGTTAAACAAAAAGTGTTACAAAACAATTCCCCAACTGCCAGCAGATTTTGTAGAAGGAACTCATTTGCTTTTCTTCGTTGTTAATAACGTGGTTACAACTGAATACCCTACACTAGATACTTCAAACGCCAATGAAGGAAATGTGATTTAAATCAATTGTTTTTTTTTGAGTCCTTTACCAAAATCTTTCTATACCATCTGGACACAACAAATTAACATTTCCTGTGATTGGCCAATGTGTGATTGGCAAACATGCGATTCAAGTACTAACGAAAGAAATCCTACAACTTTTAGAGATTCCTAGTTTTTTCTTTTGATGAAAATAGTATCTAAGTAAATTAGTACCTGTTCTCGGTTGAGAATTCTCCCCAGCCATCTTAGCACAGAAATTTGGCAAATGTTTGTACTTTTCTATATGATCACCGGCTGAATACCCTACAACAAGTATTTCAAATTCATTACAACTTTATAGTTACTTAAGTCGGTAAAAGTAATGGAACATTTTTACTATCTTTTAACTCCCTGTAAAACATTGATTTAGCATCTAAGTAAATTATTACAATTCGTACTTTTCTTTGCCATCTTAAGGCAAAATCTGACACTGAGAGCATTTGGCAACTTATCGCTGCATTTGCTGCTAGATGTAAACTAGTACAATTGACTCGATTTGGATGCCTTAGAACCAGTCCGGTGCACATTTTTAGTGTACAAAAATTCTTTACATGTGATAAATTTTAACTTTAACAATTTATTTTTTGGTTACAAAAAAACCTGCTTGAAAAACTTGACCAATTGTTCATCTCAGTGTATGAGTTTACGGTTGAACTGAATCGATGACACTCAAATATAAAATTTAAATGCCCCTTAGAAATTATTCTTCTTCATATTTGTTTTTTTTTTTTTTGCAATTATAAATATAATAGTTTGATGCAGCATTTTTTATTGAGACTTTCTATTTTATAATAATTTGTTGCATTTATCTAAAGACGTTATATAAAAATTGCTAAAAAAAAATGTCTACATTTTGATAAATTAAGTCCTTGAAGCTGGAAAGTCCCAGCGAAATAGTTGGATATATAAAATAAAAAAGTCTTAGTTTTGCTAAAACAAAATATTATTCATTGTATTAGAATAGTCGTTACTTAAAGTCGCATTTTAAATAACATTTACTAACACTGTGATCAAGGCAAAGAATGAAAGAAATTTTCGTAGCCTCTTATAAAAATGGTGAAATTGGTGAAATGTTCTACAGTTTGCAAATGCAATTGTTTAAAGAAATTTTTGAAATGTTAATAACATCGAATTCGTACTTTTAAAAATAAATAAACTACAAGTTGAAGAGATATGAAAATAATGTCGCATATGAAATGTCGCGTACATAAATGCCACATATGAAATGTCACGTGCGTAACTCCTGCCTTAAAGAAACTGCCCTAGTTTTGTTGGGTTTGTATTCAAATAAAATCAGCTCGGACTGGATATTAATTTAATAAAGTAAATTAATTATATTAATACCTCATATTGTTATAATATTTATTTACGAATGAATCGTTTAAGTACTGAATCAATAAGAAACTAAATTCACATATGAAATGTCACGTCATGCTTAAAATGTCACATATGAAATACCACATATGAAATGTCACATATGAAATGTCACACATAAGCTGCCACGAATGAACTGCTAAAAACGTAAAACAGCAACCCAGGATTCTTTAATCAACCCCCAGATTATTTTAAGGTCACATTATAGCGAAAAATTTTAGTTATTTGCTTTTGAAAACTGTATAAGGTTTCGCCAAATTTACCTTTTTTATACGATGGTACAAAAATTGCTTTGGTTTTTGTCAACGATTGTAGTGTTAGTTATTATAATTTAAAATATTTTTGTACTATAAAATAAATGTTATCCTTATTAATTAAATAAGATCCTTGATAGACTGGTTGTTAAAAATAAATGAACAGATTAACTGCAAAGTATTCCCATGGCACAACAATTATTCAAGGGAAACCTTAAGTGCCGGACTTAAACTGTAGTGGCGTTGACTTTTTTTCAAAATTATTGTTGTTGCTAAATTGTTGATTTTAATTTTCACATCTGCTGCTTATACAAATATATCGAAACATAAAACAAATAGCTTTTAACAAAAAATTGCAGCTGTAATGATTTTTCGATTTTTCCATTCCTGGCTAGAAATCATCTGTTTACAAAACAACAATTATAATTTTCTTTAGAAATTTACGACACATTACAAACGATCACAACAATTTTCCAATCCATTACGAATGCAAACCCTTGTCTACTAAAGCACTATAATGAGGCCCAAATGAACCAAGAATAAAAAAAAAAACAATGTGACACTGCGAATCGTTACGGGATCGTATAAATTTAAACTATTTATCTTTGGCAAATACGTGGCAATATGAGACGATTTAAATCTTCACAGATTGTGTTGTGTGGTGGGCCATTCGACAAACACTCGATTCAAAAACGAGTAATTCTTATTCGTTTTGTACTGTTTCCTGCCACCCAATACTTATGCTCAACATTTCTTCCTTGCTGTTGCTTGTGCTGGAACTTCTTCGTTACATTAAATTCCTCAACCTGACAAGTTAAGTTTTTAGCCGGGGGATTTTTAATTATAAAAACCAGGAGTATGTCCTTATACATGGTGTGCAGCATATGTTGTTTTATTTGACTCATTACTCCATTTTTTTTATTAATTTGTGCGAATTTAGCATATTCTCTTGTGTTCCACTTAACTGCAGTATTACTGAGACGGCAAACCACATGGGCTGAAAACGCTGTTTCAACTTTTAAACTTTTGTGCATGTTTTTAAGGTTATTAATGTGTATGTTGAGGTTGTAAACGCTTCGTTTGGGTGGTTTCCTTGTTCTTGCATAAAAAGTAAAAAAAAATATATATATACGATATATAAATAATCATTTACAGGAGGCAAAATGAATTTGACCTGAATGCACTGTATTCATCCATTCATTCATTCCTACGTTTAGCTGCCACACTTTCTCTGTGCTGTGATATATCGAAACACTGTTGCTTCCTTATGCAGTTGCGGCATGCAAGGTTTCCTTATTATTACTTTTGTTGTTGCTGGAGCATTTTCCCTTTTTCTGCTTATTGTTAGAGCTTTTGTTACTGTAAACATGCACGTTTCATAATATACTGAATATATTTGAAGTTTTGCGGGAGCGGGTTGGGTGGTGGAGGTCTGCCTTGGGGCAAGTAAAGAGAAGGGAGCAAAAAAAAATATGCGCGACGCAGTTATAATTTTATTCAAGTGATTTTTATATTTTTATAAATAACAGATTAAATCTAAAGTTATAAATTCCTGCATATACAAATAATAATTTCTAAATTGGGCGTAGGCGTATGATTGTTATTAAAAGTAAGAGTAAGTTTTCTAATATAAATCATACGCCTGAGGGCAAAACTCTGAATTACTCATTGTATAAGACAAGTTAGAGAGAGGCAGGCTGCGTGCAAGTCGATATAATTCGTTTGCAAAATATTTACTTTTGGTTTTATAAAAATAATTTTTAAAAAACTGCTGTCTATCACTGTTTGAGTGACGACTCAGCAAAATATTAATTCCATCAAGAATTCCCATCATGCAACAATTTATTGTATTATTGTTTTTTTTTATTAAAAACTAAATATAAAATATTCTTCTCAATTTGTGTAACACAAGTTATACTTTATAATATTTGAATAACATTAAAATGAAAAAATTTTATATTTTAGTCGGGTTTTCATATCTTTATAGACCTAAAAACGGTTTAAACTAAAATTGTAATAATATTAATAAAATAAAAGTTGGCTGTTGGCGGCCTACAAGCGCCGTTCTTATAATTGTTCTCTGTGTGAAAGTGCAGTGTGATAAAACTTATTATCAAACAGACTGTTCGTGGGTACAATTTTGGGGCGTGCTGCTGCCAGTTTATGGCAGATGCAGTGATTCTCCACAGTTGTCCCTCCAGTATTGAGTGATCAGATACGAGAGAACCAGATAGGCAGAGACCCAACCAATATACGTAAACCGACCCCTTTAGTCCATTATAATGTGCATGAGTGCACTTTTAACACGCTTTAGCCTTCCAAGCCGGTTCACTTTTTGGTCTATACAACCCAATTTTTATTCTTTGGGACTATACAAAATCACTTATTTGAAGGCCGGAAAATTAACACTCGTCGAGTCATTGGCAAAAAGCGAACGCAAATGCTGCCTCAAGTGATACCGAATTGTAGTATTAAACTGCGGCATAAGGGCTTCTGCCGAGGCAGTCACATGTCCCAATATATATTTAGCTATTAATAGCAGGACACTGTCCTGCGATATTTCATTGTTATTTGCTTTATTTTCTTTAAAAGAGAGAGAGAGAGAGAGAGAGAGTCGACGCTAATAAACGATCGTAAGAGCAAAAAAATCACAAAAGATTCATCTACGATGATTCTAGGAATTTTGCTGGTTGCATTCAAGATTTATCCCCGCTACGAATAGTTTTGCAGTAGTTTCCTTTAAATATTACATTTTAGTTTTCCCAAAACGAAAAATTACACTTTAACTACATTTTAGTTTTACGAGAATTGTCGCCTCCTTTTCTTCAGGATAAACCACTCGGTGAACTGTAATTTGAAAAACTTAAAAAAATTGTTGTTTTTCGTTTCACTCGTAACAGATTACACAACAAAATTTTTATGTGACTTTTTTAATTCGTTGCAAAACATCTTTAACACTAAAAACATTTAACAACTGTAAATGTCAAGTCGCAACAACAACCACAGCAACCAAAAACAGCAAATAGTGAAAGCTACACGCAACAACAATAAAAAATAAATTTAACAATAACTTTCATTACTTTGCTCTGGTTTTTATTACAGCCGGCTGGAATAGTTTTGCTTTACGCGCGCAACAAAGGAAGCGGAAATTATGCCTTTTGTAAATGTTTCAAATATAAAGATTACAAAAAGACTTACAAACAGCCATAAATGCAGTAAAGTGAGAACTTGCAGAGTTGCTGCACGTCGCAATAGTATTTCTTTGAATTGATGTCAGAATCCAAAAAAAAAAATATTTGAAGATTTTTTGAGAGTCAAATCGGTAAATGAGTGAAAACATTAGAGCAGTAAAATATTAAAATATTGAATGACACAAAATTTTAAATAATTTGTTACTTACAAAAAAACCATTATTTTCTCGCTGTCTTAGCAAAAAAAAATTACAGATTTCGAAATGTCGACATATTCATGTTGCGATGTAGTATCGGCTTTTTTTTCTTTAGTTACCTGAAATAAATCGATAAATGTGTGAATATTGCTGAGCAATAAATCCGAAATCCCCAATCGCCAGCGTCTACATAGAAAATTGTATGAAAGGTTCTTGATATTGTGAAAGAACCACAGCCAAACGACAATCGCTTGCGCTGCATTTTTGCCGATTGTGTTCATTCGAAACGGGCCTCAGAGGAGTATTTTTAGCAAATAATTGGGATTAATGGTGAAGCCAATTTCTGGTTAAATCGCTAATCAATAAGCAAAATTAGCGTATTTGCAGCAAAGACAATCCTGAAGACATTAACGAAGCACCATTACAACTGACTATTTGATGTTGTTTTTCGTAATTAAAAATTATGTGGAAGGAGTAACATAATTTAAAAAAGTGGGCGTGAAGGTGGGCGTGGTTGAAAAAATTAAGGTCATAATTCATTAAAGGCCCAGTGTTGTGAATAATTCGAGAAGATCGGTGCATTTTACTTTAAAAAATACTATAAATATAAGTATTAAAAAAAAATCTTGTAAAAATATTTTTGAAACAGAAGAGTCTGTTTTTTTTTTTTTTTGCCTGTTACTTCTTTTTTAGCAGTTTTTATACAACGACACAATTTTCTAACAGCAAAACCTCCATTGAAATAAGTATTCAAATAAGACGATTTTATTTTTGGAATTATTGAGTTCTAAACAGTCTGGGGCACTATTCAATAATCTTTCCCCCTCTCAGTGTTGCGCAAAAGTCTTCTCTGCTTTAATTCATACCCATAATCGTCAAACAGCTGAACCGAACTTATGGAAAATATGTAATTTTCTTAATACCCCTTTTCATTTTCTACGAAATCCAAAACATAATTCACTGACTTGATGCTCTTAAGGCAACCATACGAGAGCACGTACATATTTCACGAAATATGAAATAATTCACTAATTCACACCGTACAATGGATTTCGCAAAGCCCTATAATATTATAAAATTTATTTGGCTTTAGTTAATGACCATTATTTCTACAGACAATGCACAGATAATTTGTTTTAAAACTATTTATTACGAAGTAGCGTTTATTTTACAGTCACATTAAATAAATGCAATTTTCTACGGGCTGGCGTTTAAAGTGGGTCAGCTTGTAATAGGGGGCCTTAATGAATGGAATTGCGCTGCTGTCAATATCGAAGCTGACCACAATGGAAATTAATAAACAGATCATTAAATTGGCGAAATTTTTGTGTTAATGAACAATAAAATTTATGGCTGCAGTGTCTTAATATCAAGTTGAGGCTATTTTTGAGTCGTTCAGATTCGAAAAGTGGGCGGGGTTGTATGGCAGAGTCGTCTTAAAAACACGGCACACTAATAAACTAAGACATGTGATTATTATTAAATAGAAATAAATTAAAATGTCATTAACACCACTGCCGTATCTATTTAGAGCACAAACTACAATCTTAATTACTGTCTAAAAAAAAAAATATGTGTCAATGGACATGAAAGACATGCGATAAAAAATATTTAATTGACACACCAAAACATGAAAATTTATTGTTTTATTGGCCTGTGGAAAGGTTTCAAAGGACAGAAAAGGAGAAAAAGGCATTTTTTCAAGAAGCCTTCATGTAACCGGTGCGCCATCAGGTTAGAACACCCTCTATGAGCTTCTTATATTTCCTCTGTTGTTGTTCTTTTTACTACTTCTACATCTGCTCCCATCATACCCATATAAAAGGATTTTCAATTGGCGCTGGTAGTCCATTATTCAGTTGCTGATGCCATGAAAAATTACGCGATTAAGCAGCCAAATGAAAAAACAGACTGGGCTTCGCGAAGAGGATTACAAAGTTTGGCCAAATATCATCTATAGCGACGAAGCGTATTGCCGTTAACGAAACGACAGCATTCCCTACGAAGTTCCCTACGAAGTTCTCTACCAATGCGCAAAAAGCAACTACCTGGTGCGACAGCGTCATTGGTTCGTAGTTTTCTGAACACGTTGTTGGTGAGACAATCACCGCCAATGTCGAGTGCTATAGAAGGATGATAAGTGATTTCTTTTCGCTTAAAATTAAGAAAAAGTACAAGGCCGAATCACGTAATGTGTGTCACGCAACGTATGTCACGTAACGTGTATCATTTAACGTGTGTCACATAAAATGTATCACGTAACGTGTATCACGTAACATGTATCACGTAACGTTTGCCAAGTAATATGTATCACGTAACATGTGTCACGTAATGTGTGTCACGTAACATGTATCACGTAACGTTTGCCAAGTAATATGTATCATGTAACATGTGTCACGAAATGTGTGTCACGCAATGTGTGTCACGTAATGTGTGTCACGTAACGTGTGCCGCATAATCATATTCTTTTCAAGACTTAAATATTGTGTGCTTTTGGTGAAAGCTACTAGAAACTACTTCAGCTTTTAAAGTTAATTCCAATTTTAACAGCGTCACGAAATCAGTTGATACATTTTTCCTCAATAAAAAAAAAATTATAATTTATGGTACTTAAAATTACATTCAAATCCCAACACCCATATTGAGTATAAGTTGAGAGTATCTCTGTTGAATAATATTTTGAAACATTTTAATATTTTAAGCCGAAACGCATACGAATCTAACGTTCGTCATCAAAGATTTAACTGTATGTAAAATTTTGATTTAAAAATAAATGTATTTTACGCCAATACAAATCGAATCGGTACATTATTAATAAATAAAAATGTGTGAAGCTCCGGCTAAGGCCGGCACAAGCACTTGATTGCATTTTTAAAGTACCCCCCTCCCCCGCAAAAATTAATTTATACAACTTAAGTGATATTTACATTAAAACTGCCTGAAACAATTCAAATATGAACAGTTCAAGTGAAAAATAATACCACTTGTGTGTTGAAGTGTTTCCACTATTAAATGTGTTTGTGGCGCTTTAAGTCAATATTCCTTCTTAAATTCTCGTGTCAAATACTCCGACAAAGAACATACAATTTGTCTTAAATACCCCATAATCAGGGTGTTAACGAAAAGGCAAACAATTGACTGCGAACAGAATAGAAAGGAGTAACGAAAAGAAACCACTACTTTGGATATAAATCAACTGTGTTAGAGAGCAAATTGGCTCCTTTTAATTTGCATGCCGTTTTTTTGCTCTTTGTCGTTTTGTGAGTTGTCTTAAATTACTTTCAGTGTATTAGATTTTGTTGTGTAGGCTTTAAATAGAGTCTCGATTGGAATGAATAGTTCGGAATCATTCAGTACTTTTTCGCAGTTTCGAATATAAGAAAGTTTCACAATTCTGCTGGCGGAGGTCGCAACCAAGAAATTTGTTTTATGTGGCATCTGCACATAATACATGAAGTTGCCACCATTATATATGTATGTGCCTTATAAGTCACATGAGCCATTATCTAAATTCATCAAGTGGAATGAATCCCCTAGCTGTGACAATCTGACATTTTCGTGCTTCGTTTTCATACGCCTGCTGCTGCAATAGCAAATCATAGTAGTCTGGTTACTCTTATTTGTAATACATAACGATATGTCATACTTCTTCCACAATCTGGCATCCCTTGAAAGTTTTGGTTTTCTATGTAGGTGATTTCCTTTAAATGTTGGATACTTTTACAATCTTTTTTTAATCTGAGTAAATTATTATAAGTTTCGCAACTTGCTTGTACGTCATATGGCACAGAGTTGCTTTTTGGTATCACTGTGCAAAATATTTAATTGTTTCTCAACCGTCACAAAACACACACTTAAGGCAGATTAATATTTCAGCTGAAACTGGCAAAAACGGGTATTGAGTTGTGTTAAATCCTGTCAACAAGCCACTAATTATTATTACTCTCTTTTAGGAAAAAAAAATTAAACAGATTTAAGGGGATATACTTGACAACAAAAGCCAAACATTTATAAATATTGGTGTTTCCTTTTAAAAGCACGAGCAGTGATCTTAGAAAACGCTTAGAAAAACAACACCAACAAAACATAAAACAAACAAAAAAGTACGTTACAGAACAAAAGAAGAGTGTGACAAAATAAAAATGAATATAAAAAGCGTTAAAACCAAACAACATTAGAATTGCGGTGAATACAAAGAGAAAAGACACGGGAAAGAGAAAAATTCCTCATCCTGTGTATTAAACAATAAATGCAATCCAACTAATTTTACATCTGCTTGGATATTTGTGTAAAACTGAAAGAAGAAAGAAAAAAGGAAGGCCAACTAGTCAGCAAAACGAAAATTCACTTAAATTGCCTTCTCCCAAAAGCAATTTATTAAAAGTACTCGTACATTAAACGACACCAACAAAAACATACTCGTATGTAGAAAGAACACAAATTTCTTACATGCTCGGCGGACGTTTTAGCCACAAACTCCTTAAGGACATAAGTTTTAATCTGCCACTTGACAAATAATTCTTAATGAAAAATGTGTGAACTTTCGAACGCCGAAAGAAATCGTACAAGCGTGTGTGTGAGTGTGTGTGTGTGTGTGTGAGCGTGTATTTGCACGCGAATAAATAAGAAGTTATCAACATGATTATATGCTTCATTTTATGTTCATTTAAAACCGAATAATGTGCGCATTATAATTTACATTGCAGAAGTCTGGCCACAGTGAAAGCAACTTTTTTCATTTTCATTGATTTCACCAACCAAATGCTGCAATAACGAAAGAACCAAAAACTTCAGCAACAACAACAATAATAATAATAATAATAATAATAATAATAATACCGCAAAACAGCAACAACAGTAACAGCAAAAAGTAATTATTTCACAACAACAAGTATCAACGCGCTTTAACTGGCTGCAGCGTACACAAAACCAACAACAACAACAGCAGCAGCAGCAGCATCAGTCGGAGCAACTCTGAAATACGTGGCATTAACAACAGCAACAACATTACAGCCATCATTATAACCGCAAACTAACAAACGCATTATGGAAGTCGTGCATGTCGTCAGTTGTATAATTTTCCTTTTAACCGTTTCGGCTTCACCAGAAATACCATCAAAAGGTAAGTTATTCAGGTCCTGGCAACATTTGCCTCCTCTCGCTTTGCTTTCTTTTGAACGAAGTGTTGCACTTATTTTCCACATACTATAAATCAAAACTTAATGAATTTTATTAAGCAAAAAAATGAAAAGAAAAAAACAAAAAAAATTTAATAATGAGTAAAAATTACTTTAAAAAAATTAAAGAAAAAATTGTCATGGTTTTGTAACATTTTCTTCTGCTCTGTGACAAAAATCTGCAAAATCATACAGGCTGATATTTTAAGGTTTCCTTATTGGACTGCCAGTAAATATAGAATTTAATTTAAAAGACTCTAATTAAGGACAAAATTCTGTTCTTAAGCCCATGATATCAACAGCAAGTTCAGTGTAAGGACTAAGAATTGCAGCTGTTGCTATTGAGTTCCCAACAAATTTCTCTATTGACCGATTACTTTTAGTGATCAAAAGCCCTTCATACACTTCAATAATCTAATAATATTTTTCAATCACAATTTTGTTCCATTTTACAATAATAATTATTTTTATTGCTGTAAAAGTTGACATAAGATTTCCTATTAATTTCTGTGGAGTTTTAGTCAAGACAAATTTTTGGCAAATATTTCTATGAAAAACTGCGCTTAAAAAAAATGTTTATTAAAACAAAACTACAAACAAAAAAAATAATACGTAAAAGAATTTTGCCAAACAAAACTTGTGATATTTTCTCAAATTATGTAATAAAATTTTGCATATTAAAATGCCACAGATTTTAATACTTCGCCAGTTGTAGTTGCGCGTTTTAAAAATTTGGTTTCTTGCATCAATTTTCAAATTTTTAAGACATAAAACATAACGATTGAGTCTAGGGTGGTACGATAATCAGCTCTACTAAAGACTAAACATAAAACATTCATAAAAGTTTTAAAATTTATAAATGAATTTATGGTGTTTAGTGGCCGCTTCGAATTTGGGAAAAAGATACGTATAATCAACTGGATCGCTCAAGTGGAAGCATTAAAACCGTCGGCAAAATTGTTGCAAATCCTTCAACATTCCCAGGTACAATAAGTACCGGGTGAATTTTTCACTGGGACTAGACTCTTAAACTGTAAATAATACAATTGATGCAGATGCTGGAACTAAACCAGGCCCGCCCTTCACTTTTTGCACTTTTGCGACTGACTGGAATTTGCACGCGATCATAGGCAGGAACTCGCTTGCTGGCCATCGCTAACTTGCCTGATCCTCTCAGCCATACATTGACTTTATTTAAGGAGATTTCCAACTGACATTAACTTTCTTACTTTAAAAACAATTGAAACTTCTACAACAAAAAATGAGCTTTTAGCCGAAACAAACCCCAGCATAATTTCATAAATCATATTGACAGTCTGTTATCTCCACAAATAACTTATTTTCTTTATTTAACGCAATAATATAATATTACAACAACAAGCTGAGTTCGTATAGTGCTTTAAAAAAAAAAAAACTTGGTTTTAAATGTAACAAAAAAAAAAAAAAAAAAACAAGAGAAAGAAATAATTCAATTCAAGAACATATTTTCAACTTATCAAATTTAACACTTTGCACACATTTTTTATTTATGAACAATATTACGGAAACATTTGTTTTTAAACAAAAATAGCAACAAAAGAGAAATACACAAACAACAAATATTCATGCAATATGTGGAATAAATTTCATAAATTGGAAAGGCAACAGAACAAGTGAAAAAAAATGAATATATTTTGGTACCAGAGGGTAATGATAAAGCAAACACACTACGACTTGTTTGTATAGTATAACTTTATCAAACAGACAGTGGCAAGCAAAACTGCAAAAGGCAGTAGTAGAAATTTTAATAATTCCCAGCACTTTTGGTTTGACAATAATAAAACTTTTGTTTGTTTAATGATATTAAATGTTAATATCGGCCATGTCACAGAGTTTAGTTTCGTTCGGAAGTGGAGTTCAATCCATATATTTTACTATAAACTTTTCCTGTATGAAATAATTCGTAATATAAAATATTAATAAATTTTTTTGTGTTAAATATGACCTCATTTTGAAAAGCCAATTGAGTTCCATTTCCGCATGGAATTGATGCCTGTGACATGGATGTATATAAGAATTTGCAGCATTTGTATATATTTGAGCTTTAAGAAATTGTTGGCTTCCATTCTAATGTGATTGACCTATTTCCTTTGAGGTCGATAAGCCACCGACAATTGATCGCCTAGAAATCAATATTTGACCAGTTATTGCCGAAAGGTTTGTGATCTCATATTTCAAAATTAATGTCATGAAATTGTCTAACCAATAAATCCCGTTTCATTGATATAAAAAACATAATTCCCTGTTTTATTACTACTTAAAATTTGAAAACTCTAAAAAAACACACCCTGTATGTGGGTATTTTGTACATGTAACTCTTCGCGTCAATGAACTTGAAAAGCCACAAAATCTCACCCATTATATACGTAACGCTATTCCATCTTACTGTTCACTTAAGACAACCTTATACGAGTACCTCGCTGGATCGTAAATAAAAACACAGCATCTGTGTTTCACTCTTATATTTTCATTATTATGACAGTACAATATTCAGTTTAATATGTTTGTATTAAAATGACAACAACTTCAGTATAAGTTTTTTTTTATTATTTGTTAAGCCATACGTCCGCGTAATTTAGTGTTAGTTTTACATTTTTGTTGCCCACTGTACATATACTCATAAATTACAATGCTTGCACAACGAAGTAAATACTTTCATATTATAACGAAATTATTAACTTATATATTTTTGTGTGTTTGTTTGCTAAATCAAACAAAAAGTCATGTTATTTAAAACAACAAAATCAATTTTATCTACAATTTTTTAACCCCGTTTTAAAACACATTGAAATCAACATGATTTTTTTCTTTTTTGGCATAACTTACATGATTTTCCGTTTTACTTGACCATTTCGAAATAGAGCAGATGTATTGGCTTATATTTTTATCAAAAAGATGTGTGTGCTTTTTCGTCAGCTAAACTGCAAAACGACATAAGCAAAATTTTTATAAAAAAAAAAGTTGCTAGAGCAGCTAAAAGCTGTGATATAAAGAAATATTTAAATTCAAGCTTAATTTTTATTAGAGAATTATTAGCTGACGAAAAATCTCTAGTTTTTTTGTAGCACTTGCAGAGATGTGAAGCGAAAAGAAATTAAGTCAAACCTGAAAAATTGTTTTGCGGCTTTTGGAATTTTATTGATAAAAAGGTTATTTTTAAATGTATGAGGGCAGCTTTCCAGGAACAGGTACCTATAACCGTTTTTAAAATTTCTATAATTAAGACTTTTTTAAAATCATATGACGTTCTGATAGATAAATATGTTTAATAATCAACCAGAAAATCCGTTTTGCATGTTTTATTAGTTACGTAGTTTTGCATTTCAGCTAACGATTTATTGTTTATTATTCATTGTAAGTCAAAAAGAAGAGTAAAACAAAAAAAACTGTTGGAGATTAAAGTTTCGATTGCAATAACATTTTAAAAAGTAAAATTGTTGAAAAAGTTCAACTTTTGAAGAGTTTAAGAAAAAAACTTCTTAACTTCGAACTTGTTTGTTGTACATTCGGTCTGAGAAGTTTTGTAATGACTTTGTTTTTGGAAACAGTTCCCGCTCTCTAAGGAACAGCTTAAAATATCTTATTTGCCAGCAGAGCTTTATAATTTAATTGATGTAAAAGAATGTGGGGACGTCATCTCAGCTACAAAAAATTATAAACAAAAGTATAGACATTTTTTTTTAAATTCTTAAAATATGTTCTCAGTTTTAGGTTTTGATTTAGAAGAATAATTATGCCAAAAAAATGTTCTTTAAAATTTATAATACAGAACAGTCTAATATATCTTTTAATATTTCGTCTGCTTACAGCGGAGATTTGTCAACGGAAACGAATAACCCACATCTCGGTTGAATGGCTTAAGCCTCGTTGTTACTAGACAAGGTCTTTCATTGCTATGATTTAAGTAGGAACGGCACGCCAATTAAATGCTAACAAAGTGGTGTATTGACCGCGAAACAGCTTGATGTCCCCCCAGCTTAAAGCTTACCATTCTTTAAAACATTTTCTCTTCTTAAAGATATGTAAAACAATCTGAAACGTTTAATTAGTACGTTAATTAAAAATAATTTTGTATTATTAAGAATTTTCAAACCACTGAGTTTTTTTCACTCGTTTAAAGCAGAAACAAATATAAATAAATTCTTTATTAAACATGAATAAATTTTCCTGAAGAAGTTCTTCACAGAAACATTCAACATTGAGTAAAAATTGTTATAATTCAAAAAGATCAATAAATTAGTATTAAGATAATTTGAAAAACTCCAACTTTATATTTCTCAATAATTGTCTTGAAGCTGGGAGCCTTTTTGGTTTATTTTTATTACAAAATTTGCTTTATATGATTGAATATTTCGTGTTTCTATTTAAAAAAAATTTCGTGAAAAGAATATTCGTAAAATAAATTTTTGAACATATTTTATTTTATTTAATATTTTTATATATTTATTATTTATTTTATTTTATTATTTTATTCATATGTATTCAATATTTCTTTTTTCGTTGGAAAGTTTTTGCAGCAGAATATTCGTAAAATAAATTTTTAAACATATTTTAATTTTATTTATTTTATTTATTATTTTATTTTATTATTTTATTTTATTTATTATTTTATTATTTTATTTATATGTCTTTAAAATTTCTTTTTTCTTTGGAAAGTTTCTGCAGGAAGAAATATTAATTATTAATCAAAAATTTATAAATATATGTTTCTGAAGAAGTTTTGCTGAATTTTGTATATCTAAAAGGATATTTTAGTGATTTTTTTTTTGAGACAGCAGTGATTTGTTTTTCTTTTGTTTTTTGTTTTTTGAGGAACAGAAAAAACGAACTTCTAATTTCTGAGAGAATTGTGTGAACTTTCAAAATAACTGTTCTTTTTGGTTAAGCAAAAAATAAAAGTATCAATATTTTTATCTCCTGTTAGAAAATATGTCAGTTCTTCTGTCGCCTTTAAATTTAAGTTGTTTTTGCAGAGATCATCAAATTAGTTTTTGTTTTATTTAAATTTCTGTGATATTTCTGTAAACTCTCGTTAAAATTCGAATAGATTTTCTAACAATTTTTCATACTCCAGCAAATATTAGCTTTTATATTTTCTGCTTATTTTATACTCTGGTGGGAATTTGATTTGCAACAAAATGTAAAATATTTTATTTACAATGTTCGTTGGCAGAACAAAAGCAGCAGCAGCAAAAACAGCATAAGCAGAGTGTGACTGGCAAACATGAATATGTATCTATATTATAGTGTTGTTCATACAGGTTTTTAAAATAAATATTTTGCTATTTTTTTTTTTTTTTTTTGTTGCTCTTAACAATAAGTTTATATAAATGATATACACATTTAACACGACGACTGGTGTCGGAATGTAAATGGGAATTTATAACTTATGCACATGCATGTGTGTGTGTGTGTGTCGGTGTGTCGGTGTGTATGTGCAGAGATTTTTTTTGCTGTCATTGTTTGAAAAAAAAATTATATGCTGTGCTTGGTTGTTGTTGTTGCTTCCTTTTATTACTGTTGAATATAAATATTTTATAAAGAATTAAATTCGATGCTGAGCATTTAGCAGTATTTACTTTAAGCGAAACTAGTTGCTGGAATGCAAGTTGTCTACAATTTGCTATTAAATGGGTAAAAAGTAAACAAGACCGCCACAAACTGTGAATTAAAAAAATTCAAAACACTATTTTTAGTCATTCATAAAGCATTATTTTTGTTCATCCATTTCATACCCAACAGAGTGCAGGTAATGATGCCAAACAAGCCGTTGCAATATGGTTCCAGCAGAGAGGCTATTAGATTGGAGGCCACTATGACACCCAAGCGACCCAAAGTCAAGCCCAGACTGACAGCTTTGCCTCTGGAAAATTATACAAATAAATTAGTTGTAAGAAATAAGTTTGAAAAACCACACCTTAACTGAGTGGGCACTAAGTCCACCATGGCTCCGCACATAATCGAAATGGAAAGACCCGGCAGTAGAATATATAGACAAAACAGTATTAAAACACCAGTGGTACTTGTCACCAGGTACAACAGAATACCACACAGAGCTGCCACCGTCAGGGCTGCCAGCAGCACGTTTTTCCTACCCAAAGGATTGAGCAAAGCGCCCTGTATGGAAAAGCCCACCAGAAAAGCCAAACCCATGATAATATTGTCTATGTACGTTTTGCTGGAGATACTGTCATCACAAAGCTGGAGAAAAAAAAGTTGCAAATATAAGAAAACTTTTTTTTCGATAAAACAAAAACAAACAAATACAAAATTGAGTCATTATTATCATAATATTAAGGAAAAATTAACTCTGCGTTAGAGGAATGTTAGCAAAATTGGTTGCAATGCCGTTATGTTTGAACTGTAACAATTTGGAAATACATTTTTAAACGGGTGACACACACGCGAAATGTCAAATATTCTGTGACTCGGTAGTATAAATAAGTTTTAAATTAATCGACTGCTGTGGCTTAAAGCTTAAAAATAACCGATCAAATCACTCTGTCCAACATCATGTTCACGTGAGATGAAAATGCTCCCAAATCGCCTGTGCAGCGTGTGTTATGACATGTGAGCAGTGTTGCCAGTGGAGCCATTCCGTCGCTGGTAGCCATTTAATTCATTTCAGGCAAAAGCACTTCGGCTATCACTGACTTTGTTCTGACCGCCGAAATGCACTGAGATTAAACACAAATTTTTCGGAATGCATTAAATGCTTTTTAATCTCATGTGGATTAATATCCGCTTCAAATTAATCATTTTATTTGTTTAAGAAAAAATTCAACCAATTCCATATTTGCGATTTCTTGTTCAAACTGATTGAACTTTAAACTTATTAAATGCATCAAAGCCACTTCAGGTAAATAAAACTATTTTAAATTACAAAAAAAAAAAAACAGAAACAAAAATGGAGTCACAAGATAAAATTCCACTAAAAAATTATTAAATCACATGAATTACAGACCAAAGAAAATTCACATGGGCGGTTTTGCAATCACATGTGTTTTCCCTAAAAAAAACATTTAACTCAGTCTTTATACCATTTTTCCTACTCGTAGTGCAGATATTAAAAAAAAAAACAGAATAAAATGTTTGAATTAAGGATCTGTCAGCACCATTTAGGGATACAAAAAACTATTGAATATTTTAATCTGTTAAAATTTGCATTTCCAAATTATAGCTTAAGAAGGATTCGTGCAGGTATCCAGCGTTACCTGCGAGTTTTTGACTGGCCATGAACGATTAGTTACCTGGTAATGGTATTGCCTCGACAAACTGTCGTGCTTTTCTGTCTAATACCACATCCTTATAAACTGTCAAAGAAATCGTACGATATATGTGTGCCTGCACAGTAAAACCCACCTAGTGTGTCACAACAACTTTTTGAGCAAAACGTAGTTTAATTTGGCCCCTTAATACTGGGCACGTTCGCATTTCATTGTTGAGACGCAGTGAGTTTTTACCGGTATCAATAATTGCATTTTTAACTGTTTTGGAGACTTGCGAATGATTGCAAATGAAAATGGAAAGTTTTTTTTACATACAAATCGAAGAATATGATGAATTTATGAAATTTGATACACTAGGTGGGTTTTCTTGTGCAGGTCAGTAAGAAATACGATTGTTTTCGGATAAACATTCAACTTACCGCACTCAGCGAACCATCCTCCAAAGTGGTGCCGTTGAGACGATCTCTGGCATAAGATTCATCCAAAATTGTACAAACTGTAGCACTTTCGCCCGACTTTAAGCCACCGGCCGAGCGGTTGACAATTTCCGGAAACCAGATTTGCATGCCGTTCGAGGAAAACATCAGACCAAATAAAGCCAACACCGCCAAAGTAACATTTTTGCGATGCGGCTTATAAAACAAAGGCACTGTTGCCTTCCAAATGTTGGTGATAACAGCAACACCCCGGCCCATGGTCAGCAATTCGGCATCAGCCAATTCCTCGGGCTTCAAAGAAATAGCTGAACTTTTGAGCACCACCTCCAAATCCACACCCTTGTTATAATTCGAAATCCAGTTAAGAGCTGTCAAGGCTTCATTGTGTTTCTCTTGGGCCAGCAAAAACTTTGGACTTTCGGGAAAGGAAATCAACAGCAAACCGCCTATTAAGCCGGGCAACAAGCTAAACAATATAATTAAGCGCCAAGGCTTAAAAACAAATGTATCAGTTATGGCAAACGACCAGTCTGTGGAGAGCACCAACCACGAAACGGCTAAACATTTTCAATCACATAAACAGCAAAAAATTAAATTAAAAAAAAAAATTAAAACTTTAAACATTAAAATGTTTTTAGCCACAACTTCGTTAATATAATTCATGCAGTCTGCTCGTGCCTACCTGGTACATAAATGGCCGTTATGCTCACAAACATCGTAGAATAATTTATGACTACAGCACGATATTTGGCCGTATTAAATTCACTGAGATACGGATACAAAACGGATATGCCACCCAAACTGTATGATGTGTGGTTGGCATATTGCAATTTCGTTAATGTTTGGCATTAAAAGAGAAGCAAAAGTATTACAAAAAAAAGGTCCTGCTAAAAAGAATATAGAAAAGTTTTTGTTTAATATTTTACCTGATGCCCATAATAAGATTTATGAAGTTAAACAGCCATATGTTGGTAACGAACATCGTTATGAATTGCAGAATAATTGTAACGAATGTGGACCAAATTAAAACCGTTAGCCGGCCCCACACATCGCTGACATATCCCAACAGATAAGTGGACAACACGATGCCTGTAATTTGGAGTGGAGTAATAAATTAAATGTTTAAATAAAATTCAATAAAAAAAGGAAATATATTTTGAAAAAAAAACCAAAAATCAGATTTTCTAACAATTTAAATGTCCAGAAACAAATTTGTTTCATATTCAACAACACAATTCATTGAGTCAGTTAATAAGTTGTTCGCATAAGGGCTTAGAAAGGAACACGCAGCTCTCAAACAATAATTATGCAAAATTGGGCGCTAAAAGCATATTAAAAAAAAGAGTAATTATATATCCCGGACAATCTTAGTTTATTTGCAAACTTAAAAGTTGCTGTGACAATTTCTTGAACCTTCAACCACAAGATTTGAATCAGCAAAAATATTTACTAAGAAACAAAACACATTTTTTTTTTTTGGTTTTCTTTTGAAATAATATTTCTGCGTGCAGAGCGACAAATAAATTTGAATCCTGAAAATTAAGACAACTAAATATTTTTAATAAATCAAATACTTAAGAACACAAAATAAAAAAGGAATTTGCCCGTCAGGACTCGAACTGCAGCCAATCATATACTTTTCTCACATTATGAACTTATTTAAAACTTTTCCATTATTTAAATTTATTTTACACAACTTTTTAAGCCCATATTTAAACTAAAAAAACAGCCAACAAGAATATTCTTCATAAGAGCCATAAGCAAGTTTTTAAAGCCCTTCATATACGAGTATTTTTACTATAAAATGTATTCGATTTAATAGGCTGTTGAAACGTATTTCGTTGAATTTTTTAATTAAAGTCTTTTAAAGGATTTGGAAAATTTACTCATAAAAACTTTGTTAAAAAATGTTTTCGAACAATAATTATCCGTTAATTTATTAAATTATTTATTCGAATATTTATCCAGTATATTTTTCGAATGTTTATTTAAGCGAATTTTCATTCGAATATCTATTTCAAATATTATTCAAATATGAGTTTGAAATATTTATTCTACATACTATTGAAAGTTTTAAATGAATTTTTAAATTCCCACATTTATTTGAATTATTATTCAAATGTTCATATCAAATATTTAAGAGTTTGTTCTAAATATTATTTAAGCGAATTTTTATTCAAATACTTTTTAAATATTATTTAAATGCCCATTTGAAATATATAAAATTTTTTTTATTTGTATTTAAAATTTTAAGCAAACTTTTATTGGCATATTTTCTCGAGAAATTGTTTATTGTTTAAATTTTTTATTGGAATAATTATTTCAAATATTGTTGAAATGCTCAGTTGATATATTTAAGAATTTGTTGTTTGACACTATATTAAATTTTAATCAAAGTTTTTTACGAATATTTGCTTGAAAAATAATTATAAACTAAACTTTTTTATTTGAAAAATTATTAGAAATTTCTTCTAAATAGTATTTGCAATTTTATTCGATTTTTTATCCGAATATGTTTTCAAGAAAATTATATTTTTTATCAACTAAATTTGCTGAAGAAAAAAAACATTTAAATCCTTTATGCTAAGAAAATTTTAATCGATTAAAAATATTTATTATGGCTCTATAACTTAATAATGCAGGATTGATTTTAGCCAGCGTGTCTTTTAAACGTGGTTTGTGTCTTCAATAAATTATATCGTATCCCAGTAGCTAAAAGACATATTATTCAGTCAGAAGCTCGATTGAAGTGCTTTAAACAATTTCCGCTTCTTTATATTTTCCAAAGCAATAAAGTATTCAATATTCTTTGACATAAAACTTCACCGTTCATTTAATGGGTTTCCGGTTTTGCACCAACTTTAAGTCCCAAACTTTAAACTTTGTTTCCTTCTAACGAACCGTTATGTTTTATTTTTGCAGAGACAGGTTTTTAGTCCATAATCACGAAAACCGAAGTTGCGTCCCTCGTTCGATACTGAGTAGATACGACAAGATTTTGCCCAATTCTACTCACGAATCAGTTTTCTTTTTGTATGGGAAATCTCAATTTGGTTCAAAATCTCATATGAACTAGATTTCGCTTTAGTGTAAATGCATAATTAGACAGCTAATGGGGTTCTAAGTGGGATCCCCACCTGCGTTCCATTTGCGATGTAGTTTAGCAGCTATTGATTCAGGATTAAAGTTGTTCCTGCCTGCGATTGCTAAACTTTTACTCACCTGTAACACAAGCAGCCATCATGACGCCCTTCTCGCCCTGGGACATATTGAATTCACACTGGGATGATATCGCTATTATGCCCACAGATAATTGGGCCGACATCGAAGTCATGGTCAGCAGGCCGCTGATTAATAATAAAATCCATTGTGTTTTGCCAAAACCTGGAAGGAAACATAAAATAAATTGCGAAAATACATATACATTTTGTTTAGACAAACCTAAAATATTTAAAATCTCCTCATACTCCCAGGCGTTGTTTATGGCGCCCGCCTCCAGTTTCTGCTGCAATTCGCCTACCACACTTTCGGCACCCGCTTCATTGTCCACATGTTGCAAGCCTTCGCTGGCGCTTAGAGATCGTTGAGTCTGTTGCTCGTCAGGGAACTGCATGTGTGCGCGCTATTTTCTTCAGTGCGATGTTGACGCGAGTATCTTTAGTAACAATTTGTTAACAGCTGAACAGCCGCATTGTAATGTTTACTGATATTTATAAACTTCGCACTTAACATTCGTTGCATTTATGTAAATTAGACTATTACTCAGATTAATAATTGCATAAGAGCTAAAAGACACAAGCACATGTTGAACCTGACTTGACAAGTTTGGAGAAGAGGAAAAAATGTTTGTAATTGGAGGTGCTGTTGCTTGCACTTGTAATTGCCAGATGGTATTTAAGTAATTTTATTTAAGTAATTGTTGCAAAAATATTTAAAGAAATATTTTCACACTCAAGGCAATACGAGCACGGACAGAAAAAATTATACTATCTGATAATAATATAGTTGGTTATGATAATCAAATACAACAATACACGTGGAATATGCCAGCATTAATATAAACTATAAAAAATATGTGACCGGTCCAATTACTAAACATAATATGATTAATGAGCACCATAACTTTTTTCAACATGCCCATAACATTGATGTCTTGATACCACTGTACTCTTCTGTAACGAAAAGTAGTTTGCAGTATTACTATTATTATATGGTTACTTGTAACAATAATATGATACCTTGCAGTAATAAAATGGCTACTTAATAAAACAGCACTGAGCACCTAGACCATGTAGTGGCTCGATGCATGAGTTGCTGGAGTGTTCGCCCATAATGAAATACTCGTAGATGGTAGATTCGATTCCTGTAAAAACACGCTGAGCTTTTTCGCACACAATCGAAAAGCTGTTAATTTTTTTTTATTCATTTTTAAGGAAAGAGTAAATCCTTTTTCCAAAATCTATTTTAGTGCAGAATTTGAATGTAGTTATTTAAAAACTATATTGTGAGCCAGCGGCCGCCTTAAAAAAGGCAAATAAAATTTATTTCACTTGTCTCCTAAAAATAATTTCTTTAAACAAAATTTACGTAATATTTAATAACGTTTTAAAGCCACCAATACGAGGAGCGTTTAAGAAAATTTTTCTCAAATTCTATTTATTTAGTCATCAGGATCTATTTTGTCTCCCCGGACATTTCTTCCAATCCTCACACTCGGCGAAAGTTGAAATAGATTTATTTCTAATTTTTTCTTATACAGAAACAAGCCTATTTTATGGAATAAGAAGTTTACAAGTCCATGTTCCAGATGTGATGCCTGATTATTTTTAACTAATTGTTTTAGTATGATTTTACTTTTAATATGGACCTCTTATTATTAATATGGCCACCTTAAAGGTTTGAGGCACAACCAGAAAAAAAAACATGATCTTCATTCTTTGGCTAATTTTCAACAAATTTACAATTATGGTCATTAATTTTTTAACAACTGCAAACAGAAATTGTTTATTCATCGTTATTGTGCTTCACAAGCCGCATTAATATAGCGAATATTTCCCATGGAATTGGTCGCACTGGACAAAATTTGCCTTTCGTCGCCGTTGTGTTTCTAGCGTTATTTTGCTTCAATAACTCGGTTTTAAGGCGCAAACATAAATTTCATAACTTTTATTTCCAAAAGTGTTACTTTTTACGCTTGAGCTCGTCAACGTTAAAGAAACGCTCAATGTGGCAACTTTGTGCTTGGCTTTGGACCGGTTTGAAATACACATGTACTCGCATCAACATGCGACCGCCGTTGCTGTTTATTTTTTCTTCTTTCAGTAACAAAAGAGAAACAAATTATGCGAATGAGAGCAGCTATTTGTTTTTTATGGAATTTTTGCTTTAACTGGTTTAAGACTTCTCATAAAATTATTTTGTCATATTCTCTTGAAACGGCTTCTTTCATGTGCTTTAAAGCTCAACTGAAATAAAAAGATATTTCAATGTTAAGAACGTGTTAATCGATATAATTAGGAAATTATAAATTACTTTTTTCAGCTTTCGTTTTTGCTGCTCCGTTTATTAAACAGTTTTGCTGAAGTTTCGCCTTAATTTTATTATTATATATTTAAATAAATAAAAGAAAGTTTCTGCAGTTGATGCATATTTTTGCTCAAATATAAATAATTACAAGTTTGATATATTTGTTACCTTCATTTTTTAATGGGTCATGCTGTAGGGAGAAATTTATTGTACGGCCCGATGGATCAGGTAGTTTTTTCTTTGGCTTAATAAAAACATATTTTTACAGAATTTAATACATTTTCTGCTGTGAGTTGAAAAGGAGTTCAAATTTTTAGGTGTAGTTTTATATATAATTGACAGATGATGCAAACTGGACACGATTGCTAAAAAATTGTAATTCTTTTATTATATCTGAAATCGCTTGATTATTATTTTTGGCACTGATACATCGATTTCTATACAAGCATTCATAAGTCGGGAGTTTATTGGCTTTAGATTTTTTTATACGATATGGCAGGAGTGACTGGATTTGTTCTTATACTGGGATTGAGCGGCATATTCAATAACCTGCGATCATCCAGATTGAGAACACCTTCCAAGTACGAAACCTCGCTCTAAGCATTGCCCCTATTTGTCACTGACTACTTTAATAGTTTCCAGAGAAAAATTCAAACGAATATGAAGCAAATGCAAATGTTAGTGAGTAGTACCCGCTCATGCTCTAGTGCACACATTTAACAAACCCTGCAGTGCTTTTTTATGAATTAATGTATTTCATTAAACAATTTTTTTTGTGACATTTTTTCATAGAATTCAAAAAAAAACATTAAAAATTACCATTGTTCTACAAAAACCAAATTTTTTATGCCATCTGGCATCATTCTAAAAGTCTACTTTGAACTAGAATTTAAAAATTTGTTGTTCTTTTTAATTTTTTTAATCATTATATAGCAAATAATAAAAATATTGAGTTTTTAAAGAAAAAAATACAAACTTGTAACGAAAGGTTTAAATAGGCTATCGGATAAGTGCCTAATTTACGCTCTTACGACAAATCGCTTATATGCATAATTGTGCATTAATAAAAATTACGCACCCCATTAAAATATATTTAAGTTCAATTTTTATTTCGTATTTTAAAAAGTGGAAATAGAAAAAAAATACAATGAAAATATTTATCTATTTCAATATATATAAAATATACACGTTTTAAACTCAAATAGACTAAAACAAATTGTATATAAAACATTTTACAGGCATATTTGTTTTTGAATAAAAAATAACTGTTTTGCTACAAAATTTTGTTCTATTTTTTATAGCAAAATTTGCAATTGCCGATTTATAAAAACTTTCCTATTTCTAAAGTTGTAAATAATTTCATTAGAGCATATTTTTGTTGCATTTTAAAAAATTGTGCTATAATTTTTGTGGTTTTTCTTAGATTTTCTCAAAATTTTACTCAAAACAAACAATCATTTCCATTTAATAAGCATTTAAATTATTTTTTTACCTTAAAATAAAATATTATTAGCGGCAGCTAAATTTGCGCATTAAAGCGAGAAGTATTTAAGCAGGAGCCACATATTGTTAAAGCATTCCCTTTCATATTTTTGTTTTTGTAAAATTTATGTGATTTTTTGATTACCAAGGAAATTTATTGGTTGTTTTTAAATATTATCAAAAAACAAGTGCTTTGAATTAATGAAATTTTTTAGCGATTGCAAGAGAATTTCACTGAATTGACAAATACTTTTCAACGAACAATTCTACTCGCCTGTCGCACGATATCGCGATATTAACATACGGCAGTAGGTTTTCGGCGCAAGAAGTTTTTTTATAGTCAAATTCATTTTTATAGTCAAATTCAATAAATTGTGTCAGTTCATTTGCTCTTTATCCTTTTCCCGTTGTGCAAATTCATGGCGAATGTTAACGTTCGACATATTGGTGCAGGTGCTAAGTTTTTTCTTACCCAGAAATAAAACATGGTTTCTTGCGTAGGCAAATCTTTTTAATGAAATCTTTAGCAGTGTCTAAATTGGGCTAACTATTAGCGTATAGCATTAATATGGACTCTTGTCTAGTCATTTTATAGGCAAGTAGTAAATAATTCCACCGCTTACTGAAACAAAAAAAAATGCTCATATTAAACTGCGGAATTTTGTTGGCTTTTTGAATACGTACCAAAAACAACGCTGGTGAAGATACCAAAAACTCCTGCGCAATGAGGCCTCAGCAGGCCGGCAATCAAGTTTGTAGACATGATGGAGCCCAAACGACCCAAAGTAAAGGCCACACCCACAGTCTTGCTTCTAAACAGTTTTATTAATAAGAAATTCGAATAACTGTTTTATTTTTTGAAGCGCACCTTAAATAAACTGGTACCAGTTCTACCAAAACGCCGCACATAATGGACACCCCCAAGCCGGGTAGTAGAATGAACAGACACAACAATATTATTATGCTTGTGGTGTTGCTTACAAAATGTATTAAGATGCCACAAATGCCCGCCAAAATCATGCTGCCCACTAAAATGCTTTTGAGCCTAAAATAGCGCATTAGCAGGCCTTGTACGAAAAAGCCCATCAGATAAGCCAGGCCCATGACAATATTATTGATATAAGTCTGACTGGAGATGACCTCGTTACAAATCTGGGAAACGAAATATTTTAAGTACAATAATATGTTGAAAGACAACTATTTTACAAAACTCACTTCATTCGCTGGCCCTTCGACAGGTTCGTGTTGATAAGACTCGTGTAAAATTTCACACAATATCGAACCATTGCCCCAGACTGAACTCTCAACCGATTTATTGATTATTTCGGGAAACCATACCTGTAGGCCACCTGAAGCCAACATCATACCAGCAAAAGCTACAACAGCTTTGGCAACATTCAGCCCGTGAGGCTGCTCAAACAACGGCCCAGTAGCCCTCCAAATGTCCCTTAAAACTGAAAACCCTGTCAGCAGTTTACCGTCCAGTGTTTCTTGTTGTCTTAAACTTATCTCAGCAGTTTTTAAAATAGTCTGCAGATCGTGGCCAGTGTTCAATTTCGAAATCCATTGTAGGGCTTTTGTGGCTTGATGCTGTTTATTTTGGGCCAATAAGAGCTTGGGACTTTCTGGCAAGGCCAGCAACATAAGGCCGCCACAAAAACCCGGCAACATATTGAAAAGTGTTATCAAACGCCAGGGCTTGAAAAGAAACGAGTGCCACAATTGGAGCGACCAATCAGACGACAGCACCAACCAGGCAACAGCTGTTAAAAGAGAACATTTTGGTCAAGCGTTTCGTAAAGGTAGCGGAACATCTCACCTGGTATATAGATGACACCTAAACTGACAAACATGGTGGAGTAATTGATCATAAAGGCTCTATGTTTGGCAGCAGTCAGCTCACCAAGGTAGGGAAATATGGCACCCAACACACCACCCAAACTGGAAAAAAATATTTATTAAAAAAATGTAAATCTGATCGGGTCACAAGGATATTATAATCCTGCAAACTGAGTCTTAGGATTCGAATAGATAATCGTAAAAAGTTTTAAAATCGGGGTTTTCTTTATTACAGCAAGACCTATTGCCGTCTTTAACTTATTTTAGAATATTAAAAACTTAATTTTGATAAAACTTTTATCAAGCGGGGACAATGTCACATGTGTGTTTAACTTGCTTATCAGCAGCCACTATTACGATATAAATAAGCTCAAAACTAAACTATAGTTAGTGTGGAAATAGTTATTTTAATGTATGCGATACTTCTGTGATGCCGAACGTGACAGTCGTATATATTTAAAATGCAAGAAAATCAACAAACAAAATATATTTGCAGTCCAATTTTTAATTAAAATATTAATATACCTGAGCACTGTAGGCTGTATTAAATGTGATACCACACAAAGTTCTGAATCAAAGAAACTGGTATAACAGCAGCAATTCGAATGAATCAAAAGTGCAAGCGGGTTTTATCGCACTCTAAAAGGAAAGTAAATTCAGTGAAAGTTTTGTAACACAAGTAATTCAAAGTTTTATTTTAAAATATTTTGAAATTGATGGAAAAATATTGTGCTTTGTGTGTGTTTTTGCCGAAGTCGTAGTCCGATACGTGACACTTTGTCTCTATAAGGATGCGATAGGGTAACGATTAGTATGTTGTAAACAAATTTATCTTTATTTTATCAAAAAGAAAAAAAATTATACACATTTTTTAAGAGAAGATGTAGTTTGAGCTGCGTTTAGACGAGCATCATCACATCAAACTGAGCCGAGAAATAAGAAATTGAATTCGTGCGATTGGCAAGACTGTCTGAGCAATTTAATTTTTTGGCCGCAGTGAACAGAAATGCTCTTGTGTGACTAGTGCTCGCGGCTTATCTATTATTGCGGAATGTTTTCCGAAATTTTTAAAGCTAAACTAAGTTGCAAATTTTTAAAATTACCTGAGTCCTATGAACAGGTTGGTGACATTATAAATCCATATGTTGGTAATAAACATTAAAGTAATTTGTAAAAAATTTGTCATAAACATTGACCAGGTTAAGACTGCATGTCTACCCCAGACGTCACTTAGACAGCCCCACATGTAAGTGGATAAAACGATGCCTGCAAGTGACAAAAATAATTATCTTAAGGTCTGATAAATGAAAAATTGAATCATCCGAAAACAAAATGCATACAAAAATGATTTTAGAAAGCAACTGATTGGCAGCTGAAGAAGTCAAGTTACCTGTCATACAAGCGGCCATCATGACGCCCTTCTGCTGTTGTGTTAAGCCGAATTCACATTGTGAAGACATACTTATAATGCCAACAGAAAACAATGTGGAAATTGATGTCATTGTCAATAGGCCGCTGGCTAGCAAAAGAATCCACTGGGTCGTGCCAAAACCTTTTGTAAATTATCAAAAACAAACAAATAAACCAAAAAACAGTTTTAAAGTTTTAAACTAAATATTTTCAAGCATTTAACTTACCCAATCTATTTAATATGTCTTCGTAGTCCCACAAATGACTGTCGGATGTGTCATGATCAGGCCTTTTCAAATCAATAAATACGTTGTTTGTTTTGTCAACTGCCGGCTTTGGAATATCATCCGTTGTTTTTGGTTTGGAGCAGTTGTGTTCGTCTGAGGGTGGCATTTAAAATCAACTGATCTTTCACGGATTGAACAGCATCTTCTCTTACAGTTTGTTTGTTTTTGTTTTTTGTTTTCTTTGTTTTAACAAAAATAATTTATAAAATGAGTGCAAGCACTTGTTTTGCATCTTCCTAAGAAATAATAAATGTACAAATATTAATAACAGTTTTTATTTATTCTTTTGTATTTCTTAAACAATAACAAGCCATTAAAACAGATATATTTAATTTATTCACATTTTGTTTTCTTTTATTTAACAAATGACTTAAAGCCTGTTTGTGATGCTAAATTGCCCGATGCAGTTTTGCTGTGACAGAGTTTCAAGCACATTTGGAATATATCCAGCATTTTGGCATAAATCTCTTTTTGGTTTTGAAACAATCAGTCTGAAAATATATTAGGAAAATCTGAAAAGTCGTTGCTATTAAAAACTAAAAGCCACAATTTTGTGTAAAAGTTTTTGGGCAACGCTTAGTTGTGAGTTAAATTTATACTGATGGAGTCCATCGTCGTTGCCTTCGCACTTTCACGGCCTGGCAAGCATTTAAAACATTAAAACATATATCCTGAATTTCACGCTTAAATGAGCTTGAACCTGGATTCTGTTGGCACTGAACGCCACCGTGGCTTATAACTTCATCGCTTAGACTTGCGTCTAAAAGAAACAGTCTCAGGAGAATTAGTCCCACAAGAAGTAGTTTCCTAAGAAGTAAATTTACACCCTGTTGCCGGCCACTTCACACCAGCTCAGCGTTATCTCTCTACAACGGAATATCCAATTTCGTAAAAGGTGAAGGTGTATGTGATGTAGAGGCATTCTGACCACTGGTGGCTGCATCATCCAATACAGTTTTTAATAACTCTTGCCATTTACAATCATATTCGATGGCGACGTCTAGACCAGCCCAAATAACATCCTTTTCATACGTTTTCGAATCCCATGTGGCTTGAGAGCGTCATAAATTGAACACAAAACTTTCTATTCATTCAGAAATAGTCCTCTTTGTAACCAATTTTTGGTTGAATAAAAATTATTATCAGTTTCTAACTATTGCGGCAGGCGTTTAGCGAAAAATTACCGTATCCTTAAGCAAATTTTGTCAACTTGCAGTCTTCGATTTTGAAAAGGACTTTTTTTTAATCATAAGACGACATGTTTCCTTTAGGTCCTTGACCTCGAGAACAAATCCCTCAATCGAAAACAATTTTGTGATTTTTTTAACAAAAAAAAAACTAATATTTATTACAAAAATTTCCAAAATCTAGTAGTAAAAACTGAGAGTCAAAGTTGAATTTAGTTAAATTTTTTTTTTGTACACCCAAACCACAACTCACGTTCACTCATCTCAGCTATTCAAACACTTCACTGAACCAGCTCCAGAAAATGAACTCGAAAACGTTTCTTTAGTACAAATTTATCATAATCATTTGTGGCGTCTTTCATATCCATATGATTCGAACAAGCTGATCTTGTTTGCCAAACCCATTTCTGGTTATACAAATCAAGGACTAATTAATAGGCATTTTTTTATTACCTCATCCATTTTGAATGCACTTATATATAATTTAGTCATTTATCAAACTCATAATATTTGCACTCACTTTGACTCACACACAATTTGGGGCTGGCGTTTGCAAACAAACCCAGGTATAAGAAACGTTATACACAAAGACACACGAACAGACTTGACTACCCAGCAAACTTTTATTCGGTAAATTGGGGAAATGAATGTAGCAGAAGCAAAATAAATACGCCACTCGACAAAGACTTTTGTTATTGATACCAAACCGTCAATTAAAGTTCCACAACGAAAACCTAATAATAAGAAATGATGTTGAATACAATGAAGATAATGTCATCATTAAATATATATATATATAGATTTCCAGATCTGTGATTGTCAAACACACAGATAATAGTCCGAACAAATATACAATTTGTCAATATAGATGAACTGGTGATGATAATGATGAACGACTATCAGGCGTTTGCAAAATTTTGCATTCGAATTTTTTATCGCACATTTATCCTTTTACACCACAACAACCTTTTCTTCTGAAATTGTGCTGAAATTCATGGGCGGCAATTTTCTATATCAGCTTTGCTGGGTAAGTGACTAAATAAACACTTAAGAGACAACATCGTAAGCACTTATTTGTTGGTAGAGAGAAAAAGAAACGATGACAAAGACGCAGCAAGCAAAAGTGGCAGCAAGTAAACATCGTAAAGAATTTTACTGTCAAAGGAAATGAAGAAAATTACAACAACTGCTCCAACAGAGTCATAATTAAGAAATGAAATTAAGTGTGTACTTTAGGTAAATATATTTTTTACATTTCTTTATTATTTTCCTCCAACCTTTTATTTTTTCGTTCGTTTACTTGTTATTTTTTTCCTCGTTTTTGTAAAACAAACTCATTAACTTGACTAATAACGTTGTACAGCAGATACTTGTGTGTTGTTGTTGCCTTAAGGCTTTTCTGAACCGAAATAAAAATGAGCAATAAACTGCAAATGGAAGGAAGCAAACAAATATGTATGTATTGTACTTCTACTTGTCCAAATACCAACAGTCATATTAATTTCGAAGTAAAAGTATAGTTTCAACGCGCCCTTTATACACGTAATTGTTCATTTCCGTCCAACAAACGAAATGAACTCAGGAACTTGAAAATGTATTTATAAATATAAGTAAAATAATAATACAAAGTTCTGTTATGGTTTTTGTTTTTTAGCTAAACCGAAATAGCCCAAAGCAATGTTTTTTTTGTTATTGAAAAATTTTCAATTTGGCGTTTAAAAGCCGTAAAAATGTAAACATTTTAAGTGATTTTAAAATGATGTTTTTTTTTTGCTTTTTTATAGCTGTTGTTTTTAATCCACCAAAAACTTACAATTATCCCAATACAAAAACAACACATACCCAAAGAATAAACAGTTTTGAAATATATTTTTGTTTAAAAATACTTAAATTTTGGCGTTTAAAATCGGTCTAAGGACTTGGCGATTTTTAAACGCTAAACAAAAACATATTATTTTAACATAATATTTAATACTTTTGCAGTTTTAGTTCGACTAAAAAAAATACAGCGATTTTTTTTAAGTTTTTTTTTTATTTCTTAGCCAATATTTCAATCAAGGTCCTTGATCATGGTCAGCGGTTCTATAATAAAAACATATGACAAAATTGCCTGTTAAAGTATTAAATAGTATTACTGGTAACTTGCGGCATTTGTTTTGAAAACAATCAAAGATGTTGATTGAAATATTGAAAAATAAAACAAAATCAGAATATTTTTAATAATTTGATCTCAAGCCGAATTGAAACTGTACAAAAATAATCATTGTAAAAAGAAAACAAAAATAATAAAATACAAAAATAAATAACTAATTCAAATAATGCTCAGACTAGAAAATACAACATAAACTAGGAAGCGCCGTCTTTGCGTAAAATGCGACGTTCCCGTCTGCAGTTGGTCACTTGAAATTTTGACTGCTATCACATAAGACTGCAAAGCAGGTGCTGGCGTTGTTATAATCTGATCCAATTACCTTTAACTACACATCTGTGTCCTTTTTATCACCTCGCGCTCCTCTTTTGATTTCTATTAAAAGTTATTGCATTTTGATTTTAAACCAACAAAAGCCAGAGCTATTTGGTCAAGGCGTTATAGATAAGCGCAAGTCGCCTGTACAATTAATTCTCACTTATAGACAAATGTTGACGCCTAAATGATTTCCAAAACAAGTTTTTCTTTGTCCATATTTTTCAGCAATATAATTTTGTGTCAACAAACAAATATTTTTTTCAAGTGTTTAATTATACAAGTGAGCCTCTAGTTGCGCGGTTTTTGTCATATTGTCATATTTAGAAAATATTTATGTTTATATTGTAGTAATTTATTATATATTGATCTAATTTTATTCGTGTTTTATAAAATAGAGTTCCTCTGATTATCACACATAATTCACACAAACTTTTTATAATTATTTAATGTTTTTTTCTTTATTTATTATTGTTAACTTAATGCTAAAACTTGAGAGTAACAAGACCTGTAAAATATACCATCGTCCCAGTCGAAGAAGTACCAGCCTGAGTTTAATAATATACCAGTAGTTTTAAACGGAAGACGTTATACGGATGCCAGAATAATCGTACAGAAAATTCTAAGTGAGTCCACCAAACAGCTATTCCTAGAATGAACGATTATTCACATCAAAGAAAAGGCAACTTTCGCGGTCAAAAGTTGGGGTTTGGGGGAACATAAGTGTTCTAGACAAAGGCAATGTTGTACAATTTTTTCTTTATTTACAAAAAAATTAACGGTACTTTTCTGGATTTTTACATATTTATTGAAGTAAAAGCTTGTTCGTAACGTCGAATATTAAAAACAAAGTGCCTAAACAAAGTGCTTACCAACCGATAGACTTTTCGTCAGTGGACTAAGCAACTGCTACAATACAATTCTAGTTTATATAAGATGTTTGCCTCATCTAAAGTAGTTTTCAATAATTTTGTAAAAACAGGCAAATAATTAAATAGAAATATATTGAAACTCCTGCAGGAAAATACTTGCTATTCCTTTCAGGACGAAGCAACTGCCGGAGAACACTTCCAGCTTTAGTATTTCTTCTCAGTAATTTTGTAGGTATATAAATAAATGGAAATAATTTTAAGCTCCCGTTTTATTTTCCTATTTGTCTTATTTTCAATACATCAAACAGCGTAAATAGAGGTCTACCTGTAGCACTTGTTTTGTTTACGCCTTTCCATGTTCACAATTGCCGTAGAACTTGTTTTATTTCAATAATAAAACATTTTTTTCCAATTGTTAAGTTTGTAGTGAATCATTAATTAGATGTCATGTAGAATTTATAACATCGATTTCAAAACGCCAAAGAAAAAATATATGTAATTTATTTAAAAAAAAAAACTTAATATATAATTTTTTGTTCCAATGCTGGCAGCATTGAAAGCAATTTGTAAACTGTCTTCTATATGTCGCATCATATTCTCAGTATGGGGTTTAGAGATTCACAACTTTAAGTTGGCAGCACTGCTTTATGGGACACAACATTTAACAGCTGATAGTTTGGTTTGACGTTTCACTTACACCAGAGCCAGGCCTGCAAAGTGCTGAAATTTTTTATGGAAATAATGATGCACTACTTTTCTTCTCTGATGAAGTCGATTTATGATTAAAGATATTCGTAAATAATTTGATTTGCTGCATTTGGTGTGAGTACAATCCACCTTCACATCCATAGAGAATTACTTTTTGCTGCTCTTTATAGGCTGGCACAGTCATTAGTCCATATGTTCCCAATTTGGATAAAGTCTAGAATGTTAATGTGAATGGTGAAGGGTGAACGGAGAAAATTGGCTTTCCAGATTGTGCCTTGTGCAGGCCAGCCGTAAAGGATATATGGCCGAAATCCTATTTAAATATTAATGTGATGAAATTTGCTTTTCAATAAGAGCCATTTCATTGATATTAAATGTACAATTCATTGTTTTATTATGCTGGTGCCCCTTTGAAAAAATTCCTGTAAAAAACTAAATTTTCATTTATTAAATATTCATCGATCTATTGAACAAGAAAAGAAGATCACTGTTGGATCACTAAAATATTTTCGAAATAATTTAGATCAAATTCGAATATATTCTTGGCACTTGTGTTTGGAATGTCATAACAGAGAATAAAATGTACCTAAAATTAAAATAGATGAAAGATGATCCCAGCGCACACGTCCTTTATGGGCCAGAAATCCCCTATTTTTTGTAATTCATCTACAAGTACCAAACGCGACTTATAACAAAAATTTTTGAGGTTTTTTTCTTAAACGTTAAAAAAAAGCCGTCTATCGCAATATTGTCAAATAATTGCAGCACTGAAAAATGTCAATATCCCTAATGGCTTGATTAAATAAAAAGAGGTTTAATGGACTCTAGATCTCCTTCCTTCACAGAATTCCTTTGTGTGTGTGTGTGTGTGTGTGTGTGTGTTGCAAATAAAAAAAAACAAAAACATTTTCCCACAACTAATGAAGCCTTTACCGCAATGTGATAGTGTCGCATATTAATTGTGGCAATTAAAAGCTCACTTGGTTGCCGCCTGAACGAACACTTGATGTCAAATGACAATTACAGTCACAACAACACAACGACATTATTAAGCACAAACACTTGCACGCAGACGGCCAGCCGCACGACCAAACAAACCTTCACACGCTTTTGACACAAACATTTTTAAAACAATAAACAGTCGAAATATACAAGTAGTTTGATTAAGCCCACAACAACAACAACAGCAATAAAAAAGAACACAATAACATACAAACGCACATATTTAAATTAATTAAAGGGACGTCAATGTGAAGATTTGTCGTTGGCGGTGGAGAACTTTTTATACACTTCGTTTGAAAAAAGGAAATTTCAAAAATATTTATGTGAAAATGTAAACGATACATTTCGATTTCTTAAAGTAAATTTAATATATCGTAGTCGTATATATCAAATTACCAGCAAAAACCCCAATCTTTAAACTATCACAATTGATATTACGCTTAATTTTGTAACCTTGACAGGAATATGAATAATTTTGAAAAAAAAATTGTGAACAAAACACAAAGTGTTAACCGCAGAACTGGAAACAAAGTCTGGCTCTTCTTAGTGATTCAATTCAGGGATATTCTCATCCTTTATTCGCCAGTGGACGTGAACAGATATTGCCCGCCTTTCTCCGCCACGTTTTATAATAATTGTGCCAAAGCACAATGACAAGTCACCCGATTGAGCAGCACATCCAAATAATCCATCGGAACCAAACCAGAACGTCAAAAGGCATTTTGGAGCCGTATCGGTCCCCGTCCTGCTAATTGACCTTTGATGAAGTTTTCGGAAAAATATTCATAATTGAAGTCATACATGAGTTTCCCAGAGTTTTGGCTGCTGTGCCAAACGAGGGACCCCTTGCCCTCTATTACGCGGAAAGCAGAATGCCACAGTTTGATATACGCAAGGGTTAAATCTGTTCCCCCGGGGTGAGTGAGTACGACAGAATAATAATAGCCGATTATATTTGCACCAAATCGAACGAAATGGATTTAAACGTCATATGGCGTTAGCAGAATAATGCTGCTACGTGTCACACTGCAGACGTAGCGATGCACATTCCGCTTGAACGGCATTCCGTATCTTAATCTCTCACAGAAGTGATGTGACTTGGCTACCTACGATTTGAACGCATTGGACTTTTTCTTGTGGGATTATGTGGATTTCCAGGCCTCTGCCAAGCAGCAATCGAACGATGCCCTAAAAGTCATGAAGAAATCGATCACTCCTATCCCTGCCTTAGTAAGAAATGAATGAGTCATTAATAATTCACACATATATTTTGTTTTATTCCACTTCAACATCTACCCGCTCTTATTGAAACAACATTTACAACAACAAAAATATTAGTTGAACCCACTCTACAATTTCAAATCTAACAAAATGCTTGCGTTTCAATTAAATTTTTATCATATTCCGCAAAATGATTGAAATACCAATCATGTTGACCATCTTAAAGTTTTTATTAAATAAAAATCAGCCAATCAATAACTGAAAAAAGTTCATCGATTATAGGGTGTTCGTATAATATTAAGCGCCATTATTGTTGCTGCAGTTTGACTGCAAGGCAACGCAATTAAAACGTATGTCTGCAACAATTCAAAGTAAATTCTTGGCTACAAAAATGTGAAACAAATGCCAGATCACGTCAGTTGCAATGAAATGAGCGAAATTGAATATTATGCGGTGTTTGTACTAAAAGACTGAACTTAATTCGCAATGGATATTCTGTTAATAGTCCTTCTTATGCATCAAATGACAACATTAACTGATAGACAAACTGGCCATCTTAAGTCAGATGCAATTTAGGATTCAAGACATTTAAACAGTTACCTCACGTGACACTGGTCGCAAAGTTTGATGCGGCAAATTTAGTTGTAGTGGCAAAAATGTTTCAAACTAAACACTTCCTTCATATTAAGAGAATTTTAAAACTATAAAGAAAACTTTTCCAACACTAAGTGCTTAAATTTGTTGTACGTTACGATATTTATTTAAGTGGAAAATTTAAGTTTAAATTTCTAACTTTTGCTATCATAAGAAATTTTTTAAAAGAACTTATCGAAATCTGGCCTTTTTTCTGTGCAAGATATTAAGATTTAATGAAGAAACAGGTTGCTCATATGCAATTTTCGCTTCCCGATAATGGCTATAATATCTCGCAACCAAAAATTGCACTTATTTTCATAACTTTCGGATCAGATGACAGCAGCTCGGACGCCATATTCCAGTAGATAAGAGAATAATTTCTGATTTTAACGATAGATTTATGTAAAAGCTGGTGCTCTTTGTCATCTTGAATAAAATAAAGTAAATATTGATATGTAACTATTGAAATGTCACGTTTGAAATGTCACGTTTGAAATGTCACGTTTGAAATCTAACGTTTGAAATGACACGTTTGAAATAGCACAATCGAAATGTATTGTCCAAAAATTTTAGCTTCCAACAGTGTTTTGTTCGTAATGTCACTTATTATGGCTTTAAGAAATAACACAAACGAAAGATGTTTCCCCCAAGCCAACACTTCACTTCAGTATCATGAACCACAATGCCGCAAAGGCAGCAGTTAAATTCTGCCATACTCATCCCTGCCATATAGAATAAGAACACTATTCCTTTGTTCCTCCTCCCCTACTGCCCTCAGTTCTGGCACAATGCACTGCATATGTAGGAGATGACCACCGAGTACTGGTCGCAGAGAAAAAGAATAGTAATTACATTTTTGTCACGTTCTAGCCACTACCTTTTTACTCTGTTCCACTGACTGTTACCAGCTTTATTAGAGCTTGCAGTGCTTGCTATGAACCACAATTTATATAAAAATCGGGCTTAAAAATATTTCTTTTTTCTTATTCCCTGTTTGCAAGAATAATATATATATAGAGTTGTAAAATTGAAATGCTTGTTTTTTCTTGCAAATCTTTGGCAAAATTAATTTATATTCATTTCTGTAAAATCACATCAAGTTTACGGATACGAGTATTTTAGCTTTAAACTTATTAAAGATACACTTTAAAACACTTATTCAGTGTTGCTGTGTTACGTTTTTGTGCTTTCTTAGTCACAACAAAAAAAAAAAAAAGAAAAAAAAAAAAAAAAGAAAAAAAAAGCATTTGCGGTAAAAGCATATCTAACCAACATTTAGCTAACGACTTCCTCCAAATTTCGTCTATATTGTTTTCGTTTGTTTTTCCAGTCATTTGAAATATTTGCAGCTCTTTTTTCCCTGTTGTTTTTGCTTTTCGTCCTCTAGCAAAATTGTATTGTTGAGGTTTTATTGTAGCTTCAAATGTATTTTTGTAGCTTTTGGGTGTTTAATGTTTTTTGTTTCTTTATGCTGCTTCTTAAAATTTCTGCCTTTTGTTTTTTGTTTCGTGACCGAACGGAAATTACAACGACAGTGGCAATTACATTGTTGCATGACACAAATAGTGTTGCAAATACTATAAAATACAGTTACAACCTTTTATAGCACACAATCAAACACTTAGAAAAAGACGTACTAACATTGTAATAAATTAAATTGTATGTCAACTGTTTACATACACACACACACACACACACACACACTCTTACAAGCATAGAGAAAATGAAAGGCTGCAAAAAGAAAAGTCTACATTGAAACTGTTTTGTTTTTCATATTCGTATGGCTTCTTCTAATAACGAAATTAGATTTTTTTCTCTTCAGAATTTCATTCTCCTTGTTTTGTTTTTTTTTTTTTGCCTGCAACAAAATTTCTTCCTAACAGCATTTTACAACTTGTAACACAAATACAAATACAAATAACAACAACAACAACATCAGCAACTGGGTTTATGTTTTTGTTTTTATGTTGAGTTCGAGTATAATTGCAAGTGCTGGCGCTTGTGTTGTGCTGGCAATTTTGTTGGAGATAAATAAAACACTTTTAATTGATGTTACTGTCATAAAAATGTTCAAAAAAAAAAAAAAAAACACCAACAAAACTACAGCAAAATAAAACAATATTTAATTGTTATCAACTTTGTTGTTTAAAATTATCAACACACCAACACACAGTACAGCTGAGCTGGCCTGAGCGAATGTGCGGTCGGTATCTGTCTTTCATTCGCTTGTGTCCTGCCATAAGTTTTTATGTTTTCTTGCAAAGAATATTTGCTTGTTATTGCTTTTTAAAGCCAAACGAAATGCTGTCCTTTTCCGATAAAACTGCCAGGCAGAGTCGTACATGTTTAATTTTTTTGTTGCTCCATAAAAGGAATCTTTGAGAATTGTATTGTTTTGTGCTGGCAACTGTTTAACTGCCTTTTTGAAGGTTAATGTGGTGGAAAATATAGCAACAAAAAATTATTACTAAAAAATAATTGCTGCATTAAGAAAGGGCAGAAACAAAAAAGGAGGAAAAAGAAAATATAAAAACATAATGCAAGCGACAAAGCGAAATATGTTCAAGGGAAATTTGCTGTAGATAAATCAAGAGTGGCAAGCAATGCTGAGGGTATTAACGATATAAAGTTTTTCCAGCTTAAGTTTAAAACTCTGACTTTTTCCCAACAACTGCAGCCCAAGAGGCAAAACATATATTTTGTTTATAAACATATATTTTGTTTTACAAAACATATATTTTATATTTGTATGTTCAAAGTGACTCTCTTATGCGAAAATTATGCTGTTGGTTGTGTAACAAATTACTTTTTCATGATAATATTATTAAATTGAAGAATATGATTTATCAAATTTAATATTCACCCCTAACGTGAAAAATTTTCCTCTCAAAATCTGTTCACATGTCCTAAAATAATTTTTCTTGGGGGGAAAAAAACTCGCAATTTCATGAATTAACTTTTAAACTTAGTTTTCACCTGTTTTCCGTACGTAATAATTTGTTCGCTTTGTTTCCGCTTGGCAATGAAACAAAACGATTTTCCTTTTGATTGAAGCTGTACATTATTAAAATTTAGTTTAGGTCGAGATCAATAAATAGAAAATCCTAGAGGCAATATTCTTCAATGGCATAAAATAAAAATAACAGATCAATTACATGTGGTTTTTTTAAGGGTGTGCAAAGATGTGATGGGCGATTTTTAGAACCCTTCTGTAGCAGAATTATATAGTGCTAGACCTGCTACAAGAATCTTCTCACAGAGCTCCACAAGCTTCCTCTATGTGACTTGCACTCGTAATAACATAAATAAACTTATAACTAAATAAATGAATAATATAATATAAACACACATACATTTTAAGGCCAATTTAGATTTAAGTTTTATAGTCTTTAAAGACTACCATAAAGAATGTTGATTCAAAAGAAGTTTATTTGATCAAATTTAGAAACGACAACAGAAAAAAATTTGGAATATTTTTTTTTTTTTAATACTTAAGTGATTTCTTCCACCCCAACTGCACGAATTAAGAGTGATAAAAATTTGATTCAATATTTGATGCAATATTCGTAATTAAAACTCTGGTAACTTGCGCTGTGCGGCCAGATCGTTTGTTTTAATTTTACTAAGCGGTTTTTGTAAAGTTTAGGGAAGAAAACTTGCCTGAGACTCTTGAAGTCAAAGCGAATAATCTTTAGGAATGTGGAAAACGAAATGGAGGAGTGCCATCATTTTATTTTTATATTTATTTTATTTCGTTTCCCTAAAATATTGTAAAATCTGATGACTTTTTAGAATTAAGTTATTAATTTTAAAATAATTTCTAATTTTCCTTTTCAATGTTTGTAGCCAAATTTTGTGGGCTAATTTCCAACATTATGTTCTATTTTTCTATCTCGAACGTAGACATATCGACTCACTGTCTAATGGCCGTACCATGTCATTACTATAAGTTGCCCAGGGACTGTCTCAATATTTCATTAGGATGGGTAGTGGCCTGAGCCCTTGATGTCTTTCTCCAGAATTCCACTAACTTTGGCACTTTTTCCACGCATTTGTGCGGCTCTGCAGTCAAAGTTTCATCTATAAAACCGGTCACTTGTGTGTCCAAATTTCGCCTTCAAAGAATACGTTTGGAGCGTTTTCCTGTACTGCGTCAGTTTTGTCGTGTTTTTCCATTTGATTCTAAGCGGATACCCATTGAAGCTGTCGTGCTGGGTCATACTTTCGCGTTGCTTCTTCTGCTGTCAAGTTCTCGTAGTAGCATCATTCTTGCCCAATTTGGATATCAGGCAGTTTCTGTCCGTTTATTTAATTTCGCTCGTAATCCTTCCTCGTTCCAGTATGATCAATTCCATCATAAGTCAATGCGCTTAAGTGTTATTATACATGAATATTTTTTGCATTCCAGTAAGAACAGGGTCTGTGTATACATGTATAAATACGTCTGTACATATGTATGTATGTATGTATGTATAGTGCCACCAAAAGAACGTTGCCACATCTTGACACACATCCCCACATCTGCCAACTTCTCAGCTGCGGAAACTTGAGCAAAGAAAATGAATTGTAGCGCATATTAAATACAAACATATCAATCTTAATTAAGATGTCACATTTCAGAGGTTGAAAACAAAACGAAAATAACCGCACACCGAAAATGCCAGCGCCTGTAAGTGAACGAAGAAAAAAAAGGTGGAGTGGTAGAAATTTGAAACAGCTCTTGAAGCGGCAGCAGAAAAGGGAGAGAAAACCTTTGCTGAAAGGGTGCCAAGTATCTGCACACACCCATTCCACACCCATTCCAAACGGATTTCAGCTTGTTTATAAGTTCAAGTTGCAGGAAGAATAATTTATTTTAGATTTATTAAATTTTCATGAACAATAGTGGGGCTGAATTTCAGTTCATATGTATAATCATGCCACACATATATGTACATATTTATGTATGTGTGTGTGTGTGTGACTTGGAGTACAAACTGTATTAAGACTTTTGCTTTAAACAACTTGACAGCCAAAGAAACCTGATAAAACGAAGGGGAGCAAAAATAACTTTATGCTTCGAAATTGAACTGTTAATTTATTGATTGCACACTAATTGTAAGTGGCAGCTAAATAGTTGCTAAATCGGAATTTGTAGTCAGTTTTTATTCAATTAAAAACATAATTGAAATTATTGGCAGTTTAGTTTGAAAGTATTTTTAGTGTTCGATTTGTTGTTTTCACTGAAAAAGGGTTACAACTTTTTGAACTTTTTATAAGTATTTCTTTTAAGCAAAACAAAAAATAAAATTAAATTAAATAACATTAAATAAATGCTGAAAGAACTATAAAGCTGAGTTCGCTCTTAAGGCGCAGTTGTGCCATTTTTGTCGCATTTTGTGCGCTCATAGCGTGAACGCTGAAAGTTTCTTAATAAAATGAAACAAATTCTAAAATATGCCCGGCCAACCGTCAGCCTCAATACTTGGGATGGCAAAACGAATTGACAAATTGCAGCAACTGGCTTTTAAAACTGTACTTCTTTGATGTTAATTGCAGTAAAAATGCAATTTGAAATAATATATAAAATATAAAATATATAAGATATTAAATTTTTATACTGCTGAGCAAAAAAAAAGTTGTTTTCATCAAAACATTGTAATTTTGTATTGGTTTTGCCAACCCTGGCTTGGAAATATCTGTTTAAAAAATAACTATTACAAAGTATTCATTTTCCATTAAGTTTTAATAATATAGAATTAATTTCTTTTATATAAGTTTACAGACTATAACAATTTTTGTGGCAGCATAAAATTAACAGGCTGATGAAGAGTTTTACGGCTCCATCTTTTCGAAGATTTAATTAGTCCCATAAAGTGCAATATAGTGTGACCGCATTACGCAGACTATTGCCACATTGTAGTTTCGGCCAACATCAACCGAGAATATTGTCCATGTGCGGCGATAACTGCACCAACTGAAAATAAATTTGTCGCTATAGCGCCCTAAAAAATGGGCGTGGATTGTACTACTTGCGCTGACAGTGAAATTTAATACATACAAAAGAGTGGAAGTAGATATTGGAATTTTCTTAAGGCACTTGAACATACATACATACATGGTTGTGTAGGTATATAAAACACCTTAACTGACACAACAACAACAACAACAAAAAGAAGTCCTTAATTTTTAGTACGAGTATTTTGGTTGATATATTTTTTTCGTATTTATTTTAAATTTTTGTTGACTTCGTGTACAACAAGAATGTATCTTATATGTATATTTATAAAACGAGGGATTCTTATCACACCAGAGCTGTATTTTAAAGTGAAAAATTACAGCACTGTCAGTATATAATGAGGGTGATTACATTTTTATAGAGCAATCGAAACAATAACAACAAAATAACTCACCAAAATTTGTGTATTGTTTTGATAAATGTTGTAAAGTTATAACCATCAGCTGTTTTATTGGTTTTTTTTTGTTGCTGTCAGCTGTTCAAGAATTTTACTTTGACTTGAGCTGAATGTGTAATACCGAAAAAAACTAATACACATTTTTGTTCCAGCTTTTTTAAATGAAATGAATATTCGGCGAATTTAGGGTATTGTGTGTAAATAGTTATTCATAAGTAGATTTAACAAAAGGAGAAGAGCGTCCAGAATTTGTTAAGGTTTTCTTTAGAAACTTCTTAAAGAAAAAAAAGTTGTTTAACTGCTAGAAACTGCACCAGTTAATAAATTGTCGGTGAAGAAATTCGCAGAATCAAAAAATTATTTTACACACGGAATTCGACAATATTTTTACACACTGAATTTACTCATATATTTTTTTGTGGTAATTTTTTTGCATGTATTTCATATAAATTAAGAATTTTGTAATTTTAAATAACAAAAATTATCTAAAATAAAATATTTACTTCAAATAAAATAAATGCCGATGTTGATGGGATGATACACACACACAGACACACGGGCGCGCCCACACTCGCCCATACAAAATTTAAATGCAAATATAAATCTCTGCAACAGCAACTGACTTTTTGTTTAGGGAAAAAATATTAGTTTATATTAAACATGAGCAAAAGAAAAGGAAATTCTCATAAATTTATCCACACTTAACACTCAGGGGATAAAGTTTCATTAAAGATATAACAAAACACGTTCCTACATGTTGGGCTTGTGTGTGTGTGTGTGTGTGTGTGTGTGGGAGCAAGAAAATGAAGATGAAAATGAAAATGAAATACATAAATGCAAAAAATAAATAAAATACAAAACTATGCTAAAAACGCATATATAAAACTCATCCATAGAAAATATTGTACAAACAGACAGATTTATTTAGATGTGTATGCAAGTTCTTTTGTATTGCACTATGGGCGTGTTGCAAATAAAATATGAATAAGAAAATTTGTTCAATTGAGAAAAGGAAACATTTCTCTAAAATTTAGTTTTTTGTCTTTTTAGACTGTTGGTTTTTTGTTGTCCTTAAGACATTACGACAGGATTCTTTTATTGCGAGGATCCTATCTTTGAATGTGTATAAAACAAAGCGTGTGTAAAATATTGTCTCTGTATTTCATTTGCTTGAAAGGCCTATTGATGTCATCAAGGGTGCAAAAAATGTGTTGGCGAACATCACAAATATCCTATTTCCCATGGTACTGGTAGACGAATCGGACTGCATTTAACGATGCTGTTTTGTTGCCTATAAAACCTCAATAGTTTGTGATTTTGTTTTCGAATACTTTGAAAAAATCTGCAGGAAACATGTGCAGGTATTCAAAGAGCACGTCACTTCCACATGAGATGTCTGAGAATGTCCACGAATGTACACGAATTGTGTGGCACCATCCTCTAACAGACACATAATGTGGGCGTCCATTTCATTTAGATCAGACCACAAGTTTTTGGTAATCACCATAGTGGCCTCGTCAACGACTTTTTTGTAACGTTATGGTGTAATGGCACCCAAAATCCACACTAACAACGACTGGATACTTTTGCATCTCATGTGGATTAAGTTCAGCTGAAATCCGACAATTTTTATATTTGCTGACGTTCACATTCGTCTCGAAAATTAGGGTCAGTTCCCAAAAGATTATGCCTAAAAACATTTCAGAACAAAACAGAACAGTCTTCAGGACAAACTTATCGAGTGCATGATTTTATGAAAATTACTAAATGTCTGTTCTATTTTGCCAGAATTTCATACGTTACGCTCAGACCTCGTTACGTTACGTTACGTTACGCTCTTACCTAAAAGACTAATCACAGTGTGCGGCATAAATTTGATTTAACTAATTCAGTGATTTCCTAACCAACATCTGTGCAATGAAAACATTCTCTAACTCTCGGACTCGCTTGTGAGTTTCCGCAAGAGAGTTCGAGCTGCTAGATATCCTAAAGCTTACAAGAGTTAGACCCTTCCAAGGTCAAAAATTAAAGAATTTTTTTTTCATCGATTTAAGTCTATACTGACCGAGCAGCCAATATTAAATGGCCAAAATTAGCCGTGAAGGGTACAAGACGCTGTTGAGGCTATGAGAGACATGATGCTGCCATAATCGGCCAGTGTAGCATTTTTTATAGATCACAGGTTTTCATGGACATGATTAATATTTGCTTTAAATACCAACAAAATTACTGGTTAATTTTTGTTTCTATTTCTTTTTAATTTTCCCTCTGCAATTGCGGAAGCCTGTACCTAGAGAAGAGCAAAAGAATGTGTCTAGAATCCACTGTGCTCTTGCCCGGCAACTAATACACAAACACTTGTATTTGCACTTGGAAACACTCACCCAACAAATGCATGTATTCACACTCTACAAACGGATGCACAACCGAACAAATAATGTTTTTACTAAAGTGCACTTTATTAAGATTTAGGTTCATTTTTATAGTCGAAGCTTATAAAATACAATCATATTCATTTGCCGCACACCCAAACACACACTCGGGCGCATTAGTAAAATGCTGAAGCAAAAGTTATCAGGTTTGAAGGAAAAAATCTTGCAAAGATTTTAAAATGTATTAAAAATTCATTGCAGAAATTTGATTTATGTTTATAATGGGCTGATTTGGCTATTGGTTTTGTTGACTTTAAGCAGAATGTAAAATTTTAATATAAAAATTTTGCTGAATTCATAACAAGCATCCAACCCTCGTACTTCACACACACGTACACACTGAGGCGGATTAGTTGGAATATGTTGGCATCGTATTTGTTTTATTACAAGAAAGCAAACAAACAAAAACCCCACCAGTCATTGTTGTTACCAAGACTTTCAAAACTGTCTATTGACAGCACAAAGAAAATTCCCACATACGAGTGAGTGTGAGAGACTTGTTGTACTTTTCGCTTTTCTTTTTTCTTTTTTCTTTTTGTTACAACAAATTCTAAGCTCTTTGCGCAAAGTATGCAGGGTTTATTGTTTGCCATACAATTAAGGTTGTAAGACTCTAGGAAGGACGGAAAGTTCCACTTAAACACTTTGCCTAACCTCCGGCATAATAATAAAACATATAAAAAGCAGAAAAATATTTCATGTAATAGTGGCAAGAGCTGCAAATGCTCGTTCGCATAAGTTTAATAATTCCAGCAGTCATTTGCATATCTTCAAGTTTAGCTGGAATAGGGGTTAAATGCCGACGATAAGAAACACAGAAAATTACGGCATGTGTAGAGTGTAATTTGTTTTTTTTTTATTTTTTGGTTACAATTCTTTTCAGCCGCCGCTTGAAGATCTGCTAATGAACTCAATTTTTTCCGCCAGCAGCTATAAAATACTTAAGAATTAACTATTTTACGAGTATATCTTAATATATATAAACAAATGATAGAAATAAAGTGCTCAGATTTTACGACTGAAGTTAAGTTGCATGAGTTGGGCTGGATTCAATAATTTGCCTTCAAATACAATTCTTGTTATTTTTTTTTTCAATGGCCATTAGTCCGCAATACGATTCTACCCTTTCGAGGAAAGTTGTTTGGCAAATCAGTGGCAGCATTTGAAGTCATGTTAGTTTTACAAAGTGGCAAGACTTTGCAGCATTCAGGACGTCATCCGCAATTATCACAAATTTTGCGCTAAACTTTTTGGCCATTCAATGGGCCAAGTAACATTACGTTGGGTTCGTGTCACAGTGTTACTTCTACCTGCCAAAAATGACCCATTGTGCAAGTTATATCTCAGTGACAGCTTTCATAGGAAGAAAGGAGAGATTGTGTGTCAAAGTTGGAGAATAAATTAAGATTTTTGTGACCCCAAGGCCTCTAATCATTGCGTTTTACCAGGTAAGATTATTTCGTATAATTTGTTAACGCCTTAAATACACTGAGGCAAACTTGGAAGGGAACCAGCTATCAAAAATGGCCCACTGGGCACATTTTTGATGCACAGCTACAACTTTCATAGCATGAAACGTGAGATTGTGCTCTATTTAAAACTGGAGAATAAATTAAGAAAATTGCGGATAATATCACATATTTTCTTGTTAATTATTTATTTACAATCCATCCATTTATGGACAAAAGGTAAACAATCAAACAAACGATAAACAACCATCACACAAACATTAATTTAAATATTTTATAAAATAAAATGGCCAAATTTTTTAAGCATCTGCTGAATGGCAAATCCGGAATATGAAACCTTTTAAGACGGCTTGTTTCTTCAGTGGCATTAAACAGGACTATTGTCATGATGATTTAGCCTTTGCAAACAATTAATGCTCAACTGTCTTATTTCCTCCATAACTTTTGGGCATGAAAATAAACGATCATTGTGAATTGAGTTATTCGATACAAACCCCGAGGCATTCACAATTGATTTTAAAGTTTTAGACCGGTATCTTTGCAATATTTCGGTATTAGAGCTGCTGAATGATTCCCACAGCTGGATTCCAAACAGTTTTAAGAATTGGTTTATTTTTCAAATTCAACTGAAGGCCACTGAAGCCGTTTACTTTTTATATTCAATTGCCGACTTTTAGCGTTGATGTCTCGCATCCATGTTTAGCTCCTGTCCATTTGCAATCCTAAATATTTAACGCTCTTACTTTCAGGAATCGTATTGTTATTCAGACATACGTCAGGCGTAACTATTTTTTAAAATTTAAAATTTTTATTTTTAATTTCCTGAGGAAAATTTCGGAGGCAACAATATGTGCACAAATTTTATACGTACATTTTTTTCTTTGGTGTGACAGCGCATGTTTGCTAGCCACTGTGTTAACATGTCGGTGCTTGTCTTTAGGAATTTAAAAACATAAGTTTCCAATATCGACATAAGAATTCTTCGGAAAATCGGTGCATTGTGCCGGTATAGGGATCTTAATTTAAGAGCAAGAACTTTATTGGCACAATAACTAGGATCTTATTTGACTCAGATGATGACCAGCAATTACCACAATCGCCAATTTCATAAAGGACCCCTTTAATTTTAAGCATATCAGTGCTTTAATCCTTTAGCAAAATAGAAACTAGTCAACATTTTGTCAACACAGACAAATTCATTTTTGATCCCCCTCATTTCCAACTTTATGTTTGATATTTTGTCCAACCAACAATTTTCGTAAATACCATAAACTTTGCCAAAAATTATATCTTTAGTCAAAGCCATTTGACCTTAACAACAATTGATTTTAAAAAGATAACAAATCTGTATAAAAATTCTTTCTTATATGGATGTGAAAAAGTTCGTCTGAATAATTGCTTGTCCCAGAACGAAAAGCACAACTTTAAGCCAATTTACCTTTTTTTTTTTGTTTGATAAAATTTATGGTCAGCAAAATATTTTCATTAGATTTTCTCCTAATACGAAAGTTAAGTGATAACAAAGCGCATTTCTTTAATTCTCCAGCCGGCCAAAGTGGTCAGACAATGGCTTTAGATTGAAACGATACCGACTAAATACGGCAAAAAGAAAATTGTGTGTCTTGAGGGATCTCATAAAAACAAGAAACTTGTCTAGTAATTTTCCACTATAAACATTAATGACAACAACCTTTTGACAGGGTTTTTCTAATCTTATTCTGTATTTATTACATTTTTTGTCGTCTTCTTAGTTGTGGCGAAGCACAAAAACTTGCACTCACTTACGAAAAACAAATTTCTTTTGTGTGTTTGTCTGTGTTGATGAGACAGCAGCAGAGAGGGAGGGACAGCCGTTGTGCTTTTAAACGCCGTAAAAGCATTAATTTTTTCCTGCTTTCTTTGCATTAAATGCATAAACAGAAATTGGTGCATAATTTGTACTTTACGAGGCACAGTGGGACAACATTAAATTTGTATAAAATGTTGCATATTTTTGGGAAGTCAGTGCTCAGGATGCAAACCGTTACTTGAAGTTACTGGCTGAGGCTGAAAAGCCGGCAAAAACTGTCGTCTGGCAGGCCAACGATTGAATATCTATAAAATGAAATCAATCTTCGGCCCTGTTTACGTTGATGGTTTCTGGAGAAGAAGATTCAATCATGAGCTGTACGGGTTGTACAGCGACATGAGTCTAACCAGGCGGCTACGGATCCAACGGCTAAGATGGTTGGGCCATGTAGAGCGCATGGAGAATACTGCTCCGACCCGTAGAATCTTCGATTCCGAACTTGTGGGACAACGCATTAGAGGATGCCCACGTAACCGATGGCGCACACAAGTGGAGAGGGACCTCAACCAACTTGGTGTGCACAATTGGGGAACGCTGGCTAAAGACCGTGCCAGCTGGAAAACTTTGTTGGTTGAGGCCCAGGTTCACCACGGACTGTAGCGCCAAAAGAAGAAGAAGAAGAAGAATATGAAATTAGACATTATAGAAAATAAATTATTTCTATAACAAAATATTTTAGTGGAAATTTCTGCAGGCAAGAATTTGAAAATTTATTAAATAATTTGTAATATTTACAATTTTCTCCCTACTTATTATTAATAAATTTTTCCACGGTTACTTCTTAATTTACTGCTCCTTTGGTTGAATACCTACAAAGATATTGTTACGGTAAATATGGAAAAACAGGAAGCAAGAAAAGAAATATCCTCCTGAACATTAAGTTTCTGTAAAGAAACAGGACAAGGAAGAAAATGAACAAGAAACTTTCTCAACATATTCTAATTTAAAACATATTTTGGTCATATTTTTATTTAACATAAAAAAGAAACGCTGTTATAATTTCGTTATTGTTCAAAAGAAAAACAAAACGGAGCAAGTTTTTGCAGCTTTCCCCAACAGCAGCAGGAATAACATTTTCCCCTTTTTCTTTTGGGGGCACAACAATTTTATCGAACGCAAAAAATAT